>OX387239.1:198037506-200537506 GCA_947561735.1 Cenchrus americanus | reverse complement strand
GTGCCCAACAAATACACCCCTTGATTGTCAATATGGTTTGTAAGTGATTAAAGTAAAAACCGTCGAATAAATCTTGCATTTGCATCTTCGTGTAGATCTTTCCGCCTGTAGACGTACGCTCGTGCCGGAAGGAGGAGACGAAGGTGCCGACATAGAGCTGTCGTGCGTAAACGTAGCTCAATACCTGGACCCAAGTCCAGAAGGGCCCAAGGCCAACCTTGCCAGCGAAGGCAAGCCCCGGATCATTAACCCCGCCTTTTAAAATTATGCAATTATGTTTGCTATTAATGTGCATTTACGTTTCATGAGTTGATTTGAAACCCTAGATGCATGATCCCTAGGTACCTATGCTCTATCACTAGTGTGCTTGGTCGATAGCTGCTATGCTATAGGGCCGATAGAAGTCGAGTGATGTTCTCGCGAGAATAGGTTCCTAGATAGGAATCATAAGATATCCTTAAATGGATTGCTCATGTGGTAAGAGCATGGGATTGGGCCCCGGTCCAGTGGTCATGTGGGCTAAGCTTTTGAACGTACCAAACATTTGCCGGGAATGGGACCGGTAAGCCTAGTACCTTAATGAGACGGCTAGGGATGGAACTGTCACTACTCTTGGGATTCGCTCTCACGGCTCGCCACCGGTGGTGTATGGTGACTCCGGGTATCTCGCGGGGTATGCCGGATAGCCTGCACCAAAGACTGTGGCCTTTCATCCCGACCCGGGGATTTTTGGGGACGGCCTGGGAAAGTTGTTCTCGCGGGGACAGCCTACCGTGTGTTTGGGTCTACCTTGCAAGGTTTAAATCAATCGATTGTCGGCCTCTCACCGTTATCCGAGACTGCTTAATCAACTGGCCATGATATCCCATAATGATGGAACTCGAGGAATGTTGTTGTATGAATTAATTGCTTGCCCAATTCTTGATTGAATTAGATGGCACATTTAGAAATGGTAATCAACTAGAACTTGTGCTAAAAGATTGAAAGTAAGGATCTACTTTTAGTAGCTGTTCAGCAAAAGAAACTCCACCGGCCAAAAGCCTTTCATGCCTAGAGGTTGGTGATGTAGTCATCACCCGACGGTTAAGTCTTGCTGAGTATTAGTATACTCGGCCTTGCTTTAAAAATTGTTGTTGCGGGTGTGATTGATTGGAAGGGTGACGACGGTAATGACATCACGGATGGCCTCCTGTGATGTTGACCGATGCGCTAGTTTAAATTATTTCCGCTGTATTTTCGAACTCTGAACCTTTACTCCATGTCATGAGCAATGGTTTGTAATAAATTATGTTAACTCGTGTTGTACTCTGGACTCGCCTTCGCGTGAGTTTTAATGCATGTGTCGATCCTCTGTTCGATGTCCAAGTGATTTAACGGGTGTTAACCCGGCAACCAACGACAGGATGATACTTTACTATGGCTCAACGACCAAAGTGGATCGGTCTTAGGCGATAGTACGGTATTTTCCTGGGTGGGTTGTCACAGCTGGTATCAGAGCGATTGCATGCACCAGAGCTTAATTAACAACCTTAATCACATGATTTTGGAATAAAAACTGCCAAGATTGTTTGGATTTGCAAAACACGTTGGTTCGTTAAGGATAAACTAGACCGAGAGGCCCTTGATGGAATTTTTGGTTTCTTTCAGGTGGCTTATTAATCTATGATTTATTTTGCTAACTCCCAGCACATTACTTTATGTCAGACTTACCTTCTCGCACAACCAAACTAGATGAGCCACGTGTTTTATACGTGCGCTGTTCCGCATCACAGGAATTGCGAGGGTTGATGGAGTGATCCCTTCCACGGATCCCATCTTCGCGTCTGTTTATGAGTTGTGTCTTGCCACGTGTTTCATACGTGAGCATTCCGCATGTCGCTCATGCGAGGCAAGGATATACTCCATTCAAAACGAAGGATGTCTGAGGTTGGACGCTGTCCATGCAGCGGCTTAAAGCATGGATGCCGTTTCTATAGTAAACGGTAATGTATGTGGACGCTTTCATGAGTGCTGGCATGAAAGGTTCGTTGTGTTCTGTGATCTTCTGCAGGTACACTAACCTCGTTTCGTAAGTCGCTAAGAAGGCATCGACTAGATCTCGACTAGTTATTATTGGGAGATATGCGTATGTGCCATGCCACCGGTGCTAACTCCGAGTTTTGGCTTGAATGCCATTGTGAGGACGAATAGGACGTCTTGCATCATGTAAAAAGTCGTGAAAGAACCTAAACTGAACTCACATCTGTTTCCGTGCTCTCTAAAGGTCAAACAGTGATAGCGTGTTTTGTCCTGCTTAGCCTCCTTAGGTGTGGATGTGTTGTCATGCTTAAATTTATTAGAGTTGTTGCTTAGATTGCTGTCCTCGTTCAAGAATCTTTTGTCTAGGTGATCCTAACCTAGGTTGCTCCGATCTAACCCCGTTCTGCTAGCCCCAGTTCGTAATCATAACTTAGGTTTACCGCAAGTTATGCTCGGCCAGTCCACCCTGGTCTTGCCATCTTCCTAGAACCTTTTTGATATCTTGCCTAGATAGCACCTTTCCTAATCTTCTAGCAACCTTGCATACTCAACTTGAGTTTCATCACCTTGTTAAGTTACGCCGCAAATTTGTGAAGTGCTGGACTCCGGTTCAAGTTAGGAAGTTCGGTTTCCGATTGCCAGACCTTGTACCATTTGGTATGCCTGCTCGTTCGAGTCCAACATACGTTGGATCTTAGTATACATAATTACCCCATACCTTAACCCTACCCGTATTCGTGGATCGAGTTACCTTTGTACACTTGCACCCGCCTGATTCTCACTGTTGTCGTTATGTCCAGATGGATTACGCTGGCTCTACGTCGGCTGATGTGGAATCATGGACTCTCGTGAACTACCTCGAGGAGGGTGGTTTTCCTGCACTTTTGTGGGACACCCTGAAGGACTTTGGGTACATCACTTACCCAGAGTACTCGACACGTGAGGTCATGACCACATGCCGGCTCCTTCGTTGTGAAGTGAAGGTGAAGATTTCCGCGTGCCCGACCAATCTCGCTTGGGATGAGTGGGAGTGTACGACACACGGAAGAAACTTGTCCGACACGGTGCAGAAGGCTGCTCTCGAAGCACTCACAACTTTCTGTGGAAAGCACCCTGCCGAGATAGCCAACTCTGCAGCCAAAGTAATTCCGGTACCCGAGCGACACATTGCACCGGGTGGTGAACGAGAAACTATCCTTCCAGCCCAGAGCAACTCTCACTATAGCCCTGATCTTGTCACCTCAGTCCGCTTCTCAGAAGCCATGTACGACACCTACCAACGGATGGTGGGAGAAAGCGTATTCTATAGACACCAAATCTACAGATACAAAGTTAAGGAAGTGGAGTGTTCAGCTCAAGCGTTGAAGGAAGCCCGAGCAATGATCGCTACTCTCAAGAAGGAAAGACGAAAGGATAAGGCCAAGATACAAGAGTTAACCGAGATCATACGTGAGCAGAATTTCTTGTTGCAGCATAACGATCAATACATGCTTGAACTAGAAAATCAACTGGAAGCTCCAGCAGCTCCACCCCCAGAACCTGTCATTCCTAGACCAGCGCAAGAAGAAGATGTTGAAGATATCCAAGGTGAATCTGGAATTGAGTCTGGACCCGAGTCACCGTAGTCCTTCAGCATGGAAGATCCCACCCTCGGAAGTTGGTCCGTCAGGAATAAAATCCAAGTCGTGAGAATGCAGTGTTGTGAGGAATCCTAGTGTACCATGACCACTTTTGGTCAACTATCGCTGTCGGTTGAACTAGGAACCTTGTCATTGCAGCTAGTATGCCTTGTAATTCTAAATGTTGTTTGGTAATTCTGAAAACCCCCATCAGTGTAATGCCTTGATTAAACACCTCTTTCCGTAATGATCTTTGTAAGCATCATTTATGCTAGTTGTGATCAAACAAGTTCTGTGCTCCTCCAATCTCGTGTCAATCAGGATCCAATCGATTCCTCAATCCTGAACTTGTTCTTTTCGGTCTTGCTCAAAACTTGTGATTTAAATTAAAATGTGGCTTTTGAGCATGCGCTGCATAGCATATGCATTTGGAAGCATGGGTATACCAACGTGCATTCGCATGAAACTCCGTACCCCTACTCTACCTCTCTTGTTTGGTGATGTTGTTACCCCATAGTCAAAGGTGCCGCGACGGAACCTAGGGTATCGTGTGTGCTGCAGCCACACGACTGCCACTAGGAGCGCGCTAGGTATCTTGGTTGGGAGATAGCAATTCATCACACAGATCCTCTCCCTACTATTGATTGCCTTCCAATCATTAACGCATATGAGTAACCGAGTCATTCTAACGTGCATCATGAGCACCATACCGCACGAGCATATGCATAGTGTCTTCACAAGCATATGCATCGCATCAACTTGAAAAGTATTGTACTTTCAAAACAATGAGTTGTCAAAACCCCAAAATTTGCGAAATAAGTAAAGGTGTGAGCAAGATTATTCTTTGAAGTTCCCACTTGAAGTCATCTTTCGTACAAGAGATTATGGAACTCTGTCACTAGCCTTCCTTTCTTGTAATGGTCTATTGGAAATCTCTGTCGAATTAGTCCCTTGACGTGAATCACGACGACCTTGTAGCATCGATCCCTTTCCTGCTAGCCAAGTGGAAACAGTATAAGTAGAAACTTTTCTTGAGCAGTCAAGGTTCTCGAATAGTCAACGTGGGGAAGACATTCATCGTGTATTCGTTCTTGGTCCGTGCTTCAAATCCTCAGAATCGAGCAAGGAAGTACGCCCAGGATCGATCGAAGCTCTATGCTACGCTCCTCTGTGTTGCTATCGCAAACATAAAGCGTAGTACACTGAGCTTTTCTCGTTTTGCTCCCCATCACGGTCCATTATTTAGACCGTTGAGCCCCATTGTCATCAGTGTCACGGTCATACGACGCCATGACGTCGCTCTACCATCAATTTCCGCAACCGTATTCATGACGCCGTGATCGCGTGAGCTGACCTTGTTGAGCTCCGTGTTGTCTACACCCGATACCCGACTGGGTCAACTGACCGTTGCTCCCCCGCAGCGATTATAAAATGGAACCTTTTACCCGGAACCGCCGATACGAAAGCTCCATTTCCATCAGAGCTCGGCATTATCACTGTTCTTGTTCTTCTTCTAGCTAGCCTGGCTACTTGCCACTAGAGCACCTCTCCCAGCTACTTCAATCTTCCCGAGCAAACTGTTCTCCGTCTTCATTTCCGAAGTCAAGAAGAAGCTCAGAGTAGACCGAAAGCAGAAATCAATCCAAGCTGCCACCCATGACTCCGTCTTCAGAAGAGCTCGAGTCATTTCGCTAGACATTGTTAGGGATGTACCTCTGTATCGTTGGAGGATTAGGTCTACTATTAGCTGTGCATGTGCACATTCATCGCCCGCTTCCTCACGAACGGCGATGAGGTAGTAAGGAAAAGCAACTTGTACCTTTTGTTCCATCTGCATTCCCGATCATGGGATGTGTGGACAAAGCGTTATCAAGTTGATATTTGTGACTGTTGGGATGTCCGGTTTGCATCGCTTATCCTGAACAAGTCTCGTAGAGTATGTTCGAGTTATGAGTTTTTGGGTGAGATTCTGAACATGTACTAATTAGGGACTTAAAATTTTCAGATGTTCAGACTGGCATGGAATAATCCCCATGGTTTCGATACATCGGGTAGTGGTGATCCATCGCTACCACCACCCACGATGCTGACCGAAGCTTTCGTAGCAGCTCATACCGAAGTGTTGCGCCAACTCCTGCAAGCGCAACAACAGATGGCTCAGCAACTGCAACAAATGCCACCGTTGCAACAGAAGGTCCAACCTTCCAAGCCCTGTTCACCTGAAGTACCCACCCAGAGGGACATAAATGTCATTGTCGGCACAACTCAACTGTTAGAAGGGCAGAATTCCGTGCTAAGCCAGATAGTGTACGATATCATCCAAGGACGTTATGGGAAACCATATCGAATAGTTTGGCGAGCACGGTCTCTCTCGGTCCTTATATGCCTCTATGGTCGAACAAGCCCGTTTGTTCAATCTGTTGGAGGAGTATGTTAACCGAGACCAACCCCAAGCCTCTGACTCCATATTACCACCTTCTCGACTACCAATGGATCTTAGAGCCGAAGAGAGGGCAAATCGAGGCAACAAACGAGTATTATCTGAGATAGATGTAAGTAAGTGGGAAATTACCTGTACGAAGACCCATCCGCACAAGGGCAAACGAAGAGGTAACACCAACAAGACCACTCAACTCCCTGCTAGTGCAACACCTTCGCGAACCACGAGGGGGGCAAGGAAAAAGGAGAGGAACAGGCTCCGCCTTATCAAGGAAACCCAGCAACAAATCTCCAAGCCCAGAGACCTTCCACCACGTTTGTGCTACAATTGTAGACAACCCGGGCACTACGCAAATTAGTGCCCGAACCCAAGAAAGCAGAACCTCCAGCAACACAAGCAGAACCCCGGATCTGCTATCAACAACAACAAGCCAAGCCCTCAAGTGGAGCGAGGGCCAACCGAATTTCTTAGGTAACACCTCTATCCCGAAACACTCCTCACCTCCCCTTGTAATTTCGAATCTCGGGACGAGATTCTTCTTAAGGGGGTAGGTCAGTGACGCCCCAGGTTTTTAATTATCGTCATTAGCGCTAATGACCGGATCAGCCGAGTCAAACCGGTCAAACATCGGTCAAACCTAGGTCAACCTGGGTCATCACCCCGAAAACCTCGCCAATGAGCCCTAATGAACCCCTTGACCAAGTCTACACACACCTGTAGTGGACCCGTGGTCAAAGACACGGTCAAAACCGGCTTAACCGTTGACGTCAGCGAATGTCGTCCGGAACTTTTGCCGCGTTCCCCAAAATTCACCTAAACACTTCAAAATCTACCTTTATAAAAGTTGTCCATCTTGTTGAGGGACACAACTTTCATGTAGATTGGCATTTCAAATTTTGGGTGAAAATTGGTGAAAAACTTGATTGATCGACGGTACCTCTTGTTTTCCGAACGGATCGGCATTCAATGTTGGCACGACGTTCCTGCAAAATCCGTTGAGAAAAACACCCTATAGCCTTTTTGAAAGTTGTAGAGGGTGACTAGATCTACAACTTTGATGTTCACCGCTTGGTCAAGTTCTATTCAAAAAATTGGAGCAAACTTAATCCAAACAGGGCCAGTCCGCATAAAAGCGAGCCGGCCGCGACGCGCCCGCGCTCCCGGCACGCCGGTGCGACGCGCCACGCCGTACCGGCGGCTCGCGCCCCGACGCGCTCCCTCCCGAGGCCGCGTGCCCCGAGGGCGCGCGCCCCTAGGCCGCGTACCCGAGGATGCGCCCCGAGGCCGCGCGCCTCCAAGCCCCGCGCCCCGAGGGTACCCGCACCGGCGGCCCGGCGCCGCGCGGGTGGCACGGCCGCCCACGGCGGTCGCGCTCGAGCCGGTCCCTCGCCGGCACGCCGGATGCCGCCGGCTATAAAGTGGCCGCTGCGCCGGTGTTCCGCGCACCGAACCGTCGATCATCCACCCCTCCGCTAGTTTTGCCCCCCGCCGCACCTGAGCCGCTCGCCGGCGCCATTCAGGGCCAGCCGCGTCGAGCTCCCTCCCACACGCCTTCCCGTCACGAAGCTGCTCAAAACTTGCGTGCCCAGCCCTAGAGGAACTCACCGAGCCGCACAATCCCTGGTCCCGACCCCGCCCTTGCCGGCGCATAGGGGCGCCGCGGCTAGCGCGCGCCACCGTCGTCGTGCAACCTCGCCGGCGCCACCACCGCCCCCGCCGAGCGCCCAAACCAAGCCCCTAGCTTCCCTAGATCACCCCCCGTACCCTTCCCCGGCCAAGACCCACGGCGAGCTCGCCGGAATTTGGCCGGACCGCCGCTGCCCGGCCGCCGGGACTACATTGCAAAGAAGAAAAACTTCTCAGGGGCCTAACTGCAAAAGGTTAACTCCAATAGTAAAACCCTTTGACTGTTTCTTGTAAATTGCGTAGAAAATCACAGAAAAATCAGAAAAATGCAAAACTAATTTTGTTGGATTCATGGTGAATTATCCTACAACTTTTGTTATTCTGGCCTGAGCTAATTCCTGTTAGTTTTTGCATGAAAAATACAAATGTGAAAAACCTAGATCTGCAATATCTCAAAAACCATATATCCTCTGTAGCTAATTTTTGGATATGTTGTGTGTTAGGTCATGACTAGCTCCTGTGCCAAAAATTGCACAAAGTTATGATGTAAATCTTTTTATAAAAATGTTTTTCCATTTCTGGCAGATCTGCATAAATGATTTTTCTTGCTAAATATATTTATGTTTTTGAGCTCAACTTGTGCACACTGTCTTGTAATACCAAAATACACATCTTGTGAATTAATCATGATTTTTGGCTTTCCAGAAATATTTATCCTCAAAGTATGCATGTTTTCCTTTGTAAATTAATAAACCTAGATCAGTAGAGTTTCTAGGTGAACATGCTAGTTCTCTAGACTTATTTAGGACCAGAGAGAAAGCATGAGAAAGTTTGGGTCAGTTGGGTGCTTAATTATTTTTGTATGCATTTAATTCGAATCGCTAGCTAGCCCTTGGTATTTTTCTATAATATTTAATTTCCTAGCATCCAACTTTTACATGTGGGTCCAATGGACCAGGATAGGTGCTCATATGCCGAAGAAACACTTCTTTAATTTCTGGTAATTTAATTTCTTAATAAAAAGCCTAAAAGCCCTTTTAATAATAAAGAGAAATTAAATAAAGAAAAGCCCTTATTTAATTCTTTTTCCTTTTGAAAGTATTTCCTAATTTAATTAAAGGGTAATTAATTACCATTGATGATAAGACATTAATTCATAACTAAAAATATTAATTACACCTTTGCTTGTGAAGATAAAAGGAATTAAAGCTTTCACATGAAATGACAAGTACAAAGAAACCTTTATTCAATTGTGCAATAAAAGAATAACCCATGTACAACCAATAACCTTCCTAAAAGAGAAATCACCAAACCACCCATGTTAACTTGAGGATGGTTGCAAATCATGTTAAAAAGGTTAAATATACCTACCCACTACTAGTGGTGAATTTTAAATTAAAATATTTACATATATATGTACACAATCACCATCAAAAAGAATAATTAATAAAGAGTTTTATATTGTTCCTTATGGAAGAGTAGGCTGAATGTATTCTTATCTAGGTGAATGTGCCCAACAAATACACCCCTTGATTGTCAATATGGTTTGTAAGTGATTAAAGTAAAAACCGTCGAATAAATCTTGCATTTGCATCTTCGTGTAGATCTTTCCGCCAGTAGACGTACGCTCGTGCCGGAAGGAGGAGACGAAGGTGCCGACAAAGAGCTGCCGTGCGTAAACGTAGCTCAAGACCTGGACCCAAGTCCAGAAGGGCCCAAGGCCAACCTTGCCAGCGAAGGCAAGCCCCGGATCATTAACCCCGTCTTTTAAAATTATGCAATTATGTTTGCTATTATTGTGCATTTACGTTTCAGGAGTTGATTTGAAACCCTAGATGCATGATCCCTAGGTACCTATGCTCTATCACTAGTGTGCTAGGTCGATAGGCCGCTATGCTATAGGGTCGATAGAAGTCGAGCGATGTTCGTCACTCGCGAGAATAGGTTCCTAGATAGGAATCATAAGATATCCTTAAATGGATTGCTCATGTGGTAAGAGCATGGGATTGGGCCCCGGTCCAGTGGTCATGTGGGCTAAGCTTTTAAACGCACCAAACATTTGCCGGGAATGGGACCGGTAAGCCTAGTACCTTAATGAGACGGCTAGGGATGGAACTGTCACTACTCTTGGGATTCGCTCTCACGGCTCGCCACCGGTGGTGTATGGTGACTCCGGGTATCTCGCGGGGTATGCCGGATAGCCTGCACCAAAGACTGTGGCCTTTCATCCCGACCCGGGGATTTTTGGGGACGGCCTGGGAAAGTTGTTCTCGCGGGGACGACCTACCGTGTGTTTGGGTCTACCTTGCAAGGTTTAAATCAATCGATTGTCGGCCTCTCACCGTTATCCGAGACTGCTTAATCAATTGGCCATGATATCCCATAATGATGGAACTCGAGGAATGTTGTAGTATGAATTAACTGCTTGCCCAATTCTTGATTGAATTAGATGGCACATTTAGAAATGGTAATCAACTAGAACTTGTGCTAAAAGATTGAAAGTAAGGATCTACTTTTAGTAGCTGTTCAGCAAAAGAAACTCCACCGGCCAAAAGCCTTTCATGCCTAGAGGTTGGTGATGTAGTCATCACCCGACGGTTAAGTCTTGCTGAGTATTAGTATACTCAGCCTTGCTTTAAAAATTGTTGTTGCAGGTGTGATTGATCGGAAGGGTGACGACAAGTAATGACATCACGGATGGCCTCCTGTGATGTTGACCGATGCGCTAGTTTAAATTATTTCCGCTGTATTTTCGAACTCTGAACCTTTACTCCATGTCATGAGCAATGGTTTGTAATAAATTATGTTAACTCGTGTTGTACTCTGGACTCGCCTTCGCGTGAGTTTTAATGCATGTGTCGATCCTCTGTTCGATGTCCAAGTGATTTACGGTGTTAATCCGAGCAACCAACGACAGGATGATACTTTACTATGGCTCAACGACCAAAGTGGATCGGTCTTAGGCGATAGTACGGTATTCTCCTGGGCGGGTTGTCACACCTCTCCACATGAGTCCTTGGCCTTGGAGCTCGCTTCTCCGGTAAGGTGGCTCCGATCCCGGTGCTCGTTCGATAGCGTCACCTCTCGTTGACGGTTAATAGTTGTATCAAAGTTCGTTTGGACTTGCAATCGGACAAGTCTTCCGTCGTAGTCAAGGGACCCTTCTTCCCTCAAGTGTGAACCCAAGGTATCGAATCCGTGGAACAATGTGTAACGCAAGATCCAATCTAATAAGCGGAAAACACTTTGATCTTGAAAAGGGGTTTTGCATCTAATCTATGGAAACACCAAGAAAACCAATCTAATCTAAGAAACACCGGAGGTAGCAAGAGATAGAGAGGGATAGGTAAAACCAATCTAGAGAGATTGGATAGAGCACTTGTTGAAGTTTCAAGCATAGATGAACAAAGCAAATTGAATCTCATAAAAAGCCTCTTTAAATCGTGGCTTCCGTTCCAACTCGAATACGCACGCCTTTTGGAGCCACCGTTCTATCACAACGCACCCCTATTCGTGTGGGTTAGCCTAGGGCAAGTCCAAAGGACAAGATGAAAACGCTCGGTAGGTAAGGTATGCACCTCTATCCATCATGGCTACAAGAACATTCTATGCAATCTATCTAGAATAGATTGGAGAAGAAGAAAACCCAAGCGAAGACAAAGTCGTAGTAAAGCACTTGATCGCTAGAAATCGGATTCAAACTTGCAAATTCAACATGAGAGTATAATACATGGACAAGATCACCACCGGGATCCTACCTCGACCCTGATCCTAGCTCTGGGAACTCTGACGTGGTCTTCCATGCAAGGTTCCCATGTCGGCTAGGGGACCCCTAGTCAACCATCTCGACCCTCTCCTCTCCGGAACAGTGTCCCTCCCTTCTCTGCTCCTCGGTGGCGGATGACGAATGTATCTCCTCGTGGCTCTCGGCCAGGGGGCTATAAATAGCCCGAGAGGCGGCTAGGTCAAAGGGGGCGTCGAACCGGGCCCAGAATGGGCTGAGCCGGTCGGCTAAGGCCGGCCGGGCCCAGGCCCATTTCGGCCCGGTTCGACCAGGTTCGGCTCCCGTTTCTTCCCCAGTTGCTTCTCGCATGATCCCTTATTTGTGTGCACTTGCATGTGGGCCTTTGACGTCGTTTCCTTCACGGTTAAGGCTTGAATTTTGCTATCCAAGCTCCGTCGTTTTATGGTTGAGTCCCTGAAGATTTGCATGTTGACGCTTTGGTCCTCGGGTCATTTGGAGTCATGTTCATCGCGTGTCTTGACTCTTGTCGGGCTTCATGATCTTCTTCCAAAGTGCTTGATGAACTTATCCCGAAAGTCACCTCTTTAGCGTAGACTTCCTGCGTAAACAATAAACTCCAAAATCGATATGCAGGAGTGAACTTGTTATATACAGGGGGTTAGTTCCAGTGGTTAGAATAATAAATCAATGCCAACATTAAAGGTAAACTCTTGTCTAGGTTGACGGAAATTCACCGTCAACATCTCCCCCATGCTTAAACCTTGCTCTTCCTCGAGTAAGCCTTTAATGAATATCAGTGTTGCCTTTCATTGCTTATACCCTGCACTTGATCATACATGAGAAAATATAATGCTCTCAAGGATTTAATAATAAAATTTCCATAATGTACTAGCCTTCATCCTTATGTAGGATAGATATTAATTTAAGCACTTCCCACAAGTAATTACCTCATGCTCCCAAATTTTAAATGAATCTTAGAAATTTTGAAATTAAGAGCGAGATGAAGAAAAAGAGCTAAACCAAGTTCAAAAATAAACTTCCTTGAATCTTGATCATGTACTCTCATCTCATCTTGTCTCTCAAAACCTATTCATTCTACTCCTTTCCTCTCTCAATATATATAGTAGAAGGCTATATGGGAAAAATTTTAGTCCTACCAAGATATTATAAATGAGATGTTGTCAAAGCAAGACAAGCTTCTCATGGTCTTATCAAGACTCATCAAAAAGGTCATTGGAAAATAATGTTATATCAAGGAGGGGGAGAGAAAAATACACACACTTTGAGATAGGTGGACATGTGCAAATGGCAAAGAGTGATCCCGAGGCACAAAGGAAGTCCTCGTTATCGGATTGCACATGGTTGGAAAGATGAGTTTGGATCTTAAATCTTGAAACTTTTGAAATTCCTAATGCACTTTAGAGAACAGGGGAGTTCACTTTATTTTATTTTCATAAACTCATATATATATTTTATTTTCTCATACATATTTTTTCTTTATCTTTTTTTCTTTTCTTTATACTCATTTTTTCTTTTTTTATTTCATCATTTTTATTTGCTCCCCTTGAACTCTAAATTGCATTGTACCTACCTCCTCCCCCATGCTTAGACATTTGGGCAAAGAGGTGATAGAGATAAGGTAGGTACTAGAAATATTTTTCCTTTGGAGAGATACTTGACTATTCAACCTGGCACCATCTTGCGATCTTCCTTGAATTGACGATCCATACTCGATGATAGGTTGTGGTCAAGGAGGTAAACACAAAAGATGATATTTTAGTTTTAAGGGTGGATATCCGGTGAGGTTTGTGAAATCTCTGATGTGGGGATACACAATGCATGGATAGAAAGTCTAGCAAAAAGATATATATGCAAAAACGAAATGACCAGCTTCTTAGTCTCGGGCCAGAGAAATCAAGGCCTGAAATAACTCACCCAAGAATATTTCTTGTATACTAAGGTTTATGCACCCAATATATATATGGCTTTGGATAGGTAGAGCAGAATGCAAGTAGCATTAGTGGCAAGGTTAGCAAATATATTTTTAAGAACAAGTCATCTTTAACTCATCCAAAATTGAGAGCATGAAAATAACACTATGGGTCTTATTTTTATCATAACCTCCACAAAAGATTAAGCTAGCATTTAATTAATTTCAGATTCATAATAAAGAGAGCATTAGCTTAATCATTCATTTAATTTCAGATTCATAATAAAGAGAGCATTAGCTTAATCATGCATAAAACAAGTACAAAAGTTGAGCAAAGCGGCAACTTTTCATCATATATTATCATGACATCAACTTAATATTTTTACCAAAGGTTGATCAATGTGGGAAACATTATTCATGGTGATCTTAAACTAACTCTACTATTATCATGCATGCTGAAAATAAATAAAAACAAAAAATGCTACACATATATAAACTTGCACAAAAGCTGAAAATAAAGAAAAGGAAAAGGAGAAAATCGAACCGAATTTGGAAGCATTATTATTTTCTTTTCTTCCCCCTTCTTCCTTTATTTTCCGGTGGTTGATATTGATGGTCTGACATGTTGTATCCTTGCTTGTATTATGATTGTGCCAGTCCTCCTCTAAATTGCTCCAATGGTGAAGGTGACCAACTTGATTGGCAATGTTTGCGGTACCTTCTTCTTGCATTTATTGGATGGAGCGTCACGAAAACTTCGTGAGGAACATGTATGGTAGAGGATGTGGTGGCGTGGCTGCCCCACTCCCCCATGCTTGCATTTGCATACTTCCTTCATAGGGTTGTGGCAACGGGATCCCTCCATGTGGTTGTTTATTAGCTTGATGTGCAGCCCCTCCTTCATCTCGGGCTACAGAGGATGATCCTTCTTCAACAATTCTTCTTTTTTATTCTTCTTTACCGTCACAAGAAGTCTTTCCTCTAACCAAATTTTGTCTCCAAATGATCTCAGCCTCTCATTGGGGAGAGGAATATTGACCTTTGTCAACTTGTACCTTCTCCTCTCATCTCCACTGTCCTTGCTTCATGTACCCGATTCCAAAGAAATCCCGACAAGGAGAAATTTTGGGTTCCTTGTAATCTTCTCTCGAAATCATCCCCCAAAAATCCTTCTAACATTTTTTCTTGGACACCAACTTGCTCTGGGCTTCCTTCTTGTAACTGAGTAGTTCTCCAATATATCCATAAGGAACTAGTTGCTCTTCATCTTCAAGGTGAAATGAGAGGCACGACACTCCTTCATCAATTACCGGTGCTAATGTATAAGGACTTCCAAATCAAGCTCCTTGTGAGTATTCGCACCAACTCCATAAAGAATTACACCCATCCAAGGTTGCTCAAGATTTGAGTAGAATCCAACACTTGGAGGGCGTCATCAAAATCAACATTTGGATCGAGCCTCTTCTCAAGACGAACACGCCCCTCTTCCTCCTCCGTCTTCATGATACATCCATTGGAACACCTCGGAGTGTATGGTGGTGGAGCGGATGAACGAGTTGAGCATCATGGTGGAACGGGTGGCTCTTTCGTGTGTTCTCGCGGTTTGGTGTACCGCATGGATGAACTTCGTGTACTCCTCATGCCACCGAGGGGCAGCGTGTTGCTCCTCGGTGGTGCCACATCTTCCTCCATGCTTTGGGGAGACTCGGGGACCGAATGCCTCCTCGAAGAGCTCGATGATGCGCCTTCGATGATCGTGTCTTTTTGGTGAAGAAATTGGTGGCCATCTTCCATATTGTTGTTGCACTAACTCACAACGAGTGCACCGGGGGTTGCTTGCCGGTGGGAAAACACACAAGGGAAGTATATGGAGGGTGGGGTTTACTATGGTGAATTCTCTTTATTATTATTGTTGGAGGGTGGTGAGTGAGGTGCACAAGTTAGGATGGATATTATCCCCATAGGGTTTATGGATTCTTGAACATGCAACCGCCTATTAAGGTGAAGCTAAACTAATTTATTGAGGTGTGTACATAAGGCCACTTTAGCTAAACCTACAAAAGATATGTTGATGGGATTTACGGGAGCAGCGGACCACATACTCCCATTAAGCATGGTATCTAGCCTTAGGCATCAAAGCATTGTCAACATGAATGAAATAAAAGATTCAACTATTACATTAAAAGATCCTACAACACCATGGAACACTTTTTTCTAGGTTGTTTATGAAACTTATGGGCTATGAACTCAAGAACACAAATTAATAAATGCATAAATTACTTACCTAGTGAAGGGGAGCACCGGGGTCTTGATCTATCTCCGAGATGCTTCTTGCTCCCTTCTTTCCTTGTGTCCACGTGATCCTCGAGATTCCATTGCCCGAGCCGTTCACAACCACACCTTTGCTTGTGTGATTAATCTTCCACCTCCACTGTTTTGCTTTGTGTCTTGTTCCCTTGCCTTTTGTGCTTCCACCAATTTTCTGCAAAACAAAGCCCTTGCTTCCCCCATGCTTGTTCTTTGCATTGTGCCCAAGATGCCAAAAGATGGAGGCTTCCCAAGATGCATCATGGGGCACTATATGTTAAACAAGCTCAAAAACCTCCCTTAATCATGTTTAGATGCTAACCACTCCTCTAATTTTGAAATTTTAAAACTTAACTCAGCGCTAGCGATGGGTACCAATATATCATTAGAAGAGCTTTTAGGCATCAAAAACAATTATAAAATTTAATTTGGTTGCACCGGGATTGATTGCTTTCATTAATCGATAGCAAGTTCCTCCGGCATGACCGTGTATGTTTAGGTTCTATTTTGGCCAAACATGAGAGAGAGATTTTGAAAAAAAAAGTAAAGTCAATTGGGCTTAGAAAAATTCTAAATGTAGAGAAACCGGTGGATGTCAAGTTGAATGAAACCAAAAATCAAGTTCCTTAGGTTCACACAAGTCCTACCATGCATCAAAGATTAAAAACAATAAAGAACATAGCAAGGCTCTTCTCGTGTGTTTTTAACATGTAAAACAAGCCAACCTTAACACCATGGAGAGGATGAAAGGTTGGGGTAGGTGCTTAATTTTTTGTACTAGTTTCTCTAAAAGATGCAAACAAAACTTGGGATGGCTCAAGTCATCGGTTTATGATCAATATAAAATTCAAATAAAATGACCGAGCAATTATAATGCCTCTAAAAATTATTCAACCACATATAAATTTATAATATGTAATGCGTAGCAAATTCTAAGACCAACTTACTTGAGAAACTTGAAAATTTTCTTCGGGTTGCCCTCCTGGTAGCTTGACTCTTCAACGAGTTGTCCTCCTGGTAGCTTATTCTTGACTTGATGAACGGGTTGCCTCCCGCAAAGCGCTTCATTTATAGTCTAGACTTCTTCTCTTTTCTCCAGATCAACGCTCTTTGTGGGCGTTGCAATCTTGGGGGCCCCACTTCTACACCATCCTTGGCTTCGGTGTAGATTTATTCTTCGGCTTAGTCATTTTTTTTGTCTTCACAAGTGGACGTTGATTCTTGGTCTTAACGGATGCAACACCTTTTGCGTCTTCTTCACTTCATTCTCCCTTGACTCCTCCCTTCCGATGCGATGATGAGGTAGAATGTATTTAATATTGACACTTTACATACCTCGAATCATGGTTGACTTGAATGCACTCCTCACGCCATCGATGTCGAACTTGATCTCCCCTTGGTCAATGTCGATTGCTCTGACAATCTTGATGAACGATCTCCCTAGGATGAATGGCGATGAGGTTGATCTCTTCTCGATCTTGGAGGTGGAGTTTGTCTTGGAGATTCAACGCTCTTCGGCCTCCGGTTTTAGATCTTGTGTTGCACGTTACCTTTGCCTGCAAAATTTTTCTAGACCATCCACAAAATATATATTTTTTGTTGGAGATGTATCCGTCCATCTCCGGTTAGGGTTAGCAAATATAAACAAAAAAGGAACTAAAAGATAACTAGGGTTTAGCAAAACCATAGATTGGTTTTTTTTGTTTTGAGGATGATCAAAATTAAGAGATGCAAAAGAAAACTCAAAAGAAAAATTGAAAATATTCACAAACGCAATACTAGATTGAATCTTGATTACTTGTTCCCCGGCAACGGCGCCAGAAAAAGGGGCCTGTTGACTGTTAATAGTTGTATCAAAGTTCGTTTGGACTTGCAAGCGAACAAGTCCTCTGTCGTAGTCAAGGGACCCTTCTTCCCTCAAGTGTGAACCCAAGGTACCGAATCCGTGGAACAATGTGTAACACAAGATTCAATCTAATAAGCGGAAAACACTTTGATCTTGAAAAGGGGTTTTGCATCTAATCTATGGAAACACCAAGAAAACCAATCTAATCTAAGAAACACCGGAGGTAGCAAGAGATAGAGAGGGATAGGTAAAACCAATCTAGAGAGATTGGATAGAGCACTTGTTGAAGTTTCAAGCATAGATGAACAAAGCAAATTGAATCTCATAAAAAGCCTCTTTAAATCGTGGCTTCCGTTCCAACTCCGAAGACGCCCGCCTTTTGGAGCCACCGTTCTGTCACAACGCACCACTATTCGTGCGGGTTAGCCTAGGGCGAGTCCAAAGGACAAGATGAAAACGGTCGGTAGGTCAGGTATGCACCTCTAGCCACCATGGCTACAAGAACATTCTATGCAATCTATCTAGAATAGATTGGAGAAAAAGAAAACCCAAGCGAAGACAAAGTCGTAGTAAAGCACTTGATCGCTAGAAATCGGATTCAAACTTGCAAATTCAACATGAGAGTATAATACATGGACAAGATCACCACCGGGATCCTACCTCGACCTTGATCCTAGCTCCGGGAACTCCGATGTGGTCTTCCATGCAAGGTTCCCATGTCGGCTAGGGAACCCCTAGTCAACCATCTCGACCCTCTCCTCTCCGGAACGGTGTCCCTCCCTTCTCTGCTCCTCGGTGACGGATGACGAATGTATCTCCTCGTGTCTCTCGGCCAGGGGGCTATAAATAGCCCGAGAGGCGGCTAGGTCAAAGGGGACGTCGAACCAGGCCCGGAATGGGCTGGGCCGATCGGCTCAGGCCGGCCGACCCAGGCCTGTTTCGGCCCGGTTCGGCCCCGGTTTTTTCCCCGGTTGCTTCTCGTGTGATCCCTTATTTGTGTGCACTTGCATGTGGGCCTTTGACGTTGTTTCCTTCATGGTTAAGGCTTGAATCTTGCTATCCAAGGTTCACCGTTTTATGGTTGAGTCCCTGGAGATTTGCATGTTGACGCTTCGGTCCTCGGGTCATTTGGAGTCATGTTCATCGTGTGTCTTGACTCTTGTCGGGCTTCATGATCTTCTTCCAAAGTGCTTGACGAACTTATCCCGAAAGTCTCCTCTTTAGCGTAGACTTCCTGCGTATACAATAAACTCCAAAATTGATATGCAAGAGTGAATTTGTTATATACGGGGGGTTAGTTGCAGTGGTTAGAATTATAAATCAATGCAAACATTAAAGGTAAACTCTTGGCTAGGTTGACAGAAATTCACCGTCAACAGCCTCCCCCTGGGATCCTGGTCCAAGCTAAGCCACTTCACCAACCTCCAGCGACAACTCCAACCAAATCTATCAGTCGTCGATGTGCTCCTCCAACATCGACTTCACTGACCCACTTTCAACTGACACTATGCGCGGTCACCACCCAGGTGTATGCGTCCTCGACGCACCTACGACCCCCACGGCTCTTTCTCCCCCATCGCCACGGACAGTGTCGTCTTGCTCCATAATTCGGTCTTCTCGTGAGGACCTATCTGAAAAGAAGGTGGAGGATTTGTCATTTGTGCTTTGTTCGGTGCTGGTACAGTGTTACGGTGCCTGCAGCCGCCGGTCCGTGACCGTGAGTCCATGAGAATGGGATGCTACTGTTTGCCATCGCTGTCCTGCAAGACGCCAATGAGCACTGCAACCGCGTTTTACGTTCACAGTCCACAGGTCTGTCCGATCTTGGTGCGTGTACACATGTCAAATGTATAGAGCATGAGCCCACATATGCCTGATTGCCTGTGGGCTTCTTTCTAAAGGTGCGTGTATTTCTTTCTCTCTTTTTTTGACTCGCTAAACTGCTTATTCTTTATTCAACCGGAGAGACACTGAGATCACGACCCACCAAATCGATTACAAAACTCGGGAGGGGATCATTCCAAATGATTGGAACGTCTAGGTCCCTAGCAAAGCTTGAATGAGCTAGCTCATGCGCACACACGTTACATGAACAGGAAACAACACAAACATCAACTAAATTAAAGTGTTCTAGAAGATCGTGAGCTTCTTGATAGATGACGCCACCTGGGCTTTGATCATAGGAATTAGATCGAAGTGCCATGGCTAGGTTCGATGAATCCGTATCGACAATGATCCTTGATATCCCAATATACATGGCAGCATACAGTGCCACGAGACAGGCTTCTCCTTCAGCAACTAGGGCATTGTGTACTGCAGATAAACGACCTAAGGCCGCCAAAACTCTCTGACCATTATTGTCCCTTATCACAAAACCCCAAGCTCCATTTTTCTCATCTGCATTGAAAGCTCCATCAGTATTGATCTTTAATACATCTAGTAGCAAGGGGGTCCATCTCCTTTTCTCCTTCCTTGTAGTACAACGATTATCTTTTTGCCAAAGATTCATCAACATCGCAAGCCAACTCCATTGCTTTGTGTAGTACTTGTGCTATTGGACTTCCCTGTTCACCTGCATTAATCTTATTTCTCGCATCCCAACACACCCAAAGGAATCTGATAACCATAGTCCATTCTTTCTCTTCCATTTTCAGGATGTGGTGCACAATCTCTCTTGCTGATGTCATTGTTAGTAGTTGTGGGCGTACTACCTCCAAGTTCAGCACCTGTCAGCATTTCTTGACATATTTGCACTTAAGAAAACAGTGCCCTCCATCCTCAATCGGTCGTTGGCATACAGGGCATCTAGTATCCACATCCTTTACCCCTCGTCGAGCAATACTCATTCGTAGAGGTGAGTCGTTGTGTGCGAAGTGCCACACAAATTGCTTAACTTTTGGTGCACATGAGATTTTCCATAGTTGCAGCCAGTCATAGTCTTTTTTAGGATCTGGTAATGAGCTCGATGACCCCACTTGCCTCTCATTATCTTCCTCTCGTTTATCCTCCAATACATGGTATGCAGACCTTACAGAAAAAAGTCCTTTTGGATCATAATGCCATGCAATGATATCTTCCCTGCCATGTTCAATCGATATAGAAAGAATATGTTTTACATCTTCCTCCCAAAAATGTCTTGAACCAACTCCACATCCCATCCTCCAGTTTGGGGATTAATCAATTCTGAAACTTTTGTTAGTATGGTATTTTGGTGCGGGGTGATCGGTCTTCTAGTAGTACCCCTTGGTATTAATCTGATCACCATTACCAACTCGCCATATGATTCCCTCCTTGACAACAACCAAACCTCGGATTATGCTGCGCCAAGAGTAAGAAATTCCCTTCTATTCCTTGGCCTTTAACAGCTGGCCATCTAGATAGTATTTAGCTCGCAAAACTTGTGCACATAAAGAGGCAAGGTCTGTCAGCAGTCGTCGGCCCTGTCTGGCTAGCATGGCCAAATTGAATAAGTGCAGATCCCTAAAACCCAAGCCCCCTTTCCGTTTGTGTTGGCACATCTTCTCCCATGAAAGCCAATGCATTTTATTCCCATTCTCCTGTTGTGCCCACCAAAAATGATTTATCAGTGTCTCAATATCATCACATAAAGTCTTTGTCAAGTCAAAACATGACATTGCATCTGTAGGTATCCCTTGTGCTACCGCTTTGATCAAGATATCTTTCCCAGCCTTAGACAACAATTTTTTCTTCCATCCCTGGATTCTTTTCCACACTTTATCTTTCAGATAGGAGAAAGTTTGGGATTTGGACTGTCCCATATAAATGGAAGACCTAAATATTTCTCATTCCTTGCTTCTGATGTGATCTCCAAAGCCGGCATGACAGCATCACGATCTCCTTCATTAGTGTTTTTGCTAAACATAATCGAGGACTTATCCTTATGTATGATTTGCCCCGAGCAATCTTCATACAATGAAAGTATACTTTGCAGCTGATTTGTACTCTGTTCATCGATTTTGAAGAGTAACAATGAGTCGTCTGCAAACAAAAGATGATTAATAATCGGAGCATCCGGACACACTCGTACACCCTCCATTTCACCTCTCTCCTCCGTTGCATTCAGTAAACAGGAAAACGCTTCAGCACATATCAGAAAAAGGCAGGGCGAGAGAGGGTCTCCTTGGCACAAACCCCGTTGAGGCACAATCTGATTAGTGAGTTCACCGTTTACCCTTACACGGTATGTGATCGCGGAAACAAGCTTCATCACTACTTCCACCCAGTTTGTATAGAAACTCAATTTATCCATCATTCTTCTAAGGAAATCCCACTCAACTCGATCATATACTTTGCTCATATCAAGTTTTAAGGCTGCGAAACCTTCCAGGCCGGTCTCTTCTGTTGCATATAGTGGGTGAGTTCATAAGCAAGGAGGACATTATCAATTATTAGTCGGCCACAAAAGCGCTCTGATTTGGAGATATAATGTCAGGTAGGATCAGCTTCAAACGGTTTGATAAAACCTTCGATGCTATCTTGTATTTCTTTTTGAGAGAGAAGAGAGGTTTGGACTTGGACAATTGGTCCTTTTCAGGAGTGCATGGGGTTATATAGTTGAAGTGACATGGTCATGCAGGCCTGGGTGAAGGATGGGCCTAACTGAGCACACTAAGAGAAGAAACTAGGCCGTAAGTGTACCTAGACCACCACCGAGCCCATTCCACACTTTTGACAAAAATCGTATTATTTAAAAAAAGAGTTGGAATTTGTATTTTCCCCTCGTGAAGAACTGCAGTGCTCGGGTGTAGGCAGGGATCATGGCCAGGCACCCTACTCTACTGACAAGTACTACCTCCGTTCTTAAATATATAACGTTTAGAACAAACAAATTAGTTAGAAATGATCTAACTAACTTGTTCTACACGTTATATATGTTTAGTTCTAAGTTTTGTTAGTTTTGCATACCACTAAAAAGTAGCTGCCGCTATAGCTCAACAGCTGACATACACTCACACACGTCACGCTGTTACACCTGACGTCTGTCCATGCACGCGATTTTCATATCTGCTGCTAGTTTCAAATTTGAACCCTGAGCCTGCAAGGTGACAGACTAGGTCTCGCGTGAAGATGTTGCGAGATTGCGACCCGACTTGCAAACCATGAGGGGTTGAAGGACACTGCATCTTGTGTTAGATATATGTGTGTGTGCGTGTATGTAATCTAGGAGAACTACCTTGAGTTGTTAGTTGTGTATATCCCATGTAAATAGGAGATGGAGGCCAGGTTGTTCTCCACATCTTGTACACCACGCCGAGGGTTGTTCCTAGCCTATATCAACACGCAGAGCATGACCCGGAGAGGGCAACGGTGCTTCCACCGAATTTCACATGGTATCACGAGTTTAGCCTCAAATTAGATTCACCCACAATGTCGCTCATCACCTCCACCTCTGCCGGCGGCCATCTTCCTCTTGGCCTCGCCTCGACACTAGGCCTTCCTGTCTCAGAGAAGTTGTTCAAGAACAATCTGCAGATTTGGAAGATGCAGGTGCTTCCAACAATTTAAGGTGCCCAACTGATGGGGTTCCTTGATGGCACTGCTGCTCCGCCGGCCAAGGAGATCGAGGTTCAGAAGGGATCCACCGTCACCAAGGAAGACAATCCGGAGTACGCCAAATGGCTTGCTCAGGATCAGCAGGTGTTGGGGTATTTGTTGTCTACCATGATATGCGAAGCCCTAAGTCAAGTCGGTGCTGCAGAGTCGGCAGCCGTGCTCTGGACTGCGGTGGATGAAGTGTTCTCCTCGCAGACCCATGCTCGAGCGGTCAACACCAGGATCGCCCTCGCCACCACCAAGAAGGGCGCCATGACTGCGTCTGAGTACATGGCCAAGATGAAGTCGCTGTCAGATGAGATGGCGACCGCCGAGAAGCCTCTCGGCGCCGAAGAATTGATGTCCTACATCCTGGCCGGTCTTGACATGGAATACAATCCCCTTGTCACTTCGATGCTGGCCAGGAAAGATCCGGCGTCCTACAACGAGCTCTTGTCTCAGATGCTGAGTTTTGAGAGTTGTCTTGATCTGCTGCATGGCAGCAGCAACTGCAACAGTGGAGGCAATTCCTCACTTTCCTCTGTTAATTCGGCATCCCAGGGTGCCAACAATGGTGGCTAGAATAATGGCAATCGCTCCTCTGGATGCGGCCGCGGCTCGCCAGGAGGGCGTGGCCGTGGTGGCTTTACTGCTGGTAGACGTGGCCGTGGCTCCTCGGCGCCCAACTCTAGCGAGTAGAAGCCCCGTTTTACTGGTCGCTGCCAAGTTTGCTTCAAGGAAGGGCAAAGCGCTGCAAATTGTTGGCATCGCTTCGATGGTGACTATGTTCCTGATGAGAAGCACGTCAACTCCGCCTTCCATGCGTATGGCGACAATGCCTGGTATACTGATGCGGGCGCCACGGATCACATCACCAGCGAGCTTGACAAGCTAATCATCCACGACAAGTACAATGGTACTGATCAAATTCGCACTGCAAGTGGAACACGTATGAACATTAATCACATCGGTAATACTATTGTTAGTACTCCCAATTGCGATCTTAAACTTGATAATTTTCTTCATGTTCCTAGTGCTAAGAAAAATCTTGTATTTGTGCATCATCTTGCCGCTGATAATCATGCTTTCCTTGAATTTCATCCCGTTTTTTTCTTGATCAAGGATCAGGCCACGAGGAGAACCTTTTGGAAGGCAAGTGTAGAGGAGGCCTTTATCCTCTTCCCGAGTCAAGACGTGAAGCTCATAGTGCTATCACACCCTCTGCGGAGAGATGGCATAGTAGATTGGGTCACCCTGCTCGTCCCATTGTCGATCGAGACATTAGTAAGAATAATTTGCCTTGTGTTAAGGAAGCTCGTATAGATATGGTTTGTGATGCCTGTCAACAAGCCAAGAGTCACCAACTTCCTTATCCTAAGTCATCTAGTGTTTCCAAATTTCCTTTAGATTTAGTCTTTTCTGATGTATGGGGGCCTGCTCCTGACTTTGCTGGGAGAAATAAATATTATGTGAGCTTCATAGATGAGCAAATTTGTTTGTATTTACTTGCTGCATTATAAATCAGAGGTGTTTGAGAAATTTCATGAATTTCAGCAGCTAGTTGAGAGGAAATTTGACAAGAAAATTGTTGCCATCCAGACTGATTGGGGGGGCGAGTATGAGAAACTTAATTCCTTTTTTCGCAAGGTTGGGATATCTCATTTAGTGTCATGTCCCCATGCTCATCAACAAAACGGGGCTACAAAGCGCAAACAGTCACATTGTTGAGGTTGGCTTGTCCCTTTTAGCTCATGCATCTAGGCCTCTTAAATACTGGGATGAAGCTTTCTTTGCTGCCACATATCTTATCAATCGTATCCCAGCGAAAATTCTACAATACTCTACTCCCCTTGAAGTCCTTTATCAGGAAAAGACTGGTTATGCCATGCTTCAGATCTTTAGTTGTGCCTGTTGGCCAAATCTTCAGCCATACAATACTCGTAAACTTGCTTTCCATTCTAAACGTTGTGCTTTTCTTGGGTACAGTAACGTGCACAAAGGCTTTAAGTGCCTTGATATCTATATTGGTCGCATGTACATCTCACGAGATGTTGTTTTTGATGAACAAGTGTTTCCCTTCTCTAAATTACATACGAATGCTGGTGGTCATTTACGCTCTGAAATTGAGCTTCTACCTCTACTCCTTTTGATTTATCCTCTTTTGGGAGTACTACAATTCATGAACCGGTTGTGGTTAATGATTCATCTAATTTTGCATCTAATGCTCATCAAAATCTGGAAGCAAATCCAGTTTTGGAGCCAGTATTCCATGTTGTTTCATAGGAGGGAGCAGGCGCGGCATCCCAGGCTGATTCGCCTACACCTACGGCCAGTCCAGCACCGATCCCGGACGCATCAAACTCGGGTTCTCCAGTCGGCGCATATGTGTCAGCTCCAGCCGACAGCACTGGCCCTTCCGCAGTCGCGTCGAGCCAGTCGGCGGACGCCACGCGGCCACCTGCCACGACTCCGTCCGCGCCCCATGTGCAGGCGCCCGACCACGCAGCCACGCGCTAGCTTCCTACGGGCCCGAGCGCACCTGCTGACACCGCTGTTGCGGCTGCAACTCTTGTTGCTGCTGGATCTGGGGGTCCAGGCGGATCTGGTGCTCCACCGCCATCAGCAGAACAACGTGTGGTAGATCCTCTATAGCCTGAGTTCCGGCCTCGTACACGTGCGCAAGATGGAATTCATAAGCCCAAGCGGTACACTGATGGTACCATCAGGTATGACATGACGGTATCTACGGAACCCACCTCTATTCATGATGCTTTGGCTAATGATAATTAGAGAAAGGTGATGTATGTAGAATATGAGGCGCTCATGAAAAATAAAACATGGCATTTAGTTCCTCCTCATCATGGTCATAATCTTATTGATTGCCGGTGGGTCTATAAGGAGAAAAGGAAAGCTGATGGTTCTCTGGATAAATATAAAGCTTGTTTAGTAGCTAAAGGATACAAGCAAAGGTATGACATTGATTATGAGGACACATTCAGTCATGTGGTAAATGCAACCACCATTCTTCTTGTTCTCTCTCTTGCAGTATCTTTTGGGTGGACTCTTCAACAATTAGATGTTCATAATGTGTTTCTTCATGGTAATCTTGAAGAGGAAGTGTTCATGAGGCAACCTCCTGGGTATGAAAGTAAGACTCATCCGCATTATATTTGCAAACTTGATAAAGCCCTCTATGGTCTCAAACAAGTGACGCGTGCTTGGTATTCCCGACTCAGTTCAAAGCTTCAGTGTCTTGGTTTTAAGCCTTCTAAAGCTGATGTGTCTCTATTTGTGTACAACAAAGGGGGAATTGTCATGTTCCTTCTTGTTTATGTTGATGATATTATTGTTGCGAGCTCCTCTGCCAGAGCTACGGAAGCACTTCTTAATAAGGATCTTCAAGATGATTTTGCTCTCAAGGACCTTGGTGTTCTCCATTATTTTTGGGGCATTGAGGTCAAGAAGGCACATGATGGGATCTTGTTGACACAACAGAAGTACACATCAGACTTGCTGCAGCGTGTAGGTATGAAAAACTGCAAACCTATGAATACTCCAATGTCTTCTACTGATAAATTATCAATTCATGATGGGGATCCACTTGGACCTAAAGATACTACAGAGTATAGGAGTATTGTTGGTGCACTACAATATCTGACTTTGACTCGGCCAGATATTTCTTTTGCTGTGAATAAAGTCTATCAGCTTTTACATAAACCAACTACAGTTCATTGGAGTGCAGTTAAGCGTATATTGAGATATTTGCAGTTTACAGTAGATATGGGACTCAGGATACATAAGTCTCCGTCTACTCTTGTGAGTGATTTTTCTGATGCTGATTGGGCTGGATGTTCAGATGATAGAAGATCCACAGGTGGTTTTGCAGTCTTCCTTGGATCTAACTTAATATCTTGGAGTGCACGAAAACAGGGCAACAATATCAAGATCAAGCACCGAAGCTGAATATAAGTCTTTAGCAAACGCCACAGCAGAAGTTATGTGGGTACAAACTGTACTTGCGGAATTGGGAGTTAAAGGGCCCAAATTTGCAAGGCTGTGATGTGATAATCTTAGAGCAACATACTTATCAGCTAATCCTGTCTTTCATGCTAGAACCAAGCACATAGAAGTGGATTTCCACTTTGTCAGAGAAAGGGTTTCACGAGGACTCCTGCAAATCAGATTTATATCTACAAGAGATCAAGTTGCAGATGGGTTTACGAAACCAATTCCAATTTGACAACTTGAAGAGTTTAGACGCAATCTCAATCTAGATAGGTTGTGATTGAGGAGGGGTGTTAGATATATGTGTGTGTGCGTGTATGTAATCTAGGAGAACAACCTTGAGCTGTTAGTTGTGTATATCCCATGTAAATAGGAGATGCAGGCCAGATTGTTCTCCACATCTTGTACACCACGCCGGGGGTTGTTCCCGGCCTATATCAACACGCAGAGCACGACCATTGCTCCACAGAAGTACTACAGAACTGGCCGGCCGGCTCGACAAGTGTTTGCATTTTCACACCCCGGCGATGCAGAAAGAGCTCCGCCTAGTGCCTACGTACGCAGCAGAACATCAGTGCTCGCTCCTGCATCTGCATGTACCTGTATCGTCTTTTGGATTGTATTGCATCTCAGTCTCAGGCGATGCCAATGGCCACAGTAGCCTCCTGCTCTCTCTTTTTTAGATAGAAGGCCATTAAAGGCCCGGCTTTGATTAGAAAGCCCAGAAAACTGGGAAGACCAGTTTAAAATCTACGCACAGACTTAAATGCAGATTACAGCCAAAAGATGAGAAACAGAGCCAGCATCGGGCTTGCAATCTGCCACCCTCTAACCCCCTCTCTACAAAGTTTTTACCAACCAGCAAAAGCTACCAACATAATCCAGCTCACAGAGATAAAACGATTTCCGCACAGAAACCTGACAAAGAAAACTACGGCTCCTCAGATCGCAAAGATGACAGTTGAGCCTTCAATTTGCCCATCACGACGGCGATCCAAATTTGGTCCTGCTCCTTGTTCATTATCTTCCATTTCTGCATAAAGGACAAAGTGCGAAAAACACTTACATTAGGTGATGACATTAGTACATTGTTAAAGACGAAGTCATTCCTGATCAGCCAAAGGCTCCAGGCCAAATAGCCAAAAAGAAAAATGAAGTTATTACTAGTTTTCTTCGGCCCCTCAACTAGTTTTGCCCACAGATCCTTCATATAGACAGGCCGAGTTGGCCAACCTAAAGCATCCCTCACCACATTACAGCAAAAACTTGCCACTATACAATCTAGAAACAAGTGTTCAACACTCTCTATTTTTCCACACAATTTGCATTCCACTGGACCTGTCCAATTCCTTTTTCTTAGTTGCTCTGCAGTTTGAAGTTTGTCATTGCAGATCTGCCATAGGAAGATTTTTATTTTTAAAGGTAGTGCAGCTTCCCAAATATTCAGCATCCAGGTGTTTGATATTCCAGGGAAAGTGAGTTCTTTGTATAGCGATGCCGTGGTGAACTTTCCAGACCTCTCCAGGCTCCAACACACACTGTCCAGCTGTTGTCTAAGATTAATTTTCTCTGCTAATTCTACCAGCTCACCCCATTCTTTTTCTTCCACTGCTCCAAAACCCCTCCTAAAAGTGAGATTTATATTTCCACCTCTCATCACCCTGTCTATTGTCCACTCCTGTTGGTTACAGATTGCATATAGGTTAGGGAAGGCCAAATTTAGCCCACAACCCCCACTCCAAGTGTCTAACCAAAATCTTATTTTCCTTCCATCACCCAGAGTGTATTTTACTCCTCTACTAAACTCTTCTCTTATCGACATTAACCCTTTCCAGAACTGAGACCCGCTTTTTTTCTTGTAACTGAAGATACTCTTCTCCCCTAAATATTTCTGTCTCAGGAAATTGCAGCAAATAGTATTGTCCCCTCTCTCAATTTTAAATATCCATTTGGCCAGTAAACATTTGTTCATCACTCTAGTATTAGTGAATCCTGCTCCACCAGCTGCTCTAGGTGTAGCCATCAACTCCCCATTTGGCCATAGGTACTTCCTTTTCATATTCGGGCCATGCCAGAAAAAGTTAGCCCTGGCAGCATCCATTTCTGGTGAACCTCCTCCTACAAAGCATACACTCCCATTGCATAATTAGGTACTGAACTCAGGCAAGATTCCACTAATATCATCTTCCCTCCTGATGAAAGCCCCACGTTTTGCCAAGTAGGTATTCTTTTTTCCACTTTAGCTGCCACATAATTTAGCTCAGAGGCTGTCATGTGTCTATTATGGACCATCACTCCTAGATATTTCATCGGCAGTTGACCAACATTGCAATTGAACATTTGAGCTACCTTAGCGGTCTCCCCCTCTGAACAACCTAGAACATACACCTCACTCTTCTGGTAATTGATTTTCAGTCCTGACAGATTCTCAAAGCAGTAGAGAAGAAATTTTGTGTAAATAATAGACTGCTCATCCATATTTAAGAAGATTATCATGTCATCTGCATATTGCAGATGAGTAATCCCCCCCTCTATTAGGTGTGCCATCAGTCCTTTTATTTCCCCAGCTGTTCTAGCATTGTCTAACATCGTAGATAGAGCATCACTCACCAAATTGAAAAGGAGTGGGGACAAGGGATCCCCCTGCCTCAGCCCTTTGTGAGTACGAAAGAAGCCTCCTGCTTCCCCATTAATGTTTATACCTACTCTTCCACCCTCTATAATTTGCTTCATCCAATCTACCCATTTTCCTGGGAAATTTTTTTCCTAAGCACTTCCATCATAAAGTTCTAGCGGACCTTATCATACGCTTTCTCGAAATCCAGTTTCAGAATGATCCCCTGCAACTTCTTCACTCTTAATTCATGTAAAATCTCATGTAAAATAACCACTCCCTCAAGAATATATCTTCCAGGTATAAAGGCTGTCTGGTTTCTGCTAATCAGTTTATCAACCCAGGGGGTGAGTCTTAAGGTAAACACTTTTGAAAACCATTTATAGTCTACATTCAGTAGACAAATTGGTCTATATTGTCTTATGTTATTTGCCTCCTTACTCTTTGGAATCAGGGAGATCATGCCATAGTTTAATCTGCTTAAGTTAAGCTCCCCTCAATACAAATTTTGGAACATCTCTAACACTACCGATTTGATTTCCTTCCAGAACTCTCTGTAAAAGCCAACAGGTAGCCCATCAGGTCCTGGAGAGGCATTCACATCCATATCCTTCAATGCATCCTCTAGTTCTTTGCTAGTAAACGGTTTTATCAATTCTTGTGCCTCTTCATCAGTAAGCCTTCCATTCTCCCCCCAGAACCCCTCTCCTAGTTCAATCCCTCCTCCCGGTTCTACTTTGAAAAGCTCTTTATAGTACGACTCCACATGATTTCTGATTTCTGTTGGGTCACGAATCTCTCTGCCCCCATCTTCTAATGAAAATATTGTACATTTTTTCTTCCGGCCATTAGCAATGTTATGGAAGTATCCATTATTCAAATCTCCTTTTAGAATCCAATTTACACCCCCTCTTCTCTGCCACTATATTTCTTCAAATTGATAAATCTCCTCCAGTTGTTTCTCCACCTCGTATCTTTCCTGCCATTGCATTATATTGAACCCATTTTCCTCTTCCAATCTATCCATCCTTTTCAACTCATCCAGTAGCAGCTTTTTCTCCCTCTTAATTTGACTATTTATGTTGGCACCCCATCCTTTGCAGAATTTTCTTGTTTCAGCTTTAAGCTCTCTCCAATAATCTTGGATATTTTTTCCCCTCCTCTCTGGCCAACTAGCCACCACCCTCTCCCTGAACCCCTCCTGTGTTAACCAGGCCATCTCAAACCTAAAACACTGTTGTTGTTTAAATCTGTGGTCGTCAGTAAGAACAAGCAGCGGACAGTGATCAGAACCCACTCTAGTTAAGGTGTCACATGAAGACCTCTTGTAGAACTGCTCCCAAGTGGGGCTCATGAGCACTCTATCAAGCACACTCATAATGGGATTCACCTGTTTGTTGGACCAAGTGAACCTACTCCCTTTTTCTGTACAATTCCTTGACTCCATTATCTCTGATAAAAATGTTGAAGTTGTCCATCCATAGATGGTTCACATTATCGTTTGACTTTTCCCAGGGAAACCTTATCATGTTGAAATCTCCCCCAATAATAAAAGGATCCTCCATGCTGGATATTTTTTAGAGAGCTCCTCTAAGAAACCGGCTTTCCTATCATTTTGCACCGGACCATACACATTGACCACCTCCCATTTGAAGCTTTCTTGTCTCCCTTTTACCTTCATACTAGTGAAGAACTCTCCTTTATCTCTCTCTAGGATATCTATTTCATCTGTTCTCACTCCAACCAAAGTCCCCCCCGAGTGACCTTGTGCATCAGTCCACACCCACTCAAAGGAGCCCCCCTCGCTGAGCCCTGACAGCTCACCCTGTGTAAATCCTTCTTTAATTGTTTCCTGCAAGCAGACTACGTCCACTCTATGATGACATCTCAAATCTTTGAGTTGTTTTCTCCTGCCCGGCGCACCAAGGCTTCTAATATTCCAGAAGAGGATTTTCATCTTGGATTTCTTTTAGTGCGGCCACCCCTCCGCTCTCGTTTGTAGCGAACATGGCCTCATATGCCATTTGTTCGGAGTTTGATTTTGGTGATTCATGACAACATGATCATTGGGACTAACCTCATTGTCTAGCTTGTCTTTGTAGACATTTCTAGGTCCCAAGGATGCAAGAAAACCCCATGCAAAAATGCCAAAACAAAGGGTCAAAACCGAGCAAGAAAAGGAAAAGAGAAGACACCGTCGGATGAACCGACGGTCCCACATTTACAAGCGTCGGTGCAATCGTCGGACGAGTTGGTACACAGGGTGAAACCCTAGGTACCGTCGGATGAACCGACGGTCCATCTTTTACATGCGTCGGACGAGTTGCGAGGAAGAGCAAGGAAGGCTTTCAAGACCGGATGATCCGACGGTCTAAGTAGGGACCCCGCTCGGTCTATCCGACGCTCGGTTTGAATCAAGATAGAGACGCGCCAAGACGAAGCCTTCAAAGACCGGATGATCCGACGCCTTGGTCAAGGCATAGCGTCGGTCTATCCGACGGTCCGTTAGAAGCTAACGCATCGACCCGGACGCGAGGCCTTCGGCACGGATGATCCGACGTAGCGTCGGAGCATAGCGTCGGAGCAGCTTGTGTCGCAGAACCTCAACGGCTACGTGACGTGGGAGGGGCACCGGATGAACCGACGCCCGGAAAAGCATAGCGTCGGATCATCCGACGGTACCTTTTTCGGTGGACGTTAGCCAACGGCTAGTTTGATGCCTTGGGCTATTTATACCCCCTCCACTCACTCATTTGAGGATGCCGGATTGTGTGGAAGTGCGAGAGGAGTTCAAGACACATTCAAGATCATATCCAATCCATCCAAGTGCTTAATTGCTCATCCTTAGACTAGTGCATGCTTTGTGTGTGTGCTTAGTGCTAGGCTTAGCTTAGAGCCGAGTGAGTGCAAGGTTGTGCCAACCTTGTGAGGTGATTCTTGAGTGAATCCAGGTTGTACAAGGTTCGCCGGAAGCCTTGGGGCCTAAGTGGCTCACCGGCAATCGTCATCGACCCTCCGGCTTGGTGTGGAGCGGCGAGGACACTTTGTGCGGGGGACGTGGAGACCCCCTTCCTTGGTGGAGAAGCTCCTTAGTGGAGGCGGCATCAAGGTGACCAATGGAGCTTGACAAGTGCCTAAGTGCCTAGCCTTTGTGGCAAGTCAAGTTGGTGCTCTTGGGAGAGACTTGGTGACCGGGAAGCAATACTCTTGTGTGAGTGCTTCAACAACGTGGACTAGGGGTGGCTTAGTGCCTACCGATACCACGGGATAAATCGCGTGTCAAGAGTTTGCTTCCTCTCATCCCCTTTACGTTTCCGCATTTACTCTATTGCAATCTTTGCTTGTCTCTACATTCCTAGAGTAGTATCATGCTAGGATTGGCTATAGGTTGCAAACCTTCTTTTGGGATGGGAGTTTCACACTAGAACAACCGTAGTTGCACATATAGATAGTATGTTCTAGTTTACCTTTGAGAAAAAATAGTGAGGCATAGGTTAAGGTTTTAAGTTGCCTAATTCACCCCCTCTCCCTCTTAGGCTAATGGGCATCCGATTCCTTACAAGTGGTACCAGAGCCGGGACTCACTTCCTTCACAAGGAAACACCAATTCGATTGGTAAATTGTGAAAACCGGCTAATTGGAACGGTTAGGGTTCACCGCCTAGCGAGTTGCTCTATAGAGGTATGAAAGGGGTGGATACCTTAGGTTTGGCTCCACATTTCGATGGTACGGGCTATCCTCGGTGGAAGGTTCTCATGGAGGCCTATCTCCAAGCAAGGGACCTTGATGTTTGGAGAGTCACCGATGAGGGTATGAAAAATGGTACTAGGAAGGAAAAGCAATTTGATGTAATTGCTAAGAGTATCATTTTGTCCTCACTAGATGTAGGCGTTTTCAATAGAGTTTTTACTTGTGAAAATGCTCATGAGCTATGGAAAACCATCAAGGAGCAAAATGAGGGTTCAAAAGAAGTTGCTAATGAACGCTACGGTTGTCTCCTTGAGGAATTCAATAGCTTCAAGCAACTTGCTAATGAAAATGCCGAATCTATGTACTCACGCCTAAATGTGCTTGTCAATGAGATTAATGCCTTAGGTGTGAAGGACATCACGGACTTGAACACCAACCGCAAGATCCTACAAAGTCTCCGAAAGCCCGACTATGACTTGGTGAAAGCAATCATCTACGAGAAGAAGCTCGAAGATTTGAAGCCATCGCATATCTTGAGCAAGATCATGGCACATGAGCTTCAACTAATGCCCAAGTCAAAGAAGGCGCCCCAAGAAAAGCCCCAAGAACCATCTTCTCCAACCACAAGCCATGCTCTCTCAAGCCGACAAGAGAAAATGTTGAGTAGGATGGCTACTCGTGGAAGCTCAAGCGAAGATGATGGTGATGATTGTGATAATGAAGATTCCTCAAGTGATGAAGAGGTTGAATCTATGGTGGCCGAGTACGTGAAGAAGATCTTCAAGTATGTGAAGAAAGTCAACATGTACGGCTACAACATCCACTTGAGAGAAGGGCGCCATCATCAACACATCAAGTTCACCAAGATTGAGCACAAGCCCAAAAGGAAGGTGGTCAAGGAGAGAAGACCAAGGCAAGAAGCAACCTTCGCCGTCCGCGAGTGGACAAGTGGTGGATCAAGTTCTTCTAGCTCAAGCGATGAATCAAGAAAGAACTTCACCACCCGCTTCATGCAAGGACCTTCATCATCACACATGTGCCTCATGGCCAAAGGTATGGAAAGCAATGTAAGTGATGACGAATCCGACACCACCTCTCTCAATGATCTTGTTGAGCTAATCCATGAGCAAAAAGGAATGCTTGAACAACAAGCTAATGAAATTAAAGAACTCAATGCTCTCAATGATCTTAGTGACACCCTTGCTACAAATTATGAACATTTGTTGTGCAAATTCAAATTGCTTAGCAAGGAGTGTGAGGAGCTAAAATCTAAGCTTGAGAGCAATGAGACTAAAACAAGTAATTCCTTTGAGCTTAATGAAACATCTATCCCTTGTGCAATTCCTATCTCCAAGGTAGATGCTTCAACTTCTTGCATTGACTTAATTGATGAATCTTGCTCACCATCTTGCAATGAGAATGTTGTTGTAGAATCATGTGATTATCTCATAGGCAAGGAAAATGATGAGCTCAAGCAAGAAGTGAAAAGGCTCCGAGAGAGATTGGCAAACTTGATGGGCAAGAGCAAGAACGATGAAGAACAAGTGGACATCTCTCAAGACATGAAGAGCCAAGTCCAACCTTCTCAAGATAACCGTGATCACATGGTGAAGAAGCTTGAGAAGGGTGCAACCGTGACTTGCTACAAGTGTCATGAGGAAGGGCACAAGTTCTACAAATGCCCCCAATTTGTCAAGAAGATGGACAAGGGCGCAAAGAAGAAATTGAAGCCCATCATCAAGAGCTCCCTCATCTACACCAAGCCCAACCGCAAGAACAAGACCAAGAGCAACACCTACGTCATCAAGAAGAAGGCAAATGGCAAGGTGGTTGCACACAAGGTTGGGAAGATGAAGGAAGAGCGGGGTTGGAACCAACCTATTTGGGTGCCCAAGGAAGTCATCACCAACATGAAGGGGCCTCAAATGGTTTGGGTTCCAAAGGCCACTTGAAGGCCTTAAGGGCGGGGACTTGGGAGGCTTGGCACAAAGAAGTTGCGGAAATTCATGCCTACAAGCCAAGCTTGCAAATTGGACATGTGTTGCCCAAGTTCCATGATTGAGGTAATGGAAACAAGTATCTATCTCTTGCATCATTGTAGCTCCATTGCCTTGTTTAGGTTGCATTTGTTGCAATATTTACATATGGTAGGTTGCTTGTGTCATGTGCTAACCCATGAGCAATCTACATGGTTTGATTAGTGTGTAGGAAAGCTACACTTGTTCCTTCGTGGTGCATGTTTTCATATATATCTCTTTGCATCATGAGCAAGCTATAGGGTTAGCTTCCCTTTTGTTATCATAAACAATGTGCATACAATTGGTTGGTGATTCAAACACTAAATGCACACATTTAGGGGGAGCTCATCCTATGGTTTGGTTATGGGACTAACATTGTTTCAAGCTTTTCTTATGTAGTCCCTTAGCGACGCGTTCCGGTGCGGTGTTTCATTCTAAGAGAATGCTATTTCACTCTCAATGTGATCTAACATCTCTAAAAGAGTGAATATAGCAATATGAGCTTCATGCTATTGAGTCATGACCTTGCGAGCTTATGTCTCTATATAAGTTCAAAGGCAATGTACTCATACATTCCTAATCCTTGTGGTACCCCAAGTGTCTTCTTGCAAGCTTCTTCCAAGTGGTGTCACCTAGTGATATCATTTCCAAGTGGCTCATCTCAATGTGGTGCCAACAAGGTAGAGAGGATCATCCCCCGCAGTATGCAATAATCAAAAGACTACAAGTGATATCTACAAGTGGTAATGTAACAAGAACCCATTTGTCTTATCTCTTGTCCCTTAAGCTACCTCCTTGCATGATATGCTCTAAGCTTCCTTGTTTTACAAGTTTGTAGTTGTGCACTTGTTTCTCACTACCCTTGTCTTGCAAGTGGTATTCTTTTTATGCACACACTTAGGGGGAGCTTAGTTTGTATCATGTTAGTCTCATGAGCTTGTGATCCACCTTAGTTATTCACACATGTGGTATCTTCATTGATATCATACTTATGGATCATGGTTCATGCGGCTTTCTCCCTTGCATTTAACATCTCTCCTTTGAGCTATGGTTGCTAGATCTTGCTAGTTTCCTTGGACCCGTTTGCTTTGGACTTTTTGGAGATTTTATTCCAAAGGGGGAGAATGTGAGACCAAAGCAAGCGTGTGGCGTAAGCTTACAAGTGGGCTCAAGGATGCTTACAAGTGATTTCAAGGATTCGAGACCAAAGGGGGAGAATGTGAACATAAGAGCAAAAAGGGGGAAGTTTGATCTAGGGGGAGTTTGGATGATGGTAAGCATCCAAGCAAGTGTAAGTGGTTCTAATTCTGTCAATTCTAGCAAATTTATGCTTGCTTTGGTTGTGTTGTCATAAATCACCAAAAAGGGGGAGATTGTAGCGAACATGGCCTCATATGCCATTTGTTCGGAGTTTGATTTTGGTGATTCATGACAACATGATCATTGGGACTAACCTCATTGTCTAGCTTGTCTTTGTAGACATTTCTAGGTCCCAAGGATGCAAGAAAACCCCATGCAAAAATGCCAAAACAAAGGGTCAAAACCGAGCAAGAAAAGGAAAAGAGAAGACACCGTCGGATGAACCGACGGTCCCACATTTACAAGCGTCGGTGCAATCGTCGGACGAGTTGGTACACAGGGTGAAACCCTAGGTACCGTCGGATGAACCGACGGTCCATCTTTTACATGCGTCGGACGAGTTGCGGAGGAAGAGCAAGGAAGGCTTTCAAGACCGGATGATCCGACGGTCTAAGTAGGGACCCCGTCGGTCTATCCGACGCTCGCCTTGAATCAAGACAGAGACGCGCCAAGACGAAGCCTTCGGCACGGATGATCCGACGCCTTGGTCAAGGCATAGCGTCGGTCTATCCGACGGTCCGTTAGAAGCTAACGCATCGACCCGGACGCGAGGCCTTCGGCACGGATGATCCGACGTAGCGTCGGAGCATAGCGTCGGAGCGCTTGTGTCGCAGAACCTCAACGGCTACGTGACGTGGGAGGGGCACCGGATGAACCGACGCCCGGAAAAGCATAGCGTCGGATCATCCGACGGTACCTTTTTCGGTGGACGTTAGCCAACGGCTAGTTTGATGCCTTGGGCTATTTATACCCCCTCCACTCACTCATTTGAGGATGCCGGATTGTGTGGAAGTGCGAGAGGAGTTCAAGACACATTCAAGATCATATCCAATCCATCCAAGTGCTTAATTGCTCATCCTTAGACTAGTGCATGCTTTGTGTGTGTGCTTAGTGCTAGGCTTAGCTTAGAGCCGAGTGAGTGCAAGGTTGTGCCAACCTTGTGAGGTGATTCTTGAGTGAATCCAGTTGTACAAGGTTCGCCGGAAGCCTTGGGGCCTAAGTGGCTCACCGGCAATCGTCATCGACCCTCCGGCTTGGTGTGGAGCGGCGAGGACACTTTGTGCGGGGACGTGGAGACCCCCTTCCTTGGTGGAGAAGCTCCTTAGTGGAGGCGGCATCAAGGTGACCAAGGGAGCTGACAAGTGCCTAAGTGCCTAGCCTTTGTGGCAAGTCAAGTTGGTGCTCTTGGGAGAGACTTGGTGACCGGGAAGCAATACTCTTGTGTGAGTGCTTCAACAACGTGGACTAGGGGTGGCTTAGTGCCTACCGATACCACGGGATAAATCGCGTGTCAAGAGTTTGCTTCCTCTCATCCCCTTTACGTTTCCGCATTTACTCTATTGCAATCTTTGCTTGTCTCTACATTCCTAGAGTAGTATCATGCTAGGATTGGCTATAGGTTGCAAACCTTCTTTTGGGATGGGAGTTTCACACTAGAACAACCGTAGTTGCACATATAGATAGTATGTTCTAGTTTACCTTTGAGAAAAAATAGTGAAGCCATAGGCTAAGTTTTTAAGTTGCCTAATTCACCCCCTCCCCCTCTTAGGCTAACGGGCATCCGATTCCTTACACTCGTTTCCTCATTAGTTCCTGTCTTCCCTTTTGGTGGTTTCTTTGGTGGACGATTTCTCTGCCGCCCTCGCCTTCCATGCTCTTCCAATTTTTCTACATCAAAATCTTCCTCTTCTAATTCACTTTCAATGTTTTCATTCTCAGTCTCCTTTTGTCTCTTGTAATTTTTCCCATTTGACCTGTCTGTATCATGTGCCTTCGACGCCTCACTCAACTCATGTGCCACACTCTGCCTCTGATCACTCTTGCCTCCCTCCGAACAAACACTCATCTCAGCCTGCGTTGATGTGTGGTTAATAGCCTCGCTCTCCACTTTTCCTCGTTTCTCTTGTTCCGCCACTCTAATTTTTGCTGCAAGCAGCGTTGCTTTAGCCAACTCTTTCGCCTGTATTGAGTCTAAGACAGTAGCTATTTCATCGGAGGACGATCCCAATTTAATGTTGCTAACTATAGCTAAGTTCTCTAGAGTAGAAGTGCTAACAGAATTAAAAACAACAAAAGATGAGAGGTTACCTGGTAATTCGTTTTGCTTTTTCTTCGCAGCCTCCGCCTTGTCCTGAATTTTACAGTTATCATTTGCATGCCTGATACTCCTGCGCAGTTTCTCACCCCCACTCTTCTTCTTTGTGACTTCCTCTGGGTCAATCTCTTTGTTGGAGTCCAGGGCCACTTGGATCTTATCCCAGTCTATCTCCTCCCCCTCAGTACCCTCTGAAGTATTATTGCTACCACTCCCTACTTTCTCCCCAGCAGCTCCCTTCTCACTATGTATGTTGATAGCAGCATCATTGATCAACTTGGTTGCACGCTGTTCCACTCTCTTTTCAATCTCAGCCATAGCTAATTTTTCTGCCACCAGCGGGTCCTCATCGTAATCCAGTAGTTCTTCCTCCATGTCGTCGCCTCCCTCTATGTTTACTGCCGTTGTGCTTTGCTGAGTGAGAATTTCAGTCTCTTGCATTGTACCCTGTCACCTTCCCATCATTTGCACTTAGGACATTCACTTTATCAGGTTCTGCTTCGACATCCCTGTCCACTTCCATGTTTTCTGTCCCTCCCGTTAAGTGTTCTGTTCTTCCATCTTCCACTACCCCAAAACCTTCTTCCTGTCCTGTTTCCACATTCTTATGATACTTACTATTAAAATTCCCACCAGTCTTTTGCCCCCAATTATTTCCTGAGGTATCCCCACCACCCTCTTTTCTTGTAAAAGCTCCAGTATTCTTATCCCCATCAAATTCTCCCTCCTCTTTCTCCTCATCCTCATTTTCCCTATCCCTCTGTCTATCAGCCTTAAAAGTGTTTTTACTCGAGTCTTGGGCAGCCCCTTCCACCTCCCACTTAATATTGTAACTTTCCCCATTAAAAACCACTCTGGATTCACCCCTAATGTTGTTAGCATCCACACAAGCAATTCTTATCTTACAGGCCCAGGTCTATTTAGGGAGTTTAGATCCACTTCCTCAGGGTCACCCACAAGATACCCAATTTCCATGGCCACTTCCACTTTCCTGGCAAAAGTGGGGAACCTATGTGCTCTCACCCAAACTGATTCAAATTTCCCATCTGCTTCTGCTGACATCTCTGTGGGTGTTACTTTTGCCTTTACATTAGCTGTTTCAAATTCAAAGCTTTTGAACTTTGCTATCGGGTGTCTCATCTCCTCACTGGGGAAAGTAACCAAGTATCTGTCTCCCTCACTCATTTGTTTGATAGTCCAGATGCGCACATCCCTATACAAATGACGCAGTTCCCTCTCGATGGTTCCCACCGAAGCTTGCCCACTCAGGATATGCATTATGCCAAGCACCTCAGTTTTCTTCACCTCCTTATCATTTGGGACATGTATGCTGTAAAAGCCTTGCCCTGGTAGGCCAAATCCACATAGCCTTAAACCTTTCGTCTCGGGGCAGACCGAAGATATGTGACCTGGTTTTTTGCAGCAATAACAGAATGGTGGTAACACAGTCTTTCCCCGCCTGCTCTCTCTTCCTCACTTTATCTGCATCAGCAAGGGTGTGCACGGTCAGCACGTACGTAGCGCTTTGTCTCGACTGGAAGTACTGAAGGGCGTTCATCACGAACGGAAGGGCAACGGCACCAACGGTGAAAAGGGGAAATGCTGAACTTGACTTGAGTGCAACTGTAAAATTGTCCTGTTGTTCTGTCCGAGCATTTGGTAGGACAAGGTGGTGATGATGAGCTGAACGGCATTGGCACGGAGACGGAACAAATGGCACTGATGAGAGAGCCTGGCCGGTTGCTGTTCCCTCGCAGACGATGCGCGGCGCGCAAGACAAGGCTGGACGCCACGTGAACTGTGATGATCTTTTGGGTGGATCCGATTGCCGCTGTCTCTGGCCGGAGGTGGAAGAAAAGCAAGCAGTGAACTTTTTACCCTTGCATAGCGCCAAGTTTTTGCAGCTGTCAGACCATTGTTCTGTGCTCCTCTCTCTGCACTCTGCAAGCACAGCACACAAAGAAGAAAATTCGGGAATGAAATTCAAAGAATTCAGAAAGCAACAGAAGGCCAACCTGCAACTTTTCAACTGCATGCGATGCGTCGTCCACAGGGCAAGGGCAGAGCTTTGTGCACTGCTCTACCACCAGGTTACTCATCGATCAGAGGTGCATGCAGATGCAGTTATTTTCTCGGTTCTCGCAAGCAACCGGCCGGGGCATGCATGTAGATGCAGACGCAGACGCAGGTCACGCAGTGGGGATGCATGCAACGCAACAGGCAGCACAGGCGCATACGTACAACTGTTTTGGTCATCATTCATCATGGTAAATAGTCCCTGAGCAGTACGCACCATTGAGCAACCTCCAAAGAAACGATGACAGCTTACGCCCACAGTATCTCGGCCTGTGCTGCTCTCCTTTTGGATTCTGAAATTTGAGAGCACACAGTTCACATGATCTGATCGCCGTCGGCCCCTTTTCAGCGTATAAGGTTGCATACAAACCATATACAGTGGTGGCTGACTCGTGAACAGGTCAACTAGGCTTTCTTTTTAGGGGAAGATCGATGCAGATTTAGAAATGCATTATTCAATCTTACATTAATCATTTCATTTTGTACTTTCATGCTGAGTTTTTGGGCCATGCTCGGGCTAGGTTCGGTCTTCCCACTCTTTGTCAGTAGAAAAAATAAACGATACTAGGCCAGTCCGATTTTTGCGGGCTAGTTTTCATTGCCCAAGCCAGCCAACCCTACAGTTTTTTTTGGACTAATACCACTTTATATATTAAGCAGCCGTTTTACAAATCAACCCTACAAAGAAGGTTGAAATACAGGAAGGTCCTTGGGCCAGAGTAACAACAGATCCACCATGTCGCAGATGAAGAAGAACTTGCGGGCGTGAGGCTGATGTGTCGCCGGAGGCGAGAACAGCCGGGTGGAGGAACCGCGTCTTGCGTCGGTTGAAGAAGGGGAGACAAAGCCACCGAGGAGAATCACACCGAACGACCGATGGATTTGTTGTCTTCTTGTCGCCGGCAGCAAAGGATGAAGCTCGAAGTCAAATCCCCAATGAAGGCAAAGTCATCAGGCGTGCTCCCGATGGGGATGTACTCGGACGGCCTTGGATCTTCAGTAACCGTGGCTGCTTGGATGGCGGGGCGGCGGGGTGAAGAAGAGGCGGAGCCGATGCAGAGCCGAGGAGGCCCAAATCCGATCGATGTGTTCTACGACAAGAAAATTGTCGGAACAACCATTGAACATAGAGGCGGGGCACAGATCCAGAGTCACCGAGGCGCCTCAGTGCGTTCAACGACCGAAAGGGGTCGGAACAACCAACAGAGGCAAGCATCAGATTGATGCAAAGGCAGGGTAGGTAGCTCGTCGGAGCGTTCAACGCCTTGAGACTCATCTCAACAGAGAGGAGGAAAGACGGAACAACCAACAACATGCTGAACAAACCCTAGCCAAAATTGGATCTGGGACGGCAGCACACCAGCTGTAGTGGAAGGAGGATGGCAGAGGAAGAGAGGGGGAGATATTATTTAACCGTACGTTGGCCGATGCTCCACCAGCGGCGACAAGAGTGGCAACACAGGCCGCGACGACGACGAGGAAGAGCACGGTCAGGGGAGCCTCCATCTCGGGCTCCTACTACATCTACAACTAAACATGGAAAGGGCCCCTTTCCCTACTCGCGCTGGCGCGAACGCCGGAGCAAGAAGGGAAGGGCCAGAGGGGGGGGGCGAGAGCGGCGATCGGTGCGACGACGAGGTGGGAGGTGGCTGGCAGAGGGAGGATTTGGTGGCGGCGTCGGCGAGATGTGGAGAGCGGCGGCGGAGAGGAAGTGGGGAAGAGAGACACAACAAGTTACCCAGATACTATAGAGAGCCACCTAGAGTTAGCGTGGACTTGCCAAAACCCAAAGGTATTGGGCTGGTCTGGGGTACAATGCTCAGGTCTCATGCATATATACCTTATTTTTTTCTATATTAACAATGAAAAATAGTCTAGACTTTTGAATCACATATTATATATCATGATATTTTTTAAACAACATTTGTAGGTAATTTAGATTCCCTTGCTTTATATTATTCTCAATAATTGTGCTTGTAGGTAATTTGAAATGTTAATTTACTGAGTTATTTTAAGTCATATATAAGACACTGACAAATAAGTTAGATGAACATTAAAGGGTTACACTGAGTTATTTTTTAAATGGTAGAGGTTGACAATTTAAATATGGATTTTGGTTTAATCTATATTATTTCATAAGGCATACCAGATTTTTTTTAAAAAATAGATCCAATGACTATGAATACCAATTAATGGATGGGTGGTTCCAATCTGGATGACTATAATACCAATTTATAATAGTTGCTACAACGCTAGCAGTAGTAGTATATTCTATTTCTACACTGGTAGGGAGAGAGCCTTCAGTCCCGGTTGGTAAGGGGTATAGGTCCCTAAGTCCAACCGGGACTGATGATTAGACAAAGGGGTTGGTATTACCAACCGGGACAAAAAGGTTTTTCCAGAAAAAAAGCCTGTAGTTGCAAGGGTCACGTACGCTCCGGCTCCACCACCCCCTCACCGGCGAGCATCTGCTCTAGCAGTCCATCTCCACCGCCGTTCATAACAATTGAGAATTGACGAAGAAAAAACACCACAAACGTGACGTATTTATCACATAATAACTTAACCTTCACAGGAGTAAATCAATCAATTTCAATACCCGTAAATCACAAGTTTGATTCAATCCACAACACAACTTTCCTTTGCATCACAAGTTTGAGTAGATTCTCAGCACAAGTTCTCTTTGCATCATAAGAAAAAAACCAGAAAAATAAAAAAACAGATGAACCGCGTGCCGGGGCCGTGCCCCGTGCCGGCGGCCGGTGGCCGCAGCCGGGAGCCGCACCCGCGTCGGGACCCGTCCGCCGGGGCCGGCCGCGCCAACCCGTCGCGCCCGTCCGCGCCGGGGCTGGCCACGCCCGCCCACGCCGTTGGCCGGCCAGATTTCCTCGATCTGGATCTACACGAGAGGAAAGAAAGAGATTTGGGAAGAAGAAGGAAAGAGAAGGAGGATATAAGGTTTGACTGGTGGGAGAGAAAAAAAAAGAGAAGGGACAGATAAAATAGACACCGTTAGTGGGTGTAACGGCCTTTAGTCACGGGTGGTGTTTCCACCCGAGACTAAAGGGAATCCCTTTTAGTCTCGGGTGGAAACACCACCCGGGAGTGAAATAGCAGCTTTGATGCCCTCCTTTGGTCTCAGTTGGTATTACCAACCGGGACTAAAGGGTAGGGGTGTTCGCGGGCAATTCAGGCCACGTCGATGAAAGCCCTTTAGTCCCGGCTCCAAAACTCAATCGGGACTAAAGGGGCGTACAAAAGGTCCTTATTCTACCCGTGCTAGTATAAAGAGATCTTATATTATACACTTTACGCACATTATAAATTTGTGCAGGATCATATATGCATGTGCTAGATAGAGGAGTTGCCGTTAATATACTTTGTGTGTATAGTTGGCCCTTGCAGTATATAGGTCTGTATGACTGTATTATTGGAGGAAGGCAATCACACGTGTGAGTACAGTGCTGCTGGTCCAACCGCCCAAGTTGTAGCAAAGAACAAGTCGCCTATACTGTTCTTTCGCATTGTCCTCTTCGCTAATAAAATTCGCGTACGTCCAAACAAGCCACCAAAGATATGGGGCATGCAGGACACTGTCGATCAGTGTTTTCCATCTTTTTTCCTCCCACAGTCACTTCCACTTATTATTCCATCTATCTATCCTTGAAGTAAAACTAATTATCTATATATCCTTCTTCAATATTGATTCTGAAGTGCAAGTGATCGTTCCATGCAGCTAATTAAGTATAAAGTGCAGAGACTCTAGTTCAAATCTACCTTTGCTGGTATAATCGGTATCTCACAGACGTTCATATATTTGTGTGAGTGTCTACTGTGTTCAAAAAGAACGAAAACGGTAAACTGGGCAGCCAATCTTATGCTAAACATAAAAAATAATTACTTTTTATACAAATTCTCCGTTTAGCTTACCACACACTAAGTTAATAATATGCTTAAATTTGAATGTTTACTTGCACTACTAAAGAAAGAGACATCACCATCGTTTCCATCACCGTCGGTTTACTTGACCTGACGGTGAAAATGCAACATGCAACGATAATACTAGTTATTTATAGACTCCAATTTTAACAATGCTTACGTACAACCTCCCACCCCAATCATCTGGCCTCCACTCCTCTCACCCCGTCACCAACTTAGCTCACCTTAGGGCGTGATTGGTAGCCTAGCTACCCCAGCTCAGCTAGGCTGAGGATGCAGGTTCTGGCCAACCCAGCTAGATTCACGGGCGGGATGCACAGATGATGTTTCATGTTTGGCAAATTTGTAGCCCATGGGAAGGTGATTGTTAGCCCAGATCAATTTGGTATGTGTACCTTGCATATAGTCATATGTAGCATTACCACTCTTCCATCTCTTCTCCTCTCTGTTGGTCACCGTCTGCCGCTGCATCCCACACGTCGGGTGAGCACCGCTGCAGCCTTGGTAGCACCCGCTCGCGTTGGGTCACGCTGGTGGCGGGATGGTGTCACGGGGATGGTAGGAGGATGGCATCCGTTTGGCAGTGATAGGATGGCAGCGAAGAAGCTAGCAGCCTGTTCGGTTGGCCGGTGGTGATGGTGGTGCTTGGTTTGTTCTGAGAGAAAAATCTGCTTGCTGGTTCTGGCTGGTTCTTGGTGGCTGGTTTGTTCGAGAGAAAAGTCTGTTGGCTGGTGGCCGATAAGCCAAGCGAACAGGGCGTAGATGGCGGAGGTAGTCGGTGGTGGAGATGGGGTCGTCTGGAGGCCTAGCGGGAGCACCTTCTCTCACGATGGGTCACGTCGGCAACGGGATGGTGTCGTGGTGGTGGTGGCAGGACATTGTCACGGTGGTGACTAGAGGAGAACAAATGTATGACGGCAGGGGGACGACAACGAGGAAGCTGGAGGGAGGTGGTAGCCGGAGGTGGAGATCGGGTCGGCTAGAGAGAGAGTACCATCTTCCATGACTAGAATGCGGTGGTATGGTGTCACGCCAGCGATGGGAGGACGACAATAAGCTAAGGACATCCGGTCTCCTTCCTCTTCACGTTTGAGGAAGATCAGGGTCACCCTACCAGCTCATGAGTGCCCACACACGTCTGCATCGTGTGGAACAATCGAGATTGGTGTTCCACACCGTGCGGGATGCTAGCCTTTTTTTTCACCCCACATCTTGGCTGATTCGTGCGACCGAGCTATCTAACAAGCACACCCACCTGCATGCCTTAGGTATGGACAAAAGGCCATCCACCTTACCGATCACACTTTTATCCCCTCCTTCCCATCGCTCCTCCCTTTCTTTCCTTGTCTCCCCACCCCTCCTCCTCTCATCCTGACGACGAGCTCCACGACTTCACCCTCTACCTACTTGCTGCCCCTACCCCCCCCCTCCGCTCGTCCCTCACTAGTTGTAGTGGGGAGTTTTGTGGGGTGAGGGGTGGCGGCTGCGGATGGTTGGGGCATGTGTGGCGACGGGGGCAGCGCTGGGAGCTATAACCGTCGACAACACGGTGACCTGCGACCTATGGTGGTTGTGGGGTCCTGCATCAGTCCTTAGGCCCTCTCCAGCGGGTATGAGACAACACCTAGCTCAGAGATAGGAGAGAGAAATAAAAACAGACCATGTAGGTTGCTCGTGCTATGAGGAGATGAGCTCCGGGAGCTATGCGCGACTAGCACGGAGTGAAGCCCTACCTCCTTCGTTTTTTAGGGGTCTACGGCGGGCAAGAAGCCGACTTGAACTTTTTTATTAATATGTGAGGTTGTTGCACATGGTTTTTGATGAGGACACCACAAGTACATCTACACCAGCAGCACCGTCTCCTACTCCAGCACCGGCAGCACCGTCTTCGGCACCACCTTCTGGACCAATTACTCGGGCCCATGCAAGAGAGTTCAACTTCATCATGATGCTGAAAAATGAAGGCCCGAAAGACTGAAGGTTGGCCCAACAGGAGGCCTTGTGTGTGGGCGCCTAGGACTGGCCCAAAAGGGCACCTAGGGTTGCACCCCTGCACCCACGACGCTAGGGGCAGCGCCCCCTTTGCTGGCCGCCCCTCCCCTATGGGCTGCGCCCCGTTTATTAGTCAGAGTCTTGTATCTTTTACAACTTGAGTTTGTTTTACAAGTTAGCTTTAGCTACAACCGAACAGCCGCATAGCACTACCTTCGTGTATTGCAGACTCCACCTTCGAGTGATATTAAGATTGCTCGCCTCGAATTCATGTTCGTTCATCGATTGTGCACAGGAATTGATCTTCGTGATCAGGTCGATCTTGCTCCAACAAGTTCGGTAACCACAGGGAGTTGGTTCAGCGATTGCATTAGAGCTTCGAGTCTTGCTCGTCGTAGTTGGATCGTGAGGGTCAACAACCACCAAATTAGATTTATCTCCACTCACCGAAAGATCGGGCACTCCCCCTCTATCAAGTGGTATCAAAGTGATGTCGCACAACAGTTTTTAATTGCTCCCAAGTGGTCAGAACAGCAGTAGGATTTTTATTCTTATACTCACGCCACCAAATTAAAGCAAAATCAGTAAATTCACTAATGGCAGCCTTAACTTGAGAGGTAGCAGCAATATCATGACATGAAAAATTTTGTTCAACTTCTAATTCCCAATCAAGATATGCAGCAGGATCATATTTGCCATTACAGGGTGGGATTTTAAATTTGATTTTAGAGAAGGAATTGTTACCAGCGGGGCGGCGTGGTACACGACAGGCTTTGCCTCGGCGGTCAGCATCCTCCTGCTCATCGTCACCCACACATCCTTGGGCCACCAAATCAGTGACCACCGTGTTCAATGCATCGAGTCATGACACGATGGCGTCGAGCGTCGTCTTGGTGGTTGTCTGTGTGAGATCAAGCTGGTCGAACCGTGCGTTGGCCGTAGTAACCGTGGAATCCACCCGCTTGTGGATCGTCTTGATGTCTGTGACAAGGCCATCAATCTCAGCTCGCATGTCCTGCAGCTGTTTCTTGTTGTCGTCGCCTGCCATGGTTAGCGCAAACACGAAACAAAAACAGGCGCTAGCACAGGGGTGGAACAGCTCACAAAGGCACTCAAACTAATGTTGTTATCAAATTCTTATCTATTCGTACCACACACATAGGGGCGACCTGCAACCAACCGGTGGAACTCGCGAAAGATTGGAGGAGCAATTGCCTGGAGAAACAAAATCTGCTTGTCGTAGAAATATGTGGAGTTCTAGGTAGGCTGCACTCAAGTCAAGGATTAGCACATTCAAACAATAATGCAAAGTTGAATGATAGTGCTAAACATGAAACAAACACTGCTGGCAACAAGTGAAATCGAAAAGACAGCTAGTAAGGTGGAGAGGGTGTAGCAAGTGGCTATTTTTTTTGCTTCTGTTTTTTGCAGAAGTCCTGAAAACTGATAATATGAACACTGAGGATCTCCAACAGCAAATTACCACTCTCTCTCTGTCTCTAGAGTAAGGCCAAACTCAAACCATGGTATTGGAAAAGAGAGGTGATGGCTCGGTGTGGGGGTACGTAGCACGATGAGGGAGATATAGCTATCAGGGCATGCACGGTGCAGCCCAGAAGGCTTGCGAGCCAGTGGAAACTGTGGCGCAAAACTCCGTCACTGAGACGAATCGGTTCTCGTTTCTCACTTGGACCGTGCGGCTGTCTCTATATTTTTTATTCTTTTTTCCTTTTGTTTTGATTGCTTTCCTTTTTTTCTTTCCTTTTTTTACCTACCGCACCACGGAACAGGGATGGGTGACCGAGAGGTGGCTGCACGACAGGTGTGCACACGAGGTGGCGGATGGATGAGTAGCGGAGATGAAACTAGGGTTACAAGAAAAGATGGAACAAAAGGTAGAAAACACAAGTAACCAGCAACAATTGAACGTGTAAGCACACAAATTCAACAAAGACACTTATTGAAAGAATGTGCAAGGCTAAACGGTTGCTGGGGGAAAGATCTAACCTGAAAGTAAATTTTTGTTGGGTTTTTTGTGGACTGTAGGGAGGGGGAAAACACTAAAGAAAACTCTCCGATCAACCTGGAAAGCTGATACCACTTGATAGAGGGGGAGGGAAAAAACACGTCGTGGGGAGAAAGCTCGCGCGACCCAAGGGAAAAACACTGCGTCCTTCTGGTTTCGGTCTCCTTTCCTTTTTCCTTCCTTTTTTTGATTGCTTTTTTTCACTCTCCCTTTTTTTCAAGGACACGCAGGAATTGGAAACTGAAGGGGCGACCTACGGCTTCACGCCGTGAGAGGGGGCACGCGGCCAGGAAGTCTGTGAGGGAGGGATGTGGCCATGTGGGGTGTGGTGGGATTTTTTTCTTTTTTTTGATGGGATTCCTTTCTTTTTTGCACACAAAGCAGGAAAGAGGAGTCATGCACGACTGGTGACAGCGCGAGGTGGAAAGGTTCAGCCCGAGGGAAACAAAACAGCAGTGCGGGGGAAGGGGTGTTCTTTTTTATTGTTTCCCAAGATACACACGCAGGAAAAATGTAAACTAAAACAAGAAGGGGCGTGTCCCGTGCTGTCACGCGTTGCGTCACGCTGTGAAGGGGCACGCGGCCAGGAACTCCGAGCCGCGAGGGGGGTTGCTGAGGAGTTGCACGAGGGGGGTTGCGGCGTGATGGCAGGGCAGCGGAGAAGGGGAAAAAGGCGGCTAGGGTTTAGAAGGAAGAAAGAGAAAAAAGAACAAAGTTAGAACACGAGTTACTATGCTGTCATATTATGCTCGTGATTTACTTAACAAAATGCAGTGATTTCAGTAAGGTTCTCAGTTTGTTGAGGACTACTAGCAGGAGTTGCAAAAAGTTATGATTCATTGTGGTATATTAGAGGAACTTGACGCTGCAATGGCACGCTTTCGTGGTAGTTTGAACCGCGAAATTCAGGACATCCTTGATTATGAAGAATATGCTGACATGACCCAATTGTTTGAGTTTGCTTGCAAAGCTGAACGCGAAGTGCAGGGACACTGCTCAAGGATATATTCTAACACTTTTGCAGGTAGAAACTCGTCGTCCAGTTCAGCACCGCCTCTCCCTGTGCCATCCACACCTACACCGCATCAGAGGACAACTACACCGGCAAGAGCCGCCCCAGTCACAGGCGCAGCATCCACCATAGGTCGTACATAGGATATCACGTGTTTTCATTGCAGTGGATGTGGCCACGTGGCTCGAGACTGTCCGAACAAGCGCACATTACTCATTCGTGACAATGGTGAGTAATCTTCAGCTAGTGATTCAGAAGAACTTGAACATACTTTGCTTGCCACTGACAATGCAGCTAAGACGGACATACATGTCAATCCGGGGGACGGCGATAGGTATGAGAGTCTTGTTGTGCAGTGTGTTCTTAGTATGCAGGTCGCCCCGGCTGAGAAGAATCAACGACACACTCTGTTCCATACGAAGGGTGTTGAGCAGGAGCGGTCGATTCGCATCATCATCGACAGCGGCAGCTGCAACAATTTGGCTAGTACTATGCTGGTCGAGAAGTTGTCTTTACCCACTCGTAAGCATTCAAACCCATATCACATTCAATGGCTTAATGATGGTGGTAAAATTAGAGCATCACGATCTATGCGCGTTCCTTTTTCTACAGGTGCTTACTCTGATTATGTTGATTGTGATGTTGTTCCTATGGAAGCATGCTCTTTGTTACTTGGTAGACCTTATCAATATGATACTGATAGCTTGCATCATGGTGGTTCAAATCATTATTCTCTCATGTTTAAGGGACAGAAAATAATTATACATCCTATGACACATGAACAAATTGTTAAAGATGATCTTGCTAGAGCTGTTAAAACTGCTAAAGAATAGGAACCATCACCATCCACTTTGGATAAATCTGAAATTAAGTTGAATGCTCCTATTTTACTTGCTACACGTGCTGGTTTTGATGATATTCGAGATGCTCATTTTCCATGCTATGCACTTGTATGCTCTAGTGTGCTTGTTTCCCTTGATGATGCACCATCTTTGGATATTCCTTCTGTGGTTGCTAACCTTTTGCAGGAGTATGCTAATGCCTTTCCCAAAGACTTGCCACCGGGTCTTCCACCGCTTCGTGGCATTGAGCACCAGATCGACCTCATTCCCAGTGCCCAGCTTCCAAACCGCGCACCGTATCGTACAAACCCGGATGAGACAAAAGAGATTCAGCGCCAGGTGCAGGCGTTGCTTGATAAGGGTTACATTCGTGAGTCTCTTAGCCCTTGCTTAGTTCCTGTGTTACTTGTTCCTAAGAAAGATGGTTCATGGCGTATGTGTGTCGACTACCGTGCTATTAATAACATCACCATTCGTTATCGACACCCTATACCACGCCTTGATGATATGCTAGATGAGCTTAGTGGTGCCATTCTTTGTACTAAGATTGATTTGCGTAGTGGTTACCACCAGATTAGAATGAAATTGGGAGATGAATGAAATTTGGCTTATATGAATGGTTGGTTATGCCGTTTGGTTTGACTAATGCTCCCAGCACTTTTATACGCTTGATGAATGAAGTTTTGAGGCCCTTCATAGGATTGTTTGTTGTTGTCTATTTTGATGATATCTTGATTTACAGCTAGGGATGTCAATGGGGACCCGCAACACGTTTACCCATGGGTAAAAACCCTATTAGGGTGCGGGTCTGGGGGATTTTGTCCCCCACGGGTTTCTTAATGTGTGATTTTCTCACCTATCGGGTGAAGCGGGTGCGGGTACGTTCTTGTGTACCCCAAACCCGTTACCCAATGGGTCCCCCATTTGCAGTATATAAGCAATTGTGAAACCCTAGCACCCATTTACCCATCCCATATCCCGCCGCCACCCCTACCCAGCGTCCCAGCGCGGCAACACCTCGGCATCTCGACCCTCTCTACCCTCTCCACTCCGATTCACGATCCAGCACCTCGACCATGGCAACGAAGAGGTGGGCGGATCCAGCACCTCGACCATGGCAACAAAGAGGCAGACGACATCCCGGCTTCCTCTGTGCCTACGGCGACGGGGGTTTACACCATGGCTCCCCTTGTTCCCGTGGATGTGGATGGAAGGTGCATGCTCGGGCACAGGCGATGGCGGCGGCGAGAACGAAGGTGGTGGTAGCGAAGCGACGGGGTGGGGAGCGGCGTGTGGGGCGACGGGATTGGGGAGTGGTGTGTGGGACGACTGGATTGGGAAGCGGTGCGCGGGGCGGTTAGATTAAGGTCGATAGCAGCAAAATTGCTGCTATTCAAGAGTGGACTACACCGACGACGGTCACACAGATTCAGAGCTTTCTTGGACTTGCAGGTTTCTACCGCAGGTTTGTTCGTGATTTTAGCTCCATTGCAGCGCCTTTACTTGAGCTTACAAAGAAAGATGTGCCATTCGCTTGGAGTGATTTGCAAGAGGTAGCATTCCGTACTTTGAAAGATAAGTTAACTCATTCTCCCCTTTTGCAATTACCTGATTTTAATAAAGTGTTTGAGCTTGAATGTGATGCTAGCGGTATTAGGCTAGGTGCTGTTTTGTTACAAGAAGGAAAACTAGTTGCTTATTTTAGTGGGAAATTAAGCGGTGCTAGATTGAAATATTCTACTTATGATAAGGACCTTTACGCTTTAGTGCGCACTTTTCATACTTGGCAGCACTATCTTTGGCATCGCGAGTGTTGTGGGGTAGCGAAGCTACCTTTCACCAACAATGAAAGGAAAACAAAACTCAAGAACCAAAACCAAAACCTAAACTCCAACAAACAGAAGGGAACCAAAAGAACTTTCTTAATAGTTAATTTCTCAAAAGCCGATCCCCTTTACAAGTGTCGGTCCGTGTCCTTTTATAGGGAGGCGAACAGACTTTTTACATACCGAGAATACCCTCGTGTAAAACGGATCAAAACAGAATGTGCTAGGCTATTTTTGGGAAGTCTCCAATTAGGTCTTCACGTAATCGACGCTCTGTGACGTCACACCGCAAATCGCGGCGCCTTTCTAGTTGTCAGCACGTGCGCTTGTCGGGAGAAGACCCTCAATCTTTTGGAAACTCCCCTTTCACCTGGCACATCTCTTCACCTGAAACACATGTCATAACCAAACTTGAATGCATTAGATGTTAAGGACGACGAAACCCACCGGGCAAAACCCAGGCTATAACTAGCTGGGTGGGTAAGATTCGCCCCTGGGGTTTCGTCGTAGAGAAAAACCGAGCAACCTAACCGAAACCCTAACACTTTGAACCGATGGGCTTATTTGGTTGCTCTGCTGGTGACGAAAGGTACTGATCGAAAGATGGATTCTAAAAAATGAAAACGGACTCAAAGGCTCATGGGGCTTCGCAGCTGAGCCTTTCGAATTGAACTTAACTAACTGAAATGATCTCACGATTTGGCGTACGAAAGGCTTGATTCCGAATCCCCCCGACAGCGAGTTCATAATTCATTCTGATCATGAGGCTTTGAAACATATTCATACCCAAACAAATTTGAACCGTCATCACGCTAAATGGGTAGAATTCATTGAGTCTTTTTCTTACATTATTAAACACAAGAACGGGAAGGATAATGTTATTGCTGATGCTTTGTCTCGTCGCTATACCATGCTGTCATAGTTAGATTTTAAAATATTTGGCTTGCAAACTGTGAAAGATCAATATGTCGACGATGCTGATTTTAAAGATGCTTTTGCCCAATGTTTCCATGGCAAACCATGGGGCAAATTTCACATACAGGACAGGTTCCTGTTTCGTGCTAACAAGCTGTGTATTCCAGCTAGCTCGGTTCGTCTTTTGCTGTTACAGAAAGCGCATGGAGGCGGCCTCATGGGACACTTTGACGTCTACAAGACGCATGGGGTGTTGGCTGCCCATTTCTTTTGGCCCTGGATGCGTGCTGATGCTGAGCCTAGTTGCACGCTGCACTACTTGTCAGAAAGCTAAGTCACGGTTGAACAACCATGGTTTGTATATTCCTTTGCCTGTTCCTACTTCCCCTTGGATTGATATTTCTATGGACTTTGTTTTGGGATTGCCTAGAACTAAGAAGGGGAGGGATAGCATTTTTGTGGTTGTTGATCGATTCTCCAAAATGGCTCATTTCATACCTCATAGTAAGACTGATGATGCTAGCAACATTGCTGAATTTTTCTTTAGAGAGATTATTCGTTTGCATGGTATTCCAAATACAATAGTCTCTGATCGTGATGTTAAGTTTCTTAGTCATTTTTGGAGATCTCTGTGGAATAAATTGGGAACTAAATTGCTATTTAGCACAACTTGTCACCCTCAGACTGATGGGCAGACTAAGGTGGTTAATAGAACTTTGTCAACCATGCTTAGGGCCGTTTTAGATCAAAATTTGAAACGTTGGGAGGATTGCTTGCCCCGTGTTGAGTTTGCCTATAATCATGCAACACATTCCTCTACAAAGATGTGCCCTTTTCAGATTGTTTATGGTTACATCCCTCGGGCTCTTATTGATTTGTTTAAATCTGATACTAAAGACGCCCCACACTTAGATGCTGTTGCACATGTTGAACAAATGGTTAACCTGCATGAACAAAGTCACCAAAACATTGCTGCTGCTAATGCTAAATATCAGGTTGCTGGTAGTAAAGGTAAAAAAACATGTTACTTTTGACTCTGGTGATATGGTTTGGTTGCACTTGAGAAAGGATCGTTTTCCTACTTTGCATCGTTCTAAATTAATGCCTCGTGCTACTGGTCCTTTAAAGTGCTAACCAAGATTAATGATAATGCTTATATCCTTGACCTGCCTGCGGAGTTTGGTGTTTCCACTAGTTTTAATGTTGCAGATTTGAAGCCATATCTGGGCGAGGATGAGGAGTTGCCGTCGAGGACGACTTCAGTTTAGTTTTTGCTAAGGGGGAGAAGGAGAGAGTCCTAGTATGAATCAAATTTACAATGCTCTTGAAAAGGGTGCTATAAAATAGAAGAGATTCTTTGGTGCCTCAGTGTTTGGACCGATGGACCCAACCTCTTTCGTTTGTCACTATTCGCAAAGTAAAATGTTTTTCACTGATTTAACAACGTTTGTGCTTTCAGTGGTAGGCGACGTTCCTGTCGACAGCGAGGCGCCTGTGGTGACTTCGTCAATCTTGAGGATTTGCCGACACAGTCTTCGAAGATGCTCCTAGAGGTAGGGTTTGCATGCGTATATTCATAGGAAAGAGTGTGTGTGCATTGTGAGTGTCTCTGATGTACTCCCTGCGTTCTGAAAAGCCTGACGTTTAGGACAGCGACACGGTCTCCAAAACACAACTTTGACCTCTTGTCATTATAAAATTATTTATCAAAGAGTGATATATCTATACTTTTATGAAAATATTTTTCAAGATAAATCTATTCGTATAGTTTTCACATATGCAAACTCAACAGCTTAAAAGTTATTGATGATTTAGATTCTCAATGTTTGACCCAAACCTTGTCCTAAACGTCAGGTTTTTCAGAGCGGAGGGAGTATTGTGTAATTCGAAAAAGTAAAATATTCCAACCGGTAGCGTTGAGATAGTTCATTGGAGGAGTCCTTTGATGATTTAGCTATTCATGACATCGTGCTCCTTGCTAGTCAACAATGCACACTACCTCCCTCTCTTGCATGATGCGGTTGGTTGCTAGGCACTTTCCTCCTTACACCGAGTGTCTGTTCAGGCTCCGGTGCTTCGTTAGCTTCGCTCGAAGTAAAGCGCCCCAACGGTATCGCAATCCCACCAAATCAAATATTTTCTCTCTCTCTGGCACCTCCTAAACTCTCACGCTAAAGCTGCCCTAACACAGGAACACTCACAATACACACGCACACTGACGGAAGGGCAGCGCCCTGACCCACACGTCACCCGAGGCGACTCGGGTTGGGGGAACCTCCTCACCGCCGTCGCGCGCAGCCAACGTCGTCGCTGCCCTTGGCCCCCATTCCTTCCGTCTCCGGCCTCCTAGCTAGCGACAAAGAGATGGGGTCCATCCTCCAGTAGATCTGCTGCTATTTTGTTAGGTTTTTTTTAATAATTTTCCTTTCCTACACAATAATCAGGTTAGGTCTTGATCGTCGGTTCGATGTTTCCGATCAAGCTTTTTGTTTCGTTCTAGATCTCCTTCTAAGGATGTGTCATTCTCTTTGGAGACGTCATGTTCTTAATCAATAGATCGAGGTACATTGACCTAATCCTCTTTAATTTGAGGAGGGATTGGATTTGTTTTCCCATTTGATGGAATTATCTTTCGAATCGTTGGTTTTACTACTGGTGGCAGCAGATTTGTTCTTTCGGTCATCATTGGTAATGGCTAATGGCGGTGTCAGATTTCATGTTCGGTTCCACTTTCATAAGATATGGTCGATGTGCTTGCTTAGGTGCCTTTTACTCCTGGCAGTGGTTGAGCATACAACGCCTCTACTGCGGCCTCCATGAATGTGGAGTCTTCAGTTGGTGGAGACTGCAATTCTCGAGTTCGGATCTGGTGCTGTTCTACAATGATGGAGTTTTCCCGAAGTAGTGGACATCATGTGCGACAAAGACGAAGTGCAGAGACCTAGTGGTGTGCTTTAATGTATTCTACTTTATGTTGAAACCTTAGTTGTAACAGGGGATATATTTTAACGAAATGCCACCATTTTGCTAAAAAAACACACACTCCCTTCTATAAACACACTTGCAGTTGGAGCCGGGGTTTACCTTACCGGTCCGGTGAACCGAACCGCCGGCCGTCGGTAACGGTTTACCGACCGGTAAGCCGCGGTTACCGCTCATTATCGAACAAATTCAAATTTTCAAATCCGCGCCCGGTTCAATCGGTTTGGCACCGGCTTACCGATCGGTTTGGACCGGTTCTCGATCGGTTAGGCCGGTAAACCGCGGCTAGACACGGAAAAACCGACGATGCATTTGTGCTTCTCCGGTGATGAATTAATGAAAATATTAGCATGTTTTATGCATAACTTAATGTAAAGAACATCACAAAACCCCACCATAGGAGAAATAACATAGTTTTGCATACAAACAATGTCATAGTAATAATTGTGCATACAATACCATAATAATAGTGCTAATCGTGCATACAAATACAATACCAAAGTCATAGACTCATAGTAATAAAAGATCAACGCGGTAGAAATGGGAAGACCCCCATTTGGGTCGCCATCTGGTACTCGGCGGTGGACATGACATTCAAACCTTGCACTCTAAGCAGCTCAGCCTTGTAGTCTTGCCAACTTTGCCCCGTCCACGCTGCTGTCGTCTGCCATTGCTGAAGTAACATATTGTAGAAATGTGGATCTTCCCATTCGTACACCCATCTTGTCGGTGGCTGCGTGCTAATGTCAGGCCTGTAATAATGAAAAGTCTGGGAGCCGGAGGTATCGGCGTACGAGGAAGAAGAGTACCGAGGAGTGTCGTAGTCACGTCGGTCCAACCGTTCTCCTCTGCGATTCCGGTGCTCCATGGTCTTGGTCCTGAGTAGCATGTGTGAAATCGGTCTCCCCGCATTGAAGCATACATCACAATTAGTAATCATAGTCGAAACAAGAGTGCATATTAGGTTTCAATGTATACCCGTGAAACGAATAACACCACCACCACTAACACCGGCACCATCACCACCACCACCACCACCACCACCACCACCACCACCACTACCACCATCACCACCGTCACCATCACTATCATCACCATCACCGTCATCAGCCGAGCTGCTGTCCTCTGACTCCTGATACGGTGGACTACGCTGACCTTCGCCATCATCAGTGGAGGTGTCGCTGTCCACTGGAATTGTTGTTGTTTTGCCTTTTCCCCGTTGACGCTTCGGGTCACCCTTCTTAGGCCCCTCCTGAAACTTCCTCTTCCCAAGGTGACTGTCTCCCACCACTCTGCGTGCCCAATCACTGATGCAATCATCACCCGTAGTGTCACGTAGATCAGAGGGGTCTACGTGATCACTGACAAGATGAGACGGTAGAGGGACGTCTCTGTCATCATCATCATCCTCATCCAAAACTGGTTCTTGGTTAGATCTACCATATTCAAACCATTCCCGAACCGGATGGTGCTCGTCATAGAATGAGAGATGGGCAAGTTGGTCAACAAAATCACCTTCATCATGACTTGGGGTGGAGACATCCTTCGGCCGAGGCGAAGGTTGTAGTTCACGTAGACAAGCTTGTTCGGTTTCTTGTGCGTCAAGCGGTTGCGAACCTTTGTATGCGGCAAGGCAAAAGTACTCCGGTTACGCTCGCATCCACTTGAAGACACACATTGGGAAACTAGCCTCACGGCAAGCTTCCCGTAGCGCCGGGGTGGTAGAGCCGAACATCATCCACCAAGATGCTGCGGGTGCAAGTGAACTGAATTAGTGACCAAAATATTTGAAATTTGCAACGAGAGAAACAACAATGGCGTACGGAGGTTCCCTTACATGGGCTTGTCCTAGGGTCAATCGCCGCCCTTCTTGCCATATCGGTGCCAAACTCGCCAAGCTTCGGCGAAACACCTCGGCCTCCTCGCAATGCTTGCACGGCGGTCCGGACATCCGTCATGCTCGAAATGTATCCTTCGGGGACCGAAACATTTCTGGAGTTGGATCCATCATAAAAGCATGCCTTGGATGTAAGCAAGCGGCTGCAAAACATAAATCATTTCAAATATTCAGAAACAATGCATGTGGAGAGTAGAGATTCAAAAAAGAGGAGTAATACAATCTTACCTGAACCAACATATGTGCCCCGAAGTACACATCACGAATCCTATTGTCCAAAATCTCCTTGTACTCATTCCAAGTGTGAACATTGGAGCCAAAGTAAGACTCCAACTCCGCTTTCATCCGCTGGAAGGCCATCACAACATCTCCCATGTTGGGTTTCTTGTCTCGATCGGCGAATCGTAGCATCTTGTAAATTGGTTCAACTGTCTTGATGATGTAATCCATTCCCTCCCAAAACTCGATACTTGATAACCTCACTTGCGCAAAGCGTCGTTCGAGCGGTTTTGGCCCACTTGCTATCTAAAAACGCCGGAGATGTCATCCACCGCATGAATCTATCACGTTTGCGATGTAGGCTTTCCAAGAACATATAGTTAGTCCCAAATCGAGTGGCATTCCACTTGACCAACTCACCACCAATAGCCTCCCTCATCATTGCATTTAGGCGAGCATGATTATGTAACCAAGCCGAAATCCGCTTGCGGTTAGTGATCATACCTTGATGTTCGGGCCTCGACCAATATCCTTCAACATCAAATTGACAGTGTGTGCCAAACATGGTGTCCACACAATGTGTTCATACACCTCTTTCAATTGCCTACATGCTTTCTTGTAGTTGGAGCCATTGTCGGTGACTATATGGACGATATGCTCTGGACCAATCTCATCCACCACCTTTCGAATCTCCTGAAAAAAAAATATGCACAAACTTTAGTAATCCTTGAACACATAATCAATGTCAGTGGCAAGTGTGTAGTTACTACCTTGAGCAAGAATTTGGAATCCTGAGATTTACCAGTCGCATCAATGGACTTGTGGAACCACGTGACCCCATTACAATATATCAAAAAGTTTATGACACTCATCCTCGTCGGGCCAGTCCAAGAATCACACATCAACGTGACGCCAAAGATGTCCCACTCTTTCTGAAACTGTTTGTACCTATCCATCAAATCTTTCTCGTTTTGATCAAGGTACTTGCCATCAATATCCTTTCCACTGGGTGATGCGATACCTTCACCTGCAACCACATGGAAATCAAAAGATTAGTTACAGCAATGTAATCTCATAGTTTGTGTGTGATATCAATGATAGAAACCTTACCCCACTTCTGTGTCTCTCTGACCGCACTAACAAAGTACGGATTATCAGCTGTCTCCCGTGTACTCCCGCGATATGGAAGAATTTTGACCACGCTTTACCAATAGCTTCCTTTGCATTCTTACCCTTCTGTGTCCAGGAGCCTGTATCAATCCTTGGTTGCGTCATTCCTCTTCTCCCACCTGCAGCCAAGTTATAGTCCTCCACCACCACAGGTGTATCCCTTCGCGAACCACTTCTTCGCAACATCCTTTGCAAAGGATTCTCCCTCGTGGCACCCGAACCACTACCCCCTCCATGCTCATATGCACCACCTCTCTGTTCCACTCCCTGACGGTACAATTCTTCAGCTCTCGATAGGTGGATGGCACGCTCCAATTGAGCCTCCTCATCATCTTCGACGAGTAGGATAGTTTCCCTCGGGCCGCAACCGCCTCCTTTCTCAACCTCTCTTTATTCCGTTCATACGTAGCCTTTTTAGTCCTCTCAATCTCACGGCGAAAGTATTCCCGCACGGTGGTGGCACATTCCTGCAATGGACCACCTGGGTCCCTCTTCCAGCCAAATGTTGTTTGAACCTAGTCGCACCACCTCCACTTTTCCGCATATGACAATAGTTGCATCGCCATCCGGGGTGTTGATTTTCACCGTGTTCCCACACAACATCTCTAGATGCCATTTTGTATCTGCAAAAATGGACACCACACACAAACTAATCACATGAATCATATAAAGTTTTAAACAATATGTCTAAAATCAAACCTAAAATCTACACCCTAAATCAAATCATATCTACCTCCTCAATCAAACCCTATCTACATCCTAATTCAAACCCTATATACACCCTAAATCAAATCCTATCTATATCCTAAATCAAACCCTATCTAAACCCTAAATCAAATCCTATCTACATCCTACAACAAATCCTATCTACATCCTACAACAAATCCTATCTACAACCTACATCCTACAACAAATCTAATCTACAAGCAATGAACTCACTGCGCTCGGTTAGCCGTCGATCCGCGGCGGTTAACCGCCGGCCGGGTCGGTAAACCGACGCCGCCGCTCGGCTTACCGACGCGCTGCAGGGATCCGCGCCGGCGCGGTTTACCGCCCCCCCTAACCGAGCGATAAACCGTCGCCGGCGGCGCGCGCGCGGCCGCGCCGGCGGCGGCGGTCGCGAGCGGGGGGGAGCGGACGGGGGGCGGAGGGGGGCTGGGAGAGCTCTCTGGATGCCTAGCATCGGTCTGGGGCAGTTTTGACCCCCCCCCACTGGTTGGGCCTATGTGGGCCGAGCTGGGCCGCCTCCTTTTTTTCTTTTTTCTTTTTTGGTTTAACTTCTTTTGGTTGAAATTTATACTAAACGAACTAAGTTTGCAACAAATTTGACACCATTAGACTCCATAAATCACGAAGTATTTTTAGGGATTTTTTGCACAATTTTCATTTTTTGAAATTCAAATTCAAAAAACCCTAACCCTAACGGTTGGAACCTGGCATGCCGTAACCGGTCCAGGCCGGTAAGGCCGGTTACCGCGGTAAACCGGCCGGTTACCAACGGTAAGTCTAACCCTGGTTGGAGCCTGACCCGGCAGCTCCCTCGACCAGCTAGCAGCCTCCGCCCTCCGCCGAGCGAAAGGGCTGGACGAGGCCTCGTCCGTCCCGTGCACACGGGACACGACGTGTTATCGATGTGCGCCGCCCGTACGCACTGACCGGTCATTGTACGTGTGTGCAGGCCGGCGGTCTACGTACACCTGTTTCTTTTGACGGTGGATGCTATAGCTGTTCTGTAAAGCACGTACATGTACATACGCCTGTCTACTAACGTGCAGCACCCTGCAAGCGTTCAGTACTTGAGTTGCAACGTCGTCCCTATACTGTACGAACTGCCCTGTGCCACCGGAGATACACTACACACGAGCAAGATGGGCCCACCAAGTGCATGCCGCGCGTATGGTCCATTGGCCTCGCGCGCTCCAAAAGATTCTTTGGTGCCACGCTGCTGCGGTGGTACTACTGGTGGATGCGGTGCCGCCATTTCCAAACGAGATCGAGCTCTCAAACTATTTAAGAGCGCCGGAACAAAACGGGCCAGCTGCCACGCGCCCACGCTGTGGGCCGCAGCCTCTGCTCTGCTCCGCACCGAGCAGAGAGAGAGGGGAGGAGGGAGGCGAGGAGCAGCGTCCACACGAGCTACCGGTCGTTAAAAAACTGATATATCTTCGCCTGGGAACGCTGGCGGCCTGCGAGAGACTGCAGAGGTTACCACCACACAGCCTTCTCGGCCGGCTCGATCGCCGACGACCGGTGGTCCTCATCGGCGTGGCACAAGCCAGCCAAAGGTTACCGGCCGGCGAACTGGTTGGCCCCTTGCTGGCCGCGGTGCCATCCAAACACGTCGGATTAACTAGCGTCCTATCAGCAGGTGACCTCCCGTCGTCACGAGCCGACAACAAGAAGAACAACACATCCGCAGCCGGATCGCGAGCACCACCTGTGGCCGGCGGACTCCATGCGCGCGCGTACGCTAGCTCGCCAGCGGCAGCGGCTCTGATTCGAGCGGCGCTAGCTGCCTGGGGCTGCGCGGCCGTGCTGTCGCATCAACGTCGGCCGCCCTGCTGCGCCTGCGCGACCTGCTCTCTTCCGATCCGCGACGCCGATCGATCTCGCTCGCTCGGCGGCACGTGCAGCACGGGGACCAGCAGGGCTTCTGCACGGCACCACCATACCACGCCGTGCCCAAGGCCGCGCGCCCGCCGGCGGCCAAAACCGCTAGCTCCCGGCCGGCGTACTGTTCGTCCCGATCCCACACGGATCACGGACGGTGCGCGCGGCGTATGTGGACGCGGGGCGCTACTCGTTCGCCGGTCGGCTGGGTCCCGCGCGCGCGCCTTCATGTGGCGTACTACGTCCCAGATCGATCGATGCGCGCGGGCGCGAAAAAATGTGATGGGCAAGATCCAAACTTGGATAGCTTTGCTCTCGCGCGCGATAGGGTGTGTATATTCGATCCTGGTCACGTCGATGGCAACGCCATCGTCCTTGTTAGGTGTTCGGTCGCCAAGTTGCACGTACCGGTTGTTCCTCATCACAATTTTTGTTTTAGCAGCTGCAGGGTATACAGCTAGTAGTGATCGATAGATCAGGCGCACCGCGCGCAAGTGTACAAGGAAGCTACAAACTGTGGACCAAGCTAGTTTTCGGCATGATCCATGACTTAATCATGGGCTAATAAGACGACACATTAACTTCATCAATCTGGATCAGCTACCAGCCTACCACTACGCTTCTCTCTCACACAGACAAAAAGCAAAGAAAATTAACTCGCGCAAGCCGGGCGACACACGTTTTGCTGGCACATGAGTACGTGCATGATGACGAAAACCTGCTGCGATGGTGAGGCCCGGCCGGCCGGCCGGCCGAGGCGGTCGGCGGATGGTCCGATTTACCTGAGGCCGAAGGAGAAATTGTGGCCACCTCCGGCGCTGCTGCTCTCGCCCGGCTCGCTACCGGCCAGCGTGAAGGAAGAAACGCGGGAGGAGGAGTTGCAGGTGCAGGCGGAGGCGGAGGCTGCCATGGAGACGACGAGGTCGACGAACGCGGTGACGATGGCCGGGTGGGTGTCCCTACCGTTGGCGCTGAGGTACCACGCCAGCATCTTCTCCAGCCACTCCCAGTCGCCCACGCCGTGCGCGGACACCATCTCCTCCATGGACGCCCGGAAGTCGCGGTACGGGTCGGCGGAGACGAACGCCACGGCCACGCCGTCGCCGAAGGAAGACGACGACGCATCACCCTCGGCCTGGCCGGAAGCAGCAGCGGTGGTGACCCGACGCGTGGCAGTCGGAGGAGGCTTCCTCTCGAGGATGGAGCTGGAGGGCGCCTGCGGTTCGAAAAGGAGGCGGTCGTCGGAGCGGAGGCCGCGGACGATGGCGTCAGCCATGTCGTCGGCCGCGGTGGCGCCCTCGGACTCGGTGGACGGGCTGTCGTCGGACGCGCATTCGACGCGATGGTGCGTCGTCGTCGTCGTGCGCGCGGAGGAGTTGGCGAATGACGACTCGCCGGAGTCCAGGAAGAGGGACGCGATGATCTTGGCGGCGGCGGACGGGGTCCGGAAGAACTGCGTTCTTGGGTGCTTGCAGGAGGGCCACATCCATGCCGGTGGGGCGGCTGGTGGTGGTGACGGCGGCGGCGTGTCCTGGGCCGAGTTAGTGGTGTAGAACAGGGAGCTGAAGGGTAGCCCCTTCACCATTGGTGTCGGATTTGATATGAACAGTGCGATGTGTGCAGCTGCGGTGCGAGTAGGAGCAGCGAAGGTCGTGGGAGAAAACAGAAGGGGTCGATGACGCGCTTGTTTTTCGAACAGATGGCCGTGGTTTATTTGGTTGAAGATGTGCGAGGGAAAGAGAAGATCAGAAGAGTGTGGGGTCCAAATTTTCCTATGCACGGTTGCTCCCAACTTTTTTTTTGACAAGAAGCATTTCATTGAAATTAACAGCTGTGAGAACCAATTCAGAGTTGATGGTTACAATGTTGAGTGCACACAAGAGAGGACACTGATTCATGTGACTACTATTAGTACAAATGATTTGTTGAGGAGCATTGTGTATGGAAACTTGATGTAGAGCTCTTGTTGCTAAGGAATGCACCATGTGATTGTGATGTCTTGAAATCTTGATTACTTTATAGGAATCCTGCAAAGATGCAACAATTGTTTGGGTATAAGGTTTAATTCGCCAGTTTGGTGGATTAGAGGGGTAGTCTCCATTGATGCAGTTGACAAGCAACTGATTATTAGTAAAGAAACTAATACGTTGGAGACCCATTTGCCTGCACAAAGAGGTGGCCAAAGTGAGAGCTGCAGATTCAGCCATGACGACCGAAGAAGAATCCTGCATAGAAGCTTTAATAAATAGGAAAAAGGAGGAGTAATGTCAGTGTTGACAATAAAAATTCCCAGCTCCACCAGGAGTATCTGGAGTTATAGCAGCATCAGAGTAGCATCTGTAGCCTTGGGGGTGTGGGAGTAGATAACATAGAGGGTAGGGTTCATGTTGTGTTGATGCAGAGTTGTCTCCCCAAGCCGAGAGATTGGATTGAAAGTGAGTTGTTGTTGCATATTGTACCTGAAAAGAAGTCCAAGTTTCCCTTTGAAAGCGCTGATCATTTCGCGCTTTCCAAATATACCAAAGAAGAAGCAAAGTTTTTTTATAGTTGCACCCAACTGTTCACCCATCCGATGGCACTGGCAGTGAAAGAGTTCTTGATCCCATTGGCGGTTTGCTTTGACGTGTACGACAACCCTCTAATTTGAGGTGAAAATGATTTTTGTTAACAATGAAGTTAGTGCATGTAGAGTAGCAGACTTTGTAAATGACCAAGTTGGTGCTCCAACAAATCTTTGGAACTAGCAAGTTGACCCACGCTAATAGCGCAGCTAGATTTAATAAACCATATTTTTAAAATAATATGTTAGCATTATATTTTCTTTTTTCATCTTAATTCATTATTCATCCTTTTGAAATTGTATCATGTCTCCTAGGATATATATTTATTGCTTGAAAAGCTAGGTTCTTAGTCGTTGTTGAATATACGTCTTCTAAAATGTAACTATTATGTTTGTCAATACTTGTATAACTTTCAAGACAATTGCTGATCATTAATAGTAGGTAACATTATTCATTGTGGCATACTTGTGTTCATTATCATGTTCATTGTGTTGTTTGGTTCTTCACGCATCACATACCAATCTAATTCCAAAAGCTTCCAAAAGATTAGAAGATATACGACGAACCAACTTGATCTCATCACTTTCATTCTTGTTTGGAAGCTTACTATGCTTATAGATATGTGTAGTCGAAAAATTGTTCCTCTTTATTTATTATAGAGGATCTCATATCACTAACATGTGGCCCATTCCCAAGCAAGCCCATGCTCTAGGGACACAAAGTCCCTCTACTGCAGAGCATGCTTATCCTAAATGGTGACATCATACTGATAATTCAATTTATCTCCCTCATGTCTATTGTGCAAGATAGATATTTGCAATTGGTAGCTTAAATTTCTCCGGACATCGTGCTAACTTCTTGGATGTATCACAATATTTGTTCATATCACAATGCTTATGTTTTCTCTTGTTGTTTTCCCTCTTTTGTCAACCTTAAACCTTCTTGTTTTGTCGAGCATTTTGCCAATTTGTTGTAGCCATTTATGGCCACTTGCTTTGTCTACTACATCATTTCTTCTCTGACCAAAGAAGTCATATTGCGTTGGTCGCTATCTAGGAAGCCATTGTCTCGCTTTTGGTCTACAAACCCCATATGGTTGATGCCAAACCATACTTAACATCTTTTTTTGTCAAATTACTGCTATGCAAACCTATATGAATTGCTCATCAAATCTATCTTATCTTATCATCTCGTGTGGCATCCGATTTTTTTGTCTCCATCACGATTTTAGGTTTGTATATGCCAGAATCAAGTACTTCCTCTCCCTAGCCTTCTACCCATGTTGTATTTTTCAGTGCCTATATCAAAAAAACGAAGAGAATTAGAGCATGCTTGGTACACTTGTTGCCACTTGTACGCCTTGTCTGCTTGCCTCGTGTTGTTAGGCAAATCAAGGTGAGCTCCCATGGGATTGCTTGCTTTCCCTGTTGTTGCTCACCTTGTAGCTCGATCCAGCAGTGTCATAGACACTCGATTAATAGTAGCAAAGGTCCATCCGACTATGGTGGAGGTTAATCCAACAACAGTGGTGGTCGAATTGACAGTAGTGGAGGACGATTTAGTGGCCGAACAGTTTGATTCAGAAACTAAAGAGCTTGATTTGGTTCTCGTGCACCTAAATTTTACGACGACAAGCTTGTTTCGGCAGATGCGGCGTTGATTCGTCTGCCAGTCCACGTTAGTTATAATATGAAGTACATCTAGATCGGATTACAAATATTATCCCATGATATCCGAACTGATTGGCGTTGTGTCTGGTGTTTTGATTTTTGCACGCCAAAACTCCCGTCATCTCGGGCTCGCTTGCCAGGATGGGCGGGCCCACCGTCAAGACTTAACTTCAACCCTTTGAACAAAATTCCTCCATCTTCATGTTCCTCAGTGACGACCCAGTTAAACAATGGCTAATGTGCAATTGACTGTCTATATAAACAAACCCCCCATCTTCGTCTCTTTGAGAGATTGCACAACCTCTTGTCGTTATCTCTCCATGCCCATGGTTGCTTTTTCTAAATAGTCTACCTAGTTCGTGCTCTAAATAGCTCTTGTCGTGCTTTATGCTCTGCTCGTGTCTTCTTCTCTGACTTTCAGCATTGAGTGAATTAAACTACTGGATGAAAATAAATAAACAAAGCAGTACATCAATTACGCTTTGTCCTCCTTGCACATATTTTTCATATGAAGATGTTGCCGATTAAATTATTTGGTCGCCTGCTCGAGGGCACCGCACTACAATCCCTTACTTTGGGAGGGAACAACAAATTATATCCAACTATTGTATGTATTTTCATATGGTGGTTTTTTACATATATGAGTTGTCGGGGACAACCATATGGATCCCCTAACTATGAGGGAGATTACCCTTTCTAAAAATCGACACAAGTCGCAAGAACACCACCCAAAACCGACCACAGCACAAACACGAATAGTCCACTGCGGCCCGAGGACCTCCACGGCCCATCAAACAATCGTCACCAGTCACCCTTGAGCGAACCTCCGCTTCACTCGACGGACAGATGCCGTGCGGTAAACTTCCGCCTCACTCGAGGGGCCGGAGCCCCTCGAGCGGATCTCCGCATCGCTCGAGGCCTCCCCTCGGCTCGCGGCACCTCACCTACTCCCCCTGACCGGAGCATTAAATGCCCTGACACGCCACAGACGTCTGGGTCAAAAGGCGAATCCTCTCCATGCCGATCCCCTGACGCCGCCTGGGAATTCGGCCCCGGTGCTGTTCGGACAACCCGCCACTGTGCGGCCATCCCCGGCGCTGTGCGTGTACTATGAGGAGTGGCCAGTGTCATTCCTCAACACTGTGCTACCCGCTCCCGTCCTTCCTCCACGTCGTGTGTCGGTGTTTAAACCTCTCGACCTCGATGGGAGGTACCCGCAGCAAGGTAGAAGGTGAGGATCGCCATGATCTGGAACCCGAAGGTCTGCGCAAGGACACAAGACACGAGATTTATACAGGTTCGGGTGGCCAGAGTAGCTACCCTACGTCCTGTTTAGAGTAGTATTGCGCCCTGCACTTGGTGCTATTCCCCGGAGGGATTGTTCTCCTAGGTACCCGGCCCTCCTTTATATAGTCCAGGGGGCGGGTTCCTAGTCGGTTACAAGGCAGGAGTCCTAGTAGGATTACACGGAACGAGTCCTAGTAGGATTACAGGGGAAATCTAATAGGAGTCCGTCTTCTTCCTTCCTTGCATGAGTACCCGGGGTCTATGCCCGACATCGCGCCCCTCGAGAAGGGATGGCAACACCCTCGAGGAGTGTGTGGCTGCCAACCTGACGCTCGCCCAGGACGGTGCCGTGACGCGGGGGTGGGAAGAGCACATTCCCTCCGTCACCTCCGGCCTTGTGCGGCCATCCCCGGCACTGTGCGGGTACTGTGCGGAGTGGTCAGTGTCATTCCTCAACACTGTTCTACCCGCTCCCGTCCTTCCTCCACGCCGCACCCCTCGAGAAGGGATGGCAACACCCTCGAGGAGTGTACGACCGCCGACCTGACGCTCTCCCAAGACGGTGCCGTGACGCGGGGTGGGTAGAGCACGTTCCCTTCGTCACCTCCGGCCTTGTGCAACCATCCCCAGCCCTGTGCGGCCATCTCGAGTGCTGTGGAACAATCCCCGGCGCTGTGGAGCCTTGTTCCGATGGGGCGCCGCCAAGCCGGGCCCTGTACAGCACAAGCGCCCCCATCAGCAAGACCCTTGAATTGATGTACGAACGGTGACCAGGCGTGGACGCTGACCGGACTACCCTCGAAGCTACACCAGGCGAGTACAAAAGCCGCCACGACACCTGAGAGAGCCAGGATCCACCAGGACACCTATCAAATCGCAGGCACTACGCTTCGGTACCACGATATTGTACAAAAAATCATGCGACACGTCTGTAAGCCGCCTCCCCTTGGCTTATAAAAGGAGATGGCGGTCGCCCGGCCGCGGGGATCGCATGGCCTTCATCCGCACTCACCCACACGCTCACTCTCCTGATATATTGGCACTTTGCTTCAAGCACCTAGCAGGGAGTTGGAGGCTTTTCCTCCTTTTCCACCTTGCTTGTAGCCCCCCTCTACAGGCACCATGGTGCATTGCAATACAACGCACAAGCGCAATCTGCTGGACGTACGGCCCTGCGGCCGGAACCAGGATAAATCCGTGTCCTCGCATTGCTTAGCACCGACCATCGAGAGACTGATGATAGCGCATTTCACTAGTTAGTGTCGGGACTAATCTCAACACCGACATGAGTGGTTTTCTTCGAAGTATAGTTTAGGGAAGAGATTTTTGGTTGTCACTAAAGTCAACATGAGGCCAAACTTGGGGTCAGGTTCCTCTCTTCTTTATTTGAGAAACAATTTTATTTCCATCTCATATATATATTAGAGTCATGTGAGGCTCAACAAAGAGATTGATTTTTATTTTGTAACATAAATTTATTTTCATCATGTACCATGTCTTACAATGTTGGCATTTAGAGCCTTGCAAGACTACATGCCTATGCGGATAAATATTTCATGAGCTTCCTAAATAACACTTCAGCAGGGTTCACTAATTTAATACCCATCATGTGAATCTTTCTAAATTATAATTGTATTTGTTATTTACTCTTCAAATAGTTTTTTTGCTTCATTGTAAACATTAACTACTATTTTTCTTATTTTCAATTCTGATTTTATGTATTTATTAATTTGTATTTGTATTGAATATGGACTCTTTGATTTGCTTTCCCAATCTGTGTATTACCTACTATTTTTCTTATTTTTAATTCCGAATTTATGTATTTATTAATTGTATTTTTTATTGAATATGGACTCTTTGGATTTCCTTATTTTAATTCCAAATTTATGTATTCTTTGGATTAATCTAGACCTTCAGATCTTCATAAAACCCAACGGTGTGTATTCTTCTCATTTTTGGATTAATGTGGGAATTTCTAGACCCTCTCGGTGAATGTGGCGGTTTAATTTCTTTTAACACTCAAGTATAAAGATAATAGATGATAACAAACTTTACATGGGAACTTTTTTTTGATCTTGCAAATGTTAGACTTATGATATGTGCAGCAGTCCTTCACTCTTCTATTCCCTGCAAAACAAGTGAACAACTGACTATGGCGTCATTGAGTCCACAGAGTTTGAGTGGTTTCTTTCTAGAGAAATTAGTTCTATAGCATTGAAAGATAGCGAATTTCAAGAAATACCATCGAAAGACGGAATCTTCCAATCGTATTTTCCAAAAGCCGTGATCTTTCATTGCTATGGAACTGATTTGTGCTTCTTTATAAGGTACTGGTAAAGTGCACATGTGACACCCATGTGTTATCAGAAATACCTAAAAATACACCTCATATTTTCCTTTGTGTAATAGCTTACAAGAGTTTAATGCCATAATTTCACATTCATTTAGGTTGGAGGTCACCATGTTGATAGGACGCTTGTTTTTAAAATGGATGGTCGGGGTTTATTTGGTTCAAGATGTTTTTGTGCAAGGGAAAAAAGAAGATCACAAGAGTGTGGGGGTCCAAATTTCTTATGCTTGCACTTAAAAATATTTATGTTCACTCATCAGGATGACAATGCGACTTGTTGATCCCACGGACGGTTTGTTTGACGTGTATGATGACCCTTTAATTTGATGTGAAAAAGATTTTATTAACAATGATGCAAGGTTGGTGCTTCAACAAATCTTAAGAATATTAACAAATTTACAAGGGAATTTTTTCTTTTTTGATCTCGCAAATGTTAGACTTATTATGTTATGTGCAGTAGTTTTGTACTCTTGCATCCGCTGCAAAAACAATTGACTATGACTTCATTGAGTCCATGAAGTTTGAATGTTTTCTTTCAGAATCCACAAACTACTAGGTGGGTTGACTTTGGGTTTGACCCCAATGAACTTCACCGCAACTTTGCCATTATTGTGCTTCATCAACAAGAAATGGTTATCATTGAACATAGATTTATAATTGTTAGGCAAAGTTGGCAAAGGACGAGTAGGTATGGGACACTCCCTTGTGTGATGACCAGTGATCTTACAAGGTTGACAATATGACCCAACTTCCTTAACAAAGAACCAATATAGCTCCTTAATTAGACATAGGAGTCTCCTTGATTGGATTAGGGAAGGAGCTAAGTCCTTTTGTCCCATAATCTCTTGTATTGTAGTAGAGAATCTCCTGGTGTAATTCCTCACCCTTGGCCATGGTCTTCACACAAGATCTCATGCTTCTCACTTCTTCTTCAAGTGCTTTTATGCTAGCATGGTTAGTCTTTGAAGAAGAAGCAATATTCTCATCATTAAGCAAGATCTTAGGTTCTTCAATTAAATCATCAAAAGAGGTAGAGGCATTTAGCTTAGTGATGTCTCTAGCGAATTCTTGCCCACTAGAGCCAATTGCCTCATATGCAAAATCAAGTTCTTGATACTACATCTCTAAGATCACATGATCTTTCTTAAGTATCTTTTGACTTGACTCAAGAGACTTGTTAAGCATGGTTATATCATCATGTTTGACGATTAGCTCATTGTGCTTATTAAGTAACTTATTGTGGTCATCTATAAGTGACTTGTTAGACACTACCAAAGCATCATGTTCTTTGCTAAGGTAATTGTGCTTTACAAGTAACTCATCATTGGATTGCTTAAGTTTCTCATGGGTCTCTTCAAGAGCCTTGAGCTTACCCTTTTGTTTATTAATCATTGCGATGTACTCATCAAGAAGACCATTAAGAGCATGAGGTGAGAGATCATCATCACTATCCGAGGAGTCACTACTATCGCTATCGCTCATTTTGAAATGCTTTGCCATGAACCACATGGGTGGTGGCGGAAGCGGAGGTTCTTCATCATCCTTGATAGCAATGCCCGCAATCTTCTTGTTTTTCTCATCTTCACCACTACTTGAATCAATTGAAGTTTCTCCATCAGTGATCCACTTATTGACCAAGAGACAACGATGTTCACCCTTCTTCTTGTTGTAGGGCTTGTTAGAAGTCTTCTTCTTAGATGAGCTCTTCTTGTAATACTTGCCATTCTTCTCACCATCATCATCGTTCTTCTTGCTTGAGCTTGAGACACACTTGTCGGTCTTGGGACAGACATATGATAGATGATCATGGATTCCACAATTGTAGCACTTCCTATTGCTTCCTTCACCACTTTTTCTTGATGCACGAAACTTGTTCTTCTTAGGATCATAGTTGTAGCCTTCTTGCTATAACACCTAAAAATTCCATCACAATAAAATAATGTTAGAAACATGGTTTAGTTTTTATTTTCTAAGGATTAGATGAATTGACTAAATAAATTTGCTTTTTAATTAATTTAAGCAACATTTAAATTTAGAATCACCAAAGTGTTTGATGCATTCATGTCTTGGCATTTATTTTATTTGTTGTTGTGTGGTTTTCAACACAAAAGTTCAAAAGTTCAAAGTCTGTAAAACCACCTCCAACCTCCCTCTCTATCTCTCTTTTTCTGTTTTCTTATAGCACAACCCACTTCCTCCTTTCTCTTTTTGCCCAGCAGCCGGCCCAACAACTTGGCTCGACCTATTTCATCCCGCAGCCCAGCTCCTCTCCATCCCTCTCTCTTAATCTTTCAGCCCGAAGCCGCACAGGCCGCTCGGCCCAAACTTCCTTCCACGACCGACCTCTCCCCCTCTCTCTCCCACTCATTGACGCCCCGGCCCCACCCGTCGGCTCCTTCTCCTTCCTCCTGTCGTCCCCTACCTCCGGTCGCCCCCATCTTCGCCATGGTCGGCCGCACCGCCGCTCCTCCCCAGCCTCCCGGTGTAATCCCCTCTTCTCCTCTCTTCCCCACCCTCCACCGAGCACCTTCAATGTGTCGACGCACTCCCGCCTCACCTCCTTCCCCTTCAGAAACCTCCTCCACTCGAACTCCACCGCCTTCGAGCTTTGATGGCGGCCACCGACGGAATTCCACCCCACCACCTTGCCGCGCCTCCTCCTCTTCGACCCTCTACCTATAAAAGGTGCCCTCGAGCCCACTTCCAATCCGCACTACACCCCGCTCTCCCTCTCTCTCTCTCTCTCTCTCTCTCTCTCTCTCTCTCTCTCTCTCTCTCTCTCTCTCTCTCTCTCTCTTGAGCAGCAACAGCTCGAAGCCGGAGCGTCGCCGCCCGCCGAAGCACCACCCGCCCTGATCTCCTTCTCCACTGCATCTCCCACCTCTCCAAGTACTGAGGTAAGATCGTGAGTTCCTTAGCTTCATTTTGAAGTTTATCTGTCGAGTTTCATGGTCAGGAGCTTGACTTTGAGTTCGCCGGTGAGCTCCCACCGCCCGGCGCCGACGCCCGCCGTCGTTCCGCTGCCGCAGCTGCTCCCAGCCATCTAATCTGGATCTGACGACCCAGATCAGCTCGGTCGTGAGTCAACCTAGATGTGTAACGGTCAACACAGGGTCTCTGCCACCATCTTGCAAAAAGACCCCCTGTACATTTTAATATCACAACGATACCCTTCACCTTCGAAAACCCTTACATACAAGTCTTGGTTTTCTCATTTAAACCCCAGGATTCTTAGGTTTTTCCAGTCAAGGTCCATCCTTGCTCTTGTACACTATGAACCTTCGGTTTATATGCGTAATTAGGTTTAGGTCCCTGGTTTCTTGTAGATAAGCACCTGGAAGTTAGTTTCCTTCACAATCTAGCCTGCAAACCGTGTTTAAGCCATATCTTTTCCGTCTTAGCTTTGTCTTAAGTGTTCTTGGTGTCCACGCGATCGTCTTAGCAAGTACGTTAGTTTTAGAAGATTATTTTAGTCTTTTAGTAATGTTTGATGTACTATTTTATTTATTGTATGTTTTCATGTGTGATCGTAGACAACATGTCGATCGAGAGCAAGTGCAAAGGTTTGAAGAAGAAGACATTAACTTGTGGTTGGAGAAAGGTAAGTGACCCTAACCACCTTTCTACCTATGCTTTAATACAAGAATAATGTAAATTAATCGGAATATGGAGAACCACCCAGAAAAATAGTGCAACTACAGTCCATATGGCTATGGCTTATCCAATTAATTAGGTGTGTGATTGTACTGATGACCTTACTCGTAAGGAACACAGGGGGCTACGGATTGCAGGGATATAGCCCGGTCCTCTTCGGGTAGCAGCCCTGGCTAAGGTGCTGACCACTAGGGAGGGTTATGGTCCGTCTTGAGCTGTAACTGTCGTGGGTTGTTGGTGCTTTTGCATATCTTTGTGAAGGCTTCGTAGCGTCCCTACGCAATCACACCTCGAAAGTGTGGTATTGTGCCTGACCAGCACATGCATGGTTGGGTTCAAAGTTCTTCGGAACTTTTACGCGAACTGTGGTGAAAGTGTACAACCTCTGTAGAGTGTAAAACTGATCGATCAGTCATGCTCACGGTCAAGAGTGGCCTGGATCCTCACATGATTAATGAACTTAAAGATGGATTTAAAATTGCTTTCTGATTATTTCTGTGGCCTTGCCGAGTACCAACCATAAGTGTACTCATCCTTGCTTACATTGTTTAGAGGAGTACTTCGGTGACTACGAGGAATTCTAAGTCACGCGATCCACCAATCAGATGCCTGCGGAAGATGAAGATGGAGTCACATCGTCATAGTTATTGTTGTTCGTGTAAAGACCTTCTTGTCTACCCTCGTGAGTGTAATAAAAGTTAATAAACATTTTCTGTATGTTTTGAGTATTGTTTTGTGATATCACACCCATTTCTCTATCATAAGTGTGAATTTATGATCCTGACACACATATGAGATGCATTCGGTTTTCTTCGGAAAAACGGGTGTGACACTTGCCAATCTTGGAAAGCATCTTGGTGGTATTCCTCATGAGAAGAGCTAGCTTGGCATCATCACTTTCAACATCACTTAAGTCACTCTTGTCTTCATTTTCAATTAAGAAGATGAAGGCTTAGCTTTGGTCTTCATCTTGGGCTTGACCTTTGAAAGGACCTTGATGCCACCTAGAGGGGGGTGAATAGGCGAGACGACCAAATAAAACTTTTCCCCCGGAAACTTGAGCTTCACTGGCACAGGCGGTTAGACCGCCGCTACCAGGCGGTTAGAACGCCCCTGGTGTACTGAACAAAAGGGGGCGGTTAGACCGGGTCCTGGGGCGGTTAGACCGCCTTGCCCAGTAAACCTTCAAAACACAACTGTTGACGGTGCAAAACCGTGCTCAAGTTCACCGCAAGCCTACGGGTGACTTGGTGCCTTTTTCACCAAGGAGGGTCCTCCCTAGATTTGTCAATCCAAGGATCGGAAGCAAACCACTAAGGTTCTCTATCTAACCTACCGGTCTAACCCTATGTGAAGTACTGATTGCATAAAGGTAATACACAAACACGAAGGGATGTATGGATCACATCCACCTAGCCATAAAGGTAAGCATCAAAAGGTAACCCTAGCCTATCGTCTTCTTGTTGCCGTTCCGGCCAATGTGATAAACCAATCTAAACCTATACTATGATAAGGATTACACTCGATGTGGAGTAACCCGATATGGAGTGGTCCGATGCACGTTCACTCGCCGCTTTCTCCCCTCTCGTACTGTCACTACGCGAGGATAATCATCACCGAGCGATAAACCTCAGTCCGTGCACTACTACAGTGTATCCGCAAGACAAGACTAATCACCATGATTCGATCTAGTCCTACTAAAGGCATATGGTAGCTACACATATGAATAAGCATAACTCGTAGTAGATCAAAGTATGACAAGATATGATTACATCACCGAATGTTGAAGGTACAAACGACTTGACGAATTCAAGCCGCGGCTCCGGAACTCCACCATGGATTTACCACGCAGGGCCAACCATGGTGGCTAGGGCATGGCTTAAGCCATCTCCTAAGCAACTCGAGGACTCGCGGCGGCCGTCGCTTCCTCCCGGTGCTTCTCCTTCGTCTCGGCGGCTCTCTGATGAATGGATGGATGTGGCAGCCAGCGGAGGCAGAGACAATTTATAGGCAAGCACCTAGGGCAAAAGGGGGACGCGAACCAGGCCTGGAGTGGGCTGGGCCGATCGGCCCAGGCCGGCCGGCCCAGGCCCAATTCTGCCTGGTTCGACCCCAGTTTCCTCCCCGGTTGCTTCTCGCGTGATCCCTTATTTGTGTGCACTTGCATGTGGGCCTTTGACGTCGTTTCCTTCATAGTTGAGGCTTGAATCCTTGCTATGCAAGCTTCGTTGTTTTCTGGTTGAGTCCCTAAAGACTTGCATGTTGACGCTTCGGTCCTCGGGTCATTTGGAGTCATGTTCATCGCGTGTCTTGACTCTTGTCGGGCTTCATGATCTTCTTCCAAAGTGCTTGATGAACTTATCCCAAAAGTCTCCTCTTTAACGTTAATTTCCTATGTAAACAATGAACTCCAAAATCGACATGCAAGTGTGAACTTGTTACATCATTAGTATGCCTAGTGGCGGGTTAGTTGCAAATCATAATCGAAACCAATGTATAACAAGTACTCTAGGTTGACGGAAACTCACCGTCAACATCTCCCACATGCTTAAACCTTGCTCGTCCTCGAGTAGGTTTTCAATGGATATCAGCATTGCCTTTCATTGTTCATACCCAGCACTTGATCACACATGAGAAAGCATAATGCTCTCCAAGTTTAATTCCATAATGTAACTAGCTTTCATCTCTATGGAGGGTAGATATAATTTAAGCTCTTTCCACAAGTAATCAATCATGCCCCACAAAATTCGAATAGGTCTTAGAAACTTTTGAAGTGAAGAATGAGGTGAATAAAAGAGCTAAACCAAGTACAAAAATTTAAACCTTCTTGCAGCTTGGTCATGAACTCTCATCTCACAACACTCTCAAGCCTACTTGATCTATATCCTTTCCCTCTCATGTTTGTAGGTGGAAGGGTTTTATTTGGAGCTCATAGGAAAGTTTTTATCCTACCAAGATGCTAAAGTTGAGACTATTATTAAAACAAGGCAAGCTTCTCATGGACTTATCATGACTCGTCAAAAAGGTCATTGGAAAAATAATGTTCACAAGAAGGGGGAAGAGAAAGAACTCACACTTTTAGATAGGTGGACATGTGCAAATGGCAAAGAATGATCCCGAGGCTCCAACGAAGTCCTCGTTATCGGATTGCACATGGTTGGAAAAATGAGTATGGGTCTTGATCTTGAAATCCTTGAAAATCCTTAAGCAACTAGAGAACCGGGGGAGATTATTATTACTCTATTTTTTTCTTTTTCTTTTTCTTGTTTTCTTCTTGTTTTCTTTTTTTTCTTTTTGACATGTGAGGTACTTTGGATTTTTTCTTCTCCTCTCATCTTATTTATTTTTTATCTCCCCTAGAACTCTAATTTGCATAGTACCTACCTCCTCCCCCATGCTTAGACGTTTGCTCGTCCCCGAGCAAAGAGGAAGTGGTGTTAAGGTAGGTACCGGATGTCTTGATGAGAGGGAACTTGAATCTTCCCTTTGAAGCACCTTCTTGTGACGTGTCGTCTCCATACTCAAGTGATAGGTTGGTCAAGGAGGTTAACACAAAAGATGATGTTGGTTTAAAGGGTGGATATCCGGCGAGATTTGCAAAGCTTCCGATGTGGGAGCTCACAATGCACGGATAGAATAGGCTAGCAAAAGATAAGTTACGCAAAACACGGAATGACCAGCTTCTTAGTCACTAGCCAAAGAATCGAGCCTTGAATCAATTCACCCAACAATAACTCTTGTAATCTATGGTTGCACTCAATATATAAGGCTTTGGATAGGTAGAGCAAAATGCAAGAGGTATTAATTACAAGGTTAGCATGACTTTTAAGCAAAAAGTAATATGTTCTTCGACCCATCCAAAGTTGAGAGCATAAAAGAAATCGTGGGTCTTTATTTTTATCATGACCTCCACAAAATATTAAGCTAGCATTTAATTAATTTCAAATTGGTATTAGAGAGAGCAATAGCTTAATCATACATAAACAAGCACAAAGTTTAAACAAAGTGGCAACTGTCATCATATATCAATGAGCAAGATCAAGCCAAAAGTATTTCATCATGGTGAGCACAAGGTGATGACAATAAACAAAAACTAAAACTAGGTTGTACTCCTAGAAGCCATGTTATTTAACGAGAGACATACAAAAGTTGCATCTAAGGTTGTTGAAGGCATATACATATATACAAGCATTTAGAAAGACAAGGACAAAGAGAGGGTTGAGGAATTGTTACCGTCCTTTGATGCTTGTGATGTAGCGCGCCCTCCCCCATGCTTAAGCATTGTGCCTAGTAGGGAAGAAGGAAGATCAACCGTGATCCTTGAACTCCATGCGATCTTCTTTCGTCCACCAAGTCTTTCCCCATGCTTAGCATGTTGCTAGGCACGGAAGATGATGAACCATCTTAAAATTCTTGAAGTCCCACTGCCATGCGTGGAGACCATCATCATATTGTTGCCTTTGTTCGTCCTTCAATGTCCGCCCTTTGCCATGAGCCTTGCTCCCAAATGTTTCTCATCTCATCTTCTCCTCCTTCCATGTTGTCCCTTACCTCTGTTTCATCTTTCACGAGTTTTTCTTCTACTTCCAGAACTGAGTATGCACTGAATAATAGCTCCATTGCAAAGTTCTTGAAATTATCTTTCCAATGAGTGGTCATTCATCCCGATCGGACTCCGAACAAGAGAGTTACACCCTTTTTACTTTGTTGGTGCAAGCTGTCCCAGGCTGATTTCAGAATGTGTGACGCCCAAAGATTTGGTTGTAACTTCTTTCACAGGTCTCATAAAATGTTGATTCTTGATGCATTGGAAAGTATACTTAATGGAGCACTTGAACATCTCTGAACATGTGCTTAATCTTGATGAAAACAGCAGTGCTCCCTTCGGGATTTTGGAGGTGTTGATGATCTTGATTTCAGCTTTTATCACAAACTCATGGGAGAGATTCACCATGCCTGCAAAATAACTATAATGCACAAAGTACCCCCGAGGTGACGGTCCAGAATACTCACCCTATGCCAATGTTGACGGTTAATAATTGTATCAAAGTTCGTTTGTGACTTGCAAGCGTACAAGTCTCCCGTCGTAGTCAAGGGACCCTTCTTCCCTCGAGTGGTGAACCCAAGGTATCGAATCCGTGGAACAAATGTGTGATGCAAGAGTTGATCTAGTAAAGCCAAATAACTTCAATCTTTGGTAAAAGAGAAACCCTAATGCATCTAGATAAGAACACAAAACAAAGATAAATCTAATCTACTAAAGTCCGGAGAAAACAAAGTAAGATTGGGTAGATAAACCGATCTAGAGGGATCGGGGTAAGCCTTTTGTTGAAGTTCCAAGCAAGAGAAGAAGTAGCAAATCGAATCTTAATAGAAGCCTCTTTAAATCGTGGATTCCCGTCCAAATCCGAAAACATCCGCCTTTTGTAACCCCCGTTCTGTCACAACGTATCCCTATTCATGCGGGGAGCTTAGGGCGAGTCAAAAGACAAGTCGAGATTCTTTCGGAAGATCCGGCGTGTACCTCTAGCCACCGCGGCTACAAGAACACCCTATGTAATCTATAGCGCGAATAGAATTGGAATAAGCAAAGCCGATCGAAAAACGAAATCTTCGAGGAAACACTTGATCGCTAAGAAAAGATTCAACTTGATAATTCAACTATGACAATGATACATACACAAGATCACCACCGGGATCCTTCCTTGATCTTGCTTCTAGCTCCGGGAACTCCGACGTGGTCTTCCATGCAAGGTTCCCACGTCGGCTAGGGAAACCCTAGTCAACTAGCTCGACCCTCTCCTCTCCGAGATGGTGTCCCTCTCTTCTCTGTTCCTCGGCGGCCGATGACGAATTCTTCTCTCCGAGGCTCTCGGTCAGGGGGCTATAAATAGCCCGATTGGCGGCTAGGGCAAAGGAGGGGGCATTTGGGCCCCGGATGGGCTCGGGCCGACCGGCTCGGGCCGGCCGGCCCGGGCCCATCTAGGCCCAGCCCGAGGGCTCCTTCGCTCCACGTTGGTTCCCTTGCTTCTCGGATGTTTCCCCCTTCGCATGTAGGTCCATGTCGTCGGTTTCTCTCCGAATTGGACTCAACTCCTTGTCTTGCAAGATTCGGCACTTTTACGGTCGGGTCCTCGGAGTCTCCGTCGTCTTCTCGGATCAAGTCCCCGGCTTTTTGGAGTTAAGTTTGCTTCATTGCATGACTTGTACGGGGCTTCAAGGTCTTGTCATGAGGTGCTTGATGAACTTATCCCGAAAGTCTTGCATTCAACACTAAAACCCTGCATAAACATTAAACTCCAAAACCGACATGCACACATGAACTTGTTATACCACGGGGGTTAGTACCAATGGATAAGGTATAAAACTCATGCCAACACCGAAGGTAAACTCATGGCTAGGTTGACGGATTTTCACCGTCAACATCTCCCCCATGCTTAAACCTTGCTCGTCCTCGAGTAAGCCTTCGATGGATATCATCATTGCCAAACAATGTTTAAACCTTGCACTTGATCATACATGAGAAAACATAATGCTCTCAAAGTTTTAATTTGTTAAAGTTCCATAATGTACTAGCCTTCATCTCTACGGAGGGTAGATTCTTATTAAGCTTATCCCACAAGTATTAACATGCTCACAAAGTTTAAATAGATCTCAGAATTTTTGAAATAAAGAACGAGATAAAGAAAAGCTAAACCAAGTTCACAAATTTAAATCATCTTGTGTATTGCTCATGAACTCTCAACTCGCTTGTCTCTCAAGCCTATATATTCTACTCCTTTCCCTCTCATAACATATATGTGTGGTAGGCTTTATATGGAGCTTTTGGGAAAGTTTAGTCCTAACAAGATTTTATAAATGAGGTGTTGTCAAAACAAGACAAGCTTCTCATGGTCTTACCGAGACTCGTCAAAAAGGTCATTGGAAAATAATGTTAAATCAAGGAGGGGAAAGAGAAAAATACACACACTTTTAGATGAGTGGACATGTGCAAATGGCAAAGAGTGATCCCGAGGCACAAAGGAAGTCCTCGTTATCGGATTGCACATGGTTGGAAAATGAGAATGGATCTTTTTAACTTGAAGCCTTGAATGCACTCTTAGAGAACCGGGGAGTTTACTTTACGCATATTTTTTCTTTCTCATATTTCTCATTCTTTTCTTTCTTTCTTTCTTTCTTTCTTTCTTTCTTTCATTCATTATATATATATTTTTTTCTTTACCTTGAAAGTCATGATTATCGCTGGATTTTTTTCTTTCATCATCATTTTTTTTAAATATTCCCCTTTTAACTCTAAAACTGCACCGTACCTACCTCCTCCCCCATGCTTAGACGTTGCTCGTCCTCGAGCAAAGAGGCGAAAAATAAGGTAGGTACCGGAGTATTTTTTCCTTGGAGAGATACTTGAAATCTTCAATGTTGGCACCGCCTTGCGATCTTCCCTGAATTGATGATCCATTCTCAACAATAGGTTGTGGTCAAGGAGGTAATCACAAAAGATGAAATTTGGTTTAAGGGTGGATATCCGGCGAAGTTTGTGAGATCTCCGATGCGGGGATACACAATGCACGGATAAAAGGCTAGCAAAAAAAAGATAGATACGCAAAAATGGAATGACCAGCTTCTTAGTCTCGGGCCAGAGAAATCATGACCTGCAATAACTCACTCAAAAATAAATCTTTTACACTAAGGTTTATGCACTCAAATATATATAAGGATCTGGATAGGTTGAGCAACACACAAGCGATATTTGTGACAAGGTTAGCGATATTTTTGAGCATAAAAGACATCTTTAATCTATTCATAACTTGAGAGCACATAAAACACTATGGGTCTTTATTTTAATCATAACCTCCGCTGAAAATTAAGCTAGCATTTAAATAAATTCAGATTTGTATTTTTAAGAGAGCACTAGCTTAAACATGCATAAATCAATTACAAAGATGAACAAAGCTGCAATTATAATCATATATCATCATGGCACGAATTTTGTAACTTTTCCAATGATATAATCAAGGTGGTGTCTTTATTAATGATGATATCAAGTTGAAATATAAACTGAAAATAAACAAACATGCTTGCTGAAATTTAAATAAAAACAGAAAATACTACGCAAACACACATAAGCAAAAGCTGAAAATTACAGAGAAAAAGAAAAGAAAAGAAAACTAAAGTTCCTAAATCTTCTAGTCCTCCGCCGGTGGTTGATGTTGATGATCTTGATAGTAATACCCTTGCTCATAATATGATTGGACATTCCCTCCGACGAATTGATTTGGCTCCACAAGGTGAAGGCGTCCAAGCTCAAAGGCAATATTTGCGTTGCCTTCACCAAGTTGAGCTGCGTTAGCTTGGATGGCTGCGATGTTTTGAGCGTTTCTTGCAGCATACCCTCCAATTATGGCCATGCTTTGTTGTGGTTGGGGATGATGAGCGTAGGACTCCGCGAAGTTAGCGTTGGGCACAACATAATTTGGTGGGGGTACCGGTGCACCACCCCCCCATGCTTGCTCTTGTGGCCCTCCGTAATAACTTGGCGGAGGAGGGACCCCGCCGAATGGTTGCACATTGGGTTGTGCTCCGCTCGCCTGTGCGGAGGATGTTCCCTCCTCTACGATTCTTCCTCTTTTGTTTTTCCTTGCAGGGACAAGTAGTCCCTCTTCCAACCAATCTTCTCTCCCTTCGTTGAAAAGCCTAAGCCTCTCATTCGGAAGGGGTAGGTTCACTATGGCCAACCGATAACCTCCTCTCTCATCTCCACTAATGTATTTGCCTTGCCGCAAATACTCAATACCGAGAGAGGTACCACGCAAAAGGTGGTCGGGGTTTCTTGCGATCCCCGGCCGCAAGGAAAAGGCCAACATGGAGAGGTAGCACCCCGAACCAATATTACCCGCCCCCGATGTTGCTTCACAACACCAACGGTTGATCATAAGGTAAGAGGGGTCTATTGGCTGCCTGGCAATTAAAGCCGAGTATAGCCAATTCAACTCCGTGTCGGTCACCTTTGTCTCCTTCATCCTCCCCAATACCCTCTTGCACATCCAAGAGTGAAATATCCGGATAATGGGGTTGCGGATGCAATTGCGTTGTTGATGGGCTTCTCCGGAGATCATATTCCAAAATCCCGCCAACATGCGGGTGGCACGTCAACTTTCTCCGGAGCTCCCTTGTGGAATCCAAGCGGCTCCCTAACGTGCTCGTAGGGAACCACTTGTTGGACTCCCTCCAAACGGAATGACATGCTTTGCACCCCATCATTAAAATTTCCAAGGCGAACCCCAAGTGGGTGTCCACCGATACTCCGTTGGAGAACCGCACCCATCCAAGGTGCCTCAACATATAGTATATGTCGGTGCCAAAACCCAAGGTGTAGAGTGCTTGGTCGTCGAACTCGACGTTGGGCACAAGCCTCTTCTCAAGATTAGAGAGCCTCTCCTCCTCTTCCGCCGACAAGATGATGAAGCCGTACGAAGAGTATGTCGGGGTGTATGGAGGTGGCGCGGTTGAGCGAGTCGATCGTCGTGGTGGCGCGGGCTGCTTCTTGCGGCCCTCATACCACCAAGGAGGAGAGCATCGTTCCTCCTCGGGGGTGCCGTATCCGTCTCCATGCTCCGGGAGACTCGGAAACCGAGTGCCTCCTCGAAGACGTGGTTGATGACGGCTTGGATGACGACGAACTCTTCTTCTTGGAGAAGAGACTTGTGGTCTTCTTCCACATGGTTGCTTGCACTCTTTTCTTCAACTAAAACTCCGGGTTGCAACCGGTAACTAGGCACTTAAACTCTTTGCTTCGGATGTGGACTTTGAGTGAATTAAGGATGTGGATTTTTTCTTGAGCTATCAATCTTGGGAAGGTTGGCTATGTCTATGGAGGTTTTGAGCACACAAACTTGAACACACAAACAAGGGAAGGAGAGGGAAGCTTGCTGCGAGAAAATGGGAGCCGGGGGCTCCTTATGTAGGTAAGGCCGGCCGGCACGGGCCGGCCGGCCCGGGGTCCTTCCCGGCTCCTCCCCGCCTCGTCTTTCTTCCGGCACGATCATTTCGCCTCTCGCAACTTTCCCCGCCCGCGTGCTCCACGAGTTGCACCGCCCAAACGCTCTCGTCCACTCCTTTTCTTGCATTATTGGTCCTTCCACTTGATGCTCCATGCTTTGGGTCATGTCCATGCTCCCTAGCTCCACTTGCTTCACATGCCACCATGAAATTCCTGCAAAGTTGATGCTTGCTGTCCACCATGCTGTCCTTAGCATGTGGAATTGGTGAAAGTTGATGAAAGGGAATCCAATGGTGCATGCATTCAAACTAGATTGCCTCCATTAAGGTGTGTTTAAGGTTAAGCACTCCTCTAATTCGAAATTTAAAATATTTTTCAGAGCCATGCAAGAGCTCAAACATAATTTTAGAGAAGTTTTTAAACCATTAAAAACAAATGTAAGTCGAAAATATTTTTCGACTACGTCGATTTCGGTCTCACCGGTATAGTTTGCCTTCATCGGTTGAGAGCAAACTTTTCCCGGCTTGATCATGGGGGCATAGGTTTAGGTTCTAATTTTGGCTAAATAAGAAAGATTTTGAATAAAACAAAATTAGAATATGCTTAGAAAAATTCTAATCCTAGAGAAACCAAGGATATAGATTTTTAAAACCAACCAAAAGTTTTGATTTCTAGGTTCACGCGAGTTCTACCACGTGCTGAATTTTTTATTAACACATAGATATAAGTCGTGGCTATACTCGTGTGGTTTTAGCATGAAAAATAAGTCAACCTCAGCACCATAATGAGGGTGAAAGGTTGAGTTAGGTTCTGAAATTATTTGGTTGAGGTTTCTCGAAAAGAAAAGAACAAACAAGCACATAGGAGGGTTCATGCAAAGGGTTTATGATAAAGCAAACATTCAATCAAGAATTATGTCTCTAATATTGTTCAACCACTTCTAAGTCTAATGTCTTTGCGTAATAAAACTCAAAAACTAAATTATTAAAATACTCGAAAAACCTGGAATCGGGTTGTCCTCCCGTAGCTTATTCTTGACTCGACGAAACGGGTTGCCTCCCCGCCTAGCGCTTCGTTTATAGTCCATGGCTAGACTTCTTCACTTGATTACTTCGGATCAACGCTCTTTGCGGGCGTTGCAATCTTGGGTACCCACTTCCGCACCATCTTGGGCACGGGCTTCTTCTTCGGCTTCGTCAATTTTTTTGGTCTTCACGGGCCGGCTTTGTCTTTTGGTCTTGACGGATGCAACAACTTCCTTCATGTAGTGGCTCGGCATCTCGAACTCTGGTCCTTCGGTTGTGATCTTCATGGTCTCCTTAGTGTGATCCTCCTTCTCTCCCGAATGAGTTTGAGTAGCCTTTGCCGTCTTGGGACCTTGGAATTGTCTCGGATATTCTTCTTTGTTACCCATCGGGCGCCCGGCACGCTGTCCCACTTGCGTCTCTAGCATCTTCATCACGATGAACACTTCAATCCTCGCATATGGATCTTGCCTTGGCAGCCTTTAGGTGTTCAGCTTCTTTCTCTATCTCCATCTTCTCCATCCTCCTCTTAAGTAAACCGATTTGCCACTCAAGGAATCCGGCTCGTATGTATTCATTGAAACGCTCCAAAGCTCCCGCAATCTTCATGCGGATAGTTGAGACCTTGATCTTGAACGGCCTTCCGGCGTCTTGAAGGTTTATGATAGGTAGATCAACGATGTCGGTTTAGGTTGATCTTCCTTTGGACTTGGAGGTGGTGATTCCCTTGGAGATTCCCGCGGTCCTTCTTTTGAATCTAGGGTTTCCAACCCTTTAGCTTGTGTTGCACGTCTCCTTTGCCTGTAAAGTTTTCCTGGATCATCCACAAAAAAGTTTGGGTTTCTTGGAGAGGTAGCCAACCATCTCCGGTTAGGGTTAGCAATAAACAAAGTATGCAAAAACTAGAAAGTAAAAATAAATCTATGTAAACTAGGGTTAGACAAACTAGATTAGATGTTTTTTTGAGGATGATCAAAGTTTAGTAGATGCAAAAAGAAAGACAAAAAGAAAACTGAAAATTACAAAAAGGCAATAAAAAACCAAATCTTGATCACTTGTTCCCCGGCAACGGCGCCAGAAAAAGGGGCTTGTTGACGGTTAATAATTGTATCAAAGTTCGTTTGTGACTCGCAAGCGTACAAGTCTCCCGTCGTAGTCAAGGGACCCTTCTTCCCTCGAGTGGTGAACCCAAGGTATCGAATCCGTGGAACAAATGTGTGACGCAAGAGTTGATCTAGTAAAGCCAAATAACTTCAATCTTTGGTAAAAGAGAAACCCTAATGCATCTAGATAAGAACACAAAACAAAGATAAATCTAATCTACTAAAGACCGGAGAAAACAAAGTAAGATTGGGTAGATAAACCGATCTAGAGGGATCGGGGTAAGCCTTTTGTTGAAGTTCCAAGCAAGAGAAGAAGTAGCAAATCGAATCTTAATAGAAGCCTCTTTAAATCGTGGTTTCCCGTCCAAATCCGAAAACATCCGCCTTTCGGAACCCCCGTTCTGTCACAACGTATCCCTATTCATGCGGGGAGCTTAGGGCGAGTCAAAAGACAAGTCGAGATTCTTTCGGAAGATCCGGTGTGTACCTCTAGCCACCGCGGCTACAAGAACACCCTATGTAATCTATCGCGCGAATAGAATTGGAATAAGCAAAGTCGATCGAAAAACGAAATCTTCGAGGAAACACTTGATCGCTAAGAAAAGATTCAACTTGATAATTCAACTATGACAATGATACATACACAAGATCACCACCGGGGTCCTTCCTTGATCTTTGCTTCTAGCTCGGGGAACTCCGACGTGGTGTTCCATGCAAGGTTCCCACGTCGGCTAGGGAAACCCTAGTCAACTAGCTCGACCCTCTCCTCTCCGAGATGGTGTCCCTCTCTTCTCTCGCTCCTCGGCGGCCGATGACGAATTCTTCTCTCCGAGGCTCTCGGTCGGGGGGCTATAAATAGCCGGATTGGCGGCTAGGGCAAAGGAGGGGGCATTTGGGCCCCGGATGGGCACGGGCCGACCGGATCGGGCCGGCGGCCCGGGCCCATCTAGGCCCGGCCCCCGAGGGCTCCTTCGCTCCACGTCGGTTCCCTTGCTTCTCGGATGTTTCCCCCTTCGCATGTAGGTCCATGTCGTCGGTTTCTCTCCGAATTGGACTCAACTCCTTGTCTTGCAAGATTCGAAGCACTTTTACGGTCGGGTCCTCGGAGTCCGTCGTCTTCTCGGATCAAGTCCCCGGCTTTTTGGAGTTAAGTTTGCTTCATTGCATGACTTGTACGGGGCTTCAAGGTCTTGTCATGAGGTGCTTGATGAACTTATCCCGAAAGTCTTGCATTCAACACTAAAACCCTGCATAAACATTAAACTCCAAAACCGACATGCACACGTGAACTTGTTATACCACGGGGGTTAGTACTAATGGATAAGGTATAAAACTCATGCCAACACCGAAGGTAAACTCATGGCTAGGTTGACGGATTTTCACCGTCAACGACCAACAAACCATGAAATCCCTACGATCTTCACTTGTGGCATAGGTAATCTAGAGAAAATCCTAATGGGTGTACGTGAGTACAAGCGTGCATGCAAATGATAGGATGGTATAAAAACAAAACAATATTTACACCAAATTCTAAGCTCCATGCTTACAAAGTGGTTGCCAAACTTTCTATTCCCATAGAGATTTATTAACCAAGGTCAAAACACCATGTTCATCCCAAGATCAATAATTCTTTATAGTGCAAGAAAAGTATGGCGCATTGCTAAGTTTATAAACCAACTAATGCAACATGATAGCTCAGGATATAAGACTAAATTATGGTGGTCTCCAATCATGTCTAAACACCATGTTTACACAAGATTGCAAAAAGTAGTAACGCATGCCGGCAAGCATTAACATGGATTGAAAGCATTCATCATAAAGTTTCACAAAAGGTCCCAAGCTAACATAAAGTGGATGATGACAAAGAGATGGATGTAAAATATAAATACAGAAAGTTAGCACAAACAAACATTAGCAAGGTTTGAAAAACACTTTCGATGTGGTCCATAATAAGCAAAGGACAAAGCTTGATCTCACACTTCATACAAAGTAAGCATTGTGAACAAGGAAGTCACCCATCGAAAAGAATCAATCAACCAAACTAACAAGGTTTAAGGGTAGGTTATGGGTATCTTATATTTTTGGCTCAAACGAGGATTTTGAAGAGAGAAAGTCAAGTACAGAAATTCTAACTAAGGTGGTCCTAGAGTCTTTCTACAAACCTATGGTTTTAGGATTTCTATAGGTAGGGGAAGTTTTCTTAAGGATTTTATGGGGAGGCTAGTCAAAGTTTTTAATTAGAAAAGAGGAAAGGGGTAGACTTGTTCAACCCGGAGGGTGAGAGCCCTCGGTCAACTCAAGAAATCCTACCTCTATAGGCTATGGTTTTTGGTGGGGGCTATAGGAAGCCTTACGTTGGTTGGACAAAAAGTTAGATTAACACAACATGCAATGCAATATAACATGGATGAACAAAACAACATGATAAGGAGGTTGTCTAAAACAAAAGTTAGCCTAAATTAACTAGCCACAAGTTTAGAATCAAAGGATGGTGCCAACTTCATATATCTCTCTAAAAAGAAATAAAAGAAAAAGACTCTAAACTCTAATAGGCACACAAAAAAGGTCCACAAGGTTTTGAGATCAAATAACAAAGCGTTCCCTCAATAGCAATTAGATCATACAACATGATGTTATGGTTTTTTTAATTAGAGCAACGGTACAATGTTACTTGATAGTTCGATTAAAGAGCACAATGTAGACGGTCATGTATATATATAAATAAAAACCGGGTTGCCTCCCGCAAAGAGCTTCATTTAAAGTCATAGAGCTCGACTTTCTCACATACCTTCTTATTGTTGTGGAGCCATGATCCTTCATGCAAGATTTGAAGGTGTTCATGCAGCCTTGATCCACTCTCCATGCTTGACACGATCACCTATGCTCGATGAGAAGCTTGCCCAATCATCTCATTGCATCATCATCATCACCTTCTCCATCGCACTTTATCGTTGCCTCTTCTTTCACAAATTTTCCTCTCTGTCCAGATCAGACCATGTAGAGATCAATAGCTTCCATGCATGGTGCATGAAATTATATTTCCATCAAGTATTTATTCACCCCCAATGGACTCCGATCGAGTGAGTTATGCCCGTTCTACTCCAGCGCTGCAATCTGTCCAAAGCTGATTTCAGACTGCACATCGCTCAATATTTTTGCCATATCTCCTTGTACGGGTCTTCAAATTCATCAATCTTGGATGCGTTGGAGCCGGCACTTGATGGAGCTTCTGATTTTCAACTTTTCTACCTTGAACATGTCTGACAAGGTCTTCAAAATTGATGAAAATAGCGACGTCCGTTTTTAAGGTTCGGTGACGGTGATGCACAGGTTTGCAATTCCTTTGGGTATGATCCTCTCATCTTAATTTATATTTAATGCCCTGCATGGTTAGTGAAACTTGGTATTTCTCCCACAATTTGCTCTTTTAAGGTCACTAGCTTGACCGAGCACAAAGCAAGTCCAAGATTTACAAATCATATTGCAAACAAACGCTTCCATAACCACAATTTATGACAAAGTAAGTTGTGATTAATTGTAGCATAAGTTTTCTTGCTCAGCACTAAGATCCCATTAGGCAAAGGTTCATTAGGCATGTAACAAATTTTAAGCACAACAAAGTCTCTTTATCACTCTCAAGAAATTCTAGCCTATCATGATTATCATAAGAACAAGGCATATAATTGAATCAACCTCACTATCGGATATGAATCATAGATATATCAAAGGAATATTATCAGCTCCAAAAGTGTCTTGAGAGGTTAATTTGTACCTTGGCCTTCGAGCTTTTCATCATGAGTGGTCTCTCGGAGTTGAAAGCAAACAATCTTCAATAATCGGTGGCTTGTATCGTCTTTTTGCAATTCCTTCGTTCGCCACACATCATCAAGGTTGCCTTGTGTGGACTCACTCTTCTTATTCATTTGTAGGACTTCACACATGTCTCAAATATCTTCATGTAACTCCATGATCCTTCGTGTGAGAGCCCAGAGTATCTGCGCCATTGGATGCTATCATTTGTGTGTAATCCATGGTGATTTGCTTATAACATATCCTAGCGTCGGATGTTGCCAACTTGTGCCTTCTTTGCCAATGCTCTTGGAGTCTTTGTTTTATTCCAAACTTCTGAACATCTCGCGTGGTCCAATGGAAGCATTGCCCAAGCTTCTCTTTGTTGTCGCCGTCCTCATCTCCACTATCTTGTTCCCATCGTGTGCTGCTGCCTCTTTTTCGTGGATTTTCCCCTGTGTACATAACAGAACATATACAAAAATGTTGTTCCATTGAAAACTTTATAAGATTACCTTTCCAACGGGTACTCACTCATCTTAATCGGAGCCCAAATGAGGGAGCTATTGCCGTTTTGTTTCCGCTCTTGCATGCTGTCCAGAAAATTTCAGAATGCGCAACCTTCGGTAATTCGGCCATACCCGCTTGTAGGCACTTCCGATTGACTTGATTCTTGATTCGTTGGAAGCGTAACTTCATGGGGCTTCTAAATATCCAAAGATATCCCGTTGTTCTCCCTTGAGGTTGTGCAGAAATTGATGGGAACAGAAACTTCTTGTGAATTGATCCGAATATGTTGACGACCTTGATCTTGTGGTCCTCGGGGTGTTACATCGAGTCTCCTTTGGCTTTAAGTCATCACCATTGCTGGACCAGCGAGTAGCATGATGGCAATGGTGTGTCTTCTTCATGATTTTGCTTTAGCCAAAGTGACGGGTGCTTCTTTCGCAACGTGATTGCTTCCAACACCTATTGCTTGGACAAACAAACCTCCACAAAACATTAGTCTTAAAACATTAATTGACACATTGACATACCTTATTTAACATCACTCATGTAGGGTGTGCACTCAATAGCGGATGATGGGACACTAACAAAAGTTAGCACCTACCACTAAAGAGTGAATCTTGATGTAGCCATCATCTTGTCTGAGTGGATGTGAACTTCTCGAACGTCTTGTGTCTAGCTTTTCACCTACTTTCAAGGACACAAACAAAAAAGCAAGAATGTATGCAATAATAAAAACTAGGGTTAGTTAAAAGAAAGATAGATCGCCTTAGGGTTCGAGTTGCCGATCCCCGGCAACGGCGCCAGAAAAAGGGGCTTGTTGACGGTGTAAAACCGTGCTCAAGTTCACCGCAAGCCTACGGGTGACTTGGTGCCTTTTTCACCAAGGAGGGTCCTCCCTAGATTTGTCAATCCAAGGATCGGAAGCAAACCACTAAGGTTCTCTATCTAACCTACCGGTCTAACCCTATGTGAAGTATTGATTGCATAAAGGTAACATACAAACACGAAGGGATGTATGGATCACATCCACCTAGCCATAAAGGTAAGCATCAAAAGGTAACCCTAGCCTATCGTCTTCTTGTTGCCGTTCCAGCCAATGTGACAAACCAATCTAAACCTATACTATGATAAGGATTACACTCGATATGGAGTAATCCGATATGGAGTGGTCCGATGCACGTTCATTCGCCACTTTCTCCCCTCTCGTACTGTCACTACGCGAGGATAATCATCACCAAGCGATAAACCTCGGTCCGTGCACTACTACGGTGTATCCGCAAGACAAGACTAATCACCATGATTCGATCTAGTCCTACTAAAGGCATATGGTAGCTATACATATGAATAAGCATAACTCGTAGTAGATCAAAGTATGACAAGATATGATTACATCACCGAATGTTGAAGGTACAAACGACTTGACGAATTCAAGTCGCGGCTCCGGAACTCCACCATGGCTTTACCACGCAGGGCCAACCATGGTGGCTAGGGCATGGCCTAAGCCATCTCCTAGGCAACTCGAGGACTCGCGGCGGCCGTCGCTTCCTCCCGGTGCTTCTCCTTCGTCTCGGCGGCTCTATGATGAATGGATGGATGTGGCGGCCGGCGGAGGCAGAGACAATTTATAGGCGAGCGCCTAGGGCAAAAGGGGGACGCGAACCGGGCCCGGAGTGAGCTGGGCCGGCCCAGGCCCAATTCGGCCCGGTTCGGCCCCGGTTGCTTCTCGCGTGATCCCTTATTTGTGTGCACTTGCATGTGGGCCTTTGACGTTGTTTCCTTCACGGTTAAGGCTTGAATCCTTGCTATGCAAGCTTCGCTGTTTTCTGGTTGAGTCCCTGAAGACTTGCATGTTGACGCTTCGGTCCTCGGGTCATTTGGAGTCATGTTCATCACGTGTCTTGACTCTTGTCGGGCTTCATGATCTTCTTCCAAAGTGCTTGATGAACTTCCCGAAAGTCTCCTCTTTAACGTTAATTTCCTGCGTAAACAATGAACTCCAAAATCGACATGCAAGTGTGAACTTGTTACATTATTAGTATGCCTAGTGGCGGGTTAGTTGCAAATCATAATCGAAACCAATGTATAACAAGTACTCTAGGTTGACGGAAATTCACCGTCAACAACAACTCAAGTCTTCTTTTTACTTCTAACAAGAACCTAAGTTCTTGATGTGACGCCCCAGGTTTTTAATTAATGTCATTAGTGCTAATGACCGGATCAGCCGAGTCAAACCGGCCGACACTGGTCAAACCTAGGTCAACCTGGGTCGTCACCCCGAAAACCTCACCGACAAACCCTATTAGACCCCTTGACCAAGTCTACACACACCCGTAGTCAACCCTTGGTCAAAAGACACGGTCAAACCCCGCCTATACCTTGACGTCAGCGAATGTCGTCCGGAACTTTTGTCGTGTTCTCCAAATTTCACCTAAACACTTCAAATTCTACCAAAATAAAAGTTGTCCATTTTTTCGAGGAACACAACTTTCATGTTGGATGGCATTTCAAATTTTGAGCGGAAAAGGGTGAAAAACTTGGTCAATTGCAGTTTTCACTATTGACTAACACTCTGCAGAACCCCGACTTTGCTTCGCGTTCCTGCTCAAACCGTCGAGAAAAACACTATACGGCTTTTGTAAAAGTTGTAGAGGGTAGTGAGATCTACAACTTTCCTATTCACCACTTTGTGCACTTCTATTCGACTTTTTGGAGAAAAACACAGTCAAAGTCACGTTGACCGGCTGAAAAACAGCTCGGCCGCGCTCCCGGAGCGCGCGCGCGCGCGCGCCGCGCACGCCGGTGCCGCGCCGCCGCCGCGTGCCGGTGCCGGTCCCTTGGCGTTCGGGCCACGGACCGCTTCCCCGAGCCGCGTCTACCCCATGTCGCGCGCGCATCGAGACAACTCGAACCTCGCACCCGCTACCGGACCGCTCCGTGTCGGACCCGGTGGTCCGTCGGCATCCTCTCGCCGGCGCGCACGCCAAGGTCCGGCGCGCACTCCGAGCGGCCGGCCCACACCCGCGGCACTCCCGAAGCCATGCTCCCACCCGCCGCGCCCGCCTATAAAGGCCGCGCGGCCGCCGACCGCACATGGCCTGCGCACGCCGGCGTCTGCCTCGCGCTCGCTCTCGAGCACCTCCTTCTCCGGTGCATTTCGCCGCGGTCCGGTGCCTCCTAGCAAATCCACACAACCTCCCCAACCTCCCGGCGCCAACCGTGCCGCCTCCCCGGACCGGAGCGCCGCCGGCCGAGGATGCGCCGCGGCCAGGCCCCTGTGCGCCGCCGGCCGGCCATCCACCAGTGTTTTCCCCACCGTCTGAGGCCACAAACCGGTCTATGGTGAGCTCCTCTTCCTTCTCCACCCCTCCCCCGGCCGAATCCGCCACCAGAGTGGCCCAATTCCGGCAAGCCGCGCCGCCATCCATGGCTAGGGACCACATTGCGTCTCTTCCATTAATTCCAGGGTGTTTTTCGTGAACCAGGGACCTGTTCGCGATAGAAACCGAAGTTTCAGGGACCTGCCAGTAAAACCTTGTCTTAAATAGTAAATGACTTTTGCTGGAACTTTGAAAATTCATATAAAATCGTAGAAAAATCAGAAAAAAGCAAAGCCAATTTTGTTGGATTTGTCGTGTATTATCCTACAACTTTTGTTATTCTTTCCTGAGCTGTTTCCCAATATTTTTGGCATGAAAAATAGAAATGTGAAAAACCTAGATCTGCCATAACGCAAAATCTATAAATCTTCTGTGTCCAATTTTTGGATATGTTATGTGTTGGGTTATGAATAGCTTCTGTGCCAAAAATTGCACAAAGTTATGAAGTGAATCTTGCTATATAAATTGTTTTCCATTTCTACAGAATCTGTCAAAATGATTTTTGTAGCTAAAACTAATTAAGTTTTTGTGCCCAACTTTTGCATGCTATCTTGTTATGCCAAAATGCACCTCTGGTAAATTAATCACATTTTTATAATTATTAGAAATAGTTATTCTTGGAATATGCTTGTTTTTCTTTGTAATTGCATAAGTCAAGTTTCATAATAGTTCTAGGTGTACATGCTGCATTCCTAGCTTAGGTTTGGACCATATATCATGTGTAAGAAAGTTGGAATCATATTTATGTGTATTTAGTTTTGTATGCATTTCTCATGTTTGGGTGACTAGCTTTCGTTATTTTCGGTATATTTAAATTCATAGCTTTTCTAAGAGTGCATGTGTGTGCAGTGGCTTGTATAGGTTTGGAAATGCTTCATAACACATCCCACTGCATTTTATTAAATTATTTTATGAATAAAAGCTATGGAAGCCTATAAAGCTTAATCTTGAATTAAATAAGAAAAACCTCAACTACACATATGGAGGCCCAATATGTGTGATGTAAATCATTTTAAAATGATAAATATCAAACCTTGCTGTTGTGAAAGATAAATCATTTTATTTACATAAAATATGTACACAACAGTTATAAAAATAAATAAATAAATAATAAAGCACCGTGAGAAATTATTTTAATGGAAAGGTTATGCCAAGGTGTGTTTGTTAAGGTGAATATGGCCAACCATACTCTTCATGGTTGTCATATGTTGTTTGTAATTAATTAAATTAAAAATCGTCAATTAAATCTTGCATTTGCATCCTCGTGTAGATCTCCCGAGCGGTAGCTGTATGCATGTGCCGGAAGGAGGAGACGAAGGAGCTGACGGAGACGTGCACCACGTTGTGGTAGAGCAAGACCTGGACCAAAGTCCAGAAGGGCCCAAGGCCAACTTTGCCATCGAAGGCAAGCCCCGGATCATTAACCCTGTTTCTAAAATTTATGCAATTATCGTTGCTACGATTGTGCATTTATGTTTCAGGAGTTGATTTGAAACCCTAGTTGCATGATCCCTAGGTACCTATGTTCTTTTACTAGTATGCTAGGTCGATAGCTGCTATGCTATAGGACCCGGCAGATGTCGAGTGATGTTCGTCACTCGCGAGAATAGGTTCTTATGTTGGAATCATAAGATCTTCATAAATGGATTGCTCATGTGGTATGAGCATGGGATTTGGGCTCCGGTCCAGTGGCTTTCGTGGGCTAAGCTTTTGAACGTACTAAACACTTGTCGGGAATGGGACCGGTAAGCCTAGTACCCGATTGACGCGGTAAGGGAACCTTTCCCTACTACACCTGGGGCACAGCGATGTGTCCCCCTGCTTGCAACAGTGTGGTACCTGCGTGAGTCTAGATGTTCGTGTGTGGGCGATCCAGTAAGCCTTGTACCAAGGAATGTAGGTTCCGCTCTCGAGCTGAAGATCGACGGGAACCGCCTGGTCGGTGTATACCCTGTTTCATTTTTGTCGGACCTTCTTGGGGTATGCATTCTTCCGTGTGTTTAGGTCCACCTTGCAAGGTTTGAATCAATCGATTGTCGGCCTCTCACCATTATCTGAGACTGCTTAATCAACTGGCCATGATATCCCTTAATGATGGAACTTGGTGAAGTTTACTGCTTGAATTAATTATTTGTACAATTATTGATTGAATTAGTTGGCACACTTAGAAATATTAATCAACTAGAATTTGTGCTAAAATATTGAAAGTAAGGACATACTATTTGTTGCTTTTCAGCAAGAGCACCCTACCAGCCAAAAAGCCTCTCATGTCTAGAGTTTGGTGATGTAGTTATCACCCGACGGTTAAGTCTTGCTGAGTATTAGTATACTCAGCCTTGCTTTATAACTGTTGTTGCAGGTGTTGCTGACAGGTGGATGACGACAAGTGATGGCATCACGGATGGCCTCCTGTGATGTTCATCGAGCCGCTAGTTTATTTATTTCTACTGTTTTCGAACTCCAAACCTTTACTTCCTGTCATGAACAATGGTTTGTAATAAATTGGCTTTAATCCGTGTTGTACTCTGGACTCGCCTTCGCGTGAGTTTTTAATGCATATTGTCGATCCTTTGTTAGTATCCAAGTGATTTACCGGGCGTTAACCCGGCAACTAACGACAGGATGATACTTTACTATTGCTTAATGACCAAAGTGGATTGGTTTTAGGCGATAGTACGATATTTTCCTGGGTGGGTTGTCACACTTGAGTGGCTCCTGTAGATGATCACAAGCAGGGTAATGATCCCTGCACTCAAAGATAAGCACACCCAAGTAGATCGAGTGGAATCAAAGTAAATATGCTAGAAATCAAGACGAGTGAGGCAAACCACAAAGAAGAGTCGAGGATCTGTTTCCCGAAGTTCACCGCCCACAAAGGAATAGCTATGTCTCCGTTGAGGAGCTTGTAAGGGAAATCTCCCACAACAAGCTGGGTCTCTTTCAACCGCTTTCCTCCTTTCCACTAAGGCAATCTTTTCCACGAAGAGGCAAGATCACAGCCGTCACAAACTTGTCACTACTCACCACAACTGTTGGGGGGTCCGAAAAATTGGATGGAATCCCCGAGCACAATAATCAAGAACAAGTGCACGAAAGTTACGACCATGAGACAAAGAATCTCCGAAAGCTTGTACTTGCCTCAAAAGTTGTGTACCCCTTTACACGTGCCCTCATGCCCCCTTTTATAGGGAGACGAAGGGACTTTATATTCCGAAAACACCCTCGAATATAAGGAATATTCCTAGTGTGAACACGTACATGAATGTCTTTTACATCCCGTGATTTGCGGGGCTAATTTCACACATTTACAAGCCTGTCACTAGATCACATGTCAAACCCAGACTTTTGAAGCAACGTCTTTGACTTGGCTTCTTATTGGTTTCTGAATCTCTTACACATGAAGATCTTCATACATCAAGACTTCCGAATTTGGACTTCAGTAGATTCCCGAATTTCACAGATCCCCGATTTCAGAGCTTCACAAGTTCATGATTCCAGAGCTTCACGAGTTTGTGATTCCGGCATTTCGCAGGTTCATGATTCCAGTTCTTTGCGAGTTCGGTGTTTTGCAGGTTCATGATTCCGGAGTTTCGTGGGCCCTAAATATCCTGAAATAGGGTAAGGATTCGAGCATAGAGACCAAGTTCGGCTGTCTTTCTCGAACATTCATTCTAAACTTATGAAACACCCTACAAGAGTCAGGCCGAATCTTCCATCAAGTGTATCTCACGAACTTTGGTAAATCCGACGTTTCGAGGGTGTAAGGCTTTTACCGAATTCCCCAACACTAGCCCCATCGGGGAAGCGGGTTGACTCCGACGATCCGTTTCCACAAAAACTTTTGAATTTTGGTAAAAAACGTCACCCTCGGAACGTTGGAGTGGACACGCGTCTTCCGGAAAACTCGCAACAGTCATATCGAGGCGTTTTTCTTGAACTACCCCCCCTCGCCCCTATAAATAGAGAGCTCTCACCGTAAAAATTTTTCACCACTCCCTCGTTTTCTCCGAACTTTTGCTTGCATCTTCGCAGAAAGGCTCTTCGCGACAAAGAGTCCAAAGCTTCAAGATTTCCTTGATTTTCGAAGGTATTGCTTTCTTTGTTCTTCTGTTGTCATCTTTTACTTTTCAACATTTACATTCGCAACTTTTTGTTTCACATATTTTGATTCATAAATGTCATCTTAGGTTTTTTCCTTGTATTATTGTCGATTAGGTTGCCCGCGTTAAAAGCACCGCAAGACCCATGACGTCTGAGGAATTAACTGCTGCTGGTCTCCCACCTGCTGAGGAGGACTTGCAACGAACTGAGATCGCTCAACTTTCATAAGAAAACCCAGTTGCTGATGGATCTGAGAACCGTGAGGATAGAGAAATCGGATCTGAGGGAGAAAATATTGAAGATGTGGATGTTGATTTGAAAGATCTCGTTGCTACGAAACACTCAAAGCCTCTCCCTCCGTCTTTTGTTTTCGGTGAATCAAAAGTCACCGCAAATTTGATCAGAGAATATGAGGCAGCCGAATTCTCTCCTGTGGGCAGTGGCCGTACTCCCCTTGACAAGGAAGTTCCTACTCCCGAAACTGACGAAATTGTCATATTTCGTGACTTCTTCACCTGCGGGCCTAGATTCCCCTCTGACCCCCTTCTGCCTGCTATCCTGGACAAGTTCCTTGTGAGGATTCATCAGCTCTCACCAAGATCATTTTTGGAACTTTCCAAATTTTTCTGGGTTATGAAGACTTTCGAGTGTAACTTTAGCACTGATGTTTTCGCCCGATTGTTCGAGCTAGTCATTATGCCGAACATCATTAAGCTTAATGATGGCTGATACTATGAGGCACACTACACGTGCTGCACTTTCAACACCCGTAGGCAAAATACACGAAGAGGGCTTACGTGAATCCAGATCACGCCCTGCTGCAAGGAGAACTGTGAAAGACTAGAGCTCCTACTAGTTTTATGTCAAGGTGGACATGTCTGCAGTTCCCGGCTACGATGGACTAGCTCATCCTCTCTCCACGCCCATCGAAGCGTTAACTGCTACTAACACCACCTCGTACAATCACCGAGCGGTTGGAATCAAGAATTGTGAAAGTTCATTCCACCTTGCCAGTACTATTCTCGGTGGACGCGACCTTATAAAGGAATTCGTTGCCGCTGACATCTGGCCGATTTCCCATGGATGGCCCCCTACAGAAATCGTGAATTTCAACGTCAACTTGGCAGCACAATAAGTTCCTTTTCCCATGTTCGGCCTTCATTTGAGAGACGGCCAGAGCACCGAAGAGTTCATGGTTGAGGTTGAGAAAAAGGTAAATGCCATGATTGGCGAATACACCATGAACGAATACAAGGCGTATAAGAATTTGGTGAAGCACAAGAAAAGGATAAATCGTGTGTTTTCTAAGATTTGTGGAGAAAAGTCCTTCTGCTCTCGTCGTCCAGGCCCTACTGTGAAGATGCCAGTTGTTGCTGTGGCCAGTTCCTCGGCTGCACCTTTGAAAGCTCCAAGAAGAAGATTTTCGAAGAAGAGCAAAGGGAATACCGATGAAACAACATCTTCCAGTGTTCAACCTATGAACACTAAATCTCTCGAATCAACTAAACGGAAGCGAAAATGTTCTGAAAATGTTTCGGACGCCGAACTTCAAGCGGCTACCAGCCTTGCTCAAATGAGTCGAAAGAAGGCTAAGAAAGCTATTAAGAAGATTGTTGCTGCTGAAGTTCGGCGAGTCCCTTCTGCCTTCGACGATGACTTCTTCATCGAACCCAGCCAGAAAGGTTTTTCCTCTTGGCCTGACTTAAGATTCAGTTTTCATGAACACTGCACTCCGAGTTCTGAAAATGAGTTCGTGGATATTGAATCTTTTTCAAATGTTGTTACTGAAGTTGTGAAGGAAGTTGAGACGTCTGCTGCCACTGCCGCTGTTGAAGTTGTTGATCCTCAACCCTCTAGTCGCCAAGATGAGGCCTCTCCCGAATTCACCAAAGAGCTCGAAATGACAGTTCACAAGGGTGAAGATCCTGCTCTTGAAGTTCCTTTTGTTGAAACTCGTGAAAACCTTCCCGAGGATCAAGACCCTTCGCCCTCTATGATTGCTTTCAACAAAAGCTTTGGTACGTCTTATCGGGGTGAACTACTAAGTGTTGGCTATGAAAAGATTGATGCGAGAGATGGCACGTCTAAGCTTCTAACATTATGGAACTCGTCTAAAATCATGGGTGAAACAGGAGAAGAAAATTCAAAGCAGGCATTTCCACCACTTATCGGGACTCCTAAAGATTCGGGGAAAGAACCGTCTACTTCCTCAAGTCCAGCACCTCCTAGTCGGGTCAATGTTGAAATGCTTAGCAGAAAAGGTTCATGAGTTTGTTTGCCTCTCTTATCTGTATTTTTATCTTTTCTTATGACTTATGAATTTTGCAATTTCTTACTTACTTTTGTTTTTATGAACTTTCCAAATTTCGAAGAACTTCTTCGGACGTATCCTGCTTCCAGAATCGAAGAGTACCAGTAGGCTTAAGCGCTGAAAGCTTCACTTCTTGGGAAAATTGCCTCCCAACGTTTGGTGGAGCAAGAGGAGATTAACAAGAAGTTGTCCGAGGAATCGAAAAAGCTAAACCGTGACTTCAACCTGTCCCGGGCTGTGAATGTAGACTTGGAGAAGAAGGTTGCCGAACTGGCTGACGCTCTCAAGAGATGTCAAGATAAAAAGAAAGTCGCGGAAGAGGCTCTTGCAAGTTCAAGGAAAGACCTCGAAAAGCTTCAGAAAACTCACGACGATGATTTGAAATTGATTGAGAATCTTCGCAAGAAAGGAACAGAAGATCCAAGACCTTGAGAAGGCATTGGCTGACCGGAAAGAATCTTCAGAGAAAGAGATTTCTGATATTAGAAACAAATTGGGACTTATGTTCAAGGAATACGAGAAAGCCTTAAGGGATTTTGGTGTCCGTCCTGCTCCCCTTCCTACCAATACAGAAATCTTCTGTTTCATGAAATGGATTGACACAGAGTTTAAAGCTCTTCCTGGGGTTATTTCTGGTGCGAGCGATTTTGTTGCCGCCTTCTCAGTCGAAAGTATCTTGAAGCTTCTTCATGACTTTGATTGTACAGACCTTGTGAAATTTCGTGAGAGACTTTCACAATTTCCTGACGCTTCAAGTACCTCCAGACTTTGCCGTAACGAAGATGTTTTGGCTATCAAGGCCAAGTTTGCAAGGGAGTTCCAGTTTGCTAGTGGTAAAGAAGTTGTGAAGAACATCGCTCGCACAAAGTTAGACCAGGTTGATTTCTCGAGAACTTTGCTGATTTCATAAATTCGCGAATTTTTAGTTTTTGATTTTCATAGATTTCTTTGTTTATTATTTTCAGTTGATTGAAGAAGAAAGGTGGGGCAAAAGCATCGAGGTACCGGAGTCTTCTCCCGAGGATGAGGATGATGAAGGCACAAAAAATGCTGAGGAAGATTCCGATGAAGATGATGATGGCAGCAGTAATGATGGTGATGTTGATGGCAGTTCTGATCATGAAGAAACCTCTCCGAAGGTTGACATTACTGGCTGAGATATTTTAAAACTTGCCCTTTGAGACAATTTGTGTAAAATTTGTAAATTTGTTGGTTTCGGACCCTTCTCTGAACTATTTGTCTTGTAAATTTTAACTTGCACAGGTCCTGCAAGGTGGGCCTGCACAGGATGTGTTGCCCTTGCGAATTCATCGTGGGAATATAGTTGTCAGTGGCGAAGCTTGGCGTCTGTTTAAGGAAACTCATCCCGAGCGAGATTTTTCCGATTTTTGGCTTGAAGTCTCTCTTAACTTTTCAATGAAAAGCTTTGATCTTTCTACGTTCTTTATTCTTCGTGAGGATGACAGTCCTGTTGCTACAGCTTCAAGTTCTTCGAAGGTTTTGAAGACAGAGCCCCTTAGCCCAATCACTACTAGGCTCGACTTTGCTTATGCCTGTGACGTTGTAGAAAACAATAGTCGCGATCCAGACCACATTGTTGAACTTTCGTACTAGAAACTGTGGGTTCCTAATGTAATGTAATAATACTTCATCGAACTTTTGTATGCAACTAAGGCAATAAAAACGTTTTTGTTGAGAAAAATGTCACCCTCCCCCACCTTGCCATTTTGCATGGAAAATTTCGTGGCAGACTGGGGAGTTGAGAATTCTCTCCTAATGTTTTGTTTCACGAATTGTTCATGAATTGTTTTGCTAATTTTGAAATCACAAGAATTCTAGCGTAAGTCGACAAAATTTGTTTCACAAATTTTGTGGACTTTGCTTGCTTGGCACACTTGCCGAGTTGATATCGCAACCTTCAATTGCTTCAACCACGCTCACTTACGAATGTTCACTCGAGCCCCCTGGCCTCTTGAAAGGAAATTAATCATCGTAATTGTCATTAAATTCTTTAACAAGAACACATATAATTTACTAGTCGCAATCCTCGATTATTTCTGAACTTTTGGTAAAATGTCCCTTCACGATGGGAACTAGGCCACAACTTATTGTTATCTCAGGCGTTTCGGTGGGAATCCCTTTTGACGGTGGGATTTAGGCCACAACTTGTTGTCTTAGGCCTTTAGGTGGGAATCCCTTTGACGGTGGGATTTAGGCCACAACTTGTTGTTGTCTCAGGCCTTTCGGTGGGAATCCATTTAACGGTGGGATTTATGCTTTCACGGAGCCTTTGACTATCACGGAGGCCCTTCACAAATTTTCTTTTCTCATAATGGATTTTCGGCTATCATAGAGCCTTTTACAGCCTCTTTCTCTTTCACAATGAAGTCTCGGCTGTTAGGGAGCCTTTTCACGAATTTTTCTTTTTCACGATGGAATCTTGGCTATCAAGGAGCCTTTTCACGAACTTTTCTTTTTCACGATAGAATCTCAGCTATCAAGGAGCCTTTTCACGATCTTTTCTTTTTTATGATGGAATCTCGGCTATCAAGGAGCCTTTTCACGAACTTTTCTTTTTCATGATGGAATCTCGGCTATCAAGGAGCCTTTTCACACGATGAAATTCATAAAATGCACGATTTGGGGGAAGACTCTTTTCATATATATCACAAAATGTATTTACACAGGACCCGCCTCGTTAAAAACCTTGCCTCTTGATTTAGAGCCCCCTTTGCAAGGAAAAGAGGACTCCCGTGTCGGGAGGGAACGCCGAAGCAGAGCAAGGAGTTGGGCACCGCCGCGTACGTCCACACCGCGCCACCGTCTTCTTCAAGCCGGTGATGACTACACCTCCACCCTGTTGTGAGCATAGTGGCCTTCCCCTCTCTTGCGTCGTTGCCTTCCCTTAGCCTTGCCTGTGAGCATGCCTTCGAGCCGCTGAGCGCCGGTGCACCGCCGTTACCCCATGAACGGTCGACGAACCACACCTCTCTTGTTGCACTGTCACACCGTAGCCACCCTAGGCTACCGTGTCAGACGCCATTGTGAACGTGCCCTCGTGTGGCACCTTGTACTCGTGAACTGAGGGCCACCCCACGCCGCGCCGCCGTGCCGTGTGCCAAGCGCGCGCGCCGTGCCTCGGGGATTTGTGGACCGGCCTTCGTGTTGTGGAGTTCTTGTGTAGGGAAGTGGGTGAGGAGGTTGTGGCCATGCGCACCCCAGCACTATGGTCAAGCCCATGCCCGTCAACCGCCGCTAGCGCTTGTCGGTGGTCTGCATCTGTGCTGGCACGCCGCGGTGCTGTGCATCGTTCGCCACGCCGCGCTTGTCTGCAAGCCGGCCTTCGTGCTGAGTGTTTCCTTTTCCTGCAGGTGCTCGTGTGCACCGTAGCGGCCTGGCCAGGTGCACCCCAGCGCCGAGCCTGAGCACCACGCTCAAGCGCGCGCACGCCGAAGAGATGCCACGCGCCGCGCGCGAGAAGGCCGACCATGCGCCTCCGCCTGCTGCGCGCTGGACCCTTGGGCCCCGAGGTGTGTGTGCAAAGGTTGGGGAAAAGCCCCACTTCCGTTTATCCCTCTCTGGTGCCACCCTTGTTTTCCCTCTGTTTCAACCGCAGCGCCGCCGCGGGTGTGCGCCATGCGCCTGGCGGCCGGGCAGCAACCAGCTTTTTCCCTGAGCAATAGATCTAAACCGGGTGGCATGGGCCTAAAGTTGCGCTCCGGCCCATCGGGGTCCAACTAGAGCCCAGCCAGCCTGTTTGACTTTTGGGTCAAGTCCAGGGAGATTCGGTGAACTTCGGTCCACTGGGCCGAGCCCACTGGGCGACTTTCGGCCCAGTGGCACTTTCAGCCCAATAACGGCCCATCAACCGCTGACTACTGACGTCAGCACCTTTTTGATAAAAATCCTTTTCTATTTTCGAAATGATTTCAGAAATGTTTTATAAATGATTTTAACCTTCGAAAAATATGAAACTAATTTCTATAATTTCGTAATTTTGAAACCTTGCTATTTGTAGGTAGTTTGAGCTACTTTGGGTTTTCTAAAACGGGGTTTCTTTTTGGAGTTAATGCTTAGATGTGCATCGTTTTCTTATGTACGCGTCGAATCTCATGCCATAGACCCGAGCTTCGACCAGAAGGACGCGGAGGACCCAGAGTACACTGCCCCGGACAACGACTGCTCCAATGGCAATGAAGGTGTCATGTCACTCCCAACCATGTAGATCCCATGTTAATAATTAGATGCTAGTGCTTTACTTTATATGCATTGCTTGAATGATTTGCATAGCCTTTTGAATAGCCTTGCCTTGATAATTTGTCATAACCTGATTCCTTGATTTACCTACTCCGGAACTAGCTACAGACCCCTAGCTAGTCCCATTTACCAACTATACATACTTTTGTTGCTTGATTATGGATGGTATTCTAGGCATGGACTGAGATGTGGGAGATCTCGTTGTGTTCTAGCGTGCGTTTTGGGTGCGTACTTCCTTGACGTGTTCTGGCGGGAGCGAGCCTCTTGGTTACTGGTGAACACCTACCACGGGAAGATGCGATCTGGCCTCTTACCCAAGCGGTGTGTTGGACAGGATGGAGATGGGGAGTGCTCGCTCTCGGCCCCTAAGGACCAAGTCGACTTACCACCAGATGCAGTATCTACTTTCATACAAACCGCCCGCCTTGTTATGGGCGGGGGCGCCATGGAGGTCACACGCCGCGAGGAAGACACCGTGGAGGCTGAGGAGTCCAAGGAGGCCGAGGTGGCCAAGGAGGGCATGGACCCGCAAACAACACCGAAGGAGGCCAGGAGCAGAGCCTGAGCCTGAGCAGAAACCCGAGCCCGAGGGAGGAGCCGGCCAAGAGCAAGACCAAGAGGTGCCACCACCACCACCTCACCCGAACTTGGCCGACGTGATGGCAGTACAGACCCAGCTGATGCATACAATCACTCACTTGCTAGCATAAAACAACAACAACAACAACAACCACAGGGGACAGCATCGCAACGTACCAGAGGGCTTCCAGAAGAAGGTTGAGAACTTCAACAAGCTGTGACTGTTGACTTTTGACCACTCCGCGGATCCTATGGATGCGGATAACTGGCTGAGGGAGATAGAGAAGAAATTGGAGTTGACTGAGCTTACAGAGGAGGAGTGCGTAACCGTGGCAGCTCACCAGGTGATCGACACAACCAATGCGGGGTGGGACAGTTACTGTGACTCGCACTCGGACGCGTTGCACATCGGGTGGGACGAGTTTGTGGAGGCATTCAGGGACCACCACATTTCTAGGCTGTGATGGATAGGAAGGCTGACGAGTTTCGGCACCTCAAGATGGGAGGAATGTCCGTGCAGGAGTATGCTAACCGCTTCCAGGAGCTGATGAGGTACGTTCCAGATGACACCAACACAGAGAAGAAGAAGGTCTATTGGTTCAGGAAGGGACTACACAAGGGGATGGCTCACCACTTGGCCGCGCACGACTAGCCGACGCTTCGCTCCATTATCGACAAGGCACTGATCGTAGAGAGGTCGAGGCTCGAGTACATGGAGGTTCGCGGGAGCAAGTCGAAGCGCACTAACCAGGCAGGACGCTCAGGTCCACCCTAGAGATAGAGGACAGGCTACACTCAGGGCCACCAGTCACAGCCAAGGCAGTACTCCACCCAGTCATAGCAGCAGACTAGGACCAACCCAGGGGAAAGTGGGGGACCAAACAACTGGAGGCTGAGACCACCACCGCAAATAGCAGACAGAGCTAAGGTGACTTGCTTCAACTGCCGTCAAGTTGGACACAAGTCGTTTGAGTGCCCGCAGCAGGTGCAACCAGGAGGACAGAACCACAGCTCATAGTTCCAGACACCGGCCAAGGCACCAGCACCAGGGGGACAGCCACCCCGTACTCAGCAGAGGTACGCTCAGCTGCCAGCTACCCGAGGATGCCTGAACCACCTCACCGCCGAGGAGGCTGCAGCCGCACCTGACGTCGCACCTGGTGAGTTCCTTGTTGACTCAGTTTTGGCAACCGTTTTGTTCGATATCGGAGCTCAGTTTTCGTATATCTCTACCAAGTTTATTAAAGAAAGGTCGTTACCAACTAAGCCTCGACCAAGGTCTATCTTAACTAGCTCTCCGCTAGGAGAGACGAGGAGTACGTTAGAGTGCAGAGGGGTGAAGTTGGTCTTTGAGGGACAGCTGTTCACGGCATACTTGACAGTTTTGGAGTCAACAGGCATAGACGTGATCCTAGGGATGGAGTGGTTGGCGAAACACAACAGAATGGTTTCATGCAAACCCAGGTTCATACAGCTAGAACACCCAAGTGGAACGAAAGTGCGGATTGAGCCATAGAGTTTGAAGACTGCAACGATGTTGTGCAACATGAGTGGGAAAGAAATTGAAGAAATTCATGTGGTCTGTGAGTTTCCGGACGTGTTTCCAGAGGAGCTTACGGAGTTACCCCCTGACTGAGACGTGGAGTTTGTGATTGAGCTAATGCCGGGAGCTGGACCCGTTGCAAAGAGTCCGTACCGGATGTCGTTCGAGGAGCTGGATGAGTTGAAGAAACAGCTCAAGAAGTTGCTCGAGCAAGGGTTTGTTCGGCGGAGTGCCTCACTGTGGGGTTCACCTATACTCTTCGTGGAGAAGAAAGATGGCACCAAGAGGATGTGCTTAGACTACCGCACGCTCAACTCGATGACGATCAAGAACAAATACCCACTACCAAGGATCGAGGACTTGTTGGATAGGCTCAAGAAAGCAAAGTTCTTTTCCAAGATCGATCTGAGGTCAGGTTACCACCAGATGAAGATTCGAGAGCAGGATATTCCCAAGACAGCCTTTACCACACGGTACGGTTTGTACGAGTTTGTGGTGGTTTCTTTCGATCTGACCAACACACCCGCCTATTTCATGAACTTGCTGAACAAAGTCTTCATGGAGGAGTTAGACAGGTTCGTGTTGGTGTTCATCGATGATATCCTAATTTACTCTGAAACTTCGGAGGAGCACGAGGAGCACCTGAGGACTGTGCTAGAGAGATTGAGGCAGCAGAAGCTCTACGCCAACTTCAGCAAGTGCGAGTTCTGGATGGAGATGGTCGCGTTCTTGGGACACGTGTTGTCAGCCGTAGGGATCGCGGTGGATCCGTCCAAGGTGGAATCGGTTACCAAGTGGGACAGCCGCTGAACATGACAGACGTCAGGAGTTTCCTTGGGATGGTAGGATACTACCGAAGGTTCATTGAAAACTTCCCCAAGATTGCAAAGCCGATGACAGAGTTGCTTAAGAACAACACGAAGTTCGAGTGGTCAGAAGTGTGTGAGAAGAGTTTTCAGGAGCTGAAGAGAAGGCTTACCACAGCCCCAGTGCTTACTTTGCCAGATATTAAGAAACACTTTGTGGTCTACTATGACGCTTCAAGGCAAGGATTCGGATGCGTCCTGATGCAAGAAGGGAAAGTTGTGGCTTATGCTTCAAGGCAGCTGAAGAAACACGAGGAAAACTACCCGACACACGACTTGGAGTTGGCAGCTGTCGTGCACGCACTCAAGATCTTGAGACACTACCTGATGGGAAACAAGTGTGAGTTGTACACCGACCACAAGAGCTTAAAGTACTTCTTTACCCAAACAGAGTTGAACATGAGGCAAAGAAGGTGGGTAGAGCTGATCAAGGACTACGGCGTGGAGATCAATTACCACCCGGGCAAAGCTAACGTCGTGGCAGACGCACTAAGCCAGAAGACGTATTGCAACAACCTCATGGTGAAAGAAGAGCAACATGCCTTACACGAAGAGCTAGAGAAGCTGAGGATTGATATCGTGGACCATGGACAAGCCAACGAACTACGTGTGGCCTACGACCTGGCAGATCGTATCCGAACAGCTCAGAAGTCGTGTGCAGAGATCAAAGTTCTGCGAGAGCTGATGAAGGAGGGAAAAGCAGAGGATTACCGCTTGGGTGAACAAGGCATAGTGTGGCTGAAGGAACGGATTTGTGTACCGCAAGACAAGACACTCCTAGAGCAGATCATGAGAGAAGATCATGACTCGAGGTACTCGATCTACCCTGGAAGCACAAAGATGTACAAATATTTGAAGACAAGGTACTGGTGGAAAGACATGAGGAGAGATATAGCTCACTACATGGCCTATTGCGACACTTGTAGCAGAGTAAAGATTGAGCACCAGAAACATGCAGGTTGGCTTAAGCCTTTGGAAATTCCTGTTTGGAAGTGGGAGGACATCTCCATGGACTTCGTGGTAGGTTTACCACGGACCCCAAGAGAGAATGACTCCATTTGGGTGATTGTGGACCGTTTGACGAAGGTGGCTCACTTCGTACCTGTCAAGACCCAATACCAAACCGAGAGATTAGCAGAGTTGTACGTTGAACACATTCTGAGGCTACACAGAGCACCCAAGAGTATTGTATCCGACCGCGGACCACAGTTTGTCGCCAAGTCCTGGCGGAGCTCCCACAAGCTTATGGGCACCACTCTTAGCTACAGCACAACTTTTCACCCACAAACAGACGGGCAGACTGAGAGGGTCAACCAAGTTTTGGAGGACATGCTACGAGCTTGTGCGCTCACTTATGGCACTGATTGGGAGAGTAGCTTATAGTTTGCAGAATTCTCGTACAACAACAGCTTTCAAGAAAGTCTCCGAATGGCACCCTTCGAGGCCCTTTACAGGAGAAAGTGCAGAACTCCGCTAGCTTGGTCAGAGGTTGGAGAAAGGACACTCTTTGGTCCAGCCATCATAGAAGAAGCAGAAGAGAAAGTAGAGAAAGTTTGTGAGAACCTAAGGATCGCTTAGAGCCGTCAGAAGAGCTATGCCGATAAGAGAAGAAGGGAGTTGACCTTTGCAGTCAGAGACCGTGTGTACCTGAAGGTCTCACCACTTCGAGGGACGAAGAGGTTCTTGGTGAAAGGGAAGCTTGCTCCGAGGTACGTAGGGCTGTATCAAATCACCAAAAGGATTGGAAGTCTCGCTTACCAACTCGCATTACTCGAGACAGTGTCAAGAGTGCACCTAGTGTTTCACGTGTCACAACTGAAGAAGAGTGAAAAAGAGGTGGAAGAAAAGCAAGTACCCATGGAGTTGCTTGACCTGCAAGATACCCTTGAGTATGCTGAGCACCCAGAGAAGATCCTGGGTCGAGCAGTCAAAGAGACAAGAAGAACAACCATTCCTTTCTGCAAGGTGTTGTGGAGTAACCACACTGAGCGAGAGGCCAATCTCAGGAAAGAGTACCCTCACCTGTTCGAGGAGGGAGAAGGAGCTTAAATCTCGAGGACGAGATTCTCGGTGGTGGGGGAGAATGTAACATACCAGGATTTAGGTGTGCAAAATTTGCGAAAATTTAGAACTTTTTGTTTGATTTGAAGTGCTACCAATTTTCAACCCAAATTTCTAGCCCTCTTCTAAATTCTCCACAAAAATTAAACCCATTTATAAAAATATAAATTCAACTTATGGTAAAATATGTGAGTTGGAATTTTTCTGGATTTATTTGGAATTTATTTGATTGATGTTTGAATTTGAATGTAATTCAAATTCAACAGTATTTCAAACCTATGTTCAAATATTTGGAAAACACTAACTTCTGCTCGGGCCCCTTTCCTTTCCTAACCGCCTGCCGAGCCAACCAGCCTAACAGGCTGCCTCTCCAGCTCAGCCCAACAACCGGCGAACCCTTTTCCTTTTCCTATCGGTCACTGACGAGTGGGACCAGATCGTCAGCCCCACCTATTCTTTCTTCTTCTCCAACTTTTCCCCCACCGCTGTGCAGCACCGCGCGCCTGCCCACACGCGCACGATGGGACGGCCGGCCCGCCGGCTGGCACGCACACCAAGACGGGCGCGCCCGTGTGCTAGACTCGGGGTCTCCCCAGGGGGAAAAGACCCTCCTACCCCTCTCCCGCCACGCCTAAAGCGAAGGCGATGCCCATTGCCGCGCCGCCACGTCGGAGCCTCCGTCTCGCCAGCTAATGGGAGCACGCATTGCGGCTTTGCCCTTTTGCCCTTTGACCGCGGCCTACAACCCCAGGGGTCGAGCCCCCTCTCACAGGCCAAGCCAGATGGGGTTTTCCCCTTTCTAGAGAGCGTCACCGTGGGGGTGAGGGAAGAGGGGAAGAGCGGGAGAAGTGGGGACGGGGGAAGGAGCCTAGCGCCGCATCGCTGCCGACGCGCCGCTGCCGAGGACCGCTCGAGGTCGGTGTTGACGGTGAAAATCCGTCAACCTAGCCATGAGTTTACCTTCGGTGTTGGCATAAGTTTTATACCTTATCCATTGGTACTAACCCCCGTGGTATAACAAGTTCACTTGTGCATGTCGGTTTTGGAGTTTAGTGTTTATGCAGGGTTTTAGCGTTGAAAGCAAGACTTCTGGGATAAGTTCATCAAGCACCTTGTGACAAGACCTTGAAGCCCCATAAAAGTCATGCAATGCAGCAAAGTTAACTCCAAGAAGCCAGGGACTCAACCCGAGAAGATGACAAACTCCGAGGACGTAACCAGAAAAGTGTCGAATCTTGCGGGACAAGGAGCTACGTCCAACTCGGAGAGAAACTGACGACAAGGGCCTACATGCAGAAGGGGGAATGATCTAGAAGACTCGGGAACCGACACCACGCGAAGGAGGCCGGGAATTGGGCCTGAATGGGCCCAGGCCGGCCGGCCCAGCCCAGTCCAGGTCCCATTTGCCCCCTCCTTTGACCTAGCCTCCATTCGGGCTATTTATAGCCCCGGGGTCGAGAGCCACGCATGAATCAATTCGTCATCGGCCGCCAAGGAGCAGAGAAGAGAGGGACACCATCCCGGAGAGGAGAGGGTCGAGCTAGTTGACTAGGGTCTCCCTAGCCGACATGGGAACCTTGCAAGGAAGACCACGTCGGAGTTCCCGGAGCTAGAAGCAAGATCAAGGTAGGATCCCGATGGTGATCTTGTTTATGTATCATTGTGTTAGTTAAATTATCAAGTTGAATCTATTTCTAGCGATCAAGCGTTTCTTCGATGATTTCGTTTTTGGATCGGCTTTGCTTATTCTAGATCTATTCTCGAGATAGATCACATAGGGTGTTCTTGTAGCCGCGGTGGCTAGAGGTACACGCCGGATCTTCCGAAAGAACTCGACTTGTCCTTGGACTCGCCCTAGACTACCCGCATGAATAGGAATATGTTGTGACAGAACGGGGGTTCCGAAAGGCGGGCGTTTTCGGAGTCGGACGTGAAACCACGATTTAAAGAAGCTTCTAATAAGATTCGATTTGCTACTTCTTCTCTTGCTTGGAACTTCAACAAAAGGCTTAACCTGATCTCTCTAGATCGGTTTATCTACCCTATCTATCTTTGTTACCTCCAGTCTTTAGTAGATTAGATTCGTTTTGTTCTTTATTTAGATGCATTAGGGCTTCTCTTTACCGAAGATTGAAGTTACTTGGCTTTACTAGACCATCTTTGCGGCAAACATTTGTTCCACGGATTCAATACCTTGGGTTCGCCACTCGAGGGAAGAAGGGTCCCTTGACTACGACGGGAGTCTTGTCCGCTTGCAAGTCTAAACGAACTTTGATACAACTATTAACCGTCAACAAGCCCCTTTTTCTGGCGCCGTTGCCGGGGAACAAGTGATCAAGATTTGATCTTTTATTGCTTTTTTGTGATTTTCAGTTTTCATTTAGCCTTTCGTTTTGCATCTACTAAACTTTGATCATCCCCAAAATAAATATAATCTAGTTTGTCTAACCCTAGTTTTCATAGATTTGTTTTTACTTTCTAGTTTTTGCATATTTTGCTTATTGCTAACCCTAACAGGAGATGGACTGCTACCTCTCCAACAAACCCGATAATTTTGTGGATGATCCAGAAAAACTTTACAGGCTAAGGAGACGCGAAACACATCAAGCTAAAAAGCTAGATTGTGTAGATTCGAAGTCGGAGGACAAAGGATTGAAGGAATCTCTGAAGAATTCACCACCTCAAAGTCCTCGGGAGAATCGACTTCCACCGATGGGTGACCAATCGCAAGGGTGCAAGATTGGGGAGCTATGCACCCCGGATATCATCGACCTACCAATCTTGAATCTTGAGGAGATCGGAAGACCGTTCGAGATCAAGACCTCAACAATCCGCATGGTGCCACATTCACCCTTCACCGTTCAAATGAGGGCAAGCTTTTTCCGTTCTCGCTACTCGGGAAGGCTTTGCAATGGTTCCACTCTCAACCGGCAGAGACGGTGCAAAATTGGAACACGTTGATGAAGGCTTTCATGAAGGAATACTATTCGCCGGGTAAAACTCAAAGCTTGCACAATAAGATTGCCACCTTTGTTCAGTATCCTACGGAAACCATCTCGGAGGCATTCGAGTGCTTCAATGAGTACACTCAGGCGGTTCCACATCACAAGTTTCCAAAGGAAGACCTCGTGCAAAAGTTCTATCAAGGACTCACCATGGCGTCAAGGATGATTATCGATGCATCGGCGAGAGGATCTATCATCGAGCTTACACCGACAGATGCTTTCACTCTATTCAAGAAGGTCACGGAAAATGACACATGGGCGTCATCTGGACGCCTACATCCAGTTCAACCCACAGGAAACATCAAAGGAGTCTTGCAAGTGGAGAAGGAGAACATACTTGAAGGCAAGATTGATTCACTCATGAGGAGGTTGGAGAAGATGGAGATAGAAAAGAAAGAGGCTCAAGACTTGAAGGCCACCGAAGCAAGATCCACATGCGAAGAATGCGGAGAGTACAGCCATGTCCACAAAGATTGTCCGGAGGAAGCCAAAGTGCTCGACTACATGAGGAAGGGAAAATTGCCGAACTTCCGCTACGGGCAAGGTAGACCTCAATTCAATACAAGCTCATCCATTCCAAATTCGGTTCTACTTCGTATACAATTGAAGGAATTCATGGACGAGCAAGCCAAGATCAACAAGGACACCGTCACCAAGTTCAAGACCATAGATAAGGTGTTGGAGAACATCGATAGCAAAGTGACGGAGGTCGGGAGCTCCAACCATCAAGTGCTCAACATGATGAAGATGCTCGAGACGCAAGTGGGACAACTTGCCGGGTGCCTCACTAATGATGAAGGGAAGCTTCCAGGACAACCTAAAGGTCCCGAATCAGCGAAGGCCATTCAAACATGTTCGGGAAAAGAGACCAAAGATCTGGAACGTCCCGCGGGAGCAAGGAAGCCTAAACCATCTGCCGAGACGAAAGGAATTGCTAAGGAGAAGGTTACGGGGATTGTCACCGAAGAGCCCGAATTTGAGATGTCAGAAGAAGACACGAGGATACCACAACTCAAGCCACGCTACTTCTGAGGTAAACTTGACAACCACTTTGAGAAGTTTGTGGAGGTTGTGCGTAGACTTAGCATCAACATGCCATTATTAGATGCCCTACAAGTACCTACATATTCTCGTTACTTTAAAGACATACTTGCAAATAAATATGAGATAGCAACACTCGGGGTAGATCATGTCAAGATGTCCGAGGAGTGTAGTGCCGCTATTGCTAATGGGCTAGAGAAGCAAAGGACCCCGGATGCCCTACGATTCCATGTTCCATTGGTTCATTCAATTTCGAGAAGGCGTTGTGCGACCTTGGAGCAAGTGTGAGCGTCATGCCAAGGGGATGTGTTCGAGAAGCTACGCCTACCATTGGAGCCTACGGGTATGTGTTTGGAGTTGGGAGATAACTCCATTCGCTATCCCTTGGGCATTGCCGAAGATGTACCCGTGAAGGTCGGACACCACTTCATCCTCGTCGACTTCGTGGGAGCTACTATTGATGTTGGCAAGGGGGAGATCATGTTCGATATTAACGGAGAAAGGAGTTCCTTCAAGTTCCGACCACGACTCGAGGCATGCAATATGATTGGAGTTAATTATGTTCCACCTCATCGTCACGTTGTTAAGGAAGAACCAAGGAAGAAGGAAGGGCTGAAAAAGAAGAAAGAGCCGAAGAAGAAGGACGTGAAGAAAGTCAACGAAGATGTTGCATCCGTAAAGGAAGAAAAGCCGCCTGTGAAGACCAAAAAAATGACTAAGACATAAGATAAGCCCGTGCCCAAGATGGTGCGGAAGTGGGTACCCAAGATTGCAACGCCCGCAAAGAGCGTTGATCCGAAGTAATCAAGTGAAGAAGTCTAGCTATGGACTATAAACGAAGCGCTAGGCGGGAGGCAACCCGTTTCGTCGAGTCAAGAATAAGCTACCGGGAGGACAACCCGATTCCAGGTTTTCCGAGTCTTTTTAATAATTCAGTTTTGAATTTTATTACGCAAAGACATTAGACTTAGAAGTGGTTGAACAATATTAGAGACATAATTCTTGGTTGAATATTTTGCTTGATCATAAACCCTTTACTTGAACCCTCCTATGTGTGTGTTTGTTTCTTTTCGAGAAACCACAACCAAATAAATTCAGAACCTAACACAACCATTCATCCTCATTATGATGTTGTGGTTGACTAGATTTTCATGCTAAAAACACACGGGTAGATCCACGACTTATACTTAGGTGTTAATTAAATTTCAGCACATGGTAGGACTCGCGTGAACAAAGAAACTAAACTTTTGGTTGGTTTAAAATTCTTTATCCTTGGTTTCTCTAAGATTAGAATTTTTCTAAGCCTCATTTAATTTTATTTTATTCAAAATCTCTCTCATTTGGCCAAAATTAGAACCTAAACCTATGCCCCCATGATCAAGTCGGGAAAAGTTTGCTCTCAACCAATGAAGGCAAACTATACCGGTGAGACCGATATCAATATAGTCGGAAAATATTTTCGACTTACATTTGTTTTTAATGGTTTAAAAACTTCTCTAAATTTATGTTTGAGCTCTTCCATAGCTCTAAAAATATTTTTAATTTTCGAAATTAGAGAAGTGCTTAGCCTTAAACATACTTAGAGGGAGGCAATCTAGTTAAAGTTAATCATGCATGCACCATTGGATGCCCTTTCATCAACTTTCATCAAGACCACATGCAAAGGACAAGCATGGGTGGGCAGCAAGCATAACTTTGCAGGAAATTCATGTTGACATGTGAAGCAAGTGGAGCAAGGGAGCATGGTCATGACTCAAAGCATGGAGCATCAAGTGGAAGGACCAATAATGCAAGAAAAGGAGTGGACGAGAGCGTTTGGGCGGTGCAACTCGTGGAGCACGCGGGCAAGGAGGTCATGGAGGAGAAATGATCGTGTTGGAAGAAAGCCGAGGCGGGGAGAGGCACGCGGCCACCCAGGCCGATCGGCCCAGGCCGGCTGTCCTCCCCTACAAAAGGAGCCTACCGGCTCCCGTCTTCTGCAGGCAAGCATTCCTCCCCTTCCTCGGTTTGTGTGCTCAAGTTTTTGTGCCCAAAACCACCGTAGACATAGCCAACCTTCCCAAGCTTGATAGCTCAAACAATACACACCCTTAATCCACTCGAAGTCCACATTCCGAAGTAAGTTTTTAAGTACCTAGCTGCTGGTTGCAACCCGGAATTTTAGTAGAGAGAAGAGTGCTGCAATCATGTGGAAGAAAACCACAAGTCTCTTCACCAAGAAGAAGGGGTCATCGTCATCCAAGCCGTCTTCGACGACGTCTTCGAGGAGGCACTCGGTTTCCGAGTCTCCTCGGAGCATGGAGGGGGATACAGCACCGCCAAGGAGGAACGACACTCTCCTCCTTGGTGGCATGAGGGCAACAAGGAGCACGTCCATGAGGTTTACCGAACCTCAAGGGCACACGGAGGAGCCACCCGTCCCACCTCGTCGATCGACCCGTTCATCCGCGCCACCTCCATACACTCCGCGGTATTCCACATATGGCTTCATCATATTGTCGGAGGAGGAGGAGAAGAAACTCTCTCGTCTTGAGAAGAGGCTTGTGGCAAATGTCGACTTCGACGACCAAGCTCTCCACATGTTGGGTTTTCATACGGATATTTACTACACATTGGAACACCGTGGTTGGGTGCAATTCTCCAACGGAGTGTTGGCAAACACCCACAAGGGATTCGCCTTGGAAATTCTCATGACCATGGCGCCTATCCTTGATGAAGGAGTGCCGAGTTTCTCATTCCGTTTGGAGGGAGTTGAACAAGTGGTTCCCGATGATATTGGGGAATTACTTGGTTTTCAAAAGGGAGCCCCAGAACAAGTGTATGTGCATGAAGGCACATTGGAAGGTTTTTGGAGTATGATCACGGGAGAAGACCATCAACGAAGAAATACTATCCGGAACCCCATCATCCAAGTGTTTCACTCATGGATGTGCAAAAGGATTTTGGGGAGAATGAGAGAGACAAAGATAACCAACACGGAGTTGAATTGGCTTTACTCGGCTTTTATTGCCAAGCAGCCAATCGACCCCACTCACCTTATGATCAACCGGTGGTGTTGTGAAGCAACATCGGGTTTGGAAGATATTGGTTCGGGGTGTTTCCTCTCCATGTTTGCTATCTCTTTAAGACCGGGTATTACAAGGAACCCGAAGCATCTCCTAGCCGGGTCTTCCCTAGGAATATATGAAGCAAGGCAAATATATAAGTGGAGATGACAGAGGAGGCTTCAAAGTGGCCAAGGTGAATTTACCCCTTCCGGATGAAAGATTAAGACTTTTTCTTGAGGGGAAAGAAGATTGGTTAGAGGAAGGACTTCTTGTGCCGGCGAAGAAAAAATAAAAGAGGAAGGATTATAGGAGAAGATTTTTCCACGGCCCAAGAAGGAGGTGCGCAACAAAATTATGTCCCACCATTTGGAGGAACCCCGGCGCCGCCGAGTTACTACGGTGATGTACAAATGCAAGCATGGGGGAGTGGTGCAGCCATGCCCCCACCATTTTGCGGTGCCCAATGTAGCCTTTGAGGAGCCATATGCACACCTTCCTAAACCACAACAAAATGTGGCCATCATTGGAGGATACACTGCAACAAACATGCAAAACATTGCAGCCATCCAAACCAATGCAAACCAAATGGGTAAAGGAAATGCAAACATCGCTTATGAGCTTGGATCCCTTCACTTAGCACTACCGAGACAATTCATAGGAGGAGCGGTGCAATCCTATTATGAGCAAGGGTACAACAACCATGATTATCAATATCAACCAACGGCGGAATATTAGAGAGAGGAGGAGCTTTAGTTAACCTTTCCTTTTCCCCTTCCCTTGATTTTCAGCTTGTTTACGCCTATGTTTGCGTAGTGTTTTCAGTTTTTATTTAAAATTTCAGCATGTGTGTTAGTTTAAATTTTCATCATGAATAAAGTCACCACCTAGTTTTTACCTTTGGTAAAGTTACAAAATTTGTGCCATGATGATATATGATTATAATTTCCGCTTTGTTTATCTTTGTAATTGTTTTATGCATGTTTAAGCTAATGCTCTCTTAAAATACAAATCTGAAATTATTTAAATGCTAGCTTAATCTTTAGCGGAGGTTATGATAAAAATAAAGACCCATAGTGTTTTATGTGCTCTCAAGTTTTAGATGGATTAAAGATGATTTATTTTGTTCTTAAAGGTAATGCTAACCTTGTCATAAATACCCCTTGCATGTTGCTCTACCTATCCAGAGCCATATAAATATTTGAGTGCAAAAACTTAGTATACAAGATTTATTCTTGGGTGAGTTATTGCAGGCCATGATTTCTCTGGCCCGAGACTAAGAAGCTGGTCATTCCGTTTTTGCGTATCTATCTTTTTGCTAGCCTTTTTATCCGTGCATTGTGTATCCCCACATCGGAGATTTCACAAACCTCGCCGGATATCCACCCTTAAAACCAAATATCATCTTTTGTGATTACCTCCTTGACCACAAACTATCGTTGAGAATGGATCATCAATTCAAGGAAGATCGATGGTGCCAAGATTGAAGATTTCAAGTATCTTTCCGAAGGAAAAGTATTTCCGGTACCTACCTTATCTCTATCACCTCTTCGCCCGAGGACGAGCAATGTCTAAGCATGGGGGAGGAGGTAGGTACAATGCAATTTTAGAGTTCAAAGGGGAGCAAAAAATTTTTGATGAAAAAAAGAAAGAAAAAAAAGGAGAAAAAGAAAGAAAGAAAGAAATATATATATATGTATAAGAAAAAGAAAAAATATGAGTATGTGTAAAAATAAAATAAAGCTAATTCCCCGGTTCTCTAAAGTGCATTAGGAATTTCAAGGCTTCAAGATTAAAAGATCCAAACTCATTTTCCAACCATGTGCAATCCGATAACAAGGACTTCCTTTGTGCCTCGGGATCACTCTTTGCCATTTGCACATGTCCACCTATCTCAAAAGTGTGTGTATTTTTCTCTCCCCCTCCTTGATATAACATTATTTTCCAATGACCTTTTTGACGAGTCTCGGTAAGACCATGAGAAGCTTGTCTTGTTTTGACAACATCTCATTTATAATATCTTGGTAGGACTAAACTTTCCCAAAGAGTTCCATATAAAAGCCTACCACATAAATATGTTATGAGAGGGAAAGGAGTAGAATAAATAGGCTTGAGAGACAAGATGAGATGAGAGTTCATGAGCAAGATGCAAGGCGGTTTAAATTTTTGAACTTGGTTTAGCTCTTTTTCATCTCGCTCTTTATTTCAAAATTTCTAAGATCCATTTGAATTTTTGGGAGCACGTTAATACGTGTGGGATAAGCTTAGTTAAGAATCTACCCTCCGTAGGGACGAAGGCTAGTACGTTATGGAACTTTAACGAATTAAAATTTCGAGAGCATTATGTTTTCTCGTGAATGATCAAGTGCAAGGTTTAAACATTGATGGGCAACGATGATATCCATTGAAGGCTTACTCGAGGACGAGCAAGGTTCAAGCATGGGGGAGATGTTGAGGGTGAAAATCCGTCAACCTAGCCATGAGTTTACCTTCGGTGTTGGCATAAGTTTTATACCTTATCCATTGGTACTAACCCCCATGGTATAACAAGTTCACTTGTGCATGTCGGTTTTGGAGTTTAGTGTTTATGCAGGGTTTTAGCATAGAAAGCAAGACTTCCGGGATAAGTTCATCAAGCACCTTGTGACAAGACCTTGAAGCCCCGTACAAGTCATGCAATGAAGCAAACTTAACTCCAAGAAGCCAGGGACTTAACCCGAGAAGATGACAAACTTCGAGGACCTAACCAGAAAAGTGTCGAATCTTGCGGGACAAGGAGCTACGTCCAACTCGGAGAGAAACTGACGACAAGGGCCTACATCCAGAAGGGGGAAGGATTTAGAAGACTCGGGAACTGACACCACGCGAAGGAGGCCGGGAACTGGGCCTGGATGGGCCCAGGCCGGTCGGCCCAGGCCGGCCGGCCTAGCCCAGTCCAGGGCCTATTTGCCCCCTCCTTTGACCTAGCCACCATTCGGGCTATTTATAGCCCCGGGGTCGAGAGCCACGCATGAATCAATTCGTCATCGGCCACCGAGGAGCAGAGAAGAGAGGGACACTATCACGGAGAGGAGAGGGTCGAGCTAGTTGACTAGGGTCTCCCTAGCCGACATGGGAACCTTGCAAGGAAGACCACGCGGAGTTCTCGGAGCTAGAAGCAAGATCAAGGTAGGATCCCGGTGGTGATCTTGTTTATGTATCATTGTATTAGTTGAATTATCAAGTTGAATCTATTTCTAGCGATCAAGCGTTTCTTCGATAATTTCGTTTTTCGATCAGCTTTGCTTATTCTAGATCTATTCTCGAGATAGATCACACAGGGTGTTCTAGTAGCCGCTAAGGAACCAAGTTGAGAAGCACCTTGGTCCGTGTGTGATGAGTGATTGACCGGATGGTTTGAAGCTTTGTGTGTGTAGTGTTGAAGTGTGTTGTGTGTGTTTTATTTTGTGTATTTACCTTATTGTTTATGTGGTGTGTTGTCAATGCACTCATTAGGAGTGGTTGACGTTGTGTGGACTGACTCTTGGCCTAGTATTGCAGGTGTTGGATGCGGCTTGGTTTGCGTTGGTGCAGGTGAAGAACAGGTGCGAAAGGTCTTAGCCTTGCGGGGCCTCCGAGGAGTGCAGAGACAAGTAGGCTTGGTTCGAGGGACCCGGTGGCCGACGGGATCAAGTGCGAGCCGCATGGTGCAAGAAGAGCAAGACGAAGTCGTGGACATGGAGCCGGTGCATCGGTGGTGGCCAAGTCAAGGAACGAGGCAAGACTGTGTAGACCGTCCGGGCGCCGGAGGTGAAAGGCTTGGCGGGCTCGACGCTTGGCGTGTTGAGGCCGGGCCGTGTACGCAGGGTTTGGTGGTTTGGCCACAAAACCATCGGAGGAGGGTTTCTCGGTTTGGGCCTCAAAACCGAGCCCGAGGGCCTGGCGTGACGGAGACGGTATCCGGGTGCGTCGGGAAGCTTCAAGGCGGGCGACACGCGGCATGGTCGAGGTGCTTGCGTCGGGAGGACGTGAAGGCCTGATGGATGCGCGGCCGTCCGGTGGTGAACTTCATGTGTTGACCAAAATGCCCCTGTGAGGGCTTGTGTTGTACTCCTTGTGTAGGGCACTTCGGTCTTTTCCGGAGGGCCTATATATAGGAGGGGGCTGAATTTTCAGCCATCTCCTGGGCTAGTAGGCTGTGGTTCTCTTTCATTTTGGAGTGCTTTGGGAGAGAGGGAGAGAGGAGAGAGTGGCTCTTTGATTGGAGCTTTTTGCCATCTTAGATTTGGATTCTAGGAGTGGCTTGTAATCGATTGGACAAGATATTCATAGAGAATTCATCCTCTAAATCTTGTGCCAATCTTTCTTTTTCCGAGTCTCTTTTATTGCTTTTTCGGAGCTCTTTTTGTGCTTGGCTCGATTCGTCGTTTCTAGGTCGTTTGGCTCCGGATTTCTTTGAGGGGGTCATGGATGGATGCCTTGCGCACCTTTGGTGATGATCTTGACCCCTCAAACACCGGGAATCGGGCTCGATTTGTTGAGGATTGGATGAATTCGGGTTTGTGCTTTGAGTGCACGAGATTTGCGATTCCGGTTGATTGGATTGGTTTAGGGTTCCAAAATTTTGGGCATAGCTTCACGTAGTGACGCTTCTTATCTACCCAAATTTTGGGGTCAATCCGTCCAACGGTTTCGGAGATCCATCGATTGGAAGTTGGAGTTGTTTTCGCGGAGCTCACGCTTTTGTTTCTGGGTGAGGGGCGGACGGTCCGCGAGCTCGTGGCGGACTGTCTGTGGCCTGGGTTGTTCTTCGCGAGTTCATCGAGTTCTTCACGAGTTCATCGTTCGATCGATTGGATTTTGATTTCCGTTTTGCACGTGGTTTGCGGACGGTCCGCGAGAGACCCTCGGACAGTCCGCGAGAAGATTTTCCGTGCGGACAGTCCGCGGCTCAATCACGGACAGTCCGATTTTTCAGGGTGCGGCTCTGTTGGTTCGGAGTGCTTTTTCGGACAGTCCGCGTGTGGTGGCCGGACGGTCCGCGACCCCTTCGCGGACGGTCCGCCGGTCCCACACGGACAGTCCGCCCAGGCTTTTGCAGTTCAGAGCTTGTGCTTCGGTTCTTGTCTGTTTGCTTCCGCTTCTTGTTCCTAGGCTTCTTGGTGGTTCCTTTGAGGTTTTTTGAGCCCCTGTTTGGGATCTTGTTTGTCTTGTGGGTTCTTGGAGTTGCGATTGGGGTATAGGCCGAATTCAACCAAAGGGAAGAATTTTTATCGGCTCCCATTCACTCCCCCCTCTCTGGTCGCCCGAATCGGTCCTTCAATTGGTATCAGAGCCGGTTGTGGATTCTTCTGGCTCTAACAAGTCTTGAATCCATAGGGTGACTAGAGGAAAGAGGTGCTTCTGCTTGCGACCTTGGTTTGCGCGTTTTGAGTCCGGCGATTTGGAGTTGTGCCCTTGGAAAACCATAATTTGAGATACCTTCAGTAAAACGGGCATAACTTTTCGCTCGGTGCTCCATTTTGGCTCAAATTTTTACAGCGGTTTCGTGACTCCATTTGTAGGTGATCCAAAACCATCTAAAGATCATTTTGGGGTCTTCAAAAATTTAGAAAAATTCAAGAAGATAATTGAAAAATCCTCATTTAAGTCTCTTGCGGCTTTGTCTTGTCTCTTCTGGATTTTCTCTAGGCTTCATTTCACTTTATTTTGAGCTGAAATTTTTTGTGCCTCTATCTTTGGTGCCCCTTGTTCAGTGGTAAAATTTTGGGAAAAAGATAAGATCCTTTGCTATTGAACTCGTGAGTACTTGTTAGAGAATTGAGGCATTTTGAGTGCTGTCTTTGCATCGTTGCTTGTTCCTTGAGCTTGGTTTCGGCTAATCCTAACCGGTACTTTGTTTATGGCACCAAGTTCTTCTCCCTGTAGTTATTTGAGCAGGAGGAGTATGGAGGTTGAGGCGGAAGCCGAAGTGGAGGAGATGATATCTGTCATCGAGGACTATCAAGATGGTGACATCAAGAAAGGCGAGCTCTACCACAAGCTAGGAGGCATGAACCAAGGTACACTTGCCAAAGCTATCTTGATCCTATGCAATAGGTTGGATGATTGTGAGCGTGATTGTGGAGACTTGCATAGGAGAAACATAGATTTGTGTGATGCCTTGCGTAGGAAAAGTGAGAAGATGAAATGCTCTCTTACTAGGTTGAAATGTGGTATGGCTCATTGGAAGTCTTGTGCTTTGAATTCTTGCACTTCTTGTACACCATGCATGCTAAGAATGATGCTTTGATTTCTTTTATTGCATGCTTGAAATCTGAAATTAAGGTGTTAAATTTCAAAGCTTCTTTGCCTTGCAAATCTTGTGATGCCTTGTGTGCTGAAAATGAGAAATTAAAAGATGAAGTTAATTGGCGCAAAATGCATGTTGAAGCTTTTAGAAGAGCATGCAACAATATTGATTTTGAGAATGATGAATTGAGATCATCTCTTGATAACTTGCAATCTGAAATTGACTTGTTGAAATCCAATGCTTCTATGCCTTGCAACTCTTGTGTTGTTTTGAATGATGAACTTGACATGGCTAGGAGTAAGATTGCTTTGTTAGAGTCAAGTGCTTCCCTACCATGTGTTTCTTGTGAGTCTTTGCTTGCTGAAATTAATGAACTAAAATTGACTCACACCACATGTGTAGATAAACTTGAGCATGCTAGGGCTGAAATTTGTGATATGAAATCCATGCCTTGTAGCAAGTGCTCTTTATCGCTGGTTGAGGATGCTTGCCATACTTCTTGCAATGATGATAATGCTTTGTGAGATGTAAATGATGTTGCTTGTTCATGTGATTTCGTTTGCACCTCATGCATTGATTTGGAAAGTGAAGTTTTGGCTTTGAAAAAGATGCGCGAGGATATGAGCGCTAAGTTGGTTGAGCATGATGAGATGAGTGCCAACCTTGAGAAAGAAAATGAACTCTTGCGTACCACATATGCTAAATGCATTGAAGAAGAAATCAATAATTTGAGAAATATGACATGTGGTACTTGTGAGCGCCTCAAGTCTCAAAATGAGGTTTTGCGCACAAGGTGCAAGAGTATTTGTGCCAAGGGTTTGGATTCTCGCTTCTCTTGTCACTCCGATGTTGATGCTTCTAAATTTGCTTCTTCTAAACCTGAGTCGACTTCTTCCCTTGAGCGTGAGTCTTTGGATGGTGTTAAGTGTGCTAGTGCTTTGGATAGCTCTCCCATAGCTAGTCCTAAGCTTGTTGCTTCTTCCGGTGTTGCCCAAGGTGATTCGAATGGCAAGAGTGCTTCTCATTGCTTTGGAATTCATACTTCCAAACCGAGGTTCCAATGCACCTTTTGCAAGAAGGATGGGCATACCATTGAGTTTTTCTTTCGCCGTGTCAAGCACGAGCGACGTGTGCGTGCCAAAGCTTTTAAGAAGCCACGTAGCCTTTCCCGTGGCACGTGTGATTCTAATGTGGGCACCAAGTTGGATGTTGGGGTTGATGCTTCATGCTCTAAGTCCCAAGGGACTTCCCACTTACAAGAGAATGGTGATTCATCCACTTGGACCGTGCCTCTCGATAGGCCTTTGTACCATTGCTCTCACTGTGGGAAGGATGGGCATCAAGAGAGCTTTTGCTACCACCGGGCAAGGAGAATACGACGAGGAGGTGCCTCTAGGCCTTTGGTTGTTCATAGCCCTTCTCATGGCATGAACACTTGTGAGCCTAAGAAGGCGCGATTTGTGGACGGGTTTTATGACACTCTTTCTAGTGAGTTAGGCCATGCTCGTGGACATGCTTCTAGTGTTTCTTGTGTTGGTCCGCGACATGCTTCCCGTGGTGCTTGTGTTGGTTCTTCCCCTACGACCCCGAAGGATCTTTGCCTTTTTGCTTGTGGTAGCACTCGACTTTCTTCGCGAGTGACTTCTTTGAGGCATGGTTCCAAGGGTGTTCAAAAGACTTTTCATTCCAACCGGCATTTGCATCATGCTAACCCACATGATAGGTTGTGTGCACCACTTACCTGTGTGACCAAATATTGGATTCCCAAGTACGTTCTCGCTAACCCTTTGGGATCCAAGGCTCGGTCTTTCTCGTCTCCTTGTGTGTAGGTATAGAGACGCGGTTGGAGAATATGAGTTGGATGGGCTTGATCTCTGTCCGTGAGGAGATCAAGATAAGATGGTTCTCCACACTGTTTGGATGGCTCTTGAAAGCCTTTGTACACATGTATAGTGAGTTTTCTTTTCCCCTTGTCCTCTCTTGTATATACTTGTGTCTTGCTTGTGTGAAAACCATGGTAGGCTAGCCACCTTGTTCATGATAGCTTTGTGATCTTGAATATCTATCTTGCTATCTTTGTCTGATTTTATGGTGGATGATATTTATGAACATCATGTCATGCTTTATGGTTGATTAATCGGATATGTCATGTTGTTCATCCATATCATTTTTGTCTAGCTCGATGGTACCTTTCTTGTTTGCATGTTTGTCCCCCATGTATATCTTGTCATGCTAGCTTTGTAATATATGTTGGTGGATGATCCATGTGATCTTGTATCATGCCTTTCTTTAGTTCTTGTATATTGTTTGGCATGTTGTTCTTTGGTATCATTTTGGTTTAGTGTTGTACCTTGTTGACATACTTGCTTGCCCATGCTTATTCATATTTGTGGAATCATGTTACAATGATCTATTTATGTTAATTGATATTGTCAATGCATTGTGTAGCATGTTGTGAGCTTTCCTTGGAGTTTTGGGCTTGTCTTTTCTTTGGGTTGTGTTGTTGTTCCTCTTTTCGGTTGGTTTTAGAGTTTTCCTTGCTCTTTCTTTTCCTAGCTTTTGCTTTGTTAGTTGCCCTTGGTTGAGGGGGAGCTTGGCTTCTTTTGATAGGGAATTTGATTCCAAGAAGGGTTGTGGCTTTTTGGGCAGTCTTTGTGATCCTTAGATTGGTATTCCTTCTATGGTATTCAATTGGGATCTTTGCGGTTTTGCAATTGGTACTTTTTCTATGGTACTCAATTGGGACCTTTGGTGGCTCTTCTCTCGCTTGGAGCGATTCTTGGTTGGTGTGTTCCCTCGTGAGCTTTATTGGTGTTAAGTCAAGTTCCTTGTCTCCCTATGCATTTTGCATTGCATTTGTATCATATATCATGTTGTATAGACTTTGGTAGGTTTGACATTTGTATCTCACATTCTGTCATATATCATGTTTCTTTTGTTGTACATATCTACCTATGTTGCATTTGTATCATATTGCATTTTAGGATGATGAGCTTCTTCCATATGCCTCATTTGAGTTTCTTTGGCTACTTGTGAGATATTGGTCATGTGTGTGGAGAAATGGCTATGTGAGGCTATGCACTTGGAATATTGGAGATATATGTGTTGTGAGATAGCCTTTTTGAATCAAATGTTAATCTTGAATAATTTGATGAAATGTGCTCCACTCATGTATAGTAGTATATCCATGTCACTTTTTGGTCTAAATGTGCCTTTCATGCTTAGATTGTGCTTGGATGTCTCTTTCTTGCATTTGGGCCTAAGGCCGATATCATTGTGAATGTTTAGCCTGTGTTGCATTCATGGAGGAGCATAAGCTTCTTTTTGCCGCAAAGGCACTTCATGTACCATGAAATGAATTAATCTTGAAAAGAAGTGTGTATGCTTGAAAAATGCTCCATCTATCTTGTTTATGCTTAAAATGTCTTATCTTTCACACATGGGTGCAAAACATGTTGCATAATGTTCACCAGTGGAGAAGTCTCCCGAAGTGGACACATGGCTCATGAGCTTTAACATGACATGCTTTGCTTTATGGATGTTTGCAATGATCTTTTGTTAAGAATTTGATCTCCTTGTATGATCTCTGGATGATATGCATGTTTTTGGCTAGAATATGACATGGATAGGCCTTTAAGTTTGAAGTGAGCCATCTTTTGATAAAACTGCTCAACTCTGAAAATTTGCTTTGTCACATGCCTATATTTCAATATATTACTTGTGGCAATGCTTTGACTTTGCTATGATTCATATGTGTGCTATTTGTCTCACTTCTAGCCTTTGTAACTAGATTTGGCCTATTTGAGAAGCTCATGTAGATGTTTATATGCTTTGTCTTACATTCATGCATTGTCATCAAGTAGGAAAAGCTGCATTCGGGGGAGAAAATGTTTCAACTTTCGGGCATTTGGGGCATCCAGAGGGATACTCAGTTCAGGGGGAGAACTTGAGTTTGCATGCACATTTCAAGATAAGTATGCATTTGTGTAGGGGGAGCTTTGGTGAGTTTCCTTTGTTTGCCTGAGTTGTGCTTTGGTGGTTGCTCTTTTCTCTATCACATGAGCTTAGGGTGAGCTTTGTATGCTCTTTGGCCTTAGTTTATGTGTTTAGGGGGGAGCTTGTGACTTTTGTGATCTTGTGTCGGTGGTGTTGAGCCCCTTTGCCTCTTCTTGAGGAGCCGGCGGTTGACTTGTGTTTTCAATTGTCACATGATTGGTGTTGAGCCCTTTGTGCCTCTTCTTGAGGGATCATGTGATTTCGCTTGTCCATGATCTGTGTTGAGCCCTTTGTGCCTCTTCTTGAGGGATCATGCATTCTTGTCTCGGTTGTGTCGAGCCGTTGCCCATGTCTTTGGGGACCGAGACATTGAGTTGGCCTTTGTGGTTTCTCTCATGCCAAGTGACCTTGTTCTTTGCTCTTGTGTGGTTTTCTTTCACTTGGATGAGTTGTTTGGCCTTTGCCCTCTCAAACCATTTCTTTGTGCTCACTTGTTGTCAATCCGCTCCTCAAGGGGGGAGAAATTTGGAAAATCAAGTTGATATGAACCTTGATTTGATGGTGATGAGCGGCTGACAAGTGTTTTGGTAAGAGTTTTATGGCACTTTGTGTTGAGCATTTTGGTTTGATGGCTTTTAGGGATTGCATGTTGGTAGTGTGTCTCTTCGATTGCGCTTAGCCTTTGTGCTTCTTTGGTTACGAGAGAAATTTGTCGGAGCATGCTTTTATCCCTTCTCACTTCAAGTGGCCTTTTGTTTGCTTTTTATTGGCTTTGTGGCGCTTGAATGAGTTCTTGTTTGCTTTTTGACCTTCTTTTGTCAATGCACTCATCAAGGGGGAGATTGAGGAACCAAGTTGAGAAGCACCTTGGTCCGTGTGTGATGAGTGATTGACCAGATGGTTTGAAGCTTTGTGTGTGTAGAGTTGAAGTGTGTTGTGTGTGTTTTATTTTGTGTATTTACCATATTGTTTATGTGGTGTGTTGTCAATGCACTCGTGAGGAGTGGTTGACAACGTTGTGTGGACAAACTCTTGGCCTAGTATTGCAGGTGTTGGTTGTGGCTTGGTTTGCGTTGGTGCTGGTGAAGAACAGGCGCGAAAGGTCTTAGCCTTGCGGGGCCTCCGAGGAGTGCAGAGACAAGTAGGCTTGGTTCGAGGGACCCTGTGGCCGACGGGATCATGTGCGAGCCGCATGGTGCAAGAAGAGCAAGACGAAGTCGTGGAAATGGAGCCGGTGCATCGGTGGTGGCCAAGTCAAGGAACGAGGCAAGACTGTGTAGACCGTCCGGGCGCCGGATGTGAAAGGCTTGGCGGGCTCGACGCTTGGCGTGTTGAGGCCGGGCCGTGTACGCGGGGTTTGGTGGTTTGGCCACAAAACCATCGGAGGAGGGTTTCTCGGTTTGGGCCTCAAAACCGAGCCCGAGGGCCTGGCGTGACGGAGACGGTATCCGGGTGCTTCGGGAAGCTTCGAGGCGGGCGACACGCGGCATGGTCGAGGTGCTTGCGTCGGGAGGACGTGAAGGCCTGATGGATGCGCGGCCATCCAATGGTGAACTTCATGTGTTGACCAAAATGCCCCTGTGAGGGCTTGTGTTGTACTTCTAGTGTAGGGGCACTTCGTTCTTTTCCGGAGGGCCTATATATAGGTGGAGGGGGCTGAATTTTCAGCCATCTCTTGGGCTAGTAGGCTGTGGTACTCTTTCATTTTAGAGTGCTTTGGGAGAGAGGGAGAGAGGAGAGAGTGTCTCTTTGACTGGAGCTTTTTGCCATCTTAGATTTGGATTCTAGGAGTGGCTTGTAATCGATTGGACAAGATATTCATAGTGAATTCATCCTCTAAATCTTGTGCCAATCTTTCTTTTTCCGAGTCTCTTTTATTGCTTTTTTGGAGCTCTTTTTGTGCTATTTTCGTCCTTGGCTCGATTCGTCGTTTCTAGGTCGTTTGGCTCCGGATTTCTTTGAGGGGATCATGGATGGATGCCTTGCGCACCTTTGGTGATGATCTTGAGCCCTCAAACGTCGGGAATCGGGCTCGATTTAGTGAGGATTGGATGAACTCGGGTTTGTGCTTTGAGTGCACAAGATTTGCGATTCCGGTTGATTGGATTGGTTTAGGGTTCCAAGATTTTGGGCATAGCTTCACGTAGTGACGCTTCTTATCTACCCAAATTTTGGGGTCAATCCGTCCAACGGTTTAGGAGATCCATCGATTGGAAGTTGGAGTTGTTTTCGCGGAGCTCGCGCTTTTGTTTCTGGGTGAGGGGCGGACGGTCCGCGAGCTCGTGGTGGATTGTCTGCGGCCTGGGTTGTTCTTCGTGAGTTCATCGATTTCTTCACGAGTTCGTCGTTCGATCGATTGGATTTTGATTTCCGTTTTGCACGTGGTTTGCGGACGGTCCGCGAGAGACCCTCGGACAGTCCGCGAGAAGATTTTCCATGCGGACAGTCCGCGGCTCAATCACGGACAGTCCGATTTTTCAGGGTGCGGCTCTGTTGGTTCGGAGTGCTTTTTCGGACAGTCCGCGTGTGGTGGCCGGACGGTCCGCGACCCCTTCGCGGACGGTCCGCCGGTCCCACACGGACAGTCCGCCCAGGCTTTTGCAGTTCAGAGCTTGTGCTTCGGTTCTTGTCTGTTTGCTTCCGCTTCTTGTTCCTAGGCTTCTTGGTGGTTCCTTTGGGGTTGTTTGAGCCCTGTTTGGGATCTTGTTTGTGTTGTGGGTTCGTGGAGTTGCGATTGGGGTATAGGCCGAATTCAACCAAAGGGAAGAATTTTTATCGGCTCCCATTCACTCCCCCCCTCTCTGGTCACCCGAATTGGTCCTTCAGCCGCAGTGGCTAGAGGTACACGCCGGATCTTCCGAAAGAACTCGACTTGTCCTTGGACTCGCCCTAGACTACCCGCATGAATAGGAATACGTTGTGACAGAACGGGGATTCCGAAAGGCAGGTGTTTTCGGAGTTGGACGGGAAACCACGATTTAAAGAAGCTTCTAATAAGATTCGATTTGCTACTTCTTCTCTTGCTTGGAACTTCAACAAAAGGCTTAACCCGATCTCTCTAGATCGGTTTATCTACCCTATCTATCTTTGTTACCTCCGGTCTTTAGTAGATTAGATTCGTTTTGTGTTCTTTATTTAGATGCATTAGGGTTTCCCTTTACCGAAGATTGAAGTTACTTGGCTTTACTAGATCATCTTTTGCGTCACACATTTGTTCCACGGATTCGATACCTTGGGTTCACCACTCGAGGGAAGAAGGGTCCCTTGACTACGACAGGAGACTTGTCCGCTTGCAAGTCTAAACGAACTTTGATACAACTATTAACCGTCAACAGTCGGGAGGAGCCGGACAGGTCACTGCGGAAGGAGGAGGACGCCCGCGTCGGGAGGGAACGCCGAAGCAGAGCAAGGAGCTGGGCACCGCCGCGTACGTCCACACCGCGCCACTGTCTTCGTCAAGCCGGCGATGACTACACCTCCATCCCGCTGTGAGCATCGTGGCCTTACCCTCTCTTGCGTCGTTGCCTTCCCTTAGCCTTGCCTGTGAGAGTGCCTTCGAGCCGCTGAGCGCCGGTGTGCCGCCGTTACCCAATGAACGGTCGACGACCTGCGCCTCCCTTGTTGCGCCGTTGCACCGTAACCACCCCAGGCTGCCGTGTCAGACGCCCTTGTGAATGTGCCCTCGTGCAGCACCTTGTACTCGTGAACCGAGGGCCACCCCACGCCGCGCCGCCATGCCATGTGCCGAGCGCACGCGCCGTGCCTCAGGGATTTGTGGACTGGCCTTCGTGTCGTGTAGTTCTTGTGTAGGGAAGTGGGTGAGGAGGTTGTGGCCGTGCGCACCCCAGCGCTAAGGTCAAGCCCACGGCCGTCAACCGTCGCTGGCGCTTGCCGGTGGTCTTCATCTGTGCTGGCACGCCGAGGTGCTATGCGCCGTTTGCAGCATCGCGCTTGTCTGCAAGCCGGCCTTCGTGCCGAGCGTTTCCTTTTCCTGCAAGTGCTCGCGTGCGCCGTAGCGGCCTGGCCAGGTGCACCCCAGCGCCGAGCCAGAGCGCCGCGCTCAAGCGCACGCACCCCGAATCGATGTCGTGCGCAAGAAGGCCAACCATGCGCCTCCGCCTGCTGAGCGCTGGACCCTTGGGCTCCGAGGTGTGTGTGCAAAGGTTGGGGAAAAGCCCCACTTTCGTTTATCACTGTCCGGTGCCACCCCTATTTTCCCTCTGTTTCAACCGCGGCGCCGTCGCCGGGAGGTTCGCCGGCGCGGGTGCGCGCCGGGCGCCTGGCCGCCAGGCAGGAGCGGGCTTTTTCCCAGAGCAATAGATCTAAACCGGGTGGCATGGGCCTAAAGTTGTGCTCCGGTCCATCGGGGTCCAACTAGAGCCCAGCCAGCCTGTTTGACTTTTAGGTCAAGTCCAGGGAGATTCGGTGAACTTCAGTCCACTGGGCCAACTGGGGGCCGAGCCCACTGAGCCACTTTCGGCCCAGTGGCACTTTCGGCCCAATAACGGCCCATCAACCGCTGACTACTGACGTCAGCACCTTTTTAATAAAAATCCTTTTCTACTTTCGAAATGATTTCAGAAATGTTTTATAAATGATTTTAACCTTCAAAAAATCATAACTAATTATAGGAAGCTCAGAAAAATATGAAACTAATTTCTATAATTTCGTAATTTTGAAACCTTGCTATTTGTAGGTAGTTTGAGCTCTTTTGGGTTTTCTAAAAAGAGGTTTCTATTTGGAGTTAATGCTTAGATGTGCATCGTTTTCTTACGTACGCGTCGAATCACGTGCCACAGACACGAGCTTCGACCAGGAGGACGCGGAGGACCCAGAGTACACTGCCCCGGACAACGATTGCTCCAACGGCAATGAAGGTGTCATGTCACTCCCAACCATGTAGATCCCATGTTAATAATTAGATGCTAGTGCTTTACTTTATATGCATTGCTTGAGTGATTTGCATAGCCTTTCGAATAGCCTTGCCTTGATAATTTGTCATAACTTTATTCCTTGATTTACCTACTCCGGGACTAGCTATAGACCCCTAGCTAGTCCCATTTACCAACTATACATACTTTTGTTGCTTTATTATGGATGGTATTCTGGGTTGGACTGAGATGCGGGAGATCTTGGTGTGTTCTAGCGTGCGTTTTGGGTGCGTACTTCCTTGACATATTCTGGCGGGAGCGAGCCTCTTGGTTACTGGTGAACGCCTGCCTCGGGAAGATGCGATCTGGCCTCTTACTCGAGCGGCGTGTCGGACGGGATGGAGATGGGGAGTGCTCGCTCTCGGCCCCTAAGGACCGAGTCGACTTACCACCAGATGCAGTATCTACTTTCGTACAAACCGCCCACCTTTTATGGGTGCGGGTGCGGGGTGAGACTCATAGTGGATAGCACCTCTCCTGTAGGCGGATCGATGAGATCGTGTCAGGAGACAGTTTTTCCTCCTTAGAAGACTGGTCACAATGAGCTGTGGTGAGTCTTCTGTTTGGTCCAGAATCCTGGTGTGGTGAGTCTTGCCACAATGAGCTGTTCTCTTGTTCTTTCATTTCATCAAATTCTCTTTGAATTCTTTCAATTTGTTCTTTTGCTTGGTTAAGTTTTTCCAGCTTTTCTGAAGCCTTTCTTTTTACTTGTAGTTGGTTCGCGAATCTTTCTTTCTCTTTATGTAGTTGCTGTATTTTCTGTTGTACTTCCTCTAGTTCTTTGTCTATAGCCTCATCGTAATCATCATCATTTTCATGAGCGTCTTGCTGTGTGTACTGCTCTAGAGTGTGTGCTATCTTCTCATCCCTTGCTTTCTAGAGAGCCTCGAGTTTTGCCCTCCACTCTTGATCTGTGATGTGCGAAGGTTCCAGAGTGTGAGAGATTCCATTGTCTTCGACATGATGGTGTTCTTCTTGGTCGATCTCGGTGGGAGTGTTCTTCTTGGACCTCTTCTGTGGTGGCATCATGAGCTGTTTTTCGGCTGAAACACGATGGGTGCCAATGTTGGAGGGTCTGAAAAATCGGATGGAATCCTCGAACACAAGAATCAAGAACAAGTGCACGAAAGTTACGACCAGGAGACAAAGAATCTCTGAAATCTTGTACTCGCCTCAAAAGTTGTGAACCGCTTTACACGTGCCCTCGCGCCCCCTTTTATAGGGAGACAAAGGGACTTTAACCTTCAGAAAATACCCTCGAATATAAGGAATATTCCTAGTGTGAACACGTACATGAATGTCTTTTACATCTCGTGATTTGCGGGGCTAATTTCACACATTTACAAGCCTGCCACTAGTTCACACGTCAAACCCAGACTTTTGAAGCAACGTTTTGACTTGGCTTCTTATTAGTTTCTGAATCTCTTACACATGAAGATCTTCATACATCAAGACTTCCGAATTTGGACTTCAGTAGATTCCCGAATTTCACAGATCCCCGGTTTCAGAGCTTCACAAGTTCATGATTCTAGAGCTTCGTTAGTTCGTGATTCCAGCGTTTCGCAGGTTCTTGATTCCAGTTCTTCATGATTCCGGTGTTTCGCGAGTTCATAATTTAAGAGTTTCGCGGGCCTTAAATATCCTGAAATGGGGTAAGAATTCGAGCATAGAGACCAAGTTGGCTGTCTTTGTTGAACATTCATTCGTAAACTTACGAAACACCCTACAGGAGTCAGGCCGAATCTTCCATCAAGTGTATCTCACGAACTTCGGCAAATCCGACGTTTCGAGGGTGTAAGGCTTTTACCGAATTCCCCAACAACAACCTTGGGAGCTAGCCGGTGACGCCTAGCCGTCTAGGAGGCGAACCTCTAAGAGTAACTAATGCTTCAAAGGCTTTCCGACGCGAATCATAAGTGCTCAAGCTATGGTATGCTCTTGCTCAGCTCACACAAGCTCACAAAGGCTTAAACTCTCAACCCAACACTAGGATATAGAAAATCTCATAAAGAGAAGGTTGGGGAGTGTTTCTTTGGCTTTGGCTTATGAAAAACAGCAGTGGAAGCACCTCAGCAACCCTAGAATCAGCAGCCCCAACAAGTGGAGCTCGTGGGTTACTTATACCACTCACAAGGAAAACTAGCCATAAGAACTCTGGTCAGGGCGGTTAGACCGCCTGCCACCGGCCAGTTCGAAAAACTAGTCGTTGGCCTGCCAAGGGCGGTTAGACCGCCCTGGGTAGAGAGAGCCCAAAAACCCTTCTCTCTTCTCACAAGCACTCCAACACGTGTTGAAGTGGCAAAGGGTGGGTTAGAGGTTTGTTAGACTACTCAGGAACTCTCTCAACGCTAGTTCTCACTTAGGTCAACTAATGAGCACTTTTGATCTTATGTCTTAGAGCTAATGTTGCATCCCTCTTGATAGTACGGTGTACCTAAACTGAAGAATAAATATAAAGCTAGTTGATCACTTGAGCTTGTAGATGTTCAATCTTGCCATACTTTTGCAATTCCAATATGAGGGCTTTTAACATAGCTGATGTCTTGAGCAAATCCATACTTGATCTAGTGACTTAGGATTTTCCCTTTTTGCATGAGAGTGAACACTTTAATCCTTAAGTCACTCCATATTGCCAATCATAACATTTTGATGTGTTGCACCCTCAGTTAAGGCTTGGATATGATACTTGGAGACCCCACAAATGCTAGAACTTCACCTTAGTAAAACACTAATAGAGGTCGGGCCAAGACCCCAAAGATTGCTTAGTCCCTCACCCTAGACACCTCGGTTGATCTCTTCATCACTTACCCAATCCACTTTGCGTTCCACTTTGCCTCAACCTTAATTAAGTTCCACTTGAAAATTCGGTTTCAAATGATTGCTCTGGATTGACAACGAATATGCAAGCTTCCTTTTATGGACCATTAAGTTTACACTCATCCTTATGTCCTCTTTCAATTATCAAATGAAGCCTTGCACTTTAACTTGAGAGAATTACCAACTTCTTTTTGAATGATCCCTTTATATTTTTAGTCAAGCTACCACATTCTTTGGAGACATGTAATTCAACTTCATGAAACATCCACAAAATATAGATCCACCTATTGTTTGACATTTAACCAATGTGCATACGGATCATCCATACATTTGTCTTCTCCAATGTGAGCCATATAATATTCATTCATAAATAAATACTTCAATAATTTCTCATGAATATATAAATAAACCTGCTCACAAACTTAGACAAATACATTAGTCATTTAATCGCCTTGTCATTCAATTCACCAAAATCCACTTAGGGGCCTAGATGTACTTTCAATCTCCCCCTTTTTGGTTATTGATGACAAATCGATTAAAGCTTACAAAATAAATCGTTTAAGCGCATTTTTAATTCTTAGATATAGTTTGAGCTCCTTAATGTGTGCTTTGAATGGAATTTCAAAAATTGGCCTCAAATGCCAAAAGCACATATTAGAAAGAAGACCATTAGAGCTCCCCCTATATCTTAGAATCAGTGGAGTGCTAAAGATGTGTGTAACAAAATAAAAATAAAATCGTGATGCATATGGCATGACAAGCAATCAACAAAGAGAAGTGTGTGTTGTCTGGGCAGGGGCGGTCAGGCCGGGGTTGCATGCCGGTTAGACCGCCTCCCCCCATTCAGCCTACACAAAGCATTCATCAAATAAACCAAGCACCACAAACTATCACAAATGTCACTTAGGATACATAAATAAGTTCTACACACCTAGTACCACTCATACAAATACTCAAGGCCACGAGATAAAGTAGAGATCCATTTATTACAGACCAAGTCTCAACTCTCATCTCACAGGGGCAGGGTGGTTAGACCGCCCCCTGCAGAACAACCACAAGCACAAAGCTTTAATCCAACTCTTCTCCCCCTTTGTCATCAAGCATCCATAAAGGGCCTGAAGAAGGTGTTGCTGCTACCAAGTCACTGCTGCTGCTGCTGCTGCCACTGATCCCAAGTGCCCTCTCCGGTGTTCGGATTTGCAACTAGACATACACAAGAGAGATAAGATACAAAAGAGCTAGATATGGAAGAATTTCAGAATAGAGACATGAGTGAATTTTCCATATCATAGGAATTGGCGAGTTGATCAAAGAATTCATGGGAGACACGTGCCGCCTATGCATCAATTCGTGGAGGAGGAACCCATGGTGGAGGGACAGCCGTGTCATCTTCAAACATCGAGTCAAAACCATTAGATGGTGGAGGAGCTGAGGAGGAAGATGCACCGATGTCCGATCCAAAGTTGCTTCCATACTGATTGTAGAGATCCGAATTGAGAAAGGCATTCACCCTATCATCCACAGAGGGTATCTCAACCTCTAGAGGGGATGGTGAGATAGGAGATCTAGGAGGCTGACAACCGGCCTGAGTGTGAAGAGCCTTCATGGTATACCTCATCTTCTTATCCTTTTTCCTTTCCTCTTGCTGAGCAACTTCTATGTCTCTTTGAGTCTTGCACATACCAAGAAAGATGATGATCAATTTGCGAAAAGGGGAGGTATGTTTCTTTTGCCCCTGCCAAGGGCGGTTAGACCGCCCCTGGGGGCAGTTGAACCGTGTAGATCTTCCGGACGGTGATTACTCTCTTGTCCCGGAAACCAAGGAAGGAGGAGCGGAAGCTTCGCTGCAGTACGTGGAAGTGCTCGACACTGAGGGTGCCCAGGCTAACCCAGCTGACGAAGGCAAGCTCCGGTGCATCTAACCCAGTTTTCGAATTCTTTATTCAATTATCTATGGATGATTGTGCATTTACGTTCAGGAGTTGGATGAAACCCTAGATGCATGATCCATAGGTACCTTTGTCCTTACTAGTATGATAGGTCGATAGCTGCTAAGCTATAGGACCGTTACAAGTCGAGTGGTGACCTCACTCGCGAGAATAGGTTCCTAGATAGGAATCACAATATACCCTTAAATGGATTGCTCACGTGGTAAGAGCATGGGATCTGGGCTCCGGTCTAGTGGTTATGTGGGATAAGTGTTTGAACGTACTAAGCACATGTCGGGTATGGGACCGGTAAGCCTAGTACCTTAATGAGGCGGCGAGGGATCCTACCGTTACTACTCTTGGGATTCGCTCTCACGGCTAGCTACCGGTGGTGTATGGTGATTCCGGGTATCTCGCGGGGTATTCCGGATAGCCTACACCAAAGACTGTAAGATTCGATCCCAACCCGAGGATTTTTGGAAACGGCCTGGGAAAGTTGTACCTTTGTGGGCAGCCTACCGTGTGTTTGGGTTTACCTTGCAAGGTTTAAATCAATCGATTGTCGGCCTCTCACCGTTATCCGAGACTACTTACTCCACTAGTCATGAGATCCCTAATGATGGAAGATGATGAATATTATGTTTGATTAATTGTATCGTACAACTTTGCTTGTACTAGTTGGCTAATGTAGTAGAGATTAAACCTACTAGAACTTGTGCTAAAATCTTGAAAGTAAGGACCTACTCTTTGTTACTTTTCAGCAAAGGCAACCCAGTAGCCAAAAAGCCTTTCATGGTCTAGATTTGGTGAAGTAGTTATCACTGACGGGTAAGTCTTGCTGAGTATTAGTATACTCAGCCTTGCTATAATGTGTTGATCCAGGTAATGCATTCAGTGATGTGTGGCCGGAGAGAGATCCCGCCCGGCTGGGAGCTGGAGTGGGTGGAGGACGACTACTGAAAGCATCATGGATGGCATCCTGTGGTGTCTTCGCTTCTGTTAGTTTATTTCCGCTGCTTTCGAAAACTCTGAACTATCTCATTATGGCAAAAACTATGGTTTGTAATAAATAAACCCCTCGGGGTACGAATTTGGATATTAATGTTGTTGTATCTCTGGACTCGCCTTCGAGTGAGTTTTAATGCATATATTCGATCCTTGTTGCTTTTCAAGTGATTGACCGGGCGTTAACCCGACAATTAACGACAAGATGATACTTTATTATTGCTCAATGACCAAAGTGGATCGGTCTTAGGCGGTAGTACAATATTTTCCTGGGCGGGTTGTCACAGTTGGTATCAGAGCTTATATGCACCAGAGATTAATTAATAAACCTTAATCAATGGTTTTTGAATAAAATATGCCAAGATTGTTTGATTTTCCAAAATACGTTAGTCCGCTAAGGATAAACTAGACCGAGAGGCCCTAGAGGGAATTTTGGGTTCTTTCAGATCTATGGTTTATCTTGCTAACTTCTAGCACATTACTTTATGTCAGACTTACTTTCTCGCACAACCAACCTAGATGAGCCACGTGTTTTATACTTGTGCTGTTCCGCATCACGGGAATTGCGAGGGTTGATGGAGTGATCCATTCCACGGATCCCATCTTCGCGTCTGTTTATGAGTTGTGTGTCGCCACGTGTTTCATACGTGTGCATTCTGCATGTCGCTCATGCGAGGCAAGGATATACTCCATTCAAACGGAGGATGTCCGAGGTTGGACGCTGTCCATGCAGCGGCTTAACGCATGGATGTTGTTTCTATAGTGAACGGTAATGTATGTGGACGCTTTCGTGACGTGCTGGCACGAAAGGTTCGTTTTCTGCAGGTACATAACAGCGCTTCGTTAGTCGTTAAGCGAGTACCTTATAGCTCTCGACTAGATATTATAGGGAGAGACGAATAAAAGCCTTGCCACCGGCACTAACCCCGATTTTCGGCTTGGTTGCCATGTGAGGTCGGATAGGACGTCTTGCATGCATGTTAAAAATCGAAACAACTAAAATGGACCCAAAACCGAACTTCTATATGCTCTCTAAGGAAGATTTTGCTAGTGTGTGCTTTTATAAATTAGAAGTACCTCTCATACCTAGCCGTCATGCTGCCAAAATTTTTGGAAAAGTTTGTTTACCTTGTGCTAGGTTAATTAAACCAAATTGTTAAAAACAATTGCTCCTTAACTAGTTATCTTGTAATAGCAAGTCTCAATCCTAGTTCCTTTGGGTTGGTTTACACTTTCCTAGGCACATCTAGGTTCAGGACCATCTACCTTGTTCCTTGTTCGATGCTCAACCTTAAAATTTAATTAGGTGTTAAAGAATTTATTTTTGAACCGGGAAAACTTGGGGAAGTTTTGAGGTTTCTGGATTTTTGGTTATGAATTTTTGTTCACAACTGCCAGAACTTCATGTCATTATGTATGTGAGCTCGCTTCGAGTTCTAACATGCGACTGTGCCTTTGTGCACATGAATACCCAGCAATGCTCAGCCGGAGAAAAGAACTTATGCTATTCTACTATGTCAGTGGGAATGTCTTGACCTTAGCATTCAATCTTCAATAGTGATTCTCCTATCATCATGTCATTTCCGTCGACTTGTATTTTCCCTTCAACCCCTTGTCCTCAGACATGTTGAAACACTAGGATATTCTTCGTATTGATATCCTTGTCCTGGTTACTTCGAACATGCAATCATGAGCTTATTCCTCATGGTCTTCCTCACAACCTTTTAAAAGTAATAAATAAATAATTATGTCCCTTCTTGAGCATGCATTTGCATAGCATGTGCATTTGGGAACCTTGGAGAACTAACGTGCATACGCATGCAGTGTTTTCAATATCTTCCACTCTATCCCTGGTGTTTGGTGACGTTGTTATCCCATAACTAAAGGTGTCGTGACGGAACCTAGGGCGTCATGTGCGCTGCAGCCACATGATTGCCACTAGGAGCGCACTAGGTATCTTGGTTGTGAGAATTGCAACTCACCACACACACACTCCTTCTCAACCTGTGATTGTCCTCTCAATCACTAACTCATTTTGTGGGTGACCGAGTCCTGCTAACATGCATCATAAGCATCTATTACATGAGCATATGCATCGTGTCTCCATAAACATGTGCATCACATCACTTTTTGAAAAGCATTGCATCGTAGTGGCACGGCCATGCCACATAAGGTTGCAACCTAAATAACGTGTGAGCAAGATCGTTCGAAAGGTCCTATACCAATTTATCTCTCTACATTTTCTTCTTGCATACACAAGTAAACTCTGTGCCAAAGCTTTCCATTACCTGCCGTCTTTGACTACTCTTATGGGCTAATCTTGAACCGATGGTGGTTATACTCTTTGCCCAATAATCCCATCGTGTTTGCTCCCTCGGAGTAATTCCAGAGAATCTGAGAGGACCACTTCCTTATTTCCCTATCTTGTCCTTGGAATTTCGAATCTCGGGACGAGATTTTTCTTAAGGGGGTAGGCTGTGACGCCCCAGGTTTTTAATTAGCGTCATTAGCGCTAATGGCCGATTCAGCCGAGTCAAACCGGCCGACAGCGGTCAAACCTAGGTCAACCTGGGTCATCACCTCGAAAACCTTGCTAATGAACCCTATTGAACCCCTTGACCAAGTCTACACACACCCGCAGTCAACCCTTGGTCAAAGACACGGTCAAACCCCGCTTAACCATTGACGTCGACGAATGTCGTCCGGAACTTTTGCCGCGTTCTCCAAATTTCACCTAAACACTTCAAAATCTACATTTATGAAAGTTGTCCATCTTGTTGAGGGACACAACTTTCGTGTAGATTGGCATTTCAAATTTTGGGTGGAAATTAGCGAAAAACTTGATCGACTGACAGCACCTCCTGTTTACCGGAACCTGGCGGCATTCAAAGTTGGCACGACGTTCCTCCAAAATCCGTTGAGAAAACACCCTAGAGCCTTTTTAGAAATTGTAGAGGGTGACTAGAGCTACAACTTTCATGTTCACCGCTTGGTCAAGTTCTATTCAAAAATTTGGAGGAAACTTAATCCAAACAGGGCCAGTCCGAAGAAAACAGGCCGGCCGCGACGCGCCCGCGCTCCCGGCGCGGCCGGGGGCGCGCGCGCGCGCGCCGCCGCCGCCGCGCGCCGCCGTGCGCGCGCGCGCGGACGGGCCCGCGACCGGCGGTTCTTGCGTCGTCCCCGGGCTCGCACCTCCCCGGGCCGCCCGTGCCCCAAGGCGTCTCGGGCGGCCGCACCGGTCCTTCCACCGGTCCGACGCCATACTCCGCGCACACCGGCCAAGGGAGCTCGCCGTGCTTGCGGAGTAATGGCCGGCGCGTGCTCCTAGGCATCGACGTCGGTCCCTTGGTCGCAAGCGGCGCGGCGGTCACCTTAAAACGAGCCGTTCCTCCCCCCCCCCCCCCCCCCCCCCGCGGTGCGCGGGGAACCACCCACGGCCGGCCATGTCGTCCCACCGGCGCCGGGCGGGTGCGGCCGCCGGCGCAAGCTCCCGGGACGGGTCGTCCGCGAGTTCCCCCAAGGCTCCTCTACCTTCCTCTGCCCTACCCACAGCTCACCGTCCCGCTCAAAAGCCCCCCGAGCCGCCCACCGCGCCGGAGCGCCCGCTCCGGGGGCGGCCGCCGCCGAGAGCAGCGGAACGCCCCTGCCGGCCACCCTTTCTTCACCAACCAAGCCCCAAATCGCACCCTAGAGGCCCATAGAACACTTCCCCACCCTCCCCCGGCCGGAATCCGGCGATCCCCAGCCGGAATTGCCGCGCGGACCACCGCTGCCCGCGCCCCAGGGACCACATTGCAAAGAAAAGTTTCTTTCCGAGGGCCTCCCTGCAAAAGGGTAACTCAAATAGTATTTGTGATTTGGCTGATTCTTGTAAATTGCGTGGAAAATCGTAGAAAAATTGGAAAAATGCGAATCCAATTTTTTTGGATTCGTGGTGAAATATCCTACAATTTTTATTATTCTCACAAGGTCTATTTCTGAAAATTTTTAACATGAAAAATACAAATGTGAAAAACCTAGATCTATCATAACTTTAAATCTACAACTCCTCTGTGTCCAATTTTTGTCTATGTTGTGTGCTAGGCCATGGCTAGCTCCTGTGCCAAAAATTGCACAAATTTATGTTGTAAATCTTTTTATAAAAATATTTTTCCATTTCTACGGAATCTGCATAAATGATTTTTATAGCTAAAAGTATTTATGTTCTTGTGCCCAACTTGTGCACACTGTCTTGTTGTGTCAAAATACACATCTTGTGAATTAATCATGATTTTTGGTGTAAAGAAATATTTATTCTTGATTTATGCATGTTTTTCTTTGTAAATTAATGAGCTAAGATCAGTAGAGTTTCTAGGTGAATCTGCTGGTTATTTAGGCTTGTTTAGGTCCAGAGAGTATGCATGAGAAAGTTTGGATCATTTTGGTGCTTAATTAGTTTTGTATGCATTTAATTTGAATCACTAGCTAGCCTTTGTTAATTTCAATAGTATTTAATTTCCTAGCATCCAACACTTACATGTGGGTCCAATGGACCAGGATAGGTGCCTTTATGCTTAAGAAGCACTCCTTTAATTTTTGGTAAATTCATTGCTTAATAAAAGCTTCAAAGCCCTTTTAATATTAAAGGGAAATTAAATAGAGGAAAGCCCCTAATTAATTCTTTTTTCCTTTTTGAAAGTATTATCTAATTTTATTAAAAGAAAATTAAATATCCTTGCTGATAATAAATGAATTCATGGATAAAAATATTATTTATACCTTTGCTTGTGAAAATAAAAGGACTACCCATTCACATGAAATGACAAGTACAATAAAAACCTTTATTCAAATGTGCAATAAAAGAATAACCCATGTACAACTAGTAACCTCTTCCTGAAAGAGAAACACTATCTAGATGCTTGTTAAGGTGAATATGACCAACAAGAGTTGGATAAGACAACAAACTATCACATCACCTATACTTGCATTGCATTCCGTGTAGATCTTCCGGACGGTGATTACTCGCTTGTCCCGGAAACCGAGGAAGGAGGAGCGGAAGCCTCGCTGCAGTACGTGGAAGTGCTCGACACCGAGGGTGCCCAGGCTAATCCAGCTGACGAAGGCAAGCTCTGGTGCATCTAACCCAGTTTTCAAATTCTTTATTCAATTATCTATGGATGATTGTGCATTTACGTTCAGGAGTTGGATGAAACCCTAGATGTATGATCCATAGGTACCTTTGTCCTTACTAGTATGATAGGTCGATAGCTGCTAAGCTATAGGACCGTTACAAGTCGAGTGGTGACCTCACTCGCGAGAATAGGTTCCTAGATAGGAATCACAATATACCCTTAAATGGATTGCTCACGTGGTAAGAGCATGGGATCTGGGCTCCGGTCAAGTGGTTATGTGGGATAAGTGTTTGAACGTACTAAGCACATGTCGGGTATGGGACCGGTAAGCCTAGTACCTTAATGAGGCGGCGAGGGATCCTACCGTTACTACCGTTGACGCAAAACGTGCACCTAGCGCCAAACACACGGCAAGCCGAACAAGGCCGGCTTCACACGCGCGAAGAATCACGAGACGTGCCGGTCAATTTTTCCCGAAAATTAACAAAAAGATAAAGTAGTTAGATACCAAAGCTTGGAACTTGCTGGGTGGTACCGGACGAGTTCCATATCTACGGCTAGGAAGCCGGACGGATGACACATAGCTATAAAGAGCTATCGCAATAAACCGAAACCATTCGGGAATTTATAAAAGGAAAAGCAACATTGCCGAATGGATGACGTAGGCATGACGACGATCGGCTTTGTTTGAGCAAGGATGCACGTGCACGGGGCCATGACCGATCCCCATGATGATTAACATTAAATAAATGAATAAAGTAAAGCGCGAGCATAAACATGTAATAAACAAGCATGCATAGTTCCAAATCACTAGTCTACCGCATGTCTAGGTACTTTAAAACCCGTCGGGTACGATGCCAAGCAAATCTATCCACCGCATGATACAACTTGCATGAAAACCGTACCACTTTCCACAAATAGATCTATCGACCGCATGATACGATCTAAATATGGGAAGCTAAAAGCATACGTTATTTAAAGCATGAATTACGCACGTGTTCTACTCGTGAAGAAACATAACCGAATACGGCCGAACGTACCGATTCGGGGTCCATGAAGAAGGAACGAACATTACCAAGCGAATAAATCTATCGATTGATTTGAAATCTAATCCACCGGATGACTAGCTCCAAAGCAACCCAAAAACCTGCATCTACCGCATGATACTCAGTTCTTTCAAGATTTATACCAATGTTGGCAAGCTTGAACCCTCAACACGTAACAACCTAGATCGACTCGGTTTCGGCTATCGGAAAGCACAAGATCCACGTGTTAAAACACGAATTCTATTCGCATAAGGATCACGAAAAGGATAAAGCCGATCCAAACCCATCTAGATTGGGCAAAAGGTGTTACATGAATCTAAACATAAAGTAAAAACTCAAAGCAACACGAGGTAACTTAATGAATCTATTGGATCTTGCCAAAACCCAATAGAGCCGATAACTAGCTTCAAGCTAGATCTTAGCCTACCGCATGGCTCATGACCTAACAAGAAACCCTCTTGAACCAAGCTTGAATCTACCGCATGACACGAAGCATGGTAACAAGACTACTTGCATCGATCTAAATCCACCGCATGATACTAGACATGATACAAGGTTGCCGGTACTCACGAGAGGTCGACGGATCGATGAACCCTCTCGAAGAACTCGACGACACGACAAAAGGACTCTAGGGTTTGGCGTAAGGCCGGTGTGTATTGAAGAATGATTGTGTGTATTACATACATTCGGGGCTCATATTTATACCCGCCAAGTACAATCTCGAATGGATTCGCCGCCTAACTTATCTCTAAGCTTGATCGCCTATCCATCCATTCGTCCTTCCCGCTTGAGCCACGTCACCATCCAATCCCGCAAAATCAGCTCAACTGTTCCTTTGCCGAATGGAAACGAGATAGCCGACCGCGGATCTCTTTGCCGGATACATCCGAAAAAATCCTTCCTTCCACCCGACGGACTCCTCATCGAGCCGGACCCACAAGTCGACTCCTTACCAAATTTTGGTGTTAACACATGCCCCTTCAATTGCGGGATAAAAGTGATTTTGTTCCGCAATTGACTCCGACCACGAACATTTTCAAATCGAATCCGTCAACACCGTTCTTCTTTCCTCGCAATCCGCCGGAATCCTCGTCTAGATCCAAACCCTAGATCCCCTTGTTCTAAGCTCAAATCCCCAATGGCGGCTCAAAACCAAGATGCTCAGGTAAATTCCCCTCCCGTAAGCTTCATTCGGCATTTAGGTTTTCAATTTTACCTGAGATTTCTTTTCCGCTTTTCTTCAGGAGCCCTCTCTTGCGCTTTTGATTCGCACCGAGGCCAATTCAAGATCCTATTACCTTGGTCCCGTGGGAAACTCGATCCTCGAGATTTCATCGTGGCTGAATCTCAGAGGATCCCTTTCAAAGCGGCTCGTCCCCACCTCCTCGGTGGCAAGATGCTTTCAAGAACTGGCCCTTGCCTCCAATCGCAGGCTGGAAAACTTGGTACCGGAGGATTCTCGCAGACAAGAGTGCCATAACCCAAAACTGGGATACCCTCCGCATTGCTCAGTGCTTGGAGTTATCCTTGGCCGAGACCCCCAAGAATGAAGACCTCCTGATAGCAGCTTGCCATTTTTGGTCAAACGGCGTCAACGCCTTCCTCTTTGGCCACGGCCCGATGTCTCCAACTCTGGCCGATGTGTATATGATCACCGGCCTTGACATTACAGGATCCGTTCAACCCTGGGATTTCGAAGCTCTTCACGGCAAACGGGGGTGAAACCGGGAGCGGATACAAGAACTACATCTTGAAGCACATGAAGGACAATCCCCTTGGTGAAATTGAATACGGGGCATTTACGAACATGTGGCTATGCGAGTTCGTCTTCCGTGGTAAAGCCAATGAGCCTACCCCGAATCACATTGCAATGGCTTCTCATTTTGTCGGCGGCAACCGCCTCCCCCTTGGGAAATTCTTCCTAGGCAGTGTGTACCATATGCTTCACCAAACTGTCACCCAGATGTATACTAGCCAGAGGATAACATGTGTCAACGGTCCTTGGTGGTTTGTTCAGATGTGGCTGCAGCTTCACATGCATCAGATCGTTGGTGTTGATTTGAACACCAGACTCTTCCCTTCATCCAATCACCCTGAAGGGGAACCCCAAGCCACCAGAGGATGCCGAATTATGGAGAAGGCTGCTTCAACTTGTTCTTATTCGGCGGGACATCGGCCCGGCTTTTTGAGTCTGTTCTTCAAAGGTTTCCGGAATCCTCTCCGGCTCCCTTATCCGGACAATGACACTTTGATTTTCCCCCGTGAATTCTCTTTTGAATCCGAACGCCAAGATGGGAGATTCCTAGAGATCCTCAACATTATAATTCGCCCATGCATCTTCCGCCGCTGAATTCAATGGAGGAAGGCCGACCTATAGCACTTATGAATATTATCAGCCCAATGTAATGGCTCGGCAACTTGGGTGTGGCCAGATGCCCCAAGACTGTTTCTGCATGAATTCCTCAAGCCCAGAGAGGAAATCAAAGAACTCATGCACAGTAGCAGAGTCTTCCGTTATGTGTGCAGTCCCACTGTCTACGCCTGGCCTTTTGTACCCATAACCATAGCTCACTCCACCTTTAACTCCTGGTGGCAAGAACTCCATGATCATATCTTCAGTGAGCCTGTACACTTGTTCTGTGCAGAGTTGATGCCTGATTTTCATCCAACTTCAGAGGTAACGTGATGAACCATTGAATCAGACATATCCTCTTTCAATCATGATTCTGACCTTACTTCTCTTACCCACAGAACACAGTGCCTGCCCCTCGAGCCAGGAATATTACCTACAATGCCGTAGGCCGGTCTCGCCGCCGGGATTCGGGTCTCGAACCACTGCTCGGCTAATGGCTAGGTTTGCCACAACCGACCCAAGCCTTTCCAGCCTTGCTGCTGATAGGAGGCAAGGCTTGTCTCTAATAGCTCCCCCAAATGCCAAGAGGAGAAGAACTGTTAAGAAAGTCCTTGTTGAGGTAAAAACCTTTTCTTTTCTTGATCACAAGATTACTCGGTTACGATAAATCATATCTTGTGCATTTTCGGACCGAGTCCAGCAATCTTCGGTGCCGAACACCTCGCCAATGCCCTATCCACCGGTATGACCTTTCTTGTCCTCTTTTGAGGATGAACACCGGCATTTATCTTTTAATTTGACACTTGCGGAAGAAACAATGGAAGAACAACTTGTGGACGTCCCAGTGTCTCAACAAGCAAGTCCACCTAGGGTTGAATTACCTATCCCAGTGGAGATCTCATCTTCATCAGGGACTCAATCACCCTCTGCAGAAGCAATGAATTCTCCAGAGATGAATCTCCCAATCCAGCCAGAACCATCAAGTCCTCCAAGGGCACAATCACCTGCTGGTCATGCAGAGACACCAACCCTAGCAGAGGTGAACCCATCTTCTCTTCAGCCAGAAGCCCATGAGTTGCCAGCAACTGCATCAACACCTTCTCACTTAGAAGCTTCAGCTCTACCTGGAACACCTTCTTCACCTGTGATTGCCCCTGAACAAAGTCCTGCCCCAGCTCATGAGGTACTCATTTGCACTTAACTCTGCTACCTTTACTTTTAGCACTCCTAACTCGGCAATACTGCTTTCTTAGGATCAGGCCCCATCATCATCAAGTCTGTCAATGGGGAACAATCCAGTTGCCGAGGCGATGGAAGGAGTGCATCAAACTCTGTCAGAGGCGGTGCTAGAAAAGCTCAGAGAAATTGTTGCCTGGCTAGAAAGAGACGCACAAGATCAGTTCAAGGATCTCGATCACTTTGAAGAGATGCTTGAATCTATTAGCCAAGAACTCCCTGAGGACATCAGTGCTTCTCTTGCATCTATCTGTGGCCTGGAAATCCACTATGTGCCCATAAGGCAGGCTTTGAGGAAAGTGCGCTCCCGCCCGGCTATTGAAAAGAAGAGAGCCAATCTTGAACAAGCCATGAACGGGGCGCAATCCCAAACAGAGAGCCACAAAGATACATTGGCCAATCTGCAAGCTTCTTGTGATTTAAAAATTGCCGGAAAAGCCGCTGCTGCGGAGGCGGGACCGAGAAGCTCGTCGAGGTGAGATAGAGGCCGATAACAAGAAAATAGCCGAGCTCCCTGGATTGATAGAGAAGACCCAAGAGGAAGCAAAATTGGCTATAGCCAAGATGGAACAATGCGATGCAGAACTCACCACCTTGTCTAGTGCCCAGAAAGATTGCCAAGAGCGGTTGGACAATTTCCGCCAAGCAACATCAAATGTCCGTAGTGTGATCGCGAAATACTTGAACATTTAGACGCTTCAATTGATGTATAACCGAATTGGTCGCTCTTGTAATATTTGTTCTCGCAATTTTATTTCCTTTTTCTTCTGCGCACCTTCAAGTGTAATGCTGAACGACCTATTCGACAAAGAAATGCCAACACCCGAATGGCACTTTGACTCTTCTCGGCCGAGCCGATCAACCGAATGTGACTCGGCCCTAGAACTCCAAGCGACCCGTTAGCGGGGCCGGCCAAGGAAACCTTTCCATCTTCCGATTTTCTTGGGATATGCGCCACGATCCAAAGCCACGACTCGAGGCCACGATCTGTCTTGCCAGGCCTATAAATGAAACCGTAGGTGCCCCTAACTCTCCACCAAGCCTTTTAGCTCTCGAATCTTTGCCAATCTCAGTTCTTCTTCTTTCCAAACAGTGCACATCCCAAAGCAACATGGTGCGCCGCCTCAACCGCCGCCGTGCCTCTGATGAGGCAGAGGGGAGCAGCGCCAATGCGCGCCGGAGGCAATGATCGTCGATTCCTCTTCTTTGCTTCACCTTTGATCTTTTCTTGTTTTGACGATCATCTCCCTTTCAGGTTGATTCAGTGGAATCCGTCTCCTGCGCCGGCCAATCAGCCCCTTCCGGACGACTCCTCGGAGTCCGACGGCCACTCCCCCGTGCCCTACGGGGAACTCGACGCCCTCCGCTTCAAGGCGGAGCTGGAGACGGCCCAACGCGAGTTGGAGGACGTCTCCAAAAAGGCGGGCATAGCCGAGCTGGAGTGGGAGGACCAGCGCAAACAGCTGCTGGAAACCATTGACGGTACAGCTCTGAAATCAAATCTTTGATCCAACCTGGTTTTTGATGCTAATCTCCTTTCTTCTTGCTCCTTGCAGCCCGCGATGCCGAGCTCAACCAGTCGAAGGCGCGGTGGAGCGGTGGCCGACAAGGTGAACGCTCGCGGTGACACGTCGGCGGAGCGCCTTGCTGCGGTGGAGCACCGCGTTGACGAGGTGGCCACCCATGGCGTTCTCTTGGGCACTACCCCGGGCACGGGCTGCCATGGCGATGCACACGGACGTCGACTACTCCACCGGGCCGCGCGGCTTCCGGGCGACGCGCCGGAGGACATTGAGGAGATCGAGCTCATCCCGGAGCGCCTAGATGGCCACGGCGACGCCATTGCCGAAATCACTCATCCCCAATCCGTGCCGAACAGGCTAGATTGTATTAGGGATGTTTGAATATCGGCAATAAATGAAGAACTTTTGAATTCGTGCTTGCTCTGTGATGATTTTCTTTACATTTGCATCCGTGAATCTTGTTTTTCCTTAAACGTATCCGGAAGCTGTCTTGAGCCGAATACGCGAGAACAGATGCCCCTTGGCGCAAAATCCACAGAAGATCCCTGAATCGGCAATCCGTAAGCACTGTTCAAGCAAAAACCCTTCGCGTCCGGGAAGAAAACCCTGCCGTTTGGTATTCCAACAGTGTGTACTGGCCGATCATCACTCCCAATGCACCCCTTCGGTCAATAAAATAGCCTGCTGAGATGCCCTGCAAATCCACTCGCACACTCATCCATCACTTCTCATCTCCTCCCCTGTCTCCAGAGGAAAAAACCCCAAGGCCATGGACAAGGGCAAGCAACCCCAGGAGAGCAGCCCTCCAAAGAAACGCACGATTCGAAGGTGAGTTTTCCCCTTGATTTACCTCCTTGTTTCACACATGATCTTGCGCTTTACCTCCTCTTCTTTTCCCCTTTCAGCCTCGATTTGCTTCCTGAAGAAATCATCGGGACCGAAGACGTGCCCGAGTACATCTCCTCCGATTCCTCCCTCGAAGCAGAGGACGCCACGCCTGAACAGAGGACCAGCCATCAACTGCGCCGCCGCGTTCGGCACCTGGAGCACGGCCTCAGGGACATCTCCGCTCGTTGCCAAGTCGAACGCGAGCTCGCATGGCTCTGGAGGCATTAGTAGGGGGTAAATGTTTCTGATTTCTTCTTGACTTTGTGCCCGCATCTGGATCTCTCGCCCCTAACATCCATTCCTCTGTTTTAGATGTCTCTGACAGGTACAACAACTTGAAAGCGGCCTGGGACAGCTTGGTGGAGGCCGCAAATCATGGTCACCCCCGTGCATTCCAAGTTGTCGTCACGCTGGTCCTGGAACAACTGAAGAGGGAGCAACCGGAGAAGAAGCAAAGAAAAGATTGAATCATACTTTCGCTTCTTCCTCCACGCCTTCTGCTTCCCACCTCCTTGAGGTCCTGATCACCAGGGTTGTCGGATGTAAACCAGCAAGAAGCAGTTGTAATGTAGTTTTATGCTAAGGGCAATGCATCTAGGCACTGGCCATTTCTTCTGTTTGTGAATTTTGTTCTAAAGGCGGCCCCGTTCTTGAGCGCCGGCTGTTCCTGTGTCAGATGTGTGTAATCCCACTGCTGGTGATCATCGATCGATCTCAATACTAGGATAATATTTCTTCAGATATCTTCCATTTATCACGGCGGAAAATTCTTCTCCTAGTAAAGTTTTCAATATGTATGCATTACCAGGGACGCATCTGACCACACGAAAAGGCCCCTCCCAGTTAGGGGACCATTTGCCGAATTCGCTGTATTTAGTTCCAATCGGCAATAGCGCTTTCCAAACCAAATCTCCTTCTGCGAATTGCCTGACTTTTACTTTCTTGTTATAGTACTTGGCCACCCGCAGCTTGTTTTTCTCGATGTTTTCCGAGGACCCTAAGACGGATCATGTGTAAATCCTCTAGCTCATCCATCATTAGGCCACGGTAATCTTTGGAGCTCAAATCTTTACGTAACACAACTCTCCTTGAATCGATTGCATCTCCCAAGGTAGAACCGCGTGGTGTCCATAAAACCAATTCATAAGGAGAGGTCTTTGTAGCTCCATGGGGGGCCATTCGGTAAGCCCACGGTGCCTCACTGAGTACCGAATGCCACCTTCTTGGCTTCTGGTCGATCTTCTTTTGTATCGGCTTGATCATGATCTTATTAGAAGCCTCCGCTTGACCATTAGCTTGGGCATAATAGGGAGAAGAGTTAAACAATTTGATTCCCGTGCTTTCGGCAAACTCTCTGAACTCTAGTGACACGAATTGTGCCCCTTGATCAGTTGTGATTGTCTGAGGGATTCCAAACCGATAGATGATGTGCTCCTTGACAAATTCAACCATGTTTTCCGACGTCACCTTCTTCAGTGGGATCGCCTCAACCCATTTAGTAAAATAATCCGTAGCCAAAAGCACGAACTTATGCCCCTTACTAGATGGTGGATTAATCGGCCAATCAAGTCTATACCCCGCCCCCCGAATGGCCATGGCTTGATGATAGGATTCAATGCCTGACGCGGGGACCCTTTGAATATTTCCAAACCTCCGGCGGTCCCGACATCCCTTGTAATACTTAAAGCAATCCTCTAATATCGTCGGCCAAAAGCACCCGGCTTGTCTTATAACCCATTTCATACGGTAGGCCGATTGGTGCGCTCCACATATCCCATCGTGCACTTCGCTCATCATGTTCTTGGCTTCTTCCGGACCCGAGCATCGTAATAATACCCCATCTAATGATTTATAGAACAAATTGTCATCCGGAAGAACGAATTTTATGGCCCTATACCGAGCTTCCTAGAGACCTTTCGTGATGGATCCTTCAAGTAATCAACGATCTCTTTCCTCCAATCTTCTTCTCGCAAGATCCGTCCCCGGTGCACATACCTCGCAGCAAACGCTTCTTGACTCTCTTTGTAACCGGAGGCGCTTTGAGCCGGCTTTGTTTGCTTCTTCATTATGTTCCCTAGGAATATCTTTGTAGAGTTACCAACGGGAAGCTCTTCAAGATTTCCCCGCATTCTTCGTAGTAACTCCTCGGCGCTTCACTTTTGCATTCGTATTGGCCGTTCAATTGCTTGATCACCAGCTCGAATCTCCATAAACTTCAACCGAAACGGCCCCGCCTTCTCTCAAATATTGAAGCCCTCGAAGCGATGCCTCGTACTCGGCTCGATTGTTTGTAACGAGTGGGTCGTATAGGGATGGCAAATTCAAACATCTCACCCTTAGGTGAAATTAGTAGGATCCCTACTCCCCCACCTTTACCACATGATGATCCATCAAAAAATAAAGCCCAGGGGGTAATTTCAAGCAAATCAATTGACGGATCGCGATGTTCAGTTATAAAATCGGCAATGATTTGTCCCTTGATAGCCTTTGCCAATTCGAACTTCAAATCGAACTCGATAAGGCCAAGATCCATTTGCCAATCCTGCCATTCAAAATTGGCATAGATAACATATGTTTTATTACATCGAACATGGAATACACGGTGCATTCGGCATTCAACAAGTAGTGCCGAAACTTTGTGCGAGGACCGGAGCGTCCCGGTGGTCGATGGATGACCGCTCCTCGGTGATGAGTGATTGACAACGGGTGTTGGACTCGACTCTTGGCTTAGTGCGCGGGTGTGTAGGCTGCGGCCTAGTTCGTGTTGTTGCAGGTGAAGAATGGGCGCGAAAGGTCTTCAGCCTTGAGGGGCCTCCGGGAGATGGAGAGACAAGTAGGCTCGGTTCGAGGGACCCGGTGGACAGCGGGACTGGGTGCGGGCCACATGGTGGCGACACGAGCAAGACGAAGTCATGGACAATCGAGCCGGTGCACGGTGGCGGTCAAGTCAAGTGGTTTGGCGGGAGGCCGGACCGGGCACGCGGGGTTTGGTGGTTTGCCCACAAAACCATCGGCGGACGGTTTCTTGGTTTGGGCCTCAAAACCAAGTCCGAGGGCCCAACACGACGAAGACGGGATCCGGGCTCTCTCTGTCCGCGACTTAGGATTTCATTTCCTCCCTCCCATTTCTCATTTTCGTAGCTATTTTTCTTCCATTTTCTCTAGGCTAGCATGAGAGCTTCATGAGGGATTTGTTGAGAGGGATGGATGCTAGGGCGGCATGCTAGACCTTGTGAATCTTTCCTGGTTTGTATAGAAGATTCGGGGTTGTGTTTTTGTGGCCTTTTTGTGCTTGTTTTCGTGCCTTTGTTCTCAGTTCGATTCCGCGGATTTGAGTGGGTTTCTCCCCGGATTTCTTTGAGGGATACATGGATAGATGTCTCGTGCATCTTTGTGATTGATCTTGTGCCCTCAAACGCCGGAAACCACTTGGATTCGAAGTTTTTCGTTCGGGGCTCTAGCTTTTGGTGGTGCTCAAAGGATTCGCGATTCCGGGTGATTTAGGGAGTTAGGAGGCAAGATTTTTGGGCTATAGCATCCTTGTGTGACGCTTTTCAAGTCCCCAAACTCTTGTCTCCATAGCTTCAACCGTTTGGGAAATCCGATGATGATTTGGGGGAGTTGACTTTCGGGGTCGGGCGTTTTCTGCTCTGTCCGCACCTGGCGGACAGTCCGCGAGGGGCTGGCGGACGGTCCGCGTGGCTAGGGTTCGTCCCGTGTTCTTCGTGTTCTTGCTCGTCTTTCGTTTCGATCCGTCGTGTTTTTGGTTTTCGGTTGGACGGAGTTTCGGACGGTCCGCGATGTTGGGCGGACGGTCCGCGGTGCACGGCGGACGGTCCGCGTGCTCCCCGCGGACGGTCCGTGGTTCGCGGTGTGCCACTGGTGGTTCTGTTGGCTTTAACGGACGGTTCGCGGCTCGGGCCGGACGTCCGCGGGTCGGGTGCGGACAATCCGCGTTACCCGGCCGGGACGGTCCGCGCGGCTCATCGCGGACGGGCCGCCCCGTCCGGCCGGACGGTCCGCCCGGGTCCGCGCGGTTGCTTCTTGGTTCGATTCCTCTCCTTCTTCTTTCGTGCTTCCGCGTGTGCTTTACGGAATCGTTCCTAAGGCTAGAGGTTGATCCATAACCTCGTGGTCTTGGCGATTGGTGTGTGATTCGATCCATCGCTCGTGTGTGACCGGGATTTGACTAGGGCATAGGCCGGGTTCTTTCGGAAGAATTTTTAACGGCTCCTATTCACTCCCCCCCCCTCTCTAGTCGCCATCCGATCCTTCTATTGGTATCGAGCCCGGTGCCGGATTCTTTGCGACTTTGACAAGTCTCGAATCCTAAGATGGCGTACGTTGAGCGGGGAGGTCCGCCGCACTTCGATGGCAAGGGTTACCACAAGTGGGCGGCTCGTATGAAGATCTTTCTTCGTGGAAAGGCTGTTGGATTTCATTGTGCTTGACAAGACCTATGCTATTCCGGTCAACATCCATACTCTTATGGTGACCGATGCCGGTGCTAAGGCCAAGTATGAGGCTAATGCAAAAGCCGTTGATCACTTGGTCCGGAGCTTGTGTGATCCGCAGTTTGAGCGTGTTCGCCATTTGAATCTTGCTTGGCAAATTTGGGAGAAGTTGTTGGTTGCTCACGGTGGTGATAACCATGTGAAGGCTCGCCTCTTTGTCTCTTACCGGATGCAATATGAGAATTTCACTCCACTTCCCGGTGAGGACATTGATGCGATGTTTCGCAGGTTCACCGCCATCGTGAACAACATGAAAGCTAATGTTGAGGATTTTCCCTACACCGAGCATGATCGGGCTTTAAAGCTCTTGCATGTCTTGGACCCAAATGTTTGGGGTGCTAAGGTTGAGGCCATCAAGGAGTCCGGGCATTATTTGACTATTTAGTTGGATGACTTCTTTTCTAAGCTCAAGTCGGCCGAGGTTGACGGGGAAGTTGCAATCCAAGCATGAGGGCTCGGCCGACCATAGTCTTGCTCTTGTGGGTGGATCAAAGGGGAAATCTAACCCTTCCCCGTCGACGTTTTCCTTGTCTTCTCTCATGTCCATTCCGGATGAGGAGTTTGATGTGCTTTGGGCGAGGAGGAGCCGGCCTTGCTCTCAAGAAGGTTTGAACGACTACACGAGAGTCGGAGGAATGCAAGGCGAGCTCGGGGACGTGCTACAAGTGTGGCAAGCGTGGCCACTTCATCGCCGAGTGCCGGAAGCGGAGGAGAACAAGTACAAGGTGAACGAGTACAAGGCGCACCCGAGGCGTGAAGACAAGTACTCCTCCAAGGGCAAGCACTTCAACAAGTCCAAGAGCAAGGACAAGGACAAGCGGCGACCGAGCAAGAGCGGCTACAAGAAGAACAAGGCAAGAGCGATGGTGGGCGGTGCGAGCGACGTTGACTCAAGCTCAAGCGAGGAGCGGTCAAGCTCAAGCGGCGAAGATGAAGACGTCGGGAGGCGCAATGGCAAGACGAGTGCAAGCCGGAACCTCGGTGGGGTGAGCCGTGTGGCGCTTGAGGGCTTTTGTGGCATGGCCCATAGCTCAAGCGGCAAGAAGAGCGAGAAGGAAGACAAGGTGACTCCGACTCGGAGGATGAGGTAAACCGTGACCCCGACTCTTTGCTTGCTGAGATTGCTAGGTTGAATGGCTTGCTCGACAACCTCGATAGTGTGCTTAGAGATGCCAAAAAGATGAGGAAAGATCTTAGGGCACAACTTGAGAATGCTAGCGAGAAAGTAGGAGAGCTAGAGTCAAAATTGCTTGAATTGAAACTTGAGAATGACTCTTTAAAACTTGCTCCTACTACTCCTGATGATGTTGAATGTGTTGAGTGTGATGCATGGCTGAATGAGATTAAACTGCTTAATGAGAAGAATGCTTCCACTTTGGCTAAACTAGATGCTCTTAGGACTGAATATGATGAGCTTAAGGCTAGACCCACTTTGCTTGGTGCTTGTAAATCATGTCCTACTATGCATGCTAAGCTTGTTGATGCTCGTTCTACCATTAGTTCTTTGGAAGCATCTTTGAAATCTCCTGTTGTCAATGCATGCACTAGCTGTGATGAAGTTACTTTGTGCAATCTTGAACTTACTTCCCGCTTGGATGTCATCTATGAGGAGAATGACTATTTGAGGAAGGTGTTGGGTTGGTTGTACGGGAAGGAACCTCAATTGAAAATCATGATTGAGGAGTTCAAGAGAGGCGGATGGTCGTGGTTTGGGTTTTGAGAAGTTGGGTGAGAAAGTGGGAGAGAACGAGTGGGGAGAGTGTGTATGAGAAGTGTGTTGAGTCTAACCCCGAGTTTGAGGTGATCGGAGACATCCAAGTCCCACTTCCAAAAGCACCCAAGAACTCTTTCACACCAAAGCCCAACCACCTTTGCAACAAGCTTGACACAACCCAAGATCCACCCAAATTCCCACCTAAGACAAATGACTTCCGAAACCTTAGGTGAAGTTTGTGGGTGAGAAGGGTGAGAAGCCTAAAGAGAAGCCGAGCCAAAACCAAAAGCCATCCCCTTCGGTGTGAGTATTGTGGCAAGGAGAGACACCTTGCGAGTTTTTATACAAGAGGAAGAGGGATGAGAAGCTTGCTAGGGAGCAAGCGAACCGGGACGGTATCGCCGGTCTCATGGTATTCCCGAGCCTAGAGTGCCACTTCCACGGGGTGTGGGAAGTGTGAAGAGTGTTGGTAGAGTTGGAGCTCGAGTGGCGGGTTTGTGAGGAGGGATGAAGGTGTGCGTGCTTGGTGAGAGGTTTGGTCGGGCTCATGGTGGCTTTGCTTTGGACGTCCCCCCACTCGTCCTCGGTACGGGTTTAGGGGAGATGATCGCAACTTTGGGTTCCGGAGGAACTACGGACCACGTTTTCCTCCTCGTGGTGCTCGTACTCCTCCCATGGGACATGGGAAGTTTGGTGGCAATGGAATGATGTTTGCTAACCCCTCCTTTGAGCGAGATGGCTTGACACCGGTTTAACTTTCTTTATGCTAACCCCGAGTGTCGAGTCGCTAGCTCATTCTCGTTCTTGTTTCGACTGCGGGCGGGGAGGCTTGGAGGACATTTGGTTGATCGACTCCGGGTGTTCTCGACACATGACCGGAGATAAGAAGTGGTTCTCCAGCCTCACCCCAGTGAAGGAAAAGATGTACATCACATTTGGGGACAATGGACGAGGAAGGGTGCTTTCGGAGGGGGTTGTGCATGTGAGTGACAAGGTAACATTGAAGAGAGTGGCTCTTGTGAAGTCTTTGGGTTTCAATTTGCTTTCGGTTTCTCAGTTGCTTGATGAGGGTTTTGAGGTGCGTTTCAAGTCTGGCGAGTCTCGTTTGCTTGATTCTCGAGGTGATCTTGTCTGTATGATCATCCCCGAGGGTCAGATTTTCAGGGCTGATTTCTCTCGTTCTTTGGGTCCTGCTCGCCTGTTTGATGGCCGGTCCTTCTTCGATTTGTGGAAATGGCATAGGCGGTAGGGACACTTGAGCTTTGATTTGGTTTCCCGCTTGAGTGGTCTTGATCTTGTCCGAGGATTGCCGAGGTTGAAGCTTGAGAAGGATTTGGTTTGTTCTCCGTGTAGGCATAGCAAGATGGTAGCTACTCCCCATCCAGCCCCGACCGATGTCATGACCGAGCGTCCGACGGAGCCGTTGCATATGGATCTTGTTGGGCCAGCTCGAGTTCGCTCGGTGGGTGGGAAGTGGTATGTCCTTGTTGTGGTGGATGATTACTCTCGCTATGCCTGGGTGTTCTTCTTGGAGGATAAGAGTGAGACTTTCGGTTTTGTTCGAGATCTGATCGTGAGGTTGAAAAACGAGAGGCATGGGAATGCTATTTGAGCTATCTGCGGTGATAATGGCTGCGAGTTCAAGAACTCTCGTTTTGATGCCTTTTGTCGTGATCTAGGTCTTGAACATCGGTATTCGACCCCTTATGTTCCCCCTCAAATTGGAGTTGTGGAAAGGAAAAATTGGACTCTTTGTGAGATGGCTAGGACGATGCTCGATGAGCACGGGACTCCTAGGAGGTATTGGGGCGAGGCGGTCAATACGGCTTGTCATGTTTCCAACGGGATTTTATTGCGAGCTTTCAAGAAGAAGACCCGTTATGAGTTGATGCATGGTCGGGCACCCAAGGTGAGTCATTTTCGAGTCTTTGGCTACAAGTGCTTTATTCGAAGATGGGGAAAACTCGACAAGTTTGAGGCTAGGTCTAGTGATGGTATTTTCTTTGGATATGCTAACCACTCTAGAGCCTATAGGGTGCTTAACCTTGAGACTAACAAAATCATGGAGACTTGCGAGGTGACCTTCGACGAGACAATGCCATGTACCTCTCTTGGCTTTGAATGTGCGGGTGATGAAGAGATGGTCAAGGACCTCTTTGAAGAGGAGAAAGATGAAGTCGGAGATGATGATGGGGAGAACCATGCGCCTGAAGCTGAGTGTGTACCCACTACTTCCCCTACGACCACTATGGAGCGTGGACCGTCTACTTCATGGACAACGACGGTGCAACAAGAGGACCAGGCGAGAGAAGCTGAAGTTGAGGGGGAGGTAGTCTCGAGGCGTGAGGCTCCCCGGCGGATTCAAGAAGTGCATCCCCTGTCGAAGATCATTGGAAACATCGACGAACGCACTACACGGTCGAGGTCCAGGAATTCCTCTCATTTTGCTCATGCTGCTTTTGTTGCTACCTTTGAGCCCAAGGACATTGGACATGCTTTATCTGATGCAAACCGGGTCAATTCTATGCATGAGGAGTTGGAAAACTTTGAGAGGAACTAGGTGTGGGAGTTAGTTGAACCACCTCCAAATTGCCATCCCATAGGAACCAAGTGGGTTTGGAAGAACAAAGAGGGAGAGAATGGGATGGTTGTGAGGAACAAGTCCAGACTTGTTGCTCAGGGGTTTAGCCAGAAGGAGGGGATCGACTATGAGGAGACCTTTGCTCCTGTGGCCCGTCTTGAGGCAATTCGGATCCTTCTAGCCTTTGCCGTGGCTAAAGGGTTCGGGTTGTTTCGGATGGACGTGAAGAGTGCTTTTCTGAATGGGGTCATAGAGGAGGAGGTGTATGTGAAGCAGCCACCTGGGTTTGAGAGCGAGTTGTACCCACACAGGGTGTACAGGTTGAAAAGGGCTCTGTATGGGTTGAAAGAGGCGCCCCGTGCTTGGTATGGGAGATTGAGAGGTTCTCTTTTGAGCAGAGGGTTTGTGATGGGTATAGTTGATAGGACTCTGTTTCTCCTCAAGCATGGAAATGACTTTTTGATTGTTCAGATATACATGGATGATATTGTCTTTGGTGGCTCGTCACATAACCTTGTTGCCAAGTTTGCAGATGAGATGAGCAGGGAGTTCGAGATGAGCATGATGGGCGAGTTGCAGTATTTTCTCGGGCGCGAGATCAAGCAAGTGAAGGACGGTACATTTGTGCACCGGACCAAGTACACAAAAGACATGCGAGGAAGTTCCGGATGCAAGATGTGAAGCCGATGTCGACTCCCATGGGGAGTACGGCCACTTTGGATGCGGACGAGGACGGAGAACCGGTGGACCGGCGGGAGTACGGGAGCATGATCGGCTCCCTCCTCTACTTGACGGCGACGAGGCCGGACATACGGTTCGGCGTGTGTGTCCGTGCGCTCGTTTTCGAGCTTCGCCGAGGACATCACATCGACGGGCCGTCAAGAGGATTTTCGGTACCTACGATCCGCCCCTGGTCTTGGCCTTTGGTATTCTTCCTCCTCAACTCTTTCTCTTCATGGTTTTTCCGATGCGGACTTTGCCTGGTTGTCGAGTCAAGAGGAAGTCTACTTCCGGTACTTGCCGCTTTCTTGGGTCTTCGTTGGTCTCATGGTCTTCCCGCAAGCGGTCTAGTGTAGCTCGGTCTACCACCGAGGCGGAGTATGTTGCTTGCCGCGAGTTGTTGTTCCCACTGTTGTGGATTTCATACACTTTGAGAGACTTTGGTGAGGAGTGCACCCGCATCCCACTTCTTTGTGATAGCACCAGTGCCACAAGCGTAGCCAAAAACCCAGTGCTTCACTCCAGAACCAAACATATAGAAGTGAGGTATCATTTCTTGAGGGACAATGTGGAGAAAGGAACCATTGTGTTGAGCCATGTCCCTACCCAAGATTAGCTTGCAGACATTTTCACAAAGCCTCTCGACCAAGCTACTTTTGTGCGCTTGCGGGGGGAACTTGGGGTTTGTTGCCCTTTCTAGTTGATTCTTGGGGGATTTCCTTTTGTATCATATGTACCATACCATGTTTACTTTGATGTATATACATGCTTTGCTTGTTGTACAAACCATGGTAGGATAGCCATCTTGTCATATATCATGTTGCATTTGTATCATATTGCATTTTAGGATGATGAGCTTCTTTCATATGCCATTTTTGAGTCTCTTTGGCTATTTGTGAGATATTGGTCATATATGTGGAGACATGGTGATGTGAGGCTATGCTCTTGTAATATTTGAGATATATGTGTGGTGAGATAGCCCCTTTTGAAATAAATGCTAATCTTGACTAATTTTTGATGAAATATGCTCCACTTATGTGTAGTTGTGTATCCATGTCACAGTTTGGTCTAAATGTGCTTTTCATGCTTAGATTGTGCTTGTATGCCTTGTTCTTGCATTCGGGCCAAAGGACGAATATAATTGTGAATGTTTAGCCTATGTTGCATTCATGGGGGAGCATAAGCTTCTTTTTGCCGCAAAGGCAATTCATGTACCATAAAATGAATTAATCTTGAAAAGAAGTGTGTATGCTTGAAAAATGCTCCATCCATCATGTCTATGCTTAAAATGTCTTATCTTTCACATATGGGTGCAAAACATGTTGCATGATGTTCACCAGTGGAGAAGTCTCCTCGAAATGGACACATGGCTCATGAGCTTTGACATGACATGCTTTGCTTTATGGGTGTTTGCCATGATCTTTTGCTTGAGAACTTGATATCCTTGTATGATCTTTGAATGGTATGCATGTTTGTGGCTCAAGTGTGACATGGATAAGATTTTACATGTGAAGCGAGCCTTCTTTTGGTAAAAGCGCTTAAATCTGAAAATTTTGTTTTGTCACATGCTTGTATTTTCATATATTACTTGTGGCAATGCTTTGACTATGCTATGATTCATATGTGTGATCTTTGTCTCATTTTTAACCTTTGACACTAGATTTGGTCTATTTGAGAAGCTCATGTAGATGTTTATATGCTTTGTTTTGCATTTCGCATTTTCACCTTGATTCATACATTGTCAACAAGGGGGAGAAGAGGTGAGCTTAATGAAAGTTCGAAGAGGTGAGCTGAAATTTGGGATTTGCATCCACATGTTCGGGGGGGAGTTTGCATTTGTTCGGGGGGAGCTTTCTTGCTTGTTTTCGGTGTGGAGTTTGTGCTTTACTTGGCTTGTGACCTTTCTTCGCCTTTCTTCGGTTTTGGTCATGAGTTGAGCTTCTTCGTTTTTCTTTCTTCTTCCTTTCTTTCTTTCTCTCGAATTTCATTTCGCGTTGTGTGTTGTCAATGCACTCATCAAGGGGGAGATTGAGGACCGGGAGCGTCCCGGTGGTCGATGGATGACCGCTCCTCGGTGATGAGTGATTGACAACGGGTGTTGGACCGACTCTTGGCTTAGTGCGCGGTGTAGGCCGCGGCCTAGTTCGTGTTGTTGCGGGTGAAGAACGGGCGCGAAAGGTCTTCGGCCTTGAGGGGCCTCCGGGAGATGGAGAGACAAGTAGGCTCGGTTCGAGGGACACCGGTGGACGGCGGGACTAGGTGCGGGCCACATGGTGGCGACACGAGCAAGACGAAGTCATGGACAATCGAGCCGGTGCACGGTGGCGGTCAAGTCAAGTGGTTTGGCGGGAGGCCGGACCGGCACGTGGGGTTTGGTGGTTTGCCCACAAAACCATCGGCGGACGGTTTCTTGGTTTGGGCCTCAAAACCAAGTCCGAGGCCCAACACGACGGAGACGGGATCCGGCGTGTCGGGAAGCTTCGAGGCGGAGGACACGCGGCGGGATCGCATGGCTTGCGTCGGGAGGACGCGGGGTGCGGCAAAGGCGTGGCCATCCGATGGCAAGACCCACAAACATTACCTAAATGCCCCTACGTGGGTTGTATCGCCGTAGTTTAGTTAGGGGTAGTCGAGTCATTTACCACTCCGCGGGGACCCGATATACAAGCCATGAGTGTGTGTGGATGGGTCTCTCTCTCCGCGACTTAGGTTTTCATTTCCTCCCTCCCATTTCTCATTTTCGTAGCTATTTTTCTTCCATTTTCTCTAGGCTAGCATGAGAGCTTCATGAGAGATTTGTTGAGAGGGATGGATGCTAGAGCGGCATGCTAGACCTTGTGAATCTTTCCTGGTTGGTATAGAAGATTCGGGGTTGTGTTTTCGTGGCCTTTTTGTGCTTTTATTCGTGCCTTTGTTCCCGGTTCGATTCCGCGGATTTGAGTGGGTTTCTCCCCGGATTTCTTTGAGGGATACATGGATAGATGTCTCGTGCATCTTTGTGATTGATCTTGTGCCCTCAAACGCCGGAAACCACTTGGATTCGAAGTTTTTCGTTCGGGGCTCTAGCTTTTGGTGGTGCTCAAAGGATTCGCGATTCCCGGTGATTTAGGGAGTTAGGAGGCAAGATTTTTGGGCTATAGCATCCTTGTGTGACGCTTTTCAAGTCCCCAAACCCTTGTCTCCATAGCTTCAACCGTTTGGGAAATCCGATGATGATTTGGGGGAGTTGACTTTCGGGGTCGGGCGTTTTACGCTCCGTCCGCACCGGCGGACGCCTCCGCGAGGGGCGGCGGACGGTCCGCGCGGCTAGGGTTCGTCCCGTGTTCTTCGTGTTCTTGCTCGTCTTTCGTTTCGATCCGTCGCATTTTTGGTTTTCGGTTGGATGGAGTTTCGGACGGTCCGCGGCGTTGGGCGGACGGTCCCGCGGGTGCCCGGCGGACGGTCCGTGGTTTGCGGTGTGCCACCGGTGGTTCCGTTGGCTTTAACGGACGGTCCGCGGCTCGGGCCGGACGGTCCGCGGGTCGGGTGCGGACGGTCCGCGTTACCCGGCCGGACGGTCCGCGCGGCTCATCGCGGACGGTCCGCCCTGTCTGGCCGGACGGTCCGCCCGAGTCCGCGCGGTTGCTTCTTGGTTCGATTCCTCTCCTTCTTCTTTCGTGCTTCCGCGTGTGCTTTAAGGAATCGTTCCTAAGGCTAGAGGTTGATCCGTAACCTCGTGGTCTTGGCGATTGGTGTGTGATTCGATCCATCGCTCGTGTGTGACCGGGATTTGACTAGGGCATAGGCCGGGTTCTTTCGGAAGAATTTTTACCGGCTCCTATTCACTCCCCCCCTCCCCCCCCCCCCCTCTCTAGTCGCCATCCGATCCTTGATGTACACGAGTAGTACACGCACAAGCACGGCTTTTCCGTAGCCGAATACCCGGTCTCGGGATCAAGCGGTTTTCGGCTAAGATATGCTACTACCCGCTCCTTCCCTTCGAATTCTTGAATAAGGGCCGATCCAATGGTTTGGGTATCGGCCGCCACGTACAACTTGAAAGGCTTATCCAGTCGAGGAGGGACCAACACGGTGGCTCCTTCATGTACTTGCTTGATCTCATCGAAAGCCTTTTGTTGTTCGTCGCCCCATGTGAACTTCGATCTTTCTTTAGCTTCGGCGGTGGAGAGAATGGCAAAACCTTCGTGACAAATTTGCAATGAATCTTCTCACGAAATTAATTTTGCCGAGCGAAGTGATTGCAACTCCTTGAGATTAGTTGGAGGAACAACTTCATCGATGGCCTTCATGCTCTTCTTGCCAACTTCAATTCCCCCCTCGTGGACTAAAAATCCCAAGAACTCTCCGGTGATACCCCAAAAGCGCACTTGTTTGGATTCATCTTTAAACCATGCTTCCGGGTGCACTCCAAGGTCCTCTTCACATCTTCCAAATGTGTGTCATGACTTAGAGACTTGATTACCACATCATCAATGTAAATTTCCACGACTTTGCCGATCAACTCGTGGAAAATGTAATTCATGGCTCGCTGATAAGTTGCACCGGCATTTTTTAACCCAAATGTCATGACTATCCATTCAAACAGGCCTATATGACCAGGACACCTGAAGGCTGTCTTTGATATGTCTTCTATTGCCATGAATATTTGGTTCTATCCCGCGTTGCCATTCATGAAACCGATCACTTTGTGTCCACTGCGCGCGTCAATTAACAAATCGGCAATAGGCATGGGGTAACCATCCATCGGAGTAGCTCTGTTCAGATCCCTGAAATCTATGCAGACCCTCATCTTTCCATTCTTCTTGTAAACAGGGACAATGTTAGAAATCCACTCCGCATATCTGCATGGCCGAACGAAGTTTGCATCAAGTAATCTTTCAACTTCTTTCTTCACATCGGCCAATACCTCATCCTTGTAGATTTTCCGGGGTGGTTGCTTGTATGGTTTGAAACCAGATTTGATTGGCAACCGATGCTCAACGATAGAACGATCCAATCCGGCATCTCCGAATAATCCCGTGCGAAGCAATCTTTGTATTCCTTGAGAAGCTTGATTAATTCCTTCCTGAAGTCTGGTTGCAAGTTTGCGCCGATGAACGTCGGCCTTGGCTTATCACCGCTTCCAATGTCAACCTCTTCTAATTTATCAGCCGACATAAATCCTCGCCCCAACTTGCCATCAGTGCCATCTACGGGGTTCTCCATTAAAAATTACTATAAGAGCCGACTGCTTGAATCGGCTGTTGATCGCTGCTGACAGGTTCAACAGGACCTTCTCCCCAGTCTTTCCCTGAGAAGCAGTCAATGCCTTGATACTCCCAGAAAGCTGGTTCCATGTTTGCAACGCTCACGGAGTCATCTGCTTGGACAACCTCAATATCATCATCCACCCATTGGATGAGCTGCTGGTGCATGGTGGATGGGACGCAGCAATTGGCATGAATCCAGTCCCGTCCAAGCAGTAGGCTGTAGGCTCCTTTACCTTCAATAACAAAGAAGGTCGTGAGAAGTGTCTTGGACCCGATCATCAGATCCACGTGAGCGCATCCCTTGGTATCTGAAGGGTTCCCAGCGAAATCATTCAGTATTATGCTTGTAGGCGTCGATCGCTTGGGCCCATGCCAAGTTTCCTGAAGGTGGTGTACGGCATTACGTTGACTGCCGCTCCACCGTCGACAAACATCTTGGTCAATGGCTTGCCATTGACGTATCCTCTCAAGTACAGCGGCCTCATGTGTCGATTTTTGGCCGGTTTGTCGAAGATTGCCTGCTTGGCCAGCACCAGTTGTGCCATCATCCCCTCGACCTCGCTCGTCATCTAGGGACGCCTCTTCTCGCACAACCCGGTTAGCGGGAGCCATGAATTCGTTCGGCGAGAAAATATACCATGCATGTTGGAGCCGAACGCCTTGACCCTTCCGGTTGGTCCTTTGGACGCCACACCTGCTTTGTTTGGATCCCGGCCTGCCTCAGTTCACGGTTCCTCAAGCGTTGAACCCGTCTCTTCTGACTTTTCCGTAGGCCAGGCGGGCACCATTGCCCCTTCTGCCAGATGTACTCGTCCTCATCCTCTTCTTGATCAGCCCACCTTAAATCAGCTTGCCGCTTCCTGGGGTGATCAATGATTTCAATTTTTTGGCGCCGATCCTCGTTAGGGTGGATCCTTCCAATTCTCTCATGGACGGATCGGCGATTGGCAGTCTCCTGCCTGTACTCAAAATATCTGTCACTGCACTCAGGACAGTTCCTCAGCGTGGGCAGCTTCAAACCCTCGTTCCAACAGTGCCTGAAGAACGCACATCCCCAGTGCGCGCGCTCCTCTCACGCGTGTCTTGCTCCCGAGTCCCTTCGTGTGCTTCCTCTTCGGCTCGCGCTTCTCCTCCTCGTATTTGCGCTTCCGGTAACGCTCCTTCTCCATCCGGCGCTTCCACTTGTTGAGGAGGATATGCGTGGTCACCCCGGGCTTGGCTTTGGATGATTCCCCCGATTTCGATGTGGCTTTTGAGAATGCGGGGGGCTTCACCATGCATCCGCTCCAAAGTTACTTGACGCCCGGGTCCACCGTTCCATCCTCCGCCTAGCCCCGGGCGAGGTCAAGACTTTGACCTTTCCCTTCTCCTCGGCCGTCACCATGTTGACGAGAGAAGCCCACCATGTTCCGAGGGAAGGGGTGGCCGTCCGGCCTTCATCTTGTTGTCAAATTTGAGGTGCCCCTCCCGGATGGCTTTCCGGATCTTCATCCCGAAGACCCCGCAGCGTTGATGGAGTGCGAGTCTCCGTCGTGGAAGCCACGGTAACGTTTCCCCTTGACTCCATCGGGCCGAAGCATGGAATGCCCTTCGGGCGGTACCGATTCGGCCTTCCTTCACTAGGAGCTCAAACGGCTTGTCACCCTTCGTGATATCGAAATCGTAGGTGCCCTTGGTCCGTTTGACCCAAGACCGATTCATCGTTAAAGGCTCTTTCCCCCACATGATTTCGGCCGCGGCCACATCCGGTTCATCATCGAATCCTCAATCGAGTTGGCCTTGTCCAAGAACTGGTTGTAGATGTCCGCCACGTCATGCTTGCTTGCCAAACCCGGCATCCTTCTTGAAGCCATACGCCCGGTTGATCATTAACGACGGCTTTTGAGACAGTCGTCCCGGGTTTTCAAACTCCATGCCGAACAGCTTCTCACGCACGGCCGGCAGCATCCCAGCGACGGCCATATCGGCCAACTGGTCATCTGGCAAGTTGAGCGAGAAGCACATGCCCTTAACCTCCCTGAATCTCCTGAGAAATTCCAATGGTGTCTCGTTGTGCCTCTGTTTCAAGGTGGCAAGGTCGATCGGCCTTCTTCTACGAGCCGCCACCGAAATAGTGGGCGTGGAATTTCCGTTCCAGGTCCTTCCATCCGCCGACCGACTCGGGGGGTAGGGACGAGAACCACCTTGGAATGCGGGCTGTCGGTGACGCGGGGAAGTATCTGACCCTGAATGTTTCCTCAGCTGAGCATTCCCCGAGCTGCATCAGGTAACGAGCAATGTGCTCCACTGTGCTTGTGTCGTCTTGCCGGAAAACTTCGTGAACTCCGTCGGAGGTTTCACCCTTGGCGGAAGGAGCACGTTGAAGGACCATTCGGGAATGGCGGCTTGTAGGCGAGGTCCCCGCATTTTTTGGCTTGAGGCCGAACTGATTTTGCATCAACTCGGCCATCTTCCGCGTCGGGGCGTCGTCCTCTTGTGCGCCTGCAGCTGGCGCATAACCTGGATGCGGGAAAGCGTCAAATGCTCCATAGTTTCCCACCTCATGGTAGCCTCCGCCGTATAGGTTCCTCTGCAGCCAGTTGTTTGCCGGAGCAATCCTGTGGCCGGAGGCAAGCGGGGCCCCAGGCGAGCCGAACGCTAGGTCTCCGTACGTGGGCTGGTACGGATTCGGCTGTTGCACAGGTTGACCCGTGCTGCCCTGCGGTGGTGGTCCGGATTGGTCGCCCTCCCGAGGCCTGTAGTGGGGGGCCGAACCGGGGCGACCCCCGGCGCCTGCGCAGAGGAGGGTGGAAAGCTTGACTTCCGGCGCTCTGAGGAGGAGGCTGAATTGGCTGGCTCCGTAATGGTGGTTGAGAGCTTGACTCGCCCAGCTCCACGGTGCCCCCTTGGACGGGTGCCTTGCTGAATGCCTGCTCCATGCCCGGGCCAAAGATAGCCACCATCATTTGCTGGAACGCACCAAGAAAAGCTTTGTGGTGCTTGCTCAACATGTAGTCCGCAGATTCCCGGAATGCCTGCATGCACTCCTCTCTCTCCTGTTGTGTCGTGGCATCGCTCTCCCCCGGTAGCAATACCACGGGCATCTCATTCTTCGGTGACGGGACGCCACTTCGTTTTTCTTGAAGGACAACGGACATTTCTGCCGGAACCGGTCCATGGCGTCTTGGAGGCTGCTGCCGCCGTTGTTCGGGAGAGAGGTCCTCAATGTTGACATCCATGATGTCCGCGATTTCAGGCATCTTGATCTCCTCGGGCGTTGTCCCACGGCGTCGTGCCAAAAAGTGTGTTGACGCAAAACGTGCACCTAGCGCCAAACACACGAAGCCGAACAAGCCGGCTTCACACGCGCGAAGAATCACGAGACGTGCCGCTCAATTTTTTCCCGAAAATTAACAAAAAGATAAAGTAGTTAGATACCAAAGCTTGGAACTTGCCGGGTGGTACGGACGCTTCCATATCTACGGCTAGGAAGCCGGACGGGATGACACATAGCTATAAAGAGCTATCGCAATAAACCGAAACCATTCGGGAATTTACAAAAGGAAAAGCAACATTGCCGAATGGATGACGTAAGCATGACAGCGATCGGTCTTTGTTTGAGCAAGGATGCACGTGCACGGGGCCATGGCCGATCCCCATGATGATTAACATTAAATAAATGAATAAAGTAAAGCGCGAGCATAAACATGTAATAAACAAGCATGCATAGATCCAAAGCACTAGTCTACCGCATGTCTAGGTACTTTAAAACCCGTCGGGTACGATGCCAAGCAAATCTATCCACCGCATGATACAACTTGCATGAAAACCGTACCACTTTCCACAAATAGATCTATCCACCGCATGATACGATCTAAATATGGGAAGCTAAAAGCATACGTTATTTAAAGCATGAATTACGCACGTGTTCTACTCGTGAAGAAACATAACCGAATACGGCTGAACAGCCGATTCGGGGTCCATGAAGAAGGAACGAACATTACCAAGCGAATAAATCTATCAGATTGATTTGAAATCTAATCCACCGGATGACTAGCTCCAAAGCAACCCAAAAACCTGCATCTACCGCATGATACTCAGTTCTTTCAAGATTTATACCAACGTTGGCAAGCTTGAACCCGCAACACGTAACAACCTAGATCGATTCGGTTTCGGCTATCGGAAAGCACAAGATCCACGTGTTAAAACACGAATTCTATTCGCATAAGGATCACGAAAAGGATAAAGCCGATCCAAACCCATCTAGATTGGGCAAAAGGTGTTACATGAATCTAAACATAAAGTAAAAACTCAAAGCAACACGAGGTAACTTAATGAATCTATTGGATCTTGCCAAAACCCAATAGAGCCGATAACTAGCTTCAAGGTAGGTCTTAGCCTACCGCATGGCTCATGACCTAACAAGAAACCCTCTTGAACCAAGCTTGAATCTACCGCATGACACGAAGCATGGTAACAAGACTACTTGCATCAGATCTAAATCCACCGCATGATACTAGACATGATACAAGGTTGCCGGTACTCACGGAGATCGACGGATCGATGAACCCTCTCGAAGAACTCGACGACACGACAAAAGGACTCTAGGGTTTGGCGTAAGGCCGGTGTGTATTGAAGAATGATTGTGTGTATTACATACATTCGGGGCTCATATTTATACCCCGCCAAGTACAATCTCGAATGGATTTGCTACCTAACTTATCTCTAAGCTTGATCGCCTATCCATCCATTCGTCCTTCCCCGCTTGAGCCACGTCACCATCCAATCCCGCAAAATCAGCTCCACTTTGTTCCTTTGCCGAACGGAAACGGATAGCCGACCGCGGATCTCTTTGCCGAATACATCCGAAAAAATCCTTCCTTCCACGGACGGACTCCTCATCGAGCCGGACCCACAAGTCGGACTCCTTACCAAATTTTGGTGTTAACAACTACTCTTGGGATTCGCTCTCACGGCTAGCTACCGGTGGTGTATGGTGAGTCCGGGTATCTCGCGGGGTATTCCGGATAGCCTGCACCAAAGACTGTAAGATTCTATCCCGACCCGAGGATTTTTGGAAACGGCCTGGGAAAGTTGTTCCTTTGTGGGCAGCCTACCGTGTGTTTTGGTTTACCTTGCAAAATTTAAATCAATCGATTGTCGGCGTCTCACCATTATCCGAGACTGCTTACTCCACTAGTCATGAGATCCCTAATGATGGAAGATGATGAATATTATGTTTGATTAATTGTATTGTACAACTTTGCTTGTACTAGTTGGCTAATGTAGTAGAGATTAAACCTACTAGAACTTGTGCTCAAATCTTGAAAGTAAGGACCTACTCTTTGTTACTTTTCAGCAAAGGCAACCCGGAGCCAAAAAGCCTTTCATGGTCTAGATTTGGTGAAGTAGTTATCACCGACGAGTAAGTCTTTACGAGTATTAGTATACTCGGCCTTGCTATAATGTGTTGATCCAGGTAATGCATTCAGTGATGTGTGGCCCGGAGAGATCCCGCCTGGCTGGGAGCTGGAGTGGGTGGAGGACGACTACTGAAAGCATCATGGATGGCCTCCCGTGGTGTCTTCGCTTCCGTTAGTTTATTTCCGCTGCTTTCGAAAACTCCTAACTATGGTTTGTAATAAATAAACCCCTCGGGGTACGAATTTGGATATTAATGTTGTTGTATTTCTGGACTCGCCTTCGAGTGAGTTTTAATGCATATATTCGATCCTTGTTGCTTTTCAAGTGATTTACCGGGCGTTAACCCGGCAAATAACGACAGGATGATACTTTATTATTGCTTAATGACCAAAGTGGATCGGTCTTAGGCGGTAGTACAGTATTTTCCTAGGCGGGTTTTCACAGAGCCTGGGCCCGTTCGAGGCGATCGGGGCGGGCTCTCCGACTAGTTTGTACGTTCCCTCGTCGTCCCTCCGCGGGATGGAGGGTGAGGTTTCCGCAACCCCTATCGAGCAGGTCGCGAATTGCGGGTTCCTCATTGAGCTGTTATCGGGTGGTTCAAGTGGATGCCCATGCCCTATTCGATAAGGGTAGGCTCATGGTCTGGAGACTCGTCCATGAAAGCGCTTGCGTGGGTTTGCTAGGCAGGGCTCGGTCTTGTTCGCTAGGGGCCGAGGGCTCGGAAGCTCTCCCTCGATGGGATCCCTCGACCAGCTGCCCTCGCCGTCTCTTGAACACGACTTGTGGGCCGCCCTCGAGCTGGTGAGCTCAAGGATAGGCTCGAATGCGTGCACCCTCGTAGTCCCTGACTCAGTCAATCTGGGGCGCCTGTTCGAACTCTTCGAGGGTCAGGCTTCGAATCCCTGACCAGTAGGGCCGCTGCGGGGTGGTAGCTGGGTGCCCCCATCTTTCTACATCTGCAGGACCTGTGGGTTTGTGGTCGAACCAGCCCACAAGTTGCTGATCAGTAATCCTCTTGCATCGAGGGCACCTGTGGCACCCGCTCTCGCTGAGCAGGCTTCGAGACCACTGGCCGGCAATCGCACCCTTCGAGGGTCGGATTTTTCGAGCCCTGGGCTCAGGCCACGCGAGGGTCACGCTTACTTGGTAAGGGACCGGGCCATTTAATGCCCACAGTCGTGGCCGTAGTCGTGCGCTGCGGGCGCGCCTTTTCAGGTGTCGCAGCCGTGCGCGTAGTGGGCAACGTGGGCAGGTGGACGTGACGGCCCGCCGCGGCTCTTCGGTTGCCGCGTCGTAATGATCGCGCGCGCGCGCGTGCACTCGGCCGTTCCGGTCGTGGTGGGGCCTGCTCGTTAGTGACGGGCGCTATCACGTGCAGTTAATGCGTGCGGAGCATGCGGTTCGGGGAGCGAGGCTCCCATGGATCTATAAATCCAAGGGAAATGAAGGGGAGTTCCATTACCTCAACACTTAGCGCTTATTGCCCCCTGCTCCTCGCTTCCGCCCCAGAGCACCGCGCGCCCTTTCGTTTCTCCTAGCATTTGCTTCGCCTCCGCGCTCTTCCACCAATCGTGATGGCTCCCACCCAGCCAATCCAAGTGTTGGACCCGCTGCCGTGGAGCCGCTCAACGGTGACAAGGTTCGCCCTGAGTGAGCTCGTGAACGGCGGTCAGCTCGCGCTGAACGTGGAAGGGCAGCCCGCGGCATGGATCGTTTCGCCAGCGATGGACTGGGAGCCCAACCCGCCATATGGGTATGTCGTCAGCTTCATTCGTCACCACGAGCGTGGCTTCGTCGCGCCGGCGAGCCGCTTTATGCGCGGGTTGTGCTACCACTACGGGGTGGAGCTGCACAACTTCACCCCCAACGCAATCTCGCAGGCGGCCACCTTCGTCGGCGTCTGTGAAGGATTCCTAGGGATCCCAGTGAACTGGGTCTCTGGGTCCACCCCTTCCGCGCGGAGCTGCATACGCTCGCCACGCCCGAGCCGCGAGTGCGTCGAGCGGTGCACACCGGCGGCCCTGATGATCTCGCTACGGGACTCGCGCCGGGAGTTCTACATCCCCTGCACAATGACCTCCAACAATGTGGAGTGGGAGTGGGGATGGTTCTACCTCCGCAACAATGGTGCCGACCTTCCCCATACGCCGGCAAGGTGCTGACAGAGAAGGGCGACTCCTGGCACCTTGGCGTGTCTCCCCACTCGCACCAGGCGCGGCTGGACTCGCTCCTAACCACGTTGAAGAGCCTGGTGGATGCTGGGCTAGGCGCGGCTTCGGTCCTCGCGAACCTCCACCATCGGCGGATCATCCCCCTCATGGAGTGGGAGCTCTGTATCTACGAGATGGGTGAGACGGTCGACCCTGTGTCGCTGTCGCGCTCGCGGTTGGTGCCCGACCACCTCCCCCTGGAGTACGCGGCCACGAGGGCGAGGCGCGCCAACAGCCCCAAGGCCGTCAGGCACAGCAACGACGACCTCTGGTCGTTCGTTATGCTTCCCGACGCCCCACCGGTGAGTAAGCTTCCCACTTTTCCTTCATTCCTCTACGGCGCGCCGCCGCGACTCTGACATTTCATTTTTCCCAATAGAGGGTGGCCGTGAACGCCGCACGGTCTGACCCTCCCACCCCTCGAGCCCGTGCGCGCGCGGCGCAGCGGCGGGAACAGGAGCGGGTGGCTCGCAAGAAGGAGCGAAGGATCCGGCGGCGGGAGCGCCGGGAACAGAGGGACGAAGAATACCGGCTGCGCGAGCAACAGGGGACTCCCCCCCCCGGCGACCTCGGAGTACTCGTCGTTGGGAGAGGAAGAGGAGGAAGAAAGCGACAGGGGGCGGGCCCCCCTGAGAGGTGGGAGCCTGCGCACCCCTCACCGAGAGCCGCGGAGGCTGCAGAGGAGCAAGCACCTGAGGCGGGCGAGGAAGCGCCCGCTGCCGGGCGATCCACGGAAGAGGCGGCGCGCGCCGCCGGGGCGTCTGGGAGCGCGGCGGTGGTGACGCCGGCCGCGGCCACTGCGCCCGCCGAGCCTTCAAGGAAGAGGAAGCGGGGTTTCTCCACCTTGAGGTAGGTAACCGCTCCTCCCAACGCCCCGTTCTCGAGAGGCAGGGGTCTGATCCTTTCGTTTTGCGTTCGCAGGGTGGCGTCGACCATCCTCCCTCTCGCGCCTGCCAAGGTGCTTAGGTCGGATATGTCTGTCCCCACGAGGAGACGTTCGTCGAGGGCGCCGAGGGTGACAGGGAGCGCAGCGGCGGCAACAGGCAAGCCCCTGCGCGGTGCGGCCGAGGCGGCGGAGCTGCAACAAGTGGCGACGGCCACAACGGCGCCATAACCGTGGCGGCCGCCGCGCCGTCGACTTTGCCGGTGTCTGTCCCCGCCGGCGGCAATCAGGTGGCAGTGGTGGATGTCCCGGACGACGACGTCCCGCCGCCTGGATGGGGCCAGTGGGAGAGCCTGCCCGCACCAGCCCCCGAGCCCCCTACGGGGGTGCTCGTGATGAGGGGGGACGGCTGCGTGATGTCGGGGCGCTCACCGCACGGCGCCGAGGCCTTGTCGTCCCGTGCCGCCCTTCCAGCTTCAAACGACACCGCGGCGCGTCCGGAGCAGGAGTGGGAACGCGTGAACGCGCCGCCGGCCCACTTTAGCGAAGCCCAGGCCGAGCAAGCGCTGTGGCAGGAATTCCGCGACCACGGCGCCTCGCTCAACTGGGCGTTGAACTAGGCCCTACGGATCCATGGAGGTCTCGCATGGTGCATCTTCCAGGTTTGCGACTTCTCGCAGGGTTTTGCAGTCTTTCCACTTTCGTTTCTTCCGCGTTTGCGCTTCCCTTGACCCATGTCTTCTCTCGCTTTGCCCGCCGGTGGCAGGAGTTGGAGGGTCGGGGCCGGGAGAGATACAGTACTCTCGACCGGCTGGACGCCGAGCTCGGCTGGTACCGGGGGAAGTACAACGCCCTCGACGCCCTCGTCAAGGCCCTAAGGACCCCCGGCAGGTGGCTGGTGTACCAGGCAGAAGCCCTGTGGGACCAGCTCCCAGAGCTAGACGCCCAGGCTGTGGAGGACGTCTCCGCAGTCAAGAGGGTGAAAATGGTGCTCGTGGACCGGGACGAGGCACTGCACAAGGTGCGGGAGGATCTGGCGGGGGCGTGAACCCTGGCGGTGGAGTGGGAGGCCGAGGTGGCCTCTGTTCGGACCCAGCTCCAACAAGACCGCTCGACCCTCGAGGGTGGTTCTGAGGCTCCACACGACCGCTGGTAGTTCCTGGAGCCATTTTCGACCGGACTTGTTCAGTCTGTCGAAAATCCTGGTCTTGAGACCTTGTAGGATCATGCCGTTGGCGTGCTCCACTTGACCGTTGGTCTGTGGATGCGCCACGACCGCCCAATTGACGCGGATGTGGAACTTGTCGCAGAACTCCAGGAACTTTCTGCTAGTGAATTAGGACCCGTTGTCGGTGATGATGGAGTTAGGCACCCCGAACCGGTAGATGATGTCGGTGAAGAACGTCACGGCCTGCTCCGCCCTGAGATTCGTGATCGGGCGCACCTCGACCCACTTGGAGAATTTGTCAATGGCAACCAGTAGGTGGGTGTAGCCCCCGGGCACTTTCCGCAAGGGCCCGACGATGTCCAGCCCCCACACGGCGAAGGGCCATGTGACGGGGATTGTCTGGAGGGCGTGCGCAGGGAGGTTGGTCTTGCGGGCGTAAAACTGGCGCCCTTCGTAGGTGTGCACGATCTCGCTGGCATCAGCGACCGTAGTGGGCCAGTAGAAGCCCTAGCAGAACGCGTTGCCCACGAGAGTGTGTGGCGCTGCGTGGTGGCTGCACACGCCCGCGTGAATGTCTCGAAGGAGCTCGCGCCCCTGAGGGATGGGCACACATCGCTGCAGGACGCCTGACGCGGTGCGCTTATACAGCTCGCCATTGATGAGGGCGAATGTCTTGGCCATCCTGGCGATGCGTCTGGCCTCAGATTGGTCCGGGGGAAGCTCACCTCGGTCCATCCAGGCAATGTATTTGTCTCGGTAGTCCTCCGCGCGGGGGACCAGCTCTGTATCCATGGCCTCGGCCTCGGCCTCGGCCGCACCATACCCCTCGAGCAGGGAGAGTACAAACACCTCGTTCGAGGGGTCCCCGTCCATAGGCTCTGCGCCTGTTGGGTCTAAGGGAGTCCCCGAGGGTTCCTCCTGGTTCGAGGGTGTCGGCTCGAGGTTGACGGACGGCCTGGCGACATCCCGCGCAAAAACGTTCAGGGGAACGGTGATTCGCCCCGACGCGATTTTGGCGATCTCTTCCGCCTCCTCGTTGTACCGGCGGGGCACGTGACTAAGCTCTATGCCATAGAACTTGTCTTCGAGGGCCCGCACGACATAGCAGTATGCTTCCATCTTGTCGTCGTGACAGCTCGCGTTCTTCATGACCTGGTCGATCACGAGCTGCGAGTCTCCCCTATCGTCAAGGCGCTTGATGCCCGTCTCGAGGGCGATTCTTAGGCCGCAGAGAAGGGCCTCATACTCTGCCATGTTGTTTGATGTAGGGAAATGCAGGCACACAGCGTACCTCATGTGCTCCCCAAGGGGTGAGATGAAGAGCAGGCCCGCGCCTGCCCCGGTTTTCATCACTGACCCATCGAAGTAGAGGGTCCAGCATTCAGCCTGGACTTGCGGCGGCGGCGGCTGTGTGTTCGTTCATTCGGCGACGAAATCCGCCAGGATCTAGGACTTGATCGCTTTGCGCGGCGCATAGGCGAGCGTTTAGCCCATTAACTCCACCGACCACTTGGCGATCCTGCCCGCCGCATCCGGGTTGCGGATAATCTCCCCCAACGGGAAGGAGGAGACTACCGTAACTGGATGGGCCTTGAAGTAGTGTCGGAGCTTGCGCCGTGCGAGCACCACTGCATAGAGCAGCTTTTGGATATGCGGGTAACGCGCCGCGATTTCGGACAGCACCTCGCTGATGTAGTATATGGGTCGTTGGACTGGTAGGGCGTGCCCTTCCTCCGTACATTCCACCACGATGACGGCGCTGACCACCTGGGTGGTTGTGGTGACGTAGAGATACAGAGGCTCGCCATCCCGGGGTGGCATTAAGATCGGTGAGTGGGCCAGCATCGCCATGAGCTTGTCAAGCGCCTCCTGGGCCTCGACGGTCTAGGAGAAGCGCTCGTGCTTCTTCAAGAGTTGGTAGAGGGGCAACCCCTTCTCTCCAAGCCGCGAGATGAAGCATCTCAAGGCGGCGAGGCACCCTAGCACCTTCCGGACCCCCTTAAGGTCTCGAATCGGGCCCATCCGCTCGAGGGCTGCGACCTTCTCGGGGTTGGGCTCGATGCCCCGCTGGGAGACGATGTACCCCAGTAGCATGCCTCGCGGCACTCAGAAGACGCACTTCTCGGGGTTCAGCTTCACCCCGTTGGCTCACAGGCAATCGAATGCCGCACGCAGGTCGCTAACCAGGTCGTCCGCCTTCCTGGTTTTCACGACTATGTCGTCTATGTAAGCCTCAACAGTTCGCCCGATGTGATCTCCGAAAACGTGCTGCATACATCACTGGTACGTAGCACCCGCGTTTTGGAGACCAAACGGCATCGTTACGTAGAAGTACACCCCGAATGGCGTGATGAATGAAGTCGTGAGCTGGTCGGACTCCTTCATTTTTATTTGGTGGTACCCGGAATTTAGGACATGCTGCAGTCGAGTCAACGATTTGATCGATTCGTGGCAAAGGAAAAGGAACTTTAGGACATGCTTTATTCAAACTAGTGTAATCTACACACATTCGCCACTTCACATTCTTTTTCTTAACTAGTATAGGATTAGCTAGCCACGTAGGGTGAAACACTTCCTTGATGAACCCGGCCTCAAGGAGCTTCCGCAGCTCCACTCCGATCACCCGGCATTACTCTTCGTCAAAGCGGTGCAGCCGTTGCTGCACGGCGCGGGAGTGAGGTAGGATATCAAGGGAGTGCTCGGTGACCTCCCTCGGGATGCCTGACATATCCGAGGGGCTCCACGCAAAGATGTCGGCATTGGCGTGGAGAAAGTCGACGAGCACCACTTCCTATTTCGGGTCGAGGGTGGAACTGACCCTCAACGCCTTGCCCTCGGGGGCAGCAGGGTCGAGGGGCACCTCCTTGGTTTGCTCAGCAGCCTCGAAGCTGCCGGCGTGCTTGGCGGTGGAGTCGAGGTCTTCGCTGACTAGCTTCTCCAGATTCGCTACGAGCGCTTTATCTAGCACTAGTGCCTCAGTGTGCTCCACGCACTCGACGTCGCAGTCGAACGCGTGCTCGATCGATGAGCCCACGGGGATGACGCCTTTGGGTCCCGGCATCTTCATCTTGAGTTAGGTGTAGTTTGGGACCGCCATGAACTTGGCGTAGCACGGCCGCCCGAGAATGGCGTGGTACGCGCCCCTGAACCCCACCACCTTGAAGATGAGAGTCTCCTTGCGGAAGTTGTCTGGCGTGCCGAACCGCACGAGCGGATCGATCCGCACGAGGGGCCGGACGCGCTTCCCCCGCGCAACTCCATGGAACGGTGTCGTGCTTGGGCCGCGACTCGGTCCAACCCGATCCCCGGCGGGCGCAGAGTGTGCGCGTAGACGATGTTGAGGCCGGCCGTCTCCATCCATCGGCACCTTGGAGAAGCACGCATTGCCGATGAATGAGTCGACGACCAGCGGGTACTGGCCGGGTTGGGGATGCAGTTCGGGTGATCCTCGCGGCTGAAGGTGATGGCATCCTCCGACCAGTCGAGGAAGGAGGGAGGAGCCTTCTCCGCGGCGAGGACCTCGTGCCGCTCCCGCTTGCGTTGGCTGTTGGACATGTCCACGGTCGGCCCCTGTCACACCCTGAAATTTCCAATTTCAGGATGTGAATAGGAAGAATAATTAAATAACAATTTTCTCATAATTTTTTTTAAAAAATCCACTATTTATTTATTTTCTTTACAGGAAATATAGTATAGGAAAAACCCTTTGTTTGATTTTCCGAATTAAAACAAAGTTGAGAGTGTTGCATTCATGCTGATGCATCTAGTGGTTCTTGAGTGCTAAAGGTTTCAAAAATGCGTTTAGGAGCTGTCCTAACTCTTCCGAGAATTTTCTGGATTTTTCGGAATTTATTCGCATTTTCCTTGAGCTATTTCTATTTATTAGAAGGCTTTAAAATCTTTTTCATGAGCTCCAAATACTTTATTTTGATTGTTCATGTCCCAAAGTGTCTCTGGGAATTTTCCTGGAATTGTTGGGATTTTCTGAGTTTTTTTGTGCCTTAAAAATAATTTCTGGACTTCTCTGGAATTATTTTTGCACTTAAAACAAATTCAAAAAAAAGGAAACCTACCCTACCGGGCCGAGCCTGAAGGCCCGACCCAACCTCCCTCCGCCCGCCGCCGGCCCGGCCCGCCGGCCCACACGGAGCCCATCCGGGCCGGGCACGCCGGTGTCCGGGGAGGACACGGCGGCCGCCGCCGCCGTCCTTGGCTTCCACACCAAGGCGGTCCCGCGCTCTCGGCCCTATTTAAGGCGTCGTATCTTCCCTCGCGAGCTCCCGCCGCCTCACCCTGCCTTGCACCGAGCCGCGTCGTTCGCCGGAACTGAGCGCCGCCGCCGGTGTTGGTCACCCGATTCGGCGCATGGAAGCACCGCCGAAGCAAGTCGTCCCTGCCACGAGCTTCCTCATGCCTCCACGAAGCCGCCGTGCCTAATGCCGTCGCCGGAGGTGCGCCATAGCGCCGTTGTCGCTCGAAGCCCAAACGACCGGCCATGTCTCTCTGCCATGGGCCAAAAATCCGGCCGCTGCCGTCGATCTCCGCCCGCGGTGGGCACTTCCCCGCAACCCTCTCGAGCTTCTCTTCCTTTTCCACATCGCGCTCGAGCTCCTAGGCCGCCGGAGCACCAACGATTTGGCCGGACCGGCCGCCGCCCCCTCCCGGTTCGCCCCTAAACAGAGGAGGAAGAAGCTCTTGGCAGTTTTGCGGATTAGCCCCTGGAGTATCCTGTAATGTTTTGTCTATTCTTGTGTCTTGCAAATCTTGCAGAAAACCCCCCTAGATCTATTAGATCTTCACAACCAGCTCCACCCAAGGCTCTTTTATAGATCTGAATCTGTTCTTTCATCTTTTCACGAGCACAGTTTGATGTGACTCGGGTTTCTTGTTTGCTAACCCCTGGGATCTATAGTTAATCACAAATAGGTCCTCCAATCTTGTTTTCTCCATATCTTGCACATTTTAACTCCGTTTTAATCCGTTCAAATTGCGTTAGGTCCATAATAATGCAAAGCACACTTTAGTGGTGACTTTTCATCATGTTTGTTTTCTGAAAATTAATTTAATATTAACTTTGATTAATGCTTAGTTATACACGCCTTTTATAAATAAAAGCAATATAGATCTATACTCGTTTTTCATAATCAAATTTAATTTGAATAATGATTGCTTTACGTGCTTTTATAAATAAAATCTAATTAGACCTTTTACTCAGTTTTTCCGTAAGTCAAATATTAATTTGCTTAATGATTACTTAACTTTTATAATTAAAGGTTGATTAGGTTTTTACTCCGGCTTTACAAGTAAATGTTAATTTTGATTAATACCAATGTAAATGTTATTTTTAATAATAACATGATCTACCACAAAGCTACGTTTAGGATATTCATATATTTTATCTTTTCTAAGTTAAATGTTTAATTGGTATAATTTATACATAAACATTTGTGGATAGAATCTGACTAGTTCTTTACACTGGTTTTTGTAAATAAAGTTTAATTTGCTTTAATTCTAACCGAGGGTATTTTCGTTATGAGTTATCCTTTACATATTTTTGTTAATTAAAATAAACCTAGCTCATAGCTTGATCTCTCATATATATGTGTAAATCAATCGTTAGACGTTCTTTACCTCAGTGTCTCTTTTGGTCAAGGCTATCTGAAGCTCTAAGTCTTTCTAGTGTTAGCTCAATCTCACACCATGTGCATCCAATCAGACCTTTCCCTTCTAGGCACGGTTTGTGTGCTTTGGTGATCCAAGTGGATATCTTAGAGATTTTGTTTTGTATTTCTTTATCAAGTAATCCTGCTATGATTATTTCATGTTTTTTCTTAGAATCTCGATCATCAATATCTAGTTCATATCTATCCAATCTCAGTTAGGTTGTCTCTTTATGAGTCAGCTGTGCACTTGTACCTAATCTATCATAGCTACCTTTCTTTAGAGTTTACCCTATTATCTGTTCCTCCTGTCAGATCAGATCACCCTTGGTTAGTGTGTCAGTTGTTCATCCGAGTTCCCTTTGTAGACTAGTTCGCCTAAACCCTAGCCTAAGGTTTGTGGGTGCGCTATAATTCGTTTCTACAGTTCTTATTCGTTCCACCTTAACTTGTATGTTAGCGTGTGTATCACCTGTTACTTGTTTTAACACTAAAACCGCATGTTAATCTTGACTAATTCTTATTCCATTGCTTTTATAAACAAAAGTGATTAGGTTCTAATCCGGTTTTCTTTAACCATGATGTAATTGGTTAATCCCTATTCATAACTAGTTTTTCTAAATAAAAGATATTAGAGTTAAACATCGGTTTTCATAATAAAGTCAATATGCCTAATGACATCATAAATGCCTTTTCAATATCAAATATGTTTAGTTGAACCTCGTTCTTAATTAATATTGATGGTAGATATTGCTTAGTTCGCTCAACTGGGTTGGTAATAATCAACATGGTTATCTATTTATGCTCTGTGTTCCTTTATGATAATTTTAATACAAGATCACTGTGCACTAATCGGCACATGGAGAACCACCCAGGAAAACAGTTAACCACAAGAACTAAACGGGCACTGGTCTTGGCTGAATAATTAGGAACTTTAGCTTGGGGTGATCTTACCTGATAAGTGTCGGGGATAGCCCTAGGGGTCCCCTTAAACGGTGGAAAATCCCCACTTAAAACCCGCGGCAAAGCCAAAGCCAAATACGCCTTACTTAACCATGCGGGACATGGCCCACGCCACGAAGGCCCCGGCGGCCCACCGGCGGCCCACTCGAAGACCCCCTCGAATAGGTTCCGCCTCGCTCGAGGATGCGTGCCTCCCTCGGGCGGGCTCCGCCCCGTTCGAGGGGGGTGCGCCTCCCTCGAGCGAGGTCCGCCTCACTCGAGGGTCCGCCCCGCCCTCGAACGGGGTCCGCTTCGCTCGAGGGCACTCCGCGCACGCGCGCGCCGCCCCCGTGCGCGGGCATTTAACGCTCCGACATCGGCGGGATGGCGCCATCATGCGCCGGGGCTCGCGCCCGGTGCCGCCGCACCAACTTGAGGACCATGTGTGGTTCGAGGACCGGTGGATGGTCGCTTCCTTGTGTGATGAGTGATTGACAACGTTGTGTGGACCGATTCTTGGCTAAGTATTGCGGGTGCGGGTTGCGGCTTGACTTGTGTTGGTGCGGGTGAAGAACAAGCGCGAAAGGTCGTCGCGGTGAGGCCTCCGGGTGTGGAGAAGACAAGTAGGCTTCGTTCGAGGGACCCGGTGGCCGGCGGGGTCAAGTGCGGGCCGCATGGTGGCATGAACAAGAAGATGAAGTCGTGGACGGTTTCTTGGTTGAGCCTCAAAACCAAGGTCGAGCCGGGACTACGTGGGAGCCAAGTCATGAGTGGAGATTGGCGGAGGCTACACCGAGTTCGCGGGGTTTCCGGTGGTTCACCGAGAAAACCACCGGGTTCCTTGGTTGATCCACAAAGCCAAGACCGGAGAACCGAAGACGGAGGTGCAAGCAGCACCGGACACGGTCGACCGGTGGGTCGACCGGTCCGACCGGTGGGGACCGGCTCGACCGGTGAGGAGCACCGGTCGACCGGTGTGCGACGACGCGGTCCGAATCTTCGAAGCGGAGGACACGCGTCGGGATCGCATGGCTTGCGTCGAGGCTACGCAGGGTGCGGTCGCCGGCATCCGTCCGATGGTGAAGGCATCAAGAATTCCAAATCCGCCCTTGAGGGGCTTGTATCCCTAGTTAGTAGAGAGGGGCATTTTAGACATTCGGTTGCCGCCTATATAACCCAAGAGGTGAGAGGATGGCAGCCAACTCTTGGAACCCTAGCTCATTAGTTTTCCCATTTTCCACCTATTTTCTCTAGGTTTTCCTTAGGACTAGCAAGAGAGCTTCACGGAGAGATCTTGTAGAGAGGGATGGATGATCGGGCGGCTTGCTAGACCTTGTACGAACCTTTGTTTCATGTATAGATGATTGGGCGTGGTTCCTCAAGGTTTGGATGTGTTTTCCCCGGTTGTTCTTGGTGGTGATTTTCGGAGCCCTCTCTCGGTGATTTCTTTGGGTTGTTTTCGGGGCCTTTCTCTTGGGGATTTGATGGGGGAAATTTGTGGGAACCCTTCGTGGTTCTTTGGGCTGTGATTCCCCCTCCCAAATCCGTGAGTAAAGGTGCTCGATTTTGGGGGTTTCTTGAGTTCTTGGGTTGGAGGTGCTCTCGGCGGGATTTCTTCGATTCCTCCTTTTTGGACGAGTTTTTGTGGGATTAAACTTGGCTATGAACTCCTCATGAGGTGTTCTTGATATCCCCAAAGTCTTGTTCAAGTCCGTGGAGCGATTCGGGAGATCGAGATTTGGATTTGGGGGAGTTGACCCGCGGGTGCTTTGTTCATCCCGAGCCGCGCCGAGCTGCCGGTCGACCGGTGCTCTTGGCCGGTCCGACCGGTGCAAGCCCTTGTGGGTTTTTGCTCGGGTGAACGTCTTGGTGTGTTCGTTGTTGTCCCGTGTTGCCGCTTGTTTCGAGTTTGGGTCCGTTTGGTGGTCGGTTGACTCGTTTGGTGCCTTGGGGGCTTTCGAGTCGCCACCGGTCCGACCGTGTGTCTCACCCCGGTCGACCGGTGTAGAGCCACTTAGTGAAAGTTGCTCGGTTTCACCGGCGGGGACCGGTCGACCGGTGGTGCTCACCGGTCGACCGGTGTGGGTCCGTAGACTCGAGGCTTGGTTTTTCCGCTGCGTTTCTCGGGTCGGAAGGTGGTGTGTTGGTTCCTAAGTCCGGTGGCACTCCGGTGGCTACGTGGGCTTGACCAACCTTGGTAGTGAGTCGGAGACGTGTGTTGGAAGCCGTGTTCATCTTGTTGGAGTTTCGATCTCCTTCGAGAAGAATTTTTATCGGCTCCCATTCACTCCCCCCCCTCTCGGTTCGCCGTATCGGTCCTTCAAGTGGTATCGAGCCGGTTCGGGTCTTTGTTGACTCTAACCGGTCTAAGATCCAAGGATGGCGTACCGAGAACGGGGTTCGGGTCCTCCACACTTCGATGGCAAGAACTACCGGATGTGGAGCAAGCGGATGGGTGCGTTCCTCCGCGGAAAGGGTCGGCTACTTTGGGATGTCACGGTGGACACGGGCTATGTCCACCGATGGATTTCCTTGCTCCGGGGTCGAGGGACGATTCGACGCCAACAATAAGGCGGTCGATTACTTGTTTCGTGCTTTGTGTCGGCTCGAGTTCGATCGGGTGCACACCGAGCACTTGGCTTGTAGGATTTGGGCGGTGTTGAAGGAGGCTCATGTTGGGAACGCCCAGGTTCAGGCACGGTTGTATGCGACCTACCGGAGAGAGTACGAGAACTTCACTCATCTCCTCGGTGAGTCCATCGATGCCTTGTTTCAGAGGTTCACGGTGGTGGTGAACAACATGAGGGCCAATGTGGACGTGCTCCCGTACGATGATCATGATAGAGCGGTCAAGCTCTTACACTCTTTGGATCGTACGATATGGGGCGGAAAGTTCGAGGCCATAGTCGAGTCGGAGCGGTATGATACTACGACGGTGAACGAGTCGTTCTCGAAGCTCAAGTCGGCTGAGGTGGATAGGGGCATGGCTGCCAAGCTCGAGGGACCGAGCGATTCCCATAGTCTTGCCCTCGTTGGTGGTTCCAAAGGAAAGACTAACTCTAACCCATCCACCGGGATGTTCTCGTTTTCCTCTTTGATGTCTATGCCGGATGAGGAGTTTGATGACCTTGGAGAGGATGAGTCGGCGCCGTTGACGAGGCGGTTCGAGAGGCCGCACGAGAACCGCGTGAACATGAGGAGGAACACGAGGACTTGCTTCCGGTGCGGCAAGCGGGACACTTCGTCGCCGATCGCCGGAGAAGGCCGAGAACAAGGACGGTCGGGCTTGGGGAGAGAAGAAGGTCGCGAGGTGGTGCTTCTTGCCCGAGCCACACCGGTCGGACGGTGTGGGGCACCTGGCCGGACCGGTGCGGGCACAGACGGACGGTCTGTTCGGGTTTCGAGCGCGTACGGGTGCGAGGGTTGTTTCGGTGGTCGTGGTTCCGGTGGTTGGGCCGGAAAGGGTGCGGGTGGTCGGTTGCTAGGCGTTCTCCTCCTCGTGCTCAATACGGGGATTGGAGGAGTCGTGGCGTTGAGTTGGAGAGGAAGGACGTTCCACGGGCTTTCTTGCGTGGTTTTGGTCCTCCTCCGGGCGGAGAGAGGGTGGTTCCCTCGGGGGTGGTTACCGTGGTGGTGTTCGTGGAGGTAGTTTTGGTAGGAGAGATGCTTTGGTTGGTGCTAACCCCACTTTCGAGCAAATGGCTCGGCCTTTGGTTTTCCTCTTTTGGTACTAACCCCGGTCTTTGAGTCGTTTGTTCGCTCACGTGCCTATTTTTGATTTTCGGGTGGGAGACTTGAAGAACATTTGGTTGATTGACTCCGGTTGCTCGAGGCATATGACCGGAGACGGGGGGTGGTTCTCAAGTCTCGTCCGGTGGTGACGAAGAGGTACATCACTTTTGGGGACAATGGGCGTGGGCGTGTGCTTTCGGAAGGTGAGATAAAAGTGAGTGACAAGTTCACTGCGAGGCGTGTTGCTCTTGTTCAATCGGCCGGGGTACAATTTGCTTTCTGTGTCTCAGTTGTTGGATGAGGGTTTTGAGGTGTTGTTTCGGCCTGGTGGTTCTCGGATTGTGGACTCTCGAGGGGACCTTGTTTGTATGGTCGTTCCCGAGGGTCGGGTGTTTCGTGCTTGATTTTTCTCGGTCTTCGGGTGTTGAGAGTTGTTTCTTGGGCCGGTTCTTCGAGTGAGTTGTGGAAGTGGCATAGGAAGTTGGGTCACTTGAGCTTTGACCTTTTGTCACGCTTGAGTAAACTCAATTTGGTCCGAGGATTGCCACGGTTGAGGCTTGAGAAAGAGTTGGTTTGTGCTCCGTGTAGGCATGCCGGGATGGTGGCCTCTTCTCACCCGCCTCTCACCGATGTGATGACCGAGCGTCCATGCGAGCTGCTCCATATGGACCTTGTTGGCCCGGCTCGTGTGCGATGCGGGTGGGAAGTGGTATGTCCTTGTTGTGGTGGACGACTATTCTCGGTATGCGTGGGTGTTCTTTACGGAGGATAAGGGGGAGACGTTTGGTTTTGTTCGAGATCTAGTCTTGAGGTTGAGGAACGAGAGGCACGGAGATGCCATACGAGCTATCCGCGGTGATAATGGCTCGGAATTCGGGAACTCTCGTTTTGAAACCTTTTGTCATGACTTGGGTCTTGAGCACCGAGTTTTCGAGTCCGTATACGCCTCCCCGAATGGTGTTGTGGAAAGGAAGAACGGGACCTTGTGCGAGATGGCTCGGACGATGCTTGATGAGCATAGGACTCGAGGAGGTATTGGGCGAGGCGGTGAATACCGCATGCTATGTGTCGAACGGGATATACCTCGGAGTGCACAAGAAGAAGACATGCTATGAGTTGATGCATGGTCGCACACCCAAGGTGAGTCACTTCCATGTCTTTGGTTGCAAGTGTTTCATTCGAAGAAAGGCGGGGAAGTTGGATAAGTTTGAGGCTAGGTCCGTCGATGGCATTTTCTTTGGTTATGCATCTCATTCTAGAGCATATCGTGTGCTCAATCTTGAAACTAACCAAATCGTGGAGACTTGCGAGGTAACCTTCGACGAGACGAGCCACGTAGTCGGCTTGTCTTTGAGTGTGCGGGTGATGATGAGCTTGGCGAGGAGATCTTTCGGGGAGGAGGAGCATGAACATGGTGATGATGAGGATGGTGGTGCGGTGCCCCCGACGAACATGTACCCACTACTTCGACTACGATGATGGATGGACCCTCTGCTACACCTACGACGACAAATCAAGAACGAGGAGAAGGCGATGTTGAGGGGGAGGTAGCTTCGAGGCGAGAACCTCCCCGGCGAGTTCAAGTGGATCATCCGGCTTCGAGGATCATCGGCGACATGAATGAACGCACTACACGGTCGAGGGTTCGAAACAATTCCCATTTTGCTCATGCTGCGTTTGTTGCTTCTTTCGAGCCCAAAGACATTGGACACGCACTATCCGATCACAATTGGGTTAACTCGATGCATGAGGAGTTGGAGAACTTTGAGAGGAATCGGGTGTGGGAGTTGGTTGACCCTCCCCCGGGGTGTAAGCCGATTGGTACCAAGTGGGTGTGGAAAAACAAAGAGGGAGAGAAGGGTGAGGTTGTGAGGAACAAGTCGAGACTTGTTGCCCGGGGGGTTCGGTCGGAAGGAGGGGATCGACTACGAGGAGACCTTTGCTCCCGTAGCCCGTTTGGAGGCGATTAGGATCCTTCTAGCCTTTTACGTGGCTAAAGGGTTCAAGTTGCACCAAATGGATGTGAAGAGTGCTTTTCGAATGGAGTGTTGGAGGAAGAAGTGTATGTGAGGCGACCTCCCGGGGTTTGAGAGTGAGAAGTACCCCCACCGGTGTACAAGTTGAGGAAGGCGCCGTATGGGTTGAAGCGGCGCCTAGAGCTTGGTATGGCGAGGTTGAGGGGGTTCTTGTTTGAGAGAGGTTTTGAGATGGGGAAGGTCGATCGAGACCTTGTTTTTGCCGAGGCGAGGGCGAGAGATATCCCGATTGTGCGGGTGTACGTGGATGATATTGTCTTTGGTGGCTCGTCTAACTCTCTTGTTGCGAGGTTTGCGGATGATATGAGCGGGGAGTTTGAGATGAGGATGATGGGCGAGTTGCGGTTCTTCCTCGGGCTACAAATCAAGCAATCAAAGGAAGGAACATTTGTGCACCGGAGCTAAGTACACCAAGGACATTGTGAGGAAGTTCAAGATGGAGGACTCCAAGGCTATGACGACGCCGATGAGTACGACTACGGCTCTTGATGCGGACGAGGAAGGTGAACACGTGGATCGAAGGAGTACCGGAGCATGATCGGGTCACTCCTCTACTTGACGGCGACGAGGCCGGACATACGATTCTCGGTGTGTGCCGTGCGCTCGTTTTCAAGCGTCTCCGAGGACTTCGCATCGGCAAGCGGTGAAGCGAATTTTCGGGTACTTGCGTCACACTCCCGACTTCGGCCTTTGGTACTCCGCGTCCTCCTCTTTGGCGCTTCATGGTTTTTCGGACGCGGATTTTGCGGTGTCGGTTGGATAGGAAGTCCACTTCGGGACTTGCCGGTTCTTGGGTTCTTCGTTGGTGTCTTGGTCTTCCCGTAAGCGGTCGAGTGTTGCTCAATCCACGACCGAGGCCGAGTATGTTGCCGCCGCTAGTTGTTGCTCTCGGCTCCTTTGGATCACCTACACCATGAGCGACTTTGGTGAGGAGTATACCCATGTCCCACTTCAATGTGATAGCACCGGTGCCATAAGCGTTGCAAAGAACCCGGTGCTCCATTCCAAAACCAAGCACATAGAAGTGAGGTACCATTTTCGAGAGACAACGTAGAGAAAGGAAAGATAGCCTTGATCCATGTACCCACACATCACCAACTAGCCGATATTTTCACCAAACCCCTAGATCAAGCAACTTTCACTCGTTTGCGGGGGGAACTTGGTGTGTGTTTGATTTCTTGAGTTGGGTGTGTGGGAGCTTTCTTTTGCCGGTGGTGTCGAGCCCGTTTTGCCTCCCCTCGAGGAGCCGGTTTGTAGCATATGTATAGCTTTCCTTTGTGCATTTCTTGCATTTTGGCATGGCATATGTAACATGATGTATAGGCATCCTTGTATCTTAGATTGCATGCATTTTGTATCATATGCATTTGTTAGGAAAAGCTTCTCTCATATACATTGTTCACCATGGAATGAGATATATGTCTTTGTGAGCTTGTTTGGTATGATATGGTTAGTTTGGCTTAGCTCTTGATGATCTTGATGAATAATCCATGGTTGATAGCTATGCTTTTGAAAAATGTCACATGTATGCTCTCTCATGTGTAAATGTCTTTATATGCTCTTGACATGTTTTGGTGGCTTAGTTATGCTTAATTTGTGGTTGGATAGCTAGTTTATTGATCATATGGGGCCAAAGGCTCATTTGCCATCATGAATGTTTAGCCCTCTTGATTTATCTTGTGGAGGAGCATAAGTTCCTTTTTGTCGCAAAGACATTTCATGTACCATTTACAAATCTGAAAATGAAATGAAAAATGCTTGGAAAATATGCTCCCATGTCATATGTGCTGAATTTAATTTGCTTTGGGTGCTAAACCGTTGCATGATGCCTACCAATGAGAAGTCTCATACATAGAAGTAGGCACATGGCTCGGTGGCTTTGACATGACATAAGGTGCTTGTGGGTGTTTGTGATGGTCTTATGATTAGAATGGCTGTCCTAGCATGAAGTTTGTGTGGCTTTGCCATTTTGATATGCTTTGATCATGTTTAGGACTTTGCTCATGAGAGGCAAGTTTTTCGCAAAATTGCCAAAATCCATCTTAGCTTCGTCCAATGGTTGTGAAACTTGGTGATCATGTAGTTGAGATCGATACGAAGCCGTAGAGTACCTATCTTGCTCATTTGGACATGTGTAGCATCATATGTTGAATTTTGTATATTTGAGAAGCTCTAGGTTGAAAGTTTTGCATTTTTGGCTTGATTCATGCATTGCCAACAAGGGGGAAAAGTTTGAGCTTGAAATGGCTTCTTTGGACGTGTTTAGAAGGTTTTCGGGTGGTTTCGAGCCATTTACGGGCTCCGTTGAGCACCGGTCCGACCGGTCGGGGCCACCGGTCGACCGGTGTGAGTGCTGGTCCCTGTACATATGTTAGGCACCGGTCGGCCGGTGGTGATGACCGGTCCGACCGGTGTGAGCCGAAAGTGCTTTGCACTGTCTGTTTCATGTGGTTTCTTGCATGCATTCGTCCAGGGGGAGTTGCATTGGTTCAGGGGGAGCTTGCATGTGTGCAGGGGGAGCTCTTTGTGAGTTTTCGAGTGCATTGGTTCGGGGGAGCTTGCATGTGTGCAGGGGGAGCTCTTTGAGAGTTTTCGAGCTTTGTTTCGGTGGTTTGTGCTCTTTGCTTGAGCTTTGCTTTGTCTCGGATGTGTCGAGCCGTTGCCCTTGCCTAAGGGGTCCGAGACTTGTTTCCTTCAAGTGATCTTGCTCTTTGCCTTTGTTTGGCTTTCGATCGCTTGTTGGAGTTTCTTTTTGTTCGTTTCTTTTCTTTTTCTTTTCTCTCTTGTTACTTTCATGTGGGTGTTGTCAATGCACTCATCAAGGGAGAGATTGAGGACCATGTGTGGTTCGAGGACCGGTGGATGGTCGCTTCCTTGTGTGATGAGTGATTGACAACGTTGTGTGGACCGATTCTTGGCTAAGTATTGCGGGTGCGGGTTGCGGCTTGACTTGTGTTGGTGCGGGTGAAGAACAAGCGCGAAAGGTCGTCGCCGGTGAGGCCTCCGGGTGTGGAGAAGACAAGTAGGCTTCGTTCGAGGGACCGGTGGCCGGCGGGGGTCAAGTGCGGGCCGCATGGTGGCATGAACAAGAAGATGAAGTCGTGGACGGTTTCTTGGTTGAGCCTCAAAACCAAGGTCGAGCCGGGACTACGTGGGAGCCAAGTCATGAGTGGAGATTGGCGGAGGCTACACCGAGTTCGCGGGGTTTCGGTGGTTCACCGAGAAAACCACCGGGTTCCTTGGTTGATCCACAAAGCCAAGACCGGAGAACCGAAGACGGAGGTGCGGCGGCACGGACCGGTCGACCGGTGGGTCGGCCGGTCGGCCGGTGGGGACCGGTCGGCCGGTGAGGAGCACCGGTCGACCGGTGTGCGACGACGCAGTCCGGAATCTTCGAAGCGGAGGACACGCATCGGGATCGCATGGCTTGCGTCGAGGCTACGCAGGGTGCGGTCGCCGGGCATCCGTCCGATGGTGAAGGCATCAAGAATTCCAAATCCGCCCTTGAGGGGCTTGTATCCCTAGTTAGTAGAGAGGGGCATTTTAGACATTCGGTTGCCGCCTATATAACCCAAGAGGTGAGAGGATGGCAGCCAACTCTTGGAACCCTAGCTCATTAGTTTTCCCATTTTCCACCTATTTTCTCTAGGTTTTCCTTAGGACTAGCAAGAGAGCTTCACGGAGAGATCTTGTAGAGAGGGATGGATGATCGGGCGGCTTGCTAGACCTTGTACGAACCTTTGTTTCATGTATAGATGATTGGGCGTGGTTCCTCAAGGTTTGGATGTGTTTTCCCCGGTTGTTCTTGGTGGTGATTTTCGGAGCCCTCTCTCGGTGATTTCTTTGGGTTGTTTTCGGGGCCTTTCTCTTGGGGATTTGATGGGGGAAATTTGTGGGAACCCTTCGTGGTTCTTTGGGCTGTGATTCCCCTCCCAAATCCGTGAGTAAAGGTGCTCGATTTTGGGGGTTTCTTGAGTTCTTGGGTTGGAGGTGCTCTCGGCGGGATTTCTTCGATTCCTCCTTTTTGGACGAGTTTTTGTGGGATTAAACTTGGCTATGAACTCCTCATGAGGTGTTCTTGATATCCCCAAAGTCTTGTTCAAGTCCGTGGAGCGATTCGGGAGATCGAGATTTGGATTTGGGGGAGTTGACCCGCGGGTCTTTGTTCATCCCGAGTCGCCCAGGCTACACCGGTCTGACCGGTGCTCTTGACCGGTCTGACCGGTGCAAGCCCTTGTGGGTTTTTGCTCGGGTGAACGTCTTGGTGTGTTCGTTGTTGTCCCGTGTTGCTGCTGTTTCGAGTTTGGGTCCGTTTGGTGGTCGGTTGACCTGTTTGGTGCCTTGGGGGCTTTCGGTCGCCACCGGTCGGCCGGTGTGTCTCACCGGTCGGCCGGTGTAGAGCCACTTAGTGAAAGTTGCTCAGTTTCACCAGCAGGGACCGGTCTGACCGGTGGTGCTCACCGGTCGACCGGTGTGGGTCTCAGTAGACTCGAGGCTTGGTTTTTCCGCTGCGTTTCTCGGGTCGGAAGGTGGTGTGTTGGTTCCTAAGTCCGGTGGCACTCCGGTGGCTACGTGGGCTTGACCAACCTTGGTAGTGAGTCGGAGACGTGTGTTGGAAGCCGTGTTCATCTTGTTGGAGTTTCGATCTCCTTCGAGAAGAATTTTTATCGGCTCCCATTCACTCCCCCCCCTCCGGTTCACCGTATCGGTCCTTCACAACTCCCCGGGAGGGAGCCCATCCCCATCACTAAGGGGGGGGGGGGGACCGTGCGCGCGGCGGGTGCCGGTCCCCGTGACGCCGTGCCGCCTGCTCCGGTACGGCTAACGCGCCGAGCCCTCGAAGGGGGGCCGGTTGCACCCTCGATTTGCTTTCTTGTGATCTTACAGGGTTAGGTGGAGGCGCTAGGCCGGTGGGACGCCATCCCTGCCACCGCAACGGTATGGGCGCCGCCCCCGCGCGTACGGGCGCACGCCAGGCGCTGTGGCAACGACTCCAGCACTGTGGAGCGTGTGGGAACGGGACGCCACCTTACCTGCCGTACCTCGTATGGACCGACGTCAGCAACTCCCTCGAGCCTATCTGAAGACATCACAGCCGTCCGCCGCCCTTCTACCCTCGAGGACGCCCTTTGTTTGGGTACAAGATACGCCATGATGGCCGGATCGCTGCAAGGATCGCCTGGGCGGCTGCCTACTCTATAGCGTAGCGCATCACGCTCCCTCACGTAGCTAAATAGCGCGGCGCGCATGTGATTCGCTCCTTCCTTGGTCTATAAAAGGAGGACGAACCCCCTTGCCGCAGGGGACAGAGACACAGACACCACACACGACACGAACAACAGAACCCAACAGAATACAACACGAGACAGGCTGCGCCACGCTCTTGCTCTCCAATTCTCCCACAATATCTTCAGCCACTACACCAGGGACTTGGAAGACACGCTTCCTCTCCCGCCTTGCTTGTAGCAGCCCCACTACAGGCACCCCCGGTGCTGAGCAATATAGTGCCTTGAGCACACCACTCTGCGGACGTACGGCCCCTCGGCGGGAACCGGGATAAACTCTGTGTCTTTTATTGCTTAGCATCGACCATTGAGGGATAGACCTTGGCGCTTATTACCCCTTAGTGTCGGGACCACATTCCGCACCGACAGTTGGCGCCCACCGTGGGGCAATCGAGCGCCTAAGGTCAATCATCAACTCCCTCCATGGTGATCCGCACTGAGTACCGCGGTACGCGCTACTGCATGGGCAGCTCGGACCCCCCTCCCCGCCGGGTTCGAAATCTCGTTCGGGGGCCCGAACTTTCGGAGCCGGGGGGAACGGCTACCTCATGCGCCTCACCAACCGTGAGGAGCTCCGCGCGCGGCGCCGGGCGGGTCCGCTCGGTCCCCGGCCGCGCGTACCACCACGCGCGCGGACACCCGCCGGCGCGGACGGCGCGGGCCCGTCGACGCCACGACGCCGCCGCCGCTGCGGTCAACGTTCGCGCCGGGCACGGTCCGAGCGACGGCAAGCCGAACGCGCCGTATCTCAACACGGCGCGCCCGTCGCCACGGCAACCACCACCACGGCGGGACAACGCACGGTCTCCGGACCGCGCTTTCCCCATTGGGGCCGCGTGGCGCCACGACCGGCCTACATCGCCAATGTAAATACCACGATGCGCGGGGTTCCCCCCGGCCGTTACATCTTCGTCGCCGGGGATCCCGCGCCTCGGCCGGTGACGAATCGTCCCTAGGTTCCCTCGACGAGCTGCCCGCCAACCTTCACGGGTACGCGGAGTGGGACTTCTCGGCGTGCGGGACCCGGTCATGTTCAGGCGTTTCCTTGACGCTACGGACTGCGGTTCGGCTGCTCCCGACGACTCCAGCACCGGGAGCTACGACCCCGCGCGGGAGTGCTGTGTCGTCGTCGCCAACGACCCAGCGAACGCCCCCCGCGCCGTGGGCGGCGGGGACGGGGAGGTTACGCCCGCCCCGGGGGATCGCTCCGCGCCGGGCCGCGGGACCAAGCACCCCTGGCCGGGGCCGACACCGACGCACGGCTAGCCCAAGCCCGCGAGCTCGAGGCTAAGGCCGGCGGAAGAGTACCGAACGGTGCGGGCGCTCCGCACCTCGATGGCCGGGGAAGCCTCCACGCGCGGCGAACGCGCACGGGAGCGCGGGCGGACGGCCCGCGACCGCATCAACGCCAACAACCTTGACGCGCCTCCACGGGCGAGTTAGAAGCTCGTCGCCGCCGCGGCGCCGCGCGGGCTATGCGGCACCCTCGACCCCCGAGGCGCGGAACTGCCGGCGCGAGGTGCGAGGCTCTCATCGAGCAAGCGGCCGGTCCGGCGGGCGAAAGCTCGGCCTCACGTATCCGCCGGCGGGGGGATGCGCGAGGAGACGGGGGCGCACGGGGGGCGAACCCTCGGTCCACGGCCGGTGAAGGCGCGGGGCGTCCCGCCAACTCAAGACGCGCGGTGGCCAAGGAGCGGCTCCTTGACACGCGCGGGCGGCCGGACGGTGGCCGCCGCAACGTCATCAACGCCGCCGCACGAGCGGGGCGGACGCCGGCGGCGGTGGGCTACCACCCTCGACGGGGCGGACGCTACGACGGCGACGAGGACCGCTCCCCCGACGCCGGGCCCCCGAGGGACCCGTGTGTTCGGCCGGGAGATCCGCGCGGCGGCCTTCCCCCAGCGCTTCCGCCAACCCTCGACCATCGTCAAGTACAACGGGGAGACGGATCCCCGCGTGTGGCTCAACGACTACCGCTTGGCGTGCCAGCTGGGCGGAGCCACCAGCGACGAGGTCATCATCCGCAACTTGCCCCTTGCACCTCGGCGATTCGGCTCGAACGTGGCTCGAGCACACTCGCCCGCCCGGCAAGATTCACAACCGGGACGATGCGGTTCGCACGTTCGTGGGCAACTTCCGGGGGCACGTACGTGCGCCACGGAAATTCTCGGGACCTGCGCTCCGCACTCGAAGCCGGCGAGTCGGCTGCGGGACTTCATGCGGCGCTTCTCCAAGCGCCGCACGGAGCTCCCAAGCGTGGCGCAATCCGAGATTGTGCACGCCTTCCTCGAGGGCACCACTTGCCGGGACCTCGTACGAGAGCCGGGACGCAGCCCGCTCGTGGACTCCAACAAGCCTGTTCGACATCGCCACCATCTTCGCCTCGGGAGAGAGGAGGCCGTGGGGGCGATCTTTGACGGCAAGAAGGGCAAGCGCTCGGACGATGCGCCCACGGAGGGCGACAAGTCTAGGGAGCCCCACCGCAAGGACAAGCGGGGCAAGAAAGGAAAGAAGCCGCGCGCGAGGCGCGCGAGCGGGGCGCGACGGCGATGAGGCCGAGGCTCTTCTTTGTCGACCGGCTCGACGGGGCCCTCGGCCGGCCCCTCGAGGCCGGGGGTGTCGACGACATGCTTGAAAAAGCCATGTCCTTACCACAAGACCCCGATGAAACCACACCCCTTGAGCAATGCGACATGCTCAAGAAGTTCTATGGCCGCGGCGCGCAAAGGAGGCGAGAGGCCAAGAAAGACGGAGGAGACGGCGACGGCGGCGGCTTCCCCGCCGTGGAGAACGTGTTCCTCATCTTCGGGGGGATCCACCGTCGACATGTCGACCCGCCGGCGCAAGCGGGAGCGGCACGAGGTCCTCGCCGCGGAGAAGGCGCCTCCCTCCTTCCTCAATTGGTCGGAGTACGCCATCACCTTCAGCCGGGAAGACCACCGGCCGCATCCCCAACCCGGGCCGGTACCCACCGGTCGTCGACCCAATCATTGGGAACGCACGGTTCTCAAAAGTCTTGATGGACGGAGGCGGCGGCCTCAACATCCTCTATGCGCATTGTTGACGGTTAATAATTGTATCAAAGTTCGTTTGTGACTTGCAAGCGGACAAGTCTCCCGTCGTAGTCAAGGGACCCTTCTTCCCTCGAGTGGTGAACCCAAGGTATCGAATCCGTGGAACAAATGTGTGACGCAAGAGTTGATCTAGTAAAGCCAAATAACTTCAATCCTTGGTAAAAGAGAAACCCTAATGCATCTAGATAAGAGCACAAAACAAAGATAAATCTAATCTACTAAAGACCGGAGAAAACAAAGTAAGATTGGGTAGATAAACCGATCTAGAGGGATCGGGGTAAGCCTTTTGTTGAAGTTCCAAGCAAGAGAAGAAGTAGCAAATCGAATCTTAATAGAAGCCTTTTTAAATCGTGGTTTCCCGTCCAAATCCGAAAACATCCGCCTTTCGAGACCCCCGTTCTGTCACAACGTATCCCTATTCATGCGGGGAGCTTAGGGCGAGTCAAAAGACAAGTCGAGATTCTTTCGGAAGATCCGGCGTGTACCTCTAGCCACCGCGGCTACAAGAACACCCTATGTAATCTATCGCGCGAATAGAATTGGAATAAGCAAAGTCGATCGAAAAACGAAATCTTCGAGGAAACACTTGATCGCTAAGAAAAGATTCAACTTGATAATTCAACTATGACAATGATACATACACAAGATCACCACCGGATCCTTCCTTGATCTTGCTTCTAGCTGCGGGAACTCCGACGTGGTCTTCCATGCAAGGTTCCCACGTCGGCTAGGGAAACCCTAGTCAACTAGCTCGACCCTCTCCTCTCCGAGATGGTGTCCCTCTCTTCTCTTGCTCCTCGGCGGCCGATGACGAATTCTTCTCTCCGTGGCTCTCGGTCGGGGGGGCTATAAATAGCCCGATTGGCGGCTAGGGCAAAGGAGAGGGTGTTTGGGCCCTAAATGGGCACGGGCCGACCGGACCGGGCCGGCCGGCCCGGGCCCATTTAGGCCCGGCCCGAGGGCTCCTTCGCTCCACGTCGGGTCCCTTGCTTCTGGATGTTTCCCCCTTCCGCATGTAGGTCCATGTCATCGGTTTCTCTCCGAATTGGACTCAACTCCTTGTCTTGCAAGATTCGCGCACTTTTACGGTCGGGTCCACGGAGTCCGTCGTCTTCTCGGATCAAGTCCCCGGCTTCTTGGAGTTAAGTTTGCTTCATTGCATGACTTGTACGGGCTTCAAGGTCTTGTCATGAGGTGCTTGATGAACTTATCCCGAAAGTCTTGCATTCAACACTAAAACCCTGCATAAACATTAAACTCCAAAACCGACATGCACACGTGAACTTGTTATACCACGGGGGTTAGTACCAATGGATAAGGTATAAAACTCATGCCAACACCGAAGGTAAACTCATGGCTAGGTTGACGGATTTTCACCGTCAACACGCATACGCTGCGCTTGATGGGGATCGGGTTGGACCAGCTGCGGCCCAGCACGAAGCCATTCCATGGCATTGCGCCGGGCAAGCAGGTCCAGCCCCTCGGGCAGATCGACCTGCCGGTTTGGTTTGGCACCGCGAAGAATTTCCGCAAGGAAACGCTCACCTTCGAGGTGGTGGGGTTCAAGGGCGCCTACCACGCTATACTTGGGCGGCCCTGCTACGCCAAATTCATGGCGGTCCCCAACTACACCTACTTGAAGATGAAGATGCCAGGACCAAACGGCGTCATCACCGTAGGCTCGTCCATCGAGCACGCATTCGGCTGGCGACGTCGAGTGTGTAGAGCACGCGAAGCACCGGCGCTAGATGAAGCGGCGGTGACCACTCTGGAGAAGATGGTCAACGAGGACCTCGACTCCGCCTCCAAGCACACCGGCACCTTCGAGGCCGCGGAGTAGACAAAGGAAGTACCCCTCGACCCCGCGGCCCCCAAGGGCAAGGCGCTGAGGGTCAGCTCCACCCTCGATCCTAAATAGGAAGTGGTGCTCGTCGACTTCCTCCGCGCCAACGCCGACATCTTCGCGTGGAGCCCCTCGGATATGCCAGGCATCCCGAGGGAGGTCGCCGAGCACTCCCTTGACATCTGCCTCACGCCCGCGCCGGTGCAACAATGGCTCCGCCGCTTCGACGAGGAGTGGCGACGGGCTATCGGAGCGGAGGCGCGGCCTCGAGCAACGGTTCGAACGGGCGTGGGCGGCCTAGCGGAAGGAGCGCGCGAGCCGAGAGATAGCCTACGCCTCCGCGAGGATACGGCCCTTCTCTCTCGCCTCCAACCCGGCAAGCCACCCACGAAAATCGAACTCCCCTAACTAGAATCTACTCGGGGAAGAAGGAGAAACAAAAAGCGCGATAAACAAAAGACTTCATTTCACATCAACAAATGTTCATGACAAAAACAACTTGTTTATTTACAAAGGCCGCACGGCCGGAATGCGATACACAAACAAAAACGGGCCTAGCGCCCGGTCGGTCTTCGGGGAGGGAGGAGCCGGCGGCGTCGGCGGCGTCGGGAAGAGGAACTCCTCGAAGGCTTCGGCGAGCGACCGGCGGCGTCGGCGGCGAGCGCGTCCACGCGCTCCATCGCCACCTCGTCCTCGACACCCTCGGGGACAATGTAGCCTTCCGCCGGCGCCTCGAAGTTAACCTCGTAGTAGGACCGCACCACCCCCGAGGGCCTTCGGACGCCAAGATGCGGTGCCGGCGCATCCGTTCGGTGACATGGCCGCCAAGGGCCGCGAGCGGGCGGCCGGCCGAGCTTCGGCTGCGCCTCGCCCTCCTCCACGGATCGGCGGGTCTCGAGGGCCGCATCGCGCAACTCCTGCCGGCTCTGCTCGGAGGAGTTGTAGGAGGTCCGCGGCGCCTCGGCTTGCTCAACCGCGTGCCCCGGCGCGGTGCGCAAGCTCCGGAGTTGCCAAACGAGAAAGAAGTCGAAAAAGAGTGCGAACCCTCTAAGGAAAACCCAACAACACGGGGAGTCGGACGGCGGCTCACCTTCGACTTGCTTCCTCTCCACCTCGAGGGCGCGGCGCTCGGCCTCGGCCGTCTGCTCGAGGCCCGGACGGTCTCACCTTGCTCTCGGAGGGCCGGCTCTCGGTTCGCGCTCCTAATGCCGAGCACTATCGGCTCGCCCTCGACCTTGGAATACTCGGCGTTCCGATCCTCCCGGCGACATCCGTGTCGCCTCGCGGCCGGCGCGCTCTGCTCCGGGGGCCGACCGAGCGTCGACGAGGGCGGCTTTGCTCTCGCCGGAGCCGTCCCTCGGCTCCTTGACGGGCGGTGCGCTCTGCGCGGAGGCGCTCCTCGGCAACGGCGAGCGCCGCGACCTTGGCGTCGAGGGCGGCCTTCAAGTCGTCGGCCTCCTTGACCCTTTGCTCGAGCGCGCGCGCCCGCTCCACGGCCCGCGGCCCGCGCCCGCGCCCCCTCGAGGGATGAGCGGAGCCCCCCGGTTCTCGGCCGCGGACACCGGCCACCTCCGCCTCCCGGTTGGTAGCCAGCGTGCGCATCTTCTCCGTGTCCGAGCGTGCACCGCCACGGCGCCTCATCACGGTCGATGAGGGTTGTGCAGACCCGCTCGAGGCTAGAGGGACGCGCCGGGTCCTGCCTTGTGCTCTCGGGGAGTTCATCGCGCAAGGCCATGGCCCGGGCGACAACCGACCATCCGAGTCCTAAGGGCATCGGCGAGCGCGTCGAAGGTGCCGCATCGCTCCCGGAGCTGGTGGAGCTCGGCGTTCACCCGATCGAAGGCGCCGTACTTGTCGCGGGCGCGGCGCTCAAGCTCCTGGCACCCACAAATCAAAACCCGTAAACACCATGCCGCAAAGATAAGCGCGCAGAAACAAGGAAAAAGGGAAGCAAGCAATGGCACCCCACCTGGAAGACACGCCACGCGGGGCCGCTCGTGGACCCTCGGCGCCTCATTCAACGCATGGTCAAGCGTGGCGCCGGTGGGCTGCGGAGCTCTCCCCGCAGCTCCCCGCTCCCCACCGGGCGTTGGCGAACGCGGGCGAATCGCCGGCCGGCCCCCTCCACCCAGGCGGAATGGCCGGCGCGGGAAGACGAGGCCTCGGCGCCGTACCCTCGGCCCCCGCCACCATGTGGCCCTCGCGCCGCCTCACGAGGGCCCCCTCCTGGGACCCTGGGGAGAGCGTGGAGCTCGCCCACTGATCCCCACCGGGCGGCGGGGAGTCATCATCCGGGATCTCCACCACCGCCGCCCGGAACCGCCGGCGGCGGCGGCCCCTCGCGCCGCCTCCGCCGGCACCTCCACTTGCGCCCGGTGGCCGGCCGGCGCCCCGACGCGATGCCACGGCCACGCGCCCGGCCGCGCCTCCGCGACCGCGGGTGCCCGGCCGCCCTCCTCGGCCACCGCCGCCCGCTGCGCCTCCGCCGCGGCCGGCGGCGCCGCGAACCGCACCTCCGTCGCGGCGCCCACCGCGGGCTGCGTCTCCATCACGCCCGCCGCCGCGGGCTGCGTCTCCGCCACGACCGGAGCCCGCCGCTCTTCGACGACCGCCCGGCCGCGCCGCGGCGGGGCGTCCGATCCGCCGGCCGAGGCCTCGAGGCCTCGGCCCGGCCCTCGCGAGCTCTCGTCCGCCGCCGCCGTGCTCGCCCCCGCCCGCGGCGCCCTCGACGAGCGCCGCCGGGGTGGGAACGGACGTGTCCGCCCTCAGCACCTTAGCTGGCGCGAGGGGAGGCACGGTTGGCACCACCCTGCACAAGCACAAGCAAAAAAAAAAATCATAACGCACGGGTACCAAAAAACCAAACCCCGCAGAAGGGCGAGCCCCTTACCTCGAAGAGGAAAAGGCGCGCTTCCTTTTCCTCGAGGCCTCGGTGGATGAGGCCGGCACGGCCGGCGCGCCCGCCGCCGCGCCTCCCCCGACGTCACCGCCGCGCGCGCGGCCCCGCCCCGCGTGCGCGCGCGCTTGCCGCGCACGCCTCGCGCGCGCGCGCGGCACCACCTCCGCGGCTCGCGTCGCTCCTCGTTGTCGATTGCACGGCGGCGGGCGCCGTTGCGCCCGCCCCGGCGATGCCGCCCTTGCTACCGGGCCGGCTCCCGGCGACGGGGGCGCGAGCTCCCAACTATCGGGGGGCCCCGCCCCCCGGCTTCTTCCTCTTCGTCCTCCTCCGAGGATGAGTACTCCCTCGGTCCCCGGGGAGGAAAGTCCCGCTCCTCGCACCGCCGGTACTCCTCGTTCGCCGCTCGCGGCGCCGCGCGCTCCCTCTTGCGCGCCGCCCGCTCCCGCTCCCGTTGCTGCGCCGCCCGCCAAGCGCGCGGGGAGTCGGGGGGTGGGCGGAACGGACTTCGCGGCGGCGAAGGTCACCAGCCGAGGCAAAAACGTCAAGGGGCGTCGGGGGCCGGGGGCAACATTGAGAACAAAGACGGGGCCGGGAATCACACTCACCGGCGGGCCGGTGGGGAGCATCTCGAGGTCCCACGGGGGACCGATCCCGGCGCAACATCCGGGTCTCGACGGCGCTCCGCGCCCGAGTGAGCGCATACCTCCGCTCGAGGGGGGTTGGGAGCATCCGCGACCTCGCCGGCGCGACGGGGGTCCGCCTCCTCTCGTCATCTCGTAGATGCGGATCGGCCTCTCCATCGGAGGCACGACCCTCCCGGTGGTGGAGGAAGGCGAGGACGCCCGCCGCGGTCGGCCCTCGCGTCGCCGGGTTCTTCGGGGGCGGCCGGGGAGCGAGTCCGGCCGCCTCCGTCTTGGGGCGTGGACACCCCGTGACCCCATGAGTTGGGCTTCTCCCCGAGCACCGGACCGGTGTGGCGGGGAGGCCGGGCTCGGCGTTGCGCGAGGTAGAACCATCCCCGCTCCCGGCCGGCGTTGTTCGTCGTCATGGTGCGGGGGATGTAGTCGTCCTTGAACCGCGCTCGCGGGCGAGCGACATCCCGCCCGCGCGCACGGCGTGGCGGGTCCTCTCGCTCCGTCGTGGGCTGCGTGAAGAGCTCCGCGCGGAAGAGATGCATCCGAGCTCCCAATTGACCGGGATCCCTAGATACCCCTCGCAGACGCCCACGAACGTGGCCGCCTGCGAGATCGCGTTCGGCGCGAAGTTATGCAACTCCACGCCGTAGCGGTGGCACGCGCCCCGCATGAAGCGGCTCGCCGGCGCGGCGAAGCCGCGCTCATGGAAGCGGATGAAGCTCACCACGTAGCCTTCCGGCGGGTTGGGCGCGTGGTCCCCCGCCGCCGCCACAATCCACTCCGCCGTCCGGCCCTCCTCGTTCGGCCGCCAACGGGCCGGCGGAGACCACTTCGCCAAGGGCCGGCCGGTGACCGTCGACCGCTCCCGTGGCGTACGGGTCGAGGATCGTGAGGGGCGGAAGCGGCGCCATGAGAGAGGACGAGGAATGCGAGAGCGAAGGACAAGAAGAAGGAGAAGAGCTCTAATGGCGAAGGCGCACGGTGGCGAGAGCAAAACGAAGGCGAGAGCAGAAGGGGCAAGAACGGCGGAGCGCTAAGGTAAAAAACCGCCGTTTTCCCTCCCCTCAGATTTATAAGCCGTGGGCGTGCTCTCGGGCGGGGCGCCCGCGCGCGTTAACTTGCGGGGAATCTTTCCTCTCGGCCGACGGGCGGGCCCCACCACGACCGCGGCGGCCACATCACCGCGAACGGGCCATCATCACGGCGAAGAATAGCGAGGGACCGTGGTAGGCGGTCACATCCGCCCGCCCACGCCGCCCACTACGCGCGCGCGCGGCCGCAATGCTCGAAAAGCACGCCCGCGACGCAAAACCGCGGCCTCTCCCGTGGAGCATTTAATGGCCCGCGTTCCTTACAAAGTAAGGAGAACCCTCGAGCGGCACGAGCTCCGGCTCGGGAAAACTTCGACCCTCGAAAGGGTACCGGCGTGAGAAGGTCGCCTCGGGGCCCGTTTCAAACAAAACGAGCACCGCAAAGAACCCATGCCACGCCGTGTTATCGATCGGCGCCTCGAGGGCCGGCTTGCCCGTGCCCCTCGATGGTCGCGGATGCCGGGCGGGAGCGCTTGGCGCCGCCCCGCACCATTTTTACCGATCGGCGCCTCGGGGCCCGGCTTTCCCGGGCCCCTCGATGGTCGCGGATGCAAAGACGGGGCCGCCCGGGCGCCACCCCCGCACGGCCCTGCGATCGGGGGTTCGAAGCCTGACCCTCGACGGGTTCGAACAGGCACCCCAGATCACCAGAGTCAGGGACGACGAGGGCACGCGCATTCGAGCCGTTCCTCGAGCCCGCTAGCTCGAGGGTGCCCCACATGTCGTGTTCGAGAGCCAGCGAGGGCAGCTAGCCGGGGGATCCCACCGAGGGAGAGCTTCCGCGCCCTCGGTCCCTAGCGAACGGGACCGAGCCCCACCTAGCAAACCCACGCAAGCGCTTCAATGGACGTGTCTCTGGACCACGCAGCCTACCCTTATCGAACGGGGCATGGGCGTCCACTCGAACCACCCACTAACAGCTCGACGAGGAATCCGCAATTCGCGACCCGACCGATGGGGGTTACGGAAACCTCACCCTCCGTCCCGCGGAGGGACGGCGAGGGCGCGTTAAAAGATAAGTCGTAAAGCTCTACCCGATCGCCTTTAATGGGCCCAGGCTAGGGGGCTTAACGCATGGCTACACCTCCTGGATTGCACCCGCCGGGGGAGCAACGCCCGGCGGCGCGTGCGTCACCGAGCCGGCCGCGAGACATTGCCGACGCCGGTTGAAACATGTACCACGCCTTCGCCCAAGTCTCGCGGTCAACCCCTACGGGAGTGCCCATGCTCTCGCGGGCTTCGGGGGCTAGACCCGCGGGTCCGCCGACGCGGCCCCATGGAAAGCGTTCGCAAAACCGGGAGGGAAGAACTTCCTATCGGTAGGTTCCGGCATCCGTGGGAGCCTCAATGGCAAACCCACGGATGCTCGGGGGCTCTTGTCGGGGACGACCCTAGGGGTCCCCTTAAACAACCGGGAAATCCCCACTTAAAACCCGCGAGAAAGCCAAAGCCAAATACGCCTTACTTAACCATGCGGGACATGGCCCACGCCACAAAGGCCCCGGCGGCCCACCGGGCGGCCCACTCGAAGACCCCATCGGATAGGTTCCGCCTCGCTCGAGGATGCGTACCTCCCTCGGGCGGGCTCCGCCCCGTTCGAGGGGGTGCGCCTCCCCTCGAGCGAGGTCCGCCTCGCTCGAGGGTCCGCCCCGCCCTCGAACGGGGTCCGCTTCGCTCGAGGGCACTCCGCGCACGCGCGCTGCCCCCCCGTACGCGGGCATTTAACGCTCGACATCGGCGGGACGGCGCCATCATGCGCCGGGGCTCGCGCCCCGGTGCCGCCGCACCAACTCCCCAGGAGGGAGCCCATCCCCATCATTGTGGGGGGGCGCGCGGCGCGGCCGGTGCCCGATCCCGTGACGCCGTGCCGCCGCTGCGAGTACGGCTAACGCGCCGAGCCCTCGAAGGGGGGCCGGTTGCACCCTCGATTTGCTTTCTTGTGATCTTACAGGGGTTAGGTGGAGGCGCTAGGCCGGTGGGACGCCATCCCCGTCACCGTTACGCATGGCCGCCGCCCCCGCGCGTACGGGCGCACGCCAGGCGCTGTGGCAACGACTCCAGCACTGTGGAGCGTGTGGGAACGGGGCGCCACCTTACCTGCCGTTGTACCTCGTACGGACCGACGTCAGCAACTCCCTCGAGCCTATCTGAAGACATCACAGCCGTCCGCCGCCCTTCTACCCTCGAGGACGCCACTGTTCGGGTACAAGATATGCCATGATGGCCGGATCGCTGCGAGGATCGCCTGGGCGGCCGCCTACTCTACAGCGTAGCGCATCACGCTCCCTCACGTAGCTAAATAGCGCGGCGCGCATGTGATTCGCTCCTTCCTTGGTCTATAAAAGGAGGACGAACCCCCTTGCGCGAGGGGGACGGAGACACACGGACACCACGGACGACACGAACAACGGAACCCAACGAATACAACACGAGACGGTCGCGCCACGCACTTGCTCTCCAATTCTCCCACAATATCTTCGGCCACTACACCGGGGACTTGGAAGCCCCGCTTCCTCTCCCGCCTTGCTTGTAGCGGCCCCACTACGAGCACCCCGGTCTTCCCGAGCAATATAGTGCCTTGAGCACACCACTGGCTGGACGTACGGCCCCTCGGCGGGAACCGGGATAAACTCTGTGTCTTTTATTGCTTAGCATCGACCATTGAGGGATAGACCTTGGCGCTTATTATCGGTTAGTGTCGGGACCACATTCCGCACCGACAATAAGGACAAGGGATCAGCGGTACTGCGGGGTATGGACTCGCTCTAGCAGGGGGTTTGGTGAGTTCTTTATTCTATGGTGGGGTATCGACCTGCTAGGGGACTTTATACCTTGCTAACTGATCCGGACCTTGTGGGTCACAACTTGCTAGGGCACCTTTGTAAAGACCATGTAGTGTCCCTATGCAACCACACCTCGGTAGTGTGGTATGGTGCCTAGCTAGCATTGCATGGTTGAGTTCAAAGTTCTTCAGAGCTTTTACGCTGCTTGTGGTGAAAGTGTACAACCTCTACAAAGTGTAAAACTAATCGATTAGCCATGCTCACGGTCAAGAGCGGCCTGGACCCTCACATGATAACTGAACTTGAAGATGGACTTAAATATTGCTCTCTGGTTATTCTTGCCATAAGCTTATGGTGTTTCTCTTATCTTTATGCTTAATGTGGGTTGGTATAAACTTATACTTTATTAGTAATCAGGTGCTAATAAAACTTGACCAACTAAAATGCTAAATGCTTATAGCCCAGTCCAATATAAAGCCTTTGCATTCATTCTTTCCTCACACTTGCTGAGTACGACAAGTGCTCACCCTTGCTATAAATAATGTTGCTCAGAAAGAGAAACTGCTATGAAGTCATTGTGAAGATGTTGCTGAGTTCTAGGCGTACACAACCCCCAGTCGACTGCCTGTGATGTTTGGAGACTTCGTTTCCATGATCAAGCGTAAATCTCTGATAATCTTTCTCTTTCTTTACGTGATACTTATTGATGGTTAAAATCCGTCAACCTAGTCATGAATTTACCTTCGGTGTTGGCATAAGTTTTATACCTTATCCATTGGTACTAACCCCCGTGGTATAACAAGTTCACTTGTGCATGTCGGATTTGGAGTTTAGTGTTTATGCAAGGTTTTAGAGTTGAAAGCAAGACTTTCGGGATAAGTTCATCAAGCACCTTGTGACAAGACCTTGAAGCCCCGTACAAGTCACGTAATGAAGCAAACTTAACTCCAAGAAGTCAGGGACTTGATCCGAGAAGATGACAAACTCTGAGGACCTAACCAGAAAAGTGCCGAATCTTGCAAGACAAGGAGCTATGTCCAATTCGGAGAGAAACTGGCGACAAGGGCCTACATACAGAAGGGGGAAGCATCTAGAAGACACGGGAATCGACATCAAGCAAAGGAGGCCACGGGCCGAGCCCGGATGGGCCCGGGCCGGCCGGCCCGAGTCGACCGGCCCGGCCCGGTACAGGGCCCGTTTGCCCCCTCCTTTGCCCTAGCCGCCATTCGGGCTATTTATAGCCCCGGGGTCTAGAGCCACGCAGCATCCAATTCGCCATCGGCCGCCGAGGAGCAGAGAAGAGAGGGACACCATCCCAGAGAGGAGAGGGTCGAGCTAGTTGACTAGGGTTTCCCTAGCCGACGTGGGAACCTTGCAAGGAAGACCACGTCGGAGTTCTCGGAGCTAGAAGCAAGATCAAGGAAGGATCCCGGTGGTGATCTTGTGTATGTATCATTGTCATAGTTGAATTATCAAGTTGAATCGATTTCTAGCGATCAAGTGTTTCTTTGAAGATTTCGTTTTTGGATCGGCTTTGCTTATTCTAAATCTATTCTCGAGATAGATTACCTAGGGTGTTCTTGTAGCCACGGTGGCTAGAGGTACACGCCGGATCTTCCGAAAGAATCTCGACTTGTCTTTGGACTCGCCCTAAGCTACCCGCATGAGTAGGGATACGTTGTGACAGAACAGAGGTTCCAAAAGGCAGATGTTTTCGGATTCAGAGGGGAAACCACGATTTAAAGAGGCTTCTAATAAGATTCAATTTGCTACTTCTTCTCTTGCTTGGAACTTCAACAAAAGGCTTAACCCGATCTCTCTAGATCGGTTTATCTACCCAATCTTTCTTTGTTATCTCCGGTCTTTAGTAGATTAGATTAGTTTCGTATTCTTCATCTAGATGCATTAGGGTTTCTTTTACTGAAGATTGAAGTTACTTGGCTTTACTAGATCAACTTTTGCGTCACACATTTGTTCCACGGATTCGATACCTTGGGTTCACCACTCAAGGGAAGAAGGGTCCCTTGATTACGACGGGAGACTTGTCCGCTTGCAAGTCTAATTGAACTTTGATACAACTATTAACCGTCAACAAGCCCCTTTTTCTGGCACCGTTGCCGGGGAACAAGTGATCAAGATTTGGTTTTTTATTGCCTTTTTGTAATTTTCAGTTTTCTTTTAGTTTTTCTTTTTTTGCATCTACTAAACTTTGATCATCCTCAAAATACATCTAATCTAGTTTGTCTAACCCTAGTTTTTATAGATTTGTTCTTACTTTCTAGTTTTTGCATACTTTGTTTATTGCTAACCCTAACAGGAGATGGACGGCTACCTCTCCAACAAACCCGATAATTTTGTGGATGATCCAGAAAAACTTTACAGGCTAAGGAGATGCGAAGCACATCAAGCTAAAAAGCTAGATTTTTTAGATTCGGAGTCAGAAGACAAAGGATCGAAGGAATCTCCAAAGAATTCACCACCTCAAAGTCCTCGGGAGAATCGACTTCCACCGATGGGTGACCAACCGCAAGAGCGCAAGATTGGGGAGCTATGAACCCCGGACATCATCGACCTACCAATCTTGAACCTTGATGAGATCGGAAGACCGTTCGAGATCAAGACCTCAACAATCCACATGGTGCAACATTCACCCTTCACCGGTAAAGAGGATCCGAACCTTCACCTCCAAGCATTCATTCAACTATGTCAGACTTTCAACATGGATGGGGTGACTCAAGACCAAATGAGGGAAAGGCTTTTTCCGTTCTCACTCTCGGGAAGGCTTTGCAATGGTTCCACTCTCAACCGGCGGAGACGGTGCTAAATTGGAACACGTTGATGAAGGCTTTCATGAAGGAATACTACTCATCGGGTAAAACACAAAGCTTGCGCAATAAGATTGCCACCTTTGTTCAATATCCTACGGAAACTATCTCGGAGGCATTCGAGCACTTCAACGAGTAAACTCGGGCGGTTCCACATCACAAGTTCCCGAAGGAAGACCTCGTGCAAAAGTTCTATCAAGGACTCACCATGGCGTCAAGGACGATCATCGATGCATCGGCGGGAGGATCCATCATCGAGCTTACACCGACGGAAGCTTTCACTCTATTCAAGAAGGTCGCGGATAATGACACATGGGCGTCATCCGGGCGCCTACACCTGGTTCAACCCACGGGGAATGTCAAGGGAGTTTTGCAAGTAGAGAAGGAGGACATACTTGAAGGCAAGATCGACTCGCTCATGAGGAGGTTGGAGAAGATGGAGATAGAAAAGAAGGAGGCTCAAGACTTGAAGGCCGCCGAAGCAAGATCCACATGCGAAGAGTGTGGAGAGTATGGCCATGTCCGCAAAGATTGTCCGGAGGAAGCCAAAGTGCTCGACTACATGAGGAAGGGAGAATTGCCGAACTTCCGCTACGAGAAAGGTAGACCTCAATTTAATGCAAGCTCATCCATTCTGAATTCGGTTCCGCTTCGTATACAATTGAAGGAGTTCATGGACGAGCAAGCCAATATCAACAAGGACACCGTCGCCAAGTTCAAAACCATAGACAAGGTGTTGGAGAACATCGATAGCAAAGTGACGGAGGTCGGAAGTTCCAATCATCAAGTGCTCAACATGATGAAGATCCTCGAGACGCAAGTTGGACAACTTGCGGGGCGCCTCACTAATGATGAAGGGAAGCTTTCGGGACAACCTAAAGGTCCCGAATCGGCGAAGGCTATTCAAACACATTCGGGAAAGGAGACCGAAGATCCGGAACGTTCTGCGGGAGCAAGGAAGCTTAAACCATCCGTCGAGGCGGAGGAAATTGCGAAGGAGAAGGTTACGGGGATCATCACCGAAGAGCCCGAATTTGAGATGCCGGAAGAAGACACGAGGATACCACAACTCAAGCCACGCTACTTCCGAGGTAAACTTGACAACCACTTTGAGAAGTTTGTGGAGGTTGTGCGTAGACTTAGCATCAACATGCCATTACTAGATGCCCTACAAGTACCTACATGTTCTCGTTACTTTAAAGACCTACTTGCAAATAAATGTGAGATAGCAACACTCGGGGTAGATCATGTTAAGATGTCCGAGGAGTGTAGTGTAGCTATTGCTAATGGGCTAGAGAAGCAAAAGGACCCCGGGTGCCCTACAATTCCATGTTCCGTTGGTTCCTTCAATTTCGAGAAGGTGTTATGCGACCTTGGTGCAAGTGTGAGCATCATGCCGAGGGATGTGTTCGAGAAGCTACACCTACCATTGGAGCCTACGGGTATGTGTTTGGAGTTGCGAGATAACTCCATTCGCTATCCCTTGGGCATTGCCGAAGATGTACCCGTGAAGGTCGGACACATCTTCATCCCTGTCGACTTCGTGGTGCTCGAGATGGGAGAGAGGGAGAAGCCGCCGCTCATCCTTGGGAGGCCTTTCCTCAAGACCGTGGGAGCTACTATTGATGTTGGCAAGGGGGAGATCATGTTCGATATCAACGGAGAAAGGAGTTCCTTCAAGTTTCGACCATGACTCGAGGCATGCAATATGATTGAAGTGAAGGAAGAACCAAAGAAGAAGGAGGGGCTGAAAAAGAAGAAAGAGCCGAAAAAGATGAATGTAAAGAAAATCAAAGAAGGTGTTGCATCCGTCAAGACAAAGGAAGAAAAGCCGCCTGTGAAGACCAAAAAAATGACTAAGCCGGAAGACAAGCCCGTGCCCAAGATGGTGCGGAAGTGGGTACCCAAGATTGCAACGCCCGCAAAGAACGTTGATCCGAAGTAATCAAGTGAAGGAGTCTAGCCATGCACTATAAATGAAGCGCTAGGCGGGAGGCAACCCGTTTCGTCGAGTCAAGAATAAGCTACCGTGAGGACAACCCGATTCCAGGTTTTTCGAGTCTTTTTAATAATTTAGTTTTGAGTTTTATTATGCAAAGACATTAGAATTAGAAGTGGTTGGACAATATTAGAGACATAATTCTTGGTTGAATATTTTGCTTTATCATAAACCCTGTACATGAACCCTCCTATGTGCTTGTTTATTCTTTTCTTTTCGAGAAACCACAACCAAATAATTTCAGAACCTAACTCAACCTTTCACCCTTATTATGGTGTTGTGGTTGACTTATTTTTCATGCTAAAAACACACGAGTAGAGCCACGACTTATACCTAGGTGTTAATTAAATTTCAGCACATCGTAGGACTCGCGTGAACCTAGAAACTAAACTTTTGGTTGGTTAAAAATCTATATCCTTGGTTTCTCTAAAATTAGAATTTTTCCAAGCCTCATTTAAGTTTGTTTTATTCAAAATCTCTCTCATTTAGCCAAAATTAGAACCTAAACCTATGCCCCCATGATCAAGCCGGGAAAAGTTTGCTCTCACCCAATGAAGGCAAACTATACCGGTGAGACCGATATCAACGTAGTCGGAAAATATTTTCGACTTACATTTGTTTTTAATGGTTTAAAAACGTCTCTAAATTTATGCTTGAGCTCTTCCATAGCTCTAAAAATATTTTTAAATTTCGAAATTAGAGGAGTGCTTAACCTTAAACATACTTAAAGGGAGGCAATCTAGTTTAAGTTAATCATGCATGCACCATTGGATACCCTTTCATAAATTTTCATCAAGACCACATGCAAAGGACAAGCATGGGTGGGCAGCAAGCATGACTTTGCAGGAATTTGATGGTGGCATGTGAAGCAAGTGGAGCAAGGGAGCATGGACATGACTCAAAGCATGAAGCATCAAGTGGAAGGACCAACAATGCAAGAAAAGGAGTGGACGAGAGGGTTTGAGCGGTGCAACTCATGGAGCACGCGGGCAATAAAGTTACGGAGAAGAAATGATCGCGCTGGAGAAAAACCGGGGCCCTGGGGAGCACGCGGCCACCTAGGCCAGTCGGCCCAGGCCGGCCGGCCTCCCCTACATAAGGAGCCCCTCGGCTCCCGTCTTCTGCAGGCAAGCATCCCTCTCCTTCCTCAGTTTGTGTGTTCAAGTTTGTGTGCCCAGAACCACCGTAGACATAGCCAACCTTCCCAAGCTTGATAGCTCAAAAAATCCACAACCTTAATCCACTCAAAGTCCACATTAGAAAGTAAGTTTAGTGCCTAGTTACTGGTTGCAACCCGGAATTTTAGTGGAGAGAAGAGTGCTGCAATCATGTGGAAGAAAACCACAAGTTTATTCTCCAAGAAGAAGGGGTCATCGTCATCCAAGCCGTCGTCAACGACGTCTTCGAGGAGGCACTCGGTTTCCGAGTCTCCTCGGAGCATGGAGGGGGATACGGCACCGCCAAGGAGGAACGACACTCTCCTCCTTGGTGGCATGAGGGCAACAAGGAGCACGTCCATGAGGTTTACCGAACCTCAAGGGCACACGAAGGAGCCGCCCGTTCCACCACGACGATCGACCCGTTCGACTGCGCCACCTCCATACACTCCGATATATTCCTCATATGGCTTCATCATATTGTCGGAGGAGGAGGAGGAGAAGAAGCTCTCTCGTCTTGAGAAGAGGCTTGTGGCCAACGTCGACTTCGACGACCAAGCACTCAACTACTTGGGTTTCGGCACCGACATATATTATATGTTGGGGCACCTTGGATGGGCGCAATTCTCCAATGGAGTATCGGCGGACACCCATAAGGAGTTCGCCTTGGAAATCTTGATGACCATTGCACCTATCCTTGATGATGGGGTGCAAAGTTTATCATTCCGTTTGGAGGGAGTCCAACAAGCGGTTCCCTACGAGTATGTTAGGGAGCTACTTGGGTTCCATAAGGGAGCTCCGGAGAAAGTTGACGTGCCGCCCGGCATGTTAGATGGATTTTGGAGATTGATCTCCGGAGAAGCCCACCAACAACGCAATTGCATCTATAACCCCATTATCCAAGTATTCCACTCTTGGATGTGCAAGAGGATATTGGGGAGGATGAGGGAGACGAAGGTGACCGGCACGGAGTTGAATTGGCTCTACTCGGCTTTAATTGCCAAGCAGCCAATAGACCCCTCATACCTTATGATCAACCGTTGGTGTTGCGAGGCAACATCGGGGGCGGGAGATATTGGTTCGGGGTGCTACCTTTCTATGTTGGCCATCTCCCTACGGCCGGGGATCACAAGAAACCCCGAACATCTTTTGTGTGGGACCTCTCTCGGCTTTGAGTATTTGAGGCGAGGCAAATATATTAGTGGAGACGAGAGAGGAGGTTTGCGTTTGGCCACGGTGAACTTACCCCTTCCGGATGCAAGGCTTAGGCTTTTCATTCAAGGGAGGGAAGATTAGTTGGAAGAGGGACTCCTTGTCCCGGCGAAGAAAAATTAAAGAGGAAGAATCGTAGAGGAGGGATCCACGAGTGCACAACCCAATGTTGTGCCACCTTTTGGCGGGATTCCTACTCCGCCAAGTTATTACGGAGGGCCACAAGAGCAAGCATGGGGGGTGATGCACCGGTGCCCCCACCAAATTATGTGGTGCCCAACGTAAACTTCGCGGAGCCCTACGCACAATATCCCCAACCACAACAAAGCATGGCCATAATTGGAGGGTATGTTGCGAGAAATATGCAAAACGTCGCAGCCATCCAGACCAACGCGGCTCAACTTGGTGAGGGCAATACAAATATTGCCTATGAGCTTGGACACCTTCACCTAGTGGAGCCGGATCAATTCGTTGGAGGGGATGTCCAACCTTACTACGAGCAAGGGTACTACTATCAAGATTATCAACACCAACCACCGGCGGAGGATTAGGAAGAAGAAGGAACCTTAGTTTTCTTTTCTTTTTCCTTTCTCTGTAATTTTCAGCTTTTGTTTGTTTGTGTTTGCGTAATATTTTCAGTTTTTATTTAAATTTCAGCAAGTGTGTTTTTTATTTTCAGTTTGTTTTCATCATTAATAAAGACACCACCTTGTTCTTACCATTGTAAAACTTACAAAAATTTGTGCCATGATGATATATGATTATTATTGCCGCTTTGTTTATCTTTGTAATTGATTTATGCATGTAAAAGCTAGTGCTCTCTTAAAATACGAATCTGAATTTATTTAAATGCTAGCTTAAACTTTAGCGGAAGTTATGATTAAAATAAAGACCCATAGTGTTTTATGTGCTCTCAAGTTATGAATAGATTAAAGATGGTTTTTATGCTCAAAAATATCGCTAACCTTGTCATAAACATCACTTGTGTATTGCTCAACCTATCCAGAGCCTAATATATATTTGAGTGCATAAACCTTAGTGTACAAGATCTATTTTGAGTGAGTTATTGCAGGCCATGATTTCTCTGGCCCGAGACTAAGAAGCTGGTCATTCCATTTTTGCGTATCTATCTTTTTGCTAGCATTTTATCCGTGCATTGTGTATCCCCACATTGGAGATCTCACAAACCTCGCCGGATGTCCACCCTTAAAACCAAATATCATCTTTTTTATTACCTCCTTGACCACAACCTATTGTTGAGAATGGATCATCAATTCAAGGAAGATCGCAAGACGGTGCCAACATTGAAGAATTCAAGTATTCTCCAAAGGAAAATTTCCGGTACCTACCTTTATCACCTCTTTGCACCGAGGACGAGCAACGTCTAAGCATGGGGGAGGAGGTAGGTATGATGCAATTTTAGAGTTCAAAGGGGAGCAAATAAAAAAATATGAGAAAGAAAAAAAAAGAAAAGGAGCAAATAAAAAATGAGAAAGAACAAAAAAGGAAAGAAAGAAAGAAAAGAAAGAAAGAGATATAAGAGGAAAAGAGAAAAAAATATGAGTATGTGTAAAAATAAAATAAAGTGAACTCCCCGGTTCTCTAAAGTGCATTAGGAATTTCAAGGCTTCAAGATTAAAAGATCCATAGTCAACTTTCCAACCATGTGTAATCCGATAACGAGGACTTCCTTTGTGCCTCGGGATCACTCTTTGCCATTTGCACATGTCCACTCATCTCAAGTGTGTGTATTTTTCTCTTTCCCCTCCTTGATATAACATTATTTTCCAATGACCTTTTTGATGAGTCTCGGTAAGACCATGAGAAGCTTGTCTTGTTTTGACAACATCTCATTTGTAATATCTTGGTAGGACTAAACCTTCCCAAAAAGCTCCATATAAAGCCTACCACACATATATGTTATGAGAGGGAAAGGAGTAGGATATATAGGCTTGAGAGACAAGATGAGGTGAGAGTTCATGAGCAATATGCAAGGTGATTTAAATTTATGAACTTGGTTTAGCTCTTTTCCAAAATTTCTGAGATCTATTTAAATTTTAGGAGCATGTTAATACTTGTGGGATAAGCTTAATTAAGAATCTACCCTCCGTAGAGATGAAGGCTAGTACATTATGGAACTTTAACGAATTAAAATTGCGAGAGCATTACGTTTTCTCATGTATGATCAAGTGCAAGGTTTAAACGTTGATAGGCAACGATGATATCCATCGAAGGCTTACTCGAGGACGAGCAAGGTTTAAGCATGGGGGAGCTGTTGACGGTGAAAATCCGTCAACCTAGCCTTGAGTTTACCTTCGGTGTTGGCATAAGTTTTATACCTTATCCATTGGTACTAACCCCCGTGGTATAACAAGTTCACTTGTGCATGTCGGATTTGGAGTTTAGTGTTTATGTAGGGTTTTAGCGTTGAAAGCAAGAATTTCGGGATAAGTTCATCAAGCACCTTGTGACAAGACCTTGAAGCCCCGTACAAGTCATGTAATGAAGCAAACTTAACTCCAAGAAGTCAGGGACTTGATCCAAGGAGGTGAAAAACTCCGAGGACCTAACCAGAAAAGTGTTGAATCTTGCAAGACAAGAAGCTATGTCCAATTCGGAGAGAAACTGGCGACAAGGGCCTACATGAAGAAGGGGGAAGCATCTAGAAGACACGGGAACCGACATCAAGCAAAGGAGGCCACGGGGCCGGGCTCGGATGGGCCCCGGGCGGGCCGGCCCGGCCGGCCGGCCCGGCCCGGCCCGATCCGGGGCCCGTTTGCCCCCTCCTTTGCCCTAGCCGCCATTCGGGCTATTTATAGCCCCGAGGTCGAGAGCCACGCAGCATCGAATTCCTCATCGGTCGCCGAGGAGCAGAGAAGAGAGGGACACCATCCCGGAGAGGAGAGGGTCGAGCTAGTTGACTACGGTTTCCCTAGCCGACGTGGGAACCTTGCAAGGAAGACCACGTCGGAGTTCCCGGAGCTAGAAGCAAGATCAAGGAAGGATCCCGGTGGTGATCTTGTGTATGTATCATTGTCATAGTTGAATTATCAAGTTGAATCGATTTCTAGCGATCAAGTGTTTCTTTGAAGATTTCGTTTTTCGATCGGCTTTGCTTATTCTAAATCTATTTCAGAGATAGATTACCTAGGGTGTTCTTGTAGGTGCGGTGGCTAGAGGTACACGCCGGATCTTCCGAAAGAATCTCGACTTGTCTTTGGACTCGCCCTAAGCTACCCGCATGAGTAGGGATACGTTGTGACAGAACGGGGGTTCCAAAAGGCGGATGTTTTCGGATTCAGAGGGGAAACCACGATTTAAAGAGGCTTCTAATAAGATTCAATTTGCTACTTCTTCTCTTGCTTGGAACTTCATCAAAAGGCTTAACCCGGTCTCTCTAGATCGGTTTATCTACCCAATCTTTCTTTGTTATCTCCAGTCTTTAGTAGATTAGATTAGTTTCATATTCTTCATCTAGATGCATTAGGGTTTCTTTTACCGAAGATTGAAGTTACTTGGCTTTACTAGATCAACTTTTGCGTCACACATTTGTTCCACGGATTCAATACCTTGGGTTCACCACTCGAGGGAAGAAGGGTCCCTTGACTACGACGGGAGACTTGTCCACTTACAAGTCTAATTGAACTTTGATACAACTATTAACCGTCAACAATATTGTTTCTGTATACACCTATATGTCACTATATGCATGAAACTTGATCATGGTATGCATATAGGTTTGCACTTGGTTTTCTTTGGAAAAAACAGGTGTGACAGCCCCTCGAAGATGAGGAACGCGTTCTCCACCGCGGGGAAACTACCAACGTCGCCGTCACCCCCATCCTTCTTGGCCTCGTCGTCCTTCGCAGCGGCGCGGCTGTAGTACTTCTTGAGCATGTCACACTGCTCGAGGGTGTGGTTGATCGGTGTTTTGTGGTACGAGCAGGGCTTCTTCAACATGTCGTCAAATACGCCGGGGCCTCGAGGGGCCGCTCGAGGACCCCTTCGAGCTGGGTCAACAGCTAGGGCCTCATCCCCGTCGTCGTCGCGCCCCTGCGCGCGCGCCTCGCTGCGCAGCTTCTTGCCTTTTTTGCCCCGCTTGTGCTTCTGCGGGGGATCTTTAGACTTGCTGCCCTCCGCGGGCGTGTCGTCCACGCGCTTGCCCTTCTTCCCGTTGAAGAAGGCCCCACCGCCTCCTCGCCGGAGGCAAAGCTGGGTGGCGATGTTGAACAACTCGTTGGAGTCGACCGCGGGGGCCGCGCCCGAGCTCGCGCACGAGGTCCCGGCAGGTCGTGCCCTCGTGGTAGGCGTGTACGATCTCGGACCGAGCCACGCTCGGGAGCTCCGTGCAGCGCTTGGAGAAGCGTCGTATGAAGTCCCGGAGTGATTTGCCAGGCTTCTGGGTGCACGCGCGCAGATCCCAGGAGTTCCCAGGGTGCACGTACGTGCCCTAGAAGTTCGCCACGAAGGTGCGGACTAGGTCGTCCCAGTTGTGGATCTGGCTGGCCGGTAGATGCTCGAGCCACGTTCGTGCCGAATCGGCGAAGTGCAGCGGCAGGTTGCGGATGATGACCTCGTCGGTGGTGGCTCCGCCCAGCTGGCATGCCAGGCGATAGTCGTTGAGCCATACATGGGGGTCCATCTCCCCTGTGTACTTGTCGATGGACGCGGGCTGGCGGAAGTGCTGCGGGAAGCTCGTCGTGTGGTCTCCCGGCTGAACACGCGAGTCCTAGGGGGCTCCGATGTCGGCGAGCAGTCCTCACGGCTGTCATAGCGCCCACCCCGCCATGGGTGGTAGCCTACCGCCGCTCGTGTCCCCGCGTTGCCCGTTCGCCGGGCGTTGATGACGTTGCGAGCGTTGCCGTATTAGGCCTGCTCGCGCGTGTCAAGGATCCGCTCCTTGACCGGCGTCCGGCCTTGGTTGGCGGGCTGCCCCGCCGCGCCGCCCGCGTGAACTGACGCCTCGGGGCCTTGCGCGCCTCCGTCGTCTCGCGTGTTCCCCTCGCCGGCGAATGCGGGACGCCGAGCTCTCGGCTGTTGCACGGCCGCTTGCTCGATGAGCGCCTGCGCCTCGCGGTGCAGGTTCCGCGCCTCGGGCATTAAAGAAGCGGGCATAGCCCGCAGCAGTGTCGCGGCAGCGATGAGCTTTTGGCACACTCGTGGGGGCGTGCTTGGGTTGTCGACGTCGAAGTCGGCATTGATGCGCTCGCGGGCATGCTTGCCCAGCTCACGCGTGCGTTCGCCGCGTGTGGAGGCTTCTCCGGCGATGGAGGCGCGAAGTGGTCGCACCGTGCGGTACTCCCCCGCGAGTTTGGCCTCGAGCTCGCGCGCTTGGGCCCGCTGGGCGTTGATGTCTGTGCCCCTCGGCGGTGAGGCGGGGGCGCACTTGGCCCCGGTCCCTGGAGTGGCTCAGTTCTCGGGTTGAGGGGGACCTCTCCGTCGCCAGCTTCTGCCGCGTTCGCGGCGTTCGCCTGGTCGTTGGCGATCACGACGAAGCACTCCCGCGTGGGGTCGTAGCTCCCGGTGCTAGAGTTGTCGGAGTAGCCGAACCAGTATTCCACAGCGTCAAGGAACCGCTGGAACATCACCGGGTCCGGCACACCGGAGAAGTCCCACTCCGCGTACCCGTGCGAAGTGGCGGGTGACAGCTCGTTGATGGAGCCGTGGTAGGACTCGTCGTCGGTGGTGGCGGTAAGGTTCCTAGCCGCCGGGACGTGGCGGCTGGGACGACCCCCTTACGCCGCCTCATCGGTGCTGGCGGATGAGGCGTACGCCATCGCGGCATTGCGCATGCCGAGGGGGAACTGCGGCTCGGGAACCGCGTGCCCCCCGCGGGAGCGGTCGTCATCTCGCTAGTGGTCGCGTCGCGTTGTGAGGCGACGCGTGCAGCCCGACGTCGTTCCATCCACGCCTGTCGGGAGCGCTGGCCAGAGCGTCGTCGGCGTCGTGGTGCCGGAGGGCCGCGGTGTCCGCTTGGGTGGGCACCGGGGCATGAGTAGCGGGTGCGACAGGAACCGGTCCTGGCCCAGTCGACCGCCACGGGTGAAGCTCGTCACGGTTGGTGATGAGCATGAGGTAGTCGTTCCCCGTGGCCTGACAGTTCAGGCTCCCGAACCGAATTTCGAATCCGGCGGGAGGGGGTCCGAGCTGCCCATGGAGTATCTCTGGCCCCGGTACTCTGTGCGAATCACCATCGAGATGGCTGGTGGGAGTTGATCTTCAGCGCGAGGCCCCCAACCTGGCACGCCAACTGTCGGTGCGGAAAGTAGTCCCGACACTAACTAGTAAGAGGCGTTGAGATCTATCTCTCAATGGTCAGTGCTAAGCAACTAGTAACACTGAGTTTTATCCTGGTTCCGGTCGGGGGCCGTACGTCCAGCAGGGGTGCTCGAGGCACTATATTGCATGCACCGTGGTGCTCATAGAGGGGGGCTACAAGCGAAGCGGGGAGAGGAGGTCGGGCGTCCGGGTCCCACGAGTGCGATTGAGGCAAGTGCCAATATCGTGGACAAGGCAGAAAGCATGCAAGTGAGTGTTGTCCGTCGTCCCCTGCGGCTAGGGAGCTGCTCCTCCTTTTATAGGCCAAGGAGGCGGCAGTTTACAAGCGTGCTGCACTATTTCTTCTACGTGTAGAGGCATTGTGTACAGCACCGCAGAGTAGACGGCCGTCCTGGCGAATCTCGCATCTGGCGGGGCGTCATGGTGCGTCCGGGGAGCGGCTTCGAGGGTGGCGGCGCGAGTTTGCTCGTTCGATGGTTGTCCGCGTGAGGACTCGAGGGCACCGTTGACGTGAGGTCGTACGAGGTACAGTAGCCGGCGTGGTGGCGTCCTTGTCACCGCACGCTCCCACAGCGTCGAGGATGTTGGTACAGTGGCTGGGATGGCATCGCGATGGCGGGGATGGTAGCACAGGGCCGATGGCGATGGAGGTGACCGCCCCCACTGGCTTGACGTCACGGAGCAGTCCTGTGCGGGCGCGGAGTAGTTGCTCGTCTTCCCTTCAAGGGCTCTGCCATCCTTCTTCGAGGGTGCGGCGCGTCGGCCGTACAGGAGTGGGTGGCACAGTGCCACGGGGTTGTTGCTGACCCCGCCGCACAGCGTTGCACAGTGGCGGGGATGGCCTCGCCAGGGGAGTTGGCGGAGCAGTGCTGGGGCGGGATTCCCAGGCGCGTAGTGGCGGGGATTCATCTTTGACTTGGGCACCTGCAAATGTCAGTGTATTAAATGCCCCTGCCGGGGGAGTAGGTATGGAGGCGGCGGGCCCGTGATGCCCTCGAGCGAGACGGAGACTTGCTCGAGGGGGTGCTCGGCTCTCGATCGAGACGGGGCCTCGCTCGAGGGGGTGTCCAGCTCCTAAGCGAGGCGGAATCCCGCCCGAGGGGGCGACCGACCCTCGAGCGACGCAGAACCTCACCCGAGGGGGCGACCGGCCCTCAATCGAGGCGGAGTTGTACTAGTGCGGCGCCGTGCCCCTCGAGCGAAGTGGAGTTCCGCCCGAGGGAGGCTAGGCCGATTGTCTGGGGGACCGTGGGCCCGTGGGTTTATCTTGTGCGTGTTCTTAGGCTCATTTGCCTTTGTTTTTTACGAACGTAAGCGGGTTTTCCCTAGTTGTTTAGGGGACCCTCATGGCTGTACCCAACAAAAACCAAACTTTTGGACCAACCATGTGCAGGGCGGTTAGACCGCCCTGCGGGCGGTTAGATCGCCCCCTGCAGTTATGCCTAGTTTTTAGTTCATGACAATGTCCTTAACGAAATTGAACCAAACTCTAGGAATGTCTTCTAGGGGTTGCCAGGTGATGTTCTACCAAAGGAAATTCAAAGCTACTCATGGAGTTGATAGATCGGGAAAAAACAACATTTGAATACCTTTGGAGAGATGGAACGAAGGTGAAATCCAAAGAACCGGGTGGGGAACCGGTTCAGCCGCCTTAGGGGAGTCACTTCCACGTATTGGATTTGATTTTGAGGGGAGGAAACTCCAAATTGCCATGGGAGGGTGTGAGAACTTGAGGAGGAAGAAGGGGGACGAGTTCAGGTCGAGAGGGGCTATTCCTGGTCGTTGGAGAGAGGTAGGAGTGGATGGATAGGGTTGAGGGGGTGTTGAGTCACGGGTAAAGGGTAAAACAGTGAGGCTCGTGTACCCCGGTCTAACTGTGTCCGACCCCCGGTTAGACCGCCCCTCCCCCTTTGACTGAGGAAAACTGAGATTAGAAAAGATTTTGTCCCTCTTTTCCACTTAGGCCCCTAGAAGTCTTGATTTTGCGTTGAGGAAAGGATTTGTGTACAGGGATAGAAACTGGGAGGCGCGGTTAGACCGCCGCCTACCCCGGTTAAACCGCCCTGCACAAAAATTTGTCCAGAGACCCTTTATCAGAAGTTCTGAGGTAGGGTCGGAAGTACCGGTAATTTTCATACTTTTGGACAGAGAGCTCTTATCGGTAGTTCCGCCCTAGTGTCGGTAGTTCCGAGGAACACTATTCCAGACTTAAGAGATTTGATCCTTGATTTCCAGGGAATATTTGGATATAAGATATATAGATGGTTTTGATCCAAATTTCACTAACTTTAGAAGAACATGAGATAATCCAACTAAATCGCATTCTTGATTCTTCCAAGAGTGTTTGAGAGAGAGAGAGAGATAAAGGTATGGATTTAGAGATATTATGGACTTGAGTAAAATATCACCACTTGTGACTAGCCATCAAACAAACAAAGAGAACTATAGTCACAAATGGATCAATAGGGTCACAAAGACCAAGAACCAAATATTTTTCCAATGAAGCAAACTTCCTACACATGCTAGTTGGATTTTCGAAAAATCTATCCTATGTCAAAGAGTGCATGCATCCACTTCAAATGAATAGCTTTTCAAGTATATTTGACTCATACCTTCATCCTCGAGACACAAAGACGAGTGAAAGCAAAGGTATCAACCAAATATCTAGAGAGGCACACACAAATTCACTTGAAGAAATTACATGCTAGGATGGCACACTAGCATGGCATTATGGCCTAGATGCATTTCGGTATTTAAAGAGGTTCATGATGACATACCTTTGCCTTTAGACCATTTGAATTTGTGCATAAGTAAATATTAGGAAAAGGCTAGTTCTTACTTGATTCATTGAGATTTATTAGTAAAGTCAAGAGCTTGCTTCAGATGCACAAACACATGAGACAACAAGTTCACTAGAAGAAATTGTTAGTCTCACAAATGACACAACCTTTGAAGTAAGCTCCCCCTCAATTAGTGCTTAGAGAATTATGAATTTCTCAAACTTAGCACGCAATGCAATTAAGAACAAGGGAGCTTGCTTCAAGGGTGTGTCTTGGAATAAAATTGATTTATCAAATTGAACTATGCCAGGAATTTCAATACCATTGCCTTGGAATCACCAAAATATTGATGAAACAGCTCCATGTCGGGTCACCCGGGCCAAGTGGTTGGGTCACTCGCCATCCTCCAGAGACACCTCGGGTCACCCGGCCACAGGTACCAGGTCACCCACCAAAAGCATTCCTGGGGGAAGGCGGTTAGACCGCCCCTTGGGGGCGGTTAGACCGCTTTGTCCTTTTTGGCTATCTTGGTGATCTTTCAGCTTCAGTCCCTTGATAAGCCTCTGTAATGCCTAGTTAGATCCCTGCAAGACTTTATCACAACAAATGCTCTACTGGAGAGCCATTAGGAGCATCGAATGGCATGAGAGTATAAAGTTACAAAAGTGTCAAGGTCACTTCCTCATACTTCACAAACCTAGGTCTAGTGATCCATGAGTGCTCACAAAGAACTAAGAGTGACCAAGGCACGACTTAAGTACTAGTTAATGAGGTTGCATTGGTTGAGTGATGTTCACTTTATAGTCCTTCTCATGATAAGGCATCAAATAGTTAATTCTTTCTTCATTGCCATGACTTCAATGCAACTCGACCAACCTACAAGCTCAGCAAACACTTTTTGGTACCCAACACTTGTTGGGTCCTACAAGGTTAGTCACAAGATGCTTAGGAACCCAAATCACCCTTGTCCTAACTTGAGGTGAACTAATCATCCTCATAGTACAAGTATTGATCTTGTCATTCTTAAGCTTATGAAACTCATAATAGACAAGGTTGGATTGAGGAGTGTTACCATTCACACAGTCCTTGCCCAAATGACCCTTTTTACGACAAGTGTAGCAAATGCGGCTTTTGGCACTTCTTGGCTTGGGATCCATTTGTTTGCCTTGTCTAGGCTTGCATGGAGGCTTCTTGCTTGAAGGGTGAGTTTTCTTCTCCTCGCTACGGTGGTTCTTCACAGTGTTGGCCAAACCTGGTCTAACCGCCCTGGGGTGCGGTCAGACCACCCCTGGTCAGTACAGCTGGCTTGTGTGCAATCCGCAGTTGAGTGACCCTTCTCTTTGCATATATAGCACAATCTCCTTCTAGTAGATCTTCTTCTCTTCTTGGAGATTGTTTCTTGAGCCTTGAGCTTGGTGGTGCAATGTGAAGTGGCATGCCCCTTCTCCTTTTCTTGAATCTTGCTTTTGTTGATCTTGATGTGTTGTTGAGGAGTTGAGCTTGCGACGGTTAAACCCTTCTCAAGCTTCTTCACCATGTTATCACGGTTATCTTGAGGAGGTTGCACTTGGCTCTCTTCCTTCAACACATACAAGTCTCTTTTAAGCTTTTCAACCGCTTGCTTGACTTCATCATTATCTTGGGCAACGAGGTCATCACAAGATTCTACAAATACATGCTCAATGTGAAGGACCAAAACGGCGAACCAGAGAGGGGGGAGTGAATGGGAGCTGATAAAAATTCTATTCAAGAATTCAGCCTATGAACCCGATTTCACTCATGCACCTCCGCAAGCTTCTCTTGCCAAGTTCACGTAGCCACTGAAGTGCTACTGAACCTAGGAGCAAGACCCAACCAATAGCCACAGCACACACGCAGCGGAAACACACACGACACGGCTGTTGGCAGCCCAAACCGGTCAGGCCGGTTTCTGAAAACGATCAGACTGCTTCTGTTGGACTTAGCCTCACGCAGGCAGGGGAAACCGGTCAGACCGGTTTAGCAAACCGGTCAGGCCGGTTCCGTCCCGTAAACTCCCCAAAAACCCTTCCTACCTCAAGAACCTCTCCTCCTCTGAACAAGAATAGCCATAGCACAACAGGGACTTCCTTGCTCAAAAACTCTTCACGACAGCCCACAAAACTAAACCGGTCAGACCGGTTTGGGAAACCGGTCAGACCGGTTTTGGTCTGGACAGTCGGGAAGAACTCAACCCGCGGGAAAAACTCAAACCTTCCACCAATCAATCTCCCGATTCATTCCATGGATCAAAGCGAGACTTTGGGGATAGTTGGGGTACCTCATTGGTTACCCTTGGCTAGAAGCTCAGTCCCCAAAACCCACTCAATCAAGAGGAATCGAAAGTCAACCCTCAAGAACACCTCTAACACTAGAACTCTGAAAACTCCAAAATCGAGCCCCTTAACTCACGGATTTGGGAGGGGAATCAAAGGCAAAAGAACCACAAAGCGTTCACACAAATTTCCCCCATCAAATCACCAAGAGCAAGGTCCTGAAAACACACCGAGAAAACCACCAAGAGAGGGCTCCGAAAATCACCACCAAGAACAATCGGGGACAACACAACAAAGCCTTGAGGAACCACGCCGAATCATCTATACATACCGTTAACACCGGAATTTGGTAAGGAGTATGACATGTGGGTCCGATTCGGAAAAGAGTCCGTCCGGTGGAAGGAAAGATATCTTCGAGAGATTTTCGGCGAGAAGGATCCGCGGTCGGCTATCCGCTCCCGGTTCGGCAAAGGAACAAGAGAGCTGATTTTGCGGGATCGGATGGTGACGTGGCTCGATCGGGGGGAGCGAATGGATGGACGGTGATCAAGTTTAGTTAGGCAATGAATCCATTCGCAATTGTAATCAGCAGGGTATAAATATGATCCCTGGATGTATGTAAAAGAAGACGTTCATTCCTCAATACACACCGGCCTTACGCCAAAACCCTAGAGTCCCTTGTCGTGTCGTCGAGTTCTTCGAGAGGACCAATCGATCCGTCGACCTCCGTGAGTACCGGCAACCTTGTATCATGTCTAGTATCATGCGGTGGATTTAGATCGATGCAAGTAGTCTTGTTACCATGCTTCGTGTCATGCGGTAGATTCAAGCTTGGTTCAAGAGGGTTTCTTGTTAGATCACGAGCCATGCGGTAGGCTAAGGTCTAGCTCGAAGCTAGTTATCGGCTCTATTGGATTTTGGCAAGATCCAATAGATTCATTAAGTTACCCCGTGTTATTATGAGTTTTTGCTTTATGTTTTAATTCATGTAACACACCTTTGCCCAATCTAGATGGGTTTGGATCGGCTCTTTTCCTTTTAAGATCCGTGCAAGAGTAGGTGTCGTTTTTCGACACGTGGATCCGGTGATCTCCGATAGCCGAAACCGAATCGATCTAGGTTGTTACGTGTTGCGGGTTCAAGCTTGCTTTGTTGGCATAAATCTTGAAAGAGCCGGGTATCATGCGGTAGATGCGGGTTTTTGGGTTGCTTTGGAGCTAGTCATCCGGTGGATTAGACTTCCAATTCAGCTTGATAGATTTATTCACGTGGTAATGTTTGTTCCTTCTTCATGGACCCCGAATCGGTTGTTCGACCGCATTCGGTTATATCTTCACGAGTAGATCACGTGCGTTATTTATGTTTTAAAAGACGTATGCTTTTAGCTTTCCATATTTAGGTTGTATCATGCGGTGGATAGATCTATTTGTGGAAAGTGGTGCGTTCTTTCATGCAAGTTGTATCATGCGGTGGATAGATTTGCCGATGTCGTGCCCGACGGATCTTAAAGTGATTAGACATGCGGTAGACTAACGCTTTGGATCTATGCATGCTTATTTTAATACATGATCATGTTCGTGCTCTACTTTATTTAATGATAATCTTCGTGAGGATCGGTTATGGCTTGGCACATGCGTCCATGTTCATTCAAAGATCGATCACTTGTCATGCTTACGTCATCTATTCGGCGATGTTCTTTTTTCCTTCTTGGTTACCCGAATGGTCGTTTTTTTTTTTGACAGGTAGCTTTGCATAGCTACATGTCGTCTTGCTTGGCTTCTTAGCCGTAAATATGGAACTCGCTCGGTATCACCCGGTAGGTTCCAAGTTTTGGTATTTAACTGTTTTATCTTTTGTTAATTTTCAGGAAAAATTGACTGGCACGTCACTTCCTCTCTGCGCGTGCGAAGCTAAGCGTTTCGGCTTGTCGTGTGACCGGCGCCGAGTGCACATTTTGCGTCAACACACTTTTTGGCACGCCCAGTGGGACCTACAGCCGAATTGGTTCAGGATGCCTGAGATCACAGACCTCCTGGATGTCAGCATTGAGGAGCTTTCTCCCGAGCGAAGATCGGCGGCTCGTAGACGCCGTGAATCGGTTTCAACAAAAGTGTCTCATGTCGTTCAAGAAGAATCGAAGCGGCGTACCATATCCGAAGAATGGCTCCGCCCCGAGTGCCGTTGCGGGAGAAACCGACGCTACGACCCAACAAGAAAAGGAAGAGTGCGCGCGGATCTTCCAAGAGTCAATGGACGACGTGCTCACCAAGCACAATCAAGCTTTCCTTGGGTCGCTCCAACAGATGATGGTGGCCCTCTTTGGTCCGGGCGCGGGGCAGGCGTTCGGAAAGGCGTACGCCGGAAAGAGCACCGTGGAGCTGGGCGAATCAAGCTCTCAGCCGCCACCACGGGGCCCGTGCAGCAGCCTCCTCCTCAGAGCTCCGGGAGCCAAACGTTCCAACCTCCTCCACAGGGAGCTGGGGGGCAGCCAGTTCAGCCCCGTCGTTGCAAGCTTCGGAAGTCAACCAATCCTCGCCGCCACCACAAAGGCACGACAGTCGGCCCGTGCAACGCCGAATCCGTACCGGCCCACGTACGGAGACCTAGCGTTCGGCTCATCTGGGGCCCCACTCGACCCCGCCGAAGAATAGCTCCGTCCACCAACCGGCTCCCGGAGGAATTTATACGGCGGTGGCTATCATGAAGTGGGGAATTACGGAGCGTTCGATGCATTTCCGCACCCGGGGCACGCGCCGGGCCGCAGCGCTCGGGAGGAAGATGCCCTAGCTCGCAAGATGGCCGAATTGATGCGAGAATCGGTTCGGCCTCAAGCCAAGGATGCGGGGCCCCACCTACAGGCCGCCGTTCCCGCAGTGGTACTATAACGTGCTCCCGCCGCCAAGGGTAAAACCACCGACGGAATTCACCAAGTTCTCTGGGCGGACGAGACAAGCACCGTCGAGCATATCGCTCGTTATCTCATGCGGCCGGGGGGAATGTTCAGCCGAAGAGACGTTCAGGGTTCGCTACTTCCCCGCCTCACTGACGGGTCCAGCTTTTCAATGGTTCTCGTCCTTGCCGCCTGAGTCAGTGGCCAGGTGGAAAGATTTGGAGCGTAAATTCCACGCTCATTACTTCGACGGCGCCGCCGAGAAGAAGTTGATTGATCTCGCCACCCTAAAGCAAAGGCACAGTGAAACACCGCTGGAGTTTCTCAGAAGATTTAGAGAAGTCAAGGGCATGTGCTTCTCATTGAACTTGCCAGACGATCAGCTAGCCGATATGGCCGTCGCCGGGATGTTACCAGCCGTGCGCGAAAAGCTCTTTGGGATGGAGTTTGAAAACTTGGGCCAGCTGTCGCAGAAATTATCCTTGATGAGCAATCAGGCATACGGCCTCAAGAAAGACCCCAAGTTTGGCAAGCAGCACGACATCGCCGATATCTACAATCAATTCTTGGACAAAGCTGATTTGTTCGAGGATTCTGACGACGAACTGGAGATAGCTGCGGCGGAAATCATGTGGGGTAAAGAGCCTCTCACAATGAATCAGCGTTGGGTCAGACAGACCAAAGGAACTTACGACTTCGACATCACAAAGGCTGACAAGTTGTTCGAGCTCTTGGTAAAAGAAGGCCGAATCAAGCTGCCCGAGGGGCATTCTATGCTTCGGCCTGATGGAGTCAAAGCTAAGCGTTACTGCGGCTTCCATGACAGGGACTCGCACTCCATCAACGATTGCAGGGTCTTCGGATGAGGATCCGAAGGCTATCCAGAAGGGCATCTCAAGTTCGACAACAAGATGAAGGCGGATGGCCACCCCTTCCCGCAGAACATGCTCGGCTTTTCCGTCAATGCGATAACGGCCGAAGAGAAAGGGAAAGTCAAGGTCCCGACCTCGCCCAGTCCAAGCAAGATGGATCGCTTGACCCGAAGCGCCAAGTGACCATAGAGCAAGTCCGGGCGACGCCCCCGCGTTCTCAAGAGCCACATCGAGATCGGGGAGTCGTCCAAGCCCAAACCCAAGGTGACGTCGCGCATCCTCCTTAATAAATGGCAGCGCCGCATGGAGAAGGAACGCTACCGGGAGCGTCGTCACGAGGAGGAGCAACGCAGGGCCGAGGAGGAAGCGCGCGGATGGAATCGGGGAACAAGACGCGCGCGCGGGGAGCGCGCCCACCGGGGGTGCGCCTTTTCGAGCACCGCCGGAATGAAGGCCCGAAACTACCCACATTAAGGAACTCGTCCCGAATGCAGCGACGGATATGCCGAGTACAAAAGAAAAACCGCCAATCGCCGATCCGTCCACGAAAGGCTTGGAAAGATCCGCCCGAATGGGGATCGGCGGCAAAAAATTGAAATCATTGATCATCCCGGGAAGCGCCGAGCCGATCTCGGTGGGCCGACCACGAGGAGGACGAGGAGGTCTACGTCCGGCGTGAAGGGGCAATGGTGCCCACCCGTCCGCGCAAGAGCCGAAGAGGCGGGTCCAACGCTTGAGGAACCGCGAGATGAAGCAAGCGGGGTCCCGAGACGAGACGGAAGTGGCGCCCCAAGGACCAAACCGAAGGATCAAAGCGTCAAGCCCCCGCATGCATGGTATATTTCCCGCCAAACGAGTTCATGGCTCCCGCTAACCGAGGTGATGCGGAGGAAGCTTCCTTTGACGACGAGCGGCCCGAGGAGATGATGGCGCACGCGGTGCTTGCCAAGCGAGGCCATCTTCGACAAGCCGGCCAAGAATCGCCACATGAGGCCGCCGTACTTGAGGGGGTACGTCAATGGCAAGCCATTGACCAAGATGTTCGTCGACGGTGGCGCGGCGATTAACGTGATGCCGTACACCACCTTCGGAAGCTTGGCATGACCCCGAGCGATTTGACACCAACAAGCATCATCCCGAACGACTTCGCCGGAACCCCTCGTACACCAAAGGATGCGCTCACGTGGACTTGATGATCGGGTCCAAGACGCCGCTCACCACCTTCTTCGTCATCGAAGGGAAGGGAGCCTACGCCTGCTTCGCTTGGGCGGGACCGGATCCACGCCAACCGCCGCGTCCCATCCACTATGCACCAACAACCGATCCGGTGGGTGGACGATGAAATTGAGGTCGTACAAACGGACGACTCCGTGAGCGTGGCTAACATGGAACCGGCCTTCCGGGAGTACCAAGGCATCGATTGCTTCTCGGGGAAGGACCGGGGAGAAGGTCCCGTTGAACCCGTCGGCGGTGACCAACGGCCCCGATTCAAGCGATCGGCTCTTACGGTAATTTTTAATGGAGAACCCCGTGGATGGCACCGATGGCAAGCCGGGACGAGGATTCATGTCGGCCGATAAGCCGGAGGAAGTTGACATTGGAAACGGTGATAAACCAAGGCCGACGTTCATCGGTGCGGGTTTGCAACCGGACTTCGGGGGAACTTAATCAAGCTTCTCAAAGAATATAAAGATTGCTTCGCCTGGGATTACTCGGAGATGCCTGGATTGGATCGATCCATCGTCGAGCACCGGTTGCCAATCAAGCCTGGCTTCAAGCCATATAAGCAACCGCCCCGGAAGATCTACAAGGATGAAGTATTGGCCGATGTGAAGAAGGAAATCGAAAGATTACTTGACGCAAACTTCGTTCGGCCCTGCAGATATGCGGAGTGGATTTCCAACATCGTCCCTGTGTATAAGAAAAATGGAAAAATGAGAGTTTGCATAGACTTCAGGGACCTAAACAGAGCTACTCCCATGGACGGATACCCAATGCCTATTGCCGATTTGCTAATTGACGCCGCTGCCGGACACAAGGTGATTAGCTTCATGGATGGCAACGCGGGATACAATCAAATCTTTATGGCAATAGAAGATATCTCGAAGACGGCCTTTAGGTGTCCCGGTCATATAGGCCTATTTGAATGGATCGTCATGACATTTGGGTTGAAAAATGCCGGTGCAACCTACCGGGCCATGAATTACATTTTTCATGAGTTGATCGGCAAGACCGTGGAAATCTACATTGACGACGTAGTGATCAAGTCCTTAAGCCATGACTCCCATCTGGAAGATGTGAAGAAAACCCTGGAATGCACCCGGAAGCATGGTCTCGAAGATGAATCCAAACAAGTGTGCATTTGGGGTGTCGACCGGAGAGTTCTTGGGGTTTTTGGTCCACGAAGGAGGGATTGAAGTTGGCAAAAAGAGCATGAAAGCCATTGATGAAGTCGTTCCTCCAACCAACCTCAAGGAGTTGCAATCACTGCTCGGCAAGATCAACTTTGTGAGAAGGTTCATCTCAAATTTATCACGAAGGTGTTGCCGTTCTCTCCGTTGCTTGAAGCTAAAGAAGGATCGAAGTTCACATGGGGTGACGAGCAACAAAAGGCTTTCGAGGAAATCAAGCAATACATGAAGGAGCCACCGGTGCCGGTTCCTCCTCGCCTTGAACAAGCCTTTCAAGTTGTACGTGGCGGCCGATACCCAAACTATTGGATCGGCCCTTATTCAAGAATTCGAAGGGAAGGAACGGGTAGTAGCTTATCTTAGCCGAAAACTACTTGATCCTGAAACCAGGTATTCGGCTATAGAAAGATTATGTCTTTGCGTATACTACTCGTGTACAAAGTTTCGGCACTACTTGTTGAATGCCGAATGCACTGTATACTCGAAGTTTGATGTGATAAAACATATGTTATCTATGCCAATTTTGAATGGTCGGGTTGGCAAATGGATTTTAGCTCTATCGCAGTTCGAGTTGAAGTTCGAATCGGCAAAAGCCATCAAAGGTCGGTCATTGCCGATTTTATAACCGAACACCGTGACCCTTCGATTGATCTCGCTTGAAATTACCCCATGGGCTCTATTCTTTGACGGGTCATCATGTGGCAAAGGTGGGGGAGTAGGGATTCTACTAATTTCTCCCGCAGGTGAGATGTTCGAATTTGCCATTCCTATACAACCCACCGTCACAAATAACCAGCCGAGTACGAGGCGCCGCTTCGAGGGCTTCAATATTTGAGAGAAGCCGGGGCCGTTTCGGTTGAAATTTATGGAGATTCGCAGTTGGTCATCAAGCAATTGAACGGCCGCACGAGTGCGAAGTGAGGCGCCGAGGAGTTACTACGAGGAATGCGGAGAAATCTTGAAGGGCTTTCCACTCTGGTAACCCTACAAAGCACATTCCTAGAGAGCATAACGAGGAAGCAAACAAAGCTAGCTCGGAGCGCCTCGGTTATAAAGAGAGTCAAGAAGCATTTGCTTTGCAGAGGTGAGCGCACCGGGGACGGATCTTACGAGAAGATGACCGGAGGAAAGAGATCGTTGAATATTTGAGAGATCCATCCCGAAAAGTCTCTAGGAAGCTCGGTATAAGGCAATCAAGTTCGTTCTTCCGGATGACAATTTATTCTATAAGTCATTAGATGGAGTAATCGCTACGATGCACCGGGTCCGAAGAAGCCAAGAACATGATGAGCGAGGTGCACGATGGGATATGTGGAGCGCACCAATCGGCCTATCGCATGAAATGGGTTATTAGGCAGTTTGGATGCTTTTGGCCGACGATATTAGAGGACTGCTTTGAGTATTACAAGGGGTGTCAAGATTGCCGAAGTTCGGGAATATTCAAAGAGTCCCCGCATCGGCATTAAATCCCATCATCAAGCCATGGCCATTCAGGGGCTGGGGCATAGACCTGATCGGCCAAATTAATCCACCATCTAGCAAGGGGCATAAGTTCGTGCTTTTGGCTACAGATTACTTCACCAAATGGGTTGAGGCAATCCCACTCAAAAAGGTGACGTCAGAAAACATGATCGAATTCGTCAAGGAACACATCATCTATCGATTTGGGATTCCTCAGACGATTACCACTGACCAAGGGGCACAATTCGTGTCATTGGGATTCGTAGATTTTGCCAAAAGCATGGGAATCAAACTTGTTTAATTCTTCTCCATACTATGCCCAAGCTAATGGTCAAGCAGAGGCTTCTAACAAGATCATGATCAAGCTTATACAAAAGAAGATCGACCAGAAGCCGAGGAGATGGCATTCGGTACTCAGTGAAGCGCTGTGGGCTTACCGAATGGCCCCCCATGGAGCTACAAAGACTTCTCCTTACGAGTTGGTTTACGGGCATCACGCGATCTTGCCCTGGGAAATGCAATCGAATCAAGGAGAGTAGTGCCGCAAAACGATTTGAGCTCCAAGGATTACGGTGGCCTAATGATGGATGAGTTAGAAGATTTGCATATGATCCGTCTCGGGGCCCCGGAAAACATCGAGAAAAAACAAGCCGCGGGTCGCCAAATACTATAACAAGAAAGTAAAAGTAAAGCAATTCACGAAGGCGATCTAGTTTGGAAAGCGCTACCGCCGATTGGAACTAAATACGATGAATTCGGCAAATGGTCCCCTAACCGGGAGGGGCCTTTTCGCGTGGTCGGATGCGTTCCTGGTAATGCATACATATTGAAAACTTTGCTAGGAGAGGAGTTTTCCGCCGCAATAAATGGAAGATATCTCGAAGAAGTATTATCCTAGCATTGAAATCGATCGATGATTATACACATCCGCACGTAAATAGCCGGCGCTCGAGGATGAGGCCGCCTTTAGAACAAAAATCCATGAACAAAAGAAAATGGCCGTTGCTCGATGCATTGCCCTTAGCTCAATACTACACTACAAATGGCTTCTTGCAGGATTACACATAGCAGCCCTGAAGGTCAAGTCCCCTAAGGGAGGGAAGCAGAAGGCGTGGAGAAAGAAGCGAAAGTATGATTCAATCTTTTCTTTACTTCTTCGGTCGCTCCCTCTTCGGTTGTTCCAGGACCACCGTGACGGCGACTTGGAACGCACGAGGATGACCACGATTGGCGGCCTCTACCAAGCTATCCCGTGCCGCCTTCAGTTGCCGTACTCGTCGAAACATCCGGGGCAAAAGAATCAAGGTTAGGGGCAAGAGATCCGATGCAAACATGAAGGGGGACGAAGCGTTTACCCCCTACTAGCGCTTCCCGGCGCCATACGACGCTCGCGTTCGGCTTGACGACGGACGGACATGTCCCCGAGGTCACGCTCCGTGTGCCGAGCACGGCGGCGCGGCTCGATGGATGACCTTTTGCTCGGGCGTGGCATCCTCCGCCTCGGGAGAAGAATCGGAGGAGATGTACTCGGGAACATCTTCGGTTCCGATGATTTCTTCGAGGAAGCAAATCAAGGCCGAAAGAGGCGAGAGGAAAACATGAAGCGCAAGATCAAGCGAAGGACAAGGAGCGGATCAAGAAAGAACTCACTTCCGAATCGTACGCTTCCTTGACGAGCCGCTCCCCCGAGGGCCGTTTACCCTTGTCCATGGCGTTGGGGTTTTTTCTTCTAGCGACGAAGAAGAGACGAGAAGTGATGGAGGAGTGTGCGAGTGGATTTGCGAGCACCCCACGGGCTATTTTATCGACCAAGGGGGCGCATTGGGAGTGATGATCGGCCGGTACACACCGTGGGAATACCAAGCGGCGGGGGTTTCCACCAAGTGCGAAGGGTTTCTTTTGAACGGTATTCGCGGATTGCCGAATTGGGATCCTTTGTGGATCTTGCGCCAAGGGGCGCTTGTTTGCGAGCGTTCGGCTACGTACGGTTCCCGGATGCATTCGAGGAGGACAAGTTCACGGATGCAAATGCGAGGGGAAATATCACGGAACAAATGCGGATTCCAAAAGTTCATCATATATTGCCGACATTTACACATCCCTAGTACAATCTAATCGAAGAGTCCGTTCGGCCACGGATCGGGGATGGGTAATTTCGGCAATGGCGTCGCCGTGGCCGTCGAGGCGCTCCAGGGATGAGCTCGATCTCGTCGATATCCTCCGCGCGCCGCCACGGAGCCACGCGGCCGGTGGAATAGTCGACGTCCGTATGCGTCGCCATCGCAGCCGGGCCCAAGGTGGTGCCCGGACGAACACCATGGACGGCCACCTCGTCAATGCGGCGCTCCACCGCGGCCGGGCGCTCCGCCGGCGTGTCGCCGTGAGCGTTCACCTTCTCCGCCACCGCTCTACCGGCGCTTTTAACCGGTTGAGCTCGGCATCACGGGCCGCACAAGACAAACAAGAAGGGGTTAGCACCAAAGGCCGGACCGAATCAAGAACCGAGAACCATACCATCAATGGCTTCCGGCACCGTTTCCGCCGGTCCTCCCACTCTAGTTCGGCCACGCCCGCTTTTTTGGAGACGGCCTCCCGGCTCAAGACGAGACGCCTCTAGCTCCTCCTTGAAGCGAATAGCGTCTGCTTCCCCGTACGGCACCGGGGAGTGGCCATCGGACTCCGAAGAGTCATCAGGGAGGGGCTGATTGGCCGGCGCGCGGGGCGAATTCCACTGAATCAAACTGAAAGGGGGAGATGATTGTCAAGGAAAAGGAAGATCAAAAGGAAGATCGACAGGGAGAAATTGACGATCATTACCGCCTCCGCGCGCATTAGCGCCGCTTCCCTCGGCCTCGTCGGAGCGCGGCGGCGGTTGAGGCGGCGCACCATTGCGGTTTGGGGATGTGCACTTGTTTGCAAAAAGGCCGAGAGATTGGCAAAGATTCGAGAGCTAGAAGGCCCGGTGGAGAGCTAGGGGCACCTACGGCAACATTTATAGGCCCGGCGGTAATTGTGGCTTCGAATCGTGGCCGTGGATCGTGGCGCACGTCCCAATAAAATCGGAAGGCGGAGAGATTTCCTTGACCAACCCGCCGGTGGGTCGTTTGGAGCTCTAAGCCGAAACGCGTGTGGGTCGATGGTTTCGGCTAAAGAAATTCAAGGTGTCGTTCGGCGGCTAGCGTTTCACTACCGAATGGGTCGTTCGGCATCACATCTCAAAGTACGCCAAGGAAAGGAAACAAATTGCAAAGGAGATATTACAAGAACGACCAAATCCGGGTATACATCAATAAGAACATTCAAGCGTTGAGGAGTTTTGCAAGTGCGTGACGAACATTGGATACTATCAAGTGGGAGTTGTCCAAGATCTCCCGATAGTCCTTTTGGGCATCGAGATAAGTCAACAAGCTCGCATCGCATCGCTTTACTCCGGTGACAACCGATTCCGCCTCCGCTTCGGTCTTTGCTATTAATCCAGAAGATCGGCTATTTTCTTCGGTCAATTTCCATCTCCGCCGACAAGCTTTTCAATTCCGCCTCTAGAGCAACCTTTCCGGCGACTTTCGGATCGTAAGAAGCTTGCGGTGTCGCCCAAGGTATCCTTATGGTTTTTTGCTTGGGATTGTATCCCGTTCATGGCCTCGTTCGGCATCGCTTTTCTCCTTTTCAATGGCCGAACGGGAGCGCAATTTCCTCCAAGTGCGCCTCAAGGGAACATAAAAGGGCTCTAAGTCGTAGACGGACGACGAAAAGCTACGATGTCATCGGGGAGTTTGCGGCTAATGGGCTCAAACATCTCTTCAAAACGGCGAAGATCATTGAGCCGATCCCGGACGTCTTTTTCTAGCCGGCCGCAATTTCTTTGAGCTTGAGCAATACCTCGTCCGGCAACGGCCGGTTTACTTCTTTCATCACATCGGCAGCCGATGGGCCCTCCGACGGCAAGTTCGGTGATGACGGGGCGTGATCCTGAAAACAACACTGCCGAGATGAGAATGCTAGCATCAAGGTATCAAGATTAAAGGCGGAATCAAGTACCTCATGAATGGTATCTTGAGCGGGAGCAATTGCAGACGGAGGAGGCGTCCCGAGTAGAGCCGAAACGTCCAAGTCGGGAGATGCTGGTGCACCAATCAGCGACTCGTGAGTTTCTGGCTGGGGAAGAATTGGATCTTCTTCTGTTAGGTTGGCCGTTGCTGCTTGGCTAATGGGCGATGGCATCCTGGGAGAACTTGGTGGCTCCAGTTGAGTTGGGGGATTCATCTCTGGAGAGCGTACTACTTCCGCAGAAGGTGATGAAGATGAAACCTCTACTGGGATGGGCAATTCAACCCTGGAAGGGCTCGCCTGTTGAACCACTGGGACATCTACAAGTGGTTCTCCAACAGTTTCTTCCGCAAATGTTCAATTGAAGGGATAAGTGCGGTGCTCATCCTTGAGAAAGAACGAAGAAAGGCCATACCAAAGGATGGGGCATCGGCGGGTATTGGTTCGAAAGAATGTTGGGCTCGGTCTGAAATACACAATGATATGATCCATCAAGAACAGAGTGACCCAATGATCAAGAAGGTAAAGGAGCTTACCTCAACCAGTACTTTCTTGACAGTTCTCCTCCTTTTAGCGCTCGGAGGGGGAACCAGATGCAATCCTTGCCTCCTGTCAACAGCAAGGCTAGAGAGGCTGGGATCGGTGGTAGCATACCTGTCCATCAGTTGGCGCAGGGTTGTAGATTTAAACCCCAATGCTGAAATTGGGCCTTCGGCATTATAAGTTATTACCCTGGCTCGAGGGGCAGGAACTGTGTTCTGTGGACAGAAGATGGAGGTCAGGACCATGAGTAAAAGTCTGATCAAGGGGCTCAGTGTGTTACCTCTGAATTCGGCAGAAAATCAGGCACCGCTTCGCACGTAACACATGAACGGGTTCACTGAAGATGTGGTCGTGGAATTCTTGCCACCATGAGTTGAAGGTAGGGTGAGCTATGATTGCAGGCACAAAAGGACATGTGTAGACAAGTGGGACCGCACACATAGTTGAAAACTCGCGCACCTGCATCGATTCTTTGATTTCCTCCCTGGGCTTGAGGAATTCATGCAGAAACAATCTTGGGGGCAGCTGGCCACATCCAAGTTGCCTGGCCATTATGTTAGGCTGGTAGTACTCATAAGTACTGGCATTCTGCCTCCCTCCATTGAACTCGGCCGGTAATATACATGGGCGGATTATGATATTAAAGATTTCCAGGAATCTCCCATCTTGATGGCTGGGCTCAAAGGAGAACTCGACAGGAAAGGTCAGAGTGTCATAGCCTATATAAGGAAGCCAAAGAGGATTGGGGAAGCCTTTGAAGAACAACTCGAAGAGTTGGGTGATGTCCTGCTGAACGATAACAGTTGAAGCTGCTTCTCCATAGCTTTGGCATCCTCTCGGTGACTTGAAGCTCTCCTTCGGGGGATTGGACCAGGGGGAAGAACCCGGAGCTCAAGTCGACGCCTACGATCCGGTGCATGTGAAGGCTGCAGCCCAAATCCGAACAAACCACCAAGGGCCATTGACGCACGTTATCCTCCGGCCGGTATACATTTGGGTAAGCGTCGATGAAGCATATGGTATACACCGCCCAAGAGGAATTTTCCCGCGGAGGAAGGCGGTTGCCGCCGGCCGGATGGATCGCCATTGCGATATGATTCGAGTGGGTTCATTGGCCTTGCCACGAAGACAAACCCGCATAACCACATGTTCAAGAAGGCTCGTATTCAACTTCGCCAAGGGGATTATCTCTCATATGTTTCAAAATATAATTCTTGTAGCCATTCCCCGGCTTTACCCCCGTCCGGCGTGAGGAATTTTTGAAATTCCAAGGCCGAACAGAACCCGGTGATGTCAAGGCCGGTGATCATGTACACATCGGCCAAAGTTGGAGACATTGGGCCATGACCAAAAAGGAAGGCATTGATGCCATTGGACCGAAAGTGGCACGCGGCTATCGAAGGTCTTCATTCTTGGGCGTCTCGGCTACGGATAACTCCAAACATTGAGCAATGCGGAGAGTATCCGCATTGGTCAATCCGCTCTTATCCGCAAGAATCCTACGGTACCAAGTCTTCCAGACTGCGATTGGGGGCAAAGGCCGCTTCTTGAACGCATCTTGCCATTGAGGAGGTGGAGATAAAGCTGCTTTGAAAGGGATTCTCTGAGATTCAGCGGCAATGAAATCTCGAGGGTCGGGATTCCCCTTCGGACCAAGATAATAAGACTGCGAATTGGCCTCAATAGGAATCAAAAGGGCAGTAGATGGTTCCTGGAAGAGAGCGGAAGAAGAAAATCTCGTGTAAAATTGAAAACCTAATGCCGAACAAAGGCTTGGACGGGTGAAGTTACCCGAGCAAACTTGGTTCCGAGTTGCCATTGGAGATTCGAGCTCGGAACAAAAGGGGATCTAGGGTTGGATCCGAACGAAGAATCCGGCGGATTGCGAAGAACGAGTGTTGACGGGTTTGGCTCAAGGATTCGTGGTCGGAGTCAATTGTGGAACAAAATTACTTTTATCCCACAATTGAAGGGGCATGTGTTAACACCAGAATTTGGTAAGGAGTATGACATGTGGGTCCGATTCGGAAAAGAGTCCGTCCGGTGGAAGGAAAGATATCTTCGCGAGATTTTCGGCGAAGGATCCGCGGTCGGCTATCTCGCTCCGGGTCGGCAAAGGAACAAGAGAGCTGATTTTGCGGGATCGGATGGTGACGTGGCTCGATCGGGGGGAGCGAATGGATGGACGGTGATCAAGTTTAGTTAGGCAATGAATCCATTCGCAATTGTAATCAGCGGGGTATAAATATGATCCCCGGATGTATGTAAAACGGACGTTCATTCCTCAATACACACCGGCCTTACGCCAAAACCCTAGAGTCCCTTGTCGTGTCGTCGAGTTCTTCGAGAGGACCAATCGATCCGTCGACCTCCGTGAGTACCGGCAACCTTGTATCATGTCTAGTATCATGCGGTGGATTTAGATCCGATGCAAGTAGTCTTGTTACCATGCTTCGTGTCATGCGGTAGATTCAAGCTTGGTTCAAGAGGGTTTCTTGTTAGATCATGAGCCATGCGGTAGGCTAAGGTCTAGCTCGAAGCTAGTTATCGGCTCTATTGGATTTTGGCAAGGTCCAATAGATTCATTAAGTTACCCTGTGTTATCATGAGTTTTTGCTTTATGTTTCAATTCATGTAACACACTTTTGCCCAATCTAGATGGGTTTGGATCGGCTCTTTTCCTTTTAAGATCCGTGCAAGGGTAGGTTTCGTTTTTCGACACGTGGATCCGGTGATCTCCGATAGCCGAAACCGAATCGATCTAGGTTGTTACGTGTTGCGGGTTCAAGCTTGCTTTGTTGGCATAAATCTTGAAAGAGCGGGTATCATGCGGTAGATGCGGTGTTTTTGGGTTGCTTTGGAGCTAGTCATCCGGTGGATTAGACTTCCAATTCAGCTTGATAGATTTATTCACGTGGTAATGTTTGTTCCTTCTTCATGGACCCCGAATCGGTTGTTCCCCGCATTCGGTTATATCTTCACGAGTAGATCACGTGCGTTATTTATGTTTTAAAAGACGTATGCTTTTAGCTTTCCATATTTAGGTTGTATCATGCGGTGGATAGATCTATTTGTGGAAAGTGGTGCGTTCTTTCATGCAAGTTGTATCATGCGGTGGATAGATTTGCGATGTCGTGCCCGACGGATCTTAAAGTGATTAGACATGCGGTAGACTAACGCTTTGGATCTATGCATGCTTATTTTAATACATGATCATGTTCGTGCTCTACTTTATTTAATGATAATCTTCGTGAGGATCGGTTATGGCTTGGCACATGCGTCCATGTTCATTCAAAGATCGATCACCGTCATGCTTACGTCATCTATTCGGCGATGTTCTTTTTTTCCTTCTTGGTTACCCGAATGGTCGTTTTTTTTTTGACAGGTAGCTTTGCATAGCTACATGTCGTCTTGCTTGGCTTCTTAGCCGTAAATATGGAACCGCCCGGTATCACCCGGTAGGTTCCAAGTTTTGGTATTTAACTGTTTTTATCTTTTGTTAATTTTCGGGAAAAATTGACCGGCACGTCACTTCCTCTCTCGCGCGTGCGAAGCTAAGCTTTTCGGCTTGCCGTGTGACCGGCGCCGAGTGCACATTTTGCGTCAACACATACCAAGTAGGTTCATACAAGGTCTAGCTTGCCGCCCGATCATCCAACCCTCTCACAAGATCTCACCATGAAGCTCTCAAGCTAGTCCTATAGAAATCCTAAGAAAATAGGAAGGGAAAATAGGAAAACAAATGAGCAAGGGTTCCCAGAGTTAACTGCCATCCTCTCACCTCTTGGGTTATATGGAGGCAAGCCTAAAGTCTAAAATGCCCCTAAGGCCTAAACTAAGATACACACCCACCAAGGGCACTTTGGGAATTTGTCTTCGTAGCACCATCGGATGGATGCCCAGCGACCGCACTTCGCGTAGCCTCGACTCAAGCCTTGCGATCCCGACGCGTGTCCTCCACCTCGAAGCTTCCGGCGCCCTGCGACCCCAAACCGGTCAGACCGGTTCTCCAAACCGGTCAAGCCGGTTTTGGCCTGACAGCCACGCCCGGTCTTCGGCCTCGGCTTTGTTGCTCAGCCGAGTAACCCGGTGATTTTCTGGTGAACCACCGCAAACCCCACGAACTTGATGTAGCCTCCACCAATCACCACTCATGACTTGTCTCCCACGAAGTCCCGGCTCGACCTTGGTTTTGTGGCTCAACCAAGAAACCGTCCACCGACTTCATCTTGCTGTTCTTGCCACCATACGGCCCGCACTTGACCCCGCTGGCCACCGGGTCCCTCGAACCAAGCCTACTTGTCTTTTCCACACCTGGAGGCCTCACCGGCAATGACCTTTCGCGCTTGTTCTTCACCTGCACCAACACGAGTCAAGCCGCAACCTTCACCTGCAATACTTAGCCAAGAATCAGTCCACACAACGTTGTCAATCACTCATCACACCAGGAAGCGACCATCCACCGGTCCTCGAACCACACATGGTCCTCACAATGCTAGATTGGCTTGCTTGAGAGAAATAAGGTTTAGTGCAAGCAAATTCATTATTGACAAGTGAGCATGTGCATGTGGGTGTGAGAGGTTGTAAGAATTTTACCGATGAAACAACAACCTCATAAGCAATTTCTAGTGAGGCATATGAGTCCACAAGCTTCTCATGAGGACACTCAAGTTCCTTGTGAGTTTCTTGCAAATCCATATGCTCACTAGTGAGCTTCGCTAATTGAGCTTCTAGCACATCATTGGCTTTTTTTCTACCTTAGTTCTATATGAAAAAGATTTGATATCATGATCATATTTGTTAGCCAATGATTCATACTTACAAACCAAGGAAGTGAGTTCGGATTTGAGAAGTTCAAGTTCTCTTGATGGAGAGCTTGAACCTTCGATCTTCTGGCTCTTTGCTCCCTTGGCCTGCCTCTTCTTCTTGCTCTTCTTTTTGGCCACGAGGCAAGTGCCTTCACCATAGTAGGTTGAGGCATCTTTGTAGGGGGCAGTTAGACCACCCCTGGGGGGCGGTTCAACCGCCTCCCCCAGAGAGACTCTCCCTTCACTTCTCATGCCTCCTTCTTCCTTGAGGGTTGAAGCTTGATGATCAGTGGTTGTTGTAGAGGTTGTGGGGCACATCTCCACTGGTTCATCTTCATCATCACTCTCAACTTCATCCCATTTGATGTGAGCTATCCCAAATAGCAATTTCCAAATGAGATGAGCATCTTTGCTAATTCCTTTGCTCTTTAGAATGAGATGCTTTAGTTCTCTACATACACAACTACACAAAAGGTTAGTAATAACGACATTGAGTCACTTATTCTCCAATTCCTTTGGAGAGACACAAGTCTCATCCTCCGGAAGGATACTCGCAACCATAATGCCCTTAGCGGTGGGATCCAAAACCTAAGTGCAATGAGAACATTGGAACGCCAAGAAGAGTAGTTTGAGCCATCTAGAGCTAGAGGCTCAAACGGTACCTCACAAGTAATCGACATCGAAAAAACTCTAAGCGGTTAAGCTCAAACCGGAGCACCAAGCTCTAATACCAATTGAAAGGACCTTGATGCCGCCTAGAGAGGGGGTGAATAGGCGAGACGACCAAATAAAACTTTTCCACGAAACTTGAGCTTCACCTAGTGGAGCCGGATCAATTCGTTGGAGGGGATGTCCAACCTTACTACGAGCAAGGGTACTACTATCAAGATTATCAACACCAACCACCGGCGGAGGATTAGGAAGAAGAAGGAACCTTAGTTTTCTTTTCTTTTTCCTTTCTCTCGTAATTTTCAGCTTTTGTTTGTTTGTGTTTGCGTAATATTTTCAGTTTTTATTTAAATTTCAGCAAGTGTGTTTTTTATTTTCAGTTTGTTTTCATCATTAATAAAGACACCACCTTGTTCTTACCATTGTAAAACTTACAAAAATTTGTGCCATGATGATATATGATTATTATTGCCGCTTTGTTTATCTTTGTAATTGATTTATGCATGTAAAAGCTAGTGCTCTCTTAAAATACGAATCTGAATTTATTTAAATGCTAGCTTAAACTTTAGCGGAAGTTATGATTAAAATAAAGACCCATAGTGTTTTATGTGCTCTCAAGTTATGAATAGATTAAAGATGGTTTTTATGCTCAAAAATATCGCTAACCTTGTCATAAACATCACTTGTGTATTGCTCAACCTATCCAGAGCCTAATATATATTTGAGTGCATAAACCTTAGTGTACAAGATTTATTTTTGAGTGAGTTATTGCAGGCCATGATTTCTCTGGCCCGAGACTAAGAAGCTGGTCATTCCATTTTTGCGTATCTATCTTTTTGCTAGCCTTTTATCCGTGCATTGTGTATCCCCACATTGGAGATCTCACAAACCTCGCCGGATATCCACCCTTAAAACCAAATATCATCTTTTTTATTACCTCCTTGACCACAACCTATTGTTGAGAATGGATCATCAATTCAAGGAAGATCGCAAGACGGTGCCAACATTGAAGAATTCAAGTATTCTCCAAAGGAAAATTTCCGGTACCTACCTTTATCACCTCTTTGCCTGAAGACGAGCAACGTCTAAGCATGGGGGAGGAGGTAGGTATGATGCAATTTTAGAGTTCAAAGGGGAGCAAATAAAAAAATATGAGAAAGAAAAAAAGAAAAGGAGCAAATAAAAAATGAGAAAGAACAAAAAAGGAAAGAAAGAAAGAAAAGAAAGAAAGAGATATAAGAGGAAAAGAGAAAAAAATATGAGTATGTGTAAAAATAAAATAAAGTGAACTCCCCGGTTCTCTAAAGTGCATTAGGAATTTCAAGGCTTCAAGATTAAAAGATCCATAGTCAACTTTCCAACCATGTGTAATCCGATAACGAGGACTTCCTTTGTGCCTCGGGATCACTCTTTGCCATTTGCACATGTCCACTCATCTCAAGTGTGTGTATTTTTCTCTTTCCCCTCCTTGATATAACATTATTTTCCAATGACCTTTTTGACGAGTCACGGTAAGACCATGAGAAGCTTGTCTTGTTTTGACAACATCTCATTTGTAATATCTTGGTAGGACTAAACCTTCCCAAAAAGCTCCATATAAAGCCTACCACACATATATGTTATGAGAGGGAAAGGAGTAGGATATATAGGCTTGAGAGACAAGATGAGGTGAGAGTTCATGAGCAATATGCAAGGTGATTTAAATTTATGAACTTGGTTTAGCTCTTTTCCAAAATTTACGAGATCTATTTAAATTTTAGGAGCATGTTAATACTTGTGGGATAAGCTTAATTAAGAATCTACCCTCCGTAGAGATGAAGGCTAGTACATTATGGAACTTTAACGAATTAAAATTGCGAGAGCATTACGTTTTCTCATGTATGATCAAGTGCAAGGTTTAAACGTTGATAGGCAACGATGATATCCATCGAAGGCTTACTCGAGGACGAGCAAGGTTTAAGCATAGGGGAGTCAGTGACGGTGAAAATCCGTCAACCTAGCCTTGAGTTTACCTTCGGTGTTGGCATAAGTTTTATACCTTATCCATTGGTACTAACCCCCGTGGTATAACAAGTTCACTTGTGCATGTCGGATTTGGAGTTTAGTGTTTATGTAGGGTTTTAGCGTTGAAAGCAAGAATTTCGGGATAAGTTCATCAAGCACCTTGTGACAAGACCTTGAAGCCCCGTACAAGTCATGTAATGAAGCAAACTTAACTCCAAGAAGTCAGGGACTTGATCCAAGGAGGTGAAAAACTCCGAGGACCTAACCAGAAAAGTGTTGAATCTTGCAAGACAAGAAGCTATGTCCAATTCGGAGAGAAACTGGCGACAAGGGCCTACATGAAGAAGGGGGAAGCATCTAGAAGACACGGGAACCGACATCAAGCAAAGGAGGCCACGGGCTAGGCCTGGATGGGCCCAGGCCAGCCGGCCCAGGCCGACCGGCCCAGCCCAGTCCAGGGCCCGTTTGCCCCCTCCTTTGCCCTAGCCGCCATTCGGGCTATTTATAGCCCCGAGGTCGAGAGCCACGCAGCATCGAATTCCTCATCGGTCGCCGAGGAGCAGAGAAGAGAGGGACACCATCCCGGAGAGGAGAGGGTCGAGCTAGTTGACTACGGTTTCCCTAGCCGACGTGGGAACCTTGCAAGGAAGACCACGTCGGAGTTCCCGGAGCTAGAAGCAAGATCAAGGAAGGATCCCGTGGTGATCTTGTGTATGTATCATTGTCATAGTTGAATTATCAAGTTGAATTGATTTCTAGCGATCAAGTGTTTCTTTGAAGATTTCGTTTTTCGATCGGCTTTGCTTATTCTAAATCTATTCTCGAGATAGATTACCTAGGGTGTTTTTGTAGGTGCGGTGGCTAGAGGTACACGCCGGATCTTCCGAAAGAATCTTCACTTGTCTTTGGACTCGCCCTAAGCTACCCGCATGAGTAGGGATACGTTGTGACAGAACGGGGGTTCCAAAAGGCGGATGTTTTCGGATTCAGAGGGGAAACCACGATTTAAAGAGGCTTCTAATAAGATTCAATTTGCTACTTCTTCTCTTGCTTGGAACTTCATCAAAAGGCTTAACCCGGTCTCTCTAGATCGGTTTATCTACCCAATCTTTCTTTGTTATCTCCAGTCTTTAGTAGATTAGATTAGTTTCATATTCTTCATCTAGATGCATTAGGGTTTCTTTTACCGAAGATTGAAGTTACTTGGCTTTACTAGATCAACTTTTGCGTCACACATTTGTTCCACGGATTCAATACCTTGGGTTCACCACTCGAGGGAAGAAGGGTCCCTTGACTACGACGGGAGACTTGTCCGCTTACAAGTCTAATTGAACTTTGATACAACTATTAACCGTCAACAATATTGTTTCTGTATACACCTATATGTCACTATATGCATGAAACTTGATCATGGTATGCATATAGGTTTGCACTTGGTTTTCTTTGGAAAAAACAGGTGTGACAGCCCCTCGAAGATGAGGAACGCGTTCTCCACCGCGGGGGAAGCTACCGGCGTCGCCGTCACCCCCATCCTTCTTGGCCTCGTCGTCCTTCGCAGCGGCGCGGCTGTAGTACTTCTTGAGCATGTCACACTGCTCGAGGGTGTGGTTGATCGGTGTTTTGTGGTACGAGCAGGGCTTCTTCAACATGTCGTCAAATACGCCGGGGCCTCGAGGGGCCGCTCGAGGACCCCTTCGAGCTGGGTCAACAGCTAGGGCCTCATCCCCGTCGTCGTCGCGCCCCTGCGCGCGCGCCTCGCTGCGCAGCTTCTTGCCTTTTTTGCCCCGCTTGTGCTTCTGCGGGGGATCTTTAGACTTGCTGCCCTCCGCGGGCGTGTCGTCCACGCGCTTGCCCTTCTTCCCGTTGAAGAAGGCCCCACCGCCTCCTCGCCGGAGGCAAAGCTGGTGGCGATGTTGAACAACTCGTTGGAGTCGACCGCCGGGCTGCGCCCGAGCTCGCGCACGAGGTCCCGGCAGGTCGTGCCCTCGAGGTAGGCATGTACGATCTCGGACTGGGCCACGCTCGGGAGCTCTGTGCAGCGCTAGGAGAAGCGTCGTATGAAGTCCCAGAGCGACTCGCCGGGCTTCTGGGTGCACGCGCGCGGCATCCCGGGAGTTCCCGGGGTGCACGTACGTGCCCTAGAAGTTCCCCACGAAGGTGCGGACTAGGTCGTCCCGCTTGTGGATCCGGGTGGCCGGCGATGCTCGAGCCATGTTCGTGCCGAATCGGCGAAGTGCGGCGGCGGAGTTGCGGATGATGACCTCGTCGGTGGTGGCTCCGCCCGGCGCGGCATGCCGGGCGATAGTCGTTGAGCCATAGATGGGGGTCCATCTCCCCTGTGTACTTGTCGATGGACGCGGGGGCGGCGGAAGCGCCTGCGGGGAAGCTCGTCGTGTGGATCTCCCGGCCGAACACGCGAGTCCTAGGGGGCTCGGTGTCGGCGAGCGGTCCTCACGGTCGTCATAGCGCCCACCCCACCATGGGTGGTAGCCTACCGCCGCTCGTGTCCCCGCGTTGCCCGTTCTCCTCGGCGTTGATGACGTTGCGAGCGTCGCCGTATTAGGCCTCGCTCGCGCGTGTCAAGGATCCGCTCCCTGACCGGCGTCCGGCCTTGGTTGGCGGGCTGCCCCGCCGCGCCGCCCGCGTGAACTGACGCCTCAGGGCCTTGCGCGCCTCCGTCGTCCTGCGTGTTCCCCTGCTGGTGAATGCGGGACGCGGAGCTCTCAGCCTGTTGCATGGCCGCTTGCTCGATGAGCGCCTGCGCCTCGCGGTGCAGGTTCCGCGCCTCGGGCATTAAAGAAGCGGGCATAGCCCGCAGCAGTGTCGCGGCAGCGATGAGCTTTTGGCACACTCGTGGGGGCGTGCTTGGGTTGTCGACGTCGAAGTCGGCATTGATGCGCTCGCGGGCATGCTTGCCCAGCTCACGCGTGCGTTCGCCGCGTGTGGAGGCTTCTCCGGCGATGGAGGCGCGAAGTGGTCGCACCGTGCGGTACTCCCCCGCGAGTTTGGCCTCGAGCTCGCGCGCTTGGGCCCGCTGGGCGTTGATGTCTGTGCCCCTCGGCGGTGAGGCGGGGGCGCACTTGGCCCCGGTCCCCGGAGTGGCCCGGTTCTCGGGTTGAGGGGGGACCTCTCCGTCGCAAGCTCGCCGCGTTCGCGGCATTCGCTCGGTCGTTGGCGATCACGACGAAGTACTCCCGCGTGGGGTCGTAGCTCCCGGTGCTAGAGTTGTCGGAGTAGCCGAACCAGTATTCCACAGCGTCAAGGAACCGCTGGAATACCACCGAGTTCGACACACCGGAGAAGTCCCACTCCACGTACCCGTGCGAAGTGGCGGGTGACGACTCGTTGATGGAGCCATGGTAGGACTCGTCGTCAGTGGTGGTGGTGAGGTTCCTAGTTGTCGGGACGTGGCGGCCGGGAAGGCCCTAGCCCGCTGCCACATTGGGGCTAGCGGATGAGGCGTACGCCATCGCGACATTGCACATGCCAAGGGGGAACTGCGGCTCGGGAATCGCGCGTCCCCCCGCGGGAGCGATTGTCATCTCGCTAGTGGTCGTGTCGCGTTGTGAGGCGACGCGTGCGGCCCGACGTCGTTCCATCCACGCCCTCGTCGGGAGCGCCGGCCGCAGCGTCGTCGGCGTCGTGGTGCGGAGGGCCCGCGGTGTCCGCTTGGGTGGGCACCGGGGCATGAGTAGCGGGTGCGACAGGAACCGGTCCTGGCCCAGTCGACCGCCACGGGTGAAGCTCGTCACGGTTGGTGATGAGCATGAGGTAGTCGTTCCCCGTGGCCTGACAGTTCAGGCTCCCGAACCGAATTGTGGATCCAGCCAGGAGGGGGTCCGAGCTGCCCATGGAGTATCTCTGGCCCCGGTACTCTGTGCGAATCACCATCGAGATGGCTGGTGGGAGTTGATCTTCAGCGCGAGGCCCCCAACCTGGCACGCCAACTGTCGGTGCGGAAAGTAGTCCCGACACTAACTAGTAAGAGGCGTTGAGATCTATCTCTCAATGGTCAGTGCTAAGCAACTAGTAACACTGAGTTTTATCCTGGTTCCGGTCGGGGGCCGTACGTCCAGCAGGGGTGCTCGAGGCACTATATTGCATGCACCGTGGTGCTCATAGAGGGGGGCTACAAGCGAAGCGGGAGAGGAGGTCGGGCCTCTAGGTCCCACAGGTACTGATTGAGGTAAGTGCCAATATCGTGGACAAGGCAGAAAGCATGCAAGTGAGTGTTGTCCGTCGTCCCCTGCGGCTAGGGAGCTGCTCCTCCTTTTATAGGCCAAGGAGGCGGCAGTTTACAAGCGTGCTGCACTATTTCTTCTACGTGTAGAGGCATTGTGTACAGCACCGCAGAGTAGACGGCCGTCCTGGCGAATCTCGCATCTGGCGGGGCGTCATGGTGCATCAAGGAGCGGCTTCGAGGGTGGCGGCGCAGAGTTTGCCTGTTCGATGGTTGTCCGCGTGAGGACTCGAGGGCGCCGTTGACGTGAGGTCGTACGAGGTACAGTAGCCGGCGTGGTGGCGTCCTATCACCGCACGCTCCCACAGCGTCGAGGATGTTGGTACAGTGGCTGGGATGGCATCGCGATGGCGGGGATGGTAGCACAGGGCCGATGGCGATGGAGGTGACCGCCCCCACTGGCTTGACGTCACGGAGCAGTCCTGTGCGGGCGCGGAGTAGTTGCTTGTCTTCCCTTCGAGGGCTCTGCCGTCCTTCTTCGAGGGTGCGGCGCGTCGGCCGTACAGGAGTGGGTGGCACCGCGCCACGGGGTTGTTGCTGACCCGCCGCACAGCGTTGCACAGTGGCGAGGATGACCTCGCCAGGGGAGTTGGCGGAGTAGTGCCGGGGCGTGATTCCCAGGTGCGTAGTGGCGTGGATTCGCCTTTGACTTGGGCACCACGCAAATGTCGGTGTATTAAATGCCCCTCGCCGGGGGAGTAGGTATGGAGGCGGCGGGCCCGTGATGCCCTCGAGCGAGACGGAGACTTGCTCGAGGGGGTGCTCGGCTCTCGATCGAGACGGGGCCTCGCTCGAGGGGGTGTCCAGCTCCTAAGCGAGGCGGAATCCCGCCCGAGGGGGCGACCGACCCTCGAGCGACGCAGAACCTCACCCGAGGGGGCGACCGGCCCTCAATCGAGGCGGAGTTGTACTAGTGCGGCGCCGTGCCCCTCGAGCGAAGTGGAGTTCCGCCCGAGGGAGGCTAGGCGGTTGTCCGGGGGACCGTGGGCCCGTGGGTTTATCTTGTGCGTGTTCTTAGGCTCATTTGCCTTTGTTTTTTACGAACGTAAGCGGGTTTTCCCTAGTTGTTTAGGGGACCCTCATGGGCGTACCCAACAAAAACCAAACTTTTGGACCAACCATGCGCGGGCGGTTAGACCGCCACCCGCGGGCGGTTAGATCGCCCCCATGGAGTTAACCCTAGTTTTTAGTTCATGACAATGTCCTTAACGAAATTGAACCAAACTCTAGGAATGTCTTCTAGGGGTTGCCAGGTGATGTTCTACCAAAGGAAATTCAAAGCTACTCATGGAGTTGATAGATCGGGAAAAAACAACATTTGAATACCTTTGGAGAGATGGAACGAAGGTGAAATCCAAAGAACCGGGTGGGGAACCGGTTCAGCCGCCTTAGGGGAGTCACTTCCACGTATTGGATTTGATTTTGAGGGGAGGAAACTCCAAATTGCCATGGGAGGGTGTGAGAACTTGAGGAGGAGGAAGGGGGACGAGTTCGAGGTCGAGAGGGGCTATTCTCGGTCGTTGGAGAGAGGTAGGAGTGGATGGATAGGGTTGAGGGGGTGTTGAGTCACGGGTAAAGGGTAAAACGAGTGAGGCTCGTGTACCCCCGGTCTAACCGTGTCCGACCCGGTTAGACCGCCCCTCCCCCTTTGACTGAGGAAAACTGAGATTAGAAAAGATTTTGTCCCTCTTTTCCACTTAGGCCCCCGGAAGTCTTGATTTTGCGTTGAGGAAAGGATTTGTGTACGGGGATAGAAAGCCGGGAGGCGCGGTTAGACCGCCGCCTACCCCGGTTAAACCGCCCCCGCACAAAAATTTGTCCGAGAGACCCTTTATCGAAGTTCCGAGGTAGGGTCGGAAGTACCGGTAATTTTCATACTTTTGGACAGAGAGCTCTTATCGGTAGTTCCGCCCTAGTGTCGGTAGTTCCGAGGAACACTATTCCAGACTTAAGAGATTTGATCCTTGATTTCCAGGGAATATTTGGATATAAGATATATAGATGGTTTTGATCCAAATTTCACTAACTTTAGAAGAACATGAGATAATCCAACTAAATCGCATTCTTGATTCTTCCAAGAGTGTTTGAGAGAGAGAGAGATAAAGGTATGGATTTAGAGATATTATGGACTTGAGTAAAATATCACCACTTGTGACTAGCCATCAAACAAACAAAGAGAACTATAGTCACAAATGGATCAATAGGGTCACAAAGACCAAGAACCAAATATTTTTCCAATGAAGCAAACTTCCTACACATGCTAGTTGGATTTTCGAAAAATCTATCCTATGTCAAAGAGTGCATGCATCCACTTCAAATGAATAGCTTTTCAAGTATATTTGACTCATACCTTCATCCTCGAGACACAAAGACGAGTGAAAGCAAAGGTATCAACCAAATATCTAGAGAGGCACACAAAAATTCACTTGAAGCAATTACATGCTAGGATGGCACACTAGCATGGCATTATGGCCTAGATGCATTTCGGTATTTAAAGAGGTTCATGATGACATACCTTTGCCTTTAGACCATTTGAATTTGTGCATAAGTAAATATTAGGAAAAGGCTAGTTCTTACTTGATTCATTGAGATTTATTAGTAAAGTCAAGAGCTTGCTTCAGATGCACAAACACATGAGACAACAAGTTCACTAGAAGAAATTGTTAGTCTCACAAATGACACAACCTTTGAAGTAAGCTCCCCCCTCAATTAGTGCTTAGAGAATTATGAATTTCTCAAACTTAGCACGCAATTCAATTAAGAACAAGGGAGCTTGCTTCAAGGGTGTGTCTTGGAATAAAATTGATTTATCAAATTGAACTATGCCGAAATTTCAATATCATTGCCTTGGAATCACCAAAATATTGATGAAACGACTCCATGTCGGGTCACCGGCCCAAGTGGTTGGGTCACTCGCCATCCTCCGCAGACACCTCGGGTCACCCCGGCCACAGGTACCAGGTCACCCACCAAAAGCATTCCTGGGGGAAGGCGGTTAGACCGCCCCTTGGGGGCGGTTAGACCGCTTTGTCCTTTTTGGCTATCTTGGTGATCTTTCAGCTTCAGTCCCTTGATAAGCCTCTGTAATGCCTAGTTAGATCCCTGCAAGACTTTATCACAACAAATGCTCTACTGGAGAGCCATTAGGAGCATCGAATGGCATGAGAGTATAAAGTTACAAAAGTGTCAAGGTCACTTCCTCATACTTCACAAACCTAGGTCTAGTGATCCATGAGTGCTCACAAAGAACTAAGAGTGACCAAGGCACAGCTTAAGTACTAGTTAATGAGGTTGCATTGGTTGAGTGATGTTCACTTTATAGTCCTTCTCATGATAAGGCATCAAATAGTTAATTCTTTCTTCATTGCCATGACTTCAATGCAACTCGACCAACCTACAAGCTCAGCAAACACTTTTTGGTACCCAACACTTGTTGGGTCCTACAAGGTTAGTCACAAGATGCTTAGGAACCCAAATCACCCTTGTCCTAACTTGAGGTGAACTAATCATCCTCATAGTACAAGTATTGATCTTGTCATTCTTAAGCTTATGAAACTCATAATAGACAAGGTTGGATTGAGGAGTGTTACCATTCACACGATCCTTGCCCAAATGACCCTTTTTACGACAAGTGTAGCAAATGCGGCTTTTGGCACTTCTTGGCTTGGGATCCATTTGTTTGCCTTGTCTAGGCTTGCATGGAGGCTTCTTGCTTGAAGGGTGAGTTTTCTTCTCCTCGCTACGGTGGTTCTTCACAGTGTTGGCCAAACCTGGTCTAACCGCCCTGGGGTGCGGTCAGACCACCCCTGGTCAGTACAGCTGGCTTGTGTGCAATCCGCAGTTGAGTGACCCTTCTCTTTGCATATATAGCACAATCTCCTTCTAGTAGATCTTCTTCTCTTCTTGGAGATTGTTTCTTGAGCCTTGAGCTTGGTGGTGCAATGTGAAGTGGCATGCCCCTTCTCCTTTTCTTGAATCTTGCTTTTGTTGATCTTGATGTGTTGTTGAGGAGTTGAGCTTGCGACGGTTAAACCCTTCTCAAGCTTCTTCACCATGTTATCACGGTTATCTTGAGGAGGTTGCACTTGGCTCTCTTCCTTCAACACATACAAGTCTCTTTTAAGCTTTTCAACCGCTTGCTTGACTTCATCATTATCTTGGGCAACGAGGTCATCACAAGATTCTACAAATACATGCTCAATGTGAAGGACCAAAACGGCGAACCGAGAGAGGGGGAGTGAATGGGAGCCGATAAAAATTCTATTCAAGAATTCGGCCTATGAACCCGATTTCACTCATGCACCTCCGCAAGCTTCTCTTGCCAAGTTCACGCGCCCACCGAAGTGCTACCGAACCTAGGAGCAAGACCCAACCAACGACCACAAGACACACGCGGCGGAAACACACACGACACGGCTGTTGGCAGCCCAAACCGGTCAGGCCGGTTTCTGAAAACGATCGACCGCCCGCGCTGTTGGACTTAGCCTCACGCAGGCAGGGGAAACCGGTCAGACCGGTTTAGCAAACCGGTCAGGCCGGTTCTGTCCAGAAACTCCCCAAAAATCCTTACTGCCTCAAGAACCTCTCCTCCTCTGAACAAGAATAGCCATAGCACAACAGGGACTTCCTTGCTCAAAAACTCTTCACGACAGCCCACGGACTAAACCCGGTCGACCGGTTTGGGAAACCGGTCAGACCGGTTTTGGTCTGGACAGTCGGGAAGAACTCAACCCGCGGGAAAAACTCAAACCTTCCACCAATCAATCTCCCGATTCATTCCATGGATCAAAGCGAGACTTTGGGGATAGTTGGGGTACCTCATTGGTTACCCTTGGCTAGAAGCTCAGTCCCCAAAACCCACTCAATCAAGAGGAATCGAAAGTCAACCCTCAAGAACACCTCTAACACTAGAACTCTGAAAACTCCAAAATCAAGCCCCTTAACTCACGGATTTGGGAGGGGAATCAAAGGCAAAAGAACCACAAAGCGTTCACACAAATTTCCCCCATCAAATCACCAAGAGCAAGGTCCTGAAAACACACCGAGAAAACCACCAAGAGAGGGCTCCGAAAATCACCACCAAGAACAATCGGGGACAACACAACAAAGCCTTGAGGAACCACGCCGAATCATCTATACATACCAAGTAGGTTCATACAAGGTCTAGCTTGCCGCCCGATCATCCAACCCTCTCACAAGATCTCACCATGAAGCTCTCAAGCTAGTCCTATAGAAATCCTAAGAAAATAGGAAGGGAAAATAGGAAAACAAATGAGCAAGGGTTCCCAGAGTTAACTGCCATCCTCTCACCTCTTGGGTTATATGGAGGCAAGCCTAAAGTCTAAAATGCCCCTAAGGCCTAAACTAAGATACACACCCACCAAGGGCACTTTGGGAATTTGTCTTCGTAGCACCATCGGATGGATGCCCAGCGACCGCACTTCGCGTAGCCTCGACTCAAGCCTTGCGATCCCGACGCGTGTCCTCCACCTCGAAGCTTCCGGCGCCCTGCGACCCCAAACCGGTCAGGACCGGTTCTCCAAACCGGTCAAGCCGGTTTTGGCACGACAACCACGCCGGTCTTCGGCCTCGGCTTTGTTGCTCGGCCGAGTAACCGGTGATTTTCTCGGTGAATCACCGCAAACCCCACGAACTTGATGTAGCCTCCGCCAATCACCACTCATGACTTGGCTCCCACGAAGTCCCGGCTCGACCTTGGTTTTGTGGCTCAACCAAGAAACTCGTCCACCGACTTCATCTTCTTGTTCTTGCCACCATACGGCCCGCACTTGACCCCGCTGGCCACCGGGTCCCTCGAACCAAGCCTACTTGTCTTTTCCACACCTGGAGGCCTCACCGGCAATGACCTTTCGCGCTTGTTCTTCACCTGCACCAACACGAGTCAAGCCGCAACCCGCACCCGCAATACTTAGCCAAGAATCAGTCCACACAACGTTGTCAATCACTCATCACACCAGGAAGCGACCATCCACCGGTCCTCGAACCACACATGGTCCTCACAATGCTAGATTGGCTTGCTTGAGAGAAATAAGGTTTAGTGCAAGCAAATTCATTATTGACAAGTGAGCATGTGCATGTGGGTGTGAGAGGTTGTAAGAATTTTACCGATGAAACAACAACCTCATAAGCAATTTCTAGTGAGGCATATGAGTCCACAAGCTTCTCATGAGGACACTCAAGTTCCTTGTGAGTTTCTTGCAAATCCATATGCTCACTAGTGAGCTTCGCTAATTGAGCTTCTAGCACATCATTGGCTTTTTTTCTACCTTAGTTCTATATGAAAAAGATTTGATATCATGATCATATTTGTTAGCCAATGATTCATACTTACAAACCAAGGAAGTGAGTTCGGATTTGAGAAGTTCAAGTTCTCTTGATGGAGAGCTTGAACCTTCGATCTTCCGGATCTTTGCTCCCTTGGCCTCGCCTCTTCTTCTTGCTCTTCTTTTTGGCCACGAGGCAAGTGCCTTCACCATAGTAGGTTGAGGCATCTTTGTAGGGGGCAGTTAGACCACCCCTGGGGGGCGGTTCAACCGCCTCCCCCAGAGAGACTCTCCCTTCACTTCTCATGCCTCCTTCTTCCTTGAGGGTTGAAGCTTGATGATCAGTGGTTGTTGTAGAGGTTGTGGGGCACATCTCCACTGGTTCATCTTCATCATCACTCTCAACTTCATCCCATTTGATGTGAGCTATCCCAAATAGCAATTTCCAAATGAGATGAGCATCTTTGCTAATTCCTTTGCTCTTTAGAATGAGATGCTTTAGTTCTCTACATACACAACTACACAAAAGGTTAGTAATAACGACATTGAGTCACTTATTCTCCAATTCCTTTGGAGAGACACAAGTCTCATCCTCCGAAGGATATTCGCAACCATAATGCCCTTAGCGGTGGGATCCAAAACCTAAGTGCAATGAGAACATTGGAACGCCAAGAAGAGTAGTTTGAGCCATCTAGAGCTAGAGGCTCAAACGGTACCTCACAAGTAATCGACATCGAAAAAACTCTAAGCGGTTAAGCTCAAACCGGAGCACCAAGCTCTAATACCAATTGAAAGGACCTTGATGCCGCCTAGAGAGGGGGTGAATAGGCGAGACGACCAAATAAAACTTTTCCATGGAACTTGAGCTTCACTGGTACAGGCGGTTATACCGCCCCTGCCAGGTGGTTAGAACGCCCCTGGTGTACTGAACAAAAGGGGGCAGTTAGACCGCCTTGCCCAGTAAACATGCAAAACACAACTCAAGTCTTCTTTTGACTTCTAGCAAGAACCTAAGTTCTTGTGTGGCTCCTGTAGATGATCACAAGCAGGGTAATGATCCCTGCACTCAAAGACAAGCACACCCAAGTAGATCGAGCGGAAGCAAAGTAAATATGCTAGAAATCAAGGCGAGTGAGGCAAACCACAAAGAAGAGTCGAGGATTTGTTTCCCGAAGTTCACCGCCCACAAAGGAACGGCTACGTCTCCATTGAGGAGCTTGTAAGGGAAATCTCCCACAACAAGCCGGGTCTCTTTCAACCGCTTTCCTCCTTTCCACTAAGGCGATATTTTCCACGAAGAGGCAAGATCACAGCCCTCACAAACTTGCCGCTGCTCACCACAACCTTGGGAGCTAGCCAGCGACGCCTAGCCGTCTAGGAGGTGAACCTCCAAGAGTAACTAATGCTTCAAAGGCTTTCCGACGCGAATCACAACTGCTCAAGCTATGGGATGCTCTTGCTCAGCTCACACAAGCTCACAAAGGCTTAAAATCTCAACCCAACACTAGGCAAATCTCACAAAGAGGAGGTTGGGGAGTGTTTCTTTGGCTTTGGCTTATGAAAAACAGGAAGGGAAACACCTCAGCAACCCTAGAATCAGCAGCCCCAACAAGTGGAGCTCGTGGGGTACTTATACCCCTCACAAGGAAAACTAGCCATTAGAACTCTAGCCAGGGCGGTTAGACCACCTGCCACCGGCCAGTTTGAAAAACTAGCCGTTGGCCTGCCAGGGGCGGTTAGACCGCCCTGGGTAGAGAGCCCAAAAACCCTTCTCTCTTCTCACAAGCACTCCAACACGTGTTGAAGTGGCAAAGGATGGGTTAGAGGTTTGTTAGACTACTCAGGAACTCTCTCAAGGCTAGTTCTCACTTAGGTCAACTAATGAGCACTTTTGATCTTATGTCTTAGAGCTAATGTTGCATCCCTCTTGATGGTATGGCGTACCTAAACTCAAGAATAAATATAAAGCCGGTTGATCACTTAAGCTTGTAGATCTTCAATCTTGCCATACTTTTGCAATTCCAATATGAGGGCTTTTAACATAGCCGATGTCTTGAGCAAATCCATACTTGAGCTAGTGACTTAGGATTTTCCCTTTTTGCATGAGAGTGAACACTTTAATCCTTAAGTCACTCCATATTGCCAATCATAACATTTGATGTGTTGCATTGCTTCCCTCGATTAAGGCTTGGATATGATACTTGGAGATCCCACGGATGTTAGAACTTCATCTTAGCAAAACAATAATGGCGGCCGGGCGAAGACCCAAAAGATTGCTTAGTCCCTCACCGTAGACACCTCGTTTGATCTCTTCATCACTTACCCAATCCACTTTGAGTTCCACTTTGCTTTATCCTTAATTAAGTTCCATTTGAAAATTCTGTTTCAAATGATTGTTCTTGATTGACAATGAATATGCAAGCTTCCTTTTAGGGACCATTAAGTTTACACTCATCCTTATGTCCTCTTTCAATTATCACATGAAGCCTTGCACTTTAACTTGAGAGAATTACCAACTTCTCTTGAATGATCCCTTTATATTTTTAGTCAAGCTACCACATTCTTTGGAGACATGAAATTCAACTTCACGAAACATCCCCAAAATATAGATCCACCTATTGTTTGACATTTAACCAATGTGCATACGGATCATCCATACATTTGTCTTCTCTAATGTGAGCCATATAATATTCATTCATAAATAAATACTTCAATAATTGCTCGTGAATATATAAATAAACCTGCTCACAAACTTAGACAAATACATTAGTCCTTTAATCGCCTTGTCATTCAATTCACCAAAATCCACTTAGGGGCCTAGATGCACTTTCAACCTTCACACTTGCCTTGAGTGTGGGATCCTTCTTGAAGCTTGAGTTGGAAGTAGATGATTCAACATCACCCATCATGAACATCTCATGTGAGCGAATCTTGTTCACGACCTCGGTAATAGTGAGAGTTGTGAAGTCCTTCTCAAAGATAAGTACCTTGACAATGTTGTACTTGGGCTTAGGGAGCGTTTGAAGAATTTTTCGAATAATTTCCTGCTCAGTAAGGTTAGCAACATCAAGAGCATTTATGTTTTGGATAAGAACACCCATTCTAGAGTACATTTGCTCAACACCTTCATCATCTATCATCTTGAACTCATTGAGATCAACTTTAAGCAACTCATACTTCTCCCCCACGAATTTTCTTGTTGCCCACACAGATGTTTTTGAGCTCCATCCAAACCTCATGAGCGGTCCCCAAGGTATAGACCCTATCAAACATCTCCTCATCAAGAGCCTCAGAGATGTGATTTCTAGCACAAGAGTTCCACTTGGACTCACTCTAGGTGGGATCACTTGGCATATGATACATGGTGGTGCTACATGCATCGTGCTGTTGTGCTTGAATATAACTAGCCATTCTATGTGCCCAAAAAGTGAACTGTTTCCCTGCAAACTTGGGAGGGTCGTTTCCACTACCCTTCCCATCTCTCTAGTCGGTTAAGCCAACAAAAATAGATCCTAACTCTGATACCACTTGTAGGATCAATGGCCCGTAGAAGGGGTTGAATATGGGCCATTGATCCTACACACTCATCGCGCCATGTAAGATCGAAGAGGTAGGGATGTGATGGAAGATCGAGGAGGTATGGATGCAATCATGCGACTGGTACTATGGTAGACTGGTAATCACATAGCAGATATGGGTGGGGGAGGGCTCACAGAGCCAACTTATCTGTTGTTCAACAACGATTGTAAACTATCAACCATACAAAGACATGACATTTACAGTGTGTCCAAGATTTCTTGATGTGCTCATATGGGCAAAGTTGTTTGCTCGCTCAAAAATTGCATCAAGCAATTTAGTTACCAACATTTTGTTAAGAATGAAAGGACCTATAGTGGTGATATAGCATCATTGTATTCTAAGAAAAGTATTTAAGACATTTCTAAAGCAAAACTTGTAAATGTAACCTTTGTTTTCTTCTTTTCAAAAATGTGTCATCAATATGGTTGTTTGACTTTAACAAGATCTTCATAACCTTTGCAAATGGTTTCATATGTGAACATCGAGTGACTTTCTATTTGATCATCGAAAAATGAAAAAAAAAATATTATGTATTCTTTATTCCTCATAACCATCAGTTTTCATCTATTATTGTGAATATTATAATTATATTGTTTTGTTTCTTCAGTGATGTTTTTGTTAATGTGATTATGTGGTGTTCACTATGTCTAGCTTCTAACCTTCATTTTGGATCTATGTTGGTAATAAACATTGAGTGAATATTTGTTTTTTCAAGATTGAGAATTAAATGATCGGTGTATTACCATGAGTATTGTTCTTTATTTGAGATGTATGTATATGTGATCTTTCTTCCACCTATTTCATGGTTTGATATATGTCATCAAACAGGTTAGGGAGATATTTTAAGGTTGCGACTCACCATCTTAACTCATGCCACGCCAATTCAATTTCTATATTCAAATATCATCAATTCATTGGAGCGTAAGATATGTTTGCAAAATTTAAATCAGACAATTATTTTACTAAGAATACAAAAACAAAAATTATATTTTTACTTCCCCGGGAATCAATAAAAATATATCTGATTTTATTTTTATCTTTCCTTGCCTGCAATGTTGCTTTTTTGAGAAAACCGGGTTGCATTTCATATAAGTTTTTGATAGTTTACATCCCAGATCTTACAAAGAAATCCTTGGAAAAAGTGAAAATTACATCCAGATCCTTGCAAGAACTGCCCGGTCATGCTCGTCGCCGGCGATCGGAGCGTCCTTCCGCAGCTTGAAGCCGATCCCCTTACCGACGGGACATCATAGTTTTCCATTGCCAACAAGAGTAGTATGTCGAATACATCGGCATACCGTACACCACTGAACGCCCTAGCTGCTGAAGATGGCCTGTGGCCATCACCTCGCCGGAAGAAACAGAGATCTGGCACCACAAGGTCTGCCAAGACCCCCATCTCACCAGACGCAAGCACACCCAAGAGGGGAAGCAAACCACCAAAAGAGGTGGGATCTAAAACCAACCCGGTTGCACAAGTTGGTAAGCATACCTTCGAAGCTCGCCGGAGACACCAGAACTGCCACCAACGGAGACGAGGGAGGGACAGAAGAAAGGCTCGACGAGATGCAAATCCGACGAGCCCTTCCTTTATTCTCCAAAGAGCTTCACCGAAGGAAATAGCTGCAGATTCTCCAGCACCTCCACTGGAGCCACCGCAGCCACTCCATCCGACGCCGCTCCAAAGGAGCAAAAGAACCGGCGGCCATCTAAGAAGCACCGCTAGTAACCCTAACCCTACTATATAGCTACCTATATACAGGGAAAAGCTAATCCGCCGCCGATCCAGCCAGTCCCCCTCCTCCTCTGACGCCGACGAGGGCACCGGAGGTGAGGACGATGGTGGATCGACGGAGGAACACTGAAATCGCCTCCGAGTCGCCGGTCTTTACTGTTCGGCTCTGGAAGGAACATGAAAAAAGACAGGTGGGCGGCTCCAACTGCTTGCCTGCAATGTTGCTAGCATCGAAGCCCAGACTATTCAGCAGCTAGACCCAACTACCCTCCAGCAGCATGATTTATGCCCAAACTATTCTGCATAGCCAACACGTTTCGTGACAAACGGCGACAGCAACGTACCGGTGTTGTTTTTTTTCTTCCTCCTCGATCCACAGTCCTCAATTCACTCTTCACTTCAATTCACTGTTCATGTTATCACATCTCCACTATTTTTTCAAATTAAACACTTTCAAATATCTACTCTTCACCATCTTTCCACTTCTCACATCATCTCTCAAAATATGCGGTTCAATGCACTATTCTCCCATCATATCGGGTCTGATTGGTTGAAGGTCAAAGCTGTCATACCAAAGTTTTGGTCATTTTAAATTTTGACCACCAATTCAAAATCTTGACCAATTTTGACAATTCAAATGAACTAAGGTGCACAAGATGATGAACCTTTTTAGCCACTCATTCATTTAGATTGTTAAAATTGGTCAAAATTTTGAATCAGTGATCAAAATTTGAAATGGCCAAAACTTTTTTTTTAGAAAAAATGGCCAAAACTTTGGTTTGGCAGCTTTAGCCTTCAACCAATCAGGCCCATCATTTTTTTCAAACTAAACACCTTGGCATAAACAACTTGGCATACGGTATCCTCGGAGTAAAATAAAAACTCATTGCGCACGCAAGGGTTATCGTTCGGGCATCAAATTTATGGCGCAGCCTGATGCAGCAACGCCCTCCGTGCTGCGCCTCTGCACCATCTTGGGTGGCGCTATTTAGTTCTTAAACACGATTAGTAATCTACGAGAACAGGTACGCACCATGACGTACATATTCACATTGCATGCACGCTTTCCTTTTCCTACTGGTATCATGGCTGGCGAGATTTGCAGCACTGCAGCGCCCGAGCCATGGTGGGGACTGTCCGGGAGGTTCAGAGGACTAGCTAGAGGAGGCACGGGGACGGAGGGCAGAAGAGGCCGCCGCGGGGCGCCCAGAGGTCGGCGAAGGCGGTAAGGATGACCGGGTGGTGGCGCGGCGAGTTGAGCGCCAGGAACTGGTGCAGCAGCGCGTTCAGGTCCTCCCACGCGTACATCTCCTTCTCCGTCACCATCGCCACCATCGACTCGCGGAAGTCCTCGTACGGCGCCGCGGACTCCACCTCCACCGCCACGGCCGCAGCCTCCTCCTCCTCCTCCAGAAGCGCCGCCGCCGCCGCCCTCCTCCCCTGGCCCCTCCTGCACCTGCTGCTGCTCCTCCGCCGCCGCCGCTGCCGCCTCTGACGCCTCGCGTGCTCGGCGTCGTGACGATGAAGAGCCCCGTCGTCGTCGTCGTCGTAGCCGTAGAGGGCGCTGCTGGTGTTGGTGGCGGCGTACGTTGCGGGGCCCCACGAGTGGAGGATGTCGGCAGCGGATGAGGAGGCTGAGGTTGCCGTGGTGGTGGAGACGGAGGACGTGAAGGCCGTGGTGGCGGTGGTCGACATCGACCACGACGACGACGACGCGTGCGGCGACTTGGCCTTGCCGCCGCCGACGCCGCGCGCGTGGGACTTGAGCGTGGAGATGAGGGAGCTGAGCAGCCTCGTCCCGCGGCAGGTGCAGCCGACGTCCACCACCACCGGCGGCTGCCGCCGCGGCAGCTCCAACCTGCCGCTACCACCACGCCGATCCCAACCCACCCCTGCCAGCGACATGGTGGCTTTCTGGCTAGTATCTCGCTCTCTGCTTGCGGTGCGACGGTGTCACACAATCTCACTCACTCCCTGAGAGTTCAGTCCTTGTAACTGGCGTCACTTGGCTTGGTGCGGCTTTGTGAGTTGTGACTCGTGAATCGTGAATCGTGAGCGAGAGGAGGGGAGCGACCGGCTTAAAAGAAGGTGGTGGTGGAGCGAGCAATCGATAGCCTGTTCGGTTGGCTGGTGGCTGATGGTAGTCTTTGGTTTGTTCAGAGAAAATCTTCTGGCCGTTCTTGGTGGCCCGGTTTGTTGTGAGAGAAAATCTGCTTTGGTTGGTGGCTGCGAGAGGGGGGGGGGGGGGGCAGGGGGGCAATGGGCGTCCGCGTACAGACTAGCCAGGCAGAGGTAGTAGCTTGGGAATCATGGCGGTGCAGTGAAAGCGAACCGATGGTTCGGAGCGTGTTGCAGCGGGTTGCAGGAGGCAGTGTCCGTCACTCCGTCCATCCACGGCACGCTTGATTTGACCCATCGTCGGTGGATCGATCCATGTTTATTTTTACCGTGGTAAAATCTCGTGTTGCAACCATGAAAAGATATTTCGTTCGAAAAGAAAAGGAAGTATTTGTATTTTTCTGTAATTATGATTTTACTCTTATTTTTTAAACTTGCTGATTTTACTCTCACTATTGAGAAGTTAATGTGATTTTATCCTTAGTTAACAATCAACACAGAAGTAAATAGGTAAAGATCAGAGGCAAAATTGTAATGGTTTGTGAAATCACAAAATTAGAAAAAATAAGAATAAAAACACAATTGTACTCTAAAGTAAAAGTAAAGTAGCGTTAAGACTTACTCATTCTGATTTGGTAAATAAAGTCATTTTGGACAAGATCCGAGTTAATATTAGGAATATAAATCATGTATAACTTTAAAATCGTTGAGTTTGGACATGCGAAAACTACAAGAATAGATTGAGAAAATTATACAAACGATGTGCTATGTGCCATAGAAAAATATGGCTTGAGCTCTGTGCCATTGTTTCCAATTTTTCATTCTTCGTGTGCCATTCCGCCGTCCGCACCGTTCCCTGCCGTGAGCTGCTATTGCGGGCCCCACACGTCATTGGGTAAGGGGGAAATTTCCCTTCCTCTTCACGCCACTCCCCTGTGCTCCCTCCGCCGGCGTCCACCACCATCTCCTCCCCCCGCCCGCGTCTGACGCGCCTGCGCCCGAGCCCCGACCCCGAGGGCGCCTCGCCGGCGTCGCCGCCCGTGACCGGGCGTCGAGCGCCGACACCGACTCGCGCCCCGCAGCTGGCGAGGACACCACAGGTGCACAAGAGGTCGGCGACGCCCCCCACGGCAGAGCTACGCACGCGCGACCGACAGTGGCCTCTGCGGCGGAGAAGCTCACACGGCACCGACTCCACCTCCCCGCGCTGGATCTTGGGAGGGAGGAGGGGAATGGCGCTGTCCCGGCGGATCTCAGGAGGGCGGAGGAGAGCGGCGACGAAGACGAAGAGCGGCGCGACCAGGTGGTGAGCTCCGACCGTCGGCGAGCTCCAGTCCACGACATCTCGCCCCGTCGGTGAGCTCCGACCGCCTATGGAGCGGCACGCTCGGGCGGCCCTTCCCCTCCCTTCCTCCCTCTAGCCCCTGACGGTGGCGGTTACCGGATCCGGCGCGAGGAGCAACAGGGCCAAACGAATCCGGTGCCGGCGAGTCCACGCCGCCGCACGTGGAGGTCAGCTCACCACGCGGCGGCCATGGCCACATCCCTCCTCCCTTCGCTCGATTCGCGGTGGTATGCGGCGGAGGAGGCGAGGTGCAGGCCGTGGTGGTGGACGTCGAGCTGTCGCCGCTCGAGGCTTGTTCGGGCGCGGTGGGGAGAGGAAGGGGATGTTTTTCCCCTCACCCACTGAGGCCTTGTTCGGCAGCAAGGGGTCAATTCCCCAGGCTGATTAATTACCTGCCAGGATTGGGTGGATCCCCTGCTGCCACCCAATCCCAGCAATGTTTAATTCCCTGCTAACCCTCTTCATCCACATGTTGTTTGGCTTATCGGCCACCGACCCGGCGGTACTTTTCTCTCAAAACAAACCGGCCACCGAAGCAACCAAACAGCGGACTTTTCTCTCACAACAAATCAGCACCAGCCATCGGCCACCGGCCAAACGAACAGTGGTTGTTCGGTAGGCAGGGATCGGCAGAGATCAAATTAATTTCAGAAAAATGCAAGTTGTGTACACAAACATTGTCAACCGGCAAGAATACAAACGCATTCAAGTCTTCTCCAATCAAGTCGATTCATCATCCGTACGAAAAAGAAACAGGTCTTATACAATATGCATGCTCAAATAGTGACCCTTTTGATAACTAGTCAAACCGGTGTAGTCGCCGTCCGGGAGCATGGTCTTGTACCATCCTTTGACCTTGGCATCCTCCTAAAACAAACATTGTGTAATATTCGGTGCATGCTTATAGAAAACAAATGATGAGTTACCGCATTTGATAGGTAGTATGCTCCCGAGAAGACACCAAGATAAGTACTCTTCTTTCAATTCAAGTCTCTGCATTACCTAACTGATGCTAAATGTCATGAAATTTCAGGAACAGAAAATGACATGTTATATATCAGAACATGTCATGTACAGTAATTCAGCTGGCTAAAATGAAATTCAGAAATGAAATTCAGAAAACAACATACCTCCAATGAAATAAATGAAATTCAGCCAGGAAATTAAACAGAAAACAACATGTTGCTGAACAGAAATTTGGATCTTAAGTCCAACTAAAATGTTGTTGAATTACTGTACATGGAACCGGTAGGAAAGGAGAGGGGAAGGAAGGGAGTACACCTCCTAAGCCATCTCACTTTTCAACCATCTGACAACACCCAAATAAGTGCAACTTAATACAGATGTACTTGCATGTAAAACAAACTGCTTGCATCCATCCCATAATTCAATTCTCACAAGCAGGGGAAATTAACAAGGGTGATCAGCATATCATCCAAGATTTCATCACCATTCATCAGATCAAAAGCACATAGTTCAACTACAGAGATCACAAGCACATAGCATCCCATAATTAGACTGGAAAATAGCTTCTATAAAGCCTAAGCTCATGCTACTTATGTGACAGGCTGCCAACATAAATAGTAGGGCCAACACCGTATAAATATTGTCCACATGCTAAACTCAACTAAACATATTCAGTTATATGCTTATTTAAGTACCCAAGGTGTGAAAGTAAAATAAAAACTTTCCTTTCTTCTAACTAGATTTAGTAATCAGCAGCATAGTATGAAGAAAAATGTTGTAAAGACATCTTATTAGAAGCAGTTCATTTGTACTGAAAAAAATGAATAGACACTGAAGTCTACTTATTGAGATGCTAAAGTAACTAAAAGCTACAAAATTCAGTATGCAAGGGGCTGACCACTCTACAAAGGGCTAGATTATTAAACCAGAACATTCTTATCCTAATCCTAATATAGCTAATTAGGTATCCTTATCGAGAAAAACTAATCAGGTATCATGATGTGACCTCCACAATGTGCTGTCGATATATGCCAAAGCAGTGTGGTTACTGAACCAAATTCAATGCTGATAACCAAGTGCCAATGACTCGAACACAGAAAAAAATACAGGGTACAGAACAAGAACTTGAAGTTCTGGCAGAAGTATCGGGCTTTGTTGCTGAGGGTACAGAACAATCCAAGGAAATTGCACCAAATTGATAGTTATGCTATATTCCGAACTGAAATTGGGAGCTTCCTGAATCAGTAATCTGGATGGAGTCTTTAGACATCAATTATCCCCAAAATTGACAACTAACAACTGCAATATGTAGCAATTGATCTACTTGGTATTGTAAATGTATAATCCTACGAATACGCATGCAACACTATATCTGCTTGTATGATATTCTTAGTTCAGATAAAATAAAATGGCAATTGGAGTACATTTGGTAGCCTTTCCATGTTGACATTATGTTTTGAATGACTCCAGTTCATAATAGATAAGTCAAATTCAAGTGAACAAACTGGAATTCAAATTAAAATACATATTTGTTGAATGATGATCCATGAAGCCTTGTTGCCGGTTGGGCACATCACCCAGACGTGTCCAACCGTCGTCAACGAACGACTGACCGAATCAAGAACGCTACATTACAAGGTATTCTTCACAAATCAAGAAACCCTAGCAAGTAGGGTACAGAAGAGGAGAAAGGCGACTCACCGGCGAGAAGACAGCGGCCGATGGGGATGGGTGCTTGAGGGAAGAAGACCGCGGCGTTGTCGTGCCAACCTGCCTTGCCACCGTCCTGCCTCGCGGAGATCCACCACCGCCGTCGGTAGGGGGTCGCGTCAGGAGAGGGAGGGAGATGTCGCCGGTGGGAGGAGGAAGTGGGAGGGAGCCACTGCCGCGCCACTGCCGCCGCGACGGTCGCGCAGGACGGCTGCGATGCAAGGAACTTTCCACGCCAAATTCCACGCCGAGGGAGCAGCAGAATTGTTACCGGCCGGGAGGGAGGGGAATGAGTGGTTTCGGGCCGGGATTAGGCCGCGGTTCGCCCCCGAGGGGGGTGAAACGAACGATGAATTTTCTGGAGGGGTGGTATTGATCCCAGGCCGGGTGTCCCCCTTGGGTTGGGCCGCATTCCCGGCCGGGAAGGGACCAACCGAACAAAGCCTGATGTGTGGGGCCCGCCACAGTAGCTCGCGGCACGAAACTGTGGAGACGGTAGGATGGCACAAAGGGAATGGAAAATTAGAAACAATGACACAGAGCTCAAAGTTGTATTTTTCAATGGCACAGACCATATCACTTTTATTTTTCTGTGGCACAAGAGGAATTTTCTCGAATAGATTTATCTTCCGAAACACTTTCATAAAAGTATACATATGTTAACTTTTATAAATATTTTCATAAAAATAAAAATCAAAGTTGCTTTAAAATCGTGCCTATATCTTAAACGATTTCATTTAAAACCAGAGGGAGTAAGACAAAAGAAAATTCCAAAAGAAATTCATTGGGGAAAGCCGTAGCAGTAGTACAGTACCGCCAGGGAAATCAATTTCAGTGTCAGCTTTCTCATATTCTAGCTCCCCCAGTGCTATGTCCTTGCTACAACATGCACCTGTTTTTTTACCAATGCATTGAGTTGTGAAAAAATAGTCATGTGTTAGTGTTCGCTTGGCTTATCAGCCACCAGTACTTTTCTCTCAGAACAAATCAGCCAACACCAATCAGCCAGCAGTACTTTTCTCTCAGAACAAATCAGCATCAGCCACCAGCCACCAGCCAAACGAACAGGCTAGATGTTGTGAGAGAATCTGCGGAAGTTTGGTTTGATTTAGCTGTTGAGTATTGAAATCAAGTTATAACACTTACTCCATAAAATTATATTGAAGCATCTGAAGAGTACATAGTGAATGGAGTTCAAATTTGAGGAACTAATCAGCCTTTGTTTAAATGCGCAGATTTACATTGCAAATGCACTTTTCACCCATTCACATTCACATTGAGTCACATATTTTCTCAGCGCTCAGCACACCCTTTTACAATACTTTGCTCTGCAAAGACATTTTTTTTACTCCTGCAAAGGCATTATTTATCCGCGCAATTTGCGCATCTAAACAGTCCAGGCCCATGGTATAAAAGTGAAAAAAATAGGGGTAGCGAGCAGCGACACGAAAGCCTGGCTCGAGTTGACCAACTCATGGCGTGAGGACAAGCGGCTAGCAGCTGAGGGAAACGTGAGAGCCAGGCCAGGGTACTCCGTACTACCTCCGGCAGCGTGGCCAGCAATTCTATGATGGAGAAAATAAAGGACGCTGTCTAATTGTCTTGTTCCAAAAAGGTAAGGAAATGATTTTTTTTTGCTAACGTAAAAAGGACAGGACACTGTGCATGTATGCGCGTAGCGCTTACGTGCTGCAGGAGCCACGATCGCGTACGACGACGTGACTACGTGTGCGTGCACGTACACGTACTGGTGTTAGTACTGCGTAACGTCAGGCGTCATGTCATGCCTGCCGCTGCCGGCGCGCGCTACACGTACGAACGCACGTCGCGTATGTACGCTGCTGTCACAGTGCCACCGCAAGTATCTAAGGGTTGTGCAGGCATGCAGGTGATGATCAAAAGCCGAAGATTTTTACCGTCTTTCTATATGGCGACGGCCCCGGAGACCGGAGTCGTCTGTAGGAAATCTTTGAAACACGCAAAACTTTCCTTCTTTCCTCAAAGTAAAGACTGTGTACCGTAGCAGCAGGCTAGCAGCAAACGTCCAGCGACAATCGCACCAAGCTCGATGGCGCGCTGCGCTCAAAGCCGAACTAGGACCCCAGGATCGCATCATACCACGCCCTAATCATGAGCGATCCGGAACCCGTCACGGATAGCACGCACACGCACACCAGGAATCACCATCGATTCACAACTCGCCGCGGCGGCGCTTTCAAGAGATTGTACGCTGGCCACTGATCCACCCAAGGCCATGAGCGGCAATCGGCAATTCGGCATGGTGGTGTCGTCTTGTAAGCAAAGGCAAATCGCACAGTTTTCTCACATTTTGGGCCTGATGGGCTGCTACCCCGGTTCTCGTGTGTGGGCTATGCTAATTCATGTGTTCTACCACCTTAATGTAATGTTTAGCTGACGAATCTTGAGCAAAAATTGAGACCAGACCATGAAACATGAGTCTATAAATTTTGATATAAATGTCTCAATGTTAGTATGCTACCATATACTCCCCCATCTGTTCCAAATTGCAAATCATTTTAATTTTCTTGTAGATGTTATTATGCAATCTAGATGCATAATAATGTCATGTACTTAGAAAAGTTGAAACAGGCTACAATTTGAAACAAATAGAGTATGTAACTCCGTCCCAAAAAGAATGATGTTACGACATTCAAAAATGGTCCAGAAAGGAATGATGTTCCAAAATTTAAATCTTATGCATGTGCATTGATCTCATGCATGCCATTTAATAGAAACATATTTTCTTCATTTTCTATTTGCAAAGTGAACTAATTAAGGGTACGTGAAAAATCCTAGAACATCATTCTTTTTGAGATGGAATAAGTACCCTCTAACTACATACGTTGATGCAATAGCTTGAAAATAGATGCATGTTGTTCCAGTCTACATAAGTCTCACCAGAAATAGTATTCGCAAATTTGGAGTATTCGATTGTTAGCTCGTACATATGATTTTTCTGCATCACACCGGAGGCAAAGCTTTATTGTGTTTACAGTTCTTGGCTATGTACAACATACACCAGAAAGAATGGAGCAATCAGAAAAGGCAAAAACTGGCAACGGAGACCACAAGCTGTCTTCTCAAAAAAGGGAAAAAAGATAGAGAGAAGAAAGAAGACCACAACTCCTCAAGCTGTGTAAGTTTGAGCAACTCAGAGCACTGCTGTTACCAAATCAAGCGGCTCCAAGTGAAATCAACGAAGCATTAAAAAAAGAAGCTCACAAGTCACAACTCACAAAGACGGGCGACCTGCATCGTCGCTCATCATCCCTTTGAAGCTTCTGGCCAGCCAAATGGCAGTTTCTCGTGGAGACACCTTATTCTTCCCAAACGGCTTGAGAACAATGGCCAGCTCCTCCAACCTTTGGCTCTCCAGCAGGTCCGCGGAAAGCTCCAAAAGCCCTTCAAGAGCCTCAGCTCGCTGCCGAAACGATGTAACATCGAGTGCTTCCTTAGTGGGGGATGCCTCTTCCTTCATTCCATTACTGATCACCAATGTGGAAGGAGATAATTTTACCAAATCTGAGGTGGCTGGAGCCTTGGGAGCAGCATTGGATTCTGAAACATGCGATTTTGCAGTGAGTGATGAAATTTGTGCTGGAGGCAGGGTGTTTGATGAACTGTTCCTTGCATTAGCATCTTCCGGTACCACATTCAGGAGTTTGATAATATCTGTGCTCTGAGCTTCCCTTTGAACACTTTCTGTTGTCTGCTGCTTATCGTTAACATGGAAAGTGCTCAGTCTTGTGGTCTGTGCGACAGCATCAGCTGGAGGATTTAAATGAGAAACTACATGTTTCTTCCATGACTGAAGAGAAATGGGTGCCTCCAACTTTGTGCTTTTTGTTGCTGGAATAGGGGGAACTTCTGGTGCCAGTGAAATAGAAGGAGCTACTTCGAATGTAGATAAAATAGGAGGGGATTCAGGTGCTGATGAAAGAAGTTCTTGAACTGTGAACTTATCCTCACCACTTTGGAATGTGGTGCTCTTCTCATGCTGGCTGGATTGCACATCATCCTTGGAAACAAACTCTTGTTCAGAACTAAGAAAGGATGGCTCCAAAACAGATCTCAGGTTTGAACCACCATTATTAGTCACAATAGTTTTGTTAGTGCTAATTTCTGTGGTGCTTAGGTCATCCTCTTCACTGACAGTATTGGGTGCAGAGCCTGTACATGGTGAAATCAAGGAGACAGGTGAATTAGGTTCAGAAAGTTCAGAATGGTCCATATTTTCAGTACAACCAACTGTAGAATTTGGGCACGCACTGCTATGTTCCTTGGTTGAAACAGAGAAAAATTCCCAAAGATTTGTTGTTTTTGCTTGTAAACCATCCAGTTTCATATGATGTCCTTCTGAAGGATTCACAGAGACCCTTACATTACATGAAGGATAACTGAGAGCAGTATCTGAGCAACAGGAAGGTCGTTCCGGAGTTTTCTCTCTCTCTATTGTGACCCTGGTATGAGTTCTTCTTGTCACTGTGACTGGGAGGCTTGGCACCCCAACTCCAGTTTGCCTCTGAGGGCTAGGGCGTCTAGTAGCAGGTGGTGTCTTGCTCTTACTTTTTCCTGAAGCCACAGCACCATTTTCTGTGATCTGTTTGGCAGGTTCAGGAGTTGATGGCCCAGCAGTTTTGATCTTTGGACTATGTTCAGCAATAGGAGACTGCAAGACCAGTGCCAGGAGACATAAGTAAGCAATATATAGAAAAAGTTGGATTTTGTAAAGAAAACAAGTTAAGTCCTACCAGTTGCTTCAGGGGTGGTGATGCTTCAACTTGATTTACATGTTCGTCATGAGATAAAATGTTGCCAGACTTTAAGCTGCATGACATATCACTGTTTGTCCTTGAAACCGGTAATGGTTGCTCTGGTTGATTATTATTGCCAAGGCCAGAACTTGGCTTTACACCACCTCTGACAGGAGAGTTGATTTCTCTCAGCCGGCTCTCCTCTCTGAGGGTTGTCATTATCTTTTCAATGATCTTTGGTTGCTTAATCTCTGTTCTTGTATGATGGTCAACATGTATAGATTTAGATGAATCTTGCCTTTTAAACTGAACACTAGAATTATCTTGATTGCCTCTCAGATCTTCAGGTGTTGAACATTTTTCATCTGACATAGATTGATCCACATCTCGAACGCTTCCAGTATCAATGGTCTTTCTATCAGAACTTGTTCCACCTGATGTACTTCGGTCACTTGATTGGGTACTGTCTATGTCACTACTAGAAATGCTACTGCTTTGGCTATCAGACATGCTTCTCTGGCTGCTCCGTGAAGTGGGTGATGGTTTCTCTGGCACCCTCATGGGGTTTGAAGCATCATAAAGAGGACGGTATTGATTAACATAAGGTTGCAAGTATGGGTTCTTCAGGATCTCAGATGCCTGTGCAGATAATATAACATATACTTTTACAATCCAATGAAAGGAAGACTATTATCTGTAAGGTTTAAGCTTCAAAATAGATTACAGTAGGTCTATGCTCCGGACTCTTCCTCAGCATACTTTTGATTAGGGTTTTCCTGTACCCAACAGTAAAGACATATCTTATAAACTGTGTATTCTATATGAAACTCTTTCAGCAATATGTGTGTGGAAACAATGCAAAGAAACATTCAGCAGTATGCTGTTAAGAATAAGCATTGCTTATATAGAGTGCATACCATGTGAGGGGAAGGGTTACCAGTATCATTTTTAAACATGCAAAGGCAACTGCTAAACTTCCACAAGACCTACTCCATGTTGAGAAGCACACTTACATAGACACTGAGTAGCAGGTGGGCAAGGGACCCATGGAAGACCGATTTATCTTGCTTATTAATCCAGCCATATCCTGCAAGCAATGCAAAACAGGTAAGACTATCAGAATTTTAAGCAGTCCGTTATGACTGCATTCAATTGTTTTATGGAACTTCCAATTCATATTAACCAAGGGAATCAACTTCTAGGCAACCATTATGAATCAAGAAAAACAATCTGATGATAAGAGCTCACAAATGCCTTGAAGGCAGGTCGATGAGCCGCCATCTCATACATACAACACCCTATGCAAATGACATACATGTTGAATTAGAAATTTAGAATAAATAGTCAGCCAAGTAAATACCTTATATTACAAGAACACTAAGCCAAGTAAACTGTAATACCAAGAGACCAGATGTCTGACTTGAATCCATAGGGAATATCGGCCAGCAGCTCTGGGCACATATAATTTGGTGTTCCGACAACCTTAAGAAAGCATGGTGCCACCAGTTATTGAACAGATGCAGAATAAGAATTACACTTCCATACTTTCCATAGCATGTTTAGAGGCACAATTTTGAGATAGGAACAAATAGAAAAGGAACAAAACATGAAGGAAGATATACCGATGAAGCCAGATCATCTTCCTTTAAAGTCTTCGCTAGGCCAAAGTCTCCTGGATAAAACCAGATAATACTGTAACTTGATATGATGCAGAATAAAAGAAACAAATGTAACATGGTAGTTACAACTTGCATTACTGTATTTGATATGAGAAACTAACCAAGGCGTATGTCCTGATCTTTGGTGAGAAATATATTGGAGCACTGTAAATTGGAGAAAGAGGCATGACCATCTATTGCAGACAAAATCGACAACAATGATGATATATTTGCACTTACCTTCAGGTCACGATGTAGGACATAGTTCGAGTGCAAGTAGTCTACAGCCAATACCAATTGAGCGAACCATTTAAGCAATACCTGATAGTTATTTGGTGTCACAAATGCTGTGGATGATTCCCTTCCACCAATTAGACAAACGAAATAGAAGTCATGTCATGTCATACCTCCTCAGGGAAGTAAGTACCATTTGATTTCTTCATGAGCTCATCCCTGAAAAAAATATCAAAGTGAGACATGATACAATCTGTAACATGGAAATGAAAAGGATAGCCTCCGAAGCCCTAAATCACACTCACATATCTCCACCTTCACAATAGCCTGTGACAATGCAGACATAACAACCCTGCATAACTCAACCTTGTCAATTAACGAGTTCAACCAGAACATAGTAGGAACTAGTTCCTGAACTTACAAACCTTCTCAACCCAAGCCTCCTTGAATTCAACAATGTAAGGGTGCTGCAGCCGAGCAATCAGTGCCATCTGAAATTCACTTTTTCTCTTACTAACTGCTCAAGGCACAACCAATGAATCAAATACAAAGCCTACCAACCTCTTGATGGGCAGACTTACGGCAGCGCTCTGTCTGCCTCGCAAGCCGGATTTTCTTCAGCACATACCTGCAAGGCAAGCATACAGTCATTTAAACTGAAGGGAGAAAGTCATCTGTAGCCTACAAATTGATGGATGGGTGCTATATCTTACTTCTTCTTTTCAATCTTGTGATTGACAAGGATGGCGGCACCAAAGGCTCCTCTGCCAATCTGCTCCATGATTTCATAGTGATCCATCCGCGACTCCATGACCCCCAAACCGTGACAAAACAGAGTCTTGTAGCAGCAACACCACAACAGGCGCGTCAATCGCTAAATAACTGAAGCAGTCACATTTCGCCTGCCCAAGCCCAACTGGGGCTCAAACACCGCCGCATCCTAATCGAGCTCTGCAAAACAAAGCACCCAGACACCTAATAAGCCAAGCAGCTTTGGTGAAAGCTGCACGCGCCATCACGTGGCGTCCAATCGAATCCACAACATGTGCCTTTTCTTAGAAAGGAGAGGTGGTGTAGCATTGTTACGCAGGAAAGTTTTTTTTTTTGCCACGGGAATCGATGAACTAGACCGCGAGAATCTAGTGCATCGGTTATTCGAAACAGTAGCGGCAAATTTACTACTGGTTTCGCAGCAGTGTCGTAGTACCACACAGTACCCCCACTAACCGCAACCGGCAACCGGCAACCGGAACCCAGCGCCGACGGAGAATGGGAGCCTTACCGCGGCTGTCTCCACCTGCATTGGCCAGCGACAAGGAGCAGCACCGGCGGCGGCGAAGCTTCTCCTCCGATTCCGGCGCGGGAACCGGCGGCGACTGGACGGAGTCGCGGCGAGATCTCCCGCCCCGTGGTCGCGGCCGCCTCTGCTCTCCCGCGAGCCGCGCGGGGCTCTCTCGCGGCTCCGCCTGCCACTCCCTACTGGCTCTGGATTTGGATTTGATTTGGCTGTTGGTTTGCGCAGTGCGGCGTGAGAGTGTAACGGCGTAGGCGTGGGCGACGGAGTTTTTGCCCGGCGACTTTTATACGGCGCGGCCGCAACAGCCGGCGGTGGTGGTGCGGTGGGGTAAAGCCGTAAAGGCGCATCAGCAGGAGCCACGAGCCAGAGGGAGATGGCCAATATATGCATGCGTGGCGTCCACCTTTTTTTTTTGTTTTTTTGCCACGGGGCTTCCACTAATTACTATCCTGTGACATGTGTTATAGTGTTATAAAAATCTGCAGTAAGTGCTGTTTACCATGCTGAACGGAATTCTCTTTTTTATTGAGGAGTAATTTATTTTTCAAAAAATGAGTAATTTCCATGGGTTCATTATTTGAAATAATATACATTCAAATCAAATTGTGTAATTGGATTTGAAATATTAAAGACCATCTCAGGTTGGGCGTGGTACCAAAAGATAGGAGTCACCACACCTAAAAAAAGCACAGCCTCATCTAGGAAATATGGTGAAGCAAAGTCACATTGTTTCAGCTTCACCTTTTTTCTCATGAAAGAAATGTTGAAGCCAACCACAAACATAGAGGGTGCACATATTTGCGCACGAGTATTATAACATGGCAATGTTATGCCTTATTAGGCTAGTTGGGCTGGTACATCAGCTTCACTCACAATAGTGTAGTCTGGTCCTACAAAGCACACATTTATCTTCGTCGCCTTTTTTTTGCGCAAACGAATGCTCATCCCTCTAGATTTGTTTATTTTTGTCACCATCAACAATGTGTTTTATGCAGTATCATGCGTGGCAGATTAGTATAAAATATTATACCGCGAGATCCTATGAATCTGCTGGGTTTGCTACAAATATGTGGCAACCATCCAACATAACGATTTGATGTCTGAACCAAGTGAATGCAGAACTTGGAACCATTTAATCCACCATCACAACAGTTTAAAACATTTTTCTCAAGAAAAGAAAAATAACGCATTGCAGACGTTGTCGTTTGGCATGACCTCATACAGTGGCTGTTTGCGGCCGAGAAAAAAAAACTATACAAGTGGTCAAATTATTGTTCACATGCATATCGATCTCAACTTGCCTGGCATTTCTTTCTAATAATGTATGGCTGGGTTTATTTCGCGGTACTGTACATGTACTTTTAGCAGCAGTTTATTGTTTTTGGGTCAATCAGATAGTACGGTGAGATCGGTTTATGTTTAACGGTTTTTCCTCGGTGACAGCATCAGTAGACAGTAGCGCACAGGAGCATCAGTATCAAAATAAACCATTTGGTGTTAGTGTGCACACTGCACAGTGGTTAGACTACCGACGATCGCAGCATAGGGAGACAAGAGACCTGGTGTTACAGTAAGTAATTAATTTTTCTGCAGGACCGTAATTATTAATTTCGAGAGCACGGGCGGCGTGAGTAGTGACTGCGCTCATCCGTCGATGAGTGAAGAGCTGCACCGTCCCAGTCCAGGCTCCCAGCAGCATCATGAGTAATAACAGGATACTCCTACGGAATTGCTCAAAAATACGGGCGCTGCTCACCTGCTTCACCGACGTCAGATGCGGAAAAAAAACGCTGTCGATTGTTCTGCCGATGACAGGTGGGTCCCGGAGAGGTCCAGGGCTTTGCAGGTGGACGGACGGCGAGATAATGCCATGTCGGCCAAGGTTCAAACTGGGCGTCATGCGGATGAGTAGGAAAGGAGGTGCACGTGACGATCCCGTGCCGGTCGCTCGTGCTCTCGTGCTGCTGCAGTGCTGCTCCTGCTCCGGGGCGAGCCGCGAGCTCCAAACTCCGAGGTCGGGTCAAGGTTTCACTCCTCTGGAACCAAAGCATTGACCTGCCCGGCTGTCAGAAGTGACCACCGGCCTGTTCGTTTGGGCGGTGGTGATGGCCGATCTTGATTTGTTCGGAGAAAATCTTCTTTGGCGATTGTTGGTGGGCATTGGTTTGTTCGAGAAAAATCTTTATTACGGTGGTGATAAAGCCCAAACGAACAGTGCGCACAGGTAAAACGGCGTGGTGGTGATTCTCCTTGCTCCCTGCCAGTGCCGGTGCTCGTGCACTAGTGGTAGTGAGTGGTGACGGTCATTAAGGTAACAGCGACTGCAAAAACATCGTGGGCACAGTCAGATTGAAGCGCCGACCACAGCTGAAAAAAAATCCGAAGGTATTCCACTCGAGTATTTGTCTTGAGAGACAGGTGGAATCACCGTATTTTTGCTCCTCAGACGACAAATATCATTGCGAGTGATGATTAGACTTGGGGCGTGTACGGTGTACCTGAGAGGCGACGACGACGCGACCCAAAGAATGCATTATTAGTGTTCCAAACGTATCGGGGCGATAGCCCGCTGGAGAAAAAGGGCATTGAAGTTGAAGATGACCGGCATCGTGTCGTTAATTAAAATTCAAGAGAAAGCCAGCGACCAACCCCGACAAAAAGGAAAGAGTAATATACACTATCGGTACTTAAACTTGTCTCACTGTGTCACTTAGGTCCCTATACTCTCAAAATGCATATTTGGCTCCTTAAACTTAGGCTCGAGTGTCATTTAGGTCCATATACTCTCAAAATGCAGATTTTACTCCCTAAATTTAGCTTCAGGTGTTATATAGGTTCCTAAACTCTTGAAATGTTGGATTCTTCCACTGATAGAACATGTTATATTTCAAGCCTTCAAGCAAGCTATTATTTTTATTGGTACAACCAGACTTAATTTATTTGCCCGTAAGCTTCTTTCGAATTTGATATGTATTTTATCTTATAACCCCTAATTCATTTAGTAAGTGCAACACGTGGTTTAAATTCGAATATCTTCCAAAAGTAATAGTGTAATATGCATGTAATAAGAACCTAGCAAGTTAAGATATTGAATTCAAAGTAAAAGTTCATCGATATTTATGGGTTCACCATATTAATATTCTTTGAACGAAAAACCACTTTATTATACTATAACTAAATTGTATCTATATAAAATGAAGTTTTTATTTATTTCATTGACATGAAAATTATTTTAGAGAGTTTAGGGACCTATATAACACTCGAAGCCAAGTTTAGGGAGTAAAATCTACATTTCGAGAGTATAGGGACCTAAATGACACCCGAGCCTAAGTTTAAGGAGCCAAATATGCATTTTGAGAATTGAGAGTATAGGGACCTAAGTGACACAGTGAAACAAGTACCGGTCGTGTATTTTATTTTACTCAAAAGGAAACAAGCGAACGAGCCACGAACCGTACAGTTCGTCGTCGTCACATCGCGCCAGCGGCCAACCTAGCTAGCTGCTGCATGCTTCGTTCGTTCCTACACCGAAAATCCAGCTCGCAGGTCCGGATCGGACATCGGAGAGACGGAGAAGCTGCTCGACTAAGCCACAACGACGACCGACCGGCGGCGCCCAAATGCCCCCTCGCCGTCGCGAGTCTGCCGTCTCTCGAGGGAATGCCATACCATCCCGGCTGCGACGACTGCAAGGAAACCGGATCGGAGATCGAAGAGAGCGACGCCGCAACCGCCGAAGAGGACACGCGCGCGAGTACCCGACGACGAAAGCTACCGCGAGCGGCAGGCGCCGGCCGCGCGGATCGGAGAGGCGGCAGGCGACCTAATTAAAGAGCCGGGAGGGGGGGGGGGGGGGGGGGTCAGGGATGCTCTCTCGGGGCGGGCAGGGCGCGAAGGGTCGTGTCGTCGGAGGGGGAGGCCCGATGCGCCGACGGCGACGGCTGGCATGTGCGCGCGAGGGATTTGGTACCTGCTTTTCTGGCAAAGTACTGTACTTTAGCCAAGTTCGATCAATTATCGATCGATTCTGGAGAGATCGCTTTGTCCGCCTGATCGATGCCGCCGGCCGGGCCTACCCGCACCTACTTGAGGGCGACGGCGGATTTTAGAGGGTTCTACGTAGCAATCAGCGCGGTGCGACGTTTCTGTTGCAGCGGCCTTTTTTGTACTGCGAGCCGTGCGTGCAAACCTCTCTCTCTGTGGAAGAATTGGGTTTCACTCGTGCGGGAAGCCGCGGGAACCGGCCCGGGAGCTCGCAGTCGCAGCTAATCAGTTTAAAGTTTGGATTGACATCCGACGACGGCGACCCAAAATGACAAAATATCATTGGAAACAGTAGCTGTGGCTCCGGACTGAACCACGAAATGTTAATTTCGTTTACTCCGTGTGAATTTTGCGGTAACTTCACAGGAAATACAAAATGTAAGCGTGCCGTGTCAGGAGATTGAGAGCCTGATTGGTGTTGGTGTTCAAAACTTGCCAAGTCAAGATATGAGCATACCACATACCAAGTATGATTTGTATGGATGCTGACCAAATGGGTGCTAAAGTTTGTACACTTGCTTCAGTTTTGCAATGGCAGATAGGAAGCCAACCGATCATCAATCTCTGAAATCTACTTAGTATACATTTCGAATGGGGCCGCAATTGCCTATGATTTGCACGCCTCCAATCGACTGATCGCAGGGTTCAGGGATGCTTCCACAGAAATGGGCCACACCCACCGCCACCGTACAGCTAGCTAGAGGTCACACCAACCAACGCGAAGCTTTTTTTAAAAAAAAATTAGGCAGGAGCACCTCCGCTTCATTTAAGGAGGGGAAGAATGCGGAGTGTTACAAACTTGATATTACAAAAGAGGATACACACAACACTTGAAAATAAAATTAACATGCTAAATTGAATGGCGCCGTCCCAGACGACAGGCAGCCTCACGAAGCTGCAGTTCCTCTTTTATTAAGAAGAAGATCCTTGATGGCAAGGCCGACACACCGTCGAAAGCACTTCGATTTCGCTCTTTCCATAAATTCCAAACGGTGTATAGCAGAATAGCTGACTTCCTTCGTCTGTCCTCCTTCCTGGTTCCCAGCAAAGAACTGTTCCACCACATTTCCAAAGAGACGTCCCGAGGTGGCACCTGAACCAGCCCATCAGACCAGTGAGAAACCATGATCCACTACCCAGACGTGTTGCGCAAAAACGCATTGCACACAGATGCATTGCAGTTTCCAAATGTTGATCACACAAAGAGCAAACTGGGTCACACGGCAACGCCATGTTCGCTTGGCTTATCAGCCAATAGCCAACAAGATTTTTTTTTTCTCGAATAAACCGAGCCACCAAAGAACCAGCCGTAAATACTTTATCTCGGAACAAACCAAAGACTACCATCACCACCACAAACGAACGAAGGCTTCTCGAATAAACCAGCCACCAAAGAACCAGTGGAAGATCTTTCTCTCGGAACAAACCAAGACTAATCATCACCACCAGTAAACGAACAGGCTGTAAGTTTCTTTCGGTCAGGCGATCAGCAGTGAGGATCCTGTTCTGGACTAGCAACCACCCAAAGAGACGATGTTTGCCTTCTGTAGCCGCTCGCCATAAGGAACGCTGATTAAAAGTGCAGTACATGCCCTTGAACTGAAGCTGATAGGCCGCCTTTGCTTAATAGATTCCATTGTCTGTCCACTTCCACGTGATAAAATCCTCTTGGTCGGAGAGAACTACATCCTGTAACAAGCCCCACAAGTCCACAAGTTCTCCCATCTCCTCAGCATTCGTCATACGCCATAACCCGGCAAATCCTCCTTGACTGAATTGTGTTTGCGCCAAGCCAACTTATACAAGTTTGACGCAATATCTCACGGAGCCCTTCCATTGAGCCATGGATCTTTGTGACAACCCGCACAGAAAAATACCGTACTATCGCCTAAACCAATCCACTTTAGTCATTAAGCAATAATAAAGTATCATCCTGTCGTTAGTCGCCGGGTTAACGCCCGGTAAATCACTTATATAGCAACAAGGATCAACATATATGCATTAAAACTCACGCGAAGGCTAGTCCAGAGATACAACGTAATTAACATCCGAGTTTACCCGAAGGGTTAATTATTACAAACCGAAGTCTTTGACATGACAACGTAGTTCAGAGTTTTTAAAACAGTGAAATTAAGCTAAACGGGAAGCGGAAACACCACGGAAGGCCAGTCATGATGCCTTCATTCATCGTCCTCCACCCACTCCAGCTTCCAGCCGGGCGGGATCTCTCCGGACTACACATCAACAAAGGCATTACCTGGAACAACAGATTATAGCAAGACTGAGTATACTAATACTCAGCAAGACTTACCCGTCGGTGATACCTACTTTACCAACTCCAGACATGATAGGCTTTTTGGCCACTGGGGTTTCTTTAGCTGAAAAGCAAAAAAGAGTATGTCCTTACTTTCAAGATTTTAGCCCAAGTTCTAGTTGGTTATTCCTTTCTATGTTAGCCATCTATTGCAAGCATAAGTTGTGCAATACAATTAATCAAGCATAATAATCATCAACTTCCATCATTAGGGATCTCATGGCCAGTGGAGTAATTAGTCTCAGATAACGGTGAGAGGCCGACAATCGATTGGTTTATAACCTTGCAAAGTATACCTAAACACACGGTGGAATGCCCCGCGAGGACAACCACCAAGCGGTTCCCAAAACTCTTCGGATCGGCGAATCTTACAGTCTTTAGTACAGGCTATCTGGTATACCCCTCAAGGCACCCAGACTCACCATGCACCACCGGTAGCTAGCCGTGAGACGCATCCCAAGATGAGTAATAGTAAGATCCCTCACCGTGTCATTAAGGTACTAGGCTTACCGGTCCCATTCCCGACAAGTGCTTAGTACGTTCAAACACTTAACCCACGAAAGCCATTGGATCGAAGTCCACATCCCATGCTCTTACCACATGAGCAATTCATTTAAGGGGATCTTATGATTCCAACATAAGAGCCTATTCTCGCGAGTGACAAGCATCACTCGACTTGTAACGGTCCTATAGCATAGCAACTATCGACCTATCATACTAGTAAAGGACAAGGGTACCTAGGGATCATGCATCTAAGGTTTCATATCAACTCCTGAATGTAAATGCACAATCACCCATAGATAGTGGCATAAGAATTTTAAAATACTGGGTTAATTGCACCGGGGCTTGCCTTCGTCAGCGGGGTTAGCCTGGGTGGCCTCGGTGTTTTCGATCACCTCCACATACTGCAGCTCTGCTTCAGCTCCTCCTTCCTCGGCTTCCGGCACGAGCGAGTAGTCACCGTCAGGAAGGTCTACACGGAATGCAATGCAGGGTTCAGGTGATGTGATAGATTGCTTATTTTATCTAACTCTTGTTGGCCATATTCAACTTAACAAATAATTTATTATTAAATCTTTTTCATTAAGGTTATTATAGGTATGGGTTTATTCTTTTAATAAACACTTAATTAATGTTTTCTTTTATGATTGTTATTTCATGTGATGATTTATTATACCACCTTTCAACAACAAAGGTGTGCACAAAAATGTAACTAATTGCATTTAAAGTCTTAAACAGTAAGGGGTGTATTTATAGATCCCAAACAAGCTATGCAACCATTTTAGAAAGGGCCACAAGGAAAAAGAGGACATTTTCCTATTTATCAAAACATTAAACCTTTAGATGCCTCCAAAGCTTTTATTCAAATATTAAATTACTAAAATTCAGTGGAGGAGTTTCTTAAGCACCAAATTACCTATACTACGCCATTGAACACACATGCATGCTTGGAAAAGCTAGAAATTTAATTATACCAAAAATAACAAAAGCTAGTCACTCAAGCAAGATATAGGCATACAAAAATAAATAAGCAACCAATTGATCCAAACAATCTTACACATGTTCTCTGGTCCAAAACTAACCTAGGAATGCAGCATATACATCTAGAACTACCACTGATCTTGAGTTATTAATTTACAAGGAAAAATCAAGCATATTTGAAGAATAAATACTTTTGATAAATATAAATTGTGATTAATTCACCAGAGGTGTATTTTGGCATAAAGAGATCACATGCAGAAGTTGGGAACAAAAACTTAATAATTTTTGGCTAAAAAAATCATTTAGACAAATTCTGCATTAATGGAAAAAATTCATATAAAAAGATTTACAACATAACTTTGTGCAATTTTTGGTACAGGAGCTAGTGATAACATAACCCACAACATATCCAAAAATTAGCTGCAGAGGACTTATGGATTTTGAGATATCATAGATCTAGGTTTTTCACATTTCTATTTTTCATGCAAAAATTATCAGGAACATCCTAGACAAGTTTAACAAAAGTTGTATTGCTCGTCACCAAGAGTCTAGCAAAATTATGTTTGCATTTTTCCGATTTTTCTACGATTTTCTCAAGATTTGACAAGAATCAACAAAAGTGTTTTACTATTGAAGTTTCCCTTTTGCGACGAGGTCCCTAGATCTTTCAAAGCCTCACAGATATGCCCCTAGATTGCACAAAACACCCTGGAAGGATTTGGGCTCTCGCAATGTAATCCTTGGCCATGGGGGGCGCGGCTCCGGCCAATTCCGGCGAACCGGCGGCGCTCCCGACCGGGGAGGGGTGCAGGGAGGCGTGCATGCTCACCCTAGGCCGATTTGTGCTCGATGTTGGAGCGGAGGGGCGACCGGCGGCGGTGCACGACGGTGACAGGCGGTAGCGGCCGCCGCGGTGGCCTCGGCTCCGGCAAGAGGGGCGCACGGGTTGGGCAACAAGCGGACTCTAGAGCTCACGTGCAAGGTAGGGAAGGAGCTGGGTGTGTTGGCCGGCGACGAAAGGCTCGGGAACGGGCGCTTGTTTTAGGCGGCGGCCATGGCGGGCGCAGTGGAGTGGCGGGAGCAGGCGCGAGGGGGAAGACGGGGCGGCCTTAAATAGGGGTGGCTCGCCGGTGACGTCGTGGTGACGACGAAGATACCGCAGTGGTACGGCGGCGACCTCGGTTGGCGCGCATACGGGCGGGCCGCGGGACGGACCGACGGTCCGCACGGTGCGCGGCGCGCGCGTGCGACGCGTGGGAAAAACGAGGCGCCTGCGGGCGCGGGTCGGCCTAGGGAAGTCGCGGGGGCACGGGACGGTGTGCGGCCTCGAAAGGGGGCGCTGGCGAGGATGCCGAGGCGGACGACGCGCGCGACGTTGCGACGCAACTGGCGCTCTAGCCGAAATCATTTCAAACTAAGTGACTTTGAGCATGATTATCTCCCAAAAATTGTACTGAAGTGCACAAAGCGATGAATAGGAAAGTTGTAGATCTCACTACCCTCTACAACTTTTACAAAGGCCATATGGTGTTTTTCTCAATAGTTTTTGCATAACGGGCAGCAGAAGTTTGAATGCCAACCTGTGTTGCTGGTAGTTGACCAAGTTTTCCACCCCCTTCCACTCAAAATTGGAAATGCCTTCCTACATGAAAGTTGTGTCCCTCGACAAACTGGACAACTTTCATATTGATATATTTCGAAGTGTTTAGGTGAAATTTGGAGAACACGTCAAAAGTTCTGGAGGACATTCAAGGACATTAGGGTTTAGGCAAGGTTTGATAGTGTATTTGACCAAAGTTTGACCACACATGTGGGTTGACTTGATCAAGAGGGTCATTAGGGTTGGTTGGTGAGGTTTTCGAGGTGAGGACCCAGGTTGACCGTGATTTGACCACTGTCAGCAGATTTGACCGACTATTAGGGTTAAATAAAAACCTGGGGCGTCACAGCCTACCCCCCTTAAACGGAATCTCGTCCCGAGATTCGATTTAAGAAAAACAAGATAGGTAGCAAAAAATCACGGTTTCGAGTTTGCAGGAAGCCCAGATATTTGGTGTTGAGGTACTCTTCCGTCACCCAAGTTGCTTCTTCCTCTATGTGATGACTCCATTGTATCTTGTACATTCTTACAGTCTGTCTTCGGGTCTTTCTCTCCTTTCGGTCCAACACCCTCATGGTATGCTAGATGAGTGAGAAATCCGGCTCAATCCAATCATTAGCTTTCGTGATCACTTCATTTCAGGCACATGCATACCTTTCTTTAATTGAGTCACATGAAATACATTGTGAACTGTAGAGAACAATTCTGATAGTTGAATACGGTAAGCCACTGGCCCACATACTTTTATGACTTCATAAGGTCCAATATACCTTTGGTGGGGGAAACCTTTAGGTACACATAATCTCCCACCGCAAAGTGTCAGGGTGTCGTTCCCCTATCATGATAGCTCTTTTGCCTCATCTGAGCTAATTTCAAGTTCTCCCTTATCACTTGCACCTTTTCTTCAGCATCTTTAACTAAGTCCGGACCAAAGAGTGTCCTTTCCCTGGCTTCAGACCAGTTCAACGGGGTGTGACATCTACGTCCGTAAAGAGCATCGAATGGTGCCATCTTCAAACTAGCTTGATAGCTATTGTTATAAGAGAACTCTACCAAGGACAAACACTTGTCCCAACTCTTATCAAAGTGCAAGATGCTTGCTCGCAGCATGTCTTCCAAAATTTGATTTATCCGTTCGGTCTGACCATCGGTCTGTGGATGATAGCTGGAACTACGAATCAACTTGGTTCCTAAGCACTCGTGTAACTGCTCCCAGAAATGAGCTACAAACTGAGTTCCCCTATGAGAGATTATGGTCTTTGGAATTCCATGCAAACGAACTATTTGATCCTTGTATAACTCTGCATATTGATGCACTGAATAAGTAGTATGAACTGCAATGAAATGGGCGGTCTTAGTGAGTCTGTCCACGACAACCCAAATAGAATCTTTCTTTCTAGTGGTCAAGGGTAAACCCACAATGAAGTCCATACTAATGTCATCCCACTTCCACATGGGTATCGACAACGGTTGGAGTACACCTGCTGATTTCAAATGGCTTGCTTTCATCCGGTGGCAAGTATCGCACTCGGCTACATACTTTGCTATATCAACTTTCATACAGGACCACCAGAAATTTTGTTTCAAATCATGGTACATCTTAGTACTGCTGGGGTGAATAGAGAACTTGGGCATATGAGCCTCATCAAAGATTGTCTTCCTAATTTCTGAATCAACAGGAACCACAAGGTGTCTTCCAAACCAGATCACATCCTTTTGATCCTTATGAAAACATGTATATTTAGGATCTCCCTCTGCTAGTTTCTGTTTAATGATCTGGATGTCTTTGTCATTGCGTTGAGCAGTGACAATTCTATCATAAAGATTTGTTTCCAGTGCGTAGCTGGTTGCAGTGTGTAACACCCCACCCACCAAAGCCGCACCGCCCAGCCCTTCCGTAGGGGCAAGCACATGTACACATATCACCCTACTTACACTTTTGTCCTCGCTTCGTGTAAAAGGGTTAACCCGAGGGTGGTATGGCTAGTGGACAAAGGCTTATAAGTTGGCTCTACCCTTGCCCAACTAGCAATGTGGCACTAAACACGCGCACCTGCGCTCATGGGCCACTCATGGGCCATCCAAATTAGGTCGGGTGTGACATTCACCCCCCATCAAAGAACCCTACGTCCTCGTCAGTCCAACTCACACGTCCAGTGCCGGCCCATACGCCATGCCATGTGCGTAGCTGGTTGCAGTGTGTAACACCCCACCCACCAAAGCCGCACCGCCCAGCCCTTCCGTAGGGGCAAGCACATGTACACATATCACCCTACTTACACTTTCGTCCTCGCTTCGTGTAAAAAAGTTAACCCGAGGGTGGTATGGCTAGTGGACAAAGGCTTATAAGTTGGCTCTACCCTTGCCCAACTAGCAATGTGGCACTAAACATGCGCACCTGCGCTCATGGGCCACTCATGGGCCATCCAAATTAGGTCGGGTGTGACATTCACCCCCCATCAAAGAACCCCACGTCCTCGTCAGTCCAACTCACACGTCCAGTGCCGGCCCGTACGCCATGCCATGTGCCCCATCCCAGGCCCACACGCGCATGCATATGTCCGCACACTGACCCGAGCAAATGTCCAGGAACCTTCCCTCTTAGCACACGACCGTACGTTCAGTGTCGACCCATATGCCATGCCGTGTGTCCCATCTCAGGCCCACACGCGCCATGCGCCCTATGTCTGCACACTGAACCGTACGTGCAACCACGAGGGTCGGCTCTGATACCATTTGTAACACCCCGCCCACCAAAACCGCACCGCCCAGCCCTTCCGTAGGGGCAAGCACAGGTACACATAGCACCCTACTTACACTTTTGCCCTCGCTTCGTGTAAAAGGGTTAACCCGTGGGTGGTATGGCTGGTGGACAAAGGCTTATAAGTTGGCTCTACCCTTGCTCAACTAGCAATGTGGCACTAAACACGCGCACCTGCGCTCATGGGCCACTAACGGGCCATCCAAATTGGGTCGGTTGTGACACAGTGGACTTTGCGTCTAAGAGCATCTGCAACAACATTTGCTTTCCCGGGGTGATAGTGCACTTCTAGGTCATAATCTTTAATCAATTCAAGCCATCTCCTTTGCCTCATGTTCAGACCTGACTGAGTGAAGATATATTTGAGACTCTTGTGATCAGTGAAGATATTGCAACGATTGCCCATCAGATAATGTCTCCATATCTTGAGAGCATGGACAACCGCTGCTAACTCTAGATCATGGGTGGGATAGTTGATCTCATGGGGTCGAAGTGCCCGTGAAGCATAGGCAATGACTCGACCTTCTTGCATAAGAACACAACCGAGACCTGTGCCTGGCGCGTTATAGAAAACTTCAAAAGGTTTGGAATTATCTGGTTGCTCTAGCACTGGGGTTGAAGTTAAGTGCTGCCTCAGGGTGTGAAAGGCTTTCTCACATGCTTCACTCCACACAAACTTCACTCCTTTCTTGAGTAGTTCGATCATAGGCTTAGCGATTCTGGAGAAGTCCAGAATGAATCGACGGTAATAACCCGCCAAACCTAAGAAACTGCAGATTTGGTGTACAGACTTGGGTGGTTTCCAACCCATCACCTCTTGTACCTTGCTAGGATCTACGGAGATGCCATCTTTGGAAATAGTGTGCCCCAAAAATTTCACACTATCTAACCAGAATTCGCATTTGGAGAACTTAGCATAAAGCTTATGATCTCGCAAATGCTTGGCATGCTCTTCCTCGTTTTTGGAGTAGATAAGGATATCATTGATAAAGACCACTACGAATTTGTCGAGCTCCGTCATAAACACGGAGTTCATGAGGTACATGAAGTAGTATAGGGCATTTGTGAGACCAAAGGACACCACCAAGAACTCGTAGAGACCGTAACGAGTGGAGAAAACAGTTTTAGGAATGTCACAAGGTCGAATTTTGATTTGGTGGTAACCAGAACGAAGGTCGATATTGGAGAAAACTCTGGCTCTGGCCAATTGATCAAAAGAACATCAATTTGGGGAAGAGGATATTTGTTCTTGATGGTTACTGCATTGAGCGGTCTGTAGTCAACACACAGCCTCAAGCTACCATCTTTCTTTTTGACGAAGGGAGCGAGACAACCCCAAGGAGAAGAGCTCGGGCGAATATAACCCTTATCTAACAGCTCCTGGAGTTGGTTTTCAGTTTAGCTAGTTCTTTGGGAGGCATACGATAAGGTCGTTTAGAAATGGGCTCAGTACCCGGTTGGAGTTCAATTACAAACTCGACATCTCGGTCTGGTGGCATACCAGGCAATTTGTCAGGAAAGACATCTGGATACTCAAACTACTAGAATTTCGTCAAGATGGGATATAATGGTCACATAGGCACAAGAGTCTGTACCGTCCTTAAAAGGTGGGTACAAGGTAGTGTGCCCGACCGTAGGCAAATTGATCGCTACAACTCTATCTGAGATATTTAGAACCACCTTATGTCGGGTCATCCAATCCATACCCAAGATAACATCCATACCTTCCAAATTTATGGTTATACGATTTGATTGACTATTCTTACTTCCCAAATTTAAAGAAACTCCAAAAGCTATGATGTGAGAAGAGATGTTTCCACCTGGCGTGATAATTTTATAAGCCGATTTGGTATGTGATCCCAATAAACCCAATTTGCCTAATAGGTTTTCACTTATGAAACTGTGGGTAGCTCCAGAATCAAACAAAATCTTAACAGGAGTGTCATTGATAGAGAATGTACCAGTGAGCACTGAAGCTCCTTTTGGGATGTCACTCATGGTGGTGAAGTACAGCTTGCCTTGGCGGACTTGCACCATTGGCTTCTTAGCCGGAGTGATAGGCTTGTTTCCTGCTCCTTGATTCTGTGGGTTTGTCTTGTTCTGCTTGGGTTTGGGGCAGTCACTGATGTAGTGCCCCGACTGACCACAGTTGAAACAACGGTGATCACTGATGTTATGTGGGCGTACAGCAGGCTTGGGAGCATGCTGCTGAGCGTTGCGGAACTGGAAGTTCCCAGAAGGTTTGCCCTGGGATGGCTTCATCGTCCAGCGTCCAGTTGAAGATTGCTGGGATGGGTTAGGAACATTATTTTTCACAAAGCGAAACTTCTTGTTAGTTCCGCTACCCGAAGCAAAACCAGACGACCTCTTCTTGTCCCTATGGGCCTTTTTCATAGCATCTTCTTGGGATATAGACTTGTTCACGAGCTCATGGAAACTGTCTGGCTCGAGCAAGTTCAGCCGTTCATACAACTTGCCATCTAGACCATCACAGAACCTTTCTATCTTCTTGGCGTCAGTATCCATGTGATGTCCGCCGTATTGACAAAGGCTATTGAATTTCTAGGCATAACGATACACCGTGTCAGACCCCTGCCTGAGGGACAGTAACTCCCTCATCTTCCTATCCATTAATCCCTTAGGAATGTGATGACTTTTGAAAGCTTGCTTGAATTCATCCCAAGTGACAGCACACCCTTGCTGCATAGTCTTGAAATGATGCCACCACATTAAGGCTTCTCCTCGCAGTTGCAGAGCTGCGAAGTTGGCCTTGTTCTCTTCAGAGCAAGGCATCACGAAGGCAGAGAACTTGGCCTCGATTACCTTGATCCATGACTCAGCTTCCAGGGGGTCTTCCGCCTTGGAAAAGGTTGGTGGCTTCATCCCAATGAACTGAGCATACGTGGTGACCTGATTAGGCCCCTCGTGATTGGCCCCATGGGGTGGCCCTCGGTTCATCTGTTGGGCTATCTGTTGTTGCGTCTGCAGGATCTGACGCAGCACCTCGGTTTGCGTGACCATAAAAGCCTCAGACGGTGTCATAGGTGATGGTGGCGGAAGTTCGCTGCTACCGGTCGCTCCAAACCCGTTGGGAGAGCTGCGCATGGGTCCCACCATCTGAAATGCGAACCTTTATTAGACACATAGCCAAAATATTACTTAGAAAAATGATGACAAGTGTAATCATGCATGGCAATAGCTCATTTGTGCATTCACATGACAATGACATCAACAGTCACAGGATATCTCGTATCCAATAGCAGATTCATCGAATCATTCTTCAACACAGGTAGTAGATACAACATCTCATACGCTTCAAAGTTGGCTTTCAACCTCGTGGCGAATTTCCATTTCGCATGCCCGAGAAGGCCATTTGCGGGAAGTTACTTAGCTGTCCTGGCAGCCGACCAACATTCACTGAAACTCCATAGTTCTCTCATTTCTTATGCAGAAAATGCTGAATTTTGGCGAGCACAGTTATTGTAACATTCTGCACAACTTTGGTATTCAACGCGTAACGAGATTTTAACAAGTTGGTTAAACAACATCGAACTCGTTTTGAATCACAATGTGCCTAAGCATTCTTTATTACAACATGACGGATACAGGTGTCCATAGAACACTACAAGATTCAAAGTCTGAAAACACCACAGTACAACAGGGTTACATTGCAGTCACACTGCACAAAAGCATACTCCTAAGCTACCTACCACAAACCATCCTGAAGGTTACACCTAGGAGCATAATTCTTCTTATTGCATTACCCTGGAAACCTAGTTGCCAACTGAAGCACCACTACCAGCAGGTGAAGCTGGTGGGGTCGGTAACAGTGGTCCAGCCTGACTCGTCTGGTCCAGACCAGACTGTCTCTGCTACTCCTCTGGAGGTGCCTATACTGGAGGTAGCGGTTGTAAAGCCACTATGGCCCGCAAGGCTGCTACCTGCACCTCGACCTCCTCAACCTGCTGCTGCATCTCGGCGATGTTCTGTAACAGTGTCAACCTCTCGATATCGTTAGCATCTGCGTCCTCCAGGAGGGTAGTAACCTCCGCCTCAAGGTCCACGATCCTCTGAAGATGGTCACCTCTCTCTAACTCCAACTGAAACCTCCTGGCACGTAGTCGGTCGTTCTCCTGCTGCATCTGAGTAAGAGTGAAGTTCAGCTGCTGGTGAGCTGCTGAAAGTCACTGCCAATCCAACCTAGCCATCTCCAAACGCTGATCGATCACCGCAGCGGTGTTGTAATGCAGCCCCTGAAGTGTGAACATGACATTGAGGCAACGCGTCAGCTTCTGGGTGACGTCCAGTGGCTCAGCTAGCAAAAGCAGCTCCTGAAGGTGGTCCATACGATCCAGGCACGCCGGGTCGTGAGGACTCACAACCGGAAACAACCCAAACGGAGAGAGAGCCACCACTGTAGGGTTGTGGTCGCAAAAGTCCCTCAATACCCGAAGAACGGCTGACTCGACAGACTCGTGCCCACGAAAACCCCATTAGACGAAGCTCAAGTTAAACTAGTCGGCGTGGTCCGGGTGTGGTAGCACAGTGACGATCACCCTGCAGCAGGGAACGCCTAAGCGCTCAAGCTCGGACACCTAGTAGGTCGACGGAGTGGTGTAGCCAGCGGCGCTGAGTGCTTCCCACGCAAGGCGTGGAAAACCCTCCCTGTGCAACCCGTTGGTACAGATCGTACCGTCAGCGTCGTACTCGTGAAACACGGGAAAAGCCATCTGTACAAGAGATGTAACACATGTCAGGTCTCAAAGAGAACAACATGTCAAATGGTGAAATCCTGGCAGCTATGAATAAAAACTCCAGAACCCCATAAATTCCCAAATTTTACAGGCTACTCTGCAAGGTTTTTATACACACTTTTGGCATTCAAAGGTTGAGTTAAATCAACTAGGAACAAGGTGAAAAGATGCAAAGTTTAAGGTGTTGATCCTGAAAAACAGCAAGACCTGGGTCCACTAAAAAGGGTGCAACTCAAGATTTAAAGAAGCTATGACCAAGAACTTTTGCGAGCAAAAACTAGATTAGATATGGAGCAACTTTGGTTTAGAACATCTATTCTAACTACTCCTAGAACATGGTGAAAAAGCACGGCGAACAAACTTTACAAAATTTGGCAACACAACACCTATGCATGAGAGGCATTCTAGTTTATAGAAGGCACAAACTAGCAAAACTTCCTTAGAGAGCATACACAAGTCCTGTTTTTGGGTCCATTTTAGTGGTTGTCGATTTTTAACATGATGCAAGACGTTGATTCGACCTCACATGGCAATCAAGCCAAAAATCGAAGTTAGTGCCGGTGGCAAGGCTTTTATTCATCTCTCCCTATAATATCTAGTCGAGAGCTACTCCGTACTCACTTAGAGACTAACGAAGCGTTGTTATGTACTTGCAGAAAAAGAACCTTCCATGTCAGCACGTCACGGAAGCGTCCACATACATTACCGTTCACTATAGAAACAACATCCATGTTGTCGGGAAATACTCCCCGGGTACCCATGCAAGGAAGGATGAAGACGGACTCCTACTAGAATTCCCCTGTAATCCTACTAGGACTTGTACCGTGCAATCCTACTAGGACTCCTGCCTTGTGACCGACTAGGAACCTGCCCCCTAGACTATGTAAAGGAGAGCCGGGTACCTAGTCGGGCACCTGATCTCAACCAACACCAAGCGCAGGGCGCCATACTTGATCCCCAAAACAGGACATAGGGTTCGCCGCCTTGGCAGCCCGAACCTGTATAAATCTTGTGTCCCGTGTCCTTGCGCACACCTTCGAGTTCTCGGTCTCCCGATCACGATCCTCACCGCACAATCTACTACCTCGGGTACCCCCTTGGTAGGTTTGCCGGTCTAAAACACCGACAACTAGCGCGCCAGGTAGGGGTGATCATCACCACCGAGCGAACTCGAAGGACCTTCATCTTCAAAATCAACACGACTCTGCGACAAAAGACTCTTGCGACGAGCAAAATCAGCGTATCGCTATCGTGTCTGAACAAGACATAGTCACCGTTGTTCGTGACGAAGTCGTCGAGTTGGAATCCACGAAGGAAGCTGTTGTTAACTCCCATCTCGTCGGGTCTGATGCAGAGCCAGGATGCCATGTGTTCAAGTCAAAGTCCGATCTCAGGACGAATTAAAAATTCTGATTCGATCCGCAATCAGCCTTATCCATCCACTCGATGACGTTGCCTGGAGTCAAAATCCTACCAGGAAACTTTCTGGTTGGAATCCGAAGCACAGTCGACGCGAAGCATCATTAGCATCAAGACAAAACAAAGCATCGAGCTTTTTTCTTCAAGGGATCGCTACTACATGAAGCACGTGAAAGAAAAACAGAGCATTCAATACGTGAAGCTCCCACACATAGCTTTAAGATCTTTGCTTGGTCCACACCGCAAGATGTACGCGAATACACCTACTTCAACTACTCGAGTGCAACAGCATCAACGCTCGACTTGCTGTCCGGTCGCACTGGCTCTACACCGGCTACGCCGAGCGCCGTGACTACTCGTCTCCGGCCGCACGCGCTCTACGTCGACCTCACCGTGCGCCGCGACTACTCGTCTCCGGCCGCACGCGCTCTACGTCAACCTTGCCGTGGGCCGCGACTACTCGTCACCCGGTCGCACGGGCTCTACGTCAACTTTGCCGTGCGCCGCGGCTACTCGTCACCCGGCTGCACAGGCTCTACCTCACCAACGCCGTGCACCGCGACTACTTGTCATCCGGATTGCACCGGCTCAGCCGCGTGTCCGGGTGCCTCGGCACGTCGCGCGGCTCGTCACGCGGCTCGTCGCGCCACTCGTTGTCGACTACTCCGCCTCGCGCAAGCTCGTCGTCGACTACTTCGCCTCCGCTCGCGCGTCCGGGTGCCTCGGCATGTCGCGCGGCTCGTCACGCGGCTCGTCGCACCGCTCGTCGTCGACTACTCCGCCTCGCGCAAGCTCGTCGTCGACTACTTCGCCTCCGCCGCGCGTCCGGGTGCCTCGGCACGTCGCGCGGCACGTCCACGCGGCTCGTCGCGCCGCTCATCGTCGACTACTCCGCCTCGCGCAGGCTCGTCGTCGACTACTTCGCCTCCGCCGCACCTCCCGGGTGCCTCGGCACGTCGCGCGGCTCGTCACGCGGCTCGTCGCACCGCTCGTCGTCGACTACTCCGCCTCGCGCGAGCTCGTCGTCGACTACTTCGCCTCCGCCGCGCGTCCCGGGTGCCTCGGCACATCGCGCGGCACGTCGCGCGGCTCGTCGCGCCGCTCGTCGTCGACTACTCCACCTCGCGCAGGCTCGTCGTCGACTACTCCGCCTCCGCCGCGCGTCGGGGTGCCTCGGCACGTCGCGCGGCTCGTCATGCGGCTCATCGCACCACTCGTCGTCGGCTACTTCGCCTCCACCGCGCGTTCGGGTGCCTCGGCACGTCACGCGGCTCGTCATGTGGCTCATCGCACCGCTCGCCATCGGCTACTTCGCCTCCGCCGCGCGTCCGGGTGCCTCGACACGTTGCGCGGCTCGTCACGCGGATCGTCGTGTGGCTCGTCGTCGACTACTTCGACTACGCCACGCGTTCAGGCTTGTCGTCGACTACTTCACTTACACCGCGCGTCCGGGTGCCTCGGCACGTCGCTTGGCCCGTCACGCGGGTCATCGTCGACTACTCCGTGCGCCGCGACTTCGTCTTGCGGCCACGCTAGCTCTACTTCAGCCACGCCGTGCGTCGTGACTATTTGTCTCGCGGCAACACTGGCTCTACTTCGAGTACGTCGCGCGCCGCCACGGCGTCGTCTTCCGGTCGCATCGCGTCGACCATTTATCTCGACTAGTTTTCCAAACTAGTCGAGAACGGCAGTCACACCCCCAACAACTAGTCGGAATCAACTCTGACTAGTCAACTTCAGCAACAACCGTGGCGGCTCCATCGCCGACCTCCATGGCTTCATCAACAGTCTGCCCAGGCAGCAACAGCTATGTCATTTATTTAAATGATTATTGTTTTCTTTTCTTGGCTTGTTCTCCTCATCATGTAGGACTACTTGCCGGCTACTCATTCGTGTACGCTTCTCGGCGGGTTTTCACGGGAGCTACACTCTGCTGACTACTCTTGGGTTATATCAATCAAGTCACCACGAGCCTACTTCATCGACTCGGGGGCTATCCCAATAAGGCAGCTTCTAAAGTCCGCTACACGCGGCAATCTAAAGTCGACTTCTAAAGTCGCATTCTAAAGTCCGCTCCGTGCGGCAACTTAAAGTCGACTCCGGTCGCATCTTCACCTGCTTCGGTGGCATACTACGTGTGTAAGCTTCGATGGAACCTAGCTGTAAGCGGCCCTCGGGTCCTGGCAACGATGGAACCTAGCTGCACGTGGTCTTCACGCTCTGTACCATGGGTCCAAGTACCCTAAGTACTCGCGCTCTGTACCTTGGGTCTGAAATCCATGGCCCAGGTACGCAAGTCGACTCCGGTCGCACCTTCAAGCCCGCCCTGGCGGCAACCGTACCTTGGGTCTGAAATCCATGGCTCAGGTACTTAAGCCCACTCCGGTGGCACAAGTCGACGCTAACGGTCTCACTCAAGCCCGCTCCGGTGGCAACTGTACTTTGGGTCAGAAATCCATGGCTCAGGTACTTAAGCCCACTCCGGTGGCACAAGTCGACACTAACGGTCGCATCCAAGCCCACTCCGGTGGCACAAGCCGACTTTGGTCGCAATCTTAAGCCCGCTCCGGCGGCAAAACCACTCGTTTTCTCTGATTTTTTATTCGCTTTGGCTTTCCGGAAAGTGCTTTTCGTTTTTTGCATCTTAAGTCCACCCCGCGTGGCACAAAGTCGACTATTGTAGTCGCATCTCAAAGTTCGCTCCGCGCGGCATCCTGAAGTCGACTTCTAAAGTCGCATATCAAAGTCCGCTCTGTGCGGCAACTAAGGTCGACTTCAGTTTTTAAGTCGCATCTCAAAGTCCGCTCCGCGCGGCACAAAGTCGACTTCGGTTTTCAAGTCGCATTCTAAAGTCCGCTCTGCCGGCATCTAAAGTCGACTTCGGTCGCATTTAAAGTCCGCTCTGACGGCACGACTACTTCTCAAGCTCCATGGCTCGATGCCAACTACTACTCAGAATCTGTCCAGCTTGGGGGCTGCACTCAACATACTACTCGAGGATAACTTCATCATGCTTCGCTCGCTCTCAAGCTCGGAGGCTCCGCGCCAATAACTACTCGACGTGGCTCATACGGCTCTCTTATCTCGGGGGTTACACGCTGCAAGAGTATTCGGATGATGGCTTTAGCGAACACTGAAGACCCTTGGATTGATTACCTAATCATTTCAAGGCTCGGGGGCTGCTATGCTACACCCATCATTCAAATTTTTCAAGACAGAAGATTCAGAATCAAGATTGACCCTCAGCTAGAGTCTGCAACTCAACATAAGGCTCGGGGGCTACTCCATATGGAGTGTGATTTTGCAACCGCACTTCCATATAATCTCGACTTCAAGACTGATGAGCTGGACCACCTTCCAGCCTCGCGGCAGTTCAAGTACTATTGAAGACTTCTCCAAGCAGTGCTCGAGGACGCTCAAGAACTACTCGCAGAGGCTTCAAGACTACTTGAACTGCTACTCTCGACTACAATGTGCTCGGGGGCTTGTCGGGCATACTCCCCGGGTACCCATGCAAGGAAGGATGAAGACGGACTCCTACTAGAATTCCCCTGTAATCCTACTAGGACTTGTACCGTGTAATCCTACTAGGACTCCTGCCTTGTGACTGACTAGGAACCTACCCCCTGGACTATATAAAGGAGGGCCGGGTACCTAGTCGGGCACCTGATCTCAACCAACACCAAGCGCAGGGCGCCATACTTGATCCTCTAAACAGGACGTAGGGTTCGCCTCCTTGGCAGCCCGACCCTGTATAAATCTTGTGTCCCGTGTCCTTGCGCACACCTTCGAGTTCTCGGTCTCCTGATCACGATCCTCACCGCACAATCTACTACCTCGGGTACCCCCTTGGTAGGTTTGCCGGTCTAAAACACCGACACATGCATTAAGCCACTGCATGGACAGCGTCCAACCTCGGACACCCTCCGTTTGAATGGAGTGTATCCTTGCCTCGCATACTCAACATGCGGAATGCACACGTATAACACACTTGACGACATCACAGCTCATAACCAGGTGAAGATGGGATCCGTGGACTGGATCACTCCATCAACCCTCGCAATTCATGTGATGCGGCACAGCACACGTATAAAACACGTGGCTCATCTAGTTTGGTTGTGCAAGAAAGTAAGTCTGACATAAAGTAAATGTGCTGGAAGTTAGCAAAATAAACCATAGGTTAATAAGCCACCTGAAAGAACCCAAACAATCCCTTTAGGGCCTCTCGGTCTAGTTTATCCTTAACGGACCAACGTGTTTTGCAAATCGAAACAATCTTGGAAAATTTTATTCAAAAACCAGTGATTAAGGTTATTTATTAATCTCTAGTGCATATAATTGCTCTGATACCAACTGTGACAACCCGCCCATGAAAATACTGTACTATCACCTAAACCAATCCACTTTGGTCATTAAGCAATAATAAAATATCATCATGTCGTTAGTCGCCGGGTTAACGCCCGGTAAATCACTTATATAGCAACAAGGATCGACATATATGCATTAAAACTCACGCGAAGGCGAGTCTATAGATACAACATAATTAACATCCGAATTTACCCCGAAGGGTTAATTATTACAAACCGAAGTCTTTGACATGACAACGTAGTTCAGAGTTTTTAAAACAGCGGAATTAAGCTAAACGGGAAGCGGAAACACCATAGGAGGCCAGCTATGATGCCTTCATTCATCATCCTCCACCCACTCTAGCTCCCAGCCGGGCGGGATCTCTCCGGGCCACACATCAACAAAGGCATTACCTGGAACAACACATTATAGCAAGGTTGAGTATACTAATACTCAACAAGACTTACTCGTCGGTGATACCTACTTTACCAACTCTAGACATGATAGGCTTTTTGGCCACTAGGGTTTCTATAGCTGAAAAGCAACAAAGAGTATGTCCTTACTTTCAAGATTTTAGCACAAGTTCTAGTTGGTTATTCCTTTCTATGTTAGCCATCTATTGCAAGCATAAGTTGTGCAATACAATTAATCAAGCATAATATTCATCAACTTCCATCATTAGGGATCTCATGGCCAGTGGAGTAATTAGTCTCAGATAATGGTGAGAGACCGACAATCAATTGGTTTATAACCATGCAAGGTAGACCTAAACACACGGTGGAATGCCCCCGCGAGGACAACCACCAAGCGGTTCCCAAAACTCTTCGGATCGGGATCAAATCTTACACTCTTTGGTACAGGCTATCGGTATACCCCGCGAGGCACCCGGACTCACCATGAACCACCGGTAACTAGCCATGAGACGCATCCAAAGATGAGTAATAGTAAGATCCCTCACCGCGTCATTAAGGTACTAGGCTTACCGGTCCCATTCCCAACAAGTGCTTAGTACGTTCAAACACTTAACCCACGAAAGCAATTGGATCGGAGTCCACATCCCATGCTCTTACCACATGAGCAATTCATTTAAGGGGATCTTATGATTCCAACATAAGAGCCTATTCTCGCGAGTGACAAGCATCACTCGACTTGTAATGATCCTATAGCATAGCAGCTATCGACCTATCATACTAGTAAAGGACAAGGGTACCTAGGGATCATGCATCTAAGGTTTCATATCAACTCCTGAACGTAAATGCACAATGATCCATAATAGTGGAATAAGAATTTTAAAATACTAGGTTAGTTGCTCCGGGGCTTGCTGTTGACAGTATATTTTGGTACACCAATCATGTTCATTACACTTTGGTTTGGATTTGTTTATGGAACTAACCCGCCACTAGGCACACTAATCATATAACAAGTTCATCTTTGTGCATGCATTTGGAAGTCTTGTGTTTATACAGGAAATCATGGACATAAAGGACGGATTCACAACAAGTTCAAAGGAGCATTTACGGAGTAGTGTTAGTGTTCATGATCTTGATGAAATCACTTCCAATGGTGGCGAGGACCGAAGTGCTACAAAGGAACACCCCCGGGGATTGAAGCGTAAAAGACCGAACTTCATGCACGAAGAACCTCCATCTTGGATGCGAGGATGACATCGTCAAAATCATGCAAGTGAAAGGGGTGTAGTGCATAATCACCTGAGGACCCACAGGAGCTAAGGGGCGACTGAACCGGGCCGGGATGGGTCTGGGCCAGTCGGCCCAAGCCGGCCAGCCTGGCCCACTCCCGACGTTGGTTCGACCCCCTTTCCTTGCACCCGAAGGATCTTCAACCCTAAAGTCCTGGAGGCGCCGCCATTCGCGAAGGGAGAGCCATTCGCACCGAGAGGCCATTCACAAGCTAGAGAGAGGAGGGAGATCTCCGGAGGAGGATCGACCATCTCGAAGGAAGCACCCACAAGTGGAGAAGAAGGAAGACACCGTCGGAAGGGTGACCATGATCAACGGTGCTATGTCTAGCACCTTGATGGGGTAATCTTCTTTTTCGTCCATGGGTTGTAATCGGTCTTGAGTATGTAATCGTACTTTGTTGGAATATCTATCTATCATCTTGTGTTGAATGTGCGTAGATGCTTAAGGTTAGCTACCATGCCGTAAAGGAAGTATGGATCCCAATGCTCCCATGGATCGGTTCGATGACGTTGTGTCCATCCGTGGTCACAACCCCCGATAGATTAGATTGGTTTTCGTGCTTTAAGCGGTTGCATGTTCAAGTATCGTAGACCCATGGGCGAGTGTCTCCTATCTTGATTGCTTAGTCATCTCTCTAGTGTAGTGTAGTAATTTTCTAGTTTAACCTTAGATAGGGTTGGAGTAGTTAGTGAGTAGAGGTAGATCAGACGCTTGTAATCCCCTTGCTCCGTGGATTGACAAGAACCTTGGGAATCCCGTGGTGAAAAAGGTGTAGGTCCGTACGGTTGCAGATCGTAGGTGGATACGTCTTTTATCCATCAACAAGCCCCTTTTTCTGGTGCTGTTTCCAGGGAGCAAGCTAGTTTACATCGTTTGGTTTGCATCTAACTTTGTTTTATATTTAGTTTATCATTTTATTTGCTAACATTTAACCCTTATTATCTAGAAAACCACTTTGTTTTGTTTTTATTTTATTTTTGTTTTGTTGTCTAGATGGCGTTCGTCAATCAACCCATGGAAGAACCAGAGAAATCACTAAGGGATTACGCTAGTCCTCGATGTGAAGACATAAAAGTACAAGAGTCGGATTCGAAGCTCGAAGCGACCAAGTATGAAATCAAATCCAAGATCATCGAGATAGCGGCGGCAAACCCGTTTGAAGGGATGGTTACAGAGAACCCATATAGGCACATAAGGCATTTCACGACGCTATGCAACACGGTGCGTCAAGAAGGAGTTCCCGATGAATGGTTCAAATGGAATCTCTTTCCCTACTCACTTGCCGGTGAAGCGAAGACGTGGTACTCGTTTGCATCCTTTGAAGTTGAAGGCAATTGGAACAAGTTGACAAGGAAGTTTTGCGAGAAGTTCTTTCCAATTAGCAAGGTTCAACATCTAAGGAGGCAAGTGATCACTTTCACGCAAGGAGAAGAGGAAGGGATAGACCAAGCTTGGAATAGGTTTAATGAGTTGATAGAACAAGGACTAAGACTCAGCTTCTCCGGTGACGTACTCTTGCATACATTTTTCTTTTCCCTAACCCCTAGTTGCATGCAACATGTCCAAATTTGTGCAGGTGGGGATCTCATGGAGAAAACACTCACGGAAGCCGCTCAACTTCCACAAAAAATTAGTAGAGCGGCGGCCATGCGAAGAGATTGGGAAACAAGACTTGCGGAAGATCCAGAATGCAATTCAAGGAAGAAGAAGTGTGCTGAATTTTCTAAAGAGGCAACCCCAGAAGTCACAAAAGAGGAGCCAATCCCGTAAAAGCTTTAAGAAAAGCACATCAAGTCAAGATCTACCCCGAGCATTGACTTCGCCAAATCAAATGAAGCAAACAAGAGAAGGATGTCAAACGCGAAGTCACTAAGGGAGTTCGAACCAATGGATTGGGTTCCAATCGATTATGGAGAAGTATTTCATAAGAGAATACTGTTCCCTAATCAAAAGGGGATGGCAAGAGCATTGGAAGTCGATTTCCCACCAGAGAAGAAAGTGGAAGATTCATATGACCTCGAAACCACCGGTGAGATCTTTCAAAAGCTCTTTGGAGATGATGAAGTGGATCCGGAACACATAGCCGAGGTGAAGAGAATCATGGGGATCAAGCCCGAAGCATCACCATACGCTCGCCTCGCCGAAGTTTACGCGATAGGATCCGAAGAAGAAGAGAAGATGGCACCACGCTTGAGTTGCGAGATCAACGGAGTACAATGCAAAGCTTTATGCAACATCGGAGCCCAAGTAAGTGTCCTATCTTCTAAAATTTACGATAAAGTTCAAGACCACAACCTAGACTTAGCTCCAACATCAACGAAACTAATCATGGGAGATGGAAGAACTATTAGACCTCTAGGTATTGCTTTCAACATGAATGTAAAAATCTCTGGAAACTGTATACCAACTGATTTCTTTGTTATTGATGCTTACCATAGTAATCATGATAACATAATCCTAGGTAGGCCCTTTCTTAAGTTGGTTGATGCCGTGTTGGATGCCGGAAAAGGCAAAGTAACAATGAACCTTAATGGAAAGAAGTACACATATAATTTTTTTCGCGTTTCTAAACACCTTTCATCTTTTCCTCCCGAAGACGGAATAGAGAAGGTAGATAGTCTTTGTTTTGTTGAAACCCTTAGAGAGCCGCTGCAAAGGGCGATGGAGAATCAAGTTAGTGATCAACAAGATGAAGAATTAGATGAAGCAACGAAAGGATTAGAACCACAAGATGGAAACGTGGAGGGAGAAAAATTTGAGGACTTAGGAGAAATTAAACCCGAAGAGCCACAAGTGCCCGAGGTAGATCACCAAAGGAGGCTAACTCATGCCATGCGAGAGGTAGTAAAGAAAGAGGTCATCAATCTACTTGATGCCAGAATCATCTACCCGGTTCCGCATAGCGAATGGGTGAGCCCGTAAATTGTGTACCGAAGAAAGGAGGTTTAACCGTGGTGAAGAATGAGAAGAATGAGTTGATACCGCAAAAAAACCGTGACCAGGTGGCGGATGTGTATCGATTATCGTAAGCTTAACAAAGCAACAAAGAAAGATCACTTCCCCCTACTGTTCATTGACGAGATGCTTGAGAGATTAGCGAACCACGCTTATTTTTGCTTTCTCGATGGGTACTCGGGGTTCATGCAAATTCCCATTCACCCAGATGATCAACACAAAACAACGTTTACATGAAGAAAGATCACTTCCCTCTACCTTCATTGACGAGATGCTTGAGAGATTAGCAGACCACGCTTATTTTTGCTTTCTCGATGGGTACTCGGGGTTCATGCAAATTCCCATTCACCCAGATGATCAACACAAAACAATGTTTACATGCCCTTATGGAACATTTGCATATAGAAGGATGCCCTTCGGTCTATGCAACGCTCTGGCCTCTTTTCAACGTTGCATGATGGCCGTATTCTCGGAGTTCATCGAAGAAATTGTCGAGGTGTTCATGGATGATTTTTCCGTTTATGGGAAGACGTTCATGGATTGCTTGGCAAACTTGGATAAGGTCCTCACGAGGTGTGCAGAGGTAGACTTGGTGTTAAATTGGGAAAAGTGCCACTTCATGGTTAAGCAAGGAATAGTGCTCGGACATGTTATATCCGAGAGAGGCATTGAAGTGGACAAGGCTAAGGTAGAGATGGTTGAGCAACTCCCACCTCCGACGGATGTTAAGTCCTTAAGGAGCTTTCTAGGTCATGCCGGATTTTATAGAAGATTTATTAAGGACTTCTCGAAGATCACTAAGCCTTTAACGCATCTTGTTAAAAAGGATGTCGCTTTTGACTTCGATGAGAAGTGCCTAGCGGCATTCTGGACCTTGAAAAGTGCGTTGGTGAGTGCTCCCATTATTCAACCTTCGGATTGGAGCCAACATTTCGAGATCATGTGTGATGCAAGTGACTACGCCGTAGGTGCAGTTTTGGGTCAAAGAAAGGAAGGCCGAGTTCACGCCATTTACTACGCTAGTAAAACTCTTAATGAGGCACAGTTAAATTATGCCACTACGGAGAAAGAGTTGCTGGCGGTAGTATTCGCCTTTGAAAAATTCAGATCTTACATCATGAACTCGAAGGTCATTGTTTACACTAATCATGCGGCCATCAAGTATCTCTTGGCTAAGAAGGATGCTAAACCACGTGTGATCCATTGGATCCTTCTTCTCCAAGAGTTTGATGTTGAAATTCATGATAAGAAGGGGGTGGAGAATGTTGTGGCCGATCATTTGTCTAGGATGAATCGTGGACAAGATGATAAAGAGCCCATAGAAGGCAAGATGACAGATGACCACCTCTATCAAGTGCTCGATAAAGACACTTGGATGATTGATATCATTCGAGCGATTCGGAAGATGCCTCTTGACCATCTAGATAGAAACTCTCAAAGGAGGATAATCTCTGAAAGTAAGAAATACTTTTGGGATGCACCATACCTCTTCAAACTTGGCAATGATGGAGTCATGAGAAGATGTGTGCCAAGAGAAGAGAGGCTAGAAATCTTGAGAAAGTGCCACTCAGCGGAGTACGGTGGACACTATAGCCATTTTAGGACCCAAGAAAAAGTGTGGTCTAGCGGATTCTATTGGCCGGAGATGCATGAAGATACTAAAAGATATGTTGCATCATGCCATGAATGCCAAAGAACCGGGAATATCTCTCAAAGAAATTCTATGCCCTTGAGATATAATCTACAAATTGATTTATTCGATGTGTGGGGAATAGACTTCATGGGGCCTTTCAAAAACTCACATGGATATGAGCATATCCTAGTCATGGTTGATTATGTATCCAAGTGGGTAGAGGCCATGACATGTCGTAAAGCTTCCACAGAGGAGTCCATTGCAATGATCAAGAGCATGTTTTTTCCTCATTTTAGTACACCGAGAATCTTGATTAGCGATGCAGGAACTCAATTCACCGAGAAGAATTTCAAAAAGTGCTTGTCTAAGTTGGGAATTGAACATATGGTCTCCACGGCCTATCATCCACATACCAACGGACAAGCGGAAACGTCGAATAGGCAATTAAAAAGCATCCTCAACAAAACCATAGAGAAGGGAGGCAAGGATTGGTCAAAGAAATTAGACGGAGCTTTGTGGGCATATCGAACGGCGTTCAAGACACCGATAGGTATGACCCATTATCAATTTGTCTATGGAAAAGCTTGCCACCTTCCAGTTGAGTTGGAACATAAAGCCTATTGGGCGATCAAAGAGATGAACCTTGATCTCGATGCCGCGGTGGTAAAACGAAGAATTCAAATAAGCGAGCTAGAGGAGACGAGGTTGAAAGCTTACGAGAATGCAAGCATATACAAAGAGAGAAATAAAAGGTGGTATGACAAAAGGTTGAAAAAGAAAGAGTTTAAAAAAGGAGATAAGGTCCTCCTCTACAATTCGAGGTTTAAAACCTTCGGAAAAGGGCAATTGCAAAGCAAGTGGGACGAACCTTATGTTGTTCATTTGGTGCTGTCCAACGAAGCGGTAACCATTATGGATATGAAAGGTGATCAATTCATGGTGAATGGTCAACGGCTTAAGGTTTACTATGAACCCCGACGTTGTGCCCCTTCACCATATTGATGTCTTCACCATGGAAGAAGAGCCTGAACGTCCAGCCTAGGACGTAAAACAAGGTGTGGATTTTTGTAAATAGTTTTTCTTTTATTTTTCTGGAGTTTTTCACGAAGATTTACTGGGCCAACTTTTTCTCATAGGCTAAGAATGCAAAAAAGGGCAGTACACGGGAAACCAGACCAGACCAGCCCCCGGAGCAGGGTGGGCCGACCGGCCCGGACCGACCAGCCCAGTGGGCCCCGGCAGCGGTTCACCCCGGTTTTTCCCCAACTCGCTCCTTTTCGACTTACTTCTTTGGTCAGAAAATTTTAAGGGGAGTTTGAATAAGGAAAATGTGGCTTCTAGGGCATTCCTTTTCGGACTATTTATTTGGCCGAATTGGGAGCTCGGGAACCCGTCCCATCTAGCATAATTTTGCACCCACGCAGCAGCCATGGTGTCCCCAAGGAGCGTAGAGTTGAAGCAACGCGCCAAGGAGCCATCGATGGAGGAGGCGAAGCAATGCGAGCTCAAGCTACGCATTGAGATCAAGAGGACCGCCCGCATCCGTTGCGGGGGGCGTGTCCCGACTGGAGCTATCACATCTCGCAACCCTGTCAAAGAGGAGAACGTCCCTACTCCCGTTTGAAGGTTGGCGTGCATCCGTGACATGAAGCGGAAGGATTACAAGGAGGTGTCGCCTGTCGTATGGACCTCCCTGGGCCCACTACCTCGGTGGGTGCCAGGACCGACTACTCGGTGGACCCCTGGGACTACCCGACTTGTGCCGCACGGTACCTGATGGCATGAGGCGCAAGGGCTACGGTGGAGAAGCACTCGGATAGGAATCTATACATACCATGTACTGTGTAGAGAACTCCTAGACGTACACGACTAGTACTCTCTCCCTAAACTGACCTGTAACCCTACCTCCCGGACTATATAAGGCGAGACAGGGACCCTTCTCTCTCATTACGCACCATCTTGTAATCACATCCAATCAATCCAGAGCTACGCAGCATACAGGACGTAGGGTATTACGCACCTCGCGGCCCGAACCTGTCTAAATTGTGTGCCACGTGTCTCTTCCTTCGAGTTACCGATCTCGGCGAGGCCACATTCATCTACCTCGGGTACTCCCCTTGGTAGGTTGCCGGTCTAAAACACCGACAGCTAAGGACTATGGGGATAGCGACTACTCCGACGATCGTAGCCCGAGCTCGTGGGCGGCCGCCAGAAGAGTTGATAATGATTTGTACATTTGGGAAGAGGTGCCCAAGGAGAAGACTCCCGAAGGCCCCAACGGCGGCGGCAACGACGACGGCGGCAGCGACAATGATGATGGCGACGACGGCGACGACGACGGCAGAGACCCTAGCGATGACGACCCTTTCGGGATGCATCCGATGTGTTGTGCGGCTTGCCGTCGCTCCATCTCGGAGCTCTACGCATCGGTCGACGAGTGTTTCCAGGCCATGGAGGCGATGAGGCAGCGTATGGAGGATTTGGAACGCGTGGTCGAAGACGACTACAAGTTCCTGAATCACAACGTGCGTAAGTTATTTGGCATGTTGGGGAACATGAAGGGAAAGTGGTGCAATAGTTGCGGAAAGTATCACTAGGTTTAGTTTTCCTCCTTAGGATTTTTTTTAAAATACGACGAGGATGTCGTATGATTTTAATGTGGGGGAGAGCTAGCTAGCTAGCCTTTAGTTTCAAGTTTAGATTGGTTCGGTTCAGTCTTCGTGAGAGTTTAGTTTTCGAGAGAGTTTTAGAGTTTAAGAGTCCTTAGTTTTTGAGTGTGCTTTTAAATTTTTGCAAGTTTGAAATGTCTTAATTTAGTGTTGCATCAAAGAAAATCAAATAAAAAGAGTCCTTTAAATTTTATGTCTTGTGTGATGCTTATCTTGATTCACTCGTTTGTTCATCTTTAGTTTTTGATATATGAACATAAGTGTGTGGTTTGAAAAACGTTTACTGTGGTGCTTAGTGGAGTTGCCACTACTAAAAGTACCCATACCGTGCTTCGATCTTGAGCTTTTTTATTTTAGTTGTGCTATGTTCGATGCTAAATATTGGAGGAATTCAATTCTAAAATTATCTAAAAACCCTTGTGATAAAGGTTAGCAAATCCTCTTTTTCCAAGTTGAGAGTAAGGAAAAAATCCTATACAAAGCCAAACTTATTTTTCGCTCCACCATAAGTGCGATTAGCGCAATGAGTCAGGCTAGGATCCTTCTCTCTTGGGAGTATTAATTTCAAGCAATGATCATGTCCTTGTGCTTATCTTTAGTTGCTAGCCTCGTCATGCATTTGGTAACGTGACTTTCACATCAGAGGTCTCGTACATCGCCGAATTCTATACCCGAACCTATACATCTCTTTTGTACATCACATTCCTTGAACACAACCTATTTTCAAAGTTTCGTCTTGTCTCTAGCATGGTTTTTGTTTAAAATTTAGATTGTGTGCATGCAAGAAAGAGAGGAGTTGAGAGCTTTGGAAAGAGAGAAAAAGATGTCAAGAGAGGGGAAAATAAGGAGAAAAGTTCTTTCTTTACTTTTGGTTTGGATTTGTTTATGGAACGAACCCGCCACTAGGCACACCAATCATATAACAAGTTCATCTTTGTGCATGCATTTGGAAGTCTTCTGTCTATGCAGGAAATCATGGACATAAAGGACGGATTCACAACAAGTTCAAAGGAGCATTTACAGAGTCGTGTTTGTGTTCATGAGCTTGATGAAATCACTTCCAATGGTGGCGAGGACCAAAGTGCTATGAAGGAACACCCCCGGAGATTGAAGCGTAAAAGACCGAACTTCATGCACTGAGAACCTCCATCTTGGACACGAGGATGACAACGTCAAAATCATGCAAGTGGAAGGGGCAAAGTGCATAATCACCTAAGGATCCACAGGAGTGAAGGGGCGACCGAACTGGGACGAGATGGGCTTGGGTCGGTCGGCCCAAGCCGGCCGGCCTGGCCCACTCCCGACGTCGGTTCGGCCCCCCTTTCCTTGCACCCGAAGGATCTTCAACCCTAAAGTCCTGGAGGCGCCGACATTCGCGAAGGGAGAGCCATTCGCACCAAGAGGCCATCCACAAGCTAGAGAGAGAGGAGGGAGATCTCCGGAGGAGGATCGACCATCTCGAAGGAAGCACCCACAAGTGGAGAAGAAGGAAGGCACTGTCGGAAGGGTGACCATGATCAACGGTGCTATGTCTAGCACTTTGATGGGTTAATCTCTTTATTCGTCCATGGGTTGTAATCGGTCTTGAGGATGTAATCGTACTTTGTTGTAATATATATCTATCATCTTGTGTTGAATGTGCTTAGATGCTTAAGGTTAGCTACCATGCCGTACAGGAAGTATGGATCCCAATGCTCCCTTGGATCAATTCAATACGCTGTGTCCATCATAGGTCTAGTCACGAATACCTCCGCGTAGTGACAGTATGGGGCGAGGGAAAGGGCGAAACTGTGGTCACAACCCCCGATAGATTAGATTGGTTTTCGTGCTTTAAGCGGTTGCATGTTCAAGTATCGTAGACCCATGGGCGAGTGTCTCCTATCTTGATTGCGTAATCGTCTCTCTAGTGTAGTGTAGTCACTTTCTAGTTTAACCTTAGATAGGGTTTGGAGTAGTTAGTGAGTAGAGGTAGATCAAACGCTTGTAATCCCCTTACTCCGCGGATTGACAAGAACCTTGGGAATCTCGTGGTGAAAAAGGTGTAGGTCCGTACGCTTGCGGACCGTAGGTGGATATGTCTTTTATCCGTCAACACTTGCCTTCGTCGGCGGGGTTAGCCTAGGTGGCCTCGGTGTCTTCGATCACCTCCACGTACTGCAGCGAGCTTCCGGCACGAGCGAGTAGTCACCGTGAGGAAGGTCTACATGGTGCAATGCAGAGTTCAGGTGATGTGATATATTGCTTATTTTATCCAACTCTTGTTGGCCATATTCACCTTAACAAATAATTTATTATTAAATCTTTTTCATTAAGGTTATTATAGGCATGAATTTATTCTTTTAATAAACACTTAATTAATGTTTTATTTTATGATTGTTATTTCATGTGAGGATTTATTATACCACCTTTCCAACAACAAAGGTGTGCACAAAAATGTAACTAATTACATTTAAAGTCTTAAACAACAAGGGGGTGTATTTATATATCCCAAACAAGCTATGCAACCATTTTAGAAAGGGTCACAAGGAAAAAGAGGACATTTTCCTATTTATCAAAACATTAAACCTTTAATTTCCTCCAAAGCTTTTATTCAAACATTAAATTACTAAAATTCAGTGGAGGAGTTTCTTAAGCACCAAATTACCTATACTACGCCACTGAACACACATGCATGCTTGGAAAAGCTAGAAATTTAATTATACCGAAAATAACAAAAGCTAGTCACTCAAGCAAGATATAGGCATACAAAAATAAATAAGCAACCAATTGATCCAAACTTTCTTACACATGTTCTCTGGTCCAAAACTAACTTAGGAATGCAGCATATACATCTAGAACTACCACTGATCTTGAGTTATAAAGTTACAAGGAAACATCGAGCATATTTCAAGAATAAATACTTCTGATAAATATAAAATTGTGATTAATGCACCGGAGGTGTATTTTGGCATAAAGAGATCACATGCATAATTTGGGCACAAAAACATAATTATTTTTAGCTAAAAAATCATCTAGACAGATTCTGTATAAATGGAAAACAATTCATATAAAAGATTTACAACATAACTTTGTGCAACTTTTGGTATAGGAGCTAGTCATAATATAACTCACAACATATCCAAAAATTAGCTACAGAGGACTTATGGATTTTGAGATATCACAGATCTATGTTTTTCACATTTCTATTTTTCATGCAAAAAATTATCAGGAAACAGCCTAGACAAGTTTGAAAAAAAGTTGTAGTGCTCGTCACCAGGAGTCTAGCAAAATTGAGTTTGCATTTTTCCGATTTTTATACGATTTTCTAGGGATTTTACAAGAATCAGCAAAAGTCTTTTACTATTGAAGTTTGCCTTTTGCAACGAGGTCCCTAGAACTTTCCAAAGCCTCACAGATTTGCCCCTAGATTGCACAAAACACCCTGGAAGGATTTGAGCTCTCGCAATGTGACCCTTGGCCATGGGGGGAGGCGCGGCTCCGGCCAATTCCGGCGAACCGGCGGTGCTCCCGACCGGGGAGGGGTGCAGGGAGGCGTGCATGCTCACCCTAGGCCGATTTGTGCTCGATGTTGGAGCGGAGGGGCGACCGACGGCGGCGCAAGGCGGGGACAGGCAGCGGCGGCCGCGGTGGCCTTGGCTTCGGTGAGAGTGGCGCACGGGCTGGGCAACAAGCGGACATTAGAGCTCACATGCGAGGTAAGGAAGGAGCTAGGTGTGTTGGCCGGTGATGAAAGGCTCGGGAACGGGCGCTTGTTTTAGGCGGCGGCCATGGCGGGCGTGGTGGAGCGGCGGGAGCGGGCGAGGGGGAAGACGGGGCGGCCTTAAATAGGGGCGGCTCGCCGGTGACGTCGTGGTGACGGCGAAGATACCGCCGTGGTACGGTGGCGGCCTCGGTTGGCGCGCGTACGGGCGGGCGCGGGGCGGACCGGCGGTCCACCCGGTGCGCGGCACGCGCGTACGATACGTGGGAAAACGAGGCGCCTCGGGGCGCGGATCGGCCTAGGGAAGTCGCGGGGACTTGGGACGGCGTGCGGCCTCGGGAGGGGGCGCCGGCGCGGACGCCGAGGCGGCCGACGCGTGGGCGCGGCGCGCGGGCGCGCGCGACGTCGCTGCGCGGCTGGCGCTCTGGCCGAAATCATTTCAAACTAAGAGACTTTGAGCACGATTATCTCCCAAAAATTGTACTGAAGTGCACAAAGCGATGAATAGGAAAGTTATAGATCTCACTACCCTCTACAACTTTTACAAAGGTCATATGGTGTTTTTCTCAACAGTTTTTGCATAACTAGCAGCCAAAGTTTGAATGCCAACCTATGTCAATGAACAGGAGTTGTTGGCAGTTGACCAAGTTTTCCACCCCCTTCCACTCAAAATTGGAAACGCCATCCTACGTGAAAGTTGTGTCCCTCGACAAACTGGACAACTTTTATATTGGTAGATTTTGAAGTGTTTAGGTGAAATTTGGAGAACGCGGCAAAAGTTCCGTAGGACATTCAAGGACATTAGGGTTTAGGTAGGGTTTGACCGTGTATTTGACCAAAGTTTGACCACACATGTGGGTTGACTTGATCAAGAGGGTCATTAGGGTTGGTTGGTGAGGTTTTCAAGGTGAGGACCCAGGTTGACCGTGATTTGACCATTGTCAGCAGATTTGACCGACTATTAGGTTTAAATAAAAACCTGGGGCATCACAATCTTGCCAGAAAAGTGCAAGCTCGCCTTCCCAACTGCCACAGTTGTGCGAAAAACCAAATTAGCAATCGGTCGCTCCAAGCGACCGATCGGACCAAGCCCCGCGCGCGCGCGGTCCCTCCCACGTGCTTCTTTCTTCTTTTTTTCCTTTATTCTTTTTTATTCAACAAAATTTTTTCCTACATAATTTATGTGTATAACTTACCATTGCATAAAAAATTATGTGCACAACTCATCATTTATAGAAAAATTATGTATACAACTTGTCGTTAGAGAAAAAATTATACACACAAGTTATACTTCAAACGATTGTGCATACAAGTTGTACGTATAAACTTTGCGCATATCAAACTTATACTCAAAAATTTTCTGACAAAATTTTGTATCTCGAAGTTATGCATCAAAGTTGTGTATATAAGTTATGGTTTTTCGAAATGAAAATTTATTAGAAGAAAAACTAAAAGAATGTTTGGAAGTGGGAGTGGGCCGGTCGCTAGCAACCATCCTAGCGACCGGTCGCTAGTTAGTCGTTCCCCACAGTTGTGCTCACTCTGAAGAGTTGCTTGTCGATTTCATTACAAGGCACATCAGTTCCGGCCCAAGGCCTTTCGGGATCAGTGAAACGAAACCAGAGCCAACGTAGACGTAGAGCTCTGCTGAACATCTCTAAGTCCAGAACACCAAGACCCCCGACATGCTTCGGCCTTCTGACAGACTTCCATTTTACCAAACACTGACCCCCTGAAACCTGCTCAGTACCCGACCAAAGGAACCCTCTCCTGATTTTGTCAAGCTTCTGGATCAGCCACTTCTTTGGCGAAAACATCGTGAGGAAGTATGTAGGTAGGGAGGAGAGCACCGAATGAAGCAATCTCAACCTGCCAGCTCGATTGATGAAACGACCTTTCCAGGAAGGCAGATGATTGGCCATTTTGTCGATCAAAGGCTGGACATCTATGCATCAAAGATGGCGCGTGTGGAGAGGGAGTCCGAGGTATTTGCAAGGGAAGCTGGAGATCTGGCACTGAAAGTTCTCCATAATCTCCTCCTGGTTCAGCCCATCACACTGCACAGGATACACTACACTTCGCCCGGTTTGTCAGCAGACCAGAAACCTGACCAAACAAATGCAAGGTCTGCGCCACCACCACTACCTCCTCTTTGATCAGCCGAACGAAAATCGCAGCATCATCGGCATAACAGCTCACCCTGAGCTTAGCAGCACGGACACTTAGTGGCGACAACAGACCGTCCCTTGCCGCAATCTCGAACAATCTCTGCAATGGTTCCATGGCTAGTATGAAAAGCATAGGCGACAAGGGGTCCCCCTGGCGGAGACCCCTTGAATGATCAAACCACTTCCCCCTCGCGCCATTGAGCAATACCAAGGTGGAGCTTGTTGACAGCAAGATTGAAATCCAGTTTCTCCATTTTGTCCCAAACCCGAAACACTACAGTACTTCCATAAGAAAGTCCCACCGCACATTGTCGAAGGCTTTATCAATGTCCAACTTAAGAAATAGCCCCGGCTTTTTTGCCTGATGCAGTGCCCTGATGAGGTTTGAGTGTAGAGGAAATTGTCTTGAATACTACGCTTCCTTATGAAAGCGCTCTGAGCCCGTGAGACCAAAGAATTGAGCTCCGCTGAAAGCCGAGAAGCTAAGCACTTTGAGATGAGTTTTGAAATTGAGTGTGACAGACTTATGGGCCTGAAATCAGCAATGCACTGAGCATCTGATTTCTTGGGTATTAGTACCAAATGCGCTGTGTTCAACAACCGGAAATGTTGCTCATGCTGCTGGTGGAAAAACTGAAAGGCTGCCAAGATGTCTCCTTTTATTAAGTCCCAGCTATGCTTCAGAAACAAACTAATAAAACCATCAGGCCCTGGTGCTTTTTCAGTAGCGATCTCCTGTATGACTGCTAAGACCTCTTCTTCAGTAAAGTTGTCCTCAAGGCGAGACAGGTCCAGCCGTGGCAATCCCAGCTCCTCCCAGTCAAGAGTGACCTCTCTAGGCTCAGGTATGCCAAAAAGTGTGATGTAATGGTTAAAGAGCGCATCAGCCTTGTCATGGTGAGTGTAGGCGACCCCAGTAGTCGTGGCTAAGGAAAGAATATTATTCTTGCGACGCCTCCCATTAGCCTGCAAGTAGAAGAGCTTTTCATTTACCTATGCAGCCCTGATAGACACCAGCCTAGATTTTTGCCTGGCACGTAACTTTTCAATCGCAGCCATTCCCAGGAACCTGACTTTCAAATCCCGCTTTAGCTGAACTTCATGTTCGGACAGAGATCTGAAATCTTGGATCACATCAAGTATGCCTATCAATTTCTACGCTGCATTTAGCAGCACTCTGTTGTTTCCAATCAACCCCTAGCCCAAATCCTCAGTGCTTTGCTAGTCCTCTGGAGCTTGATGTGCAGCCAGAGAATGGGATTGAAAGCATGTACCGGCCTCGTCCAGGCCGCTTGAACAATCTGCTGGCAGCCTTGCAGTCTGGGCCAGAAAGCCTCAAACCTGAATCCCCTAAACCTTCATACTGTAGTGGGTCCGGCAATAAGAAGCGGACAATGATCGGACACTCTAGAGGAAAGTGCCTGCAAGTGAACATTTGGTAGCATTAAGTTCCACCCGGCAGTGCAGAACACCATGTCAATTCTGGTTTGAGTATGTTCATTGACCAAGTGAACTTTCTCCCTCTTAAGTTTAGCTCTTTAAGCTCCAGGTCCCTCACCACCTCCTGAAAAGCCCCCATTAGCCGTCGGTTCAGGTTAGTATTGCTTTTATCCGCAGCATTTAAGATCATGTTGAAGTCCCCAATAATCAGCCATTTGTCGGACACTACATGCTTTAACCACCTCAGTTCTCTAAGGAACAACAACTTTTCATTATCCTCCTGGGGACCATAGACCACTGTGACATGCCAATGTAGCAAGCCACCAACAGTTGTAACCAAGGCTGTCACTGAATGCAAACCCCTTTCGGACGAAGAAATCGTGTAATGATCCCCATCAACAGCAAGCAGTATTCCCCCTCTAGTTCCTTGTGTCGGTGCGGAATGTAGTCCCGACACTAACTAGTAGTAAGCGCTAAGGTCTGTCCCTCGATGGTCGGTGCTAAGCAACTAGAGACACTTGGTTTATCCTGGTTCCGGCCGGAGCCGTACGTCCAGCAGGGGTGTGCTCGAGGCACTGTATTGCTTTGCACCACGGTGCTCGTAGTGGGGGCGGCTACAAGCAAGGCGGGAGAGGAGGCGTGGCCTCCAAGTCCCAAGCGAGCGATTGAGGCGAGTGCCAATATCGTGGGAGTGACAAGGAGCGTGTGTGTTGTTCTCCCTTCTGTGATGTCTCTCCCCCGCGGCGAGGGGGATCACCTTCCTTTTATAGACCAAGGAGAGGGTGATTTACAAGCATGCCGCACTGTTTAGCTACATGTGAAGGTATGGCGTGCAGCGCCGCGGAGTTGGCGGTCGTCCTGGCGGTCCTTGCCCCGGTCTTGTCGTCGTGGTGCGTCCCGTACTTGTACAGGAGCAGCTTCGAGGGTGAAGGCGTAGTGATTGGCTGGGGCGTCTTCAGACGGGCTCGAGGAAGCCGTTGACGGTGATCCGTACGGGGTACAGTGGCAGGCGTGGCGGCGTCCCGTCCCCGCGTGCTCAACAGCATCGGAGTTGTTGTAGCAGTGCCCGGCGTGGCGCTGCGGGGGCGGGGACGGCCGCACAGGACCAACAGTGGCGGGGATGGCGCTCCCGCCGGCCTGACGTCATGGTTTGACCCTGCAGATTCACGAGGGAAGGATTCGAGTGTGCAACCGTCCCCCTTCGAGGGCGCGGCGTGTTAGCCGTACGGGAGTGGGCGGCACAGTGCCACGGAGCTGACATGGGACATGTTGCATAGTCCTCCACAGTGGCGGGGATCGGTTTCCCCTAGGGAGTTGGCAGAACAACGCCGGGGTGTGATTCCCAGGCGCGTGATGGCCCGGCTCTGCTGTGTACGGGCATTAAATGCCCGTACCCGCGTGCGGGAGCAGGTGCGCATGCCAGGGAGTCTCGAGTGAGGCGGAGGTGAGCCCTCGAGCGAGGCGGAACCCGCTCGAGGGAGCCGTGAGCCCTCGAGCGAGGCGGAACCCGCTCGAGGGGGGCGTTGGCCCTCGAGCGAGGCGGAACCCGCTCGAGGGGGGCGTTGGCCCTCGAGCGAGGCGGAACCCGCTCTAGGGAGGCGTGAGCCCTCGAGCGAGGCGGAATCCACTCGAGGGGGTCTTTGACTGGGCCACTCCGGTGGTCCGCGGGGGCCACCGCGGCGTGGGCCGTGCCCTGTGCGCGTGTTTAAGTAAGAGGTGTGTTTCGTTTTTGTTTTTCGCAGGTTTTAAGCAGGATTCCCCCGGTTTTTTATTGGACCCTCAGGGCTGTTTCCGACAGTAGCCCCCGAGCATCTGTGGGTGTGCCGGTTAGGCTCCCGCAGATGCTGAAGCCTACTGATAGGACGTTCTTCCCCCTGGTTGCAAGTGCTTTCCGCGAGGCCGCGTCAGTGGACCCGTGGGTCTAGCCCCCGAAGCCCTGCAGGAGCGTGAGTGCTCCTGCAGGGTTTTTTCGCGGATTTTCGCCAGTGGGCGTGGTACGTGTTTCAACCGGCGTCGGCAATGTTTCAGCCGGCTTCGGTGACGCACGCACGACTGGCACTATACGTGTCCGGTGCATCCCAGGGGGTGTAGCCATGCGTCGAGCCCCCGAGCCTGGGCCCATTCGAGGCGATCGGGGCGAGCTCTTCGTCTTATCTCAAGCGTGCCCTCGCCGTCCCTCCGCGGGACGGAGGTTGAGGTTTCCGCAACCCCCATCGATCGGGTCGCGGATTGCGGATTCCTCGTCGAGCTGTTAGCGGGTGGTTCAAGTGGACGCCCATGCCCCGTTCGATAAGGGTAGGCTCGTGGTCCGGAGACTCGTCCATTAAAGCGCTCGGATGGGTTTGCTAGGTGGGGCTCGGTCCCATTCGCTAGGGACCAAGGGCGCGGAAGCTCTCCCTCGGTGGGATCCCCCCGGCTAGCTGCCCTCGCTGGCTCTCGAACATGACATGTGGGGCACCCTCGAGCCGATGGGCTCGAGGAGAGGCTCGAATGCGCGCGCCCTCGTCGTCCCTGACCTTGCTGATCTGGGGCACCTGTTCGAACCCGTCGAGGGTCAGGCTTCGAACCCCTGATCAGTAGGGCCGTGCGGGGTAGCAACTGGGTGCTCCCGTCTTTTGCATTTGCAGGTTTCGAGGGTCTTTGGCTGTGCCAGTTCTTGAACTGCTGATCAGTAATTTCTGTGAATCGAGGGCGCCTGTGGCGCCCGTTCGTTTCGAACGAGGCTTCGAGGCCACAGGTCGGCATTCGCACCCTTCGAGGGTCGCACTTATTTGAGCCAGGGGCTCGGGCCGCTCGAGGGTCTCTCTTCCTCAATAAGGGATAGGGCCATTTATTGCCCACAGTCGCGGCTATAGTGACGCGCCGCGGGTGCGCCTTTTCAGGCGCCGCGGCCGCGCGTGTAGTGGGCGGAGTGGGCAGGTGGATGTGACTGTCTGCCGAGGCCCTCCGGTTACCGCGCCGTGATGATGGCGCGCGTGCGGTTATGCGGCTGCCGCGGTCGTGGTGGGCCCCGCTTGTCAGTGAGCGAGCATTTCGCCTGAAGTTAATGCGCGCAGGGCATGCACTCCGGAGAGCACGCCTCGCGGCCTATAAATCTGATAGGCGGGGAAGGGGCAGTTTTTTACCTTTGCGTTCAGCGTTTGCCGTCTCTGCCCCTTGCTCCTCAGCCCCCGAGCCATTCTTACCTTAGCGTCTTCGTCTTTGGAGCTGCTCCATCCCCCAGTTCTTCGTTCCCTCACTTGCTCGCATGGCTCCCCAACAGCCCCTCACCATCATCGACCCACCGTCGTGGGAGCGCTCGACGGCGACGACGCTGGCCTTGGGTCGGTGGTGGCCGCGGCCGGGGCGCGCGAACGTGGATGGGCAACCTCCGGAGTGGATCGTGCCGTCGGAGAAGTAACAAGTCCCCAACCCTCTGTACGGCTATGTCGTCAGCTTCATACGCTTCCACGAGCGCGGCTTCAGGGCGCCAGCGAGCCGCTTCTTGCGGGGCCTCTGCTACCACTACGGCGTGGAGCTTCAAAACTTCGCGCCAAACGCGATCTCGCAGGCGGCCACGTTTGTCGGCGTCTGCGAGAGCTTCCTGGGGATCCCCGTGAACTGGGATCTCTGGGTCCACCTCTTCCGCGCGGAGCTACACACGCTGCCGACGTCGGAGCTGAGGACTCGCCGCGCGGCGCGCGCCGGCGGCTTGGCACTCGCAGTGTGGACCTCGCGCAAGGAGGAGTACATCCCCTGCACGATGACCACCAACAACTCGGACTGGGAGCGGGGGTGGTTCTACCTCCGCAATGTCGAGCCCGGCCTCCCCCCTACACCGGCAAGGTTCCCCGGGAGAGGGCCGCCTCTTGGTACCACGGGGTGTCCCCGCCCTCGCACCAGGTGCGGCTGGACTCGCTCGTGGCCGTGCTGAAGAAGCTGGCAGACCGCGGGCTGACTGCGGGGTGTGTCCTCGCCAACCTCCACCACCGGCGGGTCGTCCCCTTGATGGAGAGGCCGCTCCGCATCTTCGAGATGAGCGACTTCGCGGACCCCGTCGCGTTGGCGAGATCGCGGCTGCTGCGAGACCCCTTCCCGCGGCCGTTTGCAGCCACCCGGGCGTGGCGCGCCAGCGACCTCAGGTCGGGACGTTGCGACGACGCGGCTCTGTGGGCGCTCGAGATGCTCCCCACCGGCCAACTGGTGAGCGAAGTTCTTGACTCCATTTCTAGCTTAGCTGGTTTTTCGAGTTGTCGACGCGTTTTAAGGCTTCGCCTGACCCCCCGCAGATGGTGAGCGTGAGCGCCGCGAAGTCCCAGCCGCCCACCCCCCGATCCCACGTGCTCGCGCGCGCGGTGCAACAGCGAGAGCGGGAGCGGGTGGTCCGCAAGAGAGAGCGTGACGCACGGCACCGGGAGCGGAGGAGCGAGGAGTTCCGGCTACGCGAGCAGCAAGGGCTCTCCTCGCCAGGGACGGAGGAGTACTCGTCATCGGACGAGGAGGAGGAGGAAGAGGAGGAAGAAGTCAGGGAGCAGGTCCTCCCCGACAGGTGGGAGCCTGCTCCCCCGTCATCGGAGCCGGCTCCGGTGGCAGGAGTACCATCGCCTGGGGCGGCGCAGAGGCGCCCGCCACCCGCGCGGTCGGCCGACGGAGGCGGCGCGAGCCGCGGAGGCGCCGGCGCGCGCCTCGGAGGCGCCCGCGCACGCGGAGGAGCGCGCTCGTGCGGCGGAGTCCGCGCGCGCGGGAGAGGTGGCCGGAGGCGCGGCGGCGGCCGCGCCGGCCGCGCCGACGACGTCGGCGGAGCGCACGCGTGCGGCGGAGTCCGCGCGCGTGGAAGAGGTGGGCGGAGGTGCGGCGGCGGCCGCGCCGGCCGCGCCCACAACGTCGGCGAGGACCTCGAGGAAGAGGAAGCGCGCCTTCTCCTCCTTGGGGTAAGTAATTGCCTTTCGAGGGGTCGCGTGTTCGACAGGCGGGGACCTGATGATTTGTTTTCGTGTCCACAGGGTGGCGCCAACCGTGCCCCCCTCGCACCAGCCAAGGTGTTGAGGGCGGACACGTCCGTCCCAACTAGGCGGCGCTCGTCGAGGGCGTCGCGGGCGCGAGCGCGACGGCGGCCGGCGAGCGGGAGCTCGCAAGGCGCGGCTAAGGCCTCGAGGCCGCGGCCGGCGACGTCGCCCCCACCGGGCCGCGGCCGGCGGTCGCCGAGAAACGGCGGCGCCGGCCGTGGCGGAAGCGCGCGCGAGTGACGGCCGTGGCGAAGGCGCGACCGGGGGCGGAGGTACGGCCGGCGACGCCGGTCGTAGTGGCGTTCGCCGGCACCGTCGGCCGTGGAGGGCCGTGCGGCGCCCGTGGCCACCGAGGCGTGGCCGGGAGGCGGTGGTCACGGCGCCGCGGCGGAGCCTCGCAACCGCGGAGGCGCGGCCGGAGGTAGTCGCGGCGGTGCGGCCAGGAGCCCGCGGTCGCCGGCGGCTCCCAAGCGACGGCGGTGGAGATCCCGACGACGACGCCCCGCCGCCCGGATGGGGACCGGTGGGCCGGCCGCCCATGCCGGCCCCTCGCGCCCCGGGCGGGGGCGCTCGTCGGACGGTGGGACGGCCACATGGTGACCGGGGGGCCGGGGGGCACGGCGCCGATGCTTCCTCTTCCCGCGTCGGCCCCCCCCCGCCGGGCGAGGAGCGCGTCGACGAGCCGCCCTCCCACTTTGCCGACGCCCAGGAGGAGCAGCAACTGTGGGAGGAGCTCCGCGACCACGGCGCCTCGCTCAACCGAGCGCTGAACGAGGCACTGCGGATCCACGGCGGCCCAGCGTGGCGCTTTTTCTAGGTAAGATGCTGTTGCTTTTTTCTTCGATTTCGTCGTTTCCGTGCTTATTTCTCACGGCGCGGCGCTTACTGTTTTCGGTCTGTTGGCGGCAGGAGCTCGAGCACCGCGCCCGCGACAACTACGGTGCCCTCGAGCAGATGAGTGCCGAGCTCCGCCAACTCCGGGAGCAGCGCGACGCCCTCGCGGAGGCCCTGAGGACCCAAGACGGCTGGCTGTCGTACCGGGCCGAGGTCCTGTGCGACCAGCTCTTGGAGCTAGAGGGCCAGGCCACGGCGCGTCCCTCCGCCATCGAGCGGATTCGTACGGCCCTCATCGACAGGGATGAGGCGCTGCAGCAGGCAAGGGGGGACGCGGAGAGGGCGCACGCTGTGGCGACCAACTGGGAGGCGGAGTTGATCTCCCTCCGGACCCAGATCCAGGAGGTCAGCACGTGGCTCCTGGAGGCGCAGTCTCAGCAAAGCCGGGCCGAGGAGAGGGCGCGGGAGGCCGAGCAGAGGGCTAAGGAGGCGGAGGAATTGAAGGCCGCCCTCGCCGCCAAGGTTGTCGCGGTCGCCACAGCGGAGGAGCAGCTCCGGCAGGAGCGTGCCGCCCGCTAGGAGGCCGAGGGTCAGCCTCCGGCGGAGCGGGCCGCCCTTGCTGATGCTCGGTCGGCGCTTGAGCGGGAGCGCATCGCTCTCGAGGGGGCGCGGAAGTCGCTGGAGGAGCGGGATGCCGAGGTTTCGAGGCTCGACGGGGAGCTGATAGCCCTCAGCATCTCGAACGCGGATCAACAGCGGTCCCTCGAGGAGCAGGGCGCCACGGTCGTCAGCTTGCAGCAGGCGGTCGAGGCTGAGCGCCGCGCTCTCGAGGTGGAGAAGAAGCAGGTTGAAGGTGAGTCGCCACTTCGTTTCTTGTTTTGGAGATCTTCCCTTCGGGGGTCCGTTCCCCTTTTGATTTCCTTTGCTCGTGTCATCCAAGCCTGCGCACCGCGGTGGGGCATGCGACCAACCGGGCCGAAACGCTGCAGGCCGCCTACAACTCTTCCGAGCAGGAGTTGGTGGAGCTGCGCACTGCAACCCTTGAGGCCTGCCAGGCGGTCGAGGAGGGCGAGGCACAGACCGGAAGTTCGCTGCCCAGCCGTCTGCGCGCCCTTGGTGGGCATGTCTCCAGGCGCATGCGTCGCGCGCTCCGCCTAGGCATCCAGAAGGCCCTCGGCGTGGTACGATCCCACTACGACGTGAACCTCGAGGCCATGGCGTCAGGCTATGTCGTCCCGAAAGGTGTCGAGGACGAGGCGGCGATGGAGCAGGCGGGCGCGCTTGCCGCAGATGCTGCCGAGGCGCTCACCGAGGCCTTCACGGAGTTCCTATTCCCGAACACTGCTGACGCCGACGAGCCCCAGGCCTGAAGACCGCTGGGCACTAGGCCCATTTTTGTTTAGATGTTAGTATCTTGGCCATGTGGCCGTGTGAATAAACAAGTGTAAACTTATGGAGTGTTTGAACACTTGTAAATATAAGTTGTGTCTTTTATTTGTCGCGCCTTTCTGTTTTTTCCCTTTGCTCGAGTGAATTTGGGTTGGGGAAGTTCGATTTCATGGGCAATCCGCTGGGCCGGAGGCAAGAGAGAAGGGTCGTATCCTCGCGGAGGCGTAGGCTATCTTTGACTCGTGCATCCTTCCCGCATGACCATCCACGCCCTGCCTTGATTCGCTCGAGCTTCAGTCGAAACATACTTGGCGCGTTTACAAGTTAGATTTTTGCGAAAAAATGGGACCATTTTTTTTGGGGGGATGCCCCCCGTAGTAGCCCCCGAGGGTGACTTGGGTTCCAGGGGAAAGCCGAGTTGCCCTTTAACTTTATTGACTTGCTGATATTTACATTGTGCTGCCAACTGGGGTGTCGGGCATGTAATTTACAACAAAAGACTTGGAAATCCTAGCTAAGGGTAGAAGCGACGTAGCTTCTGGATGTTCCAAGCGTTGGTGAGTTCCTCACCGTCCTCGTTGGCTAGCTTGTATGTTCCGGGCTTGAGCACCTTCACCATGACGTAGGGTCCCTCCCATGGGGGTGATAGCTTGTGGCGTCCTCGGTTATCTTGACGTAGCCTTAGGACCAAGTCCCCTTCGCTGAAGTCTCGACGTCGCACCTGTCGAGCTTGGTAGCACCTTAGGGACTGTTGGTATCTTGCGGAGTGCATCAGAGCCACGAGGCGCGCTTCATCCAACTGGTCCAGTGAGTCCTCGCGGGCTCGCTGGTTGGCATCTTCGTCGTAGCTCCTCACTCTGGGTGACCCATATTCCAGGTCCGTGGGGAGGACGGCCTCCGCGCCATGGACTAGAAAGAACGGGGTGAACCCGGTGGCCCTGCTTGGGGTGGTCCTGAGGCTCCATACGACCGCTGGCAGCTCCTGGAGCCATTTTTGACCAGACTTGTTCAGCTGGTCGAAGATTCTGGGCTTGAGGCCTTGTAGAATCATGCCATTGGCATGCTTCACTTGGCCGTTGGTCAGTGGGTGTGCCACGGCTGCCCAGTCCACACGGATGTGGAACTTATCGCAAAACTCTAGGAATTTCCTGCCCGTCAACTGAGACCCATTGTCAGTGATGATGGAGTTCGGCACTCCAAACCGATAAACGATGTCGGTGAAAAACGTCACCGCTTGCTCCGCCCTGAGATTTGTAATGGGGCGCACCTCCACCCACTTGGAGAATTTGTCGATTGCGACCAACAGGTGGGTGTAGCCCCCGGGCGCCTTTTGCAGAGGCCCGACAATGTCCAGTCCCCACACGGCGAAAGGCCACGTGATGGGGATGGTCTGCAAGACGTGCGCGGGGAGATTGGACTTGCGAGCGTAAAACTGGCACCCTTCGCAGGTGCGCACAATTTCACTGGCGTCAGCGACCGCGGTGGGCCAGTAAAAGCCCTGGCGGAACGCGTTGCCCATGAGGGTGCGGGGTGTGGCATGGTAGCCGCACACGCCCGTGTGTATGTCCCGGAGGAGCTCGTGCCCTTGGGTGATGGGCACGCATCGCTGCAGGATGCCGGAGGCGGCGCGCTTGTACAGCTCGCCGTCGACGAGGGCGAAGGATTTGGCCACCCTGGCGATGCGCCTGGCCTCGGATCGGTCCGAGGGAAGTTCCCCTCGGTCGATCCAAGCGATGTATTTGTCGCGCCAGTCCACCTCGCTGCGGGCTGGCTCGACATCCATGGCTTTGGCCTCGTCGGCGCCGTACCCCTCGAGGAGGGAGAGCACGAACGCCTCGTTCGAGGGGTCCTCATCCATGGGCTCTGCGCCTGCTGGGTTCGAGGGAGCCCCCGAGGGTTCCATGCGGTTTGAGGGGTGCGGCTCGAGGGTGACGGACGGTTGGGTGACGTCCCTAGCGAAGACGTTCGGGGGGACGGTGATCCGCCCTGACGCGATCTTGGCGAGCTCGTCCGCCTCCTCATTGTACCGGCGGGGCACGTGATTGATCTCAATGCCGTAGAACTTGTCCTCGAGGGCGCGCACGGCCTTGCAATACGCCTCCATCTTGTCGTTGTGGCAGCTCGCGTTTTTCATGACCTGGTCGATCACGAGCTGCGAGCCCCCCCGCACGTCGAGGCGTTTGACGCCTATCTCGATGGCGATCTTGAGGCCGCAAAGCAGGGCCTTGTACTCGGCCATGTTGTTCGATGCAGGAAAATGGAAGCGCACAGCGTACCGCATGTGCTCCCCGAGGGGTGATACAAAGAGCAGGCCCGCGCCCGCCCCCGTTTTCATCACCAATCCGTCGAAGTATAGGGTCCAGCACTCAGCATGGATCTGTGGCGGTGGCAACTGTGTATCCGTCCACTCGGCGACGAAATCCGCCAAGATTTGGGACTTAATGGCTTTGCGCGGGGCGTAGGCGAGCGTTTCACCCATCAGCTCCACCGACCACTTAGCAATCCTACCCGCTGCATCCGGGTTGCGAATGATTTCCCCTAACGGAAAGGAGGAAACCACCGTGACAGGATGGGCCTCGAAGTAGTGGTGGAGTTTGCGCCGCGCGAGAACCACTGCGTAGAGCAGCTTCTGGGCTTGTGGGTAGCGCGTCTTGGTGTCGGACAAGACTTCACTGACGTAGTATACCGTCCGCTGAACTGGCAAGGCGTGTCCTACCTCCGTGCGCTCTACCACGATCACGGCGCTGACCACCTGGTTGGTTGCGGCTACGTAGAGGTACAGAGGCTCGCCGTCTTGTGGTGGTGTGATGATCGGGGCGTGGGTGAGGGACGCCTTTAGCTTATCAAGCGCCTCCTGGGCCTCGGCGGTCCAGGAGAAACGCTCGTGCTTTTTGAGGAGCCGGTAGAGGGGCAAGCCTTTCTCGCCGAGCCGCGAGATGAAGCGGCTCAAGGCGGCGAGGCACCCCAGCACCCTTTGAACCCCTTTGAGGTCCCGAATCGGACCCATCCGCTCGAGGGCGGCAACCTTTTCGGGGTTGGCCTCGATGCCTCGCTGGGAGACTATGTATCCTAGAAGCATGCCCCGCGGCACGCCAAAGACACATTTTTCGGGGTTCAATTTTACCCCGTTGGCCCGTAGGCAGCCGAACGCGATGCTGAGGTCGCTAACCAGGTCTTCCGCCTTCCTGATTTTCACGACTATGTCGTCCACGTACGCCTCAACAGTTCGGCCGATGTGGTCTCCGAAGACGTGCTGCATACACCGTTGGTACGTCGCACCCGCGTTTCGGAGGCCGAATGGCATCGTGACGTAGCAATACATCCCGAACGGCGTGATGAATGAAGTCGCGAGCTGGTCGGACTCCTTCATTTTTATTTGGTGGTACCCAGAATAGGCATCAAGAAAGCAGAGTAGTTCGCACCCAGTGGTCGAATCAACAATCTGATCGATACGCGGCAAAGGAAAAGGAACTTTAGGACATGCTTTATTTAGACTAGTGTAGTCTACACACATCCGCCACTTCCCATTCTTTTTCTTTACTAGTACAGGGTTAGCTAGCCACGTAGGGTGGAACACTTCCTTGATGAACCCAACCTCGAGGAGCTTCCGCAGCTCCGCTCCGATCGCCCGCCGCCGCTCCTCGTCGAAGCGGCGGAGCCGTTGCTGCACGGCGCGGGAGTGAGGTAGGATGCCAAGGGAGTGCTCGGCGACCTCCCTCGGGATGCCTGGCATGTCCGAGGGGCTCCACGCGAAGATGTCGGCGTTGGCGCGGAGAAAGTCGACGAGCACCACTTCCTATTTCGGGTCGAGGGTAGAGCTGACCCTCAACGCCTTGCCCTCGGGGGCAGCAGGGTCGAGGGGCACCTCCTTAGTCTGCTCGGTAGCCTCGAAGCTGCCGGCATGCTTGGCGGTGGAGCTGAGGTCCTCGTTGACCATCTTCTCCATGTTGGCCACCAGCGCTTCGTCCAACGCTAGGGCCTCTGCGTGCTCCACGCACTCGACATCGCGGTCGAAGGCGTGTTCGATGGACGAGCCCACGGTGATGACGCCGTTCGGTCCCGACATCTTCATCTTGAGGTAGGTGTAGTTGGGGACTGCCATGAACTTGGCGTAGTAGGGCCGCCCGAGTATGGTGTGGTACGCGCCCTTTAACCCCACCACCTCCAAGGTGAGCGTCTCCTTGCGGTAGTTTTCTGGCGTGCCGAACCAAACAGGCAGGTCGATCTGCCCGAGGGGCTGGACGCGCTTGCCCGGCACGACGCCATGGAACGGTGTCATGCTGGGCCGCAGCTGGTCCAACCCGATCCCCAGCAGGTGCAGTGTGTGCGCGTAGAGGATGTTGAGGCTGCTGCCTCTGTCCATCAGGACCTTTGAGAACCGCGCGTTCCCGATGACTAGGTCGACCACCAGCGGGTACTGGCCCGGGTTGGGGATGCAGTTCAGATGATCCTCGCGGCTGAAAGTGATGGCGTCCTCCGACCAATCGAGGAAGGAAGGAGGCGCCTTCTCCGCGGCAAGAACCTCGTGCCGCTCCCGCTTGCGCTGGCGGCTGGACATGTCAATGGTCGCCCCCCCGAAGATGAGGAAGACGTTCTCCACGGCGGGGAAGCAGACGGCGTCGCCCTCACCCCGTCCTTCTTGGCCTCGTCGTCCTTCGCGGCGGCGCGGCCATAGAACTACTTGAGCATGTCGCACTGCTCGAGGGTGTGGTTGACCGGTGTCTTGTGGTAGGGACATGGCTTCTTCAGCATGTCGTCAAAAACCCCCGGGCCTCGAGGGGCCACTCGAGGGGCCCGTCGAGCCGGGTCAACAGCAAGAGCTTCGCCGTCGTCATCGTCGCGCCTCTGCTCGCGTGCCTTGCGGTGCGGCTTCTTTCCCTTCTTGCCCCGCTTATTCTTCTGGGGAAGCTCCTTGGACTTGCTGCCCTCTACGGGTGCGTCGTCCGCGCGCTTGCCCTTCTTGCCGTCGAAGATCGCCCCCACTGCCTCTTCGCCCGAGACAAAGCTGGTGGTGATGTCGAACAGCTCATTTCAGTCGACCGGCAGGCTGCGCCCGAGCTCGCGCATGAGGTCCCGGCATGTGGTGCCCTCGAGGAAGGAGTGCACGATCTCAGATTGCGTCACGCTGGGAAGCTCTATACAGCGCTTGGAGAAGCGCCGTATGAAGTCCCGAAGCAATTCGCCGGGCTTCTGGGTACAAGAGCGCAGGTCCCAGGAGTTTCCAGGGTGTACATACGTGCCCTAGAAATTCCCCACGAACGTGCGGACTAGGTCGTCCCAGTTGTGGATCTGGCTGGCCGGCAGGTGCTTGAGCCATGTCCGCGCCGAGTCGGCGAGGTGTAGGGGGAGGTTGCGGATGATGACCTTGTCGCTGGTGGCTCCGCCCAGCAGGCACGCTAGGCGGTAGTCGTTGAGCCACATGCAGGGATCCGTCTCCCCATTGTACTTGACGATTGTCGTGGGCTGGCGGAAGCGCTGGGGAAAGGTCGCCGTGCGAATCTCCCGGGTGAACACACAGGTTCCCGGGGGCTCCGGCATCGACGAGTGATCCTCATCGCTATCGTAGCGTCCACCCCACCGAGGGTGGTAGCCTGCTGCCGCCCGCGCCTCCGCTTTGCTCGTTCGTCGGGCGTTGATGACATTGCGGGCATCGCCGTCTCGCGCTTGCCCGCGCGTGTCGAGGAGCCATTCCTTGGCCGGCGTGCGCCCGGGTTGGCGGGGCATTCCGCCGCTCCACCCGCGTGTACTGAGGGTTCAGGGCCTTGCGCACCCCCATCATCCCGTGCGCTCCCCTGTTGGCGGATGCGGGACGCCGAGCTTTCGGCCTGCTGGACGGCCGCTTGCTCAATTAGCGCCTGCGCCTCGCAGTGCAGGTTCCGCGCCTCGGGTGTCGAAGGGGCGGGCATTGCCCGCAGCAGTGTCGCGGCGGCGATGAGCTTCTGGCTCGCTCGTGGGGGCGTGTCCGGGTTGTCGACGTTGAAGTCGGCGTTAATGCGGTCGCGGGCTTGCCTGCCCAGCTCCCGCGCGCGTTCGCCGCGCGCGGATGCTTCCCCCGCGATGGAGGCGCGAAGCAACCGCACTGTGTGGTATTCCTCCGCCAGCTTGGCCTCGAGCTCGCGTGCTTGGGCCAGTTGCGCGTTGATGTCGGCCCCCTCGGTGGTGAGGGAGGAGGGGCGCTTGGCCCCGCAGCCAGGTGCGATGCAGTCCCTAGAGCGGGAGGAACCTCTCCGTTGCCGGCGCCCGCTGCGCCGGTGGCGTTTGCTGGGTCGTTCGTGATGACGACGCAGCACTCCCGCGCGGGGTCATAGCTCCCAGCGCTGGAGTCGTCGGAGTGCCCGAACCAGTAGTCCGTGGCGTCAAGGAACCGCCTGAACATCACCGGGTCTGGCACGCCGGAGAAGTCCCACTCCGCGTATCCATGCGAGGTGGCGGGTGGTAGTGCGTCGACAGAGCCTAGGGATGACTCGTCTCCGGCGGAGGCGCTAGGGTCCTTGGCAACCAAGACGTGGCGGCCAGGGGGAACCCTGCGCATCGTGGCGTTGGCGTTGGCGACGTAGGCCGCCGTGGCACCGCGCAGACCGATGGGGAAGCGTGGTCCGGAGACGGAGCGCTCCCCCACCGGGGCGGCGACCGGTCACGGCGGTGGGCATGTCGCTTTGTGAGGCGACGCACGCAGCATGCCCGGCGCTCCGACCGCGCCCCGACGCGAGCGTTGGCCGGAGCGGCGGCGGCGCCGTGGCGCCAATGGACCCGCAGCGTCCGTGCTGGCGGGTGTTAGTGTCGCGGCGACGTGTGCAGCGGCGACCGGGGCGGACCCAGCTTGACGCCGCGCGCGGAGTTCCTCACAGTTGGTGAGGCGCATCAGGTAGCCCTTCCCCGTAGCCTGAAAGTTCAGGCCCCCGAACCGGATTTCGAATCCGGCGGGGAGGGGGTCCGAACTGCCCATGGAGTAACGCTGACCGCGGTACTCGGTGCGAATCACCATTGAGGGAGCTGATGACGGGTTGACCTTCAGCACGCTTGAGCCCCACGGTGAGCGCCAACTGTCGGTGCGGAATGTAGTCCCGACAATAACTAGTAGTAAGCGCTGAGGTCTGTCCCTCGATGGTCGGTGCTAAGCAACTAGAGACACTTGGTTTATCCTGGTTCCGGCCGGAGCCGTACGTCCAGCAGGGGTGTGCTCGAGGCACTGTATTGCTTTGCACTGGGGTGCCTGTAGTGGGGCGGCTACAAGCAAGGCGGGAGAGGAGGCGTGGCCTCCAAGTCCCAAGCGAGCGATTGAGGCAAATGCCAATATCGTGGGAGTGACAAGGAGCGTGTGTGTTGTTCTCCCTTCTGTGATGTCTCTCCCCCGCGGCGAGGGGGATCACCTTCCTTTTATAGACCAAGTAGAGGGTGATTTACAAGCATGCCGCACTGTTTAGCTACATGTGAAGGTATGGCGTGCAGCGCCGCGGATTTGGCGGCCGTCCTGGCGGTCCTTGCCCCGGTCTTATCGTCGTGGCGCGTCCCGTACTTGTACAGGAGCAGCTTCGAGGGTGAAGGCATAGTGGTTGGCTGAGGCGTCTTCAGACGGGCTCGAGGAAGCCTTTGACGGTGATCCGTACGGGGTACAGTGGCAGGCGTGGCGGCGTCCCGTCCCCGCGTGCTCAACAGCATCAGAGTTGTTGTAGCAGTGCCCAGCGTGGCACTGGGGGGGCGGGGACGGCCGCACAGGACCAACAGTGGCGGGGATGGCGCTCCCGCCGGCCTGACGTCATGGTTTGACCCTGCAGATTCACGAGGGAAGGATTCGAGGGTGCAACCGGCCCCCCTTCGAGGGTGCGGCGTGTTAGCCGTACGGGAGTGGGCGGCACAGTTCCATGGAGCTGACACTGGCCATGTTGCATAGTCCTCCACAGTGGCGGGGATGGGTTTCCCCTAGGGAGTTGGCGGAACAGCACCAGAGTGTGATTCCTAGGCGCGTGATGGCGCGGCTCTGCTGTGTACGGGCATTAAATGCCCGTACCCGCGTGCGGGAGCAGGTGCGCGTGCGAGGGAGTCTCGAGCGAGGCGGAGGTGAGCCCTCGAGCGAGGCGGAACCCGCTCGAGGGAGCCGTGAGCCCTCGAGCGAGGCGGAACCCGCTCGAGGGAGCCGTGAGCCCTCGAGCGAGGCGGAACCCGCTCGAGGGGGTGTTGGCCTTCGAGCGAGGCGGAACCCGCTCGAGGGGGGCGTTGGCCCTTGAGCGAGGCGGAACCCGCTCGAGGGAGGCGTGAGCCCTCGAAGGAGGCGGAACCCGCTCGAGGGAGGCGTGAGCCCTCGAGCGAGGCGGAATCCGCTCGAGGGGGTCTTTGACTGGGCCACTCCGGTGGTCCGCGGGGGCCACTGCGGCGTGGGTCGTGCCCTGTGCGCGTGTTTAAGTAAGAGGTGTGTTTCGTTTTTGTTTTTTGCTGGTTTTAAGCAGGATTCCCCCAGTTTTTTAGGGGACCCTCAGGGCTGTCCCCGACACCTTGTGCTGGCAAGTAGGTAAAGTTATCAGCAAACTTGTCCCTAAGAATTTCCTACACTATGAGCCTGTCAATTGTATCCAATTTGGTTTTTTTGCACAGCCACCATTGTTGCCTTAGTATCCTGAACTAAATCACAAACCACCTGTCTCCGGGCACGGCTGTTCAGCCCTCTTGCGTTCTAGTTTAAGAATATGCACTTCTGATCAATCATGGAGAAACTGACGGTATCAGGGTCCCATAACGGCCCATCTCGAAGAACCAGATACTCTGACCCTAGGCAAAAGGAAAGACATCCACAGCCGAAAGACGATAATCGGCAGCACACCAGAACCCCCCCCCCCCCCCCGCCGCCAAAGATCCCCATCAACTGACAACAACAAAGTCTGATACAACACAAACTCCACTCCGACCCAACCAGGGTTACAACACAAGAAACAAAGATAGAAACTGACGAAGGCATGGAAATTAAGATACACGTGTCCCAGGCACCGAGACACCCCTCCCCCAGCTCGACGCTGGAACAACCATTAAGCATCAGCATCGATCGCCAGTGCATCCAGACAGCCACTAGCCCCATCCACACTTAGCCCAAACACTGTGCGCATGTCATCCACCAAGGCAGTGTCCATTGTGTCAAAGAACATCTCGCTGAAACGCTCCTCAGCCTCTGCCATGACCTGATCTCCTTGCCCAATTACCTTGCTAGTCTGCAGCAAAAGCTTTGTTGCCCTTTCCTCGACAGACACCCCAGAAGTCACCGAAGAAACAATCGCTGGAACCTCCCTGCTTGGGGTCATTTGAGTGATCTTCTTCCCCTGATAGGCCTTGGATTTGTGGCTAGGGGGCAAAGCAGGGACTTCTTCAAGGGGACAACCAGCCTTATGATCCCCTTCCCACCAGACTTCTGAGCAGTTTGGTCGCCCGTCCCTCTGTTTAACCTTATCTCGGCGGGCACCAGCGCTGGTCTAGCGGCCATGGGCCTGGTCAGTTCAGCCTCGGCCTCCAAGTCATGAAAGCCCACGTTGAGATCAATAAGCGGACTCTTCCTTAGGCCAGACATTTCAGGGCCCAGATGGCCCGGTGACGTGACCTGCTTATCCACCATCACCCCCTCCGCGGTGTCCACAATAACCTGATCTTCACACCTTTGCGCTAGCTGCTCAAACTGCTCACAACCCTTCTCGAAGGCTGCCCACAAGGCTGCTGGGTTGGGTCCACACGCCTGAGGAGTCGCAAAGTGGACGGCCCCCGCCCGCACTTCACTATGTTGGTCCCCAACAACTCCAACCTTCTGCTCCTGTGTACTCGTGCTGGCTCCATCATCCTGCTTCTGCTCACCCACGCTGGTCCTGGGCGTTCCCGGCACGGGGGGCGGCACACGTTGTAGTAGAAGACAACGAAGGTCTGGTGCAGGCTGGTCCCTTAACGAAGATGGGAAGGCGACAATAGGAAAGTAGGAAGGCATGCCCCTTCCCAAAACAATCGCAGTTGGCTCCACCGAGCGCTGCGATCGTATGGAAGGCAGCGCTCCTGCGCCCCAACCTGCCTCCTCCAGCATCGGGTCGACCGACCTGGGTGTCAGACTTTCACGATAGAGAGAAGTCGTCTGAGCCTCACACAACTCTAAGCCTGCTGCCTTCCCTAACTGTCTCATGTCGTGGCCCCCAAACACCTTGACCCTCCATCTCCAAGTAGGCCCAGCAACTTGCTGCTCCCTGTGCTGGTAACGTTGTCCACCTCCACCTCCATGGCGACCAGCTCCTCCACCTCCATTCCGTCCATGAAGGTAAGGCATGTCATGTGGTCCCGATTGTGGCATCTAAAGAAGGCCATGAAATAGATGCGGACCTCCTGCACCCGGCAGCGGTGGCGAACAGTCCCACCCGCGACCATCTAGTCGCTCAAACGCCGAGATGCTCCGGTGCCCGACGGACTTCATCATCAGGGTCGGGCACCCCCAAGTGCCAGACGAACCGGCGACGCATAGGCCACTCCTCCTCAAGCTCATCATCAGGAAGCCCACTGGTGGACCTGTGATAGCTCCTATCTGAAGGGCTTCCCGGCAACAGTGCAAAGTCCAAAACTCGATCAACGTGGACAAGGACCTCATAGTCGAGAACTTCAGCCTGATCAAACCGCATGCCGCCGGCCGGCACACCCAAGGCATACAAGTTCTCAGCGTACCTCTCCTCCGGAAGGGTCACCGGCTCCTCCACCTGAACAGTCCCAGAAACAGGGATCCCCTCCAAGTCCGGCGCCCACACCCACAACCTCAAGCATTCCTCCTCCTCATGCTTCTCTGGATCACAGTCAACATCATCCACAAAAGAAGGCCGTGGGAACAAGGCAGCCACTACCTCAAGAAAGCGAACATGCTTAGGCACACCCTCGATGCAAACACGGATCTTGAACCGGTACCGTGAAAGGGGTATCGCATTTACCTGGCGCGACCACGACAAGAGCTGAAACCGGACGTGCCCAACCGATAGGGCACCACATTGAAGCGCCACGTTGCATCTGTCCTGAGAGTCGAACTGGAGGACAAAGGTGGCGCCCGCCATCCTCGACACCTCCACACCGAAGATCGGAATGTCCAGCTGTCGCATTACTTCAAGCTTGATCCTTGAGGTCTCGATGCGCACACGACCATCGAGAGGGATGGCCATGAGCGTCCGGAGCTCCAGAGTGTGCTCAGCACGCCAGATGGCCTCAGACCTAGCCACCCCCACACGGACATGGCCGGCGCGCAGCACCGGGGGAACCTTCTCCATAGGCGCAGCTGGGGTCGCAGCAGCAGCAGGCGCTGTAGCGCGCGGCGGCGGCGCGGCGGCGGCGGCCGGCGCGACACAACGGCGACGGTAGAAGGCTGGATGGGTGTGGTAGCAGCAGAAGCGGGTGGCTGAGAATGCACAGCAGCAGCGGGAGAGGTGGGGAAAGGGCGCGGTGTGACACCGGCCACAGGAGGCGGAGAGCGGGGAGGTGGAGCAACTGCAGGAAAGGAGCGGGACGCAGCAGAGTGAGGAGCGGAGCAGCACCAGCGAGCCTTATGTCCAAACCTGAAACAAAGTATGCAGCACGGCGGATCCCTACAGGCGTCAATGCGATGCCCAGGGGATAAACAGTTGAAGCAGCGGTCACCGACCTTCGCCTTCAATGTCTCTGACCATGACCCGCCATTACCCAACAGCCGCCTCACCCCATCACAATCTTGAATGCGCCTCTTCGCACCCAGACAAAACCACACCGGCGGAGGAGCACCAACCCGAGCTGCCATCGTCTTTTCAGTGAGCTAGGCCCGGTCATCATGGCGCGCCGAGGCCGGGAAACACGGCTTGAAGGTACGTGGCCGTAACAGCACCTCCCGGTAGGTAGGCTTTACTCCGGACAAGGTGGCCCCGCTGAAGCTCCTGCAAGCAGCAACGTGCTCCCTCTCATGATGAACATCAGCAACAGCCTTCCCCTTGCTAGCTTCTGTCTTGTCAAGGCGAGAATCTGGAAAATTTGGAGGATAGGAAACGGAACGGGGTCGGCCGGCGGACACCGGCGTGGGGCGCGACACCGATGGCAGAGGTGGGGCTCTCTCAGTCTCACAACACCGGTGGCGGAGGTGGGGCTCTCTCAGTCTCACAACACGAGTCCAACCTGATGGCCTCCGGCGGCGGAGTGCCGGGCGGCGGCGGTGGAAGCGGAGGACCCCTCACTGCTTCCCCCTAGGGCTCCCACCGGGACCGAAAGGTTTTCCCCCTGACAAGAATCAGGACGAAACCATCGAGGAATGAGCAAATTTAGCTGGTGACACGCAGGATAAAATAGCAGTAGTATCCAAACTCCGTCGAATCCTGCAAGGATGCACACTTCAGAGTTACCTAGCTGGTGATAGAGACGGACGGACAGTGCATTCGTCGACCTCATTCAGGTTCAACTTTTGTTACGGTGGCTGTGGTCAGGGGCGGAGCTACATGGAGCCATCACGGTCGCCGGACCCCGATAAAATTTGTCAAAAACAATGGGAAGACACTGTTTAGCACTGTTCATGTACGCAATCGACCCCAACATTTGATGCATCCGACCCCGGTGGCTTTCTCGTCTGGCTTCGCTCCTGGCTGTGGTCAGCCTGGCCCAGCGACTAAGCCATGGCCAGCTAGAGCCCGGTAGCCACGGGCCACCCCACTTTGTTTGGCGCTCTGGCCCAACCCAACTTGGGCATCCTCGGATCGTGTTTGTGGCGCACTTCAGAGCCGGGCTCCAGTGGAAAAGAGAGTCGAAATCAGCCACCTTGGGCCGCGCGGAGCCAAGCCTCTAGCTACGATGGATTCTCGCGTACGAAGGGAGCCGGGCGGAGGCGGTGGATTTGACTCCCGCAAGCCAGCGCCTTGTTTGTTTGGCTTATCGTGCGCCCGGCCAGCGATCTTTTCTCTCGGAACAAATCAACGTCGCCCATCGCCCACCAGCCAAACGAACAGACTGCAGGTCTAGGGAGAGAAAAACGAAGTCAAACACGTGATTGAGCTCCAGAGGGCGCAGCCGAGCCTCAGAGGCACCCTAGCAAACACCCCCTAGTGCTTGTAACGTGAAGCTATCCTGCCTGTGCCTGGTTGCGGCAGCATCTCGGTCGTGTGCCCCAGGACGCGCGCACGCGACCGAACCTGACCCGAACCCCGCAACAGGAATCAATCCGGCGCTTGGCGATAGTGCGAGACTGGAGAGGGGTGGTGGCCTGGTCGCCTGGTGGGGGTGGTGCCGTGGTGGAGTCCACGTGCGCCCGCGTTTGGCCACGGGGAGGATGCCGATCCGGCCGGGAGCAGCGGCACGTTGCCTGCATGCCTGCACACGAGCTTGACGTTGTGTCGCTGCTGCAGGCTTGCACTGCATCGTGATTCGTGAGCAATTGCCTCGTCGTGCACCCACAAATCAAATCAAACAGGAACGAATTTAAACTTGGTTTTGTAGCACGATCTGTCTACGTCTCTACGTCACCCGACAGTTTCCTTCTACATTATCTTTAAAGACACACATTCTATGCACAACAACAACGAGCTTTTTTTTAATAAACAGCACGAGCACTGCTAAATCATGTAAGAAGAGGAATCATGCATGTCTCTATATAGTTTGGATAAACAAGCTTCTTAAAAAAAAGTTAGCTCCCCACTAACGATCGTATGTTGATTATAAAATTTTCTTTCTTCATCCTCCCTCATCTCTGACTCTCTTTCTCTTCCTCATCCTCTGCATCTTCCTCCTCTTCATATATGATTATAAAATTTTAAGGGAAGTTTCATAGGTTATCGATAACAGTTAAATGACAAGGCGTCAAGGCATGACATTGATTCGGTGAAATACCACTAGCCAGGGGGCGGAGCTGCATGAGCTCACCGGGTCGCCGGGCCCCGACAAAATCTTGAAAACTCCATGTAAAATACTATTTGCAACTGGTTATCCATGTCTTTGACCCTATCGTCGGATGGTGCCGACCCTAGTGGTGTGCTTGGCTGGCTTCGCCCCTGCCACTAGCCACATAGGAGTAAAGATTAGACTAGTGATGGCCTGATGGGTTGAATTTGTGTGAAGGATGAGCCGAGCACAATTATTATTATGATAAGTAAAATGAAGGTAGCAGCATCGATAGATGAGCGGCGAGATCACTAGCAGCCACGGATGATGGAAAACGATGATGGTATCTGTGTGGTATGTCGTGGCACATCGATGGTGGTCCCATACGACCCGCGGAGCACTACAGGAAAACCCGAGTTTGCCGTGCGTGAAAATCTTTGCCGTGCATTTTCTTTCGGGCGTACGGCAAAGAATCATTTTGCCGTGCGTTTTATATAAGGCGCACGGCAAAGAAAAAACACACGGTAACAAATAGTTTGCCGTGTGTTTTTAGACGCACGGCAAACTTAAGAGTTTGCCGTGCGTTTTTTCAATAGCGCACGGCAAAACTTTTTTTTTCAACGCCCGTTACCCCCGTTGGCACCGATGGGGAAAACGATTTTTTTTGTCCCTTTTGCCATGCGTTTTTACTTTGGCGCACGACAAATTTTTTTTCTTAATTTATGTATCCCTAGTCCCACATCCAATTGCTCCTAAAAAATCTTCTCAATTTGAAATTTTTTCTACTATATACATACAACATGCCATACTTCATTGTGAAATTTGATTGATTTTTTGTTTTGATTTGCTATATTTAACTAATTAATTTTATTTCAAGCATTTTTTTTGAAAAAAAATCAAATTTGAACTAAGTGATTCAAATAATAGAATAGAATGAGTGAAAAATTATATTCATGTTATATAGCCCAATTTAAGACCTTTCCATGAAATCAAAAGAAACTTTGAACATATTTACTAGGAAACACGATTAAAAATTCTAAAGAATGCTATTGAAGTTTAAAAAATATGAGATTTGTCGGTGATGTAACATTCAAATTGTGTTTTGGTTTCAAACTTGTTTTCTATAAGTAATAGGCAACATAACTTATTTTGTTTTATCTTTTGAGGATTTTTCAAACTTGTTTCATATTTTTTATGAATTCAGTATAATTACGAAAAAATATCTTTGCCGTGCGTTTTATTTTGGCGCACGACAAACATATATCTTTGGCGTGCGTTTTCCTAAAGCGCACGGCAAAGTATTTTTAAAAATTATGATTTTTGTACTTTTTCTTATTTCTCCACTTCAAGAACATTATTTTTTACTCTATATTTCAAGTTTATACATGTCTCAATTAATTTACTATTTTTAGCAATTATGTGTCACTTAAAGAATTTTTGTCGTATACGTCAAATTTGAACTGCAAGTGCATAAAATAATGTAGTAAATTTTGTGGAAAAATCATATTCATGTAATTGAACAATTTTTAAGACCTTATCCATGAAATTGGATGAAATTTTGAACATTTTGTTTGCGAACCACGAAAACCCACATGTGGTTGCAATGTTTTTTAATTATATAAAATGCAAATAAAGTTTGAAAATCATGATAATCGTCGAGGGCTCATGGTATCCTATGTGAAGCTTGTGATAAATCATATAGAGTGTTTTGAGAAAGTTGTCATGGATGGTGTTTAGAAACTGAAGTGTCTCGGTAGAAGTTTCAGAGTGTTGAGAGTTACTTGATTCATTTTGTATCCTTAGTAAAGTTTTTTATTTAGGAAATATACATAATATATTTTCTCAACTTAGTTTATGGTAAATTTTCGGATCCGTTTGGTAATTTTGGTACATTAACTCTAATTATGAGATTAAAATAAAGTACATGAAAAAGCACTTTGCCGTGCGTTTTCTAACTAGCGCACGGCAAATATACCTCTTTGCCGTGCGTTTTTGGTGTGACGCACGACAAACATTTTTTTTCATATATATGTTCTCCTAAGCCCTAAATCCAATTGCCCCTCTAAACAAATTCTTTTCTACTCTATAAATGCAACATGTGATAGTTTATGGTAAACTTTGGTAGATTTTAAAAATCATTTGACAATTTTAAAATATCAAATGCAATTATAAAAATTTTAATGATGCAGAAATGTTTGCCGTGCGTTTTATTGTGTGACGCACGGCAAAGAAATGTTTGCCGTGCGTTGTTTTAACGGGCGCACGGCAAAGGCCCAACACACACCAGCCCAACAACAGTCTGATATTTGTGAGCCGTCGATCTTGTGATCCGACGGTCGAGATCAGATGCAAGCTCATATATAAGGAGGCCTCCTCATAACCCTAACACTCAGATCCATCGCAATGCCCCCCACCTCCAATAGCCCTTGTTCCTCCTCACATGGCGCCGCCGCCCCCTCCTCCCACGGCGCCGTCGCCCCCTCCTCCTCCCATGGCGTCGGCGGACCGCGCGCCCGTCCTCCCCCCCCTCCCCTCCCTCGTCGACGCGGCCTCCCTCCCTCCCTCCCTCCCCTCACTCACCGGCGCGGTGGCCACCTAACCCAAGATCCCACGGGTGGCCTCAAGGAGCGGCGCCGCCGCCCCCACGGGCGGCGTGGCCGACCTCAAGGGGCGGCGTGCCCGCCCCCACGCGCGGCGCGGCCGGCCTCAAGGGGCGGCGCGGCCGGCCCCCACGCGCGGCTCGACCGGCCCCCCAAGGGCGGTGCGGTCGGCCTCAAGGGGCGGTGCGGCCGGCCCCCACGCGCGGCGTGGCCGGCCCCCAAGGTCGGCGCGGCCGGCTTCAAGAGGTGGCGCGGCTGGCCCCCACGGGTGGCCTGGTCGGCCCCGACGGGCGATAGGGATTTGTGTTACTTTTGCTTCAAGCAGTTGCAATCTATGATGTTGAGATACCATGATGTTTTTTCAATGCTTATGTTGGCAGATCAGTATAGTCTTGAATCTTATTAATGAGCTTGGCAAAATTTTACATTTCCATATCTGTTAGCATGCTTTCATGACTGCCTTTATGGCTCAGCACACATGTTTTATCTATGTTTAATATTAACATTGTGCGCAGAGTCTGTTTTTTAACATCATGCTGGCAGATGGTTAATTTTAATAGTATAATTACTTCGGATGATTTAATAACATTGTGCATAGATCACTTCCACTACAAAAACTTTCTGTAGTCATGGCTGGAACCTTAATTGGACTTGCCATCTTGACATATATCTTGTCACCAGTAGGCAGTAGCTAACTGATATCCCTGTCTTTTTTATAAACGTTTCATTTAAAAAGCAAAGTTTCTAGTCCCTGTTTGCTATAGATTATATTTGGTATGGTTATGTTGACCCCTTCGCCATTTTTCCCCATGTAAAAAACTGAAAATTAAAAATGACATAACACTGTGTTGTGTGTTCTTGTATTCAGGTAGGGGGTTTGTAAGCATCCGTTACCTCTCTGATAACCACGAACTCGCACAGGATGGCTGCATGGTATAGGTATGCAGTGGCAACTCGACAATTGAATCTGAACTCATATATGCATTTATGCTAGCTGCATAGTGTAGGTATGCATTTCTTTGAATCTGAACTCGCACAGGATGGTTTATCTTAGAAATAAGTACATGATGACAGCTTTACATGGAATGACTTCATGGCATGGAATATATGATGTTATTCCAGATTTCTAACTACTAGCTATATTTGTATCTCAATGGTTAACTACAATTTACAAGTATCTAAGTGACTATATTTTTAATTTTGATGTGAGTATACAATGAGGTAGTCTTTGCATGTCGAGTGGCCTGAGTTTTCACTACTAAAATTGTTGCCTCAACTATTTGATTTGTTGTCAGAAGTTGATTTCTAATATGAAATTGCATACTAGTGCTTGTTGCTTCTGTATGTCTCACACTGGATTTTACGCTTGTTGGACAGATGTTAGTTTGAACTCTTTACCCCCAGCAATGCATTTGCTGTCTATAGCTATTTGTGTTATCCAGTATGGTATAATATGATTGCTTCATTGTATTGGCAACTTTTCTGTTAGCATAGATTCCATAGGAATGTTGATTCGAAGGCAATCTAGGGTCACCAATTAATGGCCATACAAGCTTTTGACTTACTGTTCCATTTTTTGCTACAAGTGCAGCTATTGTATATTATTTGTTAAAAATTAAAATACTGATGTGGATTTTGTGCATCTTATTGATGTTTTAATGCAAGGATCTCCAATATACAAAACTTTCGTCTACTCAGTAGTTCTAATTTGATTGTTCAATTTTGTTGAACACAATGTGTCCTCTGTACTTATATGATATGTGATGTAATGGTTTCTTTTTTTATCTGTATATGCAGTGATTAGTGTGCAAGCATTCCAGCCTGGGCCTGCCAGGCAGGGGCTTTGGGTTTTTTTATTTTTTTAGAAATGTTTGCCGTGCGTCTAAGTGGAGGTGCACGGCAAAGGCACTATTCCCGCCGGCCGGAACAGTGCCTTTGCCGTGCGTTTCTAGGGCCGGCGCACAACAAAGGTAGCTTCTTTGCTATGCGTTTTTCGTTCGGCGCACGGCAAAGATCCTTCCACGCCGTTTGCGGCCGACACCGTGAGTTGCGTTTTTTTGCCGTGCGCCTCCCGGTGACGCACAACAAAGAAAGTTCATCGTGTGTTGTTATACAAGGCGCACGGCAATGGGAGTTTACCATGCAAATCGCTACCGTGTGCTCTTTGCCGTGCACCCCGACCAAAAACGCACAGCAAAGACTTTGCCGTGCGTTTTTGGGCCTTTGTCGTGCGCTGGTGGCGCACGGCAAACCGCCTGTTTCCCGTAGTGGAGGGAGGTTGGCTATGGAATATATATTGTTGATAGAGAGAAATGACCTTATTGCTGAGAGAGCGCACTACGGGAGAAGTAAAATTCCCCGAGTGTCAAACTCTTCCCCGAGTGCCAAAAATCGGGCACTCGGGGAAGCCAATCTACACTCGGGGAAGGGTGGCACTCGGGGAAAACCATCTTCCCCGAGTGCAACACTCGGGGAAGAGGGGCACTCGCAAAAGAAAATTTGCATTTGACAGCAACATTGGACGGAGCCGTTTACCAAAAAATTGAAAAATGTCTTCCCTGAGTGCAATGCTCTAGCACTCGGGGAAGGTGACCTCTTCCCCCGAGTGCCACGTGTCGGCACTCGGGGAAGGAGCCTCCTCCCCGAGAGCCACTGTTCCGGCACTCGGGGAAGGACCTCTTCCTTAAGTGCCAACAAAGGCACTCGGGGAACTTTTTTTTTGCCCCATTTTTTGTGAGGCCTTCCCACATCATTTAAAACTCCTTGCCCAAATTTTGCTTACTTTTGAATTTTTTGTTATATTTTGTTAGTTTTTTCTTTTTCTCGAATTTTTAGGCACACTTCAAATTTGAACAACATGTACATGAAATCATATAATTTGGCGATTCAAAAAATGATATTCATGATATTTGGTGTATATTGAGGCCGTATCTAGTAACTCACATGAAATGTCGAGCATCTTGTTGTCGTGACATGACGAACAACTTATGGGAAAAGTGGTTCTAAATTACAGAAAATCCGGACGAAGTCCGAAAATCACGAAACTTGTCGGGGCATTGTGCTATCACATGTAGAGGTTGTGTGCAACAATTGAGAAGATTTCGAGCAAGTTGCGACGCCTGGTGTCTAAAACCTATACATCTCCATATGTGATCAATATGATAACACACCTGGAGGTGCCTAGGTTTTAGGCACCCGACATCCCAACTTCCTCGAAATCTTCTCTACTCTTGCACACAGCCTATACATGTGATACCACGACGCCCCGACAAGTTTCGTGATTTTCAGACTTCGTCTGGATTTTCTGTAATTTAGAAACACTTTTGTCGTAAGTTGCTCGTCATGTTACGACAACAAGATGCTCGATATTTCATGTGAGTTGGTGGATAAGGCCTCAATATACACCAAATATCATGAATATCATTTTTTGGCTTATTACCAGTAGCAAAGTTCATGAATTCTTTTTTCTTATGTTAAACCATTTATGACAGTGCATTCGCATGTATCGAAGGAGTTCAAAAATAACTTGTTCAGAAACCCTTATCTCAAATAAAACAAAATTTATGTACTGTAAGATACTTGTGTGTACTCCCACTGGCAAAACAAGCGGTGGGGCGGGCGGAGCTCAAGGAAATTTCGTGAAGCCCCCGTAAGCTTCTCCAATAATGTTTCATCATGGATAAAGGAAGAAGAGTCAGGAGGAAGAAAAGAAAGAGGAGAAAGAAGAAGGATCGGTGAATAAGCTCCCTTCGCTGCTAGTGTGGCTTTGCCCTTGCGTAGGAGTAGTAGAAGGCAAATCCATCTGTCGACACGTTATGCATTAAAGTGTACTAGTCCACCCTTGATCTGAAAGTAGTTTACCTACCTACCGACTGAAGAAACTTTCTTACTACCTACTGTATGCTCTCCATTGCATGAGCAGCCAGATATGACACTAATGGTGTCATTGGCGTAGCATACCTTGTTTGGCCAAGACCAATAGAGCCCAATAGTCCATACATCTATTGCAATTCGCTGCCTTCAACGTTTCGTTCGCTCGCAGATCGACTCCCCGTCTGTGGCTCCCGTCGACCGACTGCTACCACTGTTCTAGTGGCCTAGCCGTCCACCGTCCGGGTCTGGCCGGCCGCTCCTCACCCATCCACGTCGGCAGTCCGGCGCACAGGCATCTATAGATTGCAGTTTGTAATTCTGTTGCCGACCTGCCCCAGCGGCATTTGCCATTTCGTTTCTTGCTGTTGCTTGTTGGTGACTTGATGTATCGCATTCGCAGGTATATATCATCCTTGAACTATATTATAAAGGTGTGTGAAGCTTTTATATGCATGACCTGGACTATTTCTATTACATTATGGGCAACTTTTTAGCTCAATCCTTGAATTTACGATTTGATATGGTAATTCTAGTGATTTATAAATTGCCAAATTATATAGGGATTGTACCGTTTATATATTGCTAGAACCGCATTATATATATGGATTTTTTATGTGTGGCATACCCTTTGACAAAATCATAGCTACGCCACTTAATGGTGTTACGTTAACCTACATTTAGTACCAAAGGCCCACCGCGTGAAACCCTCTTACTCTAACTTTTGGCCCATGGGCTTTAAGGAACAAAAATAAAAAGTACCCCTCCGTCATAGAATAAATGCAATTATATTATTTGAATTTTGCCCCGTAAAAAATACAATTTTCACCGATCACGGTAAAAGACAAAGTGCTAAAGGTTGTCACAAAAGATAAATTCATATCGAGATCTTTCTCTAAAAAAATAAGGGGTAATTTGGTCATTTGTATTGGTGCCCGTGTTTGGTCGGAATTGCGTGGAGGAGAGGGAGTAGACAAAGACGACTCCCCTACGAAAGTTGCTGAACGCTGCCAGTCAGACTGGCCGACTGGGGGTGTTGAACGGAACCGCCGCCCCCGGAAAAATCCACCCGCGCCGAGCCACCGATGGCCTCCGACTCCCCGCCGGCGGCGCAGGGATCACCGCAGTGTCCGGGAGATAAGCTTGCGGTGTTCTGGCATGAGGGTATGCTGGCCCACGACGCCGGCCGCGGCGTCTTCGACTCAGGTCGCGATCCGGGCTTCCTGGACGTGCTCGACCAGCACCCGGAGAACGCCGACCGCGTCCGCAACATGGTCTCCATCCTCCGCCGCGGGCCCATCGCGCCCTTCCTCTCCTGGCACTCCGGCCATCCAGCCCACGCCTCCGAGCTCCTCTCGTTCCACTCCTCAGGTAGATCCCCAAATCCTTTCACACCTTGTAACCAATTATTACTGCCTTTCCCGTCTCATTACTGAATCTTGATCGAACAAATCACTCATCAACGGTATATTCTCTAAAATCTTCTTGTGGTTGGCAGAATACATAGAGGAGCTCTTGCAGGCGAACGCCACCGGAGCCAAAAAGTTATGCGAGGGCACGTTCTTGAACCCCGGCTCCTGGGGCGCTGCGCTTCTGGCGGCCGGAACTACGATCTCCGCAGTGAAGCATATACTAGACGGGCACGGAAACCTGGCCTACGCGTTGGTCCGCCCCCCTGGCCATCACGCACAACCCGACCGTGCTGATGGTTACTGCTTTCTGAACAATGCCGGGCTTGCTGTGCACCTGGCTCTGGATAGCGGGCGCTCAAAGGTTGCAGTTGTTGATATTGATGTTCACTATGGGAATGGTACAGCAGAGGGCTTCTATCGCATGGACAATGTGCTGACGATTTCTCTTCACATGAGGCATGGGTCATGGGGCCCATCGCATCAGCAGAGTGGCTCTGTCCATGAGATTGGTGAAGGCAAGGGGCTTGGGTACAATCTCAATATACCTTTGCCTAATGGAAGTGGGGATGCTGGGTATGAATATGCGATGAATGAGTTGGTTGTTCCGGCAATTGATAAGTTTCAGCCTCAACTTCTGGTTTTCGTAGTCGGTCAAGATTCTAGTGCGGTAAGTTTAGTGCATGATGTGTTTATTTACTTGGAGTACATTACATGTTACAGCCATTAATCTTTTTACAGTTCTATACTTCTATGTACATGTGCAGCATATCCATTATTAAAGTAGTCAATTTTGCTAAGTAAAGATTACATTAGCAATAGCAACTAGTGGATATGGTTGTGGACTTGTGGTTGACAAATGATGGGAAGATGTATATATATGAAATAAAGTGGAACAGCTGTCTTCGTGCTAACTTGTGCTTACTGTTGTGATGCTGAATGTACACACACGAAATATATCTGGGCATTAGCTTCCCCTAATGTGCTTTTGGTGATTTTGAGCGGTTACTACCCTTAATCATCAGGGTAATTTTAATGGCATAAAAAAAGAGTCTATATTAGATTGTCAGACATTAATTTTTCTAGGTGCTGTTTACATTATACAGAATATTGCTGTGTATTCTCCTTTCCTGAGACTGCCGTAGAAGAAAGAAAACAAGTTTGTGGGCGGTGCAAACTTGATTGGCTCTAAACACCTGGTTCAGCAGAACCATGTTTGAAAACTTTGAGATTTCTTGTCTGTAAGCACAGCTTATGCATCTTCGGCATCTACTTCACACTTCCACTTCTGGCTGAGACTGCGAATGAGTGCACAGTTGTGTACTTGTGTGATCACAAGAAGAGAGCTGAGCACAGGCTGCCAACCAGAATTGGTGTGCTAGGTGTCTGCTTCTGGCTGTTGATCCTATGAACTCTTTTTTTAGTTGTCTCCTATGTCTTGACTCTTGACATTAAGCAAAAACTCCCCAAATTGCTCTGGAGGCATTCAACCATGTTTTGGCCTTTGCAGATGATGACAAACAAGCACACCTGTGCATCATTATGACTTATGACAGCCACAGGCCTGAGATGAGACATGTGTTCCACTTTGTTGTATAAAAGATTATAGGGTTAATTTAATTACACAGGCCCTAAGATTATAAGTGTGTCCCAATTTGTTATATATTATATTCTTGTAGGGTTGACTTCACAGATAAAGAAAATATGTAAAATTCTCTATGTTAGTTTATATTGTTATCCTGAACCAAGTCATACTCTATCTAGGTTTAAAGGTTCCTACTACATAAACCCAGCTCAGAGTTTGGTAGATTCTTCTCACTTTTTTTTTGAAAATTCTAGTGGAACTCGAATCTGAAACAGTTTGCTTTCTTTTCTTTTTTTTAGTTTTCTAGTTATGTGATGAATTTCTAAAGTCAGATGTTGCTGGTTGCCCTGTTGGATGAAACCTAATTTTGCATTTTCCCCTTGCTTTTATTTATCAGAATAAGAATACTATTAAATGCCATTGGTGGTGAAGGGAAAATTGCACATATTCTTAGAAATGAAGTATTTTTTACGTTGCATGACGATGCTGTTTTCCTTTTAAACTGTGTGGCACTCTTAAAGTACTACTGAATTATTTTGACTTTTTTGTGTGCAGTTTGATCCCAATGGAAGGCAATGCTTGACCATGGAAGGTTATAGGAAAATCGGGCAAATAATGAGGAGCATGGCTAATCGGCACGGCAATGGGCAAATATTGATTGTCCAGGAAGGGGGTTACCACATCAGTTACTCTGCATACTGTCTGCATGCAACACTGGAAGGTGTTTTGGATCTGGAAGCCCCACTGCTGGATGACCCGATCGCTTACTATCCAGAGGATGAGAGATACACCGTGAAAGTTGTTGACATGATCAAGAATACCTGGAAAGAATCGGTCCCTTTCCTGAAGGACATCTAGCAATAACTTTCTCACAAGTTCAAAATGGTTTACTCTGGAACAGCATTGCACATTGCATTGTACATTTATCGGCGTGTTATGAACCCCCGCCGATACCCCTGCTGTTGCACAAGACACCATGGTTTGTCATGTTAAATACTCTAGCATTGTTTGCTGCTGCTATTCAGTTTCAGAATAACAGGATCTCGTAAGTCTGTAGCCTGTTGATAAGCAGCCGATCTTTTCCCTGAAGGAAAAATTCTATTTTACTCCCCTCACCTATTTACTTTGTGCACTTAACCCCCTAAACAAAATTTAGGCTCACTTTACTCCTCCAAACTATTTCATTTGGTCCAGTCTACCCCTTAATTAGATTTCTATTTTTAGTTTCTTCACGTACAAGCTGAGTTTCAATTTCAGATTTTTTCAGTTGACTTATAACATGATGCTCTATGGTAGGAAAATATAATAGCAATTTTTCATGACTAATTTTGTGTACAGTTTTGTCTACCGCAGATGAATTTTGTATTAAATATTCCTAATCTATTAAAATAATCATGAAAAAATCTTAGTATAGTTTTTAACATAAGGCATCATGTTTTGTATCCACTTACAAAATTTGAACTCAAAATTTAACTTATACAGAGAGAAAAGAAAAATCTAATTAGGGGTAGATTGGACCAAATGAAATGGTTTAAGGTAGTAATGTAGATTTAGATTTTGTTGAGGGGGACAAATTGATTAGGTCAGAGTAAAATTGACTTTTTCCTTCCCTGAAAGCTCTTGGTTGAGACTGAATGGGCCATGGTACCTGCAGTGCCCAAATCTTGATGGTCTAGTCCAAGCAAAAGGTATCTGCTCGCTACCAGAATCGGAATGTGCTTCCGAACTGGCGAAGCAGATGGTCCAAATTGCGGCATGCAATGGCCAGTCAATTCCGGTGCGTGCAGCACACACATATGTTAGAAGGGAAAAAACACAACGTTTGTGACGAGGACATGACACTCATGCATACGACCATGATTGGTGCATGGAATGGAGTAGAAGAAGTCCAACAAGGGTTTCCAAGTCAACAAGGAGGTCCAAAGTTGATCCGGTTCGAGTCCCCGAGGTGGAGGCCAAAAGCAATTCAAGTTCGAGTCCTGGTTCGGGAGTCCGGGAGCAGTTGCGCAAAACGGACGCCCGGGTCGCATACGGAGTCGGTTTTGGACGTTCTATATATGGTTGGAAGCAGAATTTCATAGAGCTTCCAATGGCACCGGTCTCATGCCAAAATTCTTTCCGAGTCAACGGGAATCGTCGAAACAAGTTGACGTCCGGAATCCGTCAAAGTCTTTGCGTCGACGGTTTGGTTGGGCTTTAGGCCCAAGTTGAGGGCGCCCCTCCTAGGTCGCCCCAAACCCTAGGAAGCCCCCCTCCTCTTATACTCGTAGCCGCCACCTTAGAAACTCGGGTTTTGCTTAAGTCATTCCGTCAAGAACCGGTTCGCCGCTCGATCGGTTTGTGAGACCCCAACTTGTGAGCTTAATCATTCATCCGCAATTTTCCGGATTGTGTTTCTTTCTTGTTCTTGCTTGTGTCTTTCGATTCTCAGGCAAGGATTAGCCCTCGTGGCGAGGTCAATCGTGCAGTGCATGGTTGATAACCAGAGGAGAAGTGGTGCTGCGATTGCGGGGTTCTAGTCGTGTTGATTGGAAGCCGGATCGTTTGTGTGACATCTTCACCAAATCAATAGTTATCTCCACCTGACGGAAGATCGGGAACCCACGTGCCCATTAAGTGGTAATCAGAGACTCAGGTATCACCGTCAGGCTTACCCTATTTTTGAGTGTTTTCGCCTTCGTCCCATAGTCCACAAAAAGCTTAAAAAAAATTCTGCTGTCCTACAACCCTAGTTTTTAGCCTCGCAATTTCGTTTTCAGATTGCTTTGTTGAGTTTGTGTCCGTGTTCGAGTCTTGTTGCTGGTTTAGGTCGTGTTCATCATCGTAGTTCAACCACGCCGTCGTTTTGTTTCCGCCGCTAGCCCATCCACCTTTTCCGGATTACAAGTTGAGCCACCACATCACTCGACTTGCCCTCGCTAGCCGCCTTGTGTGAATTCTCGCCACGCCGGCCATAGATAGGTTGCAAACCGCCTTTGAGCCCCTCCTTGATTCATAATCTTGCAATACCGGCGGCTTATACCAGGGAGGATTGTGCCCCTGCGTTCCATAGCCACCGCCGCGTTTCCCCGCCGATTTGTGCCTTTTGGAAAACATAGGTTGAGTGACCTTCCATAAAACAGGCATAACTTTTCGCTCGGTGCTCTGTTTTGGCTCAAATTTTTACAGGAGCTTGGCAACGAAAAGTTGCACATACGATTCACCCACTTTGTCGGTTTTGCCGTTCTCAAAAAATTCAAAAAAAAATCAGGAAGAAAAAGAAAAAATTCATTTACTCGTTTCGAGGGATTTCTGAAAAAGTTCCAGAATTTCCCTAGGCCGCAATACACCTTTGTTTCAGGTGATTTTTCTTGTGCTTCCATCTTTGGTGATCTTAGTTTAGTGGTAAAAAATTTGGCCAAAGATCAACTCGTTTGCTGGTACCCCTTTGGAAGCGTCCGTTTTTGATTTCTACTAGTCTTTGAAAAAACTGCTCTATTTACGAACTGCCATTCCGCTAAGTTCTTTGAGTTTTGTCCATCGTTCCTTGTTATTTTTACCTTGTTGTGCTACGAAAGGACCCGTCTTAGCCAGCAATTGTGACTTGTGCCTTAGACACTTATTGAACTTTGCTAATCCGCATTCGATATTTGCTAATCCTTCATATTATATTTTGTCCTCCCAAGCTCCACATACTTTCTTCGATCAATACGGCTTTGACCTTGCAATCGTGGTTTCACTCCCTTTAGTAAGTATCATTTGCTTGGTATTTCGTCGGACACTTGTAAGAGCTTGGTAAGACACAATAGAGTGTGTTCCGTGTTCCACCTGAGAGGAGTGTGTAGTGAGATTATTAGGGATAAACTTCACCGTTTGTGTTGTTTTTTTCTGTCTTCTAGCCATGACAGATTCTTCATATCCACCAACATACAATGGTGTGGGTGCTGATGCATACATGGTGTGGGAAATTGCCATTGAAGAAATATTTGCTACTCGTTTTATGTGTCCAAGGAGGAAGGTAAAAAAGCAGCTAGTGTTTTGCGACACTCAGCTTTATCTTGGTGGGAGTCTTTAAATAATTCTGCTAAACCTCAAACTTGGAATGCTATGAAAATTCTTATGAGAGAAACTTTTGTTCATCCACCTCCTACATTAAATTCATATGATGAGGTGATTAGTTTAGAGGATCGATCCATTGTTGTATCTCTTGCTCCACCTAACCTTTTGCGGATTCCGAACAAAAGCAAGAGGACAAGGATGACATAGAAGAAAATGAGTAGCTCACATCCTCATGTGAAAATTCAGAACCACCACTTCACAAGGCACCCGATATTTCTATTGAGGACACGGGTAATGACCATGGTGCTATAATTATAGAAGGTGAGAATTGTCATAATATGCTGAATTTTTCCACACACCATGCTATCCAAGAGCAATTGTTAGTGGAACCCTCTCTAGATTTATCTATGTCACATGATGATTCGCTTCATATTCCTTGTGATAAAGATGAATTGTTTGAAAATGCTTTAGTTTTACATGTTTTGAAACCAAACACTTCTGCTGGATATAAACATGTTAGTCCTATTGCTAGTGCACATGATGAGCACAAATTATTGTCTTCTTTACATACTTTGGGTTACATTGAATTCGATGATTTGTGTAATCTAGATTGTTTAGAAGAGAGAATTTTTGCACATGCTGATTTTCCATGGTTGTCTAGACATTCATATCATGTTATTGGCAAATATAACAACAAAGGACAATATATGATACATCGAGTGTACATTTGTGAAAATTTGAATTATCCTTTTGTTGTGCTCAATTTTGATCCACTAGAGGGCAGCCACACTACACATATTCATTCACCTTTTCTAGTTCCGCCTTCTCGTGAAACAAGTTTACTTCCAAGAAGGTGTAGGATCTAGGATACCGACTAGAGGGGGTGAATAGGCGGTTTAAAAACTAAAACCACAACACTAGAGAAATTTAATTAGAACCACAAGGAGAAATAAATCTCTACCTACTCTATTCATGTTGGGGTTTTGCGGCCTAGTGACAAGATAAATTGAAGAACCTCTAGAAATAGAATGCTCAAAATAAAGCGGAAAGGAAAATGAGGAAAGAGATAACCGAGCACAAGAGACGAATTTATCCCGTGGTGTCGATGACTTGCTCTGCCACCCCTAATCCACGTTGAGGTGGATTCAATGTTCAACCGCTCTCTATCAAGACACCTCTTGATCTTGAGCCTAGTTAGAACAAGAGAACCACTCCACACCTCGATTCCACTAGAGTTGTTTCATCATCTTGAGGTGAGCACAATACCTCTCACAACATGAACCGAGCCACGCACAATCTTCTGCGAGCTTCAACGGATTCTTCCACCACCAAGCCGTCTAGGAAGCGCAACTTCCAAGAGTAACAAATCAACCACTTGCTTGATGATTCCTAGTGCCACAAAGATCAAAACTCGATGTAATGCACTAGAAACTCTCAATTCACAAAGAATACCACCACTAAGTCAAGTGAGTGAGAGAGAGGTGAGAGAGCTCTATACAAGGGAGTATGAACCTTTAAAAGTGCCAAGAGAGGCTCTTCAACTCGGCTTGGAGTATAAATACTCCCTCGCACTAGCCGTTAGACACAAAACGCGTGCCTCGCGACCGTCCGCGATGGCCCCGCGGGGACGGTCCGCGTTTGAATTCCAACGGTAAATCGCCCTCGGTCAATCTGGCCGACCCGCGCGCGCGTAGGTCGGCGGACCGTCCGCGTACACGCGATGCGCTCCGTCGGGCCACGCGGACCGTCCCGCGCGTCGCTGCGGTGACCGTCCGCTTCCGGGAACCCGAGCAGCAACTCGTTCTCGTTGCAACAACGGACCGTCCGCGGCACCTCGGCGGGACCGTCCGCTCGTCTTCGGCGATCGTCCGCCCGTCTCCCTGCGTGATCGTCCGCCCGGAAGCGTTTTTCTCGAAAGCTACGAAACCCGCTTGTTAAATAAAAACCAACGACCCGCGGGACCGTCCGCCCGAAGGGGCCCAAGATCGTCCGCCTTGGGGTTTAAAACTTGTTTTTTCCTTTTGATTTTCAAAGAGAATCTTACCAAGAGAAAAGGCCACTCATCTAAATGCAATGCATACAAACTTTTGATCCAAGTGGCACTATGGAAAGTCAAGCCAATGAAATTGATCCCTCTTGATAGTACGGCTATCTATCCTATTAACCCGGTCATATAACATCCTCTAATCACCTTATGACCTAAGAAAGCAAAACCCTATCTTTTTACCTTTGCCTTGAGCCCTTTCCAACATAAGTCAACCAAGACCTTCTCATGTATCCCACATGATCTCATCGTTTCACCTAATTAACCTATTCTTATAACTCAAATAATAAAATTGTTAGTCCATAATGATTGTCATTAATTACCAAAACTCGAATTAGGGGCCTAGATGCCTTCAATCTCCCCTTTTTGGTAATTGATGACAATCATTTAAAGGAGTGATATAATAAAGGTTTTGTGTCTTGGAATCACTTACTCTTCTCAAATAAATTCAATAAGTATATAGAGTAATTGTCTCCAATAACAAGAAAATAGAGATAACTCCCCCTACATATGTGCATATAATTTCCATTTGATTTTCACATATATGCATAAATATGATAAATTTTGACGGAGTTTCCCTACAAAATAGAGATCAAAGCAACAACCACAAATATATATCCAAAGGGATTAAGGGTTAGCATCAAAAACTACTATAGAAACTAGAACAAAGCAAGATCATAATTAAAGAACCTCACAAGATAGCCACAAGTTCTAGTTCTCAAACACATCACACAACAAAACGTAAGTCTCACAAAAATTATTACAAGCCACACGAAGTTCATGCAAGACCGAAATTAAACATGTAAATGCAATGCAAAGAGTTCCAAATCCATGCAAGCAAAGTGAGCTCCCCCTAGAAATCACACACTCCTCCAAATCTCTCTCCCCCTTTGGCATCAAATACCAAAAGGGCCTAGTCATCCTGTGGCGGCGGCGGAGGAGGATAGAATGGCGGAGGGGGACAGAACTCTGGTGGTGGAGCAGGAGCCCGATAGTAATGATAAAAATGATCTCTGAAATCTCCAAAAGCCGTGTTCAGTGGCATGGACATCGTGGCCGAAGCCGTGTCCGCCGATCATGTAACCGCCGACATCGCTCGGAGGTGGACATCTGAGAGAATCTATCATTGAGGGCACTGAGATCATTCTGAAGATCAGTCTGCATTTCACCCAACCGCTGCATCATGGGATCATGCATAGTATTATAGACATGATGACCAAAGGTGTCCAGACTAGTATCAATTTGATGCCGAAAATTCTCGCCGCATAGTCCGAAAGGTGTCACCATCCGGTCGTCCATATGCCTCAAAGTGAGATTGAAACCCCGACCGCATTTGCCGAAACCGAGGGTTCATTGATCGTTGAATATTAGCAAAATAGGAATCAAAATATCCCGGCAGAGGGTCCCACCGTGGTTGCATAGGAGGAACCGGAGGAGGAGGCATAGCGTAAGTACCCTCATCAACATTAACATTTCCCAAGTTTCCAACATTTGCATTTTCATCATCACCACCATGAGCCTCAATATTTTCTCGCAATATTGTGAGCCTCTCGCTCCGTCCATAGGGTGTCAATGGCTTGTTCAAAAAGGCTTTAGCATTGTAAAATGGGCGATAAAGTTCATGCTTCACATCACATAACCCATTGAACCCTGTCTTTATCTTGATCAATGACATAATATAGGGGGCAAAATAGATACTATCTCGAACAAGACGTTTCTTGCAAATCATTTGATCAAGAATAAGTTTCACAACATCAAATCTAGTTCCATTCATAATATAATCAATCACATTCCAATAATGTTCCCGGACTTTATCCTTATTACCACTTTTAGGCATAAAAGTGTGCCTAATGATGTTGTTGATGGCTCGCTGGATGGTGTCTAAGTCCCGATGACAGCAGTTCATTATGGTTGCATTAAGAGTGCCGGGCTCATAAAATACAAACTTGTGTCTTCAAGAATATCCTCGTTATAAACATCAATACCCTCACTAAAATACTCATAGTTAAGATGATTAGCAACCGCAAATTCCGCAAATGTGGCTTCATACTCACTTTTACCACCATCCATCTCATTTTCTTCCCTATGAAATCCATTTCATAAGTTGCATAGAATTGTCTAACTATTGTATCATTCCAATCACATCTATCTTGAAGAAATGGTTTTAACCGCAAATTCTCAAATTTTGTTGCCACCCCAAAGAAGGACAGTTTTAGACTCAAGATAATCAAAATCAACCCTTTGATGGGAGAAAACCGTGCACTCCATCAAACTACTGAAAAATGCTTGTTCTTGCACAAGAGTGTGGAAGAATAAATTGTGGGTGTCACGGGGTTGATTATAAGCATTTTCATTTCTAGCAATAGCAAACTCTCTTTGAGTCCACTGCCTTCTAGGAGCTGTGTAATTAACCACATCAATGATTTCAACATTGTTACCTCCCCCCTTGACTTATCTCATCTTCATCCATCATGAATGAGGCACTTGCCGCTTCATCGGCGGATTGAAATCGCCGTCATTTGGATTGTCAAGTTCCTCTTCTTCCTCGCAGGTATCATCTTTTCTCCGCCTCTTCGATGTCCCAACATCCTTGCCCTTCTTCTTTGATGTGGCCTTTTTGGTCACCTTTTTAGTGAGAGAAGCTATAGCCTTGCGAGCATCGTCAAAACCATACATTTCAATGAGTATTAACTTTAGGAAGCAATTTGAATTGATAATGAACCCCATTTGAAAGGTCACCGTGCATGGGATCCTCGGCCGGGGCCGCGGGACCGTCCGCGAGGAGGCGGCGGACGGTCCGCCCGGTACCTGACGGCAGGCGCCCATGAACAGTGACACCAATCCTTTCCAACCTCATATCTTCATCAAAAAACGAAATTTCTTTACCAAAATTTTGCCACAACACTACATTGATACCCCAAACACATTCACCGAGCCAAAATCTTGAAATCATGGACGAATTTTAGATCACACCTCCAAACCCTAACCACCTCCTTGCTCAAAATCCAAGGGATAGACAGAGAGATTCGAAAAAATACCCGGATGACATGGTGGAGAATCTCGCGGAGAGTCCGGGAGGTGCTCGGACGGTCGGGGAGAGCTCGAATCAAAATCCCCAAGGTGGGAGCCTTTTCTTAGAGAGAGGGCAAGAAAGATAGAGAGGAGATGCCTTCATGCGGTTTGGGAGCGAGAAGGGAGGCGCCCAACAAAACTCGGCCGCGACCCGGGTCCCACCGCGCGCGCGGCGGGCGCGGACGGTCCGCAACACCCCCGCGGACGGTCCGCAAGGCGCGCGGACGGCCGGGCCCCGGGCGCGGACGGTCCGGCCCCGGGCGCGGACGGTCCGTTAAAACTTCCGAACGTCCAGAGCCGCACCCTTGCCCCACGAACCACGCGGACGGTCCGCGCTGCCCTGGCGGACAGTCCGCCAGGAGCAGCCGGACGGTCTGCCAAGTTGAGACGGACGGTCCGACCTCCTTTTTATTTTCAGCGTGAAACAACTTTAAAAAGTGATTTTTCATGGATTTCCTTTGGGATCATTGCTCAAGAATAATACGAGAAATTTATTTAAAGATGCAATGAGCTGAGTAATGCTAAGAAAATATGCAAAAGCAAGCTTTACGAAACTAAAAGACAAGAGATACGATAGAAATTAATAAGATAGATAGACAAAAGTATATGGATAAACACATGTGCTAGTTCTCAAGCCACATTTGAGATGTCAATCACATTTAGCTCATTTCTCAACTCCGCAAAACCGAGATTCATCCAAAGGCTTGGTAAATATATCCGCCAATTGATTGTCCGTGCTTACTCCATCAATCTTGATATCCCCTTTACCTACATGATCTCTAAGAAAATGGTGCGGATGTCAATATGCTTGGTTCTAGAATGTTGAACCGGATTGTTTGCAATCTTGATAGCACTTTCATTGTCACATAAGAGAGGAATTTCCTTGAATTTCACACCATAGTCAAGAAGGGTTTGCTTCATCCATAATAATTGAGCACAACAACTCCCCGCCGAGATATATTCTCGCTTCGGCGGTTGAAAGAGCCACCGAATTTTGCTTCTTAGATGACCAAGAAACAAGTGACCGTCCAAGCAATTGACAACCTCCGGAAGTGCTCTTTCTATCAACTTTGCAACCGGCATAATCCGAGTCCGAAAACCCTACTAACTCAAATTGAGCACCCTTTGGATACCAAAGACCAATGTTAGGAGAATACTTCAAATATCTCAAGATACGCTTTACGGCGGTCAAATGACATTCTTTAGGAGCGGCTTGAAATCTAGCACACATGCACACACTAAACATGATATCGGGCCTAGATGCGGTAAGATAAAGCAAACTACCAATCATGGACCTATAAATCTTAAGATCAACCGGTTTACCTCCCTCATCAAGATCAAGATGTCCATTAGTAGCCATAGGAGTTTTGATGGGTTTTGCATCTTCCATGCCAAATTTCTTTAAGATGTCCCTCACATATTTAGATTGGCAAACAAAAGTGCCTTCCTTCAATTGTTTGATTTGGAGACCAAGGAAGAAACTCAATTCACCAACCATAGACATTTCAAATTCCCTAGACATCATTTCTCCAAATTCTTTACAAAAATCTTCATTAGTTGAACCGAAGATGATATCATCAACATAAATTTGACAAATAAAGATGTCGTTTCCAATTTTCTTGGTGAACAATGTAGTGTCAATCTTTCCAATTTTAAAGCCATTTGAAAGAAGAAAGTCCCGAAGCCTTTCATACCAAGCACGAGGGGCTTGTTTCAACCCATATAATGCCTTAGATAGCTTGTACACATGATTAGGCTTTGTAGGATCTTCAAAACCGGGAGGTTGCTCAACATATACTAGTTCACTAATTTTCCCATTTAAGAAAGCACTTTTGACATCCATTTGATATAACTTGATGTTGCGGGAACAAGCATAAGCAAGCAAGATTCGTATGGCCTCAAGTCTAGCTACGGGAGCAAAAGTTTCATCAAAATCCAATCCCTCTACTTGAGTATAACCTTGAGCAACTAATCTTGACTTGTTCTTTACAACAATACCATCTTCATTTTCTTTGTTACGGAAGACCCATTTAGTACCAATAACATTATGATTCTTGGGTCTTTCAACTAACTCCCAAACTTCATTTCTAGTGAAATTATTTAATTCTTCTTGCATGGAAATAACCCAATCCGGATCATTAAGTGCTTCATCTACACGTTTAGGCTCATGGAAAGAGACAAAAGAATAATGTTGACAAAAAGAAGCAACACGAGATCGAGTTTGAACACCCTTACTAATGTCACCCATGATTTGATCAATGGGGTGATCTTTGGCGACTTGATGATGAATTCTTGGTTGATCAATTTGTTCTTGAGTTGATGGAGAAGGTGTGGTTATATGGACTATTTGATTATCTTCTTGAGATGAGTCATTATTGCTTGAGTTACCATCTTGTTCAACATGATCATTTGTTGTGGAAGTGGATGGGTTAGCTTCAATAGATACCAATGGATCTTCATCATCATCTTCTTCTTTAGGCATGATATCCCCAATTGCCATAGTCTTCATTGCTTTGCTTAATTTTTCGCCTCTCACATCATCTAAATTCTCTTTTTCATCTTGAGAGCCCAAAGTTTCATCAAATTGCACATCATATGCTTCCTCAACAAATCCTTTAGACTTGTTGTATACTCTATAGGCTTTGGAATTTGAAGAATATCCAAGAAGAAATCCCTCATCACATTTACTTTGAAATTTAGACAATCGAGATCCTTTCCTCAAGATATAGCACTTGCAACCAAAGACCCGGAAATATGAGATATTTGGCTTTCTTCCATTTAGAAGTTCATAAGGTGTTTTATTAAAGAATCTATGACAATATAACCTATTAGAGGCATGGCAAGCGGTGTTGATAGCTTCGGCCCAAAAAGAATCCGAAACTTTGTACTCATCTAGCATTGATCTTGCCATCTCAATTAAGGTTCTATTTTTCCTTTCAACAACACCATTTTGTTCCGGTGTATATGTAGTTGAAAACTCATGCTTGATTCCTTTCTCATCACAAAACTCTTCAACATTGGTGTTCTTGAACTCACTACCATTGTCACTTCTAACTTTCTTCAATTTTAGCTCAAATTCATTTTCGGCTCTTCTCACAAATGACTTGAAAATATCACATGTAATAGCTTTGTCATGAAGAAAGAATACCCATGTGTATCTTGAATAATCATCCACGATTACAAGACAATAGGTATTGCCACCAATGCTTCTATAGGTAGTAGGACCAAATAAATCCATATGTAGTAATTCCAATGGTCTTGAGGTTGACATAGTACTCTTGCTAGGATGTGAGTTGGCAACTTGCTTTCCGGCTTGACAAGCACTACATAATTTATCTTTCTCAAATTTCACATCTTTCAAGCCAAAAACTAAGTCATGTTTCACCAATCGGTTGAGTTGTTTCATACCAACATGGCCAAGTCTTCTATGCCATAACCATCCCATAGAGGCCTTTGAGAATAAGCAAGTAGTCAAATTTGCCTTTTTCGATGAGAAATCCACTAGATATAAGCTCTCATGACGAAAACCCTTAAAAATAGAATCTTTCCCATCAAGTGAGGTTACCTCAAAATCATTACTAGTGAAAGTACATTTATAGCCATTATCACAAAGTTGAGCAATAGATAGCAAGTTGAAATTAAGAGAATCAACTAACAAGACATTAGAGAGATTATAATCTTTAGAGATAGGTATTTCACCAATGCCTTTTACGCCTCCTTTGCTATCATCTCCAAAAATGATGTTATCAAAATCGGAAATGTCTTCATCAAGATGAGAGAATATTTTCCTTTCACCGGTCATGTGGTTTGTACAACCACTATCAATTACCCAATGTCTTCCTCGGCTTTATAGTTCACCTACAAAAGAAATTACTTTGTTTTAGGTACCCAAATTTTCTTGGGTCCTTCAATGTTAGTGACCAAAATTTTAGGCACCCAAATAGATTTCTTTTTACTACTACCAAGAGAGCGACCAACATAATGAGCACAAACAACACCCTTTGAATCTTTGTTAAGAATATAGGAAGGATCAAAGGATACGGTCTTCTTGCTCTTGCATTGGTGATTCACATCAACCTTAGTCTTACACTTATGACACGTCTTCATCTTTTCTTCTTCCTCAAATGACACACTTGAATTAATAAAGACACTTTTCTTAGAAATGAAAGCCTCTTTTCCTTTCTTGGGCAAGTAACCAAGTGCATCTTTATTTAAGGTGAATTTTTGATTTGTCCAAATATGATTAAACCGTACATGACTTCCAAAATATCGTGCAAGATCATTAGATAAGCACTCAATCTCTTTTTTTAAAGATTCATTCTCCAATAATAGAGAGTCATAAGACATATCCTCACTAATGCAAGAGCTAGTGCTTGTGCTACAAGATGGGTTAGATGAACAAAGAGGAGCATTCAATATATTACATTCAACACCCATACTCATTTTGCCTTTGACATCTTGTGCAAGGAGAGAGTTGTGAGCTTCCTTAAGCTTCTCATGCTCATCTTTTAGAGTTTCCCAAGAAATGTTAAGTGTTTCATGGGAAGTCTTTAGATTTTCATGAGTAGTCTTTAGCTCCTCAAAAGAATTTTGAAGTGAAATATTTTTCAACTCCAAATCCTTCAACTTTGATCTCTCCAAGCGCAATTTGTCATCGGACTTAATAATCATGGCGACAAGATCATCATAAGATAAAGCATTATCATCATTATCACTATCACAATCATCATCGTCATCGTCGATTATTACCTTAGATTCACCTTTTGCCATGAGACAATATGGCTTAGAGAAGAGTGAAGGCGCTTCCTTAATAGCAACCCCGGCAAGTCCTCTTGAAGGCTTGTCATCATCTTCTTCATCGGAGCTTGCATCGAATCCCACTCAACAAAATATGCTTGACCATTCTTCTCCTTCTTATAGTATTTCTTCCTTTTAGGTACACTCTTCTTGTCTTTCTTCTTGCCATATTTGTCTTCTTTCTTGTTTGGACAATTAATTGATATATGTCCAATTTCACCACAATTGAAGCAATCTTTTCCTTCAAAAGGATTCTTCTTTGAAGATTGCCCCATCTTGCCAAACTTCTTCTTCTTCATGATTCTTTTAAGTCCTTTTACAATAAGAGCCATTTCTTCATCGGAGTCAATATCTTGGTTCTCATCATCATTTTCCTCTTGAATAGCCTTGGCCTTGAGAGCAATATTTTTCTTCTCTTCATTGATTGATTGGCCTTGAACTTCCTTTTGTGATTGCTTGAATAGATCATGAGTTTGCACTTCACCAAGCACCTCCGTAGGAGTCATCTTGCTCAAATCACTCCTCACAAGCAAGGTCACAATTGTCTCATATTTTGCCGGAAGGCACCTAAGGAACTTGTGAGAGAAATCTTTGTTTGATACATCAAAATCAAGACACTTGAGTTCATTCACTATATCATTCAACCGGTTGAACATAGTTGAAACATCTTCATCCTTCTTCATGGTGAACTCATTGAACTTTCCCTTATACACATAAAGTTTTGCCTCCTTAACCGTAGATGTTCCCTCATAAATTTCCATAAGTTTCTCCCATATCTCATTTGCCTTCTCAAGTCCCTTCACTCTATTGAATTCACTAAGAGCAAGAGCATTGTAAAGTACACTCAAAGCTCTATCATTGAGTTTTTCATTTTTATCATCTTGATCCGTCTTATTCTTAGAATCCAAAATGACATATCCTTCCATTACAATCTTCCATAATTCTCTTCCCAAGGCCTTAAAGTGAACCTCCATTCTTTTCTTCCAATAGTCATAATTGTTCCCATCAAAGACCGGTGGCTTCCCAACATGAAACTTATCCTCCTCACCCATTTATCCTACTCCGAGATGGTTAAATCTCTCAAATAAGGAGTCCTTGGCTCTGATACCACTTGTAGGATCTAGGATACCGACTAGAGGGGGGGTGAATAGGCGGTTTAAAAACTAAAACCACAACACTAGAGAAATTTAATTAGAACCACAAGGAAAAATAAATCTCTACCTACTCTATTCCTATGTTGGGGTTTTGCGGCCTAGGGTGACAAGATAAACAGCAACCTCTAGAAATAGAATGCTCAAAATAAAGTGCTTGAAAGGAAAATGAGGAAAGAGATAACCGAGCACAAGAGACGAATTTTATCCCGTGGTGTCGATGACTTGCCGGTCACCCCTAATCCACGTTGAGGTGGATTCAATGTTCAACCGCTCCTCTATCAAGACACCTCTTGATCTTGAGCCGGTTAGAACAAGAGAACCACTCCACACCTCGATTCCACTAGAGTTGCTCTTTACCGCTCCGGTGAGGTGAGCACAATACCTCTCACAACATGAAATCCGGAGCCACGCACAATCTTCTTGCGAGCTTCAACGGATTCTTCCACCACCAAGCCGTCTAGGAAGCGGCAACTTCCAAGAGTAACAAATCAACCACTTGCTTGATGATTCCCTAGTGCCACAAAGATCAAAACCTTGATGCAATGCACTAGAAACTCTCAATCTCACAAAGAATACCACCACTAAGTCAAGTGAGTGAGAGAGAGGGGTGAAAGAGCTCTACAAGGGAGTATGAACCTTTAAAAGTGCCAAGAGAGGCTCTCCAACCCCGGGCTTGGAGTATAAATACTCCCCCTTTCCGATACTAGCCGTTAGACACAAAACGCGTGCCTTGCGGACTGTCCGTGATGCCCTCGCGGACGGTCCGCGTTTGAATTCCAACAGTAAAATCGCCCGGTCAACGGCCGGGACGGCCGCGCGTAGGGCCGGGCGGACCGTCCGCCAGGGCCACGCGGACGGTCCGCCCGGGCCACGCGGGACCGTCCGCCGGCTGCCGTGGGACCGTCCGCTCCGGGACCCCGAGCAGCACCTCGTTCTGTTGCAAATAACGGACCGTCCGCGGCACCTCGCGGACCGTCCGCTTGGTCCCCGGCGGACCGTCCGCCCGGTTCCCGCGGACCGTCCGCCCGAAGCGTTTTTTCTCGAAAACTTTTGCCCAAAACTCGGTTGTTAAATAAAAACCAATGACCCGCGGACCGTCCGCCCGAAGGGCCCGGACTGTCCGCCGAAGCCGTAAAACTTGTTTTTTTTTCTTCGATTTTCAAAGAGAATCTTTTACCAAGAGAAAAGGCCACTCATCTAAATGCAATGCATACAAACTTTTGATCCAAGTGGCACTATGGAAAGTCAAGCCAATGAAATTGATCCCTCTTGATAGTACGGCTATCTATCCTATTAACCCGGTCATATAACATCCTCTAATCACCTTATGACCGGTAAAAGCAAAACCCTATCTTTTACCTTTGCCTTGAGCCCTTTCCAACATAAGTCAACCAAGACCTTCTCATGTATCCCACATGATCTCATCGTTTCACCGGACTAACCTATTCTTATAACTCAAATAAAATTGTTAGTCCATAATGATTGTCATTAATTACCAAAACTCGAATTAGGGGCCTAGATGCCTTCGGAAGGGGAGCATTGCTGGTTGCTCCCTATGCCTACTTTGTCTTTTGTTGGTACTAATCTTTTGCAGGGTAGTGTTACCAAATATTATGTGTCATCCGATCCAGATGCTTACATGCTCGCTAAATTTTATATGCAAGATGACATATTCACCAATTGGAGACATGGTGGCATTCCTCCTCACAATAATTTTGATTTCTTTGGTTTTCGAAATCCCGTTCGCTCTTGTGTTGTGCAGGATCGGTTCCAAGTACAATCGACGCCGAGGACGGCTTTTCATCAAGAAGGGGAGAATGATGAGGACATGACACTCATGCATACGACCATGATTGGTGCATGGAATGGAGTAGAAGAAGTCCAACAAGGGTTTCCAAGTCAACAAGTAGGTCCAAGGTTGATCCGGTTCGAGTCCCCGAGGTGGAGGCCAAAAGCAATTCAAGTTCAAGTCCAATTCGGAGTCCAGGAGCAGTGCGCAATAAAACGGACGCCCAGGTCGCATACGGAGTCGGTTTTGGACGTTCTATATATGGTTGGAAGCAGAATTTCATAGAGCTTCCAATGGCACCGGTCTCATGCCAAAATTCTTTCCGAGTCAACGGGAATCGTCGAAACAAGTTGACGTCCAGAATCTGCCAAAGTGTTGCGTCGACAGTTTGGTTGGGCTTTAGGCCCAAGTTGAGGGCGCCCCTCCTAGGTCGCCCCAAACCCTAGGAAGCCCCCCTCCTCTTATACTCAGTAGCCGCCACCTTAGAAACTCGGGTTTTGCTTAAGTCATTCGTCAAGAACAGTTCACCGCTTGATCGGTCAAGAACAGTTCGCCGCTTGATCGGTTTGTGAGACCCCAACTTGTGAGCTTAATCATTCATCTGCAATTTTCCAGATTGTGTTTCTTTCTTGTTCTTGCTTGTGTCTTTCGATTCTCAGGCAAGGATTAGCCCTCGTGGCGAGGTCAATCGTGCTGCAGTGCATGGTTGATAACCAGAGGAGAAGTGGTGCTGCGATTGCGGGGTTCTAGTCGTGTTGATCGGAAGCCGGATCGTTTGTGTGACATCTCCACTAAATCGATAGCTATCTCCACCTGACGGAAGATCGGGAACCCACGTCCCCATTAGTTTGGTTCAAAGAATCGGATCCTTTCTGGTGGCCACTGGCCAGCGTCTTGCTCCGTCGCATCGCGTAATTGCATTGGCATCAGGTTCTACCTAGACTCCACACGCTTGCTGCCCTTCTCAACGTCACCTAGGCTTTGCAACAATCATATTCCATAGTCAAACTGAGGTCGTCGGTCTATCTTCAGTCCCGGAGTATGTGGTAATGCCGTAATGGTGTGTCAATCCATTGTTGAATGTGAATCCGCTACGAATGAGAATCACTTGAGATGGCAGCTGCGATCCGGGCTGCCGCTGTGCTGTTCGCGCAGTGCAGTCACTTCCACATTTGCTATGTGGGCGTCGTGTTCCTTGATTGCCCGTGCCGTCGTGTTCGTAGTGGTTTACTATACTCGCCATCATCTGTTCCAAAAACCCTCGAACGAAACGCGTTTTGGCCGCGGGACCGTGCCTGCCGACAGCGCACAGCGCAGCGCTTGTGCTGCCGACCCCGACCAGCGAGGTAGCGATCACCGATCATCAACCAATCAGGTATACTTCGCCGTTAAGTCTTCGGCATGTTCCGTAGTCAAAAGAGCAAGATAATCATTGTCAGCGCTGATCATCCTGTTTGGCTCAACAATTTTTTTTATCACGTTGCTTTTGTTTGTATACCACTCGGATGAGAGTGCTAAATTATCTCTGCAATTATTCTTGTGACAAGTTTGCAAGAAACCATTATTCAAAGCGGTCCCAAATTTTTATGCAAGTTCTCAAGCCAATCCACACATGGCAACTGAGAAGTGATATGAAGGATTCCGGAAAACTCCAATTAAAAAAGGATTCTGGAAAACAAAATACGGTTCTCTTCTTAAAAAAAAACTCCACCAGGAGACCTGCTTGAGCCAGCCAGCAGCAGTTACGGGTGTCACGTACGCGTGAGATCAGCGTCTCGTGCATCCTACGGCCGACCGCTTTTCCTTTTTTTTTTGTCCTCTACTCAAAAGCGCAAGCCACCCCTGCGCTTCCGCTCCGCCCCTCTCGTTTCTCCCCCTTCTCTCTCCCTCCACGCCGCCTCTGCTCGCCGTCCCAAATCGGCTCACCGGCCGCGCCAGGCTCCCCGCCTCCATGGGCCTCCTCTCCAACAGGTTACCCTTCAGACTCCATCCTTCTCTGTTTTTCTGTTCCTAGATCCATCGGTATTGGCCAGATTGATCTCTGCAGTGCGCGGTTATATTTTCTCCTCTTTTTGAGATTTTTTCCCCCTTAATAGGATTGGGAAGGAGAGCCTCAAGGAGGGGGATCACATCTACTCGTGGAGGACTGCTTGGGTCTACGCGCATCACGGTGCGTTTCTTTGTCTATTGTTCGCCCCGTTGTTTTCGTACTTTTGATTGATGATCGGATCGGATTGATTTGGCTAGGTTTTGGGCTCATGGATTTACGAAATGTGTGACTCATCCATCTGTCTCAATGTCTCGTGCTGTTAGATAACGGCTAAACTAGTTGATGCGTGTATACCTCAATACAGATATTAATTGGGTATTTTTGGTTTAGCAGTGGATTCATTCGAACTAATTGTGCCTGCTAATATTGTTCAGAATGGGATCTCGTTAGCTGTTTGGGTTGGGATTGGTTCTCTGAACATATCTTGTACACCAGAACCGTTTTGTGAGCATAACCACAGACATTTGGCTTCTGCATCATCAGCATAGATGATTTTTTCTAGATGCTGCCCATGGTTTGGTTTGTAGCACCATCCTCTAAAATCGGAAGTTCAAGCTTAATAGTAGTATGTTGGACAGAACTAAATAGATAAAATCCTATGGAGATTCATTCCTTCCAAAGGGGCCTAAGTTGGCTGTGCTTATTTGCTTTGCTTGTTCTTTTTTGTTTTTATTTGCCATTCCCTAAATTTTCTCTTTGCTGTTACTCGCAGGCCCTAAGAGTTGAATGGATTAAACTGGAAATTTTAGGAGTATAAACTAGTTTCAAAAGTGCATCTGTAAAATTAAAACTTCATTTTTTTATATTACTCAGACTAAAAGATTTTGAATATGTACATAATACAGTGCATTGGAACTGGTGTTCTTGATTTTGCTTGGTAGTAGATGGTTGGTAACCGATGCTGCACTTAGATTAATGTAGCTGCATGATCATATCATCCAATTCCTTCATACAAACTGCATAGGCAGTTAGATTAACCCCCCCCCCCCCCAGTGTCAGGAGAGTTGCCCATCATTAGTTAGGCAGAATAAAGTATCCGATTACATTATAGGAAATGGAAACAGCACGGACCTCACGACCCCTAGCTAAATGGAAAAGTAAGCAGCAGAAGCTAAAGGAACAACCAGAACCAGTGTGAATCGAAATAGTTTCAGTGCTTTGTACGATGCATAAATTTGATGAGATTTGGTTGACCACCAGTTGATATGCAAAAATAAACTACAGCAGATTATATGTTTATTGATATAGTAACAATATAGTGGTTGTAGGATATGATCTGGTTTGGAAATTTTTTTTTATGTACCATCCATTGTCATGTTATCTGTTATATGCCACTCACTGTGTCACTGACATGTGATCCAACCTCTGAACCCAACCCACCAATGAGGCATTTTTTCAAGTTTTCAATGCATGCATTTTTTTTGAGGTTCCATTCACAGTAATATTTTGCAGAGGTAACCATACTTTTCTCGCAGGAATATATGTGGGTGATGATAAGGTGATCCATTTTACAAGAGGAAGGGACCAGGAGGTTGGAACAGGAACTGTCCTTGATGTTATTCTTGTGAGTTCTGCACCAAAACGGAGTGACACGCCATGTACAGTATGCACCAACGAAGGCAATGACAGCAGCACGGAGACAAATGGCGTAGTATCCTCTTGTCTGAACTGCTTCCTGGCTGGGGGTGCCCTCTACCGTTTTGAGTATGCAGTCAACCCAGCTCTCTTCATTGCCAAAGCGCGTGGAGGGACATGCACGCTTGCTCCCTCTGACCCTGATGAGGCGGTGATCCGCCGTGCCAAATACTTGCTGAGCAACGGTTTCAGGTGCTACAATCTGTTTAAGAGCAACTGTGAGGACTTTGCGATATACTGCAAGACTGGCCTCCTCGTGGCGGAGCGGGGTGTTGTTGGGCAGAGCGGGCAGGCCATCTCTATCATCGGTGGACCTCTCGCTGCAGTGATCTCAACCCCGTTCCGCCTGGTCACCACAAACATCTACGGAATGGCAGTGATGGCCGTCGGGGTGTACTGTGCCAGCAGGTATGCAGCCGACATTGGCAACCGCCGTGATGTGGTGAAAATGGAAGTCGAGGACCTGACTGCAGGACTGGCCAGTGGCAGGATCCGTGCGATGGAAAACATCGCCCAGCTGGTGGTTCCTGCAGAAAGCCTGGTAGCTTAAAAATGCAGCACTGTTGTAACATCTGGAAGATTTGCATCTGTCAAGACCTTTACTGCTGAACTCTGTTGTTTGGTCTTTGTGTTCAAAATCTGCTGAAACTCTGTTGAAGTGAGGTTCCCATTCGGAGATGTGTCTATGAGTATATCCTGTATCACTTGCCGGTGTTGTGCATCAAGATTAAAAAACTGTTGTCTTGTTCGTGATATCGAACTTGACTACTTAGTGCCAAGGAAACTTTGTTTATACTATGACGCAGCTTGTGTTTCTGCCGTCAGTGAATTTTAGATTTTTCTCGCGAGCAGGGCCGGACTACCGAGGGGCCTCATTCTGGTAGCCGAAATTTGTGCACGACAACGACCTTTCTTTGTTGATAAGTATTGCTGACACTTGCGGTTGCGTCAACTGGTGCCTGAGCTATTATTAACCCAAAAAAAAGTGCCTGAGCTGCCGAGATACAATATTTTTTATTTTGGCTGCTATTAGTACTGTGGATTATTATGATTTATGATAGAGATTAGAGCAGTTCTGCCTATTCTGGATCATGGCCAATTGAATCGTCTTATCCTTCGGAGTGCTTCTGTGCGAGCATCACTTGACCCTCGACCGACTCGAATGGCCGAATCATGCTTGCATATACTTGTTGAGACACGTGTTCCTTGTGCTGTAGTACGATAAGGTGGGTGTGCAACTATTGTCAATGACTACGACACAACGAGTACGCCCTTGTCATCTTAAAAAAAGGAAAAAGAAAGAAAGCAAGCAAGCAACCTTGCTCATACGGGCAGCGGTAATGTGCGAGTGTGACTGCAGGAGGATCAAGGACGTTTACGGAATCCAGTAAGCAGTTGGGAATTGTTGTTCATCTCCTAATCGTTTTGTGGCACAGGAACGGGAACTGTCGATCGGTCCGCCACGGCCCACGTGGTTACGGGAGCCGGCCCGTTTAGTTCCTTGTTAGAATTTTATGTGCACTCTTAAAGTTTATTAGCAGTATATTGGTAGAATAATTACAAACCTAATTATACAGTGGACTGGAGACAAATTCATTAAGTCTAATTAATCTATCATTAAAATTAATTATTGTAGCATGACGTTGTCTAATCATGACATAATTAAGTTGTTAGATTCGTCTCAAAATTAAGGTAGCAGTTGTGGAATGAGTTTTATCATTATCCGCATTTAATACTCCTAATTAGTATTCGAAGATTGACGTGACACACAACTAAACAGTGGTGCTCCAAAACCGTCTCTGCCGTCTTTCAAGTTTCCACCTTCCGTTGGACTCATGCAAGCTTTCGTCAAAAATATGCACCAAAGCTCCTCTGTTTCCATTTTTCATGGTTGAGGGTTGATGTGCCTCTAATGTACAAGTGTTGTTATTATAATCTAACAAGATGATAACATCAAAAAATTCTAAGTAAACGATAGATACGAAGATTTGTCGCTGCACATAGATAATATGCACCAAAGCTCCTCTAACTTAGTTGGAGCAAATTTATGAAACTAGTTTTTAAAAAAAATCCTCTCGATGGTCTTGCCGTGGTTCGGGGATTTTTTTAACCCAAAGTCCCAAAGAAAGTTGCTTCTCTTAATGAAAACTTGTGGGGTCTCTTCACCCTACCAGGCTTAATTTTTTGCACATAGATAATGAGGAAGTAAGGTTGAAGCAAGGACACATAAGAATCTTGAAGCTTAGTTTATCTAGTTTTCTTGTTTGTGTTCCTAATATTGACACACGAAGTGAACTCTTGTAGTTTTGACGCGCTCTCTCTATATATCCACTTTTGCCTATAGATACCAGATTTTAATCCATTATCTAAAAAAGTGCTCGTGTTGCAGAGTTGTGCGCGGTAACGTGGTCACGACGACCATCACCGACCGGTCTTCAACCTGTCGTCAACGGAATGGTCCCAAGGGGAATGCGGTGGTCGAAATGGGATGGTTACGCAAGGAATACATGTTTGTGGGCTAAGGAAGATGTTGAATTTGACACCTTAAAAATTACGGTAATGCTTGGTTACGGACGTCCGACGCCTGGGAGAAATATCGGACGCCCGCCCAGCACAACCACACAACCACTCGATGCCTTATCTTTATCTTCTCACCTCTGCTCCAGCAGACCAACAAGCCACCGTATTCTTTTTCCTCTCGCGAGCCTTCCAGCCGATGCGCTTGCCGGCGGCCGTATGGAGCTCCACCGCAAGCTCCGCGCCGGAGGAGGCGGTCGCAGGGAGCTCCGTCGTGAGGTCCGCGCGGGAGGCGGTGGGCGCATGGAGCTCCGCCGCAAGCTCCACGCCGCAGAGGCGGCCGCGGGGAGCTGCGCCGTGAGCCACGCGCCGAGGCCGCGAGGGGTGGAGCTCCCCCGACGGAGCGGCCCCGCCGCCCCGGGCCGACGAGGTGGAGCTCCCCGACGGGCGGCCGCATCCCGGGCGGACGGGAGCTCCTCCATGGGGAAAGAGAAGAGGGAGGCGACGACGACGACCTCCACGGCGCGCACTCGAGGGAGGCCTCGATTCGGCCGCGGGGATCTCGACCGGGGAGGAACATGGCGTGAGGGTGAGCTCTCTACGGCGAGCGGCGCTCCTCGCTCCTCCGCCATGTGTGCTGGAGGAGCTCGCGGGGCTCGTGGTAGGTTTTCTGGTGCATGTTGCAAGCGTATGTCCCACGTGTTTCAGATGTCTCACAAAGATGTTGCAAGAGTTTCGTGCGGATGTTGCAAAACTAGATCTAGATTTTTCAACATTGCGGATGTTGATCCCCAACACAAACGTTTGATTCCTGATGTTGCAACTATTTGTTTTCGAATGTTGCGGATGTTGCAACTACTTGTAACATATTTTTGATGTTGCAGACATTAATTTTTAGATGTCGCGAATGTTGAGTTTTGATGTTGCAGACATGTTGTGTGTTGTGTCCAGGGGGTAGGCCCTCTGATGTTGGATGTTGCAACCATTAATTTCGATGTTGCAGATGCTGAGTCTCGATGTTGCAGACATGTTGTGTGTTGTGTCCAGGGGGTAGGCCCTCTGATGTTGGATGTTGCAACCATTAATTTCGATGTTGCAGACGCTGAGTCTCGATGTTGTTGTTGGTTGTTACAAACATTGTTTTTTCAATGTTGCAGATGTTGCGTTTCGATGTTGCGGACATTTGATGTTGGGTGTTGTGTCGAGGAGAAGGGAGAAGATGCTCCTGATGTTGGATGTTGCACGCAACACGGGTCGCAACATGGCCGCAATATAGTCGCAACATGGTCGCAACATGGGAGAGGAGAGAAGAAAAACTCCTGATGTTGGATGTTGCAAGCAACCACGTTCGCAACATTTTCGCAACACGTTCGCAACACGCTCGCAACATTTACTTGGTGGACTTTAGATCTAACGGCTGAGGATTGAGCATCCTAAGATCTAATGGCCACGAACCCGTCCGATCCTAGCGCCCGGATCGGACATCCGGGCGCTAGTAGCTCTGTAAAAATTAACATGTGACTCTTGCTAATTTAGATGAATACAAATTACATCATTCCATCGAAATGTATGACGACAAACTATCATCCAAAACAAGTTTTGCAACTTAGAGTCAATAAAACATTAATTTTATGCTAAACATAATATTTAATTATGTGATTCGAAATAAAAAATATACAAAAATGTGTATGAGTAATGTATACTAATTATTAATTAAAAATCAATCATACGACAAAGATAAGTACAACTATGTGAATATTATTTTCAAAGTATTAAGTAAATAAGAGAGTAATAAGGTAAATATACTTTTTATTATTAGTTACTAATTCAATTTGTAAATATTTTCGAATGCAATATAGTTGTTAAAAATTAGCACGTGTGGGAGCACGTTGGTGTGTTACTATAAAAAAAAGTAGTGGGCGTTGTCTATGATTCGACTCCTCGAGGGACTAGTATAATATTGGACCGTCGTGGTACTCTTCTCTTCCCAGTGGTCCAAGGGGTTCCGATAAGTATGGTGACTTAAAGTGTAAAAAGTGCAAAATAAGTCACTTGTGAAATCACACAATCATGACTTAAAGTGGTGTGACTTATAAGTCCCATAAGTAGCTCCACCCTTACTTAGTGACTTATTTTCACTTTTTCCCTATAGTACCTTGTGTGGAGCCCACTGACTTACAAGTCACTGCAACCAAACAGGCCTGACTTACGCCCTGTTCGCTTGGCTTATCAGCCACCAGCCAGCAGTACTTTTCTCTCACAACAAACCAGCCATCAGTACTTTTCTCTCACAACAAATCAGCATCAGCCATCAGCCACCAGCCAAACGAACAGTCTGTTAAAGTGACCTGACTTATAAGTTGGGTGACTTATAAGTCACCCTACTTATGGGAACCAAACATAAGTAGGGTGACTTAAAGTGTAAAAAGTGCAAAATAAGTCACCTGTCAAACCAAACAACTCTGACTTAAAGTGCTTCAACTTATAAGTTGCATAAGTAGCTTCACCCCTACTTAAAAGTGACTTATTTCCACTTTTCCCTCTACCACCTTATGTGGAGCCCACTGACTTATAATTCACCGCACCTAGACATGACTGACTTAGATCCAACTGAGATTTATGAGAACCAAACATGCCCTTAACTTGTGACATTTCACTGATTCGACTAGGAGGGTCGTTCTCGTACTGTTAACACAGGAAAAGCTCAAATGGTCCACGTTGCTTGTTTTGGCCTTTTGGGGAAGATACAAAAGAGGCTAAAGAGGGAGAGAGAGGGAGAGAGGCTAAAGAGGGTGAAAGGTAAAAAAAAAAGGCTAAACAGAGAAAGCTCAAATGGTCCACGTTGCTTGTTAGAGAGAGAAGGGGAGGATGACACAGTCTATCAAAAAAGAATGACGTTTTAGAATTCAAAATTTGTCAAAAAGAATGACGTTTTGCTTAATTTGGCATGTCTACATGTGCATGTAGACATGCAACAATCAATTAGCACATAATATGGCAAATAAATATGAGCAATTGAGGTCATTTCACCTCCTCACTAGTCTGCCTTTAAATTTCCAGAATCATTTTTTTTACGAGTCACGACGAAAGACGGGTACAGCCACAATTTTCACGCCATCCGTCAAGTAAGTGGTGGACGCTGGACGGGACCACGACTGGATATCATCATCTCGCCTCATCTCATTTGGCGCATCGCATCTTCAGTTCTTCACCTAGCAAGTAGCAACAGGGCCACAGGGGTAAAGAACCTGCATCTCCTCGTGGTTTGCCTGTTTGAGCATGTTAATGGCGACACAGTTAGAGTGGACATGTCCGGAACACACGAATTTCAAGTGGAAAATCTAGTAGTACAGACGAGTTTAATTAACCTGTGTGTTGATTTGTTGCAGAGAGCAGCAAAATCAGATTCAGCGCCGCCCATTCGATAGATCATGTCCGCCACCACGAGAGCCGGCGGCGGAGTGGGAGGCTACGACCGCCAGCGCGAGCTGCAGGCGTTCGACGACACCAAGGCCGGCGTGAAGGGCCTCGTGGACGCGGGCGTCACGGCCGTCCCCGCCATCTTCCACCACGCGCCGGACCCCCTCCCGGTGCTGCAGCCGGCGTCCGGCGGCGGCAGCAACAACGTGGCCGGGACGACGACCATCCCGGTGATCGACCTGTCAAGCCCGCGGCGGGACGAGCTGGTCCGCGCGGTGAAGGCGGCGGCGGAGACGGTGGGGTTCTTCCAGGTGGTCAACCACGGCGTGGCCGGCGGGCTCCTGGCCGAGACGCTGGCCGCGGTGCGGCGGTTCAACGAGGCGCCCGCGGAGGCGAAGCGGCCCTACTACTTCCGGGGCAACGCCCGCAAGGTGAGGTTTAGCTCCAACTTCGACCTGTTCCAGGCGCCGGCCGCCAACTGGCGCGACACCCTCTTCTGCGACGTCGCGCCGGACCCGCCGCGGCCGGAGGAGCTGCCCGAGGCCGTCAGGCACGTGATGGTGGAGTTCGGCGACGCGACGCGGGCGCTGGCGGAGCGGCTGCTGGAGCTCCTGTCGGAGTCCCTCGGTTTGGCACGCGATCGCCTGAGGGAGATGGGCTGCGCGGAGGGCCTCGGCGTCGCGAGCAACTACTACCCGCCGTGCCCGGAGCCGCACCTCACGCTCGGCAGCACCAGGCACACCGACGCGTCTTTCCTCACCGTGCTCCTCCAGGACGACATGGGCGGCCTCCAGGTGCTCGTCGATCAAGGTGACGGCGGCCGCCGGGGCTGGCTGGACGTGCCTCCCTTGCCCGGCGCGCTCGTCATCAACATCGGTGACCTTCTTCAGGCATCCTCTCGATCACACTGCTTCTTCATCTCTCGATCAGTTAATTTGCCAGTAAATTGTTTACTCCTTCCATTCTTATATTATATGATTGATATCTCGTTCTCCAATGCACAGCTTGTTAGCAACGGCAAATTCAGGAGTGTGGAGCACCGGGTTTTGGCGAACAAGAGGAGGGACACGGCGCGGGTTTCGGTGGCCGCGTTCTGCAGCACGGACGTGATAAGGTCCACGAGGGTGTATGGCCCTATCGAAGAACTCACGTCGTCGGATGGCAGCGATCCGCCGCTTTACAGGAGCATCACCATCCACGAGTACCTCGCGCACTTCCTCAAGAAAGGCCTGGATGGTCGCCACACGCTGGACCACTTCCTGGTGGTGCAGCCGACTCCTGCTACCGTGTAGTCGTGTAGATGCCTTGCCATGCCTGCGGCCACTGCTTCTCAAATGGAATTTGGAGTTGTTCTGCGAATAATAAAAAAAAGAGTCCACCAAATAAGGGCATGTACAGCGCGTCTATAGAGCTACGTATTTGCAAAAAACACCCTGGGTCTCCCTACCGACGGGCTCAGCGTCGCTAGCCCAGGCGACGCCCGCGTCCCGTTCCCCGATGTGGAGTAGACACGCAGGCACCGGGCTGTAGAGGTCGTCGGTTCCGAGCGGTGGCGACCTGTATCTCGCGCGCCGCACCTGAAATCCTCCACCGGCTGCATGTTCTTCGCGCCAAGCATCAGGAGCGGGCGGAGCGGGGAGGACAATTCTCTCATCTTCACCGCAGGTCACCCATGTGCTACACGGAGAGGCGAAGCCCCACGGGGGTGCGCGTGGTGAGCTCCAGCATGAGCTCGCGCCAAACAGCTCCCCTCGCCGGGCAGCTCCCTCGTCCACCGCCGCCGCGAGCCCCGCCTGCGCGCCAGCTCCGCAATCCAAGAAGAAGCAATCCAAGCTTCGTCGCTGTTGTCTTCCGCCTCAGCTCCGATTTCCGGCCACCTCTGTCCAAATTTGTCACCAATCGACCAAGAACAGCAAGAACCAATCAAAACCTTGGGTGGAAAAGGAAGGGGATTGAAATCTAATCTCGTGGCTCCAAGAAATTGGCCAGTTGTAGTCGATCTGCAGGCACGATTTACGCCTGCCGTGAGGGAGCAGGGACAGCTTTGCCCTACCTCTCGCCGGCGCCCAAGCTTCGCAGCTCTCTCCACCCCGGTCACCGCGAGCCCCGCTGCGGGCTGCTCCGTCCCGGCCACCGCGGTGCTTGCGATGTGGGCTCCTGGAGCCGCCGCTCTACTTGCGGCGCGGCCACCCGGAAACTCGAGCCGACGGGCCGATGGCCGCAGCCGTGCTTGCCTCGCACACGGGCGAGTGCGTTGAGTGGAGGGGATTGAGATAATGTTGTCAGCGTTGAGTGAAGAGGAAGGTGAGAGTGAGATACCGATGCAGGGAAAGGAGATGTGAATCCCATGTCTCATATTGTCAAACGTATTCTATCATTATAAAAAGCCACACAATAGTTTACAAAATACTTGTACAGCTGATCTTAACTACATACGAAATATTAATTTGCTCTCTCTTATTCATACTTAATATCATTTAATCAAATAGCCACACAATGATATCGACAATGCATTTGTAGTTGATTTTAAACTACATGCAAATATATTGTATCAAGTAGCCACACAATCGTATACAAAAATGCATCTGTAGTTGATCCTAAACTACATGCAAAGCATTAAACAGTTTAGAGACGATCTCTCTGTCTATGGGTTGTACGAGCTGTCTGTACACCTGTCTGTATGCGCAGTTTGAGATTTTACAGACGACTCCCTGTGTACGGGCTGTACATGCCCTAAGGATCGGAACCCAGCAACATGGTCACATGGGGAACACGATCCCAATTATGAAGTAGTAAAATACTATGATCACCTGTCCTCGTTGTCTGCATATAATAGTTTTTGGGATATTGATGCTTCCACTTGGTCCCAATTATGAGAGAGGGAGAGGAAGCGTAAACATCATGCATTTTAGAGTATTTAAAAATACGAATTTTTTAAAAATAATTAAACACATTTTCTCTTCCAAATATTCAAACTGATCTGGGAATTGATACAGGTAATCAGTAGATTTTTTTTGGAAGAACGACGCTACAGCATGGGCCGGTCAAATTCCAGCAAGCTCAAGCTAGGCCTGTTGGTCAAGTTGGGCCTAAAAAGCTTCGGTCTAATTGGGGTCTTAAAATCTATGGCCTTAATAAAAAGCAAAGAAGGAATAAGGAAGCAAACCAAAACCTAGAAGAAATATACATCACGCATGATCTGCGCTAAATTAAGAGAAATAGTTAATCTATCACACTCTGAAATTTCCAAATTTCAGGATGTGAATAGAAAGAATAATTAAACAATAATTTTCTCATAATTTTAAAATTTATCTCAACCTTTATTTTATTTACAGGAAATCTAGTATAGTAAAAAAAGTCATTGTTTGATTTTCTGAATTAAATAAATTGGTTCGATGTGAGTGTTGCATTCATACTGATGCATCTAGTGGTTCTTGGGTGCAAAAGGTTTCAAAAATGAGTTTAGGTGCTGTTCAAACTCTTCCGAGAATTTTCCGGATTTTTCTGGAATTTATTCTCATTTTCCTTGAGCTATTTCTATTTATTAGAAGGCTCTAAAATCTTTTTCTTGAGCTCCCAATATTTTATTTGGATTGCTCGTCCCAAGGTGTCTCTGGGAATTTTCTTGGAATGTTTGGAATTTTCCGAGTATTTTTTGGTGCTTTAAAACAATTACTAGATTTTTCTGGAATTGTTTTCGCATTGAAACTAAATTAAAAAAACTATCCTTTCGGTTTGGGCCGAGCCTGAAGGCCCGACCGCACCCACTCCGGCCTTGCCGCCAGGCCCGCTAAGGCCCATCGGCCAGGCAGAGCCATGGCCGGGCCGCCGCCTTCTTGGCGTGCGTGCCATGCCGGGCCGCCTCGCCCGCGCGCCCATAAAGGCCGCCCCCGAGCTCCGCGCACCCTAGCCGCCGCCCCAACCCGCCCGCCTAGCTCCGTGCCGCCGCGATGAGCCGCGCCGAGCCGAGCACCGCCCGTGTCGCCGTTGGCGTCAAGCGCGGACTCGCCGGCCGCGTTGCCTGCCGGCCGGCCGACCCCACCACGAGCTCGTCCGCGTCGTGCCGAAGCCGACGCGCCTCTTTCTCGCACCGGAGGACCTCTGGAACGCCGCCGCTCGTGCTTGCCCGAGCCAACCGCCATGACCTTCTGCCGCCGACGGGATTCCGATCGCTCCTGTACAGCTCCTCTGCCGGTGAGCCGCTCCACTCGACCGCCTTGTCCTCCTCTTCCTTTTCCGTGACTCATCCGAGCTTGTAGGCCACTGGAGCACTATTGGATGTGTCTTGCAGATTTCCTCTGCTACTCCCTGAAATCTACGGATAATCACGACTAGGTCCTTTTAATCTTATTTTATGCATAGAATCCATGTTTTAACTCCGTTTTAATCCATTCAAGTTGCATGAGGTTCATAATAAAATAAAGTGCACGTTGGAGATGAGTTCTTATCATATATGTTTTCTGAAAATTTATTTAATATTAATTTTGATTAATGCTTAGTAAACATGTCTTTTACAAATAAAATCTATATAGTGTTGTACACCGTTTTCATTGTCAAAATGAATTTGAGTAATGTTTATTTCACATGCTTTTCTGAATAAAAGCTAATTAGATCTTTATCTCGATTTTTGTTAAACAAACATTAATTTGTTTAATAGTTAATTAATCTTTTCTAAATAAAAGTTGATTAGGCTTTTACATCGTCTTTTATAATAAATGTTAACTGGACTAATGTCAACATGCATATGCTTTCTAATAAAGTTTGTTTAGCTCAACATGTCACATGCTTTAATTCGATTAGTTGTTCTAATATTTCTAAAATGATGTTTAATTGGCATAATTGATACATGAACAATTATAAATAAAATTTGACTAGGTTCTTTACACCGGTTTCTTCAAATAAAGTTTAATCTGAGCTAATGCCAACATAGGGTATTTTATTTCTAAAATATCCTTTACATTTGTTTTGTTATTAATTAAAATGGACCTGAGCTTGTAGTCTTTCATGTGCATAAATGCAAATAATAGTTAGACGTTGTCTGTTAGCTATATTTCAGTTTTCTTTGTTTCCTAGCTAGTAAATCCTTTTCCTAGTTGTCTCTTGGTGAGTCAGCTACGTTCTTTTAACTCTTTGTGATCCAATCTTTAACATCTAGCTAGTTCATGAATCAGCTATGTTCTTGTGTCTAGTCTTCCGCGGCTATCTTTCTTTAGAGCCACTCTTGTTATCTTTTCTCTATCAACATCAGTTCAGCTTACCTTTGTTTAGTGTTGTCCCTTCAGTCTAGTTCTCTTCGTAGACTAGTTTTCCTAAGCCACCGTAAGGTTTTCTTGTGCGTTTGATAGTTCGTTTGTGCCGTTCTAGTTCGTTTCACCTTAACCTTGTGCGTTAGTAGTGTGTGTATCACCTGTTACTGGTTTTAATACTAAAGTTGCATGATTAATTATGACTAATACTTATGCCATAGCTTTTTTAAATAAAAGTGATTAGGATATACCCTGGTGTTCTTGAATTAATATGTAACTTGTTTAATTCTTATTTATAACTAGTTTTTGTTAAATAAAAGATGCATAGTGTTAAACAACGGTTTTTACAATAAAGTTAATTTCATTAATGATAATATAAATGCCTTTTCAATGTTAATATGTTTAGTTGAACACGCAATATAAAGTTATCCGATTAGATTCTTTCACATGCTTTGTCCTTTTAATGTTAACTATTAATCTGATATAACTTGTACTTAAATATCTGCTGATAAAATATGATTAGGTTTATCGTGTTTCCTATAATTAAATATAACTTTGTTTCAATTCTAAAATAGAGTATTTCTCTGAAATATTCTTCCCACATGATTTTCTTATTAAAATAAATCCAACACCTAGTCTCTTCTTTGTTACTGATCTCACACAAGCGTTGTCTTTTCAACCTTAGTTTCGTTTTCAGCGTTCTTTCGTCGTTGCATAACCATAGAATCGAGCCTACCCTTTAGTGCGCTCTTTTTAAAGCTTTCTTTCCATTGGTGTATTGTTCTTAGTTATACTTGTTGCTTTGTATGTTGTGCCCGATGATTGCTTCGAGTAGAAGAAGGATCGTTGTTCGTTGCTTTGAAGATGAAGAGTTTCAAGAAAACAAGAGCTGAAGAAAGAGCAGTAAGAGTAGCTTTTCGTTGGAGAAAGGCAAGTGTCCCTAACCACCTTCTACCTATGCTTTATTTACAAGATTACTATGCATTAATCGGAACATGGAGAACCACCCGGGAAAACAGTAGTACCACAAGACATATGGCTCTGTCTTGGCTCATTAATTAGAAACTTTAGTACATGGTATGCTTTACCTGAAAGGGTTGGGGGTTAATGGGAGATGGTGTATAGACCTGCTCTGGCGGGGAGTTGGGCTTTGCTAAGACACGGTACCCGCTAGGGAGCTTTATGCGCTGCACTGATCAGGTAACCTAACGAGCAGCCCGTGCTAGGGAATCTTTGTAAAGGCCTCGTAGAGTCCCTATGCAATCACACCTAGGTAGTGTGGTATGATGCCTGATCCGCATCGCATGGTTGGGTCTAAAGTTCTTCGGGACTTTTACGCGACTTGTGGGTAAAGATGTACAACCTCTGCAGAGTGTAAAACTAATCGATTAGCCGTGCTCACGGTCAAGAGCGGCCTGGACCCTCACATGATTAATGAAACTTAAAGATGGACTTTAAATTGCTTTCTGGTTATTTCTTGTGACCTTGTTGAGTACCTACCACAAGTGTACTCATCCTTGCTTACTGCTGCTCAGAAGGAAAAAGGTGTGAAGCTGTTGAAGATGATGATGCTAGGCGTGCGCAGCCCCCAGTCGATTGCTTGTGGAGTTGGCGCCTCCGTTTCCAGGATTGAGCTGTATAACTCTTATAGAATAGTAAGTTTTGTTTATGTTCTTTACGTGATACTATTACTGTTATTCACTTTTGTCTACTATATGTATGAAACTAGATCCTGGCATACATATAGGTATGCACTTGGTTTGTTTTTTCTAAAACCAGGTGTGACAGAGTGGTATCAGAGCTGTATCGACTGTAGGACGCAAGCCTAGTTAGCATTGGTTGTTCCTTAAGGTTTCCTGTGATCTAAAATTCATCACTACCCTTGACTTGAGCTCCGTGATGAATATTCTCACTACTTGACCATTCCCTTTTCCTAATCCCCCTTGATAACTCACCTTTCTGACTTACTCCTTTTCATTTGCACTTCATTGTTTTGCTAATGTTAAACCCTCTAACCTTGTCTATTTATTTCCTCTCCCCCTTGATCTCTTGATATTGCATTCATTTTTTTCGTTCAATGATCTTACCTGTTTCATGCAATTCACTACTCTATCATCCCTTCTTTCCCTTACCTTATGTTTCTTCTTTCTTCCCTCTTTATTCTTTTAACTTAACTCTTGTGTATCCATCTTACTTATCGTATCTCTCCTTGCTTTTCAAACAATGCTATACTTTGGATTCTCTCCATTAACTTTTGATTCCAAAGTCTCCTTTCTAATTCAAAATTGTTAGTTGATCCATGTCATGTACCCTGAAGCAAGCCTTCCAAGTCACCCGAACAAAGGAGCTATCAATTCATCGCCTGAAGTCAAGCCTCAGTGACTGTGGGAGCCATGCCTATGCTTAAGAGGATCCCCTCTGACTCTATTAACAACGTTTAGCACCGTTTCTTTATGTTGAGTGGTGGAATTGTGTGTTTGCATGATGATGCTTAGTTTTATGACCTTGATTGAGTTGTTTCTTTGTAGTGATTGTTGATGTATTGTGGGTCTTATATCTGCAATGACATCAGTTGCCTAGTTGGGTTTCTCTTTTGTACCTCCCACATCCTTGTCATCTTTCTTTGTTTCTACTCACTAGAGGACATCACAAGAAGGAAGCTGAAGGTAGGTGCAAGTTGAAGAAAAGAAGACCTCACTCTACCTTCCTTCCCACCTTGTGCTTACTTCTATCCCATCTAGCTCACTCTAATGAAGACCCCAATAACCAAGAAAAATGAACACTCAAGATCCTACACACGGATCGACAAAAGAGGATGACCGCCTACGCAATGTTCTTCTTTATCTCCCTAATCCTTATTTCTTCTTTCTTCGAATCTCGGGACGAGGTTCTGTTTAAGGGGGGTAGATTTGTCACACCCTGAAATTTCCAAATTTCAAGATGTGAATAGAAATAATAATTAAACAATGATTTTCTCATAATTTTAAATTTTTTCTCAACCTTTATTTTATTTACAGGAAATCTAGTATAGTAAAAAGTCATTGTTTGATTTTCTGAATTAAATAAATTGGTTCGATGTGAGTGTTGCATTCATGCCGATGCATCTAGTGGTTCTTGGGTGCAAAAGGTTTCAAAAATGCGTTTAGGTGCTGTCCAAACTCTTCCGAGATTTTTTCGGATTTTTCTGGAATTTATTCTCATTTTCCTTGAGCTATTTCTATTTATTAGAAGGCTCTAAAATCTTTTTCTTGAGCTCCCAATATTTTATTTGGATTGCTCGTGTCCCAAGGTGTCTCTGGGTATTTTCCTGGAATTTTCGGAATTTTCCTAGTATTTTTTTAGTGCTTTAAAACAATTACTAGATTTTTCTAGAATTGTTTTCATTCAAAATAAATTCAAAAATAACCTATCCTTTCGGTTTGGGCCAAGCCCAAAGGCCCGACCGCACCCGCTCCGGCCCTGCTGCCAGGCCCGCCAAGGCCCATCGGCCAGGCAGAGCCATGGCCATGGCCGCCGCCTTCTTGGCGTGCGTGCCACGCCAGGCCGCCTCGCTCGCGCGCCTATAAAGCCGCCGCCCGAAATCCGTGCGCCTTAGCCTCCGCCCCAACCTGCCTGCCTAGCTCCGCGCCGCCAGTTGCGCTGAGCTGAGCGCCGCCTGTGTCGCCGTTGGCGTCAAGCGCCGACTCGCCGGCTGCGTTGCTTGCCGGCCGAAGCTGACCCCGCCACGAGCTCACCCGCGCCACGCCGAAGCCGACGCGCCTCTTTCCCGTACCGGAGGACCTTTGGAACGCTGCCGCCTGTGCTTGCCCGAGTCGGCCGCCATGACCTTCCGCCGCCGGCGGGATTCCGGTCGCTCCCGTACAGCTCCTCCGCCGGTGAGCCGCTCCACTCGACCGCCTTGACCTCCTCTTCCTTTTCCGTGACTCATCCGAGCTTGTAGGCCACCGGAGCATCGACGCCGTCGCGAAATCTGGTTGCCCCGAATTCGACCGTCGGCGCCGTCCACCCCGAAATCCGGCCGTCTCCATCGCACTCCGCCGCCGGTGAGCACACCTTCAAGTTTCCCTCGTCCTCTTCTATTTTTTTCCGCACCCTAGCGAGACCCTAGAGGTCCCTGTTGCCAGCGATTTGAACCCCCCAGGTCGCCGTCTGCCTCTGTCCATCGAGCAGAGGTAGAAGAAAGAGATGGCTGGCTGTTTTGCGTTTAAACACCTAGACTATCCTGTTATCTTGGGTAGATATCTTGTGTCTTGTACCTTTCTCAATTTTATCCCTAGATATTTCCAGATCTTTGCAACCAGATCCAACCCGAGAGCTTTTGTAGATCTAACCCCAATCTTTGTCTTTTCATGAGCACTATTGGATGTGTCTTGCAGATTACCTCTACTACTCCATCCCTGAAATCTACGGATAATCACGACTAGGTCCTTTTAATCTTGTTTTATGCATAGAATCCATGTTTTAACTCCGTTTTAATCCGTTCAAATTGTGTTACGTTCATAATAAAATAAAGTGCACGTTAGCGATGAGTTTTTATCATATATGTTTTTTGAAAATTTATTTAATATTAATTTTGATTAATGCTTTATAAACATGTCTTTTACAAATAAAATCTATATAGTGTTGTACACCGTTTTTCATTGTCAAAATGAATATGAGTAATGTTTATTTCACATGCTTTTCTGAATAAAAGCTAATTAGATCTTTATCTCGGTTTTGTTAAACAAACATTAATTTGTTTAATAGTTAATTAATCTTTTCTAATTAAAAGTTGATTAGGCTTTTACACCGTCTTTTATAATAAATGTTAACTGGACTAATGTTAACATGCATGTGCTTTCAAATAAAGTTTGTTTAGCTCAACACGTCACATGCTTTAATTCGATTAGTTGTTCTAATATTTCTAAAGTAGTGTTTAATTGTCATAATTGATACATGAACAATTATAAATAAAATTTGACTAGGTTCTTTACACCGATTTCTTCAAATAAAGTTTAATCTGAGCTAATGCCATCATAGGGTATTTTATTTCTAAAATATCTTTTACATTTGTCTTGTTATTAATTAAAATGGACCTGAGCTTGTTGTCTTTCATGTGCATAAATGCAAATAATCGTTAGACGTTGTCTGTCAGCTATATCTAAGTTTTCTTTGTTTCCTAGCTAGTAAATCCTTTTCCTAGTTGTCTCTCGGTGAGTCAGCTACGTTCTTTTAATTCTTTGTGATCCAATCTTTAACATCTAACTAGTTCATGAATCAGTTATGTTCTTGTGTCTAGTCTTCCGCAACTATCTTTCTTTAGAGCCACTCTTGTTATCTTTTCTCTGTCAACATCAGTTCAACTTACCTTTGTTTAGTGTTGTCCCTTCAGTCTAGTTCTCTTCGTAGACTAGTTTTCCTAAGCCACCTTAAGGTTTTCTTGTGTGTTTGATTGTTTGTTTGTGCCGTTCTAGTTCGTTTCACCTTAACCTTGTGCGTTAGTGTGTGTATCACCTGTTACTGGTTTTAATACTAAAGTTGCATGATTAATTTTGACTAATACTTATGCCATAGCTTTTTCTAAATAAAAGTGATTAGGATATACCCTGGTTTTCTTGAATTAATATGTAACTTGTTTAATTCTTATTTATAACTAGTTTTTGTTAAATAAAAGATGCATAGTGTTAAACAACGGTTTTTATAATAAAGTTAATTTCATTAATGATAATATAAATGCCTTTTCAATGTTAATATGTTTAGTTGAACACGCAATTTAAAGTTATTCGATTAGATTCTTTCACATGCTTTGTCCTTTTAATGTTAACTGTTAATCTGATATAACTTGTACTTAAATACCTGTTGATAAAATATGATTAGGTTTATTGTGTTTCCTATAATTAAATATAAATTTGTTTAAATTCTAACATAGAGTATTTCTCTGAAATATTCTTCCCACATGATTTTCTTATTAAAATAAATCCAACACCTAGTCTCTTGTTTGTTAGCGATCTCACATATGCGTTGTCTTTTCAACCTTAGTTTCGTTTTCAGCGTTCTTTCGTTGTTGCATAACCATAGAATCGAGCCTACTCTTTAGTGTGCTCTTTTTAAAGCTTTCTTTTGATTGGTGTATTGTTCTTAGTTATACTTGTTGCTTTGTATGTTATGCCCGATGATTGTTTCGAGTAGAAGAAGGATCGTTGTTCGTTGCTTTGAGGATGAAGAGTTTCAAGAAAACGAGAGCTGAAGAAAGAGCAGTAAGAGTAGCTTTTCGTTGGAGAAAGGCAGGTGTCCCTAACCACCTTCTACCTATGCTTTATTTACAAGATTATTATGCATTAATCGGAACATGGAGAACCACCCGGGAAAACAGTACTACCACAAGACATGGCTCTGTCTTGGCTCATTAATTAGAAACTTTAGTATATGGTATGCTTTACCTGAAAGGGGTTGGGGGCTGACGGGAGATGGTGTATAGACCTGCTCTGGCGGGGAGTTGGGCTTTCCTAAGACACGGTACCCGCTAGGGAGCTTTATGCGCTGCACTGATCAGGTAACCTAGCGAGCAGCCTTGCTAAGTACCAACCATAAGTGTACTCATCCTTGCTTACTGCTGCCCAGAAGGAAAAAGGTGTGAAGCTGTTGAAGATGATGATGTTAGGCGTGCATAGCCCCCAGTTGATTGCTTGTGGAGTTGGCGCCTCCCTTTCCAGGATTGGGCTGTATAACTCTGATAGAATAGTAAGTTTTGTTTATGTTCTTTACGTGATACTGTTACTGTTATTCACTTTTGTCTACTATATGTATGAAACTAGATCCTGACATACATATAGGTATGCACTTGGTTTGTTTTTTCTAAAACCAGGTGTGACATAATCACATATGCTTTCATGTAAAATTCTGCCTTAGTCGAAAAGTCTAGAGAAAGACCGGACAAAAAAGTTCTTAATTTGACTTAATTGAACTTGGGAATATATTTTTTGCACCAAATTGTATGCTCTATGTTTCTTTGTAGAATGCACGAGGGAGTTGTAAACATAGCACTACATTACAACATACCTTAATAATTATAATCCAATAATAAATGTAATGTGGAAGAGGAACATTTTCAAAATTTATTGTTGTAGTGATTTTTTTACTATGAAATAATTAGATATTATTTTCTAAATTTTCCTTATAACCACATGCATGTCACCCGTGCATCTATATGCTCATAAAGAAAGTTAGTGAAATGTGAAGGTGTTTTGTTGTACACCGTTGAAAGCACAAGCCTCTGATTTATTTGCACATGCAAGAATCATTATTATGTTGATCTCACTAAGTCACTATCCTTACATGTTTTTTAGGTACAGAGAAAGTAACATTTAAGCAGATGAAGTAAAATGAAAGAAGAACATTTGACAGTATACCGATTCCTTCAATTGGAAAGATAAGTCCATTAGGACATCGGCATGGTTTTCATGATCACTACCCTTTAGCAGCAATGTATGTAAAATAAATATAATCAAATAGAAAGGGTTATATATCACAAATACGATTTTGTAAAAAAATACCCTGGGAATGGAATTTTGTAAAAAATCTAATAATACCAATGGTGTGTTAATCTATATAATTTTTTTAGTTTATGGTTAAAGGTAAAAATACTTCACTTGGGATAGCCCTGATAGACTTGTATTTCTGATCGCAGGAAGTAGTTCGAAAGGGAAGAATAATCTGTTAAACAGGAGTAGCAAACAAAGTATCATTTTTTATTACAATTCTTTCTATCTCACACGTATACCTCTTTTTCCCATTAATATGCATAATCTGGACATGTATATATATGATCTATATAAATTACTCCGATCCCAAACATAATCAAAACCTGAAAGAAAAAACGAGAATGCATAAAAAATCTCAAGCGGGTTAATATTACGGCCTGCAGAGAGCGGCTTCCAGTCCTTGACATGCCAACGCACTGCGCCACACATCGTCCCCGCCGGAGATGCCGCCGTGGAGGCTCATGGTATCCTCGGGCAGCGGATCGAACGGCTCGTACTTGGCCTCCGGTTGCCACGTCGACGGCAGGACCAGATCGCCATCGTCTGTTGGCAACCCGAGCGAGTCGTAGCAGCTCTGGTCCACGCTGAAGCCGAGCTCCCCAAGCACCTCCGTGCGCGTGTCGGTGTTGGGGCACTGATGCAGCGCGGCCGCTCCGCCGGGATCCGCGCTCGCCGGCACGGAGAGGTCGCTGAACACGTCTTGACTCGCCAAGGGATGGTGATCCGGCGGTGGGACGTCTGGGCTCATGTCACTTGACGACCCATTCAAGGCGGCGTCGAGCGATTCCGGGTGGACGGCGCACGGCTCGACCGCCGCCGCCGGCTGATGGTTCAAGAACTTCGCGTACAGCAACGCCAAGTCGATTGTGGACCCCTCAACCACGGCCGGCTTGTCGGCGGCGGTTTCCATCGGCTGGCACAGGCCGGCCGGGCTGCCGACCATGCCTTCCAGGAGCAGGTCCGGCCGCAGCGTGCCGTGGAACGACGACGACGACCGGTGCGAGAACGTTGCCGCGCCAGCAGCACCGGTCGCGACCTCGTCGACAGGCATGGCGCGCACCGGCTTTCCCCGGCGGTTCTTCCGGCAACCGCCGCCGACGGGCACGTTGCGGAGGGAGCCGCCCTTGGTCCAGTAGCGGCGGCAGCCCTTGCAGAAGTACCTGGGCTGGCTGAGGCTGTAGTTGTTGTAGTAGCAGAACTTGGTGTTGGGCGAGTCGCAGCGCGGGCAGTTGGGCGCCACCTCCACGTTCGGCCGGTAACGCCGGTGGTCCAGCAGCACCGCCGCCCGCCGCCCCGCCGCCGCCGCGTAGGGCAGCACGTCGTCGCAGTGCGAAGGCAACATCCGCGTGCCGACGGCGATGTCGCGGTGGTGCATGCGGCGGCCGGAGGAGGATCTGTATCGGATCGGAGCTCGATCTCAAGAAGGCGCGATGATGAGGCCGGAGAGCTAGCAGCTTCATCTGTCAGAGGAGATCGAGTGTGGATGGGGCCGTATATATATGTGGGGAGAGCCGGAGAGGGCAGCAGGACGTACGACGAGTGGTTTCCTTGATTTCCTTTTCTCTCCGGTTGGTGGTGGTGGTGGTGCATGTGCATGCGCGGGCGGCGAGCCTGTGCTGTGCTGCAGATCGCCAGGCCACGGATGCGTCCAAGCTCTGTGTGGCTGTGGCTTGCAGACACGAGCGGGAGAGAGGAGTCGCTGCCTGGGCGGTGAAACGGAAAACTGGAAAATCGAAAGGTACCAGCCCCAACAACCAGTGTCTGTGCAGTCCCTTTAACGGCTACAGCGGATGCTGACGGTGTCGCGTAAAGGCGCCATGACGGCGTGACGCTAACAGCCACGCAAAGCACAGTGCGACCCGTTGCCATTGATGGGAATGTAGAGAAGAAAAAACTTTCAGGTTAAAAGCTAGAGAGCCTGAGCTGGAGATTTAAATTAGCGAGCGAGGAGGAGGGCGCGCTAATGAGATCGATCGACCGGCATCAGGTCACGATCGCTACTTCGCTAGGTTTAATGTCTCGCACGACTTTGCAGGAACAACCCAAACACCGTGGGCCGTGGCGTCTGTCGCCACGTACCTACCATGGTAATATGGTATACTCGTATACAGTATATGCATATGGATACAGTACGTACTCCGTACAAGCTAGAGCTGTGTCACTGTGTGTGCATGATTGCTGGATTTATCTGGCGCTGTTCATGTCGAGGTACTCCGAAAACGACCAGCCTGTTCGGTTGGTTGGTGGGGTGATCATTTAGTCTTTGGTTTATTCACGAGAGAAAAAATCTTGGCTTGGCGCAGTTCTTCGGTGGTGATTTGTTCGAGAGAAAATCTTGTTTGGTGGGCGATAAAGCGCAGCGAAACAGGCTGGACGAAGCACTCGGCGCCATGGACACAAGGCGCGATTATTGAACGCTGGGCGCGCGATAGCTAGCTGTCATCGATCGCTCGATCTCTCGCCGGCCGGCATGAACTCGGCAGCCAGGGTCCAGCATCATGTAGCAGACCGATCGACTAGGAGGCCGTACGCCGTCGTCGTCGCCGTCGTGCGTGGTCCAGGTCTCTCTCACGTGGCGGCGTTACACGTGAGGTACGGGGACCCGGGACGAGGTCGTCGGCCGGGAAGCCGATTTCCGATCCCTCGGGATCGCCGCCGACGACGTTCTCGTATCGGTGGGTGGGTCGGCGTCGTTCCGGTGTGCATGCCAACATGCGGCGTGTTGCGTGCCTATGATGATGCACCCCACACGTTGGCGCATCGGGGCGCAACGATTTTATAAGCCGGCAGCTAGCCCGCGTCGTCAGTCATTGCATTGGATCGGCCACACCTACAGATGCGTGCCCCATCTGGGCAAGCTAGCGACGACGTCACAGTGCTTGCATGATTCCTCCAGCAGTTCAACGCTCCAGCTCGGCGACGCCAGAGACGTTAGCTTCTCATTTAGCGCTAAGGTTAGACCAATCATAATAGAGAATGTCATCATAAATAGTTACCACGACTAAAAATTTGAGAATTGTACCAGCGGAGTGTTACGATGATGATACTCATCTCTCATCTCATCATGACACTCTCCCTTATCTCTTCTCACAATTTTGCTAATGTGGCATGATATTTAATATTCATAACATGTATATGATATTCTCCACTGAGTCTGGACTTATTGCTGCACGACCAGCTGCCACTAATTCTTGCGTGGGCTCAACGGTGGCGCCATGGGGGCGTTACCGGGGTCAGGGCATATTAGTGGGCCGGCCTGCGAGCCGTGACTGGGCTGTAAGCCCATGTAAGCGCCATTAGGCCGGTGGGCCGAAAGAACACTATGTAAGCTACACTGAGTGCCAGTGAATGGCAACGATAATGAAAAACCCTAAACAGTCTTCTCCCTCATCCTGTTCTCTCTCTCTCCCCTCCCAACAGGAGGCAGCGCCGCCGACCTCTTTCACCGCTATGCGTGACACCGACGACCCTATCCTCAGTAGGATCGTGACATTTGGTACCAGAGCCGGTTCGCCGTGCCGCCTGCCGGTGCTCGATCTGACCTTTACCGCTGCCGTTTTTGCCCTCCACGAAACCCTATCCCCGCCGCCACCTCCGCCGCCGCTCTCCTCCGCAGCCCTGGCACCCCCGCCGAATACTCGCCTCCAAAAGACGCTTCCCAACCTCGCCACCGCTCCATCAGTAGAAGGAAACCAAGGAACCCCACCTCCTCCGCCGCCGCCACCTCGACCCCTGATACCCCAAACATCCCAGCCACCACCTGCCTCGCCGCCATTCGCTCAAGCCATAGTCCAAGCCTACAATTAGTATCAATCTCAGAAGGAAACCCAAGCCAAAACACCCAAGAAACAACCCAAACCCAAACCACCAACCCTAACCTACCGTATGGCGACCATCGAGGAGCAGTTGAAGCAGCTCGCCAAGGACGTGAAGACGTTTGGGGTCGAGCAAGTCAAGGGGAACCGAGATCTCAAGGAGTTGGTCGAGTGGAAGCACTCCACGACAAGGACAGCTGCCGAATTGCAAGTGTCGATCGACAATCTTACATCGTGCATCCAGGCATTAGAGGATACCTTCTTCAAGCCTCCACCCATGGTCCCGCCGCGCGAGGAAGAGGGACAGGCAGTAAGCCACGGCAAGAAACTTCTTCACTAGGGTGTCGATCCAGGGTCCTCAGCACCTGGTTCCACCTTGGTCAGGGGTGAGAATCTAAATCCCAAATTCTATCTGCATGAGTATGAAATTCCTGAGTATAGTGGTAAAAAGAACTACTTGTTTGGCACCCATAGCAACCAGTATGAGTCTAATTATAAACTCCCCAAAATTGATTTCCCTAAATTTACTGGAGAGCATCCTTAGGTTTGGAGAGAAAAGTGTGAGAAATACTTCACCATGTATAATGTTCCTGCACATGTTTGGGTTTACTTTGCCACCATAAATTTCAAAGGGAATGCTGAACTGTGGCTTCAAACTTATGAAGCACAGCACACCATTAGTAGCTGGGCAGAATTAGTGGTAGCAGTAGACCAGAAATTTGGTAAAGACTTATATCACAACTACATGAAAGATATCCTTTCCATTAGGCAGACTGGGGATGTGTTGGAATATGCTAGCAGGTTTGAACAGGCTAAGCATAGGGTTCTTGTCCATAACAAGGTCATGGGGGAAGTGTTTTTTGTGCAAAAAATTCTTAGATGGTCTCAAGTACAACATAAGTAATGCTATTTCACTGCATAAACCAAGAACGGTTGATGCGGCGTTGTCATTGGCTTTAATGCAGGAGGACATAATTGAAGCATCATCCAAGCGATTTTCTCCAAGAGTTCGAGATTACAGCAGGAGTGCTGTCAAGACAAGTGCCTTACTGAATCAGGGTTCCTCTGTCAACCCTTCAGTACTAGGCGCCCCACCAGATAACCACAAGACCAAGGATGCCAAGCAACAACCCAAATGGGATACCAAATATGAGTCCCTGAGGGCCAAAAGAAGAGCAGCAGGCTTATGTATGAAGTGTGGGGAAGCTTATAGTCCTCAACACCGCTGTCCTAAGCAAGTAAACCTGCATGTAGTTGAAGAACTCATGGAGGTATTTCAACATGGGAATGCAGAGGACAAGGAACATGACAGTTCAGCCTTGGACAGTGAAGAAGAACTGCTAGCCTTATCCCTCTGTGCTGCTGATGGAACACAAGGGGCCAAAACCATCAGAATTCCTGGTGTCTTACATACTACAGATATCCCGATCCTCATCGATTCTGGAAGTTCAGGGACATTCGTAAGTGAGCAGTTAGTGTCAGACCTCAAGCTGCCTACCACACCAATATCTCCAGCAACTGTCAGAATGGCAGATGGCACCACACTGAAGTGTACTCAGCAAGTCACCTCTTTAACATGGTGGTCTCAAGGTAACACATTCACCACAGATGCCAAGGTCTTACCACTAGGGAGCTATGATCTGATCTTGGGCATGAACTGGCTAGGAAATCACAGTCCCATGTGGATCCATTGGCAGAGACATAGACTGAGATTCACTCACAATGGCAAGAGAATTACTCTCACTGGAGTTAAAGATAACCTGGCACATTGCAAAAAGATTACCATGAAGAAACTAAAAGGGCTCATCAGAAAGAACAATGTGGTTCATGTACTTCAGTTAGCTCCCAGCCAGCACCATCACCACATAAACAACCTGGAACAATCTGAGCTGGACACTGTTCTCCACAACTTTTCAGACCTCTTTCAAGATCCCAAAGGGCTTCCTCCATAGCGTAGTTGTGACCACTCCATACCACTACAACCTGGTGCATCACCTGTCAACATAAAGCCTTACAGATATTCACCAGCCCAGAAAGATGAGATTGAAACACAACTCAAAGACATGCTCCAGCAAGGCATAATCCAACCAAGCAACAATCCGTTTGTCTCCCCTATCTTGTTGGTGAAGAAAAAAGATGGGACATGGAGATTCTGTGTGGAATACAGACACCTCAACAATATCACTGTCAAGAACAAGTATCCCCTGCCAGTTGTTGATGAACTTCTGTTGACGGTTAATAGTTGTATCAAAGTTCGTTTATGACTTGCAAGCAGACAAGTCTCCCGTCGTAGTCAAGGGACCCTTCTTCCCTCGAGTGGTGAACCCAAGGTATCGAATCCGTGGAACAAATGTGTGACGCAAAAGTTGATCTAGTAAAGCCAAGTAACTCCAATCTTTGATAAAAGAGAAACCCTAATGCATCTAGGTAAAAGACACAAGACTAATATAATCTACTAAAGACCGGAGATAACAAAGTAAGATTGGGTAGATAAACCGATCTAGAGAGATCGGGGTAAGCCTTTTGTTGAAGTTCCAAGCAAGAGAAGAAGTAGCAAATCGAATCTTATAAGAAGCCTCTTTAAATCGCGGTTTCCGTCCAAATCCGAAAACATCCGCCTTTCGGAACCCCCGTTCGTCACAACGTATCCCTACTCATGCGGGGAGTCTAGGGCGAGTCAAAAGACAAGTCGAGATTCTTTCGGAAGATCCGGCGTGTACCTCTAGCCACCGCGGCTACAAGAACACCCTATGTAATCTATCTCGAGAATAGAATTGGAATAAGCAAAGCCGATCGAAAAACGAAATCTTCGAGGAAACACTTGATCGCTGAGAAAAGATTCAACTTGATAATTCAATTATAACAATGATACATACACAAGATCACCACCGGGATCCTTCCTTGATCTTGCTTCTAGCTCCGGGAACTCCGACGTGGTATTCCGTGCAAGGTTCCCATGTCGGCTAAGGAAACCCTAGTCAACTAGCTCGACCCTCTCCTCTCCGAGATGGTGTCCCTCTCTTCTCTGCTCCTCGGCGGCCAATGACGAATTGTATGATGCGTGGCTCTCGGTCAGGGGGCTATAAATGGCCTGAATAGCGGCTAGGGCAAAGGAGGGGGCAAACGGGCCCTGGACTGGGCTAGGCCGACCGGCCCGGGCCCATCCGAGGCCCGGCTCGAGGCCTCCTTTGCTCTACGTCGGTTCCCTTGCTTCCGGATGTTTCCCCCTTCGCATGTAGGTCCATGTCGTCAGTTTCTCTCGAATTTGGGCTAACTCCTTGTCTTGCAAGATTCAGCACTTTTCTGGTCAGGTCCTCGGAGTTTGCCGTCTTCTCGGATCAAGTCCCTGGCTTCTTGGAGTTAAGTTTGCTTCATTGCATGACTTGTATGGGGCTTCAAGGTCTTGTCATAAGGTGCTTGATGAACTTATCCTTAAAGTCTTGCTTTCAACGCTAAAACCCTGCATAAACATTAAACTCCAAAACCGACATGCACACGTGAACTTGTTATACCATAGGGGTTAGTACCAATAGATAAGGTATAAAAGTTATGCCAACACCGAAGGTAAACTCATGGCTAGGTTGACGGATTTTCACCGTCAACATCTCCCCCATGCTTAAACCTTGCTCGTCCTCGAGTAAGCCTTCGATGGATATCATCATTGCCAAACAATGTTTAAACTTTGCACTTGATCACACATGAGAAAACATAGTGCTCTCAAAATTTTAATTAAAGTTCCATAATGTACTAGCCTTCATCTCTACGGAGGGTAGATTCTTAGTTAAGCTTATCCCACAAATATTAACATGCTCACAAAGTTTAAATAGATCTCAGAATTTTTGAAATAAAGAACGAGATAAAGAAAAGCTAAACCAAGTTCACAAATTTAAATCATCTTGTATATTGCTCATGAACTCTCAACTCGCTTGTCTCTCAAGCCTATATATTCTACTCCTTTCCCTCTCATAACATATATGTGTGGTAGGCTTTATATGGAGCTTTGGGAAAGTTTAGTCCTAACAAGATTTTATAAATGAGGTGTTGTCAAAACAAGACAAGCTTCTCATGGCCTTACCGAGACTCGTCAAAAAGGTCATTGGAAAATAATGTTAAATCAAGGAGGGGAAAGAGAAAAATACGCACACTTTAGATGAGTGGACATGTGCAAATGGCAAATAGTGATCCCGAGGCACAAAGGAAGTCCTCGTTATCGGATTGCACATGGTTGGAAAATGAGAATGGATCTTTTAAACATGAAGCCTTAAATTTCCTAATGCACTTTTAGAGAACCGGGGAGTTCACTTTACGCATACTCATAGTTTTTTCTCTTTCTCATATTTCTCCTTCTTTTCTTTCTTTCTTTCTTTCATTCATCCATTTTTTTTCTTGTGAGACTTTCACCTTGGAAATCCCGTACATCGCCTTTGAACTTTCTTTCTTTTCTCTTTTTTTTTAAAATACTCCCCTTTGAACTCTAAAATTGCATCGTACCTACCTCCTCCCACATGCTTAGACGTTGCTCGTCCTCGAGCAAAGAGGCGATAAATAGGGTAGGTACCGGAAATATTTTTCCTTGGAGAGATACTCGAATTCTTCAATGTTGGCACCGTCTTGCGATCTTCCTTGAATTGATGATCCATTCTCAATGATAGGTTGTGGTCAAGGAGGTAAACATAAAAGATGATTTGGTTTTAAGGGTGGATATCGACGGGGTTTGTGAGATCTCCGATGTGGGGATACACAATGCACGGATAAAAGGCTAGCAAAAAGATAGATACGCAAAAACGGAATGACCAGCTTCTTAGTCTCGGGCCAGAGAAATCATGGCCTGCAATAACTAACTCAAGAATAAATCTTGTACACTAAGGTTTATGCACTCAAATATATATTAGTCTTTGGATAGGTTGAGCAACACACAAGTGATATTTATGACAAGGTTAGCGATATTTTTGAGCATAAAAACCATCTTCAATCTATTCATAACTTGAGATCACATAAAACACTATGGGTCTTTATTTTAATCATAACCTCCGCTAAAGATTAAGCTAGCATTTAAATAAATTCAGATTCGTATTTTAAGAGAGCACTAGCTTTAACATGCATAAATCAATTACAAAGATAAACAAAGCAGCAATTATAATCATACATCATTATGGCACAAATTTTTGTAACTTTTCCAATGATATAATCATGGTGGTGTCTTTATTAATGATGATATCAAGTTGAAATACAAACTGAAAATAAGCAAACACACTTGCTGAAATTTAAATAAAAACAGAAAATATTACGCAAACACACATAAACAAAAGCTGAAAATTACAGAGAAAGAGAAAAGAAAAGAAAAGAAAACTAAAGTTCCTTAATCTTCATAGTCCTCCGCTGGTGGTTGGTGTTGATGATCTTGATAGTAATACCCTTGCTCATAATACGGTTGGACATTCCCTCCGACGTATTGATTCGACGTATTGAGTCTACGAGACCCACACCGGTCGGGACCGGTGAGCACCACCGGTCAGACCGGTCCCTGCTGGTGAAACTGAGCAACTTTCACTAAGTGGCTCTACACCGGTCAGACCGGTGAGACACACCGGTCAGACCGATCACAGCCTGAAAGCCCCCAAGGCACCAAACAGGCCAACCGACCACCAAACTGACCCAAACTCGAAACAGCAGTACCACAGGATAACAACGAACACACCAAGACGTTCACCCGAGCAAAATCCCACCGAGGGTTGCACCGGTCAGACCGGTCAAGAGCACCGGTCAGACCGGTGTAGCTCGGGCAGCTCGGGATGAACAAAGACCCGCGGGTCAACTCCCCCAAATCCAAATCTCGATCTCCCGAATCGCTCCACGGACTTGAACAAGACTTTGGGGATATTAGGAACACCTCATGAGGAGTCCATATACAAGTTTAATCCCACCAAAACTCGTCCAAAAAGGAGGAATCAAGGAAATCCCGCCAAGAGCACTTCCAACCCAAGAACTCAAGAAACCCCAAAATCGAGCACCTTTACTCACGGATTTGGGAGGGGAATCACGACCCAAAGAACCACAAAGGGTTCCAACAAATTTCCCCCATCAAATCCTCAAGAGAAAGGTCCCGAAAACAATCCAAAGAAATCACCAAGAGAGGGCTCCGAAAATCACCACCAAGAACAACGGGGAAAACACATCCAAACCTTGAGGAACCACGCCGAATCATCTATACATGAAACAAAGGTTCGTACAAGGTCTAGCAAGCCGCCCGATCATCCATCCCTCTCAACAAGATCTCTCCGTGAAGCTCTCTTGCTAGTCCTAGAGAAAACCTAAGGAAAATAGGTGGAAAATAGGAAACCTAATGAGCTAGGGTTCCAAGAGTTGGCTGCCATCCTCTCACCTCTTGGGTTATATGGAGGCAATCGAATGTCTAAAACGCCCTTCTCCACTAACTAGGGATACAAGCCCCTCAAGGGCGGATTTGGAATTCTTGATGTCTTCACCATCGGACGGATGCCCGGCGACCGCACCCTGCGTAGCCTCGACGTAAGCCATGCGATCCCGACGCGTGTCCTCCGCTTCGAAGATTCCGGACTGCGTCGTCGCACACCGGCCGACCGGTGCTCCTCACCGGTCAGACCGGTCCCCACCGGTCGGACCGGTCGGACCCACCGGTCGGGGACCGGTGCGGCGTTCTTGCGGCTCCGTCTTCGGTTCTCGGTCTTGGCTTTGTGGATCAACCAAGGAACCCAATGGTTTTACGGTGAACCACCGGAAACCCCCGCGAACTCGGTGTAGCCTCCGCCAATCTCCACTCATGACTCGGCTCCCACGTAGTTCGGCTCGACCTTGGTTTTGAGGCTCAACCAAGAAACCGTCCACGACTTCATCTTCTTGTTCATGCCACCATGCGGCCCGTACTTGACCCCCGCCGGCCACCGGGTCCCTCGAACGAAGCCTACTTGTCTTCTCCACACCTGGAGGTCTCACCGGCGACGACCTTTCGCGCTTGTTCTTCACCTGCACCAACACCAGTCAAGCCGCAACCTACACCTGCAATACTTAGCCAAGAATCAGTCCACACAACGTTGTCAATCACTCATCACACAAGGAAGCGACCATCCACCGGTCCTCGAACCACACATGGTCCTCAATCTCCCCCTTGATGAGTGCATTGACAACACCCACACGAAAGTAACAATAGAGAAAAGAAAAAGGAAAAGAAACGAACAAAAAGAAACTCTAACAAGCGATCGAAAGCCGAACAAAGGCAAAGAGCAAGATCACTTGAAGAAGACAAGTCTCAGACCCCTTAGGCAAGGGCAACGGCTCGACACATCCGAGACAAAACAAAGCTCAAGCAAAGAGCGCAAACCACCAAAGCAAAGCTCGAACAACACAAAGAGCTCCCCCTGCACACATGCAAGCTCCCCCTGAACCAATGCACCTCCCCTTGGACGAATGCATGCAAACGAGGCGAAAACGGGCGCTGCCGCAAAGCAACTTCAGCTCACACCGGTCAGACCGGTCATCACCACCGGTCAGACCGGTGCCTAACATGTGCACAGGACCAGCACTCACACCGGTCAGACCGGTGCTCTTCACCGGTCAGACCGGTGTACAACAAAGCCCAGAAATGGCTCGAAACCACCTGAAAAGCTTCTAAATGCGTCCGGTAAGCCATTTCAAGCTCAAACTTCTCCCCCTTGTTGGCAATGCATGAATCAAGCCAAAAATGCAAAACTTTCAACCTAGAGCTTCTCAAATAGACAAAATTCAACAAAGAATGCTACACATGTCCAAATGAGCAAGTTAGATACTCTACGGCTTCGTATTGATCTCAACTACATGATCACCAAGTTTCACAACCATTGGACGAAGCTAAGATGGATTTTGGCAATTTTGCGAAAAACTTGCCTCTCATGAGCAAAGTCCTAAACATGATCAAAGCATATCAAAATGGCAAAGCCACACAAACTTCATGCTAGGACAGCCATTCTAATCATAAGACCATCACGAACACCCATAAGCACCTCATGTCATGTCAAAGCCACCGAGCCATGTGCCTACTTCTATGTATGAGACTTCTCATTGGTAGGCATCATGCAACGGTTTAGCACCCAAAGCAAATTAAATTCAGCACATATGACATGGGAGCACATTTCCAAGCATTTTTCATTTCATTTTCAGATTTGTAAATGGTACATGAAATGTCTTTGCGACAAAAAGGAACTTATGCTCCTCCACAAGATAAATCAAGAGGGCTAAACATTCATGATGGCAAATGAGCCTTTGGCCCCATATGATCAATAAACTAGCTATCCAACCACAAATTAAGCATAGCAAGGCCACAAAAACATGTCAAGAGCATGTAAAGGCATTTACACATGAGAGAGCATACATGTGACATTTTTCAAAAGCATAGCTATCAATCATGGATTATTCATCAAGATCATCAAGAGCTAAGCCAAACTAACCGTAGCATACCAAACAAGCTCACAAAGACATATATCTCATTCCATGGTGAACAATGTATATAAGAGAAGCTTTTCCTAACCAATGCATATGATACAAAATGCATGCAATCTAAGATACAAGGATGCCTATACACCATGTTACAAATGTCATGCAAAATGCAAGAAATGCACAAAGAAAAGCTATACATATGCTACAAACCGCCGGCTCCTCGAGGGGAGGCAAAACGGGCTCGACACCACCGGCAAAAGAGAGCTCCCACACACCCAACTCAAGAAATCAAGCACACACCAAGTTCCCCCCGCAAACGAGTGAAAGTTGCTTGATCTAGGGGTTTGGTGAAGATATCGGCTAGTTGGTCATGTGTGGGTACATGGATCAAAGCTATCTTTCCTTTCTCAACGTTGTCTCTCAGAAAGTGGTACCTCACTTCTATGTGCTTGGTTTTGGAATGGAGCACTGGGTTCTTTGCAACGCTTATGGCACTGGTGCTATCACATTGAAGTGGGACATGGGTATACTCCTCACCAAAGTCACTCATGGTGTAGGTGATCCAAAGGAGCTGAGAGCAACAACTAGCGAGCGGCAACATACTCGGCCTCGGTCGTGGATTGAGCAACACTCGGCGCTTGCGGGAAGACCAAGACACCAAAGAAGAACCCAAAACGCGGCAAGTCCCGGAAGTGGACTTCCTATCCAACCGACACCGGCGAAATCCGCGTCCGAAAAACCATGAAGCGCCAAAGAAGAGGACGCGGAGTACCAAAGGCCGAAGTAGGGAGTGTGACGCAAGTACCGAAAATTCTCTTCACCGCTTGCCGATGCGAAGTCCTCGGAGACGCTTGAAAACGAGCGCACAGACACACCGAGAACCGTATGTCCCGGCCTCGTCACCGTCAAGTAGAGGAGTGACCCGATCATGCTCCGGTACTCCTTCTGGTCCACGTGTTCACCTTCCTCGTCCGCATCAAGAGCTATAGTCGTACTCATCGGCGTCGTCATAGCCTTGGAGTCCTCCATCTTGAACTTCCGCACAATGTCCTTGGTGTACTTAGCCTGGTGCACAAATGTTCCTTCCTTTGATTGCTTGATTTGTAGCCCGAGGAAGAACCGCAACTCGCCCATCATGCTCATCTCAAACTCCTTGCTCATATCATCTGCAAACCTTGCAACAAGAGAGTTAGACGAGCCACCAAAGACAATATCATCCACGTACACCCGCACAATCGGGATATCTCCTTCCTGCCTCGGCAAAAACAAGGTCCGATCGACCTTCCCCATCTCAAAACCTCTCTCAAACAAGAACCCCCTCAACCTGCCATACCAAGCTCTAGGCGCCTGCTTCAACCCATACAGCGCCTTCCTCAACTTGTACACCCGGTGGGGGTACTTCTCACTCTCAAACCCCGGAGGCTGCCTCACATACACTTCTTCCTCCAACACACCATTCAGGAAAGCACTCTTCACATCCATTTGGTGCAACTTGAACCCTTTAGCCACGGAAAAGGCTAGAAGGATCCTAATCGCCTCCAAACGAGCTACGGGAGCAAAGGTCTCCTCGTAGTCGATCCCCTCCTTCTGACTGAACCCTTGAGCAACAAGTCTCGACTTGTTCCTCACAACCTCACCCTTCTCTCCCTCTTTGTTTTTCCACACCCACTTTGTACCAATCGGCTTACACCCTGGGGGAGGGTCAACCAACTCCCACACCTGATTCCTCTCAAAGTTCTCCAACTCCTCATGCATCGAGTTAACCCAATTATGATCAGATAGTGCGTGTCCAATGTCTTTGGGCTCGAAAGAAACAACAAACGCAGCATGAGCAAAGTGAGAATTGTTCCGAACCCTCGACCGTGTAGTGCGTTCATTCATGTCGCCGATGATCCTCGAAGCTGCGTGATCCACTTGAACTCGCCGGGGAGGTTCTCGCCTCGAAGCTACCTCCCCCTCAACATCAGCTTCTCCTCGTTCTTGATTTGTCGTCGTAGGTGTAGCACAGGGTCCATCCATCATCGTAGTCGAAGTAGTGGGTACATGTTCAGCCGGGGGCACCGCACCGCCATCTTCATCATCACCATGTTCATGCTCCTCCTCCTGAAAGATCTCCTCGCCAAGCTCATCATCACCTGCACACTCAAAGACAAGCTGACTACGTGGCTCTGTCTTGTCGAAGGTTACCTCGCAAGTCTCCACGATTTGGTTAGTTTCAAGATTGAGCACACGATATGCTCTAGAATGAGATGCATAACCAAAGAAAATGCCATCGACAGACCTAGCCTCAAACTTATCCAACTTCCTGCCTTTCTTCAGAATGAAACACTTGCAACCAAAGACATGGAAGTGACTCACCTTGGGTGTGCGACCATGCATCAACTCATACCATGTCTTCTTCTTGTGCACTCTGAGGTATATCCTGTTCGACACATAGCACTCGGTATTCACCGCCTCAGCCCAATACCTCCTCGGAGTCCTATGCTCATCAAGCATCGTCCGAGCCATCTCGCACAAGGTAATCGTTCTTCCTTTCCACAACACCATTCGGGGAGGCGTATACGGACTCGAAAACGCGGTGCTCAAGACCCAAGTCATGGCAAAAGGTTTCAAAATGAGAGTTCCCGAATTCCGAGCCATTATCACTACGGATAGCTCGTATGGCATCTCCGTGCCTCTCGTTCCTCAACCTCAAGACTAGATCTCGAACAAAACCAAACGTCTCCCCCTTATCCTCCGTAAAGAACACCCACGCATATCGAGAATAGTCGTCCACCACAACAAGGACATACCACTTCCCACCCGCAGATCGCACACGAGCCGGGCCAACAAGATCCATATGGAGCAGCTCGCATGGACGCTCAGTCATCACATCGGTGAGAGGCGGGTGAGAAGAGGCCACCATCTTGGCATGCCTACACGGAGCACAAACCAACTCTTTCTCAAGCCTCAACCGTGGCAATCCTCGGACCAAATTGAGTTTACTCAAGCGAGACAAAAGGTCAAAGCTCAAGTGACCCAACTTCCTATGCCATCTCCACAACTCACTCGAAGAACCGACCAAGAAACAACGCTCCACACCCGAAGACTGAGAAAAATCAGCACGAAACACCTGACCCTCGGGAACGACCATACAGACAAGGTCCCCTCGAGAGTCCACAATCCGAGAACCACCAGGCCGAAACAACACCTCAAAACCCTCATCCAACAACTGGGACACAGAAAGCAAATTGTACTCCAGCGATTGAACAAGAGCAGCACGCCTCAGAGTGATCTTGTCACTCACTTTGATCTCACCTTCTGAAAGCACACGCCCACGCCCATTGTCCCCAAAGGTGATGTACCTCTTCGTCACCACCGGGACGAGACTTGAGAACCACCCCCTGTCTCCGGTCATATGCCTCGAACAACCGAAGTCAATCAACCAAATGTTCTTCAAGTCTCCCACCTGAAATTCAAAAACGAGCACGTGAGCGAACAAACGACTCAAGATCGGGGTTAGTACCAAAAGAGTAAAACCGGTGCCGAGCCATTTGCTCGAAAGTGGGGTTAGCACCAACCAAAGCATCTCTCCTACCAAAGCTACCTCCACGAACACCACCACGGTAACCACCCCGAGGGAACCACCCCTCTCTCGCCCGGAGGAGGACCAAATCCACGCAAGAAAGCCCGTGGAACGTCCTTCCTCTCCAACTCAAAGCCACGACTCCTCCGATCCCCGTATTGAGCACGAGGGGGAGAATGCCTAGCAACCGACCACCCGCACCCTTTTCGGCCCAACCACCGTAACCACGACCACTAGAAACAACCCTCGCACCCGTATGAGCTCGAAACCCAAACATTTGTCGTCCGAGCCAGGCACCGGTCCGGCCGGTGCCCCACACCGTCTGACCGGTGTGACCTGGGCAGCAGCACCTCCAACAGCTTTTCGCTCTCCCCAAGCCCGAACTGTCCTCACACTCGCCTTGCCCCTGGACATCTGCATACGAGGCTCAAGTACACCATCGGAAGGGTGGTACTTGTCCTTGTTAGCCCACTCCTTCTCCATTCTCTCATCACGCTTCCTCTTGAAGCAAAACTCCTCCTTATGGCCTTCTCTCCCACAATAGCCACAATGGAACCTCACAAGCTTAGGCTTAGGCTTGGGATGTGGCTGCTCACTCGGTTTCTCTCCACTCAAATCCTCCACCGGTTTCTCACCACTTGCCTTCTCACTCTCCTTCCCAAAGAACACTTTCCCCGAAGTGCTCACAAACTTGATAGGCTTTTGGAAATCGTTTGTGGGTGTAGGAAACACGGGTGGAGCTGGGGTTGTGTCTAGTCGGTTCCTTAGATGGTTAGGTTTTGGAGGAAAATCATTTTTGTGGTCGGTTTTTGGTGGCTCCAGGATATTCTCTCCACTTCCCTCACCAACCTTGTTTGCCCCAAGCCCCTCACCATCTTGCCTCTTAAAGGCCTCGATCATCATCCTCAACTGAGGCTCATGACCGGACAACCAACCCATCAACTTCCTCAAGTCATCATTCTCATCCTGCAAACGATCAACATAATGTGCAAGCTCCAAATTTTTCAATGCATGCAATTCACGGGTAGAGCAAGATGTAGGCATGGGTTCCTTCCATTTAGCCTCGAGCGAACTAGTGTAAGCATGCATCTCATCATTCTTAGCATGCAAAACGGGGCAAGAAGTGCAAGCACCTAGCAAAGAAGGTCTAGACTTAAGCTCACCCACTTCAACCCTAAGCACATCTAGTTCCTCACACTTGGAGGCATGTGTTAACACCAAAATTTGGTAAGGAGTCCGACCGTGGGTCCGGTTCGAAAAAGAGTCCGTCCGGTGGAAGGAAGGATATTTTCGAGAGATTTTCGGCAAAGAGATCGCGGTCGGCTATTTGCTCCGGTTCGGCAAAGGAACAAGAGAGCCGATTTTGCGGGATTGGACGGTGACGTGGTTCAATCGGGGGAGACGAATGGATAGGTAGGTGATCGAGCTTAGTTAGGCAACGCCATTCGCGGTTGTACCGAAGGGGGTATAAATACAACCCCCCGAATGTATGTAACGAGAGACAATCATTCCTCAATATACACCGGCCTTACGCCAAACCCTAGAGTCCTTGTCGTGTCGTCGAGTTCTTCGAGAGGGCCAATCGATCCGTCGACCTCCGTGAGTATCGGCAACCTTGTATCATGTCTAGTATCATGCGGTGGATTTAGATCGATGCAAGTAGTCTTGTTACCATGCTTCGTGTCATGCGGTAGATTCAAGCTTGGTTCAAGAAAGTTTCTTGTTAGATCATGAGCCATGCGGTAGGCTAAGATCTGGCTTGAAGCTAGTTATCGGCTCTATTGGATTTTGGCAAGATCCAATAGATTCATTAAGTTACCCCGTGTTATCTTGAGTTTTACTTTATGTATTAATTCATATAACACATCTTTGCCCAATCTAGATGGGTTTGGATTGGCTGTATCTCTTTTATGATCCTTGTTCGAGTAGGTCTCGTGTTTTAACACGTGGATCTTATGCTTTCAGATAGCCGAAACCGAATCGATCTAGGTTGTTACGTGTTGCGGGTTCAAGCTTGCTATGTTCGTATAAATCTTGAAAGAACCGGGTATCATGCGGTAGATGCGAGGTTTTTGGGTTGCTTTGGAGCTAGTCATCGGTGGATTAGATTCCCAAATCAGTCTGATAGATTTATTCACGTGGTAATGTTTGTTCCTTCTTCATGGACCCCGAATCGGCTGTTCAGCCGCATTCGGTTATGTTTCTTCACGAGTAGATCACGTGTGTTATTTATGTTTTAAATGATGTGTGCTTTTGGCTTTCCATATTTAGATTGTATCATGCGGTGGATAGATCTATTTGTGGAAAGTGGTACGGTTTTTCATGCAAGTTGTATCATGCGGTGGATAGATTTGTTTGATATCGTACCCGACGGATCTTAAAGTAACTAGACATGCGGTAGACTAGTGCTTTGGATCTATGCATGCTTGTTTAATACATGATCATGTCCGTGCTTTACTTTATTTATTTAATGTTAATCTTCATGGGGATCGGTCATAACTTTGCGCATGCATCTTTGTTTATACAAAGACCGATCGCCGTCATGCTTACGTCATCCATTCGGCAAATGTCATTTTCCCCCTTTTTGGTTTCCCGAATGGTCGTGGATCTCGGCAGATAGCTTTTCATAGCTATGTGTCATCTCATCCGGCTCTTTAGCCGTAAATATGGAACTGTCCGGTACCACCGGCAAGTTCCAAGCTTTGACATCTAACTGCCTTATCTTTTGTTAATTTTCGGAAAAAATTGACTGGCACGTCATTTGCTCTCTGCGCGTGTGAAGCCAGCTTTGTTCGTCTTGCTGTGTGATTGGCGTTGAGTGCACTTTTTGCGTCAACACACTTTTTGGCACGCCCAGTGGGACCACAGCCGAATTGGTTCAAGATGTCTGAAATCTCAGACCTCATGGATATCAGCCTCGAAGAGCTTTCTCCAGAGCAGCAGCAGCAGCTCCAAGACGTCGTGGACCAGTTTCAGCAAAAGTGTCTCATGTCGTTTAAGAAGAATAGAAGTGGTGTCCCGTATCTAAAGAATGACATGCCCAGGGTGCTGCTGCCAGGAGAGAGCGATGCCACGTCCCAGCAGGAAAAGGAGGAGTGCGCGCGCGTGTTCCAGGAATCAACGGACTACATGCTCACCAAACACAACAAGGCTTTCCTCGGGTCGCTCCAGCAGATGATGGTGGTCATCTTTGGCCCGGGCATGGAGCAAGCATTTGGGAAGGCACCCTCCCAGAAGAGCACCGTGGAGCTGGGTGAATCAAGCTCTCAGCCGCCGCTACGGAGCCAGCCACAGCAGCCTCCTCCTCAGGGCTCCGGAAGCCAAGCATTCCAACCACCTCCGCAGGCGCCGGGGGGCGCCCGGTTCGCCCCCGTTGCAAGCTTCGGGAAGTCGGCCCGGTCTGCGCCGCCACCACGAAGCAGCACGGGTCGGCCGTGCAACGGCCGATCCGTGCCGGCCTACGTACGGGGACCTAGCGTTCGGCTCGTACGGGGCCCCACTTGATCCCGGCCGGAGGATTGCTCCGTCGATCAACCGGCTCCAGAAGAATTTGTACGGCGGTGGTTATCATGAAGTGGGAAACTACGGAGCGTTCGACGCCTTCCCGCACCCAGGGTACGCGCCAGCTGCAGGCGCGCAAGAAGATGACGCCCTAGCGCGCAAGATGGCCGAATTGATGCAAAATCAGTTCGGCCTCAAGCCAAAGATGCAGGGTCCCACCTATAGGCCGCCGTTCCCAGAGTGGTACTATAACGTGCTCTTGCCGCCGAGGGTGAAGCCGCCAACGGAATTCACAAAGTTCTCGGGGCAGGACGAGACAAGCACGGTCGAGCACATCGCCCGTTACCTCATGCAGCTTGGGGAATGCTCGGCCGAGGAGGCGTTCAGGGTTCGCTACTTCCCCGCCTCGGCCGACGGGTCCGGCTTTTCGGTGGTTCTCGTCCCCGCCTCCCGAATCGGTGGCTAGATGGAAGGATTTGGAGCATAAATTGCACGCTCATTATTTCGGCGGCGGCTCCGAGAAGAAGCCGATTGATCTCGCCACCCCGAAGCAAAGGCACAACGAAACACCGCCGGGAGTTTCTTAGAAGATTCGGGGAAGTCAAAGGCATGTGCTTCTCGGCGAACTTGCCGGACGATCGGTGGGCGATATGGCCGTCGCCGGGATGTTGCCGGCCGTGCGCGAGAAACTTGTTTGGGATGGAATTCGAGAACACGGGGCCGGCTGTCGCGAAGTTATCTCGATGAGCAATCGGGCATATGGCCTCAAGAAGGACCCCAAATTTGGCAAGCAACACGACGTCGTCGATATCTACAACCGGTTCTGGACAAAGCCGACCTATTCGAAGATTCGAGGACGAATTGGATGTAGCCGCAACAGAGATCATGTGGGGCAAGGAGCCCTTGACAATGAATCGGCCGGGTCAAGCGAGACCAAGGGGACTTATGACTTTGACATCACGAAGGATGATAAGTTGTTTGAGCTCTTAGTGAAAGAAGGCCGAATCAAGTCGCCCGAAGGGCATTCTATGCTTCGGCCCGATGGAGTTAAAGCGAAACGTTATCGCGGCTTCCATGACGGGGATTCGCACTCCATCAACGATTGCAGGGTCTTCAGGATGAGGATCCAGAAGGCCATCCAGGAGGGACACCTCAAGTTCGATAACAAGATGAAGCTGGATGGCCACCCCTTTCCTCGAACATGCTCGGCTTTTCTGTCAATGTGATAACAGCCGAGGAGAAGGGAAAGGTCAAGGTTCTGACCTCAACCAGGTCCAAGCAAGGTGGAGCAGGTGGACCCGAACGCCGGGTGATTCGGAGCAAGTACAAGGTGATGCCCCCCGCATTCTCAAGAGCCACATCGAGATTGGGGAATCATCCGAGGCCTAAGCCCAAGGTGACATCGCGCATTCTCCTCAACAAATGGCGGCGCCAAATAGAGAGAAAGAGCGCTACCGAAGCGTCGCCACGAGGGGGAGCGGCGCGGAGCCGAGGAAGAGGCGCGCGGGGAGGGACCACGAGCAAGCACACGCGCGAACGGGGAGCGCGCACACCGGGGATGCGCCTTCTTCGGGCACGCGCCGGAATGAGGGTCTAAAGGCGCCCACATTGAAGAACCGTCCCGAATGTAGTGACGGGTATGTTGAGTACGGAGCGAGGAAGGCCGCCAATCGCCGATCCGTCCACGAGAGACTTGGAAGGGTCCACCCTAATGGGGATCGGCGCCAAAAAAATTGAAGTCATCGATCATCCCGAGAAGCGCCAAGCCGATCTCGGGTGGGCCGATCAAGAAGAGGACGAGGATGACTACATCCGGCGAAGGGGCGGTGGTGCCCGCCCGGCCTACGCAAGAGCCGAAGAGACGGGTCCGGCGCTTGAGGAACCGTGAATTGAAGCAAGGCCGGGATCCAGACGAGGCAGATGTGGCGCCCCAAGGACCAACCTGAGGGATCGAAGCGTTCGGCTCCAGCATGCATGGTATACTTTCTGCCGAATGAGTTCATGGCTCCTGCTAACCAGGTTATGCAGGAGGAAGCTTCCTTCGACGATGAGCAGACCGAGGAGATGATGGCACAACTGGTGCTGGCCAAGCAGGCCATCTTCGACAAGCCGGCCAAGAACCGTCACATGAGGCCGCTGTACTTGAGAGGATACGTCAATGGCAAGCCATTGACCAAGATGTTCGTCGACGGTGGAGCGGCAGTCAATGTAATGCCGTACACCACCTTCGGGAAGCTTGGGATGGGCCCGAGCGATTTGAAGCCTACAAGCATCATCTTGAACGACTTCGTCGGGAACCCCTCGGACACCAAGGGATGTGCTCACGTGGACTTGATGATCGGGTCCAAGACGCTACTCACCACCTTCTTTGTCATTGAGGGCAAAGGAGCCTACGGCCCGCCGCTTGGGCGGGATTGGATTCATGCTAACCGTTGCGTCCCGTCCACCATGCACCAACAGGCTTATCCGGTGGGTGGACGATGAGATCGAGGTCGTTCGGGCGGATGACTCCGTGAGCGTGGCCAACATGGAACCGGAGCCTTGCGGGAATACCAAGGCATTGATTGTTTCTCGGGGAAAGAGCGGGGAGAAGGTCCTGTTGAACCCGTCGGCGGTGATCAACGACCGATTCAAGCGATCCGCTCTTATAGTAATTTTTAAATGGAGAACCCCGTAGATGGCAGCGATGGCAAATTAGGGCGAGGATTCATGTCGGCCGACAACCGGAAGAAGTTGATATTGGAAGCGGTGATAAACCAAGGCCGAGGTTCATCGGTGCAAATTTGCGGCCGGACTTCGGGGGGGAATTTGATTGAGCTTCTCAAAGAATATAAGGATTGCTTCGCCTGGGATTACTCGGAGATGCCTGGATTGGATCGTTCCATCGTCGAGCATCGGTTGCCAATCAAGCCTGGTTTCAAACCATATAAGCAACCGCCCCGGAAAATCTATAAGGATGAAGTATTGGCCGATGTGAAGAAGGAAATTGAAAGACTACTTGACGCAAACTTCGTTCGGCCATGCAGATATGCGGAGTGGATTTCTAACATCGTCCCTGTGTACAAGAAGAATGGAAAAATGAGGGTTTGCATAGATTTCAGGGACCTGAACAGAGCTACTCCCATGGATGGATACCCGATGCCTATTGCCGATTTGTTGATCGACGCCGCCTTTGGACATAAGGTGATTAGTTTCATGGATGGCAACGCGGGATGCAATCGATCTTCATGGCAATAGAAGACATATCAAAGACGGCCTTTAGATGTCCTGGTCATATAGGCCTATTTGAGTGGATAGTCATGACATTTGGGTTGAAAAATGCGGTGCAACCTATCAACGGGCCATGAATTACATTTTTCATGGGTTGATCGGCAAAACTGTGGAAATCTACATTGATGACGTGGTGATCAAGTCCTTAAGTCATGACACCCATCTGGAAGATGTGAAGAAGACCTTGGAGTGCACCCGGAAACACGGTTTGAAGATGAATCCAAACAAGTGCGCTTTTGGAGTATCAGCTGGAGAATTCTTGGGGTTTTTGGTCCACGAAGGGGGAATTGAAGTTGGCAAGAAAAGCATGAAAGCCATTGATGAAGTCGTTCCTCCAACCAACCTCAAGGAATTGCAATCACTGCTCGGCAAGATCAACTTCGTGAGAAGATTCATCTCAAATTTATCACAGAAGGTGTTGCCATTCTCTCCATTGCTGAAGCTAAAGAAAGATCAAAAATTCACATGGGGTGACGAACAACAAAAGGCTTTTGATGAGATCAAGCAGTACATGAAGGAGCCGCCGGTGTTGGTTCCTCCTCGCCTAAACAAGCCTTTCAAGTTGTACGTGGCGGCCGATACCCAAACCATTGGATCGGCCCTTATTCAAGAATTCGAAGGAAAGGAGCGGGTAGTAGCTTATCTCGGCCGAAAACTACTTGATCCCGAGACCGAGGTATTCGGCTATAGAGAAACCGTGTCTTTGCGTGTACTACTCGTGTACAAAGTTTCGGCACTACTTGTTGAATGCCGAATGCACCGTATACTCCAAGTTTGATGTGATAAAACATATGTTATCTATGCAAATTTTGAATGGTCGGATTGGCAAATGGATCTTAGCTTTATCAGAGTTCGAGTTGAAGTTCGAATCAGCAAAAGCCATCAAAGGTCAGGTCATTGCCGATTTTATAACTGAACATCGTGACCCGTCAATTGATCTGCTTGAAATTACCCCTTGGGCTTTATTTTTTGATGGGTCATCGTGTGGCAAAGGTGGGGGAGTAGGGATCCTGCTAATTTCGCCCGAGAGGTGAGATGTTTGAATTTGCCATTCCTATACAACCCATCGTCACAAATAATCAGCTGAGTACGAGGCACTACTTCGAGGGCTTCAATATTTGAGAGAAGCTGGGGCCGTTTCAGTTGAGATCTATGGAGATTCAGAATTGGTAATCAAGCAATTGAACGGCCAATACGAGTGCGAGCGAAGCGCCGAGGAGTTACTACGAAGAGTGCAGGGAAATCTTAAAGAGCTTCCCATTGGTAACCCTACAACACATTCCTAGAGAGCATAACGAGGAAGCAAACAGGCTAGCTCAGAGCGCCTCTGGTTACAAGGAGAGTCAAGAAGCGTTTGCTGCAGAAGTGTGTGCACTAGGGGCGGATCTTGCAGAAGATGATTGGAGGAAAGAAATCGTTGACTACTTGAAAGATCCATCCCGAAAAGTCTCTAGGAAACTAAGGTACAAGGCCATAAAGTTCGTTCTTCTGGATAATAGTTTATTTTATAAATCAATAGATGGGGTGTTACTACGATGCCGGGTCCGGAAGAAGCCAAGAACATGATGAGCGAGGTGCACGATGGGATATGTGGAGCGCACCAATCGGCCTATCGTATGAAGTGGGTTATTAGACAAGTCGGATGCTTTTTGCCGACGATATTAGAGGACCGCTTTGAGTATTACAAGGGATGTCGGGATTGCCAAAGGTTCGGGAATATTCAAAGGGTCCCCGCATCGGCATTGAATCCCATCATCAAGCCAAGGCCATTCGGGGGCCGGGGTATAGACTTGATTGGCCAAATCAATCCTCCGTCTAGCAAGGGGCATAAGTTCGTGCTTTTGGCTACGCATTACTTCACCAAATGGGTTGAGGCGATCCCACTAAAGGTACGTCGGAAAACATGATTGAATTCGTCAAGGAACACATCATCTACCGATTTGGGATCCCTCAGACGATTACCACCGATCGGGGGCACAATTCGTGTCATTGGAGTTCAGAGATTTTGCCGAAAGCATGGGAATCAAATTGTTTAATTCCTCTCCATATTATGCTCAAGCTAATGGTCAAGCGAGAGGCTTCTAATAAGATCATGATCAAGCTGATACAGAAGAAGATCGATCAGAAGCCAAGAAGGTGGCATTCGGTACTCAGTGAAGCACTGTGGGCTTACCGGATGGCCCCCCATGGAGCTACAAAGACTTCTCCTTACGAGTTGGTTTACGGGCATCACGCGATCCCGCCGTGGGAGATGCAATCGGATTCCGGGAGAGTGGTGCTACAAAACGAGTTGAGCTCCAAGGATTACGGTGGCCTAATGATGGATGAGTTAGAAGATTTGCATATGATCCGTCTCGGGGCCCTTGAGAACATCGAGAAAAACAAGCCGCGGGTCGCCAAGTACTATAACAAGAAAGTAAAAGTAAGGCAATTTGCGAGAAGGCGATCTAGTTTGGAAAGCGCTATTGCCGATTGGAACTAAATACGATGAATTCGGCAAATGGTCCCCTAACTGGGAGGGACCTTTTCGTGTGGTCAGATGCGTCCCTGGTAATGCATACATATTGAAGACTTTGCTAGGAGAAGAATTTTCCGCTGCAATAAATGGAAGATATCTGAAGAAATACTATCCTAGCATTGAGATCGATCGATGATTACACACATCTGGCACAAAAAACAGCCGGCGCTCAAGAATGAGGCCGCCTTCAGAACAAAATCCATGAACAAGAAAAAAATGGTCAGTGCCTAGATGCATTGCCCTTAGCTCAAAAATACATCACAACTGCTTCTTGCAGGATCACATCTAACAACCTCGGTAGGCGGATCCTCGAGGAGGAGGGAAGCAGAAGGCGTGGAGGAAGAAGCGAAAGTATGATACAATCTTTTCTTTAATTCTTCGGCTGCTCCCTCTTCGGTTGCTCCCGGGACCACCGTGACGGCAACCCGGAACGCGCGGGGTGACCATGGTTGGCGGCCTCCACCAAGCTATCCCGAGCCGTCTTCGGGTTGTTGTACACTCGTCGGAGACATCTAAGGCGATGGAATCAAGATTAGGGGCAAAGAAATCCAAGTGCAAGCACGAGGTCAAGAAGGAGTCGGGGAACGTTTACCCCCTACTAATGCCTCCCGAGCCATGCGACGCTCGCGCTCGGCTTGGCAACGGGCGGACATGTCCCCGAGGCCATGCTCCAGGTGCCGGACGCGGCGGCGCAGCTGATGGTTGGTCCTCTGTTCAGGCGTGGCATCCTCTGCTTCGATGGAGGAATCGGAGGAGATGTACTCAGGCACATCTTCGGTCCCGATGACTTCTTCGGGAAGCAAATCAAGGCTGAAGAGGACGAGAGGAAAACATGAAGCGCAAGATCATGCGGGAGAACGAGGAGCAGATCAAGAAAGAACTCACTTCCGAATCGTACGCTTCTTTGACGGGCCGCTCTCCTGGGGTTGTTTACCCTTGTCCATGGCGTTGGGGTTTTTTCCTCTAGAGGCAGGGGAAGAGATGAGAAATGATGGATGAGTGCGCGAGTGGATTTGCAGAGCATCCCCGCGAGAGCTATTTTATTGACCGGAGAGGCGCATTGGGAGTGATGAGCGCAGTACACACTGTTGGAATACCAAGCGGCAGGATTTTCTACCAAGTGCGAAGGGTTTTTTCTTGAACAGTGTTTATGGATTGCCGAACTGGGATCCTCTGTGGATTTTGCGCCAAGGGGCAGTTGTTCTTGCGCGTTCGGCTAAAGATAGTTCCCGGATGCATTCAAAGAAAACAAAACTCGCAGATGCAAAATGCAAAGGGAGTCATCACGAACGGTGCGAGAATTCAAAAGTTCTTCATCTATTGCCGATATTTACACATCCCTAGTACAATCTAGTCGAAGAGCCTGTTCAACACAGATTGGGGATGAGTAATTTCGGCAATGGCGTCGCCATGGCCATCAAGGCGCTCCGGGATGAGCTCGATCTCCTCGATGTCCTCGGCGCGCCGCCCGGGGAAGCCGCGCGGCCGGTGGAGTAGTCGACGTCCGTGTGTGTCGCCATGGCAGCCCGGGGCCCAAGGTGGTACCCAGACGGACGCCGTGGACAGCCACCTCATCAACGCGGCGCTCCACCGCGGCAAGGCGCTCCACTGGCGTATTGCCGAGGGCGTTCACCTTCTCGGCCAGCTGCTCCACCAGTGCCTTCAGCTGGTTGAGCTCCGCATCGCGGGCTGCAAGAAGCAAGAAGAAAAAGATTAGCGCCAAAAGCCGGGTGGAATCAAGAACTAATCTCAGATCCGTACCATCAATGGTTTCCAGCAGCTGTCTGCGCTGGTCCTCCCACTCTAGCTCGGCTATGCCCGCTTTCTTGGAGACGTCCTCCAGCTCACGCCGGGACGCCTCCAGCTCTTCCTTGAAGCGGATGGCGTCTTCTTCCCCGTACGGTACCGGGGAGTGGCCATCGGACTCCGAGGAGTCATCTGGGAGGGGCTGATTGGCCGGTGCACGAGGCGGGTTCCACTGAATCAGTCTGAAAAAAGGGGATGATCGTCAAGGCAAAAGAAGATCAAGAATAGAATCAAAGAGGAGAGATCGACGATCATCACCGCCGCGCGCATTGGCGCCGCTCCCCTCGGCCTCGTCGGAGGCGCGGCGGCGGTTGAGGCGGCGCACCATTGTGGTTTGGGATGTGCACTTGTTTGCGAAAGGGGCTAAGATTGGCAAAGATTCGAGAGCTAGAAGGCCTGGTGGAGAGCTAGGGGTACCTATGGTAACATTTATAGGCCTGGCAGGATGAATCGTGGCTTCGAGTCATGGCTGTGGATCGTGGCGCATATCCCAAGAAAAATCGGAAGGTGGAAAGGTTTCCTTGGCCGGCCCCGCCGATGGGTCGTTTGGAGTTCCGGGCCGAGCCGCGTGCGTTGATTGGTTCGGCTAAAGAAAATCAAAGTGCCGTTCGGGAGTTGGCGTTCCACTACCGAATGGGTCGTTCGGCATTATATTTGAAAGTGCGCGGAAGGACGGAAAAGATTGCAAGAAAATATTACAAGAACGACCAATTCGGTTACACATCAATAAGGGCATTCAAGCATTCGAAGTTTTGCAATCACACTACGAGCACTAACGGATGTTATCGGATGGGAATTGTCCAGCGGCTCCGGCAATCCTTTTGGGTACGGATAAATCGGCGAGTTCGCATCGCATTGCTCTATCTTGGTGACGGCCGATTTTGCTTCCGCTTGGGTCTTTGCTATCAATCCGGGAAGTTCGGCTATTCTCTCTTTATCAACCTCTATCTCCGCCGACGGAGCTGCTCGGTTCGCTTCTAGAGCAGCCTTTCACGGCAATTTTTAGATCATAAGAAGTACGCGGGTTAGCCAATGCATCCTTGTGGCTCTCGCTTGGGATTGTGCCCCGTTCATAGCATGTTCGGCATCGTTTTCCTCTTTTCAATGGCCGGGCGGGAGCGCAATTTCCTCCAAGCGTGCCTTATGGGTGCATAAAGGGCTCCTAAGCCATAGACGGATGATAGAGAAGCTACGATGTCTTCGGGAAGTTCTTGATCGATAGATTCAAACATCTCTTCGAAGTGATGGAGATCATTGAACCGATCTTGAGCATCTTTTGCTAGCCGAGCAGCAATTTCTTTGAGCTTGGACAACACTTCATCCGGGCGGCCGGTATACTCCTTCCATCACCTCGGCAGTGGATTGCTCTCTGATGGCAGGCTTGATGATGATGGAGCCTGATCCGAGAAATAACATTGCCGAATTAAGAGTGCTAAACATCGAGGTACCGAAATTAAGTGCGGATGGATACCTCATGGATGGTTTCTTGAGCGGGGGGCAATCACGGGTGAAGGAGATGCTCTAGGCGAGCCGAAACTTCCAAGCTAGGAGGTGCCGATGCGGCCACTAGCAGCTCGTGGGTTTCGGGCCGAGGAGGAGTCGGGTCCGCCGCCCGTTGGGTTGGTTATCTCGCGCTTGACCAACCGGTGATGGCACCCTTGGAGAACTTATTGGCTCGGTTGAATTGGGAGATTCATCTCTCGGGGGAATTTATTGCTTCGCGAGAAGGTGATGAAGATGAGATCTCCATCGGAATGGGTAATTCAACCTTGGATGGACTTGCTTGTTGCACCACCGGAACATCTACAAGCTGTTCTTCCATGGCTTCTCCCGTAAGTGTCAAATTGAAAGGGTAAATGCCGGTGCTCATCCTTAAGAAAGAACGAAGAGAGGTCATACCAATGGATGGGGCATTGGCGAGTGCGGTTACGAAGGTCGCTGGACTTTGGTCCGAAAATGCACGGTGATATAATTCATCAAGAGCAAGAGTGACTGGTAATCAAGAAGGTAAAGGGGTTTACCTCAACAAGCACTTTCTTGACAGTTCTTCTCCTTTTAGCACTTGGAGGGGCAATCAGATGCAGACCTTGCCTCCTGTCAGCAGCAAGGCTAGAAAGGCTGGGATCTGTTGTAGCATACCTTGCCATTAGCTGATGCAGAGTTGTGGATTTGAATCCCAGTGCTGAAATTGGGCCCTCAACATTGTAAGCAATTTCCCTGGCTCGAGGGGCGGTGCACGTGTTCGTGGAAAGGAAGGTGAAGGTCGGAATCATGAATAAAGAGGACATGTCTGATCCAAAGGTTCATGATGTTACCTCCGAGGTTGGCAAGAAGTCGGGCATCAACTTTGCACAAAACACATGGACGGAGCTCACCGAAGGTGTGATCATGGAATTCTTGCCACCGGGGAGTTAAAGGTGGGGTGAGCTATAACTATGGGCACAAAAGGACGGTATAGATAGTAGGGCTACACACATATTGGAAGACCCCCGTCGCTGTGCATACTTTCTTTGATTTCCTCTCTGGGCTTGAGGAATTCATGCAAGAACAACCTCGGGGGCATCTGTCCACATCCAATTTGCCTGGCCATTACATTAGGCTGATAGTATTCATAAGTGCTGACATTCAGCCTTCCTCCATTGAATTCGGCCGGCAGTATGCATGGGCAGATTACAATGTTGAGAATCTCCAAGAATCTTCCATCTTGGTGGCCAGGCTCAAAGGAAAATTCAACAGGGAAGGTCAAGGTGTCATTGCCTAGATAAGGAAGCCAGAGAGGATTGGAGAAACCTTTGAAGAACAACTCGAAGAGCTGGCTGATGTCTTGCTGGATAGAAACAGTTGAGGCCGCTTCTCCGTAATTTTGGCATCCTCTGGTAGCTTGAGGCTCTCCTTCGGGGTGATTGGACAAGGGGAAGAATGCGGAGTTCAAATCGACACCGACGATCCGATGCATGTGGAGTCACAGCCACATTTGAACGAACCACCAAGGGCCGTTGACACATGCTATCCTTTCGCCGGTATACATCCGGGTAACGATCCCGGTGAAGCATATGTGCGAATCAAAAGTTCGGTGGAAGGCTGCGGGAAGAAAGCGGAAAAGAAAATCTCGGGTAAAATTGAAAACCTAATGCCGAACAAGGTTTGCGGGGGATGAATTTACCGAGCATCTTGGTTCCGAGCCGCCATTGGAGGTTCGAGCTCGGAACGGGGGAGATCTAGGGTTGGATCCGGATGAAGATTCCGGCGGATTGCGAAGAACGGTGTTGACGAGATTTGATTCGAAGATTCGTGGCCGGAGTCAATTGTGGAACAAAATTACTTTTATCCCACAATTGAAGGGGCATGTGTTAACACCAAAATTTGGTAAGGAGTCCGACCGTGGGTCCGGTTCGAAAAAGAGTCCGTCCGGTGGAAGGAAGGATATTTTCGAGAGATTTTTGGCAAAGAGATGCGCGGTCGGCTATTTGCTCCGGTTCGGCAAAGGAACAGTAGAGCTGATTTTGCGGGATTGGACGGTGACGTGGCTCAATCAGGGGAGACGAATGGATAGGTAGGTGATCGAGCTTAGTTAGGCAACGAATCCATTCGCAGTTGTACTGAACAGGGTATAAATACAACCCCTGAATGTATGTAACAGACACAATCATTCCTCAATATACACCGGCCTTACGCCAAACCCTAGAGTCCTTGTCGTGTCGTCGAGTTCTTCGAGAGGGCCAATCGATCCGTCGACCTCCGTGAGTACCGGCAACCTTGTATCATGTCTAGTATCATGCGGTGGATTTAGATCCGATGCAAGTAGTCTTGTTACCATGCTTCGTGTCATGCGGTAGATTCAAGCTTGGTTCAAGAAAGTTTCTTGTTAGATCATGAGCCATGCGGTAGGCTAAGATCGGCTTGAAGCTAGTTATCGGCTCTATTGGATTTTGGCAAGATCCAATAGATTCATTAAGTTACCCCGTGTTATCTTGAGTTTTACTTTATGTATTAATTCATATAACACATCTTTGCCCAATCTAGATGGGTTTGGATCGATTTTGTATCTCTTTTATGATCCTTGTTCGAGTAGGTCTCGTGTTTTAACACGTGGATCTTATGCTTTTCGATAGCCGAAACCGAATCGATCTAGGTTGTTACGTGTTGCGGGTTCAAGCTTGCTATGTTCGTATAAATCTTGAAAGAACCGGGTATCATGCGGTAGATGCGGGTTTTTGGGTTGCTTTGGAGCTAGTCATCCGGTGGATTAGAATCCCAAATCAGTCGATAGATTTATTCACGTGGTAATGTTTGTTCCTTCTTCATGGACCCCGAATCGGCTGTTCAGCCGCATTCGGTTATGTTTCTTCACGAGTAGATCACGTGCGTTATTTATGTTTTAAATGATGTGTGCTTTTGGCTTTCCATATTTAGATTGTATCATGCGGTGGATAGATCTATTTGTGGAAAGTGGTACGGTTTTTCATGCAAGTTGTATCATGCGGTGGATAGATTTGTTTGATATCGTACCCGACGGATCTTAAAGTAACTAGACATGCGGTAGACTAGTGCTTTGGATCTATGCATGCTTGTTTAATACATGATCATGTCCGTGCTTTACTTTATTTATTTAATGTTAATCTTCATGGGGATCGGTCATAACTTTGCGCATGCATCTTTGTTTATACAAAGACCGATCGCCGTCATGCTTACGTCATCCATTCGGCAAATGTCATTTTTCCCCTTTTGTGGTTTCCCGAATGGTCGTGGATCTCTGGCAGATAGCTTTTCATAGCTATGTGTCATCTCATCTGGCTCTTTAGCCGTAAATATGGAACTGTCTGGTACCACCCGGCAAGTTCCAAGCTTTGATATCTAACTGCTTTATCTTTTGTTAATTTTCGGGGAAAAATTGACCGGCACGTCATTTGCTCTCGCGCGTGTGAAGCCGCCTTTGTTCGGCTTGTCGTGTGATTGGCGTTGAGTGCACTTTTTGCGTCAACGAAGATGCTTCTCCTTAAACAAAGCAAGATCAGCAAGGAATATGGAGCAATCAAGACAATCATTCTCATCCGAGACAACGGGGGCTAGCCTTAAGGGAATCAATCTCAAGCTTGCTATCAAGCACCCGTGTCTCTAGCTCGCCCACTCTAGTCCTAGCATCCTCGAGTGAAGCCCTAAGCTCTTTCCTCATTTTCTTGGCCTCTCTAAGCATGTCATCACGGTTATCAAGCAAAGAGCCAAGCCTCTCATTCTCCCGGCGCAAGAAGGGAAGTTCATCACGCACCTCGTCGTCGGACTCGCAGTCCGAGTCGCTCCGTGTGCTCTTCTTGCCGCCGGAGCTCGGCGCCATGGTGCGAAGCCATCTCTCGCGGCGCCTCGGCCCCGCTCGGTGTTCTTGGACGACTTCTTGTTCTTGCGGCGATCTCCCTCGTCTTCACTGCTGCTCGAGCTCGAGGTGGAGTACGCGGAACTGGAGTCGATGTCGCTCGCTCCAACCATCACTCGGGCCTTGCCTCGGCTCTCCTTCTTCCTCGATCGTCGCTCGTCCTTGCACTTGTTCTTGTGCTTGCTCTTGTGGTCGCGCCTCGAACGGTACTTGCCATCCATCCTTGGCTTGTGCTTGTAGCTGTCCTTGTTCTCGGCCTTCTCCGGGCGCGGCGACGAAGTGTCCCGCTTGTCGCACCGGAAGCAAGTCCTCGTGTTCCTCCTCATGTTCACGTGGTTCTCGTGCGGCCTCTTGAACCGCCTCGTCAGAGCGCCGGCTCGTCCTCTTCAAGGTCATCAAACTCCTCATCCGGCATAGACATCAAAGAGGAAAAGGAGAACATCCTGGTGGATGGGTTAGAGTTAGCCTTTCCTTTGGAACCACCAACGAGGGCAAGACTATGGGAATCGGTCGGTCCCTCGAGCTTGGCGATCATGCCCCTATCCACCTCGGCCGACTTGAGCTTCGAGAACGGCTCATTCACCGTCACAGTGTCATACTTCTCCGACTCCACAATGGCCTCGAACTTTCCGCCCCAAATCATACGATCGAAAGAGTGTAAGAGCTTGACCGCTCTATTATGATCATCGTACGGGAGCACGTCCACATTGGCCCTCATGTTGTTCACAACCACCGTGAACCTCTGAAACAAGGCATTGATGGACACACCGGGGAGATGAGTGAAGTTCTCGTACTCTCTCCGTAGGTCGCATACATCCGTGCCTTCACACGGGCGTTCCCAACATGAGCCTCCTTCAACACCGCCCAAATCCTACAAGCCAAGTGCTCGGTGTGCACCCGATCGAACTCGGCCGACACAAAGCACGAAACAAGTAGTCGACCGCCTTATTGTTGGCGTCGAATCCGTCCCTCGATCGGAGTGAGGAAGTCCATCTACCGGACATAGCCTCGTGTCCACCATAACATCCCAAAGGATCCGACCCTTTCCGCGGAGAAAAGCACCCATCCGCTTGCTCCACATCCGGTAGTTCTTGCCATCGAAGTGTGGAGGACCCGAACCCCCGTTTACGGTACGCCATCCTTGGATCTTAGACCGGTTAGAGTCAATAAAGACCCGAACCGGCTCGATACCACTTGAAGGACCGATACGGCGAACCGAGAGGGGGGGGGGAGTGAATGGGAGCCGATAAAAATTCTTCTCGAAGATGGGAACACCGACAAGATGAACAAGGCTTCCAACACACGTCTCCGACTCACTACCCAAGTTGGCCAAGCCCACGTAACCACTGGAGTGCCACTGGACCTAGGAACCAACACACAACCTTCCTACCCGAGAACGCAGCGGAACACCAAACCTCGAGTCAACAGACCCACACCGGTCAGACCGGTGAGCACCACCGGTCAAGCCGGTCCCTGCTGGTGAAACTGAGCAACTTTCACTAAGTGGCTCTACACCGGTCAAACCGGTGAGACACACCGGTCGACCGATCACGGCTCGAAAGCCCCCAAGGCACCAAACAGGCCAACCGACCACCAAACTGACCCAAACTCGAAACAGCAGTACCACAGGATAACAACGAACACACCAAGACGTTCACCCGAGCAAAATCCCACCGAGGGTTGCACCGGTCAGACCGGTCAAGAGCACCGGTCAGACCGGTGTAGCCTGGGCAGCTCGGGATGAACAGCACCCGCGGGTCAACTCCCCCAAATCCAAATCTCGATCTCCCGAATCGCTCCACGGACTTGAACAAGACTTTGGGGATATTAGGAACACCTCATGAGGAGTCCATAGACAAGTTTAATCCCACCAAAACTCGTCCAAAAAGGAGGAATCAAGGAAATCCCGCCAAGAGCACTTCCAACCCAAGAACTCAAGAAACCCCAAAATCGAGCACCTTTACTCACGGATTTGGGAGGGGAATCACAGCCCAAAGAACCACAAAGGGTTCCCACAAATTTCCCCCATCAAATACTCAAGAGAAAGGTCCCGAAAACAATCCAAAGAAATCACCAAGAGAGGGCTCCGAAAATCACCACCAAGAACAACCGGGGAAAACACATCCAAACCTTGAGGAACCACGCCGAATCATCTATACATGAAACAAAGGTTCGTACAAGGTCTAGCAAGCCGCCCGATCATCCATCCCTCTCAACAAGATCTCTCCGTGAAGCTCTCTTGCTAGTCCTAGAGAAAACCTAAGGAAAATAGGTGGAAAATAGGAAACCTAATGAGCTAGGGTTCCAAGAGTTGGCTGCCATCCTCTCACCTCTTGGGTTATATGGAGGCAATCGAATGTCTAAAACGCCCTTCTCCACTAACTAGGGATACAAGCCCCTCAAGGGCGGATTTGGAATTCTTGATGTCTTCACCATCGGACGGATGCCCGGCGACCGCACCCTGCGTAGCCTCGACGTAAGCCATGCGATCCCGACGCGTGTCCTACGCTTCGAAGATTCGGACCGCGTCGTCGCACACGGTCGACCGGTGCTCCTCACCGTCGGGCCGACCGGTCCCCACCGGTCGACCGGTCGGACCCACGGTCGGGACCGGTCCGGCGCCGTAGCGGCTCCGTCTTCGGTTCTCCGGTCTTGGCTTTGTGGATCAACCAAGGAACCCGGTGGTTTTCGGTGAACCACCGGAAACCCCGCGAACTCGGTGTAGCCTCCGCCAATCTCCACTCATGACTCGGCTCCCACGTAGTCCCGGCTCGACCTTGGTTTTGAGGCTCAACCAAGAAACCGTCCACGACTTCATCTTGCTTGTTCATGCCACCATGCGGCCCGCACTTGACCCCCGCCGGCCACAGGGGTCCCTCGAATGAAGCCTACTTGTCTTCTCCACACACCGGAGGCCTCACCGGCGATGACCTTTCGCGCTTGTTCTTCACTCCGCAACAGAACACGTCAAGCCGCAACCTAGACCTGCAATACTTAGCCAAGAATCAGTCCACACAACGTTGTCAATCACTCATCACACAAGGAAGCGACCATCCACCGGTCCTCGAACCACACATGGTCCTCACTTGGCAGAGGAGGGATCCCGCCGAATGGTGGCACATTGGGTTGTGCACCACTCGCTTGTGAGGAGGATGTTCCCTCCTCTACGATTTTTCCTCTTTTGTTTTTCCTTGCCGGGACAAGGAGTCCCTCTTCCAACCAATCTTCCCTCCCTTCGATGAAAAGCCTAAGCCTCGCATCCGGAAGGGGTAGGTTCACTATGGCCAAACGAAAACCTCCTCTCTCATCTCCACTAATGTATTTGCCTTGTCGCAAATATTCAATGCCGAGAGAGGTACCACGCAAAAGATGATCGGGGTTCCTTGCGATCCCCGGCCGTAAGGAGAAGGCCAACATGGAGAGGTAGCACCCCGAACCAATATGTCCCGCCCCCGATGTTGCCTCGCAACACCAACGAATTGATCATAAGGTAAGAGGGGTCAATTGGCTGCTTGGCAATTAAAGCCGAGTAGAGCCATTTTAACTCCGTGTCGGTCACCTTCGTCTCCTTCATCCTCCCCAATACCCTCTTGCACATCCAAGAGTGAAATATCCAGATAATGGGGTTGCGGATGCAATTGCGTTGTTGATGGGCTTCTCCGGAGATTAAATTCCAAAATCCCGCTAACATGCCCGGTGGCACGTCAACTTTCTCCGGAGCTCCCTTATGGAATCCAAGTAGCTCCCTAACATGCTCATAGGGAACCACTTGTTGGACTCCCTCCAAACGGATTGATAAGCTTTGCACCCCATCATCAAGGATAGGTGCAATGGTCATCAAGATTTCCAAGGCGACCCCTTGTGGGTGTCCGCCGATACTCTGTTGGAGAATTGCACCCATCCAAGGTGCCCCAACATGTAGTATATGTCGGTGCCAAAACCTAAGGTGAAGAGTGCTTGGTCGTCGAACTCGACATTGGGCACAAGCCTCTTCTCAAGACGAGAGAGCCTCTCCTCCTCCTCCGACGACAAGATGATGAAGCCGTACGAGGAATATATTGGAGTGTAAGGAGGTGGCGCGGTCGAACGGGTCGATCTTCGTGGTGGCCCGGGCTGCTCCTCCGTGTGCCCTTGAGGTTCGGTAAACCTCATGGACGTGCTCCTTGCAGCCCTCATACCACCAAGGAAGAGAGCATCATTCCTCCTTGGTGGCGCCGTATCCGTCTCCATGCTCCGGGGAGACTCGGAAACCGAGTGCCTCCTCGAAGACGTCGTCGACGATGGCTTGGATGACGACGAACCCTTCTTCTTGGAGAAGAGACTTGTGGTTTTCTTCCACATGGTTGCTGCACTCTTTTCTTCTACTAAAACGGGTTGCAACTGGTAACTAGGCTCTTAAAATCTTACTTCGGATGTGGACTTTGAGTGGATTAAGGTGGTGAATTTTTTTGAGCTATCAAGCTTGGGATGGTTGGCTATGTCTACGGAGGTTTTGGGCATACAAACTTGAACACACAAACTAAGGAAGGAGAGGGAAGCTTGCCTGCAGAAAACGGGAGTCGGGGGGCTCCTTAAATAGGGGAGGCCGGCCGGCCTGGGCCGACCGGCCTGGGGTGCCCGGTGCTCCTCCCCGCCTCGGCTTTCTTCTAGCACGATCATTTCGCCTCTGCAACTTTCCTGCCCACGTGCTCCACGAGTTGCACCGCCCAAACGCTCTCGTCCACTCCTTTTCTTGCATTATTGGTCCTTCCACTTGATGCTTCATGCTTTGGGTCATGTCCATGCTCCCTAGCTCCACTTGCTTCACATGCCACCATGAAATTCCTGCAAAGTTGATGCTTGCTGCCCACCACGCTTGTCCTTTGCATGTGGATTTGGTGAAAGTTGATGAAAGGGTATCCAATGGTGCATGCATGATTAATTCAAACTAGATTGCCCCCCTTTAGTGTGTTTAAGGTTAAGCACTCCTCTAATTCGAGCTTAAAAATATTTTTCAGAGCCATGCAAGAGCTCAAGCATAAATTTAGAGAAGTTTTTAAACCATTAAAAACAAATGTAAGTCGAAAATATTTTCCGACTACGTTGATATCGGTCTCACCGGTATAGTTTGCCTTCATCGGTTGAGAGCAAACTTTCCCGGCTTGATCATGGGGGCATAGGTTTAGGTTCTAATTTTGGCTAAATGATAAAGATTTTGAATAAAACAAAATTAGATGAGGCTTAGAAAAATTCTAATCCTAGAGAAACTAAGGATATGGATTTTTAAACCAACCAAAAGTTTTGATTTCTAGGTTCACGCGAGTCCTACCACGTGCTGAATTTTTATTAACACATAGATATAAGTCGTGGCTCTACTCGTGTGGTTTTAGCATAAAAAATAAGTCAACCTTAGCACCATAATGATGGTGAAAGGTTGATTTAGGTTCTGAAATTATTTGGTTGAGGTTTCTCGAAAAGAAAAGAACAAACAAGCACATAGGAGGGTTCATGCAAAGGGTTTATGATAAAGAAAAACATTCAATCAAGAATTATGTCTCTAATATTGTTCAACCACTTCTAAGTCTAATGTCTTTGCGTAATAAAACTCAAAGCTAAATTATTAAAAAGACTTGAAAAACCTGGAATCGGGTTGTCCTCCCGGTAGCTTATTCTTGACTCGATGAAACGGGTTGCCTCCCGCCTAGCGCTTCGTTTATAGTGCATGGCTAGACTCCTTCACTTGATTACTTCGGATCAACGCTCTTTGCGGGCATTGCAATCTTGGGTACCCACTTCCGCACCATCTTGGGCACGGGCTTGTCTTCCGGCTTAGTCATTTTTTTGGTCTTCACAGGCGGCTTTTCTTCCTTTGTCTTGACGGATGCAACACCTTCTTTGATTTTCTTTACATTCATCTTTTTCGGCTCTTTCTTCTTTTTCAGCCCCTCCTTCTTCTTTGGTTCTTCCTTCACTTCAATCATATTGCATGCCTCGAGTCGTGGTCGAAACTTGAAGGAACTCCTTTCTCCGTTGATATCGAACATGATCTCCCCCATGCCAACATCAATAGTAGCTCCCACGGTCTTGAGGAAAGGCCTCCCAAGGATGAGCGGCGGCTTCTCCCTCTCTCCCATCTCGAGCACAACGAAGTCGACGGGGATGAAGTGGTGTCCGACCTTCACGGGTACATCTTCGGCAATGCCCAAGGGATAGCGAATGGAGTTATCTCCCAACTCCAAACATATACCCGTAGGCTCCATTGGTAGGTGTAGCTTCTCGAACACATCCCTCGGCATGACGCTCACACTTGCTCCAAGGTCGCATAACGCCTTCTCGAAGTTGAAAGAACCAACCGAACATGGAATAGTAGGGCACCAGGGGTCCTTTTGCTTCTCTAGCCCATTAGCAATAGCGGCACTACACTCCTCGGACATCTTGACATGATCTACCCCCCATTTTGCTATCTCATATTTATTTGCAAGTATGTCTTTAAAGTAACGAGAATATGTAGGTACTTGTAGGGCATCTAGTAATGGCATGTTGATGCTAAGTCTACACACAACTTTCACAAACTTCTCAAAGTGGTTGTCAAGTTTACCTCGGAAGTAGCATGGCTTGAGTTGCGGTATCCTCGTGTCTTCCTCCGGCATCTCAAATTCGGGTTTTTCGGTGACGATCCCCGTAACCTTCTCTTTAGCAGCTCCTTCCACCTCGGTGCATGGTTTAAGCTTCCTTGCTCCCGCGGAACGTTCCGGATCTTCGGTCTCCTTCCCCGAACGCGTTTGAATGGCCTTCGCCGTTTCGGGACTTTTGGGTTGTCCTGGAAGCTTCTCTTCATCATTAGTGAGGCGCCCCGCAAGTTGTCCAACTTGCGTCTCGAGCATCTTCATCATGTTGAGCACTTGATGATTGGAACTTCCGACCTCCGTCACCTTGCTATCGATGTTCTCCAACACCTTGTCTATGGTCTTGAACTTGGTGACAGTGTCCTTGTTGATCTTAGCTTGCTCATCCATGAACTCCTTCAATTGTATACAAAGCGAAACCGCATTAGGAATAGATGAGCTTGCATTAAATTGAGGTCTACCTTGCCCGTAGCGGAAGTTCGGCAATTCTCCCTTCCTCATGTAGTCGAGCGTTTTGGCTTCCTCCAGACAATCTTTGCGGACATGGCCATACTCTCCACATTCTTCGCATGTGGACCTTGCTTCGGCGGCCTTCAAGTCTTGAGCCTCTTTCTTTTCCATCTCCATCTTCTCCAACCTCCTCATGAGCGAGTCGATCTTGCCTTCAAGTATGTTCTCCTTCTCCACTTGCAAGACTCCTTTGACGTTCCCCGTGGGTTGAACCGGATGTAGGCGCCCGGATGACGCCCATGTGTCATTATCCGCGACCTTCTTGAATAGAGTGAAAGCTTTCGTCGGTGTAAGTTCGATGATGGATCCTCCCGCCGATGCATCGATGATCGTCCGTGATGCCATGGTGAGTCCTTGATAGAATTTTTGCACGAGGTCTTCCTTCGGGAACTTGTGATGTGGAACCGCCCGGGTGTACTCGTTGAAGCGCTCGAATGCCTCCGAGATAGTCTCCGTAGGATATTGAACAAAGGTGGCAATCTTATTACGCAAGCTTTGAGTTTTACCCGGCGAGTAGTATTCCTTCATGAAAGCCTTCATCAACGTGTTCCAATTTTGCACCGTCTCCGCCGGTTGAGAGTGGAACCATTGCAAAGCCTTCCCGAGTAGTGAGAACGGAAAAAGCCTTGCCCTCATTTGATCTTGAGTCACCCCATCCATGTTGAAAGTTTTACATAGTTGAATGAATGCTTGGAGGTGAAGGTTCGGATCCTCTTTACCAGTGAAGGGTGAATGTTGCACCATGCGGATTGTTGAGGTCTAGATCTCAAACGGTCTTCCGATCTCCTCAAGGATCAAGATTGGTAGGTTGATGATGTCCGGGGTGCATAGCTCCCCAATCTTGCGTTCTTGCGGTGGTTGGTCACCCATCGGTGGAAGTCAATTCTCCCGTGGACTTTGAGGTGGTGAATTCTTCAGAGATTTCTGCGATCCTTTGTCTTCCGACTCCGAATATACAAAATCCAGCTTTTTAGCTTGATGTGCTTCGCGTCTCCTTAGCCTGTAAAGTTTTCCTGGATCATCCACAAAATTATCGGGTTTGTTGGAGAGGTAGCCGTCCATCTCCTGTTAGGGTTAGCAATAAACAAAGTATGCAAAAACTAGAAAGTAAAAACAAATCTATAAAAACTGGGGTTAGACAAACTAGATTAGATGTAATTTGAGGATGATCAAAGTTTAGTAGATGCAAAAATAAAAACAAAAAGAAAACTGGAAATTACAAAAAGGCAATAAATAACCAAATCTTGATCACTTGTTCCCCGGCAACGGCGCCAGAAAAAGGGGCTTGTTGACAGTTAATAGTTGTATCAACGTTCGTTTATGACTTGCAAGCGGACAAGTCTCCCGTCGTAGTCAAGGGACCCTTCTTCCCTCGAGTGGTGAACCCAAGGTATCGAATCCGTGGAACAAATGTGTGACGCAAAAGTTGATCTAGTAAAGCCAAGTAACTCCAATCTTTGATAAAAGAGAAACCCTAATGCATCTAGGTAAAAGACACAAGACTAATATAATCTACTAAAGACCGGAGATAACAAAGTAAGATTGGGTAGATAAACCGATCTAGAGAGATCGGGGTAAGCCTTTTGTTGAAGTTCCAAGCAAGAGAAGAAGTAGCAAATCGAATCTTATAAGAAGCCTCTTTAAATCGCGGTTTCCCGTCCAAATCCGAAAACATCCGCCTTTCGGAACCCCCGTTCTGTCACAACGTATCCCTACTCATGCGGGGAGTCTAGGGCGAGTCAAAAGACAAGTCGAGATTCTTTCGGAAGATCCGGCGTGTACCTCTAGCCACCGCGGCTACAAGAACACCCTATGTAATCTATCTCGAGAATAGAATTGAAATAAGCAAAGCCGATCGAAAAAACGAAATCTTCGAGGAAACACTTGATCGCTGAGAAAAGATTCAACTTGATAATTCAACTATAACAATGATACATACACAAGATCACCACCGGGATCCTTCCTTGATCTTGCTTCTAACTCCGGGAACTCCGACGTGGTATTCCGTGCAAGGTTCCCATGTCGGCTAGGGAAACCCTAGTCAACTAGCTCGACCCTCTCCTCTCCGAGATGGTGTCCCTCTCTTCTCTGCTCCTCGGCGGCCGATGACGAATTGTATGATGCGTGGCTCTCGGTCAGGGGGCTATAAATGACCTGAATAGCGGCTAGGGCAAAGGAGGGGGCAAACGGGCCCTGGACTGGGCTAGGCTGACCGGCCTGGGCCCATCCAGGCCCAGATCGAGGCCTCCTTTGCTCTACGTCGGTTCCCTTGCTTCCTGGATGTTTCCCCCTTCTGCATGTAGGTCCATGTCGTCAGTTTCTCTCTGAATTGGGCATAACTCCTTGTCTTGCAAGATTCAGCACTTTTCTGGTCAGGTCCTCGGAGTTTGTCGTCTTCTCGGATCAAGTCTCTAGCTTCTTGGAGTTAAGTTTGCTTCATTGCATGACTTGTACGTGGCTTCAAGGTCTTGTCATAAGGTGCTTGATGAACTTATCCCGAAAGTCTTGCTTTCAACGCTAAAACCCTGCATAAACATTAAACTCCAAAACCGACATGCACACGTGAACTTGTTATACCACAGGGGTTAGTACCAATGGATAAGGTATAAAACTTATGCCAACACCGAAGGTAAACTCATGGCTAGGTTGACGGATTTTCACCGTCAACATCTTCTAGATGAATTGTATGGCTCCAAATGGTTCACCAAATTGGATCTTCGCTCATGTTACCATCGGATTAGGCTATTGGCAATAGATGAGCATAAAACAACCTTCAGGACTCATAACGGCCATTGGGAGTTCAGGGTCATGCCCTTTGGCCTTACAAATGCACCAACCACCTTCCAAGCTATCATGAATGAAATTTTTGCCCCTCTCCTCAGAAAATATGTGTTGGTTTTCATGGATGACATCCTGGTCTATAGCAAGTCGAGGGAAGAACACATGGAGCATCTGTGAGAGGTCTTCTCTATACTTAGGAAACATCATCTCCTGGTAAAAAAATCCAAATGCTCATTTGTCCAACCCAAACTGGAGTACCTCGGTCATATTATTAGTGCTCAAGGAGTGGCAACAGATCCTGACAAAATCCAAGCAGTCAAAGAATGGCCAGTTCCATCAGACCTTAAGAAGTTGAGGGGTTTCTTAGGTCTCTCGGGATATTATAGAAAATTCATAAAGAATTGTGGCACCATCAGTAAGCCACTGTCTGACTTACTCAAGAAAGGAACGGTGTTCACCTGGAGCTCTCAATTGCAGCAGTCCTTCCAGGCTCTCAAAGAAGCTATGATCTCTGCTCCGGTGCTGGCACTTTCTGATTTCTCAAAGGGATTCACACTGGAAACTGATGCTTCTGGAGCTGGAATAGGTGCTGTCTTGATGCAAGCTGGGCACCCAATTGCTTATTTGAGCAAAGCTTTAGGAACCAAAGCTCAAGCAATGTCAACCTATGAGAAAGAATGTTTGGCTCTTCTCATGGCAGTGGATAAATGGAAACCGTATCTTCAGCACAAAGAATTCACTATTCTCACTGACCATAAAAGCCTCACTCATCTGGCAGAACAGAAGTTGACACATGGCCTTCAACACAAAGCATTCCTTAAACTCTTAGGTCTCCAGTATAAGATACAATACAAAAAGGGGCAAGAAAATAGAGCAGCTGACGCTCTCTCCAGGCAGTCCTTAGCACAGGAACATGATATAGCAGCCATATCAACAATTGTGCCCAAATGGTTGGAGATAGTAGCTGAAGGATACCTTGCATATACTGACAGCAAAGCGCTGCTGCAAGAACTAAGTATTTCTGGTTCAAATGATAAAGGATACACTTTGGATAATGGAATCATCAAATACAAAGGCCGCATATGGTTGGGTAGTCATGAAGCAGCGCATCAAGTAGTGTTACTTGCTTTGCACTCCAATGGTATAGGGGGCCAAAGTGGCATCACAGCAACATACAGGAAGATCAAGCAGTTATTTTCATGGCCCCACATGAAGCAAGACATCATTAAATATATCAATTCTTGCAAGGTATGTCAGCAAGCTAAACCAGAGCACCTTAAAACACCTGGTTTGTTGAGCCCCTTACCCATTCCCCACACAACTTGGCACACTATTAGTTTGGACTTCATTGAAGGATTGCCTAAATCCAAAAACTTTGACACAATTCTGGTGATCATAGATAAATTGTCCAAGTATGGTCACTTTATTGCCTTGACACACCCATACAATGCACAATCTATTGCTAAGATATTCATGGATAACATCTATAAATTGCATAGTATGCCACAAGTTATCATATCAGATAGAGATAAAATTTTCACCAGCAACCTATGGCAAGAACTGTTCAAGCTTTCAGAGACAATGTTAAATGTTAGTTCCAGTTATCACCCTCAAACAGACGGCCAAACAGAGAGATTGAACCAATGCTTGGAGACATATCTCAGGTGTATGATTAATGCTTGCCCTAACAAGTGGTCATCTTGGCTTTCTCTTGCTGAGTTCTGGTACAATACAACTTATCATTCAGCTCTGAGCAAGTCTCCCTTTGAAGTGTTGTATGGCTATCCACCAAGGCACTTTGGCATCACTGCTGGAAGTCAATGCCAACCACCTGACTTGGAAGTGTGGCTCCAGGACAGAGCTGAAATGCAAAAGATCATCAAGCATAATCTGGAACGAGCACAACACAGAATGAAAATGCAAGCTGATAAGCACCGAACTGAAAGAGTGTTTGCCATTGGTGATTGGGTATATCTGAAGTTGCAGCCATATGTCCAGATGTCTGTCGCTCGAAGGTCCAACCAAAAGCTGGCCTATAAATACTTTGGCCCTTTTCTTATTACCAACAAAGTCGGCTCCGTGGCATACAAGTTGCAACTTCCCGCATCAAGCAGCATTCACCCAGTGGTGCACGTCTCTCAGCTCAAGAAGGCCCTGCCACCAAACACTGAGGTACAAAATGACTCCGAGTTATCTTGTTTATCCCTGATCTATACTCCTATGCCAATACATGCTACACAAACTAAACTCTGTAAGAAGGGCAACACTGTGGTTCCCTTGGTGCAAGTACGCTGGTCCAACATGCCTGCCTCCTGGACTACATGGGAGAACTTGAACATGTTACAGTAGCAGTTTCCCCACTACCTTAAAGTTGACGGTGAGTGAAGACCTGTCTGCTAATCGTCATCAACTCGAGGGCGAGTTTGTTCTTAATTGGGAGGGAATGTCAGGGCATATTAGTGGGCCGGCCTGCGAGACGTGACTGGGCTGTAAGCCCATGTAAGCTCCATTAGGCCAGTGGGCTGAAAGAACACTATGTAAGCTACACTGAGTGCCAGTGAATGGCAACGATAATGAAAAACCCTAAACAGTCTTCTCCCTCATCCCGTTCTCTCTCTCTCTCCTCCCAACCGGAGGCGACGCCGCCGACCTCTTTCACCACTGTGCGTGACGCCGGCGACCCTATCCTCAGTAGGATCGTGATAGTTATCAGGGGCGGCAAGGACGTGTTGGCAACACCAAGGTGATGTTGCTGGCCGTCCAGGATTTCTCTTTGTCACATGTCATGTGGTAGCCGTCCATGGGTGCTAAAGGAGTGGGGTGAGGTGCAGCGAGCTGCTGAGCCACCGGCTGAGATTGTGCGCTGGGTTGGAGGTTCTGGTTGTGGGGTAGCCTGGGTGAACATCGAAGCTTCAACGGCAGGTGATGATGATCTTTCTGGAGAAATCCATGGTCTGCTACTAGCCGGGCTGACAGTAGCGACATTTTCTAACGTTGTGATCCCTCCTATGGTCGGTCAGGGTTGTCTACCGCCGGACAATAACTTTTTGTCGATCGTGTGTCGAGCTCGGATGGTTAGCACAAGAGACAACGAGATTTATACTGGTTCAGGCCTCTGAGGAGTAATACCCTACGTCTAGTGTTGAGCTGCCGTGTTCCCGTGCTAGGGTTGTTTGTAGTAGGGGTTATAAACTGGTCGGGAGAGAGTGTCGGACCCAAGTCCCTTGGAATGGGTGTTCGGTTCGTCGGCTGTCCAACCCTTGTAATGGTTGCCCTCTTCTCCCTTTTATAGATGCAAGGGGAGGGGTAACAAGGGAAAAGAAAATAAGAGTTATAATGTTAGTCACTGAGATGTCTTCTCGCACGTCGCTGTCCATCAGGGTGCATTCAAGTGGAGTTGTGCCGCCTTGTCGTGGAAGCCGCCGCGTGGTCGGGCAGGTCTGTTCATACCGGGACGCTTGGCGCCCCTTCCGAGTAGTTCGGCGGTGACTCAGTCCGCCAGAGCACTAGACTAGCTTGCCACGTTAAGACCTAATCGTAGGCTTGAGCTTGTCGTAGAGGGTGCTTGAGTACCTCGGGTGGAGCTTGCGTGCGGTAGAGTTGGAGATGGTGGCGATGGGACGGCTGCAGCTGAGCAGACCCGCATTAAGGCTCCTATCGGGGCCAGCTGCTCGCACCGGCCGCCAGTTGGTGTGCTTGCATGGCGTGGGGAATTGATCCCCCACGCATTGTGGTGAAGACGTTCACGTCTCGAGGGTGCGTCGTGTGTAGTGGCCCACACCTCAGTCGGAGTCGGGAACTGCTCGTGCGAACGAGTGGCTTGTCGTGAGAGGCGAAGACTTGTCGTGCGAGGCGGAGACTTGTCGTGCGAGGCGGAGACTTGTCGGAGGGGGTCCCTCTAGTAGGGAACTGGTCGGAGATGCTCCCAACTGGTAGGGAACGAGACGTCTTGCCAGTGATGGTCTTGACAGGGGTCCTCAGTCCTCCTCGTCTTGAGTCTTGGCCTTCACGTTGTCAATATTGGCCTTCACGTTGTCAATGGTGTCAGAAAAACCTCATCTTGTGAGAGATTATCTCGCTGTCAAATGGGGCCCTAATCTGGGCCCTCGTCAGTAGCCCCCGAGCCAGAGAGGGAGTCGAAGAGTCGCGCTCAGGCTCAATCGGGAAGGCTTGGTGTTGATTTTGTTCTTGATTCTCCCGATGGGTGCACGCGAGCGCATCCGCCGGATGTAGCCCCCGAGCCCGTAGGTGAGTTGAAGACTCGCTCGCGGGCTTTTAAACTTCATTATAGCCGTTGCAGTCCTGGGCTGCTCCGCAGGGGTCGCCGTGGTCATCGTGGGCGACGTGGATAGCGTGGGTGACGTGGTTAGTGCGGATGAAGCGGGAGGTGCGGGCATCTCGACCTTCGTGATGTACGTGACGGTTTGAAATGACCGCGTGTGGGTGACGCAGGCTCCCGGGCTCCGCGGGAATCGAGGTGTCACGCGGGCGGGCTCCTATTTCGTCGGGGCACGTGCACGCGGGCAGACGTTTCGCTGACGCAGTGGGCCCGACATTCAAGGCGAGCGGCCGCGCTCCTCCCTTTTTAACTGCACACCGGGCACAGAATTGGGACTTTACTCCCTCATCATCTTCCTCCACCCTTGCACCCCACTCTTCTCGCTTCCTTGCGCCCGCAGCACAACCACCACTTGCGCTGCCAGCTCGCTCGAGACCTTGCTGCCGCCATGTCAAATTGGATGCGACCCAATGTGTCTCGCAACCAGCTACACCGCCTTGTCGAGGCCGGACATCTCCCTCCACTCACCGCTGTCGTGGAGTGGAAGGTGCCCGGGGAGGAGTCCATGTTGCGTCCACCCAGGGGTTACGTGGTCTCGTTCGTGGCCTTCCACGAGCACGGCTTCTCCGTCCCCGCCAGGCGGTTCATCCGGGGGGTCCTCTACGAGTACGGCCTCCAGCTGCAGCACCTCAACCTGAACAACATCCAGCAGATGGTTGCGTTTGAGGAAATGTGGGAGGGGTACCTTGGGATAAGTGCCCATTGGCACCTCTTCCGGTACTTCGTCATGTTCGCATGCTTGAAGGAAGACCCCAAGGCGGCGACGATCTACTGCGCCAACCTTCGGATGAAGCAAGGCTGGGGTGATGGCTACACCCCATCCTCCCTAACCACCTCGAACAGTGGCTAGCACAAGGGGTGGTTCTACTTGAGGAATGACGCTGAGTTCGCGCTATCGGCGTTCACTAGGAACTCCATCGGGCAGTCGCGGTCGAACTGGACCCATGGTCCTCCGCAAGCGGAGCAGGAGAAAGTGCTCATGGAGCACTGGGTGGTGTTGGGACGCCTCCGAGGAGCTGGGGTCACCTTGGGGACCATCATCGGCTAATACCACACCGGGGGGGGGGGGGGTTGTGCCGCTTCAGAGACAGCCACTCCGTCTTTGCGAGATGACGGCTGACCGAGCCCCCTGGACAGAGATTATTACTGCATCGGTCTTCCCGTCGCTGAACGAGATTCAACATCGCGTGGCGCAGGCGATCGGAAAGTCGTCCTATACATGGCCGCTGGCGCGGCTCCTCTCGATGCTCCCCAACGTGGGGAACGAGAAGTTGGTAAGTTGCTGCTTCCTCCGACAAGTTCTTCATTAATCTTGGTTTCTTCAATTTGGAGTTGGTCTTCTCGAAGACCTCTAATGATTGTTGACTCGTCTGCTCCCTGTTTTCGCAGTTGAAATGTGCGCGTCTTGTGCCGGCCAAGGCGCCTCTCCCGGAGGAGGTGATTTACAACCGGAACAAGGCCGCCGCGGAGAGGCGGCGGGCTGCACACAAAGCGCAACACAAGGAGTGAGGGATAGCCGAGCGCGGTCGGAATGACAACCGCATCAAGCGGCGGAAGGCAGGGGAGCGCGACGTTTCCTCCAATGAAGACCCGTCGCCGGAACCGGCGTGGAGCGGCGACGAGCCTAGTGCCGCGGTGGACTAGAGCAACATGTCTGGGTCGTCCACACCGTTGCCTCCACAAGCTGTTGAAGTGACGTCGTCGCGGCGGCCAGAGCCCGCCGTGTATGTGAAGAACGTGAGCTTGAGCTCACGGTCAGCGGCCTGCCCCGTTCAAGAGGACCAGCGGGCGACCCGTTCTCGTATGGCGCCCGACGGTTCAGGCGCCTCTGAGCTGCGGAGGGACCTGCCCCGCCGGGTCGACCTGCTCACGCGGTCAGAGTAGCGGGCGCCCCGATCTGGCCATCTCTTCGACAGTTCCGGCCACCACTACACGGACTCCCCTCAGAGGCGCCTGTCATGGGCGAGATCGACAAGCTCGACGTCAATGCCGAGCGCGCCGCAGGAGGCAGATTCTGGCACCACCCCACGACACCTTCAGTCTTTGATTATCCGGGGCGGCAGAGCCCCGGATGTACAAGTTTCCCTCGCCGCAGGCAGGGGCCAAGGGCCGACCTCTGCCATGGCAAAGGTCGGAAGGATAGCCCCCGAGCAGCCGGGGGAGCGTAGCGCCGCCTTTCTAGCTGGCGGGATGAAGTGGGGCAGCCCCCGAGCAGGGCACGTCAGATTGCCCGGCGAAGAGGTTCAGGGTCCGCTCCACAATGTAAGTTCTCGTCCTTGATGTCGTTTTCATGAGTCTTCCGACTCGTTCGCTTTTAAGCCTTTTCCTGTATTTTCTGCAGACGTGCCGACACCGGCGTCCTCAGCCTCGCGCCCCTGAAGCACGTTGTGCTGAGTGCGCGTGGCTCACCTTTCGAGCTCCGTTCCCATGCCCCGTACGCCGAGCCACTGCCGGTGTAGGTCAAGGAAGGGCTGGTCGTGGCCGTCGAGGTGGTGGAATCAGCGGCGCCGCCCCCGCCAGTCGCTGCTGCCGACATGGGGGAGGAGCGGGCAGTCACGAAGGCAAATGCCCCCCAGATGAGGTCGGATCCACAAGCCGGTTCTGGCCCAGGCGACAACAGCGTGGTGATGGTGCTCGCAGATCAGGGTGCGCCCCCGCCTCCGTCGGCCAGAGACCACGAAGCCGTTGCACCAGAGGTGCCGGAGACTGCAACGGCCGCGACTGCGCCGACGATCGGGGGTGCAGAGGATGTGCCGACGTTCGGCAGTTGGTCCATCCCCGGTGTTGGGGTCATCGATCTCGACACCACCGAGCTTCCGAGCAACGATAGGGAGATCTTCGAAGCTGTGGTGGAGCGTGTATTCGCCGACCCGGCGGAGTCGTATGTTGAGGTCCCCGGAGCCGTGGAGTCTTGTGACAACCCCATCCGAGATAATTCCGTACTATCACCTAAACCACTCCATTTGGTCATTAAGTGATAATAAAGAACCATCCCGTTGAGTGTTGCCGGGTTTACACCCGGTAAATCACTTGAAAACACAGAGAGGATCGAATATATGCATTAAAACTCCCACGAAGGAGAGTCCAGAGTGCCTTACAAATTAACATCAAATACCCGTAGGGTCCATTATTACAAACATAGTTCTTTTACAAGAAAGTAAATGGTTCAGAGTTTATTGAAAACAGCGGAAGAAACTAAACGGTACGATCACATCATAGGAGGCTTGTCCATGATGCAATCACTCCTCGTCATCCACCCATTCCAGCTCCCAGCCGGGTGGAAGTTCTCTGGGCCACACATCAAATGCATTACTTGGAACAACAATTATAGCAAGGCTGAGTATACTAATACTCAGCAAGACTTACCCGACAAAAGTTACCTCTAGACATGTAGGGCTTTTGGCTGGTGGGTTTGTTTTGCCAAAAAGTAACTAGGAGCATGGATCCTTACTTTCAATATTTTAGCTCAGATTCTAGTAAGATTACCATTACTATAGTGAGAAACAAATACAATCAAGAATTGTACAAAACAATTAATTCACGCAGAAGATTTCACATAGTTCCGTCATTAAGGGATATCGTGGCCAGTTGATTAAGAAGTCTCGGATAACGGTGAGAGGCCGACAATCGATTGATTCAAAACCTTGCAAGGTAGACCTAAACACACGGAGCGGTGCCCCAACAGAGCCGACACCAACCAAACGGTTCCGAAAAATCCTCGGGTTGGGATAATAGCTTACAATCCCGGGTACAAGGCTATCTGGCATGCCCCACCTAGTACACCCAGCCTCACGCAAGTACCCTCCTCCCGGTTGCAAGCCGGGCAGGAGACGAATCGAGAGTAGTAGTAGTAAAATCTCGTATCGTATCATTAAGGTACTAGGTTTACCTGTCCCATTCCCGGCAAGTGCTTAGTACGTTCAAAAGCTTAGCCCACGAAGCCACTGGACCGGAGCCCAAATCCCATGCTCTTACCACATGAGCAATCCATTTATAAATATGGTGATTCCAAAAAGGAGATCCTATTCTCGCGAGTGACGAACATCACTCGACTTTTACCGGGTCCTTAGAGCATAGCATCTAATGACCTAGCATACTAGTAAAAGAACATAGGCACTTAGGGATCATGCAACTAGGGTTTCATTCAATTCCTAAACGTAAATGCACATGCAATAACAACGATAGTTGCATAATTTTAATAAAACAGGGGTTAATGATAAACCGGGGCTTGGCTTCGTTGGCACAAGAAGTTAGACAAACTTCCGGACTTTGGTCCGGGTCTTGCTCTACGGTGAGGTAGTGCACGTCTCCTCCAGCTCCCTCGTTCACGTCCACTGGCACGAGTGTGTAGATACCGTCGGGAACTTCTACACGGAGGATGCAAATGCAAGACTTAAGTGACAATTTGATTTAATTAACTACAAAACAACTTATGACAACCATGGGGTGCATGGTTGACCACATTCATCTAGATAATAATACATTCAACATACTCTTCCTATAAAGGAACAATTTGCGATGCTTTACTATCTAGAGTTTTTAATAGTAACTATGCAGATGTATATGCAAGTAAATTAATTTAATTCTCACAAAACAACAAGGGATTGGTTAGGAACTAATTAGCAAGTTTTACCACACCAACACAAGATCCTTAGGTGTGAAGTGTTATTTCCCATTTATATTTCAATATCAAACCTACAAAGGTTCTCTCACTTTTGTGCAACAAAATAAATCATACACACCAAGTGGGTTACTTACTGAGCTAAATAAGTCCAAAGCAAGCCACTGCTCACACTTTCTTAAGCAACAAAAATAAATATATCAAATATAGCATTTCTAATTACCACAAACAAGATAAATGCATATCACAATAAATAAAGAACTTCTGGAGTCAAACTTTCTCCTAAATATGCTCTGATCTAAAACAAGTCTAGGAAACCAAAAAACACATCTATAGCCTTTATAGATCTTGATCTACACATTTATGATTAAAAACAAGCATAAATTAGGAAATAATATTTCTAACAGAGATAAAATCATGATAAATTCACCAGAGGTGTATTTTAGCATAACAAGATAATGGCCAGAAGTTGGGCTCAGAAATAAATTTATTTTAAGCTATAAAATTCATCTAGGAAAATTTGTCAATAAAACAAGATAAATCATATAAAACTATTTCTTCAGTTACTTTGTGCCAATTTTGGCACAGGACCTACACATGCTAGTATCCACAACATATCCAAAATCCAGCTCAAGATCATGTATAGATTTTGCAGAATCACAGATCTAGGTAAATCACATTTCCATTTTGCAAGCAAAAATTATAGCTCAAAGGTACATACATGCTTTGCAAAAGTTGTAGGTCTAGTCACACAGAGCACAACAAAATTGGGTTTGCATTTTTTGGATTTCTCTACGATTTTATATGAAATTTACAAGTTTCAGGCTCAACACAAAAGGGAAGGAAGAATCTTCTTTCACAAGGGTCCCTGGAACGTTTTGAAACCTCACAAAAATACCCTTGCTTTGCATCACCGACCCTAGAAACAAATTGGTCCACGCAATTGGATTCCGGCGAGGTCGGCGGCAGAGCTGGCCTGGGAGGTGGGGGAGAACGACCAGGAGCTCACCACGGGTCCGATGGTGGCCGGAATCGTGGTCGGGGCGGCGCCGGCGAGGGGGCTCGGCGGAGGCCGGCGGTGGGCACCGCTGGAGCTCGGGCGCCGGCGAGAGGGTAGCGCGGCCGGGGCAACAAGCAGGCGTGTGAGCTTCAGGGTGGCCTAGAGCAAGGGCTAGGGGCGTGCATCGGCTCAGAGAGCAAGTGGAGGGAGAAGCTCGGCGGCGGCCTTCAATGGCGCACGGGGGAGCACGATGTGCTCGCGCGAGAGGGAGACGACAACCTTTATATCCGTGCGTGAGGCGGTGGGGGCTTTCTTACGCGTCAAGGAGAGGAAGTCGCGGCATGGGCACAAGGCGGTGCGGCCACGACAACCAATGGTGGCTTGCGGGCGGCGCGGCCGGCCAATGGTCGAAGGCGTCGCAGCCACCCGGCACATGCGGGTGTGGTGCGTGGCACCGGCCAACGGGCCCACCAGTGTCACGCACGAGAACCCGGGGGCGGCGCATGGACCACCGGGCACTACGCGCAGCCTCGGTGTGTGGGCCCGGCGAGAGCCGCGCGCGGCGACGTGCGATGCCAGCGCGCGCTCTGGAGCGCCAGGGTGCCAACCCCATTTCAGCCTAGCATTGTTTAGGAGGGTTTTACTCAAATTTTTGAAACAGAAGTGGTCCAAGTGCTCAATAGCAAAGTTGTAGATCAGCCGACCCTCTACAACTTTTACAAAAGCCATATAGGGTTTTGATCAATGGATTTTGCATAAAACACAGTGGAACTTTGTAGAAAACTCGGCTCCAGTGAATAGTGCCCGAAGGCGTTGACTTGCATTTTTCACCTATTTAGGCTTCAAATCTCAAATGCCACTCAACATGAAAGTTGTGTCCCTCGACAAAATACACAACTTTTACATTGGGAGATTTTGAAGTGTTTAGGTGAAATTTGGAGAACGTGGCAAACGGGCGACATAGAAAGGTCAAAGGGTGTTCAAGGGGTTTGACTAGGGTTTTGACCAAACCTTGACCACTAGTTGACCAAGGGGTGTCATTAGGGTTTGTCGGTGATGTTTTCGAGGTGATGGCCCAGGTTGACCATCGTTTGACCAAAGTCAACACAGTTGACCTGCTCATTAGGGTTAACAACTCCGGCTGAAAACTTGCGGTGTCACACGTCTGTTGCCGCGGCCTCTGCCGATGCGGGGGCCTCATCTAGTGTGGCGCTCGTGCCGGACGCCACCGTGTCGGAGCTAAAGGACCGAAACGGCGAACCGGAGAGGGCGGAGTGAATGGGAGCCGATAAAAATTCTTTCTCAAAAGAACTCGGTCTATATCCCAATCGCAACTCCGAGTCACACACAAACAAGCGGAAGCACACACAAACCTCTCTTGATACCTTAGGAAGCAAAGCAGAAGCAAACACGAAAGAACTTGAGCAATCAACGAAGAAGGCTGAGACCTACCGGGTCAACCGGCACAAGTGACCGGGTCACCCTGAGCCTTACAGAGCCGCACCGGGTCACCCGGGCACAAGTGACCGGATCAACCTACCCCCTTCGGGTCACCCGGCACAGGTGACCGGATCACCAGGGACAACCCAGAAAACCGCGGGCTTTTGAGCAAAGGATCTCCCAAGCCACTTTGAGTCTTGAGACGAAATTTTGGGGAGATGATGAACACCCCAAGGAGAGGTTATGCCCCAAAAATTACTGTCTCAAACTCCCTACAACTCCCGGAATCGCAAATCCTTGCCAAGAACACTATGACCTTGGGTTCATCCAAAAGTCAACGAATCGAAGGCCAAATCTGGCGTTTGAGGGGTCAAGATCATCCACAAAGAGGCACAAGGCACTCACCCATGACCCCCTCAAAGAAATCCGAAGCGAAATGCCCTCAAATCGATGAATCGAGCGAAGAACGAAAAACCCAAGAAAAGGCTCCGATAATCACCAAAAAGGAAAAACGGGAAAGACACATCCAAGCCTTGAGGAACCACGCCGAATCATCTATACATACCAAAGAGGTTCATACAAGGTCTAGCTTGCCGCCCGATCATCCAACCCTCTCACAAAATCTCACCATGAAGCTCTCAAGCTAGTCCTATGGAAATCCTAAAAAAATAGGAAGGGAAAATAGGAAAGCAAATGAACTAGGGTTCCAAGAGATGGCTGCCATCCTCTCACCTCATGGGTTATATGGAGGCAACCGAAAGTCTAAAATACCCTTACTTAATAACTAGGGATACAAGCCCCTCAAGGGCGGTTTTGGAAGTCTTCAGATTTTCTCCATCGGACGGATGCCCAGAACCGCACCCCTCGCTTAGCCTCGACGCAAGCCATGCGATCCCGACGCGTGTCCTCCGCTTCGAAGATTCTGGACTGCGTCGTCGCACACCGGACAGACCAGTGCTCCTCACGGTCGGACCGTACCCACCCGTCGATCGGGTCCGGAGCTGCCGCAAAGATCGTCTTCGGTCTTTGCTTTGTGGATCAACCAAGGAACCCAGTGGTTTTCTGGTGAACCACTAGAAACCCCACAAACTCGGTGTAGCATCCATAAATCGCCACTCATGACTTGGCTCCCACGTAGTCCCGACTCGACCTTGGTTTTGAGGCTTAACCAAGAAACCGTCCATGACTTCATCTTGCTGTTCATGCTACCATGCGACCTGCACTTGACCCCGCTGGCCACCGGGTCCCTCGAACGAAGCCTACTTGTCTTCTCCACACCTGGAGGCCTCATCGGCGACGACCTTTCGCGCTTGTTCTTCACCTGCACCAACACCAGTCAAGCCGCAACATGCACCTGCAATACTTAGCCAAGAATCAGTCGACACAACATTGTCAATCACTCATCACACAAGGAAGTGACCATCCACCGGTCCTCGAACCACACATGGTCCTCAGGAGAAGCCAGTGCCAGGCCAGGGCGGAGATGTCAAGGGTCCTGTGCCCTCAGCCGCGTCGGAAGCTGCGGAGGGGGTTCTCAGAGAGCCTGTGGCTAGCGCGGATTCGGCCATGATCGCGCCCCGACTTCCGACTGCAGGGACGATCGTGGACGCACCCCCACCTTCGATTGCAGGGGCGGTAAAGAGTGTTGCTGAGGTGGTGGAGCCGTCGTCCGTTCAGCCCGCCGTCACTGTCGAGGAGGCGGCTCCCGCGGCAAGCCAACCCACAATGGCTCCTCAGGAGCGCGACGTCCCTGAGGGCGCGATGAGGGCCACCTCCCCGGAGATACAAGAGACCGTGGAGGGGTCTGGTGCGGCCCTATCACTGGATGCTGAGGATGGAGGTGCGCAGATCCTCGATCTCGCCCAGGTCCCGTGGGCGGCTTGTCATATGGACCTCCCTGGGCCCACTACCTCGGTGGGTACCAGGAATGACTAGTCGGTGGGCCCTTGGGACTACTCGACTTGGGCTGTACGGCACCTGTTGGTGTGAAGCGCAAGGACCTCGGTGGAGAAGTACTCAGATAGGAAGCTATGCATGTCCTGTACCATGTAGAGAACTCCTATACGTACACGACTAGTACTCTCTCCCCAAACCGACTTGTAACCCTGTCTCCCGGGCTATATAAGGCGAGGCAGGGACCTTTACCACTCTCATACGCATCATCTTGTGTTGACGCAAAACGTGCACCTAGCGCCAAACACACAACAAGCCGAACAAGCTGGCTTTACACACGTAGAGAGTTACGAGACGTGCCAGTCAATTTTTTCTGAAAATTAACAAAAGATAAAGTAGTTAGATACCAAAGCTTGGAACTTGCCGGGTGGTACCAGACAGTTCCATATTTACGGCTAGGAAGCCAGATGGGATGACACATAGCTATAAAGAGCTATCTACCAATAAACTGAAACCATTCGGGAACTTGTAAAAGGAAAAAAAGTAACATTGCCGAATGGATGACGTAAGCATGACATCGATCGGTCTTTGTTTGAATAAAGATGCACATGCACGAGGCCATGACCGATCCCCACGATAATTAACATTAAACAAATGAATAAAGTAAAGCACGAACATAAACATGTAATAAACAAGCATGCATAGATCCAAAGCACTAGTCTATAGCATGTCTAGGTACTTTAAAACCCGTCGGGTACGATGCCAAGCAAATCTATCCACCGCATGATACAACTTGCATGAAACCGTACCACTTTCCACAAATAGATCTATCCACCGCATGATACAATCTAAATATGGAAAGCTAAAAGCACACGTTATTTAAAGCATGAATTACACACGTGTTCTACTCGTGAGGAAACATAACCGAATACGGCTGAACAGCCGATTCGGGGTCCATGAAGAAGGAACGAACATTACCAAGAGAATAAATCTATCAAATTGATTTGAAATCTAATCCACCGGATGACTAGCTCCAAAGCAACCCAAAAACCTGCATCTACCGCATGACACTCAGTTCTTTCAAGATTTATACCAACGTTGGCAAGCTTGAACCCGCAACACGTAACAACCTAGATCGATTCGGTTTCGGCTATCGGAAAGCACAAGATCCACGTGTTAAAACACGAACTTGACTCGTACAAGGATCACAAGAGGGTTAAAGCCGATCCAAATCTATCTAGATTGGGCGAAAGTGTGTTACATGAATCTAAACATAAAGTAAAAACTCAAAGCAACACGGGATAACTTAATGAATCTATTGGTCTTGCCAAGATCCAATAGAGCCGATAACTAGCTTCAAGCTAGATCTTAGCCTACCGCATGGCTCATGACCTAACAAGAAACCCTCTTGAACCAAGCTTGAATCTACCGCATGACACGAAGCATGGTAACAAGACTACTTGCATCAGATCTAAATCCATCGCATGATACTAGACATGATACAAGGTTGCCGGTACTCACGGAGGTCGACGGATCGATGAACCCTCTCGAAGAACTCGACAACACGACAAAAGGACTCTAGGGTTTGGTGTAAGGCCGGTTTGTATTGAAGAATGATTGTGTGTATTACATACATTCAAGGCTCATATTTATACCCTGTCAAGTACAATCTCGAATGGATTCGCTGCCTAACTTATCTCTAAGCTTGATCACCTATCCATCCATTCGTCCTTCCTGCTTGAGCCACGTCACCGTCCAATCCCGCAAAATCAGCTTAACTGTTCCTTTGCCGAACGGGAACAGATAGCCGACCGCGGATCCTTCTACCGAATACATCTAAGAAAACCTTTCCTTCCACCGGACGGACTCTCCACCGAGCTGGACCCACAAGTCAGACTCCTTACCAAATTTTGGTGTTAACACATGCCCCTTCAATTGCGGGATAAAAGTAATTTTGTTCCGCAATTGACTCCAGCCTCGAACACTTTCAAATCGAATCTGTCAACACCTGTTCTTCTTTCTTCGCAATCCACCGGAATCCTCGTCCAGATCCAAACCCTAGATCCCCTTGTTCTAAGCTCAACTCCCCCATGGCGGCTCAAAACCAAGATGCTCAGGTAAATTCCCTCCCCGTAAGCTTCATTCGACATTTAGGTTTTCAATTTTTACCTGAGATTTCTTTTCCGCTTTCTCTTCAGGAGCCTTCCACTGAGCTTCTGATTCGCACCGGGGCCAATTCAAGATCCTATTATCTTGGTCCCGTGGGAAACTCTGACCCTCAAGATTTCATTGCAGCTGAATCTCAGAGGATCCCTTTCAAAGTAGCTCTGTCCCCACCTCCTCGGTGGCAAGATGCTTTCAAGAACTGGCCCTTGCCTCCAATCGCAGGCTGGAAAACTTGGTACCGGAGGGTTCTCGCAGACAAGAGTGCATTGACCCAAAACTGGGATACCCTCCGCATTGCTCAGTGCTTGGAGTTATCCTTGGCCGAGACCCCCAAGAATGAAGACCTTCTGATAGCAGCTTGCCATTTTTGGTCAAACGGCGTCAACGCCTTCCTCTTTGGCCACGGCCCGATGTCTCCAACCCTGGCCGATGTGTATATGATCACCGGCCTTGACATTACAGGATCCGTTCAACCCTGGGAATTCAAAAACTCTTCACGGCAAACAGGGGTGAAACCAGGGAGCGGATACAAGAATTACATCTTGAAACACATGAAGGACAAACCCCTTGGTGAAATTGAATACAGGGCATTTCTGAACATGTGGCTATGCAGGTTCGTCTTCTGTGGTAAAGCCAATGAACCTACCTTGAATCACATCGCAATGGCTTCTCATTTGGTCAGTGGCAACCGCCTACCCCTTGGGAAATTCCTCCTAGGCAGTGTGTACCATATGCTTCACCAAACTGTCACTCAGATGTATACTAGCCAAAGGATAACATGTGTCAACGGTCCTTGGTGGTTTGTTCAAATGTGGCTGCAGCTTCACATGCATCAGATTGTAGGTGTTGATTTAAACACCAGGCTCTTCCCTTTATCCAATCACCCTGAAGGGGAACCTCAAGCTACCAGAGGATGCCAGAATTATGGAGAAGCGGCTTCAACTGTTCTCATTCAGCAGGACATCAGCCAGCTCTTCGAGCTATTCTTCAAAGGTTTCCAGAATCCTCTCTGGCTCCCTTACCTGGACAATGACACCTTGATTTTCCCTTGTGAATTCTCTTTTGAATCCGAACGCCAAGACGGGAGATTCTTAGAGATCCTCAACATCATAATCCGCCCATGTATGCTGCCGGCTGAATTCAATGGAGGAAGGCTAACCTGTAGCACTTATGAATATTATCAGCCCAATGTAATGGCTCGGCAACTTGGGTGTGTGGCCGTATGCCTCCAAGATCGTTCTTGCACGAATTCCTCAAGCCCAGAGAGGAAATCAAAGAGCTTATGCACAGTAGCAGAGTCTTCCATTATGTGTGCAGTCCCACTGTCTACACCTGGCCTTTTGTGCCCACAACCATAGCTCACTCCACCTTCAATTCCTGGTGGCAAGAATTCCATGATCACATCTTCAGTGAGCCTGTGCACTTGTTCTGTGCAGAGTTGATGCCTGATTTTCAGCCAACTTCAGAGGTAATATAATTAACCTATGGATCAGACACTTCCTCTTCCAATCATGATTCTGATCTCATTTCTTTTACTCACAGAACACAGTACCTGCCCCTCGAGCCAGGAATATCACCTACAATGCTGTAGGCCCGATCTCAGCACTGGGATTCAGGTCCCCAACTCTGGCTCAGCTAATGGCCAAGTTTGCCACAACAGACCCAAACCTTTCCAGCCTTGCTGCTGATAGGAGGCAAGGTTTGTCTCTGATTGCTCCTCCAAATGCCAAGAGGAGGAGAACTGTCAAGAAAGTTCTTGTTGAGGTAAAATCTTTTACTTTCTTGATCACAAGATTACTCTGTTCCTGATAAATCATATCTTGTGCATTTTCAGACCAGAGCCCAGCAACCTTCAGTGCCAGAACCTGCCAATGCCCCATCCACTGGTATGACCTTTACTGTCCTCTTTTAAGGATGAACACTGGCATTTACCTTTTAATTTGACACTTGCAGAAGAAACAATGGAAGAACAACTTGTGGACATCCCAGTGTCTCAACAAGCAAGTCCACCTAGGGTTGAATTACCTATCCCAGTGGAGATCTCATCTTCATCAGGGACTCAATCACCCTCTGCAGAAGCAATGAATTCTCCAGAGATGAATCTCCCGATCCAGCCAGAACCATCAAGTCCTCCAAGGGCACAATCACCTGCTGGTCATGCAGAGACACCAACCCCAGCAGAGGTGGACCCATCTCCTCTTCAGCCAGAAGCCCATGAGTTGCCAGCAACTGCATCAACATCTTCTCACTTAGAAGCTTCAGCTCTACCTGGAACACCTTCTTCACCTGTGATTGCCCCTGAACAAAATCCTGCCCCAGCTCAAGAAATCAGACATGAGGTACTCATTTGCATTTAACTCTGCTACCTTTACTTTTAGCACTCCTAACTCGGCAATACTGCTTCTTAGGATCAGGCCCCATCATCATCAAGTCTGTCAACGGGGAACAATCCAGTTGCCGAGGCGATGGAAGGAGTGCATCAAACTCTGTCGGAGGCGGTGCTAGCAAAGCTCAGAGAAATTGTTGCCTGGCTAGAAAGAGATGCACAAGATCAATTCAAGGACCTCGATCACTTTGAAGAAATGCTTGAATCTATCAGCCAAGAACTCCCTGAAGACATCAGTGCTTCTCTGGCCTCTATCTGTGGCTTGGAAATCCACTATGTGCCCATAAGGCAGGCTTTGAGGAAAGTGCGCTCCCGCCCAGCCATTGAAAAGAAGAGAGCCAGTGCTGAACAAGCCATGAACGGGGTGCAATCCCAAACAGAGAGCCACAAAGATACATTGGCCAATCTGCAAGCTTCTTGTGATCTAAAAATTGCCAGGAAAGCTGCTCTGGAGGCAGAACCGAGAAGCCCGTCGGACCGAGATAGAGGCTGATAAAAAGAAGATAGCCGAGCTCCCTGGATTGATAGAGAAGACCCAAGAGGAAGCAAAATCGGCTATAGCCAAGATGGAACAATGCGACGCAGAACTCACCACCTTGTCTAGTGCCCAGAAAGATTGCCAGGAGCAGTTGGACAATTTCCGTCAAACAACATTGAATGTCCGTGGTGTGATTACGAAATACCTGAACATTTAGACGCTTCAATTGATGTATAACCAAATTGGTCGCTCTTGTAATATTCGTCCTCGCAACTTTATTTCCTTTTTCTTTTGCGCACCTCCAAGTGTAGTGCTAAACGACCCATTCGGCAAAGAAACGCCAACTCCCGAATGGCACTTTGACTCTCCTCAGCCGAGCCAGTCAACTGAATGTGACTCAGCTTAGAACTCCAAGCGACCCGCCGGCGGGCCGGCCAAGGAAACCTTTCCACCTTCCGATTTTCTTGGGATATGCGCCACGATCCAAAGCCACGACTCGATGCCACGATCTGTCTTGCCAGGCCTATAAATGAAACCGTAGGTGCCCTTAGCTCTCCACCAAGCCTTTTAGCCCTCGAATCTTTGCCAATCTCAGTTCTTCTTCTCTCCAAACAGTGCACATCCCAAAACAACATGGTGCGCCGCCTCAACCGCCGCCGTGCCTCTGATGAGGCAGAGGGGAGCAGCGCCAATGCGCGCCGGAGGCAATGATCGTCGATTCCTTTTCTTTGATTCACCTTTGATCCTTCCTTGTTTTGACGATCATCTCCCTTTCAGGTTGATTCAGTGGAATCCGTCTCCCCGCGCCGCCAATCGGCCCCTTCCGACGACTCCTCGAGTCCGACGGCCACTCCCCCCGTGCCCTACGGGGAACTCGACGCCCTCCGCTTCAAGGCGGAGCTGGAGACGGCCCGGCCGCGAGCCGGGAGGACGTCTCCAAGAAGGCGGGCATAGCCGAGCCGGGAGTGGGGAGGACCAGCGCAAACAGCTGCTGGAAACCATCGACGGCACAGCTCTGAAATCAAATCTTTGATCCAACCCGGCTTTTGATGCTAATCTCCTTTCTTCTTGCTCCTTGCAGCCCGCGATGCCGAGCTCAACCAGCTGAAAACGCTGGTGGAGCAGCTGGCCGACAAGGTGAACGCCCATGGTGACACGCCGGCGGAGCGCCTCGCTGCGGTGGAGCACCGCGTCGACGAGGTGGCCACCCATGGTGTTCGCTTGGGCACTACCCTGGGCCTGGCGGCCATGGCGACGCACACGGACGTCGACTACTCCACCAGGCCGCGCGGCTTCCGGGGCGGCGCGCCAGAGGACATTGAGGAGATCGAGCTCATCTTGGAGCGCCTCGATGGCCACGGCGACGCCATTGCCGAAATCACTCATCCCCAATCTGTGCTGAACAGGCTCTTTGACTAGATTGTATTAGGGATGTTTGAATATCGGCAATAAATGAAGGACTTTTGAATTCCATGCTTGCTCTGTGATGATTTTTCTTTACATTTGCATCCGTAAATCTTGTTTTTCCTCAAACGCATCCGGGAACTGCCTTGAGCCGAATACGCGCGAACAGATGCCCCTTGGCGTAAAATCCACAGAAGATCCCTGAATCGACAATCCGTAAGTACTGTTCAAGCAAAAACCCTTCGCATCCGGGAAAAACCCTGCCGTTTGGTATTCCAACAGTGTGTACTGGCCGGTCATCACTCCCAATGCGCCCCTTCGGTCAATAAAATAGCCTGCTAAGATGCCCTGCAAATCCACTCGCACACTCATCCATCACTTCTCATCTCTTCCCCCGTCTCTAGAGGAAAAAAAACCCAAGGCCATGGACAAGGGCAAGCAGCCCTAGGAGAGCAGCCCTCCAAAGAAATGCACGATTCGAAGGTGAGTTTTCCCTTGATTTTCTTCCTGTTTCCCACATGATCTCGCGCTTTACCTCCTCTTCTTTTCCTCTTTCAGCCTTGATTTGCTCCCTGAGGAAATCATTGGGACCGAAGATGTGCCTGAGTACATCTCCTCCGATTCCTCCCTCGAAGCAGAGGACGCCACGCCTGAACAGAGGACCAGCCATCAACTGCGCCGCCGCGTTCGGCACTTGGAGCACGGCCTCAGGGACATCACCGCTCGTTGCCAAGCCGAACGCGAGCGCCGCATGGCTCTGGAGGCACTAGTGGGGGGTAGACGCTTCTGACTTCTTCTTGACTTTGTGCCCACATCTGGAGTTCTTGCCCCTAACATCCACTCCTCTGCTTCAGATGTCTCTGACAGGTACAACAACCTGAAGGCGGCCTGGGACAGCTTGGTGGAGGCCGCAAACCATGGTCACCCTCGTGCCTTCCAAGTTGCCGTCACGGTGGTCTTGGAACAACTGAAGAGGGAGCAGCCGGAGAAGAAGCAAAGAAAAGATTGAATCATACTTTCGCTTTTTCCTCCATGCCTTCTGCTTCCCACCTCCTGAGGTCCTGCTCTCCAGGGTCGTTGGATGTAAACCTGCAAGAAGTAGTTGTAATGTAGTTTTTGTGCTAAGGGCAATGCGTCTAGGCACTGGCCATTTCTCCTGTTTGTGAATTTTTTGTTCTGAAGGCGGCCTCGTTCTTGAGCGCCGGCTGTTTTTGTGTCAGATGTGTGTAATCCCGCCGCTGGTGATCATCGATCGATCTCAATGCTAGGATAATATTTCTTCAGATATCTTCCATTTATTGCAGCGGAAAATTCTTCTCCCGGAGAAAGTTTTCGGTATATATGCATTGCCGTGTACGCATCCGACCACACGAAAAGGCCCCTCCCGTTAGGGGACCATTTACCGAATTCGCTGTATTTAGTTCCAATCGGCAATAGCGCTTTCCAAACCAAATCTCCTTCTGCGAATTGCCTGACTTTTACTTTCTTGTTATAGTACTTGGCAACCCGCAGCTTGTTCTTCTCGATGTTTTCCAGGGCTCTAAGACGGATCATATGTAAGTCCTCTAGCTCATCCATCATTAGGCCACCGTAATCTTTGGAGCTCAAATCTTTCTGTAACACAACTCTCCTTGAATCTGATTGCATCTCCCAAGGTAGAACCGCGTGGTGTCCATAAACCAATTCATAAGGAGAGGTCTTTGTAGCTCCATGGGGGGCCATTCGGTAAGCCCACAGTGCCTCACTGAGTACCGAATGCCACCTTCTTGGCTTCTGGTCGATCTTCTTTTGTATCAGCTTGATCATGATCTTATTAGAAGCCTCTCGCTTGACCATTAGCTTGAGCATAATAGGGAGAAGAGTTAAACAATTTGATTCCCATGCTTTCGGCAAACTCTCTGAACTCCAGTGACACGAATTGTGCCCCTTGATCAGTTGTTATTGTTTGAGGGATTCCAAACCGATAGATGATGTGCTCCTTGACAAATTCAACCATGTTTTCTGATGTCACCTTCTTCAGTGGGATCGCCTCAACCCATTTAGTGAAATAATCCGTAGCCAAAAGCACGAACTTATGCCCCTTACTAGATGGTGGATTAATTTGGCCAATCAAGTCTATACCCCAGCCCCTGAATGGCCACGGCTTGATGATGGGATTCAATGCTGATGCGGGGACCCTTTGAATATTTCCAAACCTCTGGCAATCCTGACATCCCTTGTAATACTCAAAGCAATCCTCTAATATCGTCGGCCAAAAGCACCCAGCTTGCCTAATAACCCATTTCATACGGTAGGCCGATTGGTGTGCTCCACATATCCCATCGTGCACTTCGCTCATCATGTTCTTGGCTTCTTCTGGACCCAGGCATCGTAGCAATACCCCATCTAACGATTTATAGAACAAATTGTCATCCAGAAGAACGAATTTTATGGCCTTGTACCTGAGCTTCCTAGAGACCTTTCGGGATGGATCCTTCAAGTAATCAACGATCTCTTTCCTCCAATCATCTTCTGCAAGATCCATCCCCAGGTGCACATACCTCTCGCAGAAACGCTTCTTGACTCTCTTTGTAACCGGAGGCCCTTTGGGCCACTTCGTTTGCTTCTTCATTATGTTCCCTAGGAATATCGTCGTAGAGTTACCAACAGAAGCTCTTCAAGATTTCCCCGCATTCTTCGTAGTAACTCCTCGGCCGCTTCACTTTTGCACTCGTATTGGCCGTTCAATTGCTTGATCACCAGCTCCGAATCTCCATAAACTTCAATCGAAACGGCCCCGCTTCTCTCAAATATTGAAGCCCTCGAAGTAATGCTTCGTATTCACTCGGTTATTTGTGACAAGGGTCCGTATAGGGATGGAAAATTCAAACATCTCACCTCTAGGCGAAATCGTAGGATCCCTACTCCCCCACCTTTACCACATGATGATCCATCAAAAAATAAAGCCCAAGGGGTAATTTCAAGCAAATCAATTGATGGATCGCGATGTTCGGTTATAAAATCGGCAATGATCCGTCCCTTGATAGCCTTTGCCGATTCGAACTTTAACTCGAACTCGATAAGGCCAAGATCCATTTGCCAATCCTGCCGTTCAAAATTGGCATAGATAACATATGTTTTATTACATCGAACTTGGAATACACAGTGCATTCGACATTTAACAAGTAGTGCCGAAACTTTGTACACGAGTAGTACACGCACAAGCACAGCTTTTCCGTAGCCGAATACCTGGTCTCGGGATCAAATAGTTTTCGGCTAAGATATACTACTACCCGCTCCTTCCCTTCGAATTCTTGAATGAGGGCCGATCCAATGGTTTGGGTATCGGCCGCCATGTACAACTTGAAAGGCTTATCCAGCTGAGGATGAACCAACACTGGTGGCTCCTTCATGTACTGCTTGATCTCATCGAAAGCCTTTTGTTGTTCGTCGCCCCATGTGAACTTCTGATCTTTCTTTAGCTTCAAAAGTGGAGAGAATGGAAAAACCTTCTGTGACAAATTTGAAATGAATCTTCTCACGAAATTGATTTTGCCGAGCAGTGATTGTAACTCCTTGAGATTAGTTGGAGGAACAACTTCATCGATGGCCTTCATGCTCTTCTTGCCAACTTCAATTCCCCCCTCGTGGACTAGAAATCCCAAGAACTCTCCAGCTGATACCCCAAAAGCGCACTTGTTTGGATTCATCTTCAGACCATGCTTCCGGGTGCACTCCAAGGTCCTCTTCACATCTTCCAAATGTGTGTCATGACTTAGAGACTTGATCACCACATCATCAATGTAGATTTCCACAACTTTGCCGATCAACTCGTGAAAAATGTAATTCATGGCCCGCTGATAAGTTGCACCGGCATTCTTCAACCCAAATGTCATGACTATCCATTCAAACAGGCCTATATGACCAGGACATCTAAAGGCCGTCTTTGATATGTCCTCTATTGCCATGAAGATTTGGTTGTAACCCGCATTGCCGTCCATGAAACTGATGACTTTGTGTCCAGCTGCGGCGTCAATCAACAAATCGGCAATAGGCATGGGGTAACCATCCATCGGAGTAGCTCGTTCGGATCCTCGAAATCTATGCACCCTCATCTTTCCATTCTTCTTGTACACAAGGACAATGTTAGAAATCCACTCCGCATATCTGCATGGCCGAACGAAGTTTGCATCAAGTAATCTTTCAACTTCTTTCTTCACATCGTCCAATACCTCATCCTTCTAGATCTTCCGGGGTGGTTGCTTGCATGGTTTGAAACCAGATTTGATTGGCAACCGATGCTCAACGATAGAACGATCCAATCCAGGCATCTCCGAATAATCCCAGGCGAAGCAATCTTTGTATTCCTTAAGAAGCTTGATTAATTCCCCCCTGAAGTCTGGCTGCAAGTTTGCGCTGATGAACGTCGGCCTTGGCTTATCACCGCTTCCAATGTCAACCTCTTCTAATTTATCAGCCGACATGAATCCTCGCCCCAACTTGCCATCAGTGCCATCTACGGGGTTCTCCATTAAAAATTATCGTAAGAGCCGACCGCTTGAATCGGGCCGTTGATCACCGCCGACAGTTCAACAGACCTTCTCCCCGCCTTTCCCCGAGAAACAATCAATACCTTGGTATTCCCAGAAGGCTGGTTCCATGTTCGCAACGCTCACGGAGTCATCTGCTTGGACGACCTCAATCTCATCATCCACCCACTGGATAAGCTGCTGGTGCATGGTGGATGGGATGCAACAATTGGCATGAATCCAGTCCCGCCCAAGCAGTAGGCTGTAGGCTCCTTTACCTTCGATAACAAAGAAGGTCGTGAGCAGTGTCTTGGACCCGATCATCAAATCCACGTGAGCGCATCCCTTGGTATCTGAAGGATTCCCAGCGAAATCATTCAGTATTATGCTTGTAGGCGTCAGATCGCTCGAGCCCATGCCAAGTTTCCTGAAGGTGGTGCACGGCATTACGTTGACTGCCGCTCCACCGTCGACAAACATCTTGGTCAATGGCTTGCCATTGACGTATCCTCTCAAGTACAGCGGCCTCATATGTCTATTTTTGGCCGGTTTGTCGAAGATTGCCTGCTTGGCCAGCACCAGTTGTGCCATCATCCCCTCGACCTGCTCATCGTCTAGGGACGCCTCTTCCTGCACAACCTGGTTAGCAGGAGCTATGAATTCATTCGGCAGAAGATATACCATGCATGTTGGAGCCGAACGCCTTGATCCTTCCGGTTGGTCCTTTTGGATGCCACACCTGCTTTGTTTGGATCCCGCCCGCCTCGGTTCACGGTTCCTCAAGCGTTGGACCCGTCTCTCTTCGACTTTTGCGTAGGCCGGGCGGGCACCATTGCCCCTTCTCGCCGTATGTACTCGTCCTCATCCTCTTCTTGATCAGCCCACCTTAAATCAGCTTGGCGCTTCCTGGGGTGATCAATGATTTCAATTTTTTGGCGCCGATCCTCGTTAGGATGGATCCTTCCAATTCTCTCATGGACGGATCGGCGATTGGCAGTCTCCTGCCTGTACTCAAAATGTCTGTCACTGCATTCAGGACAGTTCCTTAGCGTGGGCAGCTTTAAACCCTCATTCCAACAGTGCCTGAAGAACGCACATCCCCAGTGCGCGCGCTCCTGCTCGCGCGTGTATTGCTCCTGGTCCCTTCTGTGTGCTTCCTCTTCGGCTCTGCGCTTCTCCTCCTCGTATCTTCGCTTCTGGTAGCGCTCTTTTTCCATCTGGCACTGCCACTTGTTGAGGAGGATGCGCGTGGTCACCCTGGGCTTGGCTCTGGATGATTCCCCGATTTCGATGTGGCTCTTGAGAATGCGGGGGCTTCACCACTTTGCACCCGTTCCGCAGTTACTTGGCGCTCGGGGTCCACCGCTCCATCATGTCTAGCCTCGGGCCGAGGTCAAGACCTTGACCTTTCCCTTCTCCTCGCCCATCACCATGTTGACAGAGAAGCCCACCATGTTCGAGGGAAGGGGTGTCCGTCCAGCCTTCATCTTGTTGTCGAACTTGAGGTGCCCCTCCCGGATGGCTTTCTCGGATCCTCATCCCGAAGACCCCGCAATCATTGATGGAGTGCGAATCCCCGTCGTGGAAGCCACAGTAACGTTTCCCCCTTGACTCCATCGGGCCGAAGCATGGAATGCCCTTCGAGACGCTCCGATTCGGCCTTCCTTCACTAGGAGCTCAAACAGCTTGTCAGCCTTCGTGATATCAAAATCGTAGGTGCCCTTGGTCTGTTTGACCCAGCGCTGATTCATCGTTAAAGGCTCTTTCCCCCACATGATTTCGGCTGCGGCCACATCCAGTTCATCATCAGAATCCTCGATCAGATCAGCCTTGTCTAAGAACTGGTTGTAGATGTCCGCCACGTCGTGCTGCTTGCCAAACCTGGCATCCTTCTTGAAGCCATACGCTTGGTTGCTCATCAGTGATAGCTTTTGAGACAGCTGGCCCAGGTTTTCAAACTCCATGCCGAACAGCTTCTCACGCACGGCCGGCAGCATCCCGGCGACGGCCATGTCAGCCAACTGGTCATCTGGCAAGTTGAGCGAGAAGCACATGCCTTTAACCTCCCTGAATCTCCTGAGAAATTCCAACGGCGTCTCGCTGTGTCTCTGCTTTAGGGTGGCAAGGTCGATCAGCTTCTTCTCTGAGCTGCCACTGAAATAGTGGGCGTGGAATTTCCGCTCCAGGTCCTTCCATCTGCTAACTGACTCAGGAGGTAGGGACGAGAACCACTGGAATTCTGGGCCTGTCAGCGACGCGGGGAAGTATCTGACCCTAAAGGTTTCCTCAGCTGAGCATTCCCCGAGCTGCATCAGGTAACGAGCGATGTGCTCCACTGTGCTTGTGTCGTCTTGCCTGGAGAATTTCGTGAACTCCGTTGGAGGCTTCACCCTTGGCGGAAGGAGCACGTTGAAGTACCATTCTGGGAACGGCGGCTTGTAGGCAGGTCCTTGCATTTTTGGCTTGAGGCCGAACTGATTTTGCATCAACTCGGCCATCTTCCGCGCCAGGGCGTCGTCCTCTTGTGTGCCTACAGCTGGCGCGTAACCTGGATGTGGGAAAGCGTCAATGGCCCCGTAGTTTCCCACCTCGTGGTAGCCCCCACCGTATAGGTTCCTCTGCAGCCAGTTGCTTGCCGGAGCAATTCTGTGGCCAGAGGCAAGCGGGGCCCCAGGCGAGCCGAACGCTAGTTCTCCGTACGTGGGCTGGTACGGATTCGGCTGTTGCACGGGTTGACCAGTGCTACTCTGCGGTGGTGGCTGGATTGGCTGCCCTCCTGAGGCCTGTAGCGGGGGCTGAACTGGCTGACCCCCAACACCCTGCGGAGGAGGCTGGAAAGCTTGACTTCCAGAGCTCTGAGGAGGTTGAATAGGTTGGCTCCGTAATGGTGGTTGAGAGCTTGACTCGCCCAGCTCCACGGTGCCCCCTTGGACGGGTGCCTTGCTGAATGCCTACTCCATGCCTGGGCCAAAGACAGCCACCATCATTTGCTGGAGCGCACCGAGGAAAGCTTTGTGGTGCTTGCTCAACATGTAGTCTGCGGACTCCCGAAATGTTTGCATGCACTCCTCTTTCGCCTGCTGCGTCGTGGCATCGCTCTCCCCTGGTAGCAATACCCTGGGCATCTCGTTCTTCAGGTACGGGACGCCACTTCTGTTTTTCTTGAAGGACGGCGAGACATTTCTCGCCGGAACCGGTCCATGGCGTCCCGGAGCCGCCGCCGTTGTTCGGGAGAGAGGTCCTCAATGTTGATGTCCATGATGTCCGCGATTTCAGGCATCTTGATCTATTCGGCTGTCGTCCCACTGGGCGTGCCAAAAAGTGTGTTGACGCAAAACGTGCACCTAGCGCCAAACACACAACAAGCCGAACAAGCTGGCTTTACACGCGCAGAGAGTTACGAGACGTGCCAGTCAATTTTTCCTGAAAATTAACAAAAGATAAAGTAGTTAGATACCAAAGCTTGGAACTTGCTGGGTGGTACCAGACAGTTCCATATTTACGGCTAGGAAGCTAGATGGGATGACACATAGCTATAAAGAGCTATCTGCCAATAAACTGAAACCATTCGGGAACTTGTAAAAGGAAAAAAAGTAACATTGCCGAATGGATGACGTAAGCATGACAGCGATTGGTCTTTGTTTGAATAAAGATGCACATGCACGAGGCCATGACCGATCCCCACGATAATTAACATTAAACAAATGAATAAAGTAAAGCACGAACATAAACATGTAATAAACAAGCATGCATAGATCCAAAGCACTAGTCTACCGCATGTCTAGGTACTTTAAAACCCGTCGGGTACGATGCCAAGCAAATCTATCCACTGCATGATACAACTTGCATGAAACCGTACCACATTCCACAAATAGATCTATCCACCGCATGATACAATCTAAATATGGAAAGCTAAAAGCACACGTTATTTAAAGCATGAATTACACACATGTTCTACTCGTGAGGAAACATAACCGAATACGGCCGAATGTACCGATTCGGGGTCCATGAAGAAGGAACGAACATTACCAAGCGAATAAATCTATCAGATTGATTTGAAATCTAATCCACCGGATGACTAGCTCCAAAGCAACCCAAAAACCTGCATCTACCGCATGACACTCAGTTCTTTCAAGATTTATACCAACGTTGGCAAGCTTGAACCCGCAACACGTAACAACCTAGATCGATTTAGTTTCGGCTATCGGAAAGCACAAGATCCACGTGTTAAAACACGGACTTGACTTGTACAAGGATCACAAGAGGGGTAAAGCCGATCCAAATCTATCTAGATTGGGCAAAAGTGTGTTACATGAATCTAAACATAAAGTAAAAACTCAAAACAACACGGGATAACTTAATGAATCTATTGGATCTTGCCAAGATCCAATAGAGCCGATAACTAGCTTCAAGCTAGATCTTATCCTACCGCATGGCTCATGACCTAACAAGAAACCCTCTTGAACCAAGCTTGAATCTACCGCATGACACGAAGCATGGTAACAAGACTACTTGCATCAGATCTAAATCCACCGCATGATACTAGACATGATACAAGGTTGCCGGTACTCACGGAGGTCGACGGATCGATGAACCCTCTCGAAGAACTCGACGACACGACAAAAGGACTCTAGGGTTTGGCGTAAGGCCGGTTTGTATTGAAGAATGATTGTGTGTATTACATACATTCAGGGCTCATATTTATACCCTGTCAAGTACAATCTCGAATGGATTCGCTGCCTAACTTATCTCTAAGCTTGATCGCCTATCCATCCATTCGTCCTTCCTGCTTGAGCCACGTCACCGTCCAATCCCGCAAAATCAGCTTAACTGTTCCTTTGCCGAACGGGAACAGATAGCCGACCGCGGATCCTTCTGCCGAATACATCTAAGAAAACCTTTCCTTCCACCAGACGGACTCTCCACCGAGATGGACCCACAAGTCAGACTCATTACCAAATTTTGGTGTTAACATCTTGTAAACACACCCAATCAATCCAGAGCTACACATCATACAGGACGTAGGGTATTACGCACCTCGTGGCCCAAACCTGTCTAAATTGTGTGCCACGTGTCTCTTCCTTCGAGTTACCGATCTCGGCGAGGCCACATTCATCTACCTCGGGTACTCCCCTTGGTAGGTTGCCGGTCTAAAACACCGACAGCTGGTGCACCAAGTAAGGGCTCTCACCGAAGATCTCATGGCGAACTCGACGACTTCAATCTTCATCAAGCCAACTGCCGCCTTCAACCGCGGCGACATCTTCGTCTTCGGGTTCTGTGTTTGCACTGCTGACGGCGCCTGATCTTTCCAACGCCGCCTCACCATGACACCCAACCCGAGGACTAGGCTCGTGACACTTCCCGAGGTGATGACGGGCAATCTCGCCGGAAAATTCAGTGAAATTTCGCTCTACAACCAGCACGCCGACTTCGAGTCTGGATCCGCCTCCAACTCGAACTCGACGTCCCTGTGGGTCACTGCATGCGAGTCGGCTACTGAGCCATCGTGTGCCGACGCCCCACTCCACGAGCACTTCCCGTTTGGTCTCTGCAATGCTAGCAGGGCCCATGTGGAAGCTCTCGTTGCGCACCGGGCCGGCAAGGAGATCGTCTCCGACTACACCTCAGACTCCAGCCCCGGCTCTGGCTACTACTCGGACTCCTCCTACGAGTTCGACTTCGGGTCGGACCCTAACGAGCCCGAGTCCGAGAACTCCACGACTGAGCAACCGCTATCAGGACCAGCCACCGGCCTAGTTATAACATCTACACCCGCCGGTAGATTCATCTACTGGCCTGACCTCAAGCCTATGGACCTGACAGACGGGAACTCACGTTTCGTCGCCTACCTCGACTCGCTTCCCTTCCAGGAGGGAACACCCCTAGCTCCAACAGAGGAGCATACTCCAACTGAGGTGGCAAGTACCAACTCTAGTCTCGGTACCCCTGATCGCCAAGTCTTCATGGCTGCTGGCGAGACGCCAGGACCTTCAGGGACCCAAACGACTGCTACTTCGAAGACATATCAGCAGACGAGCTGTCTGCCAATGCACCCGCTGATGAAACCAACGACGACAAGAACGCCTGACGTGAGCTCAACAGGAAGCGCAATGAATGGCGCAGACGTCTCCGAGAATCCCTCCCTATACGGAATCTCGCAGAGGCCCTCGATCAAGTCGCCAACCGGGTTCACACTACCCCCGAACAATGCCTCATGTCTATCTCTACGATAGCACGTCAGGCTCAGGGGATACGCGCGGGTGAAGTCATCTCCAAGCTCGCGGAAGACGCCTACTTCATGAGAGTTGACAACAGAGTCACTCAAGTGCCCCCAGAACTCGCGAACACGAGAACCATGAAGCCACAAGTCACAGTCCAGCCAATGGACGCAACCGTACTCGAGGAGAACTCCCCCAGAACCCCAACCGTACTAGGGCATCAACTGGAGGACCTTCTCAGGGTGGTAAAAGTGATGGCGGCGCCGGTGGCAGTCGTGGCGCTGATCATGGAGGTGATGGTGGCGGGAGCTCCTCACACGGAGCTGGAAGGAGAGCCGGTGGCGGAGGCGATCGCGGAGGCCGAGGCCACGCAGACAACCACGTCATCGGCACCTCACGCGGCGGCTATGATGCCCGCCGCAGAATTGAAGAAATACGACGCAACAAGTCCTCCACGGCTGGCGACAATGACGACTTCCCCGCCTTCTCTTCTCGAGTTCGCAATCTACTTCTCCCAGAGAAATACAAACCTCTGGGGATCACTAAGTACGACGCGAAGCAAGACCCAGTCCAATGGCTCAGATGCTACGCCCTCTCCATCGAAAACGCTGGTGGCAACAATGACACTAAGTGCCTCTACTTTCTCTTCTGCCTCGACCAAGCACCACTCACATGGCTCGAGTCACTTGACAAGTACTCGATCGACAAGTGGGACCAGCTCAAGGATCGGTTCACAAGCAATTTTGCCGGCGCCATGGGACACTCGGGTACTCGCATGGACCTGGAAATGGTGAAACAGGAACAGGGCGAGACGCTACGCAAGTACATGCGACGCTTCTTTGACAAGCGTGCCACTGTAGTCGATGTCACTGATAAGGAGGTCATCGACCTTTTCCAAGACGGTCTCTACCATCATCGCACCTTTGAAGACTTCGGTCACCGCCGCCCGAGTTCTATCACCAAGATCAAGGACATGATCACCTCATGGGCCGACGAAGAAGACAAGGCTAACGCCAAGTACGACGCCATTCGCGGCAAGAGCAAGCAAAACCCGGGCGGCAGCAGCAACAACAACCGGGATCAAGGGGGTCGCAACAACAACAACTACTCGGGTCCTAACCGCAAGCGCAAGCCAGACAACATAGCTGCGGCTATCCATCGCCCTGTGAAAGATAACTCCAAGAAGACCTCTGGCGGCTTCAAAGACTTGCTAAAAGAGAAGTGCTCGTGGCATCTGGAGGGCAACCACACTACCGAGCAGTGCTATCAACTCCGGCGAGCACTCAAGGATACCCCAGACCCACGGCCTCCTCACGACAAGAAGGGAAAGAAAAAAGCCGACGAGGACAACGACGACTTCCAAGAACCCGACAAGATGTTGAATGTCCTATTCGGCGAACTACCCACCAAGCGGTCTCAGAAGGCCACCAGACGGGAAGTTCTGAACATTGAACCAGCGGTCCCGACCCCTCTCAGGTGGTCGGAGGTACCCATCACCTTCTCCCGCGCGAATCAATGAACAAGCTTCTCTGGGCCAGGGCATTTTCCACTCGTCTTGAAACTGGTAGTGACGCCCCAGGTTTTCAGCCGGGTTAATTAACCCTAATGATCCGGTCAACAGTGTTGACTTTGGTCAAACGACGGTCAACTTGGGCCATCACCTCGAGAACATCACCGACAAATCCTAATGACCCCTTTTGGTCAACCATAGTCAACCTTGGTCAAAACCCCACTCAAAAACCCCTTGACTCCTTTTGACCCACCAGTGTCAGCCGGTACTTTTGCCGCGTTCTCCAAATTTCTCCTAAACACTTAAAAATCTCCCAATGTAAAAGTTGTGTGTTTTGTCGAGGGACAAAACTTTCATGTTGAGTGGCATTTGAGATTTGAAGTTTAAAAAGGTGAAAAACTCAAGTCAACGCTTCTGGTCACTATTCATCGGCGCCCAGAAAACAGCCAGCTTAGCATGAGAATTGTGCACAAATGGTTGAGAAAAAGACCCTATGCCTTTTACGAAAGTTGTAGAGGAATAGAAGATCTACAACTTTGCTGGTGATCACTCGGCCCACTTCTGTTGAAAAATTTGGAGTAAAACGCAGTTGAACAGGGCCAAGTCGAATGCTGCAGGACACTAGCGCCAGGCGTTCGCGCCCACGCGCGCGACGTTGCGCGCCGTGCCGCGCGTCGCGCACCGAACCGCCGCCGTGCCGCACGCCGAGACCGGCCTCGGTCCACCGGTCCGCGTGCCGTGGCCCCTCCCACTTGCACCACACCGCCCCGCTCCCCCTTTCCGCGCTCACCACGCGTCTCGCCACGCCGCCCGACCTCTGGCCTCGCCGCCGTACCCTGGCCGGCGCCCATGCACGTCGCCCCCCACTACCCATGCCGCAACCCGGACTGCTTCCCTTCGCCTTGGTGCGCAAGTCAGTCCATCCACCGCCTTGAGCTCGCCTATATAATGGCGTCGCCGTCCTTCTCCGCGCGACGCAGCATCACCAAGCCGCCATTGCCGCCGCCCATCGGCGCTCATGGTGAACCCAACCCTCCGGCCGCTTGCACCGCCAACGCGTGTTGCTCCCGCCTGCCCTAGGGTCCCCAGTAGCTCCCCCGTTCGCTTGTTGTTCTGCCCGAGCCGCCAGCTCGCAGGGGTGTTTCCTCCAGCGGCCGCCGCCGTTGGCGCCCGCCGCACCCGACCGCCGGCCGTCTCTCCGCCGTGTTAAGCCCCCTAGTCGAGTCCCCGCAACTCATAGACCCTCCCTAGCGACTTTCCCGGCCACCCCCGCCGCCGGTCTCGCCGGAATCTGGCCGGCCGCGCCGCCCTTGCCCCACTTGGACTACATTGCAAAGCCCCAAGGTTTTCCAGGGAGTTTTGTGCACACTAGGGACCGGTCTGTGATGTTTTGAAAAGTTCCAGGGGGCCTGTCGCAAAAAGATTCTTTCCCCTTTGCTATGGATTGGCTGAAACTTGTAAAATCGATTAAAAATTGTAAAAAAACCCAAAAATAGCAAACACAATTTTGCTATGCTCAATGTAACAAGAACTACAACTCTCTCCAAATATGTATATGCTTTTGAGCTACAGTTTTTGCTTGAAAAATAGAAATGTAAAATACCTAGATCTATGTTTCTGCAAAATCCGTACATGATCTTGAGCTGGATTTTGGATATGTTGTGAGCACTAGTATGTGTAGTTCCTGTGCCAAAGATTGCACAATGTTACTAAAGGAATCTTTTTATATAAATTATCTTGTATTATTGACAAATCTGCCTAGATGATTTTTGTAGCTTAAAATATAGTTATTCTTGAGCCCAACTTCTGGCTATTGTCATATTATACCAAAATGCATCCTTGGTGAATTTAACATGATTTTATCTCTGTTAGAAATATTATTTCCTGATTTATGCTTGTTTTTAATCATAAATGTGTAGATCAAGTTTTATAAAGGCTATAGATGTGTTTATTGGTTCTTTAGGCTTGTTTTGGACCAAAGCATGTGTAGGAAATAGTTTGGGTTCACTACTGTTTTGTTTATTTTTGTATGCATTAATTCCTTATATGCTAGCTAGAAATGCCTTTATTTAGGTGCATTTAAATTTCATTGGTGCAAACAAATTGCTTGCTGTCCAGAGGTGTGCCTTTTGGTCATTAGGACCAGTGGGTACTGCTGGATAAGTTGATATGTTTTTAGTTGTTTAAAAGAGTACAAACTAGATTAATCTAGTAAAGGGAAAATAGGAAAAATGCATTCTCTTGTGCATAAGTTAAATAAATGAGTTAGAGACATAAATTTTGCAGCATAAAAGTAAGGTCTCCTTGCTGTTGGTAATTAAATAAGATATTCTTTATAGATGGGTACACAATCACCATCACTAAAGGATTGAATAGAAATGCAATAATTGATATATTTATTTTTATAGCTTAAGCAAGTGTGCATGTGTGACTAGTGGCTTATGTGAGATTCAATGAGACCAGGGAGCACCACTCTTGGGCATTAATGTGAAAGAACCTTAGTAGGTTTAATATTGAAATTGATTGGAAAATCACAAATCTCACCTAAGGATTATGGATTGGGTGGTAAAACTTGCTAACTAGTTTATAACCAACCCCTTGCTGTTTAGGGAGAGCTAAATGAAATTATTTATATATATATATATGTACACGAGTCACTATTTAAAAAGTTTAGATTATAAAGCAACACATATTGTTCCTTTATAGGAAGAGTATCTTGAATGTATTATTATCAAGATAAATGTGGTCAACCAAGCACCCCATGGTTGTCATAAGTTGTTTTGAAATTAATTAAATCAAATGGTCACTTAAGTCTTGCATTTGCATCCTTCGTTTAGAAGTTCCCGACGGTAGTTACACGCTCGTGCCAGTGGACGTGAACGAGGGAGCTGGAGGAGGCGTGCACTACGTCACCGTAGAGCAAGACCCGGGCCAAAGTCCGGAAGATTGTTTAACTGCTCGTGCCAACGAAGGCAAGCCCCGGTTTATCATTAACCCATGTTTATTTAAATTATGCAACTATCTTTGTTATTCTATGTGCATTTACATTCAGGAATTGAATGAAACCCTAGTTGCATGATCCCTAGGTGCCTATGTTCTTTTACTAGTGTGCTAGGTCGTTAGATGCTAAGCTCTAAGGGCCCGGTAAAAGTCGAGTGATGTTCATCACTCGCAAGAATAGGATTTCCTTTTTGGAATCACCCCTTGTATAAATGGATTGCTCATGTGGTAAGAGCATGGGATTTGGGCTCCGGTCCAGTGGCTTCGTCGGCTAAGCTTTTGAATGTACCAAGCACTTGTCGGGAATGGGACAGGTAAGCCTAGTACCTTAATGAGACGGTACGGGATTTTACTACTACTACTCTCGATTCGTCTCCTGCCCGGCTTGCAATCGGGAGGAGGGTACTTGTGTGAGGGTGGGTGTACTAGATGGGGCACGCTAGATAGCCTTGTACCGGGATCGTAGGCTATCATCCCAACCCGAGGATTTTTGGGAACCGTTTGGTCGGTGTCGGCTACGTGGGGCACCGCTCCGTGTGTTTAGGTTTACCTTGCAAGGGTTCATAAATCAATCGATTGTCCGCCTCTCACCGTTATCCGAGACTGCTTAATCAGCTGGCCATAATATCCCTTAATGATGGAACTATGTGAAATCTTCTGCGTGAAATAATTGTATTGTACAATTCTTGATTGTATTAGTTGCTCATCATAGTAATGATAATCTCACTAGAATTTGAGCTAAAATATTGAAAATAAGGATCCATGATCCTAGTTGTTTTTTTGGCAAAACAAACCCACGAGCCAAAAGCCCGACATGACTAGGGGTAAATTTTGTCGGGTAAGTCTTGTTGAGTATTAGTATACTCAGCCTTGCTATAATTGTTGTTTTCAGGTGATGCTGTTTGGCCTGGTGAGATTCCACCCGGCTGGGAGCTGGAATGGGTGGATGATGACGCCGAGTAATGGCACCACGGATGGCCTCCAGTGATGTCATTTCGTATCGCTATTAGTACTTCCGCTGTTTTAATAAAACTCAACCATTTACGTTTATGTCAAGAACTATGTTTGTAATAATGGACCCTACGGGGAATTTGGTATTAATTTGCAAAGCACTCTGGACTCTCCTTCGTGGGAGTTTCATGCATACGTTCGATCCTCTATGTGTTCCAAGTGATTTACGGGGTGTAAACCCGACAACACTCAACAGGATGATTCTTTATTATCACTTAATGACAAAATGGAGTGGTTTTAGCGATAGTACGGAATTATCTCAGATGGGGTTGTCACAGCTGGTACCAAAGCATCTGTATGCACCGGAGTGATTAGATTAATACTAATCACATGATTTACAATAAAACTTGCCAAGATTGATTGGATTTTGAAAATCCGTTGGATTGTTAAGGAATGATCTAGATCGAGAGGCCCTAGAGGGAATTTTGGGTTCTTTAAGGTGGCATAAGAATCTATGGTGTATTTTGCTAACTTGCAGCACTTTACTTTATGCCAGACTTACTTTATTGCACAACCAAACTAGATGAGCCACATGTTTAATACGTGTGCTGTTCCGCATCACGGGAATTGCGAGGGTTGATGGAGTGATCCCTTCCATGGATCCCATCTTCGCGTCTAGATATGAGTTGTGGTGTCGCCACGTGTCTCATACGTGTGCATTCCGCATGTCGATCATGCGAGGCAAGGATACACTCCATTCAAACGGAGGGTGTCTGAGGTTGGACGCTGTCCATGCAGCGGCTTAACGCATGGATGCCGTTTCTATAAGTGAACGGTAATGTATGTGGACGCTTTCGTGATGTGCTGGCACGAAAGGTTCATTTTCTGCAGGTACACTAACAACATTCGTAAGTCGTTAAGTACGAATCGAATAGCTCCGACTAGTTAATATAAGGAGAGCCGATTATAAGCTTGCCACCGACACTAACTACGTCTTTTGGATCCATGTGTGGGAGGTCGCTTAAGGCGTGTGCATTCATGATTAAAATCTTGTTGAACCTAAAATTGGTCCCCAATTGCTTGAATAATTTTTCTAAGTAATTTGGTTGATCATAGATAAGGAAAATTCTGGCAGATTCTGTCGCTGCCATTTCTCAATTTTTGTAGCCAATTCTGTAAGGAATCTGATTAGACAACCTTCAGGAAAGTTGTTTCCTATCAATTTGAGCATCTACTGTGAATTTCTCAGGATTTTAGGAATTTTCTGCAGAGAGTTATGCTTAGTTTGGTGAGTCTCTGTTCTGCTGTTTTCAGAGCAGCATCCCTCTGCAAATGGAAATTTTCGAGCATGTTCCAATCCAATCTAGCTCTAACTTTGAATACCAAAAGTGTGCATAATTATGTCACTGAGTTGCTACCAAAATTTGGTAATTCTTGGAGTCACAGGCTCTGAGTTATGAATTTTTGATTCACGATCTTCGGAACTTAAGCCATGATTTTATGCGTACTCGTTTCGAGTTCCGGCATATCCTGCACCTTGTGCTAGTGGCTGCCCTAAATTTCACCAAATTGATGGTCAAACTTACCCCTTTTTCTCATTGAAATCTTGCGGAAAGTTTGAAACCTTTAGTAGTGGTCTGGGTATGCGACATTCTTTTATAGCTGTGAGAACTTAACTTTGTGCTCATGTTCGCATCCGGTTCTGACATTGTCACTTATTCCAGATGTCTGCCTCTGGATCCATAACCGTTGATGCTCAGGTATGGACTCACTTGAACTGCCTCGAGGAGGGTGGTTTTCCTGCACTTTTGTGGGACACCCTAAAGGACCTTGGGTACACATCGTATCCCGATACTCGGCACGTGAGCTCATGACCACAGGCCAACTGCTTCGTTGGGAAGTGCAGGTGAAGATCCCCGTGTGCCCGACACATCCTACTTGGGAAGAGTGGGAGGTGAAGGCACAAGGGTGGAAATTGGCTGGCACCGTGCAAAAGGCTGCTTTGGAAGCACTCACAACTTTTTGTGAGAAACATGCCGATTTGGTAGCTGGTACTACAGCCAAGGTGATTCCTTTACCAAAACAGCATTCCGAACATGGAATCGAGCGCGAAGCTTTTCTCTCCGCTCAGGGCAATCCTCACCATAGTCCTGAACTTGTCATCTCAGTCTGTTTCTCCAAAGCTATGTTTGACACGTATCAAGTGATGGTTGGAGAAAGCATGTTCTATAGACATCAGGTTTATAGACAGCAAGTTAATGGTGTAGAAGCTATCACCCAAGAGTTGAAGGAAGCTCGAGCAATGATAGCCCGTCTTAAGAAGAGAAGACGCAAGGATAAAACAACAATACAAGAATTGAGCGAAGTCATTCATGAGCAGAATTTCTTGTTGCAGCATAATGATCAATATATACTTGACTTAGAGAATCAACTAGAAGCTGTAGCAGCTCCACCTCCTAACCCTGAAGAGGAAGAAGATCCCGAGGAGATCCAAGGAGAATCTGGAGTGGAGACTGGGCCTGCTTCACCTTAAGTGAACCTAGACTAGAGTGTTATCTAGATGGTGTTGGTTACGCTTCAATAAAATAATGTGTTGTAGGAGTGTTGTCGCAGAATGGATCTTGTAATGACATTGGTTGTGATCGACTTTGGACCATGTGTTGAGTATCCAGATGTGTGAAATGTCGTGGAGATCATGCTCACCGAATTTATCATGTTTGCATATGTACCGAGAGTTATGGTAAATTTTGTGCACCGCGGCCTTCTGTGAAAACAGCTAGGCAGAACCTCCGTAACGGAACTTTTTGGGCATGATAATGTTGGAAATTGACTCGAAGTTGAATACCAACATTGAAGCGTATGAAATCATACATCCACTGACCAAAAATGAGAATTTTTCGGTGTATAAGCAAGGGTTTATGAACTTTATGCTTATGACCGTCGTGCTGTCCGATTCCGAAAGTTTGCCTGGAATGAGTTTTTGTCGTGCATATTCTACTTGTTAATTTATGTGAGCAAGCTTATGAATATGTGTCTAATGAGAACTCAACTTTTCAGATGGTCGGATCGACACGTAGCACCCCCAACGGTTTTGACACGTCGGGTAGTGGTGATCTACCACCGCCACCACCCATGATGCCGGTGGAGACTTTCATGGCCGCCCAGACCGAAGTGTTGCGCCAGATTTTGCAGACACAGCAGCAAATCGCGCAACAGATGCACCAGGGACTGCCAATGGGAGCTAACCACGATGGACCGCAGATGGTTACCACCTATTCCCAGTTTATCGGGATGAAGCCCCCAACCTTCACTAAAGTGGAAGAGCCCCTTGATGCTGACACATGGGTTAGGGCCATTGAGGCCAAATTCTCTGCATTTGTCCTACCTTGTTCTGAGGAGCACAGGGCTAGATTTGCAGCCTTGCAGCTTCGTGGAGAAGCTTTAATGTCGTGGGAGCACTTTAAGACCATGCAACCTGCTAGACATGAAATTACTTGGACTGAGTTCAAGAGAGCTTTCAAGGATCATCACATCCCAAAAGGACTCACGGTTAGGAAGATGAAAGAGTTGCTTGCTCTCAAGCAAGGTGATGACATTGTGTATCAGTATGCACAGAAGTTTAACAGCCTTTGCCAGTATGGAGAACATCACATAGACACGGATGCCAAAAAATGGAACGTTTCCGTGATGACCTTAGGAGTGAATTGTATGAAAGACTAAACCTACTAGAGCCCAACAGTTATCACGAGTTAGTGAACAAAGCTATATCTCAAGAGGACGCCATGATGAAGGTACAGAAGGAGAAGAAGAGACAGAACGACTTTGCTTTGGGAAATGGATCGGGCAAGAAATTTCGTTTCGTCAAGAAGAATGCGCATGGTTCTTCCCAATCATCCGCATCAGGCCATTGGAGAATGACTCCGTCCCAGCATAAGCCTCCGGGAAATTTTCAGTACCGCCAGGCTCAGCCACAAGTCTCCAAGCCAAAGGAACTTCAACCCCGTGTTTGCTACAATTGTAGGCAACTAGGGCATTATGCAAACGAGTGCCCAAACCCTATGAGGATCAAGACCGAGCAACAGGCTCCGAACCCCAGAGTAGCTAAGGGCAACCGAGACAAGAAGCCCATGATTCAAGTGAAGCAAGGTCAGCTTAACTTCACGGGTAACCTTTCTATCCGAGAGCATGCCTCCTTACTGTTACTTTTGACGATGGAAGTCTACTCCATCCTCACACTTTAGATGCCTCAGGAACAAAACTCAGGACTCTTAGTGAACAAATGTAATGATGCATTTGTCTACTAGCCTTCCCTTTCTTCATAGAAATCTTTATGGTAATCATCTCGCTCAACTTAGTCTTTCCGCCTAATCTCCAAGCCTCTTAGATTCAAATCAATTGACCGGCTAAGCTGAAGGAGTAGGATCGAAGATTTCTTGAAAAATCACGGTCAGATCTTCGGACCGTTGGACCCCATTCGTTTCAGTGCCACGATGGTATGACGTCGTAGCGTCGCCCTGCCATCTCTTTTCCTGCGACCACGATCACGTCGTCGAGACTTCACGGGCCGACCACTATCGAGCCCCGTGTGGCAACCGCCGGATCGCTCCGCTAGTCGCTACCTCAGTCGGTTGGGATGACCGTTGCGTCCTGTTGAGCTATAAAAAGGGAAACCCTTCCGCGGTGTTGCCATTGCCAAGTATCGCCTGCTTCCGAGCTCGACAGTGTCGCCACTCTTGTCTTTCCCCTCCAGCTAGTTTTTGGCCAACCTACCCCTAGCCATCACAGCTGTTGCTCCGCCCACTCGCCGAGCAAGCTGTTTCACCGCCTTCGTCAACAACCTCTAGAAGAAGCTCGGAAGAAGACCGAGAGAAGAACCCCAGCCCCATCGTCGGCCATGCCCCAGTTCGTGGAGACGCTCGAGTCCCTCCGCTGGAGGCTTGTGGCGATGTACCTCTGCATCGTCGAAGGAGTTTGTCTTCTTTTAGTTTTCCATGTACACATCCATCGCCCGCTCCCTCATGAACTGCGTTGAGGCAGCGAGGAGAGCACCATGTATCTTTTGCCCTATATGAATTCTCGGTGTCTAGAAATATAAGCAAGTATATCTTCCGTCTTGTAACCCTTATCTCGATAAAAGGTGTTACTCCAATCTTGCTGTCGAATCTCGGGTCGAGATTCTGTTTAAGGGGGGTAGGCTGTGACGCCCCAGGTTTTCAGCCGGGTTAATTAACCCTAATGATCCGGTCAACAGTGTTGACTTTGGTCAAATGATGGTCAAACCCTAATGACCCCTTTTGGTCAACCATAGTCAACCTTGGTCAAAACCCCACTCAAAAACCCCTTGACTCCTTTTGACCCACCAGTGTCAGCCGGTACTTTTGCCGTGTTCTCCAAATTTCTCCTAAACACTTTAAAATCTCCCAATGTAAAAGTTGTGTGTTTTGTCGAGGGACAAAACTTTCATGTTGAGTGGCATTTAAGATTTGAAGTTTAAAAAGGTGAAAAACTCAAGTCAACACTTCTGGTCACTATTCATCGGCGCCCAGAAAACAGCCAGCTTGGCATGAGAATTGTGCACAAATGGTTGAGAAAAAGACCCTATGCCTTTTACGAAAGTTGTAGAGGAATAGGAGATCTACAACTTTGCTGTTGATCACTCGGCCCACTTCTGTTGAAACATTTGGAGTAAAACGTAGTTGAACAGGGACATGTCGAATGCTGCAGGACGCCAGCGCCAGGCGTTCGCACCCACGCGCGCGACGTTGCGCGCCGTATCGCGCATCGCGCACCGAACCGCCGCCGTACCGCACGCCGAGACCGGCCTCGGTCGCCGGTCCGCGCGCGCGTGGCCATTCCCACTTGTGCCACACCGCCCCGCTCCCCCTTTCCGCGCTCGCCACGCATCCCCGCCGCGCCGCCCGACCTCGGGCCGCGCCGCCGCACCTGCCGGCCGGCGCCCACGCACGTCGCGCCCCCACTACCCATGCCGCGACCTGGACTGCTTCCCTTCGCCTTGGTGCGCAGGTCAGTCCCTTCACCGCCTTGAGCTCGCCTATATAAGGGCGTCACCGTCCTTCTTCGCGCGACGCAGCATCACCAAGCCGCCATTGCCGCTGCCCATCGGCGCTCATGGTGAACCCAACCCTCCGGCTGCTTGCACCGCCAACACGTGTTGCTCCCGCCTGCCCTAGGGTCTCCATTAGCTCCCCCGTTCTCTTGTTGTTCTGCCCGAGCCACCAGCTCACCGGGGTGTTTCCTCCAGTGGCCGCCGCCGTCGGCGCCCGCCGCACCCGACCGCCGGCCGTCTCTCCGCCGTGAGTAAGCCCCCTAGTCGAGTCCCCGCAACTCATAGCCCTCCCTAGCGACTTTCCCGGCCAGCTCCGCCGCCGGTCTCGCCGGAATCCGGCCGGCCGCGCCGCCCTTGCCCGCCTTGGACTACATTGCAAAGCCCCAAGGTTTTCCAGGGAGTTTTGTGCACACTAGGGACCGGTCTGTGATGTTTTGAAAAGTTCCAGGGGGACCTGTCGCAAAAAGATTCTTTCCCCTTTGCTATGGATTGGCTGAAACTTGTAAAATCGATTAAAAATTGTAGAAAAATCCAAAAATAGCAAACTCAATTTTTCTGTGCTCAGTGTAACAAGAACTACAACTCTCTCCAAATATGTATATGCTTTTGAGCTACAGTTTTTGCTTGAAAAATAGAAATGTAAAATACCTAGATCTATGTTTCTGCAAAATCCATACATGATCTTGAGCTGGATTTTGGATATGTACTGAGCACTAGTATGTGTAGTTCCTGTGCCAAAAATTTCACAAAGTTACTAAAGGAATCTTTTTATATAAATTATCTTGTATTATTCACAAATCTGCCTAGATGATTTTTGTAGCTTAAATTATAGTTATTCTTGAGCCCAAATTCTGGCTATTGTCATATTATGCCAAAATGCATCCTTGGTGAATTTAACATGATTTTATCTCTGTTAGAAATATTATTTCTTGATTTATTCTTGTTTTTAATCATAAATGTGTAGATCAAGTTTTATAAAGGCTATAGATGTGTTTGTTGGTTCTTTAGGCTTGTTTTGGACCAAAGCATGTGTAGGAAAGAGTTTGGGTTCACTACTGTTTTGTTTATTTTTGTATGCATTAATTCCTTATATGCTAGCTAGAAATGCCTTTATTTAGGTGCATTTAAATTTCATTGGTGCAAACAAATTGCTTGCTGTCCAGAGGTGTGCCTCTTGGTCATTAGGACCAGTGGGTACTGCTGGATAAGTTGATATGTTTTAGTTGTTTAAAAGAGTACAAACTAGATTAATCTAGTAAAGGGAAAATAGGAAAAATGCATTCTCTTGTGCATAAGTTAAATAAATGAGTTAGAGGCATAAATTTTGCAGCATAAAAGTAAGGTCTCCTTGCTGTTGGTAATTAAATAAGATATTCTTTATAGATGGGTACACAATCACCATCACTAAAGGATTGAATAGAAATGCAATAATTTATATATTTATTTTTATAGCTTAAGCAAGTGTGCATGTGTGACTAGTGGCTTATGTGAGATTCAATGAGACCAGGGAGCACCACTCTTGGGTATTAGGATTCATTTTTGTGCATTAATGTGAAAGAACCTTAGTAGGTTTAATGTTGAAATTGATTGGAAAATCACAAATCTCACCTAAGGATTATGGATTGGGTGGTAAAACTTGCTAACTAGTTTATAACCAACCCCTTGCTGTTTAGGGAGAGCTAAATGAAATTATTTATATATAGATGTACACAGTCACTATTTAAAAAGTTTATATAATAAAGCAACGCATATTGTTCCTTTATAGGAAGAGTATGCTGAATGTATTATTATCTAGATAAATGTGGTCAACCAAGCACCCCATGGTTGTCATAAGTTGTTTTGAAATTAATTAAATCTAATGGTCACTTAAGTCTTGCATTTGCATCCTCCGTGTAGAAGTTCCCGACGGTAGTTACACGCTCGTGCCAGTGGACGTGAACGAGGGAGCTGGAGGAGGCGTGCACTACGTCACCGTAGAGCAAGACCCGGGCCAAAGTCCGGAAGATTGTTTAACTGCTCGTGCCAACGAAGGCAAGCCCCGGTTTATCATTAACCCATGTTTATTTAAATTATGCAACTATCTTTGTTATTCTATGTGCATTTACGTTCAGGAATTGAATGAAACCCTAGTTGCATGATCCCTAGGTGCCTATGCTGTTTTACTAGTGTGCTAGGTCGTTAGATGCTAAGCTTTAAGGGCCCGGTAAAAGTCGAGTGATGTTCATCACTCACGAGAATAGGATTTCCTTTTTGGAATCACCAATTGTATAAATGGATTGCTCATGTGGTAAGAGCATGGGATTTGGGCTCCGGTCCAGTGGCTTCGTGGGCTAAGCTTTTGAATGTACTAAGCACTTGTCGGGAATGGGACCGGTAAGCCTAGTACCTTAATGAGATGGTACGGGATTTTACTACTACTACTCTCGATTTGTCTCCTGCCCAGCTTGCAATCGGGAGGAGGGTACTTGTGTGAGGCTGGGTGTACTAGATGGGGCACGCCAGATAGCCTTGTACCCAGGACTGTAGGCTATCATCCCAACCCGAGGATTTTTGGGAACCGTTTGGTCAGTGTCAGCTCTGTGGGGCACCGCTCCGTGTGTTTAGGTTTACCTTGCAAGGGTTCATAAATCAATCGATTGTCCGCCTCTCACCGTTATCCGAGACTGCTTAATCAGCTGGCCATAATATCCCTTAATGATGGAACTATGTGAAATCTTCTGCGTGAAATAATTGTTTGTACAATATTTGATTGTATTAGTTGCTCATCATAGTAATGATAAACTCACTAGAATTTGAGCTAAAATATTGAAAGTAAGGATCCATGATCCTAGTTGTTTTTTTGGCAAAACAAACCCACCAGCCAAAAGCCCTACATGACTAGAGGTAACTTTTGTTGGGTAAGTCTTGCTGAGTATTAGTATACTCAGCCTTGCTATAATTGTTGTTTTCAGGTGAAGCTGTTTGGCTTGGTGAGATTCCACCCGGCTGGGAGCTGGAATGGGTGGATGATGACGCCGAGTAATGGCATCACGAATGGCATCCAGTGATGTCATTTCGTATCGCTATTAGTACTTCCACTGTTTTAATAAAACTTTGAACCATTTACGTTTATGTCAAGAACTATGTTTGTAATAATGGACCCTATGGGGAATTTGGTATTAATTTGTAAAGCACTCTGGACTCTCCTTCGTGGGAGTTTCATGCATACGTTCAATCCTCTATGTGTTCCAAGTGATTTACCGGGTGTAAACCCGGCAACACTCAACGGGATGATTCTTTATTATCGCTTAATGACCAAATGGAGTGGTTTTGGTGATAGTACGGAATTATCTCGAATGGGGTTGTCACAGTACTCATCGACGGTGGGAGCGGGCTCAATGTCCTTTTCACCAAGACCTTGAAGAAGATGAAGCTCGACATCACTCACACGCTCACCAAGAGCACATCACCTTTCTACGGCATCGTCCCTGGGAACGCGGCTATTCCACTGGGTTCAGTGGTCCTGCTAGTTACCTTCGGGGAAACCAGGGAGAACTACCGCACCGAGTACATCAAATTCGAGGTCACGGACTTCGAGACTTCCTCATGCCATCCTGGGCAGACCATCTATCGCCAAGTTCATGGCGGTATCCCACTACACATACTTGGTGTTGACGTAAAATCTGCACCCTATGCCAAGCACACAGCAAGCCGAACAAGCTAGCTTCACACGCGAGAAGATTCCAAGGCGTGCCAGTCAATTTTCCCTGAAAATTAACAAAAGACAGAGTAGTTAAATTCCAAAGCTTGGAACTTGCCGGGTGATACCAGACAGTTCCATATTTACGGCTATAAAGCCAATTGAGATGACATATAGCTATAAGAAGCTATTCGCAAAGAACCGGAAACCATTCGGGAGCTTTAAAGTGCAATACGTAACATAGCCGAATGGATGATGTAAGCATGACGATAGATCGATCTCTGTTTGGGTAAAGTTGAACGTGCATAAAACCATGACCGATCCCCATGGATAAATATCAATAGATAATAAATGAAGTAAAACATGATCATAAATATGTAATAAACAAGCATGCATAGGCCTAAAGCACTAGTCTACCGCATGTCTAGATACTTTAAAACCCGTCAAGCATGATACCGAACAAATCTATCCACCGCATGATACGATTTGTGTGAAATCACGCCACCATCCATAAATAGATCTATCCACCGCATGATACAATCTATATATAGAAAGCTAAAAGCATACAATATTTAAGGCATAACTTATAAACACGTTTCACTCGTGGAAGCATAACCGAATATGGCTGGACAGCCGAATCGGGGTCCATGAAGAAGGAACAAACATTACCAATGAAGATAAATCTATCAGATTGGATCGAAATCTAATCCACCGGATGACTAGCTTCAAAACAACCCAAAAACCTATATCTACCGCGTGATACCCAATTCTTTCAAGATTTATACAAGATTTGATAAGCTTGAACCCGCAACACATAACAACCTAGATCGATTCGCTTTCGGCTATTAGAGGACATGTGATCCACATGCTATTAAAGCCAAGAATACGAACTCGAATCGCATAAGGATCATTAAAGGAGACAAAGCCGATCCAAACCAATCTAGATTGGGCAAAAAAGTGTTACATGAATTTAAACATAAAGTAAAACTCAAAGCAACACGGGGTAACTTAATGAATCTATTGAATCTTGCCAAAATTCAATAGAGACGATAACTAGCTTCAAGCTAGATCTTAGCCAACCGCATGGCTCATGATCTAACAAGAAACCCTCTTGAACCAAGCTTGAATCTACCGCATGACACTAAGCATGGTAACAAGACTACTTGCATCAAATCTAAATCCACTGCATGATACTAGACATGATACAAGGTTGCCGGTACTTACGGAGGTCGACGGATCGATGAACCCTCTCGAAGAACTCGACGACACGACAAAGGACTCAAGGGTTTGGCGTAAAGCCGGTTTGTATTGAGAATATTTCGAATACCATTACATACATTCAGGGTCTATATTTATACCCTGTCACAGCATGACTTCGAATGGATTTGATACCTAATTTATCTCTAAATACGATCACCTATCCATCCATTCGTCCCTTCCGCTCAGGCCACGTCACCACGCAATCCCGCAAAATCAGCGCAACAGTTTCCTTGCCGAACAGAAGCGAATTGCCGACCGCGGACTCTTTTGCCGAATCTTTCTGAAGAAACCTTCCTTCTTCCGGACGGATTTCTCACCGAGTTGGACCCACAAAATCAGACTCCTTCCCTTACCAAATTTTGGTGCTAACATATGCCCCTTCAATTACGGGATAAAAGTGATTTTATTCCGGAATTGACTTCCAGCCACCATTGAATCTGTTCAACACCTAATCTCTCTCTTCGCAATCTGTCGGAGTCTTCGTCTAGATCCAAACCCTAGATCACCTTTTCCTGAGCTCAAATCTTCAATGGCAAGCCAAAATCAAGCTGCTCAGGTAAATTTCTCCCCCATAAGCTTCATTCGGCACTTAACTTTTCGATTTTTACCTGAGATTTCTTCTCCGCCTTCTCTCAACAGGAGCTTTCCACTGAGCTTTTGATTCGCACTGAGGCCAATTCAACGTCTTATTTCCTTGGTCCTGTGGGAGTTTCTGATCCTCGCGAATTCATCGCAGCCGAATCCCAAAGAATCCCCTTCAAAGCGGCTTTAACTAAGCCTTCCCTGTGGCAGGATGCCTTCAAGAAGTGGCCTTTGCCCCCAATTGCGGGCTGGAGGAATTGGTACAAGAGGGTCCTTGCGGACAACAGTGTTAAGACCCAAACTTGGGACATCCTCCAGATTGCTCAATGTTTGGAGCTTTCTTTGGCCGAGACCCCAAAAAACGAAGATCTTCTGATAGCCGCCTGTAATTTTTGGTCAAATGGTATCAATGCCTTCCTTTTTGGTCACGACCCAATGTCCCCCACTCTGGCCGACGTATACATGATTACTGGCCGTGATATTTCAGGATCCATGCACCCCTGGGACTTCAGAGGTTCCACAAGACAAACAGAAGTGAAGCTAGGGAGTGGATATAAATTTTATATCCAGAATCACATGAAATATGGCCCCCTTGGTTGAATATAGAGCATTCCTGAACATGTGGTTGTGCAGGTTTATCTTTTGTGGTAAAGCCAATGAGCCCACTCTGAATCATATTGTAATGGCTACACAATTGGCTGGTGGTAAACGCATTCCCCTTGGAAAATACCTTCTAGGAAGTGTGTACCATATGCTTCATCAAACCATCACCCAAATGCACACTGGCCAGAAGATACTATGTGTCAACGGCCCTTGGTGGTTTGTACAGATGTGGCTGCAACTGCACATGCACCAGATCGTTGGTATTGACCTCAACAACCGGTTTTTTCCTTCATCCAGCTACCATGAAGGGGAAATTCAGGCTACTAGAGGATGCCAAACCTATGGGGAAGCTACTTCAACTGTTTCCATCAATCAGAATATCAGCCAGCTTTTTGAGCTCTTTTTCAAAGGCTTCCCCAACCCTCTCTGGCTTCCTTACTTGGACAATGATAATTTAACCCTCCCCTGTGAATTCTCCTTTGAAGCTGGACGCCAAGATGGAAGGTTTCTGGAAATCTTCAATATCCTCATCCATCCATGCCCTCTGCCAGCTGAATTTTGTGGGGGAAGGTTAAACAACAGCACCTATGAATACTATCAGCCAAATATGGTGGCCCGACAACTTGGATGTGGCCAGATGCCCCCAAGACTATTCCTGCATGAATTCCTCAAACCCAGAGAGGTAATCAAGGAAAGTATGCAATCCAAAAGGGTCTTTGATTATGAATGCAGTCCAACCATTTATACCTGGCCTTTCACACCTACAACAGTAACTCATCCCACCTTCAACTCTTGGTGGCAAGAATTTCATGACCATATTTTCAGTGAGCCGGTGCACTCATTTTGCATAGAGCTGATGCCTGATTTTCAGCCAACTTCAGAGGTAACATGATTGTCCTTTTCTCCAACCCAGACATTCCTTCCTCTAACCATGATCTTGATTTTTACGTGCAGAATACAGTGCCTGCCCCTCGAGCCAGGACAATTGCTTATAATGCAGTATGCCCAATCTCAGCACTGAGATTTAGATCCCCAACCTTGGCTCAACTGATGGCTAGGTATGCCACAACAGACCCAATTCTCTTCAGTGCCACCGCCGACAAGAGAAAAGGCTCGTCTCGATCGCACCTCCGGTTGCCAAGAGAAAAAGAACCGTCAAGAAAGTCCTTATTGAGGTAAAATTTCCTCTTTCTTGACCACAAGATTACTCTTTACTGATAAATGTCATCTTATGTGATTTTAGACTAGAATTCAGCGACCTTCGGCTCGTAACCCGCCAATGCTCCATCTACTGGTATGACCTTTATTACCCTTTCCTCAAAGATCAACACTGGCATTTACCCTTAATCTGACACTTGCAGAAGAAACATTGGTGGACCATCCTGCGGATATGCCTGTCCCTCAACATGCAAATCCACCAAGGGCTGAGCCACCTGCTCAAGTAGAGATTTCATCCTCATCAGGGACTCAATCACCCCCTGCTCAGACAGAAACACCAACCTCACCAGAGATGAACTTTCCCCAACCAGAAACCTCAAGTCCTTCAAGGATTCAATCCCCTATTGGCCAGGCAGAAACCCCAACCTTAGCAGAGGTAAATCCATCTCCTCTCCAGCCAGAGGCTTCAGAGTTGCCAGAGACTGCGCCAGTTCTGCCAAGAGATCCTCCTTCACCAGTGACTCAAGAAATTGCCCCTGAAACTGAACAAAACCTTGCCCCAGTTCAGGAAATCAGGCATGAGGTAAACACTTGCACATAACTCTGTTATCTTCTTGATTGCCCAATAGACCACTCCTGACTCGGCAATGTCACTCTTTCAGGATCAAACTCCGTCATCATCAAGCCCATTAGTGGAGAATAATCTAACTGCCGAGACAAGAGAAGGAGGGACTCAAGCCTTTTTAGAGGAAGTACAAGAAAGGCTCAAGGAAATTTTTCCCTGGCTGCAGAGAGATGCTCGAGATCAAATCAGAGATCTCGATTATTTCGAGGAAATGCTTGGACCCATCAGCCAAGAACTCCCTGAGGACATCAAGACCTCACTTGAACCCATCTCTGGTCTGGATGTTCATTATGTGGCCATAAGACGAGCTCTGAGAAATGTGTCTTCCCGACCAGCTGTTGAACAAAAGAAAGCTAAAGCTGAACAAGCTGCGAAGGGAGCACAATCTCAAACTGAGAATCATAAGGGGATATTGGCCAATCTGCAAGCTGCTCGTGAATTAAAAATCGCTAGAAAGGCCGCACTGGAAGCAGAGCTGAAAAGCTTATCAGCTGAAATAGAAGCCGATGACAAGAAGATAGCCGAAATTCCTGGACTAATAGAGAAGATCCAAGAGGAAGCAGCATCGGCCATAGCTGAGGTGAATCAATGTGATGCAGAACTCACCATCCTGTCCAACGCCCAGAAAGATTACCAAGAACGGATGGAGAACTTTCACCAAACAACATCGAACGCCTCCAATGTAATTGCAAAGTATTTAAACATTTAGCTGTACTGATCAATGCGTAACCGAACTGGCCGTTCTTGCAACATTTGCCTTTTATAAGTTTGCTTTCCCTTTTCTTGCATGATCTTGACTGCAACGCTGAACGACCCACTCGGTAACCAGTAGCCAAATAGCGCCATACCCGAATGACACCTCAACTGTTACTTAGCCGAGTTAGTCAATCCGAATGCGACTCAGCCTTGAACTCCAAATGACCCGACGGTGGATCAGTCAAGGAAACCTCTCCACCTTCCAAGTTTCTTGGGATATGCGCCACGATCTAAAGCCGCGACCTGAGGCCACAATCTGTTTCACAATCTGTTTCACCAGGCCTATAAATAAAACCGTAGGTGCCCCCAGCTCTTTACCAAGCCTTTAGCCTTCAAATCTTTGCCAATCTCAAGCTTTCTTTTCCCAATCAGCGCAAGCCCAAGAATCATGGCGAGCAGCAACAATAGGCGCCGCGCCGCGGACGAGGCGGAAGGGACTCGCGCCAGTGCGCGTCGGAGGCCATAATCGTCAACTTTTCCTTTACGATTCGTCTTTGATTCCCTTTTGGTTCTGACGATCATCTCTGTTTCAGGCTTATTCAATGGAACCCATCTCCCGCGCCGGCCAATCAGCCTCTGCTGGACGACTCGTCGGAGTCAGACCACTACTCCCCGGTGCCCTACGGGGAACTTGACGCTCTCTGCTTCAAGGCGGAACTTGAGGTGGCCCAGCGTGAGCTGGAAGACGTCTACAAGAAGGCTAGCATAGCCGAACTGGAGTGGGAGGACCAGCCGAAGCAGCTGCTGGCAACCATCGATATTACGGCTCTAGAACTGCTCCCAAATCCAATCTGGCTTTTGATACTAATCACTTGTACCTTGCACTTTGCAGCCCATGACGCCGAGCTTAACCAGCTGAAAATGCTGGTGGAGCAATTGGCTGACAAGGTGAACGCCCGTGGAGACACGCCGGCGGAGCGCCTCGCCGCGGTGGAAAACCGCGTGGACGAGGTGGCTACCCACGGCATCCGCCTGGGCACCACTTTGGGCCTGGCCGTCATGGCGACGCACACCGGCGTCGACTACTCCACCAGGCCGCGCGGCTTCTAGGGCGGTGCGCCGGAGGACATCGACGAGATCGAGGTCATCTTGGAGCGCCTCAACGGCCACGGCGACGCCATTGCCGAACTCACTCATCCCCAGTCTGTGCTAAACAGGCTCTTTGATTAGATTGTACTAGGGGTATTTGATTATCGGCAATAAATAAAGAACTTTTAATTCCCGTGCTTGTATTGCGATGATTCCTCTGTGTTTGCATCCGTGAATCTTATTTTCTTTAAATGTATTCGGGAACTCGCTTGAGCCGAACACGCGAAAACAGATGCCCCTTGGTGCAATACCCGCAGAAAATCCTCGACTTGACAATCCATAAGAACTGTTCAAATGAAAACCCTTTGCATTCAGGAGGAAAACCTTGCCGCTTGGTATTCCAATAACGCACGCCAGCCAGTCATCACTCCCAATGCACTCTCTCAGTCAATAAAATAGCCTGCTGAGATGCCCCGCAAATCCACTCGCACACTCATCCATCACTTCTCATCTCCTCCCCTGCTCCAGAAGAGAAAACCCCAAGGCCATGGACAAAGGCAAGCAGCCCAAGGAGGACAGCGTCTCAAAAAAACGCACGATTCGAGAGTGAGTTTTTCTTTAACTTGCTTTTTGCTTTCTTGTGTGATCTCGTGTTTTAGCTCCTCTCTGTTTTTCTTCTTTTAGCCTTGATCTGCTTCCTGAGGAAATCATTGGGACCGAAGACATGCCTGAGTACATCTCCTCTGATTCTTCCCTTGAAGCAAAGGATGCCACGCCCAAGCAGAGGGTCAACCATCAACTGCGCCGCCGCGTTCGGCATCTGGAGCACGACCTCCGGGACATCACGCTCGTTGCCATGCTGAACGCGAGCGTCGCATGGCTTTGGAGGCACTAGTAGGAGGTAAATATCTTCAACTTCTTCTTGACTCCGCGCTCACACCTGGATCTCTGCCTCTAACAACTACTTCTCTGTCCCAGATGTCTCTGATAGGTACAATAACCTGAAAGCGGCTTGGGACAGCTTGGTGGAGGCAGCAAACCATGGTCATCCCCATGGCTTCCAAGTTGCCGTCACGGTGGTCGTGGAACAACTGAAAAGGGAGCAGCTGAAGAAGCAAAGAAAAGATTGAATCATACTTTCCCTTCTTACGCCAGGCCTTCTGCTTTCCACGCCCTCGTAGTCCTGATCACAAGGGTTGTTAGATGTAAACCTGCAAGAAGCATTTGCAATGCAGTTTTGTGCTAAGGACAATACATCTATGTACTGGCCATTCCCTCTGTATGGGGATTTTTTGTTCTGAAGGCAGCTTCATTCTTGAGCGCCGGCTATTTCTGTATCAGATGCATGTAATCCCAATGCTTGTGGTCAGCGATCGATTTCAATACCAGGATAATACTTCTTCAAATATCTTCCATTTATTGCAGCAGAAAACTCTTCTCATAGTAAAGTTTTCAACATGTAGGCATTACCGGGCACGCTTCTAACCACCCGAAAGGGTCCTTCCCAGTTAGGGGACCATTTGCCGAATTCACTGTATTTGGTTCCAATCGGCAGTAAAGCTTTCCAAACCAAATCTGCAAATTGCCTAACTTTTATTTTCTTATTGTAATATTTGGCAACCCTCAGCTTGTTCTTTTCGATGTTCTCCAGGGCCCTAAGACGGATCATGTGCAAGTCTTCTAGTTCGTCCATCATTAAGCCACTGTAATCTTTGGAGCTTAAGTTTTTTTGCAAAACCACTCTCCTAGAATCTGATTGTACTTCCCAAGGCAAAACTGCATGGTGCCCATAAACCAATTCGTAAGGAGATGTTTTTGTAGCTCCATGAGGGGCCATTCGGTAAGCCCATAAAGCTTCACTGAGTACCGAATGCCACCTCCTTGGCTTCTGGTCGATCTTCTTTTGTATAAGCTTGATCATGATCTTATTAGAAGCCTCTGCCTGACCGTTAGCTTGGGCATAATAGGGAGAAGAATTAAACAATTTGATTCCCATGCTTTCGGCAAACTCCCTGAACTCCAAGGACACAAACTGGGCTCCTTGATCAGTCGTGATTGTTTGAGGGATTCCAAACCGATAGATAATGTGTTCTTTAACAAACTCAACCATGTTTTCTGATGTTACCTTCTTCAGTGGAATTGCCTCAACCCATTTGGTAAAGTAATCTGTTGCCAATAGCACAAACTTATGCCCCTTGCTCGATGGTGGATTAATCTGGCCAATCAAGTCTATGCCCCAGCCCCTGAATGGCCATGGCTTGATAATGAGATTTAATGCTGAATCAGGAACTCTCTGAATATTTCCAAACCTCTGACAATCTTGACATCCTTTGTAATACCCAAAGCAGTCCTCCAACATCGTCCGCCAAAAACACCCAGCTTTCCTGATAACCCATTTCATGCGATAGGCCGATTGGTGCGCTCCACATATCCCATCATGTACCTCACTCATCATCTTTTTTGCTTCTTCTGGACCCAGGCATCGCAGCAATACCCCATCTAATGATTTGTAAAATAGACTATCATCCAGAAGAACAAATTTTATGGCTTTGTACCTGAGTTTCCTAGAGACTTTTCGGGATGGATCCTTCAAATAATCAACGATCTCTTTTCTCCAATCATCTTCCTCAAGACCCATTCCCATTGTGCATATCTCTGTGGCAAGCGCTTCTTGACTTTCTTTATAATCGGAAGTGCTTTGAGCCAACCTGTTTGCTTCTTCATTGTGTTCTCTAGGAATATGCTGTAGAATCACCAACTGAAAGCTTTTCAAGATTTCCCTGCATTCTTCGTAGTAACTCCTCAGCGCATCGCTTTTACATTCTTATTGGCCGTTCAATTGCTTTATAACCAACTCTGAATCTCCATAAACCTCAACCGAAACAGCCCCGACTTCTCTCAAATATTGAAGCCCCCGAAGCAATGCCTCATACTCAGCCTGATTGTTGGTAACAGTGGGCTGGATAGGGATAGCAAACTCAAACATCTCACCCCTGGGTGAAATTAATAAAATCCATACTCCTCCACCTTTACCACATGATGATCCATCAAAAAACAAAGCCCAAGGAGTAATTTCAAGCAAATCAATTGATGGATCACGATGTTCAGTTATAAAATCGGCAATGATCTAACCTTTTATAGCTTTTGCCGATTCGAACTTTAACTCAAACTCAGATAAAGCCAAGATCCACTTGCCAATCCTGCTGTTCAAAATTGGCATAGATAACATATGTTTTATTACATCAAACTTGGAGTATACAACGCATTCGGCATCTAACAAGTAGTGCCGAAATTTTGTACACGAGTAGTACACACATAAGCACAGCTTCTTTGCAGCCGAATACCTTGTTTCAGGATCAAGTAGTTTTCGGCTAAGGTACGCTACTACCCGCTCCTTTCCTTCGAATTCTTGAATAAGGGCTGATCCACTAGTTTGGGTATCGTCCGCCACGTACAACTTGAAAGGCTTATTCAACTGCGGAGGGACCAGCACTGGTGGTTCCTTCATGTATTGCTTGATCTCATCAAAAGCCCTGTGTTGTTCGTCACCCCACATGAACTTCTGATCCTTCTTAAGCTTCAGCAATGGAGAAAAAGGCAAAACCTTTTGCGACAGGTTTGAAATGAACCTTCTTACAAAATTGATCTTGCCGAGCAGCGATTGCAACTCCTTGAGATTGGTTGGAGGGACAACTTCATCAATAGCTTTCATGCTTTTCTTGCCAACTTCAATCCCCCCTTCATGCACCAGGAATCCCAAGAACTCTCCAGCTGATACTCCAAAAGCACATTTGTTTGGATTCATCTTTAAACCATGCTTTCGGTTGCATTCCAAAGTTCTCTTCACATCCTTCAAGTGTGTATCATGATTCAAAGACTTGATCACGACATCATCTATGTAAATTTCAACAATTTTGCCGATCAACTCGTGAAAGATGTAATTCATGGCCCGCTGATTAGTTGCACCGGCATTTTTCAACCCAAATGTCATGACTATCCACTCAAACAGGCCTATGTGACCAGGACACCTGAAGGCTGTCTTTGATATATCTTCTATTGCCATAAAAATCTGATTGTACCCTGCATTACCATCCATGAAACTGATAACTTTGTGTCCAGCAGCGGCATCAACCAACAAATCGGCAATAGGCATAGGGTAACCATCCATAGGAGTAGCTCTGTTCAAATCCCTGAAATCTATGCAAACCCTCATCTTTCCATTCTTCTTGTAGACAGGGACAATATTAGAGATCCACTCCGCGTATCTGCATGGTTGAATGAAGTTTGCATCGAGTAATCTTTCAACTTCTTTCTTCACATCGGCCAATACCTCGTCCTTGTAGATTTTCCGGGGAGGTTGCTTGTATGGTTTGAAACCAGATTTGATTGGCAACCGATGCTCGACGATGGAACGATCCAAACCAGGCATCTCCGAATAATCCCAAGCGAAGCAATCCTTATATTCCCTTAACAGCTTAATCAATTCCTCCCTGAAATCTAACTCCAAGTTTGCGCTGATAAACGTCGGCCTTGGCTTGTCACCGTTTCCAATGTCAACTTCTTCCAATTTGTCGGCCGACATGAATCCACACCCCAACTTGCCATCGGTTCCATCAACGGGATTATCCATTAAAAATTGCTATAAGAGCCGACTGCTTGAATCGGCTGTTGATCACTGCTGACGGGCTCAACAGGGCCTTCTCCCCAGTCTTTTCCTGAGAAACAATCAATACCCTGATACTCCCAGAAAGCTGGTTCCACATTTGCGACGCTCACAGAGTCATCTGCTTGGACCACCTCAATATCGTCATCTACCCATTGGATGAGCTGCTGATGCATGGTAGATGGGATGCAGCAATTGGCGCGAATCCGCACCGCCCAAGCGAGGGCTGTAGGCTCCTTTGCCTTCGATGACAAAGAAGGTTGTGAGCAATTTCTTGGACCCGATCATGAGATCCACGTGGACGCATCCCTTGGTATCTGAAGGATTTCCAGCGAAATCGTTCAGAATTATGCTCGTCGGCGTCAAGTCTCCAGGGCCCATGCCAAGCTTCCTAAAGGTGGTTTACGACATTACATTGACTGCAGCCCCACCATCAACAAACATCTTAGTCAATGGCTTACCATTGACGTATCCCTTCAGGTAGAGCGGCCTCATGTGTCGATTCTTGGCCGGTTTGTCGAAGGTGGCCTGTTTGGCCAACACAAGCTGCGCCATCAACCCCCCAAGCTGATCATCATCGTTGATTTCTAGGGACGTCTCCTCCTGCACAACCTGATTAGCAGGAGCCATAAACTCATTCGGCAAGAAGTATACCATGCATGCCGGAGCCGAATGACCCGATCCTTCGGGCTTATCCTTTGGGCGCCAAACTTGTTTCTTCTGGATCCCTGCCTGCCTCAATTCGCGGTTCCTCAAGCGTTGAACCCTCCTCTTCTGACTCTTTCTTAGGCCAGGCGGGCACCACTGTCCTTCTTGCCAGACGTATTCATCTTCGTCTTCTTCCTGATCAGCCCATCTCAGATCAGCCTGCCTCTTCCCGGGGTGATCAATGATCTCAATTTTTTGATGCCGATCGTCACTGGGATGTATCCTTCCAATTCTTTCATGGAGAGATCGGCGATTGGCAGTTTCCTTCCTGTACTCAAAGTATCTATCACTGCACTCAGGGCAATTTTCAATGTGGGAAGTTTCAGGCCTTCATTCCAGCAGTGCCTGAAGAACGCGCACCCCTAATGCGCACGCTCTTGCTCGCGCGTGTACTGCTCCAGTTCTCTTCTGTGCGCTTCTTCCTCAGACCTGCGCCATTCTTCCTCGTGCTTCCGCTTCTAGTAGCGCTCTTTCTCTAGCTGACGCTGCCACTTGTTGAGGAGGATGCGCGTAGTGACCCTGGGCTTGGCCCTAGATGATTCCCCAACCTCGACATGGCTTTTAAGGACACGAGGGGCTTCCCTGTGGACTTGTTCCAGTGTAACTTGTCGCGCTGGATCCACTGCTCCGTCCCGTCTTGCTCTATCTGACGTCAAGACCTTAACCTTTCCCTTTTCCTCAGCCGTCACCATCTTAACAGAGAAGTTTATCATATTCTGGGGAAAAGGATGACCATCCAGCTTCATCTTGTTGTCAAATTTGAGGTGCCCTTCCTGGATGGCCTTCTGGATCCTCATCTTGAAGACCCTGCAGTCGTTGATAGAGTGAGAATTCCTGTCATGGAAGCCACAATAACGTCTCTCTTTAATCCAATCGGGCCGAAGCATGGAATGCCCCTCAGGCAGCTTGATTCGGCCTTCTTTCACCAAGAACTCAAACAGTTTATCGGCTTTGGTAACGTCAAAGTCGTACATGCCTTTAGTCTGTTTGATCCAACGCTGGTCCATGGTCAACGGCTCCTTGCCCCACATGATCTCAGCGGCAGAGTTGTGGCGTCAGATTCTCCTGACAGTAGGACCCTGGGCATCTCATTCTTGAGGTATGGGACGCCACTTCTGTTCTTTCTGAATGACATCAAGCATTTCGCCGAAACCGATCTCGTTGCATCCTTCACCGTTGCAACCGCTCTCCGGGAGAGAGGTCCTCGATGGCGACGTCCATGATGTCACTGATGTCGGGCATCTTGACTTTCGGCTGTTTGTCCCATTGGGCGTGCCAAAAAGTGTGTTGACGTAAAATCTGCACCCTACGCCAAGCACACAGCAAGCCGAACAAGCTAGCTTCACATGCGAGAAGATTCCAAGGCGTGCCAGCCAATTTTCCCTGAAAATTAACAAAAGACAGAGTAGTTAAATTCCAAAGCTTGGAACTTGCCGGGTGGTACCAGACAGTTCCATATTTACGGCTATAAAGGCAAGTGAGATGACATATAGTTATAAGAAGCTATCTGCCAGCAAACTGGAAACCATTCGGGAGCTTTAAAGTGCAATACGTAACATAGCCGAATGGATGATGTAAGCATGACGATAGATCGATCTCTGTTTGGGTAAAGTTGAACGTGCATAAAACCATGACCGATCCCCGTGGATAAATATCAATAGATAATAAATGAAGTAAAACATGATCATAAATATGTAATAAACAAGCATGCATAGGTCTAAAGCACTAGTCTACCGCATGTCTAGATACTTTAAAACCCGTCAAGCATGATACCGAACAAATCTATCCACCGCATGATACGATTTGTGTGAAATCACGCCACCATCCATAAATAGATCTATCCACCACATGATACAATCTATATATGGAAAGCTAAAAGCATACAATATTTAAGGCATAACTTATAAACACGTTTCACTCGTGGAAGCATAACCGAATACGGCTGGACAGCCGAATCGGGGTCCATGAAGAAGGAACAAACATTACCAATGAAGATAAATCTATCAGATTGGATCAAAATCTAATCCACTGGATGACTAGCTTCAAAACAACCCAAAAACCTGCATCTACCGCGTGATACCCAGTTCTTTCAAGATTTATACAAGATTTGATAAGCTTGAACCCGCAACACGTAACAACCTATATCGATTCGCTTTCGGCTATTAGAGGACATGTGATCCACGTGCTATTAAAGCCAAGAATACGAACTCGAATCGCATAAGGATCATCAAAGGAGACAAAGCCGATCCAAACCAATCTAGATTGGGCAAAGAAGTGTTACATGAATTTAAACATAAAGTAAAACTCAAAGCAACACGGGGTAACTTAATGAATCTATTGAATCTTGCCAAAATTCAATAGAGACGATAACTAGCTTCAAGCTAGATCTTAGCCTACCGCATGGCTCATGATCTAACAAGAAACCCTCTTGAACCAAGCTTGAATCTACCACATGACACTAAGCATGGTAACAAGACTACTTGCATCAGATCTAAATCCACCGCATGATACTAGACATGATACAAGGTTGCCGGTACTTACGGAGGTCGACGGATCGATGAACCCTCTCGAAGAACTCGACGACACGACAAAGGACTCAAGGGTTTGGCGTAAAGCCGGTTTGTATTGAGAATGTTTTGAATACCATTACATACATTCAGGGTCTATATTTATACCCTGTCACAGCATGACTTCAAATGGATTTGATACCTAATTTATCTCTAAATATGATCGCCTATCCATCCATTCGTCCCTTCCGCTCGGGCCACGTCACCACGCAATCCCGCAAAATCAGCACAACAGTTTCCTTGCCGAACAGAAGCGAATTGCCGACCGCGAACTCTTTTGCCGAATCTTTCTGAAGAAACCTTCCTTCTTCCGGACAGATTTCTCACCGAGTTGGACCCACAAAATCAGACTCCTTCCCTTACCAAATTTTGGTGTTAACATATGCCCCTTCAATTATGGGATAAAAGTGATTTTATTCCGGAATTGACTTCCAGTCACCATTGAGTCTGTTCAACACCTAATCTCTCTCTTCGCAATCCGTCGGAGTCTTCGTCTAGTTCCAAACCCTAGATCACCTTTTCCTGAGCTGAAATCTTCAATGGCAGGCCAAAATCTAGCTGCTCAGGTAAATTTCTCCCCCATAAGCTTCATTCGGCACTTAACTTTTCGATTTTTACCTGAGATTTCTTCTCCGCCTTCTCTCAACAGGAGGTTTCCACTGAGCTTTTGATTCGCACTGAGGCCAATTCAACGTCTTATTTCCTTGGTCCTGTGGGAGTTTCTGATCCTCGCGAATTCATCTCAGCCGAATCCCAAAGAATCCCCTTCAAAGCGGCTTTAACTAAGCCTTCCCTGTGACAGGATGCCTTCAAGAACTGGCCTTTGCCCCTAATTGCGGACTGGAGGAATTGGTACAAGAGGGTCCTTGCGGACAACAGTGTTAAGACCCAAACTTGGGACATCCTCCAGATTGCTCAATGTTTGGAGCTTTCTTTGGCCGAGACCCCAAAAAACGAAGATCTTCAGATAGCCGCCTGTCATTTTTGTTCAAATGGTATCAATGCCTTCCTTTTTGGTCACGGCCCAATGTCCCCCACTCTGGCCGACGTATACATGATTACCTGCCTTGATATTTCAGGATCCGTGCACCCCTGGGACATCAGAGGTTCCACAAGACAAACAGGAGTGAAGCCAGGGAGTGGATATAAATTTTATATCCAGAATCACATGAAAGATGGCCCCCTTGGTGAAGTTGAATATAGGGCATTCCTGAACATGTGGTTGCGTAGGTTTATCTTCTGTGGTAAAGCCAATGAGCCCACTCTGAATCATATTGTAATGGCTACACAATTGGCTGGTGGTAAACGCATTCCCCTTGGAAAATACCTTCTAGGAAGTGTGTACCATATGCTTCATCAAACCATCACCCAAATGCACACTGGCCAGAAGATACTATGTGTCAACGGCCCTTGGTGGTTTGTACAGATGTGGCTGCAACTGCACATGCACTAGATCGTTGGTATTGACCTCAACAACCGGTTTTTTCCTTCATCCAGCTACCATGAAGGGGAAATTCAGGCTACTAGAGGATGCCAAACCTATGGGGAAGCTGCTTCAACTGTTTCCATCAATCAGAATATCAGCCAGCTTTTTGAGCTCTTCTTCAAAGGCTTCCCCAACCCTCTCTAGCTTCCTTACTTGGACAATGATAATTTAACCTTCCCCTGTGAATTCTCCTTTGAAGCTGGACGCCAAGATGGAAGGTTTCTGGAAATCTTCAATATCCTCATCCATCCATGCCCTCTCGCCACTCGAATTTTGTGGGGGAAGGTTAAACAACAAAGACCTATGAATACTATCGCCCAAATATGGTGGCCCAACAACTTGGATGTGGCCAGATGCCCCCAAGACTATTCCTGCATGAATTCCTCAAACCCAGAGAGGTAATCAAGGAAAGTATGCAATCCAAAAGGGTCTTTGATTATGAATGCAGTCCAACCATTTATACCTGGCCTTTCACACCTACAACAGTAACTCATCCCACCTTCAACTCTTGGTGGCAAGAATTTCATGACCATATTTTCAGTGAGCCGGTGCACTCATTTTGCATAGAGCTGATGCCTGATTTTCAGCCAACTTCAGAGGTAACATGATTGTCCTTTTCTCCAACCCAGACATTCCTTCCTCTAACCATGATCTTGATTTTTACGTGCAGAATACAGTGCCTGCCCCTCGAGCCAGGACAATTGCTTATAATGCAGTATGCCCAATCTCAGCACTGAGATTTAGATCCCCAACCTTGGCTCAACTGATGGCTAGGTATGCCACAACAGACCCAATTCTCTTCAGTGCCACCGCTGACAAGAGAAAAGGTCTGTCTCTGATCGCACCTCGAGCTGCCAAGAGGAAAAGAACCGTCAAGAAAGTCCTTATTGAGGTAAAATTTCCTCTTTCTTGACCACAAGATTACTCTTTACTGATAAATTTCATCTTATGTGATTTTAGACTAGAATTCAGCAGCCTTCAGCTTCAGAACCTGCCAATGCTCCATCTACTGGTATGACCTTTATTACCCTTTCCTCAAAGATCAACACTGGCATTTACCCTTAATCTGACACTTGCAGAAGAAACATTGGTGGACCATCCTGCGGATATGCCTGTCCCTCAACATGCAAATCCACCAAGGGCTGAGCCACCTGCTCCAGTAGAGATTTCATCCTCATCAGGGACTCAATCACCCCCTGCTCAGACAGAAACACGAACCTCACCAGAGATGAACTTTCCCCAACCAAAAACCTCAAGTCCTTCAAGGATTCAATCCCCTATTGGCCAGGCAGAAACCCCAACCTTAGCAGAGGTAAATCCATCTCCTCTCCAGCCAGAGGCTTCAGAGTTGCCAAAGACTGCGCCAGTTCTGCCAAGAGCTCCTCCTTCACCAGTGACTCAAGGAATTGCCCCTGAAACTGAACAAAACCTTGCCCCAGTTCAGGAAATCAGGCATGAGGTAAACACTTGCACTTAACTCTGTTATTGTGACGCCCCAGGTTTTTAATTACCACCATTAACGCTAATGACTAAATCAGCCGAGTCAAACCAGTCAAACACCGGTCAAACCTAGGTCAACCTGGGTCATCACCCCGAAAACCTCGCCAATGAACCCTAATGAACCCCTTGACCAAGTTTGCACACACCCGTAGTCGACCCGTGGTCAAAGACACGGTCAAAACCGGCTTAACCATTGACGTTAGCGAATGTCGTCCGGAACGTTTGCCGCGTTCTCCAAAATTCACCTAAACACTTCAAAATCTACCTTTATGAAAGTTGTCCATCTTGTTGAGGGACACAACTTTCATGTAGATTGGCATTTCAAATTTTGGGTGGAAATTGGTGAAAAACTTGATCGACTGACAGTACCTCCTATTTCCAGACAGGCCGGCATTCAATGTTGGCACGACGTTCCTGCAAAATCCGTTGAGAAAAACACCATAGAGCCTTTTTAGAAGTTGTAGAGGGTGACTAGATCTATTACTTTCATGTTCACCGCTTGGTCAAGTTCTATACACAAATTTGGAGAAAAGTGAGTTCAAACAGGGGTGCAGCGACACCTTTCCGTGTCGGCCGCGCCGCGCTGCGACGTCGCGCGCCGCGACGCGCGCCGCGCGCACGCGCGCGCCGCGCGGCGACGCCGCGCGCGCGCGACGCGCGCGCGCGCGCACGCGCGCGCCCCCGTCGCGCCCCGCCGCGTCGGCCGCCCGCGCCTCGGCTTCCGGCCACGCGCCGCTCCTTCCCCGTGCCACACGCACACCGAGGAGTCCTCGAAGTCACCCCTCCTCCTCGCGTCGCGCGCCGACCGGCCGGCGAACACCCCAACGGACCGCCGGTCCGTTCCGTGCTGTCCCCTGCGGCTCGCTCCTCCTGAGGCCAGCTCGTGTCCCTAGATGTCGCCGTGGGTACCATGTGGTCACTTGCAAGCTCCCTGGGCCCATAAAAGGGGCACCGCCCTTCCCCCGCGCCGTGCCCAGGGCCGAGCCGCCGCCGGTGCCATGGATGGCAGCCGCGGTGAGCTCCAGGGCCGGCCGACCGGAAGTCCAATTAAACGGTTTTGCCACCTTCCCTTGCACCTAACCGAACTCGCCGGTGTGCCGTCTCCCTCACAGACCCCCCACCTCATCGGCACGGCGGGCCGCGGCGGCCACCGAGCCCGGCCGCCGTGCCGCCCCTCACCGGCCCTCTCCCTGCCCCGGCCGAGCCCCCAAATCGCGCCCCAGTGACCCCTAGACCCTTCCCCATCCTTCCCCGGCCAAGTCCGGCGGCGTCCTTGCCGGAATTTCACCGGAGCCGCACCGGCCACCGCCCCTAGGGGCTACATTGCAAACACAGAAATCTTTCCAGGGTCCTCATTGCAAAAGGTGAACTCCAATAGTTAAATTGATTTCCTGTTTCTTGTAAATTGCGTAGAAAATCACAGGAAAATCAGAAAAATGCAAGGCCAATTTTATTGGATTCGTTGTGAAATATCCTACAACCTTTGTTATTCTTGCCTGAGCTAATTCCTGTTAGTTTTAGCATGAAAAATACAAATGTGTTAAACCTAGATCTGTCATAACTTGCAATCTGTAACTCCTCTGTAGCCCAATTTTGGATATGTTGTGTGTTAGGATATGACTAGTTGCTGTAACAAAAATTGCACAAAGTTATACAGTAGATCTTGCTAATTAAATTCTTTTCCATTCTTGCAGAAACTGCCTAAATGATTTTTCTTGTTAAATATAATTATGTTCTGGTGCTCAACTTGTGCACACTGTCTTGTAATACCAAAATACACATCTTGTGAATTAATCATGATTTTTGGATTAACAGAAATAATTATTCTTGATTTATGCATGTTTTCCTTTGTAAATTAATAAACCAAGTTCAGTGAAGCTCCTAGATATATATGCTGGTTCTTTAGGCTTGCTTAGGACCAGAGGGCATACATAAGAAAGTTTGGATCAATTTGATGCTTATTTATTTTTGTATGCATTTAATTTGAATCACTAGCTAGCCTTTGTTATTTTCATTACCATTTAAATTCCTAGCATCCAAGCATCACAGGTGGGTCCAATGGACCAGGATACGTGCTAGTAGGCTTAAGAAACACTTTCTTAATTTTTGGGAATTTAATTGTTTAATAAAAAGCTTAAAATCCCTTTTAATAATAAAGGGGAGTTAAATAAAGAAAACCCCTAATTATTTCTTTTTCTTTTTGAAAGTATTATTTAATTTCATTAAAAAGATAATTAATTATCATTGCTGATCAGAAAGTAATTCATAAATAAAAATATATTATTTATACCTTTGCTTGTGAAAAGAAAAGGGATTAAAGCCTTCACATGAAATGACAAGCTTAATAAAAACCTTTATTCAATGTGCAATAAAAGAGTAAACCATGTACACCCAATAACCTTCCTAAAAGAGAAACATTAGATGCATGCTTGTTAAGGTGAATATGACCAACCAAGAGTTGGATAAGACAACAAACTATCACATCACCTAAACTTGCATTGCATTCCGTGTAGATCTTCCGGACGGAGATTACTCCCTTGTCCCGGAAAACGAGGAAGGAGGAGCAGAATCTTCGCTGCAGTACGTGGAAGTACTCGACACCGAGGGTGCCCAAGCTAACCTAGCTGACGAAGGCAATCTCCGGTGCATCTAACCTAGTTTTTATAATTCTTTATTCAATTATCTATGAATGATTGTGCATTTACGTTCAGGAGTTGAATGAAACCCTAGATGCATGATCCATAGGTACCTTTTGTCCTTACTAGTATGATAGGTCGATAAGCTATAGGACCGTTACAAGTCGGGTGATGACCTCACTCGCGAGAATAGGTTCCTAGATAGGAATCACAATGTATCCTTAAAAGGATTGCTCACGTGGTAAGAGCATGGGATCTGGGCTCCGGTCCAGTGGTTATGTGGGTTAAGTTTTTGAACGTACTAAGCACATGTCGGGTATGGGACCGGTAAGCCTAGTACCTTAATGAGGCGGCAAGGGATCTTACTATTACTACTCTTGGGATTAGCTCTCACGGCTAGCTACCGGTGGTGTATGGTGACTCCGGGTATCTCGCGGGGTATGCCGGATAGCCTGCACCAAAGACTATAAGATTCGATCCCGACCCGAGGATTTTTGGGGACGGTCTGGGAAAGTTGTCCTTGCGGGGACAGCCTACCGTGTGTTTGGGTCTACCTTGCAAAATCAATCGATTGTCGGCCTCTCACCATTATCCGAGACTACTTACTCCACTAGTCATGAGATCCCTAATGATGGAAGTTGATGAAGATGATGTTTGATTAATTGTATTGTACAACTTTGTTGGTACTAGTTGGCGAATGTAGTAAAGATTAAACCTACTAGAACTTGTGCTAAAACCTTGAAAGTAAGGACCTACTCTTTGTTACTTTTTTTAGCAAAGCAACCCAGTAGCCAAAAAGCCTTTCATGGTCTAGAATTGGTGAAGTAGATATCACCGACATGTAAGACTTGCTGAGTATTAGTTTACTCAGCCTTGCTATAATGTGTTGATCCATGTAATGCCTTCAGTGATGTGTGGCCTGGAGAGATCCCGCCCGGCTGGGAGTTGGAGTGGGTGGAGGACGACTGCTGAAAGCATCATGGATGGCCTCCCGTGGTGTCTTCGCTTCCGTTAGTTTATTCCGCTGCTTTTTGAAAACTCTGAACTATTTCATCATGGCAAAAACTATGGTTTGTAATAAATAAACCCCTCGGGGTACGAATTTGGATTTTAATGTTGTTGTATCTCTGGACTCGCCTGCGAGTGAGTTTTAATGCATATATTCGATCCTTGTTGCTTTTCAAGTTATTTACCGGGCGTTAACCCAGCAACTAACGATAGGATGATACTTTATTATTGCTTAATGACCAAAGTGGATCGGTCTTAGGCGATAGTACAGTATTTTCCTGGGCGGGTTGTCACAGTTATCTTCTTCATTGCCCAATAGACCACTCCTGACTCGGCAATGTCACTCTTTCAGGATCAAACTCCGTCATCATCAAGCCCATTAGTGGAGAATAATCCAACTGCCGAGACAAGAGAAGGAGGGACTCAAGCCTTGTCAGAGGAAGTACAAGAAAGGCTCATGGAAATTTTTGCCTGGCTGCAGAGAGATGCTCGAGATCAAATTAGAGATCTCGATTATTTCGAGGAAATGCTTGGACCCATCAGCCAAGAACTCCCTGAGGACATCAAGACCTCACTTGAACCCATCTCTGGTCTGGATGTTCATTATGTGGCCATAAGACGAGCTCTAAGAAATGTGTCTTCCTGACCAGCTGTTGAACAAAAGAAAGCTAAAGCTGAACAAGCTGCGAAGGGAGCACAATCTCAAACCGAGAATCATAAGGGGATATTGGCCAATCTGCAAGCTGCTCGTGAATTGAAAATCGCCAGAAAGGCCGCACTGGAGGCAGAGCTGAAAAGCTTATCAGCTGAAATAGAAGCTGATGACAAGAAGATAGCCGAACTTCCTGGACTAATAGAGAAGATCCAAGAGGAAGCAGCATCGGCCATAGCTGAGGTGAATCAATGTGATGCAGAACTCACTATCCTGTCCAACGCCCAGAAAGATTACCAAGAACGGATGGAGAACATTCACCAAACAACATCGAACGCCTCCAATGTAATTGCAAAGTATTTAAACATTTAGCTGTACTGATCAATGCGTAACCGAACTGGCCGTTCTTGCAACATTTGCCTTTTATAAGTTTTCTTTCCCTTTTCTTGCATGATCTTGACTGCAACGCTGAACGACCCACTCGGTAACCAGTAGCCAAATAGCGCCATACCCGAACGACACCTCAACTGTAACTTAGCCGAGTCAGTCAATCCGAATGCGACTCAGCCTTGAACTCCAAACGACCCGACGGCGGATTAGTCAAGGAAACCTCTCCACCTTCCAAGTTTCTTGGGATATGCGCCACGATCTAAAGCCGCGACCTGAGGCCACGATCTGTTTCACGATCTGTTTCACCAGGCCTATAAATAAAACCGTAGGTGCCCCCAGCTCTTTACCAAGCCTTTAGCCTTCAAATCTTTGCCAATCTCAAGCTTTCTTTTCCCAATCAGCGCAAGCCCAAGAATCATGGCGAGCAACAACAACGAGGCGCCGCGCCGCCGACGAGGCGGAAGGGAGTCGCGCCGGTGTGCGTCGGAGGCCATAATCGTCAACTTTTCCTTTACGATTCGTCTTTGATTCCCTTTTGTTTCTGACGATCATCTCTGTTTCAGGCTTATTCAATGGAACCCATCTCCCGCGCCGGCCAATCAGCCTCAACTGGACGACTCGTCGGAGTCAGACCACTACTCCCCGGTGCCCTACAGGGAACTTGATGCTCTCCGCTTCAAGGCAGAACTTGAGGTGGCCCAGCGTGAGCTGGAAGACGTCTCCAAGAAGGCTGGCATAGCCGAACTGGAGTGGGAGGACCGGCGACGGCGGTACCGCCGGCAACCATCGATGGTACGGCTCTGGAACTGCTCCCGAATCCAATCTGGCTTTTGATACTAATCACTTGTACCTTGCACTTTGCAGCCCGTGACACCGAGCTTAACCAGCTGAAAATGCTGGTGGAGCAATTGGCTGACAAGGTGAACGCCCGCGGAGACACGCCGGCGGAGCGCCTCGCCGTGGTGGAAAACCGCGTGGACGAGGTGGCTACCCACGGCATCCGCCTGGGCACCACTTTGGGCCTGGCCGACATGGCGACGCACACCGGCGTCGACTACTCCACCAGGCCGCGTGGCTTCCAGGGCGGCGTGCCGGAGGACATCGACGAGATCGAGGTCATCTTGGAGCGCCTCGACGGCCACGGCGACGCCATTGCCGAACTCACTCATCCCTAGTCTGTGCTAAACAGGCTCTTTGATTAGATTGTACTAGGGGTGTTTGATTATCGGCAATAAACAAAGAACTTTTAATTCCCGTGCTTGTATTGCGATGATTCCTCTGTGTTTGCATCCGTGAATCTTATTTTCTTTAAACGTATTCGGGAACTCGCTTGAGCCAAACACGCGAAAATAGATGCCCCTTGGCGCAATACCCGCAGAAAATCCTCGACTCGGCAATCCATTAGCACTGTTTAAATGAAAACCCTTTGCATTCGGGAGGAAAACCCTGCCGCTTGGTATTCCAATAACGCACGCCAGCCAGTCATCACTCCCAATGCACTCTCTCAGTCAATAAAATAGCCTCGTCGAGATGCCCTGCAAATCCACTCGCACACTCATCCATCACTTCTCATCTCCTCCCCTGCTCCAGAAGAGAAAACCCCAAGGCCATGGACAAAGGCAAGCAGCCCAAGGAGGACAGCGTCTCAAAGAAATGCACGATTCGAGAGTGAGTTTTTCTTTAACTTGCGTTTTGCTTTCTTGTGTGATCTCGTGTTTTACCTCCTCTGTTTTTTCTGTTTTAGCCTTGATCTGCTTCCTGAGGAAATCATTGGGACCGAAGACATGCCTGAGTACATCTCCTCTGATTCTTCCCTTGAAGCAGAGAGGATGCCACGCCCAAGCAGAGGGTCAACCATCAACTGCGCCGCCGCGTTCGGCATCTGGAGCACGACCTCCGGGACATCACGCTCGTTGCCGGGCCGAACGCGAGCGTCGCATGGCTTTGGAGGCACTAGTAGGAGGTAAATATCTTCAACTTCTTCTTGACTCCGCGCTCACACCTGGATCTCTGCCTCTAACAACTACTTCTCTGTCCCAGATGTCTCTGATAGGTACAATAACCTGAAAGCGGCTTGGGACAGCTTGGTGGAGGCAGCAAACCATGGTCATCCCCACGGCTTCCAAGTTGCCGTCACGGTGGTCCTAGAACAACTGAAGAGGGAGCAGCTGAAGAAGCAAAGAAAAGATTGAATCATACTTTCGCTTCTTACGCCAGGCCTTCTGCTTTCCAGCCCCTCGTAGTCCTGATCACCAGGGTTGTTACATGTAAACATGCAAGAAGCATTTGCAATGCAGTTTTGTGCTAAGGGCAATACATCTAAGTACTGGCCATTCCTTCTGTATGGGGATTTTTTGTTCTGAAGGCAGCTTCATTCTTGAGCGCCGGCTATTTCTGTATCAGATGCATGTAATCCCAATGCTTGTGGTCAGCGATCGATTTCAATACTAGGATAATACTTCTTCAAATATCTTCCATTTATTGCAGCAGAAAACTCTTCTCCTAGTAAAGTTTTCAACATGTAGGCATTACCGGGCACGCATTTGACCACCCGAAAGGGTCCTTCCCAGTTAGGGTCCATTTGCCGAATTCACTGTATTTGGTTCCAATCGGCAGTAAAGCTTTCCAAACCAAATCCCCTTCTGCAAATTGCCTAACTTTTATTTTCTTATTGTAATATTTGGCAACCCTCAGCTTGTTCTTTTCGATGTTCTCCAGGGCCCTAAGACGGATCATGTGCAAGTCTTCTAGTTCGTCCATCATTAAGCCACTGTAATCTTTGGAGCTTAAGTCTTTTTGCAAAACCACTCTCCTAGAATCTGATTGTACTTCCCAAGGCAAAACTACATGGTGCCCATAAACCAATTCGTAAGGAGATGTTTTTGTAGCTCCATGAGGGGCCATTCGGTAAGCCCATAAAGCTTCACTGAGTACCGAATGCCACCTCCTTGGCTTCTGGTCGATCTTCTTTTGTATAAGCTTGATCATGATCTTATTAGAAGCCTCCGCCTGACCGTTAGCTTGGGCATAATAGGGAGAAGAATTAAACAATTTGATTCCCATGCTTTCGGCAAACTCCTTGAACTCCAAGGACACAAACTGGGCTCCTTGATCAGTCGTGATTGTTTGAGGGATTCCAAACCGATAGATAATGTGTTCTTTAACAAACTCAACCATGTTTTCTGATGTTACCTTCTTCAGTGGAATTGCCTCAACCCATTTGGTAAAGTAATCTGTTGCCAATAGCACAAACTTATGCCCCTTGCTCGATGGTGGATTAATCTGGCCAATCAAGTCTATGCCCTAGCCCCTGAATGGCCATGGCTTGATAATGAGATTTAATGCTGATGCAGGAACTCTCTGAATATTTCCAAACCTCTGACAATCTTGACATCCTTTGTAATACCCAAAGCAGTCCTCCAACATCGTCGGCCAAAAACACCCAGCTTGCCTGATAACCCATTTCATGCGATAGGCCGATTGGTGCGCTCCACATATCCCATCATGTACCTCACTCATCATCTTTTTTGCTTCTTCTGGACCCAGGCATCGCAGCAATACCCCATCTAATGATTTGTAAAATAGACTATCATACAAAAAAACAAATTTTATGGCTTTGTACCTGAGTTTCCTAGAGACTTTTCGGGATGGATCCTTCAAATAATCAACGATCTCTTTTCTCCAATCATCTTCCTCAAGACCCATTCCCAGCGTGCATATCTCTGTGGCAAGCGCTTCTTGACTTTCTTTATAACCGGAAGCGCTTTGAGCCAACCTGTTTGCTTCTTCATTGTGTTCTCTAGGAATATGCTGTAGAATCACCAACTGAAAGCTTTTCAAGATTTCCCTGCATTCTTCGTAGTAACTCCTCAGCGCGTCGCTTTCACATTCATATTGGCCGTTCAATTGCTTTATAACCAACTCTGAATCTCCATAAACCTCAACCGAAACAGCCCCGGCTTCTCTCAAATATTGAAGCCCCCGAAGCAATGCCTTATACTCAGCCTGATTGTTGGTAACAGTGGGCTGGATAGGGATAGCAAACTCAAACATCTCACCCCTGGGTGAAATTAATAAAATCCCTACTCCTCCACCTTTACCACATGACGATCCATCAAAAAACAAAGCCCAAGGAGTAATTTCAAGCAAATCAATTGATGGATCACGATGTTCAGTTATAAAATCGGCAATGATCTGACCTTTTATAGCTTTTGCCGATTCGAACTTTAACTCAAACTCAGATAAAGCCAAGATCCACTTGGCAATCCTGCCGTTCAAAATTGGCATAGATAACATATGTTTTATTACATCAAACTTGGAGTATACAACGCATTCGGCATCTAACAAGTAGTGCCGAAATTTTGTACACGAGTAGTACACACATAAGCACAGCTTCTCTGCAGCCGAATACCTGGTTTCAGGATCAAGTAGTTTTCGGCTAAGGTACGCTACTACTCACTCCTTTCCTTCGAATTCTTGAATAAGGGCCGATCCAATAGTTTGGGTATCGGCCGCCACGTACAACTTGAAAGGCTTATTCAACTGCGGAGGGACCAGCACTGGTGGTTCCTTCATGTATTGCTTGATCTCATCAAAAGCCCTTTGTTGTTCGTCACCCCACATGAACTTCTGATCCTTCTTAAGCTTCAGCAATGGAGAAAAAGGCAAAACCTTTTGCGACAAGTTTGAAATGAACCTTCTTACAAAATTGATTTTGCCGAGCAGTGATTGCAACTCCTTGAGATTGGTTGGAGGGACAACTTCATCAATAGCTTTCATGCTTTTCTTGCCAACTTCAATCCCCCCTTCATGCACCAAGAATTCCAAGAACTCTCCAGCTGATACTCCAAAAGCACATTTGTTTGGATTCATCTTTAAACCATGCTTTCGGGTGCATTCCAAAGTTCTCTTCACATCCTTCAAGTGTGTATCATGATTCAAAGACTTGATCACGACATCATCTATGTAAATTTCAACAATTTTGCCGATCAACTCGTGAAAGATGTAATTCATGGCCCGCTGATTAGTCGCACCGGCATTTTTCAACCCAAATGTCATGACTATCCACTCAAACAGAGCCTATGTGACCGGGACACCGAAGGTCGTCTTTGATATATCTTCTATTGCCATAAAAATCTGATTGTACCCTGCATTACCATCCATGAAACTGATAACTTTGTGTCCAGCAGCGGCATCAACCAACAAATCGGCAATAGGCATAGGGTAACCATCCATAGGAGTAGCTCTGTTCAAATCCCTGAAATCTATGCAAACCCTCATCTTTCCATTCTTCTTGTAGACAGGGACAATATTAGAGATCCACTCCGAGTATCTGCATGGTCGAATGAAGTTTGCATCGAGTAATCTTTCAACTTCTTTCTTCACATCGGCCAATACCTCGTCCTTGTAGATTTTCCGAGGAGGTTGCTTGTATGGTTTGAAACCAGATTTGATTGGCAACCGATGCTCGACGATGGAACGATCCAAACCAGGCATCTCCGAATAATCCCAAGCGAAGCAATCCTTATATTCCCTTAACAGCTTAATCAATTCCTCCTTGAAATCTGACTCCAAGTTTGCGCTGATAAACGTCGGCCTTGGCTTGTCACCGTTTCCAATGTCAACTTCTTCCAATTTGTCGGACGACATGAATCCACGCCCCAACTTGCCATCGGTTCCATCAACGGGATTATCCATTAAAAATTGCTATAAGAGCCGACTGCTTGAATCGGCTGTTGATCACTGCTGGCGGGCTCAACAGGACCTTCTCCCCGCCTTTTCCCTGAGAAACAATCAATACCCTGATACTCCCAGAAAGCTGGTTCCACATTTGCGACGCTCACAGAGTCATCTGCTTGGACCACCTCAATATCGTCATCTACCCATTGGATGAGCTGCTGATGCATGGTAGATGGGATGCAGCAATTGGCGTGAATCCTGTCCCGCCCAAGCAGTAGGCTGTAGGCTCCTTTGCCTTCGATGATAAAGAAGGTTGTGAGCAATGTCTTGGACCCGATCATTCGATCCACGTGGACGCATCCCTTGGTATCTGAAAGATTTCCAGCGAAATCGTTCAGAATTATGCTCGTCGGCGTCAAGTCTCCAGGGCCCATGCCAAGCTTCCTAAAGGTGGTGTACAGCACTACGTTGACTGCAGCCCCACCATCAACAAACATCTTAGTCAATGGCTTGCCATTGACGTATCCCTTCAGGTACAGCGGCCTCATGTGTCGATTCTTGGCCGTTTTGTCGAAGGTGGCCTGTTTGGCCAACACGAGCTGCGCCATCAACCCCCCAAGCTGATCATCATCGTTGATTTCTAGGGACGTCTCCTCCTGCACAACCTGATTAGCAGGAGCCATAAACTCATTCGGCAAGAAGTATAGCATGCATGCCGGAGCCGAATGACCCGATCCTTCGGGCTTATCCTTTGGGCGCCAAACTTGTTCCTTTCTGGATCCCTACCTGCCTCAATTCGCGGTTCCTCAAGCGTTGAACCCTCCTCTTCTGACTCTTTCTTAGGCCAGGCGGGCACCACTGTCCTTCTTGCCAGACGTATTCATCTTTGTCTTCTTCCTGATCAGCCCATCTCAGATCAGCCTGCCTCTTCCCGGGGTGATCAATGATCTCAATTTTTTGACGCCGATCGTCACTGGGATGTATCCTTCCAATTCTTTCATGGACGGATCGGCGATTGGCAGTTTCCTGCCTGTACTCAAAGTATCTATCACTGCACTCAAGGCAGTTTTCAATGTGGGAAGTTTCAGGCCTTCATTCCAGCAGTGCCTGAAGAACGCGCACCCCAATGCGCACGCTCTTGCTCGCGCGTGTACTGCTCCAGTTCTCTTCTGTGCGCTTCTTCCTCAGACCTGCGCCTTTCTTCCTCATGCTTCAACTTCTGGTAGCGCTCTTTCTCTAGCTGACGCTGCCACTTGTTGAGGAGGATGCGCGTAGTGACCCTGGGCTTGGCCCTAGATGATTCCCCAACCTCGACATGGCTTTTAAGGACACGAGGGGCTTCCCTGTGGACCTGTTCCAGTGTAACTTGTCGCACTGGATCCACTGCTTCGTCCCGTCTCTCTCTATCTAACGTCAAGACCTTAACCTTTCCCTTTTCCTCAGCCGTCACCATGTTAACAGAGAAGTTTATCATGTTCTGGGGAAAAGGATGACCATCCACCTTCATCTTGTTGTCAAATTTGAGGTGCCCTTCCTGGATGGCCTTCTGGATCCTCATCCTGAAGACCCTGCAGTCGTTGATAGAGTGAGAATTCCTGTCATGGAAGCCACAATAACGTCTCTCTTTAATCCAATCGGGCCGAAGCATGGAATGCCCCTCAGGCAGCTTGATTCGGCCTTCTTTCACCAAGAACTCAAACAGTTTATCGGCTTTGGTAACGTCAAAGTCGTACGTGCCTTTAGTCTGTTTGATCCAACGCTGGTTCATGGTCAACGGCTCCTTGCCCCACATGATCTCAGCGGCAGCTATCTCCTGATCATCATCGGAATCCTCCATCTGGTCAGCCTTTTCCAGGAACTGATTGTAGATATCAGCTATATCGTGTCGCTTGTTGAACCTGGTATCCTTCTTAAACCCATAGGCTTGGTTGCTCATTAATGACAGCTTTTGAGACAACTGGCCCAGATTCTCAAATTCCATGCCAAACAATTTTTCTCGCACGGCCGACAGCATCCCTGCGACGGCCATATCGGCCAACTGATCGTCTGGCAGATTCAACGAAAAACACATGCCCTTCATGTCCCTGAACCTCCTGAGGAACTCTAAAGGCGTCTCACTGTGCCTCTGCTTCAATGTGGTGAGATAGATGAGCTTCTTTTCCGTGGTACCACTGAAGTAATGAGCGTGGAATTTTCGCTCCAGCTCCCTCCACGTGCCAACTGACTGGGGTGGTAAAGAAGTAAACCACTGGAAGGCAGACCCCGTCAATGACACGGGGAAATACCTAACCCTGAATGCCTCCTCAGATGAGGCCTCTTGAAGGACCGATTAGGCGACCAGAGAGGGGGGGAGTGAATGGGAGCCGATAAAAATTCTTCTCAAGGGAGATTGAAACTCCGACAAGACGAACTAGCTCGGTCGAACCCCCGAAATCACACGCTCCGCACTTCTATCTTCTGTTTGCCAAAACCACGTAGCCACTGGAGTGCTACTGGTCCTAGGAACAAACTCTACCAGAACCACAACACACACGCAAGCAACGACGGCGGAAACAACTCGAAAGTCGGCTAACCGAGGGGGGCGGTTAGACCGGGTATAGGGGGCGGTTAGACCGCCTCCACCTCGGTAACCAAGAAATCCTCCGAAACGCCTCTTCCGAGCACCAAAACTCACCACGGTTTCACCAACAAAGATCTCCGGTCAAGGCCATGCAAGCTACCGTAAAATCTTGGCGAAAACCAAAACTCCACCCGGGGGCCTAGGGGCGGTTAGACCGGCTACCGGGTGCGGTCTAACCTCCCGTACCCGAAGAACGAACTGCAGCCAAGAACACCTAGCAAACAACACGAGAACGATGCCAAATTTCACCCAGACGCTCCTCTGATCAAGGCGAACAAACTCACAGAGGAAAATCCGGCGAAACAAAACTTCGACCTGGAAAAACCCAGGGCGGTTAGACCACCCCCTACAGGCGGTTAGACCGCCCCTCCCAGAAAACGAACCCGCGGGTCAAACCTCAACTTCCTCGCGCCCGATCTCCCGAATCACTCCACGGATTGCAGCAAAACTTCGAGAATAGCTGGGTTACCTCCTGGGCATCCTCTACCTCAAAGGAATCGACCCGAAACGCTCACAATCAAGAGGAATCGAAGAAATCGCTTCTCTAGGTCAAGAACTCGCCCAACTCGAGAAACCACCAAATCGAGTCTGATTCAAAGGAAATTTGGGGGCAAAGTCACCAGCCAAAGAGGCACAAGAACCTCATACGTGACACCCACCAAAAACCCTAAGAAATCGTCCTCAAAACACCGCCAACAAAGAGCTCCGAAAATCAACACAAAAGAGACGGGAAAACCACCATGATTAGCAACGCCGAACCATCTATACATGCCATGAAAGGTTCGTACATGGTCTAGCTTGCCACCCAAACATCCATCCCTCTCCCTAGATCTCACATGAAGCTCTCAAGCTAGTCCTCTAAAATCCTAAGGAAAATGGAGAACGAAAATGGAAAAACAAATGAGCTAGGGTTCCAAGAGTTGGCTGCCATCCTCTCACCTCTTGGGTTATATGGAGGCAACCGAATGTCTAAAACGCCCTTCCCTACTAATAGGGAAACAAGCCCCTCAAGGGCGGATTTGGAATTCTTGATGTCTTCACCATCGGACGGATGCCCGGCGACCGCACCCTGCCTAGCCTCGATGCAAGACATGCGATCCCGAGGCGTGTCCTCCGCTTCGAAGCTTCTCGGCGCCGGCGGCCAGGGCAGTTAGACCGCCCCCCCTGGGCGGTTACACCGGCCCGGGGGATCTGACCGGCCCCAGGCGGTCTGACCGCCCCTCCTGGGTGGTTGAACCGGCCTGGGTGGCCGCACCTCCTCACCGAGTCTTCGGCCTCGGTTTTGTGGCTCAACCGAGTAACCCATTGGTTTTCTGGTGAACCACTGCAAACCCCGCGAACTCGGTGTAGCCTCCGCCAATCTCCACTCACGACTCGGCTCCCACGTAGTCCCGGCTCGCCCTTGGTTTTGAAGCTCTACCAAGAAACCGTCCACAACTTCATCTTGCTGTTCATGCCACCATGCGGCCCGCACTTGACCCCACTGGCCACCGGGTCCCTCGAACGAAGCCTACTTGTCTTCTCCACACCTGGAGGCCTCACCAGCAACGACCTTTCGCGCTTGTTCTTCACCTGCACCAACACGAGTCAAGCCGCAACTTGCACCTGCAATACTTAGCCAAGAATCAGTCCACACAACGTTGTCAATCACTCATCACACAAGGAAGCGACCATCCACTGGTCCTCGAACCACACATGGTCCTCCATCTCCCCCTTGATGAGTGCATTGACAACACACTCACATGAAGTAACACAAGAGAAAAGGAAAAGAAAAGAAACAAATAAAAAGAAACCTCCACAAGCGATCGAAAACCAAAGAAAGGCAAAGAGCAAGATCACTTGAAGAAGACAAGTCTCGGACCCCTTAGGCAAGGGCAACGGCTCGACACGTCCGAGACAAAACACAGCTCAAGCAAAGAGCGCAAACCACCGAAACAGAACTCGAACACCACAAAGAGCTCCCCCTGCACATATGCAAGCTCCCCCTGAGCCAAAGCACACTCCCCCTGAACAAATGCAGCAATGCAACGCGGGAATGCAACAAAGAGCAAAAACCTACTCACTCTGCCCAGGGCGGTTAGACCGCCTATACAGGGCGGTTAGACCGCCTGTGCCACATCTGACCGCCAGGGGGGCGGTTAGACCGCCCCAAGAGACCGGCCCTGCACCAACCTGCCCACAATTTGCCCAAACCAATTGGAACACCTTCCAAAGACACCCAGGTGCCCAAAGCATGCACAAACTTCTCCCCCTTGTTGACAATGCATGAATCAAGGCAAAATGCGAAAACTTTCAACATATAGCTTCTCAAATATACAAAATTCATCACAAGGAGCTACACAAGTCCAGATGAGCAAGTTAGATACTCGACGAGTTCGTAATGACCTTAACTACGTGATCACCAAGTTTCACAACCATTGGACAATGCTAAGAAGGATTTGAGTAATTTTGCGAAAAGTTACTCTCTCATAAGCAAATACCTAAACATGAGCAAAACATATCAAAATGGCAAAGCCACTCAAACTTCATGCTAGGACAGCCATTCTAATCATAAGACCATCATAAACACCCACAAGCACCTCATGTCATGTCAAAGCCACCGAGCCATGCGCCTACTTCTATGTATGAGACTTCTCATTGGTAGGCATCATGCAACGGTTTAGCACCCAAAGCAAATTAATTTCAGCACATATGACATGTGAGCATATTTTCCAAGCATTTTTCATTTCATTTTCAGATTGATAAATGGTACATGAAATGTCTTTGCGACAAAAAGGAACTTATGCCCCTCCACAAGATGAAGCAAGAGGGCTAAACATTCATGATGGCAAATGAGCCTTTGGCCCCATATGATCAATAAACTAGCTATCCAACCACAAATTAAGCATAGCAAAGCCACTAAAACATGTCAAGATCATATAAAGGCATTTACACATGAGAGAGCATATATGTGACATTTTTCAAAAAAAATTAGCCATCAACCATGGATCATTCATCAAGATCATCAAGAGCTAAGCCAAACTAACCGTAGCATACCAAACAAGCTCACAAGAACATATATAGCAACCCATGGTGAACAATGTATATAGGAGAAGCTTTTCCTATCCAATGCATATGATACAAAATGCATGCAATCTAAGATACAAGGATGCCTATACATCATGTTACATATGCAATGCCAAATGCAAGAAATGCACAAAAGAAAGCTATACATATGCTACAAAGGAGCTCACCACCAACTTAGGAAACCAACCACACGCACCAAGCTCACAAAAGACCGGCTACTCGAGGGGAGGCAAAAAGGGCTCGACACCACCGGCAAAAGAGCAAAAGAGCAGAAACCTCACAAGCTCCCCCTAAACTCATGCATTAAGGCCAAAGAGCACACAAAGCTCACCTTACACACATGAGATAGGGCAAAGAGCTAAAAGAACCAAGTGACTTGACCAAGGCCACACACTTGAAGGTTACAAATTCACTTACCTTTACCATTTCTTCAGAAGTCACTCATCCTTGTCCACCATCCCCGAAAGAGATGTACCTCCATGTCACTACCAGGGTATGAGGCCGAAGAACCACCCCCGATATCAACCAAATGTTCTCCGGGCCTCCCACCTGCAACTCAAAACCAAGAGCGAGAACGAGCAAATGACTCAACACTGGGGTTAGTCCCAAAGGTGTGAAACCAGTGTCGGGCCATTTCCTCAAAAGTAGGGTTAGCAACATTCATCCTACCCTCGCCTATCAATACGGCGATCCATCCCGTCAAACCTATCAAACCCGGAACCACCATGGGAACACCACTCCCGTCTCCACCGGAGGAGTACGAGTACCACGAAAAGGAAAGCATGGTCCGTAGCCCCTTTGAGACTCAAAGCTGCGACCTCTCCCAAACTCGTATTGATCACGAGGTGGAGAACGTCCAGCAAACTCAACACCACCAGACTCAAGGTGTCTACCATCTGCACCATGACCAAGAGAACTGAAACCACCAGCATCATGACCTCGAAAACAGAACTGCCCAGAAATCTGGGGAGGGCCGGTCTGACCGCCTAGCCGGGCCGGCCTCGACCGCCCTTCCCCGGGCGGGGGGCGGTCCGACCGCCTAGCCGGGCCGGTCCGACCTCCCTCTCCGGACCACCACCGCGGCTACGGGATTTCTCATATCCCCATGCCGGATCCTTATGCACAAAGCCCTTTCCCTTAGGCGGTGGCATACGAGGCTCGGTGCACACCATGAGAAGGGTGGTACCTGTCCTTGTTCACCCACTCCTTAGCCATTCTCGCCTCTCGCTTTCTCTTATAGCAAAACTCTCTCTTGTGACCATCCTTTCCACAAAACTCACAATGGAAAAGGATTGGTTTGGGCTTAGGCTTGGGGTGAGGCTCTTCACTTGGTTTCTCACTAGGCTTTTCACTTGCCTTCTCACTCGGTTTTTCTCTAGGTTGGTTTGGCTTGGATGCAATCTTGTCTTTGGGTGTGGGTTGTGGTGGAACTGAAACATTCCCAAATTCCCTTTCTCTCTCACCACTGCCCTTACCAACCTTATCCAATGCCAAAGCCCAACCATCAAAGCGCTTACAACTAGCAATCATCATACCAAGCTAAGGTTCTTGGCTCGACAACCAACTCAGCGCTTCACGCAACTTATCATTCTCATCTTGCAAGCGACCAACACATTTTGCAAGATCCAAATTCTTCATAGCATGCAACTCACATGTAGAACAAGAAGTAGGAATAGGCACTTTCAAATCAGCCTCTAGCGAACCAATGCGAGAACTAAGCTCAACAATTTTCTCATGCAAACTAGGGCAAGAAGTGCAAGCACCAAGCAAAGTGGGTCTGGATTGTAGCTCAGCCAACTCAACCCTAAGCACATCTAGTTCCTCACACTTGGAGGCATACTTCTCCCTAAGATCAATCAAGTCAGCTAGGAAAGCAGAGCAATCAATACAATCATTTTAATCAGAAACAATAGGGCTAGCCTTAAGCGAATCAATTTCAAGCTTGCTATCAAGAACCTGTGTTTCTAGCTCAGCCACTCTAGTCCTAGCATCCTCGAGCAAAGATCTAAGCTCCTTCCTAAGCTTTTTAGCCTCTCTAAGCATGTGATCGCGATTATCAAGCAAGTCAACCAACTCCTCATTCTCCTTGCGCAAAGAAGAGAGCTCATCACTTACCTCATCCTCGGAATCCAAGTCCGAGGCGTCCTTCTGGCTTCTCTTGCTGCTCAAACTGCGAGCCATGCCGCAGAAGTCGTCCTTGAGGCTTAGGCCCGTCACACAAAGGCCGTTGAGGTACTTGCCGAGGTTCTTCTTCTTCTTCTTCTTCTTCTTCTTCTTCTTGTCATCCTCTTCGTCTTCACCACTCGAGCTTGAAGACGTGTCCTCGGAATCAGACTCGATGTCGCTTGATCTCTTCATCTTCTCTCGAGACCGTGTCTTCTTCCCATGTCCATGATCCTTCTTCTTGGACTTCTTCCTCTTGTCCTTGAACTTGTGCTTGTTGTGGTTGTTCACCTTTGGACACTCGGCGAGATAGTGTCCAGCCTTGCCGCACTTGAAGCATGTCCTCGCGTTCCTCCTCATGTTCACTCGGTTCTCGTGCAGCCTCTCGAACCGCCTCATCAGAAGCGCCAGCTCGTCCTCTCCAAGAATGTCGAACTCCTCATCTGGCATAGACATCAAATAGGACAAAGTGAACATCCTGGTGGATGGGTTAGTGTTAGCCTTTCCCTTCGAACCACCAACGAGGGCAAGACTATGGGAATCAGTCGGACCCTCGAGCTTGGCAGTCATGCCCCTATCCACCTCAGCCGACTTGAGCTTCGAGAACAGCTCGTTCACTGTCAGAGTGTCATACTTCTCCGACTCCACAATGGCCTCGAACTTTCCGCCCCATATCGTACGATCCAAAGAGTGTAAGAGCTTGACCGCTCTTTCATGATCATCGTACGGGAGCATGTCCACATTGGCCCTCATGTTGTTCACAACCACCGTGCACCTCTGAAAAAAGGCATCGATGGACTCACCGGGGAGATGAGTGAAGTTCTCGTACTCTCTCCGGTAGGTCGCATACATCCGTGCCTGAACTTGGGCGTTCCCAACATGAGCCTCCTTCAGCACTGCCCAAATCCTACAAGCCAAGTGCTCGGTGTGCACCCAATCGAACTCAGGCTGACACAAAGCACGAAACAAGTAGTCGACCGCCTTGTTGTTGGCATCGAATCTGTCCCTCGATCTTGGAGTGAGGAAGTCCATCGGCTGGACATAGCCTGTGTCCACCGTGACATCCCTAAGTATCTGACCCTTTCCGCGGAGGAACGCACCCATCCGCTTGCTCCACATCTGGTAGTTCTTGCCATCGAAGTGTGGAGGACCCGAACCCCGTTCCTGGTACGCCATCCTTGGATCTTAGACTGGTTAGAGTCAACAAAGACCCGAACCTGCTCTGATACCACTTGAAGGACCGATTAGGCGACCAGAGAGGGGGGGGAGTGAATGGGAGCCGATAAAAATTCTTCTCGAGGGAGATTGAAACTCCAACAAGACGAACTAGCTCGGTCGAACCCCCGAAATCACACGCTCCGCACTTCAACCTCCCGTTTGCCAAAACCACGTAGCCACTGGAGTGCTACCGGTCCTAGGAACAAACTCTACCAAAGCAACCACAACACACATGCAGCAACGACGACGGAAACAACTCGAAAGCCGGCTAACCAGAGGGGGGCGGTTAGACCGGTATAGGGGGCGGTTAGACCGCCTCCACACGGTAACCAAGAAATCCTCCGAAACGCCTCTTCTTAGCACCAAAACTCACCACGGTTTCACCAACAAAGATCTCTCGGTCAAGGTCATGCAAGCTACCGAAAAATCTTGGCGAAAACCAAAACTCCACCCGGGGGCCTAGGGGCGGTTAGACCAGCTACCAGGGGCGGTCTAACCTCCCGTACCCAAGAACGAACTCCGGCCCAAGAACACCTAGCAAACAAGCATGAGAACAACGCCAAATTTCACCCGCAGACGGTCCTCGATCAAGGCGAACAAACTCATAGAGGAAAATCCGGCGAAACAAAACTTCGACCCGGAAATACCCGGGGCGGTCGACCGCCCCCTGCAGGCGGTTAGACCGCCCCTCCCAGAAAACGAACCCGCGGGTCAAACCTCAACTTCCTCGCGCCCGATCTCCCGAATCACTCCACGGATTGCAGCAAAACTTCGGGAATAGCTGGGTTACCTCCTGGGCAACCTCTACCTCAAAGGAATCGACCCGAAACGCTCACAATCAAGAGGAATCGAAGAAATCGCTTCTCTAGGTCAAGAACTCCCCAACTCGAGAAACCACCAAATCGAGTCCGATTCAAAGGAAATTTGGGGGCAAAGTCACCAGCCAAAGAGGCACAAGAACCTCATACGTGACACCCACCAAAAACCCCAAGAAATCATCCTCAAAACACCACCAACAAAGAGCTTCGAAAATCAACACAAAAGAGACGGGAAAACCACCATGATGAGCAACGCCGAACCATCTATACATGCCATGAAAGGTTCGTACATGGTCTAGCTTGCCACCCAAACATCCATCCCTCTCTCTAGATCTCACATGAAGCTCTCAAGCTAGTCCTCTAAAATCCTAAGGAAAATGGAGAACGAAAATGGAAAAACAAATGAGCTAGGGTTCCAAGAGTTGGCTGCCATCCTCTCACCTCTGGGGTTATATGGAGGCAACCGAATGTCTAAAACGCCCTTCTGTACTAACTAGGGAAACAAGCCCCTCAAGGGCGGATTTGGAATTCTTGATGTCTTCACCATTGGACGGATGCCCGGCGACCGCACCCTGCCTAGCCTCGACGCAAGCCATGCGATCCCGAGGCGTGTCCTCCGCTTCGAAGCTTCTCGGCGCGGCGGCGGCCGGGCGGCGCCGACCGCCCCCTGGGCGGTTAGACCGGCCCGGGGGATCTGACCGGCCCCAGGCGGTCTGACCGCCCCTCTTGGGCGGTTGAACCGGCCTGGGTGGCCGCACCTCCTCGCCGAGTCTTCGGCCTCGGTTTTGTGGCTCAACCGAGTAACCAAGTGGTTTTCTGGTGAACCACTACAAACCCCGCGAACTCGGTGTAGCCTCCGCCAATCTCCACTCATGACTCGGCTCCCACGTAGTCCCGGTTCGCCCTTGGTTTTGAGGCTCTACCAAGAAACCGTCCACGACTTCATCTTGCTGTTCATGCCACCATGCGGCCCGCACTTGACCCCACTGGCCACCGGGTCCCTCGAACGAAGCCTACTTGTCTTCTCCACACCTGGAGGCCTCACCAGCAACAACCTTTCGCGCTTGTTCTTCACCTGCACCAACACGAGTCAAGCCGCAACCTGCTCCTGCAATATTTAGCCAAGAATCAGTCCACACAACGTTGTCAATCACTCATCACACAAGGAAGCGACCATCCATTGGTCCTCGAACCACACATGGTCCTCACCTCTCCAAGCTGCATCCGATAACGAGCAATGTGCTCTGTTGTGCTCGTGTCATCTTGCCCAGAAAACTTGGTAAACTCCGTGGGGGGCTTAACCCTGGGCGGCAAGATCACCCTGTAATACCACTCCGGGAAGGGAGGCATGTAGGCTGGCCCCTGCATTTTAGGTTTGAGGCCGAATTGATTCTGCATCATGTCGGCCATCTTCTAAACCAGGATGTCGTCCTCTTGCACGCCTGCAACTGCACCGTACCCCGGATTTGGGAGGGCGTCAATAGCACCCTAGTCCACAACTTCGTGGTAGCCTCCACCATACAAGTTCTTCTGTAATCTGTTGCTAGCTGGGGCAATCTTGTAGGTGGAGGTGAGCGGAACTCCAGCCGAACCGAACACCATTTCCCCATATGTAGGCTGGTATGGGTGCGGCTGCTGGATCGGCTGACTTGTGCTGCCTTGCGGAGGTGGCTGGACTGGCTGTCCTCCTGGGGCCTGCAGAGGAGGTTGAACTGGTTGACCTCCAGCGCCTTGCAGAGGAGGCTGGACGGCCTGGCTCCCAACGCTCTGTGGAGGAGGCTGGACTGGCTGGGTTCGCAATGGTGGCTGAGAACTGGACTCTCCAATCTCCACGGAATGTCCCTAAGGGGATACTCTACTGAACACCTGTTCCATGCCTGGGCCAAAGATGCCCACCATCATCTGCTTAAACACACCTAGAAAAGCCCTGTGATGCCTGCTCAGCACGTCTTCCGCAGCATCTCGAAACGCTTGCATGCACTCTTCTTTCTCCTGCAGAGTTGTGGAGTCAGATTCTCCTGACAGTAGGACCCTGGGCATCTCATTCTTGAGGTATGGGACGCCACTTCTGTTCTTTCTGAATGACATCAAGCATTTCTGCTGAAACTGATCTGTTGCATCCTTCAGCTGTTGCAACTGCTCTGGAGAGAGGTCCTCGATGGCGACGTCCATGATGTCACTGATGTCGGGCATCTTGACTTTCGGCTGTTTGTCCCATTGGGCGTGCCAAAAAGTGTGTTGACGTAAAATCTGCACCCTACGCCAAGCACACAGCAAGCCGAACAAGCTAGCTTCACACGCGAGAAGATTCCAAGGCGTGCCAGCCAATTTTCCCTGAAAATTAACAAAAGACAGAGTAGTTAAATTCCAAAGCTTGGAACTTGCCGGGTGATACCAGATAGTTCCATATTTACGGCTATAAAGCCAAGTGAGATGACATATAGCTATAAGAAGCTATCTGCCAGCAAACTGGAAACCATTCAGGAGCTTTAAAGTGCAATACGTAACATAGCTGAATGGATGATGTAAGCATGATGATAGATCGATCTCTGTTTGGGTAAAGTTGAACGTGCATAAAACCATGACCGATCCCCGTGGATAAATATCAATAGATAATAAATGAAGTAAAACATGATCATAAATATGTAATAAACAAGCATGCATAGGTCTAAAGCACTAGTCTACCTCATGTCTAGATACTTTAAAACCCGTCAAGCATGATACCGAACAAATCTATCCACCGCATGATATGATTTGTGTGAAATCACGCCACCATCCATAAATAGATCTATCCACCGCATGATACAATATATATATGGAAAGCTAAAAGCATACAATATTTAAGGCATAACTTATAAACACATTTCACTCGTGGAAGCATAACCGAATACGGCTGGACAGCCGAATCGGGGTCCATGAAGAAGGAACAAACATTACCAATGAAGATAAATCTATCAGATTGGATTGAAATCTAATCCACCGGATGACTAGCTTCAAAACAACCCCAAAACCTGCATCTACCGCGTGATACCCAGTTCTATCAAGATTTATACAAGATTTGATAAGCTTGAACCCGCAACACGTAACAACCTAGATCGATTCGCTTTCGGCTATTAGAGGACATGTGATCCACGTGCTATTAAAGACAAGAATACGAACTCGAATCGCATAAGGATCATCAAAGGAGACAAAGCCGATCCAAACCAATCTAGATTGGGCAAAGAAGTGTTACATGAATTTAAACATAAAGTAAAACTCAAAGCAACATGGGGTAACTTAATGAATCTATTGAATCTTGCCAAAATTCAATAGAGACGATAACTAGCTTCAATCTAGATCTTAGCCTACCGCATGGCTCATGATCTAACAAGAAACCCTCTTGAACCAAGATTGAATCTACCGCATGACACTAAGCATGGTAACAAGACTACTTGCATCAGATCTAAATCCACCGCATGATACTAGACATGATACAAGGTTGCCGGTACTTACGGAGGTCGACGGATCGATGAACCCTCTCGAAGAACTCGACGACACGACAAAGGACTCAAGGGTTTGGCGTAAAGCCGGTTTGTATTGAGAATGTTTCGAATACCATTACATACATTCAGGGTCTATATTTATACCCTTTCACAGCATGACTTCGAATGGATTTGATACCTAATTCATCTCTAAATACGATCGCCTATCCATCCATTCGTCCATTCCGCTCGGGCCACGTCACCACGCAATCCCGCAAAATCAGCGCAACAGTTTCCTTGCCGAACAGAAGCGAATTGCCGACCGCGGACTCTTTTGCCGAATATTTCTGAAGAAACCTTCCTTCTTCCGGACGGATTTCTCACCGAGTTGGACCCACAAAATCAGACTCCTTCCCTTACCAAATTTTGGTTTTAACACTTGGTACTCAAAATGCCAAGTCCTGCCGGAGTACTCTCACTGCAAGGGGACTTAAGAATATCCTTCGACTGCGACACAGAAGCTGTAGAACTTGCAGCCACCAATCAAGTACCCAATGCAATGATGGAGATCTATGCTGCATCCAAGAAGCTTGCCCCAACTGAACACGAGATCCCAGAGAAGTTGGACACAGCCAACAAGCCTCAACCCTTCGAGGAAGTGCAAGTCAAGGCGATTGACCTTGGGATAGGCGACAACAGCAAGACCACCATGATCGGGGTAGGCCTCGACCCGAAATAGGAAGACACGCTCGTCAGCTTCCTCCGAACTAACCGAGACATCTTCGCTTGGAAACCAGCGGACATGACAGGGGTGCCCAGGAATCTGATCAAGCATTCACTCAACATCGATCCTAAAGCTACCCCTAAACGACAACATCTCCGCCGTTTTGCCGACGACTTATGGGACGCCATCAAGAAGGAACTCGCCAAACTACTCGCTGCCGGCTTCATCAGAGAAGTCTTCCATCCTGAGTGGCTCACCAACCCCGTCCTCATCCGCAAGAAGAACACAAACGAGTGGAGAATGTGCGTCGACTACACCGACCTCAACAAACACTGCCCCAAGGACCCCTTCAGGTTGCTGCGGATTGACCAAGTCATCAATTCCACGGTGGGCCGCGACCTGCTCTGCTTCCTCGACTACTACTCCGAGTACCACCAGATTACGATCAAGGAAGAAGACCAGGAGAAGACCGCGTTCATCACCCTGTTTGGTGCCTACTGCTACACAACGATATCTTTCGGGCTGAAGAACGCCGACGCTACATACCAACGAGCTATCCAGGCCTGTTTCAAGAGACAGCTCAACAAGAATGTCGAAGCCTATGTGGATGATGTGGTCGTCAAGACCCGAAACTCCGACATGCTCATAGCCGATCTTGAAGAGACTTTCGCATCCCTGCGAGAGTACCAGTGGAAGCTCAACCCAAACATGTGCGTCTTCGGCGTACCTTCGGGAAAACTACTCGGCTTCATCATCAGCCATCGCGGCATCGAAGCCAACCCCGAGAAGATCTCCGCCATTACCAAGATGAAAGCTCCCACCTGCATCAAAGACGTGTAGAATCTTACCGGGTGTATGGCAGCCTTGAATAGATTCATCTCGAAGCTTGGAGAACGGGGACTACCCTTCTTCAAACTACTCAAGCACCAAGAGAAGTTCGTGTGGACCCCAGGGGCAGATCAAGCCTTGGCTCAGCTCAAGGACTTCTTGTCCAAGCCTCTAATCCTCACGGATCCTCGCAAAAAAGGAGCAGCTACTGTTCTACCTCGCTGCGACTACTCACGTGGTCAGTACTGCCATTGTCGTCGAGCGGCAGGAAGATGGCCACGCCTACCCAGTCCAGCGACCAGTCTACTTCATCAGCGAGGTCCTGTCGGAATCCAAGGCACGATACCAACCAATACAAAAGCTACTGTATGTAGTGCTCATCACCTCACGGAAGCTACGACACTACTTCCAGGAGTACTCGATCACCGTCGTCACCGACTACCCGCTCGGCGACATCTTACGAAACCAGGATGCTACCGAAGACTCTCCAAATGGGCAGTCGAACTCGGTGCCCTCACCATTGACTTCAAGCCTCGAACAACCATCAAGTCGCAAGCTCTATTCGACTTCATGGCAGAGTGGCGGGAGAATCAGCTACCAACTCCAACCGAGCGACCAGAGCATTGGGTGATGTACTTTGACGGCTCACTCAAGCTTGAGGGTGCAAGTGCAGGAGTGCTCTTGATTTCTCCAAAGGGCGAACAACTCAAGTACGTCCTGCAGATCTTCTGAAAGGTCTCAAACAACGAAGCCGAGTATGAAGCTCTACTACACGGGCTCCGTCTCGCAATATCATTGGGCATCAAGCGACTACTAGTCTACGGTGACTCCGCAGTGGTCATCAACCAAGTTAACAAGTCTTGAGATCGCAACAAGGAGAACATGGACGCCTACTGCCTAGAAGTCCGCAAGCTTGAGAACAAATTCTATGGTCTCGAGTTCCATCACGTCGTCCACAACAACAACATTGCAGCGGACGTCCTATCGAAGCTTGGTTCTACTCACGCACAAGTACCAGCGAGAGTCTTCGTCCATGAGCTTCACGCGCCATCCATCCCGGAGCCGGTGCCCACGACCACTGACCCATCACCTTCTCAAGCTAGCCAGGAGGTCATGATGATAGACGTGGACTGGCGACAACCCCTCATCGACTATATCCGCAAGAAGAAGGTTCCAACTGATAAGAACTTGGCCGAGCAAATCATCCACCGAGCCAAGTCCTACGCACTAGTCGGAGATAAGCTCTACAAATGGGGCGCCACTTCTGGAGTACTCACGAAGTGTGTTCCTCGAGAAGAAGGCAAGGACATCTTGGAGGACATCCATAGAGGTGTCTGTGGCAACCACGCGTCTTCCCGCACGCTGGTCAGCAAGGCTTTCCGACGAGCTTTCTACTAGCCCACAGCTTTGGGCGACACTGAGGAACTCGTCAGAAGGTGCTAAGGGTGCGGTACTTCACCAAGCAATAGCACGTCCCAGCCTACAAGCTAGTTACTATACCACCAACTTGGCCTTTCGCCTGCTGGGGGCTCGACATGCTTGAGCCTCTTCCAACTGCGCCAGGAGGATTCAACAGAGTTCTGGTGGCCATCGACAAATTCACCAAGTGGATCGAAGTCAAGCTGGTCACCTTCCCAAAGGCCAACAGAGTACTCGACTTCTTGGATGAACTCGTGCACCGTTACGGACTACCACACCGCATCATCACAGACCTGGGTTCCAACTTCAACAATCACCAGTTCTGGGAATATTGCGAGAACAGCGGGATTGACGTCCGGTATGTCTCAGTCGCCCATCCAAGGCCAACGGACAAGTCGAGCGCGCCAATGGGATGGTACTCGATGCTCTGAAGAAGCGACTACAAGACGCTGCTAACACAAAGGGGGGCAAGTGGATCAAGGAACTACCCAATGCACTCTAGGGGCTTCGTACTCAACCTACCAAGCCAACAGGGCAGTCACCTTACTTCCTGGTCTACGGCTCTAAGGCTATTTTACCTGCCGATGTCATGTGGGAGTCGCCAGCAGTAGAGCAGTACGACGAAGGCATCTCAGAAGACAACAGACGAGTTGATATCTACGGACTCGAAGAAGCTCGCTGTGCCGCCCTCGTCCAGTCGGCAAGGTACCTTCTGGGTATCCGACGCTATCACGATCGCAACGTCAAGGAACGCTCCTTCAACTTTGGTGATCTAGTCCTCCACCGCATCCAGAACATGGAAGGACTACACAAGCTCAGCTCGCCATGGGAAGGTCCCTTCTCGATTGCAAAGGTGTCCGAACCAGGCTCATACGGCCTCCAAACACTTGAAGGCGACAGCGTCAACAACTCGTGGAACATCGACCAGCTCTGTCGATTCTACGCGTAGTCTCTCGACTACTTTGGGGGTCCAAGTCTACCCGGCTACTCCTGGGCCCTTTGCTGTAAGCGGTCTCCAGGTCCAAGCACTAGTCTCCGGACTAATTCTACTCCAAGATCCAGCGTCAACAGCTACTAACGGATCTCGGCTGCTCAGAGCATCAAGGACTCTAGCGGCGGTCTACAAAGAGACCATGCAGTCTTAGATCCAGCCTATACGGCTACCAACGGATCTACAGCTGTAAGAGGCCTCGGGTTCTAGCATTACTTAAGCCGTAGGCGGCCTCCGGGTCCAGGCAACTACACTTGTAAACGGCCCTGGCCATCCAGGTCTACTCTTTTTTAGTAATAAAGTTTGATTCACAATCAACTCATTTACTGTGAATTCCTATAATGGATCTACTGTCGAGTCCTGCTACTCACAACACTTCGACGATGAGCAATCCGTACATACAAACAGCGACAACGAGTACTCATTTCAGCCATACATCATGGGAGATTCTCATTCAAATTTAAACAAGTTCATCATAACTTTGTTTATATGACATATGCTACAATAAGCTAACCCTACAGGACAACTACTGGAGGTTCAGCTTCTCCGCGACTTGTTCTGCGATGGGCGCCATCTGCTCTAGCAGCTCCTTGTACTGGTCGTCTGTGCAATTGGCGGCTAGTTCTCCCGCGACTTCATCCACCGGAGCCTTGGAGAAGTACGACTTCATGTACGCCAAGACTTGGTTGGGGATGGATCTAGCCAGATGCTTCACACAAGTGGCCAGACGCCCGAGGGCTTCCTTCAGCCGATCGACCAACGGAGCTATCTTGGGCCCGCCTAGGTGAGGCGCCAACAACCTTGCAATTGGAAGTGTGGCTTCTTCAAGCTCCTTGAGTTGGCCACGCAGCTTCTCGCAGTCTTCATTGAGCTTCTGCAGAGATTTATAGCAATTGACAAGATCACGGTCCGAGGCTTCACGAAGCTCCATGTGCATGACGCATTCATGAGACAACTGCTTATATTCGTACTCAAGTACCTCACGGGCATCCTTCTCTCGGTAGACGATGTTCTTCAAATCGGTCTCCGATGCCTTCAGCTGGTCTACATGGGCCTCAAGATCTGCAAAGCTTAAGAACAAATGTCAGACTACTGCAAGGTACCCGCAATAAGTACTTGACAGGCTTACTATGGAATACCTTTGTTCTTCTGGCGCAACAACTTGTTCTTGCGAATCAAGTCATCGCTTTTAGCCTGCATCTCTTGTACCTCATTATGGTACTGGGCGAAAGCTCCATCTAGCTTGGATTGCATCATGGCGGCGTGCTTCCTGGCTTTATTGAGTTCCTTCTCCAGCGATTCTGCCCGGAGCACTGTGTTGCCATACCACTGGAGCATATCTGATTTTTGTCAGGATCTCTCCACGACATCCTGCACAAGGCAACAACCATTATTTGAGTACTCAGTTCTTGTGGAATCCGACTACTCAAGGGTACAATCGCGTACCTTCATCCACTGCTCGGCCCGGCGCATTGACTCCAAGTTGCGGGTCACCATTGCCGGGTTGATGAGGTCATCCGCTAGAAGCTCCAGCCCGCCACGACTAGTCGCCGCTGCCTCTGACACCGGTGCCGACACTACAAGAAATCAACCCTTTGCCAACACCTATATATGGTTGCAATATGGCTGTTTTGGTTGCATCTGGAATCAGTTGCATCGAAGTGAGGTGGTCGATAAATGGTTGAAATTGGAACGGTGCAATAGCCTGAGGCAACCGTAAGATGATGTGTTGCAATAGAGTTTGTTAATGCAATGACCAAAAAATCCTATTGCAACCAATAGTTGGTTGCTACAAATAATATTGCAACACAAAAGAAGCCTAATGCAACCTATACTAGGTTGTAATAACAAATATGGCAACGAACAAAAAAGGAAATGCAACCAATTTTTGGTTGCAAGAGTAAATATTGCAACGACTTTATTGGTTGTCTCAGGTTTTATTGCGACCAAATGCTAGGCTGCAATAGTTCAAGATTGCCACGACCAAATGTGTTGCAAAAGAAAAGTATTGCCACTCCAAAGATACGTAGGCATATAGTCTTATTCCCACGAATTTTGATCCATTGCATTACAATGCTTTTGCAACAAATCAGATATGGTGGCAATAGCTGATATGTTAATGCAACGAACTAGTCTGCGAGGTATTATATATATGTTGCAACGAATTTGTGTGGGTTGTAATAGAGGTTAGATGCAACAAACAATGGTTTGTGGCAATAGATGTTATGATAAAGCAACACTTAAAGTTCGTAGCAATAATGCACATTGCAACCAAAATGAATGGTTGCCTATTATTCTGTCGCAACGCGGTGAATTTGATAGTAGTTTATAAAGCAATTGCACAACATGCACATAACATTTAATAACTGAGTAATTCTTTATTTAAGATTGTCTCATAACATAGTAACAGGTAATGACCAGAATTCGTCTTGATTGAACATGACCAAAAGTAAAAAAATAAAGACACCACATTTAACTAAGTTCACAACATTGTTTAGCATATAATAAATGGATCTAAAAATTAGTTCCCTGGTTGCTCCATCGCCCATCAGCTTCTCGTACATCAATCTTGTTGGTCGCCCATCAACAGTAATCCATGGTTGCTTTCTCTAATTGTTTTGGTCGTCCGAGTTTCTCTCGCAAATCATGAAAGCATATATGATTAAATTAGCATACACCAGATTAGTTGGTATAAAAAAGATAATAGAAAAGGATGCACATTTCAAGTAACTCTAGCATCGATTTGGATAACAAAAAAGGATGCATCGATTAGTAAGTACATATTCCTATTAAAACTGTGCCTGTTCACTGAAGATATAAATTATATGACAATCCAATGGTACACAAAAAGATGTAATGTAGTTTATTTATTCCCACACATTAAACAACACCAGCAGCAACAAAAAATTAATATGTTGCAGCATACACCAGATTAGTTGTTCAATAGTATTAAATGTCTAGTTTAACTATACTTAGTAAATAAATTGGATAACATCAGTTATCTTTTTACTCGAGGGCATACAGAACACAAGGCATAGCCATAAATAATAAATTACTTGGTAAACATCAGGTGCAGATTTAGTTATGACGTTATTCATACATGTTGATTCTTTTTCTGATTACGAGTCCTCAATAGCTGATTGGAAGTAACAAAACTAATCGTTGATCCTGGAGCAACATTAGTTTTTGAGAAAATATTCCTAGCTGGGCTACTCTTAGTTTTTATGGTCCGAGGTGGTACAATATCCTTTTCGTTGTCATCACACTTGGTGGTTCAGGAGTCTGCCACAGAGAAAATTTGGTGTAAACATAATGCTAAAATTTTTGAAGCATGTATGTGCATCAGCCTCTCCAACAGAAATACCTTTGCAGGTTCAGCTTCTACACGTGGTGGTGTGACGAACTCCTGCGAAGTAGGTCCATTTGACTCATGTGTGGCGATCATGGTTCCATACATAGCCTGTGGATGGAGAGAGAAATTATAGCAATTATGGGCTGAAACAATAGTTCAAACACGGTTGAAATGGGTACCTGTTGCAAAAGCTGACGGAATTCTTCCCTCATATCATCCATTTGTTTCTTACTTTCTTCCTTATCTTTTTCCCTTGCTGAAATTACATTTGCAAGGCTTTGTTTCAGTTCTCGTACCTCTTCTTGGTGCTGCAATCTTTCTTCCTGGGCATCCAATTCAGCACGTGTTGCATCTTCTTCCCTTTGTTTCAGTAGTGCTCTTCGTGTTGGATATTTCGCCATGTACCCACGACCATGTGTCTTGTATGATTTTATTCCAAGAGTCTTTGAATAGTTGACCTGAAAAACTGAGTTCTCCTCCTCAGCCGTAAGGAAAGGCCTATCCTTACCTTTTTCTGCATTGCTAACTTCGATGGAAGCTTTTTCCTAGGTGTGACATGTTGAATAAATTAGGAGGATGCGAGATTAAACATTTACAATTAACAGGAGAAAAATGTTGTAAATGTAATGATGCAAACATAATCACTCACATATACATCCCTAGCTTCATCACTTGTCCATTCTCCATTCTTGTTGACGTGAGTAGTCATCCAAAGTTGCAGATCAGTCAGTTGTTGACCATTGGCACGGTTTGTCTAAGGTTCCGAAAATGTAGCATTAGGTGATGACACTATATATCATAAAGTAATAAGCAAATTAGTTAATATAGTTATAACCTGTTCATATCGAATTTGGGAATATGGTTTTGCTCCCATCACATGCTTAGTCTTTTGCTTCTTCCTGACTCCTGATTTTTTGTACTAATTTTCTGCAAAAGGAGTATGAGGAAAACGTTGTTAATTGCATAACAAAACTGGAATTAGCAACGAAATTTGTTTGAAACGAACCTGAAAGCTGTCAGATCCAAAGTACTTGGATCGGGTAGTACCACTCCACAATGTCTAAGTCCTCGAGCTTATGCTTCATACGTTCGCATCGGTGGAGTATGCCTTGTATGTAGAACTAAATGAAGATCTCCATCCTTTGTACCTCTCTTGCGCTATTGTCGGTATCTTTTCGGTAGCATCTTCAAAATTGTCTAAGTTCCAAATTTTCTCGTTTCAATGTGAATGACAAATATATCAATACAAGAGAGGAAATGAATTAATTAGATGTGGCTACGGCTCATAATTTACTTACCATCATGTCGTCAACTATTGAATCTTTTACAACTTCCCTTACTTTCTTCCAAGATTTGACTCCTATAAGTGGAGTTTTTTTTCCTAGTGAACACTAAAATCTCATCCACAAATGTACGGTCTGTTCTCACCACGGACTCCTCCCGTCAAGGCATCGAACCGAATTTGTAATTTCCGAGTTCCGCTCCCGACTCTCTTCGCTGTTGCTTTGTAACCTTTGACAACTCCACGTCGACGGGTTTTGGATGCACCTAATGGCCATTTGAGACAAATATAACATGCATTATTGGCGAAATATGTTAGAATGTACATTTCAAAAGTAAAGGAGAAATGCAAATACCATTCCCTTCTTTTGGCTGTCTTGCATGACTTGGCCTATTATTATTGATTGATGTCCTCTTTTCATGATTTTCCCCACCCTCCTCACCTTCAGACCTATCATAATTTGTTTCTGACTCTTCTTGTAGTAATGATACTACACACAGCACAAGAAAAGCATACATCAAATAATTTATGCAAAGAACAATTATTTCTTTATGTGAGCAAAGTAATTTACTTACACATATGGCGACGCTGTTGTCGGGGACAGCCCTAGGGGTCCCCTTAAACAAACTGGGGAATCCCCACTTAAAACCCACAACAAGCCAAAGCCAAACGCGCCTCGCTTAAGCACGCAGGGCATGGCCCACGCCACGGTGGCCCCGACGGCCCACCAGGGCAGCCCACTCAAAGATCCCCTCGAGCAGGCTCCGCCTCGCTCGAGGGCACACACCGTCCTCGGGCGGGCTCCGCCCGTTCGAGGGGGGTGCGCTTACCTCGAGCGGGCTCCGCCCTCGCTCGAGGGTCCGCTCCGCCCTCGAGCGGGCTCCGCCCTCGCTCGAGGGCGCCCGCACGCGCACGCCCTGTTCCCGTACACGGGGCATTTAATGCCCCGACAACGGCGGGGCGGCGCCATCATGCGCCCGGGGCTCGCGCCCCGGTGCCGTCGCACCAACTCCCCGGGGAGGGAACCCATCCCCGCCACGCGTGGGGGACTGTGCGACGTGGCCGGTGCCAGTCCCGTGACGCTGCGCCGCCTACTCCGGTACGGCTAACGCGCCGAGCCCTCGAAGGGGGCCGGCCACACCCTCGATTTGCTTTCTTGTGACCTTGCAGGGTTAGGTGGAGGCGTTAGGCCGGCGGGGCGCCATCCCTGCCACTGTTAACGGCATGGCAGCCGCCCCCGCGCGTACGAACCCACGCCGGGCGCTGTGGCAACAGCTCCGGCGCTGTGGAGCGTGCAGGAACGGGACGCCGCCTTACCTGCCACTGTGCCCCGTACGGACCGACGTCAGCAACTCCCTCGAACCCGCCTGAAGACATAACGGCCGTCCGCTGCACTCCTACCCTCGAAGCTGCCACTGTTCGGGTACAAGATACGCCATGATGGCCGGGTCGCGGCAAGGACCGTCCAGGCGGCCGCCTACTCTACAGCATAGCACACCACGCTTCCCCACGTAGCTAAATAGTGCAGCATACATGTGATTCGCTCTCTCCTTGGCCTATAAAAGGAAGACGAACCCCCCTACCGCAGGGGACGAGATAGACAAGTTAGGACGCAACGCACTACACACTTTTTCTCCAATTCTCCCACAATATCTTCAGCCACTTCACCAGGGACTTGGAAGCCACGCTTCCTCTCCCGCCTCGCTTGTAGCAGCCCCACTACAGGCATCCCGGTGCTGAGCAATATAGTGCCACGAGCACGCCACTGCTGGACGTACGGCCCCTTGGCCGGAACCAGGATAAACTCTGTGTCTCTGATTGCTTAGCATCGACCATTGAGGGATAGACCTTGGCGCTCATCACTGATTAGTGTCGGGACCACATTCCGCACCGACAGTTGGCGCCCACCGTGGGGCATCAAGCGCCTAAGGTCAATCCACCATCAACTCCCTCCATGGTGATCCGCACCGAGTATCGCGGTACTCGTTACTGCATGGGCAGCTCGGACCCCCTCCCCGCAAGTTTTGAAATCCGGTTCGGGGGCCTAAACTTTCAGGCCACGGGGAACGGCTACCTGATGCGCCTCACCAACCATGAGGAGCTCCGTGCGAGGCGCCAGGCCGGGTCCGCCTCGGTCCCCGCTGTGCGCGCCGCCACAACGCGGACGCCCGCCGGCACGGATGCGCGGGCCCGTCAACACCACGACGCCGCCGTCGCTCGGCCGGCGTTCACGCCGGGCGCGGTCCGAACGGCGGCAAGCCGAACGCGCCGCCTCTCAACACGGCGCGCGCCGTCGGCACGGCAACCACCGCCCCAGTGGAGCAGCGCACGGTCTCCGGACCGCGCTTCCCCGTTGGTCTGCGCGGCGCCACGACGGCCTACGACGCCAATGTCAACACAACGATGCGCAGGGTTCCCCCTGGACGTCACGTTTTCGTCGCCAGGGACCCTGGCGCCTCCGCGGCTGACGAGTCGTCCCTGGGCTCCCTTGACGCGTTGCCACCCGCCAACCTCCATGGGTACGCGGAATGGGACTTCTCCGGCGTTCCGGACCCGGTCATGTTCAGGCGTTTTCTTGACGCTACGGACTGCGGTTCGGTCGCTCCGACGACTCCGGCACGGGAGCTACGACCCCGCGCGGGAATGCCGCGTCGTCATTGCCAATGACCCGGCAAACGCCACCGGCGCGGTGGGCGCCGGCGACGGGGAGGTCACGCCCGCCCCGGCATCGCTCGCGCCCGGCCGGCCGGGCCGAGCACCCCTGCCGGGGGACGACGTCGACGCGCGGTGGCCCGTGCTCGCGAGCTCGAGGCCAAGCTGGCGGAGGAGTATCGAACGGTGCGGCTGCTCCGCGCCTCAATGGCTGGGGAAGCCTCCGCACGAGGCGAACGCGCACGGGAGCTGGGCAAACAGGCCCGAGACCGCATCAACACCGACTTCAACATCGACAACCCAGACAGCCCTCCGCGGGCAAGTCAGAAGCTCATTGCCGCCGCAACGTTGCTACGGGCCATGCCGGCCCCCTCGACCCCTGAGGCGCGGAACCTGCACCGCGAGGTGCAGGCTCTCATCGAGCAGGCGGCCGTCCAGCAGGCCGAAAGCTCAGCGTCACGCATTCGCCAACAGGGGGATGCACGAGGCGACGGGGCCGCACAAGGGGGCGAACCCTCGGTCCATGCAGGTGAAGCAGCGGAGCGACCCGCCAACCCTGGACGCACGCCGGCCAAGGAGCGGCTCCTTGACACGTGCAGGGCGCTGGACGGCGACGCCCGCAACGTCATCAACGCCCGGCGCACGAGCAAGGCGGATGCGCGAGCGGCGGCAGGCTACCATTCTCGACGGGGTGGACGCTACGACAGCGATGAGGACCGTTCCCCGACACCGGAGCCCCCGGGGACCCGTGTGTTCAGCCGGGAGATCTGTGCGGCGGCCTTCCCCCAACGCTTCCGCCAGCCCTCGACCATCATCAAGTACAACGGGGAGACGGATCCCCGCGTGTGGCTCAACGACTACCGCCTGGCGTGCCAGCTAGGCGGGGCCACCAACGACGAGGTCATCATCCGCAACCTGCCCCTACACCTCGGCGATTCAGCCCGGACGTGGCTCGAGCACCTGCCCGCCAGCCAGATCCACAACTGGGACAATCTGGTCCGCACGTTCGTGGGCAACTTCCAGGGCACATACGTGCGCCATGGGAATTCCTGGGACCTGCGCTCCTGCACTCAGAAGCCCGGCGAGTCACTCCGGGACTTCATACGGCGCTTCTTCAAGCGCTGTACGGAGCTCCCAAGCGTGGCGCAATCTGAGATTGTGCACGCCTTCCTCGAGGGCACCACATGCCGGGACCTCGTGCGAGAGCTGGGACGCAGCCCGCCTGCGGACTCCAACGAGTTGTTCGACATCGCCACCAGCTTGGCCTCAGGAGAAGAGGCTGTGGGGGCGATCTTTGACGGCAAGAAGGGCAAGCGCTCGGACGACGCGCCGCGAGAGGGCAGACAAGTCCAGGGAGCCCCACCGAAGGACAAGCGGGGCAAGAAAGGGAAGAAGCCGCGCCGCGAGGCGCGCGAGCAGGGGCGCGACGGCGATGATGCCGAGACCCTTGCCGTTGACCCGCTCGACGAGGCCCTCGACCGCCCCCTCGAGGTCCGGGGGTGTTTGACGACATGCTGAAAAAGCCATGTCCATACCACAAGACCCCAGTAAACCACACCCTTGAGCAATGCGACATGCTCAAGAAGTTCTATGGTCGCGCCGCCGCGAAGGACGCGGAGGCCAAGAAGGACGGAGGAGATGGCGACGCCAGCGGCTTCCCCGCCGTGGAGAACGTGTTCCTCATCTTCGGGGGACCCACCGTCGACATGTCAACCCACCAGCGCAAGCGGGAGCGGCACGAGGTCCTCGCCGCAGAGAAGGTGCCTCCCTCCTTCCTCGACTGGTCGGAGGACGCCATCACCTTCAGCCGGGAAGACCACCCGAACCGCATCCCCAACCCGGGCCAGTACCCGCTGGTGGTCGACCCGATCATTAGGAATGCGCGGTTCTCAAAAGTCTTGATGGACGGGGGCAGTAGCCTCAACATCCTCTACGCGCATACGCTGCGTCTGCTGGGGATCGGGTTGGACCAGCTGTGGCCCAGCACGACGCCGTTCCATGGCGTCGCGCCCGGCAAGCGTGTCCAGCCCCGAAAAATGTGTCTTTGGAGTGCCGCGAGGCATGCTCCTAGGATACATCATCTCCCAACGGGGCATCGAGGCCAACCCCGAGAAGGTTGCGGCCCTCGAGCGAATGGGCCCAATTCGGGACCTCAAAGGGGTGCAAAAGGTGCTGGGGTGCCTTGCCGCCTTGAGCCGCTTTATCTCACGGCTTGGCGAGAAGGGCCTACCCCTCTATCGCCTCCTCAAGAAGCACGAGCGCTTCTCTTGGACCGCCGAGGCCCAAGACGTGCTCGACAAGCTCAAGGCATCCTTGACCCATGCCCCGATCCTCACGCTGCCACAGGACGGCGAACCCCTGCAGCTCTACGTGGCCGCGACCACCCAGGTGTTCAGCGCCGTAATCGTGGTGGAGCGCACAGAGGAAGGGCACGCCCTGCTGGTCCAGCGGCCGGTCTATTACATCAGCGAAGTCTTGTCCGACACCAAGGCACGCTACCCTCAAGTCCAAAAGCTGCTGTATGCGGTGGTCCTCGCGCGGCGCAAGCTCCGCCACTACTTCGAGGCCCACCCCATCACGGTGGTCTCCTCCTTCCCGCTAGGGGGAGATCATTCGCAATCCCGGACGCGGCGGGCAGGATCGCCAAGTGGTCAGTGGAGCTGATGGGCGAGACGCTCGCCTACGCCCCGCGCAAGGCCATCAAGTCCCAGATCCTGGCGGATTTTGTCGCTGAGTGGACAAATACGCAGCTGCCACCGCCGCGCATCCAGCGAGTGGCCGGACTCGTATTTCGACGGCTCGGTGATGAAAACAGGGGCGGGCGCGGGCCTGCTCTTCGTGTCACCCCTCGGGGAGCACATGCGGTACGCGGTGCGCCTCCACTTCCCCGCGTCAAACAACATGGCCGAGTACGAGGCCCTCCTCTCGCGGCCTCAAGATCGCCATTGAGATAGGCGTCAAGCGCCTCGACGTGCGGGGGGATTCGCAGCTCGTGATTGACCAAGTCATGAAGAATGCGAGCTGCCACGATGACAAGATGGAAGCGTATTGCAAGGCCGTACGAGCCCTCGAGGACAAGTTCTACGGCATCGAGCTCAATCACGTGCCCTGCCGGTACAACGAGGAGGAGGACGAGCTGGCCAAAATCGCGTCCGGGCGGATCACCGTCCCTCCGGACGTTTTTGCCCGTGACATCACGTAGCCCTCCGTCATCTTCGAGCCTCACCCCTCGATCCACACGGAACCCTCGGGGGCTCCCTCGAATCCAGCAGGCGCGGAGCCCATGGACGAGGACCCCTCGAATGAGGCGTACGTGCTCTCCCTCCTCGAGGGGTACGGTGCCTACGAAGTTGATGCGATGGATGTCGAGCCAGCCCCTGTCAAGGCTGATTGGCGCAACAAGTACGTCGCCTGGATGGCTCGAGGGGAGCTCCCCTCAGACCGGGCCGAGGCCAGGCGCATCGCCAGGATGGCCAAGTCCTTTGCCCTCGTCGATGGCGAGCTGTACAAGCGCGCCGCCTCCGGCATCCTGCAGTGGTGCATCCCCATCCCCGAGGGGCGCGAGCTCCTGCGGGACATCAACGCGGGAATCTGCGGCCATCACGCCGCGCCCCGCACCCTCGTTGGCAACGCTTTCCGTCAAGGCTTTTACTGGCCTACCGCGGTCGCGGATGCCAGTGAGATCGTATGCACCTGCGAAGGGTGCCAGTTCTACGCCCGCAAGTCCAACCTACCTGCTCATGTCCTGCAAACCATCCCCATAACATGGCCGTTCGCCGTGTGGGGGCTGGACATCGTCGGGCCCCTGCGGAAGGCGCCCGGGGGCTTCACTCACTTGTTGGTCGCGATCGACAAGTTTTCCAAGTGGGTAGAGGTGCGCCCCATTACGAATCTCAGGGCAGAGCAAGCGGTGACGTTCTTCACCGATATCATCCATCGCTTTGGAGTGCCCAACTCCATCATCACCGACAACGGGTCCCAGTTCATGGGCAAGAAATTCCTAGAGTTCTGCGACAAGTTCCACATCCATGTGGATTGGGCAGCTGTGGCACACCCACAGACTAACGGCCAAGTAGAGCGCGCCAACGGCATGATCCTACAAGGCCTTAAGCCCAGAATTTTCGACCAGCTGAATAAATCTGGTCGGAAATGGCTCCAGGAGTTACCAGCGGTCGTGTGGAGCCTAAGGACCACACCAAGCAGAGCCACCGGGTTCACCCCGTTTTTTCTAGTCCATGGCGCGGAGGCCGTCCTCCCCACGGACATAGAGTACGGGTCACCCAGGGTTCGAGGCTACGACGAGGACGCCAACCAGCGAGCCCGCGAGGACTCACTGGACCAGCTGGACGAAGCACGCCTCGTGGCCTTGATGCACTCCGCAAGGTATCAACAGTCCCTCAGGCGCTACCAGGCACGGAAAATACGCCGGCGGGACTTCAGCGAAGGGGATCTGGTCCTAAGGCTACGCCAAGACAACCGAGGACGCCACAAGCTATCGCCTCAGTGGGAGGGACCCTACGTCGTGGTGAAAGTGCTCAAGCCCGGCACGTACAAGCTGGCGAACGAGGATGGTGAAGAACTCACCAACGCTTGGAACATCCAACAGCTACGTCGCTTCCATCCCTAGCTAGGATTTCCAAGTTTCTTGTTGTAAAGTCACGTAACCAGCACCCCAGTTGGTGACAACCATGTAAAACATCATCAGTTTAATAAAAAGGGCAACTCGGCTTTCCCCTGAAACCCAAGTTACCCTCGGGGGCTACTGCGGGGGGCATCCCCCCCCAAAATGGTCCCATTTTCACGCAAAAACGAAACAACTCATGCGCGCTAAGTTTGTTTCTACTTCGGCCTCGAGCAGAGATTCGAACAGGGCGCAGGTAGCCTAGCGGAAGGAGCGCGCGAGCCAGAGACAGCCTACGCCTCTGCGAGGATACGGCCCTTCTCACTTGCCTCCAACCCAGCAGGCCACCCACGAAAATCGAACTCCCCTAACTAAAATCTACTCAGGAAGAATGAGAAACAAAAAAGTGCAATGAGCAAAAGACATCATTTTACATTGACAAATGTTCATAGAAAAGTGACATGTTTATTTACAAAGCCACAAGGCCAGCATACTGATACATAAACAAAAAGGGCCTAGCACCCGGCTGTCTTCCGGCTGGAGGAGCGGCGGCATCAGCGGCATCCGGGAAGAGGAACTCCTCGAAGGCCTCGGCAAGCGTCCCGGCGGCATCAGCGGCGAGCGCGTCCACGCGCTCCATCGCCACCTCGTCCTCGACACCCTCGGGGACGACGTAGCCCTCCGCCAGTGCCTCGAAGTTGACCTCGTAGTGAGATCTCACCACCCCCAAGGGCCTTCTCGGACGCCGAGATGCGGCGCCCGCGCACGTGCCCGGTGACGTGGCCGCCAAGGGCGCGCGGGCGGCCGGCCGCCGAGCTCCCGCCCGTGCCTCGCCCTCCTCCACGGCCCGGCAGGTCTCGAGGGCCGCAGTGCGCAACTCCAGCAGCTCCTGCTCGGAGGAGTTGTAGGAGGTCTGCAACGCCTCGGCCCGCTCAGCCGCGTGCCCCAGCGCGGTGCGCAAGCCTGAAATTGCCCGACAAGAAGGAAGTCAGAAAGGGGTGCGAACCCTCTAAGAAAAAACCAGCAAAACAGGAGTCGAACAGCGACTTACCTTCGACTTGCTTCCTCTCCACCTCGAAGGCGCGGCGCCCGGCCTCGACCGCCTGCTCGAGGCCCTTGATGGTCTCGCCTTGCTCCTAGAGGGCCAGCTCCTGGCTCGCGCTCGTGATGCCGGAGCACCATCGGCTCGCCCTCGAGCTTGGAGAACTCGGTGTTCGGTCCTCCGGCGACACCGCGCCGCCTCGCGGCGACGCGCTCCCGCTCCGGTGTCGACCGGCGTCGGCAAGGGCGGCCGCTCCCGCCGGGAGCCACCCCTCGCCCCTTGACGGGCGGTACGCTCTGCGCAGAGCCGGTCCTCGGCGGCGGCAAGCCCCGCGACCTTGGCGTCGAGGGCGGCCTTCAAGTCGCCGGCCTCCTTGGCCCTTTGCTCGAGCGCGCGCGCCGCTCCTCGCCCTCGCGGCGCCGAGCCTACGCCCCACGGAGCGATGAGCGGAGCTCCCGGTTGTCGTTGCGGACGTCGGCCACCTCCGCCTCCCAGTTGGCCGCCAGCGTGCGCATCTTCTCCAGGTCCGAGCGCGCCTGCCGCAGCGCCTCATCCCGGTCGATGAGGGCTGTGCAGACCCGCTCGAGGCTGGAGGGATGCGCCGGGTCCTGCCTTGCGCTCTCATGGAGTTGATCGCGCAGGGCCATGGCCCGGTACGACAGCCAGCCGTCCGGGGTCCTCAGAGCGTCGGCGAGCGCGTCGAAGGCGTCGCACCGCTCCCGGAGCTGGTGGAGCTCGGCGTTCACCTGGTCAAAGGCGCCGTACTTGTCGCGGGCGCGGTGCTCGAGCTCCTGTCACCAACAAGTCAAGACCCGTAAGCATCATGCTACAAAGATAGCGCGTAGAAACGAGGAAAAAAGAGAAACAAGCAACGGCGCCCCACCTGGAAGACGCGCCACGCGGGGCCGCCGTGGATCCTCAGCGCCTCGTTCAACGCTCGGTTGAGCGCGGCGCCGTGGCTACGGAGCTCTCCCCATAGCTCCTGCTCCCCCTGGGCGTCGGCGAACACGGGCGGGTCGCCAGCGATCCCCTCTACCTGGGCGGAGTGGCCGGCGCGGGAAGACGAGGCCTCGGCGCCGTGCCCTCGGCCCCCTGCCACCATGTGGCCCTCACGAGGGCCCCCTCCCGGGACTGCGGGGAAAGCGCGGGGAAGCTCACCCACCGGTCCCACCCGGCGGCGGGGAGTCGTCGTCCGGGATCTCCACCACCACCGCCCGGGAGCCGCCGATGGGTGCCGGCCCTCGCGTCGCCTCCGCCGATGCCTCCGCCCGCGCCTCCGTAGCCGCGGGCTCCGACGCGGCGTCGCGGCCACCGCTTCCGGCCGCGCCCCCACAACCGCGGCGCCCGGCCGCCCTCCTCGGCCACCGCCGCCCGCCGCGCCTCCACCGCGGCCGGCGCGCGGACCGCGCCTCCACCACGGCCGCCGCCGTGGGTTGCGCCTACGCCACGACCGGCGCCCCGCCGCTCCTCGACGGCGGCCCGGCCGCGGCACGACGGCCGATCCGCCGGGCCGAGGCCTCGAGGCCTCGGCCCGCGCCCTGCGGCTCTCGCCCGCCGCGGCCGCCGTGTTCGCCCTCGACGAGCGCCGCCGGGTGGGAATGGACGCGTCTCGCCCTCAACACCTTGGCCGGTGCGAGGGAAGGCACGGTCGGCACCACCCGCGCCTCCCTCGACATCTCCCGCCGCGCGCGCGGGGCCCCGCCGCGCGCGGGCGCGCTTGCCGCACGCGCCCTCCGCGGCGTGCGCCGGCACCTCCGCGGCCGCGCCGCTCCCGTTGTTGATTGCCCGGCGGCGGGTGCCGATGCGCCCGCCCGGGGCGATGCGCGCCCTTGCCGCCGGAGGCCGGCTCGGGCGATGGGGGCGCGGGCTCCCACCTATCGGAGGGGCCCCCGCCCCCGGTTTCTTCCTCCTCATCCTCCTCCGAGGACGAGTACTCCTTAGTCCCCGGGGAGGGGAGAGCCACCGCGCTGCTCGCGCGGCCGGTGCTCCCTCATTCCGCCGCTCGCGGCGCTCGCGGTGCCGCCTTGCGCGCTCCCTCTTGCGCGCCGCCCGCTCCCTCTCCCGTTGCTGCGACGCCCGACCGAGCGCGCGGGAGTCAGGAGTGGGCGGAACGGATTTCGCGGCGCTCAGGCTCACCATCTGCCGGCGAAAACGTCAAAGGTGCATCAGAAACCAAGAGCATCACCAAGATCAAAAGCAGGGCCGAGAATTTTACTTACCAGCGGACCGGTGGGGAGCATCTCGAGGTCCCACGGGGACCGGTCGCCGCGCAGCATCCGAGTGTCGACGGCACTCCGTGCCCGTGTGAGCGCATACCCCCGTTCGAGGGGGCTCGGAAGCATCCGCGACCTCGCCAGCGCGACGGGGTCCGCCGCCTCCGTCATCTCAAAGATGCAGAGCGGCCTCTCCATCAGGGGCACGATCCGCCGGTGGTGGAGGAAGGCGAGGACGGTTGCCGCGGTCAGGCCGCGCGCCGCCGGTGCTCCTCGGCGTGGCCGGGGAGCGAGTCCGGCCCGCCTCCGTCCGGACCGTGGACACCCCCGTGGCCCCGGGAGTTGGGCTTCTCCCGGGAGCACCGGGCCGGTGTAGGGGGGGGAGGCGGGCTCGGCGTTGCGGAGGTAGAACCACCCCCGCTCCCGGCCGGCGTTGTTGGTCGTCATGGTACAAGGGATGTAGTCGTCCTTGTCGCGCCCGCAAAGCGAGCAACATGCCGCCGGCGCGCACCGCGCGGCGGGTCCTCCCCTCTTCCGTCGTCGGCCGCGTGAACGGCTCCGCGCGGAAGAGGTGTACCCAGAGATCCCAGTTCACTGGGATCCCTAGATACCCTTCGCAGACGCCCACGAACGTGGGCTGCTCGCGAAATCGCGTTCGGCGTGAAGTTGTGCAACTCCACGCCGTAGCGGTGGCAGAGCGCCCGCATGAAGCGGCTCACCGGCGCTGCGAAACCGCGCTCGTGGAAGCGGGTGAAGCTCACCACATAGCCATCCGGCGGGTTGGGCGCGTGGTCCCCCGCCGGCGGCACGATCCACTCCGCCGGCCGGCCCTCCTCGTTCGCCGCCAGCTGGCCGGCGGACACCAGGTCGCCGAGGGCCAGCCGGTTCACCGACGAGCGTTCCCACGCGTACGGGTCGACGATCGTGAGGGGCGAAAGCGGCGCCATGAGGAAAAGCAAGGGGTCTGAGAGCGGAGGACGGGAAGAAGAAGAAGAGCTCCAACGGCGAAGGGGCGCGGTGGCGAGAACGAAACAAAGGCAGCAGCGTGGGGGGCGAAAATGGTGAAACGCTAAGGTAAAAACTGCAGTTTTCCCTCTCCTCAGATTTATAAGCCGTGTGCGTGCTCTCCGGGGCGCACGTCCCACGTGCATTAACTGCAGGGAATCTTTTTCTCGCTGACGGGCGGGCCCCACCACGACCGCGGCGGCCACGCCACCGCAGACGGGCCATCATCATGGCGTAGAGCCGGGAGGGCCGTGGCAGGCGGTCACGTCCGCCTGCCCACGCCGCCCACTACGCGCGCGGCCGCGGCGCCTAAAAAGGCGCGCCCGCGATGCGAAACCGCAGCCTCGACTGTGGAGCATTAAATGGCCCGGTCCCTTGCCAAGCAAGGAGGACCCTCGAGCGGCACGAGCTCCTGGCTCGGGAAATCTCAACCCTCGAAAGGGTGCAGGCATGAGACAGTCGCCTCGGGGCCCGTTTGAGATAAAACAGGCACCGCAGGCACCGATGCCACGCTATTTTACTGATCAGCACCTCGAGGGCTGGCTCGCCCAGGCCCCTCAAGGATTCGCAGATGCCAGGACGGGAGCGCCTAGTCGCCATCCCACACCATTTTACTGATCAGCGCCTCGAGGGCTGGCTCGCCCAGGCCCCACAAGGATTCGCAGATGCCAGGACGGGAGCGCCTAGTCGCCATCCTGCACCATTTTACTGATCAGCGCCTTGAGGGCTGGCTCGCCCAGGCCCCTCAAGGATTCGCAGATGCCAGGACGGGAGCGCCTAGTCGCCACCCCGCACCACTTTACTGATCAGCGCCTCGAGGGCTGGCTCGCCCAGGCCCCTCGAAGGTTCGCAGATGCCAGGACGGGAGCGCCTAGCCGCCACCCCGCACCGCTTTACTGATCAGCGCCCCGAGGGCTGGCTCGCCCAGACCCCTCGAGGATTCACAGATGCAAAGACGGGACCGCCTAGGCGCCACCCCGCACGGCCCTACTGATCAGAGGTTCAAAGCCTGACCCTCGACGGGTTCGAACAGGCGCCCCAGATCACCAGATTCGGGGACGAAGAAGGCATGTGCATTCGAGCCGTTCCTCGAGCCCGCCGGCTCGAGGGTGCCCCACATGTCGTGTTCGAGAGCCAGCGAGGGCAGCTAGCCAGGGGATCCCACCGAGGGAGAGCTTCCGCGCCCTCGGTCCCTAGCGAACGGGACCGAGCCCCACCTAGCAAACCCACGCAAGCGCTTCAATGGACGTGTCTCTGGACCATGCAGCCTACCCTTATCGAACGGGGCATGGGCGTTGATGAGGACATGACACTCATGCATACGACCATGATTGGTGCATGGAATGGAGTAGAAGAAGTCCAACAAGGGTTTCCAAGTCAACAAGGAGGTCCAAGGTTGATCCGGTTTGAGTCCCCGAGGTGGAGGCCAAAAGCAATTCAAGTCCGTTTCGAGTCCCCGAGGTGGAGGCCAAAAGCAATTCAAGTTCGAGTCCAGTTCGGAGTCCAGGAGCAGTGCGCAATAAAACGGACGCCCAGGTCGCATACGGAGTAGATTTTGGACGTTCTACACATGGTTGGAAGCAGAATTTCATAGAGCTTCCAATGTCACCAGTCTCATGCCAAAATTCGTTCCGAGTCAACGGGAATTGTCGAAACAAGTTGACATCCAGAATCTGCCAAAGTGTTGTGTCGACAGTTTGGTTGGGCTTTAGGCCCAAGTTGAGGGCGCCCCTCCTAGGTCGCCCCAAACCCTAGGAAGCCCCCCTCCTCTTATACTCAGTAGCCGCCACCTTAGAAACTCGGGTTTTGCTTAAGTCATTCTGTCAAGAACAGTTTCGCCGCTCGATCGGTTTGTGAGACCCCAACTTGTGAGCTTAATCATTCATCTGCAATTTTCCAGATTGTGTTTCTTTCTTGTTCTTGCTTGTGTCTTTCAATTCTCAGGCAAGGATTAGCCCTTGTGGCGAGGTCAATCGTGCAGTGCATGGTTGATAACCAGAGGAGAAGTGGTGCTGCGATTGCGGGGTTCTAGTCGTGTTGATTGGAAGCCGGATCGTTTGTGTGACATCTCCACCAAATCGACAGCTATCTCCACCTGACGGAAGATCGGGAACCCACGTCCCCATTAGGCGTCCACTCGAACCACCCACTAACAGCTCAACGAGGAATCCGCAATCCGCGACCCGACCGATGGGGGTTGCGGAAACCTCACCCTCCGTCCCGCGGAGGGACGGCGAGGGCGCATTAAAAACAAGTCGTAGAGCTCTACCCAATCGCCTCGAACGGGCCCAGGCTCGGGGGCTCGACGCACGGCTACACCTCCTGGATTGCACCCGCCGGGGATAGTGCCAGCAGCGCGTGCGTCACCGAAGCCTGTTGCGACATTGCCGACGCCGGTTGAAACATGTACCACGCCCTCTGACCAAGTCTCGCGGTAAAACCCTACAGGAGCGCCCGCGCTCCTACAGGGCTTCGGGGGCTAGACCCGCGGGTCCGCTGACGCGGCCCCACGGAAGGCGTTAGCAAGACCAGGAGGGAAGAACGTCCTATCGGTAGGCTCCAGCATCTGCGGGAGCCTCAATGGCAAACCCACAGATGCTCGGGGGCTGCGTCGGGGGACGACCCTAGGGGTCCCCTTAAACAAACTCGCGGAATCCCCACTTAAAACCCACAACAAGCCAAAGCCAAACGCGCCTCGCTTAAGCACGCAGGTAATGGCCCACGCCACGGTGGCCCCGACGGCCCACCAGGGCAGCCCACTCAAAGATCCCCTCGAGCGAGTGCCCGCCTCGCTCGAGGGCACACACCGTCCTCGGGCGGGCTCGCCCCGTTCGAGGGGTTGCGCTTACCTCGAGCGAGGCTCGCCTCGCTCGAGGGTCCGCTCCGCCCTCGAGCAGGCTCCGCCTCGCTCGAGGGCGCCCGCACGCGCACGCCTGTTCCCGTATACGGGCATTTAATGCCCCGACAACGGCGGGGTGGCGCCATCATGCGCACGGGGCTCGCGCCCCGTGCGCGTCGCACCAACTCCCCGGGAGGGAACCCATCCCCGCCACTATGGGGGCGTGCGACGTGGTCGGTGCCGGTCCCGTGACGCGCGCGCCGCCTACTCCGTACGGCTAACGCGCCGGGCCCTCGAAGGGAGGACGGCCACACCCTCGATTTGCTTTCTTGTGACCTTGCGGGGGTTAGGTGGAGGCGTTAGGCGGCGGGGCGCCATCCCTTCCCTTTGTTAACGGCATGGCATCCGCCCCCGCGCGTACGAATCCACGCGGGCGCGCGTGCGCGCTCCGACGCGCGTGGAGCGTGCGAGAACGGGACACCGCCTTACCCGCCACCGTGCCCCATACGGACCGACGTCGACAACTCCCTCGAACCCGCCCCGAAGACATAACGGCCGTCCGCCGCACTCCTACCCTCGAAGCCGCCCTTTGTTCGGGTACAAGATACGCCATGATGGCCGGGTCGCGGCAAGGACCGTCCGGGCGGCCGCCTACTCTACGGCATAGCACACCACGCTTCCCCACGTAGCTAAATAGTGCAGCATACATGTGATTCGCTCTCTCCTTGGCCTATAAAAGGAAGACGAACCCCCCTACCGCAGGGGACGAGATAGACAAGTTAGGACGCAACGCACTACACACTTTTTCTCCAATTCTCCCACAATATCTTCAGCCACTTCACCAGGGACTTGGAAGCCACGCTTCCTCTCTCGCCTCGCTTGTAGCAGCCCCACTACAGGCATCCCGGTGCTGAGCAATATAGTGCCACGAGCACGCCACCGCTGCTCGGACGTACGTCCCCTTGGCCGGAACCAGGATAAACTCTGTGTCTCTGATTGCTTAGCATCGACCATTGAGGGATAGACCTTGGCGCTCATCACTGGTTAGTGTCGGGACCACATTCCGCACCGACAGCCGTCCTGTGTGCCTGAGCCATTCCTTGTATGTATCGATTGTTTCATTCCTAAAGTCATCCCTTAAGTCTGTGAATCATGATCCCCCATGTGCTAGTGTCAAAACAATTTAATACCTTATCCTAATAAATTTATTAAGATGTGGAAAAAATGAGTGTACCTATTTCTGGGTCTTCCTCTTTAATTTTAAGTAACCAAACCTTGTAGGAATCTAGCTGTTGATCTGTACTAGTTTCATCATTTCTTTGCTTCCCCCTCCGTTGTTTAATTGGCGTTATGCTTACAATATCCTGAAGTTGGGCCTCCTTTGACATTATCAACCTGATATAATGTTAATCTGGAATTTAATTTTGTTGAACATGGCCATGCAGCAACTACTCATGTATAAACTGGAATTTAATATGGTGGAACATGGGCATGTAGCAGCTAGTCATGTAGGACAGAGTGATTAAAGAAGTGCATAAGTAACCTGATTTCCTTTTCCTTGGCATTATCATGTAGCATTTGTTTTGCGTGCTGGGAAAAATCAATGGGCTCAATTGTAGCTACATCTACTCCGCAACGCTTCTTGTAGTATAAATAGTCCCTTGATGCAAAGCCAAACTTGTTCCTTGAAACATATCGGGTTAGGATAAGTTAGATTAACTCTATCGATTTTACATTCAATAAAATCATCATCCTCATCTCCACATCCCTTCAAGTGGAAATAAATTGTTCACATGTCATTCGTCGAAGGTTCACTGCATGTAGAACATAGGATCATTAGCACGTCCCTTCATAATGTGATCATAATAAAACTACAATTAAATCTGGTTTAATAAGGAGCTGCATGCAGGAATAAAATTGAACATATAGTTCAACCATCCGAAAAGGTACATAATTGTGGAACATATATGCTGCAACATACCTATTTTAGCATGACATAGGCCCAATTAAATTCAAGAAATTCCATTATTATGTCCTGATTATTGTAGTTGTCCCCGTAAACACAACAAATATCATGTAGTACATATTAAACTAATCGACCAGTGAAGATCAAGTTGCCTACTCGCCCTGGAATTTGGTTTTCATGAAACAGAAGGGGCAAGCCGCTACTGAAAATTAAATAAATTGAAAATACAAGTCGCCAAACTTGATTGCATACGCAGCTACTCTAGGTGAGGGCAATGATACCCTGCAATGAATGGAAAAAAACTGCATGCCGCAGAACCAAGATCTTTTTTGGCTACAACCCAAATTAAAGTGGATACCGTAACATAGGAAATACACATGCACAAGAAGAAGAACAACCAGGAGCAATGAAGGTCCGTAGCAGATTTGTTAAGTACCTCGTTTTGACGTATCGTAGTACCCCTGCTTCATCAAGGCCAGGTTCGACATCCTTGTCAACAAGTAGATGTGAGGGCAGCGCCCTTGGGCCTGAGGATGAAGGCGCAACGGATGGAGTTTCAGCGTAGCTGACGCTCCTGCGTGCGCCGGCGGATGAAGACGCACCCATCGTCTTCATGGTGTCCATCTAGGTGGTCGCGGGCGCTGTACGACGAAGCCGTCACCGTCGTTTAGGAAGCCGTCGCGGTTGCAGTACTAGCGGCGGTCGTCCCCCTCCTGACCTAACTACGGCAGATGATGAGTCGAGGAAGGGGGCGTGGTTTCAGGAGTTGATCACGCCGCGAGAGAGCCAAAAAAATAGGCCCACGACTCTGTGCGGTACGTGGGTGTTACGTGGCAGGGCGCCAAATTTTCGAGGCATCTATTCGATGCATAGGCGGGCTGGGAAAAAAAAGGAAAGCCAGACTTGGTTTATGTACGAGATGAACTATAAAGTTTCATGAATTTTTTTTTTTGCAAAATTACAAAATATGTTAGCGTGTCGAATATCATTGTCCAATTTAAATGTGGGACACGAGAAGTAGAGCGAGTTTCGTGGATGAGCTCATGCATCGTTACCTAGCTAGCTAAAAAGCATGTGGACAGGCAAATTAAGGTACACACGTACACATATGGTGTTACTAGCCTAGGTAGACACCATTGCCCGGGCACAGGTGCCTACCTACATGCACCGGTACCTATCTAGACACGCGAAGGAGGATGCATCATGTATATGAGGTGTTGACAATGAGAGCTTTGCCTGTTTAATAAGGTGGCTCAAGTAGGGAGCCAAAAAGCATGTGGACAGGCAAATTAAGGTACACACGAACACATATGGTGTTACTAGCCTAGGTTGACACCGTTGCCCGGGCACAGGTGCCTACCTACATGCACCGGTACCTTTTTAGACACACGAAGGAGGATGCATCATGTATATGAGGTGTTGATAATGAGAGCTTTGCCTGTTTATTAAGGTAGCTCAAGCAGGGAGCCAAAAAGCATGTGGACAGGCAAATTAAGGTACACACGCACACATATTGTGTTACTAGCCTAGGTTGACACCGTTGCCCGGGCACAGGTGCCTAGCTACATGCACCGGTACCTATCTAGACACGCGAAGGAGGATGCATCATGTATATGAGGTGTTGATAATGAGAGCTTTGCCTGTTTAATAAGGTGGCTCAAGTAGGGAGCCAAAAAGCATGTGGACAGGCAAATTAAGGTACACACGAACACATATGGTGTTACTAGCCTAGGTTGACACCGTTGCCCGGGCACAGGTGCCTACCTACATGCACCGGTACCTATCTAGCTACACGAAGGAGGATGCATCATGTATATGAGGTGTTGATAATGAGAGCTTTGCCTGTTTATTAAGGTGGCTCAAGCAGGGAGCCAAAAAGCATGTGGACGATCAAATTAAGGTACACACGCACACATATTGTGTTACTAGCCTAGGTTGACACCGTTGCCCGGGCACAGGTGCCTAGCTACATGCACCGGTACCTATCTAGACACGCGAAGGAGGATGCATCATGTATATGAGGTGTTGATAATGAGAGCTTTGCCTGTTTAATAAGGTGGCTCAGGTAGGGAGTCAAAAATCATGTGGACAGGCAAATTAAAGTACACACGAACACATATGGTGTTACTAGCCTAGGTTGACACCGTTGCCCGAGCACAGCTGCCTAGCTACATGAACCGGTACCTATCTAGACACGCGAAGGAGGATGCATCATGTATACGAGGTGTTGATAATGAGAGCTTTGCCTGTTTAATAAGGTGGCTTAAGTAGGGAGTCAAAAAGCATGTGGACAGGCAAAAAGTAGTTGTACAAGATTAAATGAATTAAAAAATACAATTTCGATGTACCATATTTCAATTAATAGGGTACTGTTATTTTGGAAAAATATGAATTTTAACCATTGCTTTGACATGTAGGAAAATGGGAAAAAATATGAATCGAATTTTAGAATGCTAATTAATAGGTTAAATGTTAATAAGAAAAAATGAATTTAAAAATACAAAAAATTGCTAAGGGGCTCTAGGGCCAAGCCAGACCACAACCGGGCTCAACCGGCGAGCGGGAGCCCGATTGGGCCCAGCAGGCCCACTAAGCCCCTTAGCAGATGTAGCGAGCAAGCAGTGCAGGATGTTTAGTAATTAGGAGTTCGGCATGGTGCAGACGCCTTCACTTTTAAGCAGGGTCGCGCCCTTCTTCTTCTCCGATGTGGTACTAAAGGGTGCACTTGGCCGCCGCTGCACACTTCTTGTAATCGGGCCGATAGTAGGATGTTGACGGTTAATAGTTGTATCAAAGTTCGTTTATGACTTGCAAGCGGACAAGTCTCCCGTCGTAGTCAAGGGACCCTTCTTCCCTCGAGTGGTGAACCCAAGGTATCGAATCCGTGGAACAATGTGCAACGCAAGGATTCAATCTAGTAAAGCAAGGTAAGCTATCTTATGAAGGTAAGTTGCATCTAATCTACTAACTCATAAAGAAAACGAATCTAATCTAATCTACTAAAGAGGTAGCAAGAGAAAGCAAGAGATAACCAATCTAGAGAATCTAGATCATGCTTATGTTGTAGCTCCAAACAAGATAGATGAAGATAGCAAAGCGAATCTCATTAAAAGCATCTTTAAATCGTGGCCTTCCCATCCGACTCCGAAAACATCCGCCTTTCGAGACCCCCGTTCGTCACAACGTATCCCTATTCATGCGGGGAGCTTAGGGCGAGTTCGATAGAACAAGTTGAAATCACTTGGCCGGTCCGGTATGCACCTCTAGCCACCGCGGCTACAAGAGCACCCTATGTAATCTAGCTGCAAACTAGATCGTAGAAGAAGCAAAACCAAGAAGAAAACAAAATCATCGAGAAGGCACTTGATCGCTAGAAATCGAATTCACTTACAAACTTCACCATGAATGATTACATGAACAAGATCACCACCGGGGCCCTCCCTTGATCTTGATCCTCGCTCCGAGCTCCGACGTGGTCTTCCATGCAAGGTTCCCACGTCGGCCGGGGAAACCCTAGACAACTAGCACGACCCTCATCTTCAAGTTGGTGTCCCTCAAGCTTCTCTCGCTCCTCGGCGGCGGAATACGACTTCCGTTCGCGTGGCTCTCGGTCGGGGGACTATAAATAGCCCGATTGGCGACTAGGGCAAAGGGGAACGAATTTGGGCCCTAAATGGGCACCGGGCCGACCGGATTGGGCCGGCCGGCCTGGGCCCATTTAGGCCCGGCCCACGGGCTCCTTTGCCCGAGGTCGGTTCCCTTGCTTCTGGATGTTTCCCCCTTCGCATGTAGGTCCATGTCGTCGGTTTCTCTCCGAATTGGACTCAACTCCTTGTCTTGCAAGATTCGAAGACTTTTACGGTCGGGTCCCTGGAGTCTGTCGTCTTCTCGGATCAAGTCCCCGGCTTCTTGGAGTTAATTTTGCTTCATTGCATGACTTGTTCAGGACTTCAAGGTCTTGTCATGAGGTGCTTGATGAACTTATCCCGGAAGTCTTGCTTTCAACGTTAAAACCCTGCATAAACATTAAACTCCAAAAACGACATGCACACGTGAACTTGTTATACCACGGGGGTTAGTACCAATGGATAAGGTATAAAACTCATGCCAACACCGAAGGTAAACTCATGGCTAGGTTGACGGATTTTCACCGTCAACATCTCCCCCATGCTTAAACCTTGCTCGTCCTCGAGTAAGCCTTCGATGGATATCATCATTGCCAAACAATGTTTAAACCTTGCACTTGATCATACATGAAAAAAAAACATAATGCTCTCAAAAGTTTAATTCGTTAAAGTTCCATAATGTACTAGCCTTCACCTCTACGGAGGGTAGATTCTTATTAAGCTTATCCCACAAGTATTAACATGCTCACAAAGTTTTAAATAGATCTCAGAATTTTTGAAATAAAGAACGAGATAAGAAAAGCTAAACCAAATTCACAAATTTAAATCATCTCGTGTATTGCTCATAAACTCTCATCTCACTTGTCTCTCAAGCCTATATATTCTACTCCTTTCCCTCTCATATATATGTGGTAGTCTTAATATGGAGCTTTGGGAAAGTTTAGTCCTAACAAGATTTTATAAATGAGGTGTTGTCAAAACAAGACAAGCTTCTCATGGTCTTACCGAGACTCGTCAAAAAGGTCATTGGAAAATAATGTTCAATCAAGGAGGGGAAAGAGAAAAATACACACACTTTTAGATGAGTGGACATGTGCAAATGGCAAAGAGTGATCCCGAGGCACAAAGGAAGTCCTCGTTATCGGATTGCACATGGTTGGAAGATGAGAATGGATCTTTTTAACTTGAAGCCTTGAATGCACTCTTAGAGAACCGGGGAGTTCACTTTACGCTCATATATATTTTTTTCTTTCTCATATTTCTCATTCTTTTCTTTCTTTCTTTCTTTCTTTCTTATATATATATATTTTTTTTCTTTCTTCACCTTGGAAGTCACGTACATCGCCGAATTTTTTCTTTCATCATTATTTCATTATATATATATTTTTTAAAATACTCCCTTTTTGAACTCTAAAACTGCACCGTACCTACCTCCTCCCCCATGCTTAGACGTTGCTCGTCCTCGAGCAAAGAGGCGAAAAATAAGGTAGGTACGGGATATTTTCCTTGGAGAGATACTTGAAATCTTCAACGTTGGCACCGTCTTGCGATCTTCCTTGAATTGATGATCCATTCTCAACGATAGGTTGTGGTCAAGGAGGTAATCACAAAAGATGATATTTGGTTTAAGGGTGGATATCCGGCGAGGTTTGTGAAATCTCCGATGTGGGGATACACAATGCACGGATCAAAGGCTAGCAAAAAGATAGATACGCAAAAACGGAATGACCAGCTTCTTAGTCTCGGGCCAGAGAAATCATGGCCTGCAATAACTCACTCAAAAATAAATCTTGTACACTAAGGTTTATGCACTCAAATATATATAAGGCTTTGGATAGGTTGAGCAACACACAAGTGATATTTGTGACAAGGTTAGCAATATTTTTGAGCATAAAAGACATCTTTAATCTATTCATAACTTGAGAGCACATAAAACACTATGGGTCTTTATTTTAATCATAACCTCCGCTGAAGATTAAGCTAGCATTTAGATAATTTCAGATTTGTATTTTTAAGAGAGCACTAGTTCAAACATGCATAAATCAATTACAAAGATAAACAAAGCGGCGAGCTTATAATCATATATCATCATGGCACAAACTTTGTAACTTTACCAAAGGTAAAAACTTGGTGGCGTCATTATTCATGATGAAAATAAACACTAAGACACACGCTGAAAATTAAACTAAAAACTGAAAATTAAAGCAAAGCTGAAAATACTACGCAAACATAGGCGCATACAAGCTGAAAATTAAAGAAAAGGGGGTAAAGGAAAGGTAACTAAAGCTCCTCCTCTCTCTAATCTTCCGCCCGTGGTTGATATTGATAGTCTTGGTTGTTGTACCCTTACTTGTAATAGGAATGCACCACTCCTCCTATGAATTGTCCGACGGTGCTAGGTGAAGGTGTCCAAGCACATAAGCGACGTTTGCATTTCCTTCACCCATTTGGTTTGCATTGGTTTGGATGGCTGCAATAAATTGCATGTTCCTTGCAGCGTATCCTCCAATGGTGGCTCCATTTTGTTGTGGTTGAGGAAGGTGTGCAAATGGCTCCGCAAAGGCTACTTTGGGCACCGCAAAAAAAATGGTGGGGGTATGGCCGCACCACTCCCCCATGCTTGCATTGGTACACCACCGTAGTAATTTGGCGATGCCGGAATTTCTCCGAATGGTGGAACATAATTTTGTTGTGCACCTCCTTCTTGGGCCATAGAAGATCCTTCTCCTATAATTCTTTTCTTTTATTATTTTTTTTCTTCGCCGGCACAAGAAGTCCTTCCTCTAACCGATCTTCTTCCCCTCAAGAAAAGTCTTAATCTTCAATCCGGAAGGGGCAAATTCACCTAGGCCACTTCGAAGCCTCCTCTCTCATCTTCACTTAAATATTTTCCTTTCTTCCTATATTCCTAGGGAAGTCTCGGGTAGGAGATGATTTGGGTTCCTTGTAATACCCGGTTTTAAAGAGATAGTCAACATGGAGAGGTAACACCCCGAACCAATATCTTCCGAACTCGATGTTGCTGAACAACACCACCGGTTGATCATAGGTGAGTGGGGTCTATTGGCCACTTGGCAATCAAAGCCTAGTAAAGCCAATTCAACTCCGTGTTGGTTATCTTTGTCTCTCTTGTTCTCCCAAAAATCCACTTGCACAAAAGTGACACACTTGGATAATGGGTTCCGGATAGTATTTCTTCGTTGATGGTCTCTTCCCGTGATCATACTCCAAAAACCTTCCCATGTGCCTTCATGCACATACTTGTTCCGGAGCTCCCTTTTGAAAATAGGAGACACTCGCCCATGGGTCTACGATACTAGAACATGCAATCATTTCGAACATGAAAACCAATCTAATCTATCGGGGATTGTGTTGAATGGATCCAAGGAAGCATTGAGGCCTATACTCCCTTTATGGCATGGTTGCTAGCCTTAAGCATTAAAGTATTTTCAGCACAAGATGATAGATAGATAATCCAACAAAGTATGATCACATCTCAAGATCGATTGCAACCCATGGATGAAAGGAGATTACCCCATCAAGGTGCTAGAAATAGCATCGTTGATCAAGGTTACCCTTCCGACGGTGTCTTCCTTCTTCTCCACTCGTGGGCTCCCTCCAACGGAATGAGAAACTCAGCACTCCTTCATCAAGGGTATACGCCATGGTCATGAAAATTTCCTAGGCGAATTTCTTGTGGGTGTTTGCCGACACTCCGCTAGAGAATTGCACCGGTGTCCCGTGTGAAACCCAATATGTGGAGAGCTTGGTCGTCGATGTCGACGTTCGCTACAAGCCTCTACTTAAGGCGAGCGAGCTTCTTCTCCTCCTCCGTCATGATGACATACCCCTCGGAATACCGCGGAGCATATGGAGGTGGAGCGGATGATCGTGTCAAGTGGCGAGGTTGGACGGCGGCTCCTCCATATGTTATTGAAGTTTGGTAAACCTAATAAACGAGTTTTGTGTGGCCCTCATGCCACCAAGGAGAAGAGTGTGGTTCCTCCTCGGCGATGCCGTGTCCTCCTCCATACTCCAAGGAAACTCGGAACCGAGTGCCTCCTCGAAGAGGTTGTCGATGATGGCTTAGACGACGATGATCCCTTCTTCTTCGGTGAAAAGACTTGTAGTTTTCTTCCATGATTGCAGCACTCTCCCTCACAAACAAATATCCGGGGTTTTCACCCGGTAACAAGGTACACAAATATTATTTTGGAGTCTGGACTTTGAGTGGATTAAGGATGTGATTTGTTGCACGAAACAAACGCGGTGGATGGCTAAGTCTAAGGTGATTCCGGCCTACAAACTAGAGCACATGAACAAAGAGTTGGATGAAAGACTTACCTCTCTCATCCTCTTGGCTCGGTTCTTCTCTAGTGCATGCATGTTGCTTCGTGATCGCGTACACCTTCCAAACGTTCCTTCCACTCCTTCGCTTGCATTATTGCTCCTTCCACTTGATGTTTTCGCTTGATTAACTTCCATACTCCCTTGCCTCACATGCATCCATGATATTCCTACAAAACAAAGCCTTGGCTGCCCCCCATGCTTGTACTTTGCATGTGGTTTAAATATGTTGGAGGGGCATCCCGTGATGTACCATGGTGCATGCATGGTTAGGTTAACTAGATTGCCTCCCTTTAAGGCTAAGCACTCCTCTAATTTCGAAATTTAAAAATATTTTTCAGAGCCATGCAAGAGCTCGAACATAATTTTAGAGAAGTTTTTAAACCATTAAAAACAAATGCAAGTCGAAAATATTTTTTATTACGTCGATTTCGGTCTCACCGGTATAGTTTGCCTTCATTAGTTGAGAGCAAGCTTTTCCCGGCTTGATCATGGGGGCATAGGTTTAGGTCCTAATTTTGATTAGATGAGAGAGATTTTGAATGAAATAAAATTAAGTGAGGCTTAGAAAAATTCTAATCTTAGAGAAACCAAGGATATGGATTTTTAAACTAACCAAAAATCAAGTTTCTAGGTTCACGCGAGTCCTACCACATGCTGAAATTTAAATAACATCTAGATACAAGTCGTGGCTCTACTCGTGTGTTTTTAGCATGAAAAACAAGTCAACCACAGCACCATAATGAGGGTGAAGGGTTGAGTTGGGTTCTGAATTTTTTTTTTTGGTTGTGGTTTCTCGAAAAAGAAGCAAACAATCACATAGGATGGTTCATGTAAAGGGTTTATGATCAAGCAAAATATTCAACCAAGAATTATGTCTCTAATATTGTTCAACCATTCTAAGTCTAAGGTTTTGCGTAGTAAAATTCAGAACTGAATTAAAAGGACTCGAAAAACCTGGAATCGGGTTGTCCTCCCGTAGCTTATTCTTGACTCGACGAAACGGGTTGCCTCCCGCCTAGCGCTTCGTTTATAGTCCATGGCTAGACTTCTTCACTTGATTACTCCGGATCAACGCTCTTTGTGGGCGTTGCAATCTTGGGTACCCACTTTGGCTTAGTCAATTTTTTTGGTCTTCACGGCCGGCTTTGTCCTTTGGTCTTGACGGATGCAACATCTTCCTTGTGGCTCGGCATCTCGAACTCCGGTCCTTCGGTCGTGATCTTCATGGTCTCTAGTGTGATCCTTCATCTCTCCCGAATGAGTTTGAGTAGCCTTTCGCCATCTTGGGACCTTGGAGTTGTCTCGGATATTCTTCTTTGTCACCAATCGGTTGTCCGGCAAGTTGTCCCACTTGCGTCTCTAACATCTTCATCACGATGAACACCCCGCATGTGGATCTTGCCTTGGTAGCCTTTAGGTGTTGAGCTTCTTTCTCCGTCTCCATCTTCTCCATCCTCGTTGATCTTGAACGGCCTTCCGGCGTCTTGACTTGGAGGGGGTGATTCCCTTGGAGATTTTGATGGTCCTTCGAGCTTGTGTTGCACGTCACCTTTGCCTGTAAAGTTTTCCTGGATCATCCACAAAAAAGGTTGGGTTTCTTGGAGAGGTAGCCAACCATCTCCGGTTAGGGTTAGTGATAAAACAAAAATCTAAACATAAGAACTAGGGTTAATCAAAATTAGATTAGATTTTCTTTTTGAGGATGATCAAACATAAGAGATGCAAAAGAAAATCAAAAGAAAAACTGAAAGATAAGCGATACTAGATCGGATCTTGATTGCTTGTTCCCCGACAACGGCGCCAGAAAAAGGGGCTTGTTGACGGTTAATAGTTGTATTAAAGTTCGTTTAGACTTGCAAGCGGACAAGTCTCCCGTCGTAGTCAAGGGACCCTTCTTCCCTCGAGTGGTGAACCCAAGGTATCGAATCCGTGGAACAATGTGCAACGCAAGGATTCAATCTAGTAAAGCAAGGTAAGCTATCTTATGAAGGTAAGTTGCATCTAATCTACTAACTCATAAAGAAAACGAATCTAATCTAATCTACTAAAGAGGTAGCAAGAGAAAGCAAGAGATAACCAATCTAGAGAATCTAGATCATGCTTATGTTGTAGCTCCAAACAAGATAGATGAAGATAGCGAAGCGAATCTCATTAAAAGCATCTTTAAATCGTGGCCTTCCCATCCGACTCCGAAAACATCCGCCTTTCGAGACCCCCGTTCTGTCACAACGTATCCCTATTCATGCGGGGAGCTTAGGGCGAGTTCGATAGAACAAGTTGAAATCACTTGGCCGGTCCGGTATGCACCTCTAGCCACCGCGGCTACAAGAGCACCCTATGTAATCTAGCTGCAAACTAGATCGTAGAAGAAGCAAAACCAAGAAGAAAACAAAATCATCGAGAAGGCACTTGATCGCTAGAAATCGAATTCACTTACAAACTTCACCATGAATGATTACATGAACAAGATCACCACCGGGCCCTCCCTTGATCTTGATCCTCGCTCCGGAGCTCCGACGTGGTCTTCCATGCAAGGTTCCCACGTCGGCCAGGGAAACCCTAGACAACTAGCACGACCCTCATCTTCAAGTTGGTGTCCCTCAAGCTTCTCTCGCTCCTCGGCGGCGGAATACGACTTCCGTTCTGCGTGGCTCTCGGTCAGGGGACTATAAATAGCCCGATTGGCGACTAGGGCAAAGGAGGACGAATTTGGGCCCTAAATGGGCTCGGGCCGACCGGATCCGGGGCCGGCCGGCCCGGGCCCATTTAGGCCCGGCCCACGGGCTCCTTTGCCCGAGGTCGGTTCCCTTGCTTCCTCGGATGTTTCCCCCTTCGCATGTAGGTCCATGTCGTCGGTTTCTCTCCGAATTGGACTCAACTCCTTGTCTTGCAAGATTCGACGCACTTTTCCGGTCGGGTCCCCGGAGTCCGTCGTCTTCTCGGATCAAGTCCCCGGCTTCTTGGAGTTAATTTTGCTTCATTGCATGACTTGTTCGGGGCTTCAAGGTCTTGTCATGAGGTGCTTGATGAACTTATCCCGAAGTCTTGCTTTCAACGTTAAAACCCCGCATAAACATTAAACTCCAAAACCGACATGCACACGTGAACTTGTTATACCACGGGGGTTAGTACCAATGGATAAGGTATAAAACTCATGCCAACACCGAAGGTAAACTCATGGCTAGGTTGACGGATTTTCACCGTCAACATAGGATATCTAAATGGGCCAGCCCGTTATGTATATATAGGTAGCACCGGCACCCCCTCACTTTTCCCCGACCCCCGTTGACCCCAATGGTTCCCCACCTCCCCTCGGTTCCCCACGTCCCCTCGGTGGCTCCGACGGTTCTCCTTCGCCATGGCGAGCGGCGGGAGGGGCCGCGGCCGGGGCCTCGCGAGCGGCGGCGCGGGCGGAAGGCGGGGGCGCCATCGCGGGATCGAGCGGCGGAGCGAGGGAGGAGGGGCCGCATCGAGGGATCTAGTCGCGGCGGCGTGAGTGGTCGGAGGGGCGCCGTCGACGGATGCTGCGGCGACGGAGGATGGAGGAGGGGCCACAATGCCGCGACGCAGTTGCGCGATGCACGCGGGCAATTCAAGGCTCCTACACCGACGCGCTCCCCAACCTCGTCTTCCTACTGTGGCTACGGCGGGAACCCTACCTCGTCGATCTCCGGTTCATACGACGCCGGGACCTCATCCTCGTCGTCCGACGGGCCGCATCGCGAGGTGGCACCGTCGGGTAAGGGGAAGGAGGTCATAGTAGGGTACAAGCGCACGCGCCGTGAAGTTAGGTAAACTGGCATCTCCGGTTTTTCATTTTTCTCCACTTGAGCTGCTGAATTTGGTTGCTTATTTCCGTGTGGTTGCTTGTGGAATGCAGGGTAGCAATAATTTGGGTGCTTATTTCCATGTGGTTGCTTGTGGAATGTTGGGTACTAGTCGTACCAGTAGTTTGCTAGTCGTGAATTTAGAATTTCTAGCATACCAAGACTGATGTAGGATGTTTTAGTGGATTAAACCATAGTAGAATATGGAATTGACCACCTATGACTGAAATTTGAAATTCGAGGTTAGTTGTGGGAGGTCTGAACTGAGAATGGACGATCTGACATTCTCATGACCTTTGCATAAGTAGACAGTGGATGGTGACACTCATTAAAAATGGATGCACTTATATTAATCATGCTAGTATATAATATAACTTATGAGGTAGGGTTCAATGCATCAGATGCCAATTGTACCAGTACATTCTTTGACATTGAATTGGTGCACATCAGATCCCAAATTGTATCAGATGCTGGTTGTGTGTATATATATCATGAACACACATTTTTCATATGTTGATTTTTTCTTACAAAGCATACATCTGATTTATGACCTTCATAGTTGTGTGTGTTATTTGTTGAGCCTCATCTGTTGACATTACAGTTGTATGCAAACTCAATTTCGACATAACTTTTCCACGTGTAGCGTTGCTAAATACTCAAGTCTGATATGGTTGTCAGGGGACAAGTAATTAAGATAGCTTCCATTTCTGGTTATTTCGTTTCTCGCTTTGTAGTGTATCTAGTTGCACGTCCGTAAGGGGACAAGTAAGATACTGGCTCCATTGACTAGTGCATGTTTCATCTAGTTACCTGGCTGTAAAAGATAATTATGTGAAAGTGCTTTCTACATTTGTATGTAGTAGCTGCGATTGGAACCAGGACAAAGTGGTCGGCAAGTCTGTGAGTAAGGTGCAAATCATCATTCCTGACTCGGATGATGAAGAACCCAACAGCAACAAACCGTCGCCCTTACCCAAACAGACAGATGCGGGATCATCGAAAACAAAGGTGACTACTATAAATAAATTAACCTTGTACATTGATGATCTGAGTCATTTCATGTTAATAACTTAATCTTGTTGACTGCTGCAGAAGGTGACCTTGCGCCAGCAGGTTGAGCAGCTGAAGGATCGCTACGACGATATGCGTGAGCAGATTGAGAGCCTAGCCCTGCAAGTTGATGGAGCTGAGGAAGCCATGGAAATGACCCTGGAGGAGTTCATGGACAGTGTCGCTAGCAAGTTAGAAGCCATGGATAAGAAGATCTCGAAGCTTTACGCCAAAGTCAGTCGCAAGTAGTACTAAATGCTTAGTACTTTGCATCACCAGTACCTAGGTTAAGTATGGTGGTGTCTTTTGCCATGGACTAAGTGTGGCTACTTGTAATTAGTGCCAAGATCTAAGTAATGACTCTAGTCGAACTTCAATAAGCAAGTTGTAGCAAGATACTTAATCTACGTATGGTTGTGTCTTGTTCACATATAGTTGTGTGTTGTTTATATCATCCATGCATTTATGTCTCTTACGTCCATCCTTTTCATTGCATTAGACCTACACCTTGTTAGCTTATTCATTTGTGTTTCCCCTCCTTATGCAAGAATTCAATCACAAGCAAACCTGCTCCACCCTAATAGCAAGGACGACTAGTGAAAGTACAAAACTGAAAAGCGCCATAAAGTTGAGGAAACTGCTAAGTAGAGCAATCTTGAAGGGACTACATAATCTGGTCCAAACTAAAATAAAAATGAAATTACTACATATATGATCTCAGTTATGTAAAAAGCTCATCTTCCTCGCCCTGGCCTAAAGTGTTCACAGGTGCAACATGCCCGTCATTGACGTAGGTATCATCACTATCATCATAATCATCAGGTATGTCATCTAAATCAGGTTCTGGCACAGGTACAGCAGTTTGAATTATGGTGGCATCTCCGGTCAGTCCGTCAAGGTCATTCCTTATCCAATTTGTCAACTCACTAATTTGGCTGACCATGACCATGTCCTCCACACCTACATCGACTGAGTCAATGTCAATATGTCCCTGCTGTTCAATATCTCCTTGTTGCGGCATGGCAAACAAGGTCCTAGGCTTCATTCTAACAACACTTGCTCCGGCTAGGTTTATGTGCACATTTCACATAAAAAACCTGTTCCACTTGAGTCCCCAGAACGTAAGGCTCATCCATATATTGACGGCGACTTGTTTCAATATCTATAATCCCATATTCATCTCTAATGTACCCTTTACTTTTACTCTTGTTACTCTTCGATGCGTCAGGAACATCAAACCAATCACACTCAAACAATATGACCTCTTTTTCACCAGGGAAATCTAGTGCGATTACCTTCTGAAGGACACCGTACCAATCCATATTGCTCTCTTTTTCATCGACTTCACTACAACTCCGGAATTTTGTGTATTGTAGTTAGCCTCTACGATGGCCGTTCGGAAAAAGAAATCATGAATCACACATCCGTTGAAAACCCGAGCCACATAATGAGGACCCCGTGAAAGGTCATATAGCTCTTCACCGATCTTCTCGTTCTTCATAAAGGACCTTAGCTCAACGTTCAAGAGAAAAAAAATTACGAAACTGAAATTTTTTTAAAGTGGAGTACTTGCAAAATGTTTTTGTCATGTATGTTATAACATTACTCACCTTACGTTCAAACCATCCAACAAAGTGCTCCTTGTGACGCTTCTCAACACCTTGTGCACTAGTTTTTTTTGTGGACCGGGAGCGTCCCGATGGTCAATGGATGACCGCTCCTTAGTGATGAGTGATTGACAACGGGTGTTGGACCGACTCTTGGCTTAGTGCGCGAGGTGTAGGGGCTGCGGCCTAGTTCGTGTTGTTGCAGGTGAAGAACGGGCGCGAAAGGTCTTCAGCCTTGAGGGGCCTCCGGGAGATGGAGAGACAAGTAGGCTCGGTTCGAGGGACCCGGTGGACAGCGGGACTGGGTGCGGGTCACATGGTGGCGACACAAGCAAGACAAAGTCATGGACAAGTGAGCCGGTGCACGGTGGCGGTCAAGTCAAGTGGTTTGGCGGGAGGCCGGATCGGGCACGCGGGGTTTGGTGGTTTGCCCACAAAACCATCGGCGGACGGTTTCTTGGTTTGGGCCTCAAAACCAAGTCCGAGGGCCCAACACGACGGAGACGGGATCCGGGCGTGTCGGGAAGCTTCGAAGCGGAGGACACGCGGCGGGATCGCATGGCTTGCGTCGGGAGGACGCGGGGGTGCGGCAAAGGCGTGGCCGTCCGATGGGAAGACCCACAAACATTACCAAAATGCCCCTACGTGGGTTGTATCGCCGGTAGTTAAGTTAGGGGTAGTCGAGTCATTTACCACTCCCGGCGGGACTCGATATATAAGCCATGAGTGTGTGTTGATGGCTCTCTCTCTCCGCGACTTAGGGTTTCATTTGCTCCCTCCTCTTTCTCATTTTCGTAGCCATTTTCCTTCCTATTTTCTCTAGGCTAGCATGAGAGCTTCATGTGAGATTTGTTGAGAGGGATGGATGCTAGGGCGGCATGCTAGACCTTGTGAATCTTTCTGTTTTGTATAGAAGATTCGGGGTTGTTTTTCGTGGCTTTTTGTGCTTATTTTCGTGCCTTTGTTCCCGGTGTGATTCCGCGAATTTGAGTGAGTTTCTTTCCGGATTTCTTTGAGGGAAACATGGATAGATGTCTTGTGCATCTTTGTGCTTGATCTTGTGCCCTCAAACGCCGGAAACTACTTCGATTCGTGAGTTTTCGTTCGGTGCTCTAGCTTTTGGTGGTGCTCAAAGGATTCGCGATTCCCGGTGATTTAGGGAGTTAGGAGGCAAGATTTTTGGGCTATAGCATCCTTGTGTGACGCTTTTCAAGTACCGAAGTCCTTGTCTCCACGGCTTCAACCGTTTGGGAAATCCGATGATGATTTGGGGGAGTTGACTTACGAGGTCGGGCGTTTTTACTCGCTCTGTCCGAGCCTCGCGGACGGTCCGCGCCCTCCCGGCGGACGGTCCGCGCCGCTCGAGTTCGTCCCGAGTTCTTCGTGTTCTTGCTCGTCCTTTGTTTCGATCCGTCGTGTTTTTGGCTTTTGGTTGGACGGAGTTTCGGACGGTCCGCGGTGTCGGGCGGACGGTCCGCGGGGTGCTTGGCGGACGGTCCGCGTGCTCCCCGCGGACGGTCCGTGGCACGGGGGTGTCTTTGGGTCGTTCGTGTAAATTAACGGACGGTCCGCGGCTAAGGCCGGACGGTCCGCGGCTCGGGTGCGGACGGTCCGCGATACCCGGCCGGACGGTCCGCGCGGCTCTTGCGGACGGTCCGCCCCCTCTGCGCGGACGGTCCGCCGCAGCCTCGTGTGCTTTGCTTCTTGGTTCGATTCCCTCCTCCCTTTCTAGTGCTTCCGCGTGTGCTTTGAGGAATCGTTCCTAAGGCTAGAGGTTGATCCATGACCTCGTGGTCTTGGCGATTGGTGCGTGATTCGATCCATCGCTTGTGTGTGACCGGGATTTGAGTAGGACATAGGCCGGGTTCTTTGGGAAGAACTTTTACGGCTCCTATTCACTCCCCCCCCTCCTCTAGTCGCCATCCGATCCTTCAATTTTCAACACCACCTTATGCTCACTATGATTTTAAATTGAAAACAATATTACTATACAACGAACTATAAACTATTTAAGAACAAAAAAAAGTTTGCGCAGCTTACTTGATCCAAGACACTGCCTCATCACAGTTTGCCAAAATATAGTGGCGCATCCTCAACATTTCAGATTTAGGAAGATGTCGTAATTTGCAGCCTTTCTTACTGTAGTCGATGCTGCCAAGTATGTTAGAACTAGCCGGTGGTTCATTTGCCACGCTCCCCTCATGGCGCATTGGCCTATCCAGGCTTCGTTTCAATGTCTTCTACAAAGCGGTAGCGAATGTCATGCACTCCTCTAAGATATATCCCTCTGCTATCGAACCTTCTGGATGTGCCTTGTTCCTAACATATCCTTTAAGTGTACGTAGATACCTCTCGATTGGATACATCCATCGATAACAGACTGGTCCACCAGATGTAGCCTCCTCAGCTAAATGAACCGGCAAATGGATCATAATGTCAAAGAATGCTGGTGGAAATATCATCTCAAGCTTACATAAAGTCTCTGCAATTGAAGAGCTTAATTTATCCATGTCAGTTTGCACAAGCTCCTTTGAACACGATGCATTGAAAAACCTACTAAGCTCAACCAATGGTCCGACAACGACTTCAGGCAAGATATGCCTAGCAACTAAGGGTAACAATTTCTGCAATATAACATGATAGTCATGTGATTTTAGTCCAGAAACCTTGCACCCATTCACATCCGCACACCTCTTAATATTAGACGTGTAACCATCAGGCATCCTCACTCCTTGTAAGAATGTGCATAACATCTTCTTTTGGTCCCTGCCTAAGGAGTACAATGATGGAGGCAAAGTATACTTTCCATTCTCCACCACTGGATGCTGGTCCTGCCGTATCCCAAGATTTTGCATGTCAAGCCGCGCCTTTTCACTATCCTTGCTCTTACCATCTATGTGAAGCAACGTCCCAATAATGCTTTCACAAATATTCTTCTCAATGTGCATAACATCCAAGTTATGTCTTACAAGCAAAATTTTCCAGTACGGAAGCTGAAAAAATATACTCTTCTTCCTCCAGTTGTGCCACCTATTGTCTTCTTCACGTTGCTTCCTCTTATTTGATGTTGTCCCAAATATTGGTTTATCAAAACTTTCAAACTGCTGCAGAACCTGATCACCAGTCAGTGGCACAGGTGCCGCCCTCATCTCTGTCATGTTGTTGAAGCTGCCTTTGCTCTCCGCGCCACCTATGGTTCGAGGGAGAAATCGACGATGACCCATATAACAATGCTTTGACCCAAATTTCAACCATAAGTACTCCGTATCTTTGTGGCAGTATGGACATGCAAATTTTCCTTTAGTACTCCAACCAGATAGCATGGCATAGGCAGGGAAGTCATTAATGGTCCACAACAAAAGTGCCCGAAGAGTAAAATTTTCCTTCTTATTCTCATCCCATGTTTTCACACCTATCACCCATAGCTCAATCAACCCATCAATTAGAGGTTGCAAATAGACATCAATATTCATTCCAGGTGATTTTGGCCCAGGTATCAGCATAGACATCATCCAATAGGGTTGCTTCAAACACAACCAAGGAGGCAAGTTGTAAGGGATTAGGATGACAGGCCATGTAGTATATGCAACATTCAACATCCCAAACGGATTAAAGCCATCGACTGCAAGACCAAGTCGGATGTTGCGAGGGTCATCAACAAAATCCTTATAGTACTCCTTATTCACATGCTTCCATGCCAATGAGTCCGTCGGGTGACGCATTTTCCCATCATTTACTAGTTCTTCCTCATGCCAACGCATCGGCTTTGATGTCGATGCTCTCATATACAATCTTTGCAAGCGAGGAATAAGTGGAAAATAACGAAGGATCTTACGTGGAAAATGCTTTTGCTTCTTTCCACTTTCACTGTCAACAAGATCATCCTTTTCAGTACCCCTGTCTCTTTCCACCTAGATTCATCACATGTTGGGCACTTATCCAAATTAGCATAATTCCCACGAAATAACGCACGATCATTAACACGAGCATGAATCTTGTCATAATGCGAGCCAAGATCTCGAATAACCCTCTCCACTTTGTCCAAGGAAGTTGGCAGACAATGTCCATCAGGAAGCACAAGCAAGAACAACCGAAGTATGCGTTCTAAACTTTTGTTACTAATACCATCCATGCATTTAATCTGAAATAGCATGACAATGAAAGAAATCTTTGTAACCTCTTTGCAGCCCGGATACAACTCCTTTTTTGCCTCATCTAGTAACCTGAAAAGTTTCTTTGCAGTCGCATTTTTCTCTTCCTCTTCTCTTCCTGTGACTTGTCCATGTATAACACCTCTAATCAGTGAAGAAATTAATTCATTGGAACTCTCAGCATGATTTAGTGCAGTGCCATCGTCGTCGTTATCGTTCTCAACTAATGCAGGCTCACAATTACCTTCTCCTTGAATAAAACTATCATCAAAACCTCTCAATGCCACGTGAGTTCGACCCTCCTTTTCACTTCGATAAGACATGCAGCGGCAACGAGTACATGGACAGGGAGTTGTTTCTTCACTTGATCTTCCACCAAAAACACTATGTAAAAAGTTCTTGAATCCTGCCTGCCATTCACAAGTATACCTAGACATCCGTATCCAACTCCTATCTTCATTTGACATTCTTCCCGGTATCCCTACATTGAACATGAATCCATAGAATAAATACCTACTACTTCCTTCACGCATTAAAAAAACTACTACTATCAACCTAACATTAGAAATTGACAATCTAATTGTTATGCTTTTGAAGCTCTATACAAATTTAAACTTGGAACTAGTTCACCAGCATGAAAGACAATTAAAACTTGTTGTTTATTGTTAAAAAAGAACTGTTGTCTGCTCACCTTTGTTCGAAGGCAGTGCCGAGGGGCGGGGGGTGGGGTGGCGGGGGCGCGGGGTGGGCGTACCAACCGAGGACGGGGAGCGGAAGGAGGGGGGACGTATTTGCCACCGCGCCGCCGGCCGCAAATCCGTCGCCGTCGCCCCTCGCCCGGAGGAGCGCGCACCGCCGCGCCGGCCTCACGAGGGGCGTGGCCGACGAGACGAACGAGGAGCTCGCCACGCAAGGAAGGGAGTCGGCCTTTTTTTTCCTTTCCCAAGTTTTTTCCCCTCTCCCTCAACCGCCGGTGGGGGCGGGCCTATACGGTTTTTAATTTTTAATTTTGTTAATACAAAGTAGTTCAACTAGCTTATTTTTCTATCTTCATAAGTGAGATGGGCTAATGAATTTTTTATCGCAACCAAAAAAAGACTAATAAATTAACAAAATTTGTCGTGGCAATAGAAGCTAATTGGTGCAACGATTTGTTTTCTGGATGCAACAGTCACATGACCTATCGCAACCAAGTTTAAGTTTTTGGCAACGTAAATTCATCGTGGTTGAAAGCTGGCATTATCGCAACCAACTATATATTCATGGCAACATACAAACATCAAATGCAATGAAGAATTTTTTCGATGCAACAGCCACATCAGCTATCGCAACAAATTTTACACTCTAGACAACGTAATTTCATCGTGGCCATAGGCATGTATTATCGCAACCAAATAAATATTCGTGGCAACAAACACATACCTATCGCAACATTAAATTGATACTATTGCAATGCACAAGTAGTTGTGGCAATAGGTACCATTTAAGGCAACCACCCGTTTCACCGTGGCATTAGCACCAACCTGTTGCAACAACTGTTTCAACAAACGCAACCCACATGTTTTGGTTGCCATAACATCCAGATATCGCAACCAATAAAAAAGTTGGTTGCTATAAAACAACCTATTGCAACCAAATACGTGGTGTTGCAAAAACATTTGGTGCTCTAAGGGTCAATTCCTAGTAGTGCGAACGGATTGGCTCCGGGTCTTGGATTTCTGGCGACCTCACAACAATGTCCATGCTTGACTCCGGGAGTGCGTCATCGTGCACCTCTTCCGTGGTCTCAGGGGCTATGGGTGCCTCTCTTCCGGTAGCCACTCCCCCCCGCACTTCGGCTTCCGGCACGAAGCCTCCAACTGGCATGACTTCAGGGATTGTGGTTCCCTCGACTTGTGCTCCTGTCAGCACAGCGCACACAATGTCAGTATCTGGGGGCTACGACTACTACATGGGGTAGACGGCATCACCGCAGTCTACGTACCTTCCACTATGGTGGCTTCCGGCGACGTAGCCTCTGCACCCTGAGCAATGGTCTCAGCCTGAGGAAGTGTTGCAGACTCCTCAACAGCTGGCGACGGGTCTTCTTCACCAGCTGCTGCACTGGGTTCTTCTCCCTCCCAGGACAGATTAGTGGATTTTCTGCACAACATAAATTCGGTGATCAGCTAAGTAAGATTACCAACCTACATGTACTACTCGAAGATAGACTTCACTTACAAGTTGGACCGGACAACAGTCACGGTCGGAGCGCCAAATGAACTGGCGATATCAACAAGCCCGGCTTCCGCGGTCGCCTCTTCTTCAACATGGGAGACTACTGGCTCCACGGCTTCAATAGTCGCAGAGGGCTCTGGCCTCCTCTCCTCAGTCGACGCCCGTGGCTCGCCGGCACCATCCGCCTGTTGTGTCGACTCCGGCACGACTTCTTCTACGGTGGGGGCTGGACTGAGGCTCCTCTCAGTGGGCCCACCCACCATGTCCCAGTTGTCTTCTTCCCCCCTGATCCACGGGGTCGGATGATGGAATGTCCTGCGAAAACTCCAACTGTCAGCATGCAATGCTTCAAGACAAGTACTCGGCTACTCTACTCGAGAAACTCACCTCGTGGGCGGTCGTCTCCGTCACCTTCATCTTCTTGGCGATGCGCTTCCATGCCACATTACGCGGCCTTCATGGCGGCGCAGGAAGGCTTGCCTCCAAGCTGGTCGGTGGATCATCAACAAGGGGTACATGGGGTAGTCCAGGTCAGCTGAACCTGGACGGAAGCTGAAATCACTCCTGGAGCGTTTCCCCATCCTCCTCGTCGGATGTGTCTTCAATAGTGACGATGTCGTCACCCTCACCGACTTCGTGGTGTTCCTTCACCTTGCTCTGCCCCTCCTCCGGAACATTTTCAAGCCGAGGCGGGGGAGTCAGGTCAGAGACATACTTGGCGATGTCGTCCTGTATAACGCAACTTGGGTGAGCACGACTACTCTAGGACAATCAGTACTCAGAGGAAGAAGCGACAACTACGTACCTTGTTCGGCGGACGAGCCGCGGAGTACTCGGGGACTCGGCATGGAGTGTACGGTGGCATATCCTTGAATATCTTGCCCAGCCTCTCGACAATGTCATCATCGTCGACTTCGTTGTCGGGCATCCTTGACGTCTCTTCGTCGCCTGTGTACTGGTACCCGAGGGTGTCGCGAGCCATCAGTGGCTGCACCCTCCTCTTCATGAAGCTGAAGGCCACATGCTCGCCCCTCAGTCTGGCCTCTCTCAAGGCCTTAATCTTCTGCATCAACTCGGGTAGTTGGATACCCTCTTACATCATCGGTTCCGTGTTCCACCATGCCCGATGCTTTGGTTGTTTCCCACTCGGCTTCGACAGCTCTGGGTGGTGGTTAGTGATATAAAACCATTTAGTCTTCCAGTCTTGGTTCGAATCAATGAGCTTGTATGACAAGTAATGGTCGGCCGCATCTTCTCGCAACTGAATGCCAGCCCCTCCGACTACTCGTGGGTCGTTGGCGCTTGGCTGCAGCTTCACACGGGAAAGCTTTCGAAACAAGATCCAGTGGGCTTGATTCCCACGATGCTTCACAGAAGTGCACGAAGACAAAGACGTGAAAAATACCATTGGGGTTCAAGTTCAAGTACTCGATACCGTAGTACTTGAGAAGACCCTTGAAGAAATCCGAGGTCGGGAGTGCTAGTCCGCGCTCCACGAACCTGGCGAACATGGGGACTTCGTCGGGATTCTTCTCCATGGGGTACGGGTCGCCCGCGGCGGCGCGCCACATATCCATCTCCTTCTCCTGAAGGAACTCGCTATTCACCAGGGCCAGCAGATCTTCGGTCTTCATCTTGGATTTCTTCCACTCCTTGGCTAGATTGGGATGCAGGGGAGAAGTTGGCGGCGACGACCCCTGAGCAGATCCATCCACTTCACTTCGGGACCTCTTCTTTCCGGCACCAGTCTTTGAGCCCTTGGATGCGGACGGCTTCATCCTCCAAGTGCACGGGGTCTTCACTCGCATTCGCTCGGGGGCTACGCTGGTGGCAAGCGGTGGCGGCGCACGTGGACTTTCAAACTAAGGCGCAGCAGCAGAAGCAACAGTGGCTGTGGACTTGGCTAGATCTATTCTAGTGGCTGCTATCGCGGGGAATGAAAAAACCCTAAGGGTTTCGACGTCTATTTATAAGCCAACCAGCGGCTGAACGGATAAGCTCCAGTGGGTGACTCAGCGGCGGGGGCCTGACCCTTCACCTTCCAGTACCCGATGCGCTCCATCTTGGGGGCTCAGCTACATCTGCTAGATTTCCTAGGCAACGACAAGACTCAAGAGCCACTCAGGACACATTCTACAATCAAGATGACCCTTCAATTCGAGAGGAAGTACTCGACTCAAGGCTCGGGGGCTCCGTGCCACGTGTCCTTCGGTTTTTTCTCCGGATTTTACGGGATAATCTTGGCAGAACTTCAGATTGACCCTCATCTTGAATCTACGATTTGACCTAAGGCTCGGGGGCTACATTCCATATGGAATGCGATTCTTCGAATCGCATTTTCCATATGGTTTCTTCTTCAAGATAGTGCGAGTACTATTGAAGACCTTCCAGAGAAGAACTCGAGGACGCTTGGGACTACTCGAGAAGACTTCAAGACTACTCAAGGATCAGCTGGAGTACCTTCCAACCTCGGGATGCTTCAAGTATTCTTGAGGACTTTCAACTTGTAGTACTCGGGGACACTTGAGGACTACTCATCAAGGTCGTCAAGATTACTCGAAACTATCCTGCTCGACTACAAAGTACTCGGGGGCTTGTCGTATGGACCTCCCTGGGCCCACTACCTCGGTGGGTACCAGGACCGACTACTCAGTGGGCCCTTGGGACTACTCGACTTGGGCTACACAACACCTGTTGGTGTGAAGCGCAAGGACCTCGGTGGAGAAGTACTCGGATAGGAAGCTATGCTTGTCCTGTACCATGTAGAGAACTCCTAGACGTACACAACTAGTACTCTCTCCCCAAACCGACTTGTAACCCTGCCTCCCGGGCTATATAAGGCGAGGCATGGACCTTTACCTCTCTCATACACATCATCTTCTAAACACACCCAATCAATCCAGAGCTACACAGCATACAGGACGTAGGGTATTACGCACCTTGCGGCCCGAACTTGTCTAAATTGTGTGTCACGTGTCTCTTCCGTCGAGTTACTGATCACGGAGAGGCCACATTCATCTACCTCGGGTACTCCCCTTAGTAGGTTGCTGGTCTAAAACACCGACACGGCTGCCTTCGAGGTTGACGACGATGCTGAGGAGGACGAGGAGTCCACGGTGTGCCACACCCTCGAGCGCGGATTGACGTGGGTGCATCGCGCATTCGACGAGCTGATCCTTCCCACGGTGTCGGTAAGGTTTCTCTGCATGATGACCCGCCTTTGATTCCTTCTCTTTTCCGAGATGTGAAGCTTACATTTTCCTTGTCCGGAACAGACACTCGTGGTGTGTGGTCGGAGGAGAGTGCGTGCGGTCAACGAGCTCCGCGCGGAGCAGGCCCAGTTGGAGATGTAGCTGGTGGTGGCTCGAGGGCCGCTGCCGCAGCGATGGCGAGCGAGGCGACGACATGGACAACTCTTAAAGCCGTCAAACAGTCCGTGGAAGACCGCACCACAGCCGCTAAGTCTACCGCCGCCACAGCCGCTCAGTCTACCGCCGCCACAGCCGCGACGGAGCGATGCCTTGGCGATGAGGTTGGCTCTCGCCGAGGCTGAGATCGAGAAGCTGCATGATATCGTGGCGTCTACCACTGAAGCTGCCAAGAGGGCCACCGCCGCCGCCGCTGCCGAGGCTACCACCCGGGACGCCGCCCAGGCCGCAGCTCAGGAGAAGGCGGCACTCGAGACTAAGGTTGCAGATTTGGAGCACGACTTGGCCACCGCCGGAGTGGACCTCATGACGGCCAACCGCCAGTTCTCTGAGGTTCCCAACCAGCTTCAAGTGGTCTCCGAGGAAGCGACGCGACTGCGGGAGAGTAACGCCAAGTTGTTGGAGGACCTTGAGGGTGAGTCGAGCAGGCACTTCCTTTCACCATTTCTCTTTTCGTTCGTCTCTTGTTCGTTCTGACTTGTCTTCTGGCACTTCAGGGATGCTCGTGTACCACGCCAGGATGACCTCAAAGCTAGCAGAGTAGAGCAAGAGCCGAACGCCACCCTGCTTAAGGTCATCGAGAAGGATAACTCGATCGGGCGCTTGTCGGAGCAGCTTGAGAGTAAGCCCAGCATCTTGACTCCATCCTTGCCTTTCTTATGAGCCTAATGTAACCCATCACTCTGCTTGCCTTCCTCAAAGTCCAGGATCGAGCTCGAGCAATTCCAGAAAGCCCGGGAGTAGATCGTCGTTGAGCTGAACTAGGCTTGGAACGCCCGACGCGAGTCAGAGGAGGCGCGCAGGGTGAACATCTAAGACCTGGCCAAGCTCGGAAGGGCCATCAGCACGGCCATGGCTGGGCTTGGCGTGTCGCTTGGGTCGGTGTTGCCCGATACGCTTGTTGAAGAAGTCGGGCACCTCCCGGATGTGATCGGAGAACTTGAGCTATCGACGGCTCGGAGGACGGTACACCGAGTGCTCGTCACGTTCGAGTCGCACTGTCAGGGGTTGGACCACATGACGTTGAGCGGCGGCTGGGCTCTCGGCACCTCTGACATGCAGTGCGATGAGCTCAAGGCGACTGCACGTGCTTCGCCCGTGCCATGGCTGACGCCGCCTGAAAGACTTGGAGCTGTTGCCACACGACGCACCAGAGGACCCGGAAAGCCCCAGGCCCTCAACTTAGATGTATCATTTCAATTGCATGTAATAATAAGAATAGTTCATGATGTCACGAAATAGAATTGCATAGTTGAGAACTTATTCAAGTAGCATTACAGCTCGATCGTTCCTGAGCGTCCGAGCACGACTGCCATAACACATAGTTGGCCTTAGAAAGTGGAGACAACCAAGCTCTACTCTGGAGCCACGGAGGCGTAGGAGTCGGGAAGCTTGACCTTATTGACCCACTAAGGGTAACCACTCATTCGCAGCCCCCGAGCACTCGGGGGGTTCAAGAGGTAACCTCGCGTGGTTTTGTCGTTAAAGTTTTTTTTGGACCGGAGTCCAGGTTGTCACTAGAACGTTTTTTAAAAGAGGTCAGACGAAGACCTGAGGACTCGAGTCATGCTCGCAAGTCTTTGCATTGTAGCCGCAGAGGCGTAGGTGTTAGGAGCTTTGAACGAGCAGCAACATCTTACCCCACGCAGGCCGTCGTCCTTACTTCTCGCAAGATCGAGTTTTCGTCAAGAAACCTTTCACTCGTGCGATTGGTCACGACACAGTTGTCGGTTTTTTTTGAAAAAACCGTAAAAATCGGAAGGAGAAGGACATCGTGCCATGGATAGCCCCCGAGCAAGGAGTGTCTCTGCACAGGTGCAGGGACACTCGCTGCTTAGCCTTAAACTCGCCGCACACTCGTAAGCATGGTTATTGACAAGTTTTTCGAACTCAAAGATGTGTGAACAAGGCATGCAACATCTATTTATTGATGTATGAGATTTAAAAAATTACTCAATGGTAAAACGGGCACAGGTGTTCGATGTTCCACACATTGGAGATGACCCTCTCGTCCTCGTACTGGATCTTGTAGGTTCCAGGCCGGAGCACCTCGTGGACGATGAATGCCCCCTCCCAAGGTGGCGTGAGCTTGTGTCAGTCCTTGTTGCCTTGAACTCGTCAGAGGACCAAATCTCCGACATGGAACTTGCGAGGGCGCACGTTGCACTCATGGTAGCGTCGCAAGGCTTGCTGGTACTTGGCGCAGCACAGCAGCGCCACGTCTCATGCCTCATCGAGCTGGTCGGTTGCATCCTCAAGCGCGGCCTGGTTGCCTTCTTCGGTGTAGGCTCGTACTCGTGGGCTGTCGTAGTCGATGTCCGTAGGTAGGACCGCCTCTGAGCCTTGCACCATGAAGAAGGGTGTGAAACCCGTCGCCCGGCACGGTGTGGTACGCAGGCTCCATAGTACGGATGGCAGCTCAGCCACGCACCTTGCTCGAAACTTCTCGAGGCGTTTGAAGATGTGTGGCTTCAACCCTTGTAAGATCATACCGTTCACCCTCTCAACTTGTCCATTTGTCTTTGGGTGGGCTACGGCCGATCAGTCCACGTGAATGTTGTTGTCGTCGCAAAAGTTGAGGAATTTCTTCCCTGTGAACTGGGTGCCGTTGTCGGTGATGATCATGTTGGGTATGCCGAAGCATTAGATGATGTCGGTGACGAAGGATACGACCTCCTCGGAGTGGACATTCATGATGGGTTCAGGCTCGATCCACTTGGAGAACTTGTTGACCACCACGAGAAGATGCGTAAATCCCCCGGGCACTTGTCGGAGTGGCCCCACCATGTCGAGGTGCCACACGACTAAAGGCCATGTGATGCAGATAGTATGGAGCCTTTGCACTAGGAGATGGGTTTGTCGGGCGTAGAACTAGCAACCCCCACAGCACCGTATGATGTCCTTGGAATCTGCTACCACTGTGGGCCAGTAGAATCCCTATCGAAAAGCCTTCCCGACAAGTGTTGTTGGGCCTACATGATGACCGCATGTGCCTGTGTGGATCTCTTGTAGCAGCTCGCGGCCCTGATCCCCGAGGATGCACCACATGAGTATGCCAGCAGCTCCTCACTTGTAGAGCTTGCCTTCAATGAGGACGAATGCCTTTGCTCGCCGAGCGATGCGTCGAGCCTCTGTCTGGTCGGAGGGAAGCTTCCCTTCGATAAGCCACTCGAGGATTGGGAACTGCTAGTCGGGATCTTCAAAATTTAGCTCGGGTGGTTGATCGATCGCCATGACTTCGGGTTCTTCGACCTCAGGCGGCTTCTCCCCCTCTACTCGTACAGAGGGTGCATGTTGATCACTTGCAAAAACACAGTTAGGTACCGGCTTGCGACTAGATGCGGTCTTTGCGAGTACGTCGGCGGCCTTGTTGTAGTCACGTAGCACATGATGAAGCTCAAGTCCATGGAACTTGCCGTCTAAGTCGCACACAGCTTGGCAATATGCCGCCATCTTCGGGTCTATGCAGTTCTTGTCTTTTATGACCTGATCCACGACTAGCTCGGAATCCCCCCTGATCTTGAGACGATGGATCCCGAGCTCAACAACTATTCGGAGGCCATTAATTAGTGCTTCATACTCAGCGACATTGTTGGATGCCGGAAAGTGTAGTCGGACCAAGTACTCCATACGCACGCCCAGAGGCGAGATGAAGATAAGGCCTACACCGTCTCCTTCCTTCATGACCGAGCCATCGAAGTACATGATCCACGTCTCATGCTCAATCGGCGCCGGAGGAGTTTGGATCTCTGTCCACTCAGCAACGAAGTCCGTGAGTACTTGAGACTTGATGGCACTGCGTGGTGCGTACAATATGTTCTGCCCCATCAACTCGAGCGCCCACTTGGCGATTCTCCCTTCTGCCTCGGGGTTCTGAATGACCTCCCAGAGCGGGTACTTGGACACCATGGTGATGGGGTGCGCGTCGAAGTAGTGTCGGAGCTTGCGCTTGGTCATCAAGATGGCATATACAAGCTTTTGCATTTGTGAGTACCGTGTCTTGGAGATAGAGAGCACCTCGCCGATGAAGTACATAGGTCGTTGCACCTTCTGTGACCTTCTGGGCTTTTCTCATTCAACGACCAGTGTAGCGCTGACCACTTGAGTTCCGCAGAGATGTACAGGAGCATCGACTCTTCAGGTGTCAGAGCTGTGAGCATCGGCGGGCTCTTGAGCATGTTTTTGAGGGAGTCGAGCGCCTCTTGTGCTTCGGGGGTCCATGTAAAGTGGTCGGACTTCTTCATCAGTTTGTACAGCGGCAGGCTGCGCTCTTCGAGTCGTGCTATGAAACGACTTAGAGCTACAAGGCAACCCGTGACATGTTGTACACCTTTCAGGTTCTTGATTGGCCCCATGTCCATGATGGTCGAGATCTTCTCGGGGTTCGCCTCGATGCCGCATTCCGACATGACAAAGCCAAGGAGCATGCCCCTTGGAACCCCGAAAACTCATTTCTCGGGATTTAGCTTTACCCCATGCTGTCACAACTTTGCAAAGATCTCGGTGAGGTCGGGGACCAGATCTCCAGTCTTCCTCGACTTGACCACGATGTTGTCGACGTACGCCTTGATGATGCGTCCTATCAGGTCCTTGAAAACACATCGCATGCATCGCTGGATGGGCATTGTCTTGTAACAATATGCACCGAACGGGGTGATGAATGAGGTTGCGAGTTGGTCCGCTATACACATCGCTATTTGGTGGTACCCGGAGTACGCATCGAGAAAACAGAGGGTTTCACACTAGCTGTCGAATCGACTACCTGATCTATGCGAGGCAAAAGAAACGGATCCTTGGGACATGCCTTGTTAAGGCCCACGTAGTCAACACACATCCTCTATTTCTTATTCTTCTTCTTTACAAGTACAGGGTTAGCAAGCCACTCGGAATACTTCTCGGATGAACCCTGAACTAAGGAGCTTCTTGATCTCCTCGCCAGCCGCCTTGCACTTCTCGTCGTTGAAGCGGCGAAGGCGTTGCTTTACCGGTTTCGATCCCGGCTTGATATTCAACTTGTGCTCAGCAACCTCTCTCGGGATCCCCTTCATGTCGGAGGGTTTCCATGCGAACACATTGAGGTTCGCTTTGAAAAAGTCGACGAGCGCGCTTTCCTATTTAGGATTGAGCGTCGTCCTGATACGGAGCGTACGACCATCGTCGAAGATAGCTGCATCCTTGACGTCCTTGGCGGGCTCGAAAGAGCAGGCCGCTCGCTTGGACGACTCGAGGGTATCCTGATCCTCGGACGGGGGCTCGGCGTGGAGCCTCTCGGACCGGATTAGTGCTTTAGCAAACTGAAAGTACTCAGCGTCGCACTCAAATGCGCGCTGATACGTGGTCCCTACTGTGATGATCCCCTTTGGATCGGGAATCTTCAGCTTCAGGTATGTATAGTTGGGCACGGCCATAAACTTCGCGTATGTTGGCCTCCCGAGGATCGCGTGGTACGTCCCCAAGAACCCCACCACTTTGAAGGTGAGGGTTTCTGTGCGAAAGTTTCGCAAATCCCCAAATGTGATGAGCAGGTCGATCTGCCCCATAGGGAGAGCCTCCATTCCAGGGACGACCCCGTGGAATAGTTCGGTCGACGACCGCAGCTGGGACCGTGGGGTGCCCATGCCATCAAGTGTAGACGCATAGAGCACATTGATCCCGCCTCCCCCATCCTTTAGGACCTTGTGGATTTGTTTGGACTTGAACATGGGAGCTACCACTAGTGGGTAGGTTCCTGGTTGGGGCACATGGTCGGGATGGTCCTTGCAGTCGAAGGTTATCGGAACCTCCGACCACTTCAGGTAGGACGGCTTCACGGTGTTGGCGTTGAAGACTTCTCGTCGAATGATCTTCTTGCACCACCTTGAAGATCTTGCCGGAGATCCACCAAAGATCATGTGCACCACGCCGTCTTCACCTGGGTACATAACCCCCGCGTCGTCATCGTTGTTGGGGGATAAGCCTCCCTTCTTGGGTGGATCCGCTGCTCTTGGCTTGAGGGTGCCATTGACGTAGCTCTTGATGAGCTGACAGTCCTTGAACGCGTGCTTGACGGGGACCTCGTGGTGTAGGCATGGCGCATCCACGAGCTTCTCGAAGTGATCCTTGGGCAGACCGGGCTTGGCCGGGTTGCCCTTGGGGCGTGATGCCTTGCGCTCCACCGCAGCGACCAAGTTGTCATCACAGTGACACTTGCCGTGCTTCTTCTTCTTTTTCTTGAAGCGTGAGGACGTCCCCTCGTCGTGGTCCATGACCTATTTCCCCTTGCTCTGAGGGGTGTTGAGCATTGTGGTGACCACTTCCTCGCCTCCTGAGTGGTTGCTCGCAACGTCGAGGAGCTCCCGGGTCGTACAAGGCAAGCGGCGTCCGATTCGGTGGATGGGGGAGGTGCAGGTCGTGTCGTTCTGAAATGCCGAGATGGCGTCATTGTCGGTCGCACCGAGAAGCTCGGTGCAGCGCTTGTAGAAGCACTTGATGTACTCACGCAAGCTTTCTCCCGGCTGCTACTTGCAGTTACGCAACTCCCACTACTTGTCGGGGTGTGTGTATGTGCCTTGGAAGTTCCCGGTGAAGACTCGGCCCAGGTCGGTCTAGTTGTTGATCTTGTCGCGCGGTGGGTGCTCGAGCCACGTCCGTGCGGAGTCACTGAGGTAGAGCGGCAGGTTCTTTATGATGAAGAGCATTTGTCACTCCTCCTGTGTGGCATGCGAGTCGAGAGTCCTCGAGCCACATGCTGGGGTTGGTGTCCCCGTCATACCTGGGTACGTTGGTCGAAGCTCGGAAACGCGAGGGTAACCTCGCATCCCGGACGCTCTGGCCAAAGGCTCGTGGACCCCTCTGGTTCGGTGAGCAGCTGCGGTCAGGATCGTCGCCGCTGCTGTGGTGTTGCCCGCGTCCTCGGTCGTGGTGGTGGCACGAGCGGTTGTCGCGATGGTTGTCGACGCTCCCGGCCCATCGGTGGGGCTCGATGGTGTTCCGCATGTCACGATCAGGCCCGAGCTGACTCCTGACCGTCGATGTCGCGGCCTCACCCCCTTTCGTGTAGTCCTGATGCCGAGAGGGAGGTGGGTTCGGACCGTGTGCAGATGCTGCTCCTGCTCGTCCACGCTCCGACCGCTGGTGTGAAGTGGAACTTTCCGCTTGCTGTGCTACTGCTGTCTCAAGCAGCGCCTTTAGCTGCTGATGCACCCACCTCTCCTCGGAGGTAGCTGCCTCAGGACAGCCACGCAACAACATGGCTGTAGCGGCGAGGTTCTACGACGCCCGCCTGAAGAGCAGTGGGGCATCAGCGTCGGTGTTGGCATTGATGTTCGTGCCCTTGTTGGCGCGTCAGTCGTTGTCGCGTGTTCGTCCCCGGGCCAGCGGTGTCGATGCACGGGCTCGAGGTTGCTCAGCGGCTAGGAGGCGCTCCTGCCGCTCGCCGTTCCCCTCACGGGGCTGCTCCTGCACTGGGACCATTTGTGCAGGCTATCGGTCGCGGGGCTCTGGGTCTTGTCCCAGCTCCCGGTGAAGGATGGCCAACTCTTCATCGAGCTGGCGCCTGGCTTCTGCGAGTTCATCGAGTCGTGCCTGTCATTGGGCGTCGGTGGCACGGTGACATGGTGCCGGCTCTGGGTCGGACTGCTCAAGGTCGAAGCCACGCAGACATTGCATTCGCGTGTAGGGTCGCAGGCCGCATGGTCGGTGTCCTCCGGGTTGTCACAGAGCCGGAGGTGGCGCCGGTCGTGCGCAAGTTGTTGACGTAGGCCGCCACCGGGTCGTCCGAGAGGCCGGGCTGTCCACGGGGGGTACATTGCAGTGTACCGCTCCAGGAACTCCCCCCAAGAAAGCGGCTCGGCTCCGCTTGCCTGGAAGGCAAGGTCGGTGAGGTAGAAGGCGACGAGCCTTAAACGCTCATATGTTGGGTTTGGCCCCAACATGCCGATGATCGTCTCGTCCGAGAAGCCTCGGACGAACGTTGCACGTCCCACAGCCCCTGTCAGGACGTTGGGACGAGGTGGCCGGGCGAAGGTACGCCCGGCAACGGTCTCCACCGGCCCGGTGTAGACGAAGCCGAGGGAGCCGAAGCACAGGGTGGCCCTAGGGGTCAGCAGAACCCTACGGTCCTCCATTCGATCTGTTGGTGAAGTTCATCGAGACACATGATGTGCCCCTACCTGGCGCGCCAACTGTCGAGGTTCTCTACCGCCAGACAGTAAATTTGTGTCGATCGTGTGTCGGGCTCGAATGGTTAGCACAAGAGACAACGAGATTTATACTGGTTCGGGCCTCCGAGGAGTAATAACCTACGTCCAGTGTCGAGCTGCCGTGTTCCCATGCTAGGGAGAGGGTGTCAGACCCACGTCCCTTGAAATGGGTGTTCGGTTCGTCGGCTGTCCAACCCTTGTAACGGTTGCCCTCCTCTCCCTTATATATGCAAGGGGAGGGTGAACAAGGTGAAAGAAAATAAGAGTTACAGTGTCGGTCACTTAGATGTCTTCTCGCGCGTCGCTGTCCGTCAGGGCGCATTCAAGTGGAGTTGTGCCGTCTTGTCGTGGAAGCCGCCGCGTGGCCGGGCGGGTCTGTTCATACCGGGATGCTTGGCGCCCCTTCCGAGTAGTTCGGCGGTGACTCAGTTCGCCCGAGCAATAGACTACCTCGCCATGTTAAGACCTAACAGTAGGCATGAGCTTATCGTAGGGGGTGCTTGAGTACCTCGGGCGGAGCTTGCGTGCGTGTTGATGCTCACTAACTCTTATTTTTATGCATCAACAATACATGAAAAAGGACCAAAAAGATAAATCAACAGTAGTATAGGGACTTGGACTAATGAATTCCATGAGTTCTGGTGAATTATATATTTTCAGGGACTATTCAGGAAAATGCGAAAAGAATGAATTCTAGAAGGCTCTAGAAGACTCCCGAACTCAACCGAAGTGGGCTCCAAAAAAATATGCATCTAGAAGGGACAAGAGGCCCACACGCGAAGGCGGAGCCCAGCCGGGGCCTAGCCCAGGCCGACCGGCCCTGTGAGGAGGCCGATCGGGCCCCCTGGCCCCGACCAGTCCTTGCTTCAAGAAGGTTCCTCACTCCACCTCTTAGGGTTAATCTAAATCACTTATTTAGGTCGGTTTGATCCTACGACGACAGATTATCCCTCTGGGCTATATAAGCAACCCCAGACCCCCCTAGGGCATGGTATGCATCTCTCATAAGATCATCATCATCAGGCCAAGTGTCGGGGACAGCCATAAAGGTCCCCTAATAACCAGGAAAGAACCCCTTTCTTTGCAAAATAATAAAAATGCAAACGAACTCACAAATTGTAAATTACACCTCGCACAATCACGGCTTGGCGACAGGAGCCCACGGCCCAGGCAACCTCAGCGGCCTAGCAAGTGGCCAGCCCCGGCACCCCTCGGGCAAAACTTCGCCTCGCTCGAGGGGCCCAATGCCGTAACATCGAAACCCCGCCTCGCTCGAGGGCTGGACGCCCCCTCGGGCGAGACCCAGCCTCGCTCGAGGGCAGTGCGCGACCTCGGGTGAGTCTCCGCCTCGCTTGAGGCTCTCGCGGCTCCACCGCACCCACACCCACTCCCCCCACCAGAGCATTAAATGCTCTGACACAATGCTGGCGCCCGGGTCAAAGGCGAATCCCCGCCACGCCAGCCCACTGACACAGCCTGGGAATCATATCCCGACGTTGTTTCGCCAACCCTTCTGGTGAGGCCATCCTGCCACTGTACGGCACTGTGCGGTAAGGCCGGTGTCAGCTCCGTGACACTGTGCCGCCCACTCTCATACGGTCCGCACGCCGCACCCTCGAAAGAGGATGGCAGAACCCTCAAAAAGGGTACGAACGCATGTCCCGCACCCGCACAGGACGACGTCGTGATGTCGGACCAGTGAGGCACGTCTTCTCCGTCACCATCGGCCCTGTGCGGCCATCCCCGCCGCTACGCCACCATCCCGAGCACTGCAGCACCATCCCCGACGCTGTGGGTACCCAGGACGACAAGACGTTGAAGGACTGATTAGGTGACCAGAGAGGGGGGGAGCGAATGGGAGCCGATAAAAATTCTTCTCGAAGGAGATCGCAACTCCAACAGGATGAACTCACTCGGTCGGACACCCAAAGTCACACGCTCCGCACTACTACCTTCTGTTTGTCAAAACCAAGTCACTGAAGGATACTAGTCCTAGGAACAAACACTACCAACAGCCTTGACTCCTACACAAACACGGCAGCGGAAACAACTCGAGAGCCGGCTGATAGGAGGGGGGCGGTCTGACCGGGTATGGGGGGCGGTTAGACCGCCTCCACCAGGTGACTAAGAAAACCCCCAAAACACCTCTTCCGAGCACCAAATGCACCACAATTTCACCAATAGAAATCTCTAGTCAAGGCCAATCTAGCTACCAGGAAATCTTGGCGAAAACCAAAACTTCACCCAGGGGTCTAGAGGCGGTTAGACCAGCTACCAGGGGCGGTCTAACCTCCTGTACCCAGCAAAGAACTCCAAGCAAGAACTCCTAGCAAACAACACAAAAACGACCCAAGATTTCACCTGAACGCTCCTCTGATCAAGGCAAACAAATTCACAGAGGAAAATCTGGCAAAATAAAAACCTTCACCTGGAAGGCCCAGGGCGGTTAGACCCCCCAGGCGGTTAGACCGCCCCTTCCAGTAAACCTACCCGCGGGTCAAACCTCAACTTCCCGCCGCCCGATCTCCCGAATCACTCCACGGATTGCAGCGAAACTTTGGTAATAGTCGGGTTACCTCCTAGGCAACCTCTACCTCAAAGGAATCGACCCGAATCGCTCACAATCAAGAGGAATCGAAGAAATCGTCTCTCTAGGCCAAGAACTCGTGCAACTCGAAAAACCACCAAATCGAGTCCGATTCAAGGGAGATTTGGGGCAAAGTCACCAGCCAAAGAGGCACAAGGTCCTCATACATGACACCCAACAAAATCCCCAAGAAATCATCCTCAAAACTCCGCCAAGAAAATCACAACAAAGAGATCCGAAAATCACCACAAAGAAGGATGGGAAAAGCACCACACAACCTTGAGGAACCACGCCGAACCATCTATACAGACCATGAAGGTTCGTACAAGGCCTAGCTTGCCACCCATACATCCATCCCTCTCTCTAGATCTCACATGAAGCTCTCAAGCTAGTCCTAGGAAAAAACTAGAGGAAAATGAGAATGAAAATGGAAAAACATATGAACTAGGGTCCCAAGACTTGGCTGCCATCCATCCCCTCAAGAGTATATATGGAGGCACCCAAAAGACTAAACTACCCTTACTTAATAACTAGGCATACAAGCCCCTCAAGGGCGAATTTGGAAGTCTTCAGATTTTCTCCATCGGACGGATGCCCAGCGACCGCAACTTGCTTAGCCTCGACGCAAGCCTTACGATCCCGACGCGTGTCCTCCACTTCGAAGCTTCTCAGCGCCAGCGCCCAAGGCGGTCAGACCGCCCCCATGGGCGGTTAGACCGGCCTGGATGGTCGCACCTCCTCGTCGAGTCTTCGGCCTCGGTTTTGTGGCTCAACCAAGTAACCTAATGGTTTTCTGGTGAACCACTGCAAACCCCACGAACTTGGTGTAGCCTCCGCCAATCGCCACTCATGACTCGGCTCCCACGTAGTCCTGGCTCGACCTTGGTTTTGAGGCTCAACCGAGAAACCGTCCACGACTTCGTCCCGCTGTTCTTGCCACCATGCGGCCCACACTTGACTCCGCTGGCCACCGGGTCCCTCGAACCAAGCCTACTTGTCTTATCCACACCTGGAGGCCTCACTGGAGATGACCTTTCGTGCTTGTTCTTCACCTGCACCAACACCAGTCAAGCTGCATCCTGCACCTGCAATACTTAGCCAAGAGTCAGTCCACACAATGTTGTCAATCACTCATCACACCAGGAAGCGACCACCCACCGGTCCTCGAACCACACATGGTCCTCAATCTCCCCCTTGATGAGTGCATTGACAACACACAAGATTTGGTAACCAAAGAGAAAAGAAAAGAAAAGAAACAAATAAAAAAACCTCAACAAGCGATCGAAAGGCAAAGAAAGACAAAGAGCAAATCATGATGAATAAATATGCATAAGAGAAGCTTTTCCTAACAAATGCATATGATACAAAATGCATGCAACCTAAGATACAAAGATGCCTATACATCATGTTACATATGCCATGCCAAATGCAAGAAATGCATAAAAGAAAGCTATACGTATGCTACAAAGGAGCTCCCACACACCCAACTCAAGAAATCAAACACACACCAAGCTCCCCCCCACAAATGAGTGAAAGTTGCTTGATCTAGGGGTTTGGTGAAAATATCGGCTAGTTGGTCATGTGTGGGTACATGGATCAAGGTTATCTTCCCTTTCTCTACATTATCTCTTAGAAAATGGTACCTCACTTCTATGTGCTTTGTTTTGGAATGGAGCACTAGGTTCTTTGCAACACTTATGGCACTGGTGCTATCACATTGAAGTGGGCATGGGTTTACTCCTCACCAAAGTCACTCATGGTGTATGTGATCCAAAGGAGCTGAGAGCAACAACTAGCTGCGGCAACATACTCTGCCTCGGTAGTGGATTGAGCAACACTCAACTGTTTGCGGGAAGACCAATACACCAAAGAAGATCCCAAAAACTGGCAAGTCCCAAAAGTGGACTTCCTATCCAACCGACACCCGACAAAATCCGCGTCTGAAAAACCATGAAGCGCAAAAGAAGAGGACGCGGAGTACCAAAGGCCGATGTCGGGAGTGTGACGCGGAGTACCAAAGGCCGAAGTCGGGAGTGTGACGCAAGTACCTGAAAATTCGCTTCACCGCTTGCCGATGCGAAGTCCTCGGATACGCTTGAAAACGAGCGCACAGACATACTGAGAATTGGATGTCCGGCCTCGTCGCCATCAAGTAGAGGAGTGACCCGATCATGCTTCGGTACTCCTTCTGGTCCACATGTTCACCTTCCTCATCTGCATCAAGAGTTGTAGTCGAACTCATAGGCGTCGCCATGGCCTTGGAATCTTCCATCTTGAATTACCTCATAATGTCCTTGGTGTACTTAGCTTGGTGCACAAATGTGCCTTCCTTTGATTGCTTCATTTGTAGCCCGAGGAAGAACTGCAACTCACCCATCATGCTCATCTCGAATTCCCTGCTCATATCCTCTGCAAACCTTGCAACAAGAGAGTTAGACGAGCCACCAAAGACAATATCATCTACGTACAGGATATCTCTGCCCGGCCTGAGTAAAAACAAGGTCTAATCGACCTTTCCCATCTCAAATCCTCACTCAAACAGGAACCCCCTCAACCTACCATACCAAGCTCTAGGCGCCTGCTTCAACCCATACAGCGCCTTCCTCAACTTGTACACTCGGTGGGGGTACTTCTCACTCTCAAACCCCGGTGGCTTCCTCACATACACTTCTTCCAACACACCATTCAAGAAGGCACTCTTCACCTCCATTTGGTGCAACTTGAACCCTTTAGCCACGGAAAAGGCTAGAAGGATCCTAATCGCCTCCAAACGGGCTACGGGAGCAAAGGTCTCCGCGTAGTCAATCCCCTCCTTCTGACTGAACCCCTAAGCAACAAGCCTTGACTTGTTTCTCACCACTCACCTTTCTCTCCCTCTTTGTTCTTCCACACCCATTTTGTCCCAATCGGCTTACACCCTGGGGGAGGATCAACCAATTCCCAAACTTGATTCCTCTCAAAGTTCTCCAACTCCTCATGCATCGAATTAAACCAATTATGATCAGATAGTGCATGTCCAATGTCTTTGGGCTCAAAGGTGGCAACAAATGCAGCATGAGCTGTCAGTGCGGAAAGTAGTCCCGACACTAACTAGTAAGAGCGCTGAGATCTATCTCTCGATGGCCGGTGCTAAGCAACTAGTGACACGAGATTTATCCTGGTTCTGACCGAGGCGGTACGTCCAGCAGTGGTGTGCTCGAGGCACTGTATTGCGTTGCACCGTGGTGCTTGCAGTGGGGAGCTACAAGCGAGGCGGGAGAGGAGGCAGGGCCTCCAAGTCCCTGAGGTCTTTTCATTGAGGCAAGTGCCAATAACGTGGTGAAGGCAGTGAGTGTGTAAGTGTGCTCTCCGTCGTCCCCCCGTGGCAAGGGGACTGCCTCCTCCTTTTATAGGCCAAGGGGAGGCAGTTTACAAGCATGCTGCATTGTTCTAATTACGTGTAGCGGTATGGTGCACAGTGTTGTAGAGTAGACGGCCGTCCTGGTGAATCTTGCTTCTGGCAAGGCATCATGCCGTGCCTTGTATCCGTCCAGTAGCGGCTTCGAGGGTGGTGGTGTAGGAACTTCCCTTTAGTCGTCGTCCGTACGCTGACTCGAGGGTGTAACTGACGGGAGGCCGTAAGGCGCACAGTAGCAGGCGTGGTGGTGTCTTGTCGCCCCGTACTCCCACGGCATCGGGGATGGTGCTGCAGCGCCCGGGATGGCGTCGCGGTGGCAGGGATGGCCGCACAGGACCGATGGTGACGGAGGAGACGCGCCTCACTGGTCTGACGTCACGACATTGTCCTGGGTGACCGCGGAACAGGCGTCCATCCCCTTTTCGAGGGTTCTGCCGTCCTCTTTCGAGGGTGCGGCGCTCGGGCCGTACGAGAGTGGGTAGCACAGTGTCACGGAGCTGACACCGGCCTTACCGTACAGTGTTGTACAATGTCAGGGATGGCCTCACCGGGAGGGTTGGCGGAACAGCACCGGGATATGATTGCCATGCGTGTCAGAGGGGCGGCGTGGCGTGGATTCGTCTTTGACTCGGGTGCCTGCATGTGTCTGAACATTAAATGCCCCGGTTGGGGGAGCAGGTGCGGGGGTGGCGAGCCCGTGAGAGCCTCGAGTGAGGCGGAAACTCGCTCGAGGGGCGCCTGGCCCTCGAGTGAGGTGGAACCTTGCTCAAGGGGGCGTCCAGCCCTCGAGCGAGGCGAAGCCTCACCCAAGGGGGCGTCCAGCCCTCGAGCGAGGTGGAACCTTACTCGAGGGGGCGTCCAACCCTCAAATGAAGCGGAGCCTCACCCGATGGGGCATCCAGCCCTCGAGCGAGGCAGAGTTTCGTTATTGCGGTGCTGTGCCCCTCGAGCGAAGCGGAGTTTCGCCCGAGGGTGGCTGGGGCTGACTGTTCTGGTGGGCTGCCGAGACCGCCAGGACCATGGGCCCCTGCTACTGATCCGCGTTTCTCTTAGGCGTGTTTTACGTTTGTGAGTTCATTTATGTTTTGTTATTTGCGAAAGAAAATGGGTTTTCCTCGGTTATTAAGGGGACCCCTATGGCTGTCACCAACAGTAGCCCCCGAGCCTTTGTGGTGATATCTGTTAGGATCCCGCAGAGGCTGAGGCTTGCTGATGGGACATTCTTTCCTCTTGGATGTTGTGCTGTTTCGTGGGGGCGCACTAGCGCACCGCAGGTGTAGCCCCCGAAGCCTTGCAGGAGCGTGGGTGCTTCTGCAAGGTTTTTTCGTGGAGTCTGCCGGTGTGCGAGGTGTTAGTTTCAGCCGGCATCAGCAATATTTCAGGCGGCCTCGGAGGTGCCATGCGCATGTACTTGGAACATGTCTGCATCCAGTGCATTTCTAGGAGGTGTAGCCGCGCGTCGAGCTCCCGAGACTGGGCCCAGTTGAGGCGATTGAGGGGTGCTCTTCGTCTTGTTCATACGTCCCCTCGCCGTCCCTCTACGGGACGGAGGGTGAGGTATCTGCAACTCCCATCGAGCGGGCCGCGAATTGCGGGTTCCTCATTGAGCTGTTATGGAGTGATTCAAGTGGACGTCCATGCCCCGTTCAATAAGGGTTGGCTCATGGTCCAGAGACTCGTCCATGAAAGCGCTCACGTGGGTTTGCTAGGCAGGGCTCGGTCCCGTTCGCTGGGGATCGAGGGCGCAGAAGCTCTCCCTTGATGGGATCCCTCGACTAGCTGCCCTCGTTGGCTCTTGAATATGATGCGTGGGGTGCTCTCGAGCTGGTGAGCTCGAGGATTGGCTCGAATGCGTGTGCCCTAATCGTCCCTAACTCTGTTGATCTGGGGCGCCTGTTCGAACCCTTCGAGGGTCAGACTTCGAACCCCTGATCAGTAGGGCCATTGCGGAGCGGCAGCAAGGTGCCCCCATCTTTGTTGCATCTGCAGGATTCGTGGGTTTGCGGCTAAGCTGGCCCTCGAGATGTTGATCAGTAATCTTCTAGATTCGAGGGTATCTGTGGCGTCCACTCTTGCCGAGCGGGGCTTGGATCCACTGGTTAGTATGTTCACACTTCGAGGGTCAGTTTTTCGAGCCCTGGGCTCGGGCCGTGCGAGAGTCGCGCTTACTCGGTAAGGGACCAGGCCATTAAATGCCCACAGTCGTGGCTGTGGTTGCGCGCCGCGGGCGCCCCTTTTCAGGCGACGCAACCGCTCGTGTAGTGGGCGACGTGGGGGCAGACGTGATGGCCATTGTGGCTCTTCAGTTGTCGTGCCTTAATGATCGCGCACGCGCGTGCGCCTGGCCGTTTCGGTGCAGTGGGCCCCGCTTGTTAGTGGCAGATGCAGCCACATGCAGTTAATGCGCATGGCACGTGGTTTGGAGAGCGTGGATCCCCCAGATCTATAAATCCAAGGAGAGGGAGGGGAAGTCCCTTACCTCGTCACTAAGCACTGCTGCCCCTCGCTCCTTGCCTTAGCTTCCCGGCTGCGCGCCCTTTTGCTTTCGCCCACCACCCGCTTCGTCTTCGTGCACCACCGAGAACCGCAATGGCTCATCCCCAGCCAATCGTGGTGCTGGATCCGCTGTCATGGAACCGTTCGACGGTGACGGAGTTCGCCCTGAACGAGCTCGTGAACAGTGGTCAGCTGGCGCCGAACATGGAGGGGTCGCCTCTAGCGTGGATCGTTCTACCGGAGGTGGATCGGGAGCCCAAACCGTCGTATGGCTACGTCGTCAGCTTCATCGAGCACCATTAGCGCGGCTTCGCCGCGCCGGCGAGCCGCTTCATGCGCGGGTTGTGCTACCACTACGGGGTGGAGCTCCACAACTTCGCCCCCAATGTGATTTCGCAGGCGGCCACCTTTGTCGGCGTCTGCGAGGGGTTCCTGGAGATCCCAGTGAATTGGGATCTCTAGGTCCACCTATTCCGCGCGGAGCTGCACACGCTCGCCACGGCAAAGACACGGGTGTGCCGGGCGGTGCGCACCGGCGGCCTGACGTTCTCGGTGCGGGACTTGCGCAAGGAATGGTACATTCCATCGACGATGATGACCAACAACGCAGAGTGGGACGGGGTGGTTCTACCTCCGCAACGATGGCGTCGGCCTCCCCCTACATCGGGAAGGTGCTGAAGGCGAAGACTGACGCTTGGCATCACAGCCTATCTCCCTCCTCGCGCCAAGATCTGCTGGAGTCGCTCCTCAACGGACTGAAGAATCTGGCGGACGCCGGATTAGGGGCGGCCTCGGTCCTCACCAACCTACACCACCGGCGGATCGTCCCCCTCATGGAGAGGGAGCTCCGCATCTTCGAGACGATTGAGGAGGCCGACCCTACAGTGTTGGCATGCTCGCAGCTGCTGCGTGAGCATTTCCCTCGGGAATACACGGCCACGAGGGCGAGGCGCGCCATCAGCCTCAAGGCCGGGCGACGCAGCAACGACGACCTCTGGTCATTCATCATGCTTCCCAATGCCCCGCCGGTAAGTGGGCTTTCCCTTTCCTTTTAGTCCCTCGCAATGTTTCGGTGTGAGCTTGACAGATGCCAATAGCAGAGGGTGACCGTGGACGCCTCGTGGTCTGACCCGCCCACTCCCCAAGCCCGAGCATTCGCCCGCGCTTCGCAGCGACGGGAGCAGGAGCGGGCCGCGTGCAGGAAGGAGAGGAGGATCCGGTGGCAGGAGCGTCGGGAGCAAGAGAGTGAGGAGTACCGGCTACGCGAGGGGAGGAGCAACAGGGGCTCTCTTCCCTGACGACCCCGGAAAATTCGTCGTCGGAGGAGGAGGAGGAGGAGGAAGCCCCGGAGGTGGAATCCCCCACCCCCGTCGCCGAGGGCTGCAGAGGCGGTATAGGAGTAGGCACCCGCGGTGGGCGCGGAGGCGCCCACCGCCTAGGGGTTCGTGGAAGAGGCGGCGCACACCGCGGAGGCGCCGGCGAGTGTCACGGGGGCGTCTGGGAGCACTACGGCGGCAACGATGGGCACCACAGCAGCGCCTGCCGAACCCTCGAGGAAGAGGAAGTGAGGCTTCTCCACCTTGAGGTAAGCAGTCCCCTCCCCAGGTGTTCCGGTTTCGAGGGGCTGGAGCTCAGCTTTTTGTTTCTATGTTCGCAGGGTGGCGCCGACCGTCCTCGCCCTTGCGCCTGCTAAGGCACTTAGGTCGGACGTGTCCATGCCCACGAGGCGGCGCTCGTTGAGGGCGCCACGGGCGACAGGGAACGCGGCGACGACGGGTGAGCCACCGCGCGACACGGTCGTGGCCACGGGGTCGCGGCGGAGGCGGCGGCCGCGGCGGCGGCTACGGCGGCGAGCCAACGGCCGTGTCAACGGTCCCACCGCGTGCTGTCCTCGCCGCGGGTGGTCGGGCGGCCGTGGTGGAGATCCCCGACGACGACGCCGCGCCGCCGGGTGGGGCTTGTGGCCCCCGAGCCTTCGGCGGGGGTGCCGGTGATGCGAGAGGACGGCCGTGTGGTGCCGAGGCGGCCCAACGCACGGCGCCGAGGCCTCTTCATCACGCACCGTCCTGCTCGCCCCAGATGTCGCCGTCGCGCGCCTGGAGCAGGAGCGGAAGCCCACCAGCGCGCCGCCGGCCCACTCCAACGATGCCCAGACCGAGCAGGCGCTATGGCAAAAGCTTCGAGACCACTGCGCCTCGCACAACAACACGCTGAATGAGGCGCTACGGATCCACGCAGGTCCCGCGTGGCAGGTTTTTTAGGTGCGTGTTCTTATCGTCGAATTCAGAGGTTTCCCTTGTCGCTTCTGCATCCGCGCGTTTCTTGACATTGCTTTCTCCCGCACCATGTCCGCCGGTGACAAGAGCTGGAGGGCTGAGCTCAGGAGAGGTATGACCGCCTCGATCAGCTGAGCTCTGAGCACAACTGGTACCGGGAACAGTACGACGTCGTTGACGCCCTTGTCGAGGCCCTGCGGACCGACAACGGGTGGCTGGAGCACCGGCTCCAGGATGTGCGGGACGAGCTCCTGGAGCGGGGCATGCAGACTGTTGAAGGCGGCTCTGCGGTGGACCAAGTGAGGGCTGCGCTCCTGGAGCGAGATGAGACCCTGCTGAAGGCGCGCAAGGACCTGGCCGCGATGCGAACCGTTGCGGCGGAGTAGGAGACGGAGGTGGCCTCGACTCGTGCTCAGCTCCAACACGACCGTGCAACCCTCGAGGGAGCACAGTCTTGGCAGGGCTAGGCCGAGGAGAAGGTCAAGGAGGCTAAGCAGCTGAGGGTCGAGCTGGCAGAGAAGGCTACCGCACTCGCCGCGGCGGAGGGGCAGCTCCAGCAGGAGTAGAGCGTGCGCCAGCAGGCGGAGGCTCGGCTCCAGCAGGAGCGATCCTCTCTTGAGGAGGCCTGAGCTACCCTCGAGTGTGAACGCATGGCATTGGAGGAGGCGCAGGGCCAACTCCAGCAGGAGTGTGTTGCGCTCGAGGAGGCACAGGCCACCCTCAAGCTCCGGGACGAGGACATCTCTCGGCTCGATGGGGAGCTGAACCAGCTGAGCGTCTCCCACAAGGATCAGCGCTAGGCTGTCGAGGAACAGGAAGCTACAATCCTTGGCCTGCAGCAGGCGGCTGAGACTGCGCGCGCGGCCCTCGAGACGGAGAAGAAGCAGGTCGAGGGTGAGTCGCCTCTCTTTGCCTTTCGCTTGTTGGCTCGGTTTGCTTGGGATCCGCTCCCAATTTTTGTTTTCGTTTATGGTTTTCAGGCCTGCGGACCGCCTTTGGGAACTCGGCAACAAAGGCGTAGGCTGTACGGACGGCCTACAACTCCTCGCAATAGGATGAGGACCGGGAGCGTCCCGGTGGTCGGTGGATGACCGCTCCTCGGTGATGAGTGATTGACAACGGGTGTTGGACCGACTCTTGGCTTAGTGTGCGGTGTACGCCGCGGCCTAGTTCGTGTTGTTGCGGGGTGAAGAACGGGCGCGAAAGGTCTTCGGCCTTGAGGGGCCTCCGGGAGATGGAGAGACAAGTAGGCTCGGTTCGAGGGACCCGGTGGACGCGATCGGGGTGCGGGCCACATGGTGGCGACACAAGCGAGACGAAGTCATGGACATGTGAGCCGGTGCACGGGGGCGGTCAAGTCAAGTGGTTTGGCGGGAGGCCGGACCGGCACGCGGGGTTTGGTGGTTTGCCCACAAAACCATCGGCGGACGGTTTCTTGGTTTGGGCCTCAAAACCAAGTCCGAGGGCCCAACACGACGGAGACGGGATCCAGGCGTGTCGGGAAGCTTCGAGGCGGAGGACACGCGGCGGGATCGCATGGCTTGCGTCGGGAGGACGCGGGGTGCGGCAAAGGCGTGGCCGTCCGATGGGAAGACCCACAAACATTACCAAAATGCCCCTACGTGGGTTGTATCGCCAGTAGTTTAGTTAGGGGTAGTCGAGTCATTTACCACTCCGGCGGGACCTGATATATAAGCCATGAGTGTGTGTTGATGGCTCTCTCTCTCCGTGACTTAGGGTTTCATTTCCTCCCTCCTCTTTCTCATTTTCGTAGCCATTTTTCTTCCATTTTTCTCTAGGCTAGCATGAGAGCTTCATGAGAGATTTGTTGAGAGGGATGGATGCTAGGGCGGCATGCTAGACCTTGTGAATCTTTCTGGTTTGTATAGAAGATTCGGGGTTGTTTTTTTGTGGCTTTTTGTGCTTGTTTTCGTGCCTTTGTTCCGGTGTGATTCCGCAGATTTGAGTGGGTTTCTCCCCGGATTTCTTTGAGGGAAACATGGATAGATGTCTTGTGCATCTTTGTGCTTGATCTTGTGCCCTCAAACGCCGGAAACCACTTCGATTCGTGAGTTTTCGTTCGGTGCTCGAACTTTTGGTGGTGCTCAAAGGATTCGCGATTTCCGTTGATTTAGGGAGTTAGGAGGCAAGATTTTTGGGCTTTAGCATCCTTGTGTGACGCTTTTCAAGTCCCCAAACCCTTGTCTCCATAGCTTCAACCGTTTGGGAAATCCGATGATGATTTGGGGGAGTTGACTTTCGGGGTCGGATTGTTTTCGGCTCCGTCCGCACTCGGCGGACGGTCCGCGAGGACCAGGCGGACGGTCCGCGCGGCTAGGGTTCGTCCCGTGTTCTTCGTGTTCTTGCTCGTCTTTCGTTTCGATCCGTCGCGTTTTTGGTTTTTGGTTGGACGGAGTTTCGGACGGTCCGCGGTGTTGGGCGGACGGTCCGCGGGTGCTTGGCGGACGGTCCGCGTGCTCCCAGCGGACGGTTCGTGGCTCGTGGGTGGCTTTGGTCCGTTCTGTGTGATTTAACGGACGGTCCGCGGCTCAGGCCGGACGGTCCGCGGCTCGGGTGCGGACAGTCCGCGGTGCCGGCCGGACGGTCCCGCGCGGCCCCGTGCGGACGGTCCGCCCCTCCGCCGCGGACGGTCCGCCGGAGCCCGTGTGCTTCGCTTCTTGGTTGGATTCCTCCCTCCCTTTCTAGTGCTTCCGCGTGTGCTTCAAGGAATCGTTCCTAAGGCTAGAGGTTGATCCATAACCTCGTGGTCTTGGCGATTGGTGCGTGATTCGATCCATCGCTTGTGTGTGACCGGGATTTGAGTAGGGCATAGGCCGGGTTCTTTGGGAAGAATTTTTACCGCTCCTATTCACTCCCCCCCCCTCTCTAGTCGCCATCCGATCCTTCACGGGAGTTGGAGGAGCTGCGGGCCGCCGCCCTCGAGGCATGCCAGGGGGTCGAGGAAGGCAAGGTGCAAGCCAAGAGCTCTATGGCTAGTCGCCTCCGCGCCCTCGGCAGGCACGTTACCCAGCGCATGCGCCGCGCCCTTCACCTGGGTGTCCAGAAGGCCCTCGGCGTGGTGGCTTCCCACTACCAGGTCGACCTCGAGGCCGTCTCTACGGGCTATGTTGTCCCCGTCGGCGTTGACGGTGAGGCGGCGATGAACCGTGTGGACGCGCTCGCTGCTATTGCCGCCGACATCCTCGCCGAGGACTTCATGGACTTCCTCTTCCCGGACGCTCCCCCGGCTGGTGGCCCTCAAGCCTGAAAGTTGTTGGGTGTGTTGTGCCCTTCATGTTTTTGTGTTAGCACTTGAGCCGCGTGGCCATGTAATAAACATTTACTATTTAAAACATTTGAATGTTTGTAAATCGAAGGGCTTGTTATTTATTTCGGCAGTTGTGTTGTTCTGCCTTCCCCATTTTCTTAGGTGAACTTTGGCTGGGTGAAGGATCAGATGGCGACTAGAGAGGGGGGGAGTGAATAGGAGCCGGTAAAAATTCTTCCCAAAGAACCCGGCCTATACCCTAGTCAAACCCCGGTCACACACAAGCTATGGATCGAATCACACACCAATCGCCAAGACCACGAGGTTATGGATCAACCTCTAGCCTTAGGAACGATTCCTTGAAGCACACGCGGAAGCACGAAAGAAGAAGGGGAAGAATCGAACCAAGAGGCAAAGCGCACAGGCTCTGGCGGACCGTCCGGCCAGGAGGGGCGGATCGTCCGCGCAGGCCTCGCGGACCGTCCGGCCTGCTCTCGCGGACCGTCCGCGCCAACACCGCGGACCGTCCGGCTCGCGCCGCGGACTGTCCGTTAAAGCACACGAACCACCAGAAGCGACCCAAGAAAAACGGACCGTCCGCCGAGGCCGGGCGGACCGTCCGCGCCACCCGCGGACCGTCCGCTACTCAAGCTCGGACCGTCCGCAAACCGGCTGCAACAAAACCCAAAAGCCAAACCGGATCGAAAGCGAGGACGCGCATGAACACGACGAACACGGGACGAACTCTAGCCGCGCGGAGCGTCCGCCAGCACCCCGCGGACTGTCCGCCAGGTGCGGACAGAGCAGAAAACGCCCAACCCCGAAAGTCAACTCCCCCAAATCATCATCGGATTTCCCAAACGGTTGGAGCTATGGAGACAAGAGTTTGGGCACTTGAAAAGCGTCACACAAGGATGCTATAGCCCAAAAATCTTGCCTCCTAACTCCCAAAATCACCGGGAATCGCGAATCCTTTGAGCACCACCAAAAACTAGAGCACCGAACGAAAAACTTCGAATCCAAGTGGTTTCCCGGCGTTTGAGGGCACAAGATCAATCACAAAGATGCACGAGACATCTATCCATGTTTTCCTCAAAGAAATCAGGGGAGAAACCCACTCAAATCCGCGGAATCGAACCGGGAACAAAGGCACGAAAACAAGCACAAAAGACCACGAGAAACACAACTCTGAATCTTCTATACAAACCAGGAAAGATTCACAAGGTCTAGCATGCCGCCCTAGCATCCATCCCTCTCAACAAATCTCTCATGAAGCTCTCATGCTAGCCTAGAGAAAATGGAAGAAAAATAGCTACGAAAATGAGAAATGGGAGGAAGGAAATGAAACCCTAAGTCGCGGAGAGGGAGAGCCATCCACACACACTCATAGCTTATATATCAGGTCCCGCCGGAGTGGTAAATGATTCGACTACCCCTAACTTAACTACTGGCGATACAACCCACGTAGGGGCATTTAGGTAATGTTTGTGGGTCTTGCCATCGGACGGCCACGCCTTTGCCGCACCCCCGCGTCCTCCCGACGCAAGCCATGCGATCCCGCCGCGTGTCCTCCGCCTCGAAGCTTCCCGACACGCCGGATCCCGTCTCCGTCGTGTTGGGCCCTCGGACTTGGTTTTGAGGCCCAAACCAAGAAACCGTCCGCCGATGGTTTTGTGGGGAAACCACCAAACCCCGCGTGCTCGGTCCGCCTCCCGCCAAACCACTTGACTCGACCGCCACCGTGCACCGGCTCGCTTGTCCATGACTTCGTCTTGCTCGTGTCGCCACCATGTGGCCCGCACCCGGGCCCCGTCGTCCACCGGTCCCTCGAACCGAGCCTACTTGTCTCTCCATCTCCCGGAGGCCCCTCAAGGCCGAAGACCTTTCGCGCTCGTTCTTCACCCGCAACAACATGAACTAGGCCGCGGCCTACACCCCGCGCACTAAGCCAAGAGTCGGTCCCAACACCCGTTGTCAGTCACTCATCACTGAGGAGCGGTCATCCATCGACCACTGGGACGCTCCTGGTCCTCAATCTCCCCCTTGATGAGTGCATTGACAACACACAACGCGAAATGAAATTCAGAGAAAAAGAGAAAGGAAGAAGAAGGAAAAACAAAGAAGCTCAACTCATGACCAAAGCCAAAGAAAGGCGAAGAAAGGTCACAAGCCAAGCAAAAACAGCAAGAAAGCTCCCCCTGAACATGTGGATGCAAGCTCCCAAATTTCAGCTCACCTCTTCTGAATTTTCATTAAGCTCACCTCTTCTCCCCCTTGTTGTCAATGTATGAATCAAGGTGAAAATGCAGAAATGCAAAACAAAGCATATAAACATCTACATGAGCTTCTCAGATAGGCCAAATCTAGTGTCAAAGGCTAAAAATGAGACAAAGATCACACATATGAATCATAGTATAGTCAAAGCATTGCCACAAGTAATATATGAAAATACAAGCATGTGACAAAGCAAAATTTTCAGATTTAAGCATTTTTACCAAAAGAAGGCTCGCTTCACATGTAAAAGCCTATCCATGTCACACTTGAGCCACAAACATGCATACCATTCAAAGATCATACAAGGATAGCAAATTCTCAGCAAAAGATCATGGCAAACACCCATAAAGCAAAGCATGTCATATCAAAGCTCATGAGCCATGTGTCCACTTCGGGGAGACTTCTCCACTGGTGAACATCATGCAACATGTTTTGCACCCATATGTGAAAGATAATATATTTCAAGCACAGACATGATGGATGGAGCATTTTTCAAGCAATACACTTCTTTTCAAGATTAATTTATTTCATGGTACATGAAGTGCCTTTGCGGCAAAAAGAAGCTTATGCTCCCCCATGAATGCAACATAGGCTAAACATTCACCATGATATTCGGTCTTTGACCCAAATGCAAGAACAAGGCATCCAAGCACCATCTAAGAATGAAAAGCACATTTAGACCAAATTGTGACATGGATACACAACTACACACGAGTGGAGCATATTTCATCAAGAATTAGTTAAGATTAGCATTTATTTCAAAAGGGGATATCTCACCACACATATATCTCAAATATTCCAAGAGCATAGCCTCACATCACCATTTCTCCACACATATGACCAATATCTCACAAATAGCCAAAGAAACTCAAATATGGCATATGAAAGAAGCTCATCATCCTAAAATGCAATATGATACAAATGCAACATGATATATGACAAGATGGCTATCCTACCATGGTTTGTACATCAAAGTAAAACATGGTATGATACATATGATACAGGATAAAATCCCCCAAGAATCAACTAGAAAGGGAAACAAACCCCAAGTTCCCCCCGCAAGCGCACAAATGTAGCTTGGTCGAGAGGCTTTGTAAAGATATCGGCTAGCCGATCTTGGGTAGGGACATGGCTCAACACAATGGTTCCTTTTTCCACATTGTCCCTAAAGAAATGATACCGCACTTCTATATGTTTGGTTCTGGAGTGAAGCACTGGGTTTTTGGCTACGCTTATGGCACTGGTGCTATCACAAAGAAGTGGGATCTGGGTGCACTCCTCACCAAAGTCTCTCAAAGTGAATGAAATCCACAACAATCGGGAACAACAACTCGCGGGCCGCAACATACTCGCCTCGGTGGTAGACCGAGCTACACTAGGCTCGCTTGCGGGAAGTCCATGAGACCAACGAAGACCCAAGAAACGGCAAGTAACGAAGTAGACTTCCTCTCGACTCGACAACCAGCAAAATCCGCATAGGAAAAACCATGAAGAAAAAGAGTCGAGAAGGAAGAATACCAAAGGCCAAGACCGAGGGCGGATCGTAGGTACCTAAAAATCCTCTTGACGGCCCGTCGATGTGATGTCCTCGGCGAAGCCCGAAAACGAGCGCACGGACACACGCCGAACCGTATGTCCGGCCTCGTCGCCGTCAAGTAGAGGAGGGAGCCGATCATGCTCCCGTACTCCCGCTGGTCCACTGGTTCTCCGTCCTCGTCCGCATCCAAAGTGGCCGTACTCCCCATGGGAGTCGACATCGGCTTCACATCTTGCATCTGGAACTTCCTCAGCATGTCTTTTGTGTACTTGGTCTGGTGCACAAATGTACCGTCCTTCACTTGCTTGATCTGCAGCCCGAGAAAGTACTGCAACTCGCCCATCATGCTCATCTCGAATTCCCTACTCATCTCATCTGCAAACTTGGCAACAAGGTTATGTGACGAGCCACTAAAGACAATATCATCCACGTATATCTGAACAATCAGCAAGTCATTTCCATGCTTGAGGAGAAACAAAGTCCTATCAACGGTACCCATCGCAAACCCTCTGCTCAACAGAAAACCTCTCAATCTCCCATACCAAGCACGGGGCGCTTGTTTCAACCCATACGAGCCCTTTTCAACCCGTACACCCCGTGTAGGTACAACTCGCTCTCGAACCCGTGTGGGTCGCTTCACGGACACCTCCTCGTCTATGACCCCATTCAGAAAAGCACTCTTCACGTCCATCTGAAACAACTTGAACCCTTTAGCCACGGCAAAGGCTAGAAGGATTCGAATAGCCTCAAGACGGGCCACAGGAGCAAAGGTCTCCTCATAGTCGATCCCCTCCTTCTGACTAAACCCCTGAGCAACAAGTCTGGACTTGTTCCTCACAACCATCACATTCTCTCCCTCTTTGTTCTTCCAAACCCACTTGGTTCCTATGGGATGGCAATTTGGAGGTGGTTCAACTAACTCCCACACCTGGTTCCTCTCAAAGTTTTCCAACTCCTCATGCATAGAATTGACCCAGTTTGCATCAGATAAAGCATGCCCAATGTCCTTGGGCTCAAAGGTGGCAACAAAAGCAAGATGAGCAAAATGAGAGGAATTCCTCGGACCTTGACCGTGTAGTGCGTTCGTCGATGTTCCCAATGATCTTCGACGGGGGATGCACTTCTTGAATCCGCCGGGGAGCCTCACGCCTCGAGACTACCTCCCCCTCAACTTCAGCTTCTCTCGCCTGGTCCTCTTGTCGCACCGTCGTTGTCCATGAAGTAGACGGTCCACGCTCCACGGTGGTCGTAGGGGAAGTAGTGGGTACACACTCAGCTTCAGGCGCATGGTTCTCTCCATCATCATCTCCAGCTTCATCCTTCTCCTCTTCAAAGAGGTCCTCGGCCATCTCTTCATCACCTGCACATTCAAAGCCAAGAGAAGTACATGGCATTGTCTCGTCGAAGGTTACCTCGCAAGTCTCCATGATTTTGTTAGTCTCAAGGTTAAGCACCCTATAGGCTCTAGAGTGGTTAGCATATCCAAAGAAAATACCATCACTAGACCTAGCCTCAAACTTGTCGAGTTTTCCCTTCTTCGAATAAAGCACTTGCGGCCAAAGACTCGGAAATGACTCACCTTGGGTGCCCGACCATGCATCAGCTCATAACAGGTCTTCTTCTTGAAAGCTCGCAATAAAATCCTGTTGGAAACATGACAAGCCGTATTGACCGCCTCAGCCCAATACCTCCTAGGAGTCCTGTGCTCATTGAGCATCGTCCTAGCCATCTCACACAGAGTCCGATTTTTCCGTTCCACAACTCCATTTTGAGGGGGCACATAAGGGGTCGAATACTGATGTTCAAGACCTAGATCACGACAAAAGGCATCAAAATGAGAGTTCTTGAACTCTGAGCCATTATCACTGCGGATAGCTCGAATAGCATTCCCATGCCTCTCATTTTTCAACCTCACGATCAGATCTCGAACAAAACCAAATGTCTCACTCTTGTCCTCCAAGAAGAACACCCAAGCATAGCGAGAGTAATCGTCCACCACAACAAGGACATACCACTTCCCACCCACCGAGCGAACTTGAGCTGGCCCAACAAGGTCCATGTGCAACAGCTCTGTCGGACACTCGGTCATGACATCGGTCAGGGGTGGATGGGGAGTGGCTACCATCTTGCCATGCCTACACGGAGCACAAACCAAATCCTTCTCAAGCTTCAACCTCGGCAATCCTCGAACAAGGTCAAGACCACTCAAGAGGGAAACCAAATTAAAGCTCAAGTGTCCCAACCGCCTATGCCATTTCCACAAATCGAAGAAGGACCAGCCATCAAACAACTGAGCGAGACCCAAAGAACGAGAGAAATCAGCCCTGAAAATCTGACCCTCGGGGATGATCATAGAGACAAGATCACCTCGAGAATCAAGCAAACGAGACTCGCCAGACTTGAAACGCACCTCAAAACCCTCATCAAGCAACTGAGAAACCGAAAGCAAATTGAAACCCAAGGACTTCACAAGAGCCACTCTCTTCAACGTTACCTTGTCACTCACATGCACAACACCCTCCGAAAGCACCCTTACTCGTCCATTGTCCCCAAATGTGATGTACATCTTTTCCTTCACTGGGGTGAGGCTGGAGAACCACTTCTTATCTCCGGTCATGTGTCGAGAACACCCAGAGTCGATCAACCAAATGTTCTCCAAGCCTCCTGCCGCCCGCAAATGGAAACGAGAACGAGAATGAGCTAGCGACTCGACACTCGGGGTTAGCACAAAGAAAGTTAAACCGGTGTCGAGCCATCTCGCTCAAAAGAGGGGTTAGCAAACATCATTCCCTTGCCACCAAACTTCCCATGTCCCATGGGAGGAGTACGAGCACCACGAGGGGGAAAACGTGGTCTGTAGTTCCTCTGGAACCCAAAGCTGCGATCATCTCCCCTAAACCCGTATTGAGGACGAGTAGGGGGACGTCCAGCGAAGCCACCACGAGCCCGACCAAACCTCTCACCAGCACTCACACCATCCTCTCTCCTGACAAACCTCTCACCACCACCTCTCTGTGGGAACCTGCCAACACTTCTCACACTTCCCACACCCCGTGGAAGTGGCACTCTAGGCTCAGGAATACCATGAGACTGGCGATACCTGTCCTGGTTCACTTGCTCCCTAGCAAGCCTCTCATCCCTCTTCCTCTTGTAGCAAAACTCTGCAAGATGCCTCTCCTTGCCACAATACTCACACCTGAAGGGGATGGGTTTTGGTTTTGGCTCTGGCTTCTCTCTAGGCTTCTCACCCTTCTCACCCACAAACTTCACCGGTTTCTGGAAGTCATTTGTCTTAGGTGGGAATTTGGGTGGATCTTGGGTTGTGTCAAGCTTGTTGCAAAGGTGGTTGGGCTTTGGTGTGAAAGAGTTCTTGGGTGCTTTTGGAAGTGGGACTTGGATGTCTCCGATCACCTCAAACTCGGGGTTAGACTCAACACACTTCTCATACACACTCTCCCCACTGTTCTCTCCCACTTTCTCACCCAACTTCTCAAAACCCAAACCACGACCATCCGCTCTCTTGAACTCCTCAATCATGATTTTCAATTGAGGTTCCTGCCCAGACAACCAACCCAACACCTTCTTCAAATAGTCATTCTCCTCATAGATGACATCCAAACGGGAAGTAAGTTCAAGATTGCGCAAAGTAACTTCATCACAGCTAGTGCATGCATTGACAACAGGAGATTTCAAAGATGCTTCCAAAGAACTAATGGTAGAACGAGCATGAACAAGCTTAGCATGCATAGTAGGACATGATTTACATGCACCAAGCAAAGTGGGTCTAGCCTTAAGCTCATCATATTCAATCCTAAGAGCATCTAGTTTAGCCAAAGTGGAAGCATTCTTCTCATTAAGCAACTTGATCTCATTCAACCAAGCATCACACTCAACACATTCAACATCATCAGGAGTAGTAGGAGCAAGTTTCAAAGAGTCATTCTCAAGTTTCAATTCAAGAAATTTTGACTCTAACTCTCCTACTTTCTCGCTAGCATTCTCAAGCTGAGCCCTAAGATCTTTCCTCATCTTTTTGGCATCTCTAAGCACACTATCGCGGTTGTCAAGCAAGCCATTCAACCTAGCAATCTCAGCAAGCAAAGAGTCGGGGTCACGGTTTACCTCATCCTCCGAGTCGGAGTCGCCGTCTTCCTTCTCGCTCTTCTTGCTTGCTTGAGCTATGGGCCATGCCACAAAAGTCCTCAAGCGCCACACAGCTCAACCCGCCGAGGTTCCGGCTTGCACTCTTCTTGCCCTTGCGCCTCCCGGCGTCTTCATCTTCGGCCGCTTGAGCTTGACGCTCCTCGCTTGAGCTTGAGTCGACGTCACTTGCACCCGGCCACCATCGCTCTTGCCTTGTTCTTCTTGTAGCCGCTCTTGCTCGGTCGCCGCTTGTCCTTGTCCTTGCTCTTGGACTTGTTGAAGTGCTTGCCCTTGGAGGAGTACTTGTCTTCACGCCTCCCGGTGCGCCTTGTACTCGTGCACCTTGTACTTGTTCTCCTCCGCTTCCGGCACTCGGCGATGAAGTGGCCACGCTTTCCACACTTGTAGCACGTCCCCGAGCTCCGCCTTGCATTCCTCCGACTCTCGTGTAGTCGTTCAAACCTTCTTGAGAGCAAGGCCGGCTCCTCCTCGCCCGAGCACATCAAACTCCTCATCCGGAATGGACATGAGAGAAGACAAGGAAAACCGTCGACGGGAAGGGTTAGATTTGCCCTTTGATCCGCCCACAAGAGCAAGACTATGGTCGGTCGAGCCCTCATGCTTGGATTGCAACTTCCTGTCAACCTCAGCCGACTTGAGCTTAGAAAAGAGGTCATCCAACTCAATAGTCAAATAATGCCCAGACTCCTTGATGGCCTCAACCTTAGCACCCCAAACATTTGAGTCCAAGACATGCAAGAGCTTCAAAGCCTGATCATGCTCTGTGTAAGGAAAATCCTCAACATTAGCTTTCATGTTGTTCACGATGGCGATGAACCTCGAAACATCGCATCAATGTCCTCACCGGAAGTGGAGTGAAATTCTCATATTGCATCCGGTAAGAGACAAAGAGGCGAGCCTTCACATGGTTATCACCACCGTGAGCAACCAACAACTTCTCCCAAATTTGCCAAGCAAGATTCAAATGGCGAACACGCTCAAACTCGGATCACACAAGCTCCGGACCAAGTGATCAACGGCTTTTGCATTAGCCTCATACTTGGCCTTAGCACCGGCATCGGTCACCATAAGAGTATGGATGTTGACCGGAATAGCATAGGTCTTGTCAAGCACAATGAAATCCAACAACTTCCCACGAAGAAAGATCATCATACGAGCCGCCCACTTGTGGTAACCCTTGCCATCGAAGTGCGGCGGACCGCCCCGCTCAACGTACGCCATCTTAGGATTCGAGACTTGTCAAAGTCGCAAAGAATCCGGCACCAAGCTCTGATACCAATTGAAGGATCAGATGGCGACTAGAGAGGGGGGGAGTGGATAGGAGCCGGTAAAAATTCTTCCCAAAGAACCCGGCCTATACCCTAGTCAAACCCCGGTCACACACAAGCGATGGATCGAATCACACACCAATCGCCAAGACCATGAGGTTATGGATCAACCTCTAGCCTTAGGAACGATTCCTTGAAGCACACGCGGAAGCACGAAAGAAGAAGGGGAAGAATCGAACAAAGAGGCAAAGCGCACAGGCTCTGGCGAACCGTCCGGCCAGGAGGGGCGGACCGTCCGCGCGGCCTCACGGACCGTCCGGCCTGCTCTCGCGGACCGTCCGCGCCAACACCGCGGACCGTCCGGCTCTGCACTGCGGACTGTCTGTTAAAGCACACAGAACCACCAGAAGCGACCCGAGAAAAACGGACCGTCCGCCGAGGCTGGGCGGACCGTCCACGCCACCAGCGGACCGTCCGCTACTCAAGCTCGGACTGTCCGCAAACCGGCTGCAACAAAAACCAAAAGCCAAACCGGATCGAAAGCGAGGACGCGCGAGAACACGACGAACACGGGACAAACCCTAGCCGCGCGGACCGTCCGCCAGCACCCCGCGGACTGTCCGCCACGTGCGGACAGAGCAGAAAACGCCCGACCCCGAAAGTCAACTCCCCCAAATCATCATCGGATTTCCCAAACGGTTGGAGCTATGGAGACAAGGGTTTGGGCACTTGAAAAGCGTCACACAAGGATGCTATAGCCCAAAAATCTTGCCTCCTAACTATCTAAATCACCGGGAATCGCGAATCCTTTGAGCACCACCAAAAACTAGAACACCGAACGAAAAACTTCGAATCCAAGTGGTTTCCCGGCGTTTGAGGGCACAAGATCAATCACAAAGATGCACGAGACATCTATCCATGTTTTCCTCAAAGAAATCCGGGGAGAAACCCACTCAAATCCGCGGAATCGAACCGGGAACAAAGGCACGAAAACAAGCACAAAAGACCACGAGAAACACAACTCTGAATCTTCTATACAAACCAGGAAAGATTCACAAGGTCTAGCATGCCGCCCTAGCATCCATCCCTCTCAACAAATCTCTCATGAAGCTCTCATGCTATCCTAGAGAAAATGGAAGAAAAATAGCTACGAAAATGAGAAATGGGAGGAAGGAAATGAAACCCTAAGTCGCGGAGAGGGAGAGCCATCCACACACACTCATAGCTTATATATCGAGTCCCGCCGGAGTGGTAAATGACTCGACTACCCCTAACTTAACTACGGCGATACAACCCACGTAGGGGCTCGTTAACACCAAAATTTGGTAAGGAGTATGACATGTGGGTCCGATTCGGAAAAGAGTCCGTCCGGTGGAAGGAAAGGTATCTTCGAGAGATTTTCGGCGAAGGATCCGCGGTCGGCTATCCGCTCCGGGGTTCGGCAAAGGAACGAGAGAGCTGATTTTGCGGGATTGGACGGTGACGTGGCTCGATCGAGGGAGCGAATGGATGGACACGCGATCAAGCTTAGTTAGGCAATGTATCCATTCGCAGGTTGTAATTAGCAGGGTATAAATACGATCCCCGGATGTATGTAAAGAACACGTTCATTCCTCAATACACACCGGCCTTACGCCAAACCCTAGAGTCCCTTGTCGTGTCGTCGAGTTCTTCGAGAGGGCCAATCGATCCGTCGACCTCCGTGAGTACCGCAACCTTGTATCATGTCTAGTATCATGCGGTGGATTTAGATCTCGATGCAAGTAGTCTTGTTACCATGCTTCGTGTCATGCGGTAGATTCAAGCCTGGTTCAAGAGGGTTTCTTGTTAGATCACGAGCCATGCGGTAGGCTAAGGTCTAGCTCGAAGCTAGTTATCGGCTCTATTGGGTTTTGGCAAGATCCAATAGATTCATTAAGTTACCCTGTGTTATCATGAGTTTTGCATTATGTCTTAATTCATGTAACACTCTTTTGCCCAATTTAGATGGGTTTGGATCGGCTCTCTTCCTTTTAAGATCCGTGCAAGAGTAGGTTTCGTGTTTTGACGCGTGGATCTTGTGCTCTTCGATAGCCGAAACCGAATCGATCTAGGTTGTTACGTGTTGCGGGTTCAAGCTTGCTTTGTTAGTATAAATCTTGAAAGAGCCGGGTATCATGCGGTAGATGCAGGTTTTTGGGTTGCTTTGGAGCTAGTCATCCGGTGGATTAGATTTCCAATTCAGCTTGATAGATTTATTCACGTGGTAATGTTTGTTCCTTCTTCATGGACCCCGAATCGGTTGTTCAGCCGCATTCGGTTATATCTTCACGAGTAGATCACGTGCGTTGTTTATGTTTTAAAAGACGTGTGCTTCTAGCTTTCCATATTTAGGTTGTATCATGCGGTGGATAGATCTATTTATGGAAAGTGGTGCGTTCTTTCATGCAAGTTGTATCATGCGGTGGATAGATTTGCTTGATGTCGTACCCGACGGATCTTAAAGTGATTAGACATGCGGTAGACTAATGCTTTGGATCTATGCATGCTTATTTTAATACATGATCATGTTCGTGCTTTGCTTTATTTAATGTCAATCTTCATTGAGGATCGGTCATGGCTTTGTACACGTATCCTTGTTTATTCAGAGACCGATCGTTGTCATGCTTACGTCACCTATTCGGCAATGTTCTTTTTTCCTTCATGATTACCCGAATGGTTGCGGTTCTCTGACAGGTAGCTTCACATAGCTACATGTCGTCTTGCTTGGCTTCTTAGCCGTAAATATGGAACCGCTGGTACCACCCGGTAGGTTCCAAGTTTTGGTATTTAATTGTTTTCCCTTTTGTTAATTTTCAGGAAAAATTGACTGGCACGTCACTTTCTCTCTGCGCGTGCGAAGCTAAGCTTTTCGGCTTGCTGTGTGATTGGCGCTGAGTGCATATTTTGCGTCAACAGCGGCATTTAGGTAATGTTTGTGGGTCTTGCCATCGGACGGCCACGCCTTTGCCGCACCCCGCGTCCTCCCGACGCAAGCCATGCGATCCCGCCGCGTGTCCTCCGCCTCGAAGCTTCCCGACACGCCCGGATCCCGTCTCCGTCGTGTTGGGCCCTCGGACTTGGTTTTGAGGCCCAAACCAAGAAACCGTCCGCCGATGGTTTTGTGGGGAAACCACCAAACCCCGCGTGCTCGGTCCGGCCTCCCGCCAAACCACTTGACTCGACCGCCACCGTGCACCGGCTCGCTTGTCCATGACTTCTTCTTGCACGTGTCGCCACCATGTGGCCCGCACCCGGGCCCCGCTGTCCACCGGGTCCCTCGAACCGAGCCTACTTGTCTCTCCATCTCCCGGAGGCCCCTCAAGGCTGAAGACCTTTTGCGCTCGTTCTTCACCTGCAACAACACGAACTAGGCCGCAGCCTACACCTGCGCACTAAGCCAAGAGTCAATCCAACACCCATTGTCAATCACTCATCACTGAGGAGCGGTCATCCATCGACCACTGGGACGGTCTTGGTCCTCACTGGGAAGGGTTTTGTTCACACGAGTAGCTTGTAGGCAAAGAGGCAAGGGGGAAGGGTCGTATCCTGCTGGAAGCGTGAGCTATCCCCCACTCGCGGTTCTTCACCCTTTGGCCAATCGCGTCCCGTGTACGTTCACCCAGAGTTTGGGTCGAGGCGTACTTAGCACATTTACAACGAAGTTTTGCGAAAAAATGGGACCATTTTTGGGGGATGCCCCCCACAGTAGCCCCTGAGGGGGACTTGGTTTTCAGGGGAAAGCCGAGTCTCCCTTTGACTTTATTAATTTGATGGAATTTACATTTGTACAGCCAACTGGGGTGTTGGGTATGTAAATAACAAAAGGAACTTGGAAATCCTTTCTAAGGATAGAAGCGACGTAGTTGTTGGATATTCCAAGCGTTGGTGAGTTCTTGGCCATCCTCGTTGGCCAGCTTGTAGGTGTCGTGGTTGAGCACTCTGACAACGACGTAGGGTCCCTCCCATGGGGGCGATAGCTTATGGCGCCTCGATTGTCTTGACGCAACCTTAGGACTAGGTCCCCTTCGTTGAAGTCTCAGCGCTGTATCTTCCGAGCCTGGTACCGCCTCAGAGCCTGCTGGTATCTTGCTGAATGCATCAGGGCCACGGTGCGGGCCTCGTCCAATTGGTCCAGCGAGTCCTCACGGGCTCGCTGGTTGGTGCCCTCGTCATAGCCCCTGACTCTGGGCGACCCGTATTCCAGGTCTATGGGGAGGACGGCCTCCGCGCCATAGACTAGGAAGAACGGGGTGAATCTTGTGGCCCTGCTCGGGGTAGTTCTGAGGCTCCACACGACCACCGACAGCTCCTGGAGCCATTTTCGGCCAGACTTGTTCAGTCTGTCGAAAATCCTGGGCTTGAGGCCTTGTAAGATCATGCTGTTGGCCCGTGTTAACACCAAAATTTGGTAAGCAGTCTGACTTGTGGGTCCAACTCGGTGAGAAATCCGTCTGGCGGAAGGAAGGTTTCTTCAGATGCATTCGACAGAAGAATCCGCGGTCGGCTATTTGCTTCTGTTTGGCAAGGAAACTATTGAGCTGATTTTGCGGGATTACGTGGTGACGTGGCCTGATGCGGAAAGGACGAATGGATGGATAATCGATCGCACTTAGAGATAATTTAGGTATCGGATCCATTTAAGGTCATGATTAGCAGGGTATAAATATGAAACCTGAATGTATGTAACAAACATTCGAAACATTCTCAATACAAACCGGCTTTACGCCAAACCCTAGAGTCCTTTGTCGTGTCGTCGAGTTCTTCGAGAGGGTTCATCGATCCGTCGACCTCCGTGAGTACCGGCAACCATGTATCATGTCTAGTATCATGCGATGGATTTAGATCTGATGCAAGTAGTCTTGTTACCATGCTTAGTGTCATGCGGTAGATTCAAGCTTGGTTCAAGAGGGTTTCTTGTTAGGTCATGAGCCATGCGGTAGGCTAAGATCTAGCTTGAAGATAGTTATCGGCTCTATTGAATTTTGGCAAGATTCAATAGATTCATTAAGTTATCTCGTGTTCCATTGAGTTTTACTTTATGTTTAAATTCATGTAACACTTCTTTGCCCAATCTAGATGGGTTTGGATCGGCTTTATCTTTTTGATGATCCTTATGCGAATCGAGTTCGTACCCTTGGCTTAAATAACACGTGGATCACATGCTCCCTGATAGCCGACACCGAGTCGATCTAGGTTGTTACGTGTTGCGGGTTCAAGCTTCCCAAATCTTGTATAAATCTTGAAAGAGCTAGGTATCATGCGGTAGATGCAGGCTTTTGGGTTGTTTTGGAGCTAATCATCCGGTGGATTAGATTTCCATCCAATCTGATAGATTTATCTTGTTTGGTAATGTTTGTTCCTTCTTCATGGACCCTGAATCGGTACATTCGGCCGCATTCGGTTATGCTTTCATGAGTAAAACGTGTTCATAAGTTATGCTTTAAATATTGTATGCTTTTAGCTTTCCATATTTAGATGGTATCATGCGGTGGATAGATCTATTTGTGGAAAGTGGTGTGATCTCAAGCAAGTTGTATCATGCGGTGGATAGATTTGCTTGGTATTGTACTTGACGGGTTTTTAAGTACCTAGACATGCGGTAGACTAGTGCTTTGGACCTATGCATGTTTGTTTATTACATATTTATGATCATGCTTTTACTTCATTTATTATTTAATGTTGTTTACCACGAGGATCGGTCATGGCCTTGCGCACATGCATCTTTGATCAAATAAAGACCGATCTATAGTCATGCTTACGTCACCTATTCGGCTATGTTACTTTTCGCACTTTAAAGCTCCCGAATGGTTGCTAGTCTGTTGCGTATAGCTCTTTATAGCTATATGTCATCTCACTTGGCTTTCTAGCCGTAAATATGGAACTGTCTGGTACCACCCGGCAAGTTCCAAGCTTTGGAATTTAACTACTTTGTCTTTTGTTAATTTTCAGGGAAAATTGACTAGCACGTCTTGTGATCTCTTCGCGTGTGAAGCTAGCTTGTTCGGCTTGCTGTGTGCTTGGCGCGAGGTGCAGATTTCACGTCAACACACTTTTTGGCATGCCCAGTGGGACAATAGCCGAAAATCAAGATGCCTGACATCGGGGACATTATGGATGTCAACATTGAAGACCTCTCCCCGGAACAGCGGCAACAGCTGCAGGACGCTGCGGATCAGTTCCAACAGAAGTGTTTGCTGTCATTCAAAAAGAACAGGAGTGGCGTCCCATACCTAAAAAATGAGATGCCCAGGGTTTTGTTGTCAGGAGAGAGTGACGCTACGACTCAGCAGGAGAGGGAAGAATGCATGCAGGCGTTTCGAGACGCCGCAGATGACATACTAGGCAGGCATCACAGAGCTTTCCTAGGTGCGTTCAAACAGATGATGGTGGCTGTCTTCGGCCCGGGCATGGAGCAAGTATTCAATCGAACACCTTTTCAAGGAGGCACCGTTGAGATGGGTGAGTCCAGTTCTCAGCCGCCATTGCGAAGCCAGCCAGCCCAGCCTCCTCCGCAGAGCGCTGGAAGCCAAGCCTTCCAGCCTCCTCCACAAGGCGCTGGAGGTCAGCCAGTTCGACCCCCTCTGCAGGCTGCAGGAGGGCAACCAGTCCAACCGCCTCCATAGGGCAGCACAGGTCAACATATGCAACAGCCGAATCCATATCAGCCCACGTACGGGGAGTTGGCATTTGGCTCATCTGGAGCCCCACTTGCTTCTGGCTACAGGATTGCCCCAGCTAGCAACAGACTGCAGAAGAATTTGTACGGCGGAGGCTACCACGAAGTGATGAACTATGGTGCCATCGATGCTCTCCCGAATCCGGGCTACGGCCCAGCTACGGGCGTACAGGAGGATGATATCCTGGCTCAGAGGATGGCCGACTTGATGCAGAATCAATTCAGCCTCAAACCTAAAATGCAGGGGCCTACCTACACGCCTCCGTTCCCGGAGTGGTATTACAATGTGATCCTGCCTCCAAGAGTAAAACCTCCGACGGAGTTTATGAAGTTTTCCGGGCAGGATGACACGAGCACGGTGGAGCACATTGCTCGCTACCTGATGCAGCTTGGAGAGTGCTCATCTGAAGAGGCGTTCCGGGTCAGGTACTTCCCCATGTCACTGACAGGCGCAGCGTTCCAGTGGTTCTCATCTTTGCCTCCACAATCAGTTGGCACATGGAAGGAGCTGGAGTGAAAATTCCACGCCCATTACTTCAGCGGTAGCACGGAAAAGAAGCTCATCGACCTCGCTACCCTGAAGCAGAGACACAGTGAGACACCCTTGGAGTTCCTCAGGAGGTTCAGGGAAATCAAAGGCATGTGTTTTTCGCTGAATCTGCCAGATGATCAGTTGGCCGACATGGCCGTTGCTGGGATGCTGCCGGCCGTACGTGAAAAGCTGTTCGGTATGGAGTTCGATAACCTGGGTCAACTGTCCCAAAAGCTGTCGTTGATGAGCAACCAGGCCTATGGTTTTAAGAAAGACGCCAGGTTCGGCAAACAGCACGATGTAGCTAATATCTACAATCAGTTCCTGGAAAAGGCCGATCAAATGGAAGACTCTGACGATGACCAGGAGGTGGCTGCTGCTGAGATCATGTGGGGAAAGGAACCGTTGACCATGAATCAGCACTGGGTCAAACAGACCAAAGGCACCTACGACTTCGACGTCACTAAAGCTGATAAGCTATTTGAGTTCCTGGTGAAGGAAAGCCGAATCAAGTTGCCTGAAGGGCATTCCATGCTTCGGCCCGATGGAGTAAAGGAGAAACATTACTGCGGCTTCCACGACAGGAATTCTCACTCCATCAACGATTGCAGGGTCTTCAGGATGAGGATCCAGAGGGCTATCCAAGAGGGTCATATCAAGTTTGACAACAAGATGAAACTGGATGGCCACCCTTTTCCACAAAACATGCTAAGCTTTTTCGTCAATATGGTGACAGCCGAGGAGAAGGGCAAGGTCAAGGTCTTGACTTTAGCCAGGGCAAGGCAGGACGGAGCAGTAGACCCAGAACGTCAAGTGACCTTGGAGCAGGTTCATGGTGAAGCCCCTCGCGTTCTCAAGAGCCATATCGAGATCGGGGAATCGTCCAGGGCCAAACCCAGGGTGACTACACGCATCCTCCTCAACAAGTGGCAACGCCAGCAGGAGAAAGAGCGCTACCAGAAACGAAAGCACGAGGAGGAAAGGCGCAGGGCCGAAGAAGAAGCACGCAGAAGAGATTTGGAGCAGTATACGCGCGAGCAGGAGCGCGCACACTGGGGGTGCGCATTCTTCAGGCACTGCTGGAATGAGGGTTTGAAGCTTCCTACACTGAGAAACTGCCCTGAGTGCAGCGATAGGTACTTTGAGTATAGGCAGGAAACTGCCAATCGCCGATCCGTCCATGAAAGAATTGGAAGGATACATCCCAGTGAGGATCGGCGTCAAAAAATTGAAATCATCGATCATCCCAGGAAGAGACAAGCTGATTTGAGATGGGCTGATCAGGAGGAAGACGAGGACGAGTACGTCTGGCAAAAGGGGCAATGGTGCCCGCCTGGTTTAAGAAAGAGTCAGAAAAGGAGGGTTCAGCGCTTGAGGAACCGCGAACTGAGGCAGGCGGGGATCCAGACAAGGCAGGTGTGGCGTCCGAAGGATAAACCTGAAGGATCAAACCGTTCGGCTCCGGCATGTATGGTATATTTTCTGCCGAATGAATTTATGGCTCCTGCTAATCAGGTTGTGCAGGAAGAAGCGTCCCCGGGACGATGAGCGACTTGAGGGACCGATGGCGCGGCGGGTGCTAGCCAAGCAAGCCGTCTTCGACAAACCGGCCAAAAATCGACACATGAGGCCGCTATACTTGAAAGGATATGTCAATGGCAAGCCATTGACCAAGATGTTTGTCGACGGTGGAGCGACAATCAATGTAATGCCGTACACCACTTTCGAAAAACTTGGCATGGGCCCCGGCGACTTGACACCTACAAGCATAATTCGAACGATTTCGCCGGAATCCTTCGGATGCCAAGGGGTGCGCCCATGTGGATCTGATGATCGGGTCCAAAACACTGCTCACAACCTTCTTTGTCATCGAAGGTAAAGGAGCCTACAGCCTACTGCTTGGACGGGACTGGATTCATGCCAACTGCTACGTCCCATCTACCATGCATCAGCAGCTCATCCAATGGGTAGATGACGATATTGAGGTGGTCCAAGCAGATGACTCTGTGAGAGTCGCAAATGTGGAACCAGCTTTCTGGGAATACCAAGGTGTTGACTGTTTCTCAGGAAAAGACTGGGGAGAAGGTCCTGTTGAGCCTGTCAGCAGCGATCAACAGCCGATTCAAGCAGTCGGCTCTTATAGCAATTTTTAATGGATAATCCCGTCGATGGTACTGATGGCAAGTTGGGGCGAGGATTCATGTCGGCCGATAAATTAGAAGAAGTTGACATTGGAAGTGGTGACAAACCAAGGCCGACATTCATCAGCGCAAACTTGCAATCAGACTTCAGGGAGAAATTGATCAAGTTGCTTAAGGAATATAGAGATTGCTTCGCTTGGGATTATTCGGAGATGCCTGGACTGGACCGTTCCATTGTTGAGCATCGGTTGCTGTTGACGGATAAAAGACGTATCCCTCTACGATCCGCAAGCGTACGGACCCCACACCTTTTTCACCACGGGATTCCCAAGGTTCTTGTCAATCCGCGGAGCAAGGGGATTACAAGCGTTCAATCTACAACGACACACTAACTACTAAAACCCTAACTATTATTATGCTAGAAAACAACTAAACTACACTAGAGAGAACGATTAAGATATCAAGATAAAAGACACTCGCCCACGGGTCTACGATACTAGAGCATGCAATCGCTTAAAGACATGAAAACCAATCTAATCTATCGGAGTTGTGACCACGGTTTCGCCCTTTCCCTCCTCTCGTACTGTCACTACGCGAAGGTATTCATGACTAGACCTTTGATGGACACGGCGTATTGAATGGATCCAAGGAAGCATTGGAGCTCGTACTCCCTTTACGGCATGGCTAACCTTAAGCATTAAAGTATATTCAACACAAGATGATAGATAGATAATCCGACAAAGTGCGATTACATCTCAAGATCGATTACAACCCATGGACGAATGAGAAGATTACCCCATCAAGGTGCTGATCATGGCACAGTTGATCATGGTTTCCCTTTCGCCTGTGTCTTCCTTCTTCTCCACGAGAGAGTGCTTCCTTTGAGGTGGTTGATCTCCCGCCGGAGATCCTCCTCCTCTCTCTCTAGCTTGTGGATGGCCTCCTGGTGCGAATGACTCTCCTCTCGGTGTTGGCGGCGCCTCGGGGCTTTTAGGGTTGAAGATCCTTCGAGGGCAAGGAAAACGGGACCGAACCGGCCACCGGAGTGGGCTGGGCCGGCCGGCCTGGGCCGACCGGCCCAGGCCCAATTCGGCCCGGTTCGGTCGCCCCTTTTGCTCCGTGGGACCTTATGCACTTATGTACTTTGCCCCCTCCACTTGCATGATTTTGATGATGTTATCCTCGCGTCCAAGATGGAGGTTCTCTTCGCATGAAATTCGATCTTTTACGCTTCAATCCCCGGGGGTGTTCCTCGTAGCACTTCGGTCCTCGCCACCATTGGAAGTGATTTCATCAAGCTCATGAACACGAACAAGACTCCGTAAATGCTCCTTTGAACTCGTTGCGAATCCGTCCTTTATGTCCATGTTTTCCTACATAAACACAACACTTCCAAATGCATGCACAAAGATGAACTCGTTATATGATTAGTGTGCCTAGTGGAGGGTTAGTTCCATAATCAAATCCAAACCAAAGTGTAATGAACATGCTAGGTGCACCAAAATACACCGTCAACAGTTGCCAATCAAATCTGGTTTTAAACCATACAAGCAACCTCCCCGGAAAATCTACAAAGATGAAGTATTGGCTGATGTGAAGAAAGAAGTTGAAAGATTACTGGATGCAAACTTCGTTCGGCCATGCAGATATGCGGAGTGGATCTCTAATATTGTCCCTGTCTACAAGAAGAATGGAAAGATGAGGGTCTGCATAGATTTTAGGGATTTAAACAGAGCTACTCCTATGGATGGTTACCCCATGCCTGTTGCCAATTTGTTGGTTGATGCCGCTGCTGGACACAAAGTCATCAGTTTCATGGATGGTAATGCAGGATATAACCAAATTTTTATGGCAATAGAGGATATATCAAAGATAGCCTTCAGATGTCCTGGTCGTATAGGCCTGTTTGAATGGATAGTCATGACATTTGGGTTGCAGAATGCCGGTGCAACTTATCAGCGAGCCATGAATTACATCTTTCACGAGTTGATCGGCAAAATTGTCGAAATTTACATTGATGACGTCGTGATCAAGTCTATGAATCATGCCACACATTTGGAAGACGTGAAAAGAACCTTGGAGTGCACCCGGAAGCATGGTTTGAAGATGAATCCAAACAAATGCGCTTTTGGGGTATCAGCTGGAGAGTTCTTGGGATTCTTGGTCCACGAAGGGGGGATTGAAGTTGGCAAGAAAAGCATGAAGGCCATTGATGAAGTTGTCCCTCCAACTAATCTCAAAGAGTTACAATCACTGCTCGGCAAGATTAATTTTGTAAGGAGATTCATCTCAAAATTTGTCACAAAAGGTTTTGCCGTTTTCTCCATTGCTGAAGCTTAAGAAAGATCAGAAGTTCACTTGGGGCGACGAACAACAAAAGGCTTTTGACGAGATCAAGCAATATATGAAGGAGCCACCAGTACTGGTCCCTCCGTGATTGGATGAGCCTTTCAAGTTGTACGTGGCGGCCGATACCCAAACCATTGGATCGGCCCTTATTCAAGAATTCGAAGGAAAGGAGCGGGTAGTAGCGTATCTTAGCCGAAAATTACTTGATCCTGAAACCAGGTATTCGGCTGCAGAGAAACTGTGCCTGTGCGTGTACTACTCGTGTACAAAGTTTCGGCACTACATGTTGAATGCGGAATGCATTGTATATTCTAAGTTCGATGTAATAAAACACATGTTATCTATGCCAATTTTGAATGGCAGGATTGGCAAGTGGATCTTGGCTTTATTAGAGTTTGAGTTAAAGTTCGAATCGGCAAAAGCTATTAAAGGTCAGATCATTGCCGATTTTATAACTGAACATCATGACCCGTCAATGGATTTACTCGAAATTACCCCTTGGGCTTTATTTTTTGATGGGTCATCATGTGGTAAAGGTGGGGGAATAGGAATTCTGTTAATTTCGCCCAGGGGTGAGATGTTTGAGTTTGCTATCCCTATACAACCCACTGTCACAATCAGGCTGAGTACGAGGCATTACTTCGGGGGCTTCAATATTTGAGAGAAGCCGGGGCCGTTTCGGTTGAAGTTTATGGAGATTCAGAATTGGTAATAAAGCAATTGAATGGCCAATACGAATGCAAAAGTGATGCACTGAGGAGTTACTACGAAGAATGCAGAGAAATCTTGAAGAGCTTTCCGTTGGTGACTCTACAGCATATTCCTAGGGAACATAATGAAGAAGCGAACAGGTTGGCTCAGAGCGCTTCCGGTTATAAAGAGAGTCAAGAAGCGTTTGCCACGGACATATGTGCGCTGGGAATGGATCTTGCGGAGGATGATTGGAGAAAAGAGATCATTGACTATTTGAAAGATCCATCCCGAAAGGTCTCTAGGAAGCTCAGGTACAAGGCCACAAAATTTGTTCTTCTGGATGATAATTTGTTTTACAAATCATTAGATGGGGTGTTGTTACGATGCCTGGGTCCAGAGGAAGCTAAAAGGATGATGAGTGAAGTGCATGATGGGATATGTGGAGCACACCAATCGGCCTACCGCATGAAATGGGTTATCAGGCAAGCTGGGTGTTTTTGGCCAACGATATTGGAGGACTGCTTTGAGTATTACAAGGGATGTCAAGACTGCCCGCAGGTTTGGAAATATTCAAAGAGTTCTCGCATCAGCATTAAATCCCATTATCAAGCCGTGGCCATTCAGGGGCTGGGGTATAGACTTGATTGGCCAGATTAATCCACCATCTAGCAAGGGGCATAAGTTTGTGCTTTTGGCTACAGATTACTTTACCAAATGGGTTGAGGCAATTCCACTGAAGAAGGTGACGTCAGAAAACATGGTTGAGTTTGTCAAGGAACACATCATCTATCGGTTTGGAATTCCCCAAACAATCACAACTGATCAGGGAGCCCAATTCGTGTCCTTGGAGTTCAGGGAGTTTGCCGAAAGCATGGGAATCAAATTGTTTAATTCTTCTCCCTATTATGCCCAAGCTAATGGTCAGGCAGAGGCTTCTAATAAGATCATGATCAAGCTTATACAAAATAAGATCGACCGGAAGCCAAGGAGGTGGCATTCGGTACTCAGTGAATGTTATGGGCTTACCGAATGGCCCCCCATGGAGCTACAAAATCATCTCCTTATGAGTTGGTTTATGGACACCATGCGGTTTTACCTTGGGAAGTACAATCAGATTCTAGGAGAGTGGTTTTGCAGAAAGATTTAAGCTCCAAAGATTACAGTGGCTTAATGATGGATGAGCTAGAAGATTTGCACATGATCCGTCTTAGGGCCCTAGAAAATATTGAAAAGAACAAGCTGCGGGTTGCCAAGTATTATAACAAGAAAGTAAAAGTTAGGCAATTTGCGTAAGGAGATTTGGTTTGGAAAGCGTTACCGCCGATTGGAACCAAATACGAGAATTCGGCAAATGGTCCCCTAACCGGGAAGGACCCTTTCGCGTGGTCAGATGCGTGCCTGGCAATGGCTACATGTTGAAGACTTTACTAGGAGAAGAATTTTCTGCTGCAATAAATGGAAGATATTTGAAGAAATATTATCCTAGTATTGAAATCGATCGGTGATCACCAGCATTGGGATTACATGCATCTGATACAGAAATAGCCAGCGCTCAAGAACAAGCCCGCCTTCAGAACAAAAAATTCCCCAACAGAGGGAATGGCCAGTGCCTAGATGCATTGCCCTTAGCGCAAAACTACATTACAAAAGCTCCATGCAGGTTTACATCTAACGACCCTGGTGATCAGGACTTCGAGGAGGCGGGAAGCAGAAGGCCTGGCGTAAGAAGCGAAAGTATGATTCAATCTTTTCTTTGCCTCTTCGGCTGCTCCCTCTTCAGTTGCTCCAGGACCACCGTGACCATGATTTGCTGCCTCCACCAAGCTGTCCCAAGCCGCTTTCAGGTTATTGTACCTATCAGAGACATCTGAGACAGGGGAGTGGTCATTAGGGGCAAAGATCCAGATATGAGCACGGAGTCAAAAAGGAGTTAGAGATATTACCTCCTACTAATGCCTCCAAAGCCATGCGACGCTCGCGCTCGGCCTGGCAACGAGCGGTGATGTCCCAGAGGTCATGCTCCAGGTGCCGGACGCGGCGGCGCAGTTGATGGCTGGTCCTCTGCTCGGGCGTGGCGTCCTCTGCTTCAAGGGAAGAATCAGAGGAGATGTACTCAGGCATGTCTTCGGTCCCGATGATTTCCTCAGGAAGCAGATCAAGGCTGAAAGAGGAAAAAGCAGGGAGGAGGTAAAACACAAGACCACATTAGGAAACAGGAAGCAAATCAAAGGAAAACTCACTCTCGAATCGTGCGTTTCTTTGGGACACTGCCTTCCTGGGGCTGCTTGCCTTTGTCCATGGCCTTGGGGTTTTTTCCTCTGAGGACAGGGGAGGAGATGAGAAATGATGGATGAGTGTGCGAGTGGATTTGCAGGGCATCTCAGCAGACTATTTTATTGACTGAGAGAGTGCGTTGGGAGTGATGACTGGCTGGCGTGCATTATTGGAATACCAAGCGGCAGGGTTTTCTTCCCGAATGCGAAGGGTTTTCGTTTGAACAGTGCTTACGGATTGCCGATTCAAGGATTTTCTGCGGATTTTGCGCCAAGGGGCATCTGTTTTCGCGTGTTCGGCTCAAGCGAGTTCCCGAATACGTTTAAGAAGAAACAAGATTCACAGATGCAAACACAGAAAAAATCATCGCAGTACAAGCACGGGAATTAAAAGTCCTTTATTTATTGCCGATATCAAACATCCCTGGTACAATGTAATCAAAGAGCCTGTTTAACACAGACTGGGGATGAGTGAGTTCGGCGATGGCATCGCCATGGCCGTCGAGGCGCTCCAAGATGATCTCGATCTCCTCGATGTCTTCTGGTGCGCCGCCCCGGAAGCCGCGCGGCCTGGTGGAGTAGTCGACATTGGTGTGCGTCGCCATGGCGGCCAAGCCCAAAGTGGTGCCCAAGCGGATGCCGTGGGTGGCCACTTCGTCCACGCGGTGCTCCACCGCGGCAAGGCGCTCCGCCGGCGTGTCTCCGTGGGCGTTCACCTTGTCGGCCAATTGCTCCACCAGCATTTTTAGCTGGTTGAGCTCGGCGTCACGGGCTGCAAAATGCAAGATAAAGGTGATTAATGTCAAAAGCCGGATTGGATTAAGGAGTGGTTTCAGAGCCGTACCGTCGATGGTCGCCAGCAGCTGCTTGCGCTGGTCTTCCCACTCCAGTTCGGCTATGCCAGCCTTTTTGGAGACATCTTCCAGCTCGCGCTGGGCCACCTCCAGCTCCGCCTTTAAGAGGAGAGCATCAAGTTCCCCGTAGGGCACGGGGGAGTAATGGTCTGACTCCGAGGAGTCATCCGGTAGGGGCTGACCGGCCGGCGCAGAAGATGGATTCCATTGAATAAGCCTGAAACAGAGATGATCGTCAAAAACAAAAGGGAATTGAAGATGAATCTTAAAGGAAAAAGTTGACGATTATTGCCTCCGACGCGCACTGGCGCGACTCCCCTCCGCCTCGTCAGTGGCGCGGCGCCTGTTGTTGCTGCCCGCCATGCTTCTGGGATTTGCGCTGATCAAGAAAAGACGACTTGAGGTTGGCGAAGATTTGACGGCTAAAGGCTTGGTGAAGAGCTGGGGGCACCTACGGTTTTCATTTATAGGCCTGGCAAGATAGATCGTGGCCTCAGGTCGTGGTCTTAGATCGTGGCGCATATCCCAGGAAACTTGGAAGGTGGAGAGGATTCATTGACCAATCCGCCGACGAGTCATTTGGAGTTCAAGGCTGAGTCGTATTCGGTTGACTGGCTCAGCTAAAAGGAAGTTGAGATGCCGTTCGGGTATGGTAATGTTTGGCTATTGATTACCGAATGGGTCGTTCAGCATTGCAATTAAGGACGTACGGAGAAAAGGGAGAATAAAATTACAGAAGCAAATGTTGCAAGGACGGCCAGTTCGGTTACACATCAGTCAATACATCTAAATGTTTAAATACTTTGCAATTACATTGTAGGAGTTTGATGTTGTTTGGTGAATGTTCTCCATCCGTTCTTGATAATCCTTCTGGGCGTCAGACAGGATGGTGAGTTCTGCATTACATTGATTCACCTCAGCTATGGCCGATGTTGCTTCCTCTTGGATCTTCTCTATCAGTCCAGGAAGTTCGGCTATCTTCTTATCATCAGCTTCTATTTCTGCTGATAAGCTTTTCAGCTCTGCCTCCAATACGGCCTTTCTGGCAATTTTCAACTCACGAGCAGCTTGCAGATTTGCCAAAGTCCCTTTGTGACTCTCAGTTTGAGATTGTGCTCCCTTCACGGCGTGTTCAGCTTTGGCTTTCTTCTGTTCAACAGCCGGGCGGGAAGACACACTTCTCAGATCTCGTCTTATGGCTACATAATGAATGTCCAGACCAGAGATGGGTTCAAGTGAGGCCTTGATATCCTCAGGAAGTTCTTGGCTGATGGGTCTAAGCATATCCTCGAAATAATCAAGATCTCTGATCTGATCTCGAGCCTCTCTTTGCAGCCAGGCAAAGATTTCCTTCAGCTTTCCTTGCACTTCTTTTGACAAGGCTTGAGGCCCTACTTCCCTCGTCTCGGCAATTGGATTGTTCCCTAATGATGGGTTTGATGATGACGGAGCCTGATCCTGAAAGAATAGCATTGCCGAGTCAGGGGTATTGGGAAATAAAAGATAACAGGATTAAATGCAAGTGTTTACCTCACGCCTAACTTCCTGAACTGGAACAAGGTTTTGTTCAGTTTCAGGGATAATTTCTGGAGCCACTGGTGAAGGAAGTGCTCGTGGCAAAGCTGAAGCTTCTATGTGAAAGGGTGCTGATATGGTCTCTGGCAGCTCTGAAGCTTCTGGATGGAGAGGAGATAGGTTTATCTCTGCTAAGGTTGAGGTTTCTGCCTGGTCAATGGGTGATTGAGCCCTTGGAGGACTTGAAGGCTCTGGTTGGATGGGGAAGTTCATCTCTGGCGAGGTTGGTGTTTCTGTCTGAGCAGGGGGTGATTGAGTCCCTGATGAAGATGAGATCTCTACTTGGACAGATGGCTCAGCCCTGGGTGAACTTGCATGTTGAGAGACAGGGACATCCACAAGTTGATCCACCATTGTTTCCTCTGCAAATACCAGTTTAAGGATAAATGCCAGTGTTGATCTTTGAGGAAGGAGTAATAAAGGTCATACCAGTGGATGGAGCATTGGCAAGTTCTGAAGCTGAGGATTGCTGAATTTTAGTCTGAAATCGCACAAGACGAGATTTATCAGAAAAGAGTAATCCTGCGATCAAGAGAGAAGAAATTTTACCTCGATAAGGACTTTCTTGATGGTTCTTCTCCTCTTAGCATTTGGAGGTGCGACCAGAGACAGGCCTTGCCTCTTGTCAGCAGTAATACTGGACAAAACTGGGTCTGTTGTAGCATACCTAGCCATCAGTTGAGCCAGGGTTGGTGATCTAAATCCCAATGCTGAGATTGGGCCTACTGCATTGTAAGCAATCTCCCTGGCTAGAGGGGCAGGCACTGTGTTCTGTGGGTAAAAGTCAAGATAATGGTTAGAGGAAGAAATGTCTGATTTGAGGAAAGGGATAATCATGTTACCTCTGAAGTTGGCTGAAAATCAAGCATCAGTTCTATGCAAAATAAGTGCACAGGCTCACTGAAAATATGGTCATGGAATTCTTGCCACCAGGAGTTGAAGGTGGGGTGAGCTACTGTTGTAGGTGTGAAGGGCCAGGTATAAACGGTTGACCGCATACATACCGAAAAACCCTGCTGGTTTGAGTAAGTTGTTTGATTTCCTCTCTGGGCTTGAGGAATTCATGTAGAAATAGTCTCGGGGGCATTTGGCCACATCCAAGTTGTCGAGCCATCATGTTGGGCTGGTAGTATTCATAAGTGCTGTGGTTTAGCCTCCCTCCACTAAATTCAAATGCGTAATGCATGGATGGATGAGGATGTTGAGGATTTCCAGAAATCTTCCATCTTGGCGTTCAGCTTCAAAGGAGAACTCACAAGGGAGAGTTAAATTATCATTATCCGAATAAGGAAGCCAGAGAGGGTTTGGGAAGCCTTTGAAGAAGAGCTCAAAGAGCTGGCTGACATTCTGCTTGATGGGAATAATTGAAGCAGCTTCTCCATAGGTGTGGCATCCTCTGGTGACTTGGGTTTCCCCTTCATGATAGTTGGATGAAGGAAAATACCGGGTGTTGAGGTCAACACCAACGATCTGGTGCATGTGCAGTTGCAGCCACATTTGTACAAACCACCAAGGGCCATTGACACATGCTATCCTCTGGCTGGTGTACATTTGGGTGACAGTTTGGTGAAGCATGTGGTATACACTACCTAGGAGGTATTTTCCAAGGGGAAGGCGATTACCACTAGATAAGTGTGTAGCCATTGCAATATGATTCAGAGTAGGCTCATTGGCTTTACCACAGAAGATGAACCTGCACAGCCACATGTTCAGGAACGCCCTGTATTCAACTTCACCAAGGGGGCCATCTTTCATATGATTCTGGATATAATTTTTATATCCGCTCCCTGGTTTCACTCCTGTTTGTCTTGTGGAACCTTTGAAATCCCAGGGACGAACAGATCCTGAAATGTCAAGGCCGGTAATCATGTATACATCGGCCAGAGTTGGGGACATTGGGTCGTGACCAAAAAGGAAGGCGTTGACGCCATTTGACTAGAAGTGGCAAGCCGCTATCAAGAGGTCTTCGTTTTTTGGGGTCCCGGCCAAAGACAGCTCCAAGCATTGAGCAATATGTAGGGTATCCCAGTTTTGGGTCCTGCCACTCTTATCCGCAAGAATTCTTTTGTACCAATTCCTCCAGCCCGCAATTGGGGGCAAGGGCCAGTTCTTGAAAGCGTCCTGCCACAGGGGAGGCTTAGTTAAAGCCGCTTTGAAGGGGATCCTTTAGGATTCGGCTGCTATGAATTCGCGAGGGTCAGAAACTCCCACAGGACCAAGGAAGTAGGACCTTGAATTGGCCTCAGTGCGGATCAAAAGCTCGGTGGAAAGCTCCTGAGGGAAAGCGGAGAAGAAATCTCAGGTAAAAATTGAAAATCTGAGTGCCGAATGAAGCTTATGGTGGAGGAATTTACCTGAGCAGCTTGATTTTGAGCCGCCATTGAGGATTTGAGCTCAGAAAAGGTGATCTAGGGTTTGGATCTGGGCGAAGACTCCGACGGATTGCGAAGAGAGAGAACGGGTGTTGAACAGATTCAATTTGAAGACGTTGGTGGCTGGAGTCAATTCCGGAATAAAATCACTTTTATCCCGTAATTGAAGGGGCATATGTTAACACCAAAATTTGGTAAGGAGTCTGACTTGTGGGTCCAACTCGATGAGAAATCCGTCCGGTGGAAGGAAGGTTTCTTCAGATGCATTCGGCAGAAGAATCCGCGGTCGGCTATTTGCTTCCGTTCGGCAAGAAAACTATTGAGCTGATTTTGCGAGATTACGTGGTGACGTGGCCCGATGCGGAAAGGACGAATGGATGGATAATCGATCGCACTTAGAGATAATTTAGGTATCGGATCCATTTGAGGTCATAATTAGCAGGGTATAAATATGAACCCTGAATGTATGTAACAAACATTCGAAACATTCTCAATACAAACCGGCTTTACGCCAAACCCTAGAGTCCTTTGTCGTGTCGTCGAGTTCTTCGAGAGGGTTCATCGATCCGTCGACCTCCGTGAGTACCGGCAACCTTGTATCATGTCTAGTATCATGCGGTGGATTTAGATCTGATGCAAGTAGTCTTGTTACCATGCTTAGTGTCATGCGGTAGATTCAAGCTTGGTTCAAGAGGGTTTCTTGTTAGGTCATGAGCCATGCGGTAGGCTAAGATCTAGCTTGAAGCTAGTTATCGGCTCTATTGAATTTTGGCAAGATTCAATAGATTCATTAATTTATCTCGTGTTCTGTTGAGTTTTACTTTATGTTTAAATTCATGTAACACTTCTTTGCCCAATCTAGATGGGTTTGGATCGGCTTTATTTTTTTTATGATCCTTATGCAAATCGAGTTCGTACCCTTGGCTTAAATAATACGTGGATCACATGCTCCCTGATAGCCGAAACCGAGTCGATCTAGGTTGTTACGTGTTGCGGGTTCAAGCTTCCCAAATCTTGTATAAATCTTAAAAGAGCTGGGTATCATGCGGTAGATGCAGGCTTTTGGGTTGTTTTGGAGCTAATCATCCGGTGGATTAGATTTCCATCCAATCTGATAGATTTATCTTGTTTGGTAATGTTCGTTCCTTCTTCATGGACCCCGAATCGGTTGTTCAACCGCATTCGGTTATGCTTTCATGATTAAAACGTGTTCATAAGTTATGCTTTAAATATTGTATGCTTTTAGCTTTCCATATTTAGATGGTATCATGCGGTGGATAGATCTATTTGTGGAAAGTGGTGTGATCTCAAGCAAGTTGTATCATGCGGTGGATAGATTTGCTTGGTATTGTACTTGACGGGTTTTTAAGTACCTAGACATGCGGTAGACTAGTGCTTTGGACCTATGCATGTTTGTTTATTACATATTTATGATCATGCTTTTACTTCATTTATTATTTAATGTTGTTTACCGCGAGGATCGGTCATGGCCTTGCGCACGTGCATCTTTGATCAAATAAAGACCGATATATCATCATGCTTACGTCACCTATTCGGCTATGTTACTTTTCGCACTTTAAAGCTCCCGAATGGTTGCTAGTCTGCTAGCAGATAGCTCTTTATAGCTATATGTCATCTCACTTGGCTTTCTAGCCGTAAATATGGAACTGTCTGGTACCACCTGGCAAGTTCCAAGCTTTGGAATTTAACTACTTTGTCTTTTGTTAATTTTCAGGGAAAATTGACTGGCACGTCTTGTGATCTCTTCGCGTGTGAAGATAGTTTGTTCGGCTTGCTGTGTGCTTGGCGCGAGGTGCAGATTTCACGTCAACAGCCCGCTCCACTTGACCATTGTTTTGTGGATGTGCGACAGCCGCCCAGTCCACGCGGATGTGGTGCTTGTCGCAGAACTCCAGGTACTTCCTACCAGTGAACTGGGACCCGTTGTCGGTGATGATAGAGTTGGGCACCCCGAATCGGTAGATGATGTTGGTGAAGAATGTCATGGCCTACTCTGCCCTCAGATTTGTGATTGGGCGCACTTCGACCCACTTGGAGAACTTATCAATGGCGACTAGCAGGTGGGTGTAGCCCCCGGGCGCCTTTCGCAAGGGCCCAACGATGTCTAGCCCCCACACGGCGAAAGGTCATGTGACAGGGATCGTTTGGAGGGCATGAGCCAGGAGATTGGTCCTGCGAGCGTAGAATTGGCACCCTTCGCAGGTGCCCAAAATCTCACTGGCGTCAGCAACCGCGGTAGGCTAGTAGAAGCCCTGGCGGAACGTGTTGCCTACGAGGGTGCGCGGCGCTGCATGGTGGCCACACACGCCCGCGTGGATGTCTCGGAGGAGCTCGCGCCCCTGAGGGATGGGTATGCATCGCTGCAAGACGCCTGATGCAGCGAGCTTGTATAGCTCGCCGTCGAGGAGGGTGAATGATTTGGCCATCCTGGCGATGCGCCTGGCCTCGGACCAATCCAAGGGAAGCTCCCCTCGATCCATCCAGGCAAGGTATTTGGCCCGCCAGTCCTCCGCGTGGGGGGCAGCTCCGTGTCCATGGCCTCGGCCTCATTCGCACCGTAACCCTCGAGCAAGGAGAGCACAAACGACTCGTTCGAGGGGTCCTGGTCCATGGGCTCCGCATCCGCTGGATTCGAGGGAGCCCCCGAGGGTTCCTCTTGACTCGAGGAGGTCGGCTCGAGGTTGACGGATGGTCTGGTGACGTCCTGCACAAAAATGTTCGGGGGAACGCTGATTCGCCTCGACGCAATTTTGGCAAGTTCGTCTGCCTCCTCGTTGTACCGGCGGGGAGCGTGGTTGAGTTCAATGCCGTAGAACTTGTCCACGAGAGCTCGTACGACATTGTAGTAGGCCTCCATCTTGTCATCGTGACAACTCGCATTCTTTATGACTTGCTCGATCATGAGTTGCGAGTCTCCCCTGACGTCGAGGCGTTTGATGCCTGTCTCGATGGCGATTCGGATGCCGCAGAGAATGGCCTCATATTCTGCCATGTTGTTCGACGCGGAGAAATGTAGGCGTACCGCATACCTCATGTGTTCCCCGAGGGGTGAGATGAAAAGCAGGCCCGCGCCCGCCCCTGTTTTCATCACTGACCCGTCGAAGTAGAGGGTCTAGCACTCGGCCTGGATTTGCGGCAGCGGCAGTTGTGTGTCCGTCCACTCGGCGACGAAATCTGCCAAGATTTGGGACTTGATTGCCTTGCGCGGCGCGTAGGCGAGCGTCTCGCCCATAAGTTCCACAGACCACTTGGCGATCCTGCCCGCCACGTCCGGGTTACGGATGATCTCCCCCAACAGGAACGAGGAGACCACAGTAACCGGGTGGGCCTCGAAGTAGTGTCGAAGCTTGCACCGCGTGAGCACCACAACGTAGAGAAGCTTCTGGATCTGTGGGTACCGTGCCTTGGTCTCGGACAGCACTTCGCTGATGTAATACACAGGCCTCAGGACTGGTAGGGCATGCCCCTCCTCCGTGTGCTCTACCACGATGACGGCGCTGACCACCTGAGTGGTTGCGGCGACGTAGAGGTACAGAGGCTCGTCGCCCTGGGGCGGCATCAAGATCGGCGTATGGGTGAGCGTCGCCTTGAGTTTGTCAAGCGCCTCCTAGGCCTCGACAGTCCAAGAGAAGCGCTCGTGCTTCTTCAGGAGCAGGTAGAGGGGTAAGCCCTTTGTTGACGTAAAATCAGCACCTCACGCCAAGCAGACAGCAAGCCGAACGAAGCTAGCTTAACACACGTTGCCGAATCCGAAGCGTGCCAGTCAATTTTCCCCGAAACCGACAAAGGATGAAAACCGTTAGATAAAACCCGGAACTTGCCGGTGGTACCGCACAGCTTCCGTACTTACGGCTTCAAAGCAAATCCAAACGACATATAGCTACAACAAGCTATCTGTCAGCAATTTGAGTATCATTCGGGAGCTCTAAAACATGTAAACAGGATATAGCCGAATGCACGACGTAAGCATGATGAAAGATCGGTCTTTGTCTAAACAACATTGCACCACATGATCATGACCGATTTTCAAGGATAAGTTACAATAAAATAAATAAAAGGTGAAACACGATTATAAATTGGCAGTAAACATGCATGCATAGGCTAAAAGCACTAGTCTACCACATGTCTAGGTACTTTCAAACCCGTCGAGCATGACACCAAACAAGTTAATCTGCCGCATGATACAACTTGTTTGAAACCACACCACCAACCAAGAGTAGATCAATCCACCGCATGATACAATCTAAACATGGAAGGCTAAAAGCATACATTATTTAAAACAAACTTATGAACGTGTTTCACGCGTGATAGAACTACCGAAAACAGCTGTACAACTGATTCGGGTTCCGTGGAGAAGGAACAAACTATGCTAGATCAACATGCTTGAACCCGCAACATGTGGCAATCTAGATTGATTCGAGTTCGGCTATTAAAGGGCACGTGATCCATGCACCACATCGAGTTGAAGATTTGAACACGCATCATATGGATCGTAAACTAGATAGAGCCGAATCTAGTCAATCTAAATTGGGCAATAAGAGTGTTACATGAATTAAACATGAAGCAAAATCCAAAGCAACACGTGGTAACTTAATGAATCTATTAGATCTTGCCAAATCTAATAGAGTCGATAACTAGCTCCAATCTAGATCTTAGCCTACCGCATGGCTCATGATCTAACAAGAAACCCTCTTGAACCAAGCTTAAATCCACCGCATGATACTAAGCATGGTAACAAGACTACTTGCATCACGGTCCAAATCCACCGCATGATACTAGACATGATACAAGGTTGCCGGTACTGACGGAGGTCGACGGATCGATGGCTCCTCTCGAAGAACTCGACGACTCGACTAAAGGACTCGAAGGTTGGCACGGGGCTGGTTTGTTGTGAAATTGTTCGATCCCTATCACAAACACTAAGGGTTTATATTTATACCCTTGTCCTAACACGACTCCTAGTCGACCACGAGTACAACACTTATTGCCTAAATTAATATCCCAGCGCCAATGTCCGTCTTGCACCTGTCATCAATTCATTCCTTCCTTATATTCAGGCCACGCCATCACGTATTCCCGAATGCTTCCTGTTCCAAGTGCAAACAGCCCTTCTGCCGAATGATGGCGTGCTCCCAACCGCAGGCATCTTTACCGAATGCTTTGAGGAAAATTTCCTGCCGAATGGTGTTTTCTTACCAAGCTCGGCCCACAAGTCAGTCTCTTTCCTGTACCAATTTTTGGTGTTAACATATGCCCCTTCAATTACAGGATAAAAAGTGATTTTATTCCGGAATTGACCATACATGCTCAATGTCTCCAGGCGGAATCCGTTTAACACTCGTTCTTTCCTCCTTCAAACCGTTGGAGTTTTCGCCCAGATCCAAACCCTAGTTCATCGATCTTTCAAGCTCAAATCTTCAAATGGCGAACCAAGACCAGGCTCTACAGGTAAATATCATTCCCCTAAGGCCCATTCGGTATTACTTTTTTCGAATTTCATATCAGATTTTTCCCCTTGCCCTTTCTTGTTCTTGATAGGCTCTAGCCGCCAAAATCTTGATTCCCGTTGAGGACCAATCACCATCTTATTTCCTCAGGCCCGTGGGAATCTCCGACCCTTCTGAGTTCATTGCAGCCGAATTTCAGAGGATCCCTTTTAAGGCAGCTTTGTCGAAACCCCATGAATGGCAAGATGCTTTCAAGAACTGGCCCCTGCACCCAATTGCAGGCTGGAGAAACTGGTACAAGAGGATGCTTGATGATGACAACGTAAAGACAAGCAATTGGGACAGCCTTCACATTGCTCATTGCTTGGAATTATCCTTGGCTGAAACACTAAAAATGAGAATCTTCTGATTGCAGCCTACCATTTTTGGTCGAATGGCGCTAATGCCTTTCTTTTTGGCCATGGGCCAATGTCCCCCACTTTGGCCGATGTATACATGATAACCGACCTTGAAGTCACAGGATCCGTTTACCCACACAAGTACAGAGGCTCCTCCAGGCAAACAGGAGTAAAAACAGGGGTTGGATATAAGAGATATATCCAAAACTACATGTTTGATGGCCCCTATCTGAAGTTGAATACAGAGCCTTTCTGAACATGTGGCTATGCAGATTCATCTTTTGTGGCAAAGCCAATGAGCCAACTCTGAACCACATTGTAATGGCTGAAGACCTGGCTGCTGGTACTACTATTCCCCTCGGGAAGTACCTCCTAGGAAGCGTCTACCACATTCTCCACCAAACCACCTATCTGATGCACACCAGCCAAAAGATTTCCTGTGTCAATGGTCCTTGGTGGTTTGTCCAGATGTGGTTGCAGCTTTACATGCACCAGATTGTTGGCATCGACCTCAGTACTCGGCTCTTTCCTTCAGCCAACTACAAAGAAGGGGAAGCCCAGATCACCAAAGGTTGTCAAACTTATGGAGAAGCTGCCTCAACCGTGTCTATCAATCAAAGCATTGGCCAATTTTTTGAGCTCTTCTTCATAGGTTTTACCAACCCTCTTTGGCTTCCTTATCTGGACAATGATAACCTGACTCTTCCTTGTGAGTTTAGCTTTGAAGCTAGATGTAATGATGTACAATCTATAGCAATTTTCAATATCTTCATTCATCCATGCATCCTGCCAGCAGAATTTTGTGGAGGAAGGCAGATTCAGAGTACCTTTGAGTACTATCAGCCAAACATGATGGCCAGACAACTAGGATGTGGCCAAGTGCCCCCAAGGCTATTTCTTCATGAATTCCTCAAGCCCAGAGAGGATATCAAGGAATCCACACAAGCAAAGAGGGTCTTTGAGTACAAGTGCAGCACAACTGTGTATGCACCCAGGCCTTTTGTGCCAATAACAATAGCTCATCCCTCTTTTACTTCTTGGTGGCAAGAACTTCATGATCACATCTTCAATGTGCAAGTACATCCTCTTTGCCTTGAACTAATGCCTGACTTTCAACCAACTTCAGATGTAATACTTATTTTCCCTCTATTTTCAATCATGCCCCTCTTTACTAATCAAGATTTTGTCATTTTCTGCAGGATACAGTACCTACCCCTCTTGCCAGGACAATCTCCTACAACATTGCAGGCCCAATCTCTGCTTTGGGATATCAATCTCCCACCTTGGTTCAACTGATGTCTAGATATGCCAAACTGGATCCAACCCTCATCAGTTCAGCCTCTAACAAAAGGAAAGCTCCACCTCTGGTTGCTCCTTCAGCTGCCAAGAAGAAAAGAACATCCAAAAGAATTCTTATCCAGGTTAGAATCCTTTTCCTCCTGAGCATTAAGCCATTCTTCATCCTAGTCATCTTTACCTTGTGTAATTTCAGACCAGAACTCAGCAACCATTGGTCATTACAGAGTCTGCCAATGCTCCATCAACTGGTAAAACTTTCATCATCTTATTATTATTTTTTTAATCATTTTCTTCACTAGCACTTATCCTCTACTTATTAGTTGCAGAGGAAACCTTGGTGAGCCAAACTGTGGGGAGTTCTTCTCCTCAACATGTTTCAAATCCAGCTTCACCAAGGATCCAGCCATCCTCTCCTCAAGCAGAAGCTCCAGCCTCACCAAGGATCCAACCATCCTCTCCTCAAGCAGAAGCTCCAGCTTCACCAAGGATGGATCCATCTTCTCCTCAGCCAGAAGTTTCAGCCTTACCAAGGACTCCACCAACTTCTCCTCAGCTAGAAACTTCAGCTTTACCAAGGACTCCTCAAGCTTCTCCTCAACTGAACATCCAAGAGCCCCTCCTTGAGCCTGAAAAGCTTCCTTCCCCAACTCAGGAAGCTAGGAATGATGTAAGCATGAACACCTACCTTTCCATTCTTTTATTCAATGAATCACCACTAATTCGGCAAGAAAAACTTTTTCAGGAGGAAACTGTATCATCACCAATCTACTCCTTTGTTGTAGATGACCTGATTGCCGAAAAAGGTATGAAGCATCTTCCAGTCAGGCTTTATCAGAGAAAAATCAGGCAAAGTTGAGGGAAATTCCCTCCCTGCTGCAAAAGGATGTTCAAGATAAAGTCAAGGATGCTGATCTTCTAAGAGAAGTACTTGTACTTATTGATCAAGATCTCCCAGCCGACATCAAGGCTTCCTTAAAACCTGTTTCCAAGCTGGATGATCGCTTTGTAGCAGTAAAGCGAGCCTTGAAGAACTTATCCTCTCAACCAGGTCTGGAACAAGAGCAAGCTGCAAACAAGCAATCTATGAAGGATTTGCACACCCAAATGCAGAATCATAAGGAACTGCTAACCAAATTACAGCCTGAACTTGAGCTGAAGAAAGTTAGAAAAGCTGAATTGGAAGCTAAGCTGAGAATCCTGACAGCTGAAACTGAGGCTGATGAAAAGAAGATGGCTGAACTTCCTGAATTCATGGAGAAGATACGCCAAGAAGCCACAGCAACTATGACTGCAAAAAAGCAGCTCAAGACAAAGCTCTCGACTTTGTCTAAGACCCAAGAAGCTGACCAAGGATTATTGGAGGACATCAAAAAGATGATATCAGATGCCTCTAATGTAATCTCAAAATACTTGGGTGTATGATTGTATCAAACAATTTGTAACTGAATGCCTCATCGTCCTTGTAATTTTGTTCACCATAAGCTTTTACTTTCCAATATTTGTCTTGCCTTATTTTGACGAGCAATTTCTGGATGATCCATTCGGCAACTCTGGCCAAACAGTGTTAGACCCGAAAAGCAACCCGACCGCAACTCAGTTGAATTTCAACCAGTCAAACCGAATACGACTCAGCTTGAATCCCAAACGACCTGACGACGGTTCGGTTAAGGGAGTCTCTCCACTTCCCCAATTTCTCCGGATATGTACCACGATCTCCGGCCACGATCTCTTTGCTAGTCCCATAAATAAGAACGTCGGGTGCCCCTAGCCTTTCACCAAGTCCTCTGCTTTCAAGCCTTTGCCAATCTAAGCTTTCTCCTCTCTAGTACTAGCACTCCAAAAATCTCCATGGCAAGCAGCAGCAACAGGCGTCGGGCCAGCGACGAGGCTGAAGGGAGCTGCGCTGGCGCTCGCCAGAGGTGATGATCATTGATTTCTTCGTGGCCCTTTTAGATCCCTCTTTGTTTCTGACAATCCTCCTCGTGTTTCAGGCTCATCCAGTGGAATCCTGCCTTCGCACTGGCCACGACCCCAGCCATGGTGGGCGATTCCTCGGGATCGTCCAGCCATTCCCACTCCTCCAGTTCGCGCTACGATGACCTTGCCGCCCGCAGGTTCAAGGCGGAGCGCGATGAAACCTGGCGCGAATTGGAGATCGTGTCCAAAAAGGCCGGAATCACCGAGCTCGAGTGGGAGCACTAGCGCAAGCAGCTGCTGGAGGCCATCGACGGTGAATCTTGTGACTTTCTTAATCTCAACTCAACTTTGAACTAACCGCCATTGCTTGGTGACTACTGCAGATCGCGACGCCGAGCTCAACTGGCTGAAGACGCTGGTGAAGAAGCTGGCGGACAAGGTGAACACTCCCGGAGACACACCGGAAGCTCGCCTTGACGCGGTGGAAGACCGCGTCGACGAGGTGGCCCTCCACGGCATCTGCCTGGGCACCACCCTGGGCCTGGCCGCCATGGCGACGCACATCGGCGTCGACTACTCCACGTGGCCGCGTGGCTTCTACGGTGGCGGACCGAAGGACGTCGACGACATCGAGGTCACCCTGGAGCGCCTCGACGGCCACGGCGATGCCATTGCCGATTCCGTTCATCCCCAGTCTGTGCTGAACAGGCTTTTTGACTAGTTTGTTCTAGGGATGTTGGAATTTCGGCAATAAATATGAAATTCTATCTTTTGCATTTGTCTTGTGATGATTCCCTTTGATTTGTGTATGCGAACCTCCACTGTTTTGAATGCATTCGGGAACTTTTACTCTAGCCGAATACGCACAAACTCCTGCCCCTTGGCGTAGAATCCGCAGAAAATCCTCATTCGGGAGCTATGAACACTGTTCAATGAAAAACCCCTCGCATTCGGGGAGAAACCCTGCCGTTTGGTATTCCCATTAATGCACGCCAGCCGGTCATCACTCCCGATGCGCTCTCACGGCTAATAAAATAGCCTCCCTGGTACTCTGCAAATCCATTCGCATACACTTCCATCATTTCACATCCTCTCGTCCTCCTCCTCTAGAGAAAAACCCCCAAGACCATGGCAGACAAAGGGAAACAGCCAGTCGAGGAGAACAGCGCCCCACTGAAGAAGCGAACCATTCGAGAGTAATTTTTACTTCTCAACCTTTCTCTTGTTCTTGATTGCAACCTCGTAATTCACCTTCCTCGATTTTCAGCCTCGGCCTGCTACCAGAGGAAATCTTTGGCACTGAAGAGGTTCCTGAGCACATCCTTTCTGATTCCTCTGCTGAAGAAGAAGACGCCACACCGGAACAGAGGACCAACCACCAACTGCGCTGTCGCATTCGGCATCTAGAACACAACATGCGGGACATCACCGCCCGCTGCATTGCCGAATGCGAACGCCGCATGAACTTGGAGGCGTTGGTAGGGGGTAAGATCCTCATCCTTATTCGATTCTCATGCTTAAGTTTCAAATCCCACATTCAACGAGAATCTGTTCCCTTCCTTCAGATGTTTCTGACAGATACAACAACTTGAAGGCCTCCTTGGACAACCTGATGGAAGCTGCAAATCACGGCAATCCTCGAAGCTTCTACGTTGCCGTCACGGTGGTCCTGGAGCAGCTGAAGAAGGAGGAACTAAAGAGGAAAAACGCGGAGTCAAAGAAATTAAGCATACTTTCGCTTCTTCCTCTAGGCCTTCTGCTTCCCACAGGCTCTCTCTTATAATCTTAGGTGGCTGGGTTGCCAAATAAAGAACCTGCAAGAAACGTTTGTAATGTAGAACATTTTTTGTGCTAAGGGCAATACACTTTAGTATTGGTCATTTCCTCTTATCAGGATTTTTGCTCTAAAGGCGGCTTCTTTCCCGAACGCCGGCTGTTTTCATGCTTCTGGCGCTTGTAATCCTGATGCTTGTAATCAACGATCAATTTCAATACTAGGATAATATTTCTTTAAATATCTCCCATTTATAGAAGTAGTAAACTCTTCTCCTAGTAAAGTTTTCAAGATATACGCATTTCCAGGCGTACATCTAACCACCCGAAAAGGTCCTTCCCAATTCGGGGACCATTTGCCGAATGTACTGTACTTAGTCCCAATTGGCAGTAACGCTTTCCAAACCAAATCCCCTTGTGCAAATTGCTTAACTTTTACTTTCTTGTTATAGTACTTAGCAACTCGCATCTTGTTTTTCTCAATATTTTCCAAGGCCCTAAGACGAATCATATGCAAATCTTCTAATTCGCCCATCATTAAGTCACTATAATCCTTTGAACTTAAATCCTTTTGCAAAACTACTCTCCTTGAGTATGATTGCATCTCCCATGGCAAAACAGCATGATGCCCGTAAACCAATTCATAAGGAGATGTTTTTGTAGCTCCATGAGGGGCCATTCGGTAAGCCCACAAGGCTTCATTGAGTACCGAATGCCACCTTTTTGGCTTATGATCAATCTTCTTCTGTATAATCTTGATCATGATCTTGTTAGAAGCCTCTGCCTGACCATTAGCTTGAGCATAATAAGGAGAAGAATTTAACAATTTGATCCCCATACTTTCAGCAAACTCTCTGAACTCCAAAGATGTAAATTGAGTCCCTTGATCAGTTGTAATCGTTTGAGGAATCCCAAATCTGTAAATGATATGCTCCTTGACAAATTCAACCATATTTTTTGATGTTACTTTCTTCAATGGAATTGCCTCAACCCATTTGGTGAAATAATCTGTTGCCAAAAGCACAAACTTATGCCCCTTGCTATATGGAGGATTTATTTGGCCAATCAAATCTATACCCCATCCTCTGAATGGCTATGGCTTGATAATAGAATTCAAAGCTGATGCTGGAACTCTCTGGATATTTCCAAACTTTTGACAATCTTGACACCCTTTGTAATATTCAAAGCAATCTTCCAGCATTGTCGGCAATAACATCCAGTGTGCCTGATAACCCATTTCATTCGGTAAGCCGATTGATGTGCTCCACACAACCCATCGTGCACTTCACTCATCATTTTCATTGCTTCTTCTTCACCCAGGCATTGTAGCAACACCCCATCCAATGATTTGTAATACAAACATCCATCAAGAAGAACAAATTTTATAGCTTTATACCTGAGCTTCCTAGAGACCTTTCGGGATGGATTTTCCAAATAATCAACAATTTCTTTTCTCCAATCATCTTCTGCTAGATCACTCCCGAAAGCACACAATTGGAAAATACTTCTTGATTTTCTCTATAACCCGAAGCACTTTGAGCCAACCTGTTTGCCTCTTCATTGTGTTTCCTAGGAATATGTTGTAGAATCACCAACTGAAAACTTTTCAAGATTTCCTTGCACTCCTCGTAGTAATTCCTCAGGATATCATTTCTACATTCATATTGGTCATTCACTTGTTTTATAACTAGCTCTGAATCTCCATAAATCTCAATTGAAACAGCCTTTGCTTCTTTCAAATATTGAAGCCCTCTAAGTAATGCTTCATATTCAGCTTGATTATTTGTGACAGTAGGTTGAATAGGGATAGCAAACTCAAACATCTCTCCCCTAGGTGAAATTAACAAAATTCCTACTCCACCACCTTTGCCACGCAAAGATCCATCAAAAAACAAAGCCCAAGGAGTAATCTCAAGCAAATTAATTGATGGAGCACGATGTTCAGTAATGAAATCAGCAATAATCTGTCCTTTAACAGCTTTTGCCGATTCAAACTTCAACTCAAACTCAGATAAAGCTAAAATCCACTTGCCAATCCTTCCATTAGAAATTGGCATAGACAACATGTGTTTAATTACATCAAATTTTAAATATACAACACATTCGGCATTCAACAAATAGTGCTGAAACTTCGTACATGAGTAATAAACACACAGGCAAAGCTTCTTTGCAACCGAATATCTTGTTTCGGGATCAAGCAATTTTCGGCTAAGGTACGCAACTACTCTTTCCTTTCCCTCAAACTCTTGTATGAGGGTCGATCCAATGGTTTGGGTATCGGCCGCCACGTACAACTTAAAAGGCTTGTTCAATTGAGGAGGAACCAACACTGGTGGTTCCTTCATGTACTCCTTGATCTCATCTAAAGCCTTTTGTTGTTCGTCACCCCATACAAACTTCTGATCCTTCTTGATCTTCAATAGTGGAGAGAAAGGCAACACTTTTTGCGACAAGTTTGATATGAATCTTCTCACAAGATTGATCTTGCCAAGCAATGACTACAACTCCTTGAGATTGGTTGGAGGAACAACTTCATCGATAGCTTTCATGCTTTTCTTGCCAACTCTATTCCTCCTTCATGCACTAAAAATCACAAGAACTCTCCAGCTGAAACTCCAAAGGCACACTTGTTCGGGTTCATCTTAAGCCCATGCTTTCGAGTGCACTCTAGAGTTTTCCTCACATCATTCAAGTGTGATTCATGATCCAAAGACTTGATCACGACGTCATCAATGTATATATCAACAATATTTCCGATCAACTCATGAAAAATATAATTCATGGCTCTTTGATAAGTTGCACCGGCATTTTTCAACCCAAATGTCATGACAATCCACTCAAACAGGTCTATATGTCCAGGACATCTGAAGGCTGTCTTTGATATATCTTCTATTGCCATAAAAATTTGATTGTACCCTGCATTTCCATCCATGAAACTAATAACTTTATGTCCAGCAGTGGCATCAACCAACAAAGTCAAGAACAGCATTGGATATCCATCCATGGGTGTAGCTCTATTTAGATCTCTAAAGTCTATGCAAACCCTCATCTTCCCGTTTTTCTTGTAAACAGGGACAATATTAGAGATCCACTCTGCATATCTGCATGGCCGAATGAAATTTGCTTCTATTAATCTTTCAACTTCTTTTTTCACGTCAGCCAATACTTCATCCTTGTAGATCTTTCGGGGAGGTTGCTTGTAAGGCCTGAAACCAGGCTTGATTGGCAACCGATGCTCAACAATAGAACGATCTAAACCAGGCATCTCTGAATAATCCTAAGCGAAGCAATCTTTGTATTCCTTCAGTAGCTTGATCAACTCTTCTCTGAAACTTGAATCCAAGTTAGCACTAATAAATGTCGGCCTTGGCTTGTCACCATCTCCAATATCTATTTCTTCCAATTTGTCAGCCGACATGAATCCACGTCCTAACTTCCCATCAGTTCCATCAATTGGATTCTCCATTAAAAATTGCTATAAGAGCCGACTGCTTGAATCGGCTGTTGATCACTGCTGACTGGTTCAACGGGACCTTCACCCCAGTCTTTGCCTAAGAAGCAATCTATGCCTTGATACTCCCAGAAGGCTGGTTCCACGTTAGCCACGCTTACCGAATCATCTTCTTGGACCACTTCTACATCATCATCTACCCATTGAACAAGCTGTTGATGCATGGTAGATGGGATGCAACAATTTGCATGGATCCAGTCCCGTCCAAGCAGCAAGTTGTATGCCCCTTTGCCCTCAATGACAAAGAAGGTCGTAAGAAAGGTCTTAGACCCGATCATCAAATCCACATGTACACAGCCCTTGGTGTCTGAAGGATTCCCAGCAATATCATTCAGAACTATACTTGTTGGCATTAAATCCCCAGGGCCCATGCCAAGCTTCCTGAATGTAGTGTACGGCATCACATTGACCGCAGCTCCACCATCAATGAACATCTTGGTGAATGGCTTCCATTTGACATATCCTCTCAAGTACAGTGGTCTCATGTGCCGATTCTTGGCTGGCTTGTCAAAAGTAGCTTGCTTGGCCAACACTAGTTGTGCCATCAGTCCAAATTGCTCAGCCTCATCAATGTCTGGCGACACTTCTTCCTGCACAATCTGATTAGCTGGAGCCATGAATTCATTCGGCAAGAAGCATACCATGCACGTAGGAGCCGAACGACCAGATCCATCAGGCTTATCTTTTGGACACCACACTTGCACTACTAGATTTTCCCCCTAAAGCAACGCACAAAATGTGTTGCAATATGCCATATTTGGTTGCAATAGACACAATTGCAACCAAACTGTTCCGTGGACCGTGGGCTGCGAAAAGCTGCGTTGCATTAGTTTATTACGACGTTGTCCATCTAGTGGTTGCCAAAGTTTTTTTGTTGCAACGTAACGCAACGTTGCAATTAGGTTTTTTTTACAACGCTTGTTTTGGTTGCAAAGTGTACTATTGCGACACATCTGTGGTGTTGCCAAAGGTGCAATTGCAACGTTTCTGTTTCGTTGCAAGTTATAGTATTGCTACGCACTGACTTTGGTTGCTATTGGTTGAACCTCGTCTATTACCACGAAAGTAATTTGGTTGCAATATGTAGTATTGTCTGGTGCCACGAAATTGGTTAGTTGCTATAGGTGGTCTCCTCTATTGCCACAAAAGTTGATTTCGATGCGATAGGTAGTATTGTCTGATGCCACGATATTGGTTACGTTGCTATAGGTGGTATCCTCTATTGCCACGTAATTTGATTGGTTGTAATATGTGGTCCTCTATTATTGCTTCGAAATTTGGTTGGTTGCCATAAGTTAAAGTACTCTTCTTCCTCCAGTTGTGCCATCTGTTGTCTTCGTCACGCTTCCTTTTTTGATAACAATGTCTTTCCAAATTCTACTTATTCAAAAGTAGAATACTGCTCAAGTACCTGTGCACCAGATAGTGGTTCTGGTGCCTCCCTGGTTTCGACCTTGTTGTTGAAGCTGACCGCATTGTTGCGCCATGGATGGTCAGGGGCCAAAAAACGTCGATGTGCCATGTAGCAGTGCTTCCGCCCATGTTTCAACCACAAATACTCGGTATGTTTGTGGCGGTATGGACATGCAAACTTTCCTTTAGTGCTCCAACCGGACAAAGATAGCATAGGTCGGGAAGTCATTAATTGTCCAAAGAAGTATAGCACGCAATCTAAAATTCTTCTTAGTCCCTGCATCTCTTGTTTTAACACCATTATTCCAAAGCTCCTTGAGCTCTAGTATCAGGGGCCTCAAATATACATCAATATCCATTCCAGGAGATTTTGGACCAGGAATCAACATTGACAAAATCCAGTTAGATTATTTCTGACACATCCATGGAGGCAAATTGTAAGGAACCAGGATGACAGGCCAAATGGAATACGTAAGACTTTGCGTACCAAAGGGATTGAACCCATCAGAAGCAAGACCCAGCCTAACGTTACGACCTCCTCCTTCTGAAAACCATTTAAACTCTGAATCCACGTGCTTCCATGCCTTTGAGTCGACGGGTGACGCATTTTCCCATCATTCACCAATTCATTCTTGTCCCACCGCAAATCCTTTGACATTTGCTTTGACATATACATTCTTTGCACCGAGGAATAAGAGGAAAGTAGCGTAGGATCTTAATCGGTAACCGCTTCTTAACGAAGTAGCACCCACCGCACCGCAATTATTATCGAGGTTTTATCTACAACTTTCCACCTTGACTCCTTACAAATGGGACATGTTTCCGGATTTGCGTATTTATCAAAAAATAACACACAATCATTTTCTCATGCATGTATCTTGACATAGTCCAAGCCCGTGTCTCGAATCACCCTTTGCACTTTATCCAAGGAGTCGGGAATACAATGCCGCTTAGGGAGAACCTTTCCAAAGAGCTTAAGTATGGCCTCCAATGACGCGTTACTTAAGCCATACATGCACTTTATCCGAAAAAGCTCCACAATAAAAGAGACCTTCGTTGCATTTTTGCATCCTGGATACAATTCCTTCTTTGCCTCGCTCTAATAGTTTCAAAAAGATCTCTCGCTCGCTTATCCGCCTCTTCCTCATCTCTCGGTTTGTCCATGATGTATAGTGCCACTGATAATGTTTCTAATCAGAGTATTGGTGACAGCAGGGTTATCATCCAAACCATCTTCTTCATCGTCTTCTACAAATAAATGTGTTGTATCATCAGCTGTAGGTACTGCATCATGATTATTGAGATCAGCAGTAACATCTTGATTCACAGGACCCTGACATGAAGTATTAGTTTGGTCTTGAATGTTACCATCATCGATGAAACAATCAGCAAACCCTCTATTCAGTAAATGCATTTTAATGGGAAGCACGGTGGAATGTCTGATCATGCATTGACACAAATTACATGGACACGCAATAGATCCACCTCGCGCTGATGAGGCTGTAAATTTTTGCAAAAAAATTCGAAAATTGTTCTGCCAATCCGCTGAGTGTCGAGGAAAGCACATCCAACTTCGATCTTCGTCTGATGCCATTAGTTAATCTGCATTGTTCATGTTTCAATCGACCTTGATCATGACATATATACCAATATGCATATATATGCAGCGAACGATTGAATATATATACGAGATCAAGACATCGGTACGTACCGGCCGTGGCCGTAGCGCCGCTCAGATCTCCGCAACAAGAATCACGTGGAGATCGCCGTGGAGATCGATCCCCTAGAGGCCCTCGTGGAGATCTCCGCAACAAGAACCAGGTTGTCGAAGACGGAATTTTGGAATGGTCCAGATCGGAAGAGCCCCTATCTGATCGTGGCAATACATACACGGTAGACAAAATTTTAGTACAACCAAGGAATACCTCGTTTCAGTATTTCTGAGGTTGTACGTAGTATGACCTTTCTCAGGGTTCACATTATGTGCCTCGGGTTTTCAACATATGCGTAATTCATTATTTTTCTTTTCTGATCGGCTACTATAGAGGCTAACAATAATACACAAAATTCAGGAGTTCTAGTGAAGAGTCTCCAAATTGTTGATCACAATGGTTTGTGAATATACACATGAATAGCATAAACAATAGCATGTCGCAATTCGAAAACGGACGGATGGTTAGTCCAAATATGCATGACAGACCCAACGATTTCAATTTGTGTCACTCATAAGTTCAAATATTTTGCAAAGGCTCATCCGGATCCAAACACATAGACATACGAAGATGCATATATAAAGGTTCAAAGTTATTACTTAGATGTTGGCATACTTAGATGTTGCCACATACACATCCATTCTTACACCATTCACCAAAGCATCGCATAACATTCACCTAGGACCTGGTTATGTTACGTACTAAGCTAGATTACTACTACTTGCGATTGACTTTATCCCGAAGCTTGCGGATCTTCTTCGCCATCACTTCTAACTTGTCGGCAACAGCTCTCCATGAATTCCTTCAAGGTCATCTCCATGTCTTCTGCGTTCCGGCAATGTCGACGCTTAGGTTCTCAATCGCTCCCGCAAATCATCATAGCGCTCCTTCGGTACGTTGAACCATTTGGCGCAAGGGCATTTGCTATGGTAGACAACAAACACAAGTTACTAACATGAAAAGTGTTACAACAGCTGTGGCCAATGCAGCAAAATAGTCAAAAAAATGCACCTTTCTTTTCGATGATCCCGAAGCTTTCGATGGAGACGGTTTCTTGCTATTGTCCTGCTCATCATCCGAGTATGGAATGATGATCCTCACCTGATTAGCAGTGTTCACTAGCCTGACCAAACAAAACAATTTGTTGTTTTTCAGTTTAAAACAGCCAATTCAATCTCTTGACTCATAATGTATACCAATTTACCCGTGATCCCCCGGCTACCTGCCAGAAAAGGCCTAACCTACTAAATGGGACGCCTGCGTTTATTTGGCTGGCTTTGTTTTCAGGATTGTGATCAAATGTACACAGGTCAGATTCACGGCAAAAGATGGCAAGAAATCAAGCCAATTATCATTATCATTATCTAGTATGGGGTGAGATGGATCCACACACAAACACAATTATCATTATCTAGTATGAAATTTTGATTACTATGAACTACTAACATTTTTCTAATTGCAAAAGGAGTCACACGATTCCCGGAAAATCAAAGAGGGTAGGGCGGTGTACCTCACTTCTCTTCTGGAACGCTTGCATCCGACTAGGGCCTGCTTACCCTTACCGGATGGATCGACTTGGCGATGCGGGCCGTCAGACGACGACGAGGAGGTGGCGGTGTCGTCCATACCAGAGTACGACAGGGTTGGGGTGCCGCTGACCATACCGAAGGACGACGAGGTAGGTGGTGTGGAACACTTGAACCGCCCGCATGCATCACGCTTCTGCGTGGTGGAGTAGTGGCACCTCCGTACGCCGCCGCCGCTCGCATGAAAACCCTCGGTGCGGCCCCCGCCGTCAGCTGCCGTCGCTCTCCAGGATCCCCTCGATGCGGCCCCGCCCGCCGTGGCGGCCGCTCGGGCCGTGTTACGGCGCCGCGCGCCCCCTCGTCCGCGCCCGCCACCGCTCGCGGGAAGGCTCGATGCGGCCACTCCGGCCGCCGTCGCCGCTTGCCGCGGGGGAAACCGCGATGCGGGGGCATCTCGATGTGGACGCGACGACGGTCGAGCCGACAAGGGGGATGGTTGGGAGCAAAAGTGTATTGGGGGTGGGGGAGCCGAAAGTTATAGACGATTTGGGCCGGCATATCCTTGTTTTTATTACTCTCATCGGCCCATTTGACATTTTCACATCCTAGTCTCCGGTACCTTTAGTGCCACCCCGTAAACCGAGAAGGGGGTATCCCGGCTTAAAAGGAGAGGCGTGCTCGCGCTTTCGAACTCCGTATTACCATCATCAACTAATGCTTGCTACTTGCGCTATGGGGCTTAATGGGCTGGCCGGTCCACTCGGGCTCCCGCTCGCTGGGCTTTACGCTCGCCGGTTGAGCCTATTGTGGTCTGGCTTAGCCCACATCCCCATAGCACACAATTTTTTCATCTAAACAAATCCTCTCTTTTTTTCATGGTACATATAGTCTATACCATATTGTTAAAATTCAGATTTTTCATAATAAAATTTATTTATTAAATCGCATTTTAAATTTCGCTACAACCCCATAGCAGATTTTTTTCATCAAAACAAATTTTGTGGCAATACGTACACAATATTCCTCCTTGAGGCTAGAAACGAAGCAGTAGCCTTCCTTGTATTGCAACAATGCAAAGAGATATTTGCAACGCAAATAAGACGCAACCCTAGTATGGTAGCCATAGCAAGTTTATATTGCAACACCCGAATTTCTAGTGCAACGCAGAAATAGGGTAGCAATATTTCCTACCAAATGCAACACAATTCTGAATAATGGGTGCATTAGCGCCAACTTGTTGCAACATCGCAAAGATATATTTGCAACCAAAATTCTACGTTGCGACATACTTGTTCAAACGCAACCATCCCTAGTATGGTGGCTATAGCAACTTTCTGTTGCAACGTAAGGAATGCTAATGCAACACAAAATTGGGGTGGCATTATTTCCAACCAAATGCAACGGAAATCCTAAAAAGGGTGCATTAGCGTCAACATGTTGCAACCGAACAAATAAATAATGCAACTCAAATTTTGTGTTGCAATAGACACACAAATTGCAACCAAATCACCGTTTCAGTGCAATAGTACCCCCTATTGCAACCGAAATAGTGGTGTTGCCTAAGGGATTTGTTGCAATGGGGGGAAAACCTTGTAGTGTTGTTTCCTCTTGATTTCTGCCTGCTTCAACTCCTGATTCCTCAAGCGTTGAACCCTTCTCTTCTGGCTTTTCCTCAAACCAGGTGGGCACCACTGTCCTTTCTGCCAGACACACTCACGAGCTTCTTCTTCTTCATGATCAACCCATCTGTGATTAGCATATCTTTTCCTTGGTTGATCATTAACTTCATTTTTTTATGTGCTGACCGTCACTAGGATGCATCCTTCCAATTCTTTCATGGACAGATCAGCGATTGACAGAATCATGCCTATATTCAGTATACTTTTCACTGCATTCGGGACAATTGTTCAGCGTGGGAAGCTTTAAACCTTCGTTCCAGCAGTGCCTGAAGAAAGCACATCCCCAATGCACTCGCTCTTGTTCTCGCGCATGTTCTTCTCGTTCTTTCATGTGCACTTCTTCCTCATATCTTCGTTTTTCCTCCTCGTACTTTTGCTTCTGGTAGCGCTCTTTCTCTTGCTGACGCTGCCACTTGTTGAGGAGAATACGCGAAGTCACCCTGGGTTTAGAAGATTCACCCACTTCAATTTGACTTTTCAGGATGCGAGGCACTTCCTTGTGGACTTGTTCAACTGTTACTTGTCGAGCAGGGTCAACTGATCCATCCTGCTTCGCCCTCGCTGAAGTCAAAACCTTCACTTTCCCTTTCTCCTCAGCCGTCACCATGTTGACTGAGAACCCGATCACGTTCTGAGGAAAAGGGTTGCCATCTAATTTCATCTTATTATAAAATTTTAGATGACCTTCTTGGATAGCCTTCTGAATTCTCATCCTGAAGACCCTGCATTCATTGATAGAGTGAGAATTTCTGTCATGAAACCCACAGTATTTCTTTTCTTTCACTCCATCAAGCCGAAGCATAGAATGCCCTTCTGGCAACTTGATTCGGCCTTCCTTCATGAGGAACTCAAAGAGCTTATCAGCCTTAGTCACATCGAAATCATAGGTGCCTTTGGCTTGCTTGATCCACCTTTGATTCACTGTTAATGGCTCTTTGCCCCACACTATTTCGACTGCAGCTATTTCTTCTTCATCATCAAATTCCTCTCCCTGATCTGCTCTTTCGAGGAATTGGTTATAGATGTCAGCTATATCACTGTGCTTGGCAAACCTGGAGTCTTTCTTGAAGCCATAAGCTTGGTTGCTCATCAATGACAATCTGTGAGACAATTGGCTAAGATTATCGAACTCCATGCCGAATAGCTTTTCCCGAATAGCTGGCAACATACCTGCTATAGACATACCAGCCAATTGATCATCTGGCAGGTTCAACGAGAAACACATGATTTTAGTCTCTCTGAACCTCCTGAGGAACTCCATTGGTGTTTCATTGTTCCTCTGTCTCAGGGTAGTTAGATCAATTAGCTTCTTCTCATTGCTGTCAATGAAATAATGAGCATGAAACTTCTGTTCCAAATCCTTCCAGGAGCAGATTGATTGAGCAGGCAAAGAAGTGAACCATGTAAAGGCCGGTCCTGTCAGTGATAAAGGGAAATATCTGATCCTGAATGCCTCATCAGCAGAAGCTTCCCCAAGCTGCATCAGGTATCGGGCTATGTGTTCCACAGTACTTGTATCATCTTGCCCAGAAAACTTCGTGAGATCTGCAGGAGCTTTCACCCTGTGCGGCAAGGCCACCCTGTTATACCATTCTGGGAAAGAAGGTGTATACACATGCCCTTGGTTTTTAGGCTTTAGACTGAATTGATTCTGAAGCACATCGGTCATCCTCTGTATCAGGAGATCAATATTGACATCTTGATTCCCTGTTCCTCCAACAGGCATCCCTGTAGCGCCACCATATCCAGGATTCGGGAGAGCATCAACGGCACTGTAATCCATGAACTCCGAATACCCGGTGCTGTACATTTTCTTCTGCAACCTGTTATTGGCTGGGGCTATTCTACAAGTAGAATCAGGTTGAACTCCAGGAGTGCCAAACGCCATCTCTCCATATGTACGTGGATTAGGTATTGCTTGACGAGGATTTGGCCGAACTGGTTGGCTATCCACGTGTTGAGTTGGCTGACCACTCATGCTCTGTGGAGGCAGTTGAATACTTGTATCTGGACGAACGGGTTGGCCAGTGACTGCAGCATTTGACAAAATGCTTATTCACACCTGGGCCAAAGACACCAACCATCATCTGTTGAAAGCTATTAAGAAATGCAGTATTGTTCCTAGCCATTATATCTTCCAAAGCTTTCTGTACCATGCCAAAAACTTCCTATTTCTCTTGAGCAGATGTGGTATCAAGTTCTCCTGGCAATAGAACCCTTGGCATGTTAGACTTAAGATATGGCACACCACTTCTGTTTTTGGCAAACAACATTAGACATTTCTGCTGAACTTGATCAATAGCTTCTTTCAGTTGCAATTGATGTTCTGTAGACAGCTCCTCTATGGTAACATCCATGACATCTTGAATGTCAGGAATCTTGATCAACTAGATTGTCCCACTGGGCGTGCCAAAAAGTGTGTTGACGTAAAATCAGCACCTCACGCTAAGCACACAGTAAGCCGAACAAAGCTGGCTTAACACACGTTGCCGAATCCGAAGCGTGCCAGTCAATTTTCCTGAAACTGACAAAGGATGAAAACAGTTAGATAAAACCTGGAACTTGCCGGGGGGTACCAGACAGTTCCGTATTTACGGCTTCAAAGCCAATCCAAACGACATATATCTACAACAAGCTATCTGTCAGCAATTTGAGTATCATTCGAGAGCTCTAAAGCATGTAAACAGGATATAGCCGAATGCATGATGTAAGCATGATGAAAGATCGGTCTTTGTCTAAACAACATTGCATCACGTGATCATGACCGATTTTCAAGGATAAGTTACAATAAAATAAATAAAAGGTGAAACATGATTATAAATTGGCAGTAAACATGCATGCATAGGCCAAAAGCACTAGTCTACCGCATGTCTAGGTACTTTGAAACCCGTCGAGCATGACACCAAACAAGTTAATCCACCGCATGATACGACTTGTTTGAAACCACACCACCAACCAAGAGTAGATCAATCCACCGCATGATACAATCTAAACATGGAAGGCTAAAATCATACATTATTTAAAACAAACTTATGAACGTGTTTCACGCGTGATAGAACTACCGAAAACAGCTGTACAGCCGATTCGGGTTCCGTGGAGAAGGAACAAACTATGCTAGATCAACATGCTTGAACCCCCAACACGTGGCAATCTAGATTGATTCGAGTTCGGCTATTAAAGGGCTCGTGATCCATGCACCACATCGAGTTGAAGATTTGAACACGCATCATATGGATCGTAAACAAGATAGAGTCGAATCTAGTCAATCTAAATTAGGCAATAAGATTGTAACATAAATTAAACATGAAGCAAAATCCAAAGCAACACGTGGTAACTTAATGAATCTATTAGATCTTGCCATATCTAATAGAGCCGATAACTAGCTCCAAGCTAGATCTTAGCCTACCACATGGCTCATGATCTAACAAGGAACCCTCTTCAACCAAGCTTAAAATCCACCGCATGATACTAAGCATGGTAACAAGACTACTTGCATCACAGTCTAAATCCACCGCATGATACTAGACATGACACAAGGTTGCCGGTACTTACGGAGGTCGACAGATCGATGGCTCCTCTTGAAGAACTCGACGACTCGACTAAAGGACTCGAAGGTTGGCACGGGGCCGGTTTGTTGTGAAATTGTTCGATCCTATCACAAACACTAAGGGTTCATATTTATACCCTTGTCCTAACACGACTCCTAGTCGACCACGAGTACAACACTTATTGCCTAAATCAATATCCCAGCGCCAATGTCCGTCTTGCACCCGTCATCAATTCGTTCCTTCCTTATATTCAGGCCACGTCATCACGTATTCCCGATTGCTTCCTGTTCCAAGCGCAAACAGCCCTTCTGCCGAATGATGGTGTGCTCCCGACCGCAGGCATCTTTACCGAATGCTTTGAGGAAAATTTCCTACCGAATGGTGTTTTCTTACCAAGCTCGGCCCACAAGTCACTCTCTTTCCTGTACCAATTTTTGGTGTTAACACCCTTCTCGCCGAGCCGCGAAATGAAGCGGCTCAAGGCGGCAAGGCACCCCAGCACCTTCTGGACCCCCTTGAGGTCTCGAATCGGGCCCATTCGATCAAGGGCTGCGACCTTCTCGGGGTTGGACTCGATGCCTCGCTGGGAACTATGTATCCCAACAACATGCCTCGCGGCACTCCGAAGATGCACTTCTCGGGGTTTAGCTTCACCCCATTGACCTGCAGGAAATCAAACGCAATGCACAGATCGTTAACCAGGTCATCCGCCTTCCTGGTCTTCACGACTATGTCGTCTACGTAAGCCTCAACGGTCTGCCCGATGTGTTCTCCAAAGACATGCTGCATACATCACTGGTATGTTGCGCCCGCATTTCGGAGGCCAAACGGCATCGTTACGTAGCAGAACATTCTGAAAGGCGTGATGAATGAAGTCGTGAGCTGGTCGGACTCTTTCTTCCTCATTTGGTGGTACCCGGAATAGGCATCAAGGAAACACAAAAGCTCACACCCTGCAGTTGAGTCAACAATTGATCGATTTGTGGCAAAGGAAAAGGAACTTTGGGACATGCTTTATTCAAACTGGTGTAATCTACACACATCCACCACTTCCCATTCTTTTTTCTTAACTAGTACAGGATTAGCTAGCCACGTAGGGTGAAAGACCTCCTTGATGAATTCGGCCTCGAGGAGCTTCCGCAGCTCCGCTCTGATCGCCCGGCGCCGCTCTTCGTCAAAGCGTCGCAGCAGTTGTTGCACGACTCGGGAGTGAGGTAGGATATCAAGGCAGTGCTCGGCGACCTCCCTCGGGATGCCTGGCATATCCGAGGGGCTCCACGCGAAGATGTCGGTGTTGGCATGGAGAAAGTCGACGAGCACCACTTCCTATTTCGGGTCGAGGGTAGAACTGACCCTCAACGCCTTGCCCTCGGGGGCAGCAGGGTCGAGAGGCACCTCCTTGGTTTGCTCAGCAACCTCGAAGCTGCCAGCATGCTTGGCGGTGGAGTCGAGGTCCTCGTTGACCAGCTTCTCCATGCTTGCCATGACCGCTTCATCTAGTGCTAATGCTTCGGCGTGCTCCACGCACTCAACGTCGCAGTCGAACACGTGCTCGATCGATGAGCCCACGATGATAACGCCCTTTGGTCCCAGCATCTTCATCTTGAGGTAGGTGTAGTTCGGGGCCGCCATGAACTTGGCGTAGCATGGTCACCCAAGGATGGTGTGATACGCGCCCCTAAACCCCACCACTTCGAAGGTGAGTGTTTCCTTGCAGAAGTTGTCCAACGTGCCAAACCAGACTGGCAGATCGATCTGCCCGAGGGGCTGGACGCGCTTGCCCAGCGCGACACTGTGGAACGGCGTCGTGCTGGGACGCAGCTGGTCCAACCCGATTCCCAGGATGTTGAGGTTGTTGCCTCCGTCCATCAGCACCTTGGAGAACCGTATGTTGCCGATGACCGGGTCGACGACCAACGGGTACTGCCCCGGATTGGGGATGCGGTTCGGGTGATCCTCATGGCTGAAGGTGATGGCATCCTCCGACCAGTTGAGGAAGGAGGGAGGAGCCTTCTCCGCGGCGAGGACCTCGTGCCGCTCCCGCTTGCGCTGGCTGTTGGACATGTCCACAGTTGGTCCCCCGAAGATGAGGAAGACGTTCTCCACCATCAGGAAGCCACCAGCGTCTCTGTCACCTCCGTCCTTCTTGGCCTCACCATTCATCGCGGCGGCGCGGCTGTAGTACTTCTTGAGCATGTCGCACTGCTCGAGGGTGTGGTTGACCGGCGTCTTGTGGTACGGACAGAGCTTCTTCAGCATGTCGTCAAATACGCCGGGGCCTCGAGGGGCCGCTCGAGGGCCCTTTCGAGCCGGGTCAACTGCGAGGGCCTCATCCCTGTCGTCGTCGCGTCCCTGCACGCGCGCCTCATGGTGCGGCTTCTTACCTTTCTTGCCCCGCTTGTGTTTCTGCTGGGGCTCTTTGGACTTGCTGCCCTCCGCGGGCGTGTCGTCCACGCGCTTGGCCTTCTTGTCGTTGAAGATGGCCCCCACTGCCTCCTCGCTGGAAGCAAAGCTAGTGGTGATGTCGAACAGCTCATTGGAGTCGACCGGCAGGCTGCGCCCGAGCTCGCGCACGAGGTCTCGGTAGGTCATGCCCTCGAGGAAGGCGTGCACGACCTCGGACTGGGCCACGCTTGGGAGCTCAGTACAACGCGAGGAGAAGCACCGTATGAAGTCCCGGAGCGACTCGCCGAGCTTCTAGGTGCACACGCGCAGGTCCAAAGAGTTCTCAGGGTGCACGTACATGCCCTGAAAGTTCTCCACGAAGGTGCGGACCAAGTCGTCCCAGTTGTGGATCTGACTAGCCGGCAGGTGCTCGAGCCACGTCTGCGCTGAGTCTACGAGGTGCAGCGGCAGGTTGCGGATGATGACCTCGTCGGTTGTGGCTCCGCCCAGCTGGCATGCCAGGTGATAGTCATTGAGCAACACACGAGGGTCCGTCTCCCCCATGTACTTGTCGATCGAGGTGGCTTGGCAGAAGCACTGAGGGAAGCTCGCCGTGCGGATCTCCCGGCTGAACACGCGGGTCCCCGGGGGCTCCGACGTCGGTGAGCGATCCTCGCGGCTATCGTAGCGCCCGCCCTACCGTGGGTGGTAGCCCACCACCGCCCGCGTCTCTGTGTTGCCCGTTCAGTGAGCGTTGATGACGTTGCGGGCTTCGCGTCCTGGGCCTATCCGCGCGTGTCAAGGATTCACTCCCTGACCGGCGTTCGACCCTGGTTGGCCGGTTGTCCTGCCGCACCGCCCGCGTGAACTGAAGCCTCCGGGCCTTGCGCGTCGTCGTCATCCCGCGCGCTGCCCTGCTGGCGAATGCGGGACGCCAAGCTTTCGGCCTGTTGCATGGCCGCCTGCTCGATGAGCACCTGTGCCTCGGGCGTAGAAGGAGCGGGCATGGCCCGTAGCGGTGTCACAGCTGCAATGAGCTTCTGGCTTGCTCGTTGGGGCATGTTCGGGTTGTTGACGTCGAAGTCGGCGTTGATGCGCTCGCGGGCCTTATTGCCCAGCTCGCGCACGCGTTCGCCGCGCGCGGAAGCTTCTCCAGCGATGGAGGTGCGAAGCAGTCGTACCGTGCGGTACTCCTCCGCAAGCTTAGCCTCGAGCTCGCGAGCTTGAGCCAGCTGCGCATTGATGTCAGCGCCCCTCACCGGCGAGGTGGGGGTGCTCTGGGTGCCGGGTTCTGGGGTATGCCAGTTCCCGGGTTCAAGGGGGCTTCTCCGTCGCCAGCCCCCGCCGCGTGCGCGCCGTCGGCCTAGTCGTCGACGACCACTACAAAGCACTCACGTGCGGGGTCGTAGCTCCTGGCGCTAGAGTTGTTAGAGTGGCCGAACCAGTAGTCCGCGGCGTCGAGGAACCGCTAGAACATCACCGGGTTCGGTACGCGGGAGAAGTCCCACTCCGCGTACCCATGCGAAGTGGCAGGTGGTAGCTCGCTGGCCAAGCCGTGGTAGGACTCGTCGTTGGTGGTGGCAATGAGGTTCCTGACCGCCAGGAGGTGGTGGCCGGGAAGGTCCTCGTACGCCGCAACGTTAGTGCTGGCGGACGAGGCGTACGCTGCCGTGGTGTTGCGCGTCCCGTGGGGGAACTGCGGCTCGGGAACTGCGCGCTCCCCTGCGGGTGCCTGTTGACGGTGAAAATCCGTCAACCTAGCCATGAGTTTACCTTCGGTGTTGGCATGACTTTTGTATCTTATTCATTGGTACTAACCCCCGTGGTATAACAAGTTCACTTGTGCATGTCGGTTTTGGAGTTAAGTGTTTACGCGGGGTTTTAACGTTGAAAGCAAGACTTCCGGGATAAGTTCATTAAGCACCTCATGACAAGACCTTGAAGCCCGATACAAGTCAAGCAATGAAGTGAACATAACTCTAAGAGCCCAAGGACCAAGCCCGAGAAGATGATAAGCTCCGAGGACCGAACCAGAAAAGTGCTGAATCTTGCAAGACAAGGAGTTGAGTCCAATTCGGAGAGAAACCGACGTCAAGGGCCCACATGCAAAAGGGGAGAACATCTAGAAGATGTGGGAAGCAACACCGGGCAAAGCGAGGTCGCGAGATGGGCCGAGTGGGCCCGGGCCGGCCGGCCCGGAGCCGGCCGACCCAGCCCACCCGGGGCCCAATCGGCCTCCCCCTCCGACCTAATTGCTTCTCGGGCTATAAATAGCCCCCCGACCGAGAGCCACGCGAACGAAGTCGTAATCCGCCGCCGAGGAGCGAGAGAAGCTTGAGAGACACCATCTCGGAGATGAGGGTCGTGCTAGTTGTCTAGGGTTTCCCTAGCCAACGTGGGAACCTTGCATGGAAGACCACGTCGGAGCTCGGAGCGAGGATCAAGATCGAGGAGGGCCCCGTGGTGATCTTGTTCATGTAATCATTCATGGTGAAGTTTGTAAGTGAATCCGATTTCTAGCGATTAAGTGCCTTCTCGCCGATTTTGTTTTCTTCTTGGTTTTGCTTCTTCTACGATCTAGTTTGCGGCTAGATTACATAGGGTGCTCTTGTAGCCGCGGTGGTTAGAGGTGCATACGGACCGGCCAAGTGATTTCAACTTGTTCTATCGAACTCGCCCTAGACTACCCGCATGAATAGGGATACGTTGTGACAGACGGGGGTTCCGAAAGGCGAGGGCGTTTTCGGAGTCGGATGGAAGGCCACGATTTAAAGATGCTTTTAATGAGATTCGCTTTTCTATCTTCATCTATCTTGTTTGGAGCTACAACATAAGCACGATCTAGATTCTCTAGATTGGTTATCTCTTGCTTTCTCTTGCTACCTCTTTAGTAGATTAGATTAGATTCGTTTTCTTTATGAGTTAGTAGATTAGATGCAACTTAGTTCATCATTAGATAGCTTTACCTTGCTTTACTAGATTGAATCCTTGCGTTGCACATTGTTCCACGGATTCGATACCTTGGGTTCACCACTCGAGGGAAGAAGGGTCCCTTGACTACGACGGGAGACTTGTCCGCTTGCAAGTCTAAACGAACTTTGATACAACTATTAACCGTCAACAGTGCCGTCTGTCGGTGTTTTAGACTGGCAACCTACTAAGGGGAGTACCCGAAGTAGATGAATGTGGCCTCGCCGAGATCGGTAACTCGAAGGAAGAGACACGTGGCACACAATTTAGATAGGTTCGGGCCGCGAGGTGCGTAATACCCTACGTCCTGTATGTTGCGTAGCTCTGGATTGATTGGCTGTGATTACAAGATGGTGTAATCTGATGCGTATGAGAGAGGAGAGGTCCCTGCCTCACCTTATATAGTCCGGGAGGCAGGGTTACAAGTCGGTTTAGGGAGAGAGTACTAGTCGTGTACGTCTAGGAGTCCTCTACACAGTACATGGTATGTGTAGCTTCCTATCCGAGCACTTCTCCACCGTAGTCCTTGCGCCTCACGCCAACAGGTACCGTGTGGCACAAGTCGGGTAGTCCCAGGGGCCCACCGAGTAGTCAGTCTTGGTACCCACGAGGTAGTGGGCCCAGGGAGGTCCATACGACAAGCCCCCGAGTACTTTGTAGTCGAGCAGATAGCTTCGAGTAGCCTTGACGGCCTTAACGAGTAGTCCTCAAGCGTCCCCGAGTACTACAAGCCAAAAGTCCTCAAGAATATTCGAAGCATCCCGAGGCTAGAATGTACTCCAGCTGATGTTTGAGTAATCCTGAAGTCTTCTCAAGTAGTCCCAAGCGTCATCGAGTGTTGCTCTTGAAGGTCTTCAACAATACCCCTGTTGTCTTGAAGCCGAAGCTGATATGGAAGTGCAATTGCAAAATTGCACTCCATATGGAGTGGCCCCCGAGCCTAAGGTTGAGTTGTAGACTCTGGCTGAGGGTCCATCTGAAGTTCTTGCAAGATTATCCCGAAAAATCCGGAGAAAAAACCGAAGGACACGTGGCACGGAGCCCCCGAGCCTTGAGTCGAGTACTTCCTCTCGAATTGAAGGGTCATCTTGTGTGTAGAAAGTGTCCTGAGTTGCTCTTGAATCTTGTCGCTACCCAGGGAATTGAGTAGAAGTAGTTGAGCCCCCGAGACGAGGCGCGTCGACTAGTAGAAGTTGAAGGGTCAGGCGCCGCCGCTGAGTCAGTCGTCTGGGGACTTATCCATCCGGCTGTTGGAGGAGCCGTCGTTGACTTATAAATAGAAGCCAAAACCCTTAGGGTTTTTCACCCCACGCACTTGCAGCCATTCCTAGCATTTCATGCCTAGAAACCACAGCCAGTGCACACTGCCACCTTAGAGGGGAGTGTAGATCCAAGCGCGCCTCCGCCGGAAACCACCACCGTAGCCCCCAAGCGAATGCGAGTGAAGACCCGGTGCACTTGGAGGATGAAGCCTTCGCCGTCCAAGAGCCTGAAGACCGCCGGTGGGAAGAAAAGGTCCCGCGAGGAGGCCGCCGGATCCGCTGCGGGGATGTCGCCGCCGGTGTCTCCGCCGCGCCCAAATCCCAAGCAGGAGTGGAAAAGTCCAAGGCAAAGACTGAAGATCTGCTGGCGCTCCTCAACAATGGATTTCTGCGGGCGAAGGAAGTCGATATGTGGCGTGCCGCTGCGGGTCATCCGTATCCCCATGGAGAAGAACCCGGATGAGATCCCCATGTTCACGCGATTCACGGAGCGAGGGTTGTCTCTCCCGGCCAGTGATTTCTTCAAGGGGCTGCTGGAGTACTACGGCACCGAGTACCACAACCTCAACCCCAACGGTATCTTCCACACTTCTGTCTTCATGCACTTTTGCGAAGCCTTCTTGGGGATCAAGCCCCACTGGGTACTTTTCCAGAAATTCTTCTGAGTCAAGCCCCAGCCAAGCGCCAACAACCCCCGAGTAGTTGGGGGAGCCGGGATCCAGATGCGCGAGGATGCCGCGGAGCAGTACCTCGCGTACAAGCTGATCGACTCCAATGAAGATTGGAAAGCAAAGTGGTTCTACATCACCAATCACCACCCGGAGCTGCCGAAGCCGAGCGGGAAGCAGCCGAAGCACCGGCCGTGGTGGAACTCGGATCCAACGATGCAGGAGGGTATCCAGCTACCCGAGCTACTGGCGAAGATCAAGGCTCTGAGAGAAGCTGGACTGAGGGCCGAACATGTGGCCTTCAGCTTCATGAAGCGAAGGGTGCAGCCGCTGATGGCCCGCGACACCTTGGGCTACCAGTACACCGGCGACGGTGACTCGTCGCGGATGCTCGGGGGTGAAGTCGACGACGACGACATCGTTGATAGACTGGGCAGGATCTTCAAAGACATGCCGGCGTACACGTCGTGCCCTGTGCCCGAGTACTCCGCCGCGCGTCCACCCAATAAGGTCAGTAGTCGTACTGAAGTCGGGTACTGATTATGTAGTAGTAGTCGTACTCATCCAATGTGCTTCTTGCAGAACGACGTAGTTAAGTTCGTCTCCGAGCCGGCATTGCCTCCTTGACTTGTCGAGATCCCGAATGAGGGGAAGGGGAAGGCGAAGGAACGCCGCAAAGTCGGTGAAGGGGACGACACCGTAGTCGTCGAAGACACTTCGGAGGAAGATGATGAGGAGACGCTGCAGGAGCGCTTCTAGCTGCGGTTGAGATTCAGCCGCCCTGGATTGCCGCATGTCCCTCTCGTTCAGGATCCGCCAACTAGCCTGGAGGCTAGTTTGTCCGCGCCACCAAGGAGGCCGCGCAACGTGGCCCACAAGCACGTGGCCAAGAAGCTGAAGGTCACGGAGACCACATCTCAGGGGGTAAGCTTCCTTGAGTACGGTAGTCGAGTACTTGTGTCTCGATGTAGTGTGCTGACGATGAAACTCCATTGCTTGTAGGAGATTCCGCCTTCCGACCCCGTAGAGCAGGGGGACGAAGGCGACTGGGATACGGTGGGGGAACCGGCTGGAGGTAGTCGTAGCCCAGCCCCCACCGTGGAGGAGCTCGTGGCGCAGCTGACGCGCCAGCCCCCAGTTGTTGAGGGGAGCACTGAAGCAACCACTGCTGCTGCTGAAGAGCAAGCGGCTACTGAGGCGCAAGAGGAGGCACCTGCCGAGGCTGGACTGGTCAACATCGCCAGCATCCTCGGCGCCCCAACCGTGACGGTAGTCCGGTCGAGCCTGTAAGTGAAGATCCTTCCCGAGTAGCACATTTGGTTTGATAGTCGTACTGGGTTGACAACCAATTGTGTACTCTGCAGGAAGTCGACGGACTTGACCTGGGATGGGGATGAACCCGCCGCAGCGGTGGCGGAAGAGGAACCCGCGCCGGCCGTTGAGGAGTCCGCTCCCGCCCCTCAGGCAGAATCCGAGGCGCCGGCTGTGGAGGCTGTGTTGCCAGAGGCCAGCATCATGAAAGGTGAGTACACTGCACAGGAGCAGGTAGCCTCGAGGAGTAGTCGTAGCCGCCAGGGGTGACTAATCCATGTCTTGTTGTTGACAGGTGCCGAAGCCGAAGGAAGCGCTATTCCCGAAGCGGTGCCCGTTGAAGGCCTGGAACCGGAGACCCAGGGACCTGCCGGAGGAGCCCCCGAGCCGATGGAGGTAGCCGGCGGAGAGGCTCCCGCGGTGGCCGAAGGAGAACGCGACGACGTGCCGCCAGAATCGACTCTGGAGGTTGTCGTCCGTTCACCGGAGATCCAGGACGCAGAGCCGATCCGCTCGGCGCCAATGTCTGGAGCCGCCACGAGTAGTCGTGGTGGAATTGAGCTGTTGGAAGATGAGCTCGTCGACCCAGCGGTGGTTGCTCGCCACTTGGAGGCGATGCGCCAGGCCGAGCAATGGATGAAGGTGAGTTGTCGACGCCCTTAAGTAGTTGATCTGCCGTAGAATGCTGAGTACCCAATTGACATCTGTTGTTTGCTGCAGGACGTCGCGGAGAGGTCCCGCCAGAAGTCTGGCATGCTCCAAGGGTACGGCGACGCAGTGCTCCGGGCAGAAGCCTTAGAAGAACAACTCGTGAAGGTCCGGAAGCACTCCGTCGCGCTTCAGTCAAAGCTGGATGGCACCTTCGCCCAGTACCACAACGAAGTCCAGGACATGCAGGTGAAGAGCGACGAGCTTGTGCGGAAGAACAAGTCACTCCGCAACAAGAATAAGGGTACGTGTTGTCTTGTCGAGTACCCATTGGAAGTAGCTTGTAGTAGTCTGACCCGCCTTGCCTTGTTGATTGCAGAGCTTGAGACTCGTGTCGAGCAGCTGAGGGCCTCAGAAGTCGACATGAAGAACCTCTTCTACTGGGAGAAGCAAACCCGTGAGGTACTTGAGTATGACTACAAGCAGTTGGCTTATGAGTGCGATAAGCACATGGAGCTGCGCATTGCCTCTGATCGTGACCTCGTCAACTGCTACAAATCCTTGCAGAAGCTGAACGAGGACTGCGAGAAGTTGCGGGCCCAGATGAAGGAACTCGAGGAGGCCGCGCTTCCCATCGCGAGGCTACTGGTGCCTCACCCCGGGGGACCGAAGATAGCTCCGTTGGTGGACCGGCTGAGGGAAGCACCCAGCTGGCTGGCGACGTACGTGAAGCATTTGGCGAAGTCGATACCCAACCAGGTCCTGGCATATATGAAGTCGTACTTCCCGAAGGCTCCAGTTGACGTAGTCGCCGGCGGACTAGCCGCCAACTGCACGGACGAGCAGTACGCGGAGCTGCTGGAGCAGATGGCACCGATTGCTGAACAAGTCGCCGAGAAGCTCAACCTCCAGTAGTCCTGTATAGTTAGCTCGTAGCAGTAGTTGTAGATAAACAAAGTTGTAATGAACTTGTTTAAGTATGAATGAGAAAAGCTTCCATAAATGAGTACTCGTTGTCGCGAAGTGTATGCGGAGTCCCATCATGGAGTTGTCACGAGTAGTGGTACTCGCCAGTAGACCCATTAAGGGAAGAAGACAGTAAATCAGTTGATGAATAATCAAACTTTATTACTGAGAGAAGTACACCTGGATGGCCAGGGCCGTTTTACAAGAGTAGTCGCCAGGACCTAGAGGCCACCTACAGCTAAGTAGTGCTAGGGTGTACAGCCGCTTACAACAGTAGATCCGTTAGTAGCCGTGTAGGATGGATCTAGGAGTACATGGTCTCCCAGTAGACTGCTGCTGGAGTCCTTTGTTTGCTCGAAGCAACCCAAGATCCGTTAGTAGCCGTTAGCGCTGGATCTTGGAGTAGAGTAGTCCGGAGACTGGTGCCTGGACCCGGAGGCCGCTTACAGCGAAGGGGTCTTTTGAGTAGTCGTGTAGACTTGAGCCCCCAAGGTAGTCGGTAGACTAGGCGTAGAATCGACAGAGCTGGTCGATGTTCCACGAGTTGTTGATGTCTTCTCCTTCAAGCGTCTGGAGGCGGTAGGAGCCCGATCCAGTCACCTTTGCAACTATGAAGGGACCTTCCCAGGGCGAGCAGAGCTTGTGTAGTCCTTCCGTGTTCTGGATGCGGCGGAGGACAAGATCACCAACATTTAAGGAGCGTTCCTTGACGTTGCAATCGTGGTAGCGTCGGATACCCTCGAGGTACCTTGCTGATTGGACGAGGGCAGCACAGCGAGCTTCTTCGAGTCCATCGATGTCAACTCGTCTGTTGTCTTCAGATATGCCTTCGTCGTACTGCTCCACTGCCGGTGAGTCCTACATGACATCAGCAGGGAGGATTGCTTCGGAGCCATAGACCAGGAAGTATAGCGATTGTCCCGTCAGCTTGGAGGGTTGAGTACGTAGCCCCCAGAGCGCATTGGGTAGTTCCTTGATCCACTTGCCTCCTTTGGTGTTGGCAGCGTCATGCAAAGGCTTCTTGAGAGCGTCGAGCACCATCCCATTGGCGCGCTCGACTTGTCCGTTGGCCCGAGGATGGGCAACTTAGACATATCAGACATCGATCCCGCTGTTCCCACAGTACTCCCAGAACTGGTGATTGTTGAAGTTGGAGCCCAGGTCTGTGATGATGCGATGGGGTAGTCCGTAGCGATGTACGAGTTCATCCAAGAAGTCGAGTACTCTGTCACCCTTGGGGCATGTGACCGACTTGAGCTCGATCCACTTGGTGAACTTGTCGATGGCCACCAGTACTCTGTTGAATCCACCTAGCGCAGTTGGGAGAGGCCCAATCATGTCGAGCCCCCAGCAGGCGAAGGGTCAGGTTGGCGGTATGGTGACTAGCTTGTAGGCCGGGACGTGTTGTTACTTGGCGAAGTATTGGCACCCTTGGCACTTTCTGACGAGTTCTTCGGCGTCGCCCAGAGCTGTGGGCCAATAGAAAGCTCGTCGGAAGGCCTTGTTGACCAGCGTGCGAGAGGACACGTGGTTGCCGCAGACGCCTTTGTGAATCTCCTCCAAGATGCCCTTGCCTTCTTCTCGGGGAACACACTTCATGAGTACTCCAGAAGATGCGCCCCATCTGTAGAGCTTGTCTCCGACTAGGACGTAGGACTTGGCGCGGCGGATGAGTTGTTCAGCCAAGTTCTTGTCCGAGGGAACCTTCTGCTCGCTGAGGTAGTCGATGAAGGGTTGCCTCCAGTCCACGTCGATCATCATGACCTCCTGGCCAACCAGGGGATGTGCTGGATCAGTGGTCGGTGGCGCCGGCTCCGGGATGGATGGCGCGTGAAGCTCGTGGACGAAGACACCCGCTGGTACTTGAGCGCGAGTAGAACCAAGCTTCGACAGGACATCCGCTGCAACGTTGTTGTCGCGGACGACGTGGTGGAACTCAAGACCGTAGAACTTGTTCTCGAGCTTGCGGACTTCTAGGCAGTAGGCGTCCATGTTCTCCTTGTTGCGGTCCAAGGACTTGTTGACTTGGTTGATGACCACTGCGGAGTCGCCGTAGACTAGTAGCCGCTTGATGCCCCAGTGAAGCCGTGAGGCGGAGCCCGTGTAGCAGGGCTTCGTACTCGTCTTCGTTGTTTGAGACCTTCTAGAAGATTTGCAGGACATACTTGAGTTATTCGCCCGTTGGAGAGATCAAGAGTACCCCTGCACCTGCGCCTTCGAGCTTCAGCGAGCCGTCGAAGTACATCACCCAGTGCTCTGGGCACTCGGTTGGAGTAGGTAGTTGATTCTCCTGCCACTCTGCCATGAAGTCGACTAGTGCCTGCGACTTGATGGCTGTGCGTGGTTTGAAGTCGATGTTTAGGGCGCCGAGTTCGACTGCCCACTTGGAGATTCTTCCAGTAGCATCTTGGTTCCGCAGGATGTCGCCGAGCGGGTAGTCGGTGACAACAGAGATCGAGTACTCCTGGAAGTAGTGTCGTAGCTTCCGCGATGTGATGAGCACTGCGTACAGAAGCTTATGTACTGGCTGGTAGCGTGCCTTGGATTTTTGACAGGACCTCGCTAATAAAGTAGACTGGGCGCTGGACTGGGTAGGCGTGGTCGTCTTCCTGCCGCTTGACGATTATGGCAGTACTGACCATGTGAGTAGTCGCAGCGAGGTAGAGCAGTAGCTGCTCGCCTTTGCGAGGAGCCGTGAGGACTGGTGGCTTCGACAGGAAGTCCTTGAGCTGGGCAAGGGCTTGGTCTGCCTCTAGAGTCCACACGAACTTTTCTTGATGTTTGAGTAGTTTGAAGAAGGGGAGCCCCCGTTCTCCAAGCTTCGAGATGAATCTGTTCAGAGCCGCCATGCACCCGGTCAGCTTCTGCACATCTTTGATGCACCTGGGAGCTTTCATGCTGGTGATGGCGGAGATCTTCTCGGGATTGGCTTCGATGCCACGGTGCCTAATGATGAAGACGAGTAGTTTGCCCGACGGTACGCCGAAGACGCACTTGTTCGGGTTGAGCTTCCAGCGGTACTCTCGCAGGGATGCGAAAGTCTCTTCAAGATCGGCGATGAGCGTGTTGGAGTTTCTAGTTTTGACGACCACGTCATCCACGTAAGCTTCAACGTTCTTGTTGAGTTGCCTCTTGAAACAGGACTGGATAGCTCGTTGGTAGGTAGCGCTGGCGTTCTTCAACCCGAAGGACATGGTCGTGTAGCAGTACGCGCCAAACGGGGTGATGAACGCGGTCTTCTCCTGGTCTTCTTCCTTGATCGCGATCTGGTGGTACCGGAGTAGCGGTCGAGGAAGCGAAAGCGAGTCGCGCGCCCGCCGTGGAGTCGATGACTTGATCAATCCGCGGCAACCCGAAGGGGTCCTTGGGGCAGTGCTTGTTGAGGTCGGTGTAGTCGACGCACATCCTCCACTCGTTCGAGTTCTTCTTGCGGACGTGGACGGGGTTGGCGAGCCACTAGAATGGAAGACTTTTCTGATGAAGCCAGCCACGAGTAGTTTGGCGAGTTCCTTCTTGATGGCCTCCCGTTTGTCGTCAGCGAAGCGGCGGAGGTGTTGTCGCTTCGGGGTAGCTTTAGGGTTGACGTTGAGTGAATGCTCAATCAACTCCCTGGGCACCCCTGGCATGTCTGCTGGTTTCCACACGAAGATGTCGCGGTTAGCCCGGAGGAAGTTGATGAGCGCGTCTTCCTATTTGGGGTCGAGACCCGCCCCGATGGTGGTGGTCTTGCTGCTGTCGCCTGTCCCGAGGTCAATTGTTTTGACCAGAACCTCCTCAGCTGGTTGAGGCTTGTTGGCTTTGTTTGACTTCTCTGGGATGTCGAGTTCACTTGGGGCATGCTTCTTCGACGCAGCGTAGATCTCCATCATAGCGTTGGGTACTTGATTCGTGGATGCGATTTCCACGCCTTCTGTGTCGCAGTCGTGCGATATCTTCAAGTCCCCTTGTAGTGAGAGTACACCCGCTGGACTTGGCATCTTGAGTACCAAGTAGGTGTAGTGGGGTACCGCCATGAACTTGGCGATAGTCGGTCTGCCGAGGATGGCATGGTAGGACGTCTCGAAGTCAGCGACTTCGAACTTGACGTACTCGGTACGGTAGTTGTCCCTTGTTTCCCCAAAGGTAACTGGCAAAAACACTGAGCCCAGTGGGATAGCCGCGTTCCCGGGGACGATGCCGTAGAAGGGCGAGGTGCTCTTGGTGAGCATGTGGGTGATGTCGAGGTTCATCTTCTTCAAGGTCTTGGTGAAAAAGACGTTGAGCCCGCTTCCACCGTCGATGAGGACCTTGTTGAGTTTGGAGCCCGCAACCACCGGCTTCAGGACGAGTGGGAACCATCCTGGTTCAGAGAAGTTTGTCCATTGATCCGCACGGGAGAAGGTGATGGGTACCTCCGACCACCTGAGAGGGGTCGGGACCGCTGGTTCAATGCTCATGACTTCTCGGCGGGTAGCTTTCTGAGCCCGTCGGTTGGGTAGTCCGCCGAAGAGGACGTTGACCGTCTTGTCGGGTTCCTGGAAGTCGCCGTTGCCTTCGTCGGTCTTCTTCTTACCTTTCTTGTCGTGAGGGTGACGTGGCTCTGGAGTATCCTTGAGTGCTCGTCGGAGTTGGTAGCACTGCTCGGTGGTATGGTTGCCGTCCAGATGCCACGGGGACTTCTCTTTCAGCAAGTCTTTGAATCCGCCGGAGGTCTTTTTCGAGTTCTCCTTCACAGGGTGCTGGATAGCCGCGACAGTGTTGTCTGGCTTGCGCTTGCGGTTGGGACCCGAGTAGTAGTTGTTGTTGCGACCGCCTTGGTTCCCGTTGTTGCTGCAGCCGCCGCCCGTGTTCTATTTGCTCTTGCCGAGGATGGCGTTGTACTTGGCGTTGGCCTTGTCTTCTTCATCAGCCCAGGAGGTGATCATGTCCTTGAGGTGGGTGATGGAGCTTGGGCGGCGACAGCCGAAGTCTTCAAAGGTGCAATGGTGGTAGAGACCGTCTTGGAAGAGATCGATGACTTCTTTGTCAGAGACATCGACTACTGTGGCGCGCTTGTCGAAAAAGCGGCGCATGTACTTGCGAAGGGTCTCGCCTTGTTCCTGCTTCACCATAGCCAAGTCCATGCGAGTACCCGAGCGGCCCATAGCGCCCGCGAAGTTGCTGGTGAACTGCTCCTTCAGCTGGTCCCACTTGTCGATCAAGTACTTCTCAAGTGACTCGAGCCATGTAAGCGGGGCTTGGTCCAGACAGAAGGGGAAGTAGAGGCACTTGGTGTCGTTGTTTCCACCAGCGTTCTCGATGGAGAGGGCGTAGCATCTGAGCCACTGCACTGGATCTTGCTTCGCGTCGTACTTGGTGATTCCCAGAGGCTTGAATTTCTCTAGGAGGAGTAGGTTGCGAAGTCGCGCAGAGAAGGCGTGGAAGCCGTTGTTGTCGCCTGCCGTGGAAGCCTTCTTGCGCCGTAGTTCTTCGATTTTCTGGCGGGCGTCGAAGCCGCCACGTGAGGCGCCGGAGACGTGGCTGTCCGCGTGGCCTCGGCCGCCGAGGTCGCCACCGCCCCCAGCTCTCCTGTTAGCCCCATGGTTGGAGCTCCCGCTGTCGCTGCCTCCACCTCCAGGATCGCAGTGAGGGACGATCTCCCGGTCACCACCAGCGCTGTTGCCACTATGAGAGGGTCCGCCAACTGTTGCCCGAGTACGGTTGGGGTTAGCTGGTAGCTCCCCTCGAGTACGGTTGCGACCGTTGTCCACACTGCGACTTGTGGCTTCGTTGTCACGGTTCCTGACGGGAGGTGGTTGAGCGACCCTGGTGTTGACTCGCATGAAGTAGGCATCTTCCGCGAGCTTGGCGATGACTTGCCCCGCGCGCATCCCCTGAGCCTGATGTGCTATCGTAGTGATAGACATGAGGCATTGCTCTGGGGTAGTGTGTACCCGGCTCTCAACTTGTTCGAGTGCTTCCGCGAGGTTGCGGATGGGGAGGGAGTCGTGGAGACGTCGGCGCCGTTCGTTCCGCTTTCTGTTGCGTTCAAGTCGGGCGTCTCTGTTGGCGGCGGTCTCGTCGGCGGGCGCATTGGCGGACAACTCGTCCGCTGAGATGTCCTCAAGGTATTGGTCAGGGACCGTCCCTGAGGGCCCTGGCGTCTCGTTGGTAGTCATGAAGACTTGCCGGTCGGGAGAGCCAAGGCTGGAGTCGCTGGTTGCCACCTCTGTAGGAGTGTGCTCCCCAGCTGGAGCAAGTGGTTTTCCCTCCTGGAAGGGAAGTGAGTCGAGGTAGGCGACGCAGCGTGAGTTCCCTCCTGTCAAGTCTACGGGCTTGAGGTCTGGCCAGTAGACAAATCTCCCGGCGGGTGTAGATGTTATAACCAAGCCGACAGCTGGTCCTGACAGGGGTTGCTTTGTGGAGTTGTTCTCGGACTCGGGCTCGTCAGGGTCCGACCCGAAGTCGAACTCGTAGGAGGAATCTGAGTAGAAGTCGGAGAGAGGATTGGAGTCTGAGTTGTAGCCGGGGACGGTGTCGGAGTCCGAGTTGTACTCGGGTACGATCTCCTTGCCGGCCCGGCGCGTGGTGGGAGCCTTCGAGTGGGCCCTGCTGACGTTGTGGGGGCCACGTGCGAAGCGCTCACGGAGAGGGGGCCGCACACAATGGTTGGGTAGCTGGCTCGCATGTGATAGCCCACAGGGACGTCGAGTTCGAGTTGGAGTCGGATCCGAGCTCGAAGTCGGCGTGTTGGTTGTAGAGAAAAATTTCGCCGAATTTTCCGGCAAGATTGCCCCTGACTACTTCGGGAAGCGTCACGAGCCCAGTCTCCGGGTTGGGCGACATGGTGAGGCGGCGTTGGAAGGATCCAGCGCCATCAGCGGTGCAGACCCGGGAGCCGAAGATGAAGGTGTCGCCGCGCTTGAAGGCGACGGTCGGCTTCATGAAGATGGAAGCCGTCGAGTTCGCCATGTGATCTTCGGCGAGATCCCCTACCTGGCGCGCCAGCTGTCGATGTTTTAGACCGGCAACCTACTAAGGGGAGTACCCGAAGTAGATGAATGTGGCCTCGCCGAGATCGGTAACTCGAAGGAAGAGACACATGGCACACAATTTAGATAGGTTCGGGCCGCGAGGTGCGTAATACCCTACGTCCTGTATGCTGCGTAGCTCTGGATTGATTGGGTGTGATTACAGGATGGCGTAATCTGGTGCGTATGAGAGAGGAGAGGTCCCTGCCTCGCCTTATATAGTCCGGGAGGCAGGGTTACAAGTCGGTTTAGGGAGAGAGTACTAGTCGTGTACGTCTAGGAGTCCTCTACACAGTACATGGTATGCGTAGCTTCCTATCTGAGTACTTCTCCACCGTAGTCCTTGCGCCTCACACCAACATGTACCATGCGGCACAAGTCGGGTAGTCCCAGGGGCCCACCGAGTAGTCGGTCCTGTTGCCCACTGAGGTAGTGGGCCCATGGAGGTCCATACGACACCGTCGTTGTCTCGCTGACGGGCGTGTCGTGTTGTGAGGCGACACGCATGGCCCGACGTCGTTCCATCCGCGCCTGGCGAAAGCGCTGGCCGAAGCGTCGTCAACATCGGGGTGCCGAAGGGCCCGCAGCGTCCGCTTGGGCGGGCGCCGGGCGTCAGCAGCGGGCGTGACGGGGACCGGTCCTGGCCCGATCGACCGCCACGGGTGGAGGTCGTCACGGTTGGTGATGCTCATGAGGTAGTCGTTCCCCGTGGCCTGAAAGTTCAGTTTCCCGAACAGGATTTTGAATCCGGCTGGGAAGGGTTCCGAGCTGCCCATGGAGTACCTCTAGGACCTGTACTCGGTGCAGATCACCATCGAGATGGCTGGTGGAAAGCTGATCTTCAGCGCGCGTTCCCCTACCTCACGCGCCAACTGTCGGTGCGGAAAGTAGTCCCGACACTAACTAGTAAGAGCGCTAAGATCTATCTCTCGATGGTCAGTGCTAAGCAACTAGTGACACGAGATTTATCCTGGTTCCGATCGGGGTCGTATGTCCAGCAGTGGTGTGCTCGAGGCACTGTATTGCGCTGCACTGTGGTGCTTGCAGTGGGGAGCTACAAGTGAGGCGGGAGAGGAGCGGGGGCCTCCGAGTGTGAAGGCAGTGAGCGTGTAAGTGTGCTCGCTGTCGCCCCCCCCCCCCCCGCGGCAAGGGGACTGCCTCCTCCTTTTATAGGCCAAGGGGAGGCAGTTTACAAGCATGCCACACTGTTCTAATTACGTGTAGCGGTATGGTGCACAGTGTTGTAGAGTAGAAGACCGTCCTGGCGAATCTTGCTTCTGGCAAGGCGTCGTGGCGTGCCTTGTATCCTTCCAGGAGTGGCTTCGAGGGTGGTGGTGTAGGAACTTCCCGTTTAGTCGTCGTCGTCTGTACGCTGACTCGAGGGTGTAGCTGACGGGAGGCCATAAGGCGCACAATAGCAGGTGTGGCGGCGTCTTGTTGCCCCGTACTCCCACAGCGGTGGGGATGGTGCTGCAGCACTCGGGATGGCGTCGCGGTGGCAGGGATGGCCGCACAGGACCGATGGTGATGGAGGAGACACGCCTCACTGGTCCGATGTCACGGCGTTGTCCTGGGCGAGCGCGGAACAGGCGTCCGTCCCCTTTTCGAAGGTTCTACCGTCCTCTTTCGAGGGTGCGACGCTCGGGCCGTATGAGAGTGGGTAGCACAGTGTCACGGAGCTGACACCGGCCTTACCGCACAGTGCCATACAGTGGCGGGGATGGCCTCACCGGAAGGGTTGGCAGAACAGCGTCGGGATATGATTCCCAGGCGTGTCAGAGGGGCGGTGTGGCGCGGATTCGTCTTTGACTCGGGCGCCTGCATGTGTCATAACATTAAATGCCACGGTCGAGGGAGCAGGTACGGGGGCGGCGAGCCCGTGAGAGCCTCGAGCGAGGCGGAGACTCGCTCGAGGGGGCGTCTGGCCCTTGAGCGAGGCAGAACCTCGCCCGAGGGGGCGTCTGGCCCTTGAGCGAGGCAGAACCTCGCCCGAGGGGGCGTCCAGCCCTCGAGCGAGGCAAAACCTTACTCAAGGGGGCGTCCAGCCCTCAAGCAAGGCAGAGCCTCATCCGAGGGGGCGTCCAGCCCTCTAGCGAGGCGGAGTTTCTTTAGTGCGGTGCTGTGCCCGTCGAGCGAAGTGGAGTTTCTCTCGAGGGTGGCTGGGGCTGACTGTTCTGGTGGGCCGCTGAGGCCGCCAGGACCGTGGGCCCTTGCTACTGATCGGCGATTGTCTTAGGCGTGTTTTACGTTTGTGAGTTCATTTATGTTTTGGTTTTCCCCGGTTATTTAGGGGACCCCTATGGCTGTCCCCGACATGAGCGAAATGAGAATTGTTTCGAACCCTCGACCGTGTAGTGCGCTCATTCATGTCGTCGATGATCCTCGAAGCTGGTTGATCCACTTGTACTCGCCGGGGAGGTTCTCGCCTTGATGCTACATCCCCTCAACTGTAGCTTCTCCTCGATCTTGGTTTGTCATCGTAGGTGTGGGAGAGGGGCCGTCCATCACCATAGTCGAAGTAGTAGGTACATGCTCAGCCGCGGGCACCACACCGCCATCTTCATCGTCTCCATGTTCATGCTCCTCCTCCTGAAAGATCTCCTCGCCAAGTTCATCATCACCTGCACACTCAAAAACAAGCTGACTACGTGGTTGTGTCTCGTCGAAGGTTACCTTGCAAGTCTCCACGATTTGGTTAGTTTCAAGATTGAGCACACAATATGCTCTACAGTGAGATGCATGACCAAAGAAAATACCATCGACCGACCTAGCCTCAAACCATAAAGTAATCTACTGCCATCCCTATGTCTATTGTTACATCCATCCATCTTCCCCGTGGATATGATATTTTAAAACCCATCACCTGGGGTGAAATGCTCACTGGTATCCGTGCGCTTGCGGATTATCTACCATAATATTTATGTAGGCTTATCTTATACCAACCAACATTTCTTGCGTCATTGCTTAGAATGGATTCTAGATCTATTCTTTGGAAGTTGCTTTAAGAAATGTCAACAGTGCAGCGGAGTTGGAGATGATGGTGATGGGACGGCTATGCAGCTGAGCAGACCCGCATTAAGGCTCTTGTCGGGGCCAGCTGCTCGCACCGGCCGCCAGCTGGTGTGCTTGCATCGCGGGGAATCGATCCCCCACACGGCGTGGTGAAGACGTTCACGTCTCGGGGGTGCGCCGCATGTCGTGGCCCATGCCTCAGTCGAAGTCGGAAACTGCTCGTGCGAGGCGGAGACTTGTCGTGCAAGGTGGAGACTTGTCGGAGGGGGTCCCTCCAGTAGGAAACTGGTCGGAGATGCTCCCAACTGGTCGGGAACGAGACGTCTTGCCAATGATGGTCTTGACAGGGGTCCTCAGTCCTCCTCGTCCTGAGTCTTGGCCTTCACGTTGTCAATCTTGGCCTTCACATTATCAATGGTGTCAGAAAAACCTTGTCTTGTGAGAGATTATCTCGCTGTCAAAAGGGGCCCTAATCCGAGCCCTCATCAGTCGTTGTCAAGAAGTCATCATTCCCTTGGCAAGTCATCCTGGTGAAAACCGTGCCTAAGATCTCTTGGGTGAGCAACGACTGCACTATTGTGTCGCTTCCTTCTTGAAGTCGTTGCTTTGGAAGATTTTGTTCCGGTCTCTTCTCATTGCAATCAGTTCATCGATTTGGTGATGAGCTCCCGATGTCTCAGCGGCGGTGAGCTCCGTGTGGAGATGAGTGGATCTTCCTCTCTCTCGCCCTCACCCTTGCACTCCTCCCTCATCAGTGTCTAGGAGTCAAGCCCCGTGATGCGCTACTGAGCTTTGTTGGTCGAGGGGGAGCACTTGTGGTTTCTTTGTGGCTTTACGGTGGTCGGCCGTGCTTAGTGGCAGTCGTTTCCGGTGTCTGGTCTTCCTCTCGGGCGGGTGTGTGGTTTTGTTCAAGCACGTGGCTTTGGTAATGGTGTTGTGATTCGGCTGGTTGTATTGCGGTCCGTGTCAACGTTCCAGTCCAACCAGACACAGTGATCGAGTGGTTGTGGGATCGAGTTGTACAACCACGTCGATCTACCAAATCAACCCGCAGGTATTGTTTCGGATTTTTCCTTTTCCCCTGATTATGACCTTCCGGAGACACAACTTTGTATTTTTTCTGCTATATCAATGAAATGCACTCGTGAGTGATGTTTATTACAAAAATTTCCTTGATACCCAGACTAAAAGTTAGCCATGCGCAAAACGACAACGCGGAGGGCGTCTATGAACTCGGAATGAGAATTGGGCATAACACGGCGCCCTGCGCGTTCCTATGGATGGTATTCACGCAGTCGCGTACCATACCAAGGCCGTGTTCGTCGCGTTCACGTATCGGACAGTAAATAAAAGTTGCCTAGATCGACCAATCATGCGATGGTGCGGGTCGATAATGCACGGCCGCCGGACCTAGCGCCACCCCCACCCCCACCCACCAAGCAAAGCAAGAAGGTGTGCAGTGCAGGTGGGCAGTGTGGGCTCCTGCTCACCCTCATCGGCTCTGTCACGCGCAGGACATGCCGAGAAAACCAACTTGCTGCGCTGCGCCAACTTGCTGCGCAGCAGCGCAGCGCAGGTGATACGTGCTCGCAGCACGGCGCCTCCGTCAACCAAACAAACCAAACACCGTACCCGACCACGACCAGGCCCCCGCGCCGCGCGCTGCGCTGCACGCCTGCGCCCGACAGGAGACCCGGCCGGCAGCCCGGCACCGAGCAGCGCAACACAAATCATAGGTCGATCAATAGCGGCACACTGCAAGCCTGCCTCACTGCCTCCGTGCGCGCGGGGGGCGCGGCCAATCAATAGCCGTGCTCGCGCCAGCGCCCGCGCCGTGCCCCGAACCGGCATGGCGCGCGCCGCGCGGCCGCTCGTCCTGGCTCGCTCGCCGGCTCGGCGCCCGCCCCCCCCGCTATCGCCGCGGGCGCGACCTCTCGCGAGAACGGACGTACGTGACAGTAGGGGCGCTCCTTGCCCGGCCGGTGGAGGCGCGACGGGTCTCGATCAGCCCACCGGTCGGCGACAGCGACGGAGGCGGCCCGGCCGGCCGGGCTCCTCCTCCTCCAGTCCTCCTGTCCTGATGGTGGAAAGATGAGCGCCCGCCCGCGGGGACGTGGGGTGTTAAATCCGGGAGGGCGACCGGTGGCAACGGAATCACATGGGCAGGCGCTGCGCTGGGCTACCTACGTGACTACGTCGTCGGCCATGGCGGACGAGACGACCGTTCAACCGCCGCAGTTCGGGCAAGCCAACGACCGCCGGGGGGGTGTTGACCCGGCTGTGCACGGGACGTTTTCGACCTCAAACTCAAAGGCTACGTGATCGAGCTGCGACTCCAAATCCAAGTGCTTCGTTGCTTTCGCTAGTGGCGAGTGTCAAAACTCGCCAACCACACCGTGGTGACCCGACCCTCTCCCATGGACGTGACGAGTCGGCATCACCGCATCATCTGCTGCTGTACCTTGCTTTTTTTTGAGAAACCTGCTGCTGTACCTTGCTCGGGAGCGCTCAACCGTTCACACACGACACATCAAGCAACGGAGCCGTGATAACGTGTGGGCCCGGTCCAGACGCCGATCCCGTTTGCCGCGACCACGATTGGGCTTGATGTAACAGAGATGGGCCCTGGCGATGGACTGTTCACCATTTGTGGGCCTTCTGTTTCCTCAGCCATTACTCGAGCCTGTTCTTGTTTGAAAAGGACTGTTGTTAGATGTAACAAGATGTGCATTCTCTCAACAAAAAATGGTGGCAAAGGTTTTTTTTTACTGACACAGATGGTCACATACACACAGGCATACGCATCCTTACCAACACACGCACACATATCTCTATCCCTATGAACATATTCAAATTCCAAAGACAAAGACTCATCTGCCAAATATTTAAGATGTGAAAAGAACTATTTTTAGATGAATAAAAGTTGTATTCTCTCGACAAAATCCTGCTGGAGATCTAGTGTTACTCATTGTGTTGCTTTTCGTTAGCATGATGATTATACATTCGGTATACTAGAGAATAGACATCCAGAATCTGAGAAAAACAGATGTTCGACATATGTTGCAATAGTTTCATATCAATGTTGTAATTATTTGTAGCGAACATGGCCTCATATGTCATTAGTTCGAGTTTGATTTTGGTGATTCATGACAACATGATCATTGGGACTAACCTTATTGTTTCAGCATGTCTTTGTAGACATTTCGAGGTCCCAAGGATGCAAGAAAACTACATGCAAAAATGTAGAAAGCACGGGTCAAAACCGAGCAAGAAAAGGAAAAGAGGAGACACCGTCAGATGAACCGACGGTCCCTCAAATACAAGCGTCGGTGCAATCGTCGGACGAGTTGGTCCACAGGGTCAAACCCTAGGCACCGTCGGATGAACCGACGGTCCATTATTTAGTAGCGTCGGACGAGTTGCAGAGGAAGAGCAAGGAAGACAGTAGCACCGGATGATCCGACGGTCTGAGTGGGGACCCCGTCGGTCTATCCGACGCTCAGTTTGAATTCATAAAGAGACGCGCCAAGACGAAGCCTTCCGCACCGGATGATCCGACGCCAGGCCAAGATGAAGCGTCGGTCTATCCGACGGTCAAGTGAAAACTAACACAGGCGACTTGAGCGCGGAGTCTTCAGCACCGGATGATCCGACGCACCGTCGGTGCATAGCGTCGGAGCAGTTGTGTCAGAGAACCTCAACGGCTAAGTGACGTGGGAGCGGCACCGGATGAACCGATGCCCTGGAAAATATACCGTCGGATCATCCGACGGTACCTTTTTCAGTGGACGTTAGCCAACGGCTAGCTTGATGCCTTGGGCTATTTATATCCTCTCCACTCACCCATTTGAGGTTGTTGGATTGTGTGGAAGTGCAGAGGAGTTCAAGACACATTGAAGATCATATCCAATCCATCCAAGTGCTTAATTGCTCATCCTTAGACTTGCATATGCTTTGTGTATGTGCTTAGTGCTAGGCTTAGCTTAGAGCTGAGTGAGTGCAAGTTTGTGCCAACCTTGTGAGGTGATTCTTGAGTGAATCAAGGTGTACAAGGTTCTCCGGAAGCCTTGGGGCCTAAGTGTCTCACCGACAATCGTCATCGACCCTCCGACTTGGTGTGGAGCGGCGAGGACACTTTGTGCGGGGGACGTGGAGACCCCCTTCCTTGGTGGAGAAGCTCCTTAGTGGAGGCGGCATCAAGGTGACCAAGGGAGCTTGACAAGTGCCTAAGTGGCTAGCCTTTGTGGCAAGTCAAGTTGGTGCTCTTGGGAGAGACTTGGTGGCCGGGAAGCAATACTCTTGTGTGAGTGCTTCAACAACGTGGACTAGGGGTGGCTTAGTGCCTACCGATACCACGGGATAAATCACGTGTCAAGAGTTTGCTTCCTCTCATCCCCTTTACGTTTCCGCATTTACTCTATTGCAATCTTTGCTTACCTCTACTTTCCTAGAGTAGTATCATGCTAGGATTGGCTATAGGTTGCAAACCTTCTTTTGGGATGGGAGTTTCACACTAGAACAACCATAGTTGCACATATAGATAGTATGTTCTAGTTTACTTTTGTGTAAAATTTAGTGAGCCATAGGTTAAGGTTTTAAGTTGCCTAATTCACCCCCTCCCCCTCTTAAGCTAACGGGCATCCGATTCCTTACAAGTGGTATCAGAGTTGGGACTCACTTCCTTCACAAGGAAACGCCAATTCGATTGGTAATTGTGAAAACCGGCTCATTGGAACGGTTAGGCTTCACCGCCTAGTGAGTTGCTCTATAGAGGTATGAAAGGGGTGCATACCATAGGTTTGGCTCCACATTTCAATGGCACGGGGTATCCTCGGTGAAAGGTCCTCATGGAGGCCTAGCTCCAAGCAAAGGACCTTGATGTTCGGAGAGTCACCGATGAGGGCATGCAAAATGGTACTAGAAAGGAAAAGCAATTTGATGTAATTGCTAAGAGTATCATTTTGTCCTCACTAGATGTAGGTGTTTTCAATAGAGTTTTTACTTGTGAAAATGCTCATGAGCTATGGAAAACCATCAAGGAGCAAAATGAGGGTTCAAAAGAAGTTGCTAATGAACGCTACGGTTGTCTCCTTGAGGAATTCAATAGCTTTAAGCAACTTGCAAATGAAAATGCCGAATCTATGTACTCACGCATAAATGTGCTTGTCAATGAGATCAATGCTTTAGGTGTGAAGGACATCACGGACTTGAACATCAACCGCAAGATCCTTCAAAGTCTCCGGAAGCCCAATTATGACTTGGTGAAGGCAATCATCTACGAGAAGAAGCTCGAAGATTTGAAGCCATCGCATATCTTGAGCAAGATCATGGCACATGAGCTTCAACTAATGCCCAAGTCAAAGAAGGCGCCCCAAGAAAAGCCCCAAGAACCATCTTCTCCAACCACAAGCCATGCTCTCTCAAGCCAACAAGGGAATGTGTTGAGTAGAATGGCTACTCATGGAAGCTCAAGTGAGGATGATGGTGATGATGGTGACAATGAAGATTCGTCAAGTGATGAAGAGGTTGAATCTATGGTGACCGAGTACGTGAAGAAGATCTTCAAGTATGTGAAGAAATTCAACATGTACAGCTACAACATCCACTTGAGAGAAGGGCGTCATCATCAACACATCAAGTTCACCAAGATCGAGCACAAGCCCAAGAAGAAGGTGGTCAAGGAGAGGAGACCAAGGCAAGAAGCAACTATAGCCGTCTTTGAGTGGACAAGTGGTGGATCAAGTTCTTCTAGCTCAAGCGATGAATCAAGAAAGAACTTCACTACCCGCTTCATGCAAGGTCCTTCATCATCACACATGTGCCTTATGGCCAAAGGTATGAAAAGCAATGTAAGTGATGATGAGTTCGACACCACCTCTCTTAATGATCTTGTTGAGCTAGTCCATGAGCAAAAAGGAATGCTTGATAAACAAGCTAATGAAATTAAAGAACTCAATGCTCTCAATGATCTTAGTGCCACCCTTTCTACAAATTATGAACATTTGTTGTGCAAATTCAAATTGCTTAGCAAGGAGTGTGATGAGCTAAAATCTAAGCTTGAGAGCAATGAGACTAAAACAAGTAATTCCTTTAAGCTTGATGAAACATCTATTCCTTGTGCAATTCCTATCTCCAAGGTAGATGCTTCAACTTCTTGCATTGATTTAATTGATGAATCTTGCTCACCATCTTGCCATGAGAATGTTGTTGTAGAAACATGTGATTATCTCATAGGCAAGGAAAACGATGAGCTCAAGCAAGAAGTGAAATGGCTCCGAGAGAGGTTGGCGAACTTGATGGGCAAGGGCAAGAATGATGAAGAACAAATGGACATCTCTCAAGACATGAAGAGCAAAGTCCAACCTTCTCAAGATAACCGTGATCCCATGGTGAAGAAGCTTGAGAAGGGTACAACCGTGACTTGCTACAAGTGTCATGGAGAAGGGCACAAGTTCTACAAATGCCCTCAATTTGTCAAGAAGATGGACAAGGGCGCAAAGAAGAAGTTGAAGCCCACCATCAAGAGCTCCCTCATCTACACCAAGCCTAACCGCAAGAACAAAACCAAGAGCAACACCTACGTCATCAAGAAGAAGGCTAATGGCAAGGTGGTTGCACACAAGGTTGGGAAGATAAATGAAAAGCGGGGATGGAACCAACCCATTTGGGTGCCCAAGGAAGTCATCACCAATATGAAGGGGCCTCAAATGGTTTGGATTCCAAAGGCCACTTGAAGGCCATATGAGCGGGGACTTGGGAGGGTTGGCACAATCAAGATGAGAAGATTCAAGCCTATAAGCCAAGCTTGCAAGTTGGACCTGTGTTGCCCAAGTTCCCCGGTTGAGGTAATGGAAACTAGAACCTATCTCATATATCATTGTAGCTCCATTGCCTTGTTTAGGTTGCATTTGTTGCAATGTTTACATATGGTAGGTTGCTTGTGCCATGTGCTAACCCATGAGCAATCTACATGGTTTAATTAGTGTGTAGGAAGGCTACACTTGTTCTTTCATGGTGCATGTTTTCATATATATATCTCTTTGCATCATGAGCAAGCTATAGGGTTAGCTTCCCTTTTGTTGTCATAAACAATGTGCATACATTTGGTTGGTGATTCAAACACTAAATGCACACATTTAGGGGGAGCTCATCCTATGGTTTGGTTATGGGACTAATATTGTTTCAATATTATCTTATGTTGTCCCTTAGCGACGCGTTCCGGTGCGGTACTTCATTCTAAGAGAATGCTATTTCACTCTCAATGTGATCTATCATCTCTAAAAGAGTGAATATAGCAATATGAGCTTCATGCTATTGAGTCATGTCCTTGCGAGCTTATGTTTCTATATAAGTTCAAAGACAATGCACTCATACATTCCTAATCCTTGTGGTACCCTGAATGTCTTCTTTGCAAGCTTCTTTCAAGTGGTTTCACCTAGTGATATCATTTCCAAGTGGCTCATCTCAATGTGGTGCCAACAAGGTAAAGAGGATCACCCCCCGGAGTTATGCAATGGTCAAAAGACTACAAGTGATATCTACAAGTGGTAATGTAACAAGAACCCATTTGTTTTATCTCTTGTCCTTTAAGCTACCTCCTTGCATGATATGCTCTAAGCTTCCTTGTCTTTCAAGTTTGTAGTTGTGCACTTGTTTCTCACTACCCTTGTCTTACAAGTGGTATCCTTTTGTGCACACACTTAGGGGGAGATTAATTTGTATCATGATAGTCTCATGAGCTTGTGATCCACCTTAGTTATTCTCACATGTGGTATCTTCATTGATATCATACATATGGATCATGGTTCATGCGGCTTTCTCCCTTGCATTTAACATCTCTCCTTTGAGCTATGTTTGCTAGGTCTTGCTAGTTTCCTTGGACCCTTTGCTTTGGGACTTTTTGGAGATTTTATTCCAAAGGGGGAGAATGTGGGACCAAAGCAAGCTTGTGGCTCAAGCTTACAAGTGGTTTCAAAGATACTTACAAGTGGTTTAAAGAATATGAGACCAAAGGGGAGAATGTGAACATGAAGATCAAAAAGGAGGAAGTTTGATCTAGGGGGAGTTTGGATGATGGTAAGCATCCAAGCAAGTGTAAGTGGTTCTAATTTTGTCAATACTTGCAAATTTATGCTTGCTTTGGTTGTGTTGTCATAAATCACCAAAAAGGGGGAGATTGTAGCGAACATGGCCTCATATGCAATTAGTTCGAGTTTGATTTTGGTGATTCATGACAACATGATCATTGGGACTAACCTTATTGTTTCAGCATGTCTTTGTAGACATTTCTAGGTCCCAAGGATGCAAGAAAACTACATGCAAAAATGTAGAAACAAGGGTCAAAACCGAGCAAGAAAAGGAAAAGAGGAGACACCGTCAGATGAACCGACGGTCCCTCAAATACAAGCGTCGGTGCAATCGTCGGACGAGTTGGTGCACAGGGTCAAACCCTAGGTACCGTCGGATGAACCGACGGTCCATTATTTAGTAGCGTCGGACGAGTTGCAGAGGAAGAGCAAGGAAGACAGTAGCACCGGATGATCCGACGGTCTGAGTGGGGACCCCGTCGGTCTATCCGACGCTCAGTTTGAATTCATACAGAGACGCGCCAAGAAGAAGCCTTCAGCACCGGATGATCCGACGCCAGGCCAAGATCAAGCGTCGGTCTATCCGACGGTCAAGTGGAAACTAAAAGAGGCGACTTGAGCGCGAAGTCTTCAGCACCGGATGATCCAACGCACCGTCGATGCCTAGCGTTGGAGCAGTTGTGTCAGAGAACCTCAACGACTAAGTGACGTGGGAGGGGCACCGGATGAACCGACGCCCTGAAAAATATAGCGTTGGATCATCCGACGGTACCTTTTTCAGTGGACGTTAGCCAACGACTAGTTTGATGCCTTGGGCTATTTATACCCCCTCCACTCACCCATTTGAGGTTGCTCGATTGTGTGGAAGTGCAGAGGAGTTCAAGACACATTGAAGATCATATCCAATCCATCCAAGTGCTTAATTGCTCATCCTTAGACTTGCATATGCTTTGTGTATGTGCTTAGTGCTAGGCTTAGCTCAGAGCTGAGTGAGTGCAAGGTTGTGCCAACCTTGTGAGGTGATTCTTGAGTGAATCAAGGTGTACAAGGTTCGCCGGAAGCCTTGGGGCCTAAGTGGCTCACCGTCAATCGTCATCGACCCTCCGACTTGATGTGGAGCGGCGAGGACACTTTGTGCGGGGGACGTGGAGACCCCCTTCCTTGGTGGAGAAGCTCCTTAGTGGAGGCGGCATCAAGGTGACCAAGGGAGCTTGACAAGTGCCTAAGTGGCTAGCCTTTGTGGCAAGTCAAGTTGGTGCTCTTGGGAGAGACTTAGTGGCCGGGAAGCAATACTCTTGTGTGAGTGCTTCAACAACGTGGACTAGGGGTGGCTTAGTGCCTACCGATACCACGGGATAAATCGCGTGTCAATAGTTTGCTTCCTCTCATCCCTTTACGTTTCCGCATTTACTCTATTGTAATCTTTGCTTACCTCTACTTTCCTAGAGTAGTATCATGTTAGGATTGGCTATAGGTTGCAAACCTTCTTTTGGGATGGGAGTTTCACACTAGAACAACCGTAGTTGCACATATAGATAGTATGTTCTAGTTTACTTTTGTGTAAAATTTAGTGAGCCATAGGTTAAGGTTTTAAGTTGCCTAATTCACCCCCTCCCCCTCTTAGGCTAACCGGCATCCGATTCCTTACACTATTGTTTACGCATATTTCACGGTGAATGTTGCATAAGATATAGTGTTTATATTGCGGCTGATTTTTTTTTATCTCAAGGTCGAGCGATGTAGTCATTTTTACTCATTATTTTTCATGTTTCAAACTGTGGTCGCTACCATTACACTAGGTAATTTATAGTGTTTCGCCGGAGCGTCCAATATCGTGTCTTATATTATCTAAAGTATCACATTTCAGCTTATGGTTCATTTTGGCATATTTATATCATTCCAATTCTCTGTTTTCTTGTTATTAATCATATTATAATTTCATCCTCGATAAAAACTAAAACCTTTACTCAATAACATTTTTGCCTTAGCTTGGGGAGGTTTTCAGATAATGGTACTTGTCAGGTCCTCCATTAGAATCATTGTTATAGTATTTAATTAAGCAGCTTAATCCTATTTTTTAATTAAACAGTACATCAGAGACACTCACAACGCGCGCACGCTCATCCCTATGAACCACTGAAAGCACAAACGCTATTATATTCTGAGAAATTCGCTCCCACGAGGAGTCCACGAGGAGTTGAAGGACCTGATGTGCTACCGGGGCTATTGTAACCACTAGACTACTAGAGTAGAAGTGTTTTTGGACGAAATACCACGCATGAGTAAAATAAAAAAATGCAACAAACCCTCATACTGTAGGCATAAAAAAGAGAACTGCCGCCGATTGATAATGTGCCATCCATAAACCTCATAAACACGATTGATGTTTCAACGATTTTGTCCTAATGCATGTATTACTGCTCATGCCATCGTTCCGACGCTACAACGCAAGCTGTATGCTTTCGTGAAGATACTGGTCCACAGCATGATGCATGATTATTTGCCGAATGTACATTGGTACGTATCTGCATCTTATTGTCCCTATACATATATACTGCATTTCACGTCACGACTCACGATTGATGCTCCCCGGTGCGTGCGTGCGAATGCGGCGGAGAACAAATAAGTCAATGCAAGCACCCAAATTATTAGCGGCTCGAGGGTCTTGTTGGGTTCACACGTACGTATATCGGTATATATATAACCACGCACATCAAATCATTGTTTGCCGACATGTCGTCGTTATACTTACATGTCAAGATACTGTTGCCACATCCAAGTTTGAGTACTGTGCCATGTCGTCTGTCACAGATTTGCGCAAGCATAACTGCCGGCGATCGAACGGCCAATCAGCGCGTACGGTGCATGTCAGCATGTTTATGCATAAATCAGCGAAATCTGCATGTGGAGCAGTGTAAGCAGGGAGGAAAATTTAAGCATGGAAGAACAAATATTATTACTCGAATTCGAGACATCTGGCTCTGATATCATATTGAGTTTAACCTAATAGCTTAAGTTGATTAGGAAAGGTAGACAATTCACATAACTAGCGAGCAAAGCTATAGCCAACGGGCCGTTATTACTACTCCCTTAGTTCCAAATTATAATTTGTTTTCAATTTTCTAGATTCATAGATATTGTTATACATCTATGAATCTAATAAAGTAAAAACGACTTATAATTTGGAATGGAAGTAGTACAATTCAAATCCTGCAAACACATAATGGTCATTAGCCAATAAGCACAGATTCATTACATCAAAACGGATACTGCTCAGCTTGACGATTTCCAACTGAATCACGAATCAAACCCCACGGCGCCAAACTTAATTAAGCTGCCGACAGCTTAGTGCATGAACAAGGGCTCCCTCCCTCGCTCAATCGCTTAGCCCGCACGCCTCAGCTAGCTGATGATGCTGCCCGCTCTCGCTCGTAAATTAATGCCGCGAACAACCGTCCGGCCGGGGGCAGCGGCCGGCCAATCGGTGCTCCGAGGAAGAGGCTGGACCAGCGGCAGTCGAGGACGGCGGTACGGCGGGAGAATTGATCGAGTTCCAGCTGCCAATCTCCATGTGCACACGCGTTGGGCTTTGGACAGTGGTAGTGTGGCAGGTGCAGGACGGGCGACTATTGCTGCAGCCAACACTCAACACTGCACGGCTACAGAGTACACTGACCAGAGAGCGAACAAGAGAGCCGGTTTGCGATGGTGAGCATTGAGCAGGGGCTACGAAGGCATAAAGAAGGCGACGGTGATCGTTGTCCGATTTGCCGGAGTGGGTGCTTCGGGCCGCCGGGCTGATGATCCAAACATTGCACAGGATCTGCAGAGATCGATGCTGGTATAGTGGTATGGTATCACCGTATCATAGGCCCGGCCGGGGCAACGCGGATGCAGATGAAGATCGTAGCACATCTAGCTAGAGTTTAGTCATGGACCATGGAAGTCGTCATTAGCCATTGGCGACGTCTAGTACAATACACAGATCACTAATGGATAGCAATTATGCAAACAAAAGGCTCCTTACTACTCTCCTAGCTAGCTACTATATGCGTGGTCAACATTCTACATACGCTGGTCCAATTTGCCTGTCAGTTGGATGAGGACGTACGTGGACTAGACTACGAGTCATAGACCATGGACGCCAATTGCCAACATATTGTACACATCACACATGGGTATAGGCGTATAGCAATTAAGCAAATAAAGGCTCCTTTACTCTCCTATCTAGTATATGCGTCGTCAACAATTTGCATGCCCCTTGTCGATTTGCTTGTCGGTTAGACGACGTGGTCATCATCTCTACAAGGTTACAAAAAATTATGACAATTGTGGAAAACAAATTCTAATGAATCTATTCCTTTTTTTAGAATCTAATAAATCTATTCAAAGTATCTCGGAGTGGAGCCATTAAAATACTCCACACGTATCCACACAAATTGTTAATGCCAGATATGCAAAATAATATTTCTATATAATAAGTATTTCCTCTGTCCAAAATTGTAGGTAGTTTTGATTTATATACGAAGTTCACAAGTATGTATCTTAACATAGCGTATATCTAGGTACACAGAAAACTCTATAAACTTAGAAATGTAAAACAGACCCATAAATTGCTAGTAGTGAATAGTGATGCTAATCTCCAACTCACCGTGCACAAGGTTTGACTTTCTCTTATGATGATAATCCCACGTCATATTTTTTTGCCTTAATTATGCTTGGGATAGACAATTACAATAGGGGTGTGTGTGGGTGTGCTACTGTGCTTGGCATCTGTCATCTTAAAACTACATTGTTAAAACAAGCCACCACGTTCATCGAGAGGGTTTAGAAATTTCCACATTAATCCAAAAAGAAAAGAGTATACACCGTATGATTTTATGAAGATCTGACATCATATATTATTGAAATGACCTTGATGTCGTCTAGAGGGGGGGTGAATATGCGAGACGGCCGATTTAAACTTTTCGTCCCCGAAAACTTGAGCTAACAGTGTCCACCGGTCAGATCGGTGGTGATGACCGGTCAGACCGGTCAGGCACTGAACTTCACCGGAGACACCGGTCAGACCGGTGTAGCACAGAGCACCTGCAAAAAAAACTTCAAGCACCTCTTGACTTCTAGCACGAACCAAACTTGGTGAGTAGACTTTGTAGACGATCACAAGTAAGGTAATGAGCCCTGCACACACAAGTAGCACACCCAAGTAGATCGAAGCAGAAGAAAATCAAATATGCTAGAAAAATAACTTAGAGTGGCAAACCAAGCGAAGAAGCAAGGATTTGTTTCCTGAAGTTCACTTCCCATTAAGGAACAACTATGTCTTCATTGAGGAGCTTGTAAGGGACAATTCCCACAACAAGCCGGGTCTCTTTCAACCACTTTCCTCCTTTCCACTAAGGGGATCTTTTCCACGAAGAGGCAAGATCGCAGCCCTTACAAACTTCCCGCTGCTCACCACAACCTTGGGAGCTAGTCGGCGACGCCTAGCCGTCTAGGAGGCAAACCTCCAAGAGTAACAAACGCTTCAAAGCTTGTAGACGTGAAACCAAAGTGCTCAAGCTATGGAAATGCTCTTGTTAGCTCACAAAGGCTCTCTTGAGATCACTCTCTCAACCCAACACAAAGGATATGGCTTGAATCCACAAATCTCACAAAGGGAGGGTTGGGGAGAGCCACTAAGGCTTAGGGCTTGCAAGAAATGGCTTGGGACCTCAGCAATAGAACTAGAAACAGCTACCTTCAACTGAAAAAGGCTTGGGGTATTTATACCCCTCAAAGGAGAAAACTATCTGTTAGCCCTCGGGCGACACCGGTCAGACCCGTGCCCTACACCGGTCAGACCGGTGTTTGAAAAACTAGCCATTGGGGCTAGCGGAACCGGTGAGACCGGTGCCCCTGACCGGTCAGACCGGTCAGGCCCGAGTCACCCCCAAAACCCTTTCTAGGAATCTAACACTTCATCATCGAGATGAAATGGCTCAGGTTAGGTTAGGAGGGTTTGTTAGCACACTCTAAGGCTCTCAAGGCTAGATCTCACTTAGGTCAACTAATGATCACTTTGACTTGGTCAACTCGCTAATGTTGCATCCCTCTTGATAGTACGGCATACCTATACTCAAGAATAAATAAAAACACTTTGTTGATCTCTTGAGCTTGAATGTTTTCAATCTTGCCATACTTGATCAATATCCACTTGAGGGATTTCAACATAGCCTATGACTTGAGCACGTCCATACTTGAGATAATGACTTAGGATCTTTCCATCTAGCATAGGAATGCACACTTGGATCCATAAGTCGCTCCATATTGCCAATCTTAACATGTTGATGACTTGCATTGCTTCCCTCGGTTAAGGTTTGGATATGATACTTGGAGACCCCACGGATGCTAGAACTTCACCTTAGCAAAGCACAAATGGCGGCTTAGCTACGGCCCCAAAGATTGCTTAGTCCCTCACCCTAGACACCTCAGTTGATCTCTTCATCACTTACCTAATCCACTATTGAGTTCCAATTTGCTTCATACAAAATTAACCTTCATTTGAAAACCCGCTTGAAATGCTTGTTCTTGATTGACAACGAATGTGCAAGCTTCCAAATTAGTACCATAATGTGTACACTCATCCTTGTGTTCTCTTTAAATAAGCACATGAAGTCTTGCACTTGACTTAGAGAATTACCATATTCTCTTTTATGATCCTTGTAATTTTAATCAAGCTACATCTTCGTATGGGAGACCATGAATTGACCTTCTCAATTATCCCAATATTTATTCCTTTATTGCTTGATATTTGTCACTTATGCATTAGGATCATCCATATATTTGTCTTCTTCAATGTGAGCCATATAATATTCAACCATAAATAAATTCTCCAATAATTAATTATGAATATATAAATAAAACCTGCTCACATTCTTAGACAAATATGTTAGTCCTTTAATAGCATTGTCATTCAACTCACCAAAATCCACTTAGGGCCTAGATGCACTTTCAATTATTCACATTGGTGCATAGGGGCGTCAGCTCTACACCCGTCAGCAGTGAAGGCCTAATGCTAGCGGGTGCCTTATGTAGCCCACCAGTAGAGATGCACACAGTCACTTTAATATTTCAATTTTTCAAATGACCTTAAATGGCATGAAAGTTGTAGATCCTAGTTTACAACTTTTTTTATTTAAAATCATATTGTCAATGAAATTCAAATTTGAATCTCTCAAATTTGAAATTCAAATTTCGTAAATGACCTCAAATGGAAAAACTCCCAAGATGAAAGTTGTATATCTCAGAAAGTTAGGAAATTTTGTAGTTGACAAGTTTTTATTTTGAATTCGTTTAGAGCCTCAAAAAACGATTTACACCATGTGTGGTATAATATAAGTAGAATGAAAAATGGATATGGACGCATATGAGTGTGTGGTGCAGTGGTAGAGGAGGCTTCGTGTGAGGGTGTAGGTCGCGAGTTCAAACCCCACCGACCATGTAGCGGAGCGACCTTACGCGAAAAAATGCGTGACTTGTGACGGGGATGGGTGGTGGCTGGCCGGGCGGACAACCACCAGCACTGAGATGATTTGTGCTAGCACAAGGTCGCTGGCGGGAATTCAACCCGCTAGCAAAGACCCGTTTTACCCGTCAGCACAAATCATTTTTGGCGTAGTGATTGTAAAGAATCCATAGAGTCTTGAAATTCCCACATTAATCCAAAAAAGAGAAGAATATGTGTTGTTGGATTTTATGAAGATCAGATGACATATATTATTGTAAAGAATCCATATTAAAAATTACTATCTCTTATCAAACACGGAATCCATCAATTTAATAACGTAAAATGGCCTACTAAATACGATAATATTTTGAATTCCATATATGTGTGCACTATGTCATAACAAAGTAAGGACTCGGTTCCATAAAAGAGTGCAATTTCAGTTTTTTAGACGGATTAGTGGAGGAATAAAAAGACTCTAATACCCTCATTTGTTTGCCAAATGCATTAAGTTTTGTCATGCAAATAAAATCCAACCACTTAATTAGGTAGGTGATTAGATCTAAGGATGGCAGTTTTACCCACAGGTAAGGTTACCTGCGAGTATCCTACCCTGTTGGGTAAGGGTAAGGGTATAGAATTCTACCCGCGGGTAAGGGTACGGGTATAAAATTCTACCCGCGGGCAAGGGTAAGGGTATGAAACTCTACCCATGGGTTACCCAAGGGTACCCACACTAAAGAAGCTCATATAAATATTTGACCCAAGTAGGCTCATATATCCTAACCAAGCAGCACATCCCTTCCACTATTGATATGTACTGACTTCACATGTTCCACTTTCTTTCCAAAGTATAACTTGAATTGATCTAATGTCTATTACTTGTGTTCTCAAGATGATGTTGAGTCTGACATCATTGATCCATGACTCATTGACTCGCAAGAATGCATCACAATTTGATCTTATTTCTTATGTTGGGACGTTGTAATTTCTTATTTGACTTATTTATGTATCAGTAAGTGTGTGATTGTGAAGTTTGAGACTTATTAGCTATCAAATGATTATTGTAGTATTAGATATGAACTTAATGACATATTTATGTTAATACCCATCGGGTACCCTTTTTTAAAGAAAAGGTCGATGCCCTGCTTTTATAGAAAGCATATGAGGTTTTTACAAATGTCTGCTGGGGGTTCCAGCTTTACAGAACAACACAAAAGACTACCGGCCTATACACCATCGTTAGTATAGAGAGGTGTTTTTTCCATCAAATACTCAGATGAAAGGATCCACAGGAGCTCGCTCTCTCAGTTTCTCCTCCAGCTTCTCCAGCCAACTTTTTGTCTTCACCATCCATGAGTCTAGCTGTTCCTGATCAGCACACTTCAGCTTCAGGCGCCATTTCTGCAAATGAGCAAGGTATTTATAGAAGATGTCAGCCGGTCGTTTAAGAAACACCCCCTCAATAGCCATCTTATTGTGTGTGTTCCACAAAGATCACAACACCATGGCAAAAGAATAAAGTTTGATCACATATTTATCACATCCCAATGGCAGCCAATTAGTTTCAAAGTCTTGCATCCCCCTGGGTGCCCTGTCCCACCCCATTGCTTCCCTCAATTCTTCCCAAGCAAATTTTGCAACTGGACATTCAAAGAAGATATGGTCCACAATTTCTATCAATCTGCACACCGTGCAATTTGAATTTCCTTTCCAGTTCCTTCCCTTCAACTCAGCCCCCGACTATATCTTATTTTGGCAAGCAAGCCACATAAACACTTTCACATTCATTGGTATTTTACTTTTCCACATTAGACTCATACGTCTGTTAACAAACCCCCTGTGGACTAGTTGCCTGTACATCGACTTTGTCGTGAAGGTCCCAGATTTCTCATGCACCCATTTCACTCTATCTTTAAGTTCATTTAGGTGGACTGTTTGTAGTTTTAGTACTAGATCATCCCATTGTCGGGCCTTATCCTGTGATAAAGGCCTTGAGAAATTCATCACCCACACCCCTGTGTTCCAACACTCCCTTACAGAGCAATCCTTCTTCCCACAGTAGTTATATAGTTTAGGGAAGATAAGTTTCAGAGGGACAGCTTCTACCCAGATATCCTCCCAAAACAGGATTTCCTCCCCATTGTTCACCTCAAATTCAGCCTCCACTTAAAATTATGTTTTACTTTATTTAATCCTTTCCAGAACTGAGACCCCCCTTTTGCTTTATAGGCTGCTATGCTTTTGCCTTTTAGATATTTTTCAGTAAGGCACAACACCCCTGCTCCTCCTTATTATTGTAAATTCTCCAGACCCACTTAAGCAGCATGGCCTCATTCATCACTCTTGTATTAATAATCCCAACCCCCCCCCCCTCAAATTCTTTAGGTAGACAAGTATTCACACATTTATCATGTGGTACTTAAACTTGCCGCTATCACTACCCCACAAAAATTTAGCCCTCACTGTGTCCATTTGTTGGTGCACCCCCTCCTGTAGCAAATACATGCTCATCATGTATGTAGGCATGCTGCTAAGCGAGGAATTTGTCAAAATCAGCCTCCCTCCTGAAGTTAAGTGTTTCCCTTCCAAGGTTGTAATTTGTTCCTCATCTTCCCTACCACAGGTTTGAAAGCACTCACCCCAAATGTTTGTCACTAATGGGAAAACCTAAGTAATTCATAGGCAATTTCCCAACTTCATAATCCAACATATTTGCAATTCTCTCCTCCGCCGCCTTGTCCACCCCAAAAGTGACTACTTCACTTTTATGATAGTTGATTTTCAAACCCGACATCCACTCAAAATAGTACAGCAAGAATTTCATGTTTGAAACAGATTGGTCATCCCCCCGCACATGAGGATGGTGTCATCCGCATATTGCAAATGGGTAACACCCCCTATTGGGACTAAATGCGGAACCACACCCTTAATGAGCCCCTGTTCTCTGGCTTTGTCCATTATGTGAGCTAAGGAGTCAGCTGCTATGTTGAAAAGGAGTGGCGAAAGTGGATCTCCCTGTCTCAAGCCCCTATGGGTCTTGAAGTATGGTCCGTTTTTGCCATTTATTTGTATGCACACTCTTCCCCCTTTTACTGTGCTCATAATCCAGTTTTTGAGTTGTTGCCCAAACCCTTTCTTGGTTAACACCTCCTCTAAAAAGTCCCACCTAATACTATCATAAGCTTTCTCAAAATCGATCTTAAAAATGACCCCTTTGATTTCTTGATCCTAAGTTCATGCATAACTTCATGTAAAATCACCGACACGTCCACTATGTACCTCCCCCTTATGAACGTTGTTTGGCTTCCACTAATCAACTTATTGGCAAAATTGGACAATCTATCCACCAGCAGCTTTGTGAAGATCTTAAAGCTGACATTTAGAAGGAAAATCGGTCTGTACTGTTTCACATTGTTTGCGTCTTTAATCTTTGGTATTAAGGTTATCACCCCATAGTTGAGCCTAGCAATGTCTAAGTTCCCCAGATAAAAGTCATTGATCATCTTCATCAACTCCCCCTTCACCAGCTCCCAAAAGGTTTTGTAAAAGGAGACACCAAAGCCGTCCGGGCCAGGAGTAGAGTTTTCTTTCATATCAAAGACTGTTTTCTTAACCTCATCTTCCAAGAAGGGCCGTGTCAATAATTCATTGTCTCCCACAATGAGTCTCCCAGTCTGTGTCCACACTTCTCCCCCCCCCAATCTCACTGCTCTGTGATGTTGTTTCCCAAAGAGTTTTTTGTAGTATGCGTAGATAGTACTTTGTATCATTTGCGGATCAGTTACGCCCCCCCTCATGTTCCAGTGACAAGATGAGCTTCTTTCTTCTTCTGTCATTTGCTATCAGGTGGTAAAAGGTTGTATTGTCATCTCCTTCAAGAACCCATTTCTCTCCCCCACGCTGTTGCCAGTATAACTCCTCTGCTTCCATGATTTTTTCTAACTCGTTTTCCAGTTCACACCTTTTTTTGCAATCCCAACTGTCCCAACTCCCCCTGTTCGCCTCTGCGGCCAAGTCAATCTATTGTATTTGCTTCAGCAATTTGTCTCTCTTTTTTTGTAATCCCCTCTGATATCCCCCATAGCCTTTCAGGAATCTCCGCATTGCTGCTAAGCATCCATGCTAGATATCTAGGGAGTAACCTATTGCAGGGCATTTATCTTTGGTCTCTCCCCACTTTTTCCTTACTAAGCCCCCTCTATCTTGTCCCATTGCTTCTCAAAGTGAAACTGTCTATTTCCCTTCTCACCCCCAACTTCCTTTTCAGTGTCCAGCAGTAAAGGGCAATGGTCAGATCCTACTCTGGTTAATGTGTTCAAACTGCTCAGAGGTAGCTTCAGATCCCACTCCGTAGAGACCAGGACCATGTCAATATTGCTTTGTACCAGATTCTCCTGCTTGTTGGTCCATGTATAGTGCCCCCCTTGTAACTCTTTCAAACCGTGCTTTTCTATGAATGTGTTGAAGGCCTCCGTAAGTCTTGTGTCACCCTTGCCTGAGCTCTTGTCAGTAGGGTCTCTAATCAAGTTGAAGTCCCCCCCAACCAGAATTGGCAGCCTTGATTCATTGCATTTGATATCTAATTCATCTAAAAAGTTTTGTGACCACTGATGATCTGCAGGACCATAAACAATCACCACTTCTCCTCTGATATTTGATATTCTGTTTCTGATTGTAACCCCCACAAAATAGGTGCCAAAGTCCCAGCTCTCTGCTTCAAAAAGATTGTCTTTCACCCCCAGAAGGATCCCCCTGAGTGACCGACTGTCGGCACCCATTTCCAGACAAAATCGCCCCTGGGTCAAAACGCGCCAAATATTGAACTGAGAAGTCTTGCTTGATAGTTTCCTGTACCCCTACTATGTCCACCTGCTCTCTTACCATAATCTCTTTAAGTTGCCTCCCCCGGCTGATTTGCCCAGACCCCATGATGTTCCTGATGAGGATCCTCATTTTCAACTTATTCTCCACAACTCTCTGCTCAATTTGCTCCCCCGGGAATTTCTCCCTTTTTTCATCGGAGATCTGACCCCCTCCGTCACCTACTACACATTGTTAGTGCAAACCAAATTTAAATCCCCCATCCATCCCGCACTGCTTATTATCAATGCAAACTAGACTTAACTTTTCTCCCTCAAGCCTATGTGTTTCTACAAGGATTTTCTCTTGCATTTGTTTATATTTAGCCTCAACTAGGGACGCTCTCACTCTCTCTTCAAGTTTTATGGCGTTAATATTTTCATACACCTCCTCACTATTTTCCCCCATGCATATATTACAAGTTTGTGCAATTGAGTGCAAGTCGTCATCATTAACGGAATTTAGAACAGAGAACATATTGTTAGATGATGGGGTCGTACCTCCTTCCTCCATCTGATTGTAGACTCAAGCACTTTCCTAGAAGCCACCACAGGGTAGAAGATCCCTTTCTTCTTGCTCAGCTCCTCTTCTAATATCTTGCCATCCCTCTCTACATTTGTCTCTGTCACCTCTGTACATCCATCAACCCTCACTTGATCCATCTCTGTTATCTTCATCTAGTCTCGGTCTTCCCTTCTTCCCACCTTAGTTTGGTACTGCTGGTGGCTCCTGTCTTCACCTTTGAGTGTCAATTGTGGCCATTTAGTTTTGGGAACTAGTCTCTGACCACCCCCCTCAGTGTGCACCAGATAGCACTCTTCTGACCTTTCTTTATCTTCCTGGACCTCTTCTTCCTGCGTAGTGATAACTCCATCTTCTTCTTCCATGGGAGTCATGTCTTCCTGATCGACTTCCACCATTATGTGCGTTGTAGGATTGTAGATGGCTAGGGGTCTCGCTTGCTCTTCCACTCCCACCCCCTTTATCTGGTTTTCTTCCATCATTCTTCCTTCGTCACATATTCCCTGTTGTTTGCCACCAGCCCCCTTGCCACCATCAGTCTGATGCCTGGGACTTTTCTCCTCTCCAGCACCTTGCAAGTTCTTGGTTCGGTCATCTTCAAAGTCCTACAGTTAATCCTCTTCATCATTATCATATTCTCCTCCCCCTCGTTGTCTTTGTTCTGAGTTGTGGGCTCTTCAACCATCACTTTTTTCTTTGGCAATTCAGGAACAAATTTTATGCAGTGCCCCACTCCATTAACGAAAACTCCAGAGAGCCTCTGAATTTGCTTATATCTCCGGCTCTGATCTTGATGCGGACTGGGCCAACTCTAATCAGCGAAAACTCATCAACCACCAACACTTCTCCCGCCTTTTCTGCTATTATAGTCACCGCCTCAGCTCCTCTCGCCTCGTCTGGCACATCGTGCATCTGCACGCACCCCTCCTGCAGGACTACCAAAACTGACGGATTGATACTGGTTGGTGTGACAGTAGCAATTATCTTGTACAGTGCCATTTTAAAGCCATTTGATCTGGAGAAGGCATCAGAATCTGCTTGTTTGGGAAGATTGCCACATACTCTTTATCAGCCACTTGTTTCACCTCCCATTGCCATTTATCATCTATCAAATGCTTGAGCTCTTTCTCAATTTTCATCACATTGTCTTCCCCATTTTTCACCCTGATCAATCCCATGTTCTCAGGTTTCTTCTGTTGCTTAACTATGCCAGGAACCTTGAGACTGTAGAAGCCCTGTACGGGGAGTCCAAATCCATACATATTCATCGACATACCTTGGGCTTTCGGGCATTTGGCTGACAAGTGTCCAGACTCCTTGCATCTGAAGAAGAAGGGGGGTTGGTGCAGTCTGCCTGGTGATGTCCTTCCCCCCTACACCAGAAGCAGATTACATCCTCCTTCCGCCGAGATGGTCTTCCCGCATCAGTCTTCAGCCCTTCTAGTCTCGGATTTTCTCTCCCACGAGTAGCAACACCTCTCCCATCACCTTCCTGACAGTCTTGGCTGGATTGGTAGTATTTGTTTTGCCCAAGATCCGTGCGCTCTCGCTGCTCTTCATAGCGCACTCTTTCAAGATTACCTTCCTTGTATTCCCCCATCCTCCTCCGAGGATGAAATTCATCTTCTCTGATGCTGCGAGCTCCCCCAAAGTGCCCTATCTCCCGCTCTCTGAAAGCTCTGTCTCTCAGCTGCTGCTCACAGCGGTGGTCTTCTCCTGGGCGCCGCCACCCTGGGTCTCCGGCGACCCCTCTCCCGCTGAGTCTCTCCTCCACGAACCTCCTCCTGGGTCCTCCTCCATCTTCACCCTCTCTCGGCATCTCACCCTCTCTTACTATTTCTGCGAAGGATTTCGATAGGGGCGGTGCTGGCGAAACCCTAAACACCCGACGGGCTCTCCACCCAAATCTTTTTATCTCTTCTTTCCGGGCTGGGTACTCCTGCCCCCCACAACCATGGGCTTTTGGACCCATATCCATTTTTCTTCAGATTCCTCCCGCCATGAATGGTTGAACAGTTCGTCGATTGATCGCCCAAAATTTTTTCCTCTTGATCCAATCTCCCCTTCCCCAGATTCTCCCATGACTGTTTCTCAGCTTGTTTCCCCCCTCGCCCGATCTGTTCTCTGTCTCTCTCTCCCAATTGCTTTGAAGGTCTTCACGCTTTCCTCTTTCTGAATTATTCGCAGCTCTACATCTAGGTGGTGTTGACGAAATTCATCTCATGGATTCCTCCGGTTGATTGCAAGAAATATCTAAATCGTGTAAGGCTTCCTTCAGGATTCCTTCTCCCCTTCCCCCCACATCAACTCCCCCTTGCACGATTTTCCGGAAGGGAATGGCAGATGAGAACAGGCTTCGCTTGATTTCTCTCGCAATCCTCTCGTGTTCCTCCTCCTGTTCCCATCCCAATTTCCTCAGGCACACTCCTAGGGTCTATTCTCTTTCAATTCTCCTAGAAATCTCAGCTCGTCCCCTTTGGTTGATGTGAAATCCTTTGCGGTTGTTACCTGGAGCCGAATCGATCCTCCTGGAATCGCTCCATTGCCGTTCCTCCAGGGTTTTGGCCCCCCTCCCTGACGACCCCCATCCGCGCAGGTCGTGAGGGTTGCAAGGTTGGCGAGGCGTCGTCAGCGCCGCCCACCCCAGGCACGTAGGGCAGCTCGTCGGTGATGGGGGCAGCGGCGCACTCTATTCGCCCAGAGCTCTGTTTTCCTTAGCTCCGCTTCGCTCCATTCTAAGTCACTGATAGGTATGAACTTAATGGCATGTTTATGTTAATACCCATCGGGTACTTTGTCGTATGGACCTCCCTGAGCCCACTACCTCGGTGGGTACCAGGACCGACTACTCGGTAGGCCCCTGGGACTACTCGGCTTGCGCCACACGGCACCTGATGGCATGAGGCGCAAGGACTACGGTGGAGAAGTACTCGAATAGGAAGCTATGCATGTCCTGTACTATGTAGATAACTCCTAGACGTACCCGACTAGTACTCTCTCCTCAAACCGACTTGTAACCCTGCCTCCCAGGCTATATAAGGCGAGGCAGGGACCCCTCTCTCGGATATACGCATCATCTTGTAAACATACCCAATCAATCCAGAGCTACGCAACATAAAGGACGTAGGGTATTACGCACCTCGCGGCCCGAACCTATCTAAACTATGTGCCACGTGTCTCTTCCTTCGAGTTACCGATCTCGGCGAGGCCACATTCATCTACCTCGGGTACTCCCCTTGGTAGGTTGCCGGTCTAAAACACCGACAGCTGGCGCGCCAGGTAGGGGCTCTCGCCGAAGATCTCATGGCGAACTCGACGGCTTCAATCTCCATCAAGCCAACCGTCACTTTCAACCGCGGCGACACCTTCGTCTTCGGGTCCTGGGTGTGCACTACTGACGGCGCTGGATCTTTCCAACACCGCCTCACCATGACTCCCGACTCGAGCACTGGACCCGTGACGCTTCCCGAAGCGGACACGGGCGAACTCGCTGGAAAATTCGGCGAAATTTCGCTCTTCAACCAACACGCCGACTTCGAGCTTGGATCTGACTCCAACTCGAACTCGACGTCCCCGTGGGCCATCGCATGTACTGAGCCATCGTGTGCGGATTTCCCACTCCACGAGCACTTCCCATACGGCCTCTGCAACGCTAGCAAGGCCCATGTGAAGGCTCTCACTGTGCGCCGGGCTGGCAAGGAGATCGTTTCCGACTACACCTCGGACTCCAACCCCGCCTCCGGCTACTATTCGGACTCCTCCTAAGAGTTCGACTTCGGATCAGACCCCGACGAGCCCGAGCCCGAGCCCGAGATCTCCACGACTGAGCACCTGCTGTCAGGGCCATCTACTGGCTTGGTTATAACATCTACACCCGCCGGGAGATTCGTCTACTGACCAGATCGCAAGCCTGCAGACCTGACAGACGGGAACTCATGATGTGTCGCCTACCTCGACTCGCTCCCCTTCCAGGAGGGAACACCACTAGCTCCACCGGAGGAGCAAACTCCAACAGAGGTGGCGACTACCGACTCTGGTCTCGGCACTCCAGATCGCCAAGTCTTCATGGCTGTCGGTGAGACGCCGGGACCCTCAGGGACACACCCTGACCGCTACTTCGAAGATATCTCAGCAGACGAGTTGTCTGCCAATGCACCCATAGATGAGACCAGTGACGACAAGAACGCCCGACGTGAGCGCAACAGGAAGTGGAACGAACGGCGTAGACGTCTCTGTGAGAGCCTTCCCATACGGAACCTCACGGAAGCCCTCGACCAAGTCGAAAGCCGGGTGCACAGTACTCCTGAACAGTGCCTCATGTCTATCACCACGATAGCACGTCAGGCTCAGGGGATGCGCGCGGGAGAACTCATCGCCAAGCTCGCGGAGGACGCCTACTTCATGAGAGTCGACAACAGAGTCACCCAAGTGCCTCCCCATGAAGCCACATGTCGCAGTCCAGCGGACAACGGATGCAACTGTACTCGAGGAGAACTACCGCAGAACCCCAACCGCACTAGGGCATCAGCTGGTGGACCTTCTCAGGGCGGCAACAGTGCCGGCGGTGCTGGCGGTAGTCGCGCCGTGGCGGCTCATGGTGATGCTGGCGGGGGAGGTAGCGGTGGCGGGAGCTCCTCGCATGGGGCTGGAAGGAGAGCCGGTGGCGGAGGCGATCGCGAAGGCCGAGGCCACGCAGATAGCCATGTCACTAGTGTTTCACGCGGAGGCTACGATGCCCGCTGCAGAATCAAAGAAATTCGACGCAACAAGTCCTCCACGGCAGGCGAAAATGACGACTTCCCCGCCTTCTCTGCTCGACTTCGCAATCTGCTTCTCCCAGCGAAATTCAAGCATATGGGGATCACCAAGTACGATGCGAAGCAAAATCCAGTGCAGTGGCTCAGATGCTACGCCCTCTCCATCGAAAATGCTGGTGGCAACAACGACACGAAGTGCCTCTACTTCCCTTTCTGTCTCAACCAAGTTCCACTTACATGGCTCGAGTCACTTGAGAAGTACTCGATCGACAAATGGGACCAGCTCAAGGAGCAGTTCACCAGCAACTTCACGGGCACCATGGGGCGCTCGGGTACTCGCATGGACCTGGCTATGGTGAAACAGGAACAGGGCGAGACCTTACGCAAGTACATGCGGCGCTTCTTCGACAAGCGCGCTACCGTAGTCGACGTCACCGACAAGGAGGTCATCGACATCTTCCAAGACGACCTCTACCATCGCCGCACTTTAGAAGACTTCGGTTGACGCCGCCCGAGTTCTATAACTAAGCTCAAGACATGATTACTCATGGGCCGATGAAGAAGAAAAGGCGAATGCTAAGTATGACGCTATTCGCAGCAAGAGCAAGCAAAACCCGGGTAGCAGCAACAACAATAACAGGGATCAAGGCGGTCGCAACAACAACTACTCGGGCCCTAATCGCAAGCGCAAGCCAGACAACACAGTTGCGGCTATCTAGCGCCATGCGAAAGACAACTCGAAGAAGTCCTCCGGCGGCTTCAAGGACTTGCTGAAAGAGAAGTGCCCGTGGCATCTGGAGGGCAACCACACCACCGAGCAGTGCTACCAACTGCGGTGAGCACTCAAGGATTCTCCAGACCCACGGCCTCCTCACGACAAGAAGGGCAAGAAAAAAGCTGATGAAGGCAACGGCGACTTCCAAGAACCCGACAAGACGGTGAATGTCCTCTTCGGCGGACTACCCACCAAGCGGTCTCAGAAGGCCATCAGGCGGGAAGTATTGAACATTGAACCAGTGGTGCCGACCCCTCTCAGGTGGTCGGAGGTACCCATCACCTTCTCCCGCGCGGATCAATGGACAAGCTTCTCGGAACCAGGGCGGTTACCACTCGTCCTGAAGCCGGTAGTCGCGGGTAGGGATGAAAGCGGATCGGATCGGATAATACCTTTACCACATCCGCATCCATATTTTTTTGTCAGATGTGGAGCGGAGCGAATATTACACGGATGCGGTTACTGATGCGGATTTTTTCGGATGTCGGATATGGTGCGGAGTCGGATCGGTTGCGGAGCGGATGCGGATTAATATAGTCGGATAATACATGCTTATATTTAGTTTCAAATGGTGACAAATGATGCTCTACGCATGATTGTGGTTAAGGTTTTTTATGCACGTGCACACACTATATATAGCTAAAATTTTGTGGCTAAAAAATTATGTATAGGTAAAAGATCCGTGTATGAGCCGTATTAGGCAGTTATAGTAGTCAGATATCCTATTACAGGTCTCGGATTATCCTCATTCAATTATTGGATAATCCATATTCGTCGGATATCACTAACACTATATCCTAATCCGCATCCGCACACAATCAGATTCGGATTATCCACATCCGCATTTATATCAAAAACTCTTCTCCATATCCGCATAATTCGGATCGGATTGTATGCAGAAATTATCCACACCACTTTCATCCCAAGTCGCAGGCTCCAGACTCAACAAGGTACTCATCGACGGTGGGAGTGGGCTCAATGTCCTTTTCACCAAGACCTTGAAGAAGATGAAGCTCGACATCACTCGCATGCTCACCAAGAGCACATCGCCTTTCTATGGCATCGTCCCCGGGAACGCGGCTATCCCACTGGGATCAGTGGTCCTGCCAGTTACCTTCAGGGAAACCAGGGAGAACTACCGTACCGAGTACATCAAGTTCGAAGTCGTGGACTTCAAGATTTCCTACCATGCCATCCTCGGCAGACTAGCTATCGCCAAGTTCATGGCGGTACCTCACTACACGTACTTGGTACTCAAAATGCCAAGTCCGGCCAGTGTACTCGCGCTACAAGGGGGCCTGAAGATATCCTTCGACTACGACACAGAAGCTGTGGAACTCGCAGCCACCAATCAAATTCCCAATGCCATGATGGAAATCTATGCTGCATCAAACAAGCTTACCCCGAGTGAACTCGACATCCCAGAGAAGTTGGACATAGCCAACAAACCTCAGCCATCCGAGGAAGTGCAAGTCAAGGTGATCGACCTTGGGACAGGCGACAGCAGCAAGACTACCATGATCGGGGCGAGCTTTGACCCGAAATAGGAAGACGCGCTCGTCAGCTTCCTTCGGGCTAACCGAGACATCTTCGCTTGGAAACCAGCGGACATGCCAGGGGTGCCCAGGGACCTGATCGAGCACTCACTCAACGTCGATCCTAAAGCTACCCCGAAACGACAACACCTCCGCCGTTTCGCCGACGACCGACGGGATGCCATCAAGAAGGAACTCGCTAAACTACTCGCGGTCGGCTTCATCAGAGAAGTCTTCCATCCTGAGTGGCTCGCAAACCCCGTCCTCATCCGCAAGAAGAACACAAACGAGTGGAGGATGTGTGTCGACTACACCGACCTCAACAAACACTGCCCCCAAAGACCCCATCGGGTTGCTGCGGATAGATCAAGTCATCGACTCCACGGCGGGCTGCGACCTGCTTTGCTTCCTCAACTGCTACTCCGGGTACCACCAGATCGCTATCAAGGAAGAAGACCAGGAGAAGACCGCGTTCATCACCCGTTCGGCGCCTACTGCTACACAACCATGTCGTTCGGGTTGAAGAACGCCGGCGCCACCTATCAGCGAGCTATCCAGGCCTGTTTCAAGAGACAGCTCAACACGAACGTCGAAGCATACGTGGATGACGTGGTCGTCAAGACCAGAAACTACTCGGCTGGAAGAGACTTTCGCATCCTTACAAGAGTACCGCTGAAAGCTCAACCCGAACAAGTGCGTCTTCGGCGTACCTTCAGGAAAACTACTCGGCTTCATCATCAGCCACCGCGGCATCGAAGCCAACCCCGAGAAGATCTTAGCCATCACCAAGATGAAAGCTCCCACCTGCATCAAAGATGTGCAGAAGCTTACCGGGTGCATGGCGGCCTTGAACCGATTCTTCTCGAAGCTTGGAGAACGGGGACTACCTTTCTTCAAACTACTCAAGCATCAAGTGAAATTTGTGTGGACTCCAGAGGCCGATCAAGCTCTGGCTCAACTCAAGGACTTCCTGTCCAAACCACCAGTCCTCATGGCTCCTCGCAAAAAGGAGCAGCTACTGCTCTACCTCGCTGCGACTACTCACATGGTCAGTACCGCCATCGTTGTCGAGCGGCAAGAAGACGACCACGCCTATCCAGTCCAGCGACCAGTTTACTTCGTCAGCGAGGTCCTGTCGGAATCTAAAGCACGCTACCAACCAGTGCAGAAGCTACTGTATGCAGTGCTCATCACCTCGCGGAAGTTACGACACTACTTCCAGGAGTACTCGATCTCCGTCGTCACTGACTACCCGCTCGGTGACATCCTGCGGAACCAAGATGCTACTAGAAGAATCTTTAAGTGGGCAGTCTGCTGACGGATAAAAGATGTATCCCTCTACGATCCGCAAGCGTACGGACCTACACCTTTTTCACCACGGGATTCCCAAGGTTCTTGTCAATCCACAGAGCAAGGGGATTACAAGCGTTTGATCTACCTCTACTCACTAGCTACTCAAACCGTAACTAGGATTAAACTAGAAAACGACTAAACTACACTAGAGAGAATGATTAAGCAATCAAGATAAAAGACACTCGCCCATGGGTCTACAATACTAGAGCATGCAATCGCTTTAAACAAAAAAACCAATCTAATCTATCGGGGGTTGTGATCACAGTTTCGCCCTTTCCCTCCTCTCGTACTGTCACTACGCGAAGGTATTCATGACTAGACCTATGATGGACACAACGTATTGAATGGATCCAAGGAAGAATTGGAGCTTTACTCCCTTTACTGCATGGTAACTAACCTTAAGCATTAAAGTATATTCAACACAAGATGATAGATAGATAATCCAACAAAGTATGATTACATCTCAAGATCGATTACAACCCATGGACGAATAAGGAGATTACCCCATCAAGGTGCTAGGCATAGCACCGTTGATCATGGTCACTCTTCCGGCGGTGTCTTCCTTCTTCTCCACTTGTGGGTGCTTCCTTCGAGGTGGTTGATCCCCCTCCGGAGATCTCCCCCTCTCTAGCTTGTGGATGGCCTCCTGGTGCGAATGGCTCTCTCCTCTGCGAATGGCGGCGCCTCCAGGGTTTTAGGGTTGAAGATCCTTCGTGTGCAAGGAAAGGGGGGCCGAACCGACGCCGGAAGTGGGCTGGGCTGGCCGGCCTGGGCCGACCGGCCTAGGCACATTTCGGCCCGGTTCGGTCGCCCCTTCGCTCCCGTGGGTCCTCAGGTAATTATGCACTTTGCCCCCTTCCACTTGCATGATTTTGACGATGTCATCCTCGCGTCCAAGATGGAGGTTCTCCGTGCATGAAGTTTGGTCTTTTACGCTTCAATCCCCGGGGGTGTTCCTACGTGGCACTTCGGTCCTTGCCACCATTGGAAGTGATTTCATCAAGCTCATGAACACGAACAAGACTCCGTAAATGCTCCTTTGAACTTGTTGCGAATCCGTCCTTTATGTCCATGTTTTCCTACATAAACACAACACTTCCAAATGCATGCACATAGATGAACTTGTTATATGATTAGTGTGCCTAGTGGCAGGTTAGTTCCATAAACAAATCCAAACCAAAGTGTAATTAAAATGTTTGGTGTACCAAAATACACCGTCAACATCTCCCCCACGCTTAGCTCTTGCTCGTCCTCGAGCTTCGTCCAAGGCGTTGTAATCATGTTCCGCTAAATCTTTCTTCACAAGTTAGTCAATCCTTTATCTTTAATACATAAACATAAAGTAATGATCATCAAACATAAACATGGGCATTTAGAATCTTTACCACATCAAGATTTACCCCACACTTAAACTCTTCACTCAAAGCTTTCAATTTCAGCCATGCTTACTTCTTTGCTTCCATCGGAGGGTTATTATGATTTTTCAAAAATAAAATTCCTGCAACAAATGTTAGACAAAAACCTTTCTCCAAGCTCTCTCAAGTCACTCAAATAAAAGTGGCTATCCTAAACAAATTTTATAAAACTCTCACCTCCCATAAGTCTCTCATATAACATGTAAAGTGGAGCTATAGGTAGGGCTAGCACAATCAACCTAGTATTGTCAAACTAAGAACTTCCTCTAGTGGTTGTTTACCTTTTAAAGCCAATGATCATGAGAATTAATCCATATGTAGGGATATCAAGGATGAGAAGATTTAGAATGATGGACATGTGCAAGGGCAAAAGAAATATGACTACGAGGCACCGATGATGTCCTCGTTGTCGGATTGCACATGGTTGGAAAAAGAGTGAAAGTTTCGTCTCTCAACAACGTGACATCCTTCCTTGCACTTTTATTTTCCTTTTCACTTAATTCACTCCTCTCATATCCTTCTTTCCACTCCTCTTTTCTCTTTCTCTTCTTTTTCTCATTCTCTCATACACATATTTTTTCTCTTTTTTTTACTTTTCTATTATTTTTTCTTTCTTTTCCATACTCATACTTATCTCTTTATTTTCCCTCTCTTGACATCTTTTCAAAGCTCTCAACTCTTCTCTTTCTTGCATGCATACAATCTGAAATTTTAAATAAACCATGCTAGAGACGAGACGAAACTTTGAGAGTAGGTTGTGTTTAAGGAATGCGATGTACAAAAGAGATGTATAGGTTCGGGTATGGAATTCGGCGATGTACGGGACTTCCGATGTGAAAGTCACGTTACCAAATACATGACGAGGCTAGCAACTAAAGATAAGCACAAGAACATGATCATTGCTCGAAATTAAAACTCCCAAGAGAGAAGAGTCCTAGCCCAACTCATCGTGCTAATCACACTTATGGTGGAGCAAAAAAAATAAATTTGGCTTTGTATAGGATTTTATTCTTACTCTCAACTTGGAAAAAGAGGTTTTGCAAACATTTATTACAAGGTTTTTTAGATAATTTTCAGAACTGAAATCCTCCAACTTTTAGCATTGAACATTGCACAACCAACATGTGAAGCTCAAGATCGAAGTGTGGTATGAGTACTTTTAGAAGTAGCAATTCCACTAAGCACCACAGTAAACGTTTTTCAAACCACACACTTATGTTCATATATCAAGAATTAAAGATAAACAAATGAGTGAATAAAGATAAGCATCACACAAGACACAAAATTTAAAGGATTCTTTTTATTTGATTTTCTTTGACGCAACACTAAATTAAGACACTTCAAACTTGCAAAAATTGAAAAACACACTCAAAAACTAAAGACTCTTAAATTCTAAAACTCTCTCGAAAACTAAACCGAACCAATCTAAACTTGAAGCTCAAAAGCTAAAAGGCTAGCTAGCTAGCTCTCCCCCACGCTAAAAGCATATGACGTCCTCGTCATATCTTACAAAAATCCTAAGGGGGGGAACTAAACCTAGTGGTACTTTCCGCAACTATTGCACCACTTGCTCTCATGTTCCTGACCATGCCAAAAAGTTTGTGCACGTTGCGGTTCAAGAATTTGTAGTTGTCTTCAACCACGCGCTCCAAATCCTCCATGCGCTGCCTCATCACCTCCATGGATTGGAAACATTCGTCGACCATTGCGTAGATCTCCAAGATGGAGTGACGGCAAGCCGCACAACACATCGGATGCATCCCGAAAGGGTCGTCATCGCCAGGGTCTCTGTCGTTGTCGCTGCCATCGTCGCCATCACCATTATCGTCGCCGTCGTCGTTGTTGCCGCCGCCGTTGGGGGCCTTCGGGAGTCTTCTCCTTGGGCACCTCTTCCCAAATGTAAAAATTGTTATCATCTCTTCCATCAGCCGCCCACGAGCTCGGGCTACGATCGTCGGAGTAGTCGCTGTCTGTCGTATGGACCTCCCTGGGCCCACTACCTCGGTGGGTACCAGGACCGACTACTCGGTGGGCCCCTGGGACTAGCTAACTTGTGCCACACGATACCGGATGGCGTGAGGCGCAAGGGCTACGGTGGAGAAGTACTCAGATAGGAAGCTATACATACCATGTATTGTGTAGAGGACTCCTAGACGTACACGACTTGGACTCTGTCTCTAAATTGTGTGCCATGTGTCTCTTCCTTCGAGTTACCGATCTCGGCGAGGTCACATTCATCTACCTCGGGTACTCCCCTTGGTAGGTTGCCGGTCTAAAACGCCGACAGTTGGCGCACCAGGTAGGAGATCTCGCCGAAGATCATATGGCGAACCGACGGCTACAATCTTCATCAAGCCAACTGTCGCCTTCAACCGCGGCGACACCTTCATCTTCGGCTCCTGGGTCTGCACTGCTGACGGCGCCGGATCCTTCCAACGCCGCCTCACCATGCCACCCAACCCGAAGACTAGCCTCGTGACGCTTCCCGAAGTAGTCACGAGCGATCTCACCGGAAAATTCGGCAAAATTTCGCTCTACAACCAGCACGCGGACTTCGATCTTGGATCCGACTCCAACTCGAACTCAACGTCACCGTGGACCATCGCATGCGAGCTGACTATCGAGCCATCGTGTGCGGACTCCCCACTCCATGAGCACTTCCCATACGGCCTCTGCATCGCTAGCAAGGCCCACGCGAAGGCTCTCTCCGCACGCCGGGCTGGGAAAGGGATCGCCTCCGAGTACGACTTGGACTCCAACCCCATCTCTAGCTACTACTCAGACTCCTCTTACGAGTTCGACTTCGGAGCGGACCCGGACAAGCCCGACTCTGAGACCTACACAATGGAGCAACCACTGTCAGGACCTGCCTCTGGCCTGGTTATAACATCTACACCCGCCGGCGGTTTCGCCTACTGGCCAGACTGTAAGCCCGCAGACCTGACATACGAGAACTCACATTGTGTCACCTACCTCGACTCACTTCCGTTCCAAGAGGGAACACCACTAGCTCCAACCAAGGAGCACACTCCAACAGAGGTGGCAACCAGTGACTCCAGCCTCGGCTCCCCTGATCGGCAAATCTTCATGACTACCAATGAGACGTCGGGGCCCTCGGGGACAATCCCTGACCGTTATCTCGAGGATATCTCAGCGGACGAATTGTCTGCCAACACACCTGCTGACGAGACCGACGCCAACAGGGACGGTCAACGTGAACGCAACAGAAAGCGGAACGAATGGCGCCGACGTCTCCGCGAGTCCCTTCCCATCCGGAACCTCGCGGAAGCACTCGACCAAGTCGAGAGCCGGGTGCACACTACCCTAGAGCAATGCCTCATGTCTATCACTACGATAGCACGTCAGGCTCAGGGAATGCGCGCGGGAGAAGTCATCGCCAAGCTCGCGGAAGACGCCTACTTCATGCGAGTTGACAACAGGGTCACTCAAGTGCCCCCCGTCAGGAACCGCCAGCAAGACAACGAAGCCACAAGTCGTAGTGTGGACATCGGTCGTAACCGTACTCGAGGGGAGCTACGGCTAACCCCAACCGAACCGGGCATCGGCCGGTGGACCCTCTCATGGCGGAAACGGCGCCAGCGGTGAGATCATCCCTCACCGTGATCCCGGCGGCGGAGACGGCGGCGGCGGGAGCTCCAATCACGGGGGGGCGGGGAGAGCGGGGGCGGGGCGACCGCGGCGGCCGAGGCCACGCGAACAGCCACGCCTCCGACGCTTCACGTGGTGGCTTCGACACCCGCCAAAAAATCGAAGAACTACGACGCAAGAAGTCCTCCACGGCAGGTGACAACGATGGCTCCCCCACCTTCTCAGCACGGCTTCACAATCTACTTCTCCCGGAGAAATTCAAACCTCTGGGGATCACCAAGTACGACGCAAAGCAGGATCCAATGCAGTGGCTCAGATGCTACGCCCTCTCCATCGAGAACGCTGGTGGCAATAACGACATGAAGTCCCTCTACTTCCCCTTATGTCTGGATCAAGCCCCGCTTACATGGCTCGAGTCACTCGAGAAGTACTCGATCGACAAGTGGGACCAGCTTAAGGAACAGTTCACCAGCAACTTTGCAGGTGCTATGGGTCGCTCGGGTACTCGCATGGACCTAGCAATGGTGAAGCAGGAACAGGGCGAGACCCTTCGCAAGTACATGCGGTGCTTCTTCGACAAGCGTGCCACCATAGTCGACGTCTCCGACAAGGTCATTGACCTCTTCCAAGACGGTCTCTATCACCGTCGCACCTTTGAAGACTTCGGTCGTCGCCGCCTGAGCTCCATCACCCACCTCAAGGATATGATCACCTCCTGGGCTGATGAAGAAGACAAGGCTAACGCCAAGTAGGACGCCATCCGTGGCAAGAGTGAGCAGAACACGGGCGGCAACAGCAACAACAACAGGAACCAAGGCAGCCGCAGCAACAACTAATCGGGTCCCAATAGCAAGCGCAAGCCAGACAACACTATCGCGGCTATCCAGCACCCTGCGAAAGACAAGTCGAAGAAGACCCCCGGCGGCTTCAAAGACTTGCTGAAAGAGAAGTGCCCGTGGCACCTGGACGGCAACCACACCACCGAGCAGTGCTACCAACTCCGGCGAGCACTCAAGGACACTCCAGAGCCACGACACCCTCACGACAAGAAAGGCAAGAAGAAAGCCGACGAGGGCAACGGTGACTTCCAGGAACCTGACAAGACGGTGAATGTCCTCTTCGGCGGACTACCCAACCGACGGGCTTAGAAAGCCACTTGACGAAAAGTCATGAGCATTGAACCAGCGGTTCCGACCCCTCTCCGGTGGTCGGAGGTACCCATTACCTTCTACCGCGCGGATCAATGGACAAGCTTCTCTGAACTAGGGCAGTTCCCACTCATCCTGAAGCCGGTGGTCATGGGCTCCAAACTCAACAAGGTCCTCATCGACAATGGAAGCGGGCTCAATGTCCTTTTCACCAAGACCTTGAAGAAAATGAAGCTCGACATCACCCACATGCTCACCAAGAGCACTTCTCCCTTCTACAACATCGTCCCCGGGAACGCGGCTATCCCATTGGGCTTAGTGGTTCTGCCAGTTACCTTCGGGGAGACAAGGGAAAACTACCGCACCGAGTACATTAAGTTCGAAGTCGCGGACTTTGAAACTTCCTACCATGCCATCCTCGGCAGACCAGCTATCGCCAAGTTCATGGTGGTACCCCAGTACACGTACTTGGTACTCAAGATGCCAAGTCCGGCCGGTGTACTCTCATTGCAAGGGGACTCGATGATATCCTTCGACTGCGACACAGAAGCTGTGGAACTCGCAGCCACGAACCAAGTACCCAACGCTGAGGACCATGTGTGGTTCGAGGACCGGTGGATGGTCGCTTCCTTGTGTGATGAGTGATTGACAACGTTGTGTGGGCTGATTTTTGGCTAAGTATTGCAGGTGCAGGTTGCGGCTTGACTCGTGTTGGTGCAGGTGAAGAACAAGCGTGAAAGGTCGTTGCCGGTGAGGCCTCCAGGTGTGGAGAAGACAAGTAGGCTTCGTTCGAGGGACCCGGTGGCCAGCGGGGTCAAGTGCGGGCCGCATGGTGGCAAGAACGGGAAGATGAAGTCAGTGGACAGTTTCTTGGTTGAGCTACAAAACCAAGGTCGAGCCGGGACTTCGTGGGAGCCAAGTCATGAGTGGTGATTGGCAGAGGCTACATCAAGTTCGCGGGGTTTGCGGTGGTTCACCAGAAAATCACCAGGTTACTCGGCTGAGCCACAAAGCCAAGGCCGAAGACCGGCGTGGTCGTACGGCGAAACCGGCCTGACCGGTTTGGAGAACCAGTCTGACCGGTTTGGGGTCGCAGGGTGCCGGAAGCTTCGAAGCGGAGGACACGCGTCGAGATCACAAGGCTTGCGTCGAGGCTACGCGAGGTGCGATTGTTGGGCATCCGTCCGATGGTGCTATGAAGACAAATTCCCAAAGTGCCCTTGGTGGGCTTGTATCCCTAGTTATTAAGTAAGGGTATTTTATACTTTCGGTTGCCTCCATATAACCCATGAGGTGAGAGGATGGCAGCCATCTCTTGGAACCCTAGTTCATTTGCTTTCCTATTTTCCCTTCCTATTTTCTTAGGATTTCCATAGGACTAGCTTGAGAGCTTCATGGTGAGATCTTGTGAGAGGGTTGGATGATCGGGCGACAAGCTAGACCTTGTATGAACCTTCTTGGTATGTATCGATGATTCGGTGTGGTTCCTCAAGGCTTTGTTGTGTTGTTCTCGGTTGTTCTTGGTGGTGATTTTCGGTGCCCTCTCTTGGTGGTTTTCTCAGGGTGTTTTCGGGACCTTGCTCTTGGGGATTTGATGGGGGAAATTTGTGGGAACCCTTCGTGGTTCTTTGGGCTGTGATTCCCCTCCCAAATCCGTGAGTTAAGGGGCTCGATTTAGGTGGTTTCGCAGTTCTGGGGTTAGAGGTGTTCGTGAGGGTTGACTTTCGATTCCTCTTGATTGAGTGAGTTTTGGGGACCAAGCTTCTAGCCAAGGGTAGCGCACGAGGTACCCCAACTATCCCCAAAGTCTCACTTTGATCCGTGGAACGAATCGGGAGATCGATTGGAGGAAGTGTTGAGTTTTTCCCGCGGGCTGTGTTCTTCCCGACTGTCCAGGCAAAAACCGGCCTGACCGGTTTCCCAAACCGGTATGACCGGTTTCGCCCTGTGGGCTGTCGAGAAGGGTTTTTGAGCAAGGAAGTCTCTGTTGTGCCATGGCTTCTTTTGTTCTGATGTGGAAAGGCTCTTGGGGTGTTTTGGGTCTTTGGGGAGGTTCTGGACAAAGTCGGTCTGACCGGTTTGCCGAACCAGTCTGACCGGTTTCCCCTGCCTGTGTGAGGTTAAGTCCAACAGAAGCGGTCTGACCGGGTTCAGAAACCGGTCTGACCGGTTTGGGCTGTCAGCAGCCGTGTCGTGTGTGTTTCCGCTGCGTGTGTGTTGTGGCTGTTGGTTGGGTCTTGCTCCTAGGTTTAGTAGCACTTCAGTGGCTACGTGAACTTAGCAAGAGAAGCTTGCGGAGGTGCACGAGTGAAATCGGGTTCATAGGCCGAATTCTTGAATATAATTTTTATCGGCTCCCATTCACTCCCCCCCCTCTGGTTTGCCATTTCAGTCCTTCAAGTGGTATCATTGCAGGTTGTCTTTATTGACTCTAACCAGTCTAAGATCCAAGGATGGCGTACCAGGAACGGGGTTCAGATCCTCCACACTTCGATGGAAAGAACTGTCAGATGTGGAGTAAGCGGATGGCTGCGTTTCTCCGAGGAAAGGGTCAGATCCTTTGGGATGTCACGGTGGACACTATCGAGCATACTCCCCGGGTACCCATGCAAGGAAGGATGAAGATGGACTCCTACTAGAATTCCCCTGTAATCCTACTAGGACTCGTTCCGTGTAATCCTACTAGGACTCCTGCCTTGTAACCGACTAGGAACCCGCCCCCTGGACTATATAAAGGAGGGCCGGGTACCTAGTCGGGGACCTGACCTGATCTCAACCCAACACCAAGCGCAGGGCGCCATACTTGATCCCCCCAAATAGGATGTAGGGCTCGCCGCCATGGCAGCCCGAACCTGTATAAATCTTGTGTCCCGTGTCCTTGCGCATACCTTCGAGTTCCCGGTCTCCCGATCATGATCCTCACCGCACAATCTACTACCTCAGGTACCCCCTTGGTAGGTTTGCCGGTCTAAAACACCGACAGCTGGCGCGCCAGGTAGGGGTGATCATCACCACCGGACGAATTCGAAGGACCTCTCATCAGCAAAACCAATCTACACTGCGGCGAAGCAAGTCGACGATTTTTCAAATTCACAGCTGATCATGCTCTCAGAGGGCAGAATCAATTCCAAATTTTCCGTCCACGCACCAGGATAGTTCGTTCGTGTCTGCATCGGTATCAAGTCAAAGTCTGATTCGGCTCCTTCTGCCTCGGCCGTGTTCATGTGTTGCGGTGTCACAAATAAAGTCACCGATCGAGTTGAAGTCTGATGAGGGAGCAATTCGATTCGAATTAAAAGAGGTGCTGGCAGCAATCTCGTCAGATTCCCCCTCCCATCATCTGTTCAGCAGTTATCCGCTGTCCATGTGTTGGTCTTGTAGAAAATTTCATCTACCAGGCACGTGCACAAAGACGGGAAGCATGCCTTCAGCAACCCCGCATGGACAAGAGAAAGCTACTAGGAATCAAATATGTGCACTTTTGCTAATCGAAGATGTACCAGGATTCTCCAAGTTACTTGCTCCATGCATCCGGAAGACATACGTGAGTACCACTACATCAACTCTGGGCTGCATGAACCCGTGTACGACTACTCGTCGTCCGGATTGCACCGGCTCTACTGCGCCTATGTCATGCATCCAGACGCGCTGTCTCGCCACTCGACTTCTCGTCGGTCGGTCGCACTGGCTCTCATGATGAGTCCGGTCACTGCCTCTCGCGGCGCGACTACTCGTCATTCAGATTGTGCCGGCTCTACTGCGCCTATGCCGCGCGTCTGGGTGCCTCAGCACGTCGCGCGGCTCGTCGTCGACTACTTCGCCTACGCTACGCGTCCGGGTGCCTCGGCACGTCGCGCGGCTCGTCACGTGGCTCGTCGTCGACTACTTCGACTATGCCGCGCGTCTGGGTGCCTCGACTCGTCGCGCGGCTCGTCACGCCGCTCGTCGTCGACTACTTCTCCTCCGCCGCACGTCCGAGTGCCTCGGCACGTCGCGCGCTCGTCGTCGACTACTCGCCCTCACGCAAGCTCGTCGTCGACTACTTCGCCTACACCTTGCATCCGGGTGCCTCGGCACGTCGCGCAGCTCGTCACGCGGCTCGTCGCACCGCTCGTCATCGACTACTCCGCCTCGCGCAGGCTCGTCGTCGACTACTTTGCCTACGCCGCGCGTCCGGGTGCCTCGGCACGTCACGCGGCTCGTCACGCGGCTCGTCTCGCCGCTTGTCGTCATCAGCTGTGTCACGCATCCGGGTGCCTCGGCACGTCGCGCGGCTCATCACTCCAACCGATGAACTTTTTTGCTGAAGGATCGAGGGACATGTTCGACGGCAACAATAAGGCGGTCGACTACTTGTTTCGTGCTCTGTGTCAGCCTGAGTTCGATCGGGTGCACACAGAGCACTTGTCTTGTAGAATCTGGTTGGTTTTGAAGGAGGCTCATGTTGGGAATGCCCAGGTTCAGGCTTGGATGTATGCGACCTACCGGAGAGAGTACGAGAACTTCACTCATCTCCCCGGTGAGTCCATCGATGCCTTGTTTCAAAGGTTCACGGTGGTTGTGAACAACATGAGGGCCAATGTGGACGTGCTCCCGTATGATGATCATGATAGAGCTGTCAAGCTCTTACACTCTTTGGATCGTAGGATTTGGGGTGGAAACTTCGAGGCCATTGTGGAGTCGGAGAAGTATGACACTCTGATGGTGAACGAGATGTTCTCGAAGCTCAAGTTGGCTGAGGTGGATAGGGGCATGACAGCCAAGCTCGAAGGTCCGACTGACTCCCATTGTCTTGCCCTCGTTGGTGGTTCGAAAGGAAAGGCTAACACTAACCCATCCACCAGGATGTTCTCTTTGTCCTCTTTGATGTCGATGTCAGATGAGGAGTTCGACGTGCTTGGAGAGGACGAGCTGGCGCTCCTGATGAGGCGGTTCGAGAGGCTACACGAGAACCGGGTGAACATGAGGAGGAACACGAGGACATGTTTCAAGTGCGGCAAGGCTGGACACTATTTCGCCGAGTGTCCGAAGGTGAACAACCATGACAAGCACAAGTTCAAGGACAAGAGGAAGAAGTCCAAGAAGAAGGATCATGGACATGGGAAGAAGGCACGATCTCGAGAGAAGATGAAGAGATCAAGCGACATCGAGTCCGATTCCGAGGACACGTCTTCAAGCTCGAGTGATGAAGACGAAGAGGATGACAAGAAGAAGAAGAACCTCAGCAAGAATCTCAACGGCCTTTGTGTGACGGGCCTAAGCCTCAAGGACGACTTCTGCGGCATGGCTTGCAGTTTGAGCAGCAAGAGAAGCCAGAAGGACGCCTCGGACTTGGAATCCGAGGATGAGGTATGTGATGAGCTCTCTTCTTTGCGCAAGGAGAATGAGGAGTTGGTTGACTTGCTTGATAATCACGATCACATGCTTAGGGAGGCTAAGAAGCTTAGGAAGAAGCTTAGATCTTTGCTCGAGGATGCTAGGACTAGAGTGGCTGAGCTAGAAACATAGGTTATTGATAGCAAGCTTGAAATTGATTCTCTTAAGGCTAGCCCTGTTGTTTCTGATGAGAATGATTGTGCTGATTGCTCTGCTTTCCTAGTTGACTTGACTGATCTTAGGGAGAAGTATGCCTCCAAGTGTGAGGAACTAGATGTGCTTAGGGTTGAGTTGGCTGAGCTACAATCTAGACCCACTTTGCTTGGTGCATGTACTTCTTGCCCTGGTTTGCATGAAAAAATTGCTGAGCTTCGATCTTGCATTGTTTCGCTTGAGGCTGATTTGAAAGTGCCTATTCCTACCTCTTGCTCTACCTGTGAATTGCATGTTGTAAAGAATTTGGATCTTGCTAAATGCATTGGTCGCGTGCAAGATGAGAATGATAAGTTGCGTGAAGTGCTGAGTTTGTTGTCTAGTCAGGAACCTCAGCTTGGTATGATGATTGCTAGTTGTAAGCGCTTTGATGGTTGGGCTTTGGGATCCGATAAGTTTGGTGAGTGCAGTGGTGAGAAAGAAGGGAAATTTGAGAATGTTTCAGTTCCACCACAACCCACACCCAAAGACAAGTTTGCATCCAAGCCAAACCAACCGAGAGAAAAACTGAGTGAGAAGGCAAGTGAAAAGCCTAGTGAGAAACCTAGTGAGAAGCCGTGTGAAGAGTCTCACCCCAAGCCTAAGCCCAAACCAATCCGTTTCCATTGTGAGTTTTGTGGAAAGGATGGTCATAAGAGAGAGTTTTGCTACAAGAGAAGGAGAGAGGCGAGAATGGCTAAGGAGTGGGCAAACAATGATAGGTACCACCCTTCTCATGGTGTTCCTGAGCCTCGTATGCCACTGCCCAAGGGAAAGGGTTTCGTGCGTAAGGTTCCGGCTTGGGAAGAAAAGAGTGCCATGGGAGGAAGAGGTCCTGCTGGAAGAGTGAAACTGGTCAGACCAGTTTTGAAACCGATCAGACCGGTTTGGAGGCAGCAGGGGGACCAATTTGGTTTTCGTGCCCGTGATGAGTCTCGGTTTGTTGCAGGAGGTCGTGGTTCTGGTGGTTGGTCTGGAGAGCATGCAGGTGGTGAGTTTGCTGGACGTTCTCCACCTCGTGATCAATACGAGTTTGGGAGAGGTCGCAGCTTTGAGTCTCAAAGGGGCTACGGACCATGCTTTTCCTATCGTGGTAGTCGTACTCCTCTAATGAGACGGGAGTGGTTTTCCCATGGTGGTTCCAGGTTGATAGGTTTGATAGGATGGATCGTAGTTTTGATAGGCGCAGTAGGATGAATGTTGCTAACCCTACTTTTGAGGAAATGGCCCGACACTGGTTTCACACCTTTGGGACTAACCCCAGTGTTGAGTCATTTGCTCGTTCTCGCTCTTGGTTTTGAGTTGCAGGTGGGAGGCCCGGAGAACATTTGGTTGATATCGGGGGTGGTTCTTCGGCTTCATATCCCGGTGGTGACATGTAGGTGCATCACTTTCGGGGATGGTGGACAAGGATGAGTGAATTGTGAAGAAATGATAAAGGTAAGTGTATTTATGACCTTCAAGTGTGTGGCCTTGGTCAATCCACTTGGTTTCTTTTGCTCTTTGCCCTATCTCATGTGTGTAAGGTGAGCTTTGTATGCTCTTAGGCCTTAATGCATGAGTTTAGGGGGAGCTTGTGAGTTTTGTGCTCCTTTGCTTTTTTTGCCGGTGGTGTCGAGCCCTTTTTGCCTCCCCTCGAGGAGCCGGTCATTTGTGAGCTTTGTGTGTGGGAGCTCCTTTGTAGCATATGTATAGTTTCCTTTGTGCATTTCTTGCATTTGGCATGGCATATGTAACATGATGTATAGGCATCCTTGTATCTTAGATTGCATGCATTTTGTATCATATGCATTGGACAGGAAAAGCTTCTCCTACATACATTGTTCACCATGGAATGCTATATATGTCTTTGTGAGCTTGTTTGGTATGCTATGGTTAGTTTGGCTTAGCTCTTGATGATCTTGATTTATATCCATGGTTGATGGCTATGTTTTTGAAAAATGTCGCATATATGCTCTCTCATGTGTAAATGCCTTTATATGATCTTGACATGTTTTAGTGACTTGGTTATGCTTAATTTGTGGTTGGATAGCTAGTTTATTGGTCATATGGGGCCAAAGGCCCATTTGCCATCATGAATGTTTAGCCCTCTTGCTTTATCTTGTGGAGGGGAATAAGTTCCTTTTTGTCGCAAAGACATTTCATGTACGAATTATGAATCTGAAAATGAAATGTAAAATGCTTGGAAAATGTGCTCCCATGTCATATGTGCTGAATTTAATTTGTTTTGGGTGCTAAACCGTTGCATGATGCCTACCAATGAGAAGTCTCATACATAGAAGTAGGCACATGGCTCGGTGGTTTTGACATGACATGAGGTGCTTGTGGGTGTTTGTGATGGTCTTATGATTAGAATGGTTGTCCTAGCATGAAGTTTGTGTGGCTTTGCCATTTTGACATGTTTTGCTCATGTTTAGGTTTTTGCTTATGAGAGAGTAACTTTTCGCAAAATTACTCAAATCCTTGTTAACCTTGTCCAATGGTTGTGAAACTTGGTGATCATGTAGTTGAGGTCATTACGAACTTGTAAAGTATCTAACTTGCTCATTTGGACTTGTGTAGCTCCTTGTGATGAATTTTGTATACTTGAGAAGCTCTAGGTTGCATATTTTCAATTTTGAGCCTTGATTCATGCATTGGCAACAAGGGGGAGAAAGGAAGGTGGAGAAAAGTTGCATTGCATCCCTGGAACCTATCCCAAGAGCTAAGGGGGAGCTTGTGCATTTCTTTTGCATTTTTGGCTTTTGGGGGTATGGTCTGCTGTGTGAAATCGGCCTGACCGGTTTTGGAAACCGGTCTGACCAGTTTTGGTGGAATCGGTCTGACCGGTTTTGGGAACCGGCCTGACCGGTTTGTGCCCAGTGTTGGCACTTGTTCAGGGGGAGCTTGCATATGTGCAGGGGGAGCTCTTGTTTGCTTTGGTGGTTTGTGCTCTTTGCTTGAGCATGGTTTTGTCTCAGATGTGTCGAGCCGTTGCCCTTGCCTAAGGGGTCCGAGACTTGTCTTCTTCAAGTGATCTTGTTCTTTGCCTTTCTCGGCTTTCGATCGCTTGTTGAAGTTTCTTTTTATTTGTTTCTTTTCTTTTTCATTTTCTCTGTGGTTACCAAATGTGTGTGTTGTCAATGCACTCATCAAGGGGGAGATTGAGGACCATGTGTGGTTTGAGGACCGGTGGATGGTTGCTTCCTTGTGTGATGAGTGATTGACAACGTTGTGTGGACTGATTCTTGGCTAAGTGTTGCAGGTGCAGGTTGCGGCTTGGCTCGTGTTGGTGCAGGTGAAGAACAAGCGCGAAAGGTCATCGCTGGTGAGGCCTCTAGGTGTGGAGAAGACAAGTAGGCTTCGTTCGAGGGACCCGGTGGCCAGCGGGGTCAAGTGCGGGCCGCATGGTGGCAAGAACGGCAAGATGAAGTCAGTGGACGGTTTCTTGGTTGAGCCACAAAACCAAGGTCGAGTCGGCACTTCGTGGGAGCCAAGTCATGAGTGGTGATTGGCAGAGGCTACATCAAGTTCGAGGGGTTTGCGGTGGTTCACTAGAAAATCACCAGGTTACTCGGTTGAGCCACAAAGCCGAGGCCGAAGACAGGGCGTGGCTGTCTGGCCGATACCGGCCTGACCGGTTTGGAGAACCGGTCTGACCGGTTTGGGGTCGCAGGGCGCGGGAAGCTTCAAAGCGAAGGACACGCGTCGGGATCGCAAGGCTTGCGTCGAGGCTACGCGAGGTGCGGTTGTTGGGCATCCGTCCAATGGTGCTATGAAGACAGATTCCCAAAGTGCCCTTGGTGGGCTTGTATCCCTAGTTATTAAGTAAGGGTATTTTAGACTTTCGGTTGCCTCCATATAACCCAAGAGGTGAGAGGATGGCAGCCATCTCTTGGAACCTTAGTTCATTTGCTTTCCTATTTTCCCTTCCTATTTTCTTAGGATTTCCATAGGACTAGCTTGAGAGCTTCATGGTGAGATCTTGTGACAGGGTTGGATGATCGGGCGGCAAGCTAGACCTTGTATGAACCTTCTTGGTATGTATAGATGATTCGGCGTGGTTCCTCAAGGCTTTGTTGTGTTGTTCTCGGTTGTTCTTGGTGGTGATTTTCGGTGCCCTCTCTTGGTGGTTTTCTCAGGGTGTTTTCGGGACCTTGCTCTTGGGGATTTGATGGGGGAAATTTGTGGGAACCCTTCGTGGTTCTTTGAGCTGTGATTCCCCTCCCAAATCCATGATTTAAGGGGCTCGATTTCGGTGGTTTCGCAGTTCTAGGGTTAGAGGTGTTCGTGAGGGTTGACTTTCGATTCCTCTTGATTGAGTGAGTTTTGGGGACCAAGCTTCTAGCCAAGGGTAGCGCACGAGGTACCCCAACTATCCCCAAAGTCTCACTTTGATCCGTGGAACGAATCGGGAGATCGATTGGAGGAAGTGTTGAGTTTTTTCCACAGGCTGTGTTCTTCCCCGACTGTCCAGGCAAAAACCGACCTGACCGGTTTCCCAAACCGGTCTGACCGGTTTCGCCCTGTGGGCTATCGAGAAGGGTTTTTGAGCAAGGAAGTCTCTGTTGTGCCATGGCTTCTTTTGTTCTGATGTGGAAAGGCTCTTAAGGTGTTTTGGGTCTTTGGGGAGGTTCTGGACAAAGTCGGTCTGACTAGTTTGCCAAAACGGTCTGACCGGTTTCCCCTGCCTGCGTGAGGCTAAGTCCAACAGAAGCGGTCTGACCGGGTTCAGAAACCGGTCTGACCGGTTTGGGCTATCAGCGGCCGTGTCGTGTGTGTTTCCGTTGCGTGTGTTTTGTGGCTGTGGTTGGGTCTTGCTCCTAAGTTCAGTAGCACTTCAGTGGCTACGTGAACTTAGCAAGAGAAGCTTGCGGAGGTGCACGAGTGAAATCGGGTTCATAGGCCGAATTCTTGAATAGAATTTTTATCTGCTCCCATTCATTCCCCCCCCTCTCTGGTTCGCCGTTTCGGTCCTTCAAACGCAATGATGGAGATCTACGCTGCATCCAAGAAGCTTGCCCCAAGTGAACTCGACATCCCAGAGAAGTCGGACAAAACCAACAAGCCTCAGCCAGCTGAGGAGGTTCAAGTCAAGACAATTGACCTCGGGACAGGCGACAGCAGCAAGACCACCACCATCCGGGCGGGCCTCGACCCGAAATAGGAAGACGCGCTCATCAGCTTCCTCCGGGCTAACCGAGACATCTTCGCATGGAAACCAGCGGACATGCCAGGGGTGCCCAGGAATCTGATCGAGCATTCACTCAACATCGACCCTAAAGCTACCCCGAAGCGACAACACCTCCGCTGCTTCGCCGATGACAGACAGGATGCCATCAAGAAGGAACTCGCCAAACTACTCGAGGCTGGCTTCATCAGAGAAGTCTTCCATCCTGAGTGGCTCGCCAATTTCGTCCTCGTTCGCAAGAAGAACTCGAATGAGTGGAGGATGTGCTTCGACTACACCGACCTCAACAAACACTACCCCAAGGACCCCTTCGGGTTGCCGCGGATAGATCAAGTCATTGACTCCACGGTGGGTTGTGACCTACTCTGCTTCCTCGACTGCTACTCCGGGTACCACCAAATCGCAATCAAGGAAGAAGACCAGAAGAAGACCGCGTTCATCACCCCGTGTGGCGCGTACTGCTACACGACCATGTCCTTTGGGTTGAAGAACGCTGACGCTACCTATCAGCAAGCTATCCAGGCCTGTTTCAAGAGGCAAGTCAACATGAGCGTCGAAGCCTACATGGATGACACGGTTGTCAAGACCAGAAACTCCGACACGCTCATCGCCGATCTTGAAGAGACTTTCGCATCCTTGCGAGAGTACCGCTGGAAGCTCAACCCGAACAAGTGCGTCTTCGGCGTACCGTCGGGAAAACTACTCGGCTTCATCATCAGCCACCGCGGCATCGAAGCCAATCCCGAGAATATCTCCGCCATCACCAACATGAAAGCTCCCACGTGCATCAAAGACGTGCAGGAGCTAACTGGATGCATGGCGGCACTGAACAGATTCATCTCGAAGCTTGGAGAACGGGGCCTCCCCTTCTTCAAACTACTCAAGCATCAAGAGAAGTTCATGTGGACTCCAGAGGCAGACCAAGCCCTTGCTCAGCTCAAGGACTTCTTATCCAAGCCACCAGTCCTCACGGCTCCTCGCAAAAAGGAGCAGCTACTGCTCTACCTCACTGCGACTACTCACGTGGTCAGCACTGCCATCGTCGTCGAGCGGCAGGAAGACGGCCACACCTATCCAGTCCAGCGACCAGTCTACTTCGTCAGCGAGGTCTGTCGGGAATCCAAGGCACGCTATCAACCCGTACGAAGCTGCCGTGCGCGGTGCTCATCACCTCGCGGAAGCTACGACACTATTTCCGGGGAGTACTCGATCTCCGTCGTCACCGACTACCCGCTCGGCGACATCTTGCGGAACCAAGATGCTACTGGAAGGATCTCGAAGTGGGCAGTCGAACTCGGTGCCCTCAACATCGACTTCAAACCACGAACAGCCATCAAGTCGCAGGCACTAGTCGACTTCATGGCGGAGTGGCGGGAAAATCAACTACCTACTCCAACCGAGCACCCAGAGCACTGGGTGATGTACTTCGACAGCTCGCTCAAGCTTGAAGGCGCAGGTGCAGGGGTACTCCTGATTTCCCCAACGGGCGAACAACTCAAGTACGTCCTACAGATCTTTTGGAAGGTCTCAAACAACGAAGCCGAATACGAAGCCCTACTACACGGGCTCCGCCTCGCGGCTTCACTGGGCATCAAGCGGCTACTAGTCTACGGTGACTCCGCAGCGGTCATCAACCAAGTCAACAAGTCCTGGGACTGCAACAAGGAGAACATGACACCTACTGCCTAGAAGTCCGCAAGCTCGAGAACAAGTTCTACTGTCTCGAATTCCATCACGTCGTCCACGACAACAATGTTGCAGCAGACGTCCTGTGAAAGCTTGGTTCTACTCGCGCTCAAGTACCAGCGGGTGTCTTCGTCCACGAGCTCCATGCGCCATCCATCCCGGAGCTGGCGCCACCGACCACTGATCCAGCACATCCCCCGGCTGACCAGGAGGTCATGATGATAGACGTGGACTGGAGGCAACCCTTCATCGACTACCTCCGCGAGCAGAAGGTTCCCTCGGACAAGAACTTGGCCGAGCAAATCATTCGTCGTGCCAAGTCCTACGTCCTAGTCGGAGACAAGCTCTACAGGCAGGGCACATCTTCTGGAGTACTCATGAAGTGCGTCCCTCGGGAAGAAGGCAAGGGCATCATGGAGGAGATCCACAAAGGCGTATGCGGCAACCACGCATCCTCACGCATGTTGGTCAGCAAGGCCTTCCGACGAGCTTTCTACTGGCCCACAGCTACGGGTGTGTCGGTGCGGAATATGGTCCCGACACTAACCGGTAGATAACGCCTAGGTCTATCCCTCAATGGTCGATGCCAAGCAACAAATGACACAAGGTTTTATCCTGGTTCCGGCCGAGGGGGCCGTACGTCCAGGCCGGTGGTGTGCTCGTAGCACTATATTGCTCGGCACGGGGGTGCTTGTAGTGGGGCAAGTACAAGCAAGGCGGGAGAGGAAGCGTGGCTTCCAAGTCCCTGTGAGAGTGGTTGAAGATGTTGTGGGAGGATGAGGGAGTGAGTGCACGGTGTGTTGTGTTCAACTGAACTCGTTCCTCTGAACCTGTCTCCCCCGCGGCTGGGGGCTCGCCTCCCCTTTTATAGGCCAAGGGGGCGGCGAGTTACATGCACGCCGCGCTGCCTAGCTACGTGAGGGAGCACGTCGCGCTACGGTGTAGAGTGGGCGGCCGTCCGGACGATCTTCGCTGCGATCCGGCCATGATGGCCTACCTCGTACCCGAACAGTGGCGGTTCGAGGGTAGGAGGCGGCAGATGGTGATGGCGTCCTCTGATAGGCTTCGAGGGAGGTGCGATGATGGGCGGTACGGGGTACGAAGCGGGCGAACGGCGTTCCTTCCCAATGAGCTGCGGTGGTGGAGTGGTTGCCGCAAGTGCCGGGCGTGCGCCCGCACGCGTGGGTACGGTGGCTGCGCCGTTACGGTGGCGGGATGGCCATCCACCGCCCTAGCGCCCCTTACCTAACCTGCGGGGTCACGGGAAAGTAGAATCGAGGGTGCGCCCGGCCCCTTTCGAGGGTCGGGCGCGTTAGCCGTACGGTAGCGGGCGCACGGTGTCACGGGACCGACACCGCCGTGCGCACGGTCCATCCCACGGTGGCGGGGATGGGCTCCTCCCCGGGGAGTTGGTGCGGCGGCACGGGCGTGAGCCCCGGGCGCATGATGGCGCCGTCTCGCGGCGTCGGGGCGTTAAATGCCCAAGTACGGGGCCGGCGCACGCGCGCGGGGCGCCCGTGAGCGTGGCGGGCCCCGCCGAGGGCGGAGCGGACCCTCGAGCGAGGCGAGGCCCGCTCGAGGGGGGAGCGAGCCCTCGAGCGGGCGGGACCGCTCGAGGGAAGGGTCGCCCCTCGAACGGGGCGGAGCCCGCTCGAGGAGGAGCGTGCCCTCGGGCGAGACCCGAGCCCTGCTCGAGGGTCTTCCGGACGGGCCGTCTTGGTGGGCCTCCGGAGTCTCGCGCATGGGCCATGTCCTGCATGGTTAGTTTCCCGCATGGTTAGGCTTAGCTTATTTCGATGCGGGGATTTAAGTGAGGGTTCCCCCATTGTTTAAGGGGACCCCTAGGGCGATCCCCCGAACGGTAGCCCCCGAGCATCGCGGGTTTGCCATTGAGGCTCCCGCGGATGCCGGAACCTTCCGATAGGACGTTCTTCCCTCCTTGTTTGCGAACGCTTCCGTGGGGCCGCGTCGGCGGACCCGCGGGTCTAGCCCCGAAGCCCTGCGGGAGTGTGGGCTCTCTCCGCAGGGGTTAACCGCGAGCAATTTGGTCGAAAGGCGTGGCACATATGCCAACCGGCATCGGCGGTATTTCGGCGGCATCGGGGTGCACGCTCCCCATCCCTTGTCTCCGGCGGGTGCAATTTCAAGGAGGTGTAGCCGTGCGTCAAGCCCCCGAGCCTTGGCTCCGTTCGAGGCGATCGGGTCGAGCTCGACGACTTGTTTTTTAACGCGCCCTCGCCGTCCCTCCGCGGGACGGAGGGTGAGGTTTCCACGACTCCCATCGAGCGGGTCGCGAATCGCGGATTCCTCATCGAGTCGCTAGCGGGTGGTTCAAGTGGACGTCCATGCCCCGTTCGATAAGGGTAGGGCCGCGCGGTCGGAGACACGTCCATGGAAGCGCTTGCGTGGGTTTGCTAGGTGGGGCTCGGTCCCGTTCGCTAGGGACCGAGGGCGCGGAAGCTCTCCCTCGGTGGGATCCCCCGGCTGGGCCGCCCTCGGCGGCTCTCGAACACGACATGTGGGGCACCCTCGAGCCGACGGGCTCGAGGAACGGCTCGAATGCGCGTGCCCTCGTCGTCCCCTAACTGCGCGATCCGGGGCGCCCGTTCGAACCCGTCGTGGGTCGGGCTTCGAACCTCGATCGGTAAGGCCGTGCGGGGCCGTGTGTGGACAGCCCCGTCTTTTCGCGTTTGCGGCCGTCGAGGGGTCTGGGCGAGCCAGCCCTCGAGGTGCTTGTTGGCAGCACGGCGCGGTATGAGTGCTTTCGGTGTCGCTCTATTTCAAGCGTGACCTGGGCGATCCTCTTACGCGCGTGCCTTCTTTTAGAGGGTTGACATTGTCTCGAGCTGAGGGTCATGCCGCTCGAGGGTTCTACGTGGCATGGGTGCTCGCGGTTGCCTACTCTACGTCGAGCGAGGTCCGGGCGACCCTCTCACGCCGGCATCCCATCGAGGGTCGCCTTTGTCTCGAGTTGAGGGTCATGCCGCTCGAGGGTTCTTCGTGGCATGGGTGCCGCGGTTGCTGCTCTACGCCGCGCAGTCCCGGGCGACCCTCTCACGCTGGCATCCCATCGAGGGTCGCCTTTGTCTCGAGTTGAGGGTCATGCCGCTCGAGGGTTCTTCGTGGCATGGGTGCCCGCGCGTTGCTGCTCTACGTCGAGCGAGGTCCGGGCGACCCTCTCACGCCGACATCCCATCGAGGGTCGCCTTTGTTTCGAGCCGAGGGTTCGCCTCGCTCGAGGGCTCTCCTTGCTTGGCAAGGGGCCCGGCATTTAATTGTCTTGCGGTCGTGGCCGCGGTTTTGCGGCGCGGGCGCGCCTTTTTAGGCGTTGCGGCCGCACGCGCGCGCGTAGTGGGCGGCGTGGCCGGCGGACGTGACGGTTTTGCCTCGGTCGGCGCCGGTCTCGCCGTAATGATGACCCGCCCGCGGTGTTAGAGCCGGCTTTGCGGTCGTGGTGGGGCCCACCCGTCGACGCGATGGAAAGATTCCCGCACGTTAATGCGGCGGGGCGTCCGCTCCGGAGAGCTCGCCCGTTGCCTATAAAACGCGCGGGGAGGAGTGGACGGCGGTTTTTTACCTTGGCGCCTTACCACTTTCGAGTCCTCCGTCCCTTCGTCTTCGCATTACTCTTGCCATCGCGCAGGCTCGCTGTTAGAGCTTTTTTCCTCCGCTCCTCGTTCTCCGGCTTCGCATTCCTTCGTCCCCCTCATGGCGCCTCCTCAGCTTCCCATTAGGATCCTGGAGCCGTACGCCTGGGAGAAGTCGACGGTGACCCGGCTCGCGCTTGGCGAGCTGGTCGCCGCCGGCCAGCTGTCGGCCAACGAAGAAGGGCGCCGGCGGAGGGGATCGTGCCGCCGGCGACGCACCACGAGCCCAACCCGCCGGAGGGCTACGTGGTGAGCTTCCTCCGCTACCACGAGCGCGGCTTCAACGCGCCGGCGAGCACCTTCATGCGGGCGTTGTGCCACCACTACGGAGTGGAGCTGCACAATTTCGCCCCCAACGCGATCTCGCAGGCGGCCACATTCGTGGGCGTCTGCGCGAAGGGTACTCGGGGATCCCGGTCAATTGGGAGCTGCGAAGGCGACTGTGAGTACAACATTACATTACATAAAAGGTTCACAAGTTCAACATTATTACAAACCAGGTTTTTCATACATAAAAGTAAACATGATCAGAGTTTAAACAGCGGAAATAAAACTAGCGCATGATACACACGGGAGGCCATCCATGCATATCACTCCTCATCGTTCTCCCATCTGCCTTCCCAACCATCCGGGATAGAACCAGGTGCCGTGCCGGGCGGTAATCGTTGAGCCGGTGACGAGGGTCCGTTTCCCAGATTGTACTTGACTCTCGTCGAGGGCCGCCGGAAAGCGGCGGGCCAACGAGCGCCGTGCGGATCTCCCGAGGCCGAACACCGGGTGCCGGGGGCGTCGGCGTTGGGGAGCGCTCCTCCCGGCTGTCGTAAGCGATGCGCCCCTTCGAGGGTGGCCGTCGCACGAGCGCTCGCGCGTCCCCGCCTTGCTCGTGCGCACAGCGTTGATGACGTTGCGTGCGTCTCCATCCGGCCGCCTTTGCGTGTGTCAAGGAGCTGCTCCTTGGCCGGCGTTCGTCCCTGGTCGAGCGAGTTTGACCCACGTGCACAGAGGGTTCGCCCCAGATGCTTGGGATCATCACCACGCGCGTCCTTTTGTTGGCGGATGCGTGAGGGCGGGCTCTCGGCCTGGCCGGGCCGGCCGCTTGCTCAAGGAGGGTGCGCACCTCGCGGTGCATGTCTCGGAGCCTCGGGGGTCGAGGTGCGGCATGGCGCGCGGCGAGTGTCGCGGCGGCGATGAGCTTTGGCTCGCCGGCGGCGGGGTGTCCGCGTTGTCGGCGTTGGGGACCGGGGTTGGGCGGTCACGGACTTGTCGACCCCGGCTCCAGCGCGCGTTCGCCCGCGCGCGGAGGCCTCCCACGCCATCGCGCGCCGGAGCGGCCGCCGCGCTCGACCTCCCTCCGCCGGCTTGGCCTCGAGGCTCGCGAGCTTGGGCCGAACGCGCGTCGACGTCGGCCCCGGCCCGGTGCGCTCGGCCCGCGGCCGGGCGCGCGGCGATCCCCAGGGCCGGCGTGACTTCCCCATCTCCGGCGCCCGCCGCACCGTCGGCGTTGGCCGGGTCGTTGGTGATGACGGCGCAACATTCCCGCGTGGGGTCGTAGCTCCCGATCTTTGGGTCGTCGGAGCAGACCAAACCAATAGTCCGTGGCGTTGGGAAGCGCACAGACGCTGCCGGGTCCGGCACCCCGGAAGGGGTCCCACTCGCGTACCCATGGCGGTTGGCGGGTGGCATCGTGTCGACGGAGCCCCGGGGACGACTCGTCGGCCCCCTGGCCCCCGAGTGCCGGGATCCCCGGCGACGAAGACGTGCGGGACGGGCGGAACCCTTCGCATCGTCGTGTTGACGTTGGCATTGTAGGCCGTAGTGGCGCCACGCCGACCCCTTGGAGTAGATGCGTGGTCAGAGGGCCGCACGCGGTCCCGGCGGGGGCGGCGGTGGTCGTCGTGAGCGGTGGGCGCACCGCGTTGGGGGGCGGCGAGCGGCGCTCGACTCGCCGCTCGGGCCCGGCGCTTGACGCGAGCGTGGCCCGAGCGACGACGGCGTCGCGGTGTCGACGGCCCGCGGCATGCGCGATGCTGCGAGGCGTACGCGGCCGTGTCGTGCGTGCGAGCGAGAGACCGGGCGGACTCGGCACCTCGCGGCGCGCGAAGCTCCTCACGATTGGTGAAGCGCATGAGATAGCCGTTCCACGTGGCACCGGAAGTTCAAGTCCCCGAGCGGATCTCGAATCCCGCAGGGAGAGTCCGAACTACCCATGTTGTAGCGAGTGCCCACGGTACTCCGTGCGGATCACCATGGAGGAGTTGGCGAAATGACCTTAGGCGCTCGTTTGCCCCACGGTGGGCGCCGAGCGTCGGTGCGGAATATGGTCCAGGCAATAACCATTAGATAACGCCTAGGTCTATCCCTCAATGGTCGATGCCAAGCAACAAATGACACAAGGTTTTATCAACGGATTCCGTAGAGAAAAACGTACGTCAAGACGGTGGTGTGCTCGTGGCAATATATTGCTCGGCACGCGGGGTGCTTGTAGTGGGGCAAGTACAAGCAAGGCGGGAGAGGAAGCGTGGCTTCCAAGTCCTCGTGAGCGTGGTTGAAGATGTTGTGGGAGGATGAGGCAGTGAGTGCACGAGTGTCTTGTGTTCCCGCAAGACTCGTTCCTCCGAACCTGTCTCCCCCGCGGTTGGGGGCTCGCCGCCCTTTTATAGCCCAAGGGGGCGGCGGGCCACATGCATGCGCGCCCCTAACCTAGCTACGTGATGGAGCACGTCGCGCTACGATGTAGAGTGGGCGGCCGTCCGGACGATCTTCGTCGCGATCCGGCCATGATGGCCTACCTCGTACCCGAACGAGTGGCGGTTCGAGGGTAGGCGGTGGTAGATGGCGATGGCGTCCACGATGAAGCCCCGAGGGAGGTGCCGATGATGCCGGGTACGGGGTACGAGAAGCGGGCGAACAGGCGTTCCTTCCCAATGAGCTCTGCGGTCGGTGGGTGGTTCTTTGCCGGTGCCGGGTGTGCGCTGCGGAGTCGGGCGTGCGCACGCACGCGCAAGGTACGGTGGATGCGCCGTTACGGTGGCCGGGATGGCCATCCGCCGGCCTGGCGCCCCTTACCTAACACTGGGGGTCACGAGAAAAGTGAGAATCGGTGTGCGCCGGCCCCCTTTCGAGGGTCGGGGGCGCGTTCGCCGTACGAATAGCGGGCGCACGGTGTCACGGGGCCCGGCACAGGCCGTGCGCACACGGTCCATCCCACACGGTGGCGGGGATGGGCTCCTCCTCGTAGGGAGTTGGTGCGGCGGCTTACTTGGGGGCGTGAGCCCCGGCGCATGATGGCGCCGTCCCGCGGCGTCGGGGCGTTCATCCCTTAGCTCTCGGGGCCGGCGCACGCGCGCGGGCGCCGGGTGAGCGTGGCGGGCCCCGGCCCCCGGGCGGAGCGGACTTTCGGCGAGCGAGGCCGGCTCGAGGGGGAGCGAGCCCTCGGGCGGCCCGAGGACCGCTCGAGGGAAGGGTCGCCCCTCGAGACGGGCGGGGCCCGCTCGAGGAGGAGCGTGCCCTCGGGCGAGGGCGGGCACCGCTCGAGGTCTTCCCGAACGGGCCGTCTTGGTGGGCCTCGGAGTCTGCCGCATGGGCCATGTCACTTGCATGGTTAGTTTCCGCAAGTGTAGTGTTGAGCAAACATTTCGGTGCGGGGATTTAAGTGAGGGTTCCCCCATTGTTTAAGGGGACCCCTAGGGCGGTCCCGGCCGGGGTCGTGTCGAAGAACTCGTCGGGGAAAGTGCGAGGGTGCCGGTACTTCGCGAAGCAACAACACGTCTAGAGCCTACAAGCTAGTCACCCGCCACCGCCAACTACGGCCCTTCGCGTGTTGGGGGCTCGACATGATTGGGCCACTCCCGACTACGCCAGGTGGATTCAACAGAGTCTTGGTGGCCATCGACAAGTTCACCAAGTGGATTGAGGTCAAGCCAGTCACATGCCCCAAGGCCGACAGAGTACTCGACTTCTTGGACGAACTCGTGCATCGCTACGGACTACCCCACGCATCATCACGGACACGGGATCCAGCACAACGATCACCGATTCTGCGGGAGTACGCAGGAGAACGGTGGGATCGACATCGATATGTCTCGATTTGCCCATCCTCGGGCCAATGGACAAGTCGAGCGCGCCGATGGGATGGTACTCGACGCTCACCAAGCCGGCTGCACGATCTTGCTAATTCAAAAGGAGGCAAGTGGATCAAGGAACTACCCAATGCGGCGTAGGGGCTACGTACTCCAACCCCTCAACCCAACGGGACAATCGCCATACTTCCTGGTATACGGCTCCGAAGCAATTCTCCCCGCCGATGTCATGTGGGATTCACCAGCAGTAGAGCAATACGACGAAGGCATATCTAAAGATAGCAGACAAGTTGATACCAATGGACTCGAAGAAGCTCGCTGCGCCGCCCTCGTCCAATCAGCAAGGTACCTTGAGGGTATCCGACGCTACCACGATCGCAATGTCAAGGAACGCTCCTTCAACGTTGGAGATCTCGTCCTCCGCCGCATCCAGAATACGGAAGGACTACACAAGCTCAGCTCGCCCTGGGAAAGTCCCTTCACAGTCGCAAAGGTGACCAGACCAGGCTCCTACCACCTCCAGACGCTTGAAGGTGAAGATGTGTAACGCCCGCGTTTTTAGCTCCTAAAAAACCACCTAATAAATCACGCGTGTTTTCAAAACATTCCAGCTGAGCTCATTTACCCCCTTTCGAAACACCGGTCGATTCTTTTCGCCTCGGCGCGCGTGCCGCGAATCCCGCCGGCACCGCCCGCACTCGGGCCAACACCCGCGAGTGCCGCCCCGGCGCGCGGTCGGCCACCGCGCGGGAATCCCGCGCACGCCGCGGTCCCGCCGGTCGGTCTGCCTCGCCATCACCGTCGTTCCGAAAATCATGCCGGTACCCGAAAAACCGGAAAACCCACAAAAACCCTTATCCTAATTTTCCTAGAAATTCTCCTAATTTTCTAAATCCCTTTTCTATTTTCTTCCCTTATTTTCGTTTTTCTATTTTTCCTTTTTCTTTTTTTCCTTTTTCTTTTCCTTTTCTTTTTTTTCTTTTTCCCTTCTTTTTCCCACCTTCTTCTTCCTTCGGTGGGTTCCAGGCCGCGACCCCCCTCCTGGCCGCGACCCCTCCTCGCGCGACCTCCCCAGCACCCCCCCCCTCCCGGGACCGCCCCCCCTCCCTCTCCCCCGGCCAACGGGACTCACCGAGTCGGCACGCAAGGCCGGCCCGCCGCGCCCCTGCGGCGGCCGGCCATGGCGCCCCCCTCTCTCCCCGACAAACGAAGACCCAGGCGGCGAGCCGCACCTCCAAGCCGGCCACCATTACTCCCAGAAGACGGTCTCCCTCCACGGCCACGGCCACCGCACGGCGAGTCCAACTCACACGGCGGCCAATCGACGAGAAGTCCCGCAAGCCGGAGTCCACGCGGGATTTTCCCCCGAACCTCCATTGCGGAGCCATTGGAGCTCAGCGAGAAGCTCAAAATATCCTCGCCAAACCGACCTTCCCGCGCCTATAAAAGGGCGGGCCCGGCTCCCCACCTCGCCCCCGCACCTCCCACGACCAATTCCCCCCTCCCCTTCAGCCCCTCCATCACCACCACCGGTGCCGCCGGTCACCCCCGCGAGCGACCCCTCCGGCCAGTCGATCCGCCTCTCCGAGCACCCTAACCCAAGGTAAGGAGCGGAATCGGTTGCCCTCGAGCTCCTCTTCGTTTCGCCCCACTTCCGGCGTCGCCGCGCCTGGGGCCGCCGGTGCCCCCTTCCCCCTCCACCGGTCCCGGCCTCCTGTCTCTCTCGTGCGCCATCGTGAGGGAGGGAGGAAGAAGATGGTTGTTTTGCCCATACCCCCCTGCCATTTTTCCACTTCTCCAGAACCGACCCCCCTCTATTCTCTCACTCTTTTCTTTCAAAACAGACCCTATGCTTCAAATTAAACCGCAAAAACAACCCTGTCCCTTTACAATCATGCCCCTGGACTATTTAGTAAAACCCCGCTAGGTTTAAATATTATAATTAGGTCCTTTTGTTTTAAAATAAAATACTAACAGGCCCCTAATTAACCCTAAAACATCTCCTTTAACCCGTCATTTCATGCGCGAGTTTAATCCAAATCGCGCCCAAACTTCCTCACACCCGTACCGGGTATACCGCCACCCATCCTTCACACAAAACCCCCTACATAATATTTATTTCCCTATTTTATTTAATTACCATCCCCGAGCTCAGCCGGAGAAATTGTGTGTGCTTATATTGATTGCATGCTTGCCGTGTGTGCGCTATAGCCGACGAAGTAAACGAGGGAAGGTACCCCGGGCCGGAGTTTGGAGGCCGGCTACTGCGGCGAGGAGCCCAAGACCCCGAACGCCCGGCGGGGACTCCCGAAGACCCCGAATCCGGCAAGTTCAATCTCATCCTTTGATGCATGCTTTGGTCCTAGTTTTATAAACACAACCCTATGCCGTTTTATAAATTGCATATTGTTTTACGCAAAAACATGGTAGGATAGCCACCCTTGATTGCTATGATTGAACCTTGGTTTGGCTAAATGATTTCTTTTAAAAATGTGTGAGTGGTTTAAAAATGTGTGTGAGTGCTTTAAAAATGGGAATGGGATATTTCGGAAAATGAGTAAAAAGAAGCGGGTAGACGGGATGGACGTGTGTGTCGGGGGTATGGGTGAGCTCGTACCTGTGTGGTTGAGTGTGTTGGGAGTTGTCCATCTTGTTGATTAAGGGCTAGGGTTGCGTGACATCTCTCCCGAGCCCAAATCATCGTATAACCACTCGGCCGTTGTATGTGGCAACATCTTAGCATAAACCCCACTAGTTAATCTACTTGCCATACGAGTGTGCGGGTGAGCGGCGGGGGCCAGGAGTAGGGGTACACTCTGTGTGAGGTACGCCTTGGTTATGTGAGATAACCCCTTGGTTGCTTCTGTGATGGCTCGTAGGGTTAGCTAAGGTGGGTAATGGCTTTGATGGGATCTGCACCGGCACTAAGGTGTCCGTGTGACGGTACCCTACTTGTGGGTAAAGATGTACAACCTCTGCAGAGTGTCAAACCTATTCAAATAGCCGTGTCCACGGTATTGGACGAGTCACGGTGTGGTCACAAAAACTAGTTTTTGAGTTTGGGATGTTTTCTGGTGTGAGTTGTTTTCCGGGTGAAGTGTGTGGCGGTGTGCCTGGGCTACTGCGGACGGGGAGTCCGATAGTTCCACAGTGGTTTTCCTAAAACAATTGAGTCACTTTGGTTATGAAAATGATTTGCGAAAACCTTTTTCAAATGAACCCCTGCATGAGTGAGTTTGCAAAATGAACCTTAACCTGATCCTTGATATACTCTATGCATGATTCTGCTTATAAGCCCCTCCGTGGGTGGGGTTGGATTTGCTGAGTATGTATGTGCTCACCCTTGTGTTACTAACTATTTTTCAGAGGAGGATCCCGATTACATTCCCGAAGACGTCGAGTAGGTCGCTGCCCTACACCCAACCGTGTCTATGTACCCAGGGCCTCCACAGAGAGCTTCCATGGTGTGGTACTCTGATGAGGCTTTGGAAGCCTTTGCTATCGTAGTGTGGTCGTTGGCGTTTGTGTTGTTCCTTGTAGCGTTGGCATTGTGCCCTACGTGTCGCCGTGATGTAAAAGGCGATCCACTTTGTTGTAATAAATGTGTTACCGACCTCCCCGGGGCGGTATTTGTGTCACATTCAGTCACCTCTGATGAGGAGACGCTTCAAGATGTCAACAACTCGTGGAATATCGACCAGCTCTGTCGATTCTACGCCTAGTCTCTCGACTACTCGGGGGCTCAAGTCTGCACGACTACTCAAAGACCCCTTCGCTGTAAGCGGCCTCCGGGTCCAGGCACTAGTCTTCGGACTACTCTACTCCAAGATCCAGCGTTAACGGCTACCAACGGATCTTGGGCTGCTCCGAGTGACAAAGGACTCCAGCAGCGGTCTATTAAAAGACCATGTACTCCTAGATCCAGCCTATACGGCTACTAACGGATCTACTACTGTAAGCGGCTATACGCCCTAGCACCACTTAGCCGTAGGCGGTCTCCGAGTCCTGGCGACTACTCTTGTAAAACGGCCCCGGCCATCCAGGTGTACTTCCCTCAGTAATAAAGTTTGATTATCTATCAACTGACTTACTGTGTTTCCCTCAACGGGTCTACTGACGAGTACCACTACTCGTGACAACTCCACAATGAGAACTCCGCATACATATCTCGCGACAACAAGTACTCATTTCTGAAAGTTTTTTCATTCATAATTAAACAAGTTTAGTACAAATTTGTTTATACACAACTGCTGCTACAAGCTAAACCTACAAGACTACTGGAGGTTCAGCGTCCCGGCGACTTGTTCAGCAATTGGCGCCATCTGCTCCAGGAGCTCCGCGTACTGTTCATCAGTGCAGTTGGCGGCTAGTCCACCCGCGACTACATCCACTAGAGCCTTCGGGAAGTACGACTTCATGTACACCAAGATTTGATTGGGGATCGACTTCACCAAATGCTTGACGTATGTCGCCAGACGACTGGGAGCTTCCCTCAGCCGGTCCACCAATGGAGCTATCTTCGACCCGCCCGGATGAGGCACCCGCAGCCTCGCAATGGGAAGTGCAGCTTCTTCAAGTTCTTTAAGCTGGGCCCGCAACTTCTCGCAGTCTTCATTCAACTTCTACAGGGATTTGTAGCAGTTGACGAGGTCACGATCCGAGGCAATTCAATGCTCCATGTGCTTATCGCACTCGTAAGCCAATTGCTTATAGTCATATTCAAGTACCTCGTGGGCCTCTTTCTCCCGGTAGAAGAGGTTCTTCATGTCGACTTCTAAAGCCTTCAGTTGCTCAACCCGGGTCTCAAGTTTTGCAATCAACAAGGCGGGGTTAGACCGCTGCAAGACATCACCAATGGGTACTCGACAAGACAGCACCGTACCTTTGTTTTTGTTGCGGAGCGACTTGTTCTTCCGCACCAGCTCGTCGCTCTTCGCCTGCATGTCCTGGACTTCGTTATGGTACTGGGCGAAGGCGCCGTCAAGCTTTGATTGGAGCATGGTGGAGTGCTTCCGAGCCTTTGCGAGTTGTTCCTCCAAGGCCTCCGCCCGGAGCATTGTGTCGTCGTATCCCTGGAGCATGTCAGATTTTTGTCGGGAACTCTCCACGACATCCTGCGGCAAACAATAGCTGTTATTTGGGTACTCAGCATCTATGGCAGATTGACTACTCAAGGGTACCGACAACTTACCTTCATCCACTGCTCGGCCTGGCGCATCGCCTCCAAGTGACGCGCTACTGCCGCCGGTCGACGAGGTCGTCTGCCAGGAGTTCAATCCCACCACGACTACTCATGGCGGCTCCAGACATCGGTGCCGAATGGATCAGCTCCGCATCTTGAATTTCTGGTGAGCGGACGACTACTTCCAGTTGTGACTCTGGCAGTACATCGTCGCCGGCCATTGCTGGGGCTCCTCCGCTGGCCACCTTTGCCGGCTCGGGGGCTGCTCCGGTGGCTCCTTGGGTCTCCGGCGTCAAGCTTTCGACGGGCACCGCCTCGAAGATGGTACTTCCCTCGGCCTCGGCCCCTGTCAATAGAAGACATTCGGATTAGTCTCCCTCGGCGGCCACGACTACTCCTTGAGGAAGACTGCATTTGCGCAAGTGTACTCACCTTCTACAATGCTGGCCTCCGGCACCGTAGCCTCCACGGCCGGCGCCTCGGTCGCTGCTTGGGGGCGGGAGCGGACTCCTCAGCGGCTGGCGCGGAATCCTCTTCAGCCACTGTCGTGCTGGGTTCATCCTCATCCCAGGTCAAGTCCGTGGTTTTCCTGCATAGTACACAGCTGGTTGTCAACCAAGTACGACTACCAAACTACATGTACTACTCGGGAAAGATCTTCACTTACAAGCTCGACCGGACTACTGTCGCGGTTGGGGCGCCAAGTATGCTGGCGATGTCGACTAGTCCAGCTTCAGCAGGCGCCTCCTCTTCGGCTTCAGTAGCCATCGGCTCTTCGGTAGCAGGCGGTTGCGGGCCGGGCTCGATCCTGTCCTCGGCAAGCGGCGCTTGCGGCACGGCTTCGTCGTCATGGCGGTGGGCCGGGGCGCGGCTTCTCTCGGTGGCTCCCCCACAGTCTCCCAGACACCTTCGTCCCCTTACTCCACGGGGTCGGAAGGCGGAATCTCCTGAAAGCAATGGAATTTTGTTGTCAGCATACAAAACATTGAGAAATAAGTACTCGACTACCCTACTCAAGGAGCTTACCTCTTGGGATGTGGTCTCAGTGACCTTGAGCTTCTTGGCCACGTGCTTTCGTGCCACGTTGCGCGGCCTCCTCGGCAGCGTAGGCAAACTAGCCTCCAAGCTAGATGGAGGATCTAGGACGAGAGGGACGTTGGGCAGTCCAGGGTGGCTGAATCTTGACCGCAGCTGGAACCGCTCTTGAAGCATCTCCTCGTCATCTTCATCTGATGTGTCTTCGACGATCACAGTGTCGTCACCTTCGCCGACTTCGCGGCGCTCTTTGGCTTTGCCCTTCCCCTCCTCTGGAATTTCGACAAGTCGAGGAGGTGAAGCCGGCTCGGAGACAAACTTCACTACGTCATCCTGCAAGAAGCACATTGGGTGAGCACGACTACTACATAATCAGTACTCGACACTGAGTACGGCTACTGACCTCGTTTGGTGGGCGTGCGGCGGAGTACTCCGGGACTGGACAGGGTGTGTACGCCGGCATGTTCTTAAAGATTCTGCCCAGCCTGTCGATGATGTCGTCGTTGTCAATCTCTCCGCCGGGCATCCGCGACGAGTCACCCTCGCCGGTGTACTGGTAGCCGAGGGTGTCGCGAGCCATCAACGGCTGCACCCTCCTCTTCATAAAGCTGAAGGCCACATGCTCGGCCCTCAGCCCGGCTTCCCTCAAAGCCTTGATCTTCGCCAGCAGTTCGGGTAGTTGGATACCCTCCTGCATCGTTGGCTCGGTGTTCCACCAGGGCCGGTGCTTTGGCTACTTCCCACTAGGCTTCGGCAGCTCCGGGTGGTGGTTGGTGACGTAGAACCACTTCGACTTCCAACCCTGGTTGGAGTCGATCAACTTGTATGCCAGGTACTGCTCCACGGCATCCTCGCGCATCTGGATGTTGTCCCCTCCGACTACTCAGGGGTCATTGGTGCTCGGCTGGGGCTTCACGCGGAAGAACTTCCAGAAGAGTACCCAGTGGGGCTTGATCCCCAAGAAAGCTTCGCAAAAATGGATGAAGACGGAGGTGTGGAAGATACCGTTGGGGTTGATATTGAGGTACTCGATACCGTAGTACTCCAAGAGCCCCTTGAAGAAATTGCTCGCTGGGAGGGCCAACCCGCGCTCCACGAACCGCGTGAACATCGGGATCTCATCCGGATTCTTCTCCATCGGGTATGGATCTCCCGCGGCGGCGCCCACATGTCGAGCTCCTTCTCCCGGAGAAATCCACTGTTCAGCAACGCCAATAGGTCCTCAGTCTTGGCCTTCGAGTTCTTCCACTCTTTGTTGGGATTCGGGCGCGGGGGAGAAACCGGCGGCATTGACCCTTCGGCGGATCCAGCGGCTTCCTCCCGGGATCTCTTCTTCCCGCCGGCGGTCTTCATGCTCTTGGATGGCGAGGGCTTCATTCTCCAAGTGCCCACTAGGGGTTTACTCGCATTCACTCGGGGGCTGCGGTGGTGGTTATGGGCGGTGGCGCGCCCGGATCTACGATCTACAGCGAGGTGGTAGTGTGCACTCGCGGCGGATTCTGGCGAGATTTGCTCTGAATGGCTGCAAGTGTGTGGGGTGAAAAACCCTAAGGGTTTCGGCTTCTATTTATAAGTCAACAGGCGGGTCCTCAACGGCCGGACGGATATGTTTCAACACGGCTGACTCAGCGGCAGCGCCTGACCCTTCAACTTCCAGTAGTCGATGCGCCTCATCTCAGGGGCTCGGCTAAATCTAATCAACTCCCTGGGTAGCGACAAGGTTCAAGAGCAACTCAGGACACATTCTACATACAAGATGACCCTTCAATTCGAGATGAAGTACTCGACTCAAGGCTCGGGGGCTCCGTGCCATGTGTCCTTCGGTTTTTTCTCCGGATTTTGCGGGATAATCTTGTGAGAACTTCAGATTGACCCTCAGCCAGAGTCTACGAGTCAACCTAAGGATCGGGGGCTACTCCATACGGAGTGCGATTTTGCAATCGCACTTCCATATCAACTTCGACTTCGAGACAACACGGGTATTGTTGAAGACCTTTGAGAGCAGAACTCGAGGACGCTTGGGGACTACTCGAGAAGACTTCGGGATTACTCAAAGATCAGCTGGAGTACCTTCCAGCCTCGGGATGCTTCAAGTATTCTTGAGGACTTTCGACTTGTAGTACTCAGGGACGCTTGAGGACTACTCGTCGAGGCCGTCAAGACTACTCGAAGCTATCCTGCTCGACTACAAAGTACTCGGGGGCTTGTCGTGTGGACCTCCTTGGGCCCACTACCTCGGTGGGTACCAGTACCGACTACTCGGTGGGCTCCTGGTACTACCCGACTTGTGCCGCACGGTATCGGATGGTGTGAGGTGCAAGGGCTACGGTGGAGAAGTACTCGGATAGGAAGCTATGTCGGTGCGGAATATGGTCCCGACACTAACCGAGTAGATAACGCCTAGGTCTATCCCTCAATGGTCGATGCTAAGCAACAAATGACACAAGGATTTATCCTGGTTCCGGCCGAGGGGCCGTACGTCCCGCCGGTGGTGTGCTCGTGGCACTATATTGCTCGGCAAGGGGTGCTTGTAGTGGGGCAAATACAAGCAAGGCGGGAGAGGAAGCGTGGCTCCCAAGTCCCTGGTGAGTAGCTGAAGATGTTGTGGGAGAATAAGAGAGTGAGTGCACAATGCTTGTTGTGTTCCTCTTGCTCGGGTCCCCCGCGGGCGGGGGCTCGCCTTCCCTTTTATAGGCCAAGGGAGCGGCGAGTTACATGCACGCCGCGCTACCTAGCTGCGTGTGGGAGCACGTCGTGCTACGGTGTAGAGCGGGCGACCGTCCGGTCGATCTTCGCCGCGATCCAGCCATGATGGCCTACCTTGTACCCGAACAGTGGCGGTTCGAGGGTAGGAGGCGGCAGATGGCGATGGCGTCCCCTAATAGGCTTCGAGGGGGGTGCGATGATGGCGGTACGGGGCACGGGGAGCGGGCAGAACGGCGTTCCTTCCCAATGAGCTGCGGTGGTGGAGTGGTTGCGCTGCCGGTGTTCGGGGCGTGCGCCGCGGAGTCGGGCGTGTGCCCGCGCGCGTGGGTGCGGCGGCCGCGCGGTCCGGTGGCCGGGATGGCCACCCACCGGCCTAGCGTCCCTCACCTAACTGCGGGGTCACGGGAAAGTAGAGTCGAGGGTGCGCCGGCCCCTTTCGAGGGTCGAGCGCGTTAGCCGTGCGGTGGCGTGCGCGCGGTGTCATGGGACCGACGCGGCCGTACGCACGGTCCATCCCACGGTGGCGGGGATGGGCTCCTCCTCGGGGAGTTGGTGCGGCGGCACCGGGCGTGAGCCCGGGCGCATGATGGCGCCGTCTGCGCGCGTCGGGGCGGTAAATGCCCAAGTACGGGGCCGGCGCACGCGTGCGGGGCGCCCGTGAACGTGGCGGGCCCCGGCCCGAGGGTGGAGCGAACCCTCGAGCGAGGCGAGCCCCGCTCGAGGGGGAGCGAGCCCTCGAGCGGGGCGGGACCGCTCGAGGGAAGGGTCGCCCCTCGAACGGGGGCGGAACCCGTTCGAGGAGGGGGTTGTCCCTCGAGCGGGGGCGGAGCCGTTCGAGGAGGAGCGTACCCTCGGGCGAGGCGGAGCCCCGCTCGAGGGTCTCATAGGCGAGCGTCGGCTTGGTGGGCCTCCGAAGTCTCGCCGCATGGGCCTCGTCCTGCATGGTTAGTTCTCTGCATGGTTAGGCTTAGCTCATGTTGATGCAGGAATTTAGGTAGGGGTTCCCCCATTGTTTGAGGGGACCCCTAGGGCGGTCCCCGACAGTAGCCCCCGAGCATCTGCGGGTTTGCCATTGAGGCTCCCGCGGTGCCGGAACCTGCGATAGGACGTTCTTCCCTCCTTGTTTGCGAACGCTATCCGTGGGGCCGCGCTAGCGGACCCGCGGGTCTAGCCCCGAGCCCTGCGGGGAGTGTGGGCTCTCTCCGCAGGGGTTAACCGCGAGCAATTCGGTCAGAAAGGCGTGGCACATATGCCAACCGGCATCGGCGGTATTTCAGCCGGCATCGGGGGTGCACGCTCCCCCCGTCCTTGTCTCCGCGGGTGCAATTCCAAGGAGGTGTAGCCGTGCGTCAAGCCCCCGAGCCTTGGCCTCGTTCGAGGCGATCGGGTCGAGCCTGACGACTTGTTTTTTATCGCGCCCTCGCCGTCCCTCCGCGGGTCGGGAGGTGAGGTTTCCACGACTCCCATCGAGCGGGTCGCGAATCGCGGATTCCTCTTCGAGCTGCTAGCGGGTAGTTCAAGTGGACGTCCATGCCCCGTTCGATAAGGGTAGGCCGCGCGGTCCGGAGACACGTCCATGGAAGCGCTTGCGTGGGTTTGCTAGGTGGGGCTCGGTCCCGTTCGCTAGGGGCCGAGGGCGCGGAAGCTCTCCCTCGGTGGGATCCCCCCGCTAGCCGCCCTCGCCGGCTCTCGAACACGACATGTGGGGCACCCTCGAGCCGACGGGCTCGAGGAACGGCTCGAATGCGCGTGCCCTCGTCGTCCCTAACTCCCGTGATCGGGGCGCTCGTTCGAACCCGTCGAGGGTCGGGCTTCGAACCTCCGATCGCAAGGCCGTGCGGGGCCGTGCCTTGGCCGCCGCCCGTCTTTTCGCGTTTGCGGCCGTCGAGGGGTCCGGGGCGTGCCGACCCTCGAGGTGCCGGTTGGTGGCATGGCGCGGTATGAGTGCTTTCGGTGTCGCTCTATTTCAAGCGTGACCCGGGCGATCCTCTTATGCGCGTGCCTTCTTTAGGGGGTTGACATCGCCTCGAGTTGGGGGTCACGCCGCTCGAGGGTCTCGCGTGGCATGGGTGCCCGCGGTGGCCTGCTCTACATCGAGCAGGTCCCGGGCGACCTTCTCACGCTGATATCCCATCGAGGGTCGCCTTGTCTCGAGTTGGGGGTCATGCCGCTCGAGGGTCTCGCGTGGCATGGGTGCCCGCGGCCGCCCTCGCTCTACATCGAGCAGGTCCCGGGCGACCTCCTCACGCTGATATCCCATCGAGGGTCACCCTTGTCTCGAGCCGAGGATTCGCCTCGCTCGAGGGCTCTCCTTGCTTGGCAAGGGGCCCGGCATTTAATTGCCTTGCGGGCGTGGCCGCGGGTTTTGCAGCGCGGGCGCGCCTTTTTAGGCGCTGCGCGCCGCGCGCGCGTAGTGGGCGACGTGGCCGGCGGACGTGACGGTTTCGCCTCGGTCGCCGCCGGTCTCGCCGTAATGATGACCCGCCCGCAATGTTAGAGTCGCTGCAGTCGTGGTGGGGCCCGCCCGTCGACGCGATGGAAAGATTCCCGCAGCTTCTTGTTGGCGGGGCGTGCGCTCCGGAGAACTCGCCGCCCGTTGCCTATAAAACCGCGGTGAGGAAGGGACGGCGGTTTTTTACCTTGGCTCCTCACCGTTTTCAGTCCTCCGTCCCTTCGTCTTCGTTCTGCTCTCGCCACCGCGCGGTTTCGCTGCTTAGAGCTTTTTTCTCGCTTCCTTGTCCTCAGCCCTCGCATCTGTTCGTCCTCCCTTATGGCGCCGCCTCAGCTTCCGATCCGGTCCCGGAGCCGTACGCATGGGAGAGGTCGACCGTGACCCGGCTCGCCCTGGGCGAGCTGGTCGCCGCCGGCCAGCTCTCGGCCAACGAAGAAGGGCGCCCGGCGGAGTGGATCGTGCCGCCATCGTCGCACCTTGAGCCCAATCCGCCGGAGGGCTACGTGGTGAGCTTCCTCCGCTACCACGAGCGCGGCTTCAACGCGCCAGCGAGCACATTCATGCGGGCGTTGTGCTACCACTATGGAGTGGAGCTGCACAATTTCGCCCCCAACGCTATCTCGCAGGCGGCCACGTTCGTGGGCGTCTGCGAAGGGTACCTGGGGATCCCAGTCAATTGGGAGCTCTGGGTACACCTCTTCCGCGCGGAGCTCATCACGCAGCCCCACGTCGGAGCCGAGGACCCGCCGCGCGGTGCGCGCGCCGGCGGGATGTCGCTCGCTCGCGGGGGCAGCTCAAGGAGTTCTACATCCCCCGCACCATGACGACGAACAACGCCGGCCGGGAGCGGGGATGGTTTTATCTCGCGCAACGCCGAGCCCGGCCTTCCTCCCTACACCGGCCGGTGTTCAAGAAGAGACCGGACTGGCCGGGGCTACGGGTTGCCCACGGCCAACCATCGGGCGCGCCGGGGGTCCGTCCTCGCCGCCTTGCGGCGGGCCGGGCGAGGGAAGGGCTCAACGCGATGGGCGTCCTCGCCTTCCTTCATCACCGCGAATCGTGCCGTTGATGGAGAGGCCCCTCTCGCATCTTCGAGATGACGGAGGCGGCCAACCCCGTTGACTCTGGCGAGGTCGCGGATGCTCCCGACGCCGCCGGAGCGGCCGTACGCGCTCACCGGGCGCGGAGCGCCGTCGACACCAGACGCCGCCACCGCGGGCTCGGACCCCGTGGGATATCGAGATGCTCCCCACGGGCCCGGCCCCGGGTGAGTAGAGTTCCTGATTTCGTTTCCATCCTTGGTCTTGTTTTTGATTTCTGACGCGCCATTGTTGCTCTTGCGCGCAGCTGGTGCAGTTTAACGCCGCCAAGTCCGTTCCGCCAACTCCCGACTCCCGTGCGCTCGGCCGGGCGGCGCAGCGGGGGAGCGGAAGGGAGCGGGCGGCGCGCGGGGAGGGAGCACGCAAGGCGGCGTCAAGCGCGCGCCGCGACGCACGGTCCGCGGAGTACCGGCGGCGGGGAGGAGGCCGGGGCTCTCCTCCCCGGACATCGAGGAGCCCTCGTCCCTCGGACCAGGACGAGGAGGAGGAGTCCGAGGGGGAGGGCCCCCTCGGACAGTGGCGCCCGCGCCCCCGTCGCCGGATCTCGCGCCGGCGTCGGGGGTGGCTTTGCCCGGGGCGGGCGCGTCGGCGTCCGCCGCCGGGCGGTCGTCGTCGAGGGCGGCACGCGCCGCGGGGGTGCGCCCGCGCGCGCCACGCGAGGCGCGCGCGCGGACGTGCGCGCGCGCGCGTCAAGCGTGCCCGCGCGTGGCGGGAGCGCGTCCGCGCGCGCGGCGTCCTCGTCGAGGGGCGCGTCGGTGGGCGCGCGCGCGCGCGGGGCTAGCGTGCCCCCGCGCGTGGTGGCGGCATCGGGCGCGCCCACGCATGAGGCGGGCGTGCTCGCGCGTGCGGCGCGCGCCGTCGGGGGGCGCGCGGCGGGGCGCGGCCCCGCGCCGGCCTCGTCGGAGGCCTCGAGGAAAAGGAAGCGGGCCTTTTCCTCCGCGAGGTAAGGAACCTGTTCTTCCTTTGCTTGGCCTTAATTTGCTGGTTATTAGACGCTCTAATCCTCCGTTCGTGTTTGCGCAGGCGGTGCCAACCGTCCCTCCTCTTGCACCGGCCAAGGTGCTGAGGACGGACGCGTCGATCCCCACCCCGGCGGCGTTCGTCGAGGGGGTCGCGCCCGGGGCGCGCGGCGGCGGCGGGCACGAGCGCGCAAGGCCGGCCCCGGGGCTTCGAGGCCCCGGCCGGTGGATCAACCCGCCGCGGCGCGGCCCGCAGGGTCGCCGGGGGCGGCCGGCGCGGTCGCCATGGAGGCGCGGGCCGCAACGGCGGCTACGGTGGGGGGTGCCGCCCGCGGTGGCGGCCACCGCGAGGAGGCGGAGCGGGCGCAACTCGCGGGAGCGCCCGCGGACGTGGCGGCGCGGACGGAGGTGGCGGCAACGGCGCCACAACGGGCGCCGCGGCCGCGGAGGCGCGGGGGGGGGCGCCGGGCCGGGGCGGAGCGGGCGGCTCCGCCCGCCGGCGGTCCCCGTGCGGGAGGTGGTGGAGCTCTCGGATGACTCCCCGCCGCCCCGGGTGGAACCGGTGGGCCGGGCGCCCGCCCACGAACTCTCCCCGAGCCCCGGAGAGGGCCCTCGTGAGGCGACACGAGGGTCACATGATAGTGGGGGGCCGAGGGCACGACGCCGAGGCCTCGTCCTCCCATGCCGGTCGCCCCGCCCGGGGGGGGGGGGCCGTGGAGGATCCCCCGCGTTCGGCGACGCCCGGAGGGAGCAGAGCTCGGGGGCGAGCTCTCGAGCCACGGCGCCACGCTCAACCGCGCGTTGAACGAAGCGGCCGGGTCCACGGCGGCCCGCCCGGATCGTCTTCCGGGTGAGCCACGGTTGCTCGTCTCCCTTCCTTATTTCGTTTTCGCGTGCTGCATTCAAGCCTTGACACTTGCGAGGCTCGATGTGTGGATGCCAGGAGCTCGAGCGCCGCGCTCGTGAAAAGTATAGCGCGTTCGACCAGGTGAACGCCGAGGTCCGCCAGCTCCGGGAGCGATGCAGCGCTTACGACGCGCTTGCGGATGCTCTCAGGACGCCAGACAGCTGGCTGGTGTACCGGGCGATGGCGTGGTGCGACGTGCTCCCCGAGAGCTCAGGGCAGGACGCGGCGCGTGACTCGAGTCTCGGGCGGATCCGCGCAGCCCTCGTCGATCGTGACGAGGCGCTGTGGAACGCGCGCGAGGACCTGGACAAGACGCGGACGCTGGCCGCCACCTGGGAGGCGGAGGTGGCCACCGCTCGCGCCGAGACTCGGGAGCTCCGCACGTCGCTCGAGGGGCGCGGGCGCGGCGCGCCGCCGGGCCGAGAGAGCGGGCGCGCGGGCCGGAGCGGCCGCGCCAAGGAGGCCGATGACCCGAAGGCCGCCCTTGACGTCAAGGCCGCGGCTCTCGTCGCCGGCGAAGGGGCGGCTCCGGCGAGAGCGCATCGCCGCCGGGGGGGCTGAGGGGCGGCTCCAGCAGGAGCAGGCTGCCCTTGGCGACGCCCGGACGGCGCTGGAGCGGGAGCGCGTTGCTCGCGAGGCGGCGGAGAAGTCGCTGGAGGAGCGGAACGCCGCATTCTCCGAGGTTGAGGATGAGGCGTTGGCGCTCAGCATCAGCAATGCCGCCCAAGAGATGGCCCTCGTCGAGCAAGGCGAGACCGTTCAGAGCCTCGAGGCGGCGCGCGAGTCCGCGCGCCGCGACCTCGATCTGGGGAGGAGACAAATCGAAGGTAAGCTACTGTCTGACTCTGCTTGTTAGTTCTTGCTTTAGAGGGTTCGTTTCCCCCTTTCTGATTTCTTGTCGTCTTGTCGCTTCCAGGCTGCGCACGCCCCGGGACACGGCGGCGCCGGGCGGGCCGAGGCCCTGCAAGCTTCTTACAACTCCTCGGAGCAGAGCTACAGGAGCTGCGGGACGCGGCCCTCGAGACCTGTCGCGTCGTCGAGGAGGGCGATGCCCAGGCCGGCGGCTCGGCCGCCGCCCGCCTACGCGCCCTCGGCGGCCACGTCACGGGGCGGGTGCGTCGGGCGTTGCACCCGGGCGTGCGAAGGCCCTCGGAGTGGTGCGATCCCACTACGAGGTCAACCTCGAGGCGGTAGCGGAAGGCTACATCGTGCCCGAGGGCGTCGAGGACGAGGTGGCCATGGAGCGTGCGGACGCGCTTGCCGCCGACGCCGCCGAGTCGCTCGCCGAGGCCTTCGAAGAATTCCTCTTCCCGGACGCCGCTCGATGCCGCCGCTCCACCCGCCCGAAAGCACCTGGGCGCTAGGCCCGTTTTTTGTGTATCAGAACTCTGGCCTCGTGGCCTCTTGTAAATAAACAAGTAGTTTCGTGAACATGGTCGGTTGTAAATGAAATCGCTTGCTTATTGCGCTTTTTGCTTCTTCTTCTTCCCCGAGTAGATTCTAGTTGGGGGAGTCCGCCTTTCGCAGGGGCCCGCTGGGTTGGAGGCGAGAGAGACGGGCCATAGCCACGCGGCGTAGGCCGCCGTCTCGGCTCGCGCGCTCCTTCCACCGTGCCACCTACGCCCTTTTCGAATCGTGGCTCGTGGTTGAAGTAGGAAACAAACTTAGCGCGTGTTATTACGTTTTTTGCGCGAAAAAATGGGACCATTTGGGGGGGGGTGCCCCCCCCGCGAGCCCCCGAGGGTAACTTGGGTTTCGGGGGGAAGCCGAGTTGCCCTTTTATTAGATTCGGAGTATTTACATCGGTGACACCAACTGGGGCGTTGGCCGTGCGTTTTTACAACAGAAAAATACTTGGAAATCCTAGCTAAGGGTAGAAGCGACGTAGCTGTTGGATGTTCCAAGCGTTGGTGAGTTCTTCGCCGTCCTCGTTGGCCAGCTTGTACGTGCCCGGCTTGAGCACCTTCACCACGACGTAGGGTCCCTCCCATGGGGGCGATAGCTTGTGGCGCCCTCGGTTGTCTTGGCGTAGCCTTAGGACCAAATCCCCCTCGCTGAAATCCCTGCGACGTATCTTGCGCGCTTGGTAGCGTCGTAGGGACCGTTGATACCTTGCGGAGTGCATCAACGCCACAAGGCGTACTTCGTCTAGCCGGTCCGGTGAGTCCTCGCGGGCTCGCCGGTTAGCATCCTCGTTGTAGCCCCGAACCTTGGGCGACCCGTATTCCGCATCCGTGGGGAGGATGGCCTCCGCGCCATGGACTAGGAAAAACGGGGTGAACCCGTGGCTCGCTTGGGGTAGTCCTTAGGCTCCACACGACCGCCGGCGGTTCTTGGAGCCATTTTCGGCCGGATTTGTTGAGTTGGTCGAAAATTCTCGGGTTTGAGGCCCCGGCAGATCATGCCGTTGGCACGTTCCACTTGGCCGTTAGTCCGTGGGTGCGCCACACCGCCCAATCCACTCGGATGTGGAACTTGTCGCGAACTCCAAGAACTTCCGCCCGTGAACCGGGACCCGTTGTCCGTGATGATGGAGTTTGGCACTCCAAAGCGGTGGACGATGTCGGTGAAGAACGTGACCGCTCGCTCGGCCCTCAAATTCGTAATGGGGCGCACCTCCACCCACTTGGAGAACTTGTCGATCGCGACGAGCGGTGGGTGAAGCCCCCCGGCGCCTTCCGCGGGGCCCGACGATGTCTAATCCCCACACGACGAACGGCCATGTTACGGGGATCGTTTGCGCAGCTTGAGCCGGCAAGTTGGTCTTGCGCGCGTAGAACGGCACCCTTCGCAAGTGCGCACGATTTCGTTGGCGTCGCGACCGCGGTAGGCCAATAGAAGCCTTGGCGGAACGCGTTGCCGACGAGGGTGCGCGGCGCGGCGTGGTGGCCACGGATCCCCGCGTGGATGTCCCGTAGGAGCTCGCGCCCCTCGGGAATGGGTATACACCGCTGGAGGATGCCCGACGCGGCGCGCTTGTACAGCTCGCCGTCGACGAGGGTGAATGACTTGGCCATCCTGGCGATGCGCCCGGCGTGGCCCGGCTCGCGGGGAGCTCCCCTCGAGCAATCCGTGCGATGTACTTCTCCCGCCCGCTCCGCCCGGACGGAGCCGGCTCGATGTCCATTGCGACAGCCTCGTGGGAGCCGTACCCCTCGAGAAGGGAGAGTACGTACGCCTCGTTCGAGGGGTCCTCATCCATGGGTTCCGCACCCGCCGGATTCGAGGGAGCCCCCGAGGGTCCGCCGTCGCTCGAGGGGTAGGGCTCGATGGTTACCGAGGGGCGCGCGATGTCGCGCGCGAAAACGTTCGGGGGAACGGTGATCCGCCCGGACGCTATCTTTGCCAGCTCGTCTGCTTCCTCGTTGTACCGGCGGGGTACATGATTAAGCTCGATGCCGTAAAATTTGTCCTCGAGGGCTCGCACGGCTTTACAGTAGGCCTCCATCTTGTCGTCGTGGCAGCTCGCGTTCTTCATGACTTGGTCGATCACGAGCTGCGAATCCCCTCGCACGTCGAGGCGCTTGATGCCCAACTCAATGGCGATTTTAAGGCCACAGAGAAGGGCCTCGTATTCCGCCATATTGTTAGACGCGGGGAAGTGGAGACGCACTGCGTAGCGCATGTGCTCCCCGAGGGGTGACACGAAGAGCAGGCCCGCGCCCGCTCTCGTCTTCATCACCGAGCCGTCGAAGAACGCAGTCCGGCACTCGCTTGAATCCGAGGGGGCGGCGGCCTGCGTGTCCGTCCATTCGGCCGACGAAGTCGGCTAGGATTTGCGATTTGATGGCCTTGCGCGGGGCGTAGGCGAGCGTCTCGCCCATCAACTCCACGGACCACTTGGCAACTCGCCGCCGCGTCGGGGTTGCGAATGATCTCTCCTAGCGGGAAGGAAGAGACCACCGTAACTGGGTGGGCCTCGAAGTAGTGGCGGAGCTTGCGCCGCGCGAGGACTACCGCATACAACAGCTTCTGGACCTGGGGGTAGCGCGTCTTCGTGTCCGATAGGACTTCGCTGATGTAGTAGACCGGCCTCTGCACGGGCAAGGCGTGTCCTTCCTCCGTGCGCTCCACAACGATCACGGCGCTGACCACCTGGGTGGTTGCGGCCACGTAGAGTTGGAGGGGCTCGCCGTCTCGTGGCGGCGTAAGGATTGGGGCGTGCGTCGAGAGTGCCTTCGCTTGTCGAGCGCTTCCCGGGCCTCGGCGGTCCAAAAGAAGCGCTCGTGCTTCTTGAGCGGCCGGTAGAGGGGCGAGGCCCTTCTCACCGAGCCTCGAGACGAAGCGGCTCGGGGCGGCAAGGCACCCCAACACCTTCGCACCCCTTTGAGGTCCCGAATTGGACCCATTCGCTCGAGGGCCGCGACCTTTTCGGGGTTGGCCTCGATTCCCCGCCGGGAGACGATGTATCCTAGGAGCATGCCCCGCGGCACTCCAAAGACACATTTTTCGGGGTTGAGCTTGACCCCCGTTGGCCCGCGAGCGGTCCGAATGCGACGCCAAGATCGGCCGACCGGGTCGTCCGCCTTCTGGTTTTGACGACGATGTCGTCTACGTAAGCCTCGACCGTCCGCCCGATATGGTCCCCAAAAACGTCTTGCATGCGCCGCCGATATGTTGCGCCCGCGTTTCGAGGCCAAAAGGCATCGTGACGTAACGAACGTCCCGAACGGTGTGATGAACGAAGTCGCGAGCCGGTCGGACTCCTTCATTTTTATTTGATGATATCCCGAATAGGCATCAAGGAAACAGAGTAGTTCACACCCGGCAGTGGAATCAACGATCTGATCTATGCGCGGCAAAGGAAAAGGGACTTTTGGACATGCTTTATTGAGGCCGGTGTAGTCAATACACATCCTCCACTTCCCATTTTTCTTTTTTACAAGCACAGGATTAGCTAACCATGTCGGGTGGAACACTTCCTTGATGAATCCGGCCTCGAGGAGCTTCCGCGGCTCCACTCCGATCGCCCGTCGCCGTTCCTCGTCGAAGCGGCGCGGCCCGCTGCCGAACAGCCGCGAGCGTTAGGCGAGATATCAAGGGAGTGCTCGGCGACCTCCCTCGGGATGCCCGGCATGTCCGAGGGGCTCCACGCGAAAACGTCGGCGTTGGCGCGGAGGAAGTTGACGAGCACCGCTTCCTATTTAGGATCGAGGGTCGTGCCGACCCTCAATGCTTTGCCCTCGGGGGCGATGGGTCGAGAGGGACCCCTTTGGTTTGCTCGGCGGCCTCGAACGTGCCGACGTGCTTGGTGGTGGAGCCGAGGTCGTCATTGACCATCTTCTCCGGTGTGTTTACCGGTGCTTCATCCGGCGCTAGCGCCTCCGCATGTTCCACGCACTCGACATCGCGAGTCGAATGCATGCTCGATCGACGACCCGACGGTGATGACGCCGTTTGGACCCGGCATCTTCATCTTCGAGTACGTGTAGTTGGGAACCGCCATGAACTTGGCATAGCATGGTCGCCCAAGGATGGCATGGTAGGCCCCTTTGAATCCCACCACCTCGAAGGTGAGGGTTTCCTTGCGGAAATTCTTGGGGGTCCCGAACCGGACGGGCGGATCGATCCGCCCGAGGGGTTGAACACGCTTTCCGGCGCGATGCCGTGAAACGGCTTCGTCTTCGGGCCGCAGCTGGTCCAGCCCAATCCCCCATCGGCGCAATGTATGCGCGAAGAGGATATTGAGGCTACGCCTCCGTCCATCGGAACCTTCGAAAACCGGGCGTTCCCAATGATGGGATCGACCACCGAGGGGTACTTGGCCCGGTTCGGGATGCGGTTTGGGTGATCATCCCGGCTAAAGGTGATGGCATCCTTCGACCGCTTGAGAAAGGCCGGGGCGCCCTCTCTCGCGGCGAGGACTTCGTGCCGCTCCTTCTTGCGGCTGCCGGGTTGACATGTCGACGGTAGGTCCCCCAAAAATGAGGAACACATTTTCAACGGCGGGGAAGCCACTGCGTCGCCGTCGCCCCCATCCTTCTTGGCCTCTCGTCTCCTTCGCGGCGGCACGGCCATAGAACTTCTTGAGCATGTCGCACTTTGCTCAAGAGTGTGATTCACGGGGGTCTTGTGGTAGGGGCATGGCTTCTTCATCATGTCGTCAAACACCCCCGGGCCTCGAGGAGCCGGTCGAGGGCCCCGTCGGGCCGGGTCAACGAGCGAGGGCCTCGGCGTTGCCGCCGTTGCGCCCCTGCTCGCGCGCCTCGCGGCGCGGCTTCTTCCCCTTCTTGCCCCGCTTGTCATTGCGGCGCGGCTCCTTGGACCCGCTGCCCTCCGCGGGCGTGTCCTCAGAGCGCTTGCCCTTCTTGCCATCGAAGATTGCCCCCACGGCTTCCTCTCCCGGAGGCGAAGGCGGTGGCAATGTCGAACAGTTCGTTCGAGTCCGTGGGCGGGCTGCGTCCCAGCTCGCGCACAAGGTCCCGGCACGTGGTGCCCTCGAGGAACGCGTGCACGATCTCTCGACCGTGCCACGCCGGGGAGCTCGTGCGCGCTTGGAGAAGCGCCGTATGAAGTCCCGCGGCGACTCGCCCGGCTTCGCGTGCGGGGAGCGCGGATCCCAGGAGTTCCCGGGGCGCACGTATGTGCCCTGGAAGTTGCCCACGAAAGTGTGGACTAGATCGTCCCAGTTGTGGATGCGGGCTGGCGGGCAAGTGCTCAAGCCATGTCCGGGCCGCATCGCCCAGATGCAGGGGCAAGTTGCGGATGATCACTTCGTCGTTGGAGGCCCCGCCCAGCTGACAGGCCAGGCGGTAATCGTTGAGCCAAACACGAGGGTCCGTCTCCCCGTTGTATTTGATGATCGTCGAGGGTTGACGGAAGCGCTGGGGGAACGCCGCCGTGCGGATCTCCCGGCTGAACACACGGGTGCCCGGGGGCTCCGGCGTCGGGGAGCGATCCTCACCGCTGTCGTAGCGCCCACCCCTTCGAGGGTGGTAGCCTCTGGCCGCTCGCGCGTCCGCCTTGCTGGTGCGCCTGGCGTTGATGACGTTGCGGGCGTCGCCATCCAGCGCCCTGCGTGTGTCGAGGAGCCGTTCCTTGGCCGGCGTGCGTCCCCGGTCGGCGGGTCGACCCGCATGCACCGAGGGTTCGCCCCCCGGTGCGGATCATCACCCCGCGCGTCCCCCCCGTTGGCGGATGCGTGAGGCCGAGCTTTCGGCTTGGCCGGACGGCCGCTTGCTCAAGGAGGGTCCGCACCTCGCGGTGCATTTCTCGAGCCTCGGGGGTCGAGGGGTGCGGCATGGCGCGCGGCGGTGTTGCGGCGGCGATGAGCTTTTGGCTCGCCCGCGGCGGAGTATCCGCGTTGTCGGCGTTGGGGACGGGGTTGAGGCGGTCTCGGACTTGTCGGCCTAGCTCCCGCGCGCGTTCGCCACGCGCGGAGGCCTCTCCTCGCCATCGAGGCGCGGAGTAGCCGCACGGTCCGTACTCCTCTGCCGGCTTGGCCTCGAGCTCGCGAGCTTGGGCCGCCGCGCATCGACGTCGGCCCCGGCGGGAGCGCTCGGTCCCGCGGCCGGGCGCGTGGCAACCCCCCGGGGCCGGCGTGACTTCCCCATCTCCGGCGCCCGCCGCACCGGCGGCGTTGGCCGGGTCGTTGGTGATGACGGCGCGGCATTCCCGCGTGGGGTCGTAGCTCCCGATCTTTGGAGTCGTCGGAGCGGCCCGAACCGCAGTCCGTGGCGTCGAGGAAGCGCCCGAACGCGGCCGGGTCCCGCACACCGGAGAAGTCCCACTCCGCGTACCCATGACGGTTGGCGGGCGGCATCGTGTCGACGGAGCCCGGGGATGACTCGTCCGTTCTTTGAAGTGCGGGATCCCCGGCGACGAAGACGTGCCGACCGGGCGGCACCTCGCGCATTGTCGTGTTGACGTTGGCGTTGTAGGCCGTAGTGGCGCCACGCGGCCCGATGGGGATGCGTGGTCCGAGACCGCACGCGGTCCCGCCGGGGCGGTGGCGGCCGTCGTGACGGTGGGTGCCTTGCGTTGGGCGGCGGCGCGCTCGGCCCGCCGCCGCCGCGGACCGCGCCCGACGCGAGCGCGGCCCGGAGCGGCGACGGCGTCGCGGCGTCGACGGTCCCGCGGCATCCGTGCCTCGCCGGCGCTGCGCGGTGTCGTGCGTGCGGCGGAGACCAGAGCGGACCTGGCCTCCCGCTGCGCGCGTAGCTCCTCACGGTTGGTGAGGCGCATGAGATAGCCATTCCCCGTGGCCTGGAAGTTCAAGTCCCCGAAGCGGATCTCGAGCCCGGCCGGAAGGGGGTCTGAGCTACCCATGTTGTAGCGGGTGCTACGGTACTCAGTGCGAATCACCATGGAGGGAGTTAGCGAAATGACCTTAGGCGCTCGTGTGCCCCACGGTGGGCGCCAACTGTCGGTGCGGAATATGGTCCCGACACTAACCGATAGATAACGCCTAGGTCTATCCCTCAATGGTCGATGCTAAGCAACAAATGACACAAGGATTTATCCCGGTTCCGGCCGAGGGGGCCGTACGTCCAGCAGTGGTGTGCTCGTGGCACTATATTGCTCAGCACCGGGGGTGCTTGTAGTGGGGCAAATACAAGCAAGGCGGGAGAGGAAGCGTGGCTCCCAAGTCCCTGGTGAGTAGCTGAAGATGTTGTGGGAGAATAAGAGAGTGAGTGCACAATGCGCTGTGTTCCTCTTGCTCCGTCCCCCCGCGGCTGGGGGCTCGCCTTCCCTTTTATAGGCCAAGGGAGCGGCGAGTTACATGCACGCCGCGCTACCTAGCTACGTGTGGGAGCACGTCGTGCTACGGTGTAGAGCGGGCGACCGTCCGGTCGATCTTCGCCGCGATCCAGCCATGATGGCCTACCTTGTACCCGAACAGTGGCGGTTCGAGGGTAGGAGGCGGCAGATGGCGATGGTGTCCCCTAATAGGCTTCGAGGGGGTGCGATGATGGCCCGTACGGGGGCACGGGAGCGGGCGAACGGCGTTCCTTCCCAATGAGCTCGCGGTGGTGGAGTGGTTGCCTGCCAGTGTTCGGGCGTGCGCTCGCGGAGTCGGGCGTGTGCCCGCGCGCGTGGGTACGGCGGCCGCGCCGTTACGGTGGCCGGGATGGCCACCCACCGGCCTAGCGTCCCTCACCCAACTGCGGGGTCACGGGGAAAGTAGAGTCGAGGGTGCGCCCGGCCCCCTTTCGAGGGTCGAGCGCGTTAGCCGTACGGTGGCGTGCGCGCGGTGTCATGGGACCGACGCCGGCCGTGCCGCACGGTCCATCCCACGGTGGCGGGGATGGGCTCCTCCTCGGGGAGTTGGTGCGGCGGCACGGGCGTGAGCCCCGGCGCATGATGGCGCCGTCTGCGGCGTCGGGGCGTTAAATGCCCAAGTACGGGGCCGGCGCACGCGTGCGGGCGCCCGTGAACGTGGCGGGCCCCGGCCCGAGGGTGGAGCGAACCCTCGAGCGAGGCGAGCCCCCCGCTCGAGGGGGAGCGAGCCCTCGAGCGGGCGGGACCGCTCGAGGGAAGGGTCGCCCCTCGAACGGGGCGGAACCCGTTCGAGGAGGGGGGTTGTCCCTCGAGCGGGGGCGGAGCCCGTTCGAGGAGGAGCGTACCCTCGGGCGAGGCGGAGCACCGCTCGAGGGGTCTCATAGGCGAGCTGTCTTGGTGGGCCTCCGAAGTCTCGCTTTGCATGGGCCTCGTCCCGCATGGTTAGTTCTCTCGCATGGTTAGGCTTAGCTCATGTTGATGCGGGAATTTAGGTAGGGGTTCCCCCATTGTTTGAGGGGACCCCTAGGGCGGTCCCCCGACAAGCTATACATACCATATATTGTGTAGAGGACTCCTAGACGTACACGACTAGTACTCTCTCCCTAAACTGACCTGTAAGCCTGCCTCCCGGACTATATAAGGCGAGGCAGGGACCCTTCTCTCTCATTATGCATCATCTTGTAATCACATCCAATCAATCCAGAGCTACGCAGCATACAGGACGTAGGGTATTACGCACCTCGCGGCCCGAACCTGTCTAAATTGTGTGCCACGTGTCTCTTCCTTCGAGTTACCGATCTCGGCGAGGCCACATTCATCTACCTCAAGTACTCCCCTTGATAGGTTCCCGGTCTAAAACACTGACACTATCCCCATAGTCCTTAGGCTCGGGTGACACCTCCTTGTAGTCCTTCCGCTTCATGCCTCGGATGTGCGCCGACCTTCGAATGGGAGTTCGGACCTTCTCCTCTTCGATGGGGTTGTGAGATGTAATAGCTCCGGTCGGGACACGCCCTCCGCAACGGATGCGGGCAGTCCTCTTGATCTCGACGGGTAGCTTGAGCTCGCATCGCTTCACCTCCTCCATCGATGGCTCCTTAGCGCCTTGCTTCAACTCTAAGCTCCTCGAGGACGCCATGGCTGCTGTGTGGGTGCAAAAGTATGCTTGATGGGATGGATTCCCGAGCTCCTAATTCGGCCAAATAAATAGTCTGAAGAAAATTTTCTGACTGAAGAAGGAAGTCGAAAAGGAGCAAATCGGGGAAAAACCGGGGCGAAACGCTGGGCTGATCGGACTGGGCCGGCCGGCCCACCCTGTTCCGGGGGCCGGGCCGGTCCAGTTTCCCGTGTACCGCCCTTTTTTCGCTTTCTCGGCCCATGGGAAAACATTGGCCCAGTAAATCTTCGCGGGAAACTCCAGAAAATTAAAGGAAAAACTATTTACAAAAATCCATGCCTTGTTTTTCGTCCTAGGCCGGACGTTCCGGCTCTTCTTCCATGGTGAAGACATCAATGTGGTGAAGGGGCACAACGTTGGGTTCATACTAAACCTTAAGCCGTTGACCATTCACCATAAATTGATCACCTTTCACATCCATAATGGTTACCGCTCCATTGGAGAGCACCGGATGCACAACATAAGGTTCGTCCCACTTGCTTTGCAATTTCCCCTTTCTGAAGGTTTTAAACCTCGAATTGTAGAGCAGGACCTTATCTCCTTCTTTAAACTCTTTTTTCTTTAACCTTTTATCATACCACCTTTTAATTCTCTCTTTGTATATGCTTGCATTTTCATATGCTTTCAACCTCATCTCCTCCGGCTCGCTTATTTGAATTCTTCGTTTCACCATCGCGGCATCAAGATCAAGGTTCATCTCTTTAATCGCCCAATAGGCTTTATGTTCCAACTCAACCGGAAGGTGGCAAGCTTTTCCATAGACGAATTGATAAGGGGTCATACCTATCGGTGTCTTGAACGTCGTTCGATAAGCCCACAAAGCTCCGTCTAATTTCTTAGACCAATCCTTGCCTCCCTTCTCTATGGTTTTGTTGAGGATGTTTTTTAATTGCCTATTCGATGTTTCCGCTTGTCCGTTGGTTTGCGGGTGATAGGCCGCAGAGACCCTATGTTCAATTCCCAACTTGGACAAGCACTTTTTGAAATTCTTCCCGGTGAAGTGAGTCCCTCCATCGCTTATCAAGATTCTCGGTGTACCAAAACGAGGAAAAATCACATTCTTGATCATAGTAATGGACTCCTCCGTGGAAGCTTTACGACATGGCATGGCCTCTACTGTCGGGCATACACCTCGGGTACTCATGCAAGGAAGGAAGAAGACGGACTCCTACTAGAATTCCCCTGTAATTCTACTCGGACTCGTTCCGTGTAATCCTACTAGGACTCCTGCCTTGTAACTGACTAGGAACCTTCCCCCTGGACTATACAAAGGAGGGTTGGGTACCTATCCAAACATCCACAATCCCTCCGGGGAAACACACCCAAGCGCAAGGCGCAATACTACTCCAAACAGGACGTAGGGTAGCTACTCTGGCTACCCGAACCTGTATAAATCTTGAGTCTTGTGTCCTTGCACGTACCTTCGGGTTCCAGAGCATGGCGATCCCCACCTTCTACCTTGCTGCGGGTACCTCCTATGGAGGTCGAGAGGTTTAAACACCGACAGCTACCCACTTGGATACATAATCAACCATGACTAGAATATACTCATATCCGTGTGAGTTTTTGAAAGGCCCCATGAAGTCTATACCCCACACATCGAATAAATCGATTTATAGATTGTATTTCAAAGGCATAGAATTTCTTTAAGAGATGTTCCCGGTTCTTTGGCATTCGGGGCATGATGCAACATATCTTTTAGTATCTTCATGCATCTCCGGCCAATAGAATCTGCTAGACCACACTTTTGCTTGGGTCCTAAAATGGCTATAGTGTACACCGTACTCCGCCGAATGGCACTTTCTCAAGATTTCTAGCATCTCTTCTCTTGGCGCACATCTTCTCATGACTCCATCATTGCCAAGTTTGAAGAGGTAAGGTGCATCCCAAAAGTACTTCTTACTTTTGGAGATTATCTTCTTTTGAGAGTTTTTATCGAGATGATCGAGAGGCATCTTCCGAATCGCTCGAATGATATCAATCATCCAAGTGTCTTTATCGAGCACTCGATAGAGGTGGTCATCTCTCATCTTATCTTCTATGGGCTCTTTATCATCTTGTCCACGATTCATCCTAGACAAACGATCGGCCACAACATTCTCCACCCCCTTCTTATCACGAATTTCAACATCAAATTCTTGGAGAAGAAGGATCCAATAGATCAAACGTGGTTTAGCATCCTTCTTAGCCAAGAGATACTTGATGGCTGCGTGATCGGTGTAAACAATGACCTTCCAGTTCACAACGTAAGATCTAAATTTTTCGAATGCGAATACCACCGCTAGCAACTCCTTTTTCGTAGTGGCATAGTTTAATTGTGCCCCATTAAGAGTTTTGCTAGCGTAGTAAATGGCGTGAACTCGGCCTTCCTTTCTTTGACCCAAAACCGCGCCTACGGTGTAGTCACTTGCGTCACACATGATCTCGAAAGGCTGGCTCCAATCCGGTGGTTGAATAATGGGAGCACTCACCAAGGCACTTTTCAAGGTCCGGAATGCCGCTAGGCACTTCTCATCAAAGTCGAAAGCCACATCCTTTTGAAGGAGATGCGTTAAAGGCTTAGTGATCTTTGAGAAAAACTTAATAAATCTTCTATAAAATCTAGCATGACCTAGAAAGCTCCTCAAGGACTTAACATCCGTCGAAGGTGGGAGTTGCTCAACCGTCTCTACCTTAGCCTTGTCCACTTCAATGCCTCTCTCGGATATAACATGTCCGAGCACTATGCCTTGCTTAACCATGAAGTGGCATTTTTGCCAATTCAACACCAAGTCTACCTACGAGCACCTCATGAGGACCTTATCCAAGTTTGCCAAGCAATCCATGAACGTCTTACCATAAACGGAAAAATCATCCATGAACACCTCGACAATTTCTTCAATGAATTCCGAGAATACGGCCATCATGCAACGTTGAAAAGAGGCCGAAGCGTTGCATAGACCGAAGGGCATCCTTCTATATGCAAATGTTCCATAAGGGCATGTAAACTTTGTTTTGTGTTGATCGTCCGTGTGAATGGGAATTTGCATGAACCCCGAGTACCCATCGAGAAAGCAAAAATAAGCGTGGTTTGCTAATCTCTCGAGCATCTCGTTGATGAACGATAGGGGGGAGTGATTTTTTTTCATCGCTTTGTTAAGCTTACGATAATCGATATACATCTGCCACCTGGTCACGGTTCTTTGCGGTATCAATTCGTTTTTCTCATTCTTCACCACGGTTAAACCTCCTTTCTTTGGTACACAATGTACCGGGCTCACCCATTCGCTATGCGGAACCGGGTAGATGATTCTGGCATCAAGTAACTTGATGACCTCTTTCTTTACTACCTCTCGCATGGCATGAGTTAGCCTCCTTTGGTGGTCCACTACGGGCTTACATTGGTCTTCCATTGGTATACGATGAGTGCAAAAGGCTGGGCTAAGGCCTTTGAGATCATTAATCGAATATCCAATCACCTTCCTATGTTTTTTCAATAAAATCAGCAACTTCTCATTTTCTTCGGGACTCAACTCGTCGCTCACAATGACTGGATAAGTCTTGTCTGGGCCCAAAAATTCGTACTTTAATCCTTTGGGCAAAGGTTTAAGGTCTACCTCGGGCACTTGTGGCTCCTCGGGTTTAATCTCTCCTATGTCCTCGAATCTTTCTTCCTCCACACTTCCATCTTGTGGTTCTAAGCCTTTTGTTGCTTCTTCTAACTCTTTGTCTTATTGATCATTAACTTGATTTTCTATCGCTCTTTGCAGCAGGTCTCTAAGGGTTTCAACAAAACAAAGACTATCTATCTTCGGGAGGAAAGGGTGTAGGGTGTTTAGAAACGCGAAGAAAGTTATATGTGTACTTTTTTCCATTAAGGATCATTGTTACTTTGCCCTTTCCGGCATCCAACACGGCATCAACCAACTTAAGAAAGGGCATACCTAGGATTATGTGATCATGATTAGTATGTAAGCATCAATTACAAAGAAATTAGTTGGTATACATTTTCCAGAGATTTTTACATTCATGTTGCAAGCAATACCTAAAGGTCTAATAGTTCTACCATCTCCCATAATTAATTTCGTTGATGTTGGAGCTAAGTCTAGGTTGTGGTCTTGAACTTTATTGTAAATTTTAGAAGATAGGACACTTCCTTGGGCTCCGATGTCGCATAAAGCTTTGCATTGAACTCCGTTGATCTCGCAACTCAAGTGTGGTGTCGTCTTCTCTTCTTCTTCGGATCCTATCGCGTAAACTTCGGCGAGGCGAGCATATGGTGATGCTTCGGGCTTGATCCCCATGATTCTTTTCACCTCGGCTATGTGTTCCGGTTCCACTTCGTCATCTCCAAAGAGCTTTCGAAAGATCTCACCGGTGATTTCAAGGTCGTATGAGTCTTCCGCTTTCTTTTCCGGTGGGAAATCCACTTCCAATGCTCTTGTCATCCCCTTTTGATTAGGGAACGGTCTTCTCCTATCAAATACTTCTCCGTAATCGATTGGAACCCAATCCATCAGTTCGAACTCCCTTAGTGGCTTCGCGCTTGACATGCTTCTCTTGTTTGTTTCATTTCGTGCGGCGAAGTCAATGCTCGGGGTAGTTCTTGACTTGATGTGTTCTTCTTCAAGCTTTTCCGGGATTGGCTCCTCTTTTGTGACTTCCGGGGTTGCCTCTTTAGAAAATTCAGCTCACTTCTTCATTCTTGAATTATATTCCGGCTCTTCCGCAAGTCTTGTTTCCCAATCCCTTCGCATGCAGCCGCTTTACTAATTTTTTGTAGAAGTTGGGCGGCTTCCATGAGTGTTTTCTCCATGAGATCCCCACCTGCACACATATGGATGTGTTGCATGCAACTAGGGGTTAGGGAAAAGAAAAATGTATGCAAGAGTACGTCACCGGAGAAGTCGAGTCTTGGTCCTTGTTCGATCAACTCATTAAACCTATTCCAAGCTTGGTCTATCTCTTCCTCTTCTCCTTGCATGAAAGTGATCACTTGCCTCCTTAGATGTTGAACCTTGCTAATTGGAAACAACTTCTCGCAAAACTTCTTTGTCAACTTGTTCCAATTGCCTTCAACTTCAAAGGACGCAAACGAGTACCATGTCTTTGCTTCACCGGCAAGTGAGTAGGGAAAGAGATTCCATTTGAACCATTCATCGAGAACTCCTTCTTGACGCACCGTGTTGCAGAGCGTCGTGAATTGCCTAATGTGTCTATATGGATTCTCTGAAACCATCACTTCAAACGGGTTTGCCGCCACCATCTCGATGATTTTGGATTTAATCTCATACTTGGTCTCTTCGAGCTTCGAATCCGACTCTTGTACTTTTATGTCTTCACATCGAGGGCTAGCGTAATCCCTTAGTGATTTCTCTGGTTCTTCCACGGGTTGATTGATGAATGCCATCTAGTCAACAAGATAAAAACAAAAACAAAAACAAACAAAGTGGTTTTCTAGATAATATGTGTTAGATATAGCAAATAAAAGATAAACTAAATATAAAACTAAGTTAGATGCAAACCAAATGATGTAAACTAGCTTGCTCCCCGGCAACGGCGCTAGAAAAAGGGGCTTGTTGACGGATAAAAGACGTATCCCTCTACGATTCACAAGCGTACGGACCTACACCTTTTTCACCACGGGATGCCCAAGGTTCTTGTCAATCCGCGGAGCAAGGGGATTACAAGCGTTTGATCTACCTCTACTCACTAGCTACTCAAACCCTAACTATGATTAAACTAGAAAACAACTAAACTACACTAGAGAGAATGATTAAGCAATCAAGATAAAAGACACTCGCCCATGGGTCTACGATACTAGAGCATGCAATCGCTTTAAACAAGAAATCCAATCTAATCTATCGGGGGTTGTGACCATGGTTTCGCCCTTTCCCTCCTCTCATACTGTCACTACGCGAAGGTATTCGTGACTAGACCTATGATGGACACGGCGTACTGAATGGATCCAAGGAAGCATTGGAGCTCTATTCCCTTTACGGCATGGTAGCTAACCTTAAGCATTAAAGTATATTCAACACAAGATGATAGATAGATAATCCAACAAAGTATGATTACATCTCAAGATCGATTACAACCCATGGACGAATAAGGAGATTACCCCATCAAGGTGCTAGGCATAGCACCGTTGATCATGGTCACCCTTCCGACGGTGTCATCCTTCTTCTCCACTTGTGGGTGCTTCCTTCGAGGTGGTTGATCCCCCTCTGGAGATCTCCCCCTCTCTCTCTAGCTTGTGGATGGCCTCCTGGTGCGAATGGATCTCTCCTCTGCGAATGGCGGCACCTCCAGGGTTTTAGGGTTGAAGATCCTTCGGGTGCAAGGAAAGGGGGGCCGAACCGACGCTGGACGTGAGCTGGGCTGGCCGGCCTGGGCCGACCGGCCTAGGCCCATTTCGTCCCGGTTCGGCCGCCCCTTCGCTCCCGTGGGTCCTCAGGTGATTATGCACTTTGCCCCTTCCACTTGCATGATTTTTACGATGTCATCCTCGCGTCCAAGATGGAGGTTCTCCGTGCATGAAGTTCAGTCTTTTACACTTCAATCCCCGGGGGTGTTCCTACGTAGCACTTCGGTTCTTGCCACCATTGGAAGTGATTTCATCAAGCTCATGAACACGAACAAGACTCCGTAAATGCTCATTTGAACTTGTTGTGAATCCGTCCTTTATGTCCATGTTTTCCTACATAAACACAACACTTCCAAATGCATGCACATAGATGAACTTGGTATATGATTAGTGTGCCTAGTGGCGGGTTAGTTCCATAAACAAATCCAAACCAAAGTGTAATGAACATGTTTGGTGTACCAAAATACACCGTCAACACAGTCGAACTCGGCGCCCTTAACATCGACTTCAAGCCACGAACAGCCATCAAGTCGCAAGCACTAGTCGACTTCATGGCAGAATGGCGGGAGAAACAGCTACCAACTCCAACCGAGCGGCCAGAGCATTGGGTGATGTACTTCGACGGTTCGCTCGAGCTCAAAGCCACGGGTGCAGGGGTACTCCTGATTTCTCCAAAGGGCGAACAACTCGAGTACGTCCTGCAGATCTTCTGGAAGGTCTCAAACAAAGAAGCTGAGTACCAAGCCCTGCTACACGGGCTCCGCCTCGCAGCTTCTCTGGACATCAAGCGACTGCTAGTCTACGGTGACTCTGCAGTAGTCATTAACTAAGTCAACAAGTCTTGGGACTGCAACAAGGAGAACATGGACGCCTACTGCCTAGAGGTCCGCAAGCTCGAGAACAAATTCTACGGTCTCGAGTTCCATCACGTCGTCTGCGACAACAACGTTGAAGTGGACGTCCTGTCAAGCTTGGTTCTACTCGCGCTCAAGTACCAGCGGGTGTCTTCGTCCACGAGCTTCACACGCCATCCATCCCGAAGCCAGCGCCCGTGACCACTAACCCAGCACCTCTGCCTGCTGGCTAGGAGGTCATGATGATAGACGTGGACTGGCGACAACCCTTCATCGACTACATTCGCGAGCAGAAGGTTCCCATGGACAAAAACTTGGCCGAGCAGCTCATCCGCCGGGCCAAGTCCTACATCCTAGTCGAGGACAAGCTCTACAGGCGGGGCGCCACTTCCGGAGTACTCATGAAGTGCGTTCCCCGAGAAGAAGGCAAGGATATCTTGGAGGAGATCCATAAAGGCGTCTGCGGCAACCATGCGTCTTCACGTACGCTGGTCAGCAAGTCTTTCCGACGAGCTTTCTACTAGCCCACAGCCGTGGGCGATGCTGAGGAACTCGTCAAAAGGTGCCAAGGGTGCCAATACTTCGCCAAACAACAGCACGTTCCGGCCTACAAGCAGTCACCATACCACCAACCTGGCCTTTCGCCTGCTGGGGGCTCGACATGATTGGGCCTCTTCCGACTGCGCCAGGAGGATTCAATAGAGTTTTGGTGGCCATCGACAAGTTCACCAAGTGGATCGAAGTCAAGCCAGTCACCTGCCCCAAGGCCAACAGTGTACTCAACTTCTTGGATGAACTTGTGCACCGCTACGGACTACCCCATCGCATCATCACAGACCTGGGCTCCAACTTTAACAATCACCTGTTCTAGGAGTACTGCAAGAACAGTGGGATCGACGTCCAGTACGTCTCAGTCGCCCATCCACTGGTCAACGGACAAGTCCGGCGCGCCAATGGGATGGTACTCGACACTCTCAAGAAGTGACTGCACGATGCTGCTAACACAAAAGAAGGCAAGTGGATCAAGGAACTGCCCAATGCACTCTGGGGCTGCATACTCAACCCACTAAGCTGACGGGACAGTCACCCTGTTTCCTAGTCTACGGCTCCGAAGCTATTCTACCTGCCGACGTCATGTGGGAGTCACTGGCAGTAGAACAATACGACAAAGGCATATCTAAAGACAGCAGACGAGTTGACATCGACGGACTCGAAGAAGCTCGTTGTGCTGCCCTCGTCCAATCAGCAAGGTTCCTCGAGGGTATCCGACGCTACCAAGATCGCAACGTCAAGGAACGCTCCGTCAATGTTGGTGATCTATTCCTCCGCCGCATCCAGAACACAGACGGACTACACAAGCTCAGCTCGCCATGGGAAGGTCCCTTCACAGTGGCAAAGGTGACCGGACCAGGCTCGTATCGCCTCCAGACGCTTGAAGGCGACGACATCAGCAACTCGTGGAATGTCGACCAGCTTTGTCGATTCTACGCATAGTCTTTCGACTACTCTGGGGGCTCAAGTCTACACGACTACTCCCGGGCCCTTCACTGTAAGCGGCCTTCGGGTACAGGCACTAGTCTCCGGACTACTCTATTCCAAGATCCAGCGCTAACGGCTACTAACGGATCTCGGGCTGCTCAGGGCGTCAAGGACTCTAGCAGCGGTCTATCAAGAGACCATTTACTTTTAGATCCAGTCTATACGGCTACTAACGGACCTACAGCTGTAAGTGGCCACGCGCCCTAGCACTACTCTAGCCACAGGCGGCCTCCGGGTCCTGGCGACTACACTTGTAAACGGCCCTGGCCATCCAGGTGTACCCTTTCAGTAATAAAGTTTGATTCTTGATCAACTCATTTACTGTGTCCCCTCCACAGGTCTACTGTCGAGTACTACTACTCGTTCACATCTCCACAGATGGGCACTCCGCATATACACATCGCGACAACGAGTACTCATTCCATGGAAGTCTTTTCATTAAAACTTCAACAAGTTCATTACAACCTTGTTTACATTACAACTACTGCCAATAGCTAACCCTACAGGACAACTACTGAAGGTTCAGCTCCTCTGCAACTTGTTCGGCGATTGGCGCCATCTGCTCCAGAAGCTCTCTGTACTACTCGTCTGTGCAATTGGTGGCTAGTCCACCCGCGACTACATCTACCGGAGACTTGGGGAAGTACGACTTCATGTACGCCAAGACTTGGTTCGGGATGGACTTCTCCAGATACTTGACATAAGTTGCCAGGCGTCCGGGGGCTTCCTTCAGATGGTCAACCAAAGGAGCTATCTTTGGCCCACTCGGGTGTGGCACCATGAGGACCATGTGTGGTTCTAGGACCGGTGGATGGTCGCTTCCTTGTGTGATAAGTGATTGACAACGTTGTGTGGACTGATTCTTGGCTAAGTATTGCAGGTGCAGGTTGCGGCTTGACTGGTGTTGGTGCAGGTGAAGAACAAGCGCGAAAGGTTGTTGCCGGTGAGGCCTCCAGGTGTGGAGAACACAAGTAGGCTTCGTTCGAGGGACCTGGTGGCCAGCGGGGTCAAGTGCGGGCCGCATGGTGGCACGAACAGCAAGATGAAGTCATGAACGGTTTCTTGGTTGAGCCACAAAACCAAGGTCGAGCCGAGACTACGTGGGAGCCGAGTCATGAGTGGCGATTGGCGGAGGCCACACCGAGTTCGCGGGGTTTCCGGTGGTTCACCAGAAAACCATTGGGTTCCTTGGTTGATCCACAAAGCCAAGACCGAAGAAACGAAGACGGAGCTGCAGCAGCGCCAGACCGGTCTGACCGGTGGGTACTGGTCTGACCGGTGAGGAGCACCGGTCTGACCGGTGTGCGACGACGCAGTCCGGAATCTTCGAAGTGGAGGACACGCATCGGGATCGCAAGGCTTGCGTCGAGGCTAAGCAGGTTGCAGTCGCCGGGCATCCGTCCGATGGAGAAAGCTTCAAGTCTTCCAAAACCGCCCTTGAGGGGCTTGTATCCGTAGTTGTTAGAGAAGGGTATTTTAGACTTTCGGTTGCCTCCATATAACCCAAGAGGTGAGAGGATGGCAGCCAAGCCTTGGAACCCTAGTTCATTTGCTTTCCTATTTTCCCTTCCTATTTTCTTAGGATTTCCATAGGACTAACTTGAGAGCTTCATGGTGAGGTCTTGTGAGAGGGTTGGATGATCGGGCGGCAAGCTAGACCTTGTATGAACCTTTGTGACATGTATAGATGATTCGGCGTGGTTCCCCAAGGCCTTGTTGTGTTGTTCCCGGTTGTTCTTGGTGGTGATTTTCGGAGCCCTTTTTTGGTGTTTTTCTTGGGTTGTTTTCGGGACCTTTCTCTTGGGGATTTGATGGGGGAAATTTGGGGAAATTTGTGGGAACCCTTCGTGGTTCTTTGGGCTGTGATTCCCCTCCCAAATCCGTGAGTAAAGGGGCTCGATTTTGGGGTTTTCCGAGTTGTAGGGTTAGAGGTGTTCTTGGCGGGATTTCTTCGATTCCTCCTTTTTGGACAAGTTTTGGTGGGATTAAACTTGGCTATGGACTCCTCATGAGGTGTTCCTATTATCCCCCAAAGTCTTGTTCAAGTCCGTGGAGCGATTCGGGAGATCGAGTTTTGGATTTGGGGGAGTTGACCCGCGGGTGCTGTTCATCCCGAGCTGCCCAGGATACACCGGTCTGACCGGTGCTCTTCACCGGTCTAACCGGTGCAACCCTCGGTGGGTTTTTGCTCAATTGAATGTCTGGGTGTGTTCGCTGTTGTCCTGTGTTGCTGTTGTTTCGAGTTTGGGTCAGTTTGGAGGTCGGTAGGCCTGTTTGGTGATTTGGGAGCTTTTAGGCTTGGACCGGTCTGACCGGTGTGTTACAGGCCTGACCGGTGTGAAGCCACTTAGTGGAAGTTGCCAACTCTCACCAGCAGGGACCGGTCTGACTGGTGGTGCTCACCGGTCTGACCGGTGTTGGTCTGTAGACTCGAGGTTTGGTGTTCTGCTGCGTTCTCGGGTCGGATGGTTGTGTGTTGGTTCCTAGGTCTAGTGGCACTTCAGTGGCTACGTGGGCTTGGCCAATTTGGGTAGCGAGTCGGAGACGTGTGTTGGAAGCTGTGTTCATCTTGTTGGAGTTTCCATCTCCTTCGAGAAGAATTTTTATCAGCTCCCATTCACTCCCCCCCTCTCTGGTTCGCCGTATCGGTCCTTCAAGTGGTATCAGAGCCGGTTCGGGTCTTTATTGACTCTAACCAGTCTAAGATCCAAGGATGGCGTACCAGGAACGGGGTTCGGGTCCTCCACACTTCGATGCCAAGAACTACCAGATGTGGAGTAAGCGGATGGGTGCGTTCCTCCGCGGAAAGGGTCAGATCCTTTGGGATGTCACGGTGGACACAGGCTGTGTCCAGCCGATGGACTTCCTCGCTCCAAGATCGAGGGACAGATTCGACACTAACAATAAGGCGGTCGACTACTTGTTTCGTGCTTTGTGTCAGCCTGAGTTCGATCGGGTGCACACCGAGCACTTGGCTTGTAGAATTTGGACGGTGCTGAAGGAGGCTCATGTTGGGAATGCCCAGGTTCAGGCATGGATATAAGCGACCTACCGGAGAGAGTACTAGAACTTCACTCATCTCCCCGGTGAGTCCATCGATGCCTTGTTTCAGATGTTCACGGTGGTTGTGAACAACATGAGGGCCAATGTGGACGTGCTCCCGTACGATGATCCTGATAGAGTGGTCAAGCTCTTACACTCTTTGGATCGTACGATTTGGGGCGGAAAGTTCGAGGCCATTGTGGAGTCAGAGAAGTATGACACTCTGACGGTGAACGAGCTGTTCTCGAAGCTCAAGTCGGCTGAGGTGGATAGGGGCATGACTGCCAAGCTCGAAAGTCCGACTGCTTCCCATAGTCATGCCCTCGTTGGTGGTTCGAAAGGAAAGGCTAACACTAACCCATCCACCAGGATGTTCTCTTTGTCCTCTTTGATGTCTATGCCAGATGAGGAGTTCGATGTGCTTGGAGAGGATGAGCTGGCGCTGCTGACGAGGAGGTTCGAGAGGCTGCACGAGAACCGGGTGAACATGAGGAGGAACACGAGGACATGCTTCCAGTGCGGCAAGCCGGTACACTTCGTCGCCGACTGCCCGGAGAAGGTCGAGAACAAGGACAGCTACAAGCACAAGTCGAGGATGGATGGCAAGCACCGGTCGAGGCGCGACCACAAGAGCAAGCACAAGAACAAGTACAAGGACGAGCGACGATCGAGGAAGAAGGAGAGACGAGGCAAGGCCCGAGCGATGGTGGGAGCAAGCGACGTCGACTCCAGTTCCGCGTACTCCACCTCGAGCTCGAGCAGCAGCGAAGACGAAGGTGATCGTCGCAAGACCAAGAAGTCGTCCAAGAACTCCGAGCGGCCGAGTTCCGGCGACAAGAAGAGCACACAAAGTGACTCGGACTCTGATTCCAACGACGAGGTGCGTGATGAACTTCCCTTCTTGCGCCAGGAGAATGAGAGGCTTGGCTATTTGCTTGATAACTGTGTTGACATGCTTAGAGAGGCCAAGAAAATGAGAAATAGGGCTGCACTCGAGGATGCTAGGACTAGAGTGGCTGAGCTAGAAACACAGGTTCTTGATAGCAAGCTTGAGATTGATTCCCTTAAGGCTAGCCCTGTTGTTTCGGATGAGGTTGATTGTGTTGATTGCTCCATTTTCCTTGCTAATCTTGCTTTGTTCAAGGAAAAGCATGCCTCCAAGTGTGAGGAACTAGATGTGCTTAGGGTTGAAGTGGTTGAGCTTAAATCTAGATCTGCTTTGCTAGGTGCTTGCTCTTCTTGCCCTGTTTTACATGCTAAGATTGATGAGATGCATGCCTACGCTAGTTCTCTTGAGGCTAAGCTGAAAGAACCCATTCCTACATCATGCTCTACCTGTGAAATGCATCCTTTGAAAAATTTGGAACTTGCACATTATGTTGATCGTTTGCAGGATGAGATTGATGAGCTGAGAAAGTTGATGGGTTGGTTGTCTGGTCATGAGCCTCAGTTGAGGATGATGATCAAGGCATTTAAGAGGCAGGATGGTGAGGGACTTGGGCAAACAAGGTTGGTGAGGGAAGTGGAGAGAATATCCCAGAGCCACCAAAAACCCACCACAAAAATGATTTCCCCCCAAAACCTAACCATCTGAGGAACCGACTAGACACAACCCCAGCTCCACCCGTGTTTCCTACACCCACAAATGATCTCCAAAAGCCTATCAAGTTTGTGAGCACTTCGGGGAAAGTGTTCTTTGGGAAGGAAAGTGAGAAGGCTAGTGAAGGGAAACCGGTGGAGGAGTTGAGTGGAGAGAAACTACGTGAGTAGCCACAGCCCAAGCCTAAGCCTAAGCTTGTGAAGTTCCATTGTGGCTATTGTGGGAGAGATGGCCATAAGGATGAGTTTTTCTTCAAAAGGAAGCGAGAGGAGAGGATGGCAAAGGAGTGGGCTAACAAGGACAAGTACCACCCTTCCAATGGTGTACTTGAGCCTCGTGTGCAGATGCCCAGGGCCAAGGCGAGTGTGAGAACAGTTCGGGCTTGGAGAGAGCAGAAGACTGTTGGAGGTGCTGTTGCCCAGGTCACACCTGTCAGACCGGTGTGGGGCACCGGTCAGACCGATGCAGGCCTGGATAGGCAGCAGTTTGGGTTTCGTTCTCGTACAGGTGTGAGGGTTGTTTCTGGAGGTCATAGTTCTGGTGGTTGGGCTGGAGAGTTTTGCAGGTGGTCAGGTTGCTAGGCATTCTCCCCCTCGAGTTCACTACGGGGATGGGAGGAGTCGTAGCTTTGAGAAGGAGAGGAGGGATGTTCCACGGGCTTTCTTTCGTGGTTTTGGTCCTCCTCCAGGCAGAGAGGATTGGTTTCCTCAGGGTGGTTACCGTGGTGGTGTTCGTGGAGGTAGCTTTGGTAGGAGAGATGGCTTGTTTTGTGCTAACCCCACTTTCGAGCAAATGGCTTGGCACTGGTTTTCCTCTTTTGGTACTAACCCCAGTGCTGAGTCGTTTGTTCACTCACATGCTCATTTTTGAATTTCAGGTGGGATACTTGAAGAACATTTGGTTGATTGACTCCGGTTGCTCGAGGCATATGACCGGAGACAGGGGGTGGTTCTCAAGTCTCGTCCCGTGGTGACAAAGAGGTACATCACCTTTGGGGACAATGGGCGTGGGCGTGTGCTTTCAGAAGGTGAGATTAAGGTGAGTGACAAGATCACTCTCAGGCGTGTTGCTCTTGTTCAATCGCTGGGGTACAATCTGCTTTCTGTGTCCCAGCTGTTGGATGAGGGTTTTGAGGTGTTGTTTCGGCCCGGTGGTTCTCGGATTTTGGACTCTCGAGGGGACCTTGTCTGTATGGTCGTTCCCGAGGGTCGGGTGTTTCATGCTGATTTTTCTCAGTCTTCGGGTGTGGAGCGTTGTTTCTTGGCTGGTTCTTCAAGTGAGTTGTGGAAGTGGCATAGGAAGTTGGGTCACTTGAGCTTTGACCTTTTGTCTCGCTTGAGTAAACTCAATTTGGTCTGAGGATTTGAAGGACCGACACGGCGAACCAGAGAGGGGGGGAGTGAATGGGAGCCGATAAAAATTCTTCTCGAAAGAGATGGAAACTCCAACAAGATGAACACGGCTTCCAACACACATCTCCGACTCACTACCCAAGTTGGTCAAGCCCACGTAGCCACTGGAGTGCCACTGGACCTAGGAGCCAACACACAACCTTCAGACCCGAGAACGCAGCGGAACACCAAACCTCGAGTCTACAGACCCACACCGGTCAGACCGGTGAGCACCACCGATCCGGACCGGTCCCTGCTGGTGAAACTGAGCAACTTTCACTAAGTGGCTCCACACCGGTCAGACCGGTGAGACACACCGGTCAGACCGATCCCAGCCTGAAAGCCCCCAAAGCACCAAACAAGACAACCGACCACCAAACTGACCCAAACTCGAAATAGCAGCAACACAAGACAACAGTGAACACACCCAGACGTTCACCCGAGTAAAAACCCACCGAGGGTTGCACTGGTCAGACCGGTCAAGAGCACCGGTCGACCGGTGTAGCTCCGGCGACTCGGGATGAACGGCACCCGCGGTCAACTCCCCCAAATCCAAACCTCGATCTCCCGAATCGCTCCACGGACTTGAACAAGACTTTGGGGATATTAGGAACACGTCATGAGGAGTCCATAGCCAAGTTTAATCCCACCAAAACTCGTCCAAAAAGGAGGAATCAAGAAAATCTCGCCAAGAGCACTTCCAACCCAAGAACTCAAGAAACCCCAAAATCGAGCACCTTTACTCATGGATTTGGGAGGGGAATCACAGCCCAAGGAACCACGAAGGGTTCCCACAAATTTTCCCCATCAAATCCCCAAGAGAAAGGTCCCGAAAACAACCCAAAGAAATCACCAAGAGAGGGCTCCGAAAATCACCACCAAGAACAACCGGGAAAAACACATCCAAACTTTGAGGAACCATGCCGAATCATCTATACATGAAACAAAGGTTCATACAAGGTCTAGCAAGCCGCCCGATCATCCATCCCTCTCAACAAGATCTCTCCATGAAGCTCTCAAGCTAGTCCTATGATAAACCTAAGGAAAATAGGAAGGAAAAAGGGAAAACAGATGAGCTAGGATTCCAAGAGTTGGCTGCCATCCTCTCACCTCTTGGGTTATATGGAGGCAACCGAAAGTCTAAAATGGCCTTTCCTAATAACTAGGGATACAAGCCCCTCAAGGGCGGATTTGGAAGTCTGCATGTCTTCACCATCGGACGGATGCCCGACGACCGCACCCTGCGTAGCCTCGACGCAAGCCATGCGATCCCGACGCGTGTCCTCCGCCTCGAAGTCTCCGGACTGCGTCATCGCACACCGGTCAGATCGGTCAGACCCACCGGTCAGACCAGTCTGGCACTGCTGCAGCTCCGTCTTCTGTTCTTCGGTCTTGGCTTTGTGGATCAACCAAGGAACCCAGTGGTTTTCTGGTGAACCACCGGAAACCCCGCGAACTCGGTGTAGCCTCCGCCAATCTCCACTCATGACTCGGCTCCCACGTAGTCCCGGCTCGACCTTGGTTTTGAGGCTCAACCAAGAAACCGTCCATGACTTCATCTTGCTTGTTCATGCCACCATGCGGCCCGCACTTGACCCCCCGCCGGCCACCGGTCCCTCGAACGAAGCCTACTTGTCTTCTCCACACCTGGAGGCCTCACCGGTGACGACCTTTCGCGCTTGTTCTTCACATGCACCAACACCAGTCAAGCCGCAACCTGCACCTGCAATACTTAACCAAGAATCAGTCCACACAACGTTGTCAATCACTCATCACTCAAGTAAGCGACCATCCACCGGTCCTCGAACCACACATGATCCTCAGGACTGCCACGGTTGAGGCTTGAGAAAGAGTTGGTTTGTGCGCCGGTGTAGGCATGCCAAGATGGTAGCCTCTTCTCACCCGCCTCTCACCGATGTGATGACTGAGCGTCCATGCGAGCTGCTCCATATGGACTTGTTGGCCCAGCTCGTGTGCGATCTGCGGGTGGGAAGTGGTATGTCCTTGTTGTGGTGGACGACTATTCTCGGTATGCGTGGGTGTTCTTTCTCGAGGATAAGGGGGAGACGTTTGGTTTTGTTCGAGATCTAGTCTTGAGGTTGAGGAACGAGAGGCACGGAGATGCCATACGAGCAATCCGTAGTGATAATGGCTCAGAATTCAGAAACTCTCGTTTTGAAACCTTTTGCCATGACTTGGGTCTTGAGCACCAGTTTTCGAGTCCGTATACGCCTCCCCAGAATGGTGTTGTGGAAAGGAAGAACAGGACTTTGTGCGAGATGGCTCGGACGATGCTTGATGAGCATAGGACTCCGAGAAGGTATTGGGCTGAGGCGGTGAATACCGCGTGCTATGTGTCAAACAGGATCTACCTCAGAGTGCACAAGAAGAAAACATGCTATGAGTTGATGCATGGTCGCACACCCAAGGTGAGTCACTTCCATGTCTTTGGTTGCAAGTGTTTCATTCTGAAGAAAGGCAGTAAGTTGGATAAGTTTGAGGCTAGGTCTGTCGATGGTATTTTCTTTGGTTATGCATCTCATTCTAGAGCATATCGTGTGCTCAATCTTGAAACTAAACAAATCGTGGAGACTTGCGAGGTAACCTTCGACGAGACAGAGCCACGTAGTCAGCTTGTCTTTGAGTGTGCATGTGATGATGAGCTTGGTGAGGAGATCTTTCAGGAGGAGGAGCATGAACATGGAGACGATGAAGATGGCGGTGTGGTGCCCCCGGCTGAACATGTACCCACTACTTCGACTACGGTGGTGGACGGACCCTCTCCTGCACCTACGACGACAAATCAAGAACAAGGAGAAGCTGTTGTTGAGGGGGGGTAGCATCGAGGCGAGAACCTCCCCGGTGAGTACAAGTGGATCCCCCAGCTTCGAGGATCATCGGTGACATGAATGAACGCACTGCACGGTCGAGGGTTCGGAACAACTCTCATTTCGCCCATGCTGCATTTGTTGCTACTTTTGAGCCCAAAGACATTGGACACGCACTATCTGATCACAATTGGGTTAATTCGATGCATGAGGAGTTGGAGAACTTTGAGAGGAATCAGGTTTGGGAGTTGGTTGACCCTCCCCCAGGGTGTAAGCCAATTGGTACAAAGTGGGTGTGGAAGAACAAAGAGGGAGAGAAAGGTGAGGTTGTGAGAAACAAGTCGAGGCTTGTTGCTCAGGGGTTCAGTCAGAAGGTGGGGATCGACTACGAGGAGACCTTTGCTCCCATAGCCCGTTTGGAGGCGATAAGGATCCTTCTAGCCTTTTCCGTGGCTAAAGGGTTCAAGTTGCACCAAATGGATGTGAAGAGTGCTTTCCTGAATGGTGTGTTGGAGGAAGAAGTGTATGTGAGGCAACCTTCGAGGTTTGAGAGTGAGAAGTACCCCCACCGGGTGTACAAGTTGAGGAAGGCGTTGTATGGGTTGAAGCAGGCGCCTATATCTTTGTATGGCAGGTTGAGGGGGTTCTTGTTTGAGAGAGGTTTTGAGATGGGGAAGGTCGATCAGACCTTGTTTTTACTGAGGCAGGGCAGAGATATCCTGATTGTGCAGGTGTACGTGGATGATATTGTCTTTGGTGGCTCGTCTAACTCTCTTGTTGCAAGGTTTGCAGAGGATATGAGCAGGGAATTTGAGATGAGCATGATGGGCGAGTTGCAGTTCTTCCTTAGGCTACAAATCAAACAATCAAAGGAAGGAACATTTGTGCACCAAGCTAAGTACACCAAGGACATTGTGCGGAAGTTCAAGATGGAGGATTCCAAGGCTATGACGACGCCGATGAGTACGACTACAGCTCTTGATGCGGACGAGGAAGGTGAACATGTGGACCACAAGGAGTACCGAAGATGATCGGGTCACTCCTCTACTTGACGGCGACGAGGCCGGACATGCAGTTCTCGGTATGTCTGTGCGCTCGTTTTCAAGCGTCTCCGAGGACTTCGCATCGGCAAGCGGTGAAGCGAATTTTCAGTACTTGCGCCACACTCCCGACTTAGGCCTTTGGTACTCCGCGTCCTCTTCTTTGGTGCTTCATGGTTTTTCAGACGCGGATTTTGCTGGGTGTCGGTTGGAGGAAGTCCACTTCTGGGACTTGCCAGTTTTTGGGTTCTTCTTTGGTGTCTTGGTCTTCCCGCGAACAATTGAGTGTTGCTCAATCCACTACCGAGGCCGAATATGTTTCCGCTGCTAGTTGTTGCTCTCAGCTCCTTTGGATTTCATATACCATGAGTGACTTTGGTGAGGAGTATACCCATGTTCCACTACAATGTGATAGCACCAGTGCCACAAGCGTTGCAAAGAACCCAGTGCTCCATTCCAAAACCAAGCACATAGAAGTGAGGTACCATTTTCTGAGACACAACGTAGAGAAAGGGAAGATAGCTTTGATCCATGTACCCACACATGACCAACTAGCCGATATTTTCACCAAACCCCTAGATCAAGCAACTTTCACTCGTTTGCGGGGGGAACTTGGTGTGTGTTTGATTTCTTGAGTTGGGTGTGTGGGAGCTCCTTTGTAGCATATGTATAGTTTCCTTTGTGCATTTCTTGCATTTGGCATGGCATATGTAACATGATGTATAGGCATCCTTGTATCTTAGATTGCATGCATTTTGTATCATATGCATTGGATAGGAAAAGCTTCTCCTATATACATTGTTCACCATGGAATGCTATTTATGTCTTTGTGAGCTTGTTTGGTATGCTATGGTTAGTTTGGCTTAGCTCTTGATGATCTTGATGAATAATCCATTGTTGATGGCTATGTTTTTGAAAAATTATCACATGTATGCTCTCTCATGTGAAAATGCCTTTATATGATCTTGACATGTTTTAGTAGCTTGGTTATGCTTAATTTGTGGTTGGATAGCTACTTTATTGATCATATGAGGCCAAAAGGCTCATTTGCCATCACGAATGTTTAGCCCTCTTGCTTCATCTTGTGGAGGGGCATCAGTTCCTTTTTGTCGCAAAGACATTTCATGTACCATATATGAATCTCAAAATGAAATGTAAAATGCTTGGAAAATGTGCTCTCATGTCATATGTGCTGAATTTAATTTGGTTTGGGTGCTAAACCGTTGCATGATGCCTACCAATGAGAAGTCTCATACATAGAAGTAGGCACATGGCTCGGTAACTTTGACATGACATGAGGTGCTTGTGGGTGTTTGTGATGGTCGTATGATTAGAATGGTTGTTCTAGCATGAAGTTTGTGTGGCTGATATGCTTTGATCATGTTTAGGACTTTGCTCATGAGAGGCAAGTTTTTCCGCAAAATTGCCCAAATCCATCTTAGCTTCGTCCAATGGTTGTGAAACTTGGTGATCTTGTAGTTGATGTCGATACGAAGCTATAGAATATCTAACTTGCTCATTTGGACATGTGTACCATCCTATGTTGAATTTTGTCTATTTGAGAAGCTTTAGGTTGAAAGTTTTGCATTTTTGTCTTGATTCATGCATTGCCAACAAGGGGGAGAAGTTTGAGCTCGAAATGGCTTGCTGGATGCATTTAGAAGGTTTTCAGGTGGTTTTGAGCCATTTCTGGGCTCTGTTGTGCAACTGTCTGACCGGTCGTGGTCACCGGTCTGACCGGTCAGAGTGCTGGTCCTACGCACATGTTGGGCACCGGTCTGACCGGTGGTGGTGACCGGTCTGACCGGTGTGTGCTGAAGTTGTTGAAGCTGCCCTGTTTTCAAGTGGTTTGCATGCATTTGTCCAGGGGGAGGTGCATTGGTTCTGGGGGAGCTTGCATGTGTGCAGGGGGGCTCTTTGTGGTTTTTCGAGCTTTGTTTCGGTGGTTTGCGCTCTTTGTTGAGCTTTGTTTTGTCTCGGATGTGTCGAGTCGTTGCCCTTGCCTAAGGGGTCCGAGACTTGTCTTCTTCAAGTGATCTTGCTCTTTGCCTTTGTTTGGCTTTCGATCGCTTGTTGGAGTTTCTTTTTGTTCGTTTCTTTTCTTTTTCTTTTCTTTCTTCTTACTTTCGTATGGGTGTTGTCAATGCACTCATCAAGGGGGAGATTGAGGACCATGTGTGGTTCTAGGACCGGTGGATGGTCGCTTCTTTGTGTGATGAGTGATTGACAATGTTGTGTGGACTGATTCTTGGCTAAGTATTGCAGGTGCAGGTTGCGGCTTGACTGGTGTTGGTGCAGGTGAAGAACAAGCGCGAAAGGTCGTCGCCGGTGAGGCCTCCAGGTGTGGAGAAGACAAGTAGGCTTCGTTCGAGGGACCCGGTGGCCAGCGGGGTCAAGTGCGGGCCGCATGGTGGCATGAACAGCAAGATGAAGTCATGGACGGTTTCTTGGTTGAGCCACAAAACCAAGGTCGAGCCGGGACTATGTGGGAGCCGAGTCATGAGTGGCGATTGGCGGAGGCTACACCGAGTTCGCGGGGTTTCCGGTGGTTCACTAGAAAACCACTGGGTTCCTTGGTTCATCCACAAAGCCAAGACCGAAGAAACGAAGACGGAGCTGCAGCAGTGCCAGACCGGTCTGACCGGTGGGTACCGGTCTGACCGGTGAGGAGCACCAGTCTGACCGGTGTGCAACGACGCAGTCCGGAATCTTCGAAGCGGAGGACACGCGTCGGGATCGCAAGGCTTGCATCGAGGCTAAGCAGGTTGCGGTCGCCGGGCATCCGTCCGATGGAGAAAGCTTCAAGTCTTCCAAAACCGCCCTTGAGGGGCTTGTATCCGTAGTTGTTAGAGAAGGGTATTTTTGACTTTCAGTTGCCTTCATATAACCAAGAGGTGAGAGGATGGCAGTCAAGCCTTGGAACCCTAGTTCATTTGCTTTCCTATTTTCTTAGGATTTCCATAGGACTAGCTTGAGAGCTTCATGGTGAGATCTTGTGAGAGGGTTGGATGATCGGGTAGCAAGCTAGACCTTGTATGAACCTTTGTGACATGTATAGATGCTTCGGCGTGGTTCCTCAAGGCCTTGTTGTGTTGTTCCCGGTTGTTCTTGGTGGTGATTTTTGGAGCCCTTTCTTGGTGTTTTTCTTGGGTTGTTTTCGGGACCTTTCTCTTGGGGATCTGATGGGGGAAATTTGGGGAAATTTGTGGGAACCCTTCGTGGTTCTTTGGGCTGTGATTCCCCTCCCAAATCCGTGAGTAAAGGGGCTCGATTTTGGGGTTTTCCGAGTTCTAGGGTTAGAGCCTTAGAGGTGTTCTTGGCGGGATTTCTTCGATTCCTCCTTTTGGACAAGTTTTGGTGGGATTAAACTTGGCTATGGACTCCTCATGAGGTGTTCCTATTATCCCCAAAGTCTTGTTCAAGTCTGTGGAGCGATTCGGGAGATCGAGTTTTGGACTTGGGGGAGTTGACCCGCGGGTGCTGTTCATCCCGAGCTGCCCAGGATACACCGGTCTGACCGGTGCTCTTCACCGGTCTGACCGATGCAACCCTCGGTGGGTTTTTGCTCAATTGAACGTCTGGTGTGTTCGCTGTTGTCCTGTGTTGCTGCTGTTTCGAGTTTGGGTCAGTTTGGAGGTCGGTAGGCCTGTTTGGTGATTTGGGAGCTTTCAGGCTTGGACCGGTCTGACTGGTGTGTTACACCGGCCTGACCGGTGTGAAGCCACTTAGTGGAAGTTGCCAACTCTCACTAGCAGGGACCGGTCTGACTGATGGTGCTCACCGGTCTGACCGGTGTTGGTCTGTAGACTCGAGGTTTGGTGTTCCCCTGCATTCTCGGGTCGGAAGGTTGTGTGTTGGTTCCTAGGTCTAGTGGCACTTCAGTGGCTTCGTGGGCTTGGCCAATTTGGGTAGTGAGTCGGAGACATGTGTTGGAAGTTGTGTTCATCTTGTTGGAGTTTCCATCTCCTTCGAGAAGAATTTTTATCGTCTCCCATTCACTCCCCCCCTCTCTGGTTCGCCGTATCGGTCCTTCACACCAGCAGCCTCGCGATGGGAAGTGCGGCTTCTTCAAGTTCCTTGAGCTGCCCCCGCAACCTCTCGCAGTCTTCGTTGAGCTTCTGCAGAGATTTATAGCAGTGGACAAGGTCACGATCCGAGGCGATCCGAAGCTCCATGTGCGTATTACACTCATGGGCCAGCTGCTTATAATCATACTCAAGTACCTCACGGGCATCCTTTTCTCGGTAGAAGAGGTTCTTCATATCGGTCTCCGATGCCCTCATCTGTTCTACCCGGGCCTCAAGATTTGCACACAACTCAATGGGGGATGTCAGACCACTACAGGGTACTCCCAATAAGTACTCGAAAGGCTGACACTGGCATACCTTTGTTCTTTTGGCGTAGCGACTTGTTCTTGCAGACCAACTCATCGCTCTTCGCCTGCATGTCTTATACCTTGTTGTGGTACTGGGCGAAGGCACCATCGAGCTTGGACTGTAGCATGGCGGAGTGCTTTCTGGCCTTGTCGAGTTCCTTCTCCAATGATTCCGCCTGGAGCACCGTATCGCCATACCCCTGGAGCATATCAGACTTTTGTTGGGATCTCTCCACGACATCCTGCACAATGCAAAAATGATTATTTGGGTACTCAATTCCGGCGGAACTCGACTACTCAAGGGCACCGCCACGTACCTTCATCCATTGCAAAGTCTAGCGCATCGATTCCAAGTTGTGGGCCACCGTCGCCGTGTTTATGAGGTCATCTGCTAGAAGCTCGAGTCCACCACGACTAGCTCTGCGGCCTCTGACATCAGCGCCGAACGGATTGGCTCCGCGTCTTGGATATCCAGCGACCGGACGACTACGTCCATGCTCGTCTTCGGCAGTGCATCGTCATGCACTTCTTCTGTGATCTCGGGGGCTGGTGTCTCTGCCGGTTCGGATGCTGATCCTGCAAGCTCTTCGGCTCCAGGCACGGCGCCTTCTACCGGCACGGCTTCGGGGATTGCGGTCCCCTCGACTTGTGCTCCTGTCAAACACAAGCCACATGATATCAGTACCCGGGGGCTATGACTACTACATGGGTTAGACGACGCCATCGTGGTCTACTAACCTTCTACTACAGTGGCCTCCGGCGGCGTAGCTTCTGCACCCGGTGCCACGGCTTCGGCCTGAGGAAGGGGAGTGGACTCCTCGGCAGCAAGCGTCGGATTTTCTTCAGCCACTGTCGTGCTGGGTTCATGTCCTTCCCAGGACAGATCATTCGATTTCCTACACAGTACACATAGAATGGTCAGCAAAGCACGACTACTCAATTCCATGTACTACTCAGGGATGGACTTCACTTACAAGCTATATCGGACAACAGTCACGGTCGGAGCGCCAAGTATGTTGGCGATGTCGACGAGCCCGGCTTCCGCGGGCGCCTCTTCTTCAATCTGAGCCACTACTGGTTCTTCGGCCCCAGTAGTCGCGCTCGGTACTGGCCTACTCTCCACGGCCGGCACCTGTGACTCGACAATTCTAGTCGTCCGCTGTGTCATCTGCGACACAAGTTCTTCTACGGTGGGGGCTGGACTGCGGCTTCTTTCAGTCAGCTCGCCCAACGTGTCCAAGTCATCTCCTTCCCCTAGGTCAACGAGGTCGAATGATGGAATCTCCTGCAAGACCTCAGAGTTTAATTGTCAGCATACAAGTACTTCAAAACAAGTACTCGACTACTCTACTCGGAGAACTCACCTCTTGGGACGTAGTTTCTGTCACCTTCAACTTCTTGGCGACACGTTTACGCGCCACATTGTGCGGCTTCCTTGGCGACACAGGGAGACTAGCCTCCAGGCTAATCGGTGGATCATCAATGAGGGGGACATTGGGCAGCCCAGGTCGGCTGAACCTGGACCGCAGCTGAAACCGCTCTTGGAGCGTTTCCCCATCCTCCTCATCGAACGATCTTCAATGGTGACGGTATCATCACCTTCGCCGACTTCACGGCGTTCCTTGGCCTTGCCCTTGCCCTCCTCTGGAATATCTACAAGTCAAGGAGGGGAGCTGGGTCGGCGACAAACTTCGCAATGTCATCCTGCAGCAAACAACTTGGGTAAGTGTGACTACTTCAATCTAATTAGTACTCGAAGACAGAGGTCATCGGCTACTAACCTCGTTTGGCAGACGAGCCGCGGAGTACTCGGGGACTGGGCATGGTGTGAACAGCGGCATATCCCTGAATATCCTGCCCAGCCTCTCGATAATGTCTTCATCGTCGACTTCTTTGTCGGGCATCCTCGATGTGTCGTCGTCGCCCGTATAATGGTACCCGAGGGTGTCGCGTGCCATCAGCGGTTGCACCCTCCTCTTCATGAAGCTGAAGGCCACGTGTTCGGCCCTCAGCCCAGCTTCTCTCAAAGCCTTGATCTTCTGCAGCAGTTCGGGTAGTTGAATACCCTCCTGCATTGTTCGCTCCTTGTTCCACCACGCCCGATGCTTCGGCTGCTACCCGCTGGGCTTCGGCAGCTCTGGGTGGTGGTTTGTGATATAAAACCATTTCGCCTTCCAGTCTTGATTCGAGTCGATGAGTTTGTACGACAAGTACTGCTCGGCGGCGTCTTCATGCATCTGAATGCCGGCTCCTCTGACTACTCGGGGTCGTTGGCGCTCGGCTGAGGCTTCACACGGAAGAATTTCCGGAATAATATCCAGTGGGGTTTGATCCCCACGAAGGCTTCGCAGAAGTGGACGAAGACGGAGATGTGAAAAATCCCATTAGGGTTCAAGTTCAAGTACTCGATACCGTAGTACTTGAGGAGACCCTTGAAGAAGTCGCTCGCCGGGAGTGCTAATCCGCGCTCCACGAACCGGGCGAACATCGGGACCTCGTCAGGGTTCTTCTCCATCGGATACGGGTCGCCCGCGGCGGCACGCCACATGTCCATCTCCTTCTCTCAGAGGAAACCGCTATTCACCAGCGCCAGCAAATCTTCGGTCTTCGCCTTGGATTTCTTCCCCTCCTTGCTCGGATTGGGGCGTGGGGGAGACATCGGCGGTGATGAATCACAGGCAGATCCTTCCGCCTCGTTGCGGGATCTCTTCTTCCCAGCACCGGCTCCAGCCTTCGCGCCCTTGGACGGAGAAGACTTCATCCTCCAAGTGCACCGGGTCTTCACTCGCATCCGCTCGGGGGCTTTACTGGTGGCGAGCAGCGAAGGTGCGCGTGGATCTGCAGACTACGGCGCGGCAGCAGTGCCACGGGTGGCTGGACTCTTGCCTATATCTATTTCAACAGCTGCGACTGTAGGGAATGGAAAGCCCGAAGGGTTTTGACCTCTATTTATAACCCAACCGGCGGCACTGCAACGGCCAGATGGATAAGTATCGGCAGCTGACTCAGCGGCGGCCGCCTGACTCTTCATCTTCCAGTAGTCGACGCACTCCGTCTTGGGGACTCGGCAACGTCTACTAAACTTTCTGGGTGACGACAAGATCCAAGAGCAACTCGGGACACATTCTATAATCAAGATCACCCTTCACTTCGAGAGGAAGTACTCGACTCAAGGCTCGGGGGCTCCGTGCCACGTGTCCTTCGGTTTTTTCTCCGGATTTTACAGGATAATCTTGGCAGAACTTCAGATTGACCCTCAGCTTGAATTTATGATTCGACCTAAGGCTCGGGGGCTACATTCCATATGGAATGTGATTCTTCGAATCTCATTTTCCATATGGTTTCTTCTTCAAGACAATGCATGTATCATTGAAGACCTTCAAGAGAAGAACTCAAGGACGCTTGGGAACTACTCGAGAAGACTTCAAGACTACTCAAGGATCAGCTGGAGTACCTTCCAGCCTCGGGATGCTTCAAGTACTCTTGAGGACTTTTGGCTGTAGTACTCGGGGACGCCTGAGGACTACTCGTCAAGGCCATCAAGAAGACTCGAAACTATCCTACTCGACTACAAAGTACTCAGGGGCTTGTCGTATGGACCTCCCTGGGCCCACTACCTCGGTGGGTACCAGGACCGACTAATCGGTAGGCCCCTGGGACTACTCGGCTTGAAACACACGGCACCTAATGGCGTGAGGTGCAAGGACTATGGTGGAGAAGTACTCGGATAGGAAGCTATGCATGTCCTGTACTATGTAGAGAACTCCTAGACGTACCCACTAGTACTCTCTCCTCAAACCGACTTGTAACCCCGCCTCCCGGGCTATATAAGGCGAGGCAGGGACCCCTCTCTCGGATATACGCATCATCTTGTAAACATACCCAATCAATCTAGAGCTACGCAACATACAGGACGTAGGGTATTACGCACCTCGCGGCCCGAACCTGTCTAAACTTTGTGCCACGTGTCTCTTCCTTCGAGTTACCGATCTCGGCGAGGCCACATTCATCTACCTCGGGTACTCCCCTTGGTAGGTTGCCGGTCTAAAACACCGACATACCCTTTTACCCTACGGGTACCCTGCGGGTAAGGGTAAGGGTAAGGATTTTTACCCGTTACATTTGGCGGGTAAGGGTACAAAAGAGATAAATGGGTGTGCCAACGGGCGGGTAAATGCTTTACCCTTACCCTACTCCGCCCATTGTCATCCCTAATTAGATCTATTTTCTAGAATTGAATTCTTTGTGGGATTTTTTTCAAAAGCTAGGGTTGCACTTTTATGTGGGATGGAGGGAGTATAGGTTTATCTTTAAATAAATCTATTTAAGCTACGAAAAAATTTCACACGCATAGATGTATAATCTATTAATCTATGTAAGTAGAAATATTAGAAATATGGATAGTAGTTTTGTGTTACTACTTAAATATCCATACATTCCCGATTTGACATCAAGACATATTTTTACTTGCATATCTAGCATGCATGATCAAGATTGATGTCATGGCATGGTTAGCAACATAGATGTGTGTAAGATCCTAGTGTGAAGGTGAAGGTGGAGCAGAGCAGCTAGGAATTCCCAAATTAATCAAAAAATAGAAGAATATGTACCATTGGTTTTATGAAGATGAGACAACATATATTATTCTAAAGAATCCATATTAAAAAATTACTATCTCTTATCAAACATGGAATCCGTCAATTTAATAGCGTAAAATGAAATGCCCTACTAAACACAACAATATTTTGAATTCCATATATGTGTACACTATGTCATAGCAAAGCAAGGACTCGGTTCCAAGCTAAAAAAAAGTACCTTGAGTTACATGTAGGCTACGCTCACCAGCCAATAGGCATCGGTCAGACCGGTGCAACACAGACAGACAGGGTGGACAGATAATGCTAAAGCTTTAATCCTTTCTTCTCCCCCTTTGTCATCAAGCAACAATAAAGGCCTGGAGAGAAGATGTCGATTCCTGTCACTGTCCCTGCCACGAGTCCCATACTGGGCCGCCAGGGTGCAAGCTCCCTCCTATATAAGAATCAGGAAATGAGACAATGTAGGAGAGATATGCTAGATATGGTGAAAAGAGAGAGAGGAACATGAAGAACATCAACCATACCACTCTATGGAGGAGGATATCCTGACCAACCAAAGATCTCTGTAGAAAAGCATCTCGCCCCGTCCAGAGGAGCCTCTGTCTCCTCTGCATCATCCAGAGGTGGAGGTGGGGCAACTGGGGTGCCGAAAGGAGGAGGGTACGCTGCTGGTCCCTGAGGAGCACCGTAGGGCTGAGGGACCTCCTCTAAACCAGGCGGAGGAGGAGGTGCAACTGAAGAGGAGCTGCCCTCGCCGGACTCGAAGAACATAGACCCATACTCATTGATCATGTTGGAGTTTATCATAGTCCTCATCCTCTAATCAAACGACGGGATCTCAACCTCTGGAGGAGTGGGAGAATAGGTGAACGTGGTGGCTGAAATCCAAAGTGATTATGGAGCTGCTTCATCGTGTCCCTCTCCTTCTTACTTCCTATCCTCATCCATTGTTGCTCCACCTCTATATCATACTGGCTCTTACACATGCCAAAGAGCAAATTTACGAATCGGCGGAGTGGAGAGGTGGACTTCTTTGGTCGGCCATACTGTCCAGGCCCCCAGCGGTCAGACCGGTGAGTGGCACCGGTCAAACCGGTGTCGGCCTGGGCAGTAGGTTGTTGCTTGAACTGCTGCCAATCAACTCTGGCCTCTGCACCTTCTTCCGCTGTGATCTCAGGCTCTCGCTCAGGAGAAGGAACAATGGGGTTCTTCACTGGATTGGGCCTCAGGGGCTTGTGAGTGACGTCCTTCGGAAACTCAATCTTAGTCACCTTCTCAATCATATACATGATGTACGGGCTGTAGCTGTAGATCTTCTTAGGATCCTCTGACAAGTAGTTGATCTCCTGCCAAATGTAGTCACCCACACTAAATGGACCAACCCCCAGTCTCAAAGCTATCATCAGGTTCTTCACGAACCTAGAAATATCAGAGGGATTTCCATCCCTAGGAGCAATGGTCGCCCCAAGAAGACTGTTAAGTACTGAGTAGTAAGTGTATAGCCCCTTCATGTGACCAACATTAGCCCTTTGATCCCTAGGATACATGAAGTACAAAGCCTCTGGCTCAAGTGGACCACCATTATGCAACTTAGGATAGTCCTTATCATCAGCCCCCAAACCAAAGAGAGATAGGAACCGGGAAAAGCGAATAGCATGCTTGTTCCCATTAGTCATCCACATCATAGCCCTCTCTTCCTCTATGTAGCCAAAGTGAACTGTGGAATAAAACTGAGCAATAATCTCCCTGTTCCAATCCTGCCTAAAGCCCATGAGCTCCTTCACCCTCTGGTGACCACACACAGTGCTGAGCTCAGTAAAGATAGGGTCATTCTTGCTCTCCATGTACGTCCAATCCACGTACTGTGCCATGTGAGTGATCTTGGGCTTCTTTATGATTACTATGGCATAGTAGTCCTGTTGGAACGTAGCCCAAAACATCCTATATGTGGCTTTCCTCTCACTGGCATAGGGATTTTTATCCCTTAACTTCTGTAGCTTCTTTGTCATCCCTGTGCCATGATAGTTAACTGCCTTGTGTGGAAACATGTAAATGGGTTTGACAACTTTTAGCCTGCATGGACCATCATCATCATCCTCATCCATAGGATCCTCATCCCTCTCCTGACCACCTAGGTCCTCTTCCTCATCCTCATCATCACCATGATCTATAGCTGGCCCTTTTCCATGATATACTTCACATGAAAAACACTAGGATCAACATAGTTTTCATCCTCCACATCATCATCACCGCTCGTCCCCTTGTCACCACCCAAATCTGCTTCTTGTCCCTCATTTCTTCTCTTAGGTGCACACTCTCTCAGGTTCCTACCACCTGCACTGCCACTGCCACCTGCCTCACGATCATGCGGGAGCTCTCTAGGTGTTAACCTTGTTTTCTTCCTCCCGGACTGCTTCATCCTTGGCATTGCCGCCGTCCTGAGTCATAAATGATATAACAAAATTGTGTAATACATAGGAGTGAGATTTGAATCAAATAGAAATTGAAATCGACAAGTTGGGACAATTGGGCTGGTTCTGTGCGTTACCGGCCAGTCCGGTGAGGAGCACCGGTCAGACCGGTGCCATCCAGAACTGAGCCAATTGCCTCAAATGTTAATCTCAGCAGTTGGAACGACAAGATATGAATATTGATGATCTAGAAGCATTCCTACATAGATATGTGTCGAAAACACGAAGAAAACAGGATTTAGGTTTGACAGCCTCCACCGGTCAGACCGGTGGGGAGCACCGGTCAGACCAGTGCAAGCCGTTTGCCCCCAAATCTTGAGTTCTCACAATGTGTCCAACAAAAAGCTATGGATCTATAGGTATGTCTTCTAGGGGTTCTCAGATGATGTTCTACCAAAGGGAATTCAAATCTTTGCACCAAGTAGAGGGATCGGGCAAAACGAAGATTTGAATACCTTTTGGGAGAGGAACTTAAAGAGGAACCGAAGACCTCGAAGGGGAATCAATGGAGGGTCCTTGAGAGAGTATTTTCCATTCAATCTTGGGCCTTCTTCTTGGTAGAATCCTTAGAAATCCATAGGGTTTGAGAGAGGTGAGAGGAGGGAAAGGGAGGAGCCTCCACGGGCTCAAGGTGGAAGAGGGGCTAGTGAATAAGAGATGAGAGAGAAGATTGAGGGGTAAAAAGATAGATTCTTTTACTGTGGCCCCACGGGTTGCTCTCGGGAGACACCGGTCAGACCGGTGAGGTGCACCGGTCAGACCGATGACCCCCAAGTCCACCCAGTGAAGCCATATCGGTAGTTCTAGCATGGGTTCGATAGAACCGAGGATTTTGATAATTGCAACAGAGAAACCATATGGGTAGAACCAACCTAGCCTCAGAAGTTATGATCCTTCTCTTCCACTTTTGAGATTTTTCTCATTAAATCCTCACCAGATATTTTATAAAACATTTTTCTTCCACTTAGATCTTAGAAAAAGGAACTTGTGACTTAGGCTTGCCACTAGTCAGACCGGTGAGCTGCACCGGTTAGACCGGTGCGCCCCTGAGACACACCTTGAAAAGATTTTGGCTCCTTACTCCTTTTCAAAGATTGGATAAGAGATGTAGAAGTGATATTGATCCAAATTTTGCCATAATCTTGAAAGAATGGAGGATAATCCAATTTAATTGATAGTTCTTGATTCTTCCAAGAGAGAGAGAGAGATAGATAAAGATGGATTTTATGGACTTGAGAAAATCTTCTTAATTGTGACTAGCCATCAATCAAACAAGGGGAACCATAGTCACAATTAAGTTGATTGGGTCACAAAGACCAAGAATCAAATATTTTTCAAAATGAGCACACTTCCTACACATACTAGTTGATTTTTCGAAAAGTCTATCGCTCTATCCTATGTCACAAAGTGCATGCATCCACTTCAAACGAATAGCTTTTCAAGTATATTTGGCTCATACCCTCAACCTTGAGACACAAGGACGAGTGAACGCAAAGGTATCAATCAAATATCTAAAGAGGCACACAAAAATTCACTTGATGCGGTTACATGCTAAGGATGGCACACTAGCATGTTATATGGCCTAGATGCATTACGATATTCAATGAGGTTCATGGAAACATACCTTTGCCTTAAGAAGATTTCATTTGTGCATATATTAATTTTTGAAAATTTCTAACTCTTACTTATTCTTTTAATAGTTATACTCATCAAGAACTTACTTAGAGATGCACAAAAGAGTAAGACTACAAGATCACTAGGGCTGCATTTGGATGTCTGAATTGGAGGGCGGAATTCGGAATTCGAATTGGCATCAGTGAATGCCAGCTGTTTGGACGTGTTGGAATTCAGAATTGGAATTGGACCTCAATGCCAACTGGTATTCAACCCTCCTTCACCCTTCTGATCTCAATACGGAGCCGGACCCCTCCGAATTGGCTGGCATTCTTCTTCCTCGTCCTCTCGCGTCTCTCCCGTCTCCCCCTCCACCCTACTGACGGCGCCCAGCAAACAATGTCGCCCTTTCCCTGGCTTCACCGGCAAGCCGCGCCGCCCTCCTCTCTCCGCCGGCGACGCCCCTCCCTCCCTTCCCTGTCAAATTGCGCTGCGCTCCCCTCCCTCCGTCGGTGTGCTGGTGAGCTGCGCCTCCCTCCCTTTCCCTTTGCCGGCGGGCCAAGGAACCGCGCCGCCCTTCCCTCCCTCATCCAGCCCGTCTCGCCACACCGTCCCTCTGCTCCTTGGACAACGGATCCGGATGGCTCCGCGGTGAGACTCCTGTGGATCCCCTTCGCCGCCGAGCTAGGGGCCCTCCCCTCTCTCCATGGGTGCAACAGGAGGAAGAACCGAAGAAGTGCCATGGCCGAGTAGATGTTTGGACGGTGGTAGAGAAGAGGACTGGTGAGCAGATTTCATTCCAATTTTTTGTTTGCACATCCAAACGTGATTTGGATTTGATTGCTTGTTATGATTCCAAAGGGAATACAGTGTCCATCCAAACAATAGCATTCGAATTATGATCCATTTCAATACTATGGCTGAATTGGTATTGAACTCAATTCAATACCAAACCTCCCAATATCTACATCCAAACGCACCCTAGAAGAAATCGTTAGTCTGACAAATGACTCAAGTGTTGCAATGAGCTGCCCCTTAAATAGTGCTAGAGATATTTTGAATTTCTCGAACAAAGCACTTTATTCAATTAAGAACTTTGGTGAGGCGCATTCCAAACTTGGTCATGACACATAAATGATTTGTTAATTGAAATGTGTCGAATCTCTCATTATATTTGACGCCAAATCACCCTTTTTCTTGAAAATTAGTTCACTCCCGGGTCACCCGGCCATAGGGGCCGGGTCACCCTGCAGCATACAGAGGCGTACCGGGTCACCCGCCCATGTGCCTCACTGGGCCGGCACCGGTAGACCGGTGCCTATCATCGGTCAGATCGGTGACCGCTAGTGCACACTCCTTTGGTGATTTTGCCCTTCTTGTCCCTTGAATGTGTGAACATATTACGAATTCAAGTTCTCCAACATAGACAAGGCAATGCTCTACTAGAGAGCCATTAAAAGCATCAAATGGCATGAGTGAGTAAATTTCTATAAAAATGTCAAAGTCACTACCTCATGTTTCACTCATACCAGATAAGTGTCACATGAGTGTTCACTAAGAACTAAGAGTGATTTAGACTCAATTCAAAGAGCGCTAGTTACCGAGATGTCCTTGATTTCAAGATTTATATGAGTTTGACCTTCACATGCCATTTGATCAAGAATTCCAAGTTTTCTAACCATGTGTTCGATGCATCTCATTTAACCTGCAAGGTCGACAAGAATTTCTTAGTACCCAACACTTGTTGGGTCCTATGGGATCAGCCATAAGGTGCTTAGGAACCCAAATGTCTCTCATGCTAGATTGAGGTGAACCAATCTCCCTCATAACACAAGTTCCATTCATATCGTTCCTGAGCTTACGGAAATCATAATGGACCAGATTTGATTTAGGAATGCTACCATTTGGACAATCTTTGCCCATGTGACCCTTTTGACGGCATTCGTAGCAGATGCGGCTTTTGTTCTTGTTGGTCACACCACTCCTTGTAATTTCTTATCCATGCTTGCTATTGAGCCTTGTTCTTGGTGAAGGAGTCTTCTTTGCCTTGTTTGCTTGAGGTGGGGCTGCCCTGGCCGGCACCGGTCTGACCGGTCACGGTCAGTGCCACTGACCATCGTCGCACTTGGGCATGAGTTGGCAAAGTGACCCTTCTTTCTGCACTTGTAGCACACTCTCCACTTGTTTGAGCTTCTAGGCTTCTTGGAGAGCGATTCTTGCACCTTGTGCTTGGTTGGACGATGTTGGGAATTGATTTGCCCAACCTTGCTCTTTTCTTGAATCTTGTGCTTGTGGGTCCTTGTATGTTGTTGAGGGGTTGAGATAGTGACGGTTGATCCATTCTCAAGCTTCTTCACCATGTCTTCACGGTTATCTTGAAAAGGTTGCACTTTGCTTTTTTTCCTTCAACACATACAAGTCTTTTTGAAGCTTTTCAACCTCTTGCTTGAGTTTGTCATTTTCTTTAGCAATGAGGTCATCACAAGATTCTACAAGTACATGCTCAATGCTAGATTGGCTTGCTTGAGACACACAATCATTAGCACACGATAAATCAATTTGAACTTGTGAGCATGTGCATGTGTGAGATAGAGGTTGCATGGATTTTACAGATGAAAGCACAACCTCATGGGCTATCTCTAGTGTTGCATAAGAATCGACAAGCTTCTCATAGGAACACTCAAGTCCCTTGTGATCGGCTTGTAGAGCCATAGGCTCACTAGTGAGTTTCGCTAGTTGAGCTTCTAGCGCATCATTGGCTTCTTCTTCTACCTTAGCTCTATATGAAAAGGATTTGATATCATGATCATATTTGTTAGCCTATGATTCATACTTACAAACCAAGGATGCGAGCTCAGATTTGAGAAGTTCAAGTTCTCTTGTCGGAGAGCTTGACACTTCGATCTTCTGGCTCTTTGCTCCCTTGGCCTACCTCTTCTTCTTGCTCTTCTTTTCCTTCTTGGCCATCAAGCAAGTTTGTGTGCCCCTGCTAACACCGGTCTGACCGGTGTGTGTCACCGGTCTGACCGGTCCCTGCAGAGGGACAGTGTCTTTGCTTCTTTGATCTTCTCCTTGCTTGAGAGTTGATGTGTGATGATCAGTGGATGTTGTAGAGGTTGTGGAACATATCTCCACTGGTTCATCTTCATCATCACTCTCAACTTCATCCCATTTGGTGTGAACTATCTCAAATAGCAATTCCCAAATGATATGAGCATCTTCGCTAATTTCTTTGCTCTTTAGAATAAGATGTTTTAGTTCTCTACATACACAACTACACAAAAGGTTAGTAATAACGGCATTGAGTCGCTTATTCTCCAATTCCTTTGGAGAGACACAAGTCTCATCCTCTCAAAGGATACTCGCAACCATAATGCCCTCAGCGGTAGGACCAAAATCTTAAGTGCAATGAGAACATTGGAGTGCCAAGAAGAGTAGTTTGAGCCATCTAGAGCTAGAGGCTCAAACGGTACCTCACGAGTTGTCGACATCGAAGAACTCCAAGCGGTTAAGCTCGAATCGAAGCGCCAAGCTCTGATACCAATTGAAAGGACCTTAATGTCGCCTAGAGGGGGTGAATAGGCGGCACGGCCGATTTAAACTTTTCATCTCGAAAACTTGAGCTGACAGTGTCCACCGGTCAGGCACTAGACTTCACTAGAGACACCAGTCAGACCGGTGCGCCTCACCGGTCAGACCGGGTGTAGAACAGAGCACCTGCAAAAACAACTTCAAGCACAATTGATAATGCAAGTTATGCAAAATAATATTTCTATATAATAAGTATTTCCTCTGTCCAAAATTGTAGGTAGTTTTGATATATACGAAGTTCACAACTTTTGTATGTATCTTAACATAGCATATATCTAGGTACACAAAAAACTCTATAAACTTAGAAATGTAAAACAGACCCATAAATTGCTAGTAGTGAATGGTGATGCTAATCTCCAACTCACCGTGCACAAGGTTTGGCTTTCTCTTATGATGATAATCCCACGCCATAGTTTTTGCCTTAATTATGCTTGGAATAGACAATTACAATAGGGGGGTGTGTGGGTGTGCTACTGTGCTTGGCATCTATCATCTTAAAACTACATAGTTAAAACAAGCCACCACGTTCACGGAGAGGGTCTAGAAATTTCCACATTAATCCAAAAAGAAAAGAATATACACCATATGATTTTATGAAGATCTGACATCATATATTATTGAAATGACCTTGATGTCGTCTAGAGGGGGTGCATAGGCGAGACGGCCGATTTAAACTTTTCGTCCCTGAAAACTTGAGCTGACAGTGTCCACCGGTCAGACCGGTGGTGGTGACCGTTTAGACCGGTCAGGCACGGGACTTCACAAGAGACACCGCGGATCGGTGCGCCTCACCGGTCAGATCAGTGTAGCACAGAGCACCTGCAAAAAAACTTCAAGCACCTCTTGACTTCTAGCATGAACCAAACTTGGTGAGTAGACTTTGTAGATGATCACAAGTAAGGTAATGAGCCCAGCACACACAAGTAGCACATCCAAGTAGATCGAAGTGAAAGCAAATTAAATATGCTAGAAAAATAACTTAGAGAGGAAAACCACACGAAGAAGCAAGGATTTGTTTCCTGAAGCTCACCGCCCACTAAGGAACGGCTATGTCTCCGTTGAGGAGCTTGTAAGGGACAATTCCCACAACAAGCCAGGTCTCTTTCAACCACTTTCCTCCTTTCCACTAAGGGGATCTTTTCCACGAAGAGGAAAGATTGCAACCCTTACAAACTTCCCGCTGCTCACCACAACCTTGGGAGCTAGCCGGCGACGCCTAGCCGTCTAGGAGGCAAACCTCCAAGAGTAAAAAACGCTTCAAAGCTTGTAGACGCGAAACCAAAGTGCTCAAGCTATGGAAATGCTCTTGTTAGCTCACAAAGGCTCTCTTGATCTCACTCTCTCAACCCAACACAAAGGATATGGCTTGAATCCACAAATCTCACAAAGAGAGGGTTGGGGAGAGCCACTAAGGCTTAGGGCTTGCAAGAATTGGCTTGGGACCTCAGCAATAGCACTAGATACAGCAACCATCAACTGAAGAATGCTTGGGTTATTTATACCCCTCAAAAGAGAAAACAAGCTGTTAGCCCTCGGGCGACACCGGTCAGACCGGTGCCCTACACCGGTCAGACCGGTGTTTGAAAAACTAGCCGTTGGGGCTAGTGGCACCGGTTAGGCCGGTGCCCCTGACCGGTCAGACCGGTTAGGCCCGAGTCACCCCAAAACCCTTTATAGGAATCTAACACTTCATCATTGAGATGAAATGGCTCGGGTTAGGTTAGGAGGGTTTGTTAGCACACTGTAAGGCTCTCAAGGCTAGATCTCACTTAGGTCAAGTAATGAGCACTTTGACTTGGTCAACTCTCTAATGTTGCATCCCTCTTGATAGTACGGCATACCTATACTCAAGAATAAATAAAAACACTTTGTTGACCTCTTGAGCTTGAATGTCTTCAATCTTGCCATACTTGATCAATATCCACTTGAGGGCTTTCAAAATAGCCTATGACTTGAGCACGTCCATACTTGAGCTAATGACTTAGGATCTTTCCATCTAGCATAGGAATGCACACTTAGATCCATAAGTCACTCCATATTGCCAATCTTAACATGTTGATGACTTGCATTGCTTCCCTCGGTTAAGGTTTGGATATGATACTTCAAGACCCCCACGGATGCTAGAACTTCACCTTAGCAAAACACTAATGTCGGCTTAGCTACGGCCCCAAAGATTCCTTAGTCCCTCACCCTAGACACCTCGGTTGATCTCTTCATCACTTACCCAATCCACTTTTGAGTTCCACTTTGCTTCATACAAAATTAACCTTCATTTGAAACCCACTTCAAATGCTTGTTCTTGATTGACAACGAATGTGCAAGCTTCCAAATTAGAACCATAATGTGTACACTTATCATTGTGTTCTCTTTCAATAAGCATATGAAACCTTGCACTTGACCTAGAGAATTATCATCTTCTCTTTTATGATCCTTGTAATTTTAATCAAGCTACGTCTTCATATGGGAGACCATGAATTGACCTTCTCAATTATCCCAATATTTATCTTCCTTCATTGCTTGATATTTGTCACTTATGCATTAGGATCATCCATATATTTTTCTTCTTCAATGTGAGCCACATAATATTCAACCATAAATAAATTCTCCAATAATTACTTATGAATATATAAATAAAACCTACTCACATTCTTAGACAAATGTGTTTGTCCTTTAATCGCTTTGTCATTCAATTCACCAAAATCCACTTAGGGGCCTAGATGCACTTTCAGTTATTCATAGTGGTGCACAGGGGCGTCAGCTCTACACCCGCCAGCAGTGAAGGCCTACTGCTGGCGGGTGGCTTATGTAGCCCGCCAGCAAGGATGCACACAGTCACTTGAAAATTTCAATTCTTCAAACGACCTCAAATGGAGAAACTCTCAACATGAAAGTTGTAGATCCTAAGAAGTTATGAAACTTTATAGTTTACAACTTTTTTATTTAAAATCGTATTATGAATGAAATTCAAATTTGAATCTATCAAATTTGAAATTCAAATTTTGTAAACGACCTCAAATGGAAAAACTCCCAAGATGAAAGTTGTATATCTCAAAAAGTTAGGAAACTTTGTAGTTGACAAGTTTTTATTTTGAATTCGTTTAGAGCCTCAAAAAATGATTTACACCTTGTGTGGTATAATATAAGTAGAATGAAAAATGGATATGGACGTATATGAGTGTGTGGTGCAGTGGTAGAGGAGGCTTCGTGTGAGGGTGCGGGTCGCGAGTTCGAACCCCACCGACCATGTAGCGGAGCGACCTTACGCGAAAAAATGCGCGAATTGCGACGGGGACGGGTGGTGGCTGGCCGGACGGACAACCACCAGCACTGAGATGATTTGTTTTAAGATAAGGGTTTTCTCGATAATTTACTGATAGGTTCTAACCCGGCGTTAGAACGAGGATGGCCCGATCTTCACAGCAGTAGGTCTTGAACTTGAAGAACGACGATGGGGTAGCGGAAATAGGATGATAACTTACTGGAATTAGAAGATAACTTGCTGAAGATCAGCGGATAACTAGCTTTATACCTAGCCAAGGTTGGATGCGACCCAAACGACGGGGAGAGAGACACCGAAACCACGAGGACTTCGACTTGATCTCCAAACGACCGCAGAACCACAACCGGAGCTAATCCACACAAGGCGAGGCAGCCGTACTGGAACTCACAAAGCACGAACTAGTGGACCTCAGAGAGATCTCTTCACAAGTCCAAGTAGAACGAGGAAGAACAAGAGGTGAGTAAGGACTCGGGCAGCTCGGCTGCAATATCACTGGATTAATCTCAAATCAGCAAAAAGTTGTCTATAGCTTACATATGGGGGGTATTTATACTACGAACAACCCTCCTAGGTGGGTGGAAACACGAAAACAAACTGAATACGTCGCTAGTGTGAAATGATCTCCCGAGATGGCCTTCTGAGTTGTTTCCGCGTAACTGTTTGACTTCTGAGCAGTCTTCAATGTTTCGATCATAACTTCTTCTAGGAATCTTCAAATGACGTGGGGCTGGATGCGTTGGAAAGCTAACTCAGTAAGCTTTCCAATGGTGTATAGCATGTTATGTGAAACTTTGTAGATTGGTACAGTTTAATGCCCGAACTTCAGACTCAGGACCTTGCCGAATGACTTGCTGATTGCTGGAACTTGCCGAATGACCTTGCCGAATGACGAGAACTTTGCCGATTCTAGCTTCGTGACCTTCGTCTTGATGATTCTCTTCAACGTACCTAAGTAGCATCAACATACAAGACTTAGGTAGCATAAAGTTATCATTGCTATTGAGTTGAAACTCATAAAGTAGCGCGTGCACCTCTTGTTGGATCTTTTTAGCTTGGCTACGAGTGATAGGTCCAGTAGAAATTGGAAATGTGGTTGGAGAGGCTGTCGGTGCTGGCATGGTCATATCATTTACATTTGTGGTCGTTGAAGGTTGAATATGGAATCAAGAATTTAATATTTCTTAGAGAAACGAGAAGTTTTTTAACACAGACAAAAGGAAGATATATTACCTTAATATATGTACAATAAATCTATTTTGATTGAACAATCCAAAATAAGCATTTCAAACATTGAAGAAAATCCCACAAATGAGCACAACCGACAATGTGTAAAGGTGAGCTCTAACTTACTATTGAATTAATTGGGGGTGCAATGAAAAAGGCCAAGAAGATACACCATCCTTGAGATAGAGTGAGTGAAGCCACATCGGCAAGCATAAATTTAACATAAAAATGATAAAAAATAAATATTTGAGTAATATATGGATATTGCAACTCAAATTCATATTGAAATTATTAGAACCCATATTGCAAAGAATTACAACAACCTTGATTAGTATATAATCTAAATGAACAATGTGTTAACATAAATCGATATCATCTACTTATTAGAACATTCATGTGGTTAGCACAAGGAAAAACTAGCATGGAGAAGATTCCAACTTTTATCATAATGAAATACAACTAAAGACAAAAATATATTTTTTACTTTCAATAAATACCGAAAAGTTCTAAATAACAACCCCTTTTATCTTGAAAATCAATTCATGTTTCTCACTACATGAGACAATATTTTGCTCCATGCCACTTTGATTAACACAACAAGGATAATAAAACAACAAAATAAAACCATTTTTATAAAAAAAATATCTTCAACTCAATAAACATAAATATTAGTAAAAAGCAAACTAGCTACTTGCACTATTTGCGCAGGCAACCTTGCTAGTTATACTGAGTAGAGTGTTTTCCTAAAAGGTGAGGGTGCAAATGGAGTTGGGACAATGAGCTATACATAAGAGCACATGTGGTGTGCTACAAAACGATGTGCTCTCGGTAAGAAGAAAGGTGTACCAACATCAATTTGCACACTGAAGGGGGACGATTCTCGATCCAAAAATGTTGCCATCGGTGATTCTTCTTTCCTTGATGCTCCATTGGTAAACAAATAGTTTCAGTATAGTAGGTGTAGCATCATACGTTGTTTACCTGCACCTTCATCAAGTATGGGCAGGAACTTGCAAGTTGCAACTTATCAATGGTTGTATGCTGCAGGCCACGGATGCTAGGTGTTAGAGTCTGATTTTTCTAGGCACCGCTACCTACGTTGCAGATGCTTTCCTGTTGTATCATCTTGAAGTTTCATTCATCGTCTTTGGTCTTGAGATGAGATGCAATCCCCTGCCTTCACCATGGTATGGTTTTTATGTATCACAGAGGTGTATCATATTTGAAGTCTCCTTGGACTTGGACCATGCATCAACTTTTCAGAATGACAATGCGATAAACTCATCATCCCTTGATGATGGTTTCCAAAGGTGGCAAAAAAGATGTTTATCAGTGATGACTACTATTCTTTTCGTATCCTAATCTAATAGTTTCAAATGAAGTTTTGAGGATGGAGGTAAGGAGAGCTAGCAGGGGCGATGCCCTCCCCCAACCCACCCACTCTCGACAAATTTTAATGGATATTTTGAAGTTTCATTCATCTTGTTTGGCTTGAGATGAGATACAACCCCCTGCCTTCACAGAGGTGTATCCTATTCTTAGTCTTTAATGTATGATTTGGTTAGAGTCTTCTTGGCCCTGAATCATGCATCATCCACTCTGAATGACAATGAAGTCATCATCCCTAGATGATGGTTTCAAGAGGGGACAAGTAAGATTTTTTTATCCATGCTGATTACTATACTTTCCATATCAAAGTCTAATAATTTTAAAATATGTTGTGAGAACTGATGTAAGCAGGGGCTAATAGGGGTCCATGCCCCCAGTCTCTCACGCACACACACCCCACCTCCACCCCACGCTATAACTATTAGCATTATGCAGTTGTGTATTTGTATTAAAATTTTCATTTAAAAGCAAAAGTTCTTTTTATAAGCCAAACATCTACCACACAATCACCCACCACACAAGAGCCAATGCATGGTGTTTTTCATGCGAAATGAGCAAGTGTGCACAATTGGACCTTGAACTCATGATCTCAACCCTCGTGCATAACTCCATTACCACCACACCACACAGTCACTTGTGATTTATAGAGCAAGATGGTGTCCTTTTGTACTAATTGTTCTAAATCTTATGTGAAAACACAATTTTGAAAAAAAAAGTTACCAACTACAAAGTTGTGCATCTCACGAGTACTACGATATTAGTGTTCACTTCATATACGAGGTTTGATTGGTGTGATGTCTTATACCTAGTATTTAGGCATCTAAATAATTTCTAATGAAGAAGTTTCCAACTACACAAAATAAAATGTTAGATCTCGTCAAGCTCTATAACTTTGATATAAGATTTGTCTTCATCCAACTTCAAATTAAAATGTTATAATTTCTTTTTAATAGAATAGGGTGGTGAAACGTTTTCACCAATTCGATTTAAACTGGTGGTGATAATCCATTGGTGATGGTAGTTTGTGTACTAGTGGTACCTCACTGTAGATTTACCGTCCTTCCACGATCCGATGTTAACTGGTCGTCAAATATATAGTTTGGTTCGATTATGCCTGTTGTTTTTATCCATTATCCATACTCAAATCCACACCCACCTCAAATGGGGAGGGTATGGGTAGAAAATAATTATCCATTGAAGAAATGGGGAGAGTAGGGTGTGGGGAGGGTGCAAATAATCGATTGGGTATGTATAGAATCTAGTACAAAACTAGTTATCCATTGGGTATGGGTGGGAATGGGGAGGGTAAGAAGTGGATAATAATTGTTTGGATTTGGGTATGAACAAAAGTGGATTTGTCCATACCCTCCCCAAAGGCAGCTTAGGTTCGATGGAGGATGTTGTCGTGATTGAATTAACTCTGAAAGCTCACTAGGGAGAGAGTTTTCGTTCTAGCTATATATAATATAAAATTTGAAGAAAAAAACCAAAGATGGCAATATGGCAATACCAGTACGTGTGTGCCATCGTGCCTGTCTCAATGAACAAGGTCATCACACGGTTATCAAGACTGTAAACGTGAGAATTGTGCAGCGGAAGGTCATGGTGGTGACACTCCTCTCTCCTTATAAATTTACTGACGTGGTATAATAAGTGGTATAATATTTAATGCTCATGACCTCTTATGACCCTCCCTACCGAGAATGTGCCACAGAAGATGAAATGCGAGAAGCAAGAAACAAAGAGGGCTGTTTCCTCTCACTCTCACGGCGTCAATGCGAGCCCAATCCGACGGAGCCTCAGAGGGGTGGACAGCGACTCGGCATAGGTCATCCTACGACGACACCCTTCCTCAACAAGCAACCGAGCATTCAAGCTGAGCTTCTCCGCAAACCGCCTAACAGACAATCATCAGCTAGCGCGCCGTCGACGGACGCTTCTTCAATTCCCTTAATCGTTCGCGCACGCACCACTGCGCCAACAAACAATCAAAACGATCATTAACGCGCGGCGTCGACGGCGATCTTTTCCGCGTAATGGAGTCCTGGACAGTCACCGCCCGTCCTGGATAGACGTATCATATCGATCGGGAGCTTCATCACGCTCACTAGACACCATCAGGCATCAACAGGGCCAGGGGCCGAAGGCCTCAGGCTATTAGCTACCCGATGCGATCGATCGAGCCGGGGGGGGGGGGGGGGGGGGGGGGCACCGTTCTTTGTCCGGCCGCCCGACCGGGCAGGGCATCGACGACGCTCCACAAGCCTGCGGCCGACGGGTGCCCGAGGTGACAGCTTATCGCTCGGGTAGGCTGGCAGCAAGCAATGTCACGGTACGGTGGTCTACAGATGCAGAGCAAGAAGCACACCAGGGACCAGACCGTCCTGATCCTCTCTCTTGGAGAGGAGAAGAATTAGTAGTAACCCGCACCGAGATCAGCAGAGACGAGGAGTACAAATTTCTTTGAAATTACCGGATGTCCCATACCAAAACATCATATCAAAACTGCTTGCCGGACTCGGGAGTCGGGGACTCGCTCCTGCACATCAATCTCCATAGTATTGGCGGCCACGAGAAGGTCCTCCGCCTAACGGGCGCTGCTGGCTGTCGCGCCGGTGCTCGTAAGTGGGCGGGGGCTCGCGCCTGGCTTGGTGCCCGCCCTTGGCTCTGTCGTAGGCCGCGCCGCCGTCCCGTGCATAGGGATGGTACGGCCTGTCGGGGAAGTGCTCACCACCATTACGGGGCGCCTCCCGTTGCTGATACCCACCACCGCCATTGACGGGCTGTTGCGGGGGACCCTTCTTCTGCTCGCCCGAGGAGCCGTCCGCCCTACCACGCGGTCCCGAGGACGGCCTGAGACTTGGCTCTTCCCAACGCTGTTGATACCCACCATTCTTCGGGTGTTCTTGCGCCTGGTGACTCTTCCGACCGTGGTAGGAATCCTCCCTGCCGCGAGGCTGAGAGGACGACGGCCTGAAAGGAGGCGCTTCCCGGCGCTGGTGATAGTGAGACCCACCGTTGGCGTTGTTGGGCTGTCGTTCCGGGCTCGATTGGTAACCGTTGGGCGAACCCCACCTGACGGATAACGGATCATAAGAAGAAAAGCCCACATTTGGCAAATCTAGGCCAGAAGGCCCATGGTGACCCTGATGGGCCAGCGGCCTTTCCTGCCCTCGAAAACCCTGCTGCTTCTGAATTGGGAGACCCGGGTACTGGTACCCGTGCTGCGGCCGCGGCCGCTGCCGCCGCCGGTTCCTCGGAGGCGCGGCGCCCGGCGGGCCATGCGTCCCCGGCACGCGCCTCCCACCACCTTGTTCGTAATGCGGTGGCGGGGAAGCGAGTCCCGAGCGCTCGTAGCGGCGCGGGGAAACGGAGCGGCGGCTCCCGCTGCGGGACGACCCGGCGTCGTCGTCGTCGTAGCTGCCGACTCGGCGCTGCTTGGAGATCGCGTCGTCGTCGCGAGGGTCGTAGGAGTACGGCCTGCGCCGCGACCGGTGAGAGGACGCCGTGCCGCTCGCCGACCGGGAGGGACCGCGCGGCGCCGAGTTCTCGGGCGACGAGAGCCGCGCCGTGTCACTGAACGGCGGCTCGCCGTGGCCGTTCGGCGCGACCGGGAGCGCGTGGGGCGCGTCCGCGCTGGACGTGGACCGCGTCGGCACCGCGGCGGCGATTGGAAATCCAGACGGAGGCAGAGGCGGAGGCGGGGGCAGCTCCTCGTCGTCGTAGTCGACAGGGTGGTCGTAGTTGTCTTCGTCGTCGAGAGAAGATAGTGGGGCCTCCAGGTCCAACACCGGCGACGGCGGATGCAGAGGATCCCGCGGCGTTGGCTCGTGAGCCGGCGACGGATGCGGATCGTGGAGCGAGGACTCTGGGACGGGCACCGGCAGCGGATCGAGCTGCGAGGGCTCGGGCGACTGCGACTGCGACGGCGCCGGATCGCGCTGCGATGGCTCGGGCGACGGAGCCGGCAGCGGATCGCGCGGCGAGGACTCAGGCGCCGGCGGAGGCAGCGCGTCGTGCTGTGGCGGGGGCAGCGTATCATGCGGCGACGGGGGCAGCAGATCGCTCGGCGACGGCTCGCGCACCGGCTCCGGCGCCAAGGCACGGGAGGCGTCGTCCGCTCCGTCGTCGTCGTCCTCCGGCGGAGGCGGCTCGTTAAGGTCGAAGTCGAAGGGCGGCCCGCGTTCCGCCATCTCACCTCCCTGTTGCGGCGGCGGCGGCGGCGAAAGAGGATCGATGGCAGGACCTATTCTGGGACCGTGTAGGGTTTAGGCTTGCACTTTATATTGACGCGCCGACACCCCGATCCGGAAAGAAACGTGACGAGGTTTCCCGAGCCGCGCAAGAGCGAGCGGCGGAAAGGCGACGACGCCACACGCCAGCCAGGCTGCCGGCCGATTCGAGCCGGGATCGAGCACAGATCGCGTCCCAGATCCGAAGCGGATCTCTCGAGCTGTCACCAAATCAAATCATACTGCAGGGGACACATGCTTCTTGTGACCAGACTGTGATCCGGGAGAGCACGCGCTCGTTGTGATTGGGAGTTGATCGGATACCTCGGTCATCGCCGAATCAAACCCGAAAGGAATATGAAGCTGCCCGCGTGCTTCAGGGTCTGTTTGATACGGGCCAAACAAGGCCGGCCAGGCCCGCTAAGGCCATTTGCGCCTGTTTGATATGCAAATCCTAGCTGGGAGCTAGGGCTGCGGCGGCCATTTTCCCCTCTCTCTCCTGGCTCGCGCCGCACGCCCCCCTCCCCTCGTTCCTCCTCGGCCTGGCTCTGACGGCGCGCGCGGGGGCGAATCTTGGGCGACGGCGGGTGCTGAGGCGGGCTTGCGCGGGAAGGTGAATCTTCCGCGCGCGCTTCTTGTCAGGCGAAATCCATGGCCTACATATACCACCCCTCCTCCCTCCCTCGGTTTCTTCTCCTCCTCTCCACAGTCCACTCCCGTAGAAGCTCCGTCGTCGAGGTAAGCTCCGCCGCCGCGCGGCCGTGGTGTTCCCCGGCTTCCTATCCGTCTCCCCCGCGTGGATCTGCGTCCAGGCGGCGCGGCTCTCTGACGGACTCCGGCGAGGCGGTCTTCTTCCTCTTCTTCTCCGGTTAGGTGTTGTTGCTGGTCGTAGATCCGTCCGTCGTTGTGCTTTCCCGTCCGGATCCGCTACCTCTTTCCCACCTCCTTCTCGTTCCCCTTCGGCCTTACCGAGGTAAATCCATATCCCCCTTTCGTTACACCGTTGAATGTTTTCCTCAGATCTATGTGTTGTTTGTTGTTCTTTCCTTTTGTGATGATAAATCTTGGACGTGTTTGTTCCTGTATCGTTGTTATTGCTCTGTTACAGTGTTCATTTCAGTTATCTTGTTACTGTTTTTGCATTTGCGATTTAAATGGTCGATGATGACTAGCCAATGCGCACTGGGAGGCAATATTTGCTTTGCAGCCGTGCCTTTTGATGATTTTTGAATAATTGCACTTACATTCAGAGGCCAACCAGGGTATACTTAATTTGCTTATACATTTGTGAATGCATTGTAGATGGCTGAAAATGCAGAACATGATCTGATGGCTAGGCAAGCAGCTGCCATGGTTGTTGTGATGGTTTCCTTTGTGCTTAATAGGCTTAGACGTGTTAGAAGACATGAACAAATTCCTTATGGCCCTAGGACTGAAGCCGAAAGGCATAGACAGAGGACACTCGAGATGTTGTACAACTACAATGATATAGAATGTATTGCCATGTTATGCATGAAAAGAGTCCCCTTTTTTACTTTGTGCAACCTTCTTAGGAGCATAAAACTTGTTCCTGAGATATTAGGGTGTCCTGTGGAGGAGCAGGTGGCAATGTTTGTTTTTGTGGTTGGACACAATGTGAGGTTTAGGGTAGTTCATCAATTCTTTAGGAGGTCCATTGAGACTGTGAGCAGAATCTTCCACCAAGTGTTGTATGCCATTGGTGAATTAAGGGCTGACATGATCAAGCCTCCAAGCACTGTCACACGCCCTAAGATTGTAGGCAGCCACAGATGGTTCCCTTATCTAAAGGTAAAGTCATATCTATGTGATTCAAACACATGCACATATGTCCTTAAGTTTGACACACATGTTCATCTGTTCATGTTAATCTCTGTAGAAATGCATTGGTGCCATTGACGGCACACATGTGTTGGCAAGGGTGTCTAGACGCATGCAACAAGCTTTCAGGGGTAGGAAGTCCAACCCGACACAGAATGTTATGGCCGCTATGAACTTTGATCTAAAGTTCACTTATGTTTTAGCCGGGCCGGGAAGGGTCGACCCATGATGCACTAATTTTGGCCGATGCCATTGCCGTAAATGATGGGTTCACGGTCCCGGAGGTAAATCGCATTAGCTAGTACATGCACTTATGGTCACTTTGACACATTACACACTTGCACACTAATCCTGCACTAATTGTAGGTCATTACTACCTGGTAGATGCTGGATATTCATGCAGAAATGGCTTCTTGCCTCCATTTAGGGGGGTTAGGTATCACTTGAGTGAGTTCTCAAGCACAAACCAACCCACCAATGTAAGAGAGCTATTCAACCTTAGACACTCTTCACTAAGGGTGACAGTGGAGAGGGCCTTTGGTGCACTTAAAGGGAGGTTCAGAATTATAGACAACAAATCTTTCCACACATACCAGACATAAGTAAAACTTGTGCAAGCTCGCTCGCATATTACACAACCGGATTATTGGTTTTGGGTTGGACTCTGTTGTTCCGGTTGAGGAAGGATTCCGGTGTCCGAGCCGGATGATGATCCTGGTGAACTGCCTCTAGAGGAACCTGCAATGGTGTCTGTTAGGGATGACATTTGCAATGCTATGTGGGCTGCTAGGGGTTTTTCTAGAACTTGATTTCTTTGCATTTTATGGATGTGTAAAATAATTTAGTAGACCCTGGACATGGAACTAATGTAGTGTAACATTTATGTATTTCTGCATGCTATGTTTGAGACCAAATATTTGTTATTCAGTAATTGATTGATTTATTGAGCTGCAATTAGTTGTTCATTCCCTTATTTTCATAATGATAGGATGTCTGCAATTGACCTTGATGCCCAAGAGGGTTTGTAGCTGCTGTCAACATGGCTGCCCCCCCCGTTGTAGACCCGGTAGATGCCGAGGCCGCCCTCGCTCGCAGGCGGGGCGAGCCCTATGAGGTGCAATAACAACACTTCAGAGTTTGTCCTCAGGAGGATGGCCCAGATTGTTAGTAATGGGTCTAAGACTGACAAGACCTACAAGGATAAAGATGTTAATGCAGTAGCTAGGTTAGTTACTGAGTACAATGGGGTGCCTATTAGTGCAACTCAGGTGTACAATCACTTGAGCAAGTGGAAGCAGGAGTGGTCTGAGATAGCTAAGCTGAAGGAACTTAGTGGGGCATCCTTTGATGAAGATACTTGTGCCATAATGCTAGAACAATACCACTACCTAAGTCATTGCAAGGTACCTACCCATGTCTGAAGAATCTATTTTTGTACCCCTCTTCTTAAATGTGTGCTTCTCTCTTTTCTAAACTGTGTGCTCTCTCTTCAGGACCACCCTAAGGATGCTGAGTACCTTAACACTCCAATTAGGTTCTACTTTGAGTTGGAGACTCTCTTTGGTAGTACCTTGGCAACTGGTAGGTTTGCCTTAGGTTCTAATGAACCTTTGGGTGTCAACAATGCGGATAGTCCGACCGTAAAGCCGGAGGAAGATAGTGTGGGTCTTAAGCAGGAGGCTGATAGGGATAAAACTACGTTTGAGTGTGGCAAGGCCACTGTTCCGATGTCCGAAAGTGTTTGTGGTAAGAGGAAGAGGGGCACTTTCACTGAAGAAGAGATCCTAATGATGACCAACATGAATGATGCTATCAACAATGTTGCCAATGCTATGATCAAGACGGATGTTGCACATGTTGACCCGGACCTCTATCTTGCTTGTCATGGAAATGACCGAGTTCAAGACCGATGCCTTGATTGTTGCCTACACCTTCCTACTTGAGCATAAGGCCACCGTCCATCGGTTTTGTGCGGATGTGAAGCCCACACAGGGCCATATGGTTGAGGACCTATCTTGCCAAGAACTACTGCATGTAGTTCTGTGGTAGCCTCTCTCTTTTCTGATGTATATTTTGGCTAGAATCTGTGCATGGTTAATGGCTGACCAGCACCTGTCTAGATGGTGATGTATATTTTGGGTAGAACCTTTGCATGGTTGAGGGCTGACCTTTTGGTTTAGTTAGTGGGATGGTGGCTAACTAAAGAAACTACATTTTGGCTCACTTTATGTGAGTGAAAACTACATTTGGCTCACTCAATGTGAGCAAACTTATGTAATTGGAGCCTCTCTTGGCTTCCTCTGGTACTGAATGTGTTGATGTTTCTGTCAATTTTGCTGTTGTCTGCCATTTTCTGTTTCTGTCATTTTTGTTACTGTCTGTTTAATTTGTGCTCATGTTTTAATGATTCTGTTATATCTGTGCTTATTATCTGTTGACCTCTTTGGCTGGGTTTTAAAATTTGACTATGATGATTCCATGTACCCCATAAATGATGACATGGCATTGTGAGGAACTTGATGTTGTTATTTCTTTTATTCTACCAGGTATCCCTACTCTTGTCTCCCATCTGACCATGGGACACATCGATTCCCATGTTTCCAAACTTGGGATCGACGTGTCCCATGGTCACATGGTAGACATGAACTGTGTCATACTCTTCCTCTTATACTTAGGTTTCCTACTGTCCACCAGTTGCCATTATGCTCCAAGTCCGTGTCAAATGATTGAATAACATATAATCTGAGGCAAATATTTTCTGTTATTTCATTTTTTTGGCCTATGATGACTGGAGCTTATATATTACTCATGTCTCTCATCAAACCGTGGGACACATCCATGCCCATGTTTCCAAACTGGGGCTGGATGTCTCCCCCGGTTCAATGACTGCCATGAAGGTTCTGTTTCACTTTTGCTCCAAGTTCAAGTAGTCTGAGGCCATTTTTGCATGTTCCTGTTGCACTGTCAGGCCGATGATGAACCTGTTCACCATTTATCTATCATGACATCTATCAAACCATGTGAGACGTCCATGCCCATGTTTCTCAAACTGAGGCTGGACCTCTCACATGGTTCCATGGCTGCCATGAAACATTTGCTACTCATTTATTTACCTGAGGCCACAATTTGGACCTATCTTTTAGCCTATGATGATATGATATATGATTATTGCTTCTCATGCATTCCATCAAAACGTCAAATTCATCCATGGTCCAAGTATTCAACTATGGACCATGTGAATTTGACGTTTTCATGGTTCACATGTACCCATTGATCTCCTATATCTGAGGCAATATTTTTATCTCCATTATGCTTCTAAACTCTTTGTTGCTTTGCTTTTGAAGGAGCAATGACATGGTATGTAGTGTATAGAGGTCGGAAGCCTGGGGTTTATCAAAATTGGGTAGCATGTCATCAACAGGTTACTGCCTTCCACAACTGTTGCTACAAGAGCTTCAACTGCAAAGAAGAGGCAATTGCTTCTTATCTAGAGTTCGCCGGTGAACCTGTTGTTTCTGTTGAAGGAGATGTTCCTAAAATCGGTCCGCATTTGCCTAGTAGTGGTAAATTGTGCCTGCTCTTCATAGGAATTGTCGAGTTTATTATTATTTTAGGGTTGCTTATGTTCATTTATGTCAGCTCTCTATAATTATTTGGCCGCTTGTAATGTTGTTTTGTAATTAGTAATGTAACCACATTGATGAAAACTGCTACCTTCTCCTCTTCCTATGAAATGCAAAGTTGCACCAACTGAGCTCGGCCCGAATCAAACACAATCACACATTGGTAGTTGCAGTTAGTTGCCCTTGGGCCAGACTCCACACTCTGAATCAAACAAGAAAAACCCTTCAGGCAGGCTCAAACCATACAAAAACATCAAACAAGGCCTCAGGCCGTTCCGGACCGAGCTCTGGCTGGCCAGAGCCTGGTTCGCTGGCCAGGCCTTCTAGAGCCGGCATATCAAACACGCCCTCAGTTCGTCTCCGAGCCACGGTGGCCCAACGGGCATGTTGAGCATCTAGGGTCACGAAGCGGCGACCGTGTGCTACCGCGCGCACAAGCATGAAAGCGAAGTGTCCGTCCGTCCGAGATAACACGAGGTGCACCATGGTTGGACGGGACGAACGAGTAATCCACCGGGTAACAACTCCTTTTCGACGGGTTTGTTTGTTTGTCCTCAACCTTTGGTAGCGACCTCTTCCCATGGAAGTCCACGTTGGCTGCTGCAGCTTGCAGAGTTTTTATACCATGACAGAGAGTTTTTTAGGCTGACCCGGTGATTTGTTCTGAAGAAAGTTATAACGAGTCAAGGACCACAGGGGCGAAGAGAGTTCAGTTCAGCAAGAAGCCAAGAAAAGGAAAGAAAGAAGCAGTGAGCTAACGAGACAGGGGATGATCCCTGGTCGGTCGATTGGGACTTGGGAGAGCTGAGGATCCGGTGACCACGGAAACCGTTTACGAGGCGATTTGATACACTTGTTCATAGCGCATCCTCAATTGGGCAAGGCAAAATAGCTGGAAAGAAGCATCAAGTTGGTGCTTCCACTGGGGTGCCTCGGCTCCGATCCCGTGATCCGCAGTCCACTGTCATCACATATGCAAATGAGGAACTCTACGATGAATGCCTTCAGTCTGTAGTAGATTACTGTCAAGTCACATATGCATATATTTGCTTGATTGGGACCGTCGTCTCATGCCGATGAGTGGAGATGACACCGATAGGCGAGACTCGACCCGTGCGTCTGCGTGCGATCGATTGGATTAGCAAACAAGCTTCAGAAAAAGCGGTAACAACGCAGCACAAATATAACATGGCCAAACGGGCTGTGCCGGCCCGGCACGGCACTAAGCACCACGGCACAATGTCGTGCTCGTGCCTAGTCGTACCGTACCACTTCGGGCTACCGTGCCAAGGTTGAGGCACTAGCACGGCCCTACGAGATCTCAGGCGTGTCGTGCCGTGCCGTGCCGTGCCGACGGCACTACGAGACACTATCGTGCTACAAGAGAATGGAGCGAATCAAGATGCAAATGTAAAAAAACATCACACAAATCATAAAAATTCAACATATAAATCAAATCGATTATAAATCCATCAAAAATGCCATCTCGAGGGTGGACGGGATGCTCTGGTCCCGGCGACGGCGTGATGCGCTGCTAAAAATATCAAGTTTACAGGATTATCGTGCCACCATCGTGCCGGCTCATTAGTCGTGTCGTGCCCGTGCTAGTGCCGCGGGCCGGAACGGCGGCCCAGGCACTATCTAGATCGTGCTTCGTGCCGGCACTAGCACTATGGTGTCGTGCCCGTGCCGGCACTAGCACTATGGTGTCGTGCCCGTGCCGTGCTTTTTCGGGTCGTGTCCGTGCTGACCCATCGGGCCTGGCCCATTTGGCCATCTATAATCACAAATCAGAATCAAATGTGCGAAACCACGTTGCTACCATTCTGTCTTCGTTTTGACTTTTGTGCCTTCCTCACCAGGCAGCCAGAATTCGGCACGTCTGTCTGTTCGACGAAATTCTCGTTGTTATTCGAGTTCCTACAGCGATTTCTCTCATCCGATTCGAGGCAGCAAGCGATTTCTCTCATCCGATTCGAGGCAGCATATTTGCGAAGCAGATGATCCCATTCCCGATCGATCCCCTACGTTTACATACACCACTACGACTGCGTTTACAGCTGCTGCGAGCTAGGTGCGTTCCCGCCGGGTTGATCAGTACGGCATCACATGGATGGTGCGGCTGTCGTAGGCGGCCGCCACGCCCTTGCGCTCCTGCTCCATCCGCACCGCCCGCAGCAGCTCGCCGGCCATCCGCGACGTGGTCGGGGCGCAGTCCCCCTGCATCACCACCAGCAGCTTCCCCACGGCCTCGGGCGCCGACGCCACCGCCTCCCGCATCCTTCGCTCCCCGCCGCCCGCGCAGCACGACAGCCACAGCGCCACCACCGCGGCCTCCCGCCCCGCCGGCCCGACGCGAATCATCCGCCCCATCACGGCGGCCGCCACCTCAGCCGCGTCGGCCGCGATGGCCGCCTTGCCGTCGCCGCAGCGGGCGGCCTCCGCCAGCAGCCGCAGCGCGGACTCCGCTGCGGCCGTGGGCGCGGCCGCCACGGCGAGCGCCAGCGCTGGGATAGCCCCGGCCCGCACCATCGACGCGCGCGCCGGGCGCCCGCGGACCTCCACCGCCGCGGCCATGCACCGGATGGCCGCCGGTGACGCCGCGTCCCTCAGGATCCGCACGAGGTCCGGGAACAGCTCCGGCCTGTCGGCGATGGCGGTCTTGGCGTCGGCGTCCGCCGCGGGCGACGTCAGGATCGCCTCCAGGACCGCGGCGCCGTTCGAGCCCGCGCCGAGCAGCGTCGTCACGATGCGGCCCAGGTCCTCGGCGACGAGAGTGACGACAACGGCATCCTTGGCCTCCTCCGCGACTCCGTCCGCGGACAAGACGGCGGCCAGAGCCTCCACCGCCATAGCGACCCTCCCAGGCATCTCCTTCCCATCCCCAGTGAGATAGGCGACCATCTCCGGTGCCACGGTAGCCAGGATCCTCACGGCGTCCACGCGTGCGTCGGCGCCCGCCCCGCCCTTCGCGAAGGAGAGGAGCGCCGGCACCGCTGAATCGAGGTCCGCGGCGACGGCGGACGCGACGGACGCCCGCTTCCCTTTCTCCGGCGCGATCTTGGCCGCGAGCGAGCGCACGGCCTTCTCCGCGGCCGCGGGCTCCCCGTCCGCGGCCGCAAGCTGCGACAGCACCTGCTCGGGGGACGGCGAAGGCGGCAGCGTGGCGGCGTGCAGGTGGATGAGGCGGCGCAGGAGCAGGTTGGGGACCAGGTCCGTGGACGCTAGCGGAAGCCGCGTGGCGGGGCAGGTGCGGTGGCCGGAATCGAGCCACCGCTGTATGGACGCGCGGTCGTACGTGGCGCCGGTGGGGAGGCTGACCGGCGACCGCATCACCTCCAGCGAGATCGGGCACCGGAACGCGGCCGGCGTCGGCGAAGCCGCGGCCATGACGAGCGGCTCCGGCGGCCGGATCCGACGCCTCGACTGCTGCCCGGCGACGGCTGCGTCCATGGCGAGCGATGAGAGAGAGAGCTGTTGGGTGGGACGGGACGGGGGAGGTGAGAGAGAGAGTGGCGGGCCTTTAAGAATGGTGGGAGTGACGTCGACGAGTCAACGGTCAAAGTCAAGTGGCGTGGATGGTGGTGGTGTTGACGTTTTCTTTTGGAAGGATGGGCCCCGGCCTGGCCGCCCGGGCTCGTGCCATCAAGGACAAGCGCCGGAGGATAGATGGTGCCAAAGCAATGCCAGTATACTTCAGAGATTTTTTCCTGCGCGTGGGCCCTACTCCAGTGCTCGGTTCGTGTGGGAGTTTTTAGATTTTCTTCGTATAATAAATTTCGGTTGGAAATTGCACACTCTTCCGGAGAGCAGCTCCAAAGTCCACGCACCTAATTTGATGGTTTAGTTGTGGCCATAGTTATTGGGGTCGGACCGGACCTGGCGGTCGGACCAGAAAAGACCGAACCCGAGCCTACGGCGGTCCGGGTCGCTTAAAAGACCGTCCATGCAATCGAACCGCTATAAACCGGTTGAACCGGCCGGTTTTTTGTCGAACCGGTGAACCGGACGATTTTATGCGAACCGGTGGGTTTTTGAGTTTTTCCGAAATTACCCCTCTCGTGAACTCGGCTCAACCTTATCTAGTTAGGGGTATTGTTGGAATTTGGCTCCAATTGTCTCTTTAGGGGTTGCGGCTGGGATTGAACCGCGAGGTTTCGTGCTTCCCGCTCCGCGGCGGCGGGGCCGAATCGGGCGGCGGCGGCGGCGGTGCTCTGCCCCACGCACGGCGGCGGCGCTCCACGGCCCACGCACGCGGCGGCGCTCCACTCCACGGCCCACGCACGCGGCGGCAAGGGCATCGTGCAAGCCACGAGGAGCCGCCGGTGACGCCGCAACGGCAAGCCGGCAAGGTTCACGGCGGCACGGCGTCCCACGGGCGAGAGGAGCGGCGGATCCGCATTCCCCAGTTGTTGCTCTGTTTCTTCTTCTGCTCTTCAAGCTCCAAGACCAAAACATGGTCGCTCATGGTGAGATTCACTTAATCTTTGATATATCCATCTCCTTGTTAGTGCCGCCAATGCCTTTGTGAATCCGTGAATATTGATTTGTGATAGAAATATGCCTCTGTGATTATTGATTTGTGATAGGAACATGCCTCTGTGATTATTGATTTGTGATAGAAATACGCATTTGTTATTATTGATTTGTGATAGGAACATGAACATAGCTCTGATTATTTTCTTTTACACATAGTTGAGTCTTCGGGGACTCCAACTCCAGTTGACACTGGTTCAACACCTTCTACTCAAGAGACACCTGCAGAAGTGAAGACAAGAAGAAAAACTGATCCAGCATGGGCATATTGTACACAGTTCACTGATGGAGGAAGGAAGAAAATTAAATGCATGTTCTGCAATGATGAATTTGCAGGAGGAGGGATCCGTCGTTTTAAGGAGCATTTAGCCAAATACCCTGGTAATGTGGCAGCATGTTCGAAAGTTGATCCTGAGGTTGAGTATGCAATGTATCAAAACATTGATGATTGGAATGAGAAAAAGAAGAAGGCACAAAAAGACTATGAGGAAGGGAATGCATATGGGCCAGAACCTGGAGAACAAGATGATGTTGTTGAAGTCTCTGTTGCTAATGCACCTACACGGGCAGCAAACAAAGGGAATAAAAGACCTACCACTACTCCTAGCATTGGCAAGTACTGCAAGGGGATCAACCAACAATTAAGAGTGTTCTTCAAGGAGAAGCAGTCAAGGAGAAGACAGATTTGTGCATTGCAAGATGGTTTCTTGATGCATCTATTTCATTTAATGCAAGTAATTCAATTTTTTACCAACCCATGATTGATGCTGTGTGTGCATATGGTTCTGGATACAAGGGGCCAACCTTTAATCAGCTGCGTGGTTCATTGCTTGCAAAATGTGTTAAGGAAACTAGGAATTTTGTTGATGGTTTTCGCAACACTTGGAGGGAAACTGGCTGCACAATTATGGCTGATGGGTGGACTGATAGAAAGAGGAACCCTCATCAATTTCTTGGTCTACTGTCCCAAAGTTATTGTTTTCCTCAAGTCAGTTGATGCCACTAATAGCTCCAAAACTACAGATTTCTTGTTTAAATTATTCAGAGATGTGGTTAATTTTGTTGGACATGAAAATGTAGTTCATTTTGTCACTGATAATGCTGCAAACATGGTTGCTGCTGGTAGAGCTTTAGAAGATGAGTTCAGGTCCATTTATTGGTCCCCTTGTGCTGCCCATTGTCTGAATTTGATATTACATGACTTCGGTAAAGAGGATATAGTGAAGACTACCGTAGCTCATGCATCAATCATTACAAAATATGTCTACAATCATTGCTTCCCATTATATCTGATGAGAAAGTTCACTAAAGGCCATGAGATTCTCCGCCCTGCCCAAACTCGTTTTGCTACTAATTTTATTGCATTACAAAGCATATATAAGCACAAGGCTGATCTGCATGCAATGGTTATCTCCAAGGAGTGGACAACCTGTGCATATTATAAGGATGCAAAAGCCAAAAAATTCACCAAAGCTGTGCTAGATCAAAAGTTTTGGAAAGATTGTGCTATTGTTTGCCAATTATCAGAACCACTAGTTCGTGTGCTGAGAATAGTGGACAGCGATGAGAGGCCTGCAATGGGCTATCTATTTGCAGCATTTCATCTGCAAGAGCTGAGATTGAGAAGAGATTTCAGCGAAAGAAAGAGTTTGTAAAGCCTTTCTTGGAATGCATAAATGCACGATGGGATAAGCACCTTGATAAGAATCTCCATGCTTTGCGGCTTTTGGTTCAATCCTAATAACCGGTACAATCTCGAGCTTTGCGAGAAAAGTACAAGTTCACTACTTCGGAGTTCTTGATGTCATAGAGAAATATCTTTGGTAAAGATGTTGCCCTTAGAAGTGTTTTGACAAAAGAAATGAAGATTTTTAGGAATGCGAGAAGGTGACTTTGGGCGTATGAGTGCTATAAATGATCGCTCGGTCATGCTTGCTTTGGTAACTTCACCGCATCTCCATCGCCGTTTTTACTTTTCCATTTGATTTCAGCATCACTAACTTCTGTTTTGTCACACGGATGAGTGGTGGCAAACTTATGGCTGCAGTGCACCAAATTTACGAAGCTTGCCTTGCGTGTGTTGAGTCAAACTTGTAGTGCTTCTGGATGTGAGAGGAGCTGGAGCTACTTCGAGCATGTGCACTCCAAAAAAAAGAAACAGATTGGAGCATCAAAGACTAAATGATATTGTGTATGTTCATTGTAACCTGAGGCTGAGGCAAAGGTACCACTTCTCTAGTTCCTTCAAGTCATTCACAACTAGTTGCTAGCTTATTATTTAACCTGACAATGATACTATTTGTTCTCTTGAAAGGCGAAACTTACACAGCTAGCTGCTAGCCTGTTCTGTAACCTTACTGTTTGCTAATATTTGAACATTAGGTCCAAAACCAAGTCTAGAAATTATGACCCAATAAGTTTGGAACAAATTAGAATGGGAAATGAAGCTTGGATCTTAGAAGACGATCCACCTCGTCTTAACTCGGAAGAGTTGAACGCCTTTCGCACTGAACTATCCGGATTAACTATACAATGCAGTGATGGTAATGTCTCTTGTCAATTGTGAAATCAACTCAATGTACATACATTTTTTTGCTTAGTTAACATCATGTCTATGTTTATAAAAAAAATTAGAACTGGTACTCGACTTGGACGCTGTTGAGGATGATGCCATGGATGACGTTGAGGGGATTCAGGAAGATGAAAGGCCAATAAGGAATGAAGACCTATTTGATTATAGTGGTATGGCAATTGATGTTGGTGTATCCAGTCCTTGTGATGATGGAGCTGAACCTGGATCTGGAGATGAGTGGGATCCTTTGAATTTTGATTGAGTATTTGAGTATTATCTACCATGTCTTCTGTTTGTCTTTTTAGCACAAACTTATTTGGAACTTGTAGCACCAGTGTGTCATCAGTTATCCTGCAATTCATGTTTTGTATTAAAGAACCTTTGAGGTTGTGTTGTTGCAAGCCAGGGAGTCTATTTCCATGATGTATGAACTATGAACTATGTATAAGGTTGAAGGGAACTTATGTTATTCTCAATTTGTCATCACTTATCAGTCACTTGATGACTTGATGTTTCCAATTAAGAACATGTCGTTCTATATATTCATATGTGTGAACCTTATATAATTGTGCAATTAAATTTGTCATGTTTATCATATATTAGTTATTATATATATATACACACACCGGTTCAATGTTTTTTTGGCCGGTTTGATTGTCCGGTCCAAAAACAATTGAACCGGCGGTTCAACCGGTTCTCAACGGTTGGACCAGTGAACCAGTGAACCGAAGGTCTCACCGGTTCGATTACCGATCCGGTCCCAATAACTATGGTTGTGGCAGCGTGTCACGGAAATTCGGATGTGCCAAATAGCATGTCTTTACACATATGCTCACTCCCTCCCAAAATATAAAGATTTATCGGTTTTTGTGATTTACCTTTGACCACTCATTTTATCAAAAAAAATTGAAAATGTTAAAATAATTATGATATACCTGAATACGTACGATGATAAAGCATGTCATAACAAAATAAATAATATTTTCATAATTTTTTAATAAAACGAGTGGTCAAACAATGATCAACAGTAGTAGTAAGCCAACAATTATTAGAAAAAAATTGGGACTTTCGCATGATTCACACCCAACATTATTTATTTGCTCCAACCAAATCAACCAAAACTAGCTCCACTATCAAATCGTACATTTGGTTACCTGAAAAGCATTTTATGGGACCGAAAGAAAAGGCTGGTTAAGCTTTTTCTAAAGATAAGATTCTACTTTACAAGAGCAAAAAAAAGATCTTTTATAAAAGGGTGAGAGTGATCAAGATACCAAAGGTAGAAACTACAGGGAGAAACATCCACAGGAAAACATGAGTTGTCACAGAAAATAAAAACGCCACAAAAAGGAGCCACGGTTCCCTCTAAACACGTACTTTGCGATCGGGGAGATGCAAGCATGCAAAAGCCATGAACCAAAGCTAAACCACACTTTGCAGTCAACTATCTGCACTCAATAAAATCACCGGCACGCCCCAACCCCCCCCCCCCCCCCCCCCCCCCCCAGACATGAGCAATGAGCAACGAGCCGAACGAACGGGTGCGTGCGCATCAGCTAGAATCCGTGATTTTGACACTGGGGGGTGGCAGGCGGCAGCCCACAAGAACGCTGGAAATGTGGCCACTTCTTTCCCGAAAAAGCACCACCACGTCGCCAACGAACGAGAATCCCGCAAAGCCGGCATGATTGGCCATGGCGACGGAGCGAGCGAAAGCGAGACAAAGGCGCGCGGCACATATCCGCCGGCGACGGCGAGGCAGGCAGGGCACTAGCCCAGGCTTGGCGCTCGGGAAGAATCGCGATCCTTCTTTTTGGCTCCTGCAGTCCACGTTGAGCGGGAAAAAAAAGGAAGAGATCGAGATGGATGGACGTCAACGGGGGGCGCGAGAGGATCTAAACTGGCTCACGAGGTTAATCGGCCATTTGGGGCCGATGTTATGGCTTGGATACCTTTGTTTTGCATTTGGCCTGCGAAATTGAGGATCCAGGGAATCCAGCTTTTGACGGGGGTTAGCGTCACGGGGATAAAAAGTGGAGTCAAAAGGAAAGAGGGGTAAAGCACAGATGCTTGGGCCCGTTTGGTTCCCATAAGTAGGGTGACTTATAAGTCACCCGACTTATAAGCTCACGCCACTTTAAGTCGGTCACTTGTTTGGTTACGGTGACTTATAAGTCGGTGGGCTCCACACGGGGTGGTAGAGGAAAAAGTGGAAATAAGTCACTTTAAGTAGGGGTGGAGCTACTTATGCAACTTATAAGTTGAAGCACTTTAAGTCGGGTACATTTTTGGTTTCACAGGTGACTTATTTTACACTTTTTGCACTTTAAGTTACCCTACTTATAGGAACCAAACGGGGCCTTGGCTTGGCTCGGGGTGTTCTGAAAGTCTGAAACGCGGCGGCTTTGCTCGTTCTTTCTCCGAAACGGATGTGGCTACTAGTACGGCTAGCAAAGTTAGATGTTTGGTTCGTGTGGTGAAATTTTGGTGTCCTCTTTCAATGTTTTTAGAAGTACTAAACATAGATTAGTTATAAAAATAATTACATGAATGGACCGAAAATTTGCGACACAAATCTATTAATTCTAATTAATCTGTTATTAGAGATTGGTTACTGTAGCACGACGTTGTCTAATCATGGCATAATTAGACTCGTTAGATTCGTCTCAAAATTAAGGACGTATTTGTCCAATTGACACGTCCGAAGGAATCAAAAGGGGGTTTTGGAATGAGTTTTGTTATTAATCAACATCTAATACTCCTAAGAACCGCTCCAACAGTTTGGCAAATCAACTTGGCATCCATCTAATTTTGCAAAACAAGTAAAATTGGCTCCAACAGTTTGGCAAACCAACTTGGCAAAACTCACCTCCCCGGGAGCATATATGCGCGCGCGGATCGTGGTTGCCATCGTCGTTTCCCTTCAGGTGGAGGGTGAAAAAAGAAATAGATAATAGAGAAGGATTCTTGGGTAAGTTTTCAAGAGGTGGAAGGGCATAAACATAATTTTATTTCTCTCAGGATTCGTGATGTAAGTTAGATCTGAGTTTGGCAAGTGAATTATGCCAAATTGTTGTAAATGAACTCTTTTTTCACTTGGCATATCTTTTTAGAAGTTGTCAAAACACAAAAATTGCCAAGTAAAATTTGACAGACTCTTAGAGATGCTCTAATTAGTGTCCGGAGATTGTTATGACGGGTAGTTGGTCAAATGTTTAAGGACTTCTTACCTCGGTGATTTATTATTTTTTTATTTAAGTCAGTTGTGTTTGGTTAAGTCAGTGTGTTTGGTAGGTCCCACCCGAGGCAAGAGAGAGAAAATAACTTGTGCCACTTTTAAGTAGTGGTGAAGCTACTCACGAACTTAAAAGTCCTATTTTATTTCCACAAGTGATTTATTTGCACTTTTGCACTTTAAGTCAGACTTATGAGAAACCAAATAGGGTCATAGATCCATCATATTGAGCATCTCCAACAGTTTGGTATATCGGGTTGACATCCTTGATTTTTTGCAAAAAAAAGTCTAAAAAGAAGCCTCCAACAGTTTGGCATTGGAGTTGCCATATTTTGCCAAGTTGGTAAAAAAAAACTCTTTGCGCGCATATATGCGCGCATGACATGAGTTGGCATACTGCTTTGTCTCGGTGTTCCCCCCGCAGATCCTTCTCCTGCGCACGCGTAGGCTTGGCGCGCCCCTCCTACTGCGATTGTGAAGCCGGCACCGGCGGGTTGGGCTGGCCGAAGTAGGCACAGCCCTCGACGTGTACATCGGTCTTGCCGAACTGGTACAGGTCACGGTAGCTGAGGACAACAACGGCGACAACCCGATCTCTGCGCGTAAAGCCTCCATGACCAGCAGCTCTTTGCTCGATCTGGTGGCTGGTGCTGATTTATGCTGAGAGAAAAGTACTGTTGGCTAGTCGGTGGTGGCTGGTTTGTTCTGAGAGAAAAATACTGCTAGCTGGTGGCTGAAAAAAGCCAAACGAACAGGGCGTACATTGCTACATGTAGTTGCCCGGGCGGTCAACAACGAAGGTGCAGGTGAAGGTATCGCCACGGCGGCGGCGACGAATGGCATCTCTCCATGAAAAAACAGAAAGGGTAGAAATTCAAATACGAATTCTTTGTTGGGTTCAGATGCAAAAGTACAAGACTCAATGGTTTTCGCATATGGGCTTGGTTGATTTAGAAAAAAAAAATTGTGTTCACTTTGCAAAAGCATTTATCTTTATCTTTTTCCTTTACTGTCTTTAACTAGTTGAAACGTTGATTTTGGGGAGTGAAATATGCCAAACTGTTGGAGATGAGGTGATTATTTACTTGGCATATACTTTTATGAGTTGGCAAAACACAAAATTTGCCTAATCGCCCTGTTCGCTTGGCTTATAAGCCACCAGCTAATAGTACTTTTCTCTCAAAACAAACCAGCCATAAGCCACCAGCCAAACGAACTGGGAGAGAATTTGGCAAACTCTTGGAGATGCACTTAGTGTTTTTAGTAGCTACAGTACCAGCTAAAATTAGCAGTTGGCAATCCAAGCATGCTTGCTAATCCTACTCACAATTTTAGCCTATCGGTTACATGTATCCAACCACTTTTTAGCAGGTGGTCTAAAGAGCCACTTCTAAAAGTTAGTAGAATACAGTAAACATATATTACTATACTAATTATCAATACTAAAAATATTTCATTTGAGGGAGGAGAGGTGAACAACTAGCAGATTACAGATTTCAGCCTGTTATAAACAAAAATTGATGGACAACCAAAACACACCTCTCTCTCATCCATATATGTAGGCGATCCACTACTCCTTTCACATATTTGACAGTTCTTTTTGTAGTTAGTGACGATGTTAGAATTCTGAATTTACTGGTTCCAACCATAATTATCCTTGGCATAGCAAGGTGGACCTTTTGAAATTTTAGCTATCGATATCACTGTTCAGCGATTTTCTTTAATATATGAGATCATCATGAAATTTGGTGTTACAGGATAACAATGATTACATTGTGGATATGCCTCTAAGAGTAGTACGAATGATAGTGGGGTACTACTCCATTTTGCCCGACTCATTGGTTACTTAATCTTTGTTCGGGATCAAATATGATCAATTTTGCCCAAATCTTTAGAAGAAAGTACCAATATCTATAATATTAAGTTGGTTCCTTAAATCCAACAAAATATGTAGTGATCGTACATTCATTTGGCATTATGTAAATTAACAAAATATGTCGCGGTCGTACATTCATTTGGTATTACGAAAATTAACAAAATATGTAGTGATCGTACATTTATTTGGCATTATATAAATTCAGTCAAAGTCGGAGAGATTCGACTTGGAACAAATCGAAGGACAATTCTAGTATTGAGAGAAATTGAATTGTGGATGCCTAAACTCGAATCTATCAATATTTCTTCTTATATGACAGAGCAGTGCTCATGCTATTATTTTAAAAAAAGATTTGTAACATTATTTCGTATATTTGTAATAATCACCGTGAATGGAAAGGTGGAAGAAGCAGAAGTGGTGGGGGCAACCACGGAGGCAAGTCAGAGGCAACAATATACTCTACCACAATCAATACCATGCCAACACAATCAATGTGGGGCTACTAATATAAAGTCAAAAGTTAGATCATTTTGTTGGATATTAGAAAGTCGCCAGGATTGCTACCTTGGTAAGGAACTGTCATCAACTATGCACATTTGAGAGCATCTCCAAGAGTCTTTTTATTTTATTAACTAAATTTAAAGGTTGTAATTCTATGGAGCAATCTAAGAGACTAGCTAAAACATAGGCTTATTTTAAATCTTGTCCCACATCATCCAAAAATGATTAGAATTCCCTTCCTTCTTGGGGGATAGCTAGCGTGTGACGCCTTCTATATGTGACGTCTTCTATATTTGACCAGTGGGGAGGGGTGGATACAGGGATGAAAGTGGTGTGGATAATTTTCGCATCCAATTCGAATCCGCATTATGCGAATATGGAGAAGAGTTTTTGATATCCATGTGGATGTGGATAATCCGAATCCGATTGTGTGCGGATGCGGATTAGGATATGGTGTTAGCGATATCCAACAGATATGGATTATCCGATAATTGAAGGCGGGTTGAGACCTATAATAGGATATCCGACTACTATGACAACTCAATACGGCCCATGCACTATGATATTTTACCTATACAATTTTTTAGCCCACAAAATTTTAGTTATATATAGTGTGTGCATGTGCACCAAAAACCCTAGCCGCAGTCCTGTGTAGAGCATCATTTGTCACCATTTGAAACTGAATATAAGCATGTATTATCCGACTATATTAATCCGCATCCGCTCTGACATGGATCCGACTCCGCATCTATCCGACATCCGAAAAAATCCGCACATGTAACTGCATCCGTGAAATATCTACTCCGGTCCACATCCGACAAAAAAATATGGATGAGGATGTGGTAAAGGTAATATCTAATCCAATCCGCTTTCACCCCTAGGTGGGTAGCTAGCGTGGTAGGATATCGAATGGGATAGAAGAACTATTGGATGCTCTTTTATTAAATGATTTCCATTTTTTTACTAAAAGAAGCAAAATAAAGAGTTTCTTGGAGATGCTCACATTCGGTCATTGACTTCGTCTCTCGGTTATAGATGGCCAGATGGCCAGGCCCGATGGGCCGGCCCGAGAACGGCCCGAAAAAGCACGGCCCGAGAACGGCCCGGCACGGAGGTGGTCGTGCCTCGGGCCGGCCCGCACGGCGGCCCAACACGGGCCGGCACGAAAAAAGCCTCGGTCCGACAACGGCCCGACTACTCCCCCCCCCTCCCCTCCCCGCGGTTGGATCGCCATCGTCACCCCCGCTCCCGACCGTTGGATCCGACCATTAGATAGGGCTATATAAGCCCCCCCCCCCCCCCCCTCGCCCTAACCCTAACACTCGGCCAGTCCTGTCCCGGCTCCCGCAGCGGCACATCCGCGCAAGCGCAGCCCGTCGTCCCGCCGGCCGTCGAGCTCCCTCTTCCTCTCCCCGTCTCTCGCTCGTAGCCGCCTCTCCCCGTCTCCAACCGTCGCTCGCAGCCGCATCTCATCATCTCCTGTCGTCTCTCGTCTTTGTCCCCCTCAATCTCTGACTCTGGATCTGTAGATCCCGGCGGCTCTGGTGCCCCGGCGTCCGGATCTTGCAGCACTGTAATAGGTACTCTTTGATATCACTCTCACTCTCACTCTCACTCAGTCTAGATCTCCGATATATACTCTATGTTCTCTCTCTTTCTGACTCTCTCTCACTCTCCTCGTTTCAGGGATGGACGGCTGCGGTGACGACAATCAAGGACACTCCATCAATGATGACTATCGGCTGTGCGGCCTGCGTGGAGATGATGACAGTGACCTCGAAGCAGACCGGGAAGAGTTGTTCGGGCGTGCATCTTCTCCCATTGACGTCGTCGATGATCTCCTCGTTGCTGGTGATGCTGCTACTGGTACTGGCGATGCTGCGACTGGCGATGCTACTGGTGGCGATGTTGTTGGTGGTGATGCTGCTGGTGATGGTGGTGCAGATTCACGTGAAGCTTGTGACGCCCCAGGTTTTCATCCGGAGTATTTAACCCTAATGAGAAGGTCAACTGTGTTGACTTTGGTCAAACGATGGTCAACCTGAGCCATCACCTCGAAAACATCACCGACAAACCCTAATGACCCTTTTGGTCAACCTTGGTCAACCCTTGGTCAAATCCTACTCAAAACCCCTTGAACACCCCTTTGTCCTCCAGTGTCAGCCGGAACTTTTGCCGCGTTCCCCAAATTTCACCTAAACACTTCAAAATCTCCTAATGTAAAAGTTGTGTGTTTTGTGGAGGGACACAACTTTCATGTTGAATGGCATTTGAGATTTGAAGTTTAAATAGGTGAAAAACTCAAGTCAACGCCCAGGGTTACTATTCATCGGCGCCCAGAAATCAGTGAACTGGGCATGCGATTTGTGCACAATTGGTTGAGAAAAACCCCATACGCCCTTTGTGGAAGTTGTAGAGGGATGGAAGATCTACAACTTTCCTATTGACCACTTGGTCCACTTCTATTTCAAAATTTTGAGTTTTCAGCAGTCAAACAGGGCCAGTTGAAATTAAATCGGGCCGACCCGGCCACACGCGCGACATCGTCGTGGCGCGCCGACCCGCCCGCATTGCGCGCGCACGCCGAGGTCCCCCTCCGGCCGTCGGTCCGTGCGAGGTGTTTTGGTCACTGTGGCAAGGTACGGGTGACGCGGTCTAAGGCAGTAAGCCGGCACTACGTGTTCCCCTCTCAACCGCTGGCCTGCGCACCGCCTCTTCGCCATTGGCCCGGAGGCCGTCGCACGCCGCTGCCCATACCTCACCGTACTTGGTCGTGCCACCGCCCATACCACGACCCCCGCGGCCTTGGCACGCAAGGGACGCCCAACCGCCTCGAGCCGGCTATAAAAGCTCCCCCCTTTTTCTCCTCGCGCGAGAGCAGGCATGCGCCGCTGTGACGCCCCAGGTTTTTAATTAGTGTCATTAACGCCAATGACCGAATCAGCCGAGTCAAACCGGCTGACGCTGGTCAAACCTAGGTCCACCTGGGTCATCATCTCGAAAACCGAGCCGACAACCCCTATTGACCCCCTTGACCAAGTCAACACACCCTTGTGGTCAACCTTTGGTCAAAGACACGGTCAAACCCCGCTTAAATCCTGACGTCAGTGGATGTCTCCCAGAACTTTTGCCGCGTTCTCCAAATTTCACCTAAACACTTCAAAATCTCCCGATATGAAAGTTGTCCAGTTTTTCGAGGAACACAACTTTCATGAAGGATGGCATTTCAAATTTTGAGAGGAAATAGGTGTAAAATGTGGTCAATCGCCAGCAACTCCTGTTCACCAAAACATGGCGGCATTCAAAGTTGGCAAGCCATTTATGCAAAATCCGCTGAGAAAAACACCCTAGAGCATATGTAAAAGTTGTACACGGTAGTGAGATCTACAACTTTCCTATTCGAGTTAATATCAGTCAAATGTTGCCAGTCTGACATTTTCAGGCAGGCCGCGACGCCGCCCACACTCCAGTGCGCCGCGCGCGCCCGCGCGTGCGCCGTACCGCCGCCTTGGCGTCCGGGCCAACCCGCGCCTTCCCGAGGTCGCATCTCCCTGAGGCTGGGAGCACTCCGAGGCGCCTTGAAGTTTCCCCATGCCACATGCCACGTCGTCCCTCGTCGGTCGGCCACGCCACCATGGACTGTCGGTCCGTTCCCTGCTCCTGTGCGCGCGCGCCTACCAAGACGAAGTCGTGCTACGGTCGATCCTCGTCGGCCCCTTAGTCACGAGACTAGCCGTCCGTCGCCTATTTAAGGCAGCCAAGCCGCCTCACGTGTGCACCCACGTCGGTCATCACCGCGAGCCGCCACCGCGCCGCCATGGCCGCCACAGCGAGCTTCCCCCTCCACACCACAAGACGGCTGTTTGTGCACGTACTCGCCACAATGACCTTCCACCACAGCCTCTAGAGCCGCGAGTTGCCCGGCAGGGCCGGCCTCCTCGCTGGGGATGCCATTCCTGCGGCGGTCGCCGCCCTGCACCTGCCGCCCAGCTCGCCAGAGCCGTTCCCGCCCAAGCTCCGGCCAAAAATCGGTCGCGGGCGAGCTCGCACACCTCCCCACGCTCCTTCCCAGCCGACCCCGTCACCGGAGCCGCCGGATTTCGGCCGCCCGCGCCGCCGGCCATGGCCAGGGGCCACATTGCGAGGTTTGCAACCTTCCTAGGGTCTTAAACGTGAATCAGGGGTATAATGGTGAGAACCAAAGTTTTTCCAGGGACCCACAGTGCAACATCATCTCAAATAGTATATGTGTTTTACTGATTCTTGTAAATTCTGTAGAAAGTCGTAGAAACATCGAAAAAATGCAAACTCAATTTTGCTAGATTCCTAGTGAGGAGTACTACAACTTTTGTCATACTCACCTAGGCTGTTTCTTGATATTTTTGGCATGAAAAATACAAATGCGAAAAACCTAGATCTGTGATATATCAAAATCCATAGGTCCTCTGCATCTAAGTTTTGGTTATGTTGTGTGTGATGTTATTTCTAGCTCCTGTGCCAAATATTGCATAAAGTCATAAAGTAAATGTTTTTATATGAATTATTTTCCGTTTATGCAGAATCTGTCTAAATGATTTTTTGTAGCTAAAAATAATTATGTTCTTGAGCCCAACTTCTGCATGCTGTCCTATTCTGCCAAGTTACACCTCTGGTGAATTAATCACAATTTTTGGATGATCATAAGTGTTTATTGTTAATATATACATGTTTTCCTTTGTAATTTAATAATGCAAGATCAGTAGTAGTTCTAAGTGTACTTGCTACATTTCTAGGATGGTTTAAGACCAGAGACCATGTATGAGGAAGTTTGGAGCATTTAGATGCTTATTTATTTTTGTGTGCTTTTAACTTGTTTTACTAGCTAACGTTTGTTATTTTCAAAATAATTATTTTTCTAGCTTTTCTAGCATTGCAAGTGTGTTCAGTGGCTTAGTATAGATGTTGTGATGCTTAAGAAAATCCTCCACTGAATTTTAATGATTTATTGTTAAATAAAAGCTCGGAGGCCTTTTATAGATTAATGTTTTGATTAAATTAGGAAAATGTATTTTTGATCCTTTTTCCCTTTTTGTGAAGTGATGTCAAACTTACTTAAGAACCAAGAATACACCCTTGCTGTTAAAGAACTGAATTGGAATTAATTATCCTTGTACACACCTTTACTAGTGAAAGGTGAAGTATTAAATCTTCACATAAAATAACAATTATAAAAAGAGAGACATTAATTAAAGTGTTTAATTAAAAGAACAAAACACATATCAATAATAACATTCATGAAAAGAAATTAATAATTAATTCTTTGCTAAGGTGAATATGACCAACAAGAGTTGGATAAGATAAATAATATATCACATCACCTAAACCCTGCATTGCATTCCGTGTAGATCTTCCTGACGGTGACTACTCGCTCGTCCCGGAAGCCGAGGAAGGAGAAGCGGAAGCTGCACTGCAGTACGTGGAAGTACTCGACGACACCGAGGGTGCTCAGGCTAACCTTGCTGACGAAGGCAAGCCCCGGTGCATCTGACCCAGTTTTTCAAATTTAATATACCTTTATCTATGGATGCTTGTGCATTTAAGTTTAGGAGTTGTATGGAACCTTAGATGCATGATCCCTAGGTACTTGTGTCCTTACTAGAATGATAGGTCGATAGCTGCTAAGCTATAGGACCGTTACAAGTCGGGTGATGATGTCACTCGCAAGAATAGGTTCCTAGATAGGAATCATAAGATCTCCTTAAATGGATTGCTCATGTGGTAAGAGCATGGGACTTGGGCTCCGGTCCAATGGCTATCGTGGGTTAAGTGTTTGAATGTACTAAACACTTGTCGGGAATGGGACTAGGGATGTCAATGGGTACCCGCCACCCGTTTACCCGCGGGTAAAAACCCTATTAGGGTGTGGGTATGGGGGGATTTTTCCCCCGACGGGTGACTTAGTGGGTGATTCCTTCCCCCGTTAGGTATGGTGGGTGTGGGTACGTTCTTGCGTCCCCCATACCCGCTACCCGTTGGGGGTTCATTTACATATAATGTATTATTTATAATATATAGCATATAGTTTAAGAGATGAGAGACTCCATTTGTGTGCGATATAGTTAAAATTAGTATTGTTACCTTACATTGTTATTGTACGACTAACATTATTGAGAAAATGATGATTTGATGTTGCTTGCATAATTAATTACATATTTTATTACATTAGCTACAATTATAGTGAAGCGGGTATGGGTCACCCGCTAGGTACCCGCCACCCGATGGGTGGTGGGTGTGGGGGGAATTTGAGACCCGTGGTGGGTGATGGGTATGGGTGGTTGGGTGTTTTGCCTATTGTGGGTGTGGGTATGGGGAGGTCATACCCGATGTGTATGTACTCGTTGCCATCCCTAAATGGGACCGGTAAGCCTAGTACCTTAATGAGACGGTTAGGGATTTAACTATCACTACTCTTGGGATGCGTCTCACGGCTAGCTACCGGTGGTGTATGGTGAGTCCGGGTGCCTCGCGGGGTATGCCGGATAGCCTGCACCAAAGACTGTGGCCTTTTATCCCGACCCGAGGATTTTTGGGAACCGTTTGGTGGTTGTCCTCGCGGGGGCATCCCACCGTGTGTTTAGGTCTACCTTGCAAGGTTTGAATCAATCGATTGTCGGCCTCTCACCGTTATCTGAGACTACTTACTCCACTAGCCATGAGATCCCTAATGATGGAAGTTGATGAATTTTATGTTTGATAAATTGTATGGTACACCCTTGTCTGTACTAGATGGCTAATTTAGAAAAGATTAAACCCACTAGAACTTGTGCTAAAATCTTTAAAGTAAGGATATACTCTTTATTACTTTTCAGCAAAGAAAACCAGTAGCCAAAAAGCCTATCATGTCTAGAGTTGGTGAAGTAGTTCTCATCGACGGGTAAGTCTTGCTGAGTATTAGTATACTCAGCCTTGCTATAATCTGTTGCTCCAGGTAATGCCTTTGGTGATGTGTGGCCCGGAGAGATCCCGCCCGGCTGGGAGCTGGAGTGGGTGGAGGATGACGAATGAAGGCATCATGGCTGGCCTCCCGTGGTGTTCTCGCTTTTCACTTAGTTTAATTACGTTGTTTCGAAAACTCTGAACTACGTTGTTACGTCAAACACTTCGGTTTGTAATAACTAAACCCTTCAGGGGTAAAATTTCGGATGTTATTTATGTTGTATCTCTGGACTCGCCTTCGCATGAGTTTTAATGCATATATGTCGATCCTTGTTGCTATACAAGTGATTTACTGGGTGTTAACCCAGCGACTAACGACATGATGATACATTTTTACTACTTCATGACCAAAGTGGATTGGTTTAGTGTAGCACGGTATTTTCCTGGGCGGGTTGTCACAGCCGCCGTCCGCCATAGGAGCCGCCACGGTGAACTCCACTCTCCGGCCACTTGCACCGCCAACACGTGCTGCTCCAGCGTGCCCTAGGACTCCTTGTAGCTTCCCCTCTCACTTGTTGTCCAGGCCAAGCCGCCAGCTCACCGGAGTGACTCCTCCGGCGGTCGCCGCCGCCGGTCTCCGCCGTGGCCGCCCGCCGGCACCAATTCCGCCGCAGGTGAGCGCTCAAATCGAGCCTATGTGAACCCTAGACCACTTTCCCCCACTTACCCGGCCATCCCCACCGCCGGCCTCGCCGGAATCCGGCCGGCCGCGCCGCCCTTACCCCCTTGGACTACATTGCAAATCTCCAGAAACTTCCAGGGAGTTTTGTGCAAATCAAGGGCAGATCTGTGAGCTTTTCAATCTTTTCGAGGGCCTGGTTGGAAATAGAATCTTCCCCTTTTGAGTGTTTTAGCTGGAACTTGTAAAATCCATATCAAATCACAGAAAAATCCAAAAATTTCAAACCCAAATTTGTTGTGCTTCGTGTGACTAGAACTACATTTTCTGCAAAGGATGTATATACTTTTGAGCTATAGTTTTTGCTTGAAAAATTGAAATGTGATTTACCTAGATTTGTGATTCTGCAAAATCGATACATGATCTTGAGCTGGATTTTGTATATGTTGTGAGTACTAGCATGTGTAGGTCCTGTGCCAAAAATTGCACGAAGTTACTGAAGAAATCTTTTTATATGATTTATCTTGTATTATTATCAAATCTGCCTAGATGATTTTAGTAGTTTAAAATATAATTACTTTTGAGCCCTACTTCTGGGTATCATCTTGTAATGTTGAAATTCAGCTCTGGTGAATTTATCATGATTTTATCACTGTTATAAATATTTATTATTAATTTATGCTTGTTTTTAATCATAAATGTGTAGATCAAGATCTATAAAGGCTATAGATGTGTTTGTTGGTTTCCTAGACTTGTTTTAGACCAGAGCATGTGCAGGAGAAGGTTTGGGTCCAGAAGTGTTATATTTATTTTTATATGCATTTATCATGTTTATGGTGAATAGAAATGCTATAATTGATATATTTATTTTTATGGCTTAAGCAAGTGTGCATGTGTGATCAGTGGTTGGTCTTAGACTCAATGAGACCAGGGAGCACCACTCTTGGTGTTTTATGATTTATTTTTGTGCATTAATGTGAAGGAGCCTTTGTAGGTTTAATAGTGAAATTAATTGGAAAATCACAACTCTTAGCTGAGGACTTTGTGTTTGTGTTGAGAAACTTGCTAACAAGTTTATAACCAACCCCTTGCTGTTTTTGTGAGAATTAAATTAATTTACTTGTATATATATGTACACAGTCACTATTAAAAAGTCTAGATAATAAAGCAACGCATATGGTTCCTTTATAGGAAGAGTATGCTGAATGTATTATTATCTAGGTGAATGTGGTCAACCAAGCACCCCATGGTTGTCATAAGTTGTTTTTGAAATTAATTAAATCAAATGGTCACTTAAGTCTTGCATTTGCATCCTCCGTGTAGAAGTTCCGGACGGTAGCTACACGCTCGTGCCAGTGGACGTGAACGAGGGAGCGGGAGGAGACGTGCACTACGTCACCATAGAGCAAGACCCGGGCCAAAGTCCGGAAGTTTGTCTAACTTCTTGTGCCAACGAAGGCAAGACCCGGTTTATCATTAACCCATGTTTTATTTAAATTTATGCAACTATCTTTGTTATTCTATATGCATTTACGTTCAGGAATTGAATGAAACCCTAGTTGCATGATCCCTAGGTGCCTATGTTCTTTTACTAGTATGCTAGGTCGTTAGATGCTATGCTCTAAGGACCCGGTAAAAGTCGAGTGATGTTCGTCACTCGCGAGAATATGATTTCCTTTTGGAATCACCCTTTGTATAAATGGTTTTGCTCATGTGGTAAGAGCATGGGATTTGGGCTCCGGTCCAGTGGCTTCGTGGGCTAAGCTTTTGAACGTATTAAGCACTTGTCGGGAATGGGACCGGTAAGCCTAGTACCTTAATGAGACGACATGGGATTTTACTACTACTACTACTCTCGATTCGTCTCCTGCCCGGCTTGCAACCGGGAGGAGGGTACTTGTGTGAGGCTGGGTGTACTAGGTGGGGCATGCCAGATAGCCTTGTACCCAGGACTGTAGGCTACTATCCCAACCCGAGGATTTTTGGGAGCCGTTTGGTCGATGTCGGCTCTATTGGGGCACCGCTCCGTGTGTTTAGGTTTACCTTGCAAGGTTTATGAATCAATCGATTGTCGGCCTCTCACCGTTATTCGAGACTGCTTAATCAGTTGGCCATGATATCCCTTAATGATGGACTATGTGAAATCTTCTGCGTGAATTAATTGTATTGTACAATTCTTGATTGTATTAGTTGCTCATGGTAGTAATGATAATCTCACTAGAATTTGAGCTAAAATATTGAATGTAAGGACCCATGATCCTAGTTGCTTTTTGGCAGAACAAACCCACCAGCCAAAAGCCTAGATGTCTAGAGGTAACTTTTGTCGGGTAAGTCTTGCTGAGTATTAGTATACTCAGCCTTGCTATAATTGTTGTTTTCAGGTGAAGTTGTTTGGCCCGGTGAGATTCCACCCGGCTGGGAGCTGGAATGGGTGGATGATGATGCTGAGTAATGGCATCACGGATGGCCTCCTGTGAGGTCATATCATATCGCTATTAGTACTTCCGCTGTTTTAATAAAAACCCTAAATCATCTACTTTTATGTCATGAAATGTGATTTGTAATAATGAACCCTACGGGGAGATTGGTATAAATTTGTAAGGCACTTTGGACTCTCCTTCGTGGGAGTTTAATGCATACGTTCGATCCTCTCTGTGTTTCAAGTGATTTTCCGGGTGTAAACCCGGCAACACTCAACGGGTTGATTCTTTATTATCGCTTAATGACCAAAAGGAGTGGTTTAGGCAATAGTACGGAATTATCTCGGATGGGGTTGTCACAAAGCTGCTGCTGAAGGGGCCTGCACCAAGAACAAGAAGCGCAAGAACACCTCTGAAGCTTGGAACAACTTCGAGAAGATCTTCGAGAACATCAACGGTAAGTAGGTAAGGACCGGTGCTAAATGCTTCCATTGCGGAAAATACTATGCTGCTCGTTCTTGCATTGGTACTGGGCATCTGAATAGGCATGTGCTTGTTTGCTCTGAGAGAAAGAAAAACATTCGTCAATCTCAGTCTTTGTTGTCTTTCAATGCTGATGGTCATGTACGCCACTGGGAGTACAGTGTTGATGTTGCTCGTACTCAGTTATGTCGTTTGATTGCTCGGCTTGATCTACTTCTATGTTTTGGTGAATCTGCTGCTTTTGAGGAGTACATTAAGGTTTCTCATAATCCTAGGTTCCCTGTTGTCTCTAGGCAAACCACCACTAGAGATTTCACAAAGTACTTCAATGATTGTCGTGCTAAGATTATTAATTCTTTGCCATCTGTATCTTCAGTTGCTATTACTTCTGATATATGGACTGGAAATGCTAAGGAGGACTATCTTAGTGTGGTTGCTCATTATGTTAATGTTGACTGGCAATTAGAGAAGAGGATTATTGGTTTTAGGCTTATTGATGAATCTCATAGTGGTCACAACATTGCTGAGCGTGTGATTGCTATCCTACAGGAGTATGATTTACTTGATAAGATTTTTTCTGCCACTTTGGACAATGCATCTTCAAATACCACTGCAATTACCAAAATGCCTCCTAAATTATCTGGTAATGTTGGTACTTTGTTCTTGCATCAACGTTGTGCTTTCCATATTATTAATCTGATTGTTAAATCTGCATTAGATGTGATCAAGAAATACCTGGAAGCATTTAGAACTGCAATTTATTTCATAAATTCCTCTAACCAGCGCATTGCAGCATTTAAAACATATTGCATTGTTGTGAATGTTCGACCTAGAAAGTTTGGATTAGATATGGATGTGAGGTGGAACTCTACCTACCTTATGCTTAAGCATTTGGTGCCTTACAAGCAGACATTTAGTGTCTTCACTGAGATTAACTATCCTAGAGGTGAGGATGAGCCTTTGCTTTTGATAGATGACCACTGGACTATTGCGGAAAAGGTATTGTCATTCCTTGAACTATTTTATGAATCTACTGTTCAACTGTCTGGTGTTTACTATCCTACTTCCCCACTTATGTTGCATCATCTCATTTTGATATCTAAGCACTTGAAGGCTCATGAGAAAGATAAGTTGCTTAGGCCTGTGGTTTTACCTATGCAAGATGTCTATCTTAAGTACTGGAGGGACATCCCTATGCTCTACTCTTTTGCATTTATCTTGGATCCTAGAGCTAAACTAAAGGGCTTTCAGAATGTTCTTAGGCTATTATCTAAGACTACTGGTACTGATTATTCTGGTTATTTTACTGAGGTTGGAGCTAACCTTTCTAATGTGTTTAAGCAATATGAGGACAAGTTTGGTGCAGTTAGGATAAGGCCTCCAGAAGCACCCTGTACTGGTAAGAAAAAACCGCTTGGGATGACATTTTTTCTAGTGCAGGTGATGATGATGATGCATCTGACATTTTCTCAAGTGTTGGTAACTCTTATTGCACCCCCTCTCCCTCTGTCTAGAAGGACATCTACTACTGCCTTGCTGCAGGCAGCAAACACTAGTGCATCACCTGGTGTTTCTATGGGTATTTCTTCTAATGAGTTGAGTGCCTACTTGGAAGGTGATAATGTCACCCAATTTGCTGATAGTTTCAGCATTATGAACTGGTGGCATGAGCATAAAAGCACGTATCCAGTACTTTCCGTATTAGATAGAGATGTTATGATTGTGCCTGTTTCCACTATTTCTTCAGAATCTGTGTTTAGTACATCTGGCAGGATCATCGAGGAGTGGCGTCGTCGATTGAGCTCGGAGATGGTGGAGATCCTCACATGCACCAAGGACTGGGAGGCTGCAGAAGCAAGACTTCAGGAACAAGTGGAGGACAGGGAGCTAGAAGCCTCTTTTGAAGATTTGTTTCTGGATGTTCCTTCTGATTGAGCATTTGAGTTGTTTAAGCTATGTAATGAACCCTGAACATGGTCCGTAATAATTTTGAACTATTAATTTTATTTTGATTGAGTTGGGTTGTACTCTTTTTCCTTATCTAGGGTTTCTCACGAGGTGTGAGTTTTATCTAGAAAGGTTTTAATGAGGCAGCCATTGCACCAGCTCAAACTTTTGAAAAATGTGTGTTCTTCTGTGATGTGAATGCCTCATTGTGAGTTTGTGACTTAAGAGATGTGAAATTGTGAATCAGTGAATGTGGTGTGACTTAGAAGATGTGAATGTGTTGTGACTTAACACTTAAGATAATTCTCATCTGATTCTATTTATAATGTGAATGTGTTCATATTTAACTGTGATTTTGAATGGGGACTTGTTTGAGATGTTACTTGTTGATCGGGTCGGCCCGGCACTAGCCATCAGTGGCTCGTCGTGCTCCGGACCGGGCCAGCACGACACGAGGGGTATTAGTGTTGTGCCTGGGCCGCCACCTCGGCCCGGTGGTCCGACACGGCCTGGCACGGAAGTCCACCGTGCTTGTGTAGTGCCGGGCCACATCGGGCTAGGGTCGGGAGGCCCATTTGGCCATCTATACTCTCCGTCGCTGGCTAGTGGTTACCCAAACTTTGATTAGCCCTCTGTTTATAGCCAAACGCTATCAAATCTGTATCCTCCCGCGGAAAAGCTCACGAAAGAACCCCCTGGACGGCCGATTCCTCAAACACCTTCGCTTGTCGATGCCATGGCGGCGGCGTCCAAATCGGTTTGGCGGCTGGAGGACGCGGTCATCTCGAGGCTCCGTGCCTGCGCCACGTTCCGGGACGTCCTCCGCGCGCACGGCCACGCCGTGCGTCTGTGCCTCTCCCAGAGCAGCTACGTCGCCACCCAGATCGTCCACCTCTGCAACACCCACGGCCGCGCCGCGCACGCCGCGCGGGTTTTCACCCAGGTCCCGGACCCGAACCTCCACCTCCACAACGCTGTGATCAAGGCCTACGCGCAGAACCACCTCCACCGCGACGCGGTGGAGGTCTACGTCCGCATGCTCAGGTGCCTCCCGCCTCCTTGGCGCGGGGGGTTCTCCGGCGGCGACCGGTTCACGTACCCGTTCGTCCTCAAGGCTTGCGGCGGCCTGGCGGCGGTCGAGCTGGGTAGGCAGGTGCACGCGCACGTACTGAGGTCTGGGTGCGAGGCGCACGACATCGTGAGGAACTCCATGATCGAGATGTACACGCGATGCGGCGACCTGTCGCTCGCACGCAAGGTGTTTGATGAAATGCGGAACAAGGATGTGGTGTCCTGGAACACGCTCATCTCGGCGCACGCGAGGCTGGGGCGGATGAGGAGGGTGCGGGCATTGTTCGACTCGATGCCCGAAAAGACGGTGGTTTCATGGACGGCGCTGGTGTCCGGGTACACAGCAGTGGGCGACTTCGCCGGCGCGGTCGAGGTGTTCAGGCTGATGCAGATGGAAGGCTTCGAGCCAGACGACGTGAGCATCGTCGCGGTGCTGCCAGCCTGCGCCCAGCTCGGAGCCCTGGAGCTAGGACGGTGGATATACGCTTACTGCAACAAGCACGGCATGCTGCGCAAGACGTACATCTGCAACGCGCTGATGGAGATGTACGCCAAGTGCGGGTGCATCGACCAAGCGCTGCAGCTGTTCGACGGCATGCCTGAGAAGGACGTCATCTCGTGGAGCACGGCGATCGGCGGCCTCGCGGCGCACGGGAGGGCGCGCGAGGCGGTCTGGTTGTTCGAGGCCATGGACAGGGAAGGAATGGTGAGGCCTAATGGCGTCACGTTCGTGGGGCTCTTGTCCGCCTGCTCCCACGCGGGGCTCCTGGACGAAGGCCTGCGCTACTTCGACCGGATGAAGGAAGCCTACGGCGTCGAACCTGGCGTCGAGCACTACGGCTGCCTCGTCGACCTCCTCGGCCGGTCAGGGCGAATCCAGCGCGCGCTGGACACAGTACGAGGCATGCCGGTCCCCGCCGACGCTAAGATATGGGGGTCGCTGCTCAGCGCGTGCCGCAGCCACGGCGACGTGGTCACGGCTGTGGTGGCGGCCGAGCGGCTGGTCGAGCTGGAACCCGGCGACGTGGGTAACCTTGTGATGCTCGCCAACGTGTACGCCGCGGCGGGGCGGTGGTACGACGTGGCGAGCACGAGGAAGGAGATAAGGAGCCGGAGCACGAGGAAGACGCCGGGATGCAGCATGATCGAAGTGGACAACGTGGTGCGCGAGTTCGTCGCCGGGGAGGACCTGGGTCCTGAGCTGGGAGGCCTTGCTGCCGTGCTGGATGTGCTGGCCTCGCAGCTTGCGGCCGATGATGAAGAATCCATTGGCTCAGATTACTGGGTTGATGCAGACGTGTTTGCCAGTGACTGATCACTGTTATGCAGATCTCTTGCGAGAGCAAGATCAGAGGTAATCAGGCTCACTCCAGCGACCGGTGATTTTGGCTTTCAGCTTTTGCAACCCTTTGTTGGAGCGTTGATTCCCGAGAGGCCTTGCGGCTGGCAGGCCCATTTGAGGCGTTCAGATTTCAGAAGCACTTCTGTATTCGCGAGAAAACAATTCGGAGATTGTGAATGAGTTAGCTAATCTAATCCTATTACGGAGCAATGGGATGTGCAATTTACTACATGAAACTTTATGGCCGGATGATGCTACTGAAATCTTCAGGAAACCAATTGGTGATCAGTGTGACTTTTTATATAATTATGAGCAGGAGGATTGGTCGGCAGTGGGTGTGGCACTTTGATGCAAAGGGTCTCACTTCTGTAAAATCAGCATACAAGGTAGCACTGGCAAACAGAGATGCAAGTGTTAGGTGTGATGCCTCTGGATCCCATGTCCCAGGCTCCAGGAGTGAGTTTGAATGGCACAAGATTTGGCAACTAAAGGTCGGCAACAAAGTCTCCGGTGGAGACGAAAAATGTGGCAAGGCGTGTGATTATTCTGGGCAAGAAAAATGTCTAGTGAGATTTATGGGCGTCTCTTTTTAAAGTGTAAGTACAGCAAACATATAGCACCTACTTGGACTTGGAACTTATCAGAATTTCGCTGGTAAAATGCATATCATGAAGAATTTCTGAGCACGAAATCTCTTTGGATGTTTAGTGCGCTTTTTTGCGGTTCACCATACCACTATATATGAAAATGATTAGTATGAAAGGATCTGACGGTTGAAATTGATTATGTATCACTAAAACTTACACTTCATAACTATCACGAAATATGCTAGGTCTTATTGACAATGTACAGAGGACTCTGACATAAAACAAGATCAAGGTGGGTTTTATTTTTTGCGAGGAGATCAACGTGGTAGTTAACATCAGTACGGAGTATGATTCTCTGACTGCATTATAAAGAAGTTTGGATTAAACTAAGGCTTTGTTTTTGTTGCGAAACTTGTGAAATTTTACTTAAGTAATTGTAAATCAAATATTAAAAGAAACAAATATGATCTAATTATAAAACTATTTAAGCAGTGGACAATAACTCGGGAGATGAATATATTAAATTTAATTAATCTCTAATTAGATATTATCATTAGAGTTTTGTTATTAATATATGTTTAATACTTTTTAAGTAGTGTTCGTAGATTTGATGTCGCCGACTAGACAAGACTTTAGAAACTAAGCTATGGTTAATGTGCCGCTAGGCTTAAAACATTTAAGGAACACGCTAGAAGCAATGCATCTAGCTTTGTGTTTCCTTCCACCTTTTCTCTCCTCGAATACAAAATGCATGTCGACTTGGAATTGGAGATATGCTTTCGGTAGCAGGGCGTATGGTCGACATGGCGAAAATGCATTGCCGCGGCTACAAGCGTCCGCGGAGCCTATTCCCGCGTGCTGATTGGTTGCATGTGCATAGGGCCCACGCTTGCATGCGGGATGGTGGGATAAAAAATGGTAGCCGGACCCACGTCCGGTCAAACCGAAATGCCTCGCGTCTCCCGACTCCCGCGGGATCGAAATATTAATGGGCCCACGACATATAAACAATACCAAAAGACACATGCAAATGTGGGGTCCGCGGTTGCATGCGGCCAATAGAACCTCACGGATAGGCTCCGCGGCCGCTCATACTAGTGGCATTTTCACTCTGGTCGACATGGTCCAAATGAATATTTCTTGTGCGCTCTACGCTGTTCCGCAACGACACTACTAGAGCTGGGTCGCGCCGACGTGTCTGTGCACAAGAGGTTACTGCGGGTCCGTAGGCGGTAGGCTCGGCTGACATGGCTTGGCAAGCTGGCAGTGATAAAACGCGCAATCTGATGGAGAAAAGGTACCGGCCAAACACGCGCCAAGGAATTTATCAAAAGTACGGTCATGTGAAGAAAATATTAAATACAGCATGTTTTACATATTTCTATGTGGAGTTAAGTAGTTAATTTTGATATTGCAAAGCTCTGCTTACGACAGATTATAAACATGTTTTTTTCTTTACTTCAGCAATTATAATCTTGCATTCGAGGTTGTCAAGGACAAGGATGTTCACACCGGGAGTTAAAGGAACAAGTGAACAACAAATCTTTTAGCATTCAAGAGGACCTTCCATCAACGGACAACATGCTCCTAGACTTTGAATTTGGAGACATGTTTGGAGATTTGAAAAATCTCGATCCATAACTGATATCACATTAGATACTTGTTGTAATACTCTAATATTCATATAGTCTTTTGGATTGTATTTTGTGATTGACAATTGTATAAAATTATTTATATTCTATCCTATTGTAAAAATATTGGAATATCATTTTATTTTTTGAGCAAACAGGAATATCATATTATTATTGTACATATATTTCTAGATGTACTTTACGTAATTTTAATTATATTATATTAATTTTACCCATAGATGTTTATTGAAAGCAATCCAAAGGAGGAAGAATTATGCCTTGTAGACTCATGTACTACAAACTCTATACTTAGAGATAGAGAGAGAGAGAGAGAATACTAGACCCTTAACAAAAATGGAGTAAAAATTATGACCATTGTTGGACGTGATGTGTTAATAGCTGGTTCCCACAATCACTCTCTGTCGGTGTTTTAGACCGGCAACCTACTAAGGGGAGTACCCGAAGTAGATGAATGTGGCCTCGCCGAGATCGGTAACTCGAAGGAAGAGACACGTGGCACACAATTTAGACAGGTTCGGGCCGCGAGGTGCGTAATACCCTACGTCCTGTATGCTGCGTAGCTCTGGATTGATTGGGCACGATTACAAGATGGTGCAATAGTGCGCCGTGAGTTGTATGAGATCCTAGAGAACGGTCCCTGCCTCGCCTTATATAGTCCGGGAGGCAGGGTTACAAGTCGGAGTAGGGAGAGAGTACTAGTCGGGTACGTCTAGGAGTCTTCCATACAGCGCAGGACATGTACAGCTTCCCAAACGAGTACTTCTCCTCCGCAGTCCTTGTGCTCCACGCCTTCAGGTGCCGTGTAGCGCAAGCCGGGTAGTCCCAGGGGCCCACCGAGTAGTCGGTCCTGGTACCCACCGAGGTAGTTGGCCCGGGGGAGGTCCATACGACAAGCCCCCGAGTACTTTGTAGTCGAGAAGGATAGCTTCAAGTAGTCTTGACGGCCTTAACGAGTAGTCCCCAAGCGTCCCCGAGTACTACAAGTCAAAAGTCCTCAAGAGTAGTCGAAGCATCCCGAGGCTGGAATGTACTCCAGCTGATGTTTGAGCAATCTTGAAGTCTTCTCGAGTAGTCCCAAGCGTCCTCGAGTGCTGCCTTCGAAGGTCTTCAAAAAATGCCCGTCTTGTCTTGAAGCCGAAGCTGATATGGAAGTGCGATTGCAAGATCGCACTCCATATGGAGTAGCCCCCGAGCCTTAGGTTGAGCCGCAGGCTCTGGCTGAGGGTCCATCTGAAGTCTTGGCAAGAAAATCCCGAAAAATCTGGAGAGAAAAAACTGAAGGACACGTGGCACAGAGCCCCTGAGCCTTGAGTCGAGTACTTCCTCTCGAATTGAAGGGTCATCTTGAAGAATGTGTCCCGAGATGCTCCTGAGACTAGCCGCTTCCCGGTAGTCGAGTAGAAGTAGCCGAGCCCCCGAGGTGAGGCGCGTCGACTAGTAGAATGCGAAGGGTCACGCGCGGCCGCTGAGTCAGCCGAGCGCGGACTTATCGATCTGGCCGTTGGAGGGCCGGTTTGACTTATAAATAGAAGCCAAAATCCTTAGGGTTTTTCAACCATCTGTGCTGTAGTCATTTCAATTCGATCTGAGGTAGATCCACTTCCAGCGCACGCCGCCGCCGCAGTAGATCCAAGTGCGCCGCCACCCAGAGCTTCCAGAGTAGCCCCCGAGCGGATGCGCGTGAAGACGCCCTGTACTTGGAGAATGAAGCCTTCACCGTCCAAGTCTGCGAAGGTCGCCGGGAAGAAGAGGGGCCGCGAAGAGGCCGCTGCTGCTGCCACTGAAGCAGCGCCGCCGATGTCTCCACCGCGAGCAGATCCAAGCCGCGAGTGGAAGAAATCAAAGGTGAAGACCGAGGATCTGTTGGCCCTTCTGAACAACGGATTTATCCGGGAGAAGGAGGTGGATATGTGGAGGGCCGTCGCCGGAGATCCGTATCCGATGGAGAAAGCCGAAGATGAGATCCCGATGTTTGCGCGTTTCGTGGAGCGCGGACTCGCGCTTCCGGCTAGTGATTTCTTCAAGGGCCTCCTCGGGTACTACGGAGTTGAGTACCTCAATCTGAACCCTAACGGTATTTTCCATACCGCGGTCTTCGTTCATTTTTGTGAAGCATTCCTTGGGATCAAGCCGCACTGGATCCTCTTCCGGAAGTTCTTCCAGGTAAAGCCGCAACCAAGTGCCAGCAATCCAAGAGTAGTCGGAGGGGCCGGCATCCAGATGAGAGAAGACGGCGCTGAGCAGTATCTGGCGTACAAGCTCATTGACTCCAACGCCGATTGGAAGGCGAGGTGGTTCTATATCACGAACCACCACCCTGGCCTGCCGAAGCCGAGTGGGAGGCAGCCCAGGCACCGCGACTGGTGGAACATAGAACCCACAATGCAGGAGGGGATCCAGCTCCCCGAGCTGCTAGCATGCATCAAGGTGCTCAGAGAAGCTGGACTGAGGGCCGAGCACGTGGCCTTCAGTTTCATGAAGCGGAGGGTGCAGCCACTGATGGCCCGCGACACCTTGGGCTTCGAGTACACCGGCGACGACGACACGTCGCGGATGCCCGGAGGCGAGATGGACGACGACGACATCATCGAGAGGCTGACGCGGATCTTCATGGATATGCTGCCGTACACGGCGTGCCCCGTCTAGGAGTACTCCGTCGCGCGCCCGCCAAAGGAGGTAAGTAGTCGTACTCCCCTAGTCGAGTAGTCCTTGCTTGGAGTAGACGTGTTGATGTCTTGTGTCTTGCAGGATGACTTGAAAATGTTCGTCTCCAAGCCGCAGCCGCCCCCTCAGGGGATCGAGATCCCAAAAGAAGGGAAAGCCAAAGCCAAGGAGCAGCGAGAAGTCGGCGAAGGCGATGACACCGTCATCGTGGAGGACACCTCCGACGACGACGATGATGATGACGACGAGGAGACGTTGCAGGATCGCTTTCAGTTGCGGTCGAGGTTTAGCTGTCCAGGCTTGCCTCATGTACCTCTTGTGCAAGACCCGCCGGCTAGCTTGGAGGCTAGTCTGGCTGCGCCGCCACGGAAGCCGCGCAACCCCGCCCGCAAGCGGGTAATGAAGAAGCTGAGGGTCTCAGAGACCACGCCTCAAGAGGTAAGATGTCTTGACTAGTGTAGTCGAGTACCCGTCGTACGAGTACGCTTGCTGACGATTGATCTCCCTTGAATGCAGGAGGTGCCGCCGGCGGAGCCCGTCGAAGCGGGCGACGAAGGCGAGTGGGACACAGTGGGGGAGCCCGCTGGAAGTCGTAGTCCAGCCCCCACTGTCGAGGAGCTCATAGCGCAGTTGGAGCACCAGCCCCCTGCTCCTCAGGGAAGCACAGAGCCTGCGGCTGCTGCCGCTAAAGAAGTGATAGCCGCGGGAGTGTAGGAGAGCGCTGCACCGGCTACTGCTGCTGGAGGTGAAGCAACAGCCACAAAGGCGCAAGAGGAGGCGCCCACCGAAGCTGGACTGGTGGATATTGCCAGCATCCTTGGAGCCCCGACCGTGACGATAGTCCGGTCCAGCCTGTAAGTACTGAACCTTCCCGAGTAGTACTTGGTATAGTAGTCGAGCTTGAATGACAACTAGCTTCGTGTACTTCTGCAGGAAATCAACAGACTTGTCCTGGGAGGGAGATGAGCCCTCCGCGACGGTGGCGAAGGAAGAAGTCGCGCCGCCCGTCGAGGAGTCAACTCCTGCTCCCCAGGTGGAGTCCGAGGCGCCGGCTGCTGAAGCTGCGTTGCCCGAGGCCAGCGTGGTCGAGGGTAAGTGTTCTGCTGTGGATTTGATCTTCCCCATAGAGTAGTCGTAGTTGCTGATGAACTTGACGTCTTCTTGTCGTGTGTCGAGGCCGAAGGGAGTGACATCCCTGCGGTGGTGCCCATGGAGAAGTCGACACCACAGGCGCCGGAGGCTGCTGAGGGAGCCCCCGAGCCGATGCGGGGAGGTCGCCGGGGAAGCCGCCGCGACGACCGGAGGAGAGGAGGCCACCGTGCCACCAGAGGTTGCTCTGGAGGTGGCTATCCGCTCCCCGGAGATCCGGACGCAGAGCCCATCCGCTCGCGCCGATGACGGAAGCCCCCGCGAGTAGTCGTGGCGGGGTGGAACTGCTCGCGGACGATCTGGTGGACCCGGCAACGGTGGCCAGGCACCTGGAGGCAGTCCGCCAGGCCGAGCAGTGGATGAAGGTAAGTAGCCTTAGCTTCTGAGTAGTCAATCCTTTGTTGTTGAGTACTCGTTGATGTGTGTTGTCTGTGCAGGACGTCGTGGAGAGGTCCCGCGAGAAGTCCAACATGCTGCAGGGCTTTGGTGACGCGGTGCTCCGGGCTGAGGCACTGGAAGATCAGCTTGTGAAGTCGCAGAAGCATGCGGCCGCCATGCAGTCCAAGCTCGACGCCGCCTTTGCCAAATATCACAATGACATCCAAGAGATGCAGGCAAAGGGCGATGACTTGGTGCGGAAGAACAAGAGCCTCCGCAACAAGAACAAAGGTACGTTGTTGGACTTGTCGAGTAGTTGTTGGAGGTCAAGAGGTAGTCTGACCCACTCCGCTTTGTTGTATTTGCAGAGCTTGAGGGCCAAGTGGAGCAGTTGAAGTCCTCGGAGACGAGTATGAAGAACCTCTTCTACCAGGAGCAGGAAGCCCGCCAGGTACTCGAGCTCGACTACAAAGAACTTGCCTTCGAATGCGAGAAGCACATGAAGCTTCGGATTGCATCTGACCGCGATCTCGTCAACTGCTACAAATCATTGCAGAAGTTGAATGAAGATTGCGAGGCGCTGCGGGCCCAACTAAAGGATCTTGAAGAAGCCGCGCTGCCGATCGCAAGACTCTTGGTTCCTCATCCGGGCGGCCCCAAGATCGCTCCTGTCGCGGATCGCCTCAGGGAAGCCCCCAGCAGGCCGACGGCTTATGTGAAGCACATGGCGAGGTCGATCCCAAAGCAGATCTTGGCCTTCATGAAGTCCTACTTCCCGAAGGCCCCGGTGGAGGTAGTCGCTGGCGGGGTAGCCGCCAACTGCACCGATGAGTAGTATGCGGAGCTGCTGGAGCAGATGGCTCCCATCGCGGAGCAAGTAGCTGATAAGCTCAATCTCCAGTAGCCCTGTAATAGTTAGCTAGTAGCCCAAGTTGTACAAAAACAATTGTAATGAATTGCTTAAGTATTAATGAAAGAAAATTTCCAGCAATGAGTACTCGTAGTCGCGATCTCAGAGTGCGGAGCCGAAAGGATCGAGGCAATGTGGCCTAGAGGGGGGGGGTGAATAGGCCCGCACACGGATTTTAAACTTTTTCTCGCGAAAACAAGTGTCGGACCTCGGAACTTCCGAGATTATTCTCGGAACCTCCGAACGAGGCAGCCTCCGAGAATAAACTCGAACTTCCGACACATTTGTTAGAACGAGCACAAATAACAAGAGCTGCTAGGAACTTGATGAAAACCGGATCTACTAAATTCTAGGAGGTACTTCGGACCTAGCAAGAAGATTTCTAAGCAAAGTACAAGCTAGCAAGGCACCACAAAGTAGATCGGGAGCAAACCCTAATAGATCTAGTCAAGCACAAGCATGAACAAGTAAGTAAATGAGAACACGCATGAGACAAAGATTTATCCCGTGGTTCAGCCTCGCCACAAAGGCTTGCTTACGTCCACGTTGTTGAGGAGGCCACCAAAGGCTCGGACCACAAAGGTCAACTCCTCTCTCACACCTATCACTTTGGGTAATAGGTGGAGACTTTCCACTAGAATCACAAGGGGTAATACAAACACCTTGGAGCTTCCACAAATCGGTTTGGAGAGCTTCCAAGAACCTCTATCCGTCTAGGAGCAAGGCTCCAAGAGTAATAGATCCACCAAGCTTGCTAGGGTTCTTCCAAGTGCTCAAGTACCAAGGGAGAAGGGATTGGCTCACTAACTCACTTCAAGAATCCACTCTCAATCAATGCTAGGCAAGGATTTGGATGAGAGTAGGTTAGGAGTGAATGCAAGGTGAGAGAAAACAGTGGGAACGGCGTTCGCACCGCAGGAGGAAGAAGATAACCGTTGGGGGACCGTGGGGTATAAATACCCCCGCATCCGGAACAAGAACGGCTATATTCCGGAGTTCGGAACCTCCGAGAAAAATCTCGGAACTTCCGACTTTTGAAAACTCGCAGATCGTAGCCCGTACGGTCGGAACCTCCGAGAAAATCTTCGGAACCTCCGAACAGCAATCAGCAGAAGCAAAGCAGCTGCAGGTTACTTCCCTTGGGGTGAGGATTAAGGTTTTGGAAAGATGGATTATGAGCACTTGAAACCACCCTAACTCACCATTAGTATCCCTCTTGATAGTACGGATTGTCCTATACTCAAATTCAAAAGATAAAATAAATAAACTCCTCCAAGTAGCATAGGCAACCCTTTTTGTAACAATTGAGGGGTCTCCAATTAATCTTTTGCACCCGTGATAATAACTTTATGCCGCACAACAAACTCAAAGGCTCATTAGCTCTTTAATTGTGTGGTCAACATCACCAAAACCCTCATAGGGCTTGATTGCACTTACAATCTCCCCCTTTTTGGTAAATGTTGACAACCCAATTAAAATTTACAATTTAATTTGAAAGATTGAGCTTTTGATGATTTGAGTACAAGTCTCCCCCTCAATGTATGCATGTACCTTTTGAATAGGGAAAGATGTCTTAAACGACAATTAAATTACATACATTGTGAGTAAAAGTGTCAAGAAGGTTGTACTCAAGCCATCGAGGGGTGCAAAAGAGGTGTAGCAGATAATACGTGATGCATATGCCATGTGAAAACACTCAGAGAGTTATCTGTTAGCAGAGTTCGGAACCTCCGAGAAAGTTTCCGGAACCTCCAGGGGTTGGAGCCTCCGGAAAAATTCTCAGAACCTCCGAGGTCTGCAACAGATACTCCAACAGATAACAATAACACACAGGCAAAAACAACAGATAAGACCAGAAAATAGCAGCTAGATAAGGATAACAGCATTCAACACATCTAGCCCTATTACATCCATCACAAAGTTTTTAAAGTTTTGCAAATCCCATACAACCATGACCAGATCCTGCTTGCCAACAGAGGCAAGCTAAATGTTTTACAGTAGTTCACCAAATTTCCAACAGGAGTTTATGAGAGAAGTTAGCACTCTCATCTCACCAAAAGAACAAAAGAATTTCTGTGGTTAGCAGGCCACCAGAAGGAGCTCCAGGTCTTCAGATGCTTCTCAATCTTCATCTCTCCCCCTTTGTCAACAATTTAACAAAAAGGAAAGAAAAGAAGAGAGGAAGTGAGAACAGAACCTAGAGAAGTCACTCCTCATCACTGAAGTCAGATTCCTCCTCTTCTGCTTCAGGGACAGTGCTGTCGGAGCCAAGGTCAGAGCCAGATGATGACAGATCTATGGGTCTTCTGACAGGCCTCCCAGCAGCGGCCTTTCTCCTGAGTCTTGTACCAGATGAGGACCCCATTGCCTTCTTGCCAGCAGCCTCTTTCCTCAGCCTGGCCATTTTAGCACCAAGTGGTTCTTCATCTTCTTCATCTGCAGCAAAGTGGGCAGCAGGAGTATCCTCAGCCATGGGAGTAGCAGGCTCCTTCTCACCCTCATCCTCACTGGTAGTGTACTCTGGAAAGTCAGGGAAGAGAGGAGGTGGATGGTGCATGGCATCGAAGGACAGCCCCTGGTGCTTTAGCAATCTGTTCATGTCTTCCCTGAGCTCAAAAAGCTGATGGGAAGTCCATCTGCAGTACCTCCAGGTGTCCCTAACCATCCCTCTCAGCTTGTGCAGACCAGCAGGCATGGGAGCCTTGCTGGATCCTTCTTCTCCTACTGCTGGACCAGATCTGGATGGCTTGGTGCTGGCCTTCTTAAGAATATGCTCTTCCACAATGTGCTGCTTCTTCTGATGCTGCCACTGCTTGACTTGATAGGATGCATGCTCAACATCTTTCTTGTAGCTGACCCCTGAAACCATCTCTATCATGTACATAAGATAAGGGGCATAGGGCAGGTTGCACTTCCCACTCTCTGTCACTTCTACCAGGTTGTACCAAATAAATCTGCTCACAGAGAATGGCCTAGCTCCAGTGCAACGACCTAGCCGGCAGGTTTGGTGCAAACCTCCTAAGACTTGTTGAGTCACTGCCCCCTTTTGGGTAAATGGTTTCCCTAACATATTATTGAGCACATAGAACACCGATTTCGGAGAGCGGTGGTGGAGCCATCACCGCTTCCTCATACTCATAAGTCGCAGCAATTTTGTTGGGGTTCATGTGGGCCTCAAAATGAATAATATTAGCTTCCCCGTCCTCCTTGCCGAACCCAAACAACCTAGCAAAAGTGAGGAAATCTATTTTGTAATGCACTCCTTCTCGTCATCCAATGGATGGTCTCCTTGTTATCTTCATGGAAGAATGTGGCATGAAACCGAGCTAAAACCTCTATGTTCCAATCATATTTGAAACTCATGATGTCCCTCATCCTATACTTGTCAACCAAATCCAACGACCTCCTCCTTGACGAGTTCCTCTCTGCCTCCAAATGGGTGAAATCTATCCACTTCATCTTGATTAACTTCATCTTGGTGTTGAGGACAGTTTCATAGAATTTGAAGTGGAAGACAGACCAAAATCTGTAATCAATAGCTGCCATCTTGGGGTTCACATAGGGATTTTCCTCTCTTGCTTTCTTGACCAAGAATCCAGCTCCATCATAGTTGGTGTGCTCAATATACACAGAGTTGTCATATTTGGTTGGAGGATGCCTTTTGAGTAGCCCCTTGTGGTACTTGAGATAGGTTGAGTCTATCTCTCCTAGGGGCATGTCATCTTCTAGCTCTATAGGAATGGTCTTGCCTTCAGTCCCTCCATTATCATCCACATGGGCAGTAGACCCTGAGCCTCTGCCTCCTGACAAACTGCCACCTCTGCCCCTCCTAGGAGTGGCCTTTCCTCTGCTGCCACTGCCCCCTGCTGTTGCTCTTGCTGCTAACTTGAAAGCCCTCTCACCAGCAGGTGTCTCAAAAGGAGGCCTCTGCCTCTTGGTGTATGTCTTGTCCACAGGAGTGCCAGACATCTGTTAGAGAGACAAGTGAGCAGCAGATAAGAGTGGGATCAGGACTGATAAGGATAGAGGAACAAGATTAGCATGATGTTCAATTGATTTCTTTTCAGTGGAATTTTGAATCACAGTCTGTCACTTGTCAGTACAGACATCGGAACCTCCGAGAAAGTTTCCGGAACCTCCAGAGGTTGGAGCTTCGGAAAAATTCTCGTAACCTCCGAAGTCAGTGTACCGACAGAGGACAGCTTGTTGATTCAACTTTCAACCGAATTTTGATCAATAAAGCAAGCATGACTCAATTTAGCTAGGACAAGTGAAAAAGAATGTTACGGTGAAGTGAAGTTCGGTGGAACTTTGAATCAAGGTCGCCTTACGGTGGGTTACGGGGTTCGGAACCTCCGAGAATTTTCTCGGAACCTCCGAGCCTCTGTCAACCTTACTGCATTCTCATATTTGATTCAACTTTCAACCGAGCCTAGCTCTACTTGCAACACAGGCATACAGGAACAGGATAGATAGGCAACATTCTACGGATTCCAAGATTTAGAACCCTAACAGCATGTAGATCTAGGAATTTAGGGTTAGGGTTAGGATACGGCCACTGATTACCTTGATTGGGATCAAGGAGAAGGGCGATGAAGATCTTCAACGCTTGTGCACACCAGAGAATCAACAGGAACGGGTGCGGATTGGAGCCTTCTTCTTCCTTTCCGTACAGATCCAAGGCGACCTCTTCCTTGGCACTCCCCAGCGGCGTCCCACGAACGAGAAGGGTGGCACGGCTTCGTGCGGGTAGCCCGCAAGAGGTGCGGTCACCGGCGACGAGGGAGGCGGCGGCGGTGAGGCGGTGGAGATGGATGCGAGTTGCGGTTTCGCGTCGGGAGAGAGAGAAGGAGAAACGGTGAAAATTAGATCTGAGTGTTTGACCGCGGTGAAGGGGAGGACTGGTTTACCCTAGGTAAAGGAATATCCTTCGAAGATTCTTTTATTCCCTTTAACTTCCCTTCGGTTGAGACTGAGTGCTAAGTCTGTAAAGATTGGAACTTCCGAAGATTTTCTCGTAACTTCGAGGCCGGAGCCTCCAAAGATTCTCTCGGAGCTTCCGAAAATTAAATTCCGCAGACAAGCTAGCTTCTCCTCCTTTTGAGATTTTGAACTTTCTGATAACTGAGATTCTTAGGTCATGGTACCCTTGACTCAAGTGGCTAGAAAACAAGCAATCACACACACAACTATAGCCACTTAAGACAAGTTAGGGATAAGCAAATAGATTTTGAAAAACCTTTAAGATAAAGTCTTCACACACATTTTTCAAACAAGATTTTCAGAGAATACTAACAGATTTGAAGCAAACAAATATGGCATGCTAGAGATCAAACCACGCAACGAGAATCAAGAATATTTAGTTCATTCCTTAAACTACAAAACCTTGACTCATCGAGAGGTTTAGTGAAGATATCGGCTAGTTGCTTGTCGGTGCTCACATGACTTAAAACGATATCTCCTTTGGCTTCGTGGTCTCTCAAGAAGTGATGACGGATGTCTATATGTTTTGTGCGAGAATGGCTTACGGGGTTGTTTGCAAGCTTTATGGCACTTTCATTGTCACACAAAAGTGGGATATGGGAGAAGTGACATCCGTAATCTTTTAAGGTTTGCTTCATCCAAAGTAGTTGAGCACAACATGCGCCGCCGCAACATACTCGGCCTCGGCGGTGGAAAGGGCTACCGAGTTTTGCTTTTTAGAACTCCAAGACACTAGAGACCTACCAAGAAATTGGCAAGTCCCCGATGTACTCTTTCTATCTACTTTACAACCGGCATAATCGGAATCCGAATAGCCAAGTAGATCGAAAGTGGAGCCCTTAGGATACCACAAGCCAAGGTTAGGGGTATGCACTAGATATCTCAAGATTCTCTTTACGGCCATGAGATGGCACTCTTTCGGGTTAGCTTGAAATCTAGCACACATGCACACACTAAGCATAATATCCGGCCTAGATGCACATAAGTAAAGAAGAGAGCCGATCATGGAGCGATATACCTTTTGATCCACGGATTTCCCTTCTTCATTGAGGTCCATGTGTCCATTGGTAGGCATTGGAGTCTTGATGGGCTTTGCCTTGTCCATGTCAAACTTCTTTAACATATCCCTTGTATACTTGGTTTGACATATGAACGTCCCTTCTTTAGCTTGTTTGATTTGAAATCCAAGAAAGAACTTGAGCTCACCCATCATGGACATCTCAAACCTCTTTGTCATCACCCTACTAAACTCTTCACAAAAAGTTTCATTAGTACTACCAAATATTATGTCATCGACATATATTTGGCACACAAAAATATGACCATCAACTTTTCTAGTAAAGAGAGTAGCATCGGCTTTGCCTATCTCAAAGCCTTGCTTAAGCAAGAAATCCTTAAGGCATTCATACCATGCTCTTGGTGCTTGCTTTAGCCCATAGAGCGCCTTATGGAGTTTGTAGACATGATTAGGACGCTTGGGATCTTCAAAACCCGGTGGTTGCTTAACATATACTTCTTCGGAGAGTGGTCCATTGAGAAATGCACTTTTGACATCCATTTGATAGAGCTTGAAGTCATGATGGGCAGCGAAAGCTAGTAGAAACCGAATTGCTTCAAGTCTTGCTACCGGTGCATATGTTTCTCCAAAGTCTAGCCCTTCAACTTGGGTGTATCCTTGAGCAACCAATCTTGCTTTGTTCCTAGTCACAACACCAAACTCATCTTGCTTGTTCCGAAAGACCCATTTGGTGCCAATGATGTTTGTATTTGGTCTCTCTACCAACTCCCACACTTGGTTTCTTTCAAAGTTGTTCAACTCCTCTTGCATAGCCATCACCCAATCCGGATCCTCGAGAGCTTGCTCTACCTTGGTTGGTTCAAGAGAGGAAACAAACGAGTAAAATGCACAAAAATTCTTAAGACGAGAACGCGTTGTTACCCCTCCCCTTATACTCCCAAGAATATTGTCAACGGGATGATCCCGTTGAATGACTTGATGTACACGAGGATGTGATGGTCCAAGAGGTTGGTGTAGAGGTTGATCTTCATCATCTTCATCGCCTTGGGGCTCGATGTACTTGCTTGGATATCCCCTTGCCGATCGTCCGTCGGTTCGGTTGTCTTGTTGTGTTGAACTTCCAGCACCCCCGAACCTCCAAAGAATTTCTCGGAGGTTGGATTCCAAGTGTCGGTCCCGGAACCTCCGAGGAACGGAACCTCCGAAGTCCGCACCGCTCCCGAACCAAAGGGGCTTCGGCCCTTCGAGTGGTGTTGAGGCTTGTGCTTGGTTTTCATCTTCCTCTTGTGCCTCAACTGGTCTAACATCACCTATGGCCATATGCTTGATTGCTTCACAAGATGGCTTCTCTTTACCTACAACATTCAAATCAACTTGCTCCACTTGAGAGCCATTAGATTCATCAAAGGTCAAATCTACCGTGACTTCAATCCTCCCGTGGTTAGATTGAAGACTCGATAAGCATGCTCATTTGGACCATAACCAAGAAGAAATCCTTCGTCAACCTTTGGTGCAAACTTAGAGGTTCGGGGCCTCTTGTTTAGAATGAAACATTTGCACCCAAACACTCTAAAGTAAGACACCTTGGGCTTTTTACCCGTAATGAGCTCATAGGAGGTCTTCTTGTGAAACTTGTGAAGATAGAGGCGGTTGATTGCATGGCAAGCCGTGTTGATAGCTTCGGCCCAAAAGATGTCTTGAGTCTTGTACTCATCCAACATGGTTCTTGCCATCTCGATAAGAGTTCTATTCTTCCTCTCAACCACCCCATTTTGTTGAGGGGTATAAGGTGCTGAAAATTCATGCTTTATGCCCTCTTCGTCAAGGAATTCTTCAACATAGGTGTTCCGGAACTCCGAGCCATTATCACTTCTCACTTTCTTGATTGGTAGCCCGAATTCCCTTTGTGCTCTTCTAATGAAGGTCTTCACCTTTCCTTGCACTTCACTCTTGTCAAACACAAAGAACACCCACGTGAAGCGAGAATAATCATCAACAATAACCAAGCCATATTTGTTACCGCCAATACTTATGTAGGCCACCGGTCCAAATAGATCCATGTGGATGAGCTCCAATGGGCTTGAAGTAGTGAGGATGCTATTTGGTGGGTGAGGTGCTCCTACTTGCTTTCCGGCTTGGCATGCTTTGCAAATCCTATCTTTCTCAAAATGTACATTTGTTAGTCCGAGGATGTGTTCATCTTTCAAAAGTTTGGCCAAGTTCCTCATGCCAACATGGGCTAGACGGCGATGCTAAAGCCAACCCATGCTAGATTTTGCCACTAGACAAGTCTTGGGAGAAACTTTACTTTTGTTGAGATCAACTAGGTAAAGCCTCCCCCTCAAGCGACCCGTGAGGACAATAGAGGAATCCTCCCTTTTTATGATGGACACATCCTTATCCGTGAAGTGGCAATCAAAACCAATCTCACTAAGTTGTGAAACCGATAATAGATTGTAACCCAACGGATCAACATGAAGAACATTTGTAATTGAGTAATTTTGAGATATAGGGATATCACCTACACCGATGACTTCTCCTTTAGTATCCCCTCCATATGCAATGGTTTCCCTTGGTCCTTCCAAATGGAGATAGGATGAGAACATACTCTTTTCTCCGGTCATATGATGTGTACATCCGCCGTCAAGCACCCAACTTGAACCACCGGAGGAGTATGCCTACAAAACAATTTAGTTCCTTCTTTTAGGTCCCCAATTTGACTTGGGGCCTTCCACGTTAGCAACCAAAACTTTTGGAACCCATAGTGATCTTTTCACATATATGTTGGACTCATTTCCAACATACGTGGCAACAACTTTACCAACATTGTTGCGTCTCAACACATAGCTAGGAGGTATGTCTCTAGATGCATGGGCTTTGCTTTTGTTGGGACTCAAGTTTCTTCTAGGCACCATTGGATGATTTTCAACCCGCATACAAGTGTTAGAGGCCCCGGAACCATGCCGCTTCGAGTTTTACTCCTTTTCTTTGTCCTGTCTTTGCAGTTCCGAACTTCCGAGAATTTTCTCGGAACCTCCGAGTTGGACTGTCCGAGCGCCTCTGGGGCTTCCGGACTCCGAACCTCCGGCTTGGAGGTCGGAACCTCCCGGGTCTAGGTGAACGAAATCCGTAACTCTTGAATTCAAGGCATTCTTTTTCCTTGATGATTTTTCTTTCATTGGTCTTGCCACCTTCAATATATCCAAAGCCCGGATTCTTGCTTTTCTCTAACACTTTCCTCTTGGTGAATCTTGGCCTTTTGTTTTCTTCACCCATGCACCCTCTAGCTATGATTGAGTTCAACCTAGCAACTTCTTTCTTTAAAGCTTCCATGTTAGCAAGGTTAGTGGCATAAGATTCAATATCAATATTATAACATCTATCACAGCCCTTGCTAGTAGAAGCACTAGAGTTGCCTTTTACCTTCGAGGGATGTGAGGTGCTACTCCAAAGGAGGCTATATTGCTCCTCAAGCTCTTCATTCCTCAACTTGAGAGAATTACATTGAGCTTGAGTGACAAGAAGGTCCTCCTTGAGAGTAGCTATGACACTCTTTGCTTGATTGATTTCCAAGCGCAAAGTCTCAATCTCACTTCTATCGGAGATAATGGTGTCTTGGCTTTTCTCTAGTTCAACTATTAACTTAGCCATAAAATCCCTAGATTGCTCATCCATTTTACGAACAAGTTGGTTAGCTTCTTCATCACTAGTATCATCACTAGAGTCCATTTCCGACTCATCACTAGGTTGAGGAAAGGGTTTTGGGGCAGTTTTTACCTTCTCACCCTTGGCCATGAGACAATGAATGGAAGTGCTCTCTTCATCATCGGTCAAATTGTTGAACAATCTTGAGGTGGAGGGAAACTTCTTGATAGCCACGGTTGCAACTTTCTTCCCTTCCTCTTCACTAGAGCTTTCATCCCCGAGTTCCATTCATGACCAATGTGGGCTTCACCACCATAGTGTCTTCTCTTGTAATGTGGCTTTTGATCTTTCTTGAAGCTCCCTTTACCCTTGTCATTTCGTTTTCTTTCTTCTCATTAGGACAACAATAAAGTGCTCGGTACTTCCACAATTGTAACAAGTTCTCTTTTTCTTGTTGGGAAACTTCCTCTTGGTAAACTTGTACCCTTGCTTCTTCAACCCTCTCTTGTAGGTCTTCATAAACAAGGCCATGTCTCCAATCTCAACATGAGAACCTTCATCTTCATCTTCGCTTGAATCACTTGTGGAGCTCACTACCTCCATCCTCTTGGACTTTGACTTGAGAGGCTTGGAAGAAGTGGTGTGCTTGGATGAGGAGGAGGGTTTGCTTGACTTGTGAGAGTGGAGAGCCACCTCTTTAACCTTCAAGTTGTTTAACTTAGCCTCCAACTCCCCAATCTTCTTTCTATGTTGAATTTCCTTGTCCATGAGCTCATGTGTGAGAATTCTACCAAGAACATCATTTGGAGAGAGTTCCTCAAATCTTTTCTTCTCTCTAATCAAGGTGACTAGAGTAGGATTCCTTGGTGCAAAAGCTTCCAACATCACCTTCACAACAAAGTGGTCATCTAGCTCATCACCACCTAGACCTCTTATCTTTCCAACAATGACCATCAACCTATCAAACATCTCTTGTGGCCCCTCTCCATCAAAGATAGTAAATCTATTAAGCTCGGCCATCAATATGTTGATCTTGGATTTCTTGACCTTGTCAACACCCTCATGTGCAATGTGGAGAATGTCCCAAATTTCCTTGGCAATCTCAAGTCCACTAACACGGTTATACTCTTGGGCATTCAAAGCACTAAGGAGTATGCTTGTAGCTTGACCATTCCTTCTAATGTTGCGTCGGTCAATTGGAGTGAGGTTCCTAAAATCTTTGGGATCTTCAAAACCTACACACACAATATTCCACAATTCCAAGCTTAAGCCAATTAAATAAGCTTTCATCATATGCTTCCATTTAGCAAAATTAGTCCCATCAAATTGGGGTAATTTGCCAAGGGGAATAGTCACTTCATCCTTGGATTTGACATCCAAAGAATCATAGTTAAAGGATACGCTTTTGTAGTCGTTCTTTGCTTTAGACTTTGACTTTGGCTTGATTGTTCGCTTGGGAATTCTTGTGCCGTAGTACTCATCATCATCATCTCCATTCTCACTAGATGAGGACGACGATGAGGACGATGAGGATGGTGATGGAGATGGTGAAGGTGTTCTTTTTCTTCTTTTCTTCTCTTCTTTCTTTCTCTTCTTCTTCTTTTCTTGCTTGTCGTCTTCTTTCCTCTTTTCTTCCTCTTCTTCCTTTTTCTTGTTCTCTTTCTTGCTTTTCTTGCTTCCATCTTTTGAGCTTTCCTTCACAAACCTTTTTAAGCTTTTCAAACTTCTCTTGAGTTGATGTATCGCCCACTTCCGAGGCATCACTTTCAGCCTCGCTTGGTATGTCTTCAAACTGTTCTTCTTCGTGCTTGTCATCATCACTTGCCATATCCTCACACGGTTAGGTGTTTACGAGGATGACCCGCTCTGATACCAATTGAAAGGATCGAGGCAATGTGGCCTAGAGGGGGGGTGAATAGGCCTGCACACAGTATTTTAAACTTTTTCTCGCGAAAACAAGTAGTCGGACCTCGGAACTTCCGAGATTATTCTCGAACCTCCGAACGAGGCAGCCTCCGAGAATAAACTCGTAACTTCCGACAAACCGTTAGAACAGAGCACAAATAACAAGAGCTGCTAGGAACTTGATGAAAACCAGATCTACTAAATTCTAGGAGGTACTTAGGACCTAGCAAGAAGATTTCTAAGCAAAGTACAAGCTAGCAAGGCACCACAAAGTAGATCGGGAGCAAACCCTAATAGATCTAGTCAAGCACAAGCATGAACAAGTAAGTAAATGAGAACACGCATGAGACAAAGATTTATCCCGTGGTTCGGCCTCGCCACAAAGGCTTGCTTACGTCCACGTTGTTGAGGAGGCCACCAAAGGCTCGGACCACAAAGGTCAACTCCTCTCTCACACCTATCACTTTGGGTAATAGGTGGAGACTTTCCACTAGAATCACAAGGGGTAATACAAACACCTTGGAGCTTCCACAAATCGGTTTGGAGAGCTTCCAAGAACCTCTATCCGTCTAGGAGCAAGGCTCCAAGAGTAATAGATCCACCAAGCTTGCTAGGGTTCTTCCAAGTGCTCAAGTACCAAGGGAGAAGGGATTGGCTCACTAACTCACTTCAAGAATCCACTCTCAATCAATGCTAGGCAAGGATTTGGATGAGAGTAGGTTAGGAGTGAATGCAAGGTGAGAGAAAACGAGTGGGAACGGCGTTCGCACCGCAGGAGGAAGAAGATAACCGTTGGGGGACCGTGGGGTATAAATACCCCCCGCATCCGGAACAAGAACGGCTATATTCCGAGTTCGGAACCTCCGAGAAAAATCTCGGAACTTCCGACTTTTGAAAACTCGCAGATCGTAGCCCGTACGGTCGGAACCTCCGAGAAAATCTTCGGAACCTCCGAACAACAATCGCCAGGCAAAGCAAACCGCAGTGTTACTTCCCTTGGGGTGAGGATTAAGGTTTTGGAAAGATGGATTATGAGCACTTGAAACCACCCTAACTCACCATTAGTATCCCTCTTGATAGTACGGATTGTCCTATACTCAAATTCAAAAGATAAAATAAATAAACTCCTCCAAGTAGCATAGGCAACCCTTTTTGTAACAATTGAGGGGTCTCCAATTAATCTTTTGCACCCGTGATAATAACTTTATGCCGCACAACAAACTCAAAGGCTCATTAGCTCTTTAATTGTGTGGTCAACATCACCAAAACCCTCATAGGGCTTGATTGCACTTACGGAGCCCATCGTGGAGTGGATGCGAGTAGTCGTACTCGGTGGTAGTGGTCCCGTTGAAGGGAGTAGACAAGAAAAGAAGTTGATGAACGATCAAACTTTATTACCGAAGAAGTACACCCGGGATGGCCGGGGCCGTAGTTACGGAGTAGTCGCCCGGACCGGGAGGCCGCTTACAGCTGAATAGTGCTAGGGCGGGTAGCTGCTTACAGCAGTAGATCCGTAAGTAGCTGTGTAGGCTGGATCTTGGAGTACATGGTCTCTTAGTAGACTGCTGCTAGAGTCCTTGACGCTCATCGCAGCCCGGGATCCGTAGGTAGCCGCGCGGGCTGGACCCTGGAGAGGAGTAGTCCGGAGACTGTAGCCAGGACCCGGAGGCCGCTTACGGCAGAGGGGTGTTGATGTAGTCGTGTAGACTTGAACCCCGGAGTAGTCGTGTAGACTAGGAGTAGAATCGACAGAGCTGGTCGACATTCCATGAGTTGTTGATGTCTTGGCCTTCAAGTGTCTGGAGGCGGTAGGAGCCCGGCCCAGTCACCTTTGCCACGGTGAAGGGACCTTCCCAGGGGGAGCTGAGCTTGTGTAGTCCTTCCGTGTTCTGGATGCGGCGGAGGACGAGATCACCAACGTTGAAGGAGCGTTCCTTGACGTTGCTATCGTGGTAGCGTCGGATACCCTCCGGGTACCTTGCGATTGGACGAGGGCGGCGCGGTGAGCTTCTTCGAGGCCGTCGATGTCAACTCATCCGTCGTCTTCCGAGACGCCTTCGTCGTAGTACTCCACCGCCGGCGAGTTCCATATGACGTCGGCAGGGAGGATTGCTTCGGAGCCGTAGACCAAGAAGTAAGGGGATTGCCCCGTTGGCTTGGATGGCTGAGTCCGTAGCCCCCAGAGTGCATTGGGTAGTTCCTTGATCCACTTGCCCCCTTTGGAGTTGGCAGCGTCGTGTAGCCGCTTCTTGAGAGCGTCGAGCACCATCCCATTGGTGCGCTCGACTTGTCCGTTGGCCCGAGGATGGGCAACTGAGACATATCGGACGTCGATCCCGCTGTTCTCGCAGTACTCCCAGAACTGGTGGTTGTTGAAGTTGGAGCCCAGGTCTGTGATGATGCGGTGGGGTAGTCCGTAGTGATGTACAAGTTCATCCAGGAAGTCGAGTACTCGTCGGCCTTGGGGCATGTGACCGGCTTGACTTCGATCCACTTGGTGAACTTGTCGCGTGGCCACCAATACTCTGTTGAAACCACCCGGCGCGCTTGGCGGTGGCCCAATCATGTCGAGCCCCCGGCGGGCAAAGGGCCGGAGTTGGCGGTATGGTGACTAGCTTGTAGGCCGGGACGTGTTGTCGCTTGGCGAAGTACCGGCATCCCCGGCACCTTCGACGAGTTCTTCGGCATCGCCCGCAGCCGTGGGCCGCAGAAAGCTCACCGAAGGCCTTGCCGACCGCCGTGCGTGAGGACGCGTGGTTGTCGCGACGCCCTTGTGGATCTCCTCCAAGATGTCCTTGCCTTCTTCCCGAGGGACGCACTTCATGAGTACTCCGTAAGATGCGCCCCGCTTGTAAAGCTTGTCTCCGACGAGGACGTAGGACTTGGCACGACGGACGAGCCGCTCGCCCGAGTTCTTGTCGGAGGGAACCTTCTGCTCGCTGAGGTAGTCGATGCAGGGTTGCCTCCAGTCCACGTCGATCATCATGACCTCCTGTCCAGCTGGTGGGTGAGCTGGGACAGTGGTCGGTGGCGCCGGCTCCGGGATGGATGGCGCGTGAAGCTCATGAACGAAGACACCCGCTGGTACTTGGGCGCGGGTGGATCCAAGCTTCGAGAGGACGTCAGCTGCAACGTTGTTGTCGCGGACGATGTGGTGGAACTCGAGACCGTAGAACTTATTCTCGAGCTTGCGGACTTCTAGGCAGTAGGCGTCCATGTTCTCCTTGTTGCGGTCCCAGGACTTGTTGACTTGGTTGATGACCACTGAAGAGTCGCCGTAGACTAGTAGCCGCTTGATGCCCAGTGAAGCCGCGAGGCGGAGCCCGTGTAGGAGAGCTTCGTACTCGCTTCGTTGTTTGATACCTTCCCGAAGATCCGCAGGACGTACTTAAGTTGTTCGCCCGTTGGAGAGATCGGGGAGTACCCCCGCACCGCGCCCTCGAGGTTGAGTGAGCCGTCGAAGTACATCACCCAATGCTCTGGTCGCACGGTGGGAGTAGGCAGCTGGTTCTCCCGCCACTCCGCCATGAAGTCGACTAGCGCTTGCGACTTGATGGCTGTGCGTGGCTTGAAGTCGATGGTGAGGGCGCCGAGCTCGACTGCCCACTTGGAGATTCTTCCAGTAGCGTCTTGGTTTCGCAGGATGTCGCCGAGCGGGTAGTCGGTGACGACGGAGATCGAGTACTCCCGGAAGTAGTGTCGTAGCTTCCGCGAGGTGATGAGTACCGCGTACGGAGCTTCGCACAGCCGATAGCGTGCCTTGGACTCTGATAGAACCTCGCTGACGAAGTAGACTAGGCGCTGGACTGGGTAGGCGTGGCCGTCTTCCTGCCGCTCGACGACGATGGCGGTACTGACCACGTGGGTAGTCGCAGCGAGGTAGAGCAGTAGTTGCTCACCCTTGTGAGGAGCCGTGAGGATCGGCGGCTTCGATAGGAAGTCTTTGAGCTTGGCAAGGGCTTGATCCAACTCTGGAGTCCACACGAACTTCTCTTGATGCTTGAGTAGTTTGAAGAAGGGGAGCCCCCGTTCTCCGAGCCTCGAGATAAATCTGTTCAATGCCGCCATGCACCCGTCGGCCTTCGGACGTCTTTGATGCTCGTGGGAGCTTTCATGTTGGTGATGGCGGAGATCTTCTCGGGGTTGGCTTCGATGCCACGTTGGCTAATGATGAAGCCGAGTAGTTTGCCCGAAGGTACGCCGAAGACGCACTTGTTTGGGTTGAGCTTCCAGCGGTACTCGCGCAGTGATGCGAAAGTCTCTTCAAGGTCGTCGATGAGGGTACTGGAGTTTCTGGTCTTGACGACCACGTCATCCACGTAGGCTTCGACGTTCTTGTTGAGTTGCCTCTTGAAGCAGGCCTGGATAGCTTGTTGGTAGGTAGCGCCGGCGTTCTTCAACCCGAAGGACATGGTCGTGTAGCAGTACGCGCCAAACGGGGTGATGAACGCGGTCTTCTCCTGGTCTTCTTCCTTGATCGCGATCTGGTGGTACCCGGAGTAGCGCCGAGGAAGCGAGCGGGTCGCAGCCCGCCGTGGAGTCGATGACTTGATCAATCCGCGGCAACCCGAAGGGGTCCTTGGGGGCGTGCTTGTTGAGGCTCGGTGTAGTCGACGCACATCCTCCACTCGTTCGAGTTCTTCTTGCGGACGAGGACGGGGTTGGCGAGCCACTCGTAATGGAAGACTTCTCCGATGAAGCCGCCGCGAGTAGTTTGGCGAGTTCCTTCTTGATGGCGTCCCGTCCGTCGTCGGCAAAGTGTCGGAGGTGTTGTCGCTTGGAGGTGGCCTTAGGATCGATGTTGAGGCGCGTGCTCAATCGGCTCCCCGGGCACTCCTGGCATGTCCGCTGGCTTCCACGCGAAGATGTCGCGGTTAGCCCGAAGGAAGCTGATGAGCGCGTCTTCCTATTTGGGGTCGAGGCCAGCCCCGATGGTGGTGGTCTTGCTGGGGTCGCCTGTTCCGAGGTCGATCATCTTAACGACTACCTCCTCAGGTGGCTGAGGCTTGTTGGCGCTGTCAGACTTCTCTGGGATGTCGAGTTCACTTGTAGCAAGCTTCTTCGACGCGGCGTAGACCTCCATCATCGCGTTGGGTACTTGATTTGTAGAAGCGATCTCCACGGCTTCTGTGTCACAGTCGTGAGAGATCTTCAAGTCCCCTTGAAGAGAGAGTACACCGGCTGGGCTTGGCACCTTGAGTACCAAGTAGGTGTAGTGGGGCACCGCCATGAACTTGGTGATGGCCGGTCTGCCGAGGATGGCGTGGTAGGAAGTCTCGAAGTCCGCGACCTCGAACTTGATGTACTCGGTACAGTAGTTGTCCCGAGAGTCCCCGAAGGTAACCGCGGCAGACCACCGAGCCCGGTGGAATAGCCGTGTTGCGGGGACGATGCCGTAGAAGGGCGTGTTGCTCTTGGTGAGCATGTGGGTGATGTCGAGCTTCATCTTCTTCAAGGTCTTGGTGAAAAGGACGTTGAGCCCGCTTCCACCGTCGATAAGCACCTTGTTGAGTTTGGAGCCCGCGACCACTGGCTTCAGGACGAGGGGGAACCGTCCTGGTTCAGAGAAGTTGGTCCATTGATCCGCGCGGGAGAAGGTGATGGGTACCTCCGACCACCTGAGAGAGGTCGGGACCGCTGGCTCAATGGACATGACTTCACGACGGGTAGCCTTCTGCTCCCGCCCTGCCGGCGGTCCGCCGAAGAGGACGTTGACGGTCTTGTCAGGCTCCTGGAAGTCGTTGTTGTCGCCGTCCTTCTTCTTGCCCTTTTTGTCGTGAGGGTGCGGTGGCTCCGGCGTATCCTTGAGTGCGTGCACGAGTTGGTAGCACCGCTCGGTGGTGTGGTTGCCGTTTGGATGCCACGGGCACCTTTTCTTCGACGAGGTCCTTGAAGCCGCCGGAGTTCTTCTTCGAGTTCTCCTTCGCAGGCGCCGGATAGCCGCGACAAGTGTTGTCGGCTTGCGCTTGCGGTTGGGACCCGAGTAGTAGTAGTAGTTGTTGTTGTTGCGACTGCCTTGGTTCGCGTTGTTGCCGCTGCCGCCGCCCTGGTTCTGCTTGCTCCTGCCACGGATGGCGTCGTACTTGGCATTGGTCTTGTCTTCTTCATCCGCCCAGGACGTGATCATGTCCTTGAGGTGAGGGATGGACCTGGGGCGGCGACGACCGAAGTCTTCGAAGGTGCGGCGGTGGTAGAGGCCGTCTTGAAAGAGGTCGATGACCTCCTTGTCGGTGACGTCGATGACGGTAGCGCGCTTGTCGAAGAAGCGTCGCATGTACTTGCGGAGGGTCTCGCCTTGTTCCTGCTTGATCATGGCCAGGTCCATGCGAGTACCCAATCGGCCCATGGCGCCCGCGAAGTTGCTGGTGAACTCGCTCCTTCGACTCGGTCCCACTTGTCGATCGAGTGCTTGTCCGGCCGACTCGAGCCATGTGAGTGGAGCTTGGTCCGTGCGAAGGGGAAGTAGAGGCACTTGGTGTCGTTGTTGCCGCCATCGTTCTCGATGGAGAGGGCGTAGCACCTGAGCCACTGGATGGGGTCCTGCTTCGCATCATACTTGGTGATCCCCAAAGGCTTGAACTTGTCGGGGAGGAGCAAGTTGCGAAGTCGAGGTGAGAAGGCGGGGAATCCGTCGCCGTCGCCTGCGGTGGTCGGCTTCTTCCGCCGCAGCTCCTCAATCTTCTGGCAGCCGCCCTGTGAGGTGCCAGAGGCGTGGCTGTTCGCGTGGCCTTGGCCGCCGCGACTGCCACCGCCGCCGGCCCTCCTGTTGGCTCCATGATTGGAGCTTCCGTCGCCGCCGCCGCCGCCGCGTCGGGGTCGTGGCCGCCGCCGCCGGCCGGAGCGCGGTGGGGGACGACCTCGCGGTTGCTGTTGTCACGCTGTGGAGGCCCGTCGGCGTTGGAGCGATGGCGGTTCGGCTTGGCTGGGAGCTCAGCTCGAGTACGGTTGGGACCGTTGTTGGTGCTGCGACTTGTGGCTTCGTTGTCGCGGTGCCTGGCTGGAGGAGGTTGGTTGACTCTGTTGTCGACCCGAATGAGGTAGGCATCTTCAACGAGCTTGGCGATGACCTCTCCAGCGCGTATGCCCTGAGCCTGGCGTGCGATCGCTGTGATCGACATGAGGCATTACTCAGGGGTAGTGTGTACTCTGCTCTCGACCGCCTCGAGAGCTTCCGCAAGATTGTGAACGGGGAAGTTGTCGCGGAGGCGCCGGCGACGTTCGCTGCGCATCCGGTTACGCTCACGTCGAGCGTCTCTGTCTGCAGGGTTCTCGTTTGGCGGAGCATCAGCAGAGAGCTCGTCGGAGGAGATGTCTTCCAGGTATCTGTCTTGGGCCGTCCCTGAAGGCCCTGGGGCATCGCCAGCAGCCATGAAGACTTGGCGATCGGGGGTGCCAAGGCTGGACTCAGAAGGCGCCACCTCGCTCGGTGTGCTTGAGTCGCCCCGGTTAGTGGTGTTCCCTCCTGGAACGGTAGCGAGTCGATGTAGGCGACGTAGCGTGAGTCTCCACTTATCAGGTCGGCAGGCTTGCGGTCTGGCCAGTAGACAAATCTCCCGGCCGGTGTGGATGTTATAACCGCCCCCGCAGGCCGGCCCGACAAGGGAAGCTCAGTGGAGTTGTCCTCGGACTCGGGCTCCTCAGGGTCCGACCCGAAGTCGAACTCGTAATCAGGGTTCGAGTAGAACTCGGAGAGACGGTTGGAGTCCGAAGCGTGGCCGGGGGCGGTGTTGGAGTCCGAGTTGTACTCGGGTACGGGCTCCTTGCCCGGCCCGCGCGAAGAGGAGCCCCCGTGCGGGCCGGCCCGAGGGTGCGGAGGCCACGCGCGAGCGCTCACGAGGCGAGGGGACCGCCCGCGATGGGCGAGCGGCCCGGCTCGCATGCGATGGCCCATGGAGACGTCGAGTTCGAGTTGGGAGCGGACTCGAGCTCGAAGTCAGCGTGGTGGTTGAAGAGCGAAATTTCGCCGAACTTGCCGGCGAGTTCGCCTGTGACAACTTCGGGAAGCGTCACGGAGCCGGTCTTCGGGTTGGGCGGCATGGTTAGGCGGCGCTGGAAGGAGCCCGCGCCGTCAGCAGTGCAGACCCAAGCGCCGAACACGAAGGTGTCGCCGTGGTTGAAGGCGACGGTTGGCTTGAAGTAGACGGGAGCCGTCGAGTTCGCCATGTGATCTCAGGCGAGATCCCCTACCTGGCGCGCCAGCTGTCGGTGTTTTAGACCGGCAACCTACTAAGGGGAGTACCCGAAGTAGATGAATGTGGCCTCGCCGAGATCGGTAACTCGAAGGAAGAGACACGTGGCACACAATTTAGACAGGTTCGGGCCGCGAGGTGCGTAATACCCTACGTCCTGTATGCTGCGTAGCTTTGGATTGGTTGGGTACGATTACAAGATGGTGCAATAGTGCGCCGTGAGTTGTATGAGACCTAGAGAACGGTCCCTGCCTCGCCTTATATAGTCCGGGAGGCAGGGTTACAAGTCGGAGTAGGGAGAGAGTACTAGTCGGGTACGTCTAGGAGTCTTCCATACAGCGCAGGACATGTACAGCTTCCCAACCGAGTACTTCTCCTCCGCAGTCCTTGTGCTCCACGCCTTCAGGTGCCGTGTAGCGCAAGCCGGGTAGTCCCAGGGGCCCACGGAGTAGTCGGTCCTGGTACCCACCGAGGTAGCGGGCCCAGGGAGGTCCATACTTCACTCTCCCTATGGGTACACAAATTACAATTGAGGATGTTTTGTTGTATCCCGAGTCTATTCGTACACTTCTAAGTTTTAGAGGCGTTCGTAAGAACTGTTTCCATGTGGAAACCCATCACGATCATAAAGAGGAATTTCTTCTCTTTACTAAACTTACGGGATTTGGCAAACAAATATGCGAAAAAAATCCTTCACTCCAAATTGGATCATACTAGACATACATAAATCTCGTAGCACGTGTTGCTTATAAGATGATTTTCCATGATGCCGATACATTCCTTGATTGGCATGATCGACCTGGGCACCCTAGAATAGGGGTGATGCGGAAAATTATCAGCAACTCCATAGGTCATGGTATGGAGAAAACAAAATTTTCCCAAGATAAAGATTTTTGTTGTACTGCTTGTGCAACTGAAAATTAATTTTAAGACCATCACATCTTAAACTATGAGATTAATCTAATTGATCACTAATTAACTAATCTCAACAGGTTATACTCGTAGGTCCTTGCTCTATATACTGATTTTACGCAAAGTTTGTTTTCACTTCAACTGTCAAAATTCTGACTATAATCTCGTATGGGCCTACTGGCCTAGTATGCCACGCCGCCAGAACAGCCCGGCCCACTCAGGCCCGCATATTCAAAAGGCAGCCGCACCGCCGGCGGGTGAGACAGCAGACAGGAGCCGCCCGCGGCGGGAAAACCAACCCCCCAGGCATAGACACGTCGGACTCCACGCAGACAGGCATGGCCGGAAGGAGCCACTCATCCGGTGACAAGTCACCGCCGCCCTGGCCGCCGCCACGGCCACGTGCAGCCCCGCCGTGCACCGGCGAGTCGCGGTTAGTGGCTGGGCCCCGGGATCCAAGAGTCCTGGCTCTTCTGGTCGCGGGATGATGGAACCGATTGGGTGCGGGGCTCCGGAGATTGACCCTTGCGAGTTGGTGCAAGCTCCCGTCGCTGTAGCCTGTAGGCACATTCTGAAACGCGGCCGTAGATTTGGCCCTGGAAATTTTAGTTTAAGCCGGGGTCACTTTGCGGATATGCTCGCTGTTCTATCATGCCTCCGTGGTGATCGACGACACCTCACACTCGTAAAACTTTTTCTCTTTCAGTTTTCAGCTACAGCTGCAGCAGGGCAAACAAGTCGTGATTTCTCGGGTTTCAGATTGATCGCCCAAGATTCAGTTTGGTACTTGTGTCCCGAGTGAATAGTGGCTCCTAGTTTTGGGTTGTTCTATTCCATCAGGTGGTTCGATTCGAGACGGAGTTGAGAGATCCTGCAATTCTCTGTCTCTGCCTGACTGTCTCCATGATCAACGATCACCTGGTTCGCCGGCCAGTTCATTCACCTTTAGTTTACGTGCGTCAGTTCCCTTCTCTTTTAATTTGTGCGTCTTATCTTGTCTCTAATTTGCAGCTCGCCGACTGATCAATCAGGCCAAAGATAGCGACTTCACAGTCTCTGATATCTGGAGTAGTTTATCGTCGCCTCCCTGTGTAGCACGATTGCACGAACCCACATCGTAGCCTCCTCATATGTGCCCCCCTCACGCTGTATATATACGCCTCTGCCCGCGCATTCCCGCGTCCCACAAGTTCAGAGAACTCTCTCACGAGCTACACGCAGTTCTTGTAGAGTTCGGCCCGGCCATGGATGCTCGGGTGCACTACTCAAGGCCGCTCCTCCTGCAGCCGCAGCAGGGGCCGGCCGCGAGCCCGGCGCCCGCCCTCGCGACGACGGCCGGCGCCGTTCCAGACGATCGAACGTCGGTTCCGGCGGCGCCGGGCGACGCCTTCACCTTCCTCAACGCCAACGCGATCGTCATCCTGGCGCTCCTCGTCTGCGGCCTCGTCGTGGCGCTCGCGCTCCACGTCGTGCTCACGTGCGCGCTCCGCGTCACGCGCCGCGCGTGCCGCCACTGCGGAGCCGGCGACGACGCTCCCCAGGGCCGCCCCGAGCACAGCAGCATCACGGGAGGAGGAGGAGGAGACCCGGAGCAGCAGCAGGCGGCGGCAAGGCACGGCGGGCAGAAGCAGCCGCGGCGGCTGACGAAGCTGGTGCGGGCGCTGCCGTGCCTGGCGTACTCGTCGGGTCTGGAGCTGGCCGGGTCGTCGCGGTCGGAGTGCGCCATCTGCCTCGCGGCGTTCGCGCGCGGGGAGGCCGTGCGCGTGCTGCCGCGCTGCAACCACGGCTTCCACGCGCGCTGCATTGACCGGTGGCTCGCGTCGCGCCCGACGTGCCCCACCTGCAGGCAGGCGCCGTTCGCCCAGACCACCGCGCTCCTGCAGCCGGACGACGACGGCACCGGGGAGGCGCCGGCCGCCGTGCCGTTGGTGCGCGTGGTCATAGTAGGCGACCGCGTGGCACGCCTTGTGGAGCCGTAGCACTTTGCTCGGTCGGCCGTTCTTTAGATAATGTTTGTACACTTAAAATGTGCTAGCGGAATACTGTATAGGCGAAGTATATGGTCTTCACCCCCCCCTAGTTTGGGTCCTCTCTCGGGTTTTTTTTCCTTTGAGATTTTTTTTCCAAATGTTAGGATTGTATTCTTCACAGACCACGGAGGAATACGTGGTTATGCATATCATAGTAAGGTTTACGTTTGCGCGGCGATTACCGGATTGGCTGCAATCTGCATCGTCTGATCTGCCGCTAAAATGAAGCTCCTGTATTGGGCATGACTTGTAACATATGTCATCAAAATTGAGAACCATGTTTGTGATAGGTTTCTATTTTGAACTGTTTGCTGCTTGGTTGGCAAACGAGGTCCATGCACAAAGTACTCTGGTATTTGCGTCAAATGAAAGAAAATAGGGTTTTTCCTGCTTCACAGAAACAGGTACATTTACTCCTGCGTTTCTGCTTTTTTCTTTTTAGAGGTAGCGACGCTACTCCTGGTGGAGTCCTTTCTCTTCCTCTTCTTCTGGTTCTTGATCCACTCGCCTCTTCTTCCTTCGGCAAGACCTCCAACTGAAGCAGTTGTGTGAACTCTCCTATACCTGAGGACAGCTCGTCTAGACTCTTAACTGTGTCTTTCAGCTTTTGCATGTCCTCATCGCCTGAGAACATCTTATTGGCAGCGTCGCGCATGCCGTGCTGCATAGACGACAGAGCAGCTCCTGTGAAAGAAAAGGCTCTACTAGCGGCATCATCGTTATCATTAGCACTGGTAGTATTGGAAGCAGCAGCAGGAGTAGTAGTAGGTGTGCTTCCCTGTTGGTCGTCGGTGTCCCTGGCAGCAGCTTGGGTATTCATGGCGCGCTGATTGAAGCTGTCGAGAACCGCATGGCCACGCGAGGCGGCTTCCATGAGCTTCTCCTTCCACCGGAGCAGCGATGCGCTCTCGATGCTGTGTTTCTCGGACACCTCGATTGCGCTGCGCATCTTGACGAGCAGCATCTCCAGGCGTTGCAACAGCTTGTCCGCCGCCGCCTGTTTCCCAAGCTTCCTGAACAGCTCGGAGAGCGCCCTGTTGATCATCTCACTGGCAACATAGGATGCAATGGACGCAAGCACCAGTTCGGCCGTCGCTCCAACAAGGTAAAGAGAAACGAGGAGCGAGCTTATCAATTACCAACTCATATCCAGATGAAAAGCAATGTTTTTGTTGTGCCCAAACGCAAGCGTGGAAGCTGTAGCAGAAGGCATTGAGATTTACAAATGGACTTGGCCATCATGGATTGTATCGCCACAAGAATTCCCATTGAAAAGGCTGGCAGCTGGCTATGTCTGTTTGTACCGGTTGATTTGTTTTTGTTTTTTGAAATGGACATTATTTTTTCTTGCTCCACGCCACCTGCTCGTCCCCCGGAATTTTTTTATATTTATTTTGCTTTGATTTTTGAAAAATAATCGAATTAAAATTTCGAGAAATATATATGTGGTGCCAAACCCCACGGAGTTCCCCGTCGTCGTGGGCACGGCGGTAGGAGTGTCACCGACGGTCGGCTCTGGCTCGTCGTGGGGCCGGATTCCGCGCGTCGTGCCACGGCCGCCGCGGTTCCCCGCTCCGTGGGCCGCGGCGGCAGCGTCACCCCTATAAAAGGGGCGACCGCCGCCGCCACCGCACCCCCCTCCCTCCTCTCTCCTTCAAACCTTCGGCTTTCAACCCTTCGAGCACTTCGAGTGAGGTATGTTTCTAAATTTAGTCCAGCTTTAGTTAATGTAGTTAGTTTAGTTAACTTAGTTTAGTTTAGTGAACTTAGGTTAGTTAAATTTAGTTTAGTTAACATAGTTTAGTTTAGTCTAAAATTCGTAGGAAATAGTTTAAATTCACATAATTTGTTTTAATTCATTTAAAACTTGTAGAAAATAGTTACAATTGACATAATTAGATTAAATTGATATAAAAATTGTAGAAAATTATTTAAATTCACATAATTCTTTTAATTTGTTTAAAATTTTTAGGAAATGGTTACAATTGACATAATTAGATTAAAATGATATAAAATTTGTTGAAAATTATTTAAACTCACATAATTTATTTAAATTGGTTTTAAACTTCTAGGAAATGCTTATAATTGACATAATGAGATTAAATTGATGTAAAATTAGTAGAAAATTGTTTAAATTCACATAATTTGTTTAATTTTGCTTTAAACTTCTAGGAAATGGTAATAATTGACATAATTAGATTAAATTGATATAAAATTCGTAGAAAATGGTTTAAATTCACATAATTCGTTTAAATTGGTTTTAAACTTCCAGGAAATAGTTATAATTCACATAATTAGATTAAATTTATCGTAAAATTAGTAGAAAACGGTTTAAATTCACATAATTTGTTTCACTTTATTAAAAAGGTTTAAATTCACATTATTTGTTTCAATTCATTTCAATTTCCTAGAAAATGGTTATAATTCACATTAAATTAAAATAAAAATCGTAGAAAATGTTTAAATTTACAAAATTTGTTTTTAATTTATATAATTGGGAAAATTGATTCAATTATGTTATTTTTTTTTGCGATCATGGCGCACCACTTGAGTACGTACGGTCGGAGTTGTTCGTCGAGGTGGTGGACCGGCACTACCGCTCATACGTGTCGGTTGTTCTCGGACGTTTGCGCGGCACCATACGTTGTCGGACGACCCGCATGTTGATGCCGATACACCAACGGTGGATTCGAAGTACGTAATTCATATTTATTATTTATTTCTCGTGAGACATGGGTACCCATGGGTCCCCACCAACCGGGTCCCGCGAGGTCCCCGTCAAGTGGACCCGACCCGCCGAAGCCCCGCCGACCCGCAAGTGGGCCCGCAGACCTTATCCACAATCCCGCGACCCTTGGAATACCCGGAAGACCTTGTCCGGATCGCGGAAGACCCGTCGGGCTTCGGAGAAAGCTTCTCCCTAGATCACGGTGGCGCGCCGCCGGGAGGCTCCGAGGATCGCGGGATCCTCTCCGTAATCACGGAAGGCGACCTTCCTTAATCCGTAACCGACCCCGATGAGGGTCCACCGACCTCGAATGGAAACCCTAGTCCGTCGGCCATATAAGGCGGCCTAGAGCTCCATTCGAGAGGACACCCCCATTCCCGCATACTCCCACCACACTAGACGTAGGGTTTTACTCTTCGAGGCATGAACCGGCCTAAAATCCCTTGTGTCCTTGCCATACTCGCCGAGTTTCGAGTTCATCCAAGAACTACCGGCCACGCTCTTAGGTCCCGATCCCCCTCACTAGTCAACCTACAACCGCTTGAGTAGCCCCCCTTGCGAACTGTCTAGGTCTCACCCCGACACCGGCGCGCCGCGTAGGGGAGATCGAAACTCGCCGTGTAGCATGGCGGCCCAATCCGGTGTCGTTTTTTCCGACAAGCATGGCGGGCATCCTCGCCAACCCCGTGGAGATCTCGCTCGGTTCCTTCATGACAATCTCGATCGCGCTAGCGTGCAACCTCACCAACGACCTCTATGAAGGCCCCGGCGACCTCTAACGCCGCCCCGGCCCAGCAAGAAGTCGAGGCCCCGATCCACGGCCGCGCATTGATGTTTCTCTTAGAATCAAGCGACTCATCGCCTATGGCGACTCCAAGGTCGTCATTAACCAGTCAACAAGGCCTACGACATCAAGAAGACTCGATGAACGCCTACGCGCCGAGCCGCGCAAGCTTGAGGATCACTTTGAAGGTCTAGAGTTCTACCACGTCTCCCGCGACAACAACGTGACGCGTCGACGTCCCGTCCAAGTTGGGGTCCAAGCGCGTGCCGGTCCCGGCCGGCGTATTCGTCCGGACCTACGCAAGCCATCGATCGGACTCCTCGGGCCGACCCAAAGATGTCGCATAGCGACATACCGGTAGTCGCGACGTCCTCATGGCGGAGGCCGAAAATGACCGGCGCCTTGACCGATCGTGGAGAAACATCTTCCCGCAAGACAAGGTCGAGCGCGAGAAGATCGTCGGGCGCAAGTGCCAACTACGTCGTCATCGGCACCGAGTCAGATCGGAGGTCCGCTTCCAACGGCGTGCTAATGAAGTGCATCCTCCGGTCCGAAGGTCTTGAGCTCCTATAAGAAATCCATGGCGGGGAATGCGGCAACCACGCGACCCTCCGCAACCGTGGGAAAAGCCTACGGGTCGGGCTTCTACCGGCCCACCGCCCGGGCCGATGCGCAAGACCCGGTTCGGTGGTGTAAGGGTTGCCGCTTCTTCACCAAACGGAGCACGTCTCGGCTCAAGTTCCGAGGACAATTCCACCATCCCGGCCCTTTGCCATATGGGGCCTTGACTCGGTGGGACCCTTCAAGATGGCCCCCGGTGGCTATATGCACATCCCGGTGGGAGTGGACAAATTCACCAAGTGGGTTGAGGTCCACGCCGTCGCTACGCTCACGTCAAAAGAGGTTGCGAAGTTCATCGAGGAAATCACCCACCGGTTCGGGGTACCCAACGGATTGTCACCGATCCGGGTGTGACAACCCGCCCAGGAAAATACCGTACTATCGCCTAAGACCAATCCTCTTTGGTCATTAAGCAATAATAAAGTATCATCCTCGTCGTTAGTTGCGGTTAACACCCGGTAAATCACTTGAAAAGCAACAAGGATCGAATATATGCATTAAAACTCACTCGAAGGCGAGTCCAGAGATACAGCAACATTCAAATCCAAATTCGTACCCCGAAGGGTTTAATTATTACAAACCATAGTTTTTGTCATGACGAAATAGTTCAGAGTTTTCGAAAAGCAGCGGAAATTAACTAGCGGAAGCGAAGACACCACGGGAGGCCATCCATGATGCTTTCAGTAGTCGTCCTCCACCCACTCCAGCTCCCAGCCGGGCGGGATCTCACCGGGCCACACATCACTGAAGGCATTACCTGGATCAACACATTATAGCAAGGCTGAGTATACTAATACTCGAGCAAGACTTACCCGACGGTGATATCTCCTTCACCAATTCTAGACCATGAAAGGCTTTTTGGCTACCGGGTTGCTTTTGCGAAAAAGTAACAAAGAGTAGGTCCTTACTTTCAAGATTTTAGCACAAGTTCTAGTAGGTTTAATCTTTACTACATTAGCCAACTAGTACAAACAAAGTTGTACAAGACAATTAATCAAACATCATCTTCATCATCTTCCATCATTAGGGATCACATGACTAGTGGAGTAAGTAGTCTCGGGTAACGGTGAGAGGCCGACAATCGATTGATTTAAACCTTGCAAGGTAGACCCAAACACACGGTCGGCCGCCCCCGCGAGGACAACTCCCCGAGCCGTCCCCATAAATCCTCGGGTTGGGATCGAATGTTACGCTCTTTGGTGCGGGCTATCCGCATACCCCGCGAGATACCCGGAGTCACCATACACCACCGTAGCTAGCCGTGAGAGCGAATCCCAAGAGTAGTAATAGTAGGATCCCTCGCCGCCTCATTATGGTACTAGGCTTACCGCCCCATAACCGCAAGTGCTTAGTACGTTCAAAAACTTAACCCACATAACCACCGGACCGAGCCCGCATCCCCGCTCTTACCACGTGAGCAATCCATTTAAGGATACCTTGTGATTCCTATCTAGGAACCTATTCTCGCGAGTGAGATCATCACCCGACTTGTAACGGTCCTATAGCTTAGCAGCTATCGACCCGTCATACTAGTAGGGACCAAAGGTACCTATGGATCATGCATCTAGGGTTTCATTCAACTCCCCGTACGTAAATGCACAATCATTCATAGATAATTGAATAAAGAACTTTAAAACTAGGTTAGATGCACCGGAGCTTGCCTTCGTCGACCGGGTTAGCTTGGGCACCCTCGGTGTCGAGTACGTCCACGTACTGCAGAGAACCTTCCGCTCCGCCTTCCTCGGTTTCCGGACCGGGGAGTAATCTCCGTCCGAAGATCTACACGAATGCAATGCACTTTAGGTGATGTGATAGTTTGTTGTCTTATTCAACTCTAGTTGGTCATATTCACCTTAACAAGCATCTATCTAAGGTTTCTCTTTTAGGAAGGTTATTGGTGGTACATGGGTTACTCTTTTATTCCACATTTGAATAAAGGTTTTTATTAAGTTTATCATTTCATGTGAAAGCTTCATTTCCTTTTATCTTCACTAACAAAGGTGTAATTAATATTTTTTATTTATGAATTAACTCCTTATCAGTGTTGATCATTGAATTTCTTTTATTTATATTAAATAATGCCTTCAAAAAGAAAAAAGATTTAATTAAGGATTTTCTTTTATTTGATTTCCCTTTAATATTAATAGGGCATTTAAGCCATTTATTAATCAATTAAATTACCAAAAATTACATGAGTTTCTTAAGCCTACCAGCACCCATCCTGGTCCATTGGACCCACATGTAAGTGTTGGATGCTAGAAAATTAAATATTATGGAAAATAACAAAGACTAGCTAGTGATTCAACTTAAACGCATATAAAAATAAATAAGCATCAAAATGATCCAAACTTTCTTGGGGATGCTCTCTGGACTTAAACAAGCCTAAAGAACCAGCATGTTCACATGGAACCTCTACTGAACTTGGTTTATTAATTTACAAAGGAAAACATGCATAAATCAAGAATAATTATTTTTGTTAACCCAAAATTCATGATTAATTCATAGGATGTGTCTTTTGGCATTACAAGACAGTGTGCACAAGTTGGGCTCAAGAACATAAATATATTTAACAGGAAAAATCATCTAGGCGCTTATTGCGGAATGGAAAAGAATTTGTCTAGCAAAATCTACCGCATAACTTTGTGCAATTTTTGGCACAAGATCTAGTCATATCCTAACACACAACATATCCAAAACTTAGCTATAGAGGAGTTATATTTTCAAATTAGGACAGATCCATGTATAACACATTTGTATTTTTCCCGCCAAAACTATTTTGAATCCAGGCCATGAGTATACAACAAAGAGGTGGGTTTTAGCATCCCGAAACCTACAAAATTGGTTTGGGATTTTTCGATTTCTCCGTGAATTTCTAGAGATTTTACAAGTCAACGGATCGAAATGTAATAAAACTTAGTTAAGTTTCATTGCAACTAAGCCCTCGAGTTCACAACCATGCCCTCGGCGGCGGCGGGAGGGCTCGTCGGCGGCGATGTGGGGCCCGGCCACGACAACAAGCGACACAGAGTGAAATTGAGCTCACCACGGATCGTTTGGCGGTGGTGGCGGGGGTCGGGGCCGTGCTCCGGCGACGCGCGCACGGCGGTGGCCGACGGCGGCGCTCACGGCGGCTCGGGGTGCGGCGGCGTGGAAGCTAAATTGGAGCAAACAAGCGCGCGTGTGAGCTTGCTCGGGTGCTAAGGAAGCTAACTACGGGCTTGGACGGCGGCGAGCGCGAGCGATGTGCTCTAGCACCGGCGCCGGCCGACGATGGCGGCGGGCGGCTCGGGATGGCGCGCCGGGGAGGAGGGGAAGGCTTTTATACGCCTCGCAAGCACACCTAAGGGTGACGGACGATGACGGCGGAGATGCTTGGCCGTGCTACGGCGCTCGGGCGCGCGCGCGTACGGCGGCGACACGGCCGACGGACCGGCGGTCCGCGCGCGCGCGCGCGCGTACGGCGGCGCCGACGCCGGGCGCCTCGGGCGGGAGCGCGTTGGGGCGCGTGACCTCGGGACGGGGCGTGGCGCGAGTGGCGAGGCCTCGGGCGGCGCGGGCACGGATGCGGGCGTGGCGGCGGCGGCGGCGCGCGGCGCGCTTGACGCGCGCGCGCGCGCTCTCGGCCCCGACGGTGTTGTCGGGGCACCGTTTGATCAACTTTTTCTCCAAAGTTTTGAATAAAACTTGACCAAGCAATGAATACCAAAGTTGCGGATCTAAGTACCGGCTACAATTTTCACAAAGGCTGTATAGGGTTTTTCTCCCTAGATTTGAATCTATTTGAATGCCAACTTTGAATGTCAGCCTGTGCCCGGGAACAAAGTGAATCCCGCCTTTCAAGGGGTTTTTCACAATTTTCCCCTCCAAATTTGCAATGCCACTCTACATGAAAGTTGTGTCCCTCAACAAGACCTACAACTTCCCTAAAGGTAGAATTTTAAGTGTTTAGGTGAATTTTGGAGAACGCGGCAAAAGTTCCGGCAGGCACATGTGGACACTGGGATGGCAAGGGGGTTTGACCCACCCCTTGACCATGGGTTGGCCCACAAGTGTCAATACTATTCATTAAGGGTCTCTAGGGGTGTGTTAGGGAGTTTTCATGGGTGAGGGCCCAGGTTGACCTAGGGTTGACCATTTGACCAGCTAACCCGGTCATTAACGTTAACGACGGTAATTAAAAACCCGGGGCGTCACACTCGGGGAAGGCCTTTACGGGGTCGGACTTCTAGGACTTTTGCCAGGATAGCCTCATCGACGTCTACTACTCCTCGGTGGCCCATCCACGCTGCAACGGCCGCTTCGAACGAGCAAATGGCATGGTGCTTCAAGCTATCAAAGACCGCATCTTCGACGACGCTTCGCAGTATGCGACTAGATGGTTGCGAACCGCCTCACGTCATCCGGGGGTCTCTGAACCCAGGTCAGCTCAGTTACAGGATACTCGCCCTTCTTCCTGGTGTACGGGTCGGAGATGGTTCTCCCAACCGATGTAGCCTTTGGTGCCCCGCGCATCCAACACTACAAGGAAAGAACAGCCGAGGAGACACGCAAGGTCGACCTTGACAGCATCGAGGAACACCGCGTGGCCGCGCTAATGCGGCACACGCGGTACGAGCAGCAGCTGCGCCGCTACCATGACCGCAACATACGGGAGTGATCTTTCAACGTGGGAGACCTGGTTCTACGTCGCATCCAAACCACTAAGGGAATGCATAAGCTCTCCGCCCCTTGGGAAGGTCCCTTCATCGTGCTGGAAGTCATCATCCCATCGACCTATCGCCTCCAGTGGGCCAACGGCCAAGGCGTTCCTAACGTCTGGAACATCGAGCACTTACGTCACTTCTATCCTTAGAAGATTTGTATCAGAATAAAGCTATGTACTCTCCCCTCTTGTAATTTCAATATAATGAATAAAGAGATCCCCTTATCGACAACCCCCTCTGTCGACCTGTTTGTCGGTCTCCTTTTACTTCAAGTTCTTTTCCCTTCCCCCTCGAAGAGCTCGGGGGCTTGGTCTAGTCAGGTCTCGAAACGCTCGGGGGCTTGGCTTTGCCAACATAAGGGTCTCGCGACCTGAAGGGATGTCATGTATGTTGTACGCTTTCAAGTCTTTACTATATAGTTAGCTTTCACTTTCGTCATAAATGTTCCTAAGTCACTGGTTCAAAAGACCTAGGGTCCACGACCCCCTCCGCACGCCGGTCATGCCTAAGTCCCCACGCGGGGCCGTACGGTCGGTAAGCCGTTCCTCCACCGAATTGGGTGAGCGGAGGGTTTCTCTTAAGATCCGGTTACTTTCGACGTGCATAATGAGAGTGCATCGCTATCACATGCATACATCCTTTCATACGCAAAAGCTTTTCTTTATATTGGAAGTTTATTTACAACTTCACCGCCCTAACTCACGTCTAAAAGCTCATTTCAGCACCACCTCGGTCGCGTCCGAAGTCGAACTTCTTGACGACCTCCTCCGCGATTGCCACGATGTCCTCGCGCCCGATGAGGCCCGACGGGTCCACGTCTTCCGAGACCTTATGCAAGTCGAACAACGGGTCGTGGTACTTTACGGTTGATAACGTCGCAGCTCGCCGCAAGGTTGGTAGTTTACAAGAGCAGGGCCCTTTACGCGACCTTCGGCCTCATCAAGCCGGTCGATCGGCGGCTTGGGTTCGACCCCCTCCTTGTGATGCCCCGGGTTTTTAATTAACGTCATTAACGCTAATGGCCGGATCGGCCGAGTCAAACCGGCCGAACATCGATGAAACCTAGGTCAACCCGGGTCATCACCTCGAAAACCTCACCAATGAGCCCCAATGAACCCCTTGACCAAGTCTACACACACCCGTGGTCAACCCCCGGGTCAAAGACACGGTTAAAACCGGCTTAACCGTTGACGTCGCCGAATGTCGTCCCGAACTTTTGCCGCGTTCTCCAAAATTCACCTAAACACTTCAAAATTTACCTTTATGAAAGTTGTCCATCTTGTTGAGGGACACAACTTTCATGTAGAATGGCATTTCAAATTTTGAGTGGAAATTGGTGAAAAACTCGATCGACCGACGTACCTCCCGTGCATAGAGACATGCCGGCATTCAAAGTTGGCACGACATTCCCGTAAAATCCGTTGAGAAAAACACTATATGGCCTTTGTGAAACTTGTAGGGGGTAGCTAGATCTACAACTTTCCTATTCATCACTTCGTGCACTTGTATTCAAGTTTTGAGAGAAAAACGTGCTCGAAGGGGGTCGGTCCGAAATGTGCAACGCCGAGAGCTCGGCCGCGCCGCGCCGTCGCGCCGCCGCCGCGCGCGCGCGCGCGCGCGCGCGCGCGCGCGGGGCCGCCGCCGCCTCGGCGTCCCGCGCGTGTTCCCGAGGTAGCCCGCGCCTTCCCAAGGCTGCTATGCGCCTCCCGAGGCCTTGGACGCCGGGAACGCTTCGAGCCCCGAGCCGCCGTGCAAACCCGCTATGGACCGGCGGTCCCTTCCCTATCGTCCGCGCGCGCGTCCCCGCGGGCGCGTCCCCGCCGGTCCGATGGTCGCTAGGAGGTCCGCCCTGCCCCTATAAAGGCGCCGCTGTCCCTCTCCCCCGGCGCACCGAGCCGCCCCCATCGCTCCCGAGCCGCCACCGCCGCCATCAAGTTCGGCCGCGGCGAGCTCCCTTTTCCCGCCGACCGCGGGTTCTCCCAAGGCTTCCTCCACCTTCCTCCGCCCTACCCGCGCCTCGCCGGCTCGCTTCCCCGCTTCCCCGAGCCGCCTCTCGCCGGCCGGGCGCCCGCGGCGGCCCGCCCCTCCCCGGCCGCCGGCGTGCCGCTCGCCGGAGCCGCTCCACCCCCGTCCGACCCCCCAAACCGAACCCTAGTGACCCTAGCACCCTTACCTAGCCCTTCTCCCGGCCAAGCCGGCGGCGAGCCTCGCCGTAATTTGACTCACCCGCGCCGGCCGGCCGCCCGGGGGCCACATTGCAAAAGAAAGATTCTTTCCGAGGGCTTCCCTGCAAAAGGGTAACTCCAATAGTGAAGTGAATTCCCTGTTTCTTGTAAATTGCGTAGAAAATCATAGAAAAATCAGAAAAATGCAAAACCAATTTTGTTGGGTTCGTGGTGAAATATCTCACAACTTTTGTTATTCTTGACCGAGCTAATTCCCGATAGTTTTTGCATGAAAAATACAAATGTAAAAAACCTAGATCCGCAATATCTCAAAATATATAAATTATCCGTAGCTAAATTTTGGATATGTTGTGTGTTAGGTCATGACTAGCTCCTATCTAAAAATGTTTTCTCATTTACGCAAATCTGCGTAAATGATTTTTCTAGCTAAAAATATTTAGGTTTTTGCAACCAACTTTTGCACACCTTTTGTCTTTTCATTTCAAAACACACATCCGGTGAATTAATCACAATTTTATAATTAGCATAAATATTTATTCTTGAATTATGCTTGTTTTTCTTTAAAAATGCACAACTCAAGTTTCACAATAGTTCTAGGTGTATGTGCTGCACCACTAGGCTAGTTTTGAACCCTATAGCATGTGTGTGAAAGTTTGGATCATTTTGATGAGTAATTATTTTTGTGTGCTTTTACCTTGTGCTTCTAGCTAGCTTTTGATATTTTCAAAAATAATTAATTTCTAGATAACCAAGGATTGCGGGTGTGTCCAGTGGCTTGTTATAGGTGTTTAGAGTGTAACACACCCATCCACTGAATTTTCTTAATTATTTTCATGAATAAAAGCTATGGAAGTGATTAAAGGCTTAATAGTTATTAAATGGGAAAAATCACCAAACCCATCCTTAGTAGTTCGTGTGTGGTTGTAAATCTTTTCAAAAAGACTAAATGTACCCACCCACTACTGTTTGTGAAGTTGAATTAAATTATTTACATATATATGTACACGATCCACCGTCGAAAAGAATATCTAATAAAGAACCGCACGTTGTTCCTTTTTGGAAGAGTGTGCTAAATGTATTTCTTATCTAAGTGAATGTGTCCAACAAATACACCCCCGATTGTCATTTATGGTTTGTGGTTAATTAAATTAAAAAAAATCGTCGAGTAAATCTTGCATTTGCATCTTCATGTAGATCTTTCCGCCGCAGACGTACGCTCGTGCGGAAGGAAGGAACGAAGGTGCCGACAAAGAGCCGCACTACGTGGACGTAGCTCAAGACCCGGACCCAAGTCCGGAAGGGCCCAAGGCCAACCTTTCCGGTGAAGGCAAGCCCCGGATCATTAACCCCGTCTTTTAAAATTATGCAATTATGTTTGCTATGATTGTGCATTTACGTTTCAGAGTTGAATTGAAACCTTAGATGCATGATCCCTAGGTACCTATGCTCTATCACTAAGTATGCTAGGTCGATAGCTGCTATGCTATAGGACCGGTAGAAGTCGAGTGATGTTCGTCACTCGCGAGAATAGGTTCTTATGCTTTGGAATCATAAGATCTTTATAAATGGATTGCTCACGTGGTAAGAGCATGGGATTGGGCTCGGTCCGGTGGCTTTCGTGGGCTAAGCTTTTGAACGTACCAAACATTCGCCGGAATGGGACCGGTAAGCCTAGTACCTTAATGAGGCGGTGCGGGAACTTACTATTACTACTCTTGAGAAATCTCCCTAACCGGCTAGCTACGGAAAGGTGGTGTATGGTGACTCCGGTATCTCGCGGGGTATGCGGATAGCCCGCACCAAAGATCGTAAGATTCGATCCCAACCCGAGGATTTTTGGAAACGGCACCGGGAAAGTTGTCCTTACGGGGGCAGCCTACCGTGTGTTTGGGTTTACCTTGAAAGGTTTAAATCAATCGATTGTCGGCCTCTCACCGTTATCCGAGACCGCTTAATCAATCGGCCATGATATCCCATAATGATGGAACTCGAGGAATATTGTTGGGTGAATTAATTGCTTGTCCAAATCTTGATTGATTTAGATGGCACATTTAGAAATGGTAATCAACTAGAACTTGTGCTAAAAGATTGAAAGTAAGGATCAACTCTTAGCGGTTGTTCGACAAAAGAAACTCCACCGCCAAAAGCCTTTCATGTCTAGAGTTTGGTGATGTAGTTATCACCCGACGGTTAAGTCTTGCCGAGTATTAGTATACTCGGCCTTGCTTTAAAACCGTTGTTGCGGTGTGTTGTTGACCGGATGGGTGACGACAAGTGATGACATCACGGATGGCCTCCGTGATGTTCACCGTTGCGCTAGTTATTTTATTTTTCTTTGTTTTCGAACTCGAATCATTACTCCATGTCGGGACACCGGTTTGTAATAAAATGTTTAACTCATGTTGTACTCTGGACTCGCCTTCGCGTGAGTTTTAATGCATGTGTCGATCCTCTCGTTCAATGTCCAAGTGATTTACCGAGCGTTAACCCGCAACCAACAACGGGATGATACTTTACTATTGCTTATTGACCAAAGTGGATCGGTCTTAAGCGATAGTACGATATTTTCTGGGCGGGTTGTCACAAGTGTGCTAGAGAGCTTTGGTGCCGAAGCCCAGGACTTTAAAATTACTGGTAATATCTCGAGCTTCGTGGAGTGGTTGCACAACGAGCTGAAGCTTCTGCCGGACACTATGAGCAAGATTGGAGATTATGGGGCAGCGACCTATTCTGAAATGTTGATGTATCTTCTCGAGCAACAGGGCTGTGACTATTTCAGAGCTTTCGGAAGTCGGGGCTTCGTATTCCCTTCCCCCGACGACGTGCCAGCCCCAAGCAAGACAGTTGAACTAATCAACAAGATCATTCTTCACAACTTTTGGGCTAAGAGTGGGCGAGCGCACTCTCGAAAGAAAGCTGTGGACTGCTTGGCGAAAGTAAGCCTTTTCGGTTTGCTTTGACTACGATCATATTTATTGGGCAATCTTTGCGCTAATGCTTAATGTTTTCTTCCTTCTTATAGTTTTATTTTGGGCAGGCAAAACAAGCTCTGGAGCTTCGTGAGCATCGAGCAACACACGGACCCAACGCAACCCTTGGGGCATATGGACCATACGGAGACCGGGCCGCCGAAGACGAGCGATGACGCCGTCGACCAAGGAATCCCCGGAGCCCCTGTCCGTGAAGCGTCGGTGTCGAAGGTGGTCCGGTGGATCATGTGACCGGTGAAGCTCTAGCTCCTCTTCGTCACGAAGGATTGCCCCGGACTCCGCGCCCGATCCGACCGTGTAGTTCTAGGCCGAACCTAAATTCTTTAGGGAGTTGGCATATCGGCCACTTAGATTTTTGATGATCGAAATGTAAATTTATGCATGTCATGTTGACGGATCGGGTGCGACAAGCGTGGCGCTAGAGGTGTTGCCCGAAACTCTTTACCGCACCAGTACTTTTGAATGTTTCAAACTAAAGTTCTCGCCGCTTTCGACTTATTGTTTTCGGAAGAAAACGTCTTCCCCCCTTCAGAAGCGGGGAGAACTAGAGCCCATTCGTTTTACTTGTACCCGTCGAATTCATGTAGTTTCGACTTTGCTAGCCTATAAGTCTTTGTGCGACGTGGCGAAATGAATTTATTTGCTTTTCCATTGCAATCTTTCGTTAAAAACGAACTAGCCTGCGATGCGACGCCTAGGCGTGAAACGCGTTGCAGGACTAGAGGCTGTCTACCCCTGTCAAATTTTACAGCTTTTGGGCTGTTTTTTGACAACACACGCTCTTTTCTGGTTTAGAATAGGTTTGTCGTTATGGCGCTGAGTGTCGCTTGCTACAACGTTTTTACAAAAAATCGACAATTGCGGTGCCTTGTTCAGGATTCCTCGATTCGAGACCGAATCGCTTTCGCACGTCCTTTTTGGACGGGCTGCCATGAAGGCAGCTCTTTGATGGATTGATTCTTGTGAATCGTTTTGACCGCACCACTTGTGGGTGGGCTACCCTTGGGTAGCACTTTAATGCTCTCACTTTCGGAGAGGGCTATTCGAAAATAGCACTTTAATTTATCCTCTTTTGGGATGGGCTATCTTAAGATAGCACTTAAAATTATGCGAAAGAAACACAACAAATCTAAGGGAGGAAGTATTTCATTCATTGGGAAAGAAATTTTACATCAAGGCTGCCTCGTTAAAAACCTCACGCTCCAGGGTGGAGTCCTCCCTATGTGACGAAAAGAGTACCCGCCTTGTTATTGAATTTAAAATGAGCAAAAGTAAAGACTGAAAAATGTAAAACTAGCCGAGTCCTCCGCACTTATAGCTCCGTGCGACGGACTCCTACAGAAACAAACTAGGGGAAAAACTTGCACAAGTTGTCTACATTCCGTGAATGTGGCAACTCCACACCTGCTTCATCCTTGAGACGAAAGGCCCCATCTCGAACAGAGCTTGAGACCACGTATGGTCCCTCCCAAGCAAATTGGAACTTGCCTACTGCGTCGGCATTCTTCTTTTCTTTTCGTGACGAAGTCTCCCACCTTAATGTTTTTGAGGGATACCTTCTTGTCTCTCCACCTCCCGGTTTCTTCTTGATATTTCAACGGAGTTCGATCCGCGTCCGCCCGTCGATTTCCACCGGGTCCTTGTCGACTTCTTCGTTCTCGCGAGAGCTTCTCGCCAAAACTCTAGCGCTTTCGTTGGCGAGCTCTTCAGGGCACATTGCTTCGGCCCCGTACAACGGTCTGAATGGAGTGAACTTGGTGGTTCTTGACTCGTGGTATTATGCTCAAATGACCCTCGATAACTCATCCGCCCATTTTCCTTTCTTCTGCTCGAAAAGACACTTCTTTATGGCTGAGAAGATTTGCCCATTGGCTCTTTCTTATGCGCCTTGGACTGAGGGTGGTACACGAACGTGAAGCAGAGCTTTGTTCCAATTGAACAACAATACTCCTTGAAATCCTGGCAATCAAATTGCTTCCCGTTGTCACCGGTGAGCTCTTTGGGCACTCCAAATCTATAGATGATTTGCTGCCAAAAGAATTTTCTGATGGTGGTTGAGGTGATGGTAGCGAGAGCTCTCGCCTCAATCCATTTGGTGAAATACTCAATTGCGACCACCGCGAACTTGAAGTTGCCTTGTCTTTGTTGGGAGCGGCCCAATGATATCATTCTCCGGTGTTGTAACGGCCGGTGGGTGTGATGAGCTGCGATGGAGCACCAGGCCTTCGCCGATGCTTTGCTCGCGAACCGGAAGTTTTGCAAGTCCCGACGATGTGCTCGCATCCTTTATCACCATTGGCCAATAGAAACCCCCGCCTAAAAGCTTTTCTCCGGCCAGGGCTCTCACTGCTATGTGTGATCCGCATTCCCATGAATTTCCTTCATGAGCTCGATGCCTTGGTCCCGAGAAATGCACTTTAGCAATGATGCACATACTCCCAACTTGAACAAGATGTCATCCTTGAGGATGTAGCCCTTGGCCCGCGCCCGCATCCTTTTGAGGTCGTGGGTTTCGATCGGCTCATAGTGTCCGCGAAGAAAAGCGATTATAGGAGCTCTCCGGTCCCGTGCTAGCAATTGCGTTGACCGTGGCCGAGTGGCCGTTTGTCCGGCCTTGTGGACGGGGCGGTCGGGATCTCAAAGAATACGTCCGGAGGCATCGCCTCCCCCTTGCGGCCTTTCTTTGCGAGCTCGTCGGCTTCGCTATTGTTTTTTCCGGGCAAATGCTCGATGGTGAATCCCCGGAAGTGCCTTTCCATTTTGCGCACCTCCGCAAGATACTTGACTAGCTCCGGCTCCCAGGCCTCGCTTTCTTTCTCCACGTGGTCCTTGATGACCTTGGCGTCACACTTGACCAAGAAATTGCTGGCCCCTAGGGCTTTCACCTTGCGAAGGCCCAGCAGTAAAGCCTCGTACTCAGTGGTGTTGTTGGTGCACCTGTCGGATGGGTCATAGTATTCTAGTCTTGCGGCGTACCTTAGCTTGATACCGCTCGGAGAGGTGATGATGGTTGCGATGCTAGCACCTTTACGCCCCCGTGCTCCGTCACATCTGATCTCCCAAACCGGCACCAACTCTTCATCAGCAGTAACACTGCTTGGTGAAGTCCAATCTACAATGAAGTCCGCTAAGACCTCGGACTTGATTGCCGACCTCTTTCCAAAGTCTATTGTATGCTCGGACAACTCAGTTGCCCACTTGGCAATTCTGGACGAGGCCTCCTTGTTGATGAACAAATCATTTAAGGGTTGATCCGTGAGCACGGTAACCTTGTGTGCCTTGAAATAGTGCCTGAGCTTTCGCGTGGCCATAATCACCGCGTAAGCGATTTTCTCCATCTCAGAATAAAGCAGCTTGGAGCCTGACAGGGCTTCAGAGACAAAATAGACGGGACATTGAAGCTTCCCTTTTTCGGTCTCCACCTCTCGGACCAGAGCAACGCTGACCACAGCTTTTGAAGCGGCCATGTAAAAGAGAAGTGGCTCCAACGGTGAGGGTGGTGAGAGTATTGCCATCTTCTCGATGTACTCCTTGAGCTCGGCGAAGGCTTTGCATTGCTCAGGCCCCACTCAATCATGCCCTTGCCCTTTAGTGCTTTGAAGAACGGGAGGCTTCGCTCGGCAGATCTTGAAATGAATCTGTTTAAAGCTGCTACCCGACCATTCAGTTTCAGAATGTCTTTCTTTGTCTTAGGCTCTTCCATTTCTCCGATTGCTCTTATCTTGTCGGGGTTGGCTTCAATTCTTTTGGCGGAAATGAGGCATCCCAAAATTTTTCCTTTCGTGACCCCGACACGCACTTCTCTGGGTTTAATTTCAAACCACCCCGTCTCATGTTGGCGAAAGTCTCGGCTAAGTCACTTACGTGGTCGGCCGGTTGGCGCTTTTGACGATGAGGTCGTCGACGTAGGACCGGATGTTTCGCCAATCTGCGGCTTAAACATTGTCCCGCTCATTCGGTGAATGTTGAGCCGGCATTTTTCAAACCTTCTGGCATTCGGACGAAACAGAAGGTTCCAAAGGGTGTGATGAAACTGGTTTTTTCCTCATCCTCCTTCGCCATCCAACACTAGTGATACCCGGAGAAGCAATCTAACGGAGAAATGATCGCGGCGTTGGCGCGAGTCCACAACCCGATCCATTCGTGGCAATGGATAGTTGTCTTTTGGCGTAGCCTTGTAGAGATTAGTGAAATCGATACACATTCGCCATTTGCCATTCTTTTTCTTGACCGGCACCGTGTTGGCCAGCCACATGGGGTACATGACCTCGCGGATGACGGTAGCGTCAAGCAGCCTTTGAACCTCCGACTTGACAGCTATTACTTCATCGTCAGAAATCTTCCTTAGTTTCTGCTTTCGCGGCTTGACCGTGGGGTCAATGTTCAATTTGTGTTCGATGAAGTTTCAGTCCACGCCCATGAGATCCTTGGCGGACCAGGCGAACACATCTTTATTCTTCTGGAGGAATTGAACTAGGTTTGCCTCCTCATCTGCCGAAAGGTCAGAGCCAATGACGACGGTCTGATCCATGACCAGTGCGTCTAATAGGACCCTTTTGGTGTCGCAGTCCGGTTGCATGTTAACTTTCTCTATGTCTGCCTTCGGCTGGTTTTCCACCTCATTGCTCTCGACCACTTCGTCGAGGGTGTGCACATTTCACTGTCCTGGGGTACGGCCTCTCTCTAGGTTGTGGTCGTCGTTTTGGTGACCCCAGATTGTGATGACCCCTAGCATCGCCGGGATTTTCATGCACAAATAAGCCTGGTGAATGACTGCCTCAAACTTGTAGAGGAACCCTCTGCCCAAGATGCCATTGTAGGGATAGTACATCTCCACGATGTCGAAGGATAGGTATTCTGTTCTGGCATTCTGGACTGTTCCGAAGGACACTGGGAGAACCACTTTGCCCAGCACATGGATGATGCGCCCTCCGAATCCATACAGAGGTGTGTCTGGGGTTGCAGCAGATCTCTATTGAGCCCCATCTTGTCGAAAGAGTCAGCGAAGATAATGTCGGCTGACGAACCATTGTCCACTAGAAGCTTCCCCAGAGTCCAACTCGCTATGTTCGCTTCTATCACTAGAGCGTCATTGTGGGGGAAGCCTTGTAGCCTTACGTCTTCCTCTAAGAAGGTGATTGGGATGTGGGACCATCTTGTTTTCTCGACTCTTCCTTCCACACAAATGTTCCGCACCTCGCGGAAGTAGTGCTTCCGTTCCTTTTGGTTTCAAACTCCAAAGCGGAGCCTCTCGAAATTGGCATTATGGTTCCGACGGATGGTAGGGGATCACTCTGACCCTCAAGCTTGGCTGGCAACGGCGGAGTTGAGAGGGGCCTTTGTAAGGAGGAGGCCGCGGAGCGATGGGGTGTTGCTCGATGGGTCTGCGCTCAATAGTCTGAGCTTGGAAAGTTTGTGATTGCCAGAGTGGGGGTTGAGGATATGTGGAATAAGGTCGCTGGAATTGGGGTGGCTGGAAAGGATTAGCGAAAGAGTTTCGCCCAAAGTTAGAGTTTTGCCACGCCGGAGCAGAGTGGTTTACGGCGCTCGCTCTCTCTTTTCCTTCCTCTCCTCCTCAAGGATGGCCTCAAATCTTTTCTTGTCCGGGCAATAGTTTGAACAATGGTCATCATTTTCCTTATGGAAAACGCAATACCACTTTCTTTTCTCATGTTGGCCTCACCCCCTCGCCGCGACCCCCCGCCACCGCCGCCGCCGCCTCTCCCGCCTCTGCGTCCTCCCCCTTGACTGGAGTGTGGTGGGCTAGGCGGGTTGGGGACCAGATTCTGCGCATCAGCCTGTGGATTGGGGTTTTCCTGGGCGTTTTCGCCGTCTAGGCCAAATACGCCCCGAGGGTTTGCGTGCGAGCCATTTATGGGATTGGGCCATTCCTTCTCGCTGGACTGGTTTGCTTTTGCAGACTTTTTCTGCTGAGATTGCTCTTCCATGCACATCCTGAAGTCATTGTCCGAGCGACAATACTTCTCGAACTCTTCGTATAGGCGTTGGATCGTCCTGGGCCTTTCGCGCATGAGGTGCGAGCGAAACTGGCCGGCTCTCAGACCCACGATTGCAGCGTTAATGGCGACGGCGTCCAAAACATTTGGCGCTTGGGCTCTGAGATGCACGAATCTCCTGAAATAGTTTTGGAGAGGCTCCTTGTCCTTCTGCTTGCACGAGAAAAGGTCGCTCTCTGTAAGTTCTGGATGTTGGAAACCCTGGAAGTTTGAGAGAATCCGCTGCTTCGGGTCATCCCATCCGTGAATTACACATGGGCTTAGCAAAGAATACCATTGCGCTGCCGCCTCGTTAGCAGCGATGATGAAGGATTTCACCAGTACAGAGTCGTCCCCACCGGCTGATAGGATAGTGGCTTCGTAGCTCATTAGGAATTGCCTTGGGTCGGATTGGCCCGAGAATCTGGGTAGTGGGACTGGCCTGTACGTTTGTGGCCATGGAGTGACCTGAATTTCTTGAGACAAGGGGGATTTGGGATCCCAAGATCTCGTGCGGATGGTATGAACATCCTGGTGTGAAGGACCTGACTCGAAAGGGCTCACGAAGGGGTTGCGACTGAAAGTGGTGTGCGGAAGGGGCTGGGTGAAAAACTCAGTGCGCTCATTGAAGTTAGACTGGTTGGGAATAGTGTACTTGGGTGAGGGTTGATTGAAACTTAAGGATTGCTTTGCTTTTAAGGCGCGCAACTCCTCCTTCAAGCCGGCGATCTCTCGCCTTTTGCTTCGGATCTCGCCTTCGTGCCGTATTGCTAGCGGCCTCTTCTTGGTTCTAGCTAGTTCTTCACCTCCCCGCGCGGCTTGGCCAACTCCACTTCGTGTGCGGCGCCGCATTCTCGGGAGCGCCTCCCCCCCGGGTGAGCAAGGTAGAGAGGTTCGGCCTCTTCGTCGAGGGATGACGAAGCCCCTTTGATAGAATTGGCGGTAGTTCTCTTCTTTCTTGTGGACATTCCGGGTTTGTTACTCGAGCCAAGCACAAACGGTGGGCGCCAATTGTTGTGGCGATAGCCGAAGCTACCGAGCACCAACAATAAGAGAAAACTAAAGCTCAAGAACCAAAACCGTAATAGAAAACAAGGGACAACCAAAAGCTCTTTACTCAACAAGATATTTCTCAAAAGCCGATCCGCTTTACAAGTGTCGTTCGTCTCCTTTTATAGGGAGGCGGACGGACTTTCTACATTTCGAGAATACCCTCATGTAAAACGGATCAAAACAGAATGTGCTAGGCTATTTTTGGGAAATCTCTAATTAGGTCTCCACGTAATCGGCGCTTCATGATGTCACGCCGCAAATCGCGGCGCCTTTCTTGTTGTCATCACGTGCGCCTGTCGGGAGAAGACCTTCAATTTTTTGGAAACCCCCCTTTCGCCTGGCACCTTTCGTCACCTGAAATACAGGTCACATTCAAACTTGAAATCGTTAGATGTTAGAGACGACGAGACTCCCCAAGTGAATCTCGTGCCAAGACTAACCGGGTGAGCAAGACTCGTCTCTCGGGGTTGCATTGTGGAGCAAATCAAACGACCGACCGAGACCCTAACGCCCGGGTTATTCCGAGCTTATTTGGCGGCTCCGCAGGTGACGAAGGGTATTGGTCGAAAGACGGATTCCGAGAGATGAAAATGGATTCAAGAACTCCCGGGGTTTTGCCGCCGGGCCTTTCGCATAAAATCTCGGGTAACCGAAAACACTCTTTTTATTTTTGGTATACGAAAGGTTTGATTCTCGAATCCCCCTAACAACGTCCGAGATCCTCGATAGCCGAACGCCCAAGGCCGCCACTTGCGGCGGTCCCCGATGCAAAGGTCGCTCGCAAGAAGTACGCCGCAACCCGGTAGTGTCGTGTGTCGCCACCGCCGCCGGAGGCCGTCTCGCGGCCGCGCCAAGGTTGAGGAGCCCCCCCTCGGGCGCCCCCCGGCCGGGGAGGCTAGAGCCGACAAGGGCTCGGTGTCCCGGCGGGCGGCTTTCGGATTCACCCCCGCGCGGGCGCGGCGGTCGGCCGGGCGGGGCGCGGAGGTGTGCGGCCGGGAAGCAACGGGGAGGCACGAGCGAACCTCGAGTGCTCTAGTGCCATGGCTAGGAATGTACCGAGCTCCCCGGTTAAATGCCATGGTTGTCCGCGGCGGCGAGAGAGCGGATTCGGAGGGGGGGGGGGCGAGTGACCTTTCGCGAAGCTTCGCGAGCAACGGGCTCGTGGGTTCATGGCCGAGAACCGCGTCCGCAACAATCGAACGATAGACATCGTGAGGCGGGCGGATCCAACGGCTCGCGGGCTAATGGATGACGTGAACCCGTTAACCGCCCACCACGATTCGTATTGTAAAGATTAGCCTTACACTGAAAATGGAAAAGATGGACCATTGTTCGTTTTACTGGGCCTTGCCTGTATGATGAGGACCTCTTGGGCCAAAGATTGGGCCGATATAAAAGAATCGACGGAAACGAGTTGGGTTCGAACAGATCCGACCCGACACAAAACAAGCGCAGCGAAAGACCGCGACCCCGAGCTCGATTCGGATCGAGGCTAGGGTTTAGGTAGGCTTCCGTTGCGAATCGAGAAGGGTGAAGGGAGGAGGAGCGGCGGCGGCGGCGACGAGTACGACGACGATGATGGCGACGGAGGAGGACATGGCGGTGAAGGAGCCGCTGGATCTGATACGGCTCAGCCTCGACGAGCGCATCTACGTCAAGCTCCGCTCCGAACGCGAGCTCCGCGGCAAGCTCCATGTAGGTTTTTCTTTTCTCGCCATGGTAGCCTCTATTCTCTTACGGCTGTTACCGGTCGTCGAGAAACTCCTTCGTTGGGTAGCTCTTTATATTAGTTAAGTAAAAACTGTACGTACTAGTCGTTCTTCTGGACTAGAAATATGTTTTTTTTTTATTTATTGGCAAATTTGCAGAGCCTTTCCTGAGAAAATTTTGCTTCCCCTTCCGTTGGACGAATATACTCGTGAGCACAGTTTCACACTGTCATCTCTGAAACACTGCAATTTTTTTTTTTAGAAAATGGAATTAATTCCGGCCTCTGAAACACTGCATACTTTTATGCTATTTTTTTTCTCAATTGATGCAAGTATGCAGCACACACTATTACTATACATACCATCAATATTAACAGATTTGTATCTCCTAGTTCGAAGAGTCAATGGCCATCCTATGTAATTTGTAAACATTAACATTGTGTAGAATATTAATCGCAAACCATACTGTCTTGTACAGTATAATAAGTGGGGTTGCTTAACAGTACATCGCCGACTGGTTGTCCGCTGAACATTTGATTGCATTCTTTTTTGTGCTATCTTCCATCTAACTTACCAGTTCATATCTGCTTGTGTATTATCGCATTTTGTGTGATGTCTGTATTTGTATGATTGTTTGGTTGATTCATTGTCAATGTTGTTTTGCTTATATAATGATCCACCCTTGTTTTCTGTTTACCATTGCATGCATTCTTATTTTTCTTGGTTCTAAGTTTCTTTTATGCTTTCACCAATCCAGGCATATGATCAGCATCTCAATATGATACTTGGAGATGTTGAAGAGACGGTGACTACTGTAGAAATTGATGATGAGACTTATGAGGAGATCGTTCGTGTAAGTATCTTTATTCAGTTTATTCCCTAGTTTACACATTAATAGTTTTATAGCCTATCAAGAGGGATATTGCAGCCTTTGTTTGGTTTTCCTTAAAAATATGTGTAGAGCATCTTACTCGAGGTTTCACACAACGGTCATGCCCTTGAACCCTTCTCACTCGCATGCTTTTGGCAAACTGCATATTATGCAATCTTGCTATGGTCCTGTCCACTAATTGAATTCTTGATTGAGCTTAACATGATAACTTACAGTACTGTGTGTTTTAGTTATTAGCTATCTCAACAGCTGAGATTCCATGGTTGACAGTTTAGCTTGCCCAATTCTGCCGAATCCAGTCATGCAATCCTGCCATGATCCCAGCCACTAATCAAATTCTTGGTTTGGGCAGTATTAATTTTAACATCTTTTATTCACCATGCGGATATGCTAACTACTCCCTGTGTCCCAAAAAGAATGTCATTTTAGAAATTTTAGGACAGATTATTAAGGAGTTGAAATGACCTTGATTTCCCTTATTTATTTGCCATATTAGGTGCTAATTGATTGTTGCATGCCTACATGCACATGCACACATGCCAAATTAAGCAAAACGTCATTTTTTTTGGGACAAATTTTGAATCCTAAAACGTCATTCTTTTCGGGACGGAGGGAGTATAATTGGTTGGTTTACCTTACTTGGCCGAGATGCGGGTTCAAAACTGATATGTTCTTTTTCAAGGTAATGTAGCACACCATTAAACTAGCCATTAATATAAAGGTGTCATGAACAGGCAATGAGAGGATTGCATGCACACATAAGGACGAAACTTGACCAAACGATGCACGAATCAACCATTGTAATCAGGTCAAAGGGTATGCGTTGGTCACACTGTGAACTGCAGTGCTGATAGCACAGTAGCATGATCAGCATGGCATCATGGGCAACTTGCCAAAGATGTTGAGCAGCAATGTAACGCATGCCCTGCTAAGACAACCTTTATGCTGTTCCCAAGCAGGAGCTATGAGTATTCTGAGATATCCTTTACTGAGTTGCCACTGCACAACGGATAGCATTGTGGCAAAGTGCAAGAGATCTAGGAAGGAGAATACTTATGACTATAGTTGTTTGTCATTCTGGCTAGAGACATCTACTCCCATATATGGGCCATCTAATTAAACATGCAGCACTGCACATTCACAAACGTTCCACTTCCTCCGCGGCCTCCATTTTGTCTGAGTTGTCCCATTGTTTGTCACAAGCTGGACCTACCGTCAGATGGCAGCTTTATGAGTGGTGTCTCTTAATCCCAGCCACATGAGTAGTCCTGCACTGGGGTGGTGGTGTAAAGGTTTTAGGTCACTGCACAAATTGCTTGCTGCTCAGTAAGTCTGCTAACCTCATCTCGCGTGTCTGACTCCCTCAAGTGGTCAACTCCATTTTGCAACTGGTTGTTGCTTGCTTTGCTGTATTGTCAATATTCACCAAAATAAGCAGTAGATCTGTTTGTGCATCACTTGGTCTAGTTACATACTGATACATGCATGCTATGTGCATGCTAGAGTGTCTTGTTGTGCTTTGCCTTCAACGTTCCTTGATTCTCCAGATTCTTATGTTACATGCTAGATGTAACTAGTCACTAGCGTGATAGGCCATCTTTATGAGGTGGCGCAGTGCGATGCTGATCGGCTCGTAAAACTAGTTCATACGACTTTCTTTGTTCTGAAATTTACATTTAAAGGATTAAACTTTTAAGATGGCAACAGCATTAGGTGTTTCTGGATAATTATCTATGCGCCCAAACTATTTCCGACCATATTTCCTATTTGTGCAAATGATCTTTACAGTGTGTAGCAATTATTCTTGTGGAAAAGAAGTTTTCTATGTTTTCTCACTTCTTGCCATTTGTGATAAATTTGCTCATCTGTTGTTGCCAGATTAAATTCTGCACAATTGATGTTGTTTGGGTGATTTAATATGGCAATACAAAATGTTGTCATATACTTTGTCGCTGAAGGTATTTTACATCCATCGAACTAACTATTCTTGTGTTCCTTCCAGACGAGCAAACGCACAATCCCCTTTCTTTTTGTCCGAGGAGATGGTGTAATACTGGTTTCCCCACCCTTGCGGACGGTGTGAAAGTTGGCGCTTTTGCATTTCTTCTGAGGTCCTTACGAGCGCCGATTGGGGAAGTTTTATCTGTAGAAGCAGGCAGCACATATTTAGACAGGAGCATTGTACTCCAACAATGGCTGTGTATTTGAATATGACCTCCCAGTTTCGTCGACTTAATCTTTATCGGTGATCAGCTCGGGCTCGGTACAGTAATGCGGACCGCATCACAAGACAAATCGTTCCAGCAAGTTGTGGATTGACTGGTAGTGTTCTGATCCCCTTCATAAGCCCGTGCTTTCTGCCGCGTGATTGTGTGAACTGAGTTCACATTGATCCGTGCGATCTCGTGTTGACCACCAATTTACCCATTGCCACGGCCCGTCTCTCCAGAGTGTGGAGCCCAACGAACATGCGCGATCGCGACTTACTTAGTTTTCACCACCTTTCGGTTTCTTCGTGCATCATAATACGTGGGTGTGTTGTGTCGTGACATATCATGTGCATCACTATCTCGAAAGTATCTGAAAACTGAGTAGGTGGATGCCAACCTTTAGCATCCCTTTTGAGGACCGCACTCACTTGTCTCGGATTTCAAATGGGTTTGCAATTTGCATTCAGGTGGAACATGCGTTCTGTTCTGGTTTGGCGTGACTTTTGACGAGCCAGCCGAAGCGGAGGAGCTGGAGCTGGAGCTGGGACCGGAGAGCCCTGTCGGTTCGGACGCGTCCCCGCACCGCACACGGTGCGCCGCCACCTTTCGGGGAGGCCGGATCACCACCGGATGGATGGATAGCTGAGAACAGCTCGGGGCTCGGGAGCTGCTGCCAATTACGCGCGACGCGACGAAGACGAAGGTTCCGACGCCAGCGCGGCACCGCAGCACTTGGCACCGCGGCCTCCCCCACGTGCCGCCTACGACTCAGCCCCGCGGCCTCCCCCACGTGCCGCCTACGACTCAGCCCCGCGTCGAACAGGGCCCCACGTCTCACCCACCACCAACCCACCGGAGGACCCCACGCCACCGCTCCGTCGTGCTCCTCCGATCCGGCGCTCCTTCCCCCTATATATGCGCGCGGGCCGCTCGAGGTGTTTGTCGCATCCCATATTCCTCCCGTTCACCCCCGGCGAGATTGACAAGCACGGCGGCGTGAGGCGAGCGGCGACGAGCTCTCCCTTTCAGTTCCGTCCCATCAGGCAGATCCGAGGATGAGCCAGGAGAAGGGAGCCACCAATGGCGGGCACGCCGAGGAGCAGGACGTGATGGAGGTGGAGCCCAAGCGCCGGGCGCCGCGGCTCAACGAGCGGATCCTCTCCTCGCTGTCCCGGAGGTCCGTCGCCGCGCACCCATGGCACGACCTCGAGATCGGTGAGTCTCTGTCGCCTCTCTTCTTAATTCGCCGTCCAGATTTATTTTATTTATTTATTTTCAAATCGGGGGATGAATTGACTGACCGTGCCTGCGTGCGTGCTGCAGGTCCTGAAGCTCCAGAAATCTTCAACGTGGTAAGTATTATTCGGATCCCATTTCTCCGCGACCAAAGGTTGCGATTGCATCGGCTGATCTGCCTCTCGAGCGTGGATTCCTGATTCCCTGCCGGTGCGCGTTCTTGGGGGGCAGGTCGTGGAGATCACCAAGGGGAGCAAGGTGAAGTACGAGCTGGACAAGAAGACGGGGCTCATCAAGGTGGACCGGATCCTCTACTCGTCCGTCGTCTACCCTCACAACTACGGCTTCATCCCCCGGTCGCTCTGCGAGGACAATGACCCCATGGACGTCCTCGTCCTCATGCAGGTGACTCATCACTCTCAGCAGGCTTTATTTCAGCAGGATTAGCCCCAAAACTCAACTGATTTTGCTCTCGTGACTGCGTTATCCACCTGTTCTTATTCTAACAAGTGCACCCCGTTGGCAATCAGGAACCAGTTCTTCCTGGCGCCTTCCTCCGGGCCAAGGCCATCGGCCTCATGCCTATGATAGATCAGGTAGGCAAATGCATGAACCATTTCCACGCGCATGACCCCATCTCCCTGCAATTCGATTTTGAGCTGCAAACGAAGTATTTATATACCAATCTCACGTTATGCTGTCGTTCCAAAAACGTTGGAACAGGGTGAGAAGGACGACAAGATCATAGCTGTCTGCGCCGACGACCCCGAGTACCGCCACTACAACGACATCAGCGAGCTCTCTCCCCACCGCCTCCAGGAGATTAAACGCTTCTTCGAAGACTGTATGCTCGCCGTCTCATTAAACCATAGTATATAAACACGTCTCGGCTGTTGCACACTCCCTTCAGCTTTGTGGTTTCTTGCCCAAATTTTTCAGACAAGAAGAACGAGAACAAGGATGTTGCCGTCGACGCCTTCCTTCCTGCTGCAGCTGCCCGCGAAGCCATCCAGTACTCCATGTAAACACTGCTCCTTCGTCCTTTTTTTTGGGAAGAAATGTGTAGCCATATCAGATTGGAGTCTGAAACTCTGGATTGGTAGTGACATGATCTGTGGTGCTTTGTGCAGGGATCTGTACGGACAGTACATTATGCAGACATTGAGGCAGTAGAGCGTGCACCTTTTTTATTATGCGATCTGAAGGAAAAGCACAAAATCATCAGGACATTTGAAATCTGATGAACAGCAAAATCACATGAGTTGTCCCATGCTTGCTGATCATATTCTCCCAGAGTCCAGAGATATTAGTCTGTATCTTCCTCTTTATTAGTTTCTTTTAATTTGTCCCCAGTGTGGTTTCATCTATGTACTCCTACATTTCTTGAAGAATGAATAATAAAAATTACACAAAATTAAGTGTATTTTGTTGTTTCATCGACCTGCTTTTGGCTTGAATGTCTGCATGTTGCTGATGGTACAAGGATTGAAGAATCAGTTGCATACTTGCAGTCACGTGTTCTGACTCAGACACATCTTAGACATCTACAGAATTTCAGCAGGACACCTGCACTGAGTCTTTTTGTTGGATGTCTTGTGCCGTTGTGTTGATGCACTACTGTTCTGGTTTACTTTCGGCAGGATACCTGGGTACTTATCTGGATCATCCCTGGGTTTCTGTATCAATGCACACGGCAGCTACCAGCCTTTTTATCAATCTTTTTGAGGGGAAATTACCGACTTTCTCTCACTATTACTAACTAGCCTTTCTCCCACCCCCTTTTTAGGCAAAATTTACCAACCAGTCTGTCTCTCACCTTTTTTAGGGAAGCTACCGGCTTCTTTAAAACTGAACTGAGTAATAAAACCATTAATTATTTCCCCCAAAATTTAAATGACACGTCAACAGTAGTGTTTGATTGCTATGCATCAGATCAATGTAAAGGATTGTTAGAGTATAATCACAGATCCAATGATGAACAAAACATCCAGAACCAGCAACCAAGTAAAATCTCACAAGTAACATGCCTTCATCATTTTAGTACAATCGGCAGATCTCCCACCAAGTTAGTTTCAAAACATGTCCTCGTACGTTTTGAATCCAAAAATTATTAAGGAATCATGATAGCAAGATACATTGAGTTGACTGTGAATACTTTACATTAAGGTCACGAAGGCAAGATCAGAACATAAATATCTGATCAATACACAATTACATTGTCCCCCTCCGGAGAATGATACAATCAGGAAGTCAGGAGAACAATCAAACGGTGCTTGACTCTGAAGCGTACAATGCCTTGATCTCCTCAACATCATCGTAGCTCCCCAGGAATATTGGGGATCTCTCATGAAGCTTAGTAGGGGCAAGCTCAAGGGCCTGCATTGTAAATTTAACAGCAGAGTTTTCAGTAAAGGCATGCCAACTATCGGTAAAAATGTGGCCATAGTGCCCTTTATCATTATGCTCTACTTGTAGGTTAAAATGCAGAGCATCAATGTTTTTCAGGTGGAATTTGGGATCTGAGAAAAGATCTGAGACACACCCGTTGTTTGCCTGTGAAAGCCTGACCTCCAGCTTGTTCCATCAGGAATGACATTGGGAAGACTTCATACAGAACACTGTTATTCCACAATCCACATAGAACCAAGTTCAAGATTTGTATATTTATAAGAACTTTTTTGTAGCGATATTTATAAGCATTTGAACTACAGTTCTAAATATAGCAAGAAAAGGTTGTCAGCCTTGATATACCGGAGTTTTCCATTTGGGCTCTTCTTGTCAGCTGGGTACAAAAATATGCCTCCATATAGCAAGGTACGGTGGACATCAGCAACCATACTGTGAACCATTAAGGACCATAACACAACCATTTTAGTTCAATGAAAGAACAGCATGATTCAAATAACTTCAGACACATCACAACCAAAAGAAAGTAAACTGAAATACTGATATTCATTGGTGGAAAATGAGTACCTTCCAATATATCTCAATGATTTAGGTGATGAACCATCCTGGGGAAACTTGCATGTCTCCACATACCTGCATCGAACAATGCTGGAAATTTAGCCAACTTCCTAAGAAACTTCAATATCTATAAATAAAATGATCCTTGCATACTTTGCTGTCGGCGCATCCCAGTTTTTGGCATTCCCTTCATTGACAGAATAGATCTTCCCTTTCTTGGGTATCTGCACAAGAAAATAAGACAGGTAAAAATAGAGACGATATATCGTTTCATGATCATCCTATTCAAGAAAGGGAGAAATATATATTATTTTGTTAGTGACCTTGATATTTGGATGAGTCAGTATGAACTCCCCAAGGGAAGGATCAAGAGTGAAACCGTTGACTCCATTCCCAGTGCTTAGCACAAGCTGCCATAATCCACAACAGCAGTAAGTTCAGGAAGAAGAGTAAAAAAAAATCTCAAAAGAAAAACTGATCCAGTAAGCATAATTACCGTGCAGGAACTCCCATACATGCAGTAGCCAGCAGCAAGCATGTTTGTTCCAGGTTGCATCACATCATCCAAAGTCACATTGTCTTTATCTTTGATCATGTAAATCCCAAAGATCTGTAGAACAAAACAGAATATAACAAGTAATGATGGTAAAAGCTGTTGCAGCTAAACTAGTTGAAATGAAAGGGCATAATTTTTCTTTTTCAGAAGAAAAAAAGGTCCGCATATTTCTAATTGACTACCGGATTAGGGCGTCGACTGAGGTATGCACTTGCAGATAATGAATATAGTGTCAAGGTAAACATGGTCCATTTCATTTGAAGTTTGGAACTCATCGATCAGTACATCCTTTCTTTTTCATCTCGTTTCACTCATTTACCATTACAGATCGCAGGTGGGAAAAATATGAAAGTGATAATGACACTTACTGTTCCGATAGAGACACCGCAGTCAATATTGGAGGAACCATCTAGTGGATCGAAACAAACGCAGTACCTGAACATATAGGAAACCCGTGCATGTCACGGTCAGTGAAAACCGTACGATCTTGTAGAACTAGAAGTCGTCGAAACAATTACTGACTTTCCACGGAGGGCCGGGTCGACGAATATGGCCTCCTCGTTCTCCTCAGACACAAGGATGCACTGCACGCAAGCGCAAAGTCAACATAAAGTTTTTTTTCCATCCAAAAAAACATGTGGATGCCTAAAAGTTAAGAACTGAAGCTTTGATGGATTTTTTAAGCTTTTTAATGGAAGGAACATGGGAACGTGTACGGTTGTGCAGGGAGTGCATTACGGTGCGGCCGCTGCTGACGAGCGCCTTGACAAAGACTTCGTTGGAGAGCACATCAAGCTTCTTCTGCTCCTCACCCTGCAGCGCGATCTCGAATGTCAATGAGAGCCAAGAAAAATTAAATACAGTGACAGACAGAAAAAACATATCGCTTGGATCAGGTATTACGCATAAAAAAGAACAAAGGATAAATAACAGAGCGTATGTAGTGAGTAGTGACCGAAGCATGGTCAGTCAGAAGTATTTTGCAGCTAACTAATGCGAAATATTGATCATCCCCCGTCAGAGGTTCAGAGGGTGGTGGTGCTTTTGCTTGCCTGGACGTTTGTCTCCCCGGCGAGTCCGATGAGCTTGGCGAGCCCCGCCTTGTTGACCGCCGACGCGACGAACTTGCAGCCGAGGACGATGTGGGAGAGGAGGATGGTGAAGTCGCCGCGGGACTCCGGGTGGCGGCTCTGCTCGTTGAGCACGTGCCGCGTGATCGTCATCAGGTCCGTCTGCTGCGCCTCCGCCGCGTGGTCCATCGTCTTCTCCTGCCCGCCGTCCGGTCCTCTCTCGATTGATCAGGCCGCGGATCACCGCCGCGCCTCGCGCTGCCCGCGCTACGGGTTCTGGTCTTCTGGACTTCTGCTGGTTGGGGCACGGTGGTGAGGCTAGCTTAGCTGGGAGTGGGAGGAGCCAGAGGCCTGAGAGGGATCGGCAGATGCCGGATGACGATCAGAGATGGGCGGCGGTTGGGATGCCTTGTCGCGACGGGGACGGTTGGGCGGGCGGGCCGGTACGCGCGCGCGCGTCACGACGACGTCCTTGAGCGGCGCCGTTTCTCGCGGCGAGGATTGGCAAATTGTTTGGACCTGGGACTTACAAGTGAGCAAAGCAACGGGGGAGCCGTGTGCGGTGCGGCGTCTGATCTCACGATCTGCCGGAGGAGGACTGGAGGAGGCTTCAAATAGGGGTCGGCGCGGCTCGGTCCTCGGTGTGCCGGTGCTGGCCGGGCGGTTGGGACTCCACGTCTGATCTGATCCACATGGGGTGCGCATATCTACCGCGATATGCATATGCTCATCAGCAACGGGCAAACTGACTTGTGAGTTGTGACAACGCGCTGCGTGGTCAAGCAAAGCAAGCGTGCCCGAGAAACGAGGGTGGGAACTGGGAAGGCTGGCCTGGTGGATGACAGGATTCCTGGTAGGATGATGATTCGCTGTAACCTTCTTGCCGTGCCGACGATTCAGCTGGCACCATCGGCACACGGGACACGGCGCCTTTGCTACCCGGGCCGGCAGCGACGGAACGAGACGTTTTTATTCCGACATTCCGTCCCCGCAAAAGCTGGGGTTGCCTCCATGCCGTTAGATTCCTGACCCTGCCCCTGCCAGTGCCAGGGGTCCATTTGCAAGCACGTAACACTGTTCCGGAATCGACGGTAAAAGATTGTATGATAACTATCCGGTCCCGGTGAGCGTGGTAGCTTCTACGGGGACCGGTGCGATCTCAGCAATGAAATCCTGTTTGGTCGATGACCGAAACATCAATCGTCTGTTCAGCAGCCACGAAAATGGTGCGAAACGAGTGAGACACTGACCCTAATCAGACATCTCCATCCATAGACCGCGGATTTGGGGTCAGCTTAGGTGAGTGATTTTGCGTGTATGAATATTGCTGGAATAGAACTTTATGTGAGAAAAGATGCAATGGATGTTTAATGCTACTTTTACCCCTCTTTTAGTTTACCCATCTAAACAGGGTCGACATCTCAATATTTCATAGCAGTGGCAAATTGCTCGCGTCGCGTTCAGTTTACTAGCGTACTGAAGATGCCGAACCGCCTAGAGTGCAAAGAAGAAACGCAGTGGCAGTGCTTGCTATCGCTGCTGGCCTGAAAATCTGATGGAGCCATATGCTGGACAGTTTCATGGCCTGCACTTCTTCAGCTGTGGAGCGTCTGCTGGGACTCGAGGGCGAAGAGTCAAGACACGATACAGTAACTCCATTACCTAGTACTTTTTTTGAACGTCATTACCTAGTAGTTTTGTTTCAAAAGATTATTTTGTGGAGCAGTTAGGCAGATGCTGTAATCTTACATCACTAATTCATGCTGCTTTCACCTCATCTGCTCAAACTGTCCATGTAAATGTCATGCTACAACTGCATTGAGCCTAAGAGTATGTGTCTGTGACAGGCACTGGATATATAGCAAGCGAATGGAGTCTCCTAAAGAGTGAAGTACAAAGCATACCCGAATTGCAGTTGTTGCTTGATTGAATTAAGCCAGGAGACTCGCACCCCAGTTCTATTTTCTGAAAGGAAAGTGCATTGCTCGATCACCATTATCTCTCTGCCCTTTTTGCTGTGCATTGGAAGACAGCCACCAAGGAGCACCGAAATTAGTGGCAAATGAGAAAATGCAATGGTTCTGGACATCAGCAAGGCATGCTCATGCCTGAAAGTTGGCCTTAAAGTTTTGTGACAATACAGCTAGACACAGTTAGGAAACATCATGATCGTTGTGTGATTTGTGATCAATTCTAAGATAGATGGATACAGGAACCCCAGTACTGAATTTAGCAAACGTGCAGTGCTACTACCCTGCTGCTATAGGATAATTTTTTAATATTAACTTTTTTTAAAATTATTTTTATAAATAACCCCAGGGGAACTTTATTGGCACCCGGTGACCCCTTTGGCCGCGTGCGCGTGGCGCGGCGGCCGGCCGCCGCCGCGCCACATGCGGCGGCGCGGCGGCCCCCGCCACGGCCGGCCGGCCGCGCGCGCGCGCCGGGCGTGGGCCCGGCCTTGCCGCGCCACATGCACCGCGCGGCAACCGGCCGCCGCCGCGCCACATGCGCGCGCGCGCGGCGCCCCGCCCACGCCCGGCCGCGCGCGCGCGCGCGGGCGTGGGCCCGGCCTTGCCGCGCCACATGCACCGCGCGGCGGGGGCGCCGCGCCACCCCGCCCGGCGCGGCGGCCGCCGGGTCAATAGGGTCCGCGCGGCCCCCTTTCTTCCTCCTCCTCTCCCCCTTTCTTCTCCCGGCCCCGAGCCGCGCCGCGCCCACAAGGCCGCCGCCGGCCGCCGCCCCCCCCATTCCGGCCCCAAATCGGTGGATTTGGGGTGGGAAAAGTGGGGGAATTTGTTTCCCGCGTCCTTGTGAAGGTATTGACCTACTTCTCTCCCTCTCGTTACCGTTGCATTGTGTAGATCGGAGTAGATGTTTGTGACCTAGGGTTAGGTATTGAAATTTGAAATTTAGACGAAATGCAATTAGTTTTAATGTAAATGATGATTAGTTCATACGCGATAGTTTCTCTCGCCCGCGTTATTAACGTGTAGAACTTGTTGCATGAATCGATTTAATGATATTATTGATGTCAAATGTTTATGGTAGTTGATAATGGGTGTAGCTATTATATGGATGCACGTTTATTAGGTGTAATACCTAACAATTTTGTTGAATAACAGAATATGCATTTATATATAGATAACTAATCGAGATGGATATAATTTTTGTTGAACACAATTCTAATTTTTCATGTATATTTATAATAAATCATCTATTCTAGTACTATATAAAACAAGTTATAAATTTTGTAGATGGACGGTTTAGGGTCATACGAGTACTGCAAACAACAATAGTATGTTAGTTACCTAAATAAACTGATGGAAATACTCGTGGTAGTGTTCCTTACCCAGGCACGTGGACAGTGCCAAAAGCGACGACCGGAGTAGTAAAGTCCAACTCCCTCATAAACTTGCATTACACACAACTCATTGTGCATGCATCTTGGCCACTTTACTAGTTTCTTCGAATTGTACGGTCTAACATCCCGCAAAGATCGGAAATAACTCTTCTCTCTTGGTGGGAAGTACTCCTTACATTCGGGATCCTGTTCTGTCCACAAGTCGGGACCGAGAGAATTATCCTCACCTGACAAGTCATCCATTGCTGGTTATTGTGAACAACTTACCCGAAGGGTGACATATATATGGAAAGAAAAGAAGTGGTGGGCCATTCAATCCGTGGGAGAAAACACACCCTACCCCCTACCCTACTACATGTGATGTGAGTACAAGAAAACACACCCTACACCCTCGCCACGGCTATATAAGCGACGGCGACCGCAAAGATTACCACTACCACACCTTGCGGCTCATCCCTCTCCTCACGGGCTCATCTTCTATCTTTGGTACGGTTACTCTCTTTGTTAATTTAATGTAATCGCTTTAACTACTTCAAAATAATGTTCATTTTTTAACAATAACTAGAGATGTCTACGGCACGCCGCCGAGGGGGTGAGGATGGTAATGGTGGTGATCCGAAGGGCAAAAACACAAATACAACACCCGATCCAAAGAAAATGACCACTTTTAAAAGAGGCATGCTTCGTTATCCGCAAGGAAAAAGCTGCGATGCCATTGCAAGATGAGAGGACCCCCTTGGAATGGTCTTTATGCTCCGGTGGTCTTTACGGTCCTGCAAAGAAACCCGTCCGTTCCTAATCCACCAACTAAAAAAGGTACCAAGAAGGATAAACCTTCGTCATCACATCACAAGGATGGCTAAATATTGGAACTTTGTATGAGGTCGTTGTCTTTGACCATGCGGTGTTGTAATATTTGAGCTACTATTTCGTTTACATCGTGCTAGTGTGATATTGTTCTAAGAAAACTACATCCCGAATGTGTTGTAATAATGGAACTATTATTCCTAAATTTGTTATTTTTCTAATCTACTTGCTCCATTAATAAATATGCATGCAACACAACCAAACACATTTTTTCATTGAAAAAATAGTTCACTACAACACATACAACCGATTCTTAAGGACCATTCATCATCAACTACATCACATAACAAAGTGTTCACTTAACACAAAACTACCAAACACACTAGTTCATTGAAAAAAATATTACACCGCAACACATGCAACCGACACTTGAGCACCATTCATCATCCTCCCACAATCCTCTTACCTTTTCGTCGGCCTCTCGCCTTTCTAGCCGCTTCATCCCTCGACCTATCCCCGGACCTCTCCATCAATGCCTTCCACTCCTCTTCCTTTTTCCTCTTCTTCTCACTCTTCTCCTCTGCAGGTCAACGGACGTATCCCCCCGTTCTAAGAACTTCTCCCCGTTACAACGCCAATATGCCACAACTTTTTCGTAGTTGGCGTAACCAACTACAAATTCTAGCTCCACTCCGCTTTCACGAACCATCTCATCACAAATTGGACCACTTAGATCCTCCTCTTCCGGTAAGGGCACACCATATTTTGCTCTTATCTTGTTTTTAATAGATTCAGCTTTTAAACCTCCTCCCGGTTCGAAGTTCGTCCCAACTCTAACATTAACTCACGACGACCAAGAAATTGCTCCCAATCACAAGTCCGCCCCTCCCGCAAAATATAAGACCGTATCATACAAAATTAAATCAAAATGAAGACAACCACGACGGTAGTGCTACCTAAATCAAAGAAGTTCACATCATGCTCACCCAAAAGTCTCCATATGCATTGCCACAAAACATTCCAAAACCGAGCTCGATGGCACAACACCTTCCGTGGCTACTATGCCACACTTGCACCGTGAAGGTGGATAGCTAAGGCAAGGCCAAGCCTTCGTCCCGACTCGAACTCTTTCACTTCGTATTCGGTTGGCCACTCCGATCTTGGTCCATGTATGTATTCATTGAAGTCACACCTAGGCCACCCACTCGAAATGCGAACAACCATTAATAGCAATGAGTCATGCACATTTATAAAACTTAAATGATAACAAGGATATGCTTTTTACTTACAACAGTCTTTAGGGAGCAACGAAAGAATGGTGTAAACTTATTTGGGGCCTCAATATTTGGTCGTTGAAGATACGCACGCACTCCACAATCACACACTGGAGGGTTGTTAACTCGCTCAATGGCGGCCAACTGCTTCTCCTCGTAAGTCATCGGTGGAGGATTAGGTGGAGGAGGAACCCATCGTTGAAACTCATGATATGGCTTCAAACTTGTCGGGCCCGTCTATCCACCGCAAAAAATAACAAGGAGCTACGGGGTGGTGCTTCCCTAATCCAACAACAAGAGAATGCTCTACCCGCAGCCCCGGCACACCTAGATCGTTTCACATAAGCCGGCACACCACATAAACAATTGGGTACAGGGAGAGCTCGAGGCACAGGACCGTTTTCATCCCACTCTTCGGGAAAACTTCCTTTACCCCTAACAATGGCACGAGAACGTGGGTTTTGGTGGCTCATGTCTACTAATCCCGCAACCAATGATATCAAAATGGACAATCACTTTCAACATATTTGCAACATTGTATTAAGCATGTAGTAAAGCAAACCTACACTAAAGCATGTAGTAAAGAAACGTATTTTCAACATATCAATAGATGGCACATTGTCTAATGAAACCGTTGACGCAAAATGTGCACCTAGCGCCAAACACACAAAGAAGCCGAACAAGGCGGCTTCACACGTGCAAAGAATCACAAGACGCGCTAGTCAATTTTCCCGAAAAATTAACAAAAGACAATGTAGTTAAATACCAAAGCTTGGAACTTGTCGGGTGGTACCGCATGCTTCCATATTTACGGCTACAAAGCCAGATGGGATGACACATAGCTATAGAAAGCTATCTGCCAATAAACTGAAACCATTCGGGAGCTTGCAACAAGAAAAGTAACATAGCCGAATGGATGACGTAAGCATGACGGCGATCGGTCTTTGTTTGAACAAAGATGTACGTGCGCAGGATCACGACTGATCCCCATGGTGATTAACATTAAATAAATAAATAAATAAATAAAGTAAAGCACGAGCATAATCATGCAATAAACAAGCATGCATAGATCCAAAGCACTAGTCTACCGCATGTCTAGGTACTTTAAAACCCGTCGGGTACGACACCAAACAAATCTATCCACCGCATGATACAACTTGCATGAAAATCGTACCACTTTCCACAAATAGATCTATCCACCGCATGATACAATCTAAATATGGAAAGCTAAAAGCATACATCATTTAAAGCATGAATTACGCACGTGTTCTACTTGTAAGAAATATAACCGAATACGGGGCCGAATGTACCGATTCGGGATCCATGAAGAAGGAACGAACATTACCAAGCGAAACAAATCTATCGCATTAGTTTGAAATCTAATCCACCGGATGACTAGCTCCAAAGCAACCCAAAAACCCGCATCTACCGCGTGATACCCAGCTTCTTTCAAGATTTATATCAACGTTGGCAACCTTGAACCCGCAACACGTAACAACCTAGATCGATTCGGTTTCGGCTATCGAAAAGCACGTGATCCACGTGCTTGTTTTGCCCAAAGCACAAACTCGACTCGCATAAGGATCACAAAAGGGATAAAGCCGATCCAAACCCATCTAGATTGGGCAAAAGGTGTTACATGAATTTAAACATAAAGTGAAAACTCAAAGCAACACGGGGTAACTTAATAAATCTATTGGATCTTGCCAAAATCCAATAGAACCGATAACTAGCCTCAAGCTAGATCTTAGCCTACCGCATGGCACATGACCTAACAAGAAACCTTCTTGAACCAAGCTTGGATCTACCGCATGACACGAAGCATGGTAACAAGACTACTTGCATCGATCTAAATCCACCGCATGATACTAGATATGATACAAGGTTGCCGGTACTCACGGAGGTCGACGGATCGATGAACCCTCTCGAAGAACTCGACGACACGACAAATGGACTCTAGGGTTTGGCGTAAGGCCGGTTTGTATTGAGAATGATTGTATATCTGTTACATACATTCGTGGCTCATATTTATACCCCGCCAAGTACAACCACGAATGGATTTGTTGCCTAATTTATCTCCAAGCTTGATCGCTTATCCATCCATTCGTCCTTCCCGCTTGAGCCACGTCACCGTCCAATCCCGCAAAATCAACTCAACCTGTTCCCTTGCCGAACGGAAGCGGACATACCGACCGCGGATTTTTCTCGCCGAATACATCCGAGGAAACCTTCCTTCCACCGGACGGACTCCTCATCGAGCCGGACCCACAAGTCAGACTCCTTACCAAATTTTGGTGTTAACACATGCCCCTTCAATTGCGGGATAAAAGTGATTTTGTTCCGAATTGACTCCGACCACAAGCATTTTCAAATCGAATCCGTCAACACCGTTCTCTCTCTTCGCAATCCGCCGGAATCATCGTCTAGATCCAAACCCTAGATCTCCTTGTTCCGAGCTCAAATTCCCCAATGGCGGCTCAAAACCAAGCTGCTCAGGTAAATTCTCCTCCCGTGAACTTCATTCGGCATTTAGGTTTTCAATTTTTACCTGAGATTTCTTTTCCGCTTTCCTTCAGGAACCTTCCACCGAGCTTTTGATTCGCACCGAGGACAATTCGAGATCCTACTACCTTGGTCCCGTGGGAAACTCTGATCCTCGAGATTTCATCGCAGCTGAATCTCAAAGGATCCCCTTTAAAGCGGCTCTGTCCGCGCCTCCTCGGTGGCAGGATGCTTTCAAGAACTGGCCCTTGCCCCCAATCGCAGGCTGGAAAAATTGGTACCAGAGGATTCTTGCAGACAAGAGTGCCAGGACCCAGAACTGGGATACCCTTCGCATTGCTCAGTGCCTGGAGTTATCTTTGGCCGAGACACCCAAGAATGAAGACCTTTTGATAGCAGCTTGCCATTTTTGGTCAAATGGCGTCAACGCCTTCCTCTTTGGCCACGGTCTGATGTCTCCAACTCTGGCCGATGTGTATATGATCACCGGCCTTGACATTACAGGATCCGTTCAACCCTGGGATTTCAAAGGTTCCTCACGACAAACAGGGGTGAAACCAGGGAGCGGATACAAGAACTATATCCTGAACCACATGAAGGACGGCCCCCTTGGTGAAATTGAATACAGGGCGTTTCTGAACATGTGGCTATGCAGGTTCATCTTCTGCGGTAAAGCCAATGAGCCTACCCTGAATCACATTGCAATGGCTTCTCAACTGGTCAATGGCAACCGTTTCCCTCTTGGGAAATTCCTCCTAGGCAGCGTATACCATATGCTTCATCAAACTGTCACCCAAATGTACACCAGCCAGAGGATAGCATGTGTCAATGGTCCCCTGTGGTTTGTTCAAATGTGGCTGCAGCTGCACATGCATCAAATTGTTGGTGTTGATTTGAACACCCGGCTCTTCCCTTCATCCAATCATCCTGAAGGGGAACCCCATGCCACCGCAGGATGCCGAATTACGGAGAAGCCGCTTCAACTCGTTCTTATCCAACAGGATATCAACCACTTTTCGAGCTATTCTTCAAAGGTTTCCAAAATCCTCTCCGGCTCCCTTATCCGGACAACGACAATTTGATTTTCCCTTGTGAATTCTCCTTTGAAACTCGGACGCCAAGATGGGAGATTCCCGGAGATCCTCAATGTCATAATCCACCCATGCATTCCCGCCGCCCGAATTCGGTGGAGGAAGGCCGACCTATAGCACTTATGAATATTATCGGCCCAACATAATGGCTCGGCAACTTGGATGTGGCCGGATGCCCCCAAGATCGTTTCGCATGAATTCCTCAAGCCCGAGAGAGGAAATCAAAGAACTCATGCACGATAGCGAGTCTTTCATTATGTGTGCGGTCCCCACCGTCTACACTGCCTTTTTGTCACACCCGATTTCGGGAGGGAAACCGGATGCATCTCATATGTGTGCCAGGATCTAGTTCCACACATATGATAGACGAAATGAGTGTAATATCATAGACAGTAAAACGTAACAAGGGGTTTAACAACTTACTACACTCATTCGGAAGACACGAAGGTCTTTAACATCGGAAAACGATAACTACACGACGAGTCTTCGTCTTCCACTTCCACAGGCACTTGACTGGGGGAGACGCATGCCTCAGAACTCCTCAAAGTCGTTGTAGAACTCTTCACCATTGTTCTCTTCTGAACAGCGATAAGCAAGGCTGAGTACACTTATGGTTGGTACTCAACAAGTGGGGGAATATGCAAGGCTATCAAGGATAGGCTATGGTTTTGCAAATGGTTAGCATTTTAATGTTGGTCAAACTTTTAATTAAAGAACGCCTAGTTACTAGATGTAAGTATATACCAACCCACTTAAGAAACTTTTAAGCAAAACAACGCAAAGCTCATCGAGCTTCACCAAACCACGATTTATTCTCATCTTCAAGTTTATTAATCATGTGAGGGTCCAAGCCGCTCATGACCGTGAGCACGGCTGATCGATCGCCTTTACACTCGCAGGTTTGCACACTTTACCCACGACTCGCGTAAAAGTTCCGAAGAACTTTGAACCCAACCATGCGATGCCGATCGTGCATCATACCACACTTCCGAGGTGTGATTGCATAGGGACGCTACGAAGCCTTTACAAAGGTATACAAAAGACTAACGACCCGCATAGTTACGGATCGGGGCGGACCATAACCCTCCCTAGTGGTCGCACCTTAGCAAAGGTCGCTATCCCAAAAGGACCGGCTATACCCCCGCAACCCGGATCCCCCCTCCGCTCCTTTCGGAAAAGGGCCATCAGATCAATCGCACACCTAATTAATTGGCTAAGGTCAGAGCCATGTAACACTGTGGTTGCGCATGTTTTCTTGGGTGGTTCTCCATGTTCCGATTAAACCATATGATCTTGTATTACCAAAAGCATCATCGTCATAAAACATACAAGCCTTTTTCTTATAAAACCATTTTTATCCAACCCAAGTTGAGCAACTAGCATATTCTACCCAAAAACATTTATTAAACAGGGTCGATCCAAGGATTGTGGATAAAAATCTAGGTAAGTCCTTAAAAAGGGTGTTCCCATCAATTTAATGCAATAACATAATAAATATAAACTTAGTTGTCATGCAATTACATAGGATAAAATAGAATCATGCAGGGGGAGAAGACCACTTGCCTTCCTTGCTTAAACACTAAGGTTCTTCTTCCTCAAACACTTGCTCTTGATCTACTTCAACCGGCCGCTCGCTTGAAACCGGCACGATGTCTACGAGCACACATGAATACATACAATAAACAAAACAATACACCAAGCATGAAAAGCTTAAAGGGAAAACAGGGTTTGGGTCTAGGAAAGCGAACACAAGGTACACTCGGAACTAGCGGAAGATTTGGATGATCACAAACAAGAGCTAGCTATGCGTTGGATATCTTTTAATTAATTAAAATCATGTGTATAGGTTATTTCAGAGAAATACCCTATTTATAATTAAGCAAGTTATATTTAAAATACGATGTAGGCCTAGTCCAATTTTACTTATAAATATTCATGTATGATTTATGCAAATTAAACATTTAATTTTAAAAGAAGCATGTAAAAGCATCTAGGCGTTTATATTTATATTTCGAGTTGTTCTAATCAAATTATAATTTAAAACACATTTATATTCATTTTAATCAAATTAACATTTAATTAAGAAAACTCGGGATATAGCCTATGTTACATTTTAGTAGAAAGCAAATTGCATAATCATTAATCAAATTAAGTTTGATTCTAAAACCGAGGTATACATCTAATTAACTTTTAATTAAAATAAATGTTCATTTAATATTAATCATATTAACTTTCTTATGAAAACACGTGTTAAACTTCTAATTAGATTTTAATTAGAAAAGCATGTGTAATAGGATTTAATCATATTTAATATTTAAATAAAATATAAAACATAGAACTTGTACAACATTGCTCCTAGCGCGTACTTTGAGTTTATATGAGCCTAACGCAACAAGAATGAGGTTAAACGGAGCTAAAACGCTAGATCTATAGACTAGACAAGGTTGCAAGGGTCAAAACACTATTAACTATAGACCGCAGGGGCTAGCAGAGGAAATTCCCGAGACACAAAGAATAGTGCTTGCAAAAAGATCTAAAATCAGGGTTAGATATGCAAACTGTCTTGGGTGGGATTTATGTGTGGAAGTGGAATCTTTCTAGGGGGTTTTCCACAAAAGGTTCAAGACACATATTATGAAGCTTTTATTTGGGGATAGCTTGGGGACCTAATGGCAAAGCGGCATGCCTTATCCGCTATGTTTTGACGATGGCTCCTCCGGAACGAGCACGACCGGCGGACGGCAAGCTCCCCGGCCGGCCAAAATTGCGACGTTTCGGTGGGAGTTGGACGCCCGTGAGATGGGAAATTGAGAGAGAATGGCGAGGGGGTCCGAGGGATGTGCTCACCGCGGGCTAAGATGACGGGAGATCGCCGGATTTCGCGCAGACAAGGATGGCGGATGGAGAAGGCCGTCTCTCGGAGCCACCGACCGGTGGTGTTCCGGCCACGAGCGGACGACGACGAGCGAGAGGCGGATGTGCGGCTCGACGACGCGGAGGCACTAGTGGCGCCGGCTTGCTCCGGGGTCGACGGCCACGGCGAAACGGGCGACCAAACTCCGGCGTCCGGCTCTAATCCGGTGAGGCGAGGCGGCACTTCACAAGGAGACGGACGAAGCGAGGTGGCCGGACGGGGGAGAGCAGCAAAGGGTCGCGAGCAGCGAACTGCAAGGCGTGCGAGGGGGCTCGGGCGCTCGGCTTTATAGCATGCAGGAGGCGGTGCGGGAGAGAGGAAAAGGCATGCGCACTAATGGGCAGTGTCCATTGATGGCCATAAGGGGGGGTGCTTAATTAGGATAAATGGAAGGGATAAAGGAGGAGGAGTGAAGTCAGGACCTTACCGCGCAATGAAAGAGAGGATTAAAGGGAGGGAGGCGCGGAAGACGCGGGGAGGCGGCCAGCGGCAGCGGCGCTGTTGACTCGAGCAGGGGAGGAGAAAGGAGGCCGGAGGTAGGAGATGGCATTGACACGCGGGCCCCACCCCGTCGCCCAGCGAACGAAGAAAAAAAAAGGGGAAGTGGGAGAGCTGGGCCGGCAGCTCGGCTTGATGGGCCGCGCGGGCTAGGCCGGACCGCGGCCGGAAAAGAAAGGGAAGGGGAGGGAGAGGGGTTTGGAGAGTTTTCTTTCTTTTTTTCCCAACCTTTTCAAACTTTTAAATTTAAACCCTTTTTCAAACTTTTAAAATTTAAACTCCTTCAAAACTTTTCAAGATTTAAACTCTTTTCAAAATTTAAACACTTCAAGCCTTTCCAAAGTTTTCAAAACATTTTAAAAACTTTTAAAACTTCACACAAACAAACAATAAAATCATGCATTCAAATCATGATGCACAAGCACTTATTGCTTCTAAATTATTAAAATGATATTTAAATATTTTAAAGGCCAAATTTATTTGATAATTTAATTAATCCTTAGAAAATAAAATCTAAACACCATGTTGCTTATATTAATTTGGTGATGGAATTTTAGGGTGTTACAAATCTACCCCCTTAAAAAGAATCTCGTCCCGAGATTCGGAGAGATTGAAAAGAACCAAGGGTATTATTCTGAATCCATCTTGTACATTGAGTTCTTCCAACAGGCATAGCTCCTTCACCTACTTTCCTAAATCTTGATTCACTTTGCCTTCTTCATTGGATAGGGCAGTAGCAACAACCTCAATCCCGTCTCCTTGCAGACTGGTTAAGAGTACTGACTTCTTGGCACACAAAATTATTCCGTCACTTTCACCCAACCAATACTTTCCAAGTATTATATTTATTCCACTAGATGTAAGAACTACTAGATCAGCTTGAAAATTTATTCCCTTGATCTTAAGATTGACTTGTGGGCATACATGGGTGGATTTCGTTTCACCATTCGGGAAACCAATCAAGCAAATGTGTCTTCATAGAACTCATAGGTATATTATGCTTTGCCACAAATTATTCAAGTAATGAATGAATGTGATGCTCCGAATCAAATAAAATCGTTGCAGCCACGCAGTTTGACCGAAACGTATCCAAGACAAAATCGGAGTGTCTTGAGCTTGTTCACCGTCACGTGGTTCACTTTGCCACGCTCGTAATTCCGTGTCCCTTGTTGATTTGAGAATTTGCACTTCCCTAACATATCGGAGATGTTGGTTGTCCGAACCTTTGACCATTGTCTTTCTGAGGAGTCCAGATGTTACGATTTGGAGAGATGCCTCGGTATATCGTTCCAATTCTCTACAATTGAAACAACCATTAGGGTGAACTGGAGAGTTGTTTCGTCCTGGTGCACCTGAGTGATCTTGATGATAACTTGCAACATGTGGTGTCTGTTGGCTAGAATGTTAGGACTGCTGGGTTGAACGCTGCAACTGAGAATTTTGCAAATAATTTCCACTTGCTCTATCAGAACTAAACTGAGAATTCTGTGATGAGTTGAAGCGGGGGTGTGTGTTGCTAGACTGTCCATGAGACCTGAACTTGCGCTTCCGTTCACCAAGTTTCAAATGTTTGTTCTCCAGACCTATAGTTTTGTTCAATAATGTAGTGAAGTCCGGGAAGCTGTGACTCTGTAGTTGATAGTTGAGTGGCCCTATCAGACCATCCAGGAAGCGTTCTTGCCTCTTTGGGTCAGTATTAACTTCATCTGATGCATAGTGAGACAACTGAGTGAACTTGTCCAGATACTCGTTAACTGACATATTGCCTTGCTTTAGAGCGAGGAACTCTCTTTGCTTAAGCTTGATCACACCAGAGGGAATGTGGTGCACGTGAAAACTATCCTTGAACTCCTGCCAGGTGATGGTGTTAGGTGCAGCATGTGCGACAGTGTACGCATTCCATCATTCAGCTGTTAATTCTTCCAAACATCCTGTTGTATACAAGATCATCTCTCGATTAGTACATTGGGTCATCTCCAACTTCTTGGTGACAGGCTTTAACCATTCATCAACATCCAATGTATCGGTTGAGTAGGAGTATGTGGGAGGATGTGACTCATGAATTCCTTATGCTTGTCCACCGGTGCTGGTGGTGCTGCTGGTGGTGACTGATTTTTTTTTCTGAGCTTGAATGTTTTGAATAGTGGCAGTCAGGTTTTGGATTAGCTGCATCTGAGTGACAAGGAACTGTTGCGTTACTGGATCCATTGCTGGGTTGAGGGGTGGGGGTGGTGCTTGATTCTGCTGATTCGTAATATGAGCACAGACAACAAGTGGAAGGTCTTGACCTTCTCCTGACCTGATGCTTACCATTTTATAAACATCGCTGGAATACTCAACCTAACTCCACATGTAACAGTCCATTCTTTTTTTTTTCTCGACTCTGTTGATTTGCCTTTGTAGGATTTTTCTTCTTTTCTTGGTAAAGTGATTTGAATAGAGCTGGATCGACTCCATAATTGTTTCTTTTCCTAAGCTTAGCCATCTCGAATCATACTTCGGGTCCTCATACACAACTTTTAATATTCTTCTCCATTTGATCCAAGGCTTCTTGGGTATTGATTTGCTTATTCTGTCTCTGCTGAGCTTTCTTTTCATATCGGTCAGTACGTTTCTTAGGACACCTGCTAATAAAATGTCCATGATCTTTGCAGTAGAAACAATCTCCACTTTCTTTAATGTTTCGACGATTGCGTGGTGGATCTTCATACTCATGTTCTGATCCTTGAGTCAAATGGTAAAGATGTGAATTGTTCTCATGTTGCTCTGGAAAATTCATTTTCCTCTTCTTACTTATGATTTCCTGCAGTTTGCTCTCTAACTCAATAGCTTTGTTGATGACATCTTGCAAACTAGAATATTCATGTAAGCTTAGTATACTCTGAAGGTCTTCATTCAACCCTTGAGGAAATGTTCTCGTTTCTTTTTATCACTTTCAGACGATCTTGGTGCGTACATAGATAACTGAATAAATTTATCCCTATACTCATTCACTGTCATTTGCCCTTGCTTCAAGTTAAGGAACTCCTTCCTTTTGAGCTTCATCGTACTTACAGGAATGAAGTGTGTTATAAAGTTGTCCTTGAATTCTTCCCAAACACTACTTTGTGGTTGCTCATGTTCGTAGATATAAGAATTCCACCATTCTGAGGTCGCTCCTACTAGTTGTCCCGATGTAAACAAAACTTTCTCTCTATCGTTGCATTGCACCAAGTCTAGCTTCTGTTCAATTGTTGTGATCCATTCATCGGCTTCTAGGTGATCCATAGCGTTAGAGAACATAGGTGGCTCAAGATTCCGAACTTTGTATGTGCATCCTCCGGGTTTGGATATGGTGACACATATTGATCACATCCCAGGTTGTAACTGCTATCATTTCTCTTGTCTTGGTTGCCTTGACTTTCTTCACTTGCATGCTTCTTGAGTTGTTTGGTTCCGTCAGGTTGAAATTCATTAAAATTTATACTCCAATCCTCAAGGTTGATAATCTGATTACTATCTACAGCTTGAGCAACTTCTTCTGGGACTGATTTTGGGTACATAACTTCCTTTTCTTATTGATATCCAAATGATAACATTGTCTAGCCTCATCTCTCATTAGGCTGGCTTCTTTTTGGAGACATGAATGACCATAATGCTCACAATATTGACATGTTCCTGTAATCTTCATATGTTCATGTTGTTCATTCATCCGCAATTCGTGATCCGTGACTTCTCTTATTATTTTGATGATTCCATGCTTCTACAACTTGCTTCTTTACTGGTCCGACGTAAACTCCAGCTTTTGGTTATCTCTCGTGTTATGAGGAGGTGACGTGTTGGTCCGCTTCGTCCCGGTAAGACTTGAGCTTGCATGATCGATAGCTTTTCTTTGTCCAATGACGATGAAACAGCTTGGAATCCGACGGTTTCACCCAAAATAAGGTTGGAGTTCTGAGGATTTGATGCTTACTCTATAATATACCGATGGATGTTAACCATGGTTTGAGTCATTGCTTGCAGAGTCCGAGTTTGTGTTGCCATATGCTCTAGCATCTTGCGTTCAAATGCTGAGGTTGTAGATGGAATGTCGATGTTTCCTTTGTTGTCTTTTATCTTTGTGATTCCTATTAGGACTCGCCATCTGGTTGTGTGTTAAAGATAAACTCAGAAGAGATTGGAAACCAACAGATTGAAGAGCATGATAGAATTTTTGATATCATATCCATCTTTTCTTGTTGTGATTGTAATCACACTGTGGTAGAGAGGAGAACAACAGGAGTGAAAGAAACTTCTTTCATATGTTGATGTCTGTATTCATTCGTAGATTTCTTGTTGTTGATGTTGGTGTTGCTTCTAGACTTTGATCTTCTGACATCCTCCAACCAACTTGAACGGCAGATAAGGATAAGCCAGATTTGAACCCAAACTATCTTTATTAACCTAACCATTTATTCCTTGTTGCATTTGTGGCCATCACTCCACAATACAACTCACACAATCAAAACTCCAAATCAAATATGAGTTCAAACAATCAAGCATTTACATCGCACGTCCTCACAGGAACGAATCTATCGAAGTTGATAAGGGGTAGGCAATCTAAGAACTTATATTAGACGATCTCGGTGGTGAAGATCTAGCCGATAGCACAAGAAACGAGCTCAGAATAGATCAAAACAAAACGATGTGTTTTAACAAGAAGACAAGACTAAATTAGTTTTTATATGTAAAATAAGTCAATTTTGAAGGATGACAGGCTTTCTAGAACATGAATCCTTACTTTTCGACCATTTCTAACTTAAGGCCGCGTTCCTACAACCAACACCGCTTCCGATACCACTCGTGACACCCGATTTCCGTGAGGGAAACCAGATGCATCTCATATGTGTGCCAGGATCTAGTTCCACACATATGATAGACGAAATGAGTGTAATATCATAGACAGTAAAACGTAACAAGGGGGTTAACAACTTACTACACTCATTCGGAAGACACGAAGGTCTTTAACATCGGAAAACGATAACTACACGACGAGTCTTCGTCTTCCACTTCCACGTGCACTTGATCGGGGGAGACGCATGCCTCGAACTCCTCAAAGTCGTTGTAGAACTCTTCACCATTGTTCTCTTCTCGAACAACGATAAGCAAGGCCGAGTACACTTATGGTTGGTACTCAACAAGTGGGGGAATATGCAAGGCTATCAAGGATAGGCTATGGTTTTGCAAATGGTTAGCATTTTAATGTTGGTCAAACTTTTAATTAAAGAACGCCTAGTTACTAGATGTAAGTATATACCAACCCACTTAAGAAACTTTTAAGCAAAACAACGCAAAGCTCATCGAGCTTCACCAAACCACGATTTATTCTCATCTTCAAGTTTATTAATCATGTGAGGGTCCAAGCCGCTCATGACCGTGAGCACGGCTGATCGATCGCCTTTACACTCGCAGGTTTGCACACTTTACCCACGGCTCGCGTAAAAGTTCCGAAGAACTTTGAACCCAACCATGCGATGCCGATCGTGCATCATACCACACTTCCGAGGTGTGATTGCATAGGGACGCTACGAAGCCTTTACAAAGGTATACAAAAGACTAACGACCCGCATAGTTACGGATCGTGGCGGACCATAACCCTCCCTAGTGGTCGCACCTTAGCAAAGGTCGCTATCCCAAAAGGACCGGCTATACCCCCGCAACCCGGATCCCCCTCCGCTCCTTTCGGAAAAGGGCCATCGCATCAATCGCACACCTAATTAATTGGCTAAGGTCAGAGCCATGTAACACTGTGGTTGCGCATGTTTTCTTGGGTGGTTCTCCATGTTCCGATTAAACCATATGATCTTGTATTACCAAAAGCATCATCGTCATAAAACATACAAGCCTTTTTCTTATAAAACCATTTTTATCCAACCCAAGTTGAGCAACTAGCATATTCTACCCAAAAACATTTATTAAACAGGGTCGATCCAAGGATTGTGGATAAAAATCTAGGTAAGTCCTTAAAAAGGGTGTTCCCATCAATTTAATGCAATAACATAATAAATATAAACTTAGTTGTCATGCAATTACATAGGATAAAATAGAATCATGCAGGGGGAGAAGACCACTTGCCTTCCTTGCTTAAACACTAAGGTTCTTCTTCCTCAAACACTTGCTCTTGATCTACTTCAACCGGTCGCTCGCTTGAAACCGGCACGATGTCTACGAGCACACATGAATACATACAATAAACAAAACAATACACCAAGCATGAAAAGCTTAAAGGGAAAACAGGGTTTGGGTCTAGGAAAGCGAACACAAGGTACACTTGAACTAGCGGAAGATTTGGATGATCACAAACAAGAGCTAGCTATGCGTTGGATATCTTTTAATTAATTAAAATCATGTGTATAGGTTATTTCGCAGAAATACCCTATTTATAATTAAGCAAGTTATATTTAAAATACGATGTAGGCCTAGTCCAATTTTACTTATAAATATTCATGTATGATTTATGCAAATTAAACATTTAATTTTAAAAGAAGCATGTAAAAGCATCTAGGCGTTTATATTTATATTTCGAGTTGTTCTAATCAAATTATAATTTAAAACACATTTATATTCATTTTAATCAAATTAACATTTAATTAAGAAAACTCGGATATAGCCTATGTTACATTTTAGTAGAAAGCAAATTGCATAATCATTAATCAAATTAAGTTTGATTCTAAAACCGAGGTATACATCTAATTAACTTTTAATTAAAATAAATGTTCATTTAATATTAATCATATTAACTTTCTTATGAAAACACGTGTTAAACTTCTAATTAGATTTTAATTAGAAAAGCATGTGTAATAGGATTTAATCATATTTAATATTTAAATAAAATATAAAACATAGAACTTGTACAACATTGCTCCTAGCGCGTACTTTGAGTTTATATGAGCCTAACGCAACAAGAATGAGGTTAAACGGAGCTAAAACGCTAGATCTATAGACTAGACAAGGTTGCAAGGGTCAAAACACTATTAACTATAGACCGCGGGGGCTAGCAGAGGAAATTCCCGAGACACAAAGAATAGTGCTTGCAAAAAGATCTAAAATCGGGGTTAGATATGCAAACCGTCTTGGGTGGGATTTATGTGTGGAAGTGGAATCTTTCTAGGGGGGTTTTCCACAAAAGGTTCAAGACACATATTATGAAGCTTTTATTTGGGGATAGCTTGGGGACCTAATGGCAAAATCGGCATGCCTTATCCGCTATGTTTTGACGATGGCTCCTCCGGAACGAGCACGACCGGCGGACAAGAAGCTCCCGGCCGGCCAAAATTGGCGCCGTTTCGGTGGGAGTTGGACGCCCGTGAGATGGGAAATTGAGAGAGAATGGCGAGGGGGTCCGAGGGATGTGCTCACCGCTGGCTAAGATGACGGGAGATCGCCGGATTTCCCGCAGACAAGGGATGGCGGATGGAGAAGGCCGTCTCTGGAGCCACTGACCGGTGGTGTTCCAGCCACGAGCAGACGACGACGAGCAGAGGCGGATGTGCAGCTCGACGACGCGGAGGCACTAGTGGCGCTGGCTTGCTCCGGGGGTCGACGGCCACGGCGAAACGGGCAGCCAAACTCCGGCGTCTGGCTCTAATCCGGTGAGGCGAGGCGGCACTTCACAAGGAGACAGACGAAGCGAGGTGCTGGACGGGGAGAGCAGCAAAGGGTCGCGAGCAGCGAACTGCAAGGCGTGCGAGGGGGCTCGGGCGCTCGGCTTTATAGCATGCAGGAGGCGGTGCGGGAGAGAGGAAAAGGCATGCGCACTAATGGGCAGTGTCCATTGATGGCCATAAGGGGGGGTGCTTAATTAGGATAAATGGAAGGGATAAAGGAGGAGGAGTGAAGTCGTGACCTTACCGCGCAATGAAAGAGAGGATTAAAGGGAGGGAGGCGCGGAAGACGCGGGGAGGCGGCCGGCGGCGCGCCGTTGACTCGAGCAGGGGAGGAGAAAGGAGGCCGGAGGTAGGAGATGGCATTGACACGCGGGCCCCACCTCGTCGCCCGGCGAACGAAGAAAAAAAAAAAGGGGAAGTGGGAGAGCCGGGGCCGGCGGCCTCGGCTTGATGGGCCGCGCGGCTAGCCGGACCGCGGGCCGGAAAAGAAAGGGAAGGGGAGGGAGAGGGGTTTGGAGAGTTTTCTTTCTTTTTTTCCCCAACCTTTTCAAACTTTTAAATTTAAACCCTTTTTCAAACTTTTAAAATTTAAACTCCTTCAAAACTTTTCAAGATTTAAACTCTTTTCAAAATTTAAACACTTCAAGCCTTTCCAAAGTTTTCAAAACATTTTAAAAACTTTTAAAACTTCACACAAACAAACAATAAAATCATGCATTCAAATCATGATGCACAAGCACTTATTGCTTCTAAATTATTAAAATGATATTTAAATATTTTAAAGGCCAAATTTATTTGATAATTTAATTAATCCTTAGAAAATAAAATCTAAACACCATGTTGCTTATATTAATTTGGTGATGGAATTTTAGGGTGTTACACTTTTGTACCCACAACAATAGCTCACTCCACCTTCAACTCCTGGTGGCAAGAATTCCATGATCATATCTTCAACGAGCCTGTACACTTGTTCTGTACAGAATTGATGCCCGATTTCCAACCAACCTTAGAGGTAATATGATTAAACCTTGAATCAGACATTTCCTCTTCCAATCATGATTCTGATCTTATTTCTTTTTACCCACAGAACACAGTGCCTACCCCTCGAGCCAGGAATATTGCCTACAATGCCGTAGGCCCGATCTCAAAGATCGGGATTCGGTCCCCAACCCCGGCTCGGCGAATGGCCGGGTTTGCCACAACGGACCCAAGTCTTTCCAGCCTTGCTGCTGATAGGAGGCAAGGTTTGTCTCTGATAGCTCCTCCAAATGCCAAGAGGAGAAGAACTATCAAGAAAGTCCTTGTTGAGGTAAAAATCTTTCCCTTTCTTGATCACAAGATTACTCTGTTTCTGATAAATCATATCTTGTGCATTTTCAGACTAGAAATCAGCAATCTTCAGTTTCAGGACCTGCCAATGCCCCATCCAATGGTATGATCTTCACTGTCCTCTTTCTTGAGGATGAACACTGGCATTTATTTTTAATTTGGCACTTGCAGAAGAAACAATGGAAGAACAACTTGTGGACGTCCCGGTTGTCTCAACAAACAAGTCCACCCGGGGTCGAGCTACCCGTCCAAGTGGAAATCTCATCTTCATCGGGGACTCAATCACCCTCTCGTTCAAACGAAACAACAAAGTCTCCGGAGATGAATTTCCCAATCCAACCGAACCATCGAGTCCTCCAAGGGCCCAATCACCTACTAGTCATGCGGATACAACAACCCCAAACAGAGGTGAACCCATCTCCTCTTCGACCGTAAGCTCCCGAATTGCACATAGAAACTTCGGCTCCGCCCGGAACACCTCCTTCACCGGTGGTTGCCCCCGAACAAAGTCCTCGCCCCCACCAAGAAATCGGACATGAGGTACTCATTTGCACTTAACTCGCTACCTTTTACTTTCAGCACTCCTGACTTGGCAATACTGCTTTCTTAGGATCAGGCCCCATCATCATCAAGTCTGTCAATGGGGAACAATCCAGTTGCCGAGGCAAGGGAAGGAGTGCATCAAACTCTGTCAGAGGAAGTGCTAGAAAAGCTCAAGGAGATCTTTGCCTGGCTGGAAAGAGATGCACGAGATCAGTTCAAGGATCTCGATCACTTTGAAGAAATGCTCGAATCTATTAGCCAAGAACTCCCTGAGGACATCAGTGCCTCTCTTGCATCCATCTCTGGCTCCGGAAATCCACTACGTGCCCATAAGACAAGCTTTGAGGAAGGTGTCCTCCCGCCCGGCCCGTTGAAAAGAAGAGGGCCAACGCCGAACAAGCCATGAAAGGGGCACAATCTCGGATCGAGAGCCATAGAGACGCATTGGCCAATCCGCAAGCTTCTCGTGAATTGAAAATTGCCGTAAAAGCCGCTGCGGGAGGCGGAACCGAGAAGCTCGTCGACCGAGATAGAGGCCGATGACAAGAAAATAGCCGAGCTCCCTGGATTGATAGAGAAGACCCAAGAGGAATCAATATCGGCTATAGCCAAGGTGAAACAATGTGATGCAGAACTTACCACCTTGTCTAGTGCCCAGAAAGACTATCAGGAGCGGTTGGACAATTTTCGTCAAGCAACATCAAATGTCCGTAGTGTAATTGCGAAATACTTGAACATTTAGATGCTTCAATTGATGTATAACCGAATTGGTCGCTCTTGTAATATTTGTTCCTGCAATTTTATTTTCCTTGTTCTTCTGTGTAACCTTAAATGTAATGCTGAACGACCCATTCGGCAAAGAAACGCCAACACCCGAATGGTACTTTGACTCCTCTTAGCCGAGCTAGTCAACTGAACATGACTCAGCCTAGAACTTTAAACGACCTATTGGCGGACTGGTCAAGGAAACCTTTCCACCTTCCGATTTTCTTGGGATATGCGCCACGATCCAGAGCCACGACTTGAGACCACGATCTGTCTTGCCAGGCCTATAAATGAAACCGTAGGTGCCCCTAGCTCTCCACCAAGCCTTTAGCTCTCGAATCTTTGCCAATCTCAACTCTTCTTCTCCTTTCCAAACAGTGCACATCCCAGAGCAGCATGGTGCGCCGCCTCAACCGACGCCGCGCCTCTGATGAGGCGGAGGGGAGTAGCGCCAATGCGCGCCGGAGGCAATGATCGTCAATTCCCCTTCCTTGATTCATCTTTGATCTTCTTTTGTTTTGACGATCATCCCTTTTTCAGGTTGATTCAGTGGAATCCATCTCCTGCACCGACCGGTCAGCCCCTTCCGGACGACTCCTCGGAGTCTGACGGCCACTCCCCCGTGCCTTACGGGGAACTCGACGCTCTACGCTTCAAGGCGGAACCGGAGACGGCCCGGCGCGAGCCGGGAGGAGGTTTCCAAAAAGTCCGGCATAGCCGAGTTGGAGTGGGAGGACCGGCGCAAGCGGCCGCCGGAGACCATCGACGGTACGGCTCGAAACCACTCTTGATCCAATCCGGCTTTTGATGCTCTCCCTTTTTCTTGCACCTTGCGGCCGCGATGCCGAGCTCAACCAGCCTAAAGACGCCGGTGGAGCACTGGCCGATAAGGTAAACGCCCGCGGGGACACGCCGGCGGAGCGCCTTGCTGCGGTGGAGCACCGCGTTGATGAGGTGGCCACCCATGGCGTCCGCTTGGGCACCACCCCCGGGCGCCGGCCGCCATGGCGACGCACACGGACGTCGACTACTCCACCAGCCGCGCGGCTTCCGGGGAGGCGCGCCAGAAGACATCGAGGAGATTGAGCTCATCTTGGAGCGCCTCGATGGCCACGACGACGCCATTGCCGAAATCACTCATCCCCAATCTGTGCTGAACAGGCTTTTTGACTAGATTGTATTAGGGATGTTTGAATATCGGCAATAAATAAAGAAATTTTGAATTCTGTGTTTGCACTGCGATGATTTTTCTTCATGTTTGCATCCGTGAATCTTATTCTTCCTTAAACGTACCCGGGAACCGTCTTGAGCCGAATACGCGAGAACAGATGCCCCTTGGCGCAGAATTCACAGAAGATCCCTGAATCGGCAATCCGTAAGCACCTGTTCAAGCGAAAACCCCTCGCATTCGGGCGAAAAACCCCGCCGCTTGGTATTCCAACAGTGTACGCTGGCCAGTCATCACTCCCAATGCACCCCTTCGGTCAATAAAATAGCCTCGCCGAGATGTCCCCGCAAATCCACTCGCACACTCATCCATCACTTCTCATTTCCTCCCCGTCTTCAAAGGAGAAAAACCCCAAGGCCATGGACAAAGGCAAGCAACCCCGGGGAGCAAGACTCCGAAGAAACGCACGATTCGAGGGTGAGTTTCCCCTTGATTTGGTCCTTGTTTCCCATATGATCTTGCGCTTTACCTCCTCTTCTTTTCCTCTTTCAGCCTTGATTTGCTTCCTGAAGAAATCATCGGGACCGAAGACGCGCCTGAGTACATCTCCTCTGATTCCTCCCTCGAAGCAGAGGACGCCACGCCTGAACAGAGGACCAGCCATCAACTGTGCCGCCGCGTTCGACACCCGGAGCACGGCCTCGGGGACATCGCCGCCCGTTGCCGGGCCGAACGCGAGCGTCGCATAGCTCTGGAGGCGCTAGTGGGGGGTAAATGTTTCTGACTTCTTCTTGATTTCGTGCCCGCATTTGGATTTCTTGCCCCTAACACCCACTCCTCTGTTTCAGATGTCTCTGACAGGTACAACAACCTGAAAGCGGCTTGGGACAGCTTGGTGGAGGCCGCAAATCATGGTCACCCCCGTGCATTCCAAGTTGCCGTCACGGTGGTCCTGGAGCAACTGAAGAGGGAGCAGCCGAAGAAGCAAAGAAAAGATTGAATCATGCTTTCGCTTCTTTCTCCACGCCTTCGCTTCCCACCTCCTTGAGGCCCCGATGACCGGGGTTGTTGGATGTAACCCTGCAAGAGGCAGCTTGTAGTTTTGTGCTAAGGGCAATGCATCTAGGCACCGGCCATTTCTTCTCCGTTTGTGAATTTTTTGTTCTAAAGGCGGCCTCGTTCTTGAGCGCCGGCCGTTTCGTGTCGATGTGTGTAATCCCACTCGCCGGTGATCATCGTTCGATTTCAATACTAGGATAATATTTCTTCAGATATCTTCCATTTATTGCGGCGGAAAATTCCTCTCCTAGTAAAGTTTTCAATATGTATGCGTTACCAGGGATGCATCTGACCACACGAAAAGGCCCTTCCCAGTTAGGGGACCATTTGCCGAATTCACTATATTTAGTTCCAATCGGCAATAACGCTTTCCAAACCAAATCTCCTTCTGCGAATTGCCTGACTTTTACTTTCTTGTTATAGTACTTGGCAACCCGCAGCTTGTTCTTCTCGATGTTTTCCAGGGCCCTAAGACGGATCATGTGTAAATCCTCTAGCTCATCCATCATTAGGCCACTGTAATCCTTGGAGCTCAAATCTTTCTGTAACACAACTCTCCTTGAATCTGATTGCATCTCCCAAGGTAGAACCGCATGGTGTCCATAAACCAATTCATAAGGAGAGGTCTTTGTAGCTCCATGGGGGGCCATTCGGTAAGCCCACGAGTGCCTCACCGAGTACCGAATGCCACCTTCTTGGCTTCGGTCGATCTTCTTTTGTATCGGCTTGATCATGATCTTATTAGAAGCCTCCACCTGACCATTAGCTTGGGCATAATAAGGAGAAGAGTTAAACAATTTGATCCCCATGCTTTCGGCAAACTCTCTCGAACTCCGGGGACACGAATTGGGCCCCTTGATCGGTTGTGATTGTCCGAGGGATCACAAACCGGTAGATGATGTGCTCCTTGACAAATTCAACCATGTTTTCCGACGTCACCTTCTTCGGTGGGATCGCCTCAACCCATTTAGTAAAATAGTCCGTAGCCAAAAGCACAAACTTATGCCCCTTGCTAGATGGTGGATTAATCTGGCCAATCAAGTCTATACCCTGCCCCCCGAATGGCCATGGCTTGATGATGGGATTCAATGCTGACGCGGGGACTCTTTGAATATTTCCAAACTTCTGACAATCTTGACATCCTTTGTAATACTCAAAGCAATCCTCTAATATCGTCGGCCAAAAGCACCCAGCTTGTCTGATAACCCATTTCATACGGTAGGCCGATTGGTGTGCTCCACATATCCCATCGTGCACTTCGCTCATCATGTTCTTGGCTTCTTCTAGACCCAGGCATCGTAACAATAGCCCATCTAATGATTTATAGAACAAATTGCCATCCAGAAGAACGAATTTTACGGCCTTGTACCTGAGCTTCCTAGAGACCTTTCGGGATGGATCCTTCAAATAGTCAACAACCTCTTTTCTCCAATCATCTTCCTTAAGATCCGTCCCCAGCGCACATGTATCCGCAAAGAAACGCTTCTTGACTCTCTTTGTAACCGGAGGCGCTTTGAGCCGGCTTCGTTTGCTTCTTCATTGTGCTCCCTAGGAATATCTTTGTAAAGTTACCAACGGGAAGCTCTTCAAGATCTCTCTCGCATTCCTCGTAGTAACTTCTCGGCGCTTCGCTTTTGCATTCGTATTGGCCGTTCAATTGCTTGATTACCAACTCTGAGTCTCCATAAACTTCAACTGAAACGGCCCCAGCTTCTCTCAAATATTGAAGCCCTCGAAGTAGTGCCTCGTACTCGGCCTGATTGTTTGTAGCAAGGGGGCGTATAGGGATGGCAAATTCAAACATCTCACCCCTAGGCGAAATTAGTAGAATCCCTACTCCCCCACCTTTACCACATGATGATCCATCAAAAAATAAAGCCCAAGGAGTAATTTCAAGCAAATTAATTGACGGATCGCGATGTTCGGTTATAAAATCGGCAATGATCTCGTCCCTTGATAGCCTTTGCCGATTCGAATTTTAACTCAAACTCGATAAAGCCAAGATCCATTTGCCAATCCCGCCATTCAAAATTGGCATAGATAACATATGTTTTATTACGTCAAACTTGGAATACACGGTGCATTCGGCATTCAACAAGTAGTGCCGAAACTTTGTACACGAGTAGTACACGCATAGGCACGGCTTCTCCGCGTTCCGAATACCTCGGTTTCGGGATCAAGTAGTTTTCGGCTAAGATATGCTACTACCCGCTCCTTTCCTTCAAATTCTTGAATAAGGGCCGATCCAATGGTTTGGGTATCGGCCGCCACGTACAACTTGAAAGGCTTATCCGGATGAGGAGGGACCAAAGACCGGTGGCTCCTTCATGTATTGCTTGATCTCATCGAAAGCCTTTTGTTGTTCGTCGCCCCATGTGAACTTCGATCTTTCTTTAGCTTCAACGGTGGAGAGAATGGCCAAACTTTCGTGACAAATTTGAAATGAATCTCCTCACGAAATTAATTTTGCCGAGCAATGATTGTAACTTCTTGAGTTTAGTTGGAGGGACAACTTCATCAATGGCCTTCATGCTCTTCTTGCCAACTTCAATTCCCCCTTCGTGGACCAAAAATCCCAAGAACTCTCCAGCTGATACCCCAAAAGCGCACTTGTTTGGATTCATCTTTAAACCATGCTTTCGGGTGCACTCCAAGGTCCTTTTCACATCTTCCAAATGTGTGTCATGACTTAGGGACTTGATCACGACATCATCAATGTAAAGTTCCACCACTTTGCCGATCAACTCGTGAAAAATGTAATTCATGGCTCGCTGATAAGTTGCACCGGCATTTTTCAAACCAAATGTCATGACTATCCATTCAAACAGGCCTATATGACCGGGACATCTGAAGGCCGTCTTTGATATGTCCTCTATTGCCATGAAGATTTGGTTGTATCCCGCATTGCCATCCATGAAACTGATCACTTTGTGTCCAGCTGCGGCGTCAATCAACAAATCGGCAATAGGCATGGGGTAACCATCCATCGGAGTAGCTCCGTTCGGATCCCCGAAATCTATGCGGACCCTCATCTTTCCATTCTTCTTGTAAACAGGGACAATGTTAGAAATCCACTCCGCATATCTGCATGGCCGAACGAAGTTTGCATCAAGTAATCTTTCAACTTCTTTCTTCACATCGGCCAATACCTCATCCTTGTAGATTTTCCGGGGTGGTTGCTTGTATGGTTTGAAACCAGATTTGATTGGCAACCGATGCTCAACGATAGAACGATCCAGTCCAGGCATCTCCGAATAATCCCAGGCGAAGCAATCTTTATATTCCTTGAGCAGCTTGATTAATTCCTCCCTGAAGTCTGGTTGCAAGTTTGCGCTGATGAACGTCGGCCTTGGCTTATCACCGCTTCCAATGTCAACTTCTTCTAATTTATCAGCCGACATAAATCCTCGCCCCAACTTGCCATCGGTGTCATCGACGGGGGTTCTCCTTTAAAAATTACTATAAGAGCCGATCGCTTGAATCGGCTGTTGATCACTGCTGACAGGTTCAACAGGACCTTCTCCCCAGTCTTTCCCTGAGAAACAATCAATGCCTTGATACTCCCGAAAAGCCGGTTCCATGTTTGCAACACTCACGGAGTCATCCGCCTGGACCACCTCAATATCATCATCCACCCACTGGATGAGCCGCCGATGCATGGTGGATGGGACGCAAGCAATTGGCATGAATCCGGTCCCTTCCAAGCGTAGAGGGTCGTAGGCCCCTTTGCCTTCGATAACAAAGAAGGTTGTGAGCGAGTGTCTTGGACCCGATCATCGCATCCACGTGAGCGCATCCCTTGGTGTCCGAAGGATTTCCGGCGAAATCGTTCGCATTATGCTCGTAGGCGTCGATTGCCGTGGCCCATGCCAAGTTTCCTAAGGTGGTGTACGGTATTACATTGACCGCCGCCCCACCGTCGACAAACATCTTGGTCAATGGCTTGCCATTGACATATCCCTTCAAGTACAGTGGCCTCATGTGTCGATTTTTGGCCGGTTTGTCGAAGATGGCTTGCTTGGCTAACACCGACCGCGCCATCGGCCCCTCAACTTGCTCATCATCTAGGGACGCCTCCTCCCCGCACAACCCGGTTAGCGGAGCCATGAATTCGTTCGGCGAAAATATACCATGCATGTTGGAGCCGAACGCTTTGATCCTTCGAAGTTGATCCTTTGGACGCCACACCTGCTTCGTCTGGATCCCGGCCGCCTTAGTTCACGGTTCCTCAAGCGTTGAACCCGTCTCTTCTGACTTTTCCTTAGGCCAGGCGGGCACCATTGTCCCTTTTGCCAGATGTACTCGTCCTAGTCCTCTTCTTGATCAACCCACCTTAAATCGGCTTGCCTTTTCCGGGATGATCAATGATTTCAATTTTTTTGGCGCCGATCCTCGTTAGGATGTATCCTTCCAATTCTCTCATGGACGGATCGGCGATTGGCGATCTCCCCGCCCGTACTCAAAATACCTGTCACTGCACTCAGGGCAGTTCCTCAGCGTGGGCAGCTTCAAACCTTCGTTCCAATAGTGCCTGAAGAACGCACATCCCTAGTGCGCGCGCTCCTGCTCGCGCGTGTGTTGCTCTAGGTCTCTTCTGCGTGCCTCCTCTTCGGCTCTGCGTCTTTCCTCCTCGCATTTTCGCTTCTGGTAACGCTCCTTTTCCAACTGGCGCTGCCACTTGTTGAGGAGGATATGCGTGGTCACCCTGGGCTTGGTTCTGGATGATTCCCCGATTTCGATTTGGCTCTTGAGAATGCGGGGAGCTTCACCATGCACCTGCTCCAAAGTTACTTGACGCTCCGGGTCTACGGTTCCGTCTCCGCCTAGCCCCGGGCCGAGGTCAAGACTTTGACCTTGCCCTTCTCCTCGGCCCGTCACCATGTTGACGGAAAAGCCCACCATGCTGCGAGGGAAGGGGTGGCCATCCAGCTTCATCTTGTTATCAAATTTGAGGTGCCCTTCTCGGATGGCTTTACGGATCCTCATCCCGAAGACCCGACGGTCGTTGATGGAGTGCGAGTTCTCGTCGTGGAAGCCACGGTAACGTTTCTCTTTTTTACTCCATCGGGCCGAAGCATGGAATGCCCTTCGAGCGATCGATTCGGCCTTCCTTCACTAGGAGCTCAAACGGCTTATCGCCTTTCGTGATGTCGAAATCGTAAGTGTCTTTGATCTCGTTTGACCCGGCGCCGATTCATCGTCAATGGCTCCTTTCCCCACATGATTTCGGCCGCGGCCACGTCCTCGCTCATCATCGAATCTTCCAACGGGTCGGCCTTGTCCAGAGGCGGTTGTAGATATCCGCGGCGTCATGCTTGCTTCCCGAACCCGGCGTCCTTCTTGAAACCATATGCTTGGTTGCTCATTAACGACGCCTTTTGGGACAGTGACCCGAGTTTTCGAACTCCATGCCAAACAACTTCTCACGCACGGCGGCGAAGCATCCCCAAGAACGGCCATGTCGGCCAACCGATCATCCGGCGAGGTTGAGCGAAAAGCACATGCCCTTAACTTCCCCCGAACCTCCCGAGAAATTCCAAAGGCGTTGCACTGTGCCTCTGCTTCAGGGTAGCAAGGTCAATCAGCTTCTTTTCTGAGCTGCCGCCGAAATAGTGGGCGTGGAATTTCCGTTTCAGCTCCTTCCATGTGCCAACTGAATTAGGGGGCAAAGATGAAAACCACTGGAACGTCGGGCCCGTCAGTGACGCGGGGAAGTATCTAACTCGAAAGCTTCTTCGGTGAGCATTCCCCGAGCCGCATCGGGTAGCGAGCAATGTGCTCCACCGTGCTCGTGTCGTCTCGCCCGAAAATTTTGTGAACTTTGTCGGAGGTTTTACCCTTGGCGGAAGGAGCACGTTGAAGTACCACTCTGGGAACGGCGGCGTGTAGGCCGGTCCCCGCATTTTCGGTTTGAGGCCGAACTGATTCTGCATCAACTCGGCCATCTTCTGCGCCAGGGTGTCGTCCTCCTGCGCGCCTGCAGCTGGTGCGTAACCTGGATGCGGGAAAGCGTCTATGGCACCGTAGTTCCCCACCTCGTGGTAGCCTCCGCCGTATAGATTCCTCTGTAGCCAATTGCTCGCTGGAGCGATCCTGTGGCCGGGAGCAAGCAGGGCCCCAGGCGAGCCGAATGCCAGCTCCCCGTACGAGGGCCGGTACGGATTCGGGCCGTTGCACGGCCGACTCGTGCCGCCCGCGGTGGTGGTTGAACCGGTCGCCCTCTCCGCGGCTGCGGTGGAGGCCGGATCGGGCCGACCCCCGCACCTTGCGGGGGAGGCCGGAAAGCTTGACTCCCGGCCGCTCCGAGGAGGAGGCCGGACCGGGCCGGCTCGCAATGGCGGTTGAGAGCTTGACTCGCCCAACTCCACGGTGCCCGCTTGGATGGGTGTCTTCTTCGAATGCCTCGCTCCATGCCCGGACCGAAGACGGCCACCATCATTTGTTTGAACGCACCAAGGAAAGCCTCGTGGTGCCCTCGCTCAAGACGTGGCCCGCGAAATCCCGGAATGCTTGCGGGCATTCCTCTCTTTCTCCGTTGGGTGGTGGCGTCGCTCTCCCCTGGCAACAACACCCTGGGCATCTCATTCTTCAAGTACGGGACGCCACTTCTGTTCTTCTTGAAGGACAACAGACACTTCTGCTGGAATTGGTCCACGGCGTCCTGGAGCTGCTGCCGTTGTTCAGGAGAGAGGTCCTCAATGTTGACATCCATGATATCTGCGATGTCAGGCATCTTGATTTTTCGGCTGTTGTCCCACCGGGCGTGCCAAAAAGTGTGTTGACGCAAAATGTGCACCTAGCACCAAACACACAAAGCCGAACAAGCCGGCTTCACACGTGCAAAGAATCACAAGACGTGCCGGTCAATTTCTTGAAAAATTAACAAAAGAAAATGTAGTTAAATACCAAAGCTTGGAACTTGCGGGTGGTACCGGACAGGTTCCATATTTACGGCTACAAAGCCGGATGGGATGACACATAGCTATAGAAAGCTATACGCAATAAACCGAAACCATTCGGGAGCTTGCAACAAGAAAAGTAACATAGCCGAATGGATGACGTAAGCATGACGGCGATCGGTCTTTGTTTGAACAAAGGCGTATCTCGCGAGGACCACGACCGATCCCCATGGTGATTAACATTAAATAAATAAATAAAGTAAAGCACGAGCATAAACATGTAATAAACAAGCATGCATAGATCCAAAGCACTAGTCTACCGCATGTCTAGGTACTTTAAAACCCGTCGGGTACGACACCAAACAAATCTATCCACCGCATGATACAACTTGCATGAAAATCGTACCACTTTCCACAAATAGATCTATCCACCGCATGATACAATCTAAATATGGAAAGCTAAAAGCATACATCATTTAAAGCATGAATTACCCACGTGTTCTACTCATGAGAAGTATAACCGAATACGGCTGAACAGCCGATTCGGGGTCCATGAAGAAGGAACGAACATTACAAAGCGAAACAAATCTATCAGATTAGTTTGAAATCTAATCCACCTGGATGACTAGCTCCAAAGCAACCCAAAAACCTCCGCATCTACCGCGTGATACCCGAGTTCTTTCAAGATTTATATCAACGTTGGCAACCTTGAACCCGCAACACGTAACAACCTAGATCGATTCGGTTTCGGCTATCGAAAAGCACGTGATCCACGTGCTTGTTTTGCCCAAAGCACAAACTCGACTCGCATAAGGATCACAAAAGGGATAAAGCCGATCCAAACCCATCTAGATTGGGCAAAAAGTGTCACATGAATTTAAACATAAAGTGAAAACTCAAAGCAACACGGGGTAACTTAATAAATCTATTGGATCTTGCCAAAATCCAATAGAACCGATAACTAGCCTCAAGCTAGGTCTTAGCCTACCGCATGGCTCATGACCTAACAAGAAACCTTCTTGAACCAACCTTGGATCTACCGCATGACATGAAGCATGGTAACAAGACTACTTGCATCGGATCTAAATCCACCGCATGATACTAGATATGATACAAGGTTGCCGTACTCACGCGGTCGACGGATCGATGAACTCTCTCGAAGAACTCGACGACACGACAAATGGACTCTAGGGTTTGGCGTAAGGCCGGTTTGTATTGAGAATGATTGTATATCCGTTACATACATTCGGGGCTCATATTTATACCCCCGCCAAGTACAACCTCGAATGGATTTGTTGCCTAATTTATCTCCAAGCTTGATCGCTTATCCATCCATTCGTCCTTCTCGCTTGAGCCACGTCACCGTCCAATCCCGCAAAATCGGCTCAACTTGTTCCCCTTGCCGAACGGAAGCAGACAGTACCGACCGCAGATTTTTACTCGCCAAATACATCCGAGGAAACCTTCCTTCCACCGGACGGACTCCTCATCGAGACGGACCCACAAGTCGGACTCCTTACCAAATTTTAGTGTTAACGAAACTTCCCAAAGCATAATTTTCAACACACCCAACATCTAACACATCACAATTTCAAATTATTGTCAAACCCTAGCTCACCTATACATGCAAAATACGGCAAAATTAAGTGCTAAAGCCGAGATTAAATAAGGGCAATACCTTCCAAGGATACGGGGATCGATTTCCCCACACTATCCCCGCCACGGATCGCCGGGATACAAGGTGGGCGGCGGGCGGCGGCGCGCGCACACGGACGCGAGCTCGGGGCCGGGAGAGAAGAGAGGGAGGAGGAAGAAGAAAGGAGCCGCGCGGGCCCTCTTGACCGGCGGCCGCCGCGCTAGGCGGGGTGGCGCGGCGGCCCCCGCCGCGCCGGTGCATGTGGCGCGGCGGACCGGCCCACGTCGCGCGCGCCCGCCGCCGCATGTGGCGCGGCGGCGGGCGGCTCCCCGCGCCACGCCGCGGCGCGGCCAAATGGGTCACCGGGTGCCAATAAAATTCGCGCCGGGGTTATTTATAAAAATAATTTAAAAAAAAGGTTAAAATTAAAAAATTGTCCGCTGCTATACAGTGGGCAGTATGGACAAAAGCTGTCTCTTGAGACGCCCAGCCAGAATCTGGTAACCTGTCTGATGGAGCCAACAAATTTGAAGTGGAATTGAACTGGTTCGTGCTTTCGGCAAAGCAGGGTGAATTTTTTGTTTTAATTGGACCGCATTAACGTGATAGAGTAAATGGATCACTTAACCTGAAAACACAAGTCAATTTCATATATGCTGTTTGATACACAAATGTAAATCAGTTAAATTAGGCAAAAGTTAATTGAAATAGAGAGAAGGGCAGAACATAAACGCACAACACATAACAAAGTACAACCACCATTTCCAGTGTCAGAAACAATGAGATCATCAATTTAAATACTGAATCACACCATATCACTGCAGCCAAAGATACAGCAAAAACATGGCTGCACATTGCACAACAAAATATCTCCACCGTACACAGCACTAGAAAACGCAAATGCATAATTCTCTAGATCTGAAGTTCTAAACATAGGGCAGACGAGAAAATGCAATGCCTCAAGTCTGAATGTTGAGTGGCTCAACAGTCAACACTCACATACTAGTAATGCTACATGCAAGGCATTGAAAGGATCCAGGTAATTCTGAATTGGTGGGAGACTTAAGCTAACCTATCACACTCAGAACATAAACCAGATAGCCTTAGTAAACTCAAATGACACCCAAACTGAAAACCTTTAAACATCAACAAGACAACATTCAGTATTCAAGGCTGAACAGAAGCATAGGATTAAGAAGTCCTCGTGTGCTGAAAGGAACTCAAGGACATCACGTAGATGCACAAAAACAATGAACTGGAGAGCATAGGACAAATATCAGATAATTAACTTTCCATTGCTTATGGTAATTAGAAGTTACATCAGACGCTACATCATAAGAAATGAAACTTCTAAATCACCACACCACAACCACACCACGAGAAATAAAGCTTGTACCCCTTACCAACAGCACCACGACATAACACAGGCTAAGCGACTACGGAACACATCTCTACAGTTCCCCAGATTGGATCAGGCAGGCACCGCAAAAGACGAGGAACCACGCCCTCTAAGCCCTCTCACCACGGATGCGGCGCGCGAGCTGGATGTCCTTGGGCATGATGGTGACGCGCTTGGCGTGGATGGCGCAGAGGTTGGTGTCCTCGAAGAGCCCGACGAGGTACGCCTCGGCGGCCTCCTGCAGCGCGGCGACGGCGGAGCTCTGGAAGCGGAGGTCGGTCTTGAAGTCCTGCGCGATCTCCCGCACCAGCCGCTGGAAGGGGAGCTTGCGGATGAGCAGCTCCGTGCTCTTCTGGTACTTGCGGATCTCGCGGAGCGCGACGGTGCCGGGGCGGAAGCGGTGGGGCTTCTTCACTCCGCCGGTCGCCGGCGCCGACTTGCGCGCCGCCTTGGTCGCCAGCTGCTTGCGGGGCGCCTTGCCGCCGGTGGACTTCCTCGCTGTCTGCTTCGTGCGGGCCATCTGGAGCGGAAGGGGTGGTGGTGCTAGGGTTGGGACTGGAGGGCGCGAGGTTGCTGGAGGATTTGGGAATTGGGGGATTGGAGTGAGGAGAGAGCGCGGAGGGGGAAGTGTTTATGTAGGCGGGGGTGGCCTTTTATTTTCGGGAAGAGCGGCACGGTTCCGAGCGTTGGATTCGAAGAGAATGGGCGGTTCCGATTGGTTTCGGTGCGAGGCACACGGATCGTGGGGGTTGATCCGTGGGCGGGGTTTCCTGCGTTCTGATTGGTTGCGGTTGCGCGACGGGAGTCGAGGGGCCCACACTGCCGTGCGGGTGTGGGCTGTGGACTGTATATTGTTGGTTCATAGCTTCTGGCCCACAGGCCCAGGAATAGAAGAATACAGCTGATCTTTGTTTTTTTAACAAACAACACTCGACAAGTGCGATTCTAATATAGTAGAAAAACAAGGTTTATATCTCTCATAAACAGGTAAAAAATAAAAGAAAAACGTCGAAGCAACAGCACCGATGAGATGGATGGGACAGCAACCCGCGTGAACTAAACTGCACTCCACAACTCAGGTCAGTCGGGCTGCATGACGCAAACCTCACAACTTATCTCTATGAGACAACTCTACCGATCGAAAATTTTTATGCAAAACAGAGACAAGCAAATTGAAGTCATACCGCGGCCCCACCAACTAACCACACAAAAAATCTGACTCTATACGATACTTCATACTTGCCTTTTTTTTTCCAACTAAAGAGATTAAGCTACAAAATAGGAAGTTTACTTGGAGTAACGAACGGCGTCAACCCACCCTAGCTCGACTGCATCGCTTCTTCTGCAACCAAAGTTGGGAGCTAACTTTCAATTCCTGCAGCCTTCACGCACTCTCCACATCACACTCGGACCACTGCCCTTTGCTCCTAAGCAATCAAGTCGGTACGCGACGGGCGCGGCCCTTCAAATTCGAGAATTTCTGGTCGCGCCTCCCACACTTTTAGGAGACAGTGTCCGAGGCTTGGAACACGCCGACCGATCACACGGAGCCCTTCCACCGACTAGGCCACAAGCTACACCAAACCGCCAAAGCCCTCAAGGCTTGGGCGACCTCCCTCCTCTCAGACGCCCGGCATAAGCTCTACATGGCCCAAGAAGTAATCCTACGACTCGACAAAGCACAAGACTTCCAGGAGTTGTCGGAGGAGGAACTCACCCTCAGATCGAAGCTGAAAAAGCTCCTACTGAGATGGCTGGTCATCGAGAAGGTTAGGAGGAAGCAAAGTGCCCGCATTAAACACATTAAGGACAACGACACCAACACGAGATTCTTCCACCTACGGGCTAATGGGAGGCAACAAAAAAACTTCATACAACGGCTAAGCAGCGGAAACGGTTGGGCCCTAACACACAATGACAAGCAAGTCCTCATCCAAGACCACTTCGAAAGTGTAATGACGGACCCTCCACCACGCACACGTGACTTCTCTTGGGCACACTTTCAATTGCCAACGCCTGATTTATCATCGCTCGATAGACCGTTCACCGATGAGGAGATCTGGCATGCTATCCGCCAAATGCCACAAAACAAGGCCCTTGGGCCAGATGGTTTTACTGGTCTCTTCTCTCGTGTTTGTTGGCAGACCATTCGCGCGGACATTGTTGCAGCAGTAAACTCGGTCTAGAACCTCCGCTACCACGACCTCAATCTCCTAAATAAGGCCAACATCATTCTACTGCCAAAAAAGGATGGAGTAGAGAGCATACATGATTTCCAATCGATCAGCCTAATTCACGGAATAGCAAAAATAATCACGAAAATCCTTGCGCTCCATTTAGCACCCCTTACATGTCACCTGATCTCCAACTGCCAGAGCGCCTTCATTAAAAAGCGGAGCATCCATGACAACTCCCTCTACGTACGCAATCTCACTAGGAAATTCCACAGAAACAAAACACCGACATTGCTTTTCAAGCTAGACATCTCCAAAGCTAGACATTGCGTCGGTGTAATGCGTTGGTGCATTGACTGGGTCACTGGGTTCAACAGCTATTTCAGCGTTTGTGAGTGACCGGATGATCTGACGCCTTCGCAGGGGGAACCATCGGTTCATCCGACGGTACTACTTTTTAGGGAAACTTTTCCAACGGCTAGCCTCCCTTGCTAGGCCTATAAATATGACCCCCCTGCGTCTCTTGAGCTGCCTTTGCCACTCTGAAGATCTACAGCAGCCAAGGAGAGAAGGAGATTGTGTTCTTGCTCATTGGGATTCTCTTCCTCTTGCTTGAGGATCTCTTTCTTAGTGATCAAGAGTTTTCAAGGTGTATACATGACTTAGCTAAGTGCTCAGATCAAGTGAAAGTGCGTGGGCTTGTTACTCTGGGGTTTGACGGCTCCTAAACGGTCTTGGTGCTTTGGGGGTTCTTGGTGAGCTCTTGGAGATTGTGGGAGCCTCAAGAAATCTTGGTGTACACGGTTCGAGACCTACCGTTCCGGAGATGGAGAATAGGTACTCTTAGTGAGCACATGAGTCTTGGTGACTTTAGGAGGAGCAATACTCTTAGTGAGTGCTCCAACGTGAATTGGGGGAAGTGTCAACTTCTCGATACCACGGGAAAAAAATCGGTCGTCTCTTGTACCTTTCTCTCTACATTCTTGAATTTATTTTCAGCACATAATTTCCACACTTAAGTTTCCTTGCATTTATTCTCTTTAAGTCGCTTGTTTGCTTCTTATCTTTACTAAGGTGTTTCATATCTCTTAGTGTGATATTTGCTAAGGAAACTTTTGTTAGTGTGCTTAGTAGCAGAGAAAAATCTTTTTAGATGGGCAACACTAGTTGATATGCTAATGTTTTCATTATGTCTTAGAAATAAAAGAGAAGGCTCATATTCAACCCCTTCTACGGACCATTGATCCTATAGGGCGACTCCATGGCTCATATAGGGCGACTCCATGGCTCAGATGCAGGAGGGGAATGGGGAGGTTTGTTGGTCGTGGAGGCGGAGGTTAACGTGAGGGTGTCAAGGAGGGAGGAAGGGGATGACACGTGGGGCTTACAAATCAGTGACCGGAGAGTGTTTGGAGGGCATCCTAGTCCATACCAAAATATGATGACCTGTGTGTGTGGGTCTAATAGTTGAAAAAACATACATAATCGCATATCTCAAATATATGGGATACGAAGAATTTTATTGGCACTGGTATAGTTAGTCAAATAGTAATGGTGTACTTAAAAAACCTGACAATTATAACGGCATGGATCCAGTTAACCCAAAGAAATTAATCTTAAGAGGATAGTTAGTCAAATAGTAATGGTGTACTTAAAAAACCTGACAATTATAACGGCATGGATCCAGTTAACCCAAAGAAATTAATCTTAAGAGGCTCGCATAGGCATTAGCGGAAACCAAAAACAGCGAACGACAGTACACCAAATACACGAACAATCCATTAAACGGCATGGAACACCAGAGACTATAGTTTGTTGATGCTTATTAAATATTTGAATTCATTCTCATTACCTAGGTACACAGCTACTGTTATTTCTGTCCACTTTATACTCTGCCTCTGCCCTTTCTGTATTGCTTAAGGGAACGGATTGACAAGCCGGCAACCTCTTGGACTCCCCATGTCAAATTTCACTCCAAAACTTAGAAGCACTTCATGTGAACAATGCCGGGACCGGTTTCGTCGTACTCTGCCTTCGCGATCCACATCTGTCAAACAAGTACCCAGAGTAAGCCAATTTGAAGTGAGGAGGAAGTTAAACACCGCAATACATTGTGCTATCACAACATTTAATTGTGTTCTGTTAAAACTATAGTTGATATTCCACTTTCTGCTTATATCTATAGCTAAAACAAGCCTTAGCAGTGGTTGCCATGTTCAACTCCTAGAATATTGCTAGTTGCCAAAGCAATATAAAAATACCCAATGTGAGCACATATCATCTACAGCTTGAGGAAATTTTATATACCATGCAAATATGTATGCAAAATGAACAAACGAAAATCTTGAAGTTACGTACAAGTATGTAATTGATGGATATAGTGCATAGCAGATTGTTTCTATTTAGCCCACAAGAAGGAAAAGAAGAATGCTGCTATAATTTTTTTCTCGGTACCAAATTGATATAATTTTTTATGAGAAACTCTGAGAACACTACCTGCTGAAAAGTGCTAAGAGAGGCCAGTATAGATCCACCAATCCAGACACTGTATTTCCTTTCAGGTGGTGCAATCACTTTAATCTTCATGCTGCTAGGAGCCAGGGACGTGATCTCCTTGCTCATACGATCAGCAATCCCAGGGAACATGGTAGATCCTCCACTGAGCACAACATTACCATACAAATCCTTCCTGATATCAACATCACACTTCATGATGGAGTTGTATGTAGCTTCATGTATGCCAGGAGATTCCATGCCAACAAGAGATGGCTGGAAGAGCACCTCAGGGCACCTGAACCTTTCTGACCCAATGGTGATAACCTGGCCATCAGGCATCTCGTAGCTCGTCTCAACAGAGGAGCTGCTCCTGGCAGTTTCCAGCTCTTGCTCGTAATCAAGTGCAACGTATGCGAGCTTCTCTTTAATGTCCCTGACAATTTCACGCTCTGCACTTGTCGTGAGGGAATACCCTCTCTCTGTGAGGATCTTCATTAGCTGATCGGTGAGATCACGGCCGGCAAGGTCCAAGCGAAGAATAGCATGAGGAAGTGTGTATCCTTCATAGATTGGAACGGTGTGGCTCACACCATCACCAGAGTCCAGCACAATACCTGCACACAGAAAGAAATGGTGTCAGTTCCACTCCTACCTTATTATCTTTGTGGTGAATATTCCCATTTCCATGGTAACGGCAATCTTACCGGTTGTCCTCCCACTGGCGTACAAGGAAAGAACGGCCTGGATTGCAACATACATTGCCGGACATTCAAAGGTCTCAAACATGATCTGTGTCATCTTCTCTCTATTGGCCTTGGGGTTGAGAGGGGCCTCAGTCAGTAGTACAGGGTGATCTTCAGGTGCAACACGAAGCTCATTGTAGAAGGTGTGATGCCATATCTTCTCCATGTCATCCCAATTGTTGACGATGCCGTGCTCAATTGGGTACTTCAGTGTCAGGATACCTCTCTTTGCCTGAGCTTCATCACCCACATAAGCATCCTTCTGGCCCATGCCAACCATGACACCTGTATGCCGTGGCCTTCCCACAATGCTAGGGAAGACAGCTCTTGGTGCATCATCACCAGCAAAACCTGCCTGATAATACAAAGTAGATTGATCATCAATTGGTTACTGTGATTAGAGTTACTCTAGTCAAAAGTTCTTTGTGGGATGGTAACCTTGACCATTCCAGTGCCATTGTCGCACACAATGGGCTGAATATCCTCGTCAGCCATTCTGGATTATTCTGTAACAGAGATCAATTCTCAGTACGACTCAGAGGAAACTGCAGAAAAGTTCGGTAGTAGATACGTAGTTACGTAGCCTGGACCAGGAATCAAAGACCCTTTCTTTCATGATTAGAAAATCAACAATTTGCCATGTGTCGTTTTACAAAAAGAGTATTAAGGTTCACAAAGTAAATTCCCACACATAAAAGTTCTAAAAAAGGATTTCTTCTCGAATGTTAGTCAAAATAGCGAGAGAGAGAAAATTGCATCTATTTAGCCTTACTACTGCCGTATGTATGTATTCATCAAATTATTTATGCACACCTACACTACACCCACTAGTACCCCTGGGCCCTGGCAATAGATCAGCTGCGATCTGAAAGGCTCACAGCAACAGTTTATACTATGATTTGAGGTTAATTCGTCCCAGATTTTTGTTTTTTCTGCTAAAATGTTCATTAGGAAATCACCACTAGCACACAGGTGGACTTAGTATTTCGCCGGTGATAGCGAGCCATATCACAATTCTGTTACAAGCTATAATACCAAGCAGATATTCTGCTACAAGCTATAATACCAAGCAGATAGCGCCTCAACTAGATACTAGAGAGATTCTTTGCCCCGGCCGCGATGGGATCGCCGGCGGGACCTAATATTTCGCCGGTGACAGCGCGCCGTGTCACAATTCTGCTACAGGTTATACCACGCAGATAGCGCATCAACTAGATAACATACCAGCGAGATTCCGCGATGGGATCGCCGGCGCACCAAATAAACCACGACACAGAACACAGCAGCTGGCGACGCAGAGAGCGCAAAAATTCACCGGAGACAGCAAATCGGGACATGGCGAGGGGATCTACCGGAACAATTCAGCAGAGGGTTTGGGGTTGGGATCGGACAGGTGAGGGGAAGGAGAATCACCTGCTCAAAGAGGAGCGGCGACCGCCTCGACGCTCTGCGGACGGCGGCTCGACCTATCCCGGACTCTGGAGAACTCGATCGGCGAGGAAGTGATGACGCGAAGCCTCGGGAGCAAGCAAAGGCAGGAGAAAAGAAAGGCAGGGCACGGATGGGCGGCGTGACGGGCGCGGGGGGCTTGGGGTTTATACAACACGCCTCCGCCGTCTTCTCCTCGAGGAGGAGAGAAAAAAAAGGGTGCGGGGTGCCGCCGCACGCGGAAAACGGCCGGGGGCGGCGTGCCTGCGTGCGCGATGCGGACCGTGGGGGTTGCTCGTCCCGAACCTTTTGCTCCCCCGAGCCGCTTGTATTCCGCTAAATCCACGTAACGCGAAGGAATCGGCACGTGTCGTTCTCGGTCGACACGTCTCGTCCCGAGCCGAGCGTACACCCAAAAGGTCGAGACGTGCGGGACTCTCGGTCTCTGTTCATGTGGGCCCGTCCGGCCGGCTGGTACAAAGGGGGGACGGCAGGAAAAATAGGGCCCGAAGGGCAACGCCGATCCGGCCTAGCCACGTCGCCGGCGGAACAAACTTTCGGTGGCCAAAGCGACACGACCACGTCGGCGCCAACGGGAGCTCCTATCTGCCTTCCGGAGGTCAGGTAAGTGCGCCAACTATAAAGCCTACAAGGGCGTCTCCAATCGTATGGTAGCAATGACTCGGCTCCAAAGTGATAATTTAAACGAGAAAAGAGTGTAATAAATAAAGGCTTTGAATATTGTGCGGTGAGAGAACAATGTATTGGAATTGAGCGAGCTTATCTCTTCTCTCCCAGTTAGTCTCTTGTCTTTTGCAATGTTTCATGATTAAAAAAATAGTTTCTCTAGCTCTAAGCTAGATTGTTGGAGACGCCCTAAGGCCGCTCTTAATGAGAGTTTCACCGTCCCGTTTTCAAGATGTGAAACTTTGGTATGAAATAGATGTCTCCCTCAATGCATAGTTTCATTGCACGGTTTCATAGGCTCAAGGGTCCCACAACCTCTCTCTTATTGTATGGTTTAATTGCATAGTTACATGGTGAAACTCTATTTGTGTCTCAATGGGGGTTTCGCCACGCTTTCCAACGCATGTGAAATCGTGCCCAAAGGTTTCACCATGGTGAAACTCTTTCCTTATCTCTCCTAAGGGTTTCATGCAAAAAGTGAAATTTTGCCGATGTGACGATGTATTTAATGTGCATGAAACACTCATGAAACCCCCATTGAGACCGACTTAAAAGATCCAAAACAGTCCGCCTAGTTCCCCTAATACTCACGCGCTTTGACTTTTTTCTTTTTTATTAATTATTTTTTGAACAGTTGTTAATATTTTTTCAATCAACATTTTTCGAGAAAATGCTTGCGAACATTTTTTCGTCAACATCTTTTGGAACTACTTCGTTAACATTTTTTTGTCAACATTTTTAGGAGCATGACCCACATTTTTCGTCAACATTTTTTTGGAAGTGTTGCCAACATTTTTTCTCAACATTATATTCGAAGCTTGCCAACATTTGTTACAAAATGTTCCAACATTTTTTGGACCAACATTTTTTAATCAACATTTTTCTAGAGGATTATACCAAAAAATTTCAGAAATGTTCCAACATTTTTAAGAAATGTTGGTTCGTCAACTATTTTTTGTCAACATTTTGTAAAATGTTGCAACATTTTTTAAAATGTTGGACAACATTTTTCTCATTTTTAGGCTTCTTCCTACATTTTTCATAACTGTCAACTTTTTTTGCCAACAATTTGCAAAATGTTGCAACATTTTTGAAATGTTGATTTTTTTTAAAAAAAGCTGCAGTCCAACCTCTCTCGACGAGCGCCTGGGACCGAGGGAGGCTGGTCACGGCGAGCGCGACCCCGCGGCGACGGCCCCATGGGCGGCCGCGGCGGAGGCTCGCCCCGCCCCCCAAGCGGCGGCGGCACCCATGGCCGGCCGTGGCGGAGCTCGCCGGCCTCGGTGGCGGCCTCCATGGCGGGCGCGGGGAGCTCGCGCGGCGCGGCCGGCGGCGACGCGCGCGGGGGGCTCGGGACCGCCTCCGGCCGATGCGCGTGGGTCCATCGCCGGCGCGCGCGGGGGCGGCGAGGAGGCGGCGCGAGGAGGTGGGAGAGAGTGGGGGAGTTGGGCTAGGGTTCCTTTAGTTGGACCGTTAGCGGACTTCTTGTGGGTTATAGGAGGCTAAGAAAAAAATCTTTCGGAAGGTATATAGGATTTCCGGGCGCCAGCGGAGATTTTGGCTTCTCTGTAGGGCCCTCGACCTCGACGGCGGCGCCTAGCGGCGGCAGCGGCCTGCTGGGCTACGCTACACTGATCCATCGCGCTGCCGGCTGACGACGATACACTATACAGTTTCCTCGGAGTCTCGTCGGACGGCAGGGCGACGATGACCGACGGCCCGACGTCGTGGGCTTCTGCTGGGCTCACTGAAGTATTGTGATACAGTAGGTCAACCCAGGGGACGAAATTTTTTATATATTTATTTTACTTTGATTTTCGAAAAATAAATAGTCATACCCCATGGCGGCGGGTTCCTACCGTCGTGCCCCACGACGTTAAGTCCCGCCGCCATGGGGCACGGCGGCAGGATAGCACTTCGGCGGCAAGGCGGCGCGGCACGGCGCGAGGACCCTTCCACCCGGCGTCACGGTGCCAAGACCCTACCGCCGTGCCACACGGTGTTAGGTCATTTTATATTTTTTTAATTTTCCATTTTTAACACACTTTTAACCTTTTTAAAAAACAACAAACTGATAAGTGTAAGTATAATCACAAGGGAATATCATAATCAACGGGGAATATCATAATCAACGAGTAGCTTCAAATAGTTTATACAAATCATGGTAAAAGTAGTACTAAATACAAATCATGGTAAAAGTAGTACTAAATCTAAATGCTTCGTGTCTCTTCGGCATAATAGCTCTAGCGCCGGCCAGTGTCCGGTCCTGGTCGTACGTCCGGGGGTCGGGTGCCCCGACCACCCGCGGTCCGAGCCGGTCGGGAGACGGTGTCGCCATGGCCGCTCGCGATGAGCCCGCACCATCCGGTGTCCCTCCGCCGGTTGGTGTCGCTCGCCCGCCGGTGTCCCTCCACCGCCGCCGGCCGTGTCGGCCGAGTCTAAACCGATGCCCGTGTCAGCGCGGACGGGCCAACCTCCTCGGCCTGCTTGCGAGGCATCTAGGGGCGCGAGAATGTCGCCGAACTCCATATGATCCCGGCCCTAGTTGTTCCTCGGTGGTCGTGTCGAAAGTAGGCCGGAACATAGGCCGAGTGGACGAGGAAGAAATATATGCCACCGGAAGGCGAAAGGCCGGCGCCGGCGGTCCGGAACCTCCTAGCGCAAAGATCGGCGGCGGCTCCTGCCGTCGAGGTCCGGCCGTCGGAAAAGGTGGCGGTCGCCCCGTACGATTAGAATATAGTGTAATCACAAACACAAAATAATTGCGTGCATTAGTTGAAAATAAGGTCCACGAAAGTACCTGTTTGTGACAACCCCATCCGAGATAATTTTGTACTATCACCTAAGCCACTCCATTTGGTCATTAAGCGATAATAAAGAATCATCCCGTTGAGCGTTGTCGGGTTTACGCCCGGTAAATCATTTGAAACACACAGAGAGGATCAAACGTATGCATTAAAACTCCCACGAAGGAGAGTCCAGAGTGCCTTACAAATTAACATCAAATTCCCTGCAGGGTCCATTATTACAAACCATGGTTCTTGACATAAAAGTAAATGGTTCAGAGTTTATTAAAACAGTGGAAGATAACTAAACGGTACGATCAACATCATAGGAGGCCTGTCCATGATGCAATCACTCATCATTATCCACCCATTCCAGCTCCCAGTCGGGTGGAATCTCTCCAGGCCACACATCACATGCATTACCTGGAAACAACATTTAAATAGCAAGGCTGAGTATACTAATACTTAGCAAGGCTTACCCGTCTAAAAGAAAGACTCTACCTCTAATCATGCAAGGCTTTTGGCTAGTGGGTTTGTTTGCCAAAAAGCTACTAAGTAGTGAATCCTTACTTTCACATTTTAGCTCAAGTTCTAGTGAGTAATCATTACTAGATAAGCAATTATTGCAATCATAGTTGTACAATACGATTACTCAAATAATAATCTTCACAAAGTTCCATCATAAATGGATATCATGACCGATGAGATTAAGTAGTCTCGGATAATGGTGAGAGGCCGACAATCGATTAATTTAAACCTTGCAATGTGGACCTAAACACACGGGAGGTGCCCTCACTAAGAGTTCACCAACCGGGCGGTTCCCGTCATTCTTCGGTTTGGAATAATAGCTCACAATCTTAAGTATAAGGTTTATACGGGCTACGCCACAAAGGTCACCCGGCCTCACGCATGCACTCGGTGGTGATCCCGGGGCCGCAACCCTAAGAGTAGTGATAGTAAAATCTCGTACCGCCTCATTTAGGTACCGGGCTTACCGTGCCCATTTCCGACAAGTGCTTAGTACTTTCAAACACTTAATCAACGAAGCCACCGGACCGGAGCCCAAATCCCATGCTCTTACCACATGAGCAATCCATTAATCAATATGGTGATTCCATAAAGGAGGTCCTATTCTCGCGAGTGACGAACATCACTCGACTTGTACCGATCCTTAGAGCATAGCCACTAGCGACCTAACATGCTAGTAAAAGATCATAAGTACTTAAGGATCATGCAACTAGGGTTTCAATCAACTCATGAAAGTAAATGCACATAAAATAACAATGATAAAATTCGAAGCTTAGTTGAAACACATAGGTTAATGATTAATCGGGACTTTCCTTGTTAGCACAAGCGATCACACAACCTTCCGGACTTTACATAGTGTGTGTCTCCTCCTGCTCCCTCGTCCTCGTCGGCCGACACGAGCGTGTAACTACCGTAGGGAACTTCTACACGGAGGATGCACATGCAATAATTAGAGTGTAATTAATTTAATTTAGTCAAAATAGTAACAAACAATCCACAAGGAGTATATGGTTGACCACATTCACCTTGACAACAATATTTATCACTTTTCCTTTTAAAGATTATTATAAAGGCCTATTTATTCTTCTATTTATGGTGATTGTGCACACATCAAAAATAAATAATTAATGTAATTGCACCAACAACAAGGAGTTGGTTTTCAACTCTCAAATCATTTTCCTAACCTATCCATAGGGTTCAAGCACATAAAAGAAAAGGTTTCCCAATAATTTTATTATCAAGCCTATAAGGGTTGCTCTACTTTTATTCAACAAAAAGCTTTATAAAAAGCCAAATTAGTACCCACCGGTCTCTCCGACCAGGAACAAGTTATTTGAACAACAATCACACAAGTTGGAGCTTTGAAAATAAATATACAAATAATAACATTTCTAGCTAGCATAAATGAGATAAAGGCACACAAAAATAAATATAACACTTACGGAGCCAAACTTACTCCTACACCTTCGTGGTCTAAAACAAGCCTAGGAAACCAACAAACACATCCATAGCTATTATAGATCTTGAAAGATCTTGAACTACACATTTATGATTAAAAACAAGCATAAATCGGAATACATATTTATAACGATCCAAAAATCATGATCAAATCAGTAAGGTGCATCTAGGCATAATATGAATATTTCCGGAAGTAGAGCTCAAAAACTATTTACTTTTTGCTAAAAAATCATTAAGGTAGAAAAGGCATAAGCACAAGATAATTCATAACAAAAGATTTTCTCGGTAACTTCGTGCAAATTTTTGCACGGGGCCTACACATGCTAGTACTCACAACATATCCAAAATCAGCTCATGATCATGTGTGGATTTGGCGGTACAACGAGATCTAGGTAAAATGGATTTCAACTTTTCATGCAAAAAACATAACTCAAAAGTATACATGCTTTGCAAAAGTTGTAGGATTTGTCACAAGGAGTACATAAAAATTGGTTTTGCGTTTTTAGATTTTTCTATGATTTTATAGGAATTTTACAAGTCACCGGACTAAAGCACAAAGAAGTGAAGAATTTATTTCTACTCTAGTCCGTGGAAAGATTTGAATCCTCACAACCATGCCCTCGGCATTCACAACCGAACCCTCGCGGCGGCGGCAAGCTCGCCGGCGACGATGCGGTGCTTGGAGGACGCAAACAAATGGGCGGGATGCTCGATTGGACTCACGTGGGGTCGATCCGTGTTGGTGGTTTGGCGGAGAAGTGCCCGACGATGGCCCAGCGGGAGGAAGCGGCAATGCCTCCGCCGCGGCTCGGATTCCGTCGAAATGTGGGGCGGAGCTAGGCCATGTGTGGGTGTGGGAGCTCGAGTGGAGGCTAGGGAAGAGCTTCGAGTGATATGTGGGTCACGAGCACGAGCGGAGGAGAGAGCTCACCGGCCGGCGGCAATGGCGGGCGGTGGCGGATGGTGGTGACGTGCGTGCGCGCGCAAGGAGAAGGGGGTTATAGGCCGAGCGCAGCGTTGCGGCGGTTTCGCCCGACCTTCGTCGTCCACGGGAGCCACGACATGGGCGCGGAGGTAGTGGCGACGTGCGTTGGGACTCCGACCAATGGTGGGGCGCGCGTGCGGCGCCGGCGTGTGCGAGGCGGCCGCGTGGCACCGGCCTAGGAGTCGGGAGCGCGTCACCACCCTTAGGCGCACGGTGCCCACGGCGCCCGGCCTCGGACCGGCGGTCGGCCGCCGGCGTGCATCGGTGTGTGTGCGTGTGTGTGCGGTGGTGAGGGTCAACGCGGCGCGGCGCGACGTCGCGCGGGTACACGCGTTCCGGCTCAAAACGTTTCAAAGTGATCCTTTTTGAATCAAATTTTCTCCAAAAATTGCAACATTACCGCTCCAAAGTTTGAATACCAAACTTGCCCATCACACTACCCTCTACCACTTCTACAAAAGCTCTATGGTGCTTTGATCAACGATTTGGCATAAACTGCAGGGAAACTTGGCGTAAAGCTCGACCCTAGTGAATAGTGAATCTAGGCGTTGACTTGAGATTTTCACCAATTTGCACTTCAAATCGGCAATGCCGTCCAACATGAAAGTTGTGTGCCTCGACAAACCGCACAACTTTCCCATTGAGAGAATTTGAAGTGTTTAGGTGAATTTTGGAGAACGCGCCAAAAGTTCTACGAAGACAAGGAAGGTCAAAGGGATAGCTAGGGTTTTGAGCTAGGTTTGAACAAGGGTGGACCAAGCATGTTTAGTGACTTGATTAAGGAGGTCATTAGCACCATTTGACACTAAGCAAAAACACGGGGTGTTACACACCGCGACGGGGGGAACAAACGGCTACGCACGTAGGTGTGTGGCCCCGCGCCCGTGGCTGCTCGCTATGCCGTCGGAGCCGAGAAGCCGCCGGCAAGGGTGGCGGTGTCGGCCGTGAAGCCGCCGTCGAGGCGGAGCTCGAGGACGACACTCGGGTGGCGCGGAAGGAGAGGAATCTCTATGGCCCCGGCGTAGTTCACGACGGCGGAGTACCTCATGGCGGCGGTGATGATCCCGTCATACGTGCTCTGGTGCTCCCGAGGCCCCCGGGTAAAGCACTACTCCCTCGCGGCCGATGCGAGCCGCATGATATCAGCCAGCACGTCGTGCTATGCACGGAATTAGAAACACATGTTATAATGAGAAGTCATATGAATGTAATATGTTTGTAGTATCGTAGCTTACACCGTGTCGGCGGTCGGTCTCGGCCGCACCGGGTACGTCGCGTCCGGCGGGATCCTGTCGTGGTCCGGGACATGTGGCGGTGGCGGGCACGTACGTCACCCGCGTCCGCGTCCTAGGGAGGTACCACCGAAGGTACGCTACCCGAGCTACGCCGTCGTGAAGGCGGTGCTCGATGACGACATTCTCCTCGTGCGCCACGGATGCCCACTCGGCCACGTACGACCGCACCTTGTCGATGAACGACGTCGCCGCGGCCCACACCCTTACACGTCCGCCTAGCATAGATGAAACATAAAATTATTGGCAACCGAATATTTGTAATAGAAAATAATTAGAGCGGCAAATGGTAGCTCATCCGTGTGCGGTAGGCGGCGGACATGGCGCGGCGAGGTGCGGCGCCTCCTCCGGAAGAGGCCGAACTACCTCATCACACGGTGGACGGTGTACTCCTCGACGTAGACGTCGAAGACCGGTCGTTGTCGCGCCATCCGATACGCCCGGTCTCGGGAGCACGAGACGATAGCCCCCGTGGTGCGCGGACGGCGACCATGGCGGAGCGTACGGCGTCCACCGGACACGGGCATCGACCATCCGGTCGATCCGAGCAACGAAGTCCTTGTACGCCATCTTCGGTGCTCCCTAGCCCAAATGTCTTCGCAAAGAACAAGAAAAGTCAAGTGAATCGAACTAAAGAACTCATAATGCGAAGAATCACGTAAAGGGAGGTCATCACCTCCGGAGGCACCACGAGAGAACCCATGGTGGGGAGGTCCGCCGGGTCGGTGCCGTCGGGCGGCGGTTCGTACTCCGAGAGGTCGGCCCGGGCCGACCGATGTCAAATCGCTCGTGGATCTACATTTGCGGTAGGGGGAGGGCACCCCGGAGGATCACCTCCCTACTCGCCGGCCTCGTCACCGCCGAACACGGCCCCCCCGTAGGTAGGCCGCGAACGGCGCCGCCCCGGCGATGCGGGGCATGCGCTCGAGGGTGCGTCGGCGATCTTCGAGCCCGGGGGATCATGCACCGTGACACGGAGTCTCTCGGCCGACTCGTAGAACGGCACCCACCCGAACAACCAGAGCAGGTAGACCTCCAAAAACCTATCCGACGTCCGGTCGTCGGCATCGTCCGCCATGTAGTCGGCCCGCACACACACAAAGGTCCGTCGTCACATTCGTTTAAAATGCATACAAACGTTGAAAGTAAGAGTTATAATCACGTACACCGAACTGCTGGATCCAAGTCCAGGTGGGCCCGTGGGGGTCGACGAAGGGCACGTACGGCGCCGACACGCAATCGTTCCGAGGAACATTCACGAACCGAGCAAGGAAGTCGGCCACCGCCACGTCGCGGGGATGTCGATCGGCCCCATCACGCCCATCACACGGCGGTCCTCCCAACCGCGCAACGGGGGAGAAGTCTTGCGGCGCGTAGCCCGAAAAAATATTAATTTACTTAACGCAATTACTATTGTAAAGAAACAAAAATTGTCGGGGGGGTAAGACCTTGACGGATCGGCAAGGGGGCTACCCAAGCGGTTGTAGGTTGACTAGTGGGGGGGATCGGGACCTTATATAAGGCCGACCCGTGGCCCGGGGGCCTCCACTTGCTTCCATTTTCACTCGAGCTAGGGTTTGTGCCACCATGCCGTTCACGGAAAAGTGAGAGCGCCGCCGAGCTTGGGTCCGCCGCCGTCGCGCCCGCGCATGCGAACTAAGTCGCCGGTGACCTTCGGATCCAAGTGCGTAGGTTACGAGGAGGGAAAGAGGAGAAGGCGGAAATCCCGGATCCGCGCACCATCCGAGAGACGTCCATGGTGACCGAAGAGCGATTCGGTCGGCCGGTGGACCGCGGGGCCGCCGAGGCCCAAGGCGCGAGTCGGTTGGAGGCCGGCGGCGGGAGAGGAGTTCCCGACGGAGGGGACCAGCGAGATCGTCATCTTCCTCGCGCACATCGAGCGCGGGTTCGGCGTCCCGCGGGCGACTTCTGCGCGGACTATTTCACTTCTATCGCATCAAGTTGGTGCGGGGCGCCCAACTCGATCACGATCATCTCCACCTTTGTCCACCTCTGCGAGCCCTTCCTCGGTATCACACCTCACTTCCACCTGCGGCATCACTTCTTCGAGCCGAAGAAGACGAGAAAGGGCGCGGTTGTCGGCAACGTCGACTTCATGTTACGTCGGAACATGAAGTCGGAGTACATCGACACGACGCTCCCCGACAACACCTCCGGGGCGGGAAGCGGGGGTGGTTCTACCTCGACATTCCCGCGCCGGCGCCGAGGGAGAGGATGGGTGGGTCCTCGTCCCGGGTCCCGAGTGGACCAACCGGCTAGCGACGCGGGACACCGAAAAGCCGAAGCCCTTGCCGGACGACACGGAGCACCTCAAGGCGGAGGGGCCGACCGGCGCGGCGGTGCCCATCGGCTCCTCGCCGCCACCTCATCCAACCTCTCCGGGACCGGGCCCATCCGGCCTTTGAGTACTAGGGGCAATCCGACCCAACCCGGTCACCCGGCGCAAGGTCTCCAAGGCGGAGATGATGGATCACGCGAAGAACATCTTCGGCGGGCGGATCCGCAACTAGGAGTGCCCCAAGGCACTAGGGGTGTACAGCCCCTCCGACCCGGTGAGTTTTCGACCTTGGCGTTTTCCCAATCTAGGTCTTCGTGAGTACACGTCTTGGTTGTTTGTTATTATTAAAGTATTTACGTCTTGTTTTGCAGCACCGCGAGGGCATCTACTGGTGCCCGCACCATTGCGCGTCAAGGACTAGCACGGCTACAAGGTCCGCGACGCGCGGATGTGTAGCGGCGCCACCTCCTCCCATCGACGAGTACGTCTCTAACTCGACGGTGGGGAGCGACAATGAGGCTCCTTCCTCGTCGTGTAGGGCGCCATCCAAGGTCGCCGCGCGTGACGCATGCGGCGGCCGCGGGGAAGATACCCGCCTCCCGGCCGCGACCCCGATCACGGAGGCGAAGAAGAGGAGGGGGAAGCGGACCGGATCCGCGGTGTCGACGGACACCACCACGACTAGTTCCAATGTTGAGACCATCGACGTTGAAGATGAGGGCGACATGCAGTCGCCAAAAGCAACAACGGCTCCGTCGCTAGGAAAGCGGGCTACAGAGACGCCCCGCCCGACGTCGGGGGCACAGGGGCGCTCTACGTCGAGCACCGACCCGGCGGGTGGGGTTGGGTCGAACAGGAGGATGAAGAAGGCCCCGCCCAAGCCTTGCAAGCCGGGCTTAGGTCGGCGACCAAGTAAGTTAGCAATCCCTCGTCCGTAGCCTAGCTCGCCTTTTCGCTTTCGGTTTGTTGTTTACTCGGATAACCTTTCATGAGCGGGGTTCCCCCAATGACATCGGAAAGCGAGAAGAATGCCTCGAGCCGGGAGGCATTTTGGAGAAAATTGCCGAGACGCCCGTGGTGGAGTCACCGGCGGCCTCGGCGGGCGACATGACGAGCGCGGTCGTCGGAGCCGGGACTACGGCGGTGTCCGAGGCGGACGGGCCGGGACCGATGCGCCCGCCACCGCCGGAGCCGAGGGCGGTGACCTCGGCACCGTGGTCCGCGCGGCGGCGCCGTGCTCGCAGGGGGGTCATGGAGGAGGGTGCAAGGTCGGTGGACGACCAAGACCCGTGCCTTTACGCCGGCACCCCATGGGAGCGAGAGGTCGTTGCGACCGCCGCGACCCGGAGACGTTCAAGGAGGCGGCGCGCACGATCGGGATCGTGGTATTGGTAAGGGCCCTTGTCGATCTTCTCGAGGTTCTTGCTTCGGGTATTTGAATGCCTTAAGGTCCGATGCCTTTTGGTTTGGTGTGCATTCTCTAGCCGAACAGGCACAAGCTCGGACGGGTCCGCCGCGGGGAGGCGGCGAACGCGCACGCGGGGCCGCCGCAGCCCCATGAAGCGAAGGTGCGGCCGAGATCGCGACCGCACGAGAGATCCAAGTGCGTCAAGGATGTCATGGCGCACCGGTGCAAAAGGAGGCCGCCGACCGAAGAAAAAGGCCGGAGGACGCCGAGCAAAAGGCCAAGGATGCGACTTCCGACCTCCGTGCCGTGGTAGAGGGTGAGCCTCCAACGTTGCTTTATGCCGACCCCTATTGTTTTGCGAGGTCGCAATGCCGAGTCTTTGACCTTGAGTCATTGCGGGCGCTCGAGAGACCGAGGAGGCCCTCAAGAAGGAGCCGGCCGCGATCAAGAACTAGGTGTCGGTCATCAAGGAGAAGTCCACGAGAGACCCGCCGAGGTTAGCATCTCATGCATTGTTGCGGAGTTGGTCGACGTGCTTGCGATTGGACATGCTTCGAGTCTGCTTGTTTGTGATGCGGATCTTGAGAAGGAGCCGGGCGAGCCGAAAGACGTCGCCCGCTATGTCATGGACCTCTACATCCTGCAGGAGGAGTGTGACAACCCGCCCGGAAAATACCGTGCTATCTCCTAAGACCGATCCACTTTGGTCAATAAGCAATAGTAAAGTATCATCCTGTCGTTGGTTGCCGGTTAACGCCCGGTAAATCACTTGGACATCGAACGGAGGATCGACACATGCATTAAAACTCACGCGAAGGCGAGTCCGCAGTACAACATGAGTTAAACATTTTATTACAAACCGGTGTCCCGACATGGAGTAACGATTCGCAGTTCGAAAACAGCGGAAATAAAATAACTAGCGCAACGGTGAACATCACGGAGGCCATCCGTGATGTCATCACTTGTCGTCACCCATCCGGTCAACAACACCCGCAACAACAGTTTTAAAGCAAGGTCGAGTATACTAATACTCGCAAGACTTAACCGTCGAGTGATAACTACATCACCAAACTCTAGACATGAAAGGCTTTTGGCGGTGGAGTTTCTTTTCTTTGAGCAATTGCTAAGAGTTGATCCCTACTTTCAATATTTTAGCACAAGTTCTAGTTGATTACCATTTCTAAATGTGCCATCTAAATAAATCAAGATTTGTACAAGCAATTAATTCACCCAACAATATTCCTCGAGTTCCATCATTATGGGATATCATGGCTAGTTGATTAAGCAGTCTCGGATAACGGTGAGAGGCCGACAATCGATTGATTTAAACCTTGCAAGGTAGACCCAAACACACGGTAGGCTGCCCCCGTAAGGACAACTTTCCCAGGCCGTTTCCAAAAATCCTCGGGTTGGGATCGAATCTTACAGTCTTTGGTGCAGGCTATCCGGCATACCCCGCGAGATACCCGGAGTCACCATACACCACCCTTCCCGGTAGCTAGCCGGTTAGGAGATTTCTCAAGAGTAGTAATAGTAAGTTCCCGCACCGTCTCATTAAGGTACTAGGCTTACCGGTCCCATTCCCGGCGAATGTTTAGTACGTTCAAAAGCTTAGCCCACGAAAGCCACTGGACCGGAGCCCAATCCCATGCTCTTACCACATGAGCAATCCATTTATAAAGATCTTATGATTACAGCATAAGAACCTATTCTCGCGAGTGACGAACATCACTCGACTTCTACCGGGTCCTATGGCATAGCAGCTATCGACCTAGCATACTAGTGATAGAGCATAGGTACCTAGGGATCATGCATCTAGGGTTTCAATTCAACTCCTGAAACGTAATGCACAATCGTAGTAAACATAATTGCATAATTTTAAAAGACGGGGTTAATGATGCCGGGGCTTGCCTTCACCGGCAAGGTTGGCCTTGGGCCCTTCCGGACTTGGGTCCGGGTCTTGAGCTACGTCCACGTCTGCGGCTCTTTGTCGGCACCTTCGTTCCTTCCTTCCGCACGAGCGTACGTCTACCGGCGGAAAGATCTACACGAAGTTGCAAATGCAAGATTTACTCGACGATTTTTTAATTTAATTAACCACAAACCATAAATGACAATCGGGGGTGTATTTGTTGGACACATTCACTTAGATAAGAAATACATTTAGCATACTCTTCCAAAAAGGAACAACGTGCGGTTCTTTATTAGATATTCTTTTCGACGGTGATTGTGTACATATATATATAAATAATTTAATTAAACTTCACAAACAGTAATGGGTGGGTACATTTAGTCTTTTTGAAAAGATTTACAACCACACACGAACTACTAAGGATGGGTTTGGTGATTTTTCCCATTTAATGACTATTAAGCCTTTAATCGCTTCCATAGCTTTTATTCATGAAATTAATTAAGAAAATTCAGTGGATGGGTGTGTTACACTCTAAACACCTATAACAAGCCACTGGACACACCTGCAATCCTTGGTTATCTAGAAATTAATTATTTTTGAAAATATCAAAAGCTAGCTAGAAGGACAAGGTAAAAGCACACAAAAATAATTACTCATCAAAATGATCCAAACTTTCACACACATGCTATAGGGTTGAAAACTAGCCTAGTGGTGCAGCACATACACCTAGAACTATTATGAAACTTGAGTTATGTATTTTCAAAGAAATTCAAGCATAATTCAAGAATAAATATTTCTGGTAATTATAAAATGGTGATTAATTCACCAGAGGTGTGTTTTGGAATAACAAGACAGTGTGCAAAAGTTGGTTGCAAAAACCTAATTTTTTTAGCTAAAAAAATCATTTATGCAGATCTTGCAGAAATGGAAACACATTTTTATAAAAAGATTTACAACATAAATTTGTGCAATATTTAGGAGCTATCCATGACCTAACACATAACATATCCAACAATTAGCTACAGAGAATTTATATATTTTGAGATATTGCGGATCTAGATTTTCAAATTTGTATTTTTCATGCAAAAACTATCGGGAATTGGCTCGGTCAAGAATAACAAAAGTTGTGGGATATTTCACCACCAACCCAACAAAATTGGTTTCGCATTTTTCTGATTTTTCTACGATTTTCTACGCAATTTACAAGAAACAGGGAATTCACTTCACTATTGGAGTTACCCTTTTGCGGGGAAGCCCTCGGAAAGAATCTTTCTTTTGCAATGTGGCCCCCGGGCGGCCGGCCGGCGCGGGTGAGTCAAATTCCGGTGAGGCTCGCCGCCGGCTTGGCCGGGGAAGGGTTAGGGAAGGGTGCTAGGGTCACCGGGGTTCGGTTTGGGGGGCCGGACGGGGGTGGAGCGGCTCCGGCGAGCGGCACGCCGGCGGCCGGGGAGGGGTGGCCGCCGCGGCTGCCCGGCGCCGGCGAGAGGCGGCTCGGGGAAGCGGGTGAGGACCATGTGTGGTTCGAGGACCGGTGGATGGTCGCTTCCTTGTGTGATGAGTGATTGACAACGTTGTGTGGACCGATTCTTGGCTAAGTATTGCGGGTGCGGGTTGCGGCTTGACTCGTGTTGGTGCGGGTGAAGAACAAGCGCGAAAGGTCATTGCCGGTGAGGCCTCCGGTGTGGAGAAGACAAGTAGGCTTCGTTCGAGGGACCCGGTGGCCGGTGGGGTCAAGTGCGGGCCGCATGGTGGCATGAACAACAAGATGAAGTCGTGGACGGTTTCTTGATTGAGCCTCAAAACCAAGGTCGAGCGGGACTACGTGGGAGCCGAGTCATGAGTGGAGATTGGCGGAGGCTACACCGAGTTCGCGGGGTTTCCGGTGGTTCACCGTAAAACCACCGGGTTCCTTGGTTGATCCACAAAGCCAAGACCGGAGAACCGAAGACGGTGCTTTGCAAAGAAGCGCTGCACCGGCTCGGCCGGTCGACCGGTGAGGAGCACCGGTCCGACCGGTGTGCGACGACGTAGTCCGAGACTTCGAAGCGAAGGACACGCGTCGGGATCGCATGGCTTGCGTCGAGGCTACGCGGGTGCGGTCGCCGGCACCCGTCCGATGGTGAAGACATGAAGACTTCCAAATCCGCCCTTGAGGGGCTTGTATCCCTAGTTATTAGGAAAGGGCATTTTAGACATTTGGTTGCCTCCATATAACCCAAGAGGTGAAAGTATGGCAGCCAACTCTTGGAACCCTAGCTCATTTGTTTTCCTATTTTCCTTCCTATTTTCCTTAGGTTTTCCATAGAACTAGCAAGAGAGCTTCATGGTGAGATCTTGTTGAGAGGGTTGGATGATCGGGCGGCTTGCTAGACCTTGTATGAACCTTTGTTTCATGTATAGATGATTCGGCGTGGTTCCTCAAGGTTTGGATGTGTTTTCCCTGGTTGTTCTTGGTGGTGATTTTCGGAGCCCTCTCTTGGTGATTTCTTTGGGTTGTTTTCGGGACCTTTCTCTTGGGATTTGATGGGGGAAATTGGTGGGAACCCTTCGTGGTTCTTTGGGCTGTGATTCCCCTCCCAAATCCGTGAGTAAAGGTGCTCAATTTTGGGGTTTCTTGAGTTCTTGGGTTGGAAGTGCTCTTGGCGGGATTTCCTTGATTCCTCCTTTTTGGACAAGTTTTGGTGGGATTAAACTTGGCTATGGACTCCTCATGAGGTGTTCCTAATATCCCCAAAGTCTTGTTCAAGTCCGTGGAGCGATTCGGGAGATCGAGGTTTGGATTTGGGGGAGTTGACTGCGGGTCTTTGTTCATCCCGAGTCGCCCGGAGCTACACCGGTCCGACCGGTGCTCTTGACCGCTCCGACCGGTGCAACCCTTGGTGGGATTTTGCTCGGGTGAACATCTTGGTGTATTCGTTGTTGTCCCGTGGTGTTGCTTTGTTTCGAGTTTGGGTCGGTTTGGTGGTCGGTTGGCTCGTTTGGTGCCTTGGGGGCTTTCGTTTGTGATCGGCTCGACCAGTGTGTCTCACCTGGTCGGACCGGTGTAGAGCCACTTAGTGAAAGTTGCTCGGTTTCACCGGCGGGGACCGGTCGACCGGTGGTGCTCACCCCGTCCGACCGGTGTGGGTCCGTAGACTCGAGGTTTGGTGTTCCGCTGCGTTCTCGAGTCGAAAGGTTGTGTGTTGGTTCCTAGGTCCGGTGGCACTCCGGTGGCTACGTGGGCTTGGCCGGCTTGGGTAGTGAGTCGGAGACGTGTGTAGGAAGCCTTGTTCATCTTGTTGGAGTTTCTATCTCCTTCTAAAAGAATTTTTATCGGCTCCCATTCACTCCCCCCTCTCGGTTCGCCGTATCGGTCCTTCGGCGGGGAAGTGAGCCGGCGAGCCGCGGGTAGGGCGGAGGAAGGTGGAGGAAGCCTTGGGAGAACCCGCGGTCGGCGGGAAGGGAGCTCGCCGCGGCCGGCCTTGATGGCGCCGGCGGCGCTCGGGAGCGGATGGGGGCGGCCCGGTGCGCGGGGGAGAGGGATAGCGCCGCCTTTATAGGGGCGGGGGCGGACCTCCTAGCGACCATCGGACTAGCGGGGGGACACGCCCGGGGACGCGCGCCGGACGACAGGGAAGGGACCGCCGGTCCATAGCGGGTTTGCACGGCGGCTCGGGGCTCGAAGCGTTCCCGGCGTCCAAGGCCTCGGGGAGGCGCGTAGCGAGCTTGGGAAGGCGCGAGCTACCTCGGGAACACGCGCCGGCGGGCCGGACGCCGAGGCGGCGGCGGCCGCGCGCGCGCGCGCGCCGGCACGCTAGCCGGCGCGACGTCGCGGCGCGGCCGAGCTCGGCGTTGCACATTTCGGATCCGGCCCCCTTCGAGCACGTTTTTCTCTCAAAACTTGAATACAAGTGCATGAAGTGATGAATAGGAAAGTTGTAGATCTAGCTACCCCCCTACAACTTTCACAAAGGCCATATAGTGTTTTTCTCAACGGATTTTGCAGGAACGTCGTGCCAACTTTGAATGCCGTCCTGTCTCCGTGCACAGGAGGTACCGTCGGTCGATCGAGTTTTTCACCAATTTCCACTCAAAATTTGAAATGCCATTCTACATGAAAGTTGCGTCCCTCAACAAGATGGACAACTTTCATAAAGGTAGATTTTGAAGTGTTTAGGTGAATTTTGGAGAACGCGGCAAAAGTTCGGACGACATTCGCCGATGTCAACGGTTAAGTCGGTTTTGACCATGTCTTTGACCCGGGGTTGACCACGGGTGTGTGTAGACTTGGTCTAGGGGTTCATTGGGGCTCATTAGCGAGGTTTTCGAGGTGATGACCCAGGTTGACCTAGGTTTGACCGATGTTCGGCCGGTTTGACTCGGGCGATTCGGTCATTAGCGTTAATGACGTTAATTAAAAACCCGGGGGCGTCACGGCCTACACCCCTTAAGAAGAATCTTGTCCCGAGATTCGAAATTACGTAAAGAGGTGGGGAAGTGATTCGGGATAGAGGTGTTACCCAAGAAATTCAGTTGGCTTTGCTCCACTTGAAGGCTTGGCTTGTTGCCGTGGTTGTCAATAGCGGATCCGGGGTTCCGCTTCGTTGCCGGGGGTTCTGCCGTCTGGGGTTCGGGCACTCCTTTGCATAATGCCCGGCTTGTCTACAATTGTAGCACAAATGTGGTGGAAGATCTCCGGCTTGGAAATTTGTCGCCGGGCCTTCTTGATAAGGCGGAGCCTCTTCCTCTCCTTTTTCCTTTTTAACCTCGTGGCTCGTGAACGCGTTGCACTAGTAGGGAGTTGGGTGGCCTTGCTAGTGTCACATCTCTCGTTTGCCCTCACGCGGACGGGTCTCCTTACGGTGATTTCCCACTCGCTTACATCTATCTCGGATAACATTCGTTTGTTGCCTCGGTTTGCCCTCTCTTCTTCTCTAAGATCCATTGGTAGTCGAGAAGGTGGTAATATGGAGTCGGAGGCTTGGGGTTGGTCTCGATTAAGATACTCCTCCAACGGATTGAACAACCTAGCTTGTTCGACCATAGAGGCGGATAGGGACCGAGAGAATCCGTCCGCCAAACTATTTTGAGATGGTTTCCCATAACGTCCTTGGATGATATCGTACACCATCCGGTTCAAGATGGAATTCTCGCCCTTCCAACAGCTTGAGTTGCGCCGACAATGGCGTTTATGTCACTCTAGGTAGGTACTTCGGGTGGACGGGGCTCGGAAGGTTGGAGTTTCGTTGCATCGGTGGCATCCGCCGTAGTTGCCGAGCCATCCGTTGTTGTGCTCGCAGGAGTTGGCACAACACCTCGGTATGTGCTGCTACGAAAGCTTCGGTCAGCGTCGCGGGTGGTGGTAGCGATAGATCACCACTACCCGATGCATCAAAACCATTGGGGTTATTTCGCGCCGGTCTGAACATCTGAAAATTAAATCCCTAATTAGTACATGTCCGAACCTCACTCATGAACTCAAAATTCGAACATACTCTACGAGATTCGTTCACAGTAAGCAATGCGAATCGGACATCAAAGATCAAAAATATCCAATCGGTAAAGCTTGTTTACACATCCCACGGTTGGGAATTCGATGGAACAAAAGGTACAAGGTGCTTTTCCTTACTACCTCATCGCCGTTCATGAGGAAGCGGGCGATGAATGTGCACATGCACAACTAATAGCAGACATAATCCACCTGCGATACAGAGGTACATCCCTATCAACGTCCAGCGAAGCGACTCGAGCTCCTCCGAAGACGGAGTCATGGGTGGCAGCTTGGCTTGAATCCTTCCTTCGGTCTACTTCGAGCTTCTTCTTGTCGTCGGGGACGAACACGGAGGACAGCTTGCTCGGGGATAAGGAAATAGATGGGAGAGATGCTTTAGTGACCGTGTAGTCAAGGTTAGCTGGAAGAAGAACAAGAACAGTGATAATGCCGAGCTTGGATGGAAATGGAGCTTTCGCATCGGCGGCTCTGGGTAAAGGGTTTCCTTTTATGACCGCCGGGGGGCCGTAACGGTCATTTAACCATCCGGTATTCGGTGTAGACCACACGGAGCTCACAAGGTCGCCTCGTGGGGTCTCGGCGTCGTGAGCACGGTTGCGGAAAAGATGGCGGAGTGACGTCGGTGTGACAACCCGCTCGGAAAATACCGTACTATCGCCTAAGACCGATCCACTTTGGTCATTAAGCAATAGTAAAGTATCATCCTGTCGTTAGTTGCCGGGTTAACGCCCGTAAAATCACTTGGACATCGAACGAGAGGATCGATACATGCATTAAACTCACGCGAAGGCGAGTCCGAGTACAACATGAATTAAACATTTTATTACAAACCATTGTTCACGACATGGGGTAAAGGTTCGCAGTTCGAAAATACAGTGGAAATAAATTTAAACTAGCACAACGGTAAACATCACAGAGGCCATCCGTGATGTCATTACTTGTCGTCACCCTTCCGGTCAACCACACCCGCAACAACAATTTATAAAGCAAGGTCGAGTATACTAATACTCAAGAAGACTTAACCGTCGGGTGATAACTACATCACCAAACTCAAGACATGAAAGGCTTTTGGCCGGTGGAGTTTCTTTTGCTAAAGAGCTACTAAGAGTAGATCCTTACTTTCCAAATTTTAGCACAAGTTCTAGTTGATTACCATTTCTAAATGTGCCATCTAATCCAATCAAGAATTGGACAAGCAATTAATGCATCCAACAATATTCCTCGAGTTCCATCATTATGGGATATCATGGCCGATTGATTAAGCAAGTCTCGGATAATGGTGAGAGGCCGACAATCGATTGATTTAAACCTTGCAAGGTAAACCCAAACACACGGTAGGCTGCCCCCGCAAGGACAACTTTCCCGGCCGTTCCCGTCGATCTTCGGCGCGGGAGCGGAACCTACATTCCTTGGTACAAGGTTCACCGGATCGCTCCCACACGAACGTTCGGACTCACGCGGGTACCACCTTTGTTGCAAGCGGGGGGACACAAGTGCCCCGTGTTTAGTAGGGAAAGGTTCCCTTACCGCGTCAATCGGGTACTAGGCTTACCGGTCCCATACCCAGCATATGTTTAGTACGTTCAAAAGCTTAGCCCACGAAAGCCACCGGACCGAGCCCAAATCCCATGCTCTTACCACATGAGCAATCCATTTATAAAGATCTTATGATTCCAACATAAGAACCTATTCTCGCGAGTGACGAACATCACTCGACTTCTACCGGTCCTATAGCATAGCAGCTATCGACCTAGCATACTAGTGATAGAGCATAGGTACCTAGGGATCATGCATCTAGGGTTTCAAATCATCTCCTGGAACGTAAATGCACAATCATAGCAAACATAATTGCATAATTTTAATGGACGGGGTTAATGATCCGGGGCTTGCCTTCGCTGGCAAGGTTGGCCTTGGGCCCTTCCGGACTTGGTCCAGTCTTGCTCTACAACGACGTGGTGCACGTCTCCGTCGGCCTCCTCTCGTCTCCTCCGTCCGCACACGCGTACGCCTACCGTTCGGGAGATCTACACGAGGATGCAAATGCAAGATTTACTTGACGATTTTAATTCAATTAATCACAAACAATAAATTACAACCATAGGGTGCATTAGTTGGACACATTCACCTAGATAAGAATACATTTAGCATACTCTTCCAAAAAGGAACAATATGCAATTCTTTATTAAATATTCTTTTTGATGGTGATTGTGTACATATATATGCAAATAACTTAATTTAAATTCACAAACAGTAGTGGGTAGGTGCAATTATCTTTTTAAATCGATTTACAACCACACACAAGTTAGCAAGGGTGGTTTGGTGATTTTTCCCATTTAATGACTATTAAGCCCTTAATTACTTCCAATGCTTTAATTCATGAAATTAATTAATAAAATTCAGTGGAAGGGTGTGTTATACTCTAAACACCTATAACAAGCCGCTGGACACACATGCGAGCTTTGGATAGCTAGAAAATAATTATTTTTGAAAATAACAAAAGCTAACTAGAAGAACAAGGTAAATGCACACAAATCACCCATCAAAATGATCCAAAATTTCTCACACATGTTATATGGTCCAAAACTAGCCTAGTAGTGCAGCACATACACTTAGAACTATTAAGGAACTTGAGTTATGTATTTTCAAAGAAAAACGAACATAATTCAAGAATAAATATTTCTGTTAATTATAAAATTGTGATTAATTCACCAGAGATGTGTTTTGGAATAAAAATACAGTATGAACAAGTTGAGCTCAAAAACATAAATATATTTAGCAAGAAAAATCATTTATGCAGATCTGGCAGAAATGGAAAAACATTTTTATAAAAAGATTTACATCATAACTTTGTGCAATTTTTGGCATAGGAGCTAGTCATGACCTAACACACAACATATCCAAAAATTGGACACAGAGGATTTATAGTTTTTGAGTTATTGCAGATCTAGGGTTTTCACATTTGTATTTTTCATGCAAAAACTAACAGGAATTAGCTCAGGCAAGAATAACAAAAGTTGTATGATAAATCACCACGAACCCAACAAAATTTGTTTCACATTTTTCTGATTTTTCTGTGATGTTCTACGCAATTTACAAGAATCAGCCACTCACTTTTACTATTGGAGTTGCGCTTTTGCAGCAGGGTCCCTGGGAAGATTTTTGTTTTCGCAATGTGGTCCCTGGGCGCGGTGCAGCGGCGGTTCCGGTGAAATTCCGGCGAGGTCTCGCCGGAGGCCGGGGAGGGTAGGGGAGGGATCTAGGGGTCCTAAGGGTCCGGTTTGTGGGTCGCTTGGAGCAAGGGGTGGCCGGTGGGGAGGGCGCGCCGGCGGTCGGGGGCACCGCCGCCGCGGCCGGCGTGCCGGCGAGGGGGGGGGGCCTCCCGGCGGTGGCTAGGTGGCCGGCGAGCCGTGGTGGAGCTAGAGGAGGGCGCTGCGGTGCTTTGGGTGCGCTGGAACCGAACGGAGGAGGGGCCGGCCGCGATGCTCGCCCTGGACACCGGCGGACCGCACGGCCGGGGCGGGTGGTCCGGTGCGACGGGGTAAGCGGGCTGCAGCGCCTATATGGATGGCAGGGAGGTGAGGCACGGCCCCATCCACTCGACGCGTGAGCCCCCAGGCCAATTAAGTCGCCGGGACGGAGCTTGCCTCGGTAGGAATGCGCGGCGGTACGGGAACGTCAGACGGCACGGAGCTTCACGCGTTCTCGGCATGCGCGCGACCTAGGAAGGCGGGCTGGCGTTGGAAAGGAGCGAGGGATGGCGCGGACGTCGAGGCGAGCTGGCTCGGCGCGGCGCGCGGCGCGCGGCCGGCCGGCGCGCGCGGCGCGGCGCTCCGGAGCGCGGCCGCGCCGGTTTTCGGCGGTCAAGACGTCTTCGATCGCGGTTTTCTCCAAAAAACTGAATAGAAGTGCACAAAGTGGTCACCGGGAAAGTTGTAGATCTAACTACCCCCTACAACTTTCACAAAGGCCATATAGTGTTTTTCTCAACGGATTTTGCGGGAACGTCGTGCCAACTTTGAATGTCGGTCCGTTCGGAAAACAGGAGGTATTGGCAGTCGATCGAGTTTTTCACCAATTTCCACCCAAAATTTGAAATGCCAATCTACATGAAAGTTGTGTCCCTCAACAAGATGGACAACTTTCATAAAGGTAGATTTTGAAGTGTTTAAGTGAATTTTGGAGAACGTGGCAAAAGTTCCGGACGACATTCGTTAACATCAACGGTTAAGTCGGTTTTGACCGTGTCTTTGGCCAAGGGTTGACTACGGGTGTGTGTAGGCTTGGTCAAGGGGTTCATTAGGGTTCATTGGCGAGGTTTTCGAGTGATGACCCAAGTTGACCTAGGTTTGACCGGTTTGACTCGGCCGATCCGGTCATCGGCGTTAATGACGGTAATTAGAAATCCGGGGCGTCACGGCCTACCCCCTTAAGAAGAATCTCGTCCCGAGATTCGAAATTCCAAGGACAAGATAGAGAAATAGAGGAGTGGTCCTCTCGGATGTTCGAAGTTACTCGAGGGAGCAACACGATGGGATTATGGGGCAAGAGCATAACCACCATCGGTTCAAGATTAGCCCCTAGGAGTAGTCAAGGGCGACAAGTAATGGAAAGCTTGCACTGAGTTTACTTGCGGATGAAAGCGGAAAGTATGGAGAGATAAATTGATATAGGATCTTTCGAACGATCTTGCTCACATGTCATTTAGGTTGCAACCTTAGGTGGCATTGCCGTGCCACTACCGTGCAATGTTTTTCAAAATGTGGTGTGATGCACATGTTTATGGAGACACGATGCATATGCTCATGTAGTATGGTGCCTATGATGCATGTTAGCATGACTTGGTTACCCACAAAACGAGTTAGTGATTGAGAAGACAATCACAGGTTGAGAAGGGGTGTGCGTGGCGAGTCGCATTCTCACAACCAAGATACCTAGTGCGCCCCTAGTGGCAATCATGTGGCTGCAGCGCACATGACGCCCTAGGTTCCGTCACGGCACCTTTAGTTATGGGATGACAACTTCACCAAACACAAAGGATAGAGTGGGAGATATTGAAAACACTCCAAGCGTATGCATGTTAGTTCACCCAAGGTTCCCAATGCACATGCTATGCAAATGCATGCTCAAGAAGAGACATAATTATTTATTTATTTTTCAAAAGGTTGTGAGCAAGACCACGGGGAAAATAAGCTCATGATTGCATGTTCGAAGTAACCAGGACAAGGATATCAATACGAAGAATATCCTAGTGTTTCAACACGTTTAAGGACAACAGGGTTGGGGAAGAAATATAAATCAACGGAGATGACATGTTGATAGGAGGATCACCATTGAGATTGAATTCTAAGATCAAGACATTCCCACTGACATAGTAGAACAGCATGAGTTTTTTCTCTGGCTGAGCATTGCTGGGTAGTCATGTGCACAAAAGCACAGTTGTATGTTAGAACTCGAAGCGAGCTCACATACATAACGACATAAGTTCTAGCAGTTATGAACAAAATTCATAACTTAAAACCAGAGCTCCAAAAATTCCCAACTTTTGGACGGTAACTCATCAAGGTTAGAGATACATTTTTGGTACTCAAAGGCTGAGCTAGAAGGCTAGGAAGGTTGCTCAATTAGGCAAGGTTGGGATTGAGTTCTGTAAAAACAGCAAAACAGGGGTTCCCAAATCTGATCATAACTTGAGATAGAATGAAGCTATGACCATGACTTGCTGTGAGCAGGAACTAGATTAGGTTCGAAGCAATTTTTGTTTGCACACCTATTTTAGTTACTCCTAGAACATGGTGCAAGACAAGGCGAACAAACTTTTACAACTCTGGGCAGCATAACAGCTAAGCACGAGAGGTACTCTAGTTTATAGAAAGCACACACTAACAAAATCTTCCTTAGAGAGCATATGGAAAATTATTTTTCGGGTCCATTTAGTTGTTTCGATTTTTAACATGCATGCAAGACGTCCTATCCGACCTCACATGACAATCAAGCCAAAAATCGAAGTTAGTGCCGGTGGCAAGGCAACAATTACGTCTCTCCCTATAATAACTAGTCGAGACTATCGGTACTCGCTTAGCGACTTACGAACGTGGTTAGTGTACCTGCAGAAGATCACAGAACACAACGAACCTTTCATGCCAGCACTCATGAAAGCGTCCACATACATTACCGTTCACTATAGAAACGACATCCATGCGTTAAGCCGCTGCATGGACAGCGTCCAACCTCGGACACCCTCCGTTCGAATGGAGTGTATCCTTGCCTCGCATGAGCGACATGCGGAATGCACACGTATGAAACACGTGGCGACACACAACTCATAAACAGACGCGAAGATGGGATCCGTGGAATGGATCACTCCATCAACCCTCGCAATTCCCGTGATGCGGAACAGCACACGTATAAAACACGTGGCTCATCTAGTTTGGTTGTGCAAGAATGTAAGTCTGACATAAAGTAAAATGTGCTGGAAGTTAGCAAAATAAACCATAGATTAATAAGCCACCCGAAAGAAACCAAAATTTCCCTCCGGGGCCTCTCGGTCTAGTTTATCCTTAACGGACTAACGCATTTTGCAAATACAACCGATCTTGGCAAGTTTTATTTAAAAACTAGTGATTAAGGTTGTTACTTAAGCTTCGGTGCATGCGGTCGCTCGATACCACCGTGACAACCCGCCCGGAAAATACCGTACTATCGCCTAAGACCGATCCACTTTGGTCATTAAGCAATAGTAAAGTATCATCCTGTCGTTAGTTGCGGGTTAACACCCGGTAAATCACTTGGACATCGAACGAGGATCGATACATGCATTAAACTCACGCGAAGGCGAGTCCGAGTACAATATGGATTAAACATTTTATTACAAACCATTGTTCACGACATGGGGTAAAGGTTCGAGTTCGAAAATACGGTGGAAATAAATTTAAACTAGCACAACGGTAAACATCACAGGAGGCCATCCGTGATGTCATTACTTGTCGTCACCCTTCCAATCAATCACACCCGCAACAACAATTTTTAAAGCAAGGTCGAGTATACTAATACTCGGCAAGACTTAACCGTCGGGTGATAACTACATCACCAAACTCAAGACATGAAAGGCTTTTGGCCGGTGGAGTTTCTTTTGTCGAAGAGCTACTAAGAGTAGATCCTTACTTTCCAAATTTTAGCACAAGTTCTAGTTGATTACCATTTCTAAATGTGCCATCTAATCCAATCAAGAATTGGACAAGCAATTAATGCATCCAACAATATTCCTCGAGTTCCATCATTATGGGATATCATGGCCGAGTTGATTAAGCGAGTCTCGGATAATGGTGAGAGGCCGACAATCGATTGATTTAAACCTTGCAAGGTAAACCCAAACACACGGTAGGCCGCCCCCGCAAGGACAACTTTCCCGTGCCGTTCCCGTCGATCTTCGGCGTGGGAGCGGAACCTACATTCCTTGGTACAAGGTTTACTTGGATCGCTCCCACACGAACGTCCAAACTCACGCGGGTACCACATTTGTTGCAAGCGGGGGGGGGACACAAGTGCCCCGGGTTTAGTAGGGAAAGGTTCCCTTACCGCGTCAATCGGGTACTAGGCTTACCGGTCCCATACCCGCATATTTTTGGTACGTTCAAAAGCTTAGCCCACGAAAGCCACGGACCGGAGCCCAAATCCCATGCTCTTACCACATGAGCAATCCATTTATAAAGATCTTATGATTCCAATATAAGAACCTATTCTCGCGAGTGACGAACATCACTCGACTTCTAGCGGTCCTATAGCATAGCGACTATCGACCTAGCATACTAGTGATAGAGCATAGGTACCTAGGGATCATGCATCTAGGGTTTCAAATCAACTCCCGGAACGTAAATGCACAATCATACAAACATAATTGCATAATTTTAAAAGACGGGGTTAATGATCCGGGGCTTGCCTTCGATGGCAAGGTTGGCCTTGGGCCCTTTCGGACTTGGTCCAGGTCTTGCTCTACAACGACGTGGTGCACGTCTCCGTCGGCCTCCTCTGTCTCCTCCATCCGCACACGCGTACGGCTACCGTTCGAGAGATCTACACGAGGATGCAAATGCAAGATTTATTTGACGATTTTAATTTAATTCATCACAAACAATAAATTACAACCATAGGGTGCATTAGTTGGACACATTCACCTAGATAAGAATACATTTAGCATACTCTTCCAAAAAGGAACAATATGCAATTCTTTATTAAATATTCTTTTTGATGGTGTTTGTGTACATATATATGCAAATAACTTAATTTAAATTCACAAACGTAGTGGGTAGGTGCAATTATCTTTTTAAATCGATTTACAACCACACACAAGTTAGCAAGGGTGGTTTGGTGATTTTTCCCATTTAATGACTATTAAGCACTTAATTACTTCCAATGCTTTAATTCACGAAATTAATTAATAAAATTCGGTGGAAGGGTGTGTTATACTCTAAACACCTATAACAAGCCGCTGGACACACATGCGAGCTTTGGATAGCTAGAAAATAATTATTTTTGAAAATAACAAAAGCTAACTAGAAGAACAAGGTAAATGCACACAAAAATAATCACCCATCAAAATGATCCAAACTTTCTCACACATGTTATATGGTTCAAAACTAGGCTAGTGGTGCAGCACATACACCCGGAACTATTATGGAACTTGTCATTAACGCCCCCCGGTTGACCTAGGTTTGACCGATGTTTGACCATAGGTTTGACTCGGGCCGATCCGTCATTAGCGTTAATGACGGTAATTAGAAATCCGGGGCGTCACATCGGGCGTCGTATGGTCATGGCACCGACGCGGATGAGGTCCAACGGTCTAAGGAATTGATCATGATGGGGAGAGACACAAGAAAAGCTCGGTGTACAATGCTTTACATTCGCGATAGCGACAAAGAGAAGCGTAGCAAAAAGCTTCTATCGGTCCCGGGTGTACTTCCTTGCTCGATTCCGAGGATCCGAAGGTTGTGAGCATGGACCAAGAATGAATACACGATGGATGATTTCTCCACATTGACTATTCGAGAACCTTGATCGCTCAAGAGAATTTCTACGTCTAATGCTTCCGCTTGGCTAGCAAGAGAGAAATTGATGCTACAAGGTCGTCGTGATTCACGGCAAGAGACCAATTCGACGAGAGATTTCCAAGGGACCATTATGAAGAAAAAGGAAGGCTACTAAAAGAGTTCCAAAGTTTTCTTGTACGAAAGATGACTTCATGCGGAAACTTCGAAATAATCTTGCTCACACCTTTACTTACTTCGTAAAATTGAGGTTTGACAACTCATCATTTTAAGGTGCGAAATTTTTTCAAAGTCGATGCGATGCGCATGCTTGTGAAGACACTATGCACATGCTCGAGCGGTAGGGTGCTCATGATGCACGATAGAATGACTTGATTACCCATAAGATGAGTTAGTGATTTCAAGGGAAATCATAGGCGAGAAGCGATCTAAGTGGCGAGTCGCTTTCTCACAACCAAGATACCTAGCGCGCTCCTAGTGGCGATCGTGTGGCCGCAGGCACACACGATGCCCTAAGCTCCGTCGCGGCACCTTTGGCTATGGGATCACTACATCACCATCAATAGAAGCGAGTAGGGGTACGGAGTTTTCATGCGTATGCAAGTTAGTATACCCAAGCTTCCCAAGTGCATATGCGATGCGGTGCATGCTCAAAAGTAACATTTTACTTTAAAACACAAGGTTTTGAGCAAGACCGAAAAGAATAGGTTCGGGATCGAGGAGTTGATTGGATCCGTGATGGACACGAAATTTGTGGAGCACGAGAACTTGATTGATCACAACTAGCATAAATAATGCTTGTCGAACATTACTGTCGAAAGAGATATTTAATCTAGGCGTTACATCGATGAGGGTTTTCGGAATTACCAAACAACATTTGGAAATACAATGCGGACTATCCGCAACGACAAGGTTCCTAGTTCAACCAACCGCAAAACTAACCAATCGCGGTTATTGTACACTAGGGTTCCTTACAAGCACTACACTCTTACGACTTAGAATTTTATTTCGCACATACCAAGCGCCTAGGGTTGGATCTTCCATGCTTCGAAAGACTACGGTGACTCGGGTCCGGACTCAATTCCAGATTCTCCTTGGGTATCTTCGGCATCTTCTTCTCCTTCTGGTCCAGGAATGACAGGTTCCGGAGGTGGAGCTGCTACAGCTTCCAGTTGATTTTCTAGTTCAAGCATATACTGGTCGTTATCTTTGCAACAGAAGTTCTCGCTCATGTATGATCTCACTCAACTCTTGTATCTTTGCCTTGTCCTTGCGTCTTTCCTTCTTGAGAGTAGCTATCATGGCTCGGGCTTCCTTCAACGCTTGAGCTATACACTCCATTTCTTTAACTCTGTATCTATAGATTTGATGTCTATAGAATACACTTTCTCCCACCATCCGTCGATAGGTGTCATACATGGCTTCTGAAAAGCGGACTGAGGTGACGAGATCAGGGCTATGGTGAGCGTTGCTGCGAGCTTGGAAGGATAGTTTCTCGTTCACCACCCGGTGCAATGTGTCGCTCGGGCACGGAATTACTTTGGCTGCGAGAGTTGACTATCTCGGCGGGGTGCTTCCCACGAGAAAGTTGTGAGTGCTTTGAGAGCAGCCTTCGCACCGTGTCGGACAAATTTCTCCCGTGTGCCATACACTCCCACTCTTCCCAAGCAGGATTGGTCGGGCACACTGAAATCTTCACCTTCACTTCACAACGAAGGAGTTGGCCTGTGGTCATGACCTCGCGTGTCGAGTACTCAGGGTAAGTGGTGTACCCAAAGTCCTTCAGGGTGTCCCACAAAAGTGCAGAAAATCCACCTTCCTCGAGGTAATTCACGAGAGTCCATGATTCCACATCAGCCGACGTAGAGCCAGCGTTGTCCATCTGGACATAACGACAAAAGTGAGAATCAGTCGGGTGCGAGTGTACAAAGGTAACTCGATCCATGAATACGGGTAGGGCTAAGGTATGGGGTAACCATGCATACTAAACAACTGTCGTAGTGTCGGGGACGACCCCTAGGGGTCCCCTTAAACAACGGGGAAATCCTCACTTAAAATCCGCAACAAAACCAAAACACGCTAAGCCTAACCATGCGGGTGCCTAACCATGCGGACACGGCCCACGCCGCGAGGGACCCCGACGGCCCATCGAGGCGGCCCTCTTAGAAGTCCCCTCGAGCAGGCTCCACCTCGCTCGAGGACGCACACCCCCTCGGGCGGGCCCCGCCCCGCTCGAGGGGCAACACTTCCCCTCGAGCGGGCTCCGCCCCGCTCGAGGGCTCACCCCCCCTCGAGCGGGTTTCGCCTCGCTCGAGGATACGTCCCGCCCTCGGCCGGGGTCCGCCACGCTCGAGGGCGCCCCCACACGTGCGCCGGCCCCCGTACATGGGCATTTAACGCCACGACACGGGCGGGGCGGCGCCATCATGCGCCGGGGCTCGCGCCCGGTGCCGCCGCACCAACTCCCCGGGGAGGAGCCCATCCCCACCCCCGTGGGGAGGGACCCGTGTAGTACGGCCGGTGTCAGCCCCGTGACACCGCGCGCCTACTCCAGTACGGCTAACGCGCCAGACCCTCGAAGGGGGGCCGGGCGCACCCTCGATTCACTTTCTCGTGACCTCGCGGGGGTTAGGTGGAGGCGCTAGGCCGGCGGATCGCCATCCCGACCACCGTAACAAGATGGCCGCCGGTCCCCGCGCGTGCGGGCGCATGCCGGGCGGCGCAGCAACCACTCTAACACCGTGAAGCGCGTTGCGAAGGGACGCCGTTCTACCTACTCCCCGTGCCCCGTACAAGCCGGCGTCAGCACCTCCCTCGAAGCCTATCAGAGGACGCCACCACCATCTGCCGCCCTCCTACCCTCGAACCGCCACTGTTCGGGTACGAGGCGAGCCATCGTGGCCGGATCGGCCGCGAAGATCGTCCGGACGGCCGCCCACTCTACGACGTAGCACGACGTGCTCCCCCACGTAGCTAGATAGCGCGGCGCGCATGTAACCCGCCGCCCCCTTGATCTATAAAAGGGGGGCGAACCCCCGGCCCGTGGGGGGGGACAGACGACGAACGAGAGACTCGGCGGCACACGAGAGCACTTCACGGACCACGTACTCATTCTCCCACAATATCTTCGGCCACACCTCCGGGGACTTGGAAGCCACGCTTCCTCTCCCGCCTTGCTTGTATCAGCCCCACTACAAGCACCCCCGGTGCTAAGTAATATAGTGCCCCGAGCACGCCTCTGTCGGACGTACGGCCTCCTTGGCCGGAACCGGGATAAAATCTCTCGTGTCACTTGTTACTTAGCATCGACCATTGAGGGATAGACCACGACGCTATCTCTTGGTTAGTGTCGGGACCATATTCCGCACCGACGCTTGGCGCCCACCGTGGGGCAAACGAGCGCCTAAGGTCATTCCGTCAACTCCCTCCATGGTGATCCGCACCGAGTACCGTGGTACCCGCTCCGCATGGGTAGCTCGGACCCCCTCCCCGGCCGGGTTCGAAATCCGATTCGGGGACACGAACTTTCGGGCCACGGGGAACGGCTATCTCATGCGCCTCACCAACCGCGAGGAGCTCCGCGCGCGCCGCCGCGCCGAGTCCGCCACCGGTCCCCCGCCGCACGCGTCACCACGGCGCGGGCGCCGCGCAGGGCACGGATGTCGCGGGTCCGTCAACGCCGCGACGCCGCCGCCGCTGCGGGCTACGTTCACGCCGGGCGCGGTCGGAGCGACGGCGGGCCGAGCGCGCCGCCACTCGGCGCGACGCGCCCACCGTCACTACGACCGCCACCGCCCCGGCGGGACCGCGCGCGGTCTCCGGACCACGCATCCCCATCGGGTTGCGTGGCGCCACTTCGGCCTACAACAACAACGTCAACACCACGATGTGCGGGTTCCGCCGGCCGCCACGTCTTCGTCGCCAGGGATCCCGGTGCCTCAATGGATGACGAGTCGTCCCTAGGCTCCATCGACGCGTTGCCGCCTGCCAACCGCCACGGGTACGCGGAGTGGGACTTCTCCGGCGTGCCGGACCCAGTCGTGTTCAGGCGTTTCCTCGACGCTGCGGACTACTGGTTTGGCTACTCCGACGACTCCAGCACCGGGAGCTACGACCCCGCGCGGGAATGCTACGCCGTCATCACCAATGACCCGGCCAATGCCGCTGGCGCGGCAGGCGCCGGAGACGGGGAGATCACCCCCCGCCCCCCGGGGATCGCCGCGCGCATGGCCGCGGGGCCGGCGCTCCCGCCCCGGAGCCGACGCCGACGCGCGGTGGGCCCAAGCCCGTGAGCTCGAGGCCAAGGCGGCGGAGGAATGCGGACGGTGCGGCCGCTCCCGCGCCTCAATGGCGGGGGAAGCCTCCGCGCGCGGCGAACGCGCGCGGGGAGCCGGGCCGACGAGGTCCGCGACCGCATCAACACCGTACCCAACATCGACAACGCGGACGCGCCCCGCGGGGCGAGCCAAAAGCTCATCTCCGCCGCGACGCCGCCGCGCGCCATGCCGCACCCTCGACCCCCGAGGGCTCGAGACCCGCACCGCGAGGTGCAAACTCTCATCGAGCAAGTGGCCGTCCGGCGGGCCGAGAGCTCGGCCTCGCGCATCCGCCAACGGGGGAGACGCGCGGGGCGACGAAGCCGCACCGGGAGGGCGAACCCTCGGTGCACGCAGGGGGACCGGCGGGGCAACCCGCCGACCAGGGACGCACGCCGGCCAAGGAGCGGCTCCTTGATGCACGCGGGCGGCGGGATGGCGACGCCCGCAACGTCATTAACGCCGGGCGCACGAGCGGGCGGACGCACGATCGGCCGGGGGCTACCACCCTCGACGGGGTGGACGCTACGGCGGCGGCGAGGACCGCTCCCCCGACGCCGGAGCCCCCCGAGCACCCGTGTGATCGGCCGGGAGATCCGCGCGGCGGCGTTCCCCCAACGCTTCCGCCAACCCTCGACCATCGTCAAGTACAACGGGGAGACGGACCCCCGCGTGTGGCTTAACGACTACCGCTTGGCTTGCCAGCTGGGCGGGGCCACCAGCGACGAGGTCATCATCCGCAACTTGCCCCTGCATCTCGGCGACACGGCCCGACATGGCTCGAGCACTTGCCCGCTAGCCAAATCCACAACTGGGACGACCTGGTCCACACGTTCGTGGGCAACTTCCAGGGCACGTACGTGCGCCCTGGGAATTCCTGGGACCTGCGCTCCTGCACGCAGAAGCCCGGCGAGTCGCTGCGGGACTTCATACGGCGCTTCTCCAAGCGGCGCACGGAGCTCCCCAGCGTGGCGCAGTCCGAGATCGTGCATGCCTTCCTCGAGGGCACCATGTGCGGGACCTCGTGCGGGAGGCCGGGACGCGGCCCGCCCCGCGGACTCCAATGAGCCGTTCGACATCGCCACCGGCTTCGCCTCCCGGAGAGGAGGCCGTGGGGGCAATCTTCGACGGCAAGAAGGGCAAGCGCTCGGAGGACGCGCCCGCGGAGGGCAGACAAGTCCAAGGAGCCGCACCGCAACGACAAGCGGGGCAAAAAGGGGAAGAAGCCGCGCCGCGCGGCGCGCGAGCGGGGGCGCGACGGCGGCAACGCCGAGGCCCTCGGCGGTGACCGGCTCGACGGGGCCCTCGGCCGGCCCCTCGAGGCCCGAGGGTGTTCGACGACATGCTTCGAAAAATCCATGTCCTTACCACAAGACTCCGGTCAACCACACCCTTGAGCGAGTGCGATATGCTCAAAAAGTTTTATGGCCGTGCCGCCGCGAAGGAGGCGAGAGGCCAAGAAAGACGGGGGCGATGGCGACGCGGGTGGCTTCCCCGTCGTTGAAAATGTGTTCCTCATCTTTGGGGGGCCAACCGTCGACATGTCGACACGCCGGCGCAAGAAGGAGCGGCACGAGGTCCTCGCCGCGGAGAGAGCTCCTCCGTCCTTCCTTAATTGGTCGGAGGATGCCATCACCTTCGGCGGGAGGACCACCCGAACCGTGTCCCCAACCCGGGCCGGACCGCCGGTGGTTGATCCCATCATCGGGAACGCCCGGTTCTCGAAGGTCCTCATGGACGGAGGCAGCAACCTCAACATCCTCTACGCGCATACGTTGCGCCTCATGGGGATCGGGTTGGACCGAGTGCGGCCCGGCACTAAGCCGTTCCATGGCATCGCGCCGGCAAGCGGGTCCGGCCCCTCGGGCGGATCGACTCGCCGGTCCGGTTTGGCACCCCGAAGAATTTCCGCAAGGAGACCCTCACCTTCGAGGTGGTGGGGTTCAAGGGGGCTTACCACGCCATACTTGGGCGACCTCGTTACGCCAAATTCATGGCGGTCCCCAATTATACTTACCCGAAGATGAAGATGCGGGACCGAACGGCGTCATCACCGTCGGGTCATCCATCGAGCACGCGTTCGACCGCGACGTCGAATGCGTGGAGCACGCAGAGGCGCCGGCGCCGGACGAAGCGCCGGGTGAACACGGCCGGAGAAGATGGTCAACGAGGACCTCGACCCCGCCGCCAAGCATGCCGGCGCCTTCGAAGCCGCGGAGCGGACCAAGGGGTCCCCCTCGACCCGTCGCCCCCGAGGGCAAGGCGTTGAGGGTCGCCTCCACCCTCGACCCCAAATAGGAAGTGGTGCTCGTCGACTTCCTCCGTGCTAACGCCGACATCTTCGCGTGGGAGCCCCTCGGATATGCCGGGCATCCCGAGGGAAGTCGCCGAGCACTCCCTTGACATCCCGCCAAACGCCCGCGCCGTGCGACGCGGGGCCGCGCCGCTTCGACGAGGAGCGGCGACGGGCAATCGGAGCGGAGCTGCGGAAGCTTCTCGAGGCCGGATTCATCAAGGAGGTGTTCCACCCTACGTGGCTAGCAAACCCCGTGCTTGTAAAGAAAAAGAATGGGAAGTGGCGGATGTGTATAGACTACACTAGTCTTAATAAAGCATGTCCTAAAGTTCCTTTTCCTTTGCCACGCATTGATCAGATCGTTGATTCAACGGCTGGGTGTGAATTGCTTTGCTTCCTTGATGCTTACTCCGGGTACCACCAAATAAAAATGAAGGAGTCCGACCAGCTCGCGACTTCGTTCATCACACCGTTCGGGACGTTCTGCTACGTCACGATGCCGTTTGGCCTCAGAAACGCGGGCGCAACATATCAGCGTTGCATGCAGCACGTTTTTGGGGATCACATCGGACGGACGGTCGAAGCATACGTAGACGACATCGTCGTGAAGACCAGGAAGGCGGACGACCTGGTTGGCGACCTTGGCGTCGAGTTCAGCTGCCTGCGGGCCAACGGGGTCAAGTTAAACCCCGAAAAATGTGTCTTTGGAGTGCCGCAGGGCATGCTCCTGGGATACATTGTCTCCCAGCGGGGAATCGAGGCCAACCCTGAAAAGGTCGCGGCCCTCGAACGAATGGGTCCGATCCGGGACCTCAAAGGGGTGCAGAAGGTGTTGGGGTGCCTCGCCGCCTTGAGCCGCTTCATCTCGCGGCTCGGTGAGAAGGGCCTGCCCCTCTACCGCCTGCTTAAGAAGCACGAGCGCTTCTCCCCGGACCACCGAGGCCCGGACGCACTCGACAAGCTGAAGGCGTCTCTGACGCACGCCCCGATCCTCACGCCGCCGCAAGATGGCGAACCCCTCGCGGCTCTACGTGGCCGCAACCACCCGGGTGGTCGGGCGCCATGATCGTCGTGGAGCGCACGGAGGAAGGGCACGCCTTGCCCGTACGGCGGCCGGTCTACTACATCGGCGAGGTCCTCGTCGGACACGAAGACGCGCTACCCCCGTGTCCGAGGCCGCCGTACGCGGTGGTCCTTGCGCGGCGCAAGCTACGCCACTACTTCGAGGCCCACCCCCGTCACGGTGGTATCCTCCTTTCCGCTAGGAGAAATCATCCGCAACCCCGACGCCGCGAGCGGGATTGCCAAGTGGTCCGTGGAGCCGATGGGCGAAATGCTCGCCTATGCCCCGCGCAAAGCCATCAAATCGCAAATCCCCGGCGGATTTCGTCGGCCGAGTGGACGGACACGCAGCGCCGCCCCCACAAATCCGGGCGAGGCTGGACTCTGTTCTTCGACAGCTCAGTGATGAAAACGGAAGCAGGCGCGGGCCTGCTCTTCGTATCACCCCTCGGGAACACATGCGCTACGCAGTGCGCCTCCACTTCCCCGCGTCCAACAACATGGCTGAATACGAGGCCCTTCTCTGCGGCCTCAAAATCGCCATTGAGTTGGGCGTCAAGCGCCTCGACGTGCGGGGGGACTCGCAGCTCGTAATCGATCAGGTCATGAAGAACGCGAGCCGCCATGACGACAAGATGGGGGCCTATCGCAAAGCCGTGCGAACCCTCGAGGACAAGTTCTACGGCATCGAGCTCAACCATGTACCCCGCCGCTACAACGAGGAGGCAGTCGAACCGGCCAAGATTGCGTCGGGCGGATCACCGTTCCCCCCGAACGTTTTCGCGCGTGACATCGCGCAACCCTCGGTCGTTTTTGAGCCCTACCCCTCGAGTCACGACGAACCCTCGGGGGCTCCCCTCGAATCCGGCGGGTGCGGAACCCATGGATGAGGACCCCTCGAACGAGGCGTACGTGCTCTCCCTCCTCGAGGGGTACGGCTCCCACGAGGCCGACGCGATGGACATCGAGCCGGCCCCTGCCCAAGAGGACTGGCGCGAAAAATACATCGCCTGGATCGCTCGAGGGGAACTCCCCGCGGACCGGGCCGCGGCCCCGGCGCATCGCCGGGATGGCCAAATCTTTTGCCCTCGTCGACGGCGAGGCACGTACAAGCACGCGCCGCCTCCGGCATCCTACAGCGGTGCGTGCCCATTCCCGAGGGGCGCGAGCTCCTACGGGACATCCACGCGGGGATCTGTGGCCACCACGCCGCGCCCCGCACCCTCGTCGGCAACGCGTTCCGCCGGGGCTTTGCCGGCCTACCGCGGTTGCGGACGCCGGCGAGATCGTGCGCACTGCGAAGGGTGCCGGTTCTACGCCCGCAGGGTCCAACCCGCCCGCCCATGCCCTACAAACCATCCCCGTGACATGGCCATTCGCCGTGTGGGGGCCGGACATCGTCGGGCCCCTGCGGAAGGCGCCGGGGGCTTCACCCACCTGGCCGGTCGCGATCGACAAGTTCTCCAAGTGGGTGGAGGTGCGCCCCATCACGAATCTAAGGGCGAGCAGGCGGTAACATTCTTCACCGACATCGTCTACCGCTTTGGAGTGCCAAACTCCATCATCACAGACAATGGGTCCCAGTTCACGGGCCGGAAGTTCTTGGAGTTCTGCGACAAGTTCCACATCCGTGTGGATTGGGCAGCTGTGGCACACCCACAGACCAACGGCCAAGTAGAGCGTGCCAACGGCATGATCCTACAGGGCCTTAAGCCCAGAATTTTTGACCAGCTCAACAAATCTGGGCGAAAATGGCTCCAAGAACTACCGGCGGTTGTGTGGAGCCTAAGGACCACCCCGAGCGAGCCACCGGTTCACCCCGTTTTTCCTAGTCCATGGCGCGGAGGCCGTCCTCCCCACGGACGTAGAATACGGATCGCCCGGGGTTCGAGGCTATGACGAGGATGCTAACCGGCAAGCCGCGCGAGGACTCGCCGGACCGAGGTGGACGAGGCACGCCTCGTAGCCTTGATGCATTCCGCGAGGTATCAACGGTCCCTACGACGTTACCAAGCACGCAAGATACGTCGACGGGATTTCGGCGAAGGGGATGCGGTCCTAAGGCCGCGCCAAGATAACCGAGGGCGCCACAAGCCGTCGCCCCCATGGGAGGGACCCTATGTCGTGGTGAAGGTACTCAAGCCGGCACGTACAAGTCGGCCAACGAGGACGGTGAAGAGCTCACCAACGCTTGGAACATCCAACGGCTACGTCGCTTCTACCCTTAGCTAGGATTTCCAAGTACTTTTTGTTGTAAAATCACATGGCCAACACCCCAGTTGGTGACAACTATGTAAATGCTCCAAGTCTAATAAAAGGGCAACTCGGCTTTCCCCTGAAACCCAAGTTACCCTCGGGGGCTACTGCGGGGGGCACCCCCCCAAAAAATGGTCCCATTTTTTGCGCAAAAATAAAAACAACTCACACACGCTAAGTTCGTTTTCTACTTCAACTACGAGCAACGATTTGAACAAGGCGCGGGCGGCCCAGTGGGAGGAGCGTGCGAGCCAGAGATAGCCTACGCCGCGTGGATATGGCCCTTCTCTCTCGCCTCCAACCCAGCGGACCCCCAACGAAAATCGAACTCCCCTAAGTAAAATCTACTCAGGAAGAAGGAGAAACAAAAAGGCGCAACAAGCAAAAACTTCATTACGCATCACAAAACGTTTACGGTGGAGATAATGTACTTATTTACAAAGGCCACGAGGCCGGAATACTGATACACAAAAAACGGGCCTAGCGCCCAACTACTTTCAGGCGGGGAGGAGGCCGCGGCGTCGGCGGCGTCCGGGAAGAGGAACTCCTCGAAGGCCTCGGCGAGCGACCGGCGGCGTCGGCGGCGAGCGCATCCACACGCTCCATCGCCACCTCGTCCTCGACGCCCTCGGGAACGATGTAGCCTTCCGCCAGCGCCTCGAAGTTGACCTCGTAGTGGGATCGCACCACTCCGAGGGCCTTCTGGACGCCCAGATGCAGCGCCCGGCGCATCCGCTCCGAGACGTGGCCGCCAAGGGCGCGCGGGCGGGCGGCCGGCCGAGCCGCCGGCCGCGCTCGCCCTCCTCCACGGCACGGCGGGTCTCGAGGGCCGCATCACGCGGCTCTCGCAGCTCCCGCTCGGAGGAGTTGTACGAAGCTCCCGCGCGCCTCGGCCGCTCGGCTGCGTGCCCCGCAGCGGTGCGCAAGCTCCGGAATCGACAAGACAAGAAGGAAATCGAAAGGGGGAAGCGAGCCCTCTAACAAAAAACCAACCGGACAAGAAGTCGGGCAACGGCTCACCCTCGACTTGCTTCCTCTCCGTCTCGAGGTCGCGGCACACGGACTCGATCGTCGGCCTCGAGGCCACCGGACGGTTTTGCCTTGCTCCCGGAGGGCCGGCTCCGGTTGGCGTTGGTGATGCGAGCATAAGCGCCTCGTCCTCGACCTTGGAGAACGCGGTGTTCCGCTCCTCCGGCGACTTCGCGCCGCCTCGCGGGCGATGCGCTCTGCTCCCGGCGCCGTCGGGCGTCGGCGAGGGCGGCTTGCTCTCGCCGGAGCCGCCCCTCGGCTCCTTGGCGGGCGGTGCGCTCCTGCGAAGCCGCTCCTCGGCGACGGCGAGCGCCGCGGCCTTGGCGTCGTGGGCGGCCTTCAAGTCATCGGCCTCCTTGGCCGTTGCTCCCGCCCGCGCGCCCGCTCCTCGGCCCGGCGGCTGGCCGCGCTTGCGCCCCCTCGAGCGACGTGCGGAGCTCCCGGTTCTCGCGGCGGACGTTGGCCACCTCCGCCTCCCAGTTGGCGGCCAGCGTCCGCGTCTTCTCCAAGTCCGAGCGCGCCTGCCACAGCGCCTCATCACGATCGATGAGGGCTGCGCGGACCCGCTCGAGGCTCGAGCGGCGCGGCGCGTCTGCCTCGAGCTCTCCCGGGAGCTCGTCGCACCACGCCATGGCCCGTACGCCGCCGGCCGGTCGTCGGCGTCCCGAGGGCGTCGGCAAGCGCGTCGAAGGCGGCGCACCGCTCCCGGAGGCCGGTGAACCTCGGCGTTCACCGGGTCGAAGGCGTCGTACTTGTCGTGGGCGCGACGCTCGAGCTCCCCGGCAACCACGGAATCAAAACCCATAAGTGCCGAGACACGAAGGCGGCATACACAAATGAAAGAAAGAAGAAAACGAGCGGCCACGGCTTACCCGGAAGACGCGCCATGCGGGGGCCGCCATGGACATGCGGCGCTTCGTTCGGCGCGCGGTTGAGCGTGGCGCCGGGTGGCTCGGAGCTCGCCCCGCAGCTCCCCTGCTCCCCCCCGGCGTCGGCGAACGCGGGGGATCGTCGACGGCCCCCTCCACCCGGGCGGGGCGGCCGGCGTGGGAGGACGAGGCCTCGGCGCCGTGTCCTCGGCCTCCCCACCACCATGTGACCCTCGTGCCGCCTCACGAGGGCCCCCTCTGGGGCTCGGGGGGGGTCGTGGGCCGGGCGGCCCACCGATCCCACCCGGCGGCGGGGAGTCGTCCGAGACCTCCACCACCTCCGCCCGTAGATTGCCGGCGGGCGCCACCGCTTGTGCCGCCTCCGCCGGGCACCTCCACCCTCGCCTCCGTGGCCGCGGGCGCCCGTCGTGGCGCCGCGGCACCACCTACGGCCGTGCCGCCGCGTCCACGGGCGCCGCCGCGGTTGCGCCCGCTCCACCTCCTCTTGCGGCCGGCGCCGCGGGCCGCACCGCCGTGGCGGCCGCCTCCGTGGGCGGCACCTCCACCACGGCCGCCACCGCGGCCGCGTCCCCGCGACGGCCGGCCGCCGGCCGCTCCCCGGCGACCTCTGGGCGCGCCGCGGTGGGGCTGAACCGCCGGCCGGGGCCTCGAGGCCCCAGCCAGGCTTTGCGACCTCGCGCTCGCCGCCGTGCTTGTCCCCGGTCGCGATGCCCTTGACGAGCGCCGCCGGGTGGGGATGGACGCATCCGTCCTTAGCACCTTGGCTGGTGCGAGAGGAGGCACGGTTGGCACCACCCTGCGCAGGCACAAACAAAGGGTTAGAACACTTGACCCTACAAATCAAACCAAGCGAAAAAAGACGAGCTCCTTACCTCAAAGAAGAAAAGGCCCGTTTCCTTTTCCTCGAGGCCTCGACGACGAGGCCGGCGCGGCTCGCCGCGCCCGCCGTGGCGCCTCCCCGACGGCGCGCCGCCGCGCGCGCAAGCGCGCCCGCCCCCGCGTGCGAGCGCGCCCGACGCCGCACCTCCCGAAGGCGCCGCCGCGCGCGCGGGCACGCTCGCCCCCGCGTGCGGGCACGCCCCCGCCGTCACGCCCCCCCCGACGACGGTGCCGCGCGTGCGGGCACGCGCTCGCCCCGCGCGCGCGGCACGCTTGATGTGCGCACGGGCGCGCTCGCCACGCGCGCCTCCGTGGCGCGCGCGCGCACCCCTCCGCGCGCGCGCGCCCCCCCGATGTCGATTGCACGGCGGCGGGCGCCGTTGCGCCCGCCCCGAGGCGAGCCGCCCTTGTCGCCGGCGCCGGTTCCGGCCGACGGGGGCGAAGGCCGCCACCTATCGAGGGGGGCCCTCCCCCCTCGCCCTCTTCCTCTTCGTCCTCCTCCGAGGACGAGTACTCCCTGGTCCCCGGGAGGAGAGCCCCGGCTCTTCGCGCCGCCGGTACTCCGCGGCCCGCCGGTCGCGGCGCGCTTGATGTCGCCTCGCGCGCTCCCTCTCGCGCGCCGCCCGCTCCTCGCTCCCGTCTGCGCGCCGCCCGCCAAGCGCGCGCGGAGTCTGGGGGGTGGGCGGAACGGACTTGGCGACGGTGAAGCTCACCACCGCACACGGGAGCATCAAGTACGCGTCGAGGAAACGAAGCAAGACCAAGAACCAAAACGAAATCAAGAACCAAACCCACCGGCGGGCCCGTGGGGAGCATCTCAAGGTCCCATGGGGTCCGGCCCGCCGAGCATCGGCGCCGGGTGTCGACGGCGCTCCGCGCCCGGTGAGCGCATATGGCCGCTCGAGGGGCGTCGGGAGCATCCGCGACCTCGCCAGATCGACGGGGTTGGCCGCCTCTGTCATCTCGAAGATGCGGAGCGGCCTCTCCATCGAGGGCACGACCCGCGGTGATGGAGGAAGGCGAGGACGCCCATCGCGGTCAGCCCATGCGCCGCCAACCACTACGGGCGGCCAGGACCGACTCCTGCCGCCTCCGATGCTGGGCCGTGGACACCCCGTAGCCCCAGGAGTCAGGCCTCTCCTTGAACACCCGACCGGTGTAGGGGGGAAGGCCGGGCTCGGCGTTGCGCAAGTAGAACCATCCCCGCTCCCAGCCGGCGTTGTTCGTCGTCATGGTGCAGGGGATGTAGACGTTCTTGAATTGCCCCCGCAGGGCAAGCGACATCCCGCCGGCGCGCACCGCGCGCGCGGGGTCCCCGGCTCCGTCGTGGGCTGCGTGAAGAGCTCCGCGCGGAAAAGGTGAACCCGCAGCTCCCGGTTCGGCGGGATCCCCGGGGTACCCTTCGCAGACGCCCACGAACGTGGCCGCCTGCGAAATCGCGTTGGGGGCGAAGTTGTGCAGCTCCACTCCGTAGTGGTGGCACATCGCCCGCATGAAGGTGCTCGCCGGCGCGTTGAAGCCCCGCTCGTGGTAGCGGATGAAGCTCACCACGTAGCCCTCCGGCGGGTTGGGCGCGCGGTCCCTCGCCGGCGGCACTATCCACTCCGCCGGGCGTCCATCTTCATTGGCCGCCAGCTGGCCGGCGGCGACCAGCTCGCCAAGGGCCAGCCGGGTCACCGTCGACCTCTCCCAAGCGTACGGCTCCAAGATCGTGAGGGGAGGCCGAGGCGGCGCCATGAGGAAGGACAAAGGAAAGCAAGAGCAGAGGACAAGGAACGGAAGAAAAGCTCTAACAACGACACCGCACGGAGGCAAGGGCGAGATGAAGACGAAGGGGCGGGAGACTGAAAATGGCGAGGCGTTAAGGTAAAAAACCGCCGTCTCCTCCTCCCCTCAGATTTATAAGCCGACGGGCGAGCTCTCCGGAGCGGATGCCCCGCTCGCATTAACTGCAGGGAATATTTCCTTCACGTCGACGGGCGGGTCCCACCACGACTGCAGCGGCCACATCACTGCAGGCGGGGCATCATCACGGCGAAGACCCGCAGAGGCCGAGGCAAGCCGTCACGTCTGCCTGCCACGCCGCCCACTACGCGCGCGCGCGCGCCGCGGCGCCTAAAAGGCGCGCCCGCGCTGCAAAACCGCGGCCTCGGCCGCGAGGCATTTAATAACGGTCCTTTGCCAAGCAAGGAGAACCCTCGAGCGATGCGGACCCCTGGCTCGAAGCAAAAACGGCCCTCGATGGGATATCGACGTGAGAAGGCCGCCGGGGCACATGATGTAAAGCGAGGCACCGCGGTACCCATGCCACGTAAAACCCTCGAGCGGCACGAGCCCCCGGCTCAAAACGAAAACGGCCCTCGATGGGATATCGACGTGAGAAGGCCGCCGGGGCACCGCTTGATGTAAGCGAGCACCGCGGTACCCATGCCACGTAAAATCCTCGAGCGGCGCGAGCCCCTGGCTCGAAGCAAAAACGGCCCTCGATGGGATATCGACGTGAGAAGGCCGCCGGGGCTCGCTTGATGTAGCGGGCACCGCGGTACCCATGCCACGTAAAACCCTCGAGCGGCGCGAGCCCCTGGCTCAAAACGAAAACGGCCCTCGATGGGATATCGACGTGAGAAGGCCGCCCGGGGCCTGCTTGATGTAAAGCAGGCACCGCGGGTACCCATGCCACGTAAAACCCTCGAGCGGCGCGAGCCCCTGGCTCAAAACGAAAACAGCCCTCGATGGGACATCGACGTGAGGAGGCCGCCCGGGACCTGCTTGATGTAAAGTAGGCACCGCGGGCGCCCATGTCACGTAAAACCCTCGAGCGGCACGGGCCCTTGGCTCAGGATGATGTCAGCCCTCGAAGGGACATCGACGTGAGAAGGTCGCCCGGGGCTCGCTTGAAGTAAAGCGGGCACCGCGGGCACCCATGCCACGTAAAACCCTCGAGCGGCGCGAGCCCCCGGCTCGAGACAATATCAACCCTCCAAAGAAGGCACTCGCGTGAGAGGGTCGCCTAGGGCCTACTTGAAGTAAGCGGGCACCACAAGCACCCATGCCGCGCCTGTGCTACCAACCGGCGCCTCGAGGGCCGGCTCACCCGCATCCCTCGACGGCCGCAAACGCAAAAAGATGGGGCCGTCCAGGCACGGCCCCGCACGGCCCTACGATCAGAGGTTCGAAGCCTGACCCTCGACGGGTTCGAACAGGCGCCACGGATCGCGAGTTAGGGACGACGAGGGCACGCGCATTCGAGCCGTTCCTCGAGCCCGTCGGCTCGAGGGTGCCCCACATGTCGTGTTCAAGAGCCAGCGAGGGCAGCTAGCAGGGGGGATCCCACCGAGGGAGAGCTTCCGCGCCCTCGGTCCCCATCGAACGGGACCGAGCCCCACCTAGCAAACCCACGCAAGCGCTTCCATGGACGTGTCTCCGGACCGCGCAGCCTACCCTTATCGAACGGGGCATGGGCGTCCACCCGAACCACCCGCTAGCGGCTCGACGAGGAATCCGCAATCCGCGACCCGCTCGATGGGGGTTGCGGAAACCTCACCCTCCGTCCCGCGGAGGGACGGCGAGGGCGCGTAAGAAAACAAGTCGTAAAGCTCGACCCGATCGCCTCGAACGGGCCAAGGCTCGGGGGCTTGATGCACGGCTACACCTCCTTGACATTGCACCCGCCGGAGAGCGAGCCGGCGGCGCGTGCACCCCGAAGCCGGGCGAGACACCGCCGATGCCGGTTGGAATATGTGCCACGCCCTCTGACCGATTCTTACGGTTAACCCCTGCAGGAGCATCCACGCTCTCGCGGGCTCGAGGCTAGACCCGCGGGTCGGCCGACGCGGCCCCACGGAAAGCGTTCGCAAACAAGAAGGGAAGAACGTCCTATCGGTAGGTTCCGGCATGCGGGAGCCTCAATGGCAAACCCACGGATGCTCGGGGGATACGTCGAGGACGGCCCTAGGGGTCCCCTTAAACAACGGGGAAATCCTCACTTAAAATCCGCAACAAAACCAAAACACGCTAAGCCTAACCATGCGGGTGCCTAACCATGCGGGACACGGCCCACGCCGCGGGGACCCCGACGGCCCATCGAGGCGGCCCTCTTAGAAGTCCCCCTCGAGCGGGCTCCGCCTCGCTCGAGGACGCACACCCCCCTCGGGCGGGCTGCGCCCCCGCTCGAGGGGCAACACTTCCCTCGAGCGGGCTCCGCCCCGCTCGAGGGCTCACCCCCCCCCTCGAGCGGGTTTCGCCTCGCTCGAGGGTACGTCCGTCCTCGGCCGGGGTCCGCCACGCTCGAGGGCACCCCCACGCGTGCGCCGGCCCTCGTACATGGGCATTTAACGCCCGACACGGGCGGGGCGGCGCCATCATGCGCCGGGGCTCGCGCCCCGGTGCCGCCGCACCAACTCCCCGGGGAGGAGCCCATCCCCACCCCCGTGGGGAGGGAGCGTGCGTACGGCCGGTGTCGGCCCCGTGACACCGCGCGCCTACTCCGATACGGCTAACGCGCCGGACCCTCGAAGGGGGCGGGGCGCACCCTCGATTCACTTTCTCGTGACCCTACGGGGGTTAGGTGGAGGCGCTAGGCCGGCGGATCGCCATCCCGCCCCGCGTAACAAGCATGGCCGCGGGTCCCCGCGCGTGCGGGCGCATGCCGGCGCCGTAGCAACCACTCCAACACCGTGAAGCGCGTTGGGAAGGGACGCCGTTCTACCTACTCCCCGTGCCCCGTACAAGCCGGCGTCGACACCTCCCTCGAAGCCTATCGAGAGGACGCCACCACCATGCGCCGCCCTCCTACCCTCGAACCGCCCTCGTTCGGGTACGAGGCGAGCCATCATGGCCGGATCGGCTGCGAAGATCGTCCGGACGGCCGCCCACTCTACGGCGTAGCACGACGTGCTCCCCCACGTAGCTAGATAGCGCGGTGCGCATGTAACCCGCCGCCCCCTTGATCTATAAAAGGGGGGCGAACCCCCGCCCGCGCGGGGGGACGGACGGACGAACGAGAGACTCGGCGGCACACGAGAGCACTTCACGGACCACGTACTCATTCTCCCACAATATCTTCGGCCACACCTCCGGGGACTTGGAAGCCACGCTTCCTCTCCCACCTTGCTTGTATCGGCCCCACTACAAGCACCCCGGTGCTAAGTAATATAGTGCCCCGAGCACGCCTCTGTCGGACGTACGGCCTCCTTGGCGGAACCGAGATAAAATCTCTGTGTCACTTGTTACTTAGCATCGACCATTGAGGGATAGACCACGGCGCTATCTACGGTTAGTGTCGGGACCATATTCCGCACCGACACGTAGGCCGAACTCGAACGAGCGAGGCATACCTAAGGATACAAGGTTCGGAAATCGGAAACCGAACTTCCTAACTCAAAACGAGAGTCCAACACTTCTCAAATTTGTGCGGTAACTTAGCGGGGTTATGAGACTCAAGTTGGGTGTGCAAAGTTGAGCTAGAAGATTAGGAAAGGTGCTTTGCCTAAGCATGACTCCAATGGTTCTAGGAAGGTAATAGACAAGGGTTGACTAACGAGCATAACTTGCGGTAGACCTAAGTTATGATCGTGAACTTGGGCGAGCAAAACTAGATTAGATTGGAGCAACCTAGGTGGAGCTCACCTAGACAAAAGATTCTTGGACAAGAACAACAATCTAGGCAACAACCCTAATAAATTTAAGCATGACAACACATCTACACCTAAAGAGGCTAAACAAGACAAAACACACTATCACTATTTTACCTTAGAGAGAACGGAAACGAGATAAGAGTTTAGTTTAGGTTCTTCCACGACTTTTAGCATGATGCAAGACGTCCTATTCGTCCTCACAAGGCATTCAGCCAAAACTCGAAGTTAGCGCCGTGGCATGGCACATACACGTATCTCCCTATAATAACTAGTCGAGAACTAGTCGATGCTTGTAGCGAACATGGCCTCATATGCCATTTGTTAGGAGTTTGATTTTGGTGATTCATGACAACATGATCATTGGGACTAACCATATTGTTTGAGCATGTCTTTGTAGACATTTCTAGGTCCCAAGGATGCAAGCAAACCCCATGCAAAAATGCCAAAACAAAGGGTCAAAACCGAGCAAGAAAAGGAAAAGAGAAGACACCGTCGGATGAACCGACGGTCCCTCAAATACAAGCGTCGGTGCAATCGTCGGACGAGTTGGTGCACGGGGTCAAACCCTAGGTACGCGTCGGATGATCCGACGGTCCATTATTTAGTAGCGTCGGACGAGTTGCGGAGGAAGAGCAAGGAAGGCCATAGCATGGATGATCCGACGATCCGAGTGGGGACCCCGTCGGTCTATCCGACGCTTGGTTTGAATTCATACGAGAGACGCGCCAAGACGAAGCCTTCGGCACCGGATGATCGACGCCTTAGTTAAGCCATAGCGTCGGTCTATCCGACGGTACGTTGGAAGCTAACGATGCACCGACTTGGACGCGAGGCCTTCGACGGGATGATCCGACGTAGCGTCGGAGCATAGCGTCGAAGCGATTGTGTCGAAAAACCTCAACAACTACGTGACGTGGGAGGGGCACCGGATGAACCGACGCCCGGAAAAGCATAGCGTCGGATCATCCGACGGTACCTTTTTCAGTGGACGTTAGCCAACGGCTAGTTTGATGCCTTGGGCTATTTATACCCCCTCCACTCACCCATTTGAGGTTGCTGGATTGTGTGGAAGTGCAAAGGAGTTCAAGACACATTCAAGATCATATCCAATCCATCCAAGTGCTTAATTGCTCACCCTTAGACTAGTGCATGCTTTGTGTATGTGCTTAGTGCTAGGCTTAGCTTAGAGCTGAGTGAGTGCAAGGTTGTGCCAACCTTGTGAGGTGATTCTTGAGTGAATCCAGGTGTACAAGGTTCGCCGGAAGCCTTGGGGCCTAAGTGGCTCATCTGCAATCGTCATCGACCCTCCGGCTTGGTGTGGAGCGGCGAGGACACTTTGTGCGGGGGACGTGGAGACTCCCTTCCTTGGTGGAGAAGCTCCTTAGTGGAGACGGCATCAAGGTGACCAAGAGAGCTTGGCAAGTGCCTAAGTGGCTAGCCTCTGTGGCGAGTCAAGTGGTGCTCTTGGGAGAGACTTGGTGACCGGGAAGCAATACTCTTGTGTGAGTGCTTCAACAACGTGGACTAGGGGTGGCTTAGTGCCTACTGATACGATGGGATAAATCACATGTCAAGAGTTTGCTTCCTCTCATCCTCTTTACGTTTCCGCATTTATTCCATTGCAATCTTTGCTTGTCTCTACATTCCTAGAGTAGTATCATGCTAGGATTGGCTATAGGTTGCAAACCTTCTTTTGGGATGGGAGTTTCACACTAGAACAACCGTAGTTGCACATATAGATAGTATGTTCTAGTTTACCTTTGCGTAAAATTAGTGAAGCCATAGGTTAAGGTTTTTAGTTGCCTAATTCACCCCCTCCCCCTCTTAGGCTAACAGCATCCGATTCCTTACAATGCTCACTTAGCGACTTACGAAACGAGGTTAGTGTACCCGGAGAAGATCACAGAACACAATGAACCTTTCATGGTAGCACTCATGAAAGCGTCCACATACATTACCATTCACTATAGAAACGGCATCCATGCGTTAAGCCACCGCATGGACGGCGTCCAACCTCGGACATCCTCCGTTTGAATGGAGTGTGTCCTTGCCTCGCATATTCGACATTCGGAATGCTCACATATGAAACACGTGGTGACACGGAACTTACAACCGTACGCGAAGATGGGATCCGTGGAATGGATCACTCCATCAACCCTCGCAATTCCCGTGATGCGGTACAAAACACGTATAAAACACATGGCTCATCTAGTTTGGTTGTGCAAGAAGGTAAGTCTGACATAAAGTAATGTGCCGAGAGTTAGCAAAATAAACCATAGATTGATAAGCCACCTGAAAGAACCCAAAAATTCCCTCTAGGGCCACTCGGTCTAGTTTATCCTTAATGGACCAACGTGTTTTGCAAATCCAAACAATCTTGGCAAATTTTATTCAAAAATCATGTGATTAAGGTTGTTAATTAAGCTCTGGTGCATGCGATCACTCTGATACCAGCTGTGACAACCCGCCTAGAAAAATACTGTACTATCGCCTAAGACCGATCCACTTTGGTCACTAAGCAATAGGAAAGTATCATCCTGTCGTTGGTTGCCGGGTTAACGCCCGGTAAATCACTTGGACATCCAACAGAGGATCGACACATGCATTAAAACTCACGCGAAGGTGAGTCCGCAGTACAACATGAGTTAAGCATTTTAGTGCAAACCGGTTGTCCCGACATGGAGTAATGATTCGGAGTTCGAAAACGGCGGAAATAAAATAACTAGCGCAACGGTGAACATCACGGAGGCCATCCGTGATGTCATCACTTGTCGTCACCCATCCGGTCAACAACACCCGCAACAATAGTTTTAAAGCAAGGCCGAGTATACTAATACTCGGCAAGACTTAACCGTCGGGTGATAACTACATCACCAAACTCTAGACATGAAGGGTTTTTGGCCGGTGGAGTTTCTTTTGTCGAACAATTTGCTAAGAGTTGATCCGTACTTTCAATCTTTTAGCACAAGTTCTAGTTGATTACCATTTCTAAATGTGCCATCTAAATCAATCAAGATTTGGACAAGCAATTAATTCACCATTTATGCGGATGCGGCGAAATGAGAAAACATTTTTATAACAATATTTACATCATAACTTTGTGCAATTTCGGCATAGGAGCTAGTCATGACCTAACACCCAACATATCCAAAAATTAGCTACGGAGAATTTATATATTTTGAGATATTGCGGATCTAGGTTTTTCACATTTGTATTTTTCATGCAAAAACTATCGGGAATTGGCTCGGGCAAGAATAACAAAAGTTGTGGTATATTTCACCACGAACCCAACAAAATAGGTTTTGCATTTTTCTGATTTTTCTACCATTTTCTACGCAATTTACAATAAACGGGGAATTCACTTCACTATTGGAGTTACCCTTTTGCGGGGGAAGCCCTCGGAAAGAATCTTTCTTTTGCAATGTGACCCCCGGGCGGCCGGCGGCGCGGGTGAGTCAAATTCGGCGAGGCTCGCCGCCGGCTTGGTCGAGGAAGGGCTAGGGGAGGGTGCTAGGGTCACTAGGGTTCGGTTTGGGGGTCGGACGGGGGTGGAGCGGCTCCGGCGAGCGGCACGCCGGCGGCCGAGGAGGGGTGGCCGGCGCGGGCCGCCCGCCGGCGCGGTGAGAGGCGGCTCGGGGAAGCGGGGAAGCGAGCCGGCGAACCGCGCGGGTAGGGCGGAGGAAGGTGGAGGAAGCCTTGGGAGAACCCGCGGTCGGCGGGAAGGGGAGCTCGCCGCGGCCGGCCTTGATGGCGCCGGCGGCGCTCGGGAGCGGATGGGGCGGCGGCCGGTGCGCCGGGGGAGAGGGACAGGCGGCGCCTTTATAGGGGCGGGGGCGGACCTCCCTAGCGACCATCGGACCGGCGGGGGCGCGCCCGGGGACGCGCGCGCCGGATGACGGGGAAGGGACCACCGGTCCATAGCGGGTTTGCACGACGGCTCGGGGCTTGAAGCGTTCTCGGCGTCCAAGGCCTCGGGAGGCGCGTAGCGCCTTGGGAAGGCGCGGGCTACCTCGGGAACACGCGCCGGCGGGCCGGACGCCGAGGCGGCGGCGGCCGCGCGCGCGCGCACCCGGTGCGGCGGCGGCGCGCGACGTCGCGGCGCGGTTGAGCTCCTCGGCGTTGCACATTTCGTAGCGACCCCCCTTCGAGCACGTTTTTCTCTCAAAACTTGAATATAAGTGCACGAAGTGATGAATAGGAAAGTTGTAGATCTAGCTACACCCTACAACTTTCACAAAGGCCATATAATGTTTTTTTCAACGGATTTTGCGAGAACGTCGTGCCAACTATGAATGTTGGCCCGTCTCTGTGCACGGGAGGTACCGTCGGTCGATCGAGTTTTTCACCAATTTCCACTAAAAATTTGAATTGCCATTCCACATGAAAGTTGTGTCCCTCAACAAGATGGACAACTTTCATAAAGGTAGATTTTGAAGTGTTTAGGTGAATTTTGGAGAACGCGGCAAAAGTTCCGGACGACATTCGTTGATGTCAACAGTTAAGCCGGTTTTGACGATGTCTTTGACCAAGGGTTGACTACGGGTGTGTGTAGACTTGGTCAAGGGGTTCATTGGGGCTCACCGGTGAGGTTTTCGAGGTGATGACCCGGGTTGACCTAGGTTTGACCGATGTTCGGCCGGTTTGACTCGGCCGATCCGGTCATTAGCGTTAATGACGTTAATTAACAACCCGGGGCGTCACACGCACGACGATACTGCGTCGCCGAGATATGCCCCCATTGATGGCAATAGGCTTCGTTTTTCTCTAAAGTGTCTTCAAGCTCGCCCTTCACCTTTTTCACATCCGCAATGAGGTTGGCATTAGCCTCCAAAAGAATATTCTGTGCATCATACTGAGTAACCATGTCTTTCAATTCGGTGCGGCACTCCTCATACCATTTTAGGCTCAATTCCAGTTCCTTCTTCAACGCGTCCATGGCATCTTGCTGCTTAGCGCGTTGGTCTACCAGTAGACGAGACTCTTGTTTCAATTTCTTGTTTTCTTCCCTCAAGCGCCGGTTCTCGTCCTTCGAAGTTTTTGCTTTTCAAGGGAGGTCTTGGCGTCCGCGGCCGCTCTCCCAAATCCTTTCGACAAGCGACGACACCTTTTGAAAGATAAGCGCGCACAGTCTTCATCAAATCATCCGCGTTTAAACCCTCCAGGGAACGCTCAAAATCTGCAAAAAAAAATAAACAATCACATTATTCATCCAGACACCTTCGTGCGGTCCCGATAGCAGAAGCACCAAGTCAAAATGTTAAAAGTAAAGCAGTCGGTGCTAAGTACCGGGTTCTACCAACACAGAGGCAAGGCCTGTTCTGGATGCCGAAGGGCATGCTTCAAGTTGCAGAGCCTCTTTCTCCTTGTCCTTGGTGCTCAAGGTGACCAAAGTCTTGGCCGCTAAAATCAACACAGAAACGAAAGACGTTAGCGAATGGAACACATGTTCTATAGGAAAGACACGAAAAATTATCTTTAAGTAAAAGTATCATACCGGCGTCTTCAAGCTGGAAAACGTTGGATGTCATCGCCGGCACCGGTGTGGTTTATTCGGCGCCTTTCGCGGCGGCTGGTTAAGATCATCCGACACCGGTGGCGGCGAACGAGACGCGTGTGCCGCGGACTCCCCAATTCCGGAGCATCCAAGTCGATTGGGTGCGGGCCTTCGGACCCGAGCTTTCACCCGGATTCATCGCAGATATCTTCCGGATTGCTTTGGGGCTCGAAAGTGGGAGCTTCGAATCCTTGATTACCAAAGTAGCGTCGTCATCGATGTAGCACGGTCCTCGGACTCATCCACGACATCTACAAGGCCGGCCACGTGCTCCTTCGGGGCTGCACCGGCCATGGCAATATGATTCCCGAATCATTTCGGCCACGCGCTTGCCTCCGACTTCGCGGGCCTCTAGCTCTTCGGGATCGGCCGGACACCGCCATCGATGGCTCCTCTTGTCATTTTCCGCGCCGGCCCTTTCGGTGGATAATTTGTACAAAGTTGGATCCGAGGCGTCGACGGGATGTCAACGTCTTCATCCGTCTCCGCGACCGGGTCGGCCCGTGCCCTTTTCCCGCAGGGCTCGTCATCATCGGGACCTTTCTCTTTGATTGTAACACACTTTCCCCTCTCCGAGGCTTCGAAGGCCTCTTCTTCGAAGTCATTTTCTTATCCGTATCGGCGGTAGGGGAGGGGTCGTGAACCTTTTTCTTCTCTCTTTCGAATTGCGGCCACTTTCGCCGCCTCGGCCCTTGCGACGAGCCAAGGTTTCGTTAACCTTCAACAACTTGGTAGATTTTTCTCGCAAGCCGAGGCAAGGTAGCTTTAGCAACATCCGCCCTCCGCTTGGCCAAAACATCTTGGGCTTTGGTGTTCTTCGCGGCATTTTCCGCTCGTTATGGTAGTTCTACTCGACTTACTCTTCCGCGAGGTTTCGACGAGCTCGGATCCAATATTACACGGCGGTTGCATCTTCTTGCCGGGCCGTCGGGGGGCACCGGTGAGGGGAATAGGTGACACCCATCTCGTCAAAAACACGGTTAACCCGGCCCTGATGTTTCAAAATCCTTTGGGCACATTCTCACTCTTTGTGGGTGAAATTTCCAATCATCTTGACAACTTTCCTTTCAACCTCAGCTACGACCTCTTCGTCGGTTTTATCTACAGGTCGTTTAACATTGAATATGGGGCTTCACACATCTTGATCCAACCCGGGCAGCCATTGCACCTTAAATGCCCATGATTCCCATCGGGGCTAGCACGACCAAATATCGGCAGCCACAAACTCCTTGAGGGCGTCCCACGTAGTGCGAGTCGCCCGGTAAAATGCACCCGTGCCTTGGGCCGATGAGCGTCTAGCCTTCGTCGGCTCCGGCGCGCTCGACCTCCAAATCAACCATACGACTTGCCAAGTCAAATGATGTCACTTCCTCCCGATTCGAGTTTCGCCCCACCACCGCAATGGGGGCATAAAACCGATAGGAGGTCTATCGGTTAGCCCACTTGTTTTTGTATGCTTTGGGGCTAATTCCACCGGAGCTTGATTTTTGCCAGGACGACGCGTCTGAAATGTACAACAGCCATACTGAGCTTCTTTTTCTTCGTCGGTGAGCGGTTATAATCTTCCTCTCCCAGTGGATCTCGAAATGGCGAACGAAAGTCTCCACGTCGTTGTCACCGGCAAAGGTCCGACAGGCCCATAGAAATTTCAGCACTTGTGGAATGGAATTGGGCGTCAGCTGATGGATCTGAACATTGTAAGCTGCCAAGATATCAACAAACTTCTTGGAGACGCGGTCGAAGCCCCGCAGCTTAAGAAATCCCGAAAGACCATGCTCTCATTCTTTCGAGGCTTCGGCGTGGTCTCCTTCCCGGTGTAACCGACGGATTCCGGGTTCAAAGCAACCTTCCCGCCCGCAGAGCATCCAAGTCCGCTTGGGTCATCAAAGACCGACCAATAAAACAGTCCGAGCCTTCACTAGGTCACGGAGATCGGCTTTCACCCCGAGTTAAGTTCTCTCCGGATCCTTCCGCGGCTTCTTAATTGGCCGCATCGCATCCTCTCCTATTTCGCCATCCTCCACGTCGGCATCACGTTTTCCAGCATCTGTGTCACTCAGCATTATTTCGACATAACTCCGACCACCCGAACTCCTACTTTCATCGCTACTAGAGATGGATGAAGTACTGCCACTCTCGCGAGAGCTAGCAGACCAATCCAGGCCAGAGATTTTACCAGACTTCGAGCTGGATGACGAAGTGGAAGACGTCGCGATAGCCTCCGTAGCTTCCGGCAGCGCCGCCTGCTCCCCACGGTTTGATGATGACCCTTCGTCCTCCATGACCATATTAGGGTGCCTGACATGAGCTGTATAAATCTCTTAAAAAACCGGACTTGTGCGCGTAGCTCCGGAAACTAACAAAATGAAAACATGTACTCAGGACAGGGAGAAAACTAACCTCTCGAGTCGACTGGGGCTTCCGCTGGAGCGACTCGCGGGAGGCAAAGGCAAGAGGAACATCCAAAAAAATCAAACGAGAGAAGCGGGGATGAAAGTGGCAGCAGGTTCACAGTGGCGTCGACCCCATCTATTTATAGGGGGTGAAATGCAACGGTCAAAAATTTTGAACCTAACGGTAAAACACAGCGGCTCGAGGGCATTTGGGGTAATTCAAGCGAGGCCCTCGGGAACCGACGCCTGGGAAGACGTTTTCTTCCGCCTCGATTCTCGATCCCCGGATTTCGTTGGCTTAGGTTTGCATCGAGGCAAGCGCTTCGCCATCGAGGGGCTTCGTTGGGGGATTCGAAATCAAGCCTTTGGTATACCAAAAATAAAAGAGTGTTTTCGGTTGCCCGAGTTTTTATGCGAAAGGCCCGGCGGTGAAACCCCGGAGTTCTTGAATCCATTTTCATCTCTCGTAATCCGTCTTTCGACCAATACCCTTCGTCGCCCGCGGAGCCGCCAAATAAGCTCGAATAACCCGGGGCGTTAGGGTCTCGGTCAGGGCTGTTTGGTTTGCTCCACAACGAAACCCCGCAGACGAATATTGCTCACCCAGTTAGTCTTGGCCTGGGATTCGCTTGGGGGTTTCGTTGTCCCTAACATCTAACGATTTTAAGTTTGAATGTGATCCGTGTTTCAGGTGACGAAAGGTGTCAGGCGAAAGGGGAGTCTCCAAAAGATTGAAGGTCTTTTCCCGACAGGCGCACGTGATGACAACAAGAAAGACGCCGCGATTTGCGGCGTGATATCATGAAGCGCCGATTACGTGGAGACCTAATTGGAGATTTCCCAAAAAAATAGCCTAGCACATTCTGTTTTGATCCGTTTTACATGAGGGCATTCTCGGAATGTAAAAAGTCCGTTCGCCTCCCTATAAAAGGAGACGAACGACACTCGTAAAGGGGATCGGTTTTTGAGAAATATACTGTTGAGTAAAGAGCTTTTGGTTGTCCATTGTTTTCTATTCTGGTTTTGGTTCTTGAGCTTTAGTTTTCTCTTATTGTTGGTGCTCGGTAGCTTCGGCTATCGCCACAACGAACGTCCTCACCGTGAGGTGTTGAGGCCACGATGTGCTCGATGAAATGCGGCAATGAGCAACGTCGGTGAACCGATCTTAATGGGTAATAAAAAATACATTCTTCTTTTCTAATTGCCGGGGCATTCCATGTGTAGGTGTTGGAAATATGCCCTAGAGCCAACTGGATTTGATCCACTAGTGGGCTCGGATGGATTTGATCCATTATGGTGTAAAAGTCCTAATGGGCCACAAATGTTGTAAAGCCCATTAGTATTGGAACGGGTACATCATCTATTAGTCCCATATTGCTAATGGATGATGGTGTGGGGGGTTTTCCTCCCAATAAATATGGACCACACTCCTCCCGAAAAGACACAACTTTTCTCAAGTAGCGGCCGCGCCGCCAACGCTCTCTCCTCGTCGCACTCGCGGACCTAGCGGTCCGGCGTGCGTCGCTTCCTACTCCGTACGTGTGGATACCTTGGAGGTGCCGCATCCGGAGCACTTGGATCGGACAAGCCGCACATGCAAGTCAAGAAGGACGTGAGCAACCGCACTACCTCGCTACCCTCGACGCGTTCGTCTACATCGAGACGGTTCCGCCGCATCCGCGCGTCTAGTTGTAATCCCGTGACCTCGACGGCGAGCAATTCTGTTTTGCGGGGAAAATTTTGTTTTGTGCTAGCGTAGCCACCTCTTATCCCTTCGGTGGTATCGGAGCCGTAGCTCGCTAAGTTTTAGATTCGGGATGTGTGCATATGGAGATATGCAGATGTAGATCAAAGTTTTGATCGACTTCGTGTTCTTGACGTGATGGTCGTGTAACGAATTATTCCTACCGGTCGGAATTCCGCCATCGGAGTTAAGTGATGCACGTAAACCCAGTCACAACGAGAAGGAGATCAATTGGATTGGTCGAATCGAAGCTAGGTCAAGTGCCAGGCGCATGGGATGCGTGGCGGTGGCGGTGGATCTCTACGGCCGGGAAAAACCGTAAAACATACCGTTCGGTAAAACAATCATAACTTTTCATGGTTAACTCGGATGAAGATGTTTTCTATACGAAAATTGATCTACGTAAAATTTTACACATGTGATAAACCAGCTTTGCTGGTCTCGGCGAAATTAGTTTTGCCAAATTCGGCTTGCAAGGTGGGTTTTCGGGCGTTTTAAGTTTGGACGTCGGAATTGCGGTAATCTGTTTTGCAGGTTTTGTGATCGGTATGGCCTATATGTGTATGTGATGCCTGTGTGTAATTTTTTCGTGACCTACGTGTCACGCGTACGGCAATACGGCTGGAGCCACATGTATTGTCAAAATTAATGTAATGGTCTGCGTACCAATTTGTGATGATCTAATACGCGATTGTGTAACTTTCATTACTAGCACGCGTTAGATAGTTCTTGGAGGACTCATCACATGGAGGATGGCACACACGGACCATGGAGATGGAGATCAACATGATGTATAGGTCAATGGAGATGGAGATCACCATGTGACAATAGGCCATACCGTGTTACAACTGTGTGAATGTCGTTCTTACCGTTCTACTTTTACATGTGACAATGTTATTTTCTTGCGTGTGATGTTACGAGTAGAACGATCCCTTTGGAATTTTAAGTTAACATGCCCTCCCAACACTTGCCACCGTCCCACATCTCGTACAATTAGTGGTGGGTCTATGAAATTAGGGTGCCACTAGTTTTCCTTGACTAGACGGGTTTGTATCGGATACTTACACGCATAAGTGTTGGTTTACTTATCAAAGTCATCTTAATGGTTAAGGACTTTGGGGCATAAAGGTTGGGAGCCTAGACATAGAGATGTCACCCAACAACGGAGTCATATGTGATGTGATTAGCAAAGAGTTGCTTACCGATCTACCTTGTTTACTAGCGGTGACGCAAAAGCTCACTAGTAGACTTGTTAGTTGTGGATTCTCGAATCACTAAGTATCAATGTGGGGATATTGATTTTAGTGGGAGTAAATTCTTTTATTTTACTCTGTCATGGATATATTGTCTTAGTGTTTTGCATTTATTATTCTGTTGTAGATTAAAGGCACCTAGCAACACCACATCGTTTACCTTGCATTCAGTCCTTGAGAAGGACAAGTTGACTAGAACAAACTTTACGAGTTGGATCCGTAATCTGAGAATTGTTCTCAGAGCTGAGAAAGGGGAAGGAGTTCTAGGCACCCCCTTACCAATAGATGATAACGTTAAGAAAAGCACGGGCAGTAGTCATGTGATGGCGATCCAAAAAAAGCCGATCTTTAAAAGGAAGGGCAATTCTTGGAAGAAGAAAGGTAAGGCCAAGGATAAGATCCCAATGCCAAACGAGGCGCCCAAGGCTAGTCCAACTCGCCAAGGTCGAATGTTTTCATTGTAAGAAAATCGGTCACTTTGGAAAAGAAATTGTAAGTTGTACTTAGCTTCTAAGAAAAGCAAGGGAAGTAAGGGCACTTCCACTTTAGGTACACTTAATGTTTATGTTACGGATATTTTCCTCGCCGATTCTTATACTAATTCTTGGGTATTTGATACCGGATCGGTTGCTCATATTTGCAACTCGATGCAAGGAATGATATAAAGTAGAAGTGTGGAACGAGGAGAAGTTGATTTCCGCGTAGGCAATAATGCAAGAGTTGCTTGCATTGAGCGTCGGAATGATGCAATTACACCTCCCGTCAGGATTTATATTGGAAATGAATAATTGTTATTTTGTTCCTAGTTTGAGTCGAAAAATTTTATCCCCTTCATGTTTAATGAAGGATGGTTATTCATTTGCGAGTGAAAACAATGGTTGTGTGATCTCTAAGGATAATATGTTTGTGGCTTGTGCATCCATTGTGAATGGCTTATTTGTTTTAAATCTTGATGATTCACCTATCCGTAACATAAGTGCTAAAAGGTCTCGACCTAATGATTTAAGTCCTACCTACATATGGCATTGTCGTTTGGGTCACATCGATGAAAAGCGCATGAAGAAGCTCCATGACAATGGACTTTTAACTTCGTTTGATTTTGAATCCTACAAGACATGTGAAGCTTGTTTGCTAGGCAAGATGACCAAGATGCCTTTCTCGGGTTTTCCCGGGAGAGCCTCGGACTTACTTTGGAACTCATACATACGGATGTGTGCGGACCAATGAGTACGACGGCTAGAGGTGGATACCAATACTTCATAACGTTCACCGATGATTTAAGTAGATATGGTTATGTCTATTTAATGAAGCACAAGTCCGAAACTTTTGAAAAGTTCAAAGAATTTCGAGTGAAGTAGAAAATCAACGTGGCAAGAAAATCAAGACCTTGCGTTACGATCGTGGAGGTGAGTATTTGAGCCATGAGTTTAGCAATCATCTAAAGAGTTGCGGAATTGTTCCACAACTTACGCCACCTGGAACACCTCAAAGAAACGGTGTATCCGAGCGACGTAATCGAACCTTGTTGGACATGGTCCGATCAATGATGAGCCAGTCGGACCTACCATTGTCATTTTGGGGTTATGCTCTAGAAATCGCAGCTTTCACTTTAAATAGGGTACCTTCTAAGTCCGTAGTTAAGACACCATATGAGATGTGGACTGGTAAGACTCCCAGTTTGTCTTTTCTGAAAATTTGGGGTTGTGAGGTTTATGTGAAGAAACTTCAATCAGATAAATTAACACCTAAATCGGACAAGTGCATATTCGTGGGATATCCAAAGGAAACCTTGAGATATTATTTCTACAACCGGTCAGAAGGCAAAGTGTTTGTCGCTCGGAACGACGTTGTCTTAGAGAAAGAGTTTCTTAAAAGAGAAAAATGTAGACCGAAGGTGTATCTTGAAGAAGTTCAAGATGAGCCGCTTGGGCAAGATTTCACAAGTGGTGCTAATGTAGCCGAACGAGTTGAGATGCCCGTGGCAAGAGAAGCACCAACACAACCACGAAGGTCGAAAGGGAACGTCGCGCAAGCGATCGGCTCAATCTCATGATCGCGGGAGAGCGCGACATATTGTTGTTAGACAATGATGAACCTATGACATATGCGGAAGCAATGATGTACCCGTTTCCGAGAAATGGCAAAGTGCCATGAGATCCGAAATAGATTCCATGGATGACAATCAAGTTTGGAACTTGGTTGACCCGCCGCATGGTGTTAAACCCATAGAGTGCAAATGGATCTATAAGAAGAAGAGGGACATGGATGGAAATGTTCACATCCATAAAGCTCGACTTGTTGCAAATGGTTTTCGACAAGGAGTTGACTATGACGAGACATTCTCACCCGTAGCGACGCTTAAATTTATTCGGATCATTCTAGCCACAAGTTTCGCATATTTCGATTATGAGATATGGCGGATGGATGTCAAAACGGCCTTTCCTAAATGGAAATCGATCGGGGATGTGTATATGACACAACCCGAGGGATTTGTTGATCCAACCAATGCTTGGAAAGGTGTGCAAACTTCAAAAAACCATTTATGGATTGAAGCAAGCATCTCGGAGTTGGAACCTTCGCTTTGATGAAGTGGTCAAAGGGTTTGGCTTCATTCGAGTGAAGAAGAGCCTTGTGTTTACAAGAAGGCAAGTGGGAGCTCGTAGTATTTCTAATCTTATATGTGGATGACATATTACCGATTGGAAATGACATTCCTATGCTTGAGGCCGCTAAGACCTCATTAAAAAATAGTTTTTTAATGAAGGACTTAGGTGAGGCGGCATACATTTTGGGCATCAAAATCTATAGAGATAGATCGAAAGGCTTATAGGATTAAGCCAAGACACTTACATTGATAAAGTGTTGAAAAGGTTCAACATGGAAGAGGCGTAGAAAGGGTTCTTGCCTATGTCACATGGCATACATCTTAGCAAGACTCGGTAGTGTCCTTCGACAACCGATGAGCGGGAACGCATGAGTAGAATACCGTATGCTTCGGCCATCGGATCTATTATGTATGCAATGATATGTACACGTCCGGATATTTCGTATGCACACGGTGTTACAAGCGGATACCAATCCGATCCGGTGAGGGTCACTTTGCACGGCGGTTAAAAATGTTTTTAAGTACTTGAGAAGGACTAAAGGCATGTTCCTAGTCTATGGTGGTGAGGAGGAGCTCGTTGTAACGGATTACACCGATGCTAGTTTCCAAACCGACCAAGACGATTCAAAGTCGCAATCGGGATACATATTTACGATAAATGGTGGAGCCGTGAGCCGGAAGAGTTCCAAACAGAGACGAAGGGTCGATTCTACAACGAAGCCGAGTACATCGCGGCTTCGGAAGCCGCAAAGGAGGTTGTTTGGATAAGGAAGTTCCTTTCGAACTTGGTGTGTTTCCGAGTGTCTCTAGCCCATTGGATCTTTATTGTGACAACAATGGGGCTATTGCACAAGCAAAGGAGCCAAGGAACCACCAAAAGAATAAACATGTACTTGCGGAAATTTCATCCGATATGAGAGATCGTTAGATGAGGTGATATCAAGATATGCAAAGTACGCACGGGTTTGAATGTTGCGGATCCTTTGACAAAACCCCTTCCACAGCCCTAAGCATGAGGCGCACATGAGAGCTATGGGTATTAGATATATTCTAGATTAGCTCAAGTGCAAGTGAAAGAATGTTAGAAATATGTCCTATAAGGAATCATAGAGATGATTATATTTCATTATATCCATGTCACTTGGTTCTTTTATTGAATATCCATGAAAGGCGACTTGTATTTGATTGGCAATTATGTGAATTGTTTGTGAAACTCTTTTACTTGTATGGTTATTCAAAAGTTGTCCCTAGTATGAGTTAATGACTAGCACATGAATTAGTTGATGACTATGTTTCACAAGTCATGAACATGGAGATGTATAACTAATAATGTGGGGCACATGTATGACATGGGGCTGGACTGACCCAATTTGAGACTTCGTTCTCTGTTTACACAATGTATACGCTATGTCCTTAGACTTGAGATTGTCGCATGTACTCAAGATGTGAATTGACCTACTTAGGGGCTATCAACCGCTACTCCGTAACTGGGTAGTCATAAAGATGGCTTTCGGGTTTGTCAGGAAGCATGCTGTGAGGCATGGTCAATCAAGATAGAATTTGCCCCTCTACTTGAGAGAGATATCTCTGGGCCCCTCGAGTGATCGGATCAAGATATGTATGGCCGTGCTTTGGGTTAAGGGTTAACCCCCTTTTGATGATCCAAATCACGGTGTCGAGAAAGATAGGTCGGCTTGTAGCTAGACCAAATATCGTGAGGCAAAGGGAATAGCATGTATGAATTGTTGTGATGGTTTGTCTGATAAGATCTTTACGTATGCATAGGAGTTGACACGTCTTGCTAGAGGCCGCTATCAACTATTGATCAAGTAATGTACTCGGGTCAAGTCTATGTGTACGTGAACCTATAGGGTCACACACTTAGGGGGTTGGAAGCCGAATGAGGATGAATATACTTGCATAGTTGACTCTAGTGCAAGTGGGAGACTGTTGGAAATATGCCCTAGAGCCAACCGGGATTTGATCCACTAGTGGGCTCAGATGGATTTGATCCATTATGGTGTAAAAGTCCTAATGGACCACAAATGTTGTAAAGCCCATTAGTATTGGAAGGGGTACACCATCTATTAGTCTCATATTGCTAATGGACGATGGTGTGGGGGGTTTTCCTCCCAATAAATATGGACCACACCCCTCCTGAAAAGACACAACTTTTCTGAAGTAGCAGCCACGCTGCCAACGCTCTCTCCTCGTCGCACTCGCGGACCTAGCAGTCCGGCGTGCGTCGCTTCCTTCTCCGTACGTGTGGATACCTTGGAGGTGCTGCATCTGGAGCACTTGGATCGGACGAGCCGCACATGCAAGTCAAGAAGGACGTGAGCAACCGCACTACTCGCTACCCTCGACGCGTTCGTCTACATCGAGACGGTTCCGCCGCATCCGCGCGTCTAGTTGTAATATCGTGTCCTCCGACAGCGCAATTCCCGTTTTGCGGGGAAAATTTTGTTTTGCGCTAGCGTAGCCACCTCTTATCCCTTCATTAGGCCCGTAGGGCATGAAGCTATATTGAAAGTTTGCTTTAAACTCGGTTCTGTTCAAAGATTCTTAACAAAAAGAGAAAGTGAGTGTGTCCGTATTCAGTCTGATTTAGCCCATGTTAAACAATTGTTAATAAGTTTCGAAGGTTTGGAATAAGCTTAAGTGAGCTATATCCACTGTTATGAGCTCTAAACTTAAGTTGATGCAACATGAGCATGTGCACATATGCAAAGATCAATTGCTGGTAATTTTGTAAGTAAACTATGAAACCCCGGAAACAAAAAGATGTACGGTGCCAATTAGCCTTTAACTTGGTACATAGTTTGATCTTCTAATCTCATGTTATGATACCTTTTCAATTACTATGTAGTATAGCTATGTAGTTATATCAGAGTTTTGTTTAAATTCATATTGTCAACAAAATACTTAAATCTTGAAGTAATGGTTAGAAAGTGTAGTATATATAGTTCACAACCTGGTGTGAACCTTAATTTACAAACATTAAAGGCTGATGATGGCCTTAAACTTCTAATTCATTTTCAAATGTTCACTAATGACTTTCTTCTAAATTAACGCCATGTTTGCTTGGCTTATCGGCCACCAGCCAACGGTGCTTGTCTCTCGGAACAAACCAGCCACCAAAGAACCGGTCGGTAGTATTTTTCTCTCGGAACAAACCAAGCACCGGCCATCGGACACCGGCCAAACGAACAGTCGTAAACCGATGAACCTCGAGCTTGAATCCTTTGCTAAAGTTATAGTCACATGGAGAGGTTATACTTACATATAACCTCTTAAATGCTCTTTCGTTTTCATTTTCCTATAAGCCTGTAAATATTTTGTGTTAGCCTTAATTTAGCAAACAATGGTTACTTGTATTCAAGTCTCCCAGCAACCGCCTCACCTGTTAAAGTACGCCATGTAACATATTATTATAAATTATTCCATAATATTATACAATAGTTCATTTCTTTAAAGTACAATATTAGAATGAGGTATGTTTTGCAAATTCTCTTCGCAACTTCATTCCTTAGAATTCATGTATGTTGTTACCTCCATATTTGTGCTATTCAACTTCAATTTCATAGGACAAACAATCTTCACGCTTCAAACTTGAAAGGTTGCTCAACGGTAGGCAAAACAATAGTGAGCATCAAAGTTGAGTTCGGTCTCACCAGCTACAGACAATGTGCGGTGGCCCACCTCCCTTTATATCCATACACCTCAATCCAAATCATATTCATACCATACATACTATGACAAACTAAGTACTCCAACCCTGCAACGAGCTGCCAACATGGATGGCCTCCTCAACAGTCAACACCCACACAACACGTACAAAACTTCACGTAATGGACGATATGCTGAACCAAAAACGTGTCATAACAGAAGCAACAACCAAAACATGAAACCACATCGTAATAGGACCCATATAAAAAGCTAACCCATTGGCCATCCGCGGCAACGTTGCGGGACTTTTCTAGTTTTACACTGAAAATGAATTATCTTAAGGGCTTGATTGGTTGAAGGCCAAAGCTGTCAAACCAAAGTTTTGACCATTTTAAATTTTGACCACCAATTTAAAATCTTAACCAATTTTGACAATTCAAATGAACTAAGTTGCACAAGATGAACCTTTTTAGCCGCTCATTCATTTAGAATGTTAAAATTGGTAAAAAAAAAGAGAAACCAACATAATCTCGGAATAACCCCAAACATTCATACGCCACCGATTAATTCATGTACGTGCGACCAAATCTGACCTCGTAAACACCAACTCTTTGCTAGGATGCACAAATTGCACACCATGACACCGAGCCGGCGCTTGCCAAGTTCACTGTCCTTCCAGCCCGGTCTATAAACGTCTCTGTCCTGGACTCCTGCTGATCGGTGAATCACTGACGCAGAACACCTTATGCAGCCACTCCCTGCTGAGTTGACATGATGCAGCTAGCACCCGTCGCCCCGCAGCCTGCCGGCGGCGTTGCCCTGAAACCGCCGAAACCCATCGCAACAAAGGGTACGGTTCCCAACAGAGCGGCAGCCTACGGGCTCCTCCGCTGCACCATCCATCCGTCGCCGGCGCCTCTGCCTCTGCCTGGGCACTCCAACGTGGCAACGTGCGGATAATAATGGAGCAACGCTCGTGCCCGGCGGCGAGGTCAAATTCAAAGGCGCGCGACGACGAAGCAGAGACTGATGAGCCCGATCGAGGCGCCGGCGCCGAAGCAAGGCGAGGAGTCAGCGGCGGGACGCAGCCGAGGGCAGGGGCAGCGCAGCATGGCGTGCCAGATCTTCGAATCCGTCTACCTGTGCGCCTACATCATGTCCTGCAGGATAGGCGAGGGCATCGTTCTGAACGCCGAGGATGCGCTCAAGAGGCTCCGTGGATACGTTCTCGATAAATTCGACCAAAAGCGCTGACATGTTTATATGTTCTTCATTCAACAGCTGATTTGTATTTTCTTCCGGTCCAATGACCGAACGTTGGTGAGGTGTGACGATGGTGCTGTATATTCCACCGCAAAGAGATCTAATAAACCTCATTGCATGTAACCATGATCCACATCTTTGGTTGACTGAAATGGAAGCGCGGAAAAAGATCCGTAGAATAACTATGCTAACTTTTTGGTAAAATAAAGAAAAATGTGCATTTTCATCCTTTAAGTGTTATAGAAATGTGATATTCAACCCTTAGATTTCATTCGGTGTAAACAATCGCTTAACTAACTAAATCGATGTATTTATCATCCCATCTTCCCATCTTAATTTAATAATGATTTTGTGCTATTTAACAGTAATTTATGTCTAGGTAATCATCTGACTAATCACTGCTTAAAGTAATTTGCTTACTGAAATATATAAAATCTGCAAGAAAATTCAATAAATCTTTTGAATTGACTACCCATAGGAATTTTATTAGAAAAAAAATGTCTGATAGATTTATATCAGATTTTTAATTCAACATGACGACATGACATGTGATTAAGTGATGATTAGTAATTTGATTACATATTTACATGGTTTAAACTGATATTGTACAACACTAAATCACCACTAAAAAATTAGGGATGATCAAAGCATCAATTAGTTAGTTAAGAGACTAATTTGCACAAAATGAAACATGTCTGACAAAAGTCACATTTTCATGATATCACTTGAGGGATGAAAATACACTTTTCCGGAAATAAAATACAGTAGAACACACTGTATTAGTACCTCCGTTTTTTTTAAGTTGACGTTAGTGGTGGGAATTTTTAGGCCAGTTAACACTGAACTTGCTATCGGAAACGACATATAAATAAGAACAGCTAAGTACAAGATTGCGTTGCTCCACCTAGGAAAGCTCCCAAACCGTTCATTTGCCGACGACCAGTTCCTCTACGTGCTACTGCTACCAAAGCCGCCCCTTGTAAATACCAAAAGCCTTTTCAGCGAGTGTGTTTAACTATTGACGAAGCCGGCAAGCGAGCGAGTGTGAACAACCAGTGCCCCCTTCCGGATTCAGTTCACCGACACCGCAAGACCACTCATCAGCTATGTCATTCCGTACCCTCCTGCGCCTGAGATCCGCCGCTCTGCAACCAGCTGCTGCTGCCCACGCCCTGACACCGTTGAAGCCAACCACGATGAGCGCCACCGCGCCCTACAAGCTCCTCCTTCCTCGGATCGGTTACTCTTCCGCGTACACCTCGCCGGCGCCAGCGCCCCGAAACTTTCCGGGCATGGGGTCGTGTGCGCCAGCGAAGAAAGCGGAGGACGGCGACGTGGTGATCGTGGCGGGAGGAGGCATTCAAGGACGCCGGTGCCCGCCGGGCAGCCGCTGCGAAGTGCAGTGCGGCAAAGCCTGCCGGCTCTACGGCGAGATGTACGCCTTAGTCTACGTCCTCTCCTGGATGATCGGCAGGATCATCGTTCTTGCCGCCCGGGATGGTCGAGAGTGGCTTCGCAGATATGTACGTCAGAAATTCAGCAAAAAGCGCTGACAGATAATTTGTTTCTGAGGTTTTCGTGTACAAGATCACGTTGCGCCTGTACGCCAAAATATGTTCTTGGATTCAGAATGTGATGAACGTATACAGACTGTCCGAAACTGTGCGTACGGTGACAGATAGACAGACAGTATACAGTTTGAACAGAAGTGTGAAAATTGTCAATTGTGCCATGTTCCTGCGGCTTCGTGGGCGAACGTCCTGACGGAACCAGCCGGACCGCCCGGCCGGCAAGCAGAACACTTCAAGCATTACAGAATGTTCTTAAAAATTCACGGTGACGCACGATGCACGCACGATACGATTAGCGAAGCAGAACATTTGAAGCCACACGTACATATGTAGGAGGTGGCTCTGCTGCAGTTTTGAGAAGTTTGCTAAAGGACGCCACATCTCTTCTTTTGCAGGAGCAAGTACTCACTTCTGGACGGCTTGCAATCCCTGAATCTCATTGGGTTAAGCGTACATACATGATGGCGATCGGAGATCACGGGATGGACGTGCACGGGTACTAGTCGTAGTCAAGCACTCGATCACTTTGTACACGATCACATTGGCTATAAAATTCTTGCGCCAGACGCTCCTAAACTACATACATCAGTGTGTATCCATATCTGACGTGAGGTTATCCCTGCGTATCATATCATGGAAGCACGTACGAGTCACGACGTTTCTTTCGAGCTGTTCTACACATGAATGGATGATGGTGACGCCCACGAAGCACGAATCAGCGTGCTGTGGATAGCTCCCACACTACGAGTTCTCCGGAAAACCAAATCTTACGGCTATACAAACAATTAGCGCCCACTGCCCTGCTACCAGGTAGTATTCAGCTTGTTCGCTGGTGTTGCTCCGTTACGAGAGTAAAGTACTGCTAACCGGTCATTAGTGGTTTATTGGTTTCGAGAGAAAAGTACTGTCGGCTGATAAGCCAAACGAACAACACGATTATATTACGACGACATTATTACAGCTGTGCGCGAATGATATCCTGATCAACCGCAACGAACCATATGTCACCCACGCACACGACCAAGAAATCGCCGCTGATACCAAAGCTCTTTGGCCAGCTGCACTGACAGGCCGTCCGTTCTCAGGCTGATCGAGCGGCACACAGCTGCTTATTATACACCGTCACCGTGTCGAGCGTCGACTTCGCCTCGCTGTCACGAAACTTTTTCCCTTGAGCTCCCTCCCGCCGCGCCGCGACATTCCCACATCTTGCTCGATCCCATAGTTCGTTGCTTTCTTCAGCTTGTCGCGAAGCTAAGGCAACGGGCGGAAACTGCGATGGGGAACTGCGGGACGAAGCCGAAGACGAGCGACGGCGAAGACGCACCTCCGCCGGCCCAGCCGCCGGCGCCGGCGCCGGCGGCCGAGGAGGAGATCGTGGCGGTCGCACCGGAAGAGGCGAGCCAGGCCATCGTGGCGCCACCAAGTGAGGTAATGACCTCGAATTCCCTTCCGGTCAGTTCCCATAGTCTTATATTTGGCAATATTGGAAACTTCCCATGCTCTGATCCATATGGAAACTGATGAATTGCTTTGTGTGGCATGGTCCGAGGTTTCGTGAAATTCCTATATGTTCGTCAGTTCGTGGTAGCTTTTAGCTTGCGATTTTTTTATTTATTTTATCATGATTTTGCAAAAATATATGGTCCGTCACAAATTTTGCAAAAATATACATCGGCTGCCGTGGCCCATGATGTCAGTGATATAACGCCGTGGCCCACGGCACTAGGAGCCGCCAGGAGTGGGCCCATAACCTTAACGCCGCGGGCCACGACGTTACGTACCTGACGCCGTGGGCCACGACGTTACGTACTTGACGCCGCGGACCATGGCGTTAGGGGCCTAACGCCTGGCGTCAGCGTGGCGCTGAGCTAACGTCGTGGCCCACGACGGTATGTGTTCCTTGCCGCCGTGGTTTGCGGCGTTAGAAATTTTTTTTTAATTTGAATTGTTGAAGGATTGATAAAACGACGAACAATTAACGACGAATTTAGATAAGCGATTACAACATTTGCAATGGCACATGCGACACAATTACCCTAACTTTGTGCCGCTCTTGCTAGTCCTAACGCGCCTCAGGGGATTTAAATAAATGATTACAACAATTGTAGTCTAGTTGTACGAATAATACCCGGAGAACCCGGACATCATAGACCCACCGGAGTGCTGGGAGGGCATGTAGTACCCGACGGGGGTGGAGTTGGATCAGATGGTGGCGGGGGTGGAGTCGCTGGTGGAGTGTTGTCCTTCTTTTCGTGGCACGGACAACAACAGTACTCATCCTCACAGCCGGTGTTCGTCTTCACCACCATTGGTCCGGTCACCGGTCCGTCGTCGCCGTTGGTAGATGTCGGATCTAGAGAAGCCAATGCCGACGCGAGTTCTTGCCTCAGGTTGAAGATGACAACATCCTCGAGGTAGTTGATCTACTCTTGATACATGTGAATAGCCTGGGCCCTGGGGTCCACCCATTGCACGAAACCACAGTTATCTGGTTGTTCGGAGTACTGCAGAAACCGTGATTACATTAGTAAATCATAAAATGATGAAGGACAGAGGTCATGGAGTTTTGCCTACCCATGCTCGTGAGCAATGCCAGAAGCGGCGACCAGAGTTGTCCCATCCCTGATAAATCTGCATCACAGAGAACTCACCATGGCACACTTTGGCCAGTTCACCGTTTGATTTGGTGCGTACTTTCTAACATCACGCATGGATTTGAAATCTCTTTTGTCTAAGACTGGAAAATTGGTGTTGAACTCTGGATCTTGCTAACTCCACAATGCTGGACCGAGGGAGTCATTATCATCAGCCCCAGTCCAGGAACTAAATTTTTACTAAACAGATCTACACTAAACTATGTACTTACTAAGCAGATCTACACTAAAACTATGTATTTAATGAGCAGATCTACACTAAAACTATATATCTACTAAGCACATCTACACTAAAACTATTAAGTTTCAGAGTATTACCTCTAACGAGACGAAAAACCGGTAGAGCTTCGCACCTTCACCACCTCCTCCTCACTCCCTTCTCCTCTTTCCCCTCTCTTTTCTTTTTTCTGAATTATTATAACATTTTCGGCTAAATTTCAGTGTTATATAGGCAGTCAGACCCTAGCGTCGTGGCCCACGACGCTAGCAGGCCTGCCACCGCCGTGGCCCGCGGCACTAAGACTTGACCCCGTGGCCCACGACGCTAGACCCCTAACGTCGTGGCCTATGACGCCACGTCTGGACCACGCTAAGGGTCCACTCCTGGCGGCTCCTACCGCCGTGGGCCACGACGTTAGAGGCCTAGCGCCGTTGCCCACGAAGACAGACGTATATTTTTTCAAATTTGTGGCGGACCATATATTTTTGCAAAATCGCGATAATATAAATATAGAAAAAAATTCTCAGCTTGCGGTCCTCCCTTTAATTTTCACACCCGAAACTTGGGCCTTATCATTTCGCCCCTCTGTAAGATGTGGCCCAAAGTAGGGCCCTAGTTCTCATTTACGTGGGCCGCGTCTCTTTGCGTAATTGCCTCATGAAATTGTTGATGATCCTTTGCCTGATTTGCTTCCGTCCGTGTGGCAGGAAGCTACTACGGCGGGTACAGCAGCTGAAACCATAGAGCCCGATGACCCTAAGGAGAAGCATGTGGTTGCCAGGGAGGACCCTGATCAGGAGGGCAAGCAGAAGGAAACGCCGACGGCGGAGGAGACCGGCGAGCTCCCGGCGTCCACTCCGGCGAGCGTCGCGTGACATACATGCACCCAACAATCACGCAGAAATTAAATTACGGCATCGTACGATTCCTTTTTTTTATTCCGCATTGTTTTGAGGCAATGTCAGGTTGATCGGCGACGCAGTTCCTTCGTTTGATTCAATACATGGATCGGAATCGGACCTTTCTTCTTTTTCCTTTTCTTTTTCCGTGGCTGTTGTTGGTGTGGACCTTTCCTTGATTTCGATGATTCGACACACTTGGATTTTGTAATTCCCCGGACCTTTTCGATCTCGAGGGACACGTAGGAGCACATCGCGGCCGGTATCAAGGTCACCTGTCACCAGGTGCGCACGTGTGCCGCGAAGCGGCGTCTTGAAGCTATTCGATTTCGAGGAGAGGCCGCCTCGTGTGCGGTGGCGTTTGCTAGTATCATCGTGTCCATGTGACACGACACGGCGCCACGATTTCGAGGAAGATGTTGTACTAGTAGGAGCCGATTCCAGCGGGGAAAAGAAATGAAATACATATACTCCGTACTACGTAGCGTGCGACTCCATTTTGAAGTTCTGCACTGCTGCTGCCATTGGATAAGTAGTGCTCCCGCTGGCAAGCCACATTACAGCTCCTGCCTTTCTGGAAAGAAAATCGGGAATTCATTCGCTCGATCTCGCAAGCAAACTCACTGGGAAACCAACAAACGTTTTATGATTTGCTTTTCGGGGTCATGCGTTTCTGGTTGACTCAAAGGTCACTGTAGCACGCAACGCATTCGCTCTCTTCCTTATCCATCGCTGTTCGTCCACTTCGACAGCAGTGCAGCACAAGCAAGCCCACGCAAATCGCGGGGACGAAAAAGAAAACAAAAGGAATGGAAAGGGTGCCTGCCTGCGTCATTCTCAGTACTACGCGCACGGCCGACCAGGCAGTCAGGCAGTGAGAGGTTCGTTCCAGGCGCAGCGCGAAAACCCCGCCGCTCCTGCCACGCAGAGAGCTACGGTGTATGCAGGCGGTGGCCCGGCGCCCTTTGCCCCACGCGCGCAGGCGCTAGCGGACAGGGACAGGCCGAGTCCCCGCTCTCCGGCTGGGCGAAAGGGAAGGCTTTACTCGGCCACCTCGGACGCCGCCCAGGGCTCCTCGAGGTCTCGTTGTCACGACCTGTCTGGTCCACGTGTAACCGTCAACGTGCGGCGAGATCTTGAGGACGGTCCGCACGGTTCTCATCCGACGGCGTGGGTGGACGCCACGTTATCGGTCACCCATCGAAGCTCCTGCACCTGACTTCGCGGCGGTGGGCGGTGGTCTGGTTCCGTTCCGCGTTGAGAGCAAGTATTATAAGAGTGACTAGGCGGGTGATTTGCAACTCCACGTCGATTTGCAACTCCACGTCAGGGAAATGCTTCGCTGGAAGAGAGAAAAGGAAGAGAGGGGGTTGAGCGCTTCCTTCATCGCCCGACTGAGAAACAAGCCCCGAGAAAAAAATGCTCGTTCCCAGCTTGGTGCGGGCGCCGAGCCGACGCTTCACGATCCCCTGCGCCGCCGGCCCTCACCCTCGCCGCTCGCGCTTCTTCCCTCCCCGCACGCCAAAATCACCCATGTCTCCCGCCAAACCATGCCTGAATGAACTCTTCGCGCGCCAAATCACAACATAAAGCCCCAAATGTGTGACATAGCCACCAAATCGTCCCCAAATCCCGACCTCCAAAACCCTAGCCTGATGCCGATGGTTGGGCGATCCAAGAGGACAGCCGCGCCGGCTCCCGTGGAGATTACGTCGGTAGGGGCTCCGACCGTTGCTCCCCCGGGCGCTCAGCCCCTTCCACCGTCGGCTATCCCCTCCATGCTTGGACCTGGCGCCTGGTGTCCATCGCAGTCTGCAGTTCCATCCTCTTCACGATATTGGTTTGCTGGGCCGCAACACCCGACCATGGTAGGCTCGTCAGCTCAAGGCCCCTGGTGGCCACCTGTCGGCCATGGACCCTCTGCAAATCTTGCACCCAAGACTGATACTCTTGGTGACTCTAATCCACAAGCATGGTATGCGTTCTCTACCATCTTAGTTGATTAATCATGATGTGTGTCCCTTTCTTTATGAAAAGCACGATAGTCTGTTTTAGTTTGTTATTTGCAAGTATGCAAGGGGATACAGTTAGATGCTCTGCTCATATATGTTATTTTTAGCAAAGTAATAGCTATTTCCTTTAATTTGTACGTGATGCTCCATATTCAAATACACATCAATTTGTTTGTTTACTAAGAACCATGGTTTTTAAGTTGCATCGCTGCATTAGCCTTTCGTCAGAAGATTTATCAACCCGAGTGAGTTCGTAACTTTGCATAATAGCTGAAGTTCCATTCTTGACTACACAAGAATTATATTTGATGCATTCCTAGTTATTGTTAGTATTTTTGACTTCTGCGAAACTCGTGCAGATGCCTAAAACATAATATGTATTTTGAGCAAAGTAATAGCTAATTCCTTTAATTTGTGATGCTCCATATTCAAATACACATCAATTGTTTTGTTTTCTAAGATATGAATAATTAGTGTAATGCTCTGTTTTGATATTTCCTGGAGGCAAATTTGATTTAGTTCATATATTTATTGGACAGGGGATTAGATGCTCACCCAACTGGGGGATTCCTTAATATTTTGAAGAGCACACCATAACCAGCACAAGGTGGTAGCAATGGGACTTCATCCCAGCCAATCAATATTGGCGATGACACCAATGCTACTGATTGCGCTAGAACTGAAAAACGTCTTCTATGGACAAAAGATGAGGATCTTAGATTGGTAAGTTATTTTCGTGGATGAACCCTTTCACAATATTGCATGATCTTAGACTGAATCTTAGTGACCCTTTTTTTATAATATTATAGGTCAGTGCTTGGTTGAATAATTCAAACGACCCGATTCATGCAAATTACAAGAAGAATGGCAAATATTGGAAAGGTGTTGCTGCTGTGTACAACAACACCACCCCCAAAAATGGGAGAAGGCTGCCAAAGCAAATCAAGGATCACTTCGGGAGAATCAAGAAAAGAGTTGCATGGTTCTGTGGTGCTTGGAAGGAGGCAAATGCTTTGTGGGCTAGTGGTGAATCTAATGTAAATTTAATGGATAGGGCACTGCAGATTTATGAAGAGGAGCAGAAAAAAGATGGTTCATTTATGTTTAAGCATTGTTGGGATGTGCTTCGCAAAGAACCAAAATGGGATGTGTACTTGGAGCGTCTTAATGAGCCAGAGGCAGACAAGAGGAAGTACAATAGTGATGAGGATGTGGGGTAGCAATTCTCATTAGATGATGTAGCAGATGATCGGCCAATAGGAGGCAAGAAAGTGAAGGAGCAACACAAGAAAAAGAAAAAGGAGCAACCTTGTATCATAGATCTTGAAGATGAGATTACCATGTTTGTAGATGTTCAAAGAACAACAAATGAAGGCCGCAAAGATATGTTAGAAACACAAAGGCGTGTCTCCAGTGAGAATCTTGAAGCTCAGAGGCTTGCACATCTTGCAGCAAAAGAGAAGAAGGAATCAGTGTCATGGTAGAAACTTACCAATTGTTGTTGACGCAAGATACTACAGGGATGCCTGAAGATGTGAAAGATCTGAGCATGTGCTAGCATTGAAGTGTTTCAGAGAGAAGCTATTTGGTAAAAATGATTAAGGTATTGTCTTCTAACTATTCAAGATAAAATTGAATTATTGCTGCATTTAATACAGTCTCCTTAACTTGAGTTTTGTAGTCAAATTACACTTAATTGTGTCTCCTGAAATTGAGTTTTGTAGTCAAATTACACTTAATTGTGTCTCCTGAAATAGTGGTACAGATAACCATGTGACGAGGGCCCGGATTAGGGCCCCCTTTGACGGCAAGATTATCTCCCTCAAGACAGCAAGACCATTACCTTCGAGGTGGAGTCCACTGTTCGTTGACAAGCAGCTTGAGGATGGTCGTACCCTTGCTGACTACAACATCTAGAAGGAGCCCACCGTTCACCTGAAGATCCACCTGCGTGGTGGGATGCAGATCTTCGTCAAGACCCTCACTGGCAAGACGCCCAGTCCTTAGCCAGTCGAACGCATCTCCGACCAGTTTCCCACAAGAGGAATAAGTCTCCACCTCGCACGACAAGTCTCCGCCTCGCATGACAAGTTCGAATCCGACTAGTACGTGGGCTCAGACGCACGGCGCGAGCATCACTACCGATGCGTGTGGGGAAACGAATCTCCACGTCATGCGGGAGCAACAGCTGGCGGCCATGCATGCGGCTAAGACCGGCAAGAGCCTTAATGGAGGTCTGACCAGCCGCGCAGCCGTCACATTGCCATCATCTCCCACTCTGCTGCACGCAAGACTCCGCCCGAGGCACTCAAGCACCCTCTACGACACGCACAAGCCTAGACTTAGGCTCGGGCGTGCAAGCTAGGCAAGCACTCGGGCAGACTAAGACGAGCTCAAACTACTCGGGAAGAAGGCCAAGCGTCCTATAGTGAACAGTCCGACCCGGCCACGCGGCGGCTCTCCCGACAAGGCATCGCGACTTGGCTTTAAATGCGCCCTGATGGACAGCTACGTACGACGGGACGTACCAACGGCCAAATACTGTAACTCTTTTTTACTTCCCCTTGTGCCCCTCCCCTTGTGACTATAAAAGGGAGAGGAGGGCAACGGTTAAAAGGGTTAGACATCCATAGAATCGAACACCATCACTCGAGACCTAGGAACGAACTCGCTCTCCCGACCAGCTTGTAACCCCTACTACGAGCACACCTGGCTCAGGAACACGACAACAGCACACTGGACGTAGGGTATTACTCCTCGGAGGCCTGAACCAGTATAAACCCCATTGTCTCCTGCGCTAACCATCCGAGCCCGACGCACGATCAATAGAAATTTACTACCGGCGGTAGAGAACCTTGACAGTTGGTGCGCCAGGTAGGAGCACATCGTGTGTCTCGACGAACTCAGCGGATCGGATGGACGGTCGCAGGGTCACGCTGACTCTTGGGACCACCCTGCGCTTCGGCTCTCTCGGCTTCGTCTACACCGAGCCGGTGGAACCCGTCGCCCGGCGCACCTTCGCCCGGCCGCCTCGCCCCAATGTCCTCACAGGGGCCGCGGGGTGCGAGGCCTTCGTCCGGGGCTTCTCGGATGACGTCATCGTCGGCATGTTGGGGCCAAACCCAACGCAGGAGCATTTTAGTCTCGCCACCTACTACCTCACCGACCTCGCCTTCCAGGCCAACGGAGACGGACCGCTGGGCTGGGGGGAGTTCATGGAGCGGCACACTGCGATGTACCCCCGTGGACAGTCCGGCCTCCCGGACGACCCGGTGACGACCTATGTTAACGGCGTCCACACGATCGGCGCTGCTCCTGGGTCTACGACGACTCAGAGGGCACGAACCGCGCGACGCCACGACCCCATGCGGGAGTGCAAGGTCTGCGTGGCCACCGCGTCAAGCAGCTCTGAATCGGAGCCAGCTCCGCGCCACCGTGGTGCCGACGACCAACGGCGCGCGTGGCTCGACGAACTCGCGGAGGCGAGACGCCAGCTCGACGAGGAGCTGGCCCTTCTACACCGAGAGCTTGGCGTAGAAGCCAAGCCACGCAAGCGACAACCGGTGCAGGAGGTGCTGGTGCAAGGCCAAGCCCACGATGAGAATGGCAATCGACGCCCGACGCAGGACGTTCCTATGCAGGGCGAGCCCCGCGAGGAGAATGGAGACCGGCGTGAGCGCCGACCGGCTGCAGGTCAGCCACGTGGCCGTGCACCTGCGCCACCGGCGCGTGTGCCGGAGCTTGACAACGATCGACGCATTAACGGAGGCGTGAACGTCAACCCTGATGCCGACGCACCGCCACTCTTCCGGTGGGCGTCCCAGAACCTTGCCGCTGCGGACATGCTGCTGCGCCGCTGCCCGGAGCCTGCAACCTCCGAGGAGCGATGAGTGCGCCAACAGTTGAAGGTGCTACTCGAGGTCGCGGTAGCACAGCAAGCGGAAAGCTCCGCACCGCGACAGCGCTCAGAGCGCGGGCGAGCTGGAGCGCCATCAGCCCATGGTCCGAATCCACCCCCTCCTCAGCAATAGGGGCAAGGGGGGAGTCGCGGCTGTAGCATCGGCGGTACGAAGTCGACTCGGGCCCAACCGAGACACCCACAACACCATCGAGGCTCGACGACAGGCTGAGAGCGTCGACAACAACCGCGACAATCGCTCGTGCTACAACGACAACCACGAGTGCAGGCATCGCCACGACAGCGATGACGACCGCGAGTGCAACTGGTCGCCCAACCAGCGGGGTCCACGAGCCTTTGGTCGGGCCATCCGCGACGCGAAGTTCCCCTCGCACTTCCAGGCTCTGACCAACGTGCAAAGATACGATGGGGACGCAAACCCCAGCGTATGGCTCGAGGACTACCGGCTAGCGTGCCACGTCGGGGGAGCAACTGACGACCTCTTCGTCATCAAGAACTTGCCGCTCTACCTTGGCGACTCTGCGCGCACGTGGCTTGAGCACTTGCCGCGCGACAAGATCAACGACTGGACTGACCTGCGTCAAGTCTTCATCGGTAACTTCCAGGGCATGTACATGCGCCCCGACAAGTAGTGGGAGCTACGTAACTGCAAGCACCAGCTGGGGGAGAGTCTTCGCGAGTACATACAACACTTCTCCAAGCGCTGCACCGAGCTCCCCGACGCGACTGACAACGACGCCATCTCGATGTTTCAGAACGGGACGACGTGCACCTCCCTCATCCACCGACTTAGGCATCGCATGTCGCGTACGACCCGGGAGCTTCTCGACATCGTGAGCAACCACGCCGACGGTGAGGAGGCAGTGGCTGCAACGCTCAGCACCCCTCAGGGCAAGGGGAAGCAAGTCGTGGATCATGGCGAGAGGACATCCTCGCGCTTCAAGAAGAAGAAGAATGACAAGCGTCGTCGCGATGACAACTTTGTCGCGGCGGTAGAGCGCAAGGCGCCGCGCCCGAAGGGCAACCCCGGCAAGCCTGCACCAACCAGGGACCACTTCGAGAAGCTCCTGGATGCGCCGTGCCCACACCACGAGGTCCCCGTCAAGCACACGCTCAGGGAGTGCCGGTTAATGAAGAACTACGTCAAGAGCACCCTCAAGCCGAAGACGGTGGACCAGCCCGAGAAGCAAGGCCCCTCCCACGACAATGATGATGGCGCAGGGGCTGTGTTTCCCGGTGAAGACGGAGCAATACACATGATCTTTGGGGGGTCACCGGCGAGACCCTCGAGGCGGCGTGAGAAGCTCATCCGGCGTGAGGTCATGAACGCCAACGTCGTGAAGCCGTCCTACCTAAAGTGGTCGGAGGTTCCGATAACCTTCGATCGCAAGGACCATCCCGACACCGTACCTCAGCCTGGATCCTACCCACTAATGGTAGGTCCCCTGTTCAAATCTAGAAGGATCCACAAGGTTCTGATGGATGGGGGAAGCGGGATCAACGTGCTCTACGCGTCTACACTTGACGAGATGGGCATCCCGCGGTCCGCGCTAAGGCCGTCGACAGCGCCATTCCACAGGGTTGTACCTGGAATCGAGGCGCTCCCCCTCGGGCAGATCGATCTGCCCGTCACATTCGGGGACGTGTGGAACTTCCGCAAAGAAACCCGCACCTTCGAAGTGGTGGGGTTCTCGGAGAAGTACCATGCGATCCTCGGGGAGGCTGGCATACGCGAAGTTTATGGCCGTGCCCAACTATATGTACCTGAAACTGAAGATTCCCGAACCAAAGGGAATCATCACAGTAGGGCCAACGTACCAGCGCACATACGAGTGCGACGCTAAGTGCTTTCTATTCGCTGAAGCAACCATTCGGTCCGAGAGGCTCCACGCTGTCTCGCTCTGAGGACCAGAATGTCCCCGAGTCGTCCAAGCGTGCGGCCTGCTCTTTCGAGCCCGCTAAGGATGTCAAGGATGCGGTCATCTCAGATGCCGGCCGTACGCTCTGTATCGGGACGGCGCTCGATCCTAAATAGGAAAGCGCACTCGTCGACTTCCTCAAAGCGAACCTCGACGTGTTTGCATGGAAACCCTCCGACATGAAGGGGGTCCCGAGGGAGGTTGCTGAGCACAAACTGAACATCAAGCTGGGATCGAAGCCGGTGAAACAGCGCCTGTGCTGCTTCAACAACGACAAGTGCAAGGCGATTGGCGAGGAGATCTTGAAGCTCCTTAGTGCAGGGTTCATCTGTGAAGTCTACCACCCGAGTGGTTAGCAAACCCTGTACTTGTAAAAAAAGAAGAATAAGAAATGGAGAATGTGCGTTGACTACACGAGCCTTAACAAGGCGTGTCCCAAGGATCCATTTCCTTTGCCTCGCATAGATCAGGTAGTCAATTCAATAGCCAGGTGCAAGACCCTCTGTTTTCTCGATGCATACTCCGGGTACCACCAGATTGCGATGTGCATAGTAGACCAACTCGCAACCTCGTTCATTACTCCATTCGGCGCGTACTGCTATCAAATGATGCCCTTCGGGTTCAAAAATGTGGGCGCTACTTTCCAACGATGCATGCGACGCGTCTTCGGTGAGTTGATAGGCTGCATCATAGAAGCGTATGTCGACGACATCGTAGTCAAGTCGAAAAAGACAGGGGATCTGGTCCCCAACCTCACCGAGGTATTCGCAAAGCTACTACAACACGGTGTAAAGCTAAACCCCGAGAAGTGCGTTTTCGGGGTTCCGAGGGGCATGCTCCTCGGCTTTGTCATGTTGGAACGCGGCATCGAAGATAACCCCGACAAGATCTCGGCCATCATGGACATGTGGCCAATTAAGAACCTGAAGGGCGTACAACGTGTCACGGGCTGTCTCACAGCTCTGAGTCGCTTCATAGCATGACTCAGAGAGCGCAGCCTACCACTGTACAAGCTGATGACGAAGTCTGACCACTTCACGTGGACCCCTGAGGTGCAAGAGGCACTCGACTCACTCAAAAACATCCTTAAGAGTCCTCCAATATTGACTGCTCTGACCACAGAAGAGGCCATGCTTCTGTACATCTCAGTGACAACCCAAGTGGTCAACGCGGCTTTGGTGGTCGAGCGAGAAGAGCCCGAGAGGTCCCAAAAGGTACAACGACCGGTGTACTTCGTCAGCGAGGTACTCTCCGACTCCAAGACGCGCTACTCACAGATGCAAAAACTCGTGTACGCGATCTTGATGACCAAGCGCAAGCTCCGACGCTACTTCGATGCGCATCCCATCATCGTGGTGTACAAGTATCCGCTCGGGGAGGTCATTCAAAACCCTGAGGCCAAAGGGAGGATCACCAAGTGGGCACTCGAGTTGATGGGACAGAATACCGCGTATGCTCCGTGCAGCGCGATCAAGTCCCAAGTACTCGCAGATTTCGTGGCCGAGTGGACGGAGATGCAAACTCCACCGGCGCCGATCGAGCACGAGACGTGGACCATGTATTTCGATGGCTCGGTCATGAAGGAAGGAGCCGGTGTAGGCCTTGTCTTCATTTCGCCTCTGGGCGTCCGCATGGAGTACATGGTAGATTGCATTTTTCGGCATCGAAAAACGCCACAGAGTACGAAGCCCTGATCAACGGTCTCCGGATTGCTGTCAAACTCGGGATCAAGCGTCTCGAGATCAGGGGTGACTCGGAGCTGATCGTGGGGCAAGTCATGAAGGAAAAAATTGTGTTGACCCGAAGATGGCGGCGTACTGTCAAGCCATGCGAGATCTGGAGGGCAAATTCCACAGCCTCGAGCTGCACCATGTGCTGCACGACTACAACAAGGCAGCTGATGTACTCGCAAAAGCTGCGTCTAGTCGAAGCCTGGTTCCCCACGGTGTCTTTGCGAGTGATCAACATCAGCCGTCCGTGCAAGAAGAAGGCGAGAAGCTGCCCAAGGAGCCAGAATCCGAGGTGATGGAGATCGACGAGCCGCCAGAGTTGAACCTTGAAGATCCCGACTAGCGGTTTACCATCCTTGAATGGCTAGTCGAGGGGAAGCTTCCCCCCGACCAGACGGAAGCACGATGCATAGCCCACCGAGCAAAAGCCTTGTCGTCATCAACGACGAGCTTTACAAGAGCGGGGCGGCTGGCATACTCATGCGGTGCATCCTCAGAGATCAAGGCCGCGAGCTATTGCAAGAGATACATGCCGACACGTGTGGCCACCACGCCGGACCGAGAACAAGTGTCGGGAAAGCCTTTCGACAAGGCTTTTACTGGCCCACGGTGGTCGATGACTCGAAGAACATTGTGCGGCGCTATGAAGGATGCCAATTCTATGCCAGGCAAACTCATCTCCCGGCGCAAGCGTTGCAGACGATCCCCATCATGTGGCCCTTCGCTGTTTGGAACCTCGACATGGTGGGCCCACTCCGACAAGAACCCAGGGGCTTTACCCACCTCCTCGTAGCGGTCGATAAGTTCTCGAAGTGGATCGAGGCTCGACCCATCGTCAACGTCCACTCCGAGGAGGCGGTCTCATTCTTCACCGACATCATCTACCGCTTCGGCATACCCAACACGATCATCATCGACAATGGCACCCAATTCACCGGGAAGAAATTCCTCAACTTCTACGACGACAACCACATTCATGTGGATTGGTCTGCTGTTGCACACCCAAAGACGAACGGACAAGTCGAGAGGGCGAACGACATGATTCTGCAAGGTTTGAAGCCAAGGATCTTCAAGCGGCTCAACAAGTTTCGAGCAAGATGGGTAGCCGAGCTGCCGTCTGTTGACGGATAAAAGACGTATCCCGCTACGATCCGCAAGCGTACGGACCCACACCTTTTTCACCATGGGATTCCCAAGGTTCTTGTCAATCCGCGGAGCAAGGGGATTACAAGCGTTCGATCTACCTTCACACTCTAGCTACTCAAACCTCTAACTACGATTAAACTAGAAAACAACTAAACTACACTAGAGAGAATGATCAAGATATCAAGATAAAAGACACTCGCCCACGGGTCTACGATACTAGAACATGCAATCGCTTAAAGACATGAAAACCAATCTAATCTATCGGGGTTGTGACCACGGTACCGCCCTTTCCCTCCTCTCGTACTGTCACTACGCGAAGGTATTCATGACTAGACCTATGATTGTCGGTGTTTTAGACCGGCAACCTACTAAGGGGAGTACCCGAAGTAGATGAATGTGGCCTCGCCGAGATCGGTAACTCGAAGGAAGAGACACGTGGCACACAATTTAGACAGGTTCGGGCCGCGAGGTGCGTAATACCCTACGTCCCGTATGCCGCGTAGCTCGGGATTGATTGGGTACGATTACAAGATGATGCAATCTTACACCATGAGATGAGATGATCGAGAGAGGGGGTCCCCGCCTCGCCTTATATAGTCGGGAGGCGGGGTTACAAGCTCGGTTCGGGGAGAGAGTACTAGTCGAGTACGTCTAGGAGTCTTCCATACGATGCGGGACATGTACAACTTCCTAACCGAGTACTTCTCCTCTATAGTCCTTGTGCTTCACGCCATCAGGTGCCGTGCAGCGCAAGTCGGGTAGTCCCAGGGGCCCACCGAGTAGTCGGTCCTGGTACCCACCGAGGTAGTGGGCCCAGGGAGGTCCATACGACAAGCCCCCGAGTACTTTGTAGTCGAGAAGGATAGCTTCAAGTAGTCTTGACGGCCTTAACGAGTAGTCCTCAAGTGTCCTCGAGCACTACAAGTCAAAAGTCCTCAAGAGTAGTCGAAGCATCCTGAGGCTGGAATGTACTTCAGCTGATGTTTGAGCGATCCTGAAGTCTTCTCGAGTAGTCCGAAGCGTCCTCGAGCGCTGCCCTTGAAGGTCTTCAACAATGCCCGTGTTGTCTTGAAGCCGAAACTGATATGGAAGTGCGATTGCAAAATCGCACTCCATATGGAGTAGCCCCCGAGCCTTAGGTTGAGTTGTAGACTCTGGCTGTGGGTCCATCTGAAGTTTTGGCAAGAAAATCCCGAAAAATCCGGAGAAAAAACCGAAGGACACGTGGCACGGAGCCCCCGAGCCTTGAGTCGAGTACTTCCTCTCGAATTGAAGGGTCATCTTGTAGAATGTGTCCTGAGATGCTCCTGAGTCTTGTCGCTTCCCAGGAAGTCGAGTTGGAGTAGCCGAGCCCCCGAGGTGAGGTGCGTCGACTAGTAGAAGTTGAAAGGTCACGCGCCGCCGCTGAGTCAGCCGAGCGCAGACTTATCCATCCGGCCGTTGAGGGGCCGCATTGACTTATAAATAGAAGCCAAAACCCTTAGGGTTTTTCACCCTACGCAGCTGCAGCCATTCATAGCAGATCTGGCAAGGAATCGCCACAAGTGCACACTGCCGCCGTTGAGTAGAGCGTAGATCCAAGTGCGCCGCCGCAGGAAACCACCACTATAGCCCCCGAGCGAATGCGCGTGAAGACACCGTGCACCTGGAGGATGAAGCCGTCTCCGTCGAAGACCACGAAGGCCGCCGGCGGGAAGAAGAGGGGCCGTGAAGAAGCCGCCAGATCCGCCGCGGGGACATCGCCGCCGGTGTCTCCACCGCGGCCGCATCCAAATCGCGAGTGGAAGAAATTCAAGGCGAAGACCGAAGACCCACCGGCCCTTCTCAACGGTGGGTTCCCCGCGGGAGAAGGAGGTGGATATGTGGAGGCCCGCCGCCGGGGATCCGTACCCCATGGAGAAAAACCCAGACGAGATCCCGATGTTCGCGCGGTTCGCGGAGCGCGGACTGTCTCTCCCGGCGAGCGACTTCTTCAAGGGGCTCCGGGGTACTACGGCATCGAGTACCTCAACCTCAACCCCAACGGTATCTTCCACACCACCGTCTTTGTTCATTTTTGCGAAGCCTTCTTGGGGATTAAGCCCCATTGGATCTTGTTCCGAAAGTTCTTCCGTTGAAGCCTCAACCCGGCGCCGCAATCCCCGAGTAGTTGGAGGAGTGGGGGATCCGGATGAGGGAGGATGCCGCCGAGCGCACCTCTCCTACAAGCCGATAGATTCCAACCAGATTGGAAGGCCAAGTGGTTCTCCGTCACGAACCACCACCCGGAGGCGCCGAAGCCCGGCGGGAAGCGGCCCAAGCACCGGCCATGGTGGAACTCGGAGCCGACGATGCTAGAAGGGCTCCGCTTGCCCGAGTTGCCGGCGAAGATCAAGGCGCCGAGGGAAGCCGGCCGAGGGCCAAGCATGTGGCCTTCAGCTTCATGAAGCGGAGGGTGCAGCCGCTGATGGCCCGCGACATCCTGGGATACGAGTACACCGGCGACGAGGACACGTCGCAGATGCCTGGAGATGAAGTCGTCGACGACGACATTGTTGACAGTCTGGCCCGGATCTTCAAAGATATGCCGGCGTACACGCCGTGCCCCGTACCAGAATACTCCGCCGCGCGCCCACCATATAAGGTTAGTAGCCGCATCCGTTGTCGAGTACCCATTACATAAGAGTAGTCACACTGATGAGTTGTGCTTCTTGCAGGACGACTTGGCCAGGTTCGTCTTCGAGCAGGCGTCGCCTCCTCAGCTGGTCGAGGTCTCAAAGGAAGGGAGGACCAGGACCAAGGAGCGGCGCGAAGTTGGCGAAGGAGACGACACAGTAGTCGTGGAAGACTCGTCCGAGGAGGACGACGATGAGGAGACGCTCCAGGAGTGCTTTCAGCTGCGATCGCACTTCAGTCACCCTGGATTGCCTCATATACCTCTCGTTCAGGATCAGCCGGCTAGCCTGGAGGCTAGTCTGCCCGCGCCGCCAAGGAGGCCGCGCAATGCGGCCCGCAAGCGCGTGGCCAAGAAGATGAAGGTCACTGAGACCACATCTCAGGAGGTAAGCCATCTTCACTAGTGTAGCCAAGTACTCATGTCTCGAGTTTGTGTGTTGACGACGAAGTTTCCTTGCTCGCAGGAGATGCCACCTTCCGAGCCCATTGAGCAGGGCGACGAAGGCAATTGGGACACCGTGGGGAGCCGGCTGGGGGTAGTCGTAGCCCAGCCCCCACCATAGAAGAGCTTTTGGCGCAGCTGGAGCGCCAGCCCCCTGTTGCTCAGGAGAGCGCAGAGCCCGCCGCTGCTGCTACTGAAGAAGTAACGGCTACCGAGGCGCAGGAAGAGGCGCCTGCTGAGGCGGGACTGGTCGACATCGCCAGTATCCTCGGCGCCCCAACCGTGACGGTAGTCCGGTCGAGCTTGTAAGTGTTGATTCTTCCCGAGTAGTACTTGATGTGGTAGTCGTACTTGATTGAAAACCGGCTTGTGTACTCTGCAGGAAATAGACGGACTTGTCCTGGGAGGGGGATGATCCCGCTGCAGCGGTGGCAGAAGGAGAAACCGCGCCGCCCGCTGAGGAGTCTGCTCCCACCCCCCAGGCGGAGCCCGAGGCGCCGATCACTGAGGCTACGCTGCCCGAGGCCAGTGTCGTTGAAGGTAAGTACTCTCTCAGGTGGAATTAGCCCATAAGAGTAGTCGTAGTCGCCAGGTATGACTGATGCACTTGTTCTCTTGTCGACAGGTGCTGAGGCCGAGGGAAGCGACATCCCGTCGGCGGTGCCTGTTGAGGATGTGGCACCGGGGACTCAAGAGGCTGCCGAAGAAGCCCCCGAACCGATGGAGGTGGCCGCCGGAGAAGCCGCCGCGACAACTGGAGGAGAAGGGGACGAAGCGCTGCCAGAACCCGCTCTGGAGGTGGTCGTCCGCTCGCCGGAGATCCAGGACGCGGAGCCAATCCGCTCGGCGCCGATGACCGAAGCCGCTACGAGTAGTCGTGGCGGGCTCGAGCCGTTAGCGATGATCTCGTTGCCCGGCGACGGTGGCTCGACACCTGGAGGCGGTGCGCCAGGCCGAGCGATGGATGAAGGTGAGTAGTCGTAACCCTTGAGTAGTCAATCCTTTAGTGTTGAGTACCCATTTGATGTGTGTTGTCTGTGCAGGACGTCGCTGAGAGGTCCCGGGAGAAGTCCAACATGCTTCAAGGCTTCGGCGACGCCGTGCTCTGGGCGGAGGCTTTGGAAGAGGAACTCATGAAGTCCCGGAAGCAAACCGCCACCATGCAGTCGAAGCTGGACACTGCCTTCGCCAAGTACCACAATGACGTCCAGGAAATGCAGGCGAAGAGCGACGATCTGGTGCGGAAGAACAAGTCTCTCCGCAACAAGAACAAAGGTACGCCATTGTCCTGCTGAGTACTTATTGGAGGTCGAGAGGTAGTCCGACCCGTTGTGCCTTGTTGATTGCAGAGCTTGAAACTCGAGTAGATCAGCTGAAGGCTTCGGAGACTGATCTGAAGAACCTCTTCTACCGGGAGCAGGAGGCCCGCCAGGTACTGGAGTACGATTATAAGGAGCTTGCTTACGAGTGCGACAAGCACATGGAGCTCCGTATTGCATCAGACCGTGACCTCATCAATCGCTACAAATCCTTGCGTAAGCCGAACGAGGATTGCGAGAAGCCGGGGGCCCGGCTCAAGGAACTTGAAGAAGCCGCGCTCCCCATCGTGAGGCCGCCGGTGCCTCACCCCCGGCGGTCCGAAGATAGCACCCCCCGGTGGACCGGTTGAAGGAAGCCCCCAGCCGGCTGGCGACCTACGTGAAGAACTTGGCGAAGTCGATCCCGAACCAGGTGCTGGCCTTCATGAAGTCGTACTCCCCGAAGGCTCCCGTGGATGTAGTCGCCGGCAGGCTAGCCGCCAACTGTACTGATGAGCAGTACGCGGAGCTGCTGCAGCAGATGGCGCCTATTGCAGAACAAGTCGCCGAGAAACTTAATCTCCAGTAGTCCTATAATAGTTAGCTCGTAACAGTAGTTGTACAAAAACAATTGTAATGAAATTGTTTAAGTATGAATGAGGAAAAACTTTCGTGGATGAGTACTCGTTATCGCGATCTTTTGAGCACGGAGTCCCATCGTGGAGTTGTCGCGAGTAGTCGTACTTGCCAGTAGTCCCGTTGAGGGAGGAAGACAGTAAAGTGGTTGATGAATAATCAAACTTTATTACTGAAGAAGTACACCTGGATGGCCAGGGCCGTAGTTACAGAGTAGTCGCCAGGACCCGGAGGCCGCCTACGGCTAAGTAGTGCTAGGGCGTGTAGCCGCTTACGGCAAAGAGATCCGTAAGTAGCCGTATAGGCTGGATCTAGGAGTACATGGTCTCTCAGTAGACCGCTGCTAGAGTCCTTTGTCGCTCGTCGCAGCCCAGGATCCGTAGGTAGCCGCATGGGCTGGATTCTGGAGAGGAGTAGTCCGGAGACTGGTGCCTGGACCCGGAGGCCGCTTACAGCGAAGGAGCCTTGATGTAGTCGTGTAGACTTGAGCCCCCAGGGTAGTCGTGTAGACTAGGCGTAGAACCGACAGAGTTGGTCGACGTTCCACGAGTTGTTGACATCTTCGCCTTCAAGTGTCTGGAGGCGGTAGGAGCCCGGTCCGGTCACCTTTGCAACTGTGAAGGGACGTTCCCAGTGCGAGCTGAGCTTGTGTAGTCCTTCCGTGTTCGGATGCGACGGAGGACAAGATCACCAACGTTGAAGGAGCGTTCCTTGACGTTGCGATCATGATAGCGTTAGATACCCTCCGGTACCTCACCGATTGGACGAGGGCGGCGCGAAGCAAGCTTCTTCGATTCCATCGATGTCAACTCGTCTGTCGTCTTCGCAGACGCCTTCGTCGTAGTGCTCCACCGCCGGTGAGTCCCACATGACATCGGCAGGGAGGATTGCTTCGGAGCCGTAGACCGGAAGTACGGGGATTGTCCCGTTGGCTTGGAGGGCTGAGTACGTAGCCCCCAGAGTGCATTGGGTAGTTCCTTGATCCACTTGCCTCCTTTAGAGTTAGCAGCGTCGTGTAGCCGCTTCTTGAGAGCGTCGAGCACCATTCCGTTGGCGCGCTTGACTTGTCCGTTGGCCCGAGGATGGGCAACCGAGACATATCGACGTCAATCCCGCCGTTTCTCGCAGTACTCCCCCGAAACGGGTAGTTGTTGAAGTTGGAGCCCGTGTCCGTGATGATGCGATTGGGTAGTCCGTAGCGATGCACGAGTTCATCCAGAAGTCGAGTACTCGTCGGCCTTGGGGCATGTAACCGGCTTGACCTCGATCCACTTGGTGAACTTGTCGATGGCCACCGGTACTGTTGAATCCACCGGCGCGGCTTGGGAGTGGCCCGATCATGTCGAGCCCCCCGGCGGGCGAAGGGCCGGGTTGGCGGTATGGTGACTAGCTTGTAGGCCGGGACATGTTGTCGCTTGGCGAAGTATTGGCACCCTTGGAACCTTCGACGAGTTCTTCGCCGTCGCCCGCAGCCGTAGGCCGCAGAAGGCTCGTCGGAAGGCCTTGCTGACCAGCGTGCGAGAGGACGCGTGGTTGCCACAGACGCCTTTGTGGATCTCCTCCAAGATGTCTTTGCCTTCTTGTCTGGAGACGCACTTCATGAGTACTCCTGAAGATGCGCCCCGCCTGTAGAGCTTGTCTCCGACAAGGACGTAAGACTTGGCACGACGGATGAGCTGCTCGGCCAAGTTCTTATTCGAGGGAACCTTCTGCTCGCTGAGGTAGTCAATGAAGGGCTGCCTCCAGTCCACGTCGATCATCATGACCTCCTGGCCAGCCGAAGGATGCGCTGGGACAGTGGTCGGTGGCGCCGGCTTCGGGATGGATGGCGCGTGAAGCTCGTGGACGAAGACACCCGCTGGTACTTGAGCGCGAGTAGAACCAAGCTTCGACAGGACGTCCGCTGCAACGTTGTTGTCGCGGACGACGTGGTGGAACTCGAGACCATAGAACTTGTTCTCGAGCTTGCGGACTTCTAGGCAGTAGGCGTCCATGTTCTCCTTGTTGCGGTCCCAGGACTTGTTGACTTGGTTGATGACCACTGCGGAGTCACCGTAGACTAGTAGCCGCTTGATGCCAAGTGAAGCCGCGAGGCCGAGCCTCGTGTAGCAGGGCTTCGTACTCGGCTTTGTTGTTTGAGACCTTCCGGAAGATCCGCGGGACGTACTTGAGTTGTTCGCCCGTTGGAGAGATCGGGAGTACCCCCGCATCCGCGCCCTCGAGGTTGAGTGAGCCGTCGAAGTACATCACCGAATGCTGCGGTCGCTCGGTTGGAGTAGGTAGCGTTTCTCCCGCCACTCCGCCATGAAGTCGACTAGTGCCCGCGACTTGATGGCCGTGCGTGGCTTGAAGTCGATGTTGAGGGCGCCGAGTTCGACGCCCACTTGGAGATTCTTCCGGTAGCATCTTGGTTCCTCGGGATGTCGCCGAGCGGGTAGTCGGTGACGATGGAGACCGAGTACTCCCGGAAGTAGTGTCGTAGCTTCCGCGAGGTGATGAGTACCGCATACGAAGCTTCGTACAGCCGGTAGCGTGCCTTGGACTCGACAAGACCTCACCGACGAAGTAGACCGGACGCCGGACCGGATAGGCATGGCCGTCTTCCCCGCCGCTCGACGATGATGGCAAGATCGACCACATGAGTAGTCGCAGCGAGGTAGAGCGATGAGGCCGCTCGCCTTTGCGAGGAGCCGTGAGGACGGGTGGCTTCGATAGGAAGTCCTTGAGCCGGGAAAGAGCTTGGTCCGCCTCTCGTAGTCCACACGAACTTCTCTTGGTGCTTGAGTAGTTTGAAGAATGGGAGTCCTCGTTCTCCAAGCTTCGAGATAAATCGACCGGGGCCGCCATGCACCCGGTCGCCTTCGGTCGTCCTTGATGCACGTGGGAGCTTTCATGCGGTGATGGAGGAGATCTTCTCGGGGTTGGCTTCGATGCCGCGCTGGCTGATGATGAAGCCGAGTAGTTTGCCCGAAGGTACGCCGAAGACGCACTTGTTCGGGTTGAGCTTCCAGCGGTACTCGCGCAGGGATGCGAAAGTCTCTTCAAGATCGTCGATGAGGGTACTGGAGTTTCTGGTCTTGACGACCACGTCATCCACGTAGGCTTCGACGTTCTTGTTGAGTTGCCTCTTGAAGCAGGCCTGGATAGCTCGTTGATATGTGGCGCCGGCGTTCTTCAACCCGAAGGACATGGTCGTGTAGCAGTACGCGCCAAACGGGGTGATGAACGCGGTCTTCTCCTGGTCTTCTTCCTTGATCGCGATCTGGTGGTACCGGAGTAGCGGTCCGAGGAAGCGAGCAGTCGCGACCCGCCGTGGAGTCGATGACTTGGTCGATCCGCGGCAACCCGAAGGGGTCCTTGGGGCAGTGCTTGTTGAGGTCGGTGTAGTTGACGCACATCCTCCACTCGTTCGAGTTCTTCTTGCGGACGAGGACGGGGTTGGCGAGCCACTCAGGATGGAAGACTTCTCTGATGAAGCCAGCCGCGAGTAGTTTGGCGAGTTCCTTCTTGATGGCATCCCGTCTGTCGTCGGCAAAACGGCGGAGGTGTTGTCGCTTGGGGGTAGCTTTAGGATCGACGTTGAGGCAATGCTCGATCAACTCCCTGGGCACCCCTGGCATGTCCGCTGGCTTCCATGCGAAGATGTCGCGGTTAGCCCGGAGGAAGTTGATGAGCGCGTCTTCCTATTTGGGGTCGAGACCGGCCCCGATGGTGGTGGTCTTGTCTTTGTCGCCTGTCCCGAGGTCGATTGTCTTGACCAGAACCTCCTCAGCTGGCTGAGGCTTGTTGGCTTTGTCCGACTTCTCAGGGATGTCAAGTTCACTTGGGGCAAGCTTCTTCGACGCAGCGTAGATCTCCATCATGGCATTGGGTACTTGATTTGTGGAGGTGATCTCCACAGCTTTCGTGTCGCAGTCGTGCGAGATCTTCAAGTCCCCTTGCAGTGAGAGTACACCCGCTGGACTTGGCATCTTGAGTACCAAGTAGGTGTAGTGGGGCACCTCCATGAACTTGGCGATAGCCGGTCTGGCGAGGATGGCGTGGTAGGAAGTCTTGAAGTCCGCGACTTCAAACTTGATGTACTCGGTACGATAGTTGTCCCGAGATTCCTCGAAGGTAATCGGCGGGACCACCGAGCCCGGTGGGATAGCCGCGTTGCCGGGGACGATGCCGTAGAAGGGCGAGGTGCTCTTGGTGAGCGTGTGGGTGATGTCGAGCCCCATCTTCTTTAAGGTCTTGGCGAAAAGGACGTTGAGCCCGCTTCCACCGCCGATGAGGACCTTGTTAAGCTTGGAGCCCGCGACCACCGGCTTCAGGACTAGGGGGAACCGTCCTGGTTTGGAGAAGCTTGTCCATTGATCCGCGCGGGAGAAGGTGATGGGTACCTCCGACCACCTGAGAGGAGTTGGAACCACTGGTTCAATGCTCATGATTTCTCGACGGGTAGCCTTTTGTTCCCGTCTGCTAGGTAGTCTACCGAAGAGGACGTTGACCGTCTTGTCGGGTTCCTGGAAGTCTTCATTGCCTCCGTCGTTCTTCTTCTTGCATTTTTTGTCATGAGGGTGCGGTGGCTCTGGAGTACTCTTGAGTGCTCGCTTGAGTTGGTAGTGCTCGGTGGTGTGGTTGCCGTCCAGATGCCACGGGCATTTCTCTTTCAGCAAGTCTTTGAAGCCGCCAGAGGTCTTCTTCGAGTTCTCCTTCGCAGGCGTTGGATAGCCGCGACGGTGATGTACGGCTTGCGCTTGTGGTTGGGACCCGAGTAGTAGTTGTTGTTGCGACCGCCTTGGTTCCCGTTGTTGCTGCTGCCGCCGCCAGTGTTCTGTTTGCTCTTGCCACGGATGGCATCGTACTTGGCGTTGGCTTTGTCTTCTTCATCCGCCCAGGACGTGATCATGGCCTTGAGATGGGGGATGGACTTGGGGCGGCGTCGACCGAAGTCTTCGAAGGTGCGACGGTGGTAGAGGCCGTCTTGGAAGAGGTCGATGACCTCCTTGTCGGTGACGTCGACTACGGTGGCGCGCTTGTCGAAAAAGCGCCGCATGTACTTGCGAAGGGTCTCGCCCTCGTTCTCGCTTCACCATAGCCAGGTCCATGCGAGTACCCGAGCGGCCCATGGCGCCCGCGAAGTTGCCGATGAACCGCTCCTTCGGCTGGTCCCACTTGTCGATCGAGTGCTTGTCCGGTGACTCGAGCCATGTGAGCGGAGCCTCGGTCCGAGCGAAGGGGAAGTAGAGGCACTTGGTGTCGTTGTTGCCGCCGCCGTTCTCGATGGAGAGGGCGTAGCACCCGAGCCACCGGATGGGATCTCGCTTCGCGTCGTACTTGGTGATTCTCGGAGGCTTGAATTTCTCTCGGGGAGGAGGAGGAGGTTACGAAGTCACGCGAGAGAAGCGGGGAAGCCGTCGTTGTCGCCTGACGTAGAAGCCTTCTTGCGCCGTAGCTCCTCGATCTTCTGGCGGGCGTCGTAGCCACCCTGTGAGGCTCTGGAGGCGTGGCTGTTCGCGTGGTCTCGACCGCCGCGACCGCCTCCGCCACCGGCCCTCCTGTTGGCCCCGTGGTTGGAGTTTCCGCCGTCGCTGCCACCACCGTCAGGGTCGCGGTGAGGGATGATCTCGCGATTGCCGCCAGCAGCTGCAGTGTTGTTGCCACCTTGAGAAGGCCCGTCGGCGTTTGCACGAGTGCGGTTGGGATTAGCCGTCAGCTCGGCTCGAGTACGGTTGCGGCCGAGGTCTGCGCTGCGACTTGTAGCTTCGTTGTCGCGGTTCCTGGCGGGGGGCGGCTGGGCGACCCTGTTGTTGACTCGCATGAAGTAAGCGTCTTCTGCGAGCTTGGCGATGACTTCTCCAGCACGTATCCCCTGAGCTTGGCGTGCGATCGCTGTGATCGACCTGAGGCATTGCTCCGGGGTGGTGTGTACCCTGCTCTCGACAGCTTCGAGAGCTTCTACAAGGTTGTGGATGGGGAGGTTGTCTCGGAGACACCGGCGCCGTTCGTTGCGCTTTCTGTTACACTCACGTCGAGCATCCCTATTGGCGTCGGTCTCATCCGCAGGTGCTTCAGCAGACAGCTCGTCTGCGGAGATGTTTTCAAGGTACCGGTCTTGTGCCGTCCCTGAAGGTCCTGGCGTGTCGCCGGCAACCTTGAAGACTTGGCGACCAGGGTTGCCAAGACTGGAGTCAGAGCTTGCCACCTCAATTGGAGAATACTCCTCAGTTCGAGTGAGTGGTGTTCCCTCCTGGAACGGGAGCGAGTCGAGGAAGGCGACGTAGCGTGAGTCCCCGCTTATCAGGTCGGCGAGCTTGCGATCTGGCCAGTAGACAAATCTCCCCGGCGGTGTGTGGACGTTATAACCAGCCCGCGAGCGGCCCCGATAAGGGCTGCTCGGTAGCGTTGTCCTCGGACTCGGGATCCTCCGGTCCGACCCGAAGTCGAACTCGTACGCGGAGTCCGAGTAGAAGCCGAAGAGGGTTTTGGAGTCCGAGGCGTGGCCGGGGGCGGTGTCGGGGTCCGAGTTGTACCGGGGGTACGGGCTCCTTGTCGGCCCGACGCGAAGAGGGAGCCTCCGTGCGGGCCCTGCTGAGGTTGCGGGGGCCACGCGTGGAGCGCTCACGGGATGGTGGAACCACGTGCGATGGCTGAGTAGCCGACTTGCATGCGATAGCCCACGGGGACTTCGAGTTCGAGTTGGAAGCGGATCCGAGCTCGAAGTCGGCGTGTTGGTCGAAAAGAAAAATTTCGCCGAATTTGCTGGCGAGTTCGCCCGTGACTACGTCAGGAAGCGTCACGAAGCCGGCCTCCGGGTTGGGCGGCATGGTGAGGCGGCGTTCGAAGGATCCCGCGCCGTCGGTAGTGCAAACCCAAGCGCCGAAGACGAAGGTGTCGCCGCGGTTGAAAGCGACGGTTGGCTTGATGTAGACAGGAGCCGTCGAGTTCGCCATGTGATCTCGAGTGAGATCCCCTACCTGGCACGTCAGCTGTCGGTGTTTTAGATCGGCAACCTACTAAGGGGAGTACCCGAAGTAGATGAATGTGGCCTCGCCGAGATCGGTAACTCGAAGGAAGAGACATGTGGCACACAATTTAGACAGGTTTGGGCCGCGAGGTGCGTAATACCCTACGTCCTATATGCTGCGTAGCTCTGGATTGATTGGGTACGATTACAAGATGACGCAATCTTACGCCGTGAGATGAGATGATCAAGAGAGGGGTCCCTGCCTCGCCTTATATAGTCCGGGAGGCAGGGTTCCAAGTCGGTTCAGGGAGAGAGTACTAGTAGAGTACGTCTAGGAGTCTTCCATACAGTGCGGGACATGTACAGCTTCCTAACCGAGTACTTCTCCTCTGTAGTCCTTGTGCTTCACGCCATCAGGTGCCGTGCAGCGCAAGTCGGGTAGTCCCAGGGGCCCACCGAGTAGTCGGTCCTGGTACCCACCGAGGCAGTGGGCCCAGGGAGGTCCATACGGCAATGATGGACACTACGTATTGAATGGATCCAAGGAAGCATTGGAGCTCATACTCCCTATACGACATGGTAGCTAACCTTAAGCATTAAAGTATATTCAACACAAGATGATAGATAGATAATCTGACAAAGTATGATTACATCTCAAGATCGATTACAACCCATGGACGAATAAGGAGATTACCCCATCAAGGTGCTAGACATAGCACCGTTGATCATGGTTTCCCTTCCGACGGTGTCTTCCTTCTTCTCCACTTGTGGGTGCTTCCTTCGAGGTGGACGATCCCCCTCCGGAGATCTCCCTCCTCTCTCTCTAGCTTGTGGATGGCCTCCTGGTGCGAATGGCTCTCCCCCTGTCGAATGGCGGCACCTCCAGGGTTTTAGGGTTGAAGATCCTTCGGGTGCAAGGAAAGGGGGGCCGAACCGACCCCCGGTGGGGGTCGGGCCGGCCGGCCCGGGCCGACCGGCTCGAGCTCATCTCGGCCCGGTTCGGTCGCCCCTTCGCTCTTGTGGACCCTCGGATGATTATGCACTTTGCCCCCTCCACTTGCATGATTTTGACGATGTCATCCTCGCGTCCAAGATGGAGGTTCTCCGCGCATGAAGTTCGGTCTTTTACGCTTCAATCCTCGGGGGTGTTCCTCGTAGCACTTCGGTCCTTGCCACCATTGGAAGTGATTTCATCAAGCTCATGAACACGAACAAGACTCCGTAAATGCTCCTTTGAACTTGTTGCGAATGCGTCCTTTATGTCCATGTTTTCCTACATAAACATATCACTTCCAAATGCGGGTTAGTTCCATAATCAAATCCAAACCAAGTGTAATGAACATTCTTTGTGTACCAAAATACACCGTCAACATCTCCCCCACGCTTAGCTCTTGCTCGTCCTCGAGCAAGTACTCGTAAAAGAACTTCGTCCAAAGTGTTGTAATCGTGTACCGCTAATCCTTTTTCACAAGTTAGTCAATTCTTTCATTTTTAATACATAAACATAACGTAATGATCATTAGACATAAACATGGGCGTTTAGAATTTTTACCACGTCAAGATTTACCCCACAACTCAAACTCTTCACTCGAAGCCTTCAATCTCAGCCATGCTTACTTCCTTGCTTCCATCGGAGCGTTTTTATAATTTTTCAAACAAAATTCCTGCAACAAGTATTAGACAAAAACCTTTCTCCAAGCTCTCTCAAGTCACTCATATGAGGTGGCTATCCTAAACCAATTTTATAAAACTCTCACCTCCCATAAATCTCTCATATAATATGTAAAGTAGAGCTATAGGTAGGGCTAGTGCAATCAACACAAGTATTGTCAAACTAAGAACTTCCTCTAATGGTTGTTTACCTTTCAAAGCCAATGATCATGAGAATTAACCATATGTAGGGATATCAAGGATGAGAAGATTTAGAATGGTGGACATGTGCAAGGGCAAAAGAAAATTATGACTACGAGGCACCGATGATGTCCTCGTTGTCAGATTGCACATGGTTGGAAAAAGAGTGAAAGTTTCGTCTCTCAACAACGTGACATCCTTCCTTGCACTTTTATATATTTTTTCTTTTACTTGATTCATCCCTCTCATATCCTTCTTGCCACTCCTCTTTTCTCTTTCTCTTCTTTTTCTTTCATTCTTTCATTCTCATATTTTTCTCTTTCTTTACTTTTCTATATTCTTTCTTTCTTTCTTTCTTTCTTTTCCATACTCATACTTTTCTCTTTATTTTTCCCTCTCTTGACAACTTTTCAAAAGCTCTAATCTCTTCTCTTTCTCGCATGCATACAATCTGAAATTTTTAAATAAATCATGCTAGAGACGAGACGAAACTTTGAGAGTAGGTTGTTTCAAGGAATGCGATGTACAAAAGAGATGTATAGGTTCGGGTATGGAATTCGGCGATGTACGAGACTTCCGATGTGAAAGTCACGTTACCGAATGCATGACGAGGCTAGCAACAAAAGATAAGCACAAGAATATGATCATTGCTCGAAATTAAGACTCCCAAGAGAGAAGGATCCTAGCCTAACTCATCGTGCTAATCACACTTATGGTGGAGCAAAAAATAAATTGGCTTTGTATAGGATTTTTTGTTACTCTCAACTTGGAAAAAGAGGTTTTGCTAATCTTTATTACATGGTTTTTTTAGATAATTTCAGAACTGAAATCCTCCAACTTTTAGCATTGAACATAGCACAACTAACATGTGAAGCTCAAGATCGAAGTGTGGTATGAGTACTTTAAATAGTAGCAATTCCACTAAGCACCACAGTAAACGTTTTTCGAACCACACACTTATGTTCATATACCAAGAATCAAAGATAAACAAACAAGTGAATAAAGATAAGCATCACACAAGACACAAAATATATAAAGACTCTTTTTATTTGATTTTCTTTGACTCAACACTAATTTAAGACACTTCAAACTTGCAAAAATTTAAAAATACACTCGAAAACTAAGACTCTTTAAACTCTAAGACTCTCCTCTCTCGAAGACTAAACCGAACCTAAACTTTGAAACTCAAAAGCTAAGGCTAGCTAGCTCTCCCCCACGCTAAAAACATATGACGTCCTCATCATATCTTACAAAATTCCTAAGGGGAAAACTAGACCTAGTGGTACTTTCCGCAAGTATTGCACCACTTGCCTCTCATGTTCCCGACCATGCCAAGGAGTTTGCGCACGTTGTGGTTAAGGAACTTGTAGTCGTCTTCAACTACACACTCCAAATCCTCCAAACGCTGCTTCATCGCCTCCATGGCTTGGAGACATTCGTCGACCGACGCGTAGAGATCCGCGATGGAGTGACGGCAAGCCGCACAACACATCGGATGCAATCCACCGTCGTCGCCACTGTCTTTGCCGCCGTTGTCACCACCACCATTGTCGTCGCCGCTGTCGTCACCGCCGCCGTTGGGGCCTTCGGGAGTCTTCTTCTTGGGCACCTCATCCCAAATGTAGAGGTCGTTATCATCTCTTCTGGCGGCCGCCCACGAACTCAGGCTACGATCGTCGGAGTAGTCGCTACCCCCATAATCCTTAGGCTCGGGCGACACCTCCTTGTAATCTTTCCGCTTCATGCCTTGGATGCGCGCTGACCTTCGAACGGGCGTAGGGACCTTCTCTCCTTCAACGGGGTTGCGAGATGCGATAGCTCCGGTCGGGACACGCCCTCCGCAACGGATGCAGGCGGTCCTCTTGATCTCGACGGGTAGCTTGAGCTCGCATCGCTTCGCCTCCTCCATCTATGGCTCCTTGGCTCCTTGCTTCAACTCTAAGCTCCTCGGGGACACAATGGCTGCTGCGTGGGTGCAAAATATTGCTTGATGGGATTGATTCCCGAGCTCCCAATTCGGCCAAATAAATAGTCTGAAGAGAAAAACCCTAGGAACCTCATTTTCCTTTTTTAAACTTCCCTTACAATTTTCTGACCGAAGAACGAAGTCGAAAGGAGCAATTCGAGCAAAAACCGGGATCAACTGCCGCCGGGACCCACCTAGGCCGGTCGGATTGGGCCGGCCGGTTTTTCATGCACCACCCTTATTTCACCTCCTTAGCCCATGGGAAAAAGTTGGCCCAGTAAATCTTCGCGAGAAACTCCAGAAAGTTAAAAGAAAAATTATTTACAGAAATTCATGCCTTGTTTTTCGTCCTATGTGGGACGTTCGGGCTCTTCTTCCATGGTGAAGACATCAACATGGTGAAGGGGCACAATGTCGGCTTCGTAGTAAACCTTAAGTCGTTGACCATTCACCATAAATGGATCGCCTTTTATATCCATAATGGTTACCGCTCCGTTGGAGAGCACCGAATGCACAACATAAGGTCCGTCCCATTTGCTTTGCAATTTCCCCTTTCCGAAGGTTTTAAACCTCGAATTGTAGAGGAGGATCTTATCTCCTTCTTTAAACTCTTTCTTTTTCAATCTTTTATCATACCACCTTTTGATTCTCTCTTTGTATATGCTTGCATTTTCATACGCCTTCAACCTCATCTCCTCTATCTCGCTTATTTGGATTTTTCGTTTCACCACCGCGGCATCGAGATCAAGGTTCATCTCTTTAATCGCCCAATAGGATTTATGTTCCAACTCAACCAGAAGGTGGCAAGCTTTCCATAAACGAATTGATAAGGGGTCATACCTATCGGTGTCTTGAACGCTGTTCGATAAGCCCACAAAGCTCCGTCTAATTTCTTTGACCAATCTTTTCCTCCCTTCTCTATGGTTTTGTTGAGGATGCTTTTTAATTACCTATTTGACGTTTCCGCTTGTCCATTGGTTTGTGGGTGATATGCCGTAGAGACTGTCACACCCGATTTTACGGGGAAAACCGAATGCATCTCATATGTGCGCCAGGATCATTTACACACACATGATAGACAAAACGAGAGTAATACCATTGCCGTAATAAAACGTACAAGAGTTTAACCAAGATGATATCCATTATTACATCCATAGGGGTGGACTCGAAGGTCCGAACAAGACGATAACTAAACGACGACGAGCAACTCCATCGCTGACATCCACGAGGCATGATGACCGGGGGATCCGCATGCCTAGAACTCCTCGAAATCACTCCAGTACTCGTCCTCGCCTCCGACGTTCTCCTCTCGAACAGGCGGTAAGCAAGGGTGAGCACACTTATGGTTGGAGCTCGGCAAGTGGGGGAAAAATGCAAGGCTATCAAGGATAGGCTATGGTTCACAGCGGTAAGCATTTTATAAGTTGGTCAAGTTTTATTAGCAAGCACCTAATTACTAGGTGTAAGTGTATACCAACCCACTTAACCTTTAAAGAAGCCTCAAACCAAACCTCCAACCCATGATTTGCATTAATCTTCAAGTTTATTAATCATGTGAGGGTCCAAGCCGCTCGTGACCGTGAGCACGGCTGATCGATCGCCTTTACACTCTGCGCAGGTTGTACACTTTACCCACGCTTCGTGTTCCCCATCTTGCCCTGGTTAGCTAGACCCTTAAACACTTCCAAGGTGAGTGGCTAGGGGTCCACTACGAAGCCTTTACAAAGGAAAGAAGAGAAACCAACGACCCGCAACGGTTACAGCGGCGGAGCGGACCATAACCCTCCCTAGTGGTCAACACCTTAGCCAAGGTCGCTACCCCAAAAGGACCGGGCTATACCCCTTCAACTCCGGCCCCCTGTGCCCCTCTCGGAAAAGAGCTATCAGCTAACCCGCTCTCCTAATTAATCGGCTAAGCCAGAGCCATGCGGACTGTGGTTGTACTGTTATCCTGGGTGGTTCTCCATGTTCCGATTATGAATCAAGTTATCTTGTTTTAAGCACAAACACACAATATAAGCAAAACTGAGATGTATAACATAAACAAAGCATAACCAAACTCATATAGAGCAAACTAAGCATTTATCTACCCCAAACATTTGTTTAAATAGGGTTTATCAAGGTAAAGTGGTAAAGCATCTAGTCAAGTCCTTAACTAGGTGTTTGCCCATCAGGTTTATGCATAACAACAGGAATAGTAAACATTGTTTAGCATGCAGTGTCATAGGTTCAAAAAGATTATGCAGAGGGGGAAAGCCACTTGCCTTCCTCTACAAGCTGGGTGAAATCCTCCTCGAAGACAGGTTCTTCCTGATCACTTCCGACAGGGAGCTCAGACGAAACAGGCACGATATCTACGAGTCAAACATGGATAACAATCAATAAACAAAACAGTACACCAAACAGTAACAAAACTGGTAAATTTACTGTTTAAAAGATTCTACTCGTCGAGACGATCATTTCGGTAATAGAACGCTAAAAACGGAGTTAAAACGAGAAAGATATGATTAAAACAGTTTACAGGGACCTATCTGCAAGAAAACTAAGTTTACAGGGCTGTTTATGAATAAAATCAGGGGCTAAAACATTTTTATAAACTAAATCAGAGGGGTCTAGGTGCAAAAAGGAGTGTAAAGGGCCTAAAACAAAATTATCCAGGGTAGACAGGGGTTAGTTTGCAAAAATCAGGACCTATCCGTGAATATTCTTAAAGGTGGAAGGACCGGCTTGCTAATATTTGAAAACTCGGGGGCTCTTAAACAAATCTGCCAACTCCGCACCGTGGATCTCGGATCCAACGGCTAAGGATGCCGTGGACCGGGCCGTGGGCGCGGTCCATGGGTCCACCGTGGACCACCCCACTTAAACGAAGGGGTACGCGATCCCGGTCGTCCGCGCGTGATCAAACGGCCCCCGGACGCGTACAAGCGGCGCGCGGCGGCGACGACACCGGAGGGCGGCGGCGCGCGGCGGAGCTCGCCGGCGCTAGCCCTCTACGGCGCTCCCGGCCACTAATTTAACCACGGGTCGGCGCAAAATGATGCGGGGAAACTTGCGCACATGCTCGTGGGACCTATGGGCGCGATTGGGCCTCACCGGCGGCCGGCACCGTGAGGGGGCGGCGCGGGCCGCTCCGGCGAGCCCGCGGGGGAAGCCACCGAGCGCGAAAAGGAGGGAAATTGGGCGGGGGGATTCGCTTACCACGCACGGGGGATGACGACGGGCCAACGGGTGGAGAGGAGGCGGCAACGGGGAGGCTTGGCGACGGCGGCGGCTCGGGCGGCGCTTCGGTGAGCTCGGGGGCACGGCCGCCACGGGCGTCGAGGACGAAAACCTCGCGGCAACACGAGCTTGTCAAGCTCCTTGCGAACCTAAAGGTCAAAGGAAACGGGCGGGAGGTCTAGCCCTTCACCGGCGGCGACGAATCGACGGCGGCGGCGAAACCCGAGGCGGCGGCGCGGCGGGGTTGGGGGTTCGGTGGCGCGCGTAGGTGTGTTGCGCAGGCAAAGGGAGACATAGGGGGGTGCGTACGCGAGCTTATAAAGGCCCGAGGATGGAAGGCGAGGCGGGTAGGGGGACGGGGGCGGCCGGCGGCTTGCCATTGATGGCCGGCGGGCCGTCCGGCATAAAGATGGCAAGGGAAACGGCCGTGGGTTTTGGGTGGGGAGTAATTGCCTTAATTGGCAAGCTCACGAGAGAAGAGAAAGGAAGGGGAGAAGGCGGGAGCAAGGCGGATTCGGCCGCGACATGCGGCGCGCGGCCGGCGGGCGCGGGGAAGAAGAAAGGAAGGAGGGAAAGGGGAGGCTGACAGGTGGGACCCATCTGTCGGCGCCGCGGTGAAAAAGAAAAAGAGAAGGGGTGAGCGGTGGGCCGGCGCGGGGAGTTGGGCTGGGCCGCCTGGGCCGAAAGGATCCGGTGCTGGCTTTTGTTTTCTCTTTCCAAACTCCTTTTTTAAACCTTTTCTCAAGTCTAAATCAATTCAAACCTTTTCAAACTTTTCTCAAGAATTTTATAGACTTTTTAGAAAACACACAAGCAACCAAAAGCCATGCAAGCCAAATGATGATGCACATACACTTGTTGTCTCTAAGTTTATTAAATTATCTTTAATATTTTTAGAGCTCAATTTATTTAGCAATTTGATCTCCTTAAATCCTTAAGACTAAATTTAAGTTGCTAAGTAAATTTTAGTGATGGAATTTTAGGGTGTCACAAATCCTACCCCCTTAAAGAGAATCTCGTCCCGAGATTCGAAGACTTAGAGAACAAACCGAGGAAAGTCTTCTTTGAGTTCATCCTCTCTTTCCCAAGTTGCCTCTTCCTCGGTGTGATGACTCCACTGCACTTTGCACATTCTGATGATCTTACTCCTGGTAACTCTTTCTGACACATCCAAGATCTTAACAGGGTATTCTTTGTATGTCAGGTCATTCTCCATTTGAATATCCTCTAACCTGTCCTTGGTTCTATCCTAACCTCACTTGTGCATTTCTTTAGCCGTGATACATGAAACACGTCATGCACTCCGACAACCGTGTCTTGGCAACTCTAACCGGTATGCTACTTCTCCTTTCCGTTCCAAAATCTTGAAAGGTCCGATAAATCGAGGTGATAACTTTCCCCGACATTAAACCTTCGTAACCCCCGAATAGGTGACACTCGAGGTATGCATAATCACCGACTTCCAAAATCACCTCTCTTCGCCGAGGATCGCACTAACTCTTCTCGTCTTGACCGTGCCTTGCCTTAAGATTCTCCCTTATGATTTCAACTTGCTTTTCTGCTTCTCGTATGCTATCCGGTCCAAAGAATTGCCTTTCACCAGTCTGATTCCAAAACAACGGTGTTCTACACTTCCTCCCATACAGAGCTTCAAAAGGTGCCATTTTGATGCTGGACTGATAGCTGTTGTTATAAGCAAACTCTCGCATAAGGCAAACTCTTATCCCAACCGCCATCGTTCTTCAACGCACAAGCTCTCAACATATCCTCGAGTATCCGATTTGTTCTCTCTATCCGCCCATCCGTCCGAGGATGGTATCTTCGAGTCAAGTTTAACTTTGTATCCATCGATTCATGCAACTTCGCCAAAACCGTGAAGTGAACCGTGTGCCTCGATCCGACACTATCTTCTTCGGTACCCCGTGCAGACACACTATCCTTGAATTATACAACTCAGCTAGCTTCACTCCTGTATAGGTCGTCTTCACTGGGATGAAGTGCGCTACCTTGGTTAGTCTATCCACAATAACCCAAATAGAATCATACCCGTCACGAGTACGAGGTAATCCTACTATGAAATCCATACCGATTTCCTCCCATTTCCACTCATGTACCTTCGCAGGCCGTAGCAACCCCCGCCGGCCTTTGATACTCAGCCTTCACTCTTTGACACACATCGCACAAGGCTACATGAGCGGCTACATTTTTCTTCATCCCATACCACCAATATCTCTGCTTCAAGTCCTGATACATCTTGGTACTACCAGGGTGTATAGAGTAAGCTGAATCATGTGCTTCCTTCAAAATAGCTTCTTTCAACTCCTTGATCTCAGGTACACAGATTCTGTTCTTAAACCACACTGTTCCTTGCTCATCTTCTCTGAATTCTGGAACTTTGCCTAACTTAATCAACTTCTTGTATTCCGCAATCTTGTCATCGATCAACCGTCCCTTCCTCGATATCCTACTCAAGTGTCGACTCAATCTCTAACGTCGCAGTCTCACTCGAAGCAATCATTCCTAAGTTAAGCCGTGCCATCTCCCAACATAGCTCCCGAGGTAACAGGTGTCCTATCGAAGATCTTTGGTCCGCCCCCTTCCGACTCAAAGCATCCGCCACAACATTCGCTTTTCCCGAATGGTACCGGATATCCAAATCATAATCTTTGATCAACTCTAACCATCTTCTTTGCCTCAAATTTAAATCCTTCCGAGTAAAGATATACTTTAGACTCTTATGGTCGGTAAAGATCTTACACCCGTTCCCAATCATGTAATGTCTCCGGATCTTCAATGCGTGAACAACCGCGGCCAACTCAAGATCATGAGTAGGATAGTTCTGCTCATGTTTCCTCAACTGTCTTGAAGCATAAGCTACTACCTTTCCTTCTTGCATTAGCACACATCCCAAACCTTGCCGAGAGGCATCACAGTATACATCGAACCCTTTGTGTATGTCTGGCATGATCAACACAGGTGCTGTGGTCAGCCTCTTCTTCAACTCCTCAAAACTAGCCTGACACTTCTCATCCCACTTGAATTCTCTTCCTTTCTCGAGCGAGTGGTAAGTGGCTTCACTATCTTAGAAAACCCTTCAATGAACCTCCGATAGTACCCTGCAAGACCAAGGAAACTTCTAATCTCTGGCACATTCTTAGGCGGACTCCAGTTCAATACATCCCGAACCTTGCTTGGATCGATCGCTATGCCTCCATCCGTGATGATGTGTCCGAGAAAAGAGACCTCCTTCAACCGTAAAGCACACTTGCCGAACTTGGCATACAAATGATGTTCCCGTAGCTTCGTAACACAAGCCTCGTATGTTCTTCATGTTCTTCCTCACTCCGAGAGAATACCAAGGTATATCATCAATGAATACCACAACGAACTTATCCAGATACTCCATGAATACCTTGTTCATCAAATACATAAAGTATGCTGGTGCATTGGTCAGGCCAAAGGACATCACAGTGAACTCATATAACCCATATCTAGATGTGAATGCTGTCTTTGGTATATCCTCCACACGGATTTTTAACTGATGATATCCTGATCTAAGATCTATCTTAGAGAAAGCCTTAGCTCCTCTCATTTGATCAAACAAATCCTCAATCCGAGGTAAAGGGTATTTATTCTTGATAGTAACCTCGTTAAGTGATCGATAGTCTATACACAACCTCCTAGATCCATCCTTCTTATCAACGAAGAGTGTGGGGGCTCCCCATGGTGATGAACTAGGACGGATAAACCCTTTACTAAGTAATTCTTCAATTTGTTTCTTTAATTCAGCTAGATCTTTAACATCCATTCTATATGGTCTTTTAGATATGGGAGCAATGACCCGGGTATAAGTTCAATACTAAATTCAATGTCACGATCAGGTGGCATACCTGGCAAATCCTCTGGAAACACATCAGGGAATTCATTCACTACCCTTATATCCTCCAAGGCCTTGCCTTCAACAGAGTTCATAACTCCTTTGCCAGATGAGGGTGCACTCACATATTCTACTCTTTCCCCTTGAGGACCGGTTAACAGTACTGACCTCTTCCGACACTGAATAACTCCATCACAACTCCTTAACCAATCCATACCAAGAATGACATCTATTCCCCATGATTTTAGAACTACCAGATTAGCAAGAAAGTCTACCCCCATGATATTAATCTTTACTTGTGGGCATATATGACCGCTTTTCATTTCTCCCCTGGAGTGCTAACTATCGGTGGGTTCTTCATTGTACTCATAGATAAGTTATATTTTGCCACAAATTGATCAGCTATGAATGAATGTGATGCTCCCGAATCAAATAATACGGTAGCAGGTACGAGTTGACGAAAAACGTACCCAATACCACGCCGCATCATTCCGAGCTTGCTCCACCGATACATGATTGACTCGGCCACGCACATGACTCGCCGGCCTCTCTTCTTGCCGGGTGTCCGTGGAGTACGAGCCCGCGAAGATGGCTGCCCATGCCCTATTTCCAATGTCTCTCTCGCGGAGTCCGCATCACCCTCTTAGGACGAAGCTTGTTAGCATAATGCCCCGCTCTCCACACTTGAAACATCCACCAGCCGAACAGATTGGTGTTTCGACGAGTGCCCCCGCAGTTGTTGCTAGGACGACTCGCTCGAGGGGTAGGAGCTGCGGGTGTCCGAGGATTGAAGCGCCGAGGCCGAAACGAGCGCCGGAGCCGCATGTTCCGTGGGTACCTCCCGGCTTGTCCACCAGGACGATATGGAGTCAAGCTCGCCGAGAACCGTAACGGGGACGGGTGTTACCGCTAGGCGCCCATGAGATCGAAACTTGCGTTTCTCGTTCACCCATCTCCTTTCTCTTGCTTTCCACCCCAATAGCTTTGTTCACCGGCGTACGAAAGTCCGGGAAGATGTGACTCGCGGTAGATAGTTTAGAGGACCAATCAAGCCATCCAGAACCTTTCCCCGCCTCTTTGGATCGGTGTTGACTTCATCGGGTGCATAGCGTGACAAGTGAGTGAACTTGTCCGGATACTCGATCACCGACATATTGCCTTGCCTCGGTGACAAGAACTCCCTCTCGCTTAAGCTTGAGAACCCCCCGAAGGAATGTGATAAGTACGGAAGTTGTCACGAAACTCCCGCCAAGTGATGTTATGCCCGTTGAGATGAGCGGTTGAGTACGCATCCCACCAATGCGGCCCCGCCCCACAAGTCTTCCGGCAGCATACGGGACCACCTCTCTATCCGTGCACCGCACAATCTCCAGCCTTCTTGGTGATAGTTTTCGCCGATCATCGGCATCCGGTGGATCAGCCCGAGTGGGAAAATGTAGGGGGATGGTGGCTCATGAACTCCTTGTGCCTCGTCCCTTGGTGGCGGGGGTGGTGGAGGGATCGGCCGTGGTGGCTGGTTCCGTTGGGCTTGCATCCGCTGCACCTGTGTTGGTAAGGTTTTGAATCGCTTGCATCCGCGCCGCCGAACTCGCCGCATGTTTGGGTCCATTGCTTGGTTGATCGGTGGAGGTGGTGCTGGGTTTTGCTGATTTGCAATATGTGCCCTGATCACAGGTGGCACGTCTTGACCTCCTCCGGACCTGGTGTTTACCATCTGACCGTTAGAAAAATCATATCTCAGATAATTGTGCTTGAATCAGTGCATAAGAGAATAACTCAAAATAAAATGACAGCATGTACTTCAGTTAAGACAGATTCTGTTGACCTCAAAGAATTATGCATAACTTTCTGTGTAATTGTCCAATGACCACGAATTTTTACCAGATTATAATGTATAAAATTATGGAACCATCCCAACTGGAATCACCTCATTTGGATATGTATAACTCGAGATATAATTCAAACAGTACAGCTATATCAGCAGAAATTTACAGATTCTGACTTGTTCATTACTTTGTGTATAACTCCCAGAATATGTATTGTATACTATTGAATTTTTGACAGAAATTCATCATCTAAATTTGTGAACTAACCCAACTGGTTTCATGTCATTTGGAGTTCTGTAGCTTGAGTTATAAGAAAAACATTACTGGTATGTCATATGGCTGCGAAAACAGATTTGATCCAATCAAACTTGCATAAGAGATTAAGCAATGACAACCGATAAAACCCAAACCAACTTTAATTAACTTAAAATTTCAGATTGCATAGTGGCCATCACTCCACCATACAATTCACAATCAAGCAAAGATCCAACTCAAGCATGTTTGCAAACAGCATTCATTATTACAAGCAAATACGTTCACGTAGGAACGGTCTATCGAAAAGGTAAATGATAAGGGCGAGCATCCTAGGATCCTAGCCAAGACGAGTAGTAGCTTCATCAGTGCCGTAACGAAGCCTCTTGCGCGGAGGGGAAGCTGTAGTCTGATATGGCATGACTTCCTGAGGTAGTCGCTGTCCCGCCGCCGTGCTTCCGGACGTGCTATCTTTGCCCGAGCGACTGCGCAGCTCTTCATGATACTTGTTTATCTCCAAAGTTGCTCCCTCCAGATCCGCATTCGGAGCAGCAGCAGTCACCCGTGCCAAGACATCGATGCGGTCATTGCCTCCGGCTGGCACCACGGTCACTTCGTGCCACTTGCACGTCGAGGCACATGGCGGTACTCCGATTGGAACAACCGCACCCGATTAGCATGGCGAGGCCGACCGAGCGCCCTCCTTGCCGCATCATTCACCGCAGCGTCATCCGTAGAGAACCGAGCTATGCTATGGTGAGATGAGCGATACCTCCATCCTTCCCGCATCATTCGGAGGCTTCCCCGATGTAAACTCGCAAGTGTAGTAATCCCTCATTCCAGGCTCACCGAAATGCTTGGTCACATAGAGAGGCCTTATGGTATACCCCGCATACCTCGTAACATCCCACGAAGAATGCGAACCGTCCATTCTCGCCTTCAAGTAGAGTGTTTATGGTATTCGGCTCCATGGTAGCGGGGATCCTCATCTTCCTCTCGGGTTGCCAACAAAGCATTGTCACCACATCCTCACCCACACCGTCATCACCGGAGTCTTCCGGGTCACCTTCTTCACCTTCTCGGCACAGATCGGCAGGTGCGGGGGGTGCTTCCTCATTGACCGGCAGCGCCGGTGGGATCACGATGTCACCATCCGCGTCCGCCTCTAGCACCTGTGCCATCGTACACCGTGGTTGTTCCAATGGCTCTTCCGGCTCCTCCTCCTCCATCTCGACTTCTTCAGATCCTCTTCTTCTTCTTCTCGGGCCGGACCTCCTCCGGGTCTTCTTCCACCTCAACCTCTCGGGCCGGAACTCCTCCTCGTTCCTCCTCAACATCTTCAAGACGATGGCGAGGGGCCACCGTCCCGAAGGGAAACGCCCACCGTTGCTCTTGCGAGGGGTCATGTAAGTCCCGGCCATCCGTCAAAGCAAAACCGATCTCGTAGTACGAATAAATCAAAATGACGCTTTAAAATGATAAACAAAAATTAAATTAGATTTTTAATGCGTAAATAAGATGATTTGAAGCATGATAAGGCTTTCTAGAACATGAATCCTTAATTTCGTCCATTTCTAACTAAGGCCGCATCCTACGATCATCACGGCTCGATACCACTTTGTCACACCCGATTTTACAGGAAAACCGAATGCATCTCATATGTGCGCCAGGATCATTTATACACACATGATAGACAAAACGAGAGTAATACCATTGCCGTAATAAAACGTACAAGAGTTTAACCAAAGATGATATCCATTATTACATCCATAGGGGTGGACTCGAAGGTCCGAACAAGACGATAACTAAACGACGACGAGCAACTCCATCGCCGACATCCACAGGCATGATGACTGGGGGATCCGCATGCCTAGAACTCCTCGAAATCACTCCCGCACTCGTCCCCGCCTCCGACGTTCTCCTCCGAACAAGCGTAAGCAAGGGTGAGCACACTTATGGTTGGAGCTCGGCAAGTGGGGGGGGGGGGAAATGCAAGGCTATCAAGGATAGGCTATGGTTCACAGCGGTAAGCATTTTATAAGTTGGTCAAGTTTTATTAGCAAGCACCTAATTACTAGGTGTAAGTGTATACCAACCCACTTAACCTTTAAAGAAGCCTCAAACCAAACCTCCAACCCATGATTTGCATTAATCTTCAAGTTTATTAATCATGTGAGGGTCCAAGCCGCTCGTGACCGTGAGCACGCCGATCGATCGCCTTTACACTCGCAGGTTGTACACTTTACCCACGCTCGTGTTCCCCATCTTGCCCCGGTTAGCTAGACCCTTAAACACTTCCAAGGTGAGTGGCTAGGGGTCCACTACGAAGCCTTTACAAAGGAAAGAAGAGAAACCAACAGCCCCCGCAACAAGCATTCAAAGAAGGCGGAGCGACCATAACCCTCCCTAGTGGTCAACACCTTAGCCAAGGCCGCTACCCCAAAAGGACCGGCTATACCCCTTCAACTCCGCCCCCCGTGCCCCTCTCGAAAAGAGCTATCCGCCTAACCCTCTCTCCTAATTACTTGGCTAAGCCAAAGTCATGTGGACTGTGGTTGTACTGTTATCTTGGGTGGTTCTCCATGTTCCGATTATGAATCAAGTTATCTTGTTTTAAGCACAAACACATTATATAAGCAAAACTGAGATGTATAACATAAACAAAGCATAACCAAACTCATGTAGAGCAAACTAAGCATTTATCTACCCCAAACATTTGTTTAAACATGGTTGATCAAGGTAAAGTGGTAAAGCATCTAGTCAAGTCCTTAGCTAGGTGTTTGCCCATCAGATTTATGCATAACAACAGAATAGTAAACATTGTTTAGCATGCGTTGTCATAGGTTCAAAAAGATTATGCGAGGGGGAAAGCCACTTGCCTTCCTCTACAAGCCGGGTGAAATCCTCCTCGAAGACAGGTTCTTCCCGATCACTTCCGACAGGGAGCTCGGACGAAACGAGCACGATATCTACGAGTCAAACATGGATAACAATCAATAAACAAAACAGTACACCAAACAGTAACAAAACTGGTAAATTTACTGTTTAAAAGATTCTACTCGTCGAGACGATCATTTCGGTATATAGAACGCTAAAAACGAGTTAAAACGAGAAAGATATGATTAAAACAAGTATACGGACCTATCTCGCAAGAAAACTAAGTTTACAGAGTTAAAACGAGAAAGATATGATTAAAACAAGCATTACAGGTTCCAACATCCGCGGGAGCCTCAATGGCAAACCCGCGGATGCTCGGGGGCTACCGTCGGGGACCGCCCCGTGGGTCCCCTCAAACAATGGGGGAACCCCTACTTAAATTCCCCGCATCCATATAAGCTAAGCCTAACCATGCAGAAACTAACCCCGCAGACACGGCCCACGCAAGCAGACTTCGGAGGCCCACCAAGGCGGCCCGCCTAGGAAGACCCCTCGAGCAGTGCTCCGCCGCGCCCGAGGGCATGCTCCTCCTCGAACGGGCTCCGCCCGTTCGAGGGGCAACTCCCTCCTCGAACAAGTTCCGCCCCGCCGAGGGGCGACCCTTCCCTCGAGCGGCCCCCGCCCCCGCCGAGGGCGCGCTCCCCCTCGAGCGAGTCCCGCCTCGCTCGAGGGTCCGCCTCCGCCCCCGGGGCCCGCCACGATCACGGGCGCCCCGCACGCGTGCGCCGGCCCCGTACTTGGGCATTTAACGCCCCGACGCCGCGGGACGGCGCCATCATGCGCCCGGCTCACGCCCCCGTGCCGCCGCACCAACTCCCCCATGGAAGGAGCCCATCCCCGCCACCGTGGGATGGACCGTGCGGTACGGCCGGTGTCGCCCCGTGACACCGTGCGCACGCCGCCGTACGGCTAGCACGCCCGACCCTCGAAAGGGGGCCGGCGCACCCTCGATTCCACTTTCCCGTGACCTTGCGAGCGTTAGGTGAGGGGCGCTAGGGCCGGTGGGTGGCCATCCCGGCCACCGAAACGGCGCGCCGCCGTACCCACGCGTGCGGGCGGACGTCCGACTCCACAGCGCACGCCCAAGCACCGCAGCAACCACTCCGCCACCGCAGCTCATTGGGAAGGAACGCCGTTCGCCCGCTCCCCGTACCCCCGTACCGCCCATCATCGCACCTCCCCCTCGAAGCCTATCGAGAACGCCATCGCCATCCGCCGCCTCCTACCCTCGAACCGCCACCGTTCGGGTACGAGGTAGGCCATCATGGCCGGATCGTAGCGAAGATCGACCGACGGCCGCCCGCTCTACACCGTAGCACGACGTGCTCCCACACGTAGCTAGGTAGCACGGCGTGCATGTAACTCGCCGCCCCCTTGGCCTATAAAAGGGGAGGCGAGCCCCCGGCCGCGGGGAACGAGTTCGGGACGAATCCGGAGAAACACAACCATTGTGCACTCACTCTCTTATTCTCCCATAACATCTCCACCACTCACCAGGGACTTGGAAGCCACGCTTCTTCTCCCGCCTTGCTTGTACTTGCCCCACTACAAGCACCCCGTGCCGAGCAATATAGTGCCACGAGCACACCACCGCCGGGACGTACGGCCCCCTCGCCGGGAACCGGGATAAACCTTGTGTCATTTGTTGCTTGGCATCGACCATAGAGGGATAAACTTAGGCGCTATCTACCGGTTAGTGTCGGGACCATATTCCGCACCGACGCTGGCGCCCACCGTGGGGCATCCGAGCGCCTAAGGTCATTTCGCCGACTCCCTCCATGGTGATTCGCACCGAGTACCGTAGCACCCGCTACAACATGGGTAGCTCGCACCCCCTTCCGGCCGGCTCGAGATCCGCTTCGGGGACTTGAACTTCCGGGCCACGGGGAATGGTTATCTCATGCGCCTCACCAACCGCGAGGAACTACGCGCGCAGCGGGAGGCCGGGTCCGCTCGGGTCACCGCCGCACGCACGACACCGGCGCGCAGCACCTCGCAGCACGTGATGCCGCGGGTCCGTCGACGCCGCGACGCTCGTCGCCGCTCGGGACCGCGCTCGCGTCGGGCGCGGTCCGAGCGGCGGCAGGCCGAGCGCGCGCCGCCGCCCGGCGCGCGTGCGCCCACCGTCACGACGGCCGCCACCGCCCCGGCGGGGACCGCGCGCAGTCTCGGACCACGCGTCCCCATCGGCCGCGTGGCGCCACTACGGCCTACAACGCCAACGTCAACACGACGATGCGCGAGGTTCCGCCCCCGGTCGGCACGTCTTCGTCGCCGGGGATCCCGGCACCTCGGCGACGGACGAGTCGTCCCCGGGCTCCGTCGACACGATGCCACCCGCCAACCGCCATGGGTACGCGGAGTGGGACTTCTCCGGTGTCCGGACCCGGGCCGCGTTCGGGCGCTTCCTCGACGCCACGGACTACCGGGTTCGGCCGCTTCCGACGACTCCCGAGCACCGGGAGCTACGACCCCACGCGGGAATGCCGCGCCGTCATCACCAACGACCCGGCCAACGCCGCCGGTGCGGCAGCGCCGGAGATGGGGAAGTCACGCCGCCCCGCGGGGGTTGCCACGCGCCCGGCCGCGGGACCGAGTGCTCCCCGCCGGGGCCGACGTCGACGCGCGGCCCCAGCCCAAGCTCGCGAGCTCGAGGCCAAGCTAGCGGAGGAGCACGGACCGTGCGGCTACTCCGTGCCTCGATGGCGGGGAGGCCTCCCGCGCGCGGCGAACGCGCGCGGGAGCCGGGCCGACAAGTACGCGACCGCCTCAACCCCGTCCCCAACGTCGACAACGCGGATACTCCGCCGCGAGCGAGCCAAAAGCTCATCGCCGCCGCGACACCATCCGCGCGCCATGCCGGCACCCTCGACCCCCGAGGCTCGAGAAATGCACCGCGAGGTGCGGACCCCTCCTTGAGCAAGCGGCCGTCCCGGCCAGGCCGAAAGCTCGGCCTCACGCATCCGCCAACGGGGGGACGCGCGGGGTGATGATCCGGCACCGCGGGGCGAACCCTCGGTGCATGCGGGTCAACCCGGCCGACCGGGGACGCACGCCGGCCAAGGAACGCCTCCTCGACACACGCGGGCGGCCCGGATGGTGACGCCCGCAACGTCATCAACGCCGGGCGCACCGGCAAGGCGGACGCGCGAGCGGCCGGGGGCTACCACCCTCGAAGGGGAGGGCGCTACGACGGCCGGCGAGGATCGCTCCCCGACGCCGAGCCCCCGGGCACCCGTGTGTTTAGCCGGGAGATCCGCACGGCGGCGTTCCCCCAGCGCTTCCGTCAACCCTCGACGATCATCAAATACAACGGGAGACGGACCCTCGCGTTTGGCTTAACGATTACCGCCTAGCCCCGTCGGTCGGGCGGGGCCACCAACGACGAAGTGATCATCCGCAACTTGCCCCCGCATCCGGGCGACGCGGCCCCGACATGGCTCGAGCACTTGCCCGCCGCCGCATCCACAACTCGGGATGATCTAGTCCACACCTTCGTGGGCAACTTCCGGGGCACGTACGTGCGCCCCGGAACTCCCGGGATGCCGCGCTCCCCGCACCCGAAGCCGGGCGAGTCGGCTCGCGGGACTTCATACGGCGCTTCTCCAAGCGCCGCACGAGCTCCCCGCCGTGGCGCAATCCGAGATCGTGCATGCGTTCCTCGAAGGCACCACGTGCCGGGACCTTGTGCGCGAGCTAGGACGCGGCCCGCCCGCGGACTCGAACGAGCCGGCTCGACATTGCCACCCGGCTTCGCCTCCGGGAGAGGAGGCCGTGGGGGCAATCTTCGGCGGCAAGAAGGGCAAGCGCTTCGAGGACACGCCCGCGGAGGGCGGCGGGTCCAAGGAGCCGCGCCGCAACGACAAGCGGGGCAAGAAGGGGGAAGAAGCCGCGCCGCGAGGCGCGCGAGCGGGGCGTAACGGCGGCAACGCCGAGGCCCTCGCTGTTGACCCGGCCCGACGGGGCCCTCGACCGGCTCCTCGAGGCCCGGGGGTGTTCGATGACATGATGAAGAAGCCATGCCCCTACCACAAGACCCCCGTGAATCATACTCTTGAGCAGTGCGACATGCTCAAGAAATTCTACGGCCGTGCCGCCGCGAAGGAGGCAGAGGCCAAGAAGGATGGGGGCGACGGCGACGCAGGTGGCTTCCCCTGCCGTTGAAAATGTGTTCCTCATTTTTGGGGGGACCTACCGTTGACATGTCAACCCGGCGGCGCAAGAAGGAGCGGCACGAAGTCCTCGCCGCGGAGAGAGGGCGCCTCCGGCCTTTCTCAACCGGTCGAAGGATGCCATCACCTTTAGCCGGGATGATCACCCAAATCGCATCCCGAACCCGGCCCAGTACCCCGGTGGTCGATCCCATCATTGGGAACGCCCGGTTTTCGAAGGTCCTTATGGACGGAGGCAGTAGCCTCAATATCCTCTTCGCGCATACATTGCGCCTAATGGGGATTGGGCTGGACCAGCTGCGGCCCAGCACAAAGCCGTTTCACGGCATCGCGCCTGGAAAGCAGGTTCAACCCCTCGGGCAGATCGATCTGCCCGTCTGGTTCGGGACCCCCAAGAATTTCCGCAAGGAAACCCTCACATTCGAAGTGGTGGGATTCAAAGGGGCCTACCACGCCATCCTCGGCGACCATGCTATGCCAAGTTCATGGCCAGTTCCCAACTACACGTACCTGAAGATGAAGATGCCGGGTCCAAACGGCGTCATCACCGTCGGGTCGTCGATCGAGCATGCATTCGATCGCGATGTCGAGTGCGTGGAGCATGCGGAGGCGCTAGCGCCGGATGAAGCGCCGGTACACACACCGGAGAAGATGGTCAATGACGACCTCAGCTCCGCCACCAAGCACGTCGGCACGTTCGAGGCCGCCGAGCAAACCAAAGGGGTCCCCCTCGACCCGTCGGCCCCCGAGGGCAAGGCTTTGAGGGTCAGCTCGACCCTCGATCCTAAATAGGAAGCAGTGCTCGTCGACTTCCTCCGCGCCAACGCCGACGTTTTGCGTGGAGCCCCTCGGACATGCCAGGCATCCCGAGGGAGGTCGCCGAGCACTCCCTTGATATCCTGCCTAATGCCCGCGCGGCCCGGCGGCGGCCGGCGCGCCGCTTCGACGAGGAACGGCGACGGGCGATCGGAGTGGAGCTGCGGAAGCTCCTCGAGGCCGGATTCATCAAGGAAGTGTTCCACCCGACATGGTTAGCTAATCCTGTGCTTGTAAAAAAGAAAAATGGGAAGTGGAGGATGTGTATTGACTACACAAGTCTCAATAAAGCATGTCCAAAAGTCCCTTTTCCTTTACCACGCATAGATCAGATTGTTGATTCCACTGCTGGGTGTGAACTACTCTGTTTCCTTGATGCCTATTCGGGATATCATCAAATAAAAATGAAGGAGTCCGACCAGCTCGCGACTTCGTTCATCACACCGTTCGGGACGTTCTGTTACGTCACGATGCCTTTTGGCCTCGTAAACGCGGGCGCAACCTATCGGCGCCGCATGCGGCACGTTTTTGGGGACCATATCGGGCGAACGGTCGAGGCTTACGTAGACGACATCGTCGTCAAAACCAGAAGGCGGACGACCTGGTTAGCGATCTTGGCATCGCATTCGCTTGCTCTGCGGGCCAACGGGGTCAAGCTCAACCCCGAAAAATGTGTCTTTGGAGTGCCGCGGGGCATGCTCCTAGGATACATCGTCTCCCGACGGGGAATCGAGGCCAACCCCGAAAAGGTCGCGGCCCTCGAGCGAATGGGTCCAATTCGGGACCTCAAAGGGGTGCGAAGGTGTTGGGGTGCCTTGCCGCCCGAGCCGTTTCGTCTCGAGGCTCGGTGGAGAAGGGCACCGCCCCTCTACCGGCGCTCAAGAAGCACGAGCGCTTCTCTTGGACCGCCGAGGCCCGGGAAGCGCTCGACAAGCTAAAAGCATCTCCGACGCACGCCCCAATCCTTACGCCGCCACGAGACGGCGAACCCCTCCAACTCTACGTGGCCGCAACCACCCGGTGGTCGCCGCCGTGATCGTCGTGGAGCGCACGGAGGAAGGGCACGCCCGCCCCGTGCGAGGCCGCCGATCTATTACATCGGCGAAGTCCCGTCGGACACAAAGACGCGCTACCCCTCGGGTCCGAGAAGGCGTTGTACGCGGTGGTCCTCGCGCGGCGCAAGCTCCGCCACTACTTCGAGGCCCACCCGCCATTACGGTGGTCTCTTCCTTCCCCGCTAGGAGAGATCATTCGCAACCCCGACGCGGCGTGCACTGCTGCCAAGTGGTCCGTGGAGTTGATGGGCGAGACGCTCGCCTATGCTCCGCGCAAGGCCATCAAATCGCAAATCTTAGCCGACTTCGTCGCCGAGTGGACGGACACACGAGTTGCCGCCGCCTCAAATTCAAGCGAGTGTCCGGACTCCGTTCTTCGACGGCTCGGTGATGAAGACGGGAGCGGGCGCGGGCCTCGCTCTTCGTGTCACCCCTCGGGGAGCACATGCGCTACGCAAGGCGCCTCCACTTCCCCGCGTCCAACAATATGGCGGAATACGAGGCCCTCCTATGCGGCCTCAAAATCGCCATTGAGTTGGGCATCAAGCGCCTCGACGTGCGAGGGGATTCGCAGCTCGTGATCGACCAAGTCATGAAGAACGCGAGCGCCACGACGACAAGATGGAGGCCTACTGCAAGGCCGTGCGGGCCCTCGAAGACAGATTCTACGGCATCGAGCTCAACCATGTACCCCGCCGGTACAACGAGGAGGCAGATGAACTTGCCAAGATTGCGTCCGGGCGGATCACCGTTCCCCCGAACGTTTTCGCGCGCGACATCGCGCAGCCATCAGTCGCCTTCGAGCCCTACCCCTCGAGCGACAGCGGACCCTCGGGGGCTCCCTCGAATCCAGCGGGTGCGGAACCCATGGAAGAGGACCCCTCGAACGAGGCGTACGTGCTCTCCCTTCTCGAGGGGTACGGCTCCCACGAGGGCTGTCGCGATGGACATCGAGCCGGCTCCCGCCCAGGCGGACTGGCGGGGAGAAGTACATCGCCCGGATCGCTCGAGGGGAGCTCCCCGCGGGCACCGGGCCACGGCCAGGCGCATCGCCAGGATGGCCAAGTCATTCACCCTCGTCGACGGCGAGCCGCACAAGCGCGCCGCGTCGGGGCATCCTCCGGCGGTGTATACCCATTCCCGAGGGGCGCGAGCTCCTACGGGACATCCACGCGGGGATCCGCGGCCACCACGCCGCGCCGCGCGCCCTCGTCGGCAACGCGTTCCGCCAAGGCTTCTGCGGCCTACCGCGGTCGTAGACGCCAACGAAATCGTGCGCACTTGCGAAGGGTGCCGCTCTACGCCCGCAAAACCAACTTGCCGGCTCACGCTCGCAAACAATCCCCGTAACATGGCCGTTCGCCGTGTGGGGATTGGACATCGTCGGGCCCCTCGCGGAAGGCGCCGGGGGCTTCACCCACCCGCCTGGTTGCAATTGACAAGTTCTCCAAGTGGGTGGAGGTGCGCCCCATTACGAATTTGAGGGCCGAGCGGGCGGTCACGTTCTTCACGGACATCGTCTACCGCTTTGGAGTGCCAAACTCCATCATCACGAACAACGGGTCCCGCTTCACGGCCGGAAGTTCTTGGAGTTCTGCGACAAGTTCCATATCCGTGTAGATTGGGCAGCCGTGGCACACCCACAGACCAACGGTCAGGTGGAGCGCACCAACGGCATGATCCTACGTGGGCCTCAAGCCCGAGAATTTTCGACCGGCTCAACAAATCGGCGGAAATGGCTCCAAGAACTACCAAGCGGTCGTGTGGAGCCTAAGGACCACCCCAAGCGAGCCACCGGGTTCACCCCGTTCTTCCTAGTCCATGGCGCGGAGGCCGTCCTCCCCACGGATGCCGGAATACGGGTCGCCCAAGGTTCGAGGCTACAACGAGGATGCTAACCGCCGAGCCCGCGAGGACTCCCCGGACCAGTCGGACGAAGTACGCCTCGTGGCGTTGATGCACTCCGCAAGATACCAACGGTCCCTACGGCGCTACCAAGCACGCAAGATACGTCGCGGGGATTTCGCCGAGGGTGACTTGGTCCTAAGGCTACGCCAAGACAATCGAGGGCGCCACAAGCTATCGCCCCCATGGGAGGGACCCTACGTCGTGGTGAAGGTGCTCAAACCAGGCACGTACAAGGCGGCCAACGAGGACGGCGAAGAACTCACCAACGCTTGGAACATCCAACGCCTACGTCGCTTCTACCCTTAGCTAGGATTTCCAAGTATTTTCTCGTTGTACAAACATACGGCCAACGCCCCGCGTTGGTGTCACCTATGTAAATACTCCAAGTATAATAAAAGGGCAACTCGGCTTTCCCCGAAACCCAAGTTACCCTCGGGGGCCGCGGGGGGGGCACCCCCCCCCCAAATGGTCCCATTTTTTCGCGCAAAAAACGTAATAACACGCGCTAAGTTTGTTTCCTACTTCAACCACGAGCCACGATTCGAAAAGGGCGTAGGCGGCACAGTGGAAGGAGCGCGCGAGCCAGAGACAGCCTACGCCGCGTGGCTATGGCCCGTTTCTCTCGCCTCCAACCCAGCGGGCCCCTGCGAAAGGCGGACTCCCCTAACTAGAATCTACTCAGGAAGAAGAAGAAGCAAAAAAGCGCAATAAGCAAGCGATCTCATTTATAAATAGCCGCCCGTGTTCACGAAATGACTTGTTTATTTACAAAGAGGCCACGAGGCCGAATTCGATACATATAAACAAAAAACGGGCCTAGCGCCCGTGTGCTTTCGGGCGGGCGGAGCGGCGGCGTCGGCGGCGTCGGGAAGAGGAATTCTTCGAAGGCCTCGGCGAGCGACTCGGCGGCGTCGGCGGCAAGCGCGTCCGCACGCTCCATGGCCACCTCGTCCTCGACGCCCTCGGGCACGATGTAGCCTTCCGCTACCGCCTCGAGGTTGACCTCGTAGTGGGATCGCACCACTCCGAGGGCCTTCTCGCACGCCCGGGTGCAACGCCCGACGCATCCGCCCCGTGACGTGGCCGCCGAGGGCGCGTAGGCGGCCGGCCGGCGAGCGCGCCGGCCCGGGCATCGCCTTCCTCGACGACGCGACGGGTCTCGAGGGCCGCGTCCCCCCGGCTCTCCGGCTCCCCGCTCGGAGGAGTTGTAGGAGGCTGCGCAGGGGCCTCGGCCCGCCCGACGGCCGTGCCCCGGGCGGTGCGCAAGCTCGGAAACGACAAGACGACAAGAAATCGAAAAGGGGGAAACGAACCCTCTAAAGCAAGAGCTAACGAGCGAGGGGTCGGACAATAGCTTACCTTCGATTTGCCTCCTCCCCGCATCAAGGTCGCGGCGCGCGGACTCGAGTGCCGGCTCGAGACGGCGGGACGGTCTCGCCTTGCTCGACGAGGGCCATCTCTTGGGCGGCATTGCGATGCCGAGCGCCCGGCGCCTCGTCCTCAACCTCGGAGAACGCGGCGTTCCGCTCCTCCGGCCGACCTCTCCGCCGGTCTCGCGCGCGACGCGCTCCCGCTCCGGCGCCGGTCCCGGCGTCGCCAAGGGCGGCTCGCCTCCCCGCCCGGAGCCGCCCCCTCGGCCCCTTGGCGGGCGATGCGCTCTCGCCGGAGTCCGCCCCCTCGACGGCGACGAGAGCCGCGCCCCTTGACGTCGAGGGCGGCCTTCGGGTCATCGGCCTCCTTGGCGCGGGCCGGCTCCCGCCCGCGCGCTCGCTCCTCGGCCGGCGCGCCGCGCCCCGCGCTCCTTCGAGCGACGTGCGGAGTCTCCCGGTCTCGGCGCGAGCGGTGGCCACCTCCGCCTCCCCGTGGTGGCGGCCAACGTCCGCGTCTTCTCCCGTGTCCTCGCGCGCGTTCCACGGCGCCTCGTCGCGATCGACGAGGGCCGCGCGGATCCGCCCGAGGCTCGGGTCACGCGCCGCGTCCCCGCCCGAACTCTCAAGAAGCACGTCGCACCACGCCATCGCCCGTGGACCGCCCACCGTCCCGGCGTCCTAAGGGGCCTCCGCAAGCGCGTCGAAAGCGCCGCATCGCTCCCGAGGGGCCGGCGGGCCTCGGCGTTCACCCGGTCGAACGCGCCGCACTTCTCGCGGGCGCGCGCGCTCAAGCTCCTGGCATCCACACATCGAGCCTCGTCAGCGCCAAGTCTTGAATACAGCGCGCGAAAGCGAAAAAGAGAAAGAAGAAGAGCAACCGTGGCTCACCTGGAAGACGATCCAGGCCGGGCCGCTGTGAACCCGCAGCGCCTCGTTCAACGCGCGGTTGAGCGTGGCGCCGTGGCTCAGGAGCTCGCCCCAGAGCTCCTGCTCCCTCTGGGCGTCAGCGAACGCCGGGGGATCCTCCACGGCCCCCCCCACCTGGGCGGGGCGACCGGCATGGGAGGACGAGGCCTCGGCGTCGTGCCCTCGGCCCCCCACTATCACGCGACCCTCGTGACGCCTCACGAGGGCCTTCTCTCCCGGGGCTCGGGGGAGAGTTCGTGGGCCAGCTGGCCCACTGGTTCCACCCAGGCGGCGAGGAGTCATCCGAGAGCTCCACCACCTCCGCCTGGGGACCGCCGGCGGGCGGGCCGCCCTCGCTCGCCTCCGCCGGCGCCTCCACCTCGCGCCTCCACGGCCGCGGGTGCCCGTTGCGGCGCCGTCGCCGCCACCTCCGTCCGCGCCGCCACCTCGCGGGGGCGCTCCCGCGGTGGCGCCCGCTCCGCCTCCTCGCGGGGCGCGCCACCGCGGGCGGCACCTCCGCCGTAGCCGCCGGCCGCGGCCCCGCGCCTCCATGGCGGCCGGCGCCGGCCGCCCCGGCGGCAACCTCCCGGGCCGCGCCGCGGCGGGTTGATCCCGCCGGCCGGGGCCTCGAAGCCCCGCCCGGGCCTCGCGCGCTCGTGCCCGCCGCCGCGCTCGTTCCCCGGGCGCGACCCCCTCGACGAACGCCGCCGGGTGGGGATCGACGCGTCCGTCCTCAGCACCTTGGCCGGTGCAAGAGGAGGGACGGTTGGCACCGCCCTGCGCAAACGCGAACGGAGGATTAGAGCATCTAACAATCAGCGAACTAAAGCCAAGCAGAGGAAGAACAGGTTCCTTACCTCGCGGAGGAAAAGGCCCGCTTCCTTTTCCTCGAGGCCTCCGACGAGGCCGGCGCAGGGGCCGCGCCTGCCGCGGCGCCCCCTGACGGCGCCGCCGTACGCACAGCACGCCCGCCTCATGCGTGGGCGCGCCCGATGCCGCCACCACACGCGGCGGCACGCTGGCCCCGCGCGCGCGGCGCGCCCACCGACGCGCCCCCGACGAGGACGCCGCGCGCGCGGACGCGCTCCCGCCACGCGCGGGCACGCCTGACGCGCGCGCGCGGGTGCGTGCGCCGCGCGCGCCTCCGTGGCGCGCGCCGGCACCTCCGCGGCGCGTGCCGCCCCCGACGACGACCGCCCGGCGGCGGACGCCGACGCGCCCGCCCCGGACGAAGCCGCCCCCGACGCCGGCGCGAGATCCGGCGACGGGGGCGCGGGCTGCCACCTGTCTGAGGGGCCCTCCCCCTCAGACTCTTCCTCCTCGTCCCCGATCCGAGGACGAGGGCTCCTCGATGTCGGGGGAGGAGAGCCCCAGCTCCTCCCGCCGCCGGTACTCGGCGGACCGTGCGTCGCGACGCGCTTGGCGCCGCCTTGCGTGCTCCCTCGGCGCGCGCCCGCCCGCTCTCGCTGCTCCCGGCTCGCGCCGCCGGCCGAGCGCACGGGAGTCGGGGGTGGGTGGAACGGACTTGGCGGCGTTGAACCGCACCGGTGCGCGCAAGAGTAACAATGGCACGTCGAGAAATCAAAAAACAAGACCAAGGATGGAAGCGAAATCGGGAATTCTACTCACCCGGCGGGCCCGTGGGGAGCATCTCGATATCCCACGGGGTCCGACCCGCGAGCGGCGGCGTCCTCTGGTGTCGACGGCACTCCGCGCCGGGTGAGCGCGTACGGCCGCTCCGGCGGCGGCGGGAGCATCCGCGACCTCGCCGGGTCGACGGGGTTGGCCGCCTCCGTCATCTCGAAGATGCGAGAGGGGCCTCTCCATCAACGGCACGATCCGCGGTGGTGGAGGAAGGCGAGAACGCCCATCGCGTTGAGCCCCTCCTTCGCCCGGCCGGCTGCGGGCGCGAAGGACGGACTCTTGCCGCGCCCGATGATTGGCGTGGGCGCCCGTAGCCCCAGGAGTCCGGCCTATTCTTGAACACCCGGCCGGTGTAGGGTGGGAGGCCGGGCTCGGCGTTGCGCAGGTAAAACCATCCCCGCTCCCAGCCGGCGTTGTTCGTCGTCATGGTGCAGGGGATGTAGGAGTTCTTGAGCTGCCCCCGCACAGCAAGCGACATCCCGCCGGCACGCACCGCGCGGCGGGTCCTCGGCTCTGTAGTGGGCTGCGTAATGAGCTCCCCACGGAAGAGGTGTACCCAGAGCTCCCAGTTGACTGGGATCCCCAGGTACCCTTCGCAGACGCCCACGAACGTGGCCGCTGCGCGAGATAGCGTTGGGGGGCGAAATTGTGCAGCTCCACTCCATAGTGGTAGCACAACGCCCGCATGAACGTGCTCGCCGGCGCATTGAAGCCGCGCTCGTGGTAGCGGAGGAAGCTCACCACGTATCCCTCCGGCGGGTTGGGCTCAAGATGCGTCGCCGGCGGCACGATCCACTCCGCCGGGCGCCCTTCTTCATTGGCTGACAGCTGGCCGGCGGCCGACCGGCTCGCCCGTGGCGAGCCGGGTCACGGTCGACCTCTCCCAAGCGTACGGCTCCGGGACCGGATCGGAAGCCGAGGCGGCGCCATAAGGAAGGACGAACGAGCGCGGGGGCGGAGGGACAAGGAAGCGAGAAGAAAAGCTCTAGCGAGCGAAACCGCGCGGTGGCGAGAGCAAGAACGAAGGCGAAGGGACGGAGGACCGAGAACGGTGAGGAACCAAGGTAAAAAACCACCGTCCCTTCCTCACCGCGGTTTATAGGCAACCGGCGAGTTCTCCGAGCGCACGCCTCGCCAAACAAGCTGCGGGGAATCTTTCCATCGCGTCGACGGGCGGGCCCCACAACGACCGCGGCGACTCTAACACCGGGCGGGTCATCATTACGGCGAGACCGGCAGAACCGAGGGTGAAACCGTCACATCCGCCCGGCCGCCGCCACTACGCGCGCGCGCGCGGCCGCCGCCTAAAAAGCGCGCCGCGCCGCTCGCAAAACCCGCGGCCACGCCCCGGGGCACCAAAATGCCCGGCCCCTTGCCAAGCAAGGAGAGCCCTCGAGCGAGGCGAATCCTCGGCTCGAGACAAAGGTGACCCTCGATGGATGACGAGCGTGAGAAGGTCGCCCGGACCCGCTCGGTGTAGAGCGAGGCGGCCGCGGGCACCCATGCCACGTGAAGCCCTCGAGCGGCATGACCCTCGACTCGAAACAAGGCGACCCTCGGTGGGATATCGGCGTGAGAAGGTCGCCCGGACCCGCTCGATGTAGAGCGAGACCACCGCGGGCACCCATGCCACGTAGGACCCTCGAGCGGCATGACCCCCAACTCGAGACGATGTCGACCCTCTGAAAGAAGGCACGCGCGTAAGAGGATCGCCCAGGTCACGCTTGAAATAGAGCGACACCGAAAGCACTCATACCGCGCCACGCCGCCAACAAGCACCTCGAGGACTGGCACGCCCAGACCCCTCGACGGCCGCAAACGTGAAAAGACGGGGCTGTCCATGCACAGCCCCGCACGGCCTTACTGATCAGGGGTTCGAAGCCTGACCCTCGACGGGTTCGAACGGCGCCCCGCATCTCGCAGTTAGGGACGACGAGGGCACGCGCATTCGAGCCGTTCCTCGAGCCCGTCGGCTCGAGGGTGCCCCACATGTCGTGTTCGAGAGCCGCCGAGGGCAGCCTAGCGGGGGATCCCACCGAGGGAGAGCTTCCGCGCCCTCGGTCCCTAGCGAACGGGACCGAGCCCCACCTAGCAAACCCACGCAAGCGCTTCCATGGACGTGTCTCCGACCGCGCGCCTACCCCTTATCGAACGGGGCATGGACGTCCACTTGAACCACCCGCTAGCAGCTCGAAGAGGAATCCGCGATTCGCGACCCGCTCGATGGGAGTCGTGGAAACCTCACCTCCCGACCCGCGGAGGGACGGCGAGGGCGCGATAAAAAACAAGTCGTCAGGCTCGACCCGATCGCCTCGAACAGGCCAAGGCTCGGGGGCTTGACGCACGGCTACACCTCCTTGGAATTGCACCCGCCGGGAGACAAGGGACGGGGGAGCGTGCCACCCCCGATGCCGGGCCGAAACACCGCCGATGCCGGTTGGCATATGTGCCACGCCTTCTCGACCGAATTGCTCGCGGTTAACCCCCGCGCAGGAGAGCCCACACTCTGCCCCGCAGGGCTTCGGGGCTAGACCCGCGGGTCCGCCGACGCGGCCCCACGGATAGCGTTCGCAAACAAGGAGGGAAGAACGTCCTATCGCAGGGTTCCAACATCCGCGGGGAGCCTCAATGGCAAACCCGCAGATGCTCGGGGGCTACTGTCGGGGACCGCCCCAGGGGTCCCCTCAAACAATGGGGGAACCCCTACTTAAATTCCTGCATCCATATAAGCTAAGCCTAACCATGCAGGAAACTAACCCTGCAGGACACGGCCCACGCAGCAGGACTTCGGAGGCCCACCAAGGCGGCCCGCCTAGGAAGACCCCTCGAGCAGGCTCCGCCCTCGCCCCGAGGGCATGCTCCTCCTCGAACGGGCTCCGCCCCGTTCGAGGGGCAACTCCCTCCTCGAACAAAGTTCCGCCCCGCTCGAGGGGCGACCCTTCCCTCGAGCGGCCCCGCCCGCTCGAGGGCGCGCTCCCCCTCGAGCGAGTCCCGCCCTCGCTCGAGGGTCCGCTCCGCCCTCGGCCGGGGCCCGCCACGATCACGGCGCGCCCGCACGCGTGCGCCGGCCCCGTACTTGGGCATTTAACGCCCGACGCCGCGGGACGGCGCCATCATGCGCCCGGGCTCACGCCCGTGCCGCCGCACCAACTCCCCATGGAAGGAGCCCATCCCCGCCACCGTGGGATGGACCGTGCGGCACGGCCGGTGTCGGTCCCGTGACACCGTGCGCACGCCGCCGTACGGCTAGCACGCCCGACCCTCGAAAGGGGCGGGCGCACCCTCGATTCCACTTTCCCGTGACCTTGCGGTGTTAGGTGAGGGGCGCTAGGCGGGTGGGTGGCCATCCCGGCCACCGAAACGGCGCGGCCGCCGTACCCACGCGTGCGGGCGGACGTCTGACTCCACAGGCGCACGCCCAAGCACCGCAGCAACCACTCCGCCACCGCGAGCTCATTGGGAAGGAACGCCGTTCGCCCGCTCCCGTACCCCGTACCGGCCATCATCGACGCACCTCCCTCGAAGCCTATCGAGAACGCCATCGCCATCCGCCGCCTCCTACCCTCGAACCGCCACCTGTTCGGGTACGAGGTAGGCCATCATGGCCGGATCGTAGCGAAGATCGTCCGGACGGCCGCCCGCTCTACACCGTAGCACGACGTGCTCCTACACGTAGCTAGGTAGCGCGGCGTGCATGTAACTCGCCGCCCCCTTGGCCTATAAAAGGGGAGGCGAGCCCCCAGCCGCGGGGAAACGAGGAACGAGTTCGAACGGATCCAGAGGAACCCAGCGCATCGTGCACTCACTCTCTTATTCTCCCATAACATCTCCTGCCACTCACCAGGGACTTGGAAGCCACGCTTCTTCTCCCGCCTTGCTTGTACTTGCCCCACTACAAGCACCCCCGGTGCCGAGCAATATAGTGCCACGAGCACACCACCGCCGGGACGTACGGCCCCCTCGGCGGAACCGGGATAAACCTTGTGTCATTTGTTGCTTGGCATCGACCATAGAGGGATAAACTTAGGCGCTATCTACGGTTAGTGTCGGGACCATATTCCGCACCGACAAAAATCGGGGGCTAAAACATTTTTATAAACTAAATCGAGGGGTCTAGGTGCAAAAAGGAGTGTAAAGGGCCTAAAACAAAATTATCCGGGGTAGACGAGGGGTTAGTTTGCAAAAATCGGGACCTATCCGTGAATATTCTCAAAGGTGGAAGGACCGGCTTGCTAATATTTGAAAACTCAGGGGCTCTTAACCAAAACCGCCAACTCCGCACCGTGGATCTCAGATCCAACGGCTAAGGATGCCGTGGACCGGCTGTGGGCGCGGTCCATGGGTCCACCGTGGACCACCCCACTTAAACGAAGGGGTACGCGATCCCGGCCGTCTACGCGTGATCAAACGGCCCTGGACGCGTACAAGCAGCGCGCGGCGGCGACGACACCGGAGGGCGGCGGCGCGCGGCGGGGCCCCCCGCCGGCGCTAGCCCTCTACGGCGCTCCCGGCCACTAATTTAACCACGGGTCGGCGCAAAATGATGCGGGGAAACTTGCGCACATGCTCGTGGGACCTATGGGCGCGATTGGGCCTCCACCGGCGGCCGGCACCGTGAGGGGGGGCGGCGCGGCCGCTCCCGGCGAGCCCGCGGGGAAGCCACCGAGCGCGAAAAGGAGGGAAATTGGGCGGGGGATTCGCTTACCACTCACGGGGGATGACGACGGCCAACGGGTGGAGAGGAGGCGGCAACGGGGGAGGCTTGGCGACGGCGGCGGCTCGGGCGGCGCTCCGGTGAGCTCGGGCGCGGCGCCACGGGCGTCGAGGACGAAAACCTACGGCAACACGAGCTTGTCAAGCTCCTTGTGAACCTAAAGGTCAAAGGAAACGGGCGGGAGGTCTAGCCCTTCACCGGCGGCGACGAATCGACGGCGGCGGCGAAACCCGAGGCGGCGCGCGCGGCGGAATTGGGGTTCGGTGGCGCGCGTAGGTGTGTTGCGCAGGCAAAGGGAGACACAGGGGTGCGTGCGCGATCTTATAAAGGCCCGAGGATGGAAGGCGAGGCGGGTAGGGGACGGGGCGGCCGGCGGCTTGCCATTGATGGCCGGCGGGCCGTCCGGGCATAAAGATGGCAAGGGAAACGGCCGTGGGTTTTGGGTGGGGAGTAATTGCCTTAATTGGCATGCTCACAGAGAAGAGAAAGGAAGGGGAGAAGGCGGGAGCAAGGCGGATTCAGCGCGGCATGCGGCGGCGGCCGGCGGGCGCGGGGAAGAAGAAAGGAAGGAGGGAAAGGGGAGGCTGACAGGTGGGACCCATCTGTCGGCGCCGCGGTGAAAAAGAAAAAGAGAAGGGGTGAGCGGTGGGCCGGCGTGGGCGGTTGGGTGGGCCGCCCGGGCGAAAGGATCCGGTGCGCTTTTGTTTTTTTTCCAAACTCCTTTTTCAAACCATTTTTCAACTCTAAATCAAATCAAACTTCTTCAAACTTTTCTCAAGAATTTGATAGACTTTTTAGAAACCACACAAGCAACCAAAAACCATGCAAGCCAACTGATGATGCACATACACTTGTTGTCTCTAAGTTTATTAAATTATCTTTAATATTTTTAGAGCTCAATTTAAATAGCAATTTAATCCCCTTAAATCCCTAAGACGAATTTAAGTTGCTAAGTAAATTTTAGTGATGGAATTTTAGGGTGTCACAAGACCTTATGTTCAATCCACAACTTGGACAAGCACTTTTTGAAATTCTTCCGGTGAAGTGAGTTCCTCCATCACTTATCAAGATTCTCGGTGTACCGAAACGAGGAAAAATCACGTTCTTGATCATAGTAATGGACTCCTCCGTGGAAGCTTTATGACATGGCATAGCCTCTACCTATTTGGATACATAATCAACCATGACTAGAATATACTCATATCCGCATGAGCTTTTGAAAGGCCCCATGAAGTCTGTACCCCATACATCGAATAAATCAATTTGTATATTGTAATTCAAGTGTGTAGAATTTCTTTGAGAGATGTTTCCGGTTCTTTGGCATTCGGGGCATGATGCAACATATCTTTTAGTATCTTCATGCATCTCCGGCCAATAGAATCCACTCGACCATACTTTTGCCTGGGTTCGAAAATGGCTATAGTGTCCATCGTACTCCGCCGAGTGGCACTTCCTTAGAATTTCTACCCTCTCTTCTCTTGGAACACATCTTCTCATAACTCCAGCATTGCCAAGTTTGAAGAGGTATGGTGCATCCCAAAAGTATTTCCTACTTTCAGAGATTATCTTCTTTTGAGAGTTTTTATCTAGATGATCGAGAGGCATCATCCGAATTGCTCGAATGATATCAATCATCCAAGTGTCTTTATCGAGCACTCGATAGAGGTGGTAATCTCTCATCTTATCTTCTATGCGCTCTTTATCATCTTGTCCATGATTCATCCTAGACAAATGATCGGCCACAACGTTCTCCACCCCCTTTTTGTCACGAATTTCAACATCAAATTCTTGGAGAAGGAGGATCCAACGAATCAACCGTGGTTTAGCTTCCTTCTTAGCCAAGAAATACTTGATGGCTGCGTGATCGGTGTAAACAATGACCTTCGAGTTCACGATGTAAGATCTGAATTTTTCGAAAGCGAATACCACCGCTAGCAACTCCTTTTCTGTGGTGGCATAATTTAATTGCGCCCCACTAAGAGTTTTGCTAGCATAGTAAATGGCGTGAACTCGGCCTTCCTTTCTTTGACCCAAAACCGCGCCTACGGCGTAGTCACTTGCGTCACACATGTTCTCGAAAGGTTGGCTCCAATCCGGAGGTTGAATAATGGGAGCACTCACCAACGCAGTTTTCAAGGTTCGGAATGCCGCTAGGCACTTCTCATCAAAGTCGAAAGCCACATCCTTTTGAAGAAGATGCGTTAAAGGCTTAGTGATCTTTGAGAAGTCCTTAATAAATCTTCTATAAAATCCGGCATGGCCTAGAAAGCTCCTTAAGGACTTAATATCCGTCGGAGGTGGGAGTTGCTCAACTGTCTCTACCTTAGCCTTGTCCACTTCAATGCCTCTCTCGGATATAACATGTCCGAGCACTATGCCTTGCTTAACCACGAAGTGGCACTTTTCCCAATTTAATACCAAGTCTACTTCTGCACACCTCGTGAGGACTTTTTCCAAGTTTGCCAAGCAATCCATGAATGTCTTTCCATAAACGGAAAAATCATCCATGAACACCTCGACAATTTCTTCGATGAATTCCGAAAATACGGCCATCATGCAACGTTGAAAAGAGGCCGGAGCGTTGCATAGACCGAAGGGCATCCTTCTATATGCAAACATTCTGTAAGGGCATGTAAATGTTGTTTTGTGTTGATCGTCCGGGTGAATGGGAATTTGCATGAACCCGGAGTACCCATCGAGAAAGCAAAAATAAGCGTGGTTTGCTAATCTCTCGAGCATCTCGTCAATGAACGGTAGGGGGAAGTGATCTTTCTTCGTCGCTTTGTTAAGCTTACGATAATCAATACACATCCGCCACCCGGTCACGGTTCTTTGCGGTATCAATTCGTTCTTCTCATTCTTCACCACGGTTAAACCTCCTTTCTTTGGTACACAATGTACCGGGCTTACCCATTTGCTATGCGGCACCGGGTAGATGATTCCGGCATCAAGTAACTTGATGACTTCCTTCTTTACTACCTCCCGCATGGCATGAGTTAGCCTCCTTTGGTGGTCCACTACGGGCTTACATTGGTCTTCCATTGGTATACGATGAGTGCAAAAGGCTGGGCTAATACCTTTGAGATCATTAATTGAATATCCAATCACCTTCCTATGTTTTTTCAATAAAATCAGCAACCTCTCATTTTCTTCGGGACTCAACTCGTCGCTCACAATGACTAGATAAGTCTTGTTTGGGCCCAAATATTCATACTTTAATCCTTTGGGCAAAGGTTTAAGGTCTACCTCGGGCACTTGTGGCTCCTCGGGTTTTATTTCTCCTATGTCCTCAAATTTTCCTTCCTCCACGCTTCCATCATGTGGTTCTAAGCCTTTTATTGCTTCTTCTAGTTCTTCATCTTGTTGATTACTAATTTGATTTTCCATCGCTCTTTGCAGCGAGTCTCTAAGGGTTTCAACAAAACAAAGACTATCTATCTCCTCTACTTCTTCATCTTCGGGTGTTTAGATACGCGAAGAAAATTATATGTGTACTTTGTTCCATTAAGGTTCATTGTTACTTTGCCTTCTCTGGCATCCAACACGGCATCAACCAACTTAAGAAAGGGCCTACCTAGGATTATGTGATCATGGTTACTATGGTAAGCATCAATAACAAAGAAGTCGGTTGGTATACATCTTCCAGAGAGTTTTACTTTCATGTTGCAAGCAATACCTAGAGGTTTAATAGTTCCAATTGCCTTCAACTTCAAAGGACGCAAACGAGTACCATGTCTTTGCATTGCCGGCAAGTGAGTAGGGAAAGAGATTCCATTTGAACCATTCATCGGGAACTCCTTCTTGACGCACCGTGTTGCATAGCGTCGTGAAATGCCTTATGTGTCTATATGGGTTTTCCGAAACCATCCCTTCAAACGGGTTTGCCGCCACCATCTCGATGATCTTGGATTTAATTTCATACTTGGTCGCTTCGGGCTTCGAATCCGACTCTTGTACTTTTATGTCTTCACATCGAGGGCTAGCGTAATCCATTAGTGATTTCTCTCGGTTCTTCCACGGGTTGATTGACGAACGCCATCTAGACAATAAGATAAAAACAAAAACAAAAACAAAACAAGTGGTTTTCTAGATAATATATGTTAGATATAGCAAACGAAAGATAAACTAAATATAAAACTAAGTTAAATGCAAATCAAACGATGTAAACTAGCTTGCTCCCCGGCAACGGCGCCAGAAAAAGGGGCTTGTTGACGGATAAAAGATGTATCCCTCTACGATCCGCAAGCGTACGGACCACACACCTTTTTCACCACGGGATTCCCAAGGTTCTTGTCAATCCGCAGAGCAAGGGGATTGCAAGCGTTCGATCTACCTTCACACTTTAGCTACTCAAACCTCTAACTACGATTAAACTAGAAAACAACTTAACTACACTAGAGAGAATGATCAAGATATCAAGATAAAAGACACTCGCCCATGGGTCTACGATACTAGAACATGCAATCGCTTAAAGACATGAAAACCAATCTAATCTATCAGGGTTGTGACCACGGTTTCGCCCTTTCCCTCCTCTCGTACTGTCACTATGCGAAGGTATTCATGACTAGACCTATGATGGACATGGCGTATTGAATGGATCCAAGGAAGCATTGGAACTCATACTCCCTTTACGGCATGGTAGCTAACCTTAAGCATTAAAGTATATTCAACACAATATGATAGATAGATAATCCGACAAAGTATGATTACATCTCAAGATCGATTACAACCCATGGACGAATAAGGAGATTACCCCATCAAGGTGCTAGACATAGCACCGTTGATCATGGTTTCCCTTCCGACGGTGTCTTCCTTATTCTCTACTTGTGGGTGCTTCCTTCGAGGTGGACGATCTCCCCTCCGGAGATCTCCCTCCTCTCTCTCTCTAGCTTGTGGATGGCCTCCCGGTGCGAATGGCTCTCCCCCGTCGAATGGCGGCGCCTCCGGGGTTTTAGGGTTGAAGATCCTTCGGGTGCAAGGAAAGGGGGGCGAACCAACCCACGGAGTGGGCTGGGCCAGCCGGCCCTAGGCCGACCGGCCCGAGCCCATCTCGACCCCGTTCGGTCGCCCCTTCGCTCCCGTGGGTCCTCAGGTGATTATGCACTTTGCCCCCTCCACTTGCATGATTTTGACGATGTCATCCTCGCGTCCAAGATGGAGGTTCTCCGCGCATGAAGTTCGGTCTTTTACGCTTCAATCCCTAGGGGTGTTCCTCGTAGCACTTCGGTCCTTGCCACCATAGGAAGTGATTTCATCAAACTCATGAACATGAACAAGACTCCGTAAATGCTCCTTTGAACTTGTTGCGAATCCGTCCTTTATGTCCATGTTTTCCTACATAAACATAACACTTCCAAATGCATGCACATAGATGAACTTGTTATATGATTAGTGTGCCTAGTTGCGGGTTAGTTCCATAATCAAATCCAAACCAAAGTGTAATGAACATGCTTGGTGTACCAAAATACACCGTCAACACCGTCTGTGCTGTGGAGTCTGCGCACCAGGCCAAGCTGAGCCACGAGATTCACGCCTTTCTTCATGGTGCACGGCTCCGAGGTGGTCCTACCTACCGACATCGACTACGGCAGCCCGTGGGTGCGAGCATACACCGAAGAGGGAAACCAAATCGCACTCGAAGACGCAATCGACCAACTCGATGAGGCGCATGATGTGGCGTTGTTGCGAAGTGCCAAGTACCAGCAGGCGTTACGGCGCTACCACGAACGCAACATGCGCCCGCGCGACTTCCACGTTGGGGACCTTGTTCTCTGATGAGTTCAAGGAAGCAAGGATCGGCTCAAGCTATCTCTGCCCTAGGAGGGGCCGTTCATCATCCACGAAGTGCTCCGACCAGGCATGTATAAGATTCAGTACGAGGACGGGAGGGTCGTCACCAACGCATGGAACATCGAACACCTACGCCCGTTTTATCCTTGAGTAAATATTCAAAACTCATGTGTCAATAAATACATGCCGCTTGCCTTTGTTCACATGTCTCCGAGTTCCAAACGTATATTCGGTTGTGTTCATTTTTCTGTATGGCAACATTTAAGCTTGAGCAGACATCGTCCTTGCACCAAGGCAAAGACGCTCCCTGCTCGGGACTACCAAGGGCACAATGCCCTCATGCCTCCTCATTTTTTCAAAATTTTTCAAAAAAATCCGACAACCTTGTCGAGACCAATCGCACGAGCGAAAGGTTTTTTGACGGAAACTCAAACTCACAAAAAGTAAAGATGACGGTCTGCGTGAGATGGCAAGTCGCTATTCGTTCAAGCTCCTAGTGCTAACGCCCTCGCGGCTACGGCACGGAGACTTACAAGTACTTCTCTTCTCTTCGGCTTTCATCCGATCTCTTTTAAAGAACTTTCGAGTGCCCGCCAGGACTCCGGTCCGAAAAGACTTTCTCACGAGCAAAATCCCGGCTAAGTTATCTCGCGAACCTCTCGAGTTCTCGGGGGCTGCGAACGGACGGTTGCGCTTAGCGGATTGAAGGGGCCAGGCCTTACGACTCCTACGCCTCCGCGGCTCCGGAGTACGACCTGACTGTTTCGGTTTTCTAAGTTCGACTGCTCATTGCTGCATTCGTCCTTGGGTACTCGAGAGTAATCAAGGGATAACGCAAGATAAAGTGTCTAGTTACATGCTAGCCTAGCAACTTGTTCAAGTTATTACAGCAAATAGTTTGTGGCATATTTAATTCGGGGGCCCGAACACCCCTGGGGCCTTTGATTCATCTCGTGGCAGCAGTTCCAGGTCCTTCAGGGTGGCGTCAGCCATCTCGCGAGCGAAAGTAGCGAAATCTTCCTCCAACTCGTCGCACTAATCGTCGGAGGCACCTGGGGCCCAGCCGCCGCTCAACGCCGTGCGGTCCAGCGCTTGCCGCTTGGTAGTGCGACTCGAACATGGCGATGACTCGGTGCACCGTGCGACGAGCCGTCGACAGCTCGAGTTCCCGCACCACAGCAGGAAGGCGCCCGACCTCTTCAATCAACGTCTCAGGCGTTCGTGGACCAAGTGGAACACCAAGCGCGGCCATGGCCGAACTCATCGCCCTCCCGAGCTTGGCAATGTCCCCGATGGCCTTCTCACTGATGACTTCTGCCTTTCGCCGGGCGTCGTGGGCTTGGCTCAAGGCGACTGCGTCGTGCTCCCGGGAAGCTCGGGACTGCCCCAACTCGGACTGAACCTCTGAAAGAGAAGCAGGGACGAGACATCATGAAAGGCTCGAGAAGGAGAAAAGGAAGACAGGACTGACGATCAAGACTCACTCTGGAGCTGCTCGGACGAGCGCCTTATGGCGTCCTCCTTTTTGATGACCTTGAGAATCGCGTCGTTTCGCTCTTGCTTGACCTTTGCTAACTGCACCACCATCCCGGCGCGGATCAGACGCTCCCCTGCAAGCACAACCGATGAGTCACGTTCCGACAAGAAGCAAGCACCGAACCAGACAAGAAGCAGAGAGGACCACCCAACTGACCGTCAAGATCCTGTGACAACTTGGCTTTGGAGTCCCGAAGCTGCGCCGCCTCCTCGGTCACCACTTGGAGCTGGTCTGTGACCTAGGAAAACAGGCGGCTTGTCGTCGCCAAGTCCGTCGTGGTCGTGCTCAAGTCGCTCTCAAGCTCCGACACTCTGGCTTCGAGCGCCGCTTTTTCTCGAGCGGCGGCCTGGGCGGCATCTCGAGCGGCAGTCTCGGTTGCGACCGTAGCGGTTTTGGCCCTCTCAGTGGCCTCCTCCGCTGACGCAGCGGCGGCTCTGAGTTTCTCGATCTCAGCCTCGGCGAGCGCAAGCCTCGACGCCAGCGAGTCCCGCTCAGTAGCGGCCGTTGCGGCGGCAGTCTCGGCGGCGACGGCCGGCCCTCCACCGACCGGCGGGCGGCCTCAAGGGACGCCCGCACAGACACCTCATTCGCCACGGCGCCAGCTGCTGCCACCCGGGCCACGATGAGTTGCATCTCCAGCTGAGTCCGCTCCACGTGAAGCTCTCACACCTCGTGAGCACGTCTCCGACCTAAAGACTCAAGGGTCTATTGACGGTTAATAATTGTATCAAATTTCGTTTAGACTTGCAAGCGGAGAAGTCTTCCGTCGTAGTCAAGGGACCCTTCTTCCCTCGAGTGGTGAACCCAAGGTATCAAATCCATGGAACAAATGTGTGACACAAAAGTTGATCTAGTAGAGCCAAGTAACTTCAATCTTCGGTAAAAGGGAAACCCTAATGCATCTAGGTAAAAGACATGAAACTAACCTAATCTACTAAAGACCAGAGATAACAAAGTAAGATTGGGTAGATAAACCGATCTAGAGAGATCGGGTTAAGCCTTTTGTTGAAGTTCCAAGCAAGAGAAGAAGTAGCAAATCGAATCTTATAAGAAGCCTTTTTAAACTGTGGTTTCCCGTCCAAATCCGAAAACATCCGCCTTTCGGAACCCCCATTCTGTCACAACGTATCCCTACTCATGCGGGGAGTCTAGGGCGAGTCAAAATACAAGTCGAGATTCTTTCGGAAGATCCGGCGTGTCCCTCAAGCCACCGCGGCTACAAGAACACCCTATGTAATCTATCTCGAGAATAGAATTGGAATAAGCAAAGCCGATCGAAAAACGAAATCTTTGAGGAAACACTTGATCGCTAAGAATAGATTCAACTTGATAATTCAACTATGACAATGATACATACACAAGATCACCACCGGGATCCTTCCTTGATCTTGCTTCTAGCTCCGGGAACTCCGACGTGGTCTTCCGTGCAAGGTTCCCACGTCGGCTAGGGAAACCCTAGTCAACTAGCTCGACCCTCTCCTCTCCGAGATGGTGTCCCTTTCCTCTCTCGCTCCTCGGCGGCCGATGATGAATTGTCTCCCCCGTGGCTCTCGGTCGGGGGGCTATAAATAGCCCGAATGGCGGCTAGGGCAAAGGAGGGGACGAACGGGCCTCGGACCGGGGTTGGACCGACCGGCCCGGGCCGGGCGGCTCGGGCCCATCCGGGCCCGGCCCACGGCCTCCTTTGCTCTACGTCGGTTCCTTTGCTTCCCGGATGTTCCCCCTTCTGCATGTAGGTCCATGTCGTCAGTTTCTCTCTGAATTGGGCATAACTCCTTGTCTTGCAAGATTCAGCACTTTTCTGGTTAGGTCCACGGAGTTTGTCATCTTCTCGAATCAAGTCCCTGACTTCTTGGAGTTAAGTTTGCTTCATTGCATGACTTGTACGTGCTTCAAGGTCTTGTCATAAGGTGCTTGATGAACTTATCCCCAAAGTCTTGCATTCAGCGCTAAAATCCTGCATAAACACTAAACTCAAAAACCGACATGCACACGTGAACTTGTTATACCACGGGGGTTAGTACCAATGGATAAGGTATAAAACTTATGCCAACACCGAAGCTAAACTCATGGTTAGGTTGACGGATTTTCACCGTCAACAGGGTCTGACGCCAACAAAACAAAGATAAGTGGCATGACCTGAGAAGGTCACAGAATTGAAAAACTAATCTTCGACAAGAAAACTTACCGAGGCCGCGGGGAGGATGAGTTCATCGAAGGCACGGTGCGCCCAAGTCAACCCAAGCTCCAAGGTGTTGCGCGCCACAACCTCCTCGTCGTCCTCGGAGTCGACGCTGAGCCCGGAGGTGGCCGCCCACGGAGCGCGTGCGAGCTCAAGGGAATGGGCCTTGCCGCCCACCGTGCCTTGGGACAAGGACGTCCTTGTCTCCTCGGCCTCCTGGATCTCTGGGAGACGACCCTTGTGACCGTCTCGGAGGCGGCGAGCTCCTGGACGGCGGCGGTCGACTCGCGTCAAGCACGCAAGTCTCGACATCTTCGGTTTTAGTGGCAACCGGGCGGGGCGGCGACGATCTCACCTCTCCGACAACGACCTCAGCAGCGCCAGTGTCTATGATGGAGGCTGGAGCTTCAGCGGCCTCCGCCGACTGGGGGAGCGACATTTCCCGACTTTCATCAAGTGGCGGCGGCACCGACACATCCGCAGTTGGCTCTACATGGGCCGCAGGTGTCTCGAGAGCCACGTCCGCCGTCTCTACTGCAACGGATGGGGTGAAGCCACCGGTGCATTCGTACTCTTGCAGCGCCTTCGAGACCGACGTGATCGTCTCCATAATTGTCGGCTCGTTGAACATCCGCTCCGACACCACCTCGTACACCTTCTCCGGAAGTTGAGGTGCTTCGAGATCGATAACCCCAACACCAGGGAAGTCGATGTACCGGCACGTCGCCAGTTCCATCACCTCCTCGGCGGTGAGGGTGACCCAGGCCGAGGAAGTTTCCGCCACCTCCGCGGTCAGGGGAGGACCCGAGACTCCAACCACCATGGAAGGCTTCAACACCTCCGTAGCGGGAAGGGGACCCGCTGTCACCGTCACCTAGGCCGGCTTCGACGCCGGGGCCATCATAACGTTGCGGTTCTCCGACGATAGGGGAGGCGCCGAGTCCTCGCCAAAACCAGCACCACGTCTGCCGGTCGAGCTGGCCCCGGTCGGCGTTTCCAGGGCTGCCTGAGTGGCGGTCACCTCCATGGCTGCCTCACCCTCCTCGACGGCGGCGGTAGAGACTAGTGGCAGTGGTGTGGTCGAGGCCCCCGCCTCGGCAACAATCGTCGGTTCCTCCTCAGCCCGTGGCGGCTCCGACTCAGTGCTCAGGAGCTGGGGACGGGTCTCAGAAGAAACCACTCGCGCGCTCAACACCAGGTGCTTCAAAGGCCCCAGGCTCAGCACACCGATGTCGGCGTGTCTACGAGAAGACGGGAGACAACGTCAGCAAACAAGTCAGAAGAAGCACAGAAAAGAAAAACTGAAATTGGAGACTTACATCTTGGAGCGCACCCGGGCTCTCTTCACCGGGCGGTCCGATGAGCCCTGCTCGGGGGCTGCCCGCTTCGAGCCTGTCGTCTCGGGGGCTGCTCCGCTTCGACCTGCCGCCACACCGGTAGCAGCATTCTCTCCCATTTGCTCGGGGCTGACCCCCCGGCCTCCTCGACGGTCGGGGTCAGACCGTGGCCCCCGCCGGCGACAAGGGACACATGAACATCTGGGGCTCCGGCGCCCCGAATAAGCAACGACTAAGGGCGTCGCGAGGCAGCACTTGGCTCTGTTACCGGTGGTGCGCTCGGCGTCGACGCCGAGTCCGATGACCTCCCCCGCGACCGGCGCCTCTGCAGGGAGTCAGTCAGGACGGTCGGAGCCGTCGTAGAGTTGACGGGCGGGTGCCAGCCTCCGACCTTCTCGGGGGATCGACTTGCCGGGGCACAGATCTCTACGGCTCGGAAGCACCCACTCCACTGGGTATCGTGCGGGGGCGGACCACCCGTTGTTCCTCTCGCGTGGGGCGAACCATCTGGTGTGAGCTCGAGCCTGTGGTCTTGTCGCGTCCGGTCGCCGGAGGCCGGCATGACGGCGACACTTCAGTGCCGCGGGGAGGCGATGACGAGGACGACCCCGACATGTCACTCCAGTCAACCGCCGCACTGGCGACGTCTCCAGTCCACGAAGGCTCGGGGGATGGATCTTCATCGAAAGAGACGCCAAGATCCCCCGCCTTCCACCTCTTGTTGCGATTGTCGTTACGATCGTGCTTGGCGATCTGGCACTTCTTGTGCTGCGCCTTGTGTGCAGCGTGCCTCTTCTCCACCGCGGCCTGCTTCTGGTTGAAGATCGCCTCCTCGGGAGAGGCGCCTTGGCAGGGACAAGGTGAGCACACTTCAACTGTGACGACAAGAAACCACGATGATCAGCCGGGGAGGACCAACTCTGAGAAGATCAACACCGCAACGAAGGGCGAATGAAACAAGCCGAGAAGACAAAAAACTTACAAATTTTTCTGTCCCCGTATTGGGGAGTATCGGGAGTAGTCGCGACGACGGCCACGAGTAGGATGACCTCCCGATCGCCTGCGCCACGCTGAGCTGAACTTCGAGCGGTGACGGGGGCGACGGTGCGGTCACGGTCCCCACCCAGGGGGCCCTGTCAGCCGTCATGTCATAGAGGCAAAGTGGCTGCCTCCAAAGCGGCCACGACACCTCGGGCGTGGTATTGCCCGATCACTTCTGCCAGGGTAACTTCGGCGTTTCGGAGGCGCCCCAGCACGGCCCAGTGAAGCTTGAGCATCTTCACCTGCTCCTTCTTGGTGGGGCCATCTGACCAGTTCCTCTACGACTTCACGATGGAGCACCCGGTGTATGATGGGAGTGCGAACTCGGGGTCGTTACGCAAGTAGAACCACCCCTTTGCCAGCCACTGTTCGAGCTGGTCAGCGTCACTGGATGTAGTCGTCGCCGCGGCCCTGCTTCGTCCAGAGGTTAGCGCAGCCGACCGTCGCCGCGCGGGAGCCATCTCTCAGGCCGGTGAACCTGAAGAAGTACTGGATCAGGGCGCAGTGGGCAACGATGCCAAGGTACCCCTCGCACATCGCTTCGAACGTAGCCATCTGCTGGATGTTGTTCGTATTGAGGTGCTGGAGTTGCAACCCATACACGAACAGCACCCCACGGATGAACCGGCCGGCGGGGACGGAGAAACCGCGCTCGTGGAAGGTCACGAACAACACCACGTATCCCGAGGGAGGGCGCAGTACGGACTCGTCGGCGGGAACGATCCGCTCGACGGTGTCGGTGAGGGGAGGAAGCTAGCCCGCCTCGACTAGACGGAGGAGCTGCTCGTGGGAGACATTGGAGCGCGTCCAGTTCGACATTGCGACGGTGAGGTCTTGGGCGAGCTGGAGGCGCAGGCGGAGGCGGTGCTGTGGATGCGGATGAATTCGGAGTGCGGAGGGCAAGTGCAAGAGGAAGAAGAAGTAGGTGGGGAGACAAAGTACCGAGCAGCGCTTGACGCGCGGTTTTAAAGGGGCCAGGCCCGACCCCTCACCTCCGAACCTGGGACCGCCGTGTCAGCGAGACTTTCGCTCATGCACGCGCCCTGGCGAAACAACTGCCTACTCGCGTGGTGCGTCGGTTCCCGCGGAATATGGACTTGCAGAGCCTGTGCGCAGTCATGATGGAGCAGTCACGTCAGTCACATCGGCTAAGATGCCCACACCCATAACTGTGCCCACATCAACACGCCGGCCATGACTGCCCCGACGAAACAACCCGAAGCTACAACAGCTAATTACAAATTAAAGCTCGCGAGCGAGTCTCCAACTCACTCACGAGCTCGGGGGCTACATCCGGTGGATGCGCTCTCGCGCACCCACCAAGAACTTGAAGAACATCACCAACACCAAGATCGGACAGCTGAGCCTAAGCGTGACTCCTCGACTCCCACTCAGGATCGGGGGCTACTGACGAGGGCCCGGATTAGGGCCCCGTTTGACGACAAGATTATCTCCCTCAAGACAGCAAGACCATTACCTTCGAGGTGGAGTCCTCTGTTCGTTGACAAGCAACTTGAGGATGATCGTACCCTTGCTGACTACAACATCTAGAAGGAGCCAACCATTCACCTGAAGATCCACCTGTGTGGTGGGATGCAGATCTTCGTCAAGACCCTCACTATCAAGACGCCCAGTCCTTAGCCAGTCGGACACATCTCCGACCAGTTTCCCACAAGAGGAACAAGTCTCCACCTTGCACGACAAGTCTCCGCCTCGCATGACAAGTCTCCACCTCACACGACAAGTCTCCACCTCGCACGACAAGTTCGACTCCGACTAGTGCGTGGGCCCAGATGCACGGTGCGAGCATCGCCACCGACGCGTGTGGGGAAATGAATCTCCACGTCACGCGGGAGCAACAACTGGCGGCCATGCATGCGGATAAGCCCGGCAAGAGCTTTAATGCAGGTCTGACCGGCCGCGCAACTGTCACATCACCATCATCTCTCACTCTGCCGCACGCAATACTCCGCCCGAGGCACTCAAGCACCCTCTACGACGCGCACAAGCCTAGACTTAGGCTCGGGTGTGGCAAGCTAGGCAAGCACTCGGGCAGACTAAGACAAGCTCAAACTACTCGGGAAGAAGGCCAAGCGTCCTGGAGTGAACAGTCTGACCCGACCACGCGGCGACTCTCCCGACAAGGCATCACGACTTGGCATTAAACGTGTCCTGACGGACAGCTACGTACAACGGGACGTACCAACAGCCAAATACTGTAACTCTTTTTTACTTCCCATTGTGCCCCTCCCCTTGTGACTATAAAAGGGAGAGGAGGGCAACAATTACAAGGGTTAGATATCCATAGAATCGAACACCATCACACGGGACCTGAGAACGAACTCCCTCTCCCGACCAACTTGTAACCCCTACTACGAGCACACCTGGCTCAGGAACACGGTAGCAACACACTGGACATAGGGTATTACTCCTCGGAGGCCTGAACCAGTATAAACCCCGTTGTCTCCTGCGCTAACCATCCGAGCCCGACGCACGATCGATAGAAATTTACTGCCGGTGGTAGAGAACCCCGACACCATGTATTCCAAGTAACTATGCATTAAGTTGGATAACCATGCAATGCAGATAACCAGGCAGTGCAAATAATCATGCATTAAGTCAGTAGTCAAATTACACTAAATTGCCACTCCTGAAATAGTGGTACAAATTACCATGTAGTGCAGATAACCAGTCAGTAGTCAAATTACACTTAACTGCAATAATTATTCACCTGACCTGGAACACTACACGTCTATATAATGCTCCATCACATCTTCAGGCTAATTCACACAAATCCCTCGTCTTTCTACTCATCCTTCCCTACCTCTCACCTTCCCACTCAACCTGCCAACCATGTCAGACTCATCTTCCCACACAGATGAACTAGCCCCTTCCCACACAGATGAACTAGCCCCTTTCAAAATCATTGAAGAGTGTGTTCTTGAGCAGAGTGTCTTAGACTCCTTTGCTAGGAGGCTTGCAATGAAGATCAATGCTACCTTCTCGTCTGGAGAACGTCCACGTCGGTATGGTCCATGGAAGAGCATTCGAAGGGATCATGAAGGTGCTCATCAGCGTCTCATTGAGGACTACTTCATTGAAGAACCACTATACCCCAACAGTATGTTTCACACTAGATTCCGTATGAATAAGCGCCTCTTTCTGCGTATTGTGGATGCTCTTGGCCAGTGGTCTCCTACTTCACTGATATGGAAGATTGTGCTGGTCGAATAGGACTTTCACCATTGCAGAAGTGTACAACAGCCATGCGCATGCTAGCTCATGGTAGTCCTACAGATGCTCTTGATGAGTACTTGAAGATTGGGAAGTCCACTGCATTACATTGCTTGGACATGTTTGCACGAGGGGTGATTGAGGTGTTTGGTGGGGAGTACTTGCGACGCCCCACATGTGAGGATGTTGAGAGAATACTCAAGGTAAATCAGTCCCGTGGTTTCCTTGGAATGCTAGGTAGCATAGATTGCATGCATTGGCGTTAGGAGGATGTTGAGAGAATACTCAAGGTAAATCGATCCCGTGGTTTCCTTAGAATGCTAGGTAGCATAGATTGCATGCATTGGTTTCCGGGTGATTATGGAGTTCCTACTATAATCCTAGAAGTCGTTGCTTCCCAAGACCTTCGTATTTGGCATGCATTCTTTGGAGTTGCTGGGTCAAACAATGACATTAATGTGCTCAACCAATCCCCACTTTTTTTAGAAGCCTTAAAAGGAGAAGCCCCTCAACACTTTTCAGTCAATGGTAATGAGTATAGCACTGGTTATTACCTTGTTGATGGTATATACCCAAAATGGGTAGCATTCATGAAGTCCATAACACTACCCCAAATAGAGAAGCACAAGTTGTTTGCTGAGCATCAAGAAGGGGTAAGGAAAGATGTAGAGCGTGCTTTTGGGGTATTGCAGTCCCGTTTTGCCATTGTTCGTCGGCCAGCACGTCTATGGAAGAGAAAGAGTATAGAAAGGATCATGCTAGCTTGTGTGATTCTCCACGACATGATAGTGGAAGGTGAAAGAGATAATGTTAAAATTCATATTGATTTGAATGAGAATCCACGGGCATCCTTTGCTCTACCTCCTGAAGTGAACACTAGTCATAATCCACGCTTCACCGATGTCATGCGTAGAAAAGCTGCAATCAGAGATTGTCCACAGCAGGCCCAACTTAAAAATGATCTCATTGAGCACAACTAACATGGTTTCTTCCCTTCATAGTGAGAACTAACATGATATGTTGCATGTAGAGATGGCAATGGGTACCCGAAACCTGAGTACCCGATGGGTTTTACCCGATAAGGAGACGGGTATGGAATTATATTTCTACCCGCGGGTACATAAATGAGCAACATCATGTACCCATTGGGTAAGCGGGTGCGGGTGTGGGTACATACTACCCATACTGAAAGACATTTAGGCCCTTAGTGGGTTTTGGTGTATTGATTGACAACTAGATTAAAGATCTAATGTCCTTGTTTAAGCATGTGAGCAGGTTGTAACATATAAATGACAAGGCATAATATATGACATTGGTTATCTACATGATGAAAACAAGCTATGTGTATACAAGATATGTTGAGGCATGGTTTTAGCCTCATATTGTGAAATGGCTTAATTCAATGGTGAATGTCATGATATTTGATATATGTGTTCCCATGAAGCATATAGATGGTTTATGACAAGCTAATGAAGTATAAGAAAGAGGCATATTGATTTTGGAACATTGGATGGCCTCTTGTTGAAGGAAGAAGCTTGTTACAATAAAAAAGGGATATTTAAATTAAAAGAAGGCATGATCTCAATAGAATTCCACTCTTGATGTTGAATCAAAGCTTCACTCAAATTGGCAATGAATGGATGAAGAAATCAAGCAAGGGATTAGCAACGAGGTACTAAGCTAAGGTTGGCCTAGTAGTGACTTGGACCATGTGCTTGGCTAGGGTGAAGTGGCTAAAGCTTGGAAAGTTTCGAGGTATCAAGTCGAGCCTAACCGAGTGAAGCAATGAAGAAGCATTACATATTCGTTGAGTCATGTGAAGGGTGACTTAATCGAGAATTGGGTTTCATTCTTATACAAAGATCAAAGTCACTAGCTCAAGGTAGAAGTGCTCAATTCAATGAGGCATTGATGGATGGATCTCTCATGAGGATATATTGATCAAGGATGGCCATTGTTGAAGCAGAAGCTCAAGAGTTCTATTATTGCATTTATATTTGATCTTGAGTATAGGTACGCCGTACTATCAAGAGGGATGCAACGTGGATAGCTTTGCTTATGTCTCGGTGCTCAAACCTAACCTCCCAAGTGCTATCATGAGAGAAACACTTTTCACAACATGTGCACCTGATGGTTTTGGAGCTTATTTTCAGTTGGAATGGATGCTCCTCTGAATAAGCTTTCCATAGAGTCCAAGATCATCGAATTCGGAGTCCGGAGTAAAAAGTTATGGCTTTTTCTCCGAGATGACTTGTGCTGTCCAGTGAAGCTTCGGATATTCCGGGAAATTTTCCGGAGATTCCGGACTTTCCAGAGATTCTGGAAAAATGTCCGAAATATCCGGAACTTTTGAATCTAACAACTAGTTTTGGGGATTCCGGAGTATCCGGGGATTTTTCCGGAGTTTCCGGGACTTAACAGCCAACGGCTAGTTTTTGGGTGATGGGTATAAATACCCCTCACCCTCTCCCATTTGGGGCTGCTGGTTCCCCACATGAAAAACACATATCCACAGCCCTTTTAAGCCCTCCCATCTCTAGTATAGCAAGAGATTTGAGAAGAGAAGAGATTTGGGTGAGGGATTGAAAGATTGAGTGAAAGTTGAGCTAATCCATCCTTGAGCACTCGAGTTCATAGCAAGAGATCTTCGTGGCGTTTGTTACTCTCGGAGGGTTGCCTCCTAGACGGCTAGGTGTCGCCCATAAGCTCCCAAGGTGTGGTGAGCCGTGGGAAAGTTTCTGAAGGTCTTCCTTCGCCTCCGCAAGGGAAGAAGCCATCTAGTGGATCGGGAAAAGGGTTGAATGCAACCCGGCTTCGGTAGGAGAAGCACCCAACGGAGACTAGGATTCACACGGTGGTGAATCCGAACTTCGGTAAAACAAATCATTGTGTCTCTTGTTGATTTACCTCACATTTATCTTACTTCTTATTCCTAGCTTGCTTTGTCATATTTGTCGATCTACTCGGGTGTTTGTGTTTGTGAAGTGCAGGCATTGAATATTCTTCATAGAACTTCACTCTGATCTACTCGCCCAGCTTTAGTTGATTTCAAGCAAGCAATCAAGAAGGAGGTTAGAGGGGAGTCACTGCCAGGCAAACCCGGTGGCACCGGATTTGCAAAACCGGTGGCACCGGTTTTGGGCTGTGTGCATATTCCGCTACGCAAGCGCCAGTCCAAAGATTCGGCTTTGCGAAACTCGGGGAAAAGTCCGGAGTATCCGGGTTTCACTAATAAAATTGTTTTAAGTGGTGATTTTCAGGACTCGCCTATTCACCCCCCTAGGCGACATCAAGATCCTTTCAATTGGTATCAGAGCCTGGTGCTCCGATTCGAGCTTAACCGCTTGGAGTTAAAAGGATGTCGACTTCTTGTGAGGTATCATTTGAGCCACTTCGGTTTGATGGCTCAAACTACGATTCTTGGTCTGCTCATGTTCTTCATGTGTTAAATACTTGGGGTTCTCTTTTTGAGCAAGTTGTGGTTGCTAGCATCCTTCCCGAGGATTTTGATAGTGAGGACACGTCCAACCTATCAAAGGAGGAAAAGGAAAGTGTGCTCCATAACTACTCTATTACTAACCTCATGTACAATAATGTGAGCAAGGTTATTCGAGAATTCATCTTCAACAATGAAGACATTTGCGATGATGCACATCATATTTGGGTGGCACTCAAAGACATGTATATTAGTGCCGATGATGATGATGATGAAGATGAAGAGGAGGAGTGCTCAACATCAACATCCCGCATCTCTCCTTCAAAGACCTCATCCACGAAGCAAAAGAGCAACAACATCGCGACCACTTTGCCTCGACTAGGCAAACTCGGTGGCACGGGTTTGGTAGTGAACAACACCAACTTGCTTCGGTGGACTTCGAGCAACATTGCACAATAATAATGAGGTATCTACGGCCCCGTACTTCCTCACTATGTGCTAATGATTCCAAGTCTCAAGTGACTAAAGGTAGAAGGAAGAAGGGAAGTGAAGTTGAGCAATTTAACTTCAAGCTCGACAAGATGACCAAGAAAGACAAGAAAAATGTTCTAGAGCTCATAAAGAGAGTAAGAAGTCAAGAAGATGAGCTCACAAGACAACAAGCATATCGTGACTCCTTAGAAGAAGATTTGAAGAAGCTTAAGGAGTCAAATGATGTCTTGTCTAGAAAGTGCAAGGAGGATATTACCAAGGCATATGCTTGTGCTACTAACTCTCTATCTTGTGCAGCATCCTTGGAGAAGGAAAATCAAACTCTCAAGGACAAACTTGAGGAAATCACTTGCAAGTTTGTGAAACTACAAGGAACTCATATAGAACTTGAATATTCTCATGAGAGGCTTGTAGAATCACACACTTTGCTAGAAGTGACAAATGAGGTTTTGATAAACTCGTTTAAATCTTACACACCTCATTGCACCACTAGCACTTGTACTCAAATTGAAAAAGATATATCTTGTGCTAACCCATGTGGCCCAAAAGGCAAACCTTCTTGGTATGATTGTGTGATTGCGATCTTGTGATGACTTGATTGCTCAAGAAAATGATGAACTTATGCAAGAGGTCGAAAAGCTCAAGAAAAAGGTGGCTAAGTTGAAGAGAAAAGAAAAGTGCAACCTTCTCAAGATAACCGTGAGCCCATGGTGAAGAAGCTTGAGAAGAGGACAATCGTCACTAGATCAATCTCCCAACAAAGCCACAAAATCAATGATCACAAGATTGAGGACAAGATGAAGCTAGATCATATCAAGTGCTACAAGTGCTCACACATGGGACATTATGCATCCATGTGCTCATTCAAGCAAGAAGACAACTCAAACCTATCAAAGAGGCAAAGAAGTCTTGCTCAAAGAAGATGCTTTGGTTGTCATGAGAAAGGGCACAAGATTGAAGATTGTACCAACCGGCAAAGGTTCCCACAGGGAAACCGGTGGCACCGGGTTTGCAAAACCGGTGGCACCGGTTTCCACCGAGGAACCACAAATGAAGCTCAAAAAAGGATTTCCGAAGGCTCAAGAAAAATTTAGAAACAAGAATGGCCCGAGTGACAAGTGTAAAGGGAAATGGCAACATCAAGCACAAAATTTGTTACACTTGTCGTCAAAAGGGACATCTTGGTAAAGATTGTCCCAATAGTAAGAACCCTAAGCTCAATCATGTTCATTATAGTAATGAGAAGCTTAGGAGTAACTCAAATGACTCTAGTGCCCCTAAAGTGCTCATTTCACAAAGGAAGGGCATAAAGGCCATTTGGGTACCTAAGTCCTTGACCACTAACCTTGTCGGACCCAATGCATGTTGGGTAACAAAACATGCCTAAAAGGACTTTGCAGGTACTTGGAGCAGCATTGGAAGCTTGGTTCACTTGAGAAGATATTTATTTCCATTCATCTATATCTCAAGACAAACGTTGTGACTCATCACTAGAAAAGGACCAAGTGACATAAATCAAAGAAATCTCATTCAATGCTACTCCCATGATAAGTGCCTCTGACTATTGCTGTTCACTCTCATATGCAAAACATGCTCTTGTGCTAGTTGATCATATGAGGTGGACAACCTACATATGTTCTCTTTGGCAAAATTATGTCAAATACCATTCGATGCTATTAACCGCTTCATCTAGAAGCTTTGAGTGGTTGTTGCATGCAGGAACATATATATGAGCAAAAGCAAAAGGAAGAATCAAGAGAAGGATCGGTTAGATCAGCAAAATGCAAAAGTGCCAAATTCTGGAAGAATCCGGTGGCACCGGATTCATTAACTCGGTGGCACCGAGTTTCCCAGAACCAGCAAGGGACGGAGAGGAAATTTTTGCAAATACCTCAAGGCACATTATTCTTGATTCAAAATAAAAGGAGACTATGCAAATATAGTTTGTGAGCTACTCTTGATCTCATTTCACATATTCTAATTTGCTTATGTATTTTGACCAAAATGTGGAGCTTGCTACCCTAGTGCTTTAATTGAGCCAAAAGTGCACTTCTCAAGATTCAAATTATTGATGCACCTATTTAGGGGGATCTCACTTCACATTTTGTGTCTTTTGGTACTAACATCACTTGCAAGAATTCATGTGTGTAATTCAAGTGTGCGGCATCTCAATATTTTATCTATGCTCTTCACTTGAATAAATCTTATGGCAAGGGTGTTGGTTGTGAGCAAGCCATGTGACATGGAGGTCACCAATCCATATATGTAACTGTATCTCCTCTTTACTTGCTTTTGGATTGGATTACATTTATCTTTGGCTACTCACCATAGCATGGTTTAAATTCCTTAACTTGGACATATTTGACCAAGGTAGTGCACATGTCCCTTCCATCCACATATCCTTGTGTGCACTATATCTTTGAGGAGTTTAGCCCATGCTACGAGGTTTCATGTTGGGTGACTTACTTCCATTCCACTCTCAAAAAGTCATCCAATGTGAGACTAGAGCTTGTGCTTTTAATATTTGTGTTCTCTTGCCATCTTAGGACACAATGGGTATTTCTCATCAAAAGTGACAAGAGGAAGTTATTGAAAGACTAAAAAGTGCAAGTTAACTTATGTGAGTTTCTCTAAGTGAGAAAATATAGAATGAAGGCAAAGGTATGAATCCTAAATTCAAGTTATTAATTTGGGCATCTAGGCCCTATTCTTGCTAGTGTGAGTTCTGGTGTGCAAAAGGAGCTAGCATCACCTTGATTTGTTGCTTGGTGGTGGTGATGAGCTTTTAGATATTTAGTTGATGCCTCACAAAATTTTGTTGGAAATTTGGTTTCTCTAACCGTGGCTGAAATTTTAGTAGAGGCATGAGCTAAATATGCTAAGACCTATCTTGGCTGGCAATCTTTGCATACTCTTTGTGACTTAGGATAATTTTTCAAAAAATTCACTAGCATGTGTAGGTGGTGTGCTTTTTGCAAAATTTTTGAATCTTGATCTTTTAGATCATGTCTCGTTGCTTATGGTTATTGTTACTCATGTTTGAATGTTGGCTAACCATAAATGGCAAGATTGTCTCAAGTTCAAAAGAAGCTACTCATTTCTATCTCAAGGGATTGCAACTTTGGATTTCTCCCATTTCATCAAAATCTCTCCAAATCCATATCTGAGATAGAGGGTTGTGCAAAAATGAATATAAAGGGTAGAGAAAGAAAGGGGAATGAAAAGGGAAGTGCAGTTTTGAAAATATGGACAAAAGTCCACGGGTTAAGTGAAACCCGGTGGCACCGCTTTCTGTCGGCAGTAAAGGATAAGATCCGTGACTCACCCTACACAGTCACCATTCATCCCCATTTACCCCCCACGACCCAAAATAGTAAAAGGAGAGGCAAGAGGGGTGATTCCATGGCGATTTGAGGTCTCAACCGTGGGATTCAAGGAGTAAAGCAAGAATCGGTCCTCCAATCCGGTGGGATCGAGTTCCCCTCGATTTCGGGCTGCAGCAACTCTCTCACCATGTCGGGAGGTACCCCATGACTTGGTTTTGCCCGATCTACTTTTCTAGGGACTATTTCTTGGATTCCTTTGGTAGAATGGCTTCTATATGGTCCTAGAACAGTTTAAAATTAATGGATTGAAGATTTATTGGCTGATGGTCAGGGGCATATCTAGGGTTCATACTGAACCTGGTGGCACCGAGTTTTCCAACTCGGTGGCACCGGTTTCAATACAGACTTTCTGGTTCAGTTAGAAAAGGGGCTCCATAAAACTCAATTGCATATATTTGTGGCGAGAGAAATGTTTCTAAGACCCATATGTATCTCTCTTGTTCACAGATCCAAGGTTTGACATGGTTTATGGGAGAAGGCAACCTAGAACGAAGAATGCAAGTTTTGAGTTCAGAAGAAGAGAAGGAACTAGCAGCGCTCATGAGATCACAGAAGATGTTCCAGAGCCACCTAGAAGGTCAAAAAAGGTAGCTAGAAGGATTAATCTCCCTAGAGGTGCTATGCGCATTGAGGACTCCGAGCCTGAGTCAACCTCTAGTGATGATGATGAGGAGAGCTCATACAGGCAGGAACCATCCCCTCCCCGAGTCACCTACAACGGCGGCTCGGCGTAAGAGAAAGGGCAAGAACATCCGCACGGCCTAGCCATGAGCATAGTCGGGGCACGGGAGATGATGATAGTGATGGTGAGTATGAGGGCATCTCAGTTCTTGGACCGCAGCCCATTGAGAGTGGTGCTGTGACTCACTTCAATGTGAGAATGAGGCCACCCGTTGACCCTGAGCACCGCAACATAGTCAACTACAAAGGAAGGGGTATGACAGAGAGGGCAAGAAAGGAAAGGGAAAAGAATCCTTTGACCATTGGTGGAAGGAATTTGGATTATCGGTTTGGCACCAAATTTCATCAAGACTATTATGCAAGTGCCATCATCAAGAAAGACTTCCCCATTGCTCGCTCAGAATACATTGATTGGGGATTCTTGTCAGTCATGGAGGATCCGAAGATTGCTAAAATTATTCAGGAGTGCAAAAGGAAAAATGTTTATGACATCATGGGCTTTGCAAAGTCATGGAACAATGAAGTGATTGCACAATTCTATGCCACATGTTACTTCACCACTTGGAAGAATGACAAAATTGTGCATTGGATGACCGAGGGAAAATGGTTTGGCATCACTATCACTGAGTTTGCCTATCTACTTGGTTTTGATGAAGAAAACCTTGGAAGGATGAAGATCCATAGAGATCATGACATGGACATGGTAGATATGAAGTTCATGTATATCCCGGACAAGAATGGAACTTTGGACGAGTAAATGGCATGCTACCATTCTATGCATACTTGCACCGCATGTTTAGGAAGACACTTGCTCCTAGGGAAGGGGACCAATCAAATGTGTCAAATTATGGAAGAGATTTGTTGAAACACATGTGTCCTATTGAGCCGGAATTTAGTGTTGTGGACTACATTTGGGAGGAAATTCATTCCATCTCGGGCTCGCCACAAAAGAGTTGTGGATATGCTCCTTATCTCATGCATGTTATTGAGACCATCACAAACTATACATTTGTCTATGATCATGAGCATAAGCCTTTCCACTTGAAGAATGATGTTGTGGGACCATCTCTAGCTGATTTGGAAAGGGCACGGGGAAATTTTGGAGGCCAAGAAGCCCCCGAACGTGCCCCACCGCACCGCTGCACCATCTAGGGCAGCAAGGCCTTCACACGGTCGAGGGCGTGGACGTGGGCAGGCAACAAGTGCAAAATCCCCCTTCCCCACTTCGAAAATTGTTCAACTTTTGGTGTGGGTCTTGCATGAAAGCAAATGATGCGGTTCACAAGGAAAGACAACTTAGGAAGAGAGATTCAACGATGATAAGACTTATGTATGAAAACCCCTCTCGCCACAAATAGGCCTCCCATGCCACATGCACCATCCGATGAGGAAGAAAGTGAGCCGGAGACCTTTGAGAGCATTTGGGAAAGATCACAACAAGTTGATCGAGCAACCAACAAGGACTATTGGGATAGAGCCTATGGAAACTCGTACTACAATCCCACCTTTGGAGGAGTGTATAGTGCTCGATCGTCTTATTCGAGGCTCCTTTCATGGGCACACAAGGCCAAGGCACATCCTCTAGCATGCCTTCCGTAGATCCTAACGCACAAGGAAGTTCGGAGTCTTTGCAGGAGGATACTACTATGGTACACTTTTTGGCTCGGTCCAATCCATATGAGGGAATGTCGTCTCACTATCCTCCATTCCCGCCACCACCACCCTTTATGCCTCCGAGTCGGTTGTGCAACCGTCTCAAGATGATGAAGAAGAAGAACCATGAGCACCGTCCAAGACCCCCAAGACCTTTATTGGTGATTAATGACAAAGGGGGAGAGAAGTGTCGATTGAAAGCTTGTTGCCCCGTTTTGCATCCGCTCTGTCTCGCACAAACCGGTGGAACCGGTTTCCGCATCTCGGTGGCACCGGTTTCGGTGTGTCTCGGCCTCGGTATCCCTTCATCGGGGAAAACTCGGTGGCACCGAGTTTCCAGAACCGGTGGCACCGGTTTTGGTTGTTGTATGCAACAGGCCCTTGTAATAAAATTCTCCTAGCTTTAATTGGACTTGAGAACCTTTGTTATGTGTTCTTAAATGTGTGTTGAACCTTTTTATGTTGGTTAAGACTCATTTGCATGTTAGTGTGATTTTATGAGTGATGTATTGCTTTTTGACAGGGCTGCCTGGGCAAAATCGGTGGCACCGAGTTTGGCAACTCGGTGGCACCGAGTTTGGCCGTACAACCCCGCCTTTTCTTGCTCTATGTGTTGGAGTGCTTTTTTATTGCATGCATCATGATTTACATGTTCACACACTTGTTTTGCACCCCACCGTTCTTTGAGATTTAGGGGGAGCTCCATGTTTTCTTGAAAATGTGCAAAATGGCATTTAAAGCCAAATTCTTATGAACTCCACTCATAGCACATATTAAGGGGGAGCTCAACCTAAATCTATTAAGCTTTATTAAATATCGTTTGTAAGCTTTAATCGAGGTTGTCATCAATCACCAAAAAGGGGGAGATTGAAAGACATCTAGGCCCTTAGTAGGTTTTGGTATATTGATTGACAACTAGATTAAAGATCTAATGTCCTTGTTAAGCATGTGAGCAGGTTGTAACATATAAATGACAAGGCATAATATATGACATTGGTTATCTACATGATGAAAACAAGCCTGTGTGTATACAAGATATGTTGAGGCATGGTTTTAGCCTCATATTGTGAAATGGCTTAATTCAATGGTGAATGACATGATATTTGATATATATGTTCCCATGAAGCATATAGATGGTTTATGACAAGCTAATGAAGTATAAGAAAGAGGCATATTGATTTTGGAACATTGGATGGCCTCTTGTTGAAGGAAGAAGCTTGTTACAATAAAAAAGGGATATTTAAATTAAAAGAAGGCATGATCTCAATAGAATTCCACTCTTGATGTTGAATCAAAGCTTCACTCAAATTGGCAATGAATGGATGAAGAAATCAAGCAAGGGATTAGCAACGAGGTACTAAGCTAAGGTTGGCCTAGTAGTGACTTGGACCATGTGCTTGGCTAGGGTGAAGTGGCTAAAGCTTGGAAAGTTTCGAGGTATCAAGTCGAGCCTAACCGAGTGAAGCAATGAAGAAGCATTACATATTCGTTGAGTCATGTGAAGGGTGACTTAATCGAGAATTGGGTTTCATTCTTATACAAAGATCAAAGTCACTAGCTCAAGGTAGAAGTGCTCAATTCAATGAGGCATTGATGGATGGATCTCTCATGAGGATATATTGATCAAGGATGGCCATTGTTGAAGCAGAAGCTCAAGAGTTCTATTATTGCATTTATATTTGATCTTGAGTATAGGTACGCCGTACTATCAAGAGGGATGCAACGTGGATAGCTTTGCTTATGTCTCGGTGCTCAAACCTAACCTCCCAAGTGCTATCATGAGAGAAACACTTTTCACAACACGTGCACCTAATGGTTTTGGAGTTTATTTTCAGTTGGAATGGATGCTCCTCCGAATAAGCTTTCCATAGAGTCCAAGATCATCGAATTCGGAGTCCGGAGTAAAAAGTTATGGCTTTTTCTCCGAGGTGACTTGTGCTGTCCGGTGAAGCTTCAGATTTCCGGGAAATTTTCCGGAGATTCCGGACTTTCCGGATATTCGGAAAAATGTCCGGAATATCCGGAACTTTTGAATCTAACGGCTAGTTTTGGGGATTCCGGAGTATCCGGGGATTTTTCCGGAGTTTCCGGACTTAACGACCAACGGTTAGTTTTTGGGTGATGGGTATAAATACCCCTCACCCTCTCCCATTTGGGGCTGCTGGTTCCCCACATGAAAAACACATATCCACAGCCCTTTTAAGCCCTTCCGTCTCTAGTATAGCAAGAGATTTGAGAAGAGAAGAGATTTGGGTGAGGGATTGAAAGATTGAGTGAAAGTTGAGCTAATCCATCCTTGAGCACTCGAGTTCATAGCAAGAGATCTTCGTGGCGTTTGTTACTCTTGGAGGGTTGCCTCCTAGACGGCTAGGCGTCGCCCATAAGCTCCCAAGGTGTGGTGAGCTGTGGGAAAGTTTGTGAAGGTCTTGCTTCGCCTCCTCAAGGGAAGGAGTCATCTAGTGGATCGGGAAAAGGGTTGAATGCAACCCGGCTTCGGTAGGAGAAGCACCCAACGGAGACTAGGATTCACACGGTGGTGAATCCGAACTTCGGTAAAACAAATCATTGTGTCTCTTGTTGATTTACCTCCCATTTACCTTACTTCTTATTCCTAGCTTGCTCTTGTCATATTTGTCGATCTACTCGGGTGTTTGTGTTTGTGAAGTGCAGGCATTGAATATTCTTCATAGAACTTCACTCTGAACTTCTCACCCAGCTTTAGTTGATTTTAAGCAAGCAATCAAGAAGGAGGTTAGAGGGGAGTCACTGCCAAGCAAACCCGGTGGCACCGGATTTGCAAAACCGGTGGCACCGGTTTTGGGCTGTGTGCATATTCCGCTACGCAAGCGCCAGTCCAAAGATTCCGGACTTTCCAGAAACTCTGGGGAAAAGTCCGGAGTATCCGGATTTCACTGATAAAATTGTTTTAAGTGGTGATTTTCAGGACTCGCCTATTCACCCCCCCTAGGCGACAACAAGATCCTTTTCACATACCCGCATACCCGCGGATAAAATAAACCCGTCTACAATATGTGATGAATGTGTAAAATAATACATTGTTAGTGAAGGATAACTTAATATTGATAACTAACAAAAAAATCTTATGCTTTGTTAGACTATTAATTAGTTAACAATTATCATTTATCGTTTTTATCAATTAAATTCGTTGATGTATGCACCTTATCATGTGTTATGTTCTCAAATATATTGGTTTACAATGGGTATGCTATCGGGTATGGGTTACCCGACGGGTAAAAAAACCCGCGCGGGTACGGGTATGGGTAAGAACTCAAACCCGCATGCGGGTATGGGTTTTTTAGCGGGTAGGAGTTAGAGTTGGCGGGTGCGGGTATGGAACAACACTACCCGACGAGTTTCTACCCGTTGCCATCTCTAGTTGCATGTACTTTTTCAGGAATCAAGATTGGACATGGTAGTGAATGCTGGAGATGCTACTTGCAGGTATTCATTCCAATTGTAGGCATGTTCTCTTCAACATATTTGTTCTACATTTGTCTACAAATAGAAATTGATTTATCTAATTTCCAGGACCCATATATTCTAATTGTATGCAATATTATATACATGCAGTGTTGTCATGACTTTTGATGCAAATGGGCCGGTTGCTCCACTCTACTGAAGAAGAGTTGTCAACTATGGCTTCATGTTTCTATCAGCACCATCTAGATGAATAAATAATGTTCTATGTGCCGATGAACTTTAGTATTGGTTAAAATATTGCTTTTCTATAAGATAGTGATCTCTAAATGTCATGTCTTGGTGCTATGCCACCGTATCATTAGTGTATTGTTGCATGAGATTTGACTATCTTCTATGGTTCATCTCATAAATCTCTAAGTGTCATGTCTTGGTGCTATCCCACCGTATAGTGTATTGTTGCATGAGATTTGACATGCTTCTATGGTTCATCTCAAGATTTGACATGCTTCTATGGTTCATCTCCTAAATGTTGCATGGCAATGGCATAATGCACCGTGCCTATTTTTCTAGATGAATGAACATTTGAGCACATACATGGCCACAAATATGTATGTCACAATAGATTCTATGGGTGTGGGAACATTAAACATTCATCATCTTCGCTACAGCCAGTCAAATAGCCGGTCCATAATACAGTACTAGTAGTTGGCTGGATAGTTGACTGCTAATGACATGGCAGGTGCTTACAGCGGGCTGTTGGCTAAAGTAAAATTATGAGACGGTTTCTCCAATACTTGAGGATTTTAGGAGCCGATTGTCAGTCCAGATCGGATGGTTTAAAAATAGGAGGAACCTATTACAATGAACCAAAACTGTGGACCAGAATCAAATATTTGTTGGTCCGGAACTAATTCTTTATGGATTAGAAACTAAATATTAATGAGTTCCTCTTAGTTCCTTCGTGGAATCAACATAGGAACCAAGCACCGTAAAAAACCTCAAATCATAATACTTGCTATGAGGAAGAAGCAGCTGGACTCGGAGAGCTTCGTTCCCAACCCCACCCCTCCGCGATTAGCTTATTTAATTACGACTTCAGTGCGAAGGTTATATTACAGTCTGTGCTGCTGATCTCGCCTTTTAATGGCGCCTGTCAATGGAAAAAGGAGCCTTTTTCTTTCGGATTACGGCTGCGGCTACTAATGAGTGAGCGCCGATCGAGCACGGCGGCGTGCACGGCGCGTCGGGTGCCTGCGGACGCGCGCGCGGCTTTTCACACCCGCGCCGGGAGGGAGCCGGCCGACCCTCGTCAGCGCACGCCGTGCGCTTATTTTACCGCGCCACTGGCAGAAAGGGGTCGGTGGCATCGATGATGAAGACGAACCAGGAGTAGGACCAGACGATGAGACGAGGCGGCAGCGGGCGGAAAGCAATCAAGCAAGCAGAGAAGAAAATTAACCTGTCTTTTGCTTTGCAGCCTCGTCGCCCACGGTAAAAAAAAAGCCGCGAGTGAGGCCTCGATGACTACTTGCACCCTGTTCGTTTGGCTTATCACCAGCCGTAGCCAAGATCTTTCGCGCGCTCGCTACTTTATCACCATCGTCAATAACGATTTTCTCTCCGAGAACAAACAGCCCACCAAAGAATCAGCAACCGTCTTTTCTCTGCGAACAATCAAGACCACCATCGCCACCAAACGAACGAGGCGGTACAAAACAAATCAACCACCAAAGAATCAATGAGGATCTTTTTCTGCGCGAAACAATAAGCCGTATGCCATCACCATCAATGTCACCAGCCCAAACGAACAGGCTGTTGAACGCGTCGTCAGCAGTCAGTACGGACGGTGAAAGGCAAAACACAGCAACACGAACACACGATGTTGAATTGTTGACTGTTGAGTGGCCGTACGTCTTGGTCGGACAACGATAATGTGCGGATCACCGAGCACGAGAGACCTCGCTAGAAGGCACGGCCTGCGGCTCTGTGCAAGTAGTATCCGATACAGTTGTCCAGTGTCGACCGCACGTTTTTTGTTCCCAAGCCTTCGAGCTCACAGCACCGTACTACGTACACTCGTCAACTACTCTTTTCGTTTCAAAAAGTGAGTTGTTTAGAATTTCCTGAAAGTGTAAATTTTGTTTTGTATCAAGACATATCTTATATTTAGATGCATGGCAAGATCTACGTATAGAAAAGAGATGAGCTGCTTTCAGTCCCTAAGTTAGTATTATCCTTCTTAAATACAGTACATACAGATGAAGAATTGAATAACGTCGTTCCAAAACAAAGATGAATGCTCCTAGACGGTATTGAAGATAACGTCCTTCTTAAAAGTGTAATGCTTGTTTTAGCACTTTATCTAGTGTATCATCCTAGACGGTACTGAAGTACATCTTTCAATATTGAACTTAAAGATAAGATCCACTTGCAAAGATGAACTCAACTATTGAAAGCCACATGATGCTTTGGTCTCAGTTTTGAAACCGTACTCCCTCTGTCCCGGAATGACACCGTCGTTTGAGTTACAGGAGTTTGTCCCAAAATAATTGTCGTCCCTAGCAGCTCTGCACTTATGTAGGCCTAGCTCTGCAGCTATGTAGGTTTACCTGTACTCCGTAGGCTGATTGATTCCTCTCGCGAGCTCCCACCAGGGCACCACGGCAGACATGCTTCCAAAACAAATCGTGTTTCGTATGTCATCATTGCTATACGGTGGTGTTAACACCAAAATTTGGTAAGGAGTCGACTTGTGGGTCCGGTTCGATAAAGAGTCCGTCTGGTGGAAGGAAGGATCTTTTCGGAGATATTCGGCAAAGAGATCTGCGGTCGGTTATCTGCTCCCGGTTCGGCAAAGGAACAGTAGAGCTGATTTTGCGGGATTGGACGATGACGTGGCTCAATCGGGGAGGACGAATGGATGGATAGGCGATCAAGCTTAGAGATAAGTTAGGCAACGAATCCATTCGAAGTTGTACTTGACGGTATAAATATAACCCCCGAATGTATGTAACGAACACAATCATTCTTCAATACACACCGGCCTTACGCCAAACCCTAGAGTCCTTTGTCGTGTCGTCGAGTTCTTCGAGAGGGTTCATCGATCCGTCGACCTCCGTGAGTACCGGCAACCTTGTATCATGTCTAGTATCATGCGGTGGATTTAGTTCTGATGCAAGTAGTCTTGTTACCATGCTTCGTGTCATGCGGTAGATTCAAGCTTGGTTCAAGAGGGTTTCTTGTTAGGTCATGAGCCATGCGGTAGGCTAAGATCTAGCTTGAAGCTAGTTATCGGCTCTATTAGATTTTGGCAAGATCTAATAGATTCATTAAGTTACCCCGTGTTATTTTGAGTTTTACTTTATGTTTAAATTCATGTAACACACTTTTGCCCAATCTAGATGGGTTTGGATCGGCTTTACCTCTTTTACGATCCTTGTTCGAGTAGATTTTATGTTTTAACACGTGGATCTTGTGCTTTCCGATAGCCGAAACCGAATCGATCTAGATTGTTACGTGTTGCGGGTTCAAGCTTGCTAATGCTGGTATAAATCTTGAAAAAACTGAGTATCATGCGGTAGATGCAGGTTTTTGGGTTGCTTTGAAGCTAGTCATCCGGTGGATTAGATTTTTAAATCAATCTGATAGATTTATTCACTTGGTAATGTTTGTTCCTTCTTCATGGACCCCGAATCGGTACATTCGGCCGTAATCGGTTATGTTCCTTCACGAGTAGAACACGTGCGTTATTCATGCTTTAAATGATGTATGCTTTTAGCTTTCCATATTTAGATTGTATCATGCGGTGGATAGATCTATTTGTGGAAAGTGGTACGGTTTTCATGCAAGTTGTATCATGCGGTGGATAGATTTGTTTGATATCGTACACGACGGGTTTTAAAGTAACTAGACATGCGGTAGATTAGTGCTTTGGATCTATGCATGCTTGTTTATTACATGATCATGTCCGTGCTCTACTTTATTCATTCATTTAATGCTAATCTTCATGGGGATCGGTCATGGCCTCGTGCATGTGCATCCTTGTTCAAACAAAGACCGATCGCTATCATGCTTACGTCATCCATTCGGCAATATTACTTTTTCCCCTTTTGCGAGTTCTCGAATGGTTGTAATTCATTGGCAAATAGCTTTCTATAGCTATGTGTCATCCCATCCGGCTTCTTAGCCGTAAATATGGAACTGCCCTCGGTACCACCGGCAAGTTCCAAGCTTTGGCATCTAATCGCTTTATCTTTTGTTAATTTTCGGGAAAAATTGGTAGGCACGTCTTTTGCTCTTTGCGCGTGTGAAGCCAGCTTTGTTCGGCTTGCTGTGTGTTTGGCGCCGGGTGCACGTTTTGCGTCAACACACTTTTTTTGGCACGCCCAGTGGGACCACAGCCGAATAGATTCAAGATGCCCGAAATCGCGGACGTCATGGACGTCAACCTTGAGGATCTCTCCCCGAGCAGCGGCAGCAACTCCAGGACGTCATGGATCAGTTTCAGCGGAAATGTCTGCTTTGTCATTCAAGAAAAATAGAAGCGGCGTCCCATACTTAAAGAACGAGATGCCCGGGGTGTTGCTACCGGGGAGAGCGATACCACGGCTCAACGGGAGAAAGAGGAGTGCATGCGAGTATTCCAGGAGTCCGCGGACTACATGCTTAGCAAGCACAACAAAGCTTTCCTCGGTGCGCTTCGACGGATGATGGTGGCCGTCTTTGGCCGGGCATGGAACAAGCGTTCGGCAAGGCACCCATCCGTGGGGGCACCGTGGAGCCGGGCGAGTCAAGCTCTCAACCACCGTTACGGAGCCGGCCACGGCGGCCTCCTCCTCGAGCTCGGGAGTCAAGCATTCCGGCCCCCTCCGCAGGCGCCGGGGTCGGCCGGTTCGGCCCCCCATTACAAGCTTCGGGAGGGCGGCCAATCCGGCCACCACCGCGAGCGGCACGGGTCAACTCCGTGCAACTGGCCCGAATCCGTGCCGGCCTACGTATGGAGATCTAGCGTTCGGCTCGCACGGAGCCCCACTTGCTTCCGGCCACGAGGATTGCTCCGGCGACCAGCGGGCTGCGAGAGGAACTTGTACGGCGGAGGCTATCATGAGGTGGGAAACTACGGAGCATTTGACGCCTTCCCGCATCCGGGATACGCGCGCCGCTGCGGGCGCACAAGAGGATGACGCCCGGCGCGGAAAATGGCCGAATTGATGCAAAATCGGTTCGGCCTCAAGCCAAAAATGCAAGGACCCGCCTATAAGCCGCCGTTCCCGAATGGTACTACAACGTGCTCTTGTCGCCAAGGGTGAAGCCGCCAACGGAGTTCACGAAGTTTTCGGGGCAAGACGACACGAGCACGGTCGAGCACATCGCTCGTTACCTCATGCGGCTCGGGGAGTGCTCGGTGAGGAGACATTCGGGGTCCGCTACTTCCCCGCATCAGCGACGGGTCCGGCGTTCCGGTGGTTCTCGTCCCTACCCCCCGAATCGGTTTCCGGATGGAAGGACCTAGAGCGGAAATTCCACGCTCATTATTTCGGTGGCGGCTCGGAGAAAAAATTGATCGACCTTGCCACCCCGAAGCGAGAGGCACGGCGAGACGCCGCCGGAATTTCTTAGAAGATTCGGGGAGGTTAAAGGCATGTGCTTCTCGCTTAACTTGCCGGATGACCGGTTGGCGATATGGCCGTCGCCGGGATGCTGTGCGGCCGTACGTGAGAAATTGTTCGGGATGGAGTTTGAGAACTGGGCCGGCTATCGTAGAAGCTATCACCGATGAGCAATCGGGCGTATGGCTTTAAGAAGGATGCTAAATTTGGCAAGCGGCATGGCGTCGCTAACGTCTACAACCGCTTCTTGGACAAGGCCGATCTGCTCGAGGATTCGATGATGAATTGGATGTGGCCGCAGGCGAGAGATCATGTGGGGGAAGGAGCCTTTGACGATGAATCGGGCCGGGTCAAACGGACCAAGGGCACTTATGATTTTGATATCACGAAGGTCGACAAATTGTTTGAGCTCTTGGTGAAGGAAGGCCGAATCAAGCTGCCTGAGGGGCATTCCATGCTTCGGCCCGATGGAGTTAAAGGAAAACGTTACTGTGGCTTCCACGACAGGGATTCACACTCCATCAATGATTGCAGGGTCTTCAGGATGAGGATCCAGAAGGCCATCCAGGAGGGTCACCTTAAGTTCGACAACAAAATGAAGCTGGATGGCCACCCCTTCCCTCAGAACATGGTGGGCTTTTCTGTTAACATGATAACGGCCGAGGAGAAGGGAAAAGTCAAGGTCTTGACCTCAGCCAGGTCTAGACAAGATGGAGCAGTGGACCCAGAGCGCCAAGTGACTCGGAACGGATGCACGGTGAGGCCCCCCGCATTCTTAGGAGTCACATCGAAATTGGGGAGTCATCCGGAGCCAAGCCCGGGGTGACCTCGCGCATCCTCCTTAACAAGTGGCGGCGTCGGATGGAGAAAGAGCGCCACCGGAAGCGACGCTACGAGGAGGAGAAGCGCGAGCCGAAGAAGAGGCACACAAAAGGGACCGGGAGCAAGACACGCGCGCGAGCGGAGCGCGCACACCGGGGATGTGCCTTCTTCGAGCATTGCCGGAATGAGGGTTTAAAGCCGCCCACGTTGAAGAACCGTCCCGAATGCGATGACGGGTATTTTGAGTACGGGCGAGGAGACCGCCAATCGCCGATGCGTCCACGAGAGAATTGGAAGGATCCACCCTAATGGGGATCGGCGCCAAAAAATTGAAGTCATCGATCACCCCGAGAAGCGTCAAGCCGATCTAAGGTGGGCGATCAAGAAGAGGACGAAGACGGCTACATCCGGCGAAAGGGGCGGTGGTGCCCGCCCGGACTACGCAAGAGTCGAAAAGACGGGTCCGGCGCTTGAGGAATCGTGAACTCGAAGCGGGCCGGGATCCAAACAAAGCGAGTGTGGCGCCCCCAAAGACCAACCGGAGGGATCGAAGCGTTCGGCTCCAACTTGCATGGTATACTTTCTGCGGACGAGTTCATGGCTCCACGCTAACCAGGTTATGCAGGAGGAATCTTCCTTCGATGATGATCAGATCGAAGGGATGATGGCACAACTGGTGCTGGCCAAGCATGCAATCTTCGACAAGCCGGCCAAGAATCGACATATGAGGCCGCTGTACTTGAGAGGATACGTCAATGGCAAGCCATTGACCAAGATGTTTGTCGACAGTGGAGCGGCAGTCAACGTAATGCCGTACACCACCTTCAGGAAACTTGGCATGGGCCCGAGCGATCTGACGCCTACAAGCATAATCTTGAATGATTTCGCCGGAACCCTTCGGACACCAAGGGATGCGCTCACGTGGACTTGATGATCGGGTCCAAGACGCCGCTCACTACCTTCTTTGTCATCGAAGGCAAGGGAGCCTACGACTGCTTCGCTTGGGCGGGACTGGATTCATGCCAACTGTTGCGTCCCATCCACCATGCATCAACAGCTTATCCAGTGGGTGGACGATGAGATTGAGGTCGTCCAAGCAGATGACTCCGTGAGCGTGGCAAACATGGAACCGGCCTTCTGGGAATACCAAGGTATTGATTGTTTCTCAGGGAAGGACTGGGGAGAAGGTCCTGTTGAACCTGTCAGCAGTGATCAACAGCCGATTCAAGCAGTCGGCTCTTATAGCAATTTTTAATGGAGAACCCCGTAGATGGCACTGATGGCAAGTTAGGGCGAGGATTCATGTCGGTCGATAAATTAGAAGAGGTTGACATTGGAAGCGGTGATAAGCCAAGGCCGACGTTCATCGGTGCAAACTTGCGGCCGGACTTCGGGGGGGGGATTAATTAAGCTTCTCAAAGAATACAAGGATTGCTTCGCCCGGGATTATTCGGAGATGCCCGGATTGGATCGTTCCATCGTCGAGCATCGGTTGCCAATCAAACCTGGTTTCAAACCATATAAGCAACCACCCCGGAAAATCTACAAGGATGAGGTATTGGCCGATGTGAAGAAGGAAGTTGAAAGATTACTTGATGCAAACTTCGTTCGGCCATGCGGATATGCGGAGTGGATTTCTAACATCGTCCCCGTGTACAAGAAGAATGGAAAAATGAGGGTTTGCATAGATTTCAGGGACCTAAACAGAGCTGCTCCGATGGATGGTTACCCGATGCCTATTGCCGATTTGTTGATTGACGCCGCCGCCGGACACAAGGTGATTAGTTTCATGGATGGCAATGCGGGATACAATCAAATCTTCATGGCAATAGAAGACATATCAAAAACGGCCTTCAGATGTCCGGGCCATATAGGCTTGTTTGAATGGATAGTCATGACGTTTGGGCTAAAGAATGCCGGTGCAACTTATCAACGAGCCATGAATTATATTTTTCATGAGTTGATCGGCAAAGTTGTAGAAATCTACATTGATGATGTAGTAATCAAGTCCATGAGTCACGACACGCACTTGGAAGATGTAAAAAGGACCTTAGAGTGCACCCGGAAACATGGTTTAAAGATGAACCCAAACAAGTGCGCTTTTGGGGTATCAGCTGGAGAATTCTTGGGGTTTTTAGTCCACGAAGGAGGAATTGAAGTTGGCAAGAAGAGCATGAAGGCCATTGATGAAGTTGTTCCTCCAACTAATCTCAAGGAGTTGCAATCAACGCTTGGCAAAATCAACTTCGTGAGAAGATTCATTTCAAATTTATCACGAAGGTGTTGCCATTCTCTCCATTGCTTGAAGCCGAAAAAAGATCGAGAAATTCACCTGGGCGACGAACAACAAAAGGCTTTCGATGAGATCAAGCGGTACATGAAGGAGCCACCGGTCTTTGGTCCCTCCTCGGTGGACAAGCCTTTCAAGTTGTACGTGGCGGCCGATACCCAAACCATTGGATCGGCCCTTATTCAAGAGTTTGAAGGAAAAGAGCGGGTAGTAGCTTATCTTAGCCGAAAACTACTTGATCCCGAAACCGAGTATTCGGTCGTAGAGAAACTGTGTCTTTGCGTGTACTACTCGTGTACAAAGTTTCGGCACTACTCGTTGAATGCCGAATGCCTTTGTGTATTCCAAGTTTGATGTGATAAAACATATGTTATCTATGCCAATTTTGAACGGCGGGATTGGCAAGTGGATTCTAGCTTTATCGAGTTCGAGCTGAAGTTCGAATCGGCAAAAGCCATCAAAGGTCGATCATTGCCGATTTTATAACCGAACATCGTGATCCGTCAATTGATTTGCTTGAGATTACCCCTTGGGCTTTATTTTTTGATGGATCATCATGTGGTAAAGGTGGGGGAGTAGGGATCCTACTAATTTCTCCTAGAGGCGAGATGTTTGAATTAGCCATCCCTATACGTACTTCGTCACAAATAACCAGCCGAATACGAGGCATTACTTCGAGGGCTTCAATACTTGAGAGAAGCGGGGGCCGTTTCGGTGGAGGTTTATGGAGATTCGGAGGCTGGTGATCAAGCAATTGAACGGCCAATACGAGTGCAAAAGTGAAGTGCTTTGAGGAGTTACTACGAAGAATGTAGGGAAATCTTGAAGAGCTTCCCATTGGTGACTCTACAGAAGATATTCCTAGAGAACATAACGAAGAAGCAAACGGTGGCTCAAAGCGCCTCGGTTACAAAGAGAGTCAAGAAGCGTTCCCTGCGAGAGGCGTGTGCCTTTGGGGACGGATCTTGCAGAGGATGATTGGAGGAAAGAAATCGTTGATTACTTGAAGGATCCATCCCGAAAGGTCTCTAGGAAGCTCAGGTACAAGGCCATAAAGTTCGTTCTTCTGGATGATAAGTTATTCTATAAATCATTAGATGGGGTATTATTACAATGCACTGGGTCCGAGAAGAAGCCAAGAACATGACGAGCGAAGTGCACGATGGGATATGTGGAGCACACCAATCGGCCTACCGTATGAAGTGGGTTATTAGACAAGCTTGGATGCTTTTGGCCGACGATATTAGAGGACTCGCTTTGAGTATTACAAGGGATGTCGGGATTGCCAAAGGTTTGGGAATATTCAAAGGGTCCCTGCATCGGCATTGAATCCCATCATCAAGCCATGGCCATTCGGGGGTTGGGGTATAGACTTGATTGGCCAAATTAATCCACCATCTAGCAAGGGGCATAAGTTCGTGCTTTTGGCTACGGATTATTTCACTAAATGGGTTGAGGCGATCCCACTGAAGAAGGTGACGTCAGAAAACATGGTTGAATTCGTCAAGGAGCACATCATCTATCGATTTGGAATCCCTCAGACAATTACCACTGATCAAGGGGCACAATTCGTGTCACTGGAATTCAGAGAATTTTCCAAAAGCATGGGGATCAAATTGTTTAATTCCTCTCCCTATTATGCCCAGGCTAATGGTCAGGCAGAGGCTTCTAATAAGATCATGATCAAGTTGATACAGAAGAAGATCGACCAGAAGCCAAGAAGGTGGCATTCCGTACTCAGTGAGGCATTGTGGGCTTACGGATGGCCCCCCATGGAGCTACGAAGACTTCTCCTTACGAGTTGGTCTATGGGCACCACACAATTTTACCTTGGGAGGTGCAATCGGATTCAAGGAGAGTGGTGCTACAAAAGGACTTGAGCTCCAAGGATTACAGTGGTCTAATGATGGACGAGCTGGAGGATTTACATATGATCCGTCTTAGAGCTCCGGAAAACATCGAGAAAAACAAACTGCGGGTTGCCAAGTACTACAACAAGAAGGTAAAAGTAAGGCAATTTGCGAAGGCGATCTAGTTTGGAAAGCGCTATTGCCGATTGGAACTAAGTACGGTGAATTCGGCAAATGGTCCCCTAACTGGGAAGGACCTTTCCGTGTGGTCAGATGCGTCCCTGGTAATGCATATATATTAAAAACTTTGCTAGGAGAAGAATTTTCTGCTGCAATAAATGGAAGATATCTGAAGAAATATTATCCTAGCATTGAGATCGATCGATGATTACACACATCGACACAGAGATAGCCGGCGCTCAAGAACGAGGCCGCCTTCAGAACAGAAAATCCATAAACGAAGAAATGGCCAGTGCCTAGATGCATTGCCCTTAGCACAAAAACTATATTACAAGCTTGCTTCTTGCGGGTTTACATCTAACAACCTTGGTGGTCGGATCTCCGGGGAGGTGGGAAGCGAGAAGGCGTGGAGAAAGAAGCGAAAGTATGATTCAATCTTTTCTTTACTTCTTCGGCTGCTCCCTCTTCAGTTGTTCCAGGACCACCATGACGGCAACTTGGAACGCATGGAGGTGACCATGGTTGGCGGCCTCCACCAAGCTCTCCCAGGCCGTCTTTAGGTTATTGTACTGTCGAGAGACATCGAAGCGGAGGAATCGATGTTAGGGGCAAGAAATCCAAATGCAAGCATAAGGTCAAGAAGAAGTCAGAAGAGTTTACCCCCTCCTAGTGCTTCCAGAGCCATGCGACGCTCGCGCTCGGCTTGGCAACGGGCGGTGATGTCCCTGAGGCCGTGCTCCAGATGCCGAACGCGGCGGCGCAGTTGATGGTTGGTCCTCTGTTCAGGCGTGGCATCCTCTGCTTCGAGAGAGGAATCGGAGGAGATGTACTCCGGAACATCTTCGGTCCCGATGATTTCTTCGGGGAGCAAATCCAGTGGAAGAGGAAAAGAAGAAAGCATGAAGCGCGAGATCATATGGAGAACGAGGAATGGATCAAGGAAGAACTCACCTTCGAATCGTGCGCTTCTTTGATGAGGTGCTCTCCTGACGGGTTGCTTGCCCTTGTCCATGGCTTTGGGGTTTTCTCCTCTAGAGACGGGGGAAGAGATGAGAAATAATAGATGAGTGTGCGAGTGGATTTGCGAGCATCCCGGCGAGGCTATTTTATTGACCGAAGGGACGCGTTGGGAGTGATGACCGACCGACACACCTTTGTGGGAATACCAAACGGCGGGGGTTTTCTCCCGGGTGCGAAGGGTTTTTGCTTGAACGCAGTGTTTATGGATTGCCGAATCGGGATCTTCTGTGGATTTTGCGCCAAGGGGCAGTTGTTCTCGCGCGTTCGGCTCAAGATAGTTCCCGGATGCATTCAAAGAAAATAAGAACCATGGACGCAAATGCGAAGCGAAATCATAACGGCACAAGCACAGAATTCAAGAGTTCATCATTTATTGCCGATATTTAAACATCCCTAATACAATCTAGTCGAAGAGCCTGTTCAACACAGATTGGGGATGAGTAATTTCGGCAATGGCGTCGCCATGTCCATCAAGGCGCTCCAGGATGAGCTCAATCTCCTCAATGTCCTCTAGCGCACCGCCCCGAAAGCCGCGCGGCCCGGTGGAGTAGTCGACGTCCGTGTGCGTCGCCATGGCGGCCCGGACCCAAGGTGGTGCCCAAACGAACGCCATGGGTGGCCACCTCGTCGACGCGGTGCTCCACCGCGCGCAAGGCGCTCCGCCGGCGTGTCGCCGTGGGCGTTCACCTTATCGGCCCGTGCTCCACCGGCGCCTTCGGTGGTTGAGCTCGGCATCGCGGGCGCGGGGAGCAAGAAGAAAAGGGATTAGCATCAAAAGCCGGGTTGGATCAAGAATTGATTTCGGAGCCGTCCCATCGATGGCTTCCGGCGGCTATTTGCGGCCCCGGTCCTCCCACTCCCGGCTCGGCTATACCCGCCTTCTTGGAGACGTCCTCTAGCTCACACCGGGCCGTCTCCAGCTCCTCCTTGAAGCGGAGGGCATCGACCTCCCCGTACGGCACGGGGGAGTGGCCGTCGGACTCCGAGGAGTCGTCCGGAAGGGGTTGATTGGCGGCGCGAGGAGACGGATTCCACCGAATCAATCGAAAAGAAGATGATCGTCAAAACAAGAAGAAGATCAAAGGTTGAATCAAAGAGGAGGAATCGACGATCATTGCCTCCCCGGCGCGCATTGGCGCCGCTCCCTTCTCGCCTCGTCGGAGCGCGGCGGCGGTTGAGGCGGCGCACCATGGTGGTTTGGGATATGCACTTTGTTTGGAACGAGAAAGGACCGAGATTGGCAAAGATTCGAGAGCTAGAAGGCCCGGTGGAGAGCTAGGGGCACCTACGGTTGCATTTATAGGCCTGGCAAGATGAATCGTGGCTTCGAGTCGTGGCTTTGGATCGTGGCGCATATCCCAAGAAAATCGGAAGGTGGAAAGGTTTCCTTGGCCAGCCCGCCGACGGGTCGCTTGGAGTTCTAGGCTGAGTCGCATTCAGTTGGTCGGCTCGGCTAAGGAGAATCAAAGTGCCATTCGGGAGTTGGCGTTTCTTTGCCGAATGGGTCGTTCGATATTATATTTGAAGGTACGCGAGAAAAGAAATAAATTGCAAGAAAAAATATCACGGGAGCGGCCAATTCGGTTATACAACAATGGGGGCATTCAAATGTTCAGATGTTTCGCAATCACACCACGAGCATTGGATGTTGCCTGATGGAAATTGTCCAACAGTTCTTGGCAATCTTTTTGGGCGCTGGACAAGGTGGTGAGTTCTGCATCGCATTGTTCCATCTTGGCTATAGCCGATCTTGCTTCCTCCTGGGTCTTTTCTATCAATCCAGGAAGCTCGACTATTTTCTTTTTATCAGCCTCTATCTCGGTCGACGGGCTTCTCGGCTCCGCTTCTAGAGCGACTTTCTTGGCAACTTTCGGATCACGGGAAGCTCGGCAGACTAGCCAATGTGTCTCTCGTGGCTCTCTGTTTGGGATTGCGCCCCGTTCATGGCTTGTTCGGCATCGGATCTCTTCTTTTCGATAGCCCGACGGGAGCGCGGTTTCCTCAAAGCATGTCTTATGGGCGCATAAAGGACGTCCAGGCCACGGACGGATACCGGAGGAGCACCGATATCCTCGGGAAGTTCTTGGCCGACGGATTCAAGCATCTCCTCGAAGTGATCAAGATCCTTGAACCGATCTTGTGCATCTCTTTCCAGCCGGCAACAATTTCTCGAAGCTTTGCTAGCACCTCATCGACGGAGGCCGGTGCATCCCTTCCATCGCCTCGGCAAGCTCGGATTGGTCCCCGACGGCAGGCTTGATGATGATGGAGCCTGATCCTGAGAAGCCGTATTGCCGAGTTAGAGGTGCTAAAAGTAAAAATAGCAGAGTTAAGTGCAAATGATTACCTCGTGGCCGATTTCTTGAGCAGGGGCAATCACAGGAGAAGTGAGTGTTCCAGGTAAAGCTGAAGCTTCCAAATTAGAGGGTGTTGATGCAGTTGCCGGTAACTCAGGGGCTTCTGGCTGAAGAGGAGTTGGGTCCACCTCTGTTGGGATTGTTGTCTCTGCATGACCAACAGGTGATTGTGCCCTTGGAGGACTTGATGGCTCCGGCTGGATTGGGAGATTCATCTCTGGAGAATTCATTGCTTCTGCAGAAGGTGATGAAGATGAGATCTCCACTGGGATAGGTAATTCAACCCTGGGTGGACTTGCTTGTTGAGCCACTGGGACATCTACAAGTTGTTCTTCCATTGTCTCTTCTGCAAGTGTCAAATTGAAAGGGTAAATGCCAGTGTTCATCCTTAAGAAAGGACAGTAGAGGTCATACCAGTGGATGGGGCATTGGCAGGTTCTGGCACTGAAGGCTGCTGGGCTCTGGTCTGAAAATGCACAAAGATATGATTTATCAAGAACAGAGTAATCTTGTGATCAAGAAGGTAAAGGATTTTACCTCAACAAGCACTTTCTTGACAGTTCTTCTCCTCTTGGCATTTGGAGGAGCAATCAGATGCAGACCTTGCCTCCTGTCAGCAGCAAGGCTAGAAAGGCTGGGGTCTGTTGTAGCATACCTGGCCATTAGTTGAGCTAGAGTTGTGGACTTGAATCCCGGTCTTTGAGATTGGGCCTTCGGCATTGTAGGTGACATCCCTAGCTCGAGGGGCGAGCCTCGTGTTCGTGGATAAGAAGATGAAGGTCGAATCATGATTAAAGAGGATATGTCGATCCAAAGGTTCATTATATTACCTCCGAGGTCGGCAGGAAATCGAGGCATCAACTCGCACGTAACACGTGTACGGGCTCACTCGAAGATATGATCGTGGAATTCTTGCCACCGGGAATTGAAGGTGGGATGAGTTAAGGTTATAGGCACAAAAGGTCGGGTATAGACGGTGGACCGCACACATAATTGAAAACTCTGTGCTTGTGCATAGGTTCTTTGATTTCCTCCCCGGGCTTAAGGAATTCATGCGAGAAATAGCCTTGGGGGCATCCGGCCGCACCCAAGTTGCCGGGCCACTACATTGGGTTGATAATACTCATAAGTGCTATGATTCGACCTTCCTCCATTGAATTCAGCGGCGGCATACATGGGCGGATTATGATGTTGAAGATCTCTAGAAATCTTTCATCTTGATGATCGGATTCAAAGGAGAATTCAACGGGAAAAGTCAAGGTGTCATTGTCCGGATAAGGAAGCCGGAGAGGATTTGGAAAACCTTTGAAAAATAGCTCGAAAAGGCGGCCGATGTCTCGCCGAACAAGAACAGTTGAAGCCGCTTCTCCATAATTCGGCATCCTCTCGGTGGCTTGAGGCTCCCCTTCGGGGTGATTGGATAAGGGGAAGAGCCCGGAGTTCGGATCGACGCCAATGATCGATGCATGTGGAGGCTGCAGCCACATTTGAACAAACCACCAAGGACCGTTGACGCATGTTATCCTCGGCTAGTATACATTTGGGTGACGAGTTTGGTGGAGCATATGGTATACACTGCCCGGAGGAATTTTCCAAGAGGGAGGCGGTTGCCACCGGCAAAGTGAGACGCCATTATGATGTGATTCGGGGTAGGCTCATTGGCTTTACCGCGAGAAGACAAATCTGCACGGCCACATATTCGAAAGGCCCCGTATTCGACATCACCAAGGGGGTTATCTTTCATGTGGCTCGGGATATCTTGTTTGTATCCGTTCCCTGGTTTCACCCCTCGTTTGGCGAGAAGAACCTTTGAAGTTCCATGGTTGAACGGATCTCGTAATGTCGAGGCCAGTGATCATATACACATCGGCCAGGGTTGGAGACATTGGGCCATGGCCAAAAAGGAAGGCGTTGACGCCGTTTGACCAGAAGTGGCAGGCTGCTATCAGGAGGTCTTCGTTCTTGGGGGTCTCAGCCACGGATAACTCCAAGCATTGGGCGATACGGAGGGTATCCAGGTTTTTGGTCAATCCACTCTTGTCCGTGAGAATCCTCCCGGTACCAAGTTTTCCGGCTGCGATTGGGGGTAAAGGCCGAGTTCTTGAAAGCGTCTTGCCACCGAGGAGGTGGAGACGAGAGCTGCTTTAAAAGGGATTCTGCGAGATTCGAGCTGCGATGAAATCTCGAGGGTCGAGTTCCCTACGGGACCAAGATAATAGGATCTCGAATTGGCCTCGGTGCGAATCAGAAGCTCAGTAGAAGGCTCCTGGAGGAAAAGCGGAAAAGGAAATCTCGGGTAAAATTGAAAACCTAAATGCCGAACGAGGCTTATGGGGGAAGCATTTACACGAGCATCTTGGTTTTGAGCTGCCATTGGGGCTTTGAGCTCGGAACGAGGGGATCTAGGGTTTGGATCCGGATGAAGATTCGGCGGATTGTGAAGAACGGTGTTGACAGATTTGAAGTATTCGTGGGCGGAGTCAATTGCGGAACAAAATTACTTTTATCCCACAATTGAAGGGGCATGTGTTAACACCAAAATTTGGTAAGGAGTCCGACTTGTGGGTCGGTTCGATAAAGAGTCCGTCTGGTGGAAGGAAGGATATTTTCAGAGATATTCGGCAAAGAGATCTGCGGTCGGCTATCTGCTCCGGTTCGGCAAAGGAACAGTAGAACTGATTTTGCGGGATTGGACGATGACGTGGCTCAGTCAGGCAGGACGAATGGATGGATAGGCGATCAAGCTTAGAGATAAGTTAGGCAACGAATCCATTCGAAGTTGTACTTGACAGGGTATAAATATGACCCCTGAATGTATGTAACGAACACAATCATTCTTCAATACACACCGGCCTTACGCCAAACCCTAGAGTCCTTTGTCGTGTCGTCGAGTTCTTCGAGAGGGTTCATCGATCCGTCGACCTCCGTGAGTACCGCAACCTTGTATCATGTCTAGTATCATGCGGTGGATTTAGATCGATGCAAGTAGTCTTGTTACCATGCTTCGTGTCATGCGGTAGATTCAAGCTTGGTTCAAGAGGGTTTCTTGTTAGGTCATGAGCCATGCGGTAGGCTAAGATCTAGCTTGAAGCTAGTTATCGGCTCTATTAGATTTTGGCAAGATCTAATAGATTCATTAAGTTACCCCGTGTTACTTTGAGTTTTACTTTATGTTTAAATTCATGTAACACTCTTTTGCCCAATCTAGATGGGTTTGGATCGGCTTTACCTCCTTTACGATCCTTGTTCGAGTAGATTTCATGTTTTAACACGTGGATCTTGTGCTTTCCGATAGCCGAAACCGAATCGATCTAGATTGTCACGTGTTGCGGGTTCAAGCTTGCTAATCTTTGGTATAAATCTTGAAAGAACCGAGTATCATGCGGTAGATGCGGGTTTTTGGGTTGCTTTGGAGCTAGTCATCCGGTGGATTAGATTTTTCAAATCAATCGATAGATTTGTTCACTTGGTAATGTTTGTTCCTTCTTCATGGACCCGAATCGGTACATTCGGCCGTAATCGGTTATGTTCCTTCACGAGTAGAACACGTGCGTTATTCATGCTTTAAATGATGTATGCTTTTAGCTTTCCATATTTAGATTGTATCATGCGGTGGATAGATCTATTTGTGGAAAGTGGTACGGTTTTTCATGCAAGTTGTATCATGCGGTGGATAGATTTGCTTGACATCGTACCCGACGGGTTTTAAAGTAACTAGACATGCGGTAGACTAGTGCTTTGGATCTATGCATGCTTGTTTATTACATGATTATGTCCGTGCTCTGCTTTATTCATTTATTTAATGTTAATCTTCATGGGGATCGGTCATGGCCTCGTGCATGTGCATCCTTGTTCAAACAAAGACCAATCGCTGTCATGCTTACGTCATCCATTCGGCAATATTATTTTTTCCCTTTGCGAGTTCCCGAATGATTGTAGTTCATTGGCAAATAGCTTTCTATAGCTATGTGTCATCCCATCTGGCTTCTTAGCCGTAAATATGGAACTGCGGTACCACCCGCAAGTTCCAAGCTTTGGCATCTAACTGCTTTATCTTTTGTTAATTTTCGGGAAAAATTGATCGGCACGTCTTTTGCTCTTTGCGCGTGTGAAGCCAGCTTTGTTCGGTTTCTTTGTGTGTTTGGCGCCGGTGCACGTTTTGCGTCAACAAGTGGGTGTTTGTGACTTTTATTTACCAATTCCATTGGTTACTGGTTCGCTCTTCCAGCGACGGTCAATCCAGGACGAAGGGAGTAGCTTCCAATAGTTCAATATACCTCTATTGGACAGTGACGAAATAAGGAACCGAGGCAGAGAGGAGCTACTACTGCTTCTTTGGTTCTTCCTCTTCTAGCCCCTCCTCTCCCTCTTCTTTCTCCTCCAATTTTAGAAGAGGTGTGATGGGGCTCCAACAAAGGCAATGGTGGAGGATGAGATGAAAGTAGAGGAGGGCTCTTCCTGATCTTTATGGTTGTTGCATCCGCTCATGTCCATATGTAACACATGAAGAGCTAAGATCTCTAACACATATCAATCATGAAAATCACGTCCATGCAAAAATGAGGTGATTTTTCCCAACAAGTCATTTGCGAAACTCCAAACGCGAGGGACGATCTTTTTTTTTCCTTTTTGTCGTGTGTGCGCGTGATCACTTTCTAGAAGTATTTTCATCACATCAAAATGCGCACGGGTGCATGTCAAAGCATGTTGCGCAGAATGATTTTTTTTCATCCATAGATGGTTAATCTTGTGTACGAGATCTCGGTTTACCTTTTTGCAACATTTATGTGTTCAGAACTCGTGCCGATCGGGATTGTAGTATGTAGGGCTGGGAAAAAAAAAGCTTGTGACTCGTTAGCTCGCTCGGCTCGAGGCTAGCTCGGCCATCTCAGCTCGTTAAAATAACGAGCGAGTTCGAGCAGCTCGTGAGTCGGCTTGCGAGCCAAACTAGCCGAAGTTAAGTATTGCTACCGTGAGTCCGCATGATAATTCCTTAGGCTAAATTAAATAGAGGACATAAAAAGGTGCCTTTGCCAAAGCACACTAATATTCAGTGTCAACTAGGTGTGGGACACTGAACCTAATATAAAACTCGATTTTAATTGGAAGCTGTAGAAATCGACTAAACTACCCTCACCCTTTCTTCTACGCCAGACTCCATCCATTTTTTCCCCTGCGACCGCAAGCAAGAACTGCAGCTGCCAGCCCGTCTGCGACGGTACCCGCCCGCGATGGTAGCGGCGCCTGCCCTCAGCAGCGGCCTATGGCGGCGCTCGCCCGCGCAGGCAGCGTCCCTGGCGGCATTCACCCTAAGAGTGCGCCGACCTGGGCAATCTCGATGAGCTCTTCTCACCGGAGTCTGTGCGCTGCAATTTTCGTCTTTAGTTTGATCTACAAATCGAGAGGGTAAAGATTTTGTTTTGTTTTCTGAGCGGTTTGGCGGAATCAAATTTGGTCACTGTGTCATCTGATGACTTGTGCCCTTGCTGTATTCGTGGCTGACAAATCCAAATGAATTGCAACGAAATTTAAATCAAGTGGTAAAGCAATTTCTTTCTTGCAATTCCTCGACTAGGAACCTACCGCGGAGGCGGCGGCGGCGCCGGCCAGCGTGGGGCCCCGTATGCTGAAATTTTGCAGCAATATTTTTGGTTTGAAGGGGTAGGGGCATAGTAGTCTATTTGAAATGTTTTCTAACCTCATGGAGTAAAAAATATTACTATAAGAGTTACAGTGTCCACAACCTAATTACCCCAGAATATTAGTGTGTTCTAGCAAAGACATCATTTTTTTAGTGTCCTAAGCAAAAGTCACCCTTGAGCAGTGTCGTGCCTAATTTTGCCAATTCCTTCAGAGCCCAAGGCCCATCAGTGTTTGGCCTGCTACTCCTCCACCCCCCTCCAGTGACCCGACTCCGCACCCCGTTCGTTCGCTTATCACCCATCGGTACCAAAGAGCGATCTTTCTCTCGTAACAAATCGGCCACCGAAGAACTTGCAGCCAAGATCTTTTCTCTCAGAACAAACCAGCACCAGCCGTCAACCGCCAGCCAAACGAACAGGCTGCACCTGACACGCAACTCGCAGATTCTCCACCGCCACCGCTCGCCGCCGCTTCATTCTTGTGATGCTCAGCCGCCGATCCTCCACCACGGCACCGCTCTCTCTGATAATCAGGTTTCTACCTCCACTCCGACGACTCGTGTCCGGCCGCACGCACCTGTGCCCTCACCAGTCACCGCGGTGCCAGTGCCATGGAGGACGAGCAGCCACCACCCACGCCACACACAGGTTGGTAACATTGCAAATCACCTCCAACGCAGGACACACGGAGGATGACGAGCACGCGCGGCCCGGTGAGCGAAGCCGCCAGTGTTAGACCTTAAGCACTTAAACATGGACAAGCACCGGTAGCTAATCTATTCGGGTAGGTACTTAAGGATTACAGATAAACGACATGACCACCTAGATCTAGATCTACTACACCTAAAACAACTAATAAAGTAATCAGAGGGGAAACGGGAATGCAGACCATCGGGGTTGGACGGGAGCGCGGAGTCCGACGCCATCTCGCGGGTCGAGGTAGCAGGGGCGGCCGCGGCTTGACGCAGGGGATGCAGTGCCGGCTCGGGGACGACGGGGTCACGAAGGATTCGGTCGAGCGTCGGGCGGTGGCACCGGTGCGTCGTATCCGGGGAAGAGGGCCTCGGCGGCGGCGGTGGCGGAGCTTCCCGCCGCTCCGGTGCTCCCTCGGGTCGGTTAGGGTTTGTGGGGTGGGGTGTGTGCGGCGGCGCGGTGAACCTCGTGCGCGAACCGTGGCCCCCACCCACTCTTTATAGCACTGTGCGACGGGGGCCCACCAACCATGGATTGGTTGGGCGCCCCAGACCAGGGCGCGAGAACAAGCCCGTTACGGCCTTTGGGCCGTAACGGTAAAGAGATCGAACTAACATTCTCCCTCTCGATCTCTTCTACAACATTCACTTAATCTCGAGTTCTTTACTTGGCATCCACCTCATCACAAATAAACATATTGAGCATGGGTCATCTAAATTGTAATCACAATCGATTAACCACCACAATACACTTATCCATTTTGATAGGATCTTAACTTGGGCCCCGGTCAGGAATCATTGGCTTTCCCTTAAACCCATACCGGCTAAGTGTTCTCCAAACACATTGGGTGGTAAGCCTTATGTGAGCGGATCCGCTAACATTTCTTTAGTGCATATATGCTCCAGACTTATAGTTTTATCCCGGACTCTGTCTTTCACCACATAGAACTTTATTTCTATCGGTTTGGTAGCATTACTTAACTTGTTGTTGTGAGCATAAAATACTGCTGGTTTGTTATCGCAGTACAACTGTAGTGGTCTGTGAATACAATCTACTACTCTTAAGTCAGGTATAAACTTCTTTAGCCACATCACCTGTCCTGTTGCCTCATAACAAGCTATGAACTCTGCATACATCGTAGATGTTGCAACTAGTTCTTGTTTTGAGCTTCTCCACGAAACAGCTCCTCCTGCGAGGCTGCGAGAGTGAATATATGTCCTGACGTGGATTTTCTATCATCCCTATCTCCCGCATAATCAGCATCTGAGTACCCTCTTATCTCTAGGGAATCAGATCTTCTATACGTTAGCATTAAATCCTTCGTGCCTTGTAGATATCGAAAAGCCTTCTTTGCCATCATCCAGTGCTCTTTTCCTGGATTACTTTGATATCTACCAAGTACTCCCGTAACAAATGCTAAATCAGGGCGAGTGCACACTTGTGCATACTGTAAGCTACCGACTGCTGAAGCATATGGAACCATTTTCATTTGATCGATCTCATATTGGTTCCTTGGACATTGGTGAAGTCCAAACTTATCGCCCTTTACTATAGGAGCGGGTGTGGCTCTACTCGCATGCATATTATATTTCTTTAGTACCTTTTCCCGGATATGCTTTTTGCGATAATCCTAAGACCCCCTTCTTTCTATCTCGATGAATCTCAATGCCTAAAACATATGAGGCTTCACCAAGATCTTTCATATCAAATTTTGAAGATAAGATCTTTTTCGTTTCTCTGCGACGAGCCTAACATCACTACTAGCCGGTAGAATGTCATCCACATACGGTATTAGGAAAATGAATTTCCCATTCTTAAACTTTGCATAAACGCAATTGTCCTCAATATTTGCCTTAAAACCAAACTTTGTGATGGTCTCATAAAACTTTAAATTCCACTGTCTAGAGGCTTGCTTTAAACCATAAATGGATTTTCTTAAACGACATCCTAAATGTTACTTCCCTTTCACAACAAAACCTTTGGGTTGAGTCATGTATACATCTTCATATAAATCTCCATTCAGAAATGTCGTCTTAACATCCATCTGGTGTAATTCCAAATCATAGTGCGCCACCAAGGCCATTATGATCCTAAAAGAATCTTTACAAGAGACTGGAGAAAACGTCTCATTGTAATCTATCCCTTCTCTTTGCGTATAGACCTTGGCCACAAGCCGTCCTTTATACTTTTCTATATTCCCTTTGGAGTCATATTTTATCTTGTAGACCCATTTGCAGCCTACTGTTTTGGCTCCTTTAGGAATTTCCTCTAAGTCCCACACTCTGTTGGTACTCATTGACTTCATTTCATCTTCCATGGCTTCTTGCCACTTGGATGCATCAGGACGACTCATAGCTTCTTCATAAGAAGTAGGATCACCTTCTATGTGAATTTCTTCACATTCATAAACTTCATAATCATCAGGGATAGTTGACTTTCTGACTCTTGATGACCTCCTCGGAGCCTCTCGCTATCGGCTCTTCCCGCACTTGGGGCCGTTGTGTTTCTTCGGTGCATCGGTTGTTCTCGTAGGATTTTGTTGAACGGTTTCCTCATTTTCTTCCACTGATGGCATAAGCGTACTAACAACAGGTTCCGGCACCACAGTGGGTTGCACTGTGGCTATCGGAACAGCAGGCAGCTCAAAATACGGTTCTTCAACCATAGGAGTGGGCGCACACACCCGCTTTTCTTCAAGATCAATCTTTCGAACTGCCTTGCTCCCTCTGATCATTTCATCCTCTAGAAAAACAGCGTGTCTCGTTTCCACGAACTTTGTATGTCCGGTAGGACAGTAGAAATGATATCCTTTAGATTTTTCCATGTAGCCAATGAAATGACAACTTACTGTCTTGGGGTCTAACTTCCCAATATTTGGGTTAAAAACTTTAGCCTCTGCTGGACATCCCCACACACGCATATAATTCAAGGAGGGTTCCCTACCCATCCACAATTCATACGGTGTTGTAGGTACTGACTTACTAAGTACTTTATTTAGAATGTGAGTGGCGGTTTTTAATGCCTCCATCCACAAACTAATCGGTAATGTTGAGTAGCTTAACATACTACTAACCATATCCATCAAGGTACGGTTCCTTCTTTCGGCCTACTCCATTCCGTTGAGGTTCACCCGGTGTACTATCTTGAGCAACTATGCCATTTTCCCGTAGAAACCTTCCAAAAGGACCGGGAACTTGGCCATACGGGGTGTGTCGACCATAGTACTTCCCACCTCGGTCGGACCTCACCACCTTAATCTTTAAGTTGTGCTTGATTTTCAACTTCGGCCTTAAATATCTTAAATTTGTCTAGCGCTTCGACTTATCTTTAATTGGATAAATGTACCCATATCGAGAATAGTCATCTGTGAATGTAATGAATGAATCAAAACCATCCACGGATGCCACGGGGAATGGACCACAAATGTCGGTGTGGATTATCTCCAACACTCCCGTGCTTCGCTTTGCGCCTTTCTTAATTTGTTTAATAAACTTGCCTTTAATGCAATCTATGCATTGTTCTAAGTCATTAAATTCTAACGGCGGAAGATTTGATTCCTTAACTAAGCGTTCCATCCTTACCCTCGAAATATGGCCTAAGCGACAGTGCCATAATTTCGATGATACGCTATCAATTCACTTCCGCTTCTTGCTTACATTCGTAGATGATACAACATTCGCATTTTCACATACAGAATCAACACATTCAGAGGAATTATCATGGATAGCCAACATGTATAGTTTGTCTTGTCGGATGGCAAGACCCACAACCACATTATTTAACTTAATGGAACAATGTTGTGCACTGAACTGACACTCAAAACCATTGTCTGCTAAACATGACACTGAAATTAAATTGCGACTTAAAGATGGAACATAAAGGACGCCATGGAGCCGAAGCGTGAAGCCGTCCTTCAACTTGATGGGGAGATCACCAATGGCTTCAACTGCGGCCTCGACGCCGTTCGCAACCTTAATTGTTCTTGCTCCTCTTGTTAGGATTCCGGTTGTAGTCATACTCGCATAGAATTAGCAACATGAATTGTTGCACTCGAATCAATCCACCAAGTAGATTTACTATAACTTAAGTACGGGGATTCATCTACAAATGTAATAATGTCCTCACCCTTTGACCACATGAAATGCAACCACTTAGGACACCTGCTTCTTCCGGTGCCCGGTCTTCTTGAACCGGTGACAACGGTTTGGTGCAAACTTCGTCTGGCCGAGGAGCTTTACGAGGCTTCGAGGCCGATCATTTTGCATGGGAGCTTTTCCATTAGGCTTCATCTTGTCCCCGGGAAGGTGCATTTGAAGGTCCGCTTTCCGCTTGATTCTTAGCATGAAAATGCTTATTTGGAAAGCTTCTCTTCTGTGGCTTCTTACCATGGTTTACATAGTTAACAAGACCACCATTCTGAGCCTTCAACCTTTCTTCCTCCTGGACAGACATGGCAATCAACTTATGCACATCCCACTTATCTGGTATGGTGTTGTAGTTGACCTCAAAAGCAGAAAACTCAGGAGGCAGGGACTTAAAAATCAAATGAATGACAAACTCAGTGGGAAGGACCATGCCCATCTCAGCAAGCTTGCCGTTCATGTTGCTCATCTTAAGTATGTGGTCCCTTATACCACCACCAGTGTACTTCATTGCAACCAAACTGCCAATAGTAGTACTGGCATAAGTCTTAGTATGATGAGAGTGCTGCTTATCCACTATCTCCAAATACTCGGAGGCAGTGAGTAACTTCCCGTCCTTATCCTTTTCAGGAATGGACGCCTTAATTGCCTCTGTCATCTTAGTCTGAATGATCGCTAGACATCTCTTGTTGTCTAGATCCCACCTCGCTTTGGCGAGTTGATGCTCACTTTCCGCCTTGATATGGGCGTCTTCCCTTACTTTCCATGTAGCATCAGTCTCATTAGCCACTCTGACAGGTGCCTCAGGCTCAGCGGGACGCTCTGTGGTCATCACGTAATCCATACCCAGCATTAAAAATGCCAGTTTCAGCAACTTGCGCCAAGCCGTGTAGTTGTTGCCAGTCAGCTCAGGGATCTGGCCAACATAACCAGCTTGAGCTTGAAATAAAATTCAGAAAAAGGTGTGAGAACATATAACAATAAATATTGCATGCATCAATTTAACTTTGGTCAAAATTAATACATTCAACGTGCTACTACATTAATTCTATATCACCTTTGGGCAGAAAAATAGAACTAATGCATAAAACTTTAGTGTATCATGTCATAATATTGTAATTATCAGCTTTGGCCAGAAAAATAACAATATCATAACATATTCTTAAAAGAAAAAACCTTCTCTAATTAAATATCCCTTTGGTTCAATTTAACTAGAGAAAATAAAACAACGCAACGGAAAAACAAACAAACAATGGAACAGAATAAACCTTAATTTCAGAAGCATTCAACTCTCTGTAAATTTTATGAATATATCAAAAATTAAACAGAGATATAACTTAAATGAAAAAACAGCAAATAAGCATAAAAAACAAATGAAACATGCTTCTGAAATACAAAACTTAAAAAAGAAAACAGTACTGTGCATGGCTGACCGAACCGGCCCAGCAACGAAAGCCGGCCCGCGGCCATCCTACTGCGCCCGCATGGGCTCCTGGTCCAGTAGCCAATGGCTGGGCCCGCCAAGCGGCCCAGAGACGAATCCTACCTGGGCTCAGTCTAGCCCACAAAGCTCTCAGCCATCCGCTGCCGTCGATCTGGAGATCGACAGACAACATCCAACCCAGCGAAAACCACACGGTATAAAAACTCCAGATGACTGACCAAAAACCCTAGACACCTCAGACTTTTCCTCCTGACCCCGCGCCCCAAGCCGGCGCGCGGCGGCCGGCCCCGTTCTTCCCCGCGCCGGCGGCACGCCGCGGCGGCGGTGGGCGGCACCGACCGGTCCTAGACCGCGGCAAGGCCCCACCTTCCTTACTTCTTCCCTACTCCTCCACCAAGACACCGTAGACAGAAAAAATCGCAAGAATCAGAGAGGGAAAAACATCCATGGTGATTCAGTGAAGGGTGGCGGCGCTGCTGCCGGCCCCCTCGCTGGCGCGCGCGTCCACCACCATGGTGAACGCGCGGCCGTCGAGTGGCTCGGTCGCGACGCCATTGTGCATGACCCGCACGCCGACGACGCGGCGGCGAGCTCCGGCTCTTTAAGCCAACCCGCCCAGAGGCGGTGTCCCGGCGGTGAGGTAAGGAATCCCACCGACCGGTCGATCTAGGGTTCAACTCGATTTGCATCGATTTTTCTTCATTTCTTCCCATAACCCGAGTGGATCTAGGGTTAGGGTAGCCTCTGTTTTCGTCGATTTGTGTTTCCTTCCCCTAACCCGAGCAAGATCTAGGATTAGGGTTTCAAACTTGCTTCGTTTTTCAACGATTTTCGTCGATTCCAGTGTTCTCTCCCCTAGATCTAAAAGATTTGGGGTCACCTCTGTGACAACCCGCCCGGAAAGTATCGTACTATCGCCTAAGACCGATCCACTATGGTCATTAAGCAATAATAAAGTACCATCCTGTCGTAAGTCGCGGGTTAACGTCCGTAAATCACTTGGATAGCACAAGGATCGAATATATGCATTAAAACTCACTCGAAGGCGAGTCCGGAAATACAACAACATTCAAATCCAAATTCGTACCCCGAAGGGTTTAATTATTACAAACCATGGTTTTTGTCATGACGAAATAGTTCGAGTTTTGAAAAGCGGCGGAAATTTAACTAGCGGCGGCAAAGTCACCACGGGAGGCCATCCATGATGCTTCGGTAGTCGTCCTCCACCCACTCCGGCTCCCGGCCGGCGGGATCTCACCGGCCACACATCACCGAAGGCATTACCTTGATCAACACATCATAGCAAGGTCGAGTATACTAATACTCGGCAAGACTTACCCGTCGGTGATATCTACTTCACCAAATCTAGACCATGAAAGGCTTTTTGGCTACTGGGTTGCTTTTGCTAAAAAGTAACAAAGAGTAGGTCCTTACTTTCAAGATTTTAGCACAAGTTCTAGTAGGTTTAATCTTTACTACATTAGCCAACTAGTACAAACAAGTTGTACAATACAATTAATCAAGCGCAAAGTTCATCAACTTCCATCATTAGGGATCACATGACTAGTGGAGTAAGTAGTCTCGGGTAACGGTGAGAGGCCGACAATCGATTGATTTAAACCTTGCAAGATAGACCCAAACACACGGTCGGCTGCCCCCGCGAGGATAACTCCCCGGCCGTCCCCATAAATTCTCGGGTCGGGATCGGATCTTACGATCTTTGGTGCGGGCTATCCGGCATACCCCGCGAGATACCCGGAGTCACCATACACCACCGGTGGCGAGCCGTGAGAGCGAATCCCAAGAGTAGTAACGGTAGGATCCCTAACCGCCTCATTATGGTACTAGGCTTACCGGCCCCATAACCGCATGTGCTTAGTACGTTCAAAAACTTAACCCACATAACCACCGGACCGAGCCCCGGATCCCATGCTCTTACCACGTGAGCAATCCATTTAAGGATATAGTATGATTCCTATCTAGGAACCTATTCTCGCGAGTGAGGTCATCACCCGACTTGTAACGGTCCTATAGCTTAGCGGCTATCGACCTATCATACTAGTAGGAACCAAAAGTACCTAGGAATCATGCATCTAGGGTTTCATTCAACTCCCGAACGTAAATGCACAATCATTCATAGATAATTGAATAAAGAATTTTAAAATTGGGTTAGATGCACCGGAGCTTGCCTTCGTCGGCTAGGTTAGCTTGGGCACCCTCGGTGTCAAGTACTTCCACGTCTTGCGAGAGAACCTTCGCTCCGCCTTCCTCGGTTTCGGGACCGGGGAGTAATCTCCGTCCGAAGATCTACACGGAATGCAATGCACTTTAGGTGATGTGATAGTTGTTGTCTTATCCAACTCTAGTTGGTCACATTCACCTTAATAAGCATCTATCTAAGGTTTCTCTTTTAGGAAGGTTATTGGTTGTACATGGGTTACTCTTTTATTCCACATTTGAATAAAGGTTTTTATTAAGCTTATCATTTCATGTGAAAGCTTCATTCCCTTTTTATCTTTACCAACAATGTGTAATTAATATTTATATTTATGAATTAATTCCTTATCAGTGATGATAATTAAATTTCTTTTATTTATATTGAATAATTCTTTCCAAAAAGGAAAAAGATTTAATTAAGGATTTTCTTTTATTTAATTTCCCTTTAATATTAATAGGGCATTTAAGCCTTTTATTAATCAATTAATTTACCAAAAATTAAATGAGTGCTTCTTAAGCCTACTAGCACCTATCCTGGTCCATTGGACCCACATGTAAGTGTTGGATGCTAGGAAAATAAATATTGGAGAAAATAACAAAGGCTAGCTAGTGGTTCAACTTAAATGCATATAAAAATAATTAAGCATCAAAATGATCCAAACTTTCTTGTGCATGCTCTCTGGTCCTAAACAAGCCTAGAGAACCAGAATGTTCACATGGAACATCTACTGAACTTGGTTTATTAATTTACAAAGGAAAACATACATAAATCAAGAATAATTATTTCTATTAACCCAAAATTCATGATTAATTCACAAGATGTGCATTTTGACATTACAAGACAGAGTGCACAAGTTGGGCTCAAGAACATGAATATATTTAACATGAAAAATCATCTAGGCAGTTACTACAGGAATGGAAAAGAATTTGTCTAGCAAAATCTACTGCATAACTTTGTGCAAATTTTGGCACAGCATCTAGTCATATCCTAACACACAACATATCCAAAACTTGGCTACAGAGAAGCTATACTTTGCAAGTTATGACAGATCCATGTATAACACATTTGTAATTTTCCTGCCAAAACTATTTTGAATCTAGCCATGAGTGTACAACAAAGAGGTGGGGTTTATCATCCTGAAACCTACAAAATTGGTTTGGGATTTTTCTGATTTTTCTGTGAATTTCTAGAGATTTTACAAGTCACTGGACTGAAATGTAATAAAACTAAGTTAAGTTTCCTTGCAACTAAGCCCTTGAATTCACAACCATGCCCTCGGCGGCGGCGGGAGGGCTCGCCGGCGGCGATGTGGGGCCCGGCCACGGCAACAAGTGGCACGGGAGTGGAATTGGGCTCACCACGGATCGGCCGGGCGGTGGTGGCGGGGGTCGGGCGTGCTCGGCGACGCGCGCACGGCGGTGGCCCGGCGGCGGCGCACACGGAGGCTCGGGGTGTGGCGGCGTGGAGGCGAAATGAAGCAAACAAGCGCGCGCGTGAGCTTGCCCGGGTGCTAAGGAAGCTAGCTACGGGCTTGGACGGCGGCGAGCGCAAGCGAGGAGCTCGGGCACCCGGCGGCGGCGACGATGGCGGCGAGGGGCGCTCGGGGGTGGCGCGCGGGGAGGAGCGAGAGGGCTTAAATACCCGGCTCGGCCTCGCCCGTGGGTGACGCGGGGATGACCGGCGGAGATACCGGCCGGTGCTACGGCGGCTCGAGGCGCGCGCGTACGGCGGCGGCGCCGCCGGGCGGGACCGCCGGTCCGTGGCGCGCGCGCGCGTACGGCGGCGCGGGCCTCGGGGCACCTCGGGACGGGGCACTCGGGGGCGCGGGGCATCGGGACGGGGGCGCGGCGCGAGCGTCGAGGCCTTGGGCGGCGCGGGCACGGACGCCGGGGCGTGGCCGGCGGCGGGCGGCGACGGCGGGTCGCGCACGACGTCGCGCACGGCGCGCACCGGCCCCGGCGGTGTTGCTTTGGTGCTTTGTGTTTGATCAACTTTTTCTCCAAAATTTTGAATAAAACTTGACCAAGCAATGAATACCAAAGTTGCGGATCTAAGTACCAGCTACAATTTTTACAAAGGCTGTATAGGGTTTTTCTCTCTAGATTTGAATCTAATTGAATGCCAACTTTGAATGTCGGCCGCGTCCGGCAACAATAAAAGGCGGCTTGCAAGGGGTTTTTCACAATTTCCCCCTCCAAATTTGCAATGCCATTCTACATGAAAGTTGTGTCCCTTAACAAGACCTACAACTTTCCTAAAGGTAGAATTTTAAGTGTTTAGGTGAATTTTGGAGAACGCGGCAAAAGTTCCGGCGAGCACTGTGGACACCTGGGATGGCAAGGGGGTTTGACCCACCCCTTGACCATGGGTTGGCCCACAAGTGTAAAAACTATTCATTAGGGGTCTCTAGGGGTGTGTTAGGGAGTTTTCATGGGTGAGGGCCCAGGTTGACCTAGGGTTGATCATTTGACCGGCTAATCCTAGCCATTAACGTTAACGACGGTAATTAAAAACCCGGGGCGTCACAACCTCCTTCATCATTCTACACTGGATATAAAAGATCTACCCCGAAACAGATCTACTACCTGGTTAGGCTATCTGATACCATTGTTAGAACCTTAATCACTTAAACATGGACGAACACCAGTAGGTAATCTATTCGGGTAGATACTTAAGGATTACAGATAAACAACATGGATACCTAGATCTAGATCTACTGCACCTAATACAACTAGAAAGGTAAAACAGAGGGGAAACGGGGACGCAGACCATCGGGGTTGGACGGGAGCGCGGAGTCCGAAGCCATCCGCGGGTCGAGGTCGCAGGGGCGGCCGCAGCTTGACGCGGGGGATGCAGTGCCGGCTCGGGGACGACGGGGTCACGAACGATTCGGTCGAGCGTCGGGCGGTGGCACCGGTGCGTCGGATCCAGGAAGAGGGCCTCGGCGGCGGCGGTGGCGGAGCTTCCCGCCGCTCCAGTGCTCCCTCGGGTCGGTTAGGGTTTGTGGGGTGGGGTGTGTGTGGCGGCGCGGTGAACCTCGTACTGCGAGCCGTGGCCCCCACCCACTCTTTATAGCACTGTGCGACGGGGGCCCACCAACCATGGATTGGTTGGTGGGGCGCCCCCGACCAGGGCGCGGTAACAAGCCCGTTACGGCCTTTGGGCCGTAACGGTAAAGAGATAACTAACAGCCAGACCCAATCCAGCTCTCCGCCTCCCCCCTAAATCCGATGGTTTGTTAAGCAAGGTTTGGATTTTTCCTTAATCTGTAGCAACGATGTGTGGATCCATTTCCTTTATGCTGATTTGTTTCTGCATTTTTGCTTGATCCGGTTGCGTACTCCTAGGAAATCTGTAGCAACGATGTGTGGATCCATTTCCTTTATGCTGATTTGTTTCTGCATTTTTGCTTGATCCGGTTGCGTACTCCTTAGATTTAGCCGATGGTTACTGCTTAGTGCTCTTGCTCACGAGCTGCTCGAGCCAGCTAGCGAGCTGGACCGAGCCGAGCCGAGCTGGCTTTTCTGCTCGTTATGTTAATGAGTCGAGCCGAGCTATAAGGGGGTGTTTGCTAGGGTGGCTCTGGGGCTCGGCTGCGCCCCTTGGAGCTCAATCACGTGTTTGGCTTCGTTTTTCTCTCCCTGAACCTGGCTTGCGGGAGTCAAATCCACCCCCTCCGCCCGGCTCCCTTCGTACGCGAGAATCCATCGTAGCTAGAGGGCTCAGCTCCGCGCGGCTCAAGGTGGCTGATTTCGACTCTCTTTTCTACTGGAGCCCAGCTCTGAAGTGCGCCACAAACACGATCCGAGGATGTCCAAGCTGGGTTGGGCCAGAGCGCCAAACAAAATGGGGTGGCATGTGGCTACCGGGCTCTAGCTGGTCATGGCTTGGTCGCTGGGCCAGGCTGACCACAGCCACCGTAACAAACACGCCCTAACAAGCTGCATCGAGTCGAGCCGAACCGGCTCGTTATCCACCCCTATTAGTATCTCACTTCAAGAATTGCTAGTACACAGTAAAAACGTTTAGGCCTTCCGTGCAAGTCCAGCAACCGCAGCTTCCCCATGTCCCTGCCAGGCTGCCACGATGGGAACGAGAACGAACCAGAGGATCGATCCAGCCAGCTCCAGTACATCAAAGACGACCAGCTTTCTGTGGAAAGGGAGAGGGAGGGGGGTCTGGCGGTGGCAGGCCGACCTCCCAAACGGAACGGAACGGGATGGTCAACCACCGTCGTGGACTGGGCCGGATAATAAACAACACACACGCCTCGTGCCACCTCCCCTCCCTCCACCTTTCTCTCCTGTCTCTCACCTCCCTCACCCCGCTCGTCTCTCCCTCGCTCCCTCTCCGGGTCTCCGTCTCGAGCCTTCCCCAGTCAGTCTCCACACCCACCTCCACGGCTCCACCTCCCGCTCCTCTTCCTCTGTCGCGCGCTCACCTCTCCTCTCCTCTCTGTTTCTCTCGCCCCCCACTCCCTCCTCACCGGTCTCCCTTCGGCACGTCTTCGTCGGGTCCTTTGCCGGCGGCGAACCCACCAGGTATGCCCTTCCCTTCCGTTCCCTTCCTGCTGCGCGAGACGGGGCACCACCAAACCCTACTGCAAGCTGGTTGTGTCCGGATCTGACCCGGTTACAACATGTGTCCCGCCCCTGCTCGCAGACCTGCTAGATCTCGCGTCCAGAAGAAATTTTCGTAGCCCGCCGACGTGTTACTCGATTTGTTCCTTAAAAGGCTTCTCCTCCTTTTATCCCACTCCTAGCTTTGTCCTTTGATGAATCAGGAAATAAAGGGGTCCCTTTGATCTTTCGGGGAGTGCCTAATTTCTAGCATAGGAAGGGGGTTGGGTGTACGGGTGGCCGACGTTACCTTTCTCGAAATGTTGCAACATGATGCCACCAGAATATGGTTGAGGTGTGATGCGACCTCTCCGAATTTATAATGTTCTTTTGCCCGTCTCTCGCAGCCTCCTCGCTCCTAAAATTCTGTTGCGATAATAGTAGTGTATACTCTCGTATACTACGTGTGGTGAGCTGTACTTGGAATTGTTCTATAATTCCTAAGATATGTCGCTAGCTTCTATTCCATGCTATTATTCGCACGCTTTCTCTCATCAAGATTCTTTTCTCTGCTTCTGTCTAGACACACCCAAAAGCAGCAATCCCCTTTGGGGTGGCGTGATCTCCACTGTTCCATAAGTGGAGTCACCACGAAGGCTGTTCGGCACCTCGCTTGTTATATACCGGCAGGGCTAAGCCTCGAAGGTTCTTGTAGGCCTTACTGCCCTGTTCTGGTTGGCATAGATGTCGTTTCGCAGCATCGTCCGTGATGTCCGCGATGGTTTTGGTAGCCTGTCAAGGAGGAGCTTTGAGGTGACCATTGCTGGCCTTTCTGGCCTCACCGGGCATCACAGGGGGAAATCTCAGAGCACCGTGCATGAGCTCCGGGATACAGATCTCATGATCCAGGAGAGCCGTTGGGCTAATCTCCCTCCTGAGCTCCTCCAGGATGTGATCCGGAGGCTGGAGGCCAGTGAGAGCACCTGGCCAAATCGCAAGAATGTTGTATCTTGCGCTGCCGTTTGCCGGGCGTGGAGGGAGATGTGCAGGGAGATTGTGCTGAGCCCGGAGTTCTGTGGGAAGCTTACCTTCCCAGTCTCTTTAAAACAGGTAAGCTTTACATTCTCTAATGAAGGAAATCCTTGACCTGATTACCTAAATGCTCGCAGGAATGATATTGTGTACCTAATTATGGCATTTCTCAATGCTTATTTTTACATCTTTCGTAGTATTAATTACATTTGCTAATGCTTTGTCTTCACAGCCTGGGCATCGAGATGGAATGATTCAATGTTTCATAAAGCGAGATAAATCAAAGTCGACATATCATCTCTACTTGTGCCTCAGCACTGGTAAGTTGTGCTTTTTTTTGCTTGTATGAATAGATCATTCCTTTATTGTTTTAGCACTGCCTAAAAATATTTTGGCAAATGTCAGTCTCCATTCTGCTTGTGTGTTTCCAACATTTCTGCCAAATATTTCTACTTTTTGGTTATAGAACTTCTGCTACATTTTATTTTGTATGTTTGAAAAGTTGGCACATTGTTGACTCTTTGTCTGTGTTTTTGGGACCAGCTGTACTTACGGAGAACGGCAAGTTCCTCTTATCAGCTAAAAGGAACCGCAAAACAACATGTACAGAGTATATTATCTCGATGGATGCCGACAACATCTCGAGATCGAGCAACACATATATTGGAAAGCTTAGGTAATTGAAATGCATTGGATGGCAAACCTTTCTTCTTTTTCTCTGGTTTATTTGATTGTCTAAGCTAATTGAGGTGTTTCTTGTCATTTCCAGGTCCAACTTCCTAGGCACAAAATTTATGATCTATGACACACAGCCCCCTTATAATGGGGCTGTTGTCCCTCATGCTGGACGAACCAGCCGGAGATTCAACTCCAAGAAAGTTTCCCCTAAGGTGCCAACTGGTAGCTACAACATAGCTCAGGTGACATACGAGCTAAATGTTCTCGGCACGAGGGGCCCTAGGCGGATGCACTGTGTCATGCACTCCATACCTGCCTCCGCGGTTGAGCCTGGCGGCATAGTCCCTGGACAGCCTGAGCAGATTCTGCCTCGTGCATTAGAGGAGTCCTTTCGCAGCACTACCTCCTTCTCCAAGTCATCCATCATGGACCGGTCCATGGATTTCAGCAGCTCCCACGACTTCGGCAGTGTCCGTGACTTCAGCAGTGCCCGCTTTTCTGACATTGCTGGAGGCGCCATGGTTGACGGCGAGGAGGGACAAAATAAGGAGAGGCCTCTTGTGCTTCGCAACAAGGCCCCCAGATGGCATGAACAGCTGCAATGTTGGTGCCTCAACTTCCGTGGCCGAGTAACCATAGCGTCCGTGAAGAATTTCCAGCTGATTGCCGCATCAAGCCAGCCCCCAGCGGCAGCTGGGGCTCCAACCGTGTCGCAGCCTGCTCCATCGGACCAGGACAAGGTCATCCTGCAGTTTGGCAAGGTGGCGAAAGATATGTTCACAATGGACTACCGCTACCCGCTCTCAGCCTTCCAGGCTTTCGCCATCTGCTTGAGTAGCTTCGACACCAAATTAGCCTGTGAGTAGATAGACACCCAGGATTTGATCGATGCAAGTGGAGCTGGAAATGCACAAAAGAAGAGGTGCATCTGGCCCTAGGATTCTAGATTTCGATGCTTTTGCATTTTGTTGTGCTATTACTCTCATGGTTGTATTGTGTTCTGCTTCATGTTGTAGCCTGGGACCAGACTTAGCATGCGTGATGCAGCTGCCGGCACCATGGGTTCCAATGATGAATTGTTGTTTCAAGCTTTTGCGTGGACTCTGCGACAGCTTGTAAGCACGGGAAAAAGCGATAGCACCGTATCTTTTCTCTCTCTCAAATCTGTTGTGCACAGATGCTGGCATGATTACACAAATGTGAGCATCACGCTTTTGCATCCAGTTGTGCCGGGCTTGTCTCGCTCGATGGAGCCTTCCTACCTCTTGTGTTTTACGCTTTCAATATGGTTGGTCAGTCACTCACCAGCTATCATGTACCATCATGGCATGATCCGCGGATGCACCCCCTTTGTTCGGCGCGTCGAGTGCAGTAGTAGTGCACCCATTGATAGGAGAATCATTGCACATGTGTGTGCCCCTTTATCTCAGCACAAAGCTTCTCTGCCTTTCAGCTTCTTTAGGTTGGGTTGGGTTATTTACTTGCACTCTTCTTTTATACGAGAAGGTGAACGCTTTCTGTAGTGACAGCAAGGAGCAGTACAGCTAGGAGATGTGATAAAGTAGCAGGGGGAAAGGGCTCATCTGATCTGGATCCATGTTTTTTTTTTGAAAACTCGAGTATACTGTATTTATTTATGTGATTGGGTAAAATTTCAGAAAAAAATAAAAGTAGCATGTGCCTGAGTATATTTATATTTTTTTAAAATTGTATGTGTCCGAGCTGGAATGCACTGAGCCGGACGATGAATGAATGGATCCAAATCTCCAATCACTCGGGGAACAAAAGCGTATTGTGGCTTGCTTGGACGGCATGAGCTGAAGAAACGATCGAGTGCACCGTGTCTGGCAATCATTCCCGGCGGACACACGAGTGCCTCGAGTCTCCCCAGGACGGTGGCAGTGCGCACGCATTACCACCGGGCAGAGAGGGGCTCGTCGTTGATGTGCTCGCGCGCTTTGGCCAGGCGGCGAGTCGACCCGCGCGCGAGTGGCCTCATCACTAGACCGGCAGTGGCTACCGGACCTGGTGCTCGATATGATTCACGAGGATGATTGCTCCGTGTCGGAGGAGGGAGGGCATTTGATCGCGTTCGAGTGCTCAAAGACTCGAAAGTTTTGGGTGATCGAATAAATCCCTCGGTTCGGTTTAACTGGGCCGAAGGGATGGACACGCGACGCGGTCATCACTGTAGTATCCCTCTCAACCTCTCTCAGGTGGGGGAATTTCTGATCTTGTCTGCCGGCTTAGCTTTCCTTAGCCTCCGATTCGTTTCGTGGGCGCGCAGCGCACAGCACGGCGGCGGGTGGAACGACGCCGTGGAATCCCACTAGCCATGGCGGCGGGTGCGATGGCGATGCAGGTGGAGGGAATGATGGCCGGCGGTATAAAAGAAAGTTATGTTATGGCTGTTCGCCAGATTCTCCTCCCCGTTGTTGGCTGCCCGGGGGTCTCCTCGTCCTCCTGCAAGCGCACGCATTATAGCACGGGATGGGACCCTTCCCTGCTGCTTTTCGCAAACGGGACGCCGATGATTTTTTTTAAAAAAATAAACGTAACGCCGATAAGCCTTTTAGTTTTGCTCTTTTGGAGTACGGGCGGGGTTCCAATTTTTTTAATCGAAATGGCTAGTTTTTTTTTTGATAATTGCACGTGTGGGAATGTCAAAAGTAAAGTCCAACCACTCAAATGTCGTTCAAATACAGATCCTTCGTTCTGAATTCTTTAACTTCGACGACATAAAAAACGACATGCTTTGGTATTGGTTCCTGCTTACGTGACACCTCCATCTAAGAGCATCTCCAAGAGTCTAGCTAAATCTCATTCTCTATATTCTTGTTTAGCTATTCATTTAGCCAAACTATACTCTCTAAACTTGACTAGAATCCAACAGCCTAGCCAAATCACACTCTTCGTACACTCTTAAAATCCTAATGAAACATTTTTTTCTTTAGTGGTTCTTTGTTGCCTGCGGCACGGGGAAGCAGGCAAGCAGTTCGCCGAGTGTTGCCTCATTAGCTCGGCGCCCACACGGACCCCACATCCTGCCGCCGTCGTCGCCGATTTGACCCCAAATTTGGCCCCATGTCGTCGCCTCCAGCGCCGCCGTTGTCTCCAGCGCCGCTACCACCGCCACGTGGAGCGCCGCACGAGAGGACGAGCTCGGCGCCCCAGGGCCGGGAGAAAGGACCTCGCGTGCGGGAGGTGGACAAACCACGCGGGAGGAGGAGATAGCGAGCGGACGGGGCTCGCGAAATATGGCCAACGGAGGGTGCTCGATACCGAGCCAAGGGTTCTGAAGAGGCTGTTGGATCTGCTCCCTTCGGTTTGGTAAAGGAAGTTGTTCAGGACAGTGACACGGTCTCCAAAGTACAATATTGACTTCCTATTTTATGAAAATAATTATTGAAAATTAACATATGTACACTTTTATGAAAGTATTTTACAAGACAAATCTACTCATGTAGTTTTCACATTTCCAAACCCAACGACTTAAAAGTTATTCATAATTTATATTCCCAATGTTTGACTCAAACCTTATCCAAAACGACTTCTTTTACCAAACCGGAGGGGGTAACTTTTATCTCAATTCTGTAAATTTTAGCTAGTTAACTTATTACAGAGAGTCTTGAGATGCTCTAACGTTGGGTAGTAGAGCACCTCCTCAATTGTCATCCGCCACATCATCACTAGCTGCTTTTGGTGATTTTTTTGAAAAAATATTGTTAGTTGACCGGTAGCTGATGCTGATTTGGTGTTAAAAAAAGTACAACTTTGTTCATCTGGTTTATCCGTCACCAGCTAGCAATACTTTTATCTTAGAACAAACTAGCCATCAGACATTAGTCAGCAACAATTTTTTTCTCATAACAAACACCAGGCAACGGCCAAACGAACCGACTGAGTTTTTTCCCGAATAACGAACATACCAAGTTGGTTTGGGGGATCATAAGACTGTCCGCACTGGGCCTGGATAGGGCCGGTAAAACGACCTGGAGTTCACTTTTGCCGTTTCTTCTCCCGCACCGGTGACCTGCAGGTTGGACGCCACGCTTCCGTTCGGCTGCGGCAACGCCACATTCAGCGTGATACGGGACGACCTGCATCACCTCGCGTCGGCGCCTGTCACCAACCACTAACCTTTGGCGCGGAAGCTCGGAACGGAAGGGGAGAGAAGGGGGAAAGCAAATGTGCCGCCTGCCGCTGGCCCTCTCGCTCCGCCGGTGGACAAGTGCACTGGAGGAGGCGGAGGAGGACCGCCTTGCTCCCGCCAGCCGTGGATCTGCCGCGACGCCAAAGACATGGCCGCCGGCGCCCCAAATCGAGCCGCCGCCACGGACCTCCTCCGCCTCTGCCCACCAGTGCGACCTGCTCTTGGATCTTCACGTGCCTGGTGAGGCCGTCGAGGCCGCCGCGCCCCTTGTCGCGCCTCGTCGCGAGCTCGCCGGCGCCGGATCCGGCTGCCGCAGATCTACGGCTCGGCCAAAAGCAGGGTCACGCCGCTGGAGAGGGAGAAGGGGCGGCGTGCGGAAGAGGAGGGGCTCCGGGCCGGCCACGAGCTCGATCTGAGGCGCTGTGCCTGTGACAACCCGCCCAGGAAAATACTGTACTATCGCCTAAACCTATCCACTTTGGTCATTAAGCAATAATAAAGTATCATCCTGTCGTTAGTCGTCGGGTTAAACGCCAGGTAAATCACTTATATAGCAACAAGGATCAACATATATGCATTAAAACTCACGCGAAGGCGAGTCCAGAGATAAAACATAATTAACATCCGAAATTTTTCCCGAAGGGTTTCATTATTACAAATCAAAGTCTTTGACATGACACGAAGTTCAGAGTTTTTAAAACAGCAGAATTAAACTAAACGGAACGCGGAAACACCACGGGAGGCCAGACATGATGCCTTCATTCATCGTCCTCAACCCACTCCAGCTCCCAGTCGGGCGGGATCTCTCTGGGCCACACATCACCAAAGGTATTACCTGGAACAATAGATTATAGCAAGGCTGAGTATACTAATACTCAGCAAGACTTACCCGTCGGTGATAACTATTTCACCAACTCTAGACATGATAGGCTTTTTGGCCACTGGGGTTTCTTTTGCTGAAAAGTAACAAAGAGTATGTCCTTACTTTCAAGATTTTAGCACAAGTTCTAGTTGAGTTATTCTTTTCTGTGTTAGCCATCTATTGCAAGCATAAGTTGTGCAACACAATTAATCAAGCATAATATTCATCAGCTTCCATCATTAGGGATCTCATGGCCAGTGGAGTAAGTAGTCTCAGATAACGGTGAAAGGCCGACAATCGATTGGTTTATAACCTTGCAAGGTAGACCTAAATCACCCTGGGCATTCAGTACTACCGAACCGATCGGTTCTGTTCCTCGATTCCTCGGGTAATTCGGTTCCCGGTGAACTTGGTACCGATCGGTACCCCAAAAGAATTGGTACCGAAGGTTTTCGTTATCGGTTCTTTCGGTTCGGTTCCGGTATTTACCGAAAGTACCGAACAAGCAGGCAACATCATGTTTAACATCAATTTTGACAGCAATTTCACATGATAACAGTAGCAAATCATACACATATAAATAGTCACAAATACATAATATAGCTGTCCACAATAGTGCGAAATCATAAGTTCACAACTCAAATAATAAAGCTGTCCAACATGAAGAAACCAACATGGATACATGATAAGTTGATAACACATCCACTTAACAGGCTGCTAGCTTGCTGCTACTCGCTTGTTGTGCTGCTCCTGGGCTCCTGGCCCTGCAGCCATGCACTCCTGGAGTCCTGGTCTCCTGCTAGGCTGCTACTGCTAGTCTGCTACAGCAAGCAACAGGCCACCAAGGGCACAAGACAGCAACAACAAGCAGCAACAGGCCAGCAAGGGCGTAAGACAGCAACAGCAAGCAGCAAGCCAGCATAGCAACATGCCATCATTACAGTTTACAACAACAACAAACTTACAAGTTACAAACCAACAGTCCAACATGATGAAATAATAGACAGGAAGCAAACTAGTCACTTGAGCATTAATAATTTTAAGAAAACAGCATGCAACAGCCAGCAAGCATCACCTATTCACTTGCTCAAGACTTCAGTGTAGATTCAGGCTTGGACTTGGAGGACTTGCTCTTGCTTGCTTTGGTGTTGGAGATGGAGGATCTTGATTGGGATTTGATGTTGGTGGCGGTGACCATCCTGCTTTTGTTGCCTTGAATGGATGACTTGGCAGCATGGCTGTCAATAATGGCCAATTCCTTGAACTCCTTGAATCAATTCTGAAAAATACAAAAAAGAAGATGCATCAAACCATCAGTAATAAAAATAACAAGAGAAACAAATGACATAAATATGGAGTTAGGAAGTTATCACCTTCTTCATATTTAGTTAACTTTTCTGTATCTTCTGAAAGATTGATTGGAGTTTAAGCCAATCTTGAGTACAAACTAAAGCTCCATAAATGGAGTGCGTGAAGTCCTAAAATCATCCAGTACACGACCACCGGTACTAAATGCAGATTCACTAGCAACAGTAGAGATTTGGATGGCGAGCACATCACGAGCTAATTGAGAAAGTATGGGAAATCTAGTGGCCTGGCCCTTCCACCAAGCAAGAATATCAAATTTTTTGACATCTTCTTCACACTCCTCAGCCAAGTACCTATCCAATTCAGTCCTATTGCCCCTACTAGCAGTGCCTTTTCCACTGTTCAGCCTCATTTTCTTCACAATGTTACTCCTCACCTTTCTAGGACTGTCTCCATCTTGTGTAGATTCAGGCTCATCATTTGTTTGGGAGTTGACATTACTTGGGGTGTATTCTTGACCCTGCATTCTTCAAAGAGATCATGCAAGCACTTGGTAATAGCAACCCAAACTTTCTAGGCAGCACCTGCACCATACATGTCCTCTATTGCAATTTCTATATATTGTGAAAGGTTGTACCTAGGATCAAGTACAACAGCAACAAAGATCAGCAAGTTAATATTTTCTTTCTTCTTCTCCTTTCCCTTTGTCTTCTCATTTTGCAAGCCCAAATTTTCATGCCACTGCCCCCAATACTTGTCATACTTGTCTTTCATTCTCTTCCCCATTTCTTGCTGGACAAAATCAGCACTACTCAGCCACTCATTCACCAAAGCATTCACCTCTAAAATCTCATGGAAGAAAGTGTGAGCAGTGACACTTAAACTAGCTGAAACTGTGGCGTTATCTTAGCAAAATGCTTCAGAAAATCAGAAAGTTTCCTTGCGTTATCCCAATCGTGCTCATCAGGAACCCCCGGACCTGGAACACCTGGCTTAACCTAACTAAGCAATTCAATTGTATAGTATGGATCTTCATCCGGATATCTAGTAAACAAATTTTCATAGGTGCAAGCAGCTGCTAACATATCATAGGTCGAGTTCCACCTTGTGCATACATCAAGGGTCAAGAATGCCTTGCTGTCCACTTTCTCCAATTGAGCAATCTCTTTAAATTTGGCCAGCCTAGATGAACTAGCCTTGACAAATCTAACGGCAGCCCTTACACGCTTGATAGATCGGTCTACTTCTTTCAAGCCATCTTGCACGAGTAGGTTAATTATATGTGCAACACATCTCATATGAAGATACTTGCCATCCACTATGCTAGTTTTCAAACTATTCATTTGTCTTCTCAAATAACTAACACCACTATCATTTGCACTAGCATTATCTACTGTTATTGTCATTACTTTGTCCAGTCCCCAATCATGCAAGACTTTTTGTAGCTGTTTCCCAATGTCATCACCCTTTTTTCCTTTTACCTTGAAAAAACTAATTATCTTTTTATGCAAGCACCAATCTTTATCAATAAAATGGGTTGTTACGGTCATGTAACTATCTTGTTGTTGTGATGTCCAGCCATCCGTTGCGATACAAACTCTATTGCATTGTTCTTGGATAAACATTTTCAGCTTAGCTTTCTACTCAAAATATAATTGCACGGCATCCCTAGTACATGTCCTTCTAGATGGTATTTCGAAACGAGGGCAAGCAATAGACATGAACTTCCTAAAACCAAGTTTTTCACCAAATCCAAAAGGCTCCTCATCTTCTATTATCATTTCAGCAAAGGCAGACCTAAGCAAATCAGGGTCAAACTTCCAAGTGCCTACACTAGTTCCTTAAGTCACTTGCAAAACACCTTGGGTTGCATCATCACTACATTTATGTGGATTACGCTTACAAATGCGAAAAATGCTTACGCATACCAAACGTACCATTAAGAGCTGGATGTGCTTTGATCTCAGCATGGAAATAGTTGCATTGTCCCTTGACCACCACACCTTTTTCTTTGATTTTGGTGAAATGGTCCCAAATTTTTGATCTGGCTTGCACCTCTCTTTTATTTGTCCCCTCCTCCTCCTCATACTCAACATCCACATCGATGACGTCCCTCCCTTTCTCTCCAGCAACAGCAACATCATTCCCATCAACTTCCTCCCCTACACTCAAGTCCACTTCCATGTCCTCTTCATTCCTTTGCTCTTCTTCTTCTTCGGCCGCCCAATCAATTACTTGTTGTGCAACGTCTTCGTCAGACATTTGTAACACACATATAACTGACTTCATGAATATTGACATGAAACATAAATCATTGGCAAACACATAATGGACAAACCACAAGATATTCATAAAAGTTTCATATTTGTTGTTGTATAAAAGTTTCATATTTGTTGTTGTACAAAAGTTTCATATCAGAGTTTCATAAAAGTTTTAAAGCATTATCAGAGTTTCATATAAAATTATATTTGATGTTGTACAAAAGTTTGATAACAAGAAATTGTGCATGCAGAAATCATGTAGCTCAAATACTTGTAACACCAGGAGTTCAGGACAACATCACAATCACATGAAAAGCATCCTCAGTCGATATCCTTCAACAAACATCTACAATTTAGAGGTAGCCATGGCCCAGGACAAGAAGTAATCAATCTGATCTTAGAGAATTACCTTGGGGGCGCAGGAAGCAACTGAGGTTGCCGTGGTGCTTGGGTCGGCGGCGTGGCCACGTGGGGCCGGCGCCTCGGCAGTGTGGCCGCGCGGGGGCGCGTTGGGTCACCGCCTCACCGGTCGCGGCTGGCCGGCGTGGGGTCACCGCCTCGCCTCGGCCGTTGCCGCTTGCCGACTTGGGGTTGCGCGAGGTTCGCGAGAGAGGCGGAGATGCGGCGGCGCGGCGCACGGCGTGCGGCGGCGCGGGGAGCCGGGCGAGTGCGGCGGCGTGGGGAGAGTGCGCGGGCGGAGTGCGGTGACGCGGATGGGCGGAGTGCGGGAGTGCGGACCGTGGAGGCCGGAGGGCGGCGGCGCGCGCGGGTGACGGATGCGGTGCCGGCGCGGGTGACGGCGTGCGGGGGGCTGCGGCCTGCGGCCTGAGGGAGTCAGGGTCAGGGAGATGCTCTCTGCTCTAGGGTTTCCTTGTTGACTTGCGCGGTTGGGCCTTGATGGGCCGCTTTTGCCTGAGGGAGTGATGGGCTGCTGGGTTGGTTTGGTTCCCCTCGGTTAGTTCGATAAACCGAGTAAATTTACTGATTGGACTCGGTATATTCGGTTCCCAGGATCCCAGAACTGAACAAGAACCGAAGTACTCGGTATCGGTTCTTTTCGGTTCGGTTTTCGGTTTTTATCGGTTCGGTTTCGGTTCTCGGTATTTCGTGCCCAGGGTGAGACCTAAACACACGGTGGGTTGCCCCCGCGAGGACAACCACCAAGCGGTTCCCAAAACTCTTCGGATCGGGATCAAATATACAGTCTTTGGTACAGGCTATCCGGTATACCCCGCGAGGCACCCGGACTCACCATGCACCACCGGTAGCTAGCCGTGAGACGCATCCCACGATGAGTAATAGTAATGTCCCTCACCGCGTCATTAAGGTACTAGGCTTACCGGTCCCATTCCCGACAAGTGCATAGTGTGTTCAAACACTTAACCCACTTAAGCCATTGGACCGGAGCCCACATCCCATGCTCTTACCACATGAGCAATCCATTTAAGGGGATCTTATGATTCCAACATAAGAACCTATTCTCGCGAGTGACATCATCACTCGACTTGTAACGGTCCTATAGCATAGCAGCTATCGACCTACCATACTAGTAAGGATAAAGGTACCTAGGGATCATGCATCTAGGGTTTCATATCAACTCCTAAACGTAAATGCACAAGCATCCATAGATAGTTGCATAATAATTTGAAATACTGGGTTAATTGCACTGGGGCTTGCCTTCGTCAGTAGCGTTAGCCTGAGTGCCCTCGGTGTCCTCGATTACATGCATGTACTGCAGCTCTGCTTCCGCTCCTCCTTCCTTGGCTCCCGGCACGAGCGAGTAGTCACCGCGGGTAGTTCTACACGGAATCCAATGTAGGGTTCAGGTGATGTGATAGATTGCTTATTTTATCCAACTCTTGTTGGCCACATTCACCTTAACAAGCAATTAATTATTAATTCTTTTTCATTAATGTCATTATTGGCATGGGTTTATTCTTTTAATAAACACTTAATTAATGTTCTCTTTTATAATTGTTATTTCATGTGAGGATTTATTATTCCATCTTTACAATGGCAAAGGTGTGCACAAAATTGTAATTACATTTAAATTCTTAAACTACAAGAGGTGTATTCTTAGATCTCAAATAAGCCATGCAACCATTTTAGAAAGGGTCACAAGGAAAAGGAGGACATTTTCCTATTTATCAAAACATTAAACTTTTAATTGCCTCCAAAGCTTTTATTCAAACATTAAATTACTAAAATTCAGTGGAACGATTTCTTAGGCACCAAAGTATCTATACCAAGCTACTGAACACACATGCATGCTTGGAAAAGCTAGAAATTTAATTATACCAAAAATAACAAAGGCTAGTCACCTAAACAAGATAAAAGCATAAAAAATAAATAAGCATACAATTGATCCAAACTTTTTCACACATGTTCTCTGGTCCAAAAATATCCTAGGACTGCAGCAAGTACATCTGGAACTACCACTGATCTAGCATTATTAATTTACAAATAAAATCAAGCATATATCAAGAATAAATGCTTTCGATAATTATAAAATTGTGATTAATTCACCAGAGGTGTATTTTGGCATAAATAGACCACATGCAGATGTTAAGCACAAAAACACAATTATTTTTGTCTACAAAAATCATCTAGTCAGATTCTGCATAAATGGAAAACAATTCATATAAAAAGATTTACAACAAAACTTTGTGCAATTTTTGGTACATGAGCTAGTCATAACATAACACACAACATATCCAAAAATTAGCTACAGAGGACTTATGGATTTTGAGATATCTCAGATCTAGGTTTTTCACATTTCTATTTTTCATGTAAAAATTATCATGAAACACCCTAGGCAAGTTTAACAAAAGTTGTAGTGCTCTTCACCAGGAGTCTAACAAAATTGAGTGTGCGTTTTCCGATTTTCTATGATTTTCTAGAGATTTTACAAGAATCAGCAAATGTCTTTTACTATTGAAGTTTCCCTTTTTCACCGGGGCCCCTAGAACTTTCACAACTTTGAAGCGTCCCCTCATCCGAGGTGACCAAATGTGACACAAATACCAGTCCCAGGAGGCTGGTAGCACATTTATTACAACAGGTGGAATCAGTCTTTTACATTACGGTTACAAAAAGGGCACGGTAGTGCCAACGCTACAAGGAACAACACAAACGCTAGCGACCACACTACGATAGCAAAGGCTTCCATAGCCTCCTCAGAGTACCACACCATGGAAGCTTTCGGTAGGGCCCTGGTACACAGGCACGGTTGGGTGTAGGGCACAACCTACTCAACGTCTTCGGGAATGTAATCGGGATCCTCCTCTGTAACATAGTTAGTAAACAAGAGTGAGTACATACGTACTCAGCAAATCCAACCCCACCCACGGAGGGGCTTATAAGCAGTATCATGCATAAGGTATAACAAGGATCAGGTTAAGGTTCATTTTGCAAACTTACACATGCGGGGGTTCATTTCCAAAAAGGTTTTCGCAAATCATTTCCATAACCCAAGTGACTCAGCCGCTTTAGGAAAACCACTTTGTGGGACTACGGACTTCCCATCCGTCGTAGCCCGGGCACACGGCCACACACACTTCACCCGAGAAAACAACTCACGCCGAAAGCATCCCATCCCAAACACTAGTTTTTGTGACCACACCGTGACTCGTCCAATACCGTGGACACGGCTATTCGAATAGGTTTGACACTGCGAGAGGTTGTACATCTTTACCCACAAGTAGGGTACCGTCACACGGACACCTCGGCGCGGTACGGATCCTATCATAGCCATTACCCACCTTAGCTAACACTACGAGCCACCACGGAAGCACCCCAAGGGGTTATACCACCTAACCGGGCGTACCTCACACGAGAGCGTACCCCTGCTCCTTGGTCTCCCGTTGCTCACCCGCACACCGGATGGCAAGTACATTAACTAGTGGGGTTTATGCTAAGCCGTTGCCACATACAACGGTCGAGTGGTTGTACGATGATTTGGGTCGGGTGAGATGTCACGCAACCCGGTCCTTAACCGACAAGATGGACAACTCCCAACACGCTCAACCACACGGTACGAGCTCACCCATACTCCCGACACACACGTCCATCCCGTCTACTCGCTTCTTTACTCATTTTCCAAACATATCCCATTTCCATTTTTAAAGCACTCACACATTTTGAAAGCACTCACACATTTTTAAAGCACTCATTTAGGCCAAAACAAGGTTCAATCATAGCAATCAAGGGTGGCTATCCTACCATGTTTTTTGCGGTAAAATAATATGCAATTTATAAAACGGGTATAGGATATATTTCTAAAACTAGGACGAAGCATGCATCAAAGGGGGAGGTTGAACTTGCCGTCTTCGAAGTCTTCGGGGAGTGCGGCTCGGTGTTCGGGACCTCGGGCTCTGCTCGCGGTAGTCGGCTTCGATCTCCGGCTCGGGGTGCCTTCCTCCGTCTATTCCGTCGGCTATGGTATTCACACAAGCAGGCAAGCAATATTAGCACACATGTTTCCGGCCGAGCTCGGGGAGGGGGAAGTGAGCGGAGGAGGGGTATAAATAGGCCCTAGGAGAGGGGTTGGTTCGGCGGGGGTACTGTGGTGAAATTTGGATTTAATCGGAAATAAAATTATGCATGAGATGTTAGGTTAAAGAGAGATTATAGAGGCTAAGGACCTATTAGTAATTTTTATTAATAGGGGAAGGGGGGATTATGATAACATAAACTTGGTTAGGCCCCGGTTTGTAAATTATCTAGGGTTTGGCGGCATTCAATCTACAATTAATTGCCGATCCAGGGGCTATTATTGAAGCTGTGAGAGAGAGAGCGAGGGGAGGGCTTTGGGTAGAAAAGAAAATTGATTAGGGGGTTATGGGGAAGGTGGCCTTCTTCTTCCTCTCGACACATTCGGAACGAGAGGGGAGGGCGCACGGGGGCGGCTCGACCGTGGTGGCCGGCGGGCTTCCGGGCACGGCGGCGGCGGGGAGGTAGGGAAACGGAGAGAGGAGGTCGAGGGCAACTCATTCCGGTCCTCACCTCGGGCTGGGATGGCTTGTGGAGGGAGATCGACGGCGGCGGCGGCGGTCTGTAACAGGGCGGCTTGTGGAGGGCGGCGGTGGGAGCTCGAGGGGGAGAGAGGGAAGTGCCTGGGAGGTGCGGGGCGAGGTGGGGAGCCGGTCCGGCCCTTTTATAGGCGCGGAAAGGCGGCATGGCCGGGATTTCTTCCGAGCTCGTGAAGCTTCGAGGTCCAACAATGGTGGGGAGGCAAATATCTCGCCGTTGACTTGCCTGACGAGGCCGCGGCCGGGGTTCACGGTGGGGCGCGGCGGCGCGGACGGGACCCGTCGTGCGGACGCGGGCGGTCGGAGATGGTGGAGGTGACCCGGTCGAGCGGTGCCTTTAATGGCGGTCGTCGGCAACGAGGGGATGCTTGCCGGCCTTTCTTTGCGGCCGTGGACGAGCACCGGCGTGCCTTGTCCGGGCGATGCGGGGAGAGGGAAGGCGGGGTGCCGGTCCCCGGGGGGCGCTCGGGGGGGTGCCGTGCGTGGGGGGGGGGGGAGGTCGCGACCCCCCCCCCCCCCGTCGCGCGTGGGGAAAGGGGAAGCCGCGCGGGGGGAAGGCCGCGGTCGGGCTCGGCCCGGCCGCGGGAGGAAGAAGGGGGGCGGTGGAAAAAAAAGAAGGAAGAAAAAAGAAAAAGAAAAAGGAGAAAAGGGAAAGAAAAATAAAAATAGGAAAAAGGAAAAAAAATCGGGAAGAAAAATAGAAAAGGGATTTAGAAAATTAGGAGAATTCCTAGAAAAATTAGGAGAAGGGATTTTGCGGATTTTTACGGGTTTCTCGGATACGGCGTCAATTTCGGAACGGCGGTGATGGCGAGGCGGACCGGCCGGCGGGACCGCGGCGTGCGCGGGATTCCCGGCGTGGTGGCCGACCGCGGTCTTCGGGGCGGCACGCGACGGGCGACGGCCCGAACGCGGCGGTGCCGGCGGGATTCGCGGCACGCGCGCCGGGGTGAGAGAGGGAGACGGTGACCCGGGGTTCCGAAAGGGGGCAAATGAGCTCAGCTGGACAATTTTGAAAACACGCGTGATTTATTTGGTGATTTATTAGGAGCTAAAAAAAACGCGGGCGTTACAAACCTACCCCACTTAAAATGAATCTCGTCCTCGAGATTCGGCTAGGTCTCAAATAGGTGGGGGAATTCTTTCCTCAGAGCATCCTCCCGTTCCCATGTAGCTTCTTCTACCCCGTGTCTACTCCATTGGACTCTGCACACCCGTACTTCGGTCGTCCTTGTTCGCTTGACCACGGTGTCTAAGATCTTGACGGGCACCTCCCCGGTACCTAAGGTCCGGCCGTAGATCGATGGTCTCCACCGGTACTCGTTTTTCTTCCCGGAACCTTTAAACATCGGCGTAGGCCGGGAGATGTGGAACACCTGGGTGTATGTCGACATTTCCTCGGGTAGCTCCAACCGATATGCTCTTCGCTCCCACTTTCTTGATCACTTTATACGGGCCGATGTACCGAGGGGCCAACTTCCCGTGTATCTCGAAATCTTCGAGTCCCTCGGATGGGTGAAACCTTGAGGTAGACGAAGTCTCTCGGGTTGAAGCTCGCTTCACGCCTTTTCTTGTACGCGTAGCTCTTCTGTCGGGACTGGGCAGCTTTCAACTTTTCTCGAATATCAGCTACGCGCTCCTCGGCTTCCTTTATGAGTGCGGGCCCAACCAGGGCACGCTCTCCTACTTCCGACCACATCGGGGGTGTTCGCATTTTCTTCCGTATAGCGCTTCGAATGGCGACATTCCCAGGCTTGCTTGGTAGCCGTTGTTGTAGGAAAATTCGGCATACGGCAGGCTCTGCTCCCAATCTTTGCCATAGGTGAGGACGCAGGCTCTCAACATATCTTCCAGAATTTGATTCACCCTTTCGGTCTGCCCGTCTGTCTGGGGGTGGTATGCTGAGCTGAAGTCCAGTTTGGTGCCCATGGCTTTGTGCAGGCTTTTCCAGAACCTAGAGGTGAACTGGGTCCCTCTGTCTGAGACTATTCTGCTAGGCACTCCGTGCAGCTTCACTATATTTTCTATGTAGAGTTTCGCCAATTTCTCTCCACCATAAGTGGTCCGTACGGGTAGAAAGTGAGCGACTTTAGTGAGTCGATCCACGATCACCCATATGGAGTCATGTCCTTTCTGAGTCCTTGGCAACCCTACTATGAAGTCCATACCTATCTCGTCCCACTTCCACACCGGGATTGGTAAGGGTTGCAACGATCTGCGAGCTTCGATGTTCGGCTTTGATCCTCTGACAAGTGTCGCAGTGGGCGACGAACCGTGCAATGTCTGCCTTCATCCCATTCCACCAGTACTTCGCTTTAAATCCATGTACATTTTGGTGGATCCCGGGTGTATGGAGTATGCTTGAGTTGTGTGCCTCATCCATGATGGTCTGTCGAAAATCTCCACCTCCCGGGCACGCATATCTGTTCTTGTACCACGGGGTGCCTTGGTCATCTACCCCGAAGTCGGGGGCCTTGTTCTCTCCGGTATGCTTGCGGATCCTCATCGGATCTTCATCGGTCTCTTGGGCCTTCGGATCTTTTCCTCTAGGGTAGGTGAACACTCGACTGGGTGGACGTAGCCTTGGGGGACGATGTGTACGTTGAGCCGAGCCATCTCCTCTTGCAACTGGGCACTCTTGGGTGCTGCCTTCTCGTAGGTTTTTCGGCTTAGGGCATCAGCTACCACGTTGGCTTTCCCGGGGTGGTAGTGAATTTCTAGGTTGTAGTCCTTGACTAGCTCTAGCCATCTTCTCTGCCTTAGGTTCAAATCGGGTTGGGTGAAGATATACTTTAGACTCTTGTGGTCCGTGTAGATTTCACACTTGTTCCCGATCGGATAGTGTTTCCGGATCTTCGGGGCATGCACTACGGCCGCAAACTCCGGATCATGGGTGGGATAATTCTGCTCATGGGGTTTGAGGCGACGGGAGGCATATGCCACTACCTTCCCATCTTGCATGAGAACACACCCCAACCCTTGTCGGGAGGCGTCGCAATACACGACAAAGTCCCGTTGAATGTCTGGCAGGGTTAGCACTGGGGCGGTGGTCAACCTTTTCTTCAGCTCTTGAAAACTTCTCTCGCAGGCCTCGGTCCAGTTAAACTTCTTCTCTTTCTTGAGCAGCTCTGTCATGGGTCGGGCGATCTTGGAGAATCCCTCGATAAATCTCCGGTAGTATCCGGCTAAACCTAGGAAACTTCTGATCTCACTTACATTGGTGGGTTGCTGCCAGTTGGAGACTGTCTCAACCTTTCCGGGGTCTACAGCTACTCCTTCTGCAGTTAGAATGTGCCCAAGGAAGGATATCTTTTCTAACCAAAATTCACACTTGCTGAACTTGGCGTAGAGCTTGTGTGTCCTTAACTTTCCCAGTACTACCCGAAGATGTTGCTCATGCTCCTCCACGCTCTTGGAGTACACAAGTATGTCGTCAATGAAGACCACGACAAACTTGTCCAGCTCTTCCATGAACACCTTATTCATGAGGTTCATGAAGTATCTTTGGTGCGTTGGTTAGCCCAAAGGACATCACCGTGAACTCATATTGCCCGTAGCGAGTGACAAAGGCGATCTTGGGGATGTCACTCTCCCTAATCTTGAGTTGGTGATACCACGATCTTAGATCCACCTTCGAGAAATACTTGGCTCCCTTCGGTTGGTCAAACAGGTCATCTATTCCGGGGAGAGGGTACTTGTTTTTAATAGTGACCTCGTTCGGCGAGCGATAGTCCACACACATCCTCATGCTCTTATCCTTCTTCTCCACGAAAAGCACTGGGGCTCCCCAAGGTGATGAACTTGGTCTGATGAACCCACTTCGCTGGAGCTCTGCTAGCTGCTTCTTCAATTCTGCCAACTCAGGGGCTGCCATCCTATAGGGTCTCTTGGCTATGGGAGAGGTTCCAGGGATAAGGTCGATTACGAACTCTATATCCCTGTCTGGTGGCATCCCAGGGAGTTCTTCGGGGAACACATCTGGGTATTCTCGTACTACTGGGACATCTTCTATGGACTTGGCTTCTATGTTGAAAACCATTATATCCGGCCCTTGTGTCCCCGGGTGTGGCGGGTCACTTGTATCCCGTCCGGGTTGGTCGGGTGTACTACTTTATCGGCGCGGCTTATGAGGCCATGGTGTTGGCTTAACCGGTCCATACCAAGGATCACATCTATCCCCTTGGATTTCGGTACTACCAAGTCTGCTAGGAATTCTACCCCACTTAAAATAATCCTTACCGGGGGCATCCCGAGTTGACACTTAATGTCACCTCCCGGCGTTCGAGTTATTAGGGGTGCCTTGAGTAGTGCTTGTGGGTATGCTATGCTTCTCCACAAAGCTTGAGGATATAAATGAGTGCGATGCTCCCGAATCGAATAGTATGGTAGCCAAGACTGAGCTGACCAGGAACTCACCGAGTACCACTCCTTGTGCTTCTTGTGCCTCCTGCGCATTGATGTGATTCACCCGGGCGCGTCCATACGACTGCTGGGGCTGCCTCATCTGCTGGTTGTTGGTGTTGTTGCCGAAGTTGTTGTTGCTGCGCACTGGCATGCGGTTGGCTCCTGACGCAAGTGGCCTTGGTCCGTTTACCGAGTTGGAGTAGGTGGTGGTGGCTGGCTTTTTAGCATAGGGGCAGTTGGCGATGAAGTGCCCGGTTTCCCGGCAGTTGAAACACACTCGGGAGCTGTTGTTGTTGTTGTTGGTAGTGATCTGGCTGGTGTTGTTCTGTGGGGGCTTCATGGTATTCTGGTTGTAGGAGGGCTTGAACTCGGGCTCGGGGGCTTGTGAGCTTGTGGCTTGGGTTTGGGTTCTGTATTGCATCGGCGCTTGGAACCTGGACATGGGGTGTCCAAAGTTTCTCGGCCTCTGGGACCGCTCTTGCTGCTTGGCCTTGTGCTCCATGAATTTGCGCTTGTTCTCCTTCTTTTCTTCGGCCTTTGCTCTTTCCGTGAGGATTGCCATGTTCATAAGGGTATTAAAGTCGGGTAAATGCGAGGAGTCGGCAGTGTCCTCAGTTCCGGAGTCAGCCCCTTCTTGAACATCTCTTGCTTTTTGGAGTCTTTATCCACCTCCTCGGGGGCATAGCGTGCCAGCTCTATGAACTGGTACATGTATTCCTCCACAGACATGTTGCCTTGGCGGAGTTCGCGGAACTCGTCTGCCTTCCGCTTCAGTGTGGCCTCGGGATGTGGTAGCGGCGGAACTCCTCCACGAATTCATCCCATGTGATGGCGGAGGGATCCTTGGGCTGCAGCGCAGTAATTCTCCCACCGAGGCTAGGGCCGTCCCGGTGAGTTGGTGAGCTGCCAAGAGCACCTTGTCATGGTCCTCGCGGTGGAGGGGCTCCAATTCCCTCGGGATGGCTCTCGGCCAATCGTCGGCGTCCGGAGGATTCACCGACCCGGCCGAAGGTGGGCGGCTTGGTCCCGAGGAACTCGATCGGCTTCTCATTCATACTCATGGCACGGGGTCTTGGGCGGTTGATGGCGTTGAAGATAGCCTCCATCGGGACGATCCGGTTGGCTAGGACTTGGGCCAAGTCAATAGGAGGGGGTGGTGGTGGCGGGACCACGTTCTCTCCTCCTTCTTCATTACGGTTAACCTCTTGTTCGGGGAGACGCTCCCTCCGATCGGCTTGCGATCCCTCGGCGTCCGACCGGTGGGTCCCGACGGGCGCCCGGAAACCATCCCGCAAAGGAACGGGTTTTCTAAGAGACCTAGTTTTATGTGATGTTTAAGTGTATTATAACGGGTTTCTTTTTGAAAAGGCGGGGTTTAGTCGCCGTAGGTAAGCACACAACAAGCACATGGCAAACAAGCAAGCACAAACAAGTTTTTATTACAAACCGGCGAGGAGGATACATCCGGACTACGCGGACACACTACACGACTAAAGGCTAAGGGCGCGACTTGGACCGGTACGGCTTCATTCCCCGGGTCTTGGGGCACACTACTCGCGAGGGGAGGCTTTGTCTTCGGGGTCGAGTGTTCTTCCGGTGGGATGAGCAACTCGTCATCGTTTCCGCCTTCGGGGTCTCCGTTTTCCGGGGCCGTGTCTTGCGGCTTCGGTGGTAGGCGTTGGGGGTTCGGTGACTGCCGGTGGTGCTTGGTGGGGCTCCTATGGTTCCTCCCCATCCTACAAGGGGTGTTCCCGGCGGGACTTGAGGTTCTCCTATGGCCGGAACGGGTGTTCCGCCGTGGGTCCATTCTTGCATGCGTTGGTCCCGGATCCTTCGAGGCTTTCTCCGGGCAACGGCTTCCTTGCTTATGGGCTGCCGCGGTCCTTGCTTCGGCTTGAGCCACTCGGACTTGGTGCATCCGCACCGTGACCTCGGCTTGCTCGGCCGGCCGATCTTGCTCCCTCAAGTGTCCGGCTCGGTCATCAAAGAGCTTGTCCGGAGAGACAAGGTAGGCGACGACATGGTACGGCGGGTCTTCTTGGTGGCGACGCCGTTCCGGGTTCCTCATGCGGGCTTGCCAAGCGGGGTTCGATGGCGGGGAGGGAAGTACCTCATTGGTGTGGGGACGAGGTGTTCCTCGTAGATTCGGCACGGGTAGCGGAGGGCTTTTCCGAGGGCCAAAGGGTAGGTGTTCCGATGCCGAACCCCCGTGGCGGTCACGCGCCACGGTTCGATGTTGGTGTGGCGGTTGCTTCTAGCGACGGAGAGGACCACTCTACGGCGGAGAGTGCCGAGTTGCTCGTACTCTCTCGTAGTACCTAGGGCGCTCGGTGATACCGAGGCGCTCCCGGGGAGTTGATGAGCGGGCGAGCAAAACCAGGCTCCTCCTGGCACACGCCTTGGGTCCATCCATCTTCCGCCATCCGAAAACAAAGATAGGGTTGAACGGGTTGTGGTACAAAAGATGGATAACTTTATTTAGGAGGGTTGGGGTACATCCTTCGGGGTACACTTATTACTAGGACTCGGCTTCTAGCCTAACATTCTAGTCTTATCCTCATGGTGACTCTTCCTCTAGCCGGATGCGGCGCTTCTTTAGTGGAAGATCTTGCTCCGATATCTCATCTTCGGTCCGGGTTCCTTTGTCCCAATGGGTTTCTTCGGGTTCATTCTCTTCTGCTCCGGCTCCCTCATCTCTCGCTTCTTCGCTCCTTTAGTTCATCCCATAGTCGCTTGTGGAACATCTCCGATCGTTCCTTTTCCCCGAAGTAGTCTTGCCTCATGTTGTGCGGCTCAACTTCGCTATGGTTGTCTTCACCCTTTCTAGCTCTATCCTCTGTTCTGCTCTTTCCGCCCTGTCGATCTGCTGCTTCAATTGCTGGGCTTGCTCCTGATAAAGGTGATCTAGGCCTCTGAGGTATATGGATAGGTGGGAGACTGCTTCTTCTAAGTCTTCTTCCTCTCGTCCCAAACCTCTCATGCGAGCAATCCACGAGCGTCCTCTTCCTCCGGAGGGTGGAAAGAATCCCATTGGAGTCCTTCGGAGGTGCTGTCTATAAACCACTCGTAGCTGACGCGGGGCCTTCCGAGCGACCTTGGGGTAGGTGTCGGCAAAGCCAAAACCGGTGGCGTTGACGAACCATGGCTCAATGTCGGGGTAAAGCGTGCTTCTTCCCACAAAGATCGGCGGCTTACACCGAAGGGTGCCGAAGCGTTCGTACTCCCGGTAGACGAACTCTGGCGGATCCCTTACTCCGACGCGCTCTAGGCTGAGCAGCAACAGGTTAGGGAGGCCAGGCTGGACGGGGCAAATTCCACCGTTCCACTCGAGGTTAGGCATCTGGAAGCAAGCAAGAATCAAGGTAAGGATTTGAGAAAATGGTGAGCTTAGCAAAGGAAAGGTTAGAGAGGGCCAGAGGAGGTCTCGCATCCTAGGGGTCATGTCCTACGGCCAACCTACGGCTCTGATACCACCTGAAGCGTCCCCTCATCCGAGGCGACCAAATGTGACACAAATACCAGTCCCAGGAGGCTGGTAGCACATTTATTACAACAGGTGGAATCAGTCTTTTACATTACGGTTACAAAAAGGGCACGGTAGTGCCAACGCTACAAGGAACAACACAAACGCTAGCGACCACACTACGATAGCAAAGGCTTCCATAGCCTCCTCGAGTATCACACCATGGAAGCTTTCGGTAGGGCCACCGGTACACGAGGCACGGTTGGGTGTAGGGCACAACCTACTCAACGTCTTCGGGAATGTAATCGGGATCCTCCTCTCGTAACATAGTTAGTAAACAAGAGTGAGTACATACGTACTCGGCAATTCCAACCCCACCCACGGAGGGGCTTATAAGCGGTATCATGCATAAGGTATAACAAGGATCGAGTTAAGGTTCATTTTGCAAACTTACACATGCGGGGGTTCATTTCCAAAAAGGTTTTCGCAAATCATTTCCATAACCCAAGTGACTCAGCTGCTTTAGGAAAACCACTGTGGGACTACCGGACTTCCCGTCCGTCGTAGCCCGGGCACACAGCCACACACACTTCACCCGAAAAAACAACTCATGCCAGAAAGCATCCCATCCCAAACACTAGTTTTTGTGACCACACCGTGACTCGTCCAATACCGTGGACACGGCTATTCGAATAGGTTTGACACTCTGCAGAGGTTGTACATCTTTACCCACAAGTAGGGTACCGTCACACGGACACCTCGGCGCGGTACGGATCCTATCATAGCCATTACCCACCTTAGCTAACACTACGAGCCACCACGGAAGCACCCCAAGGGGTTATACCACCCTAACCGGGCGTACCTCACACGGAAGCGTACCCCTGCTCCTTGGTCTCCCGCTCGCTCACCCGCACACCGGATGGCAAGTAGATTAACTAGTGGGGTTTATGCTAAGCCGTTGCCACATACAACGGTCGAGTGGTTGTACGATGATTTGGGTCGGGTGAGATGTCACGCAACCCGGTCCTTAACCGACAAGATGGACAACTCCCAACACGCTCAACCACACAGGTACGAGCTCACCCATACTCCTGACACACACGTCCATCCCGTCTACTCAGTTCTTTACTCATTTTCCAAACATATCCCATTTCCATTTTTAAAGCACTCACACATTTTGAAAGCACTCACACATTTTTAAAGCACTCATTTAGGCCAAAACAAGGTTCAATCATAGCAATCAAGGGTGGCTATCCTACCATGTTTTTTGCGGTAAAATAATATGCAATTTATAAAACGGGTATAGGATATATTTCTAAAACTAGGACGAAGCATGCATCAAAGGGGGAGGTTGAACTTGCCGTCTTCGAAGTCTTCGGGGAGTGCGGCTCGGTGTTCGGGACCTCGGGCTCCTGCTCGCGGTAGTCGGCTTCGATCTCCGGCTCGGGGTGCCTTCCTCCGTCTATTCCGTCGGCTATGGTATTCACACAAGCGAGCAAGCAATATTAGCACACATGTTTCCGGCCGAGCTCGGGGAGGGGGAAGTGAGCGGAGGAGGGGTATAAATAGGCCCTAGGAGAGGGGTTGGTTCGGCGGGGGTACTGTGGTGAAATTTGGATTTAATCGGAAATAAAATTATGCATGAGATGTTAGGTTAAAGAGAGATTATAGAGGCTAAGGACCTATTAGTAATTTTTATTAATAGGGGAAGGGGGGATTATGATAACATAAACTTGGTTAGGCCCTGGTTTGTAAATTATCTAGGGTTTGGCGGCATTCAATCTACAATTAATTGCGATCCGGGGGCTATTATTGAAGCTGAGAGAGAGAGCGAGGTGGGAGGGCTTTGGGTAGAAAAGAAAATTGATTAGGGGGTTATGGGGAAGGTGGCCTTCTTCTTCCTCTCGACACATTCGGAACGAGAGGGGGAGGGCGCACGGGGGCGGCCCGACCGTGGTGGCCGGCGGGGGCTTCCGGGCACGGCGGCGGCGGGGAGGTAGGGAAACGGAGAGAGGAGGTCGAGGGCAACTCATTCGGTCCTCACCTCGGGCCGGGATGGCTTGTGGAGGGAGATCGACGGCGGCGGCGGCGGTCCGTACGGGCGGCTTGTGGAGGGCGGCGGTGGGAGCTCGAGGGGAGAGAGGGAAGTGCCTGGGAGGTGCGGGGCGAGGTGGGGAGCCGGTCCGGCCCTTTTATAGGCGAGGAAAGGCGGCATGGCCGGGATTTCTTCCGAGCTCGTGAAGCTTCGAGGTCCAACAATGGTGGGGAGGCAAATATCTCGCCGTTGACTTGCTCGACGAGGCCGCGGCGGGGTTCACGGTGGGGCGCGGCGGCGTGGACGGGACCCGTCGTGCAGACGCGGGCGGTCGGAGATGGTGGAGGTGACCGGTCGAGCAGTGCCTTTAATGGCGGTCGTCGGCAACAGGGGATGCTGCCGGCCTTTGCTGCAGCCGTGGACGAGCACTGGCGTGCTTCGTGCGGGCGATGCGGGGAGAGGGAAGGCGGGGGTGCGCGTCCGCGGGGGCGCTCGGGGGGGGTGCCGTGCGTGGGGGGGGGGGGTCGCGACCCCCCCCCCCTGCGTCGCGCGTGGGGAAAGGGGAAGCCGCGCGGGGGGAAGGCCGCGGTCGGGCTCGGCCCGGCCGCGGGAGGAAGAAGGGGGGCGGTGGAAAAAAAAAAGGAAGAAAAAAGAAAAAGAAAAAGGAGAAAAGGGAAAGAAAAAGAAAAATAGGAAAAAGGAAAAAAAATCGGGGAAGAAAAATAGAAAAGGGATTTAGAAAATTAGGAGAATTCCTAGAAAAATTAGGAGAAGGGATTTTGCGGATTTTTACGGGTTTCTCGGATACCGGCGTCAATTTCGGAACGGCGGTGATGGCGAGCGGACCGGCCGGCGGGACCGCGGCGTGCGCGGGATTCCCGGCGTGGTGGCCGACCGCGGTCTTCCGGGGCGGCACGCGACGGGCGGCGGCCGAACGCGGCGGTGCCGGCGGGATTCGCGGCACGCGCGCCGGGTGAGAGAGGGAGACGGTGACCGGGGTTCCGAAAGGGGGCAAATGAGCTCGGTTTGGACAATTTTGAAAACACGCGTGATTTATTTGGTGATTTATTAGGAGCTAAAAAAAACGCGGGCGTTACACAACCTCACAGATATGCCTCTATATTGCACAAAACACCCTGAAGAGAATTGGGGGCTAGCAATTGGGTCCTTGAGATGGGGAGGCTGTGGCTCCGGCCGAATTCCGGCGAACCGGCGGCGCTCCCGGCTGGGGAGGTGGTTGGACTCGACCATGTGCTCACCTAGGGCCCAGGGGTGGCCGAAGTTGGGGCGGAGGGGTCACCGGCGTGGGCGCACGGTGAGGACCGGCGGCGGCGGCCGCGGCGGACGGTGTTGCCGGCGAGGGAGCGTTCGGGCTGGGCAACAAGCGATCCTAGGAGCACCAGTGAGACCTAGGGGCGGTGCCCGGGTGGTCGGGTGGCTCTAGGAACGGCGCGGGGTAGAGCTCGATGGCGGTGGGATCCATGGCGGGCGGCACGACAATGGCGGGGCGCGCGAGGGGGGCGCAACCTTTAAATAGGGGCGACTCGGCTGGTGGTGACGACGGGGTGACGGTGAAGATGCTACCGTGGTACGGGTGGCCTCGGTCGGCGCACGTACGACGGAGCACCGCGGACGGACCGGCGGACCGTGGCGTGCTCCCTGCCGGGTACGGCGCGAACGGCGGCGACGCGTGGCACGGGGAGGAATTCAAGGCGCCTCAAGGTGCGGGCGCGTGGGGAAGGTGCGCGGCTCGGGCGGCGTGCGGGCACGGACGCCGAGGCGGCCGGCGCTCGGGCGTGCGCGGGCGCGTGCGACGTCGCGCCGCGGCGGCGCTCTGGCCGACACCCATTCAGACTAACCGACTTTGAGCCTGTTTAACTCCCAAAAATTGCACTACAGTGCACCAAATGATGAATTGGAAAGTTGTAGATCTAATTATCCCCTACAACTTTCACAAAGGCTCTATGGTATTTTTCTCAACAGTTTTTGCACAAATTGTAGCCAAAGTTTGAATGCCAACCTGTGACATTGAACAGGAGGTGCTGGCGATTGACTAAGATTTCCACCCTTTCCCCCCAAAATTGGAAATGCCATCCTACATGAAAGTTGTGTCCCTCGACAAACTGGACAACTTTCATCTTGGTGTATTTTGAAGTGTTTAGGTGAAATTTGGAGAACGCGGCAAAAGTTCCGAAAGTCATTTAAGGGCATTAGGGTTTAGGTAGGGTTTGACCGTGTATTTGACCAAAGTTTGACCACACATGTGTGTTGACTTGATCAATAGGGTCATTAGGGTTGGTTGGTGACGTTTTCGAGGTGAGGACCCAGGTTGACCGTGATTTGACCAGTGTCAGCAGAGTTGACCGACTATTAGGGTTAAATAAAAACCTGGGGTGACACAGCCTACCCTCCTTAAACGGAATCGCGTCCCGAGATTCGATTTAAGAAAAACAATATAGGTAGCAGAAACTCACTGTTTCAAGATTGTAGGAAGCCCGGATACTTGATGTTGAGGTACTCTTCCGTCTCCCAAGTCGCTTCTTCCTCCGTGTGATGACTCCACTGTATCTTGTACATTCGTATGGTCTGTCTTTGGGTCTTTCTCTCCTTTCGGTCCAACACCCTCAGGGGATGCTCGATGAGCGAGAAATCCGGCTCAATCCAAGCATTAGCTTCTGTGATCACTTCGTTTTCTGGCACAGGCATACCTTTCTTTAATTGAGTCACATGAAACACATTGTGGACTGCAGCAAACCGTTCTAGTAGTTGAATACGATAAGCCACTGGCCCACATACTTCTATGGCTTCATAAGGTCCAATGTAGCGCGGAGCTAACTTCCCTTTAACACCGAACCTTTGCACACCTTTGGTGGGGGAAACCTTTAGGTACACAAAATCTCCCACTTCAAAATGTTGGGTGTCGTTCTCTTCTCATGATAGATCTTTTGCCTCGTCTGAGCTAATTTCAAATTCTCCCTTATCACTTGCACCTTTTCTTCGGTATCTTTAATTAAGTCCGGACCAAAGAGTGTCCTTTCTCCGGCTTCTAACCAATTCAATGGGGTGCGACATCTTCGTCCGTAAAGAGCATCGAACGGTGCCATCTTCAAACTAAATTAATAGCTATTGTTATAAGAGAACTATGCCAAGGACAAACACTTATCCCAACTCTTATCAAAATGCAAGATGCTTGCTCGCAACATGCCTTCCAAAATTTGATTTATCTTCCTTTCAGTCTGACCATCGGTCTGCGGATGATGGATGGAACTACGAATCAACTTGGTTCCTAAGCACTCATGTAATTGTTCCAAGAAACGAGCTACAAACTGAGTTCCCCTATCAGAGATTATAGTCTTTGGAATTCCATGCAAACGAACTACATGATCCATGTATAACTCTGTATATTGTTGCACTGAATATGTAGTATGAACTGCAATGAAATAGGCGGTCTTGGTGAGTCTGTCCACGATAACCCAGATAGAATCTTTCTTTCTAGTTGTCAGGGCTAAACCCACAATGAAGTCCATACTAATGTTATTCCACTTCCACATGGGTATCGACAACGGTTGGAGTACACCTGCCAATTTCAAATGGCTTGCTTTCATCTGGTGGCAAGTATCGCACTCGACTACATACTTGGCTATGTCAACTTTCATATTGGACCACCAGAAATTTTGCTTCAAATCTTGATACATCTTAGTACTGCCGGGGTGGATAGAGAATTTGGACATATGAGCCTCTTCAAAGATTGTCTTCCTAATTTCTAGATCAACAGGAACCACAAGGCGTTTTCCAAACCAGATCACATCCTTGTGATCCTTCTGGAAATAGTATACTTGGGGTCTCCCTCTGCCAATTTCTGTTTGATGATCTGTATGTCTTCGTCATTGCGTTGAGCAATGACAATTCTATCATAAAGATTAGATTCAGCAGCTAAGGCATAAATATTTCCTTGTTCTACTACTTCCAAGTTAAGCTTTCTCATCTCTTCACATAACGGGTCACTAACTGGCTCCAACTCTAGATGGTTGCAGTGGACTTTGCGACTAAGAGCATCCGCAACAACATTTGCTTTTCCAGGGTGATAGTGCACTTATAGGTCGTAATCTTTAATCAACTCAAGCCATCTCTTTTGCCTCATGTTTAGATCCGACTGGGTGAAGATGTATTTGAGACTCTTGTGATCAGTAAAGATATTACAACGATTACCCATCAGGTAATGTCTCCATATCTTGAGAGCATGGACAACAGGTGCTAACTCTAGATCATGGGTGGGATAGTTGATCTCATGGGGTCGAAGTGCCCGTGAAGCATAGGTAATGACTCGGCCTTCTTTCATAAGAACACAACTGAGACCCATGCCTGATGCGTGACAGAAAACTTCAAAAGGTTTGGAATTATTTGGTTGCACTAGCACTGGGGCTGAAGTTAAGTGCTGCCTCAAGGTGTGGAAGGCTTTCTCACATGCTTCACTCCACACAAACTTCACTCCTTTCTTGAGCAGTTCGGTCATAGGTTTAGCGATTCTGGAGAAGTTCAGAATGAATCGACGGTAATAGCCCGCCAAACCTAAGAAACTGCAAATTTGGTGCACGGACTTGGGTGGTTTCCAATCCATCACCTCTTGCACCTTGCTAGGATCCACGGAGATGCCATCCTTGGAAATAGTGTGCCCCAAGAATTTCACACTATCTAACCAGAATTTGCATTTGGAGAACTTGGCATAAATCTTATGATCTCGCAAACGCTGTAGGACAATTCGAAGGTGCTTGGCATGCTCCTTCTCGTTTTTGGAGTAGATGAGGATATCATCGATAAGGACCACTATGAATTTGCCGAGCTCCGTCATAAACACGGAGTTCATGAGGTACATGAAGTGGACTGGGGCATTTGTGAGACCAAAAGACATCACCAAGAACTCATAGAGACCATAACGAGTGGAGAAAGCGGTTTTAGGAATGTTACAAGGTCGAATTTTGATTTGGTGGTAACCAGAACGAAGATCAATCCTGGAGAAAACTTTGGCTCCGGCCAATTGATCAAAAAGAACATCGATTCGGGGAAGAGGATATTTGTTCTTGATGGTTACTGCATTGAGCAGTCTGTAGTCAACACAGAGCCTCAAGCTACCATCCTTCTTTTTGACAAAAAGAGCGGGACAACCCCAAGGAGAAGAGCTCGGGCGAATATAACCCTTATCTAACAGCTCCTGGAGTTGGTTTTTCAGTTTAGCTAGTTCTTTGGGAGGCATACGACAAGGTCGTTTAGAAATGGGTGCAATACCCGGTTGGAGTTCAATTACAAACTCGACATCTCGGTCTGGTGGCATACCAGGCAATTCGTAAGGAAAGACATCTGGATACTCACACACTACTGGAATTTCATCAAGATGGGAGATAATGGTCACATAGGCGCAAGAGTATGTACCATTCTTAAAAGGCAGGTACAAGGTAGTGTGCCCAACCCTAGGTGAATTGATCGCTACAACTCTATCTGATATATATAGAACCACCTTATGCTGGGTCATCCGGTCCATACCCAAAATAACATCCATGCCTTCCAAACTTATGGCTATAAGATTGGATTGAATAATCTTACTTCCCAATTTTAAAAGAACTCCAAAAGCTAAGGTGTGAGAAGAGATGTTTCCACCTGGCATGATAATTTTATAAGCCGATTCGGTATGAGAACCCATTAACCCCAATTTGCCTAATAAATTTTCACTTATGAAACTGTGGGTAGCTCCAGAATCAAACAAAATCTTAACAAGAGTGTCATTGATAGAGAATATACCCGTGAGCACTGAAGCTCCTTCTGGAATGTCACTCATGGTGGTGAAGTTCAGCTTGCCTTGGCGGACTTGCACCATTGGCTTCTTAGCTGGAGTGGCAGACTTATTTCCCGCACCTTGATTCTGCGGGTTGGGCTTATTCTGCTTAGGCTTGGGGCAATAACTGATATAGTTCCCTGACTGACCACAATTGAAACAGCGGTGATCACCGATGTTATGTGGGGGTGCATTAGGCTTTGAAGCCTGCTGCTGAGCGTTGCGGAACTGGAAGTTCCCTGAAGGTTTGCCCTGGGATGGCTTCATCGTCCAACGTCCAGTTGAAGATTGTTGGGATGGGTTAGGAACACTCTTTTTCACAAAGCGAAACTTCTTGTTAGTTCTGCTACCCGAAGCAAAACCAGACGGCCTCTTCTTGTCCCTATGGGCCTTTTTCATAGCATCCTTTTGGGATATAGCCTTGTTCACGAGCTCATGGAAACTGTCTGGCTCGAGCAAGTTCAGCCGTTCATACAACTTGCCATCTAGACCATCACGGAACGTTTCTATCTTCTTGGTGTCAGTATCCACGTGATGTCCGTCGTATTGGCAAAGTCTAACTTCTGGGCATAACGGTACACCGTGTCAGATCCCTACCTGAGGGCCGGTAACTCCCTCATCTTCCTATCCATTAATCCCTTAGGAATGTGATGGCTCTTGAAAGCTTGCTTGAATTCATCCCAAGTGACAGCACGCCCTTGCTGCATAGTCTTGAAATGATCCCACCACATTAAGGCTTCTCCTCGCAGTTGCAGAGCTGCGAAGTTGGCCTTGTTCTCCTCAGAGCAAGGCATCACAAAGGCTGAGAACTTAGCCTCGATTGCCTTGATCCATGCCTCCGCTTCCATGGGGTCTTCCGCATTTGAAAAGGTCGGTGGCTTCATCCTAATGAACTGAGCATATGTGGTGACCTGATTAGGCCCCTCGTGATTGGCCCCATGCGGCAGCCCTCGGTTCATTTGCTGGGCTATCTGTTGTTGCGTCTGTAGGATCTGGCGCAACACCTCAGTTTGAGTGGCCATAAAAGCCTCTGATGGTGTCATGGGCGGCGGTGGTGGCAATTCGCTGCTACTGGTCGCTCCAAACCCGTTGGGAGAGCTGCGCGTCAGTCCCACCATTTGAAATGCAAGCCTTTATTAGACACATAGCCATAATCTTACTTAGAAAGAGATGACAAGTGTAAACATGCATGACAAAAGCTCATTTGTACATTCACATGACAAAGGCAGCAACACAGTCACAAAATATTTCGTATCCAACAGCTTATTCATCGAAATATTCTTCAACATGGTTAGTAGATGCAAGATCTCATACACCTCAAAGTTGTCTTTCAACCCCGTAGAGAATTTTCATTTCGCATGCCCGAAGAAGGCAATTTGCGGGAAGTTACTTAGCTGTTTTTGCAGCCGACCGACACTCATCGAAAACTCCGTAATTCTCTCATTTCTTATGCAAAAATGCTGAATTTTGATGAGCGCAGTTATTGTAACATTCTGCACAACTTTGGTATTCAACGTGTAGCAAGATTCCAACTTTTAAGTGCTCAAAAGTCTCCATTACTAAGCTTCGTTTTGCTGTTTGGACAGCAGCTATAGTTGCGTTAAAGACTGCATAACCCATTAGGAGAAAGTGCACAATTGTTGAAAATTGTTAGCGCGCGAGCGTCACAAGATTCCAAACAAGTTGGTTAAACACATCGAACTCATTTCGGATCACAATGTGCTTAAGCATCCTTTATTACAACATGACGGATAGAGGGTCCATAGAACACTACAAGATTCAAAGTTTGAAATCACCACCTTACAACCGGAGTTACACTGCAGTCACACTGCACAAAAGCATACTCCTAAGCTACCTGCCACAACAATCCTGAAGGTTACACCTAGGAGCACAATTCTTCTTATTGCATTACCCTGGCAACCTAGTTGCTAACTGAAGCACCACTACCAGCAGGTGAAGCTGGTGGGGTCAGTAACGGTGGTCCAGCCTGACTCGTCTGGTCAAGACCAGACTGTCCTTGCTGCTCCTCCGGAAGTGCCTGCACTGGAGGTAGTGGCTATAAAGTCACTATGGCCTGCAAGGCTGCAACATACACCTCGGCATCCACAACCTGCTACTACATCTCGACGATGTTCTGTAAAAGTGTCAACCTCTCGATATCATTAGCATCTGCGTCCTCCTGGAGGGTAGTAACCTCAGCCTCAAGGTCCACGATCCTCTGAAGATGGTCACCTCTCTCTATCTCCAACTGAAACCTCCTGGCACGTAGTCGGTCATTCTCCTGCTGCATCTGGGTAAGAGTGAAGTTCAGCTGTTGGTGAGCTGCTGAAAGTCGCTGCCAGTCCAACCCAGTTACCTCCAAACGCTGACCGATCACCGCAGCGGTGTTGTAGCGCAGCCCCTAAAGTGTGAACACGACGTTGAGGCAACATGCCAACGTCTGGGTGACGTCCAACGGCTCGGCTAGCAAAAGCAGCTCCAGAAGGTGGTCCATACGATCCAGCCACACCAGGTCATGAGGACTCACAACTGGAAACAACCCAAACGGAGAGAGAGCCACCACTGTAGGGTTGTGGTCGCAAAAGTTTGTCAATACCCGAAGAGCGGTTGACTCGACAGACTCGTGCCCATGAAAACCCCAGTAGATGAAGCTCAAGTCAAACCAATCGGCGTGGTCTGGGTGTGGTAGCACAGTGACGGTCACCCTGCAACGGGGAACACCTAAGCGCTCAAGCTCGAACACCTCGTAGGTTGGCAGAGTGGTGTAGCCAGCGGTGCTGAGTGCTTCCCACGCAAGGCGTGAAAAACCCTCCCAGCGCAACCCATTGGTACAGATCGTACCGTTAGCGTCGTACTCGTGAAACACGGGAAAAGCCATTTGTACAAAAGATGTAACACATGTCAGGTCTCAAAGAGAACAACATGTCAAATGGTGAATTCTGGTAGCTGTGAATAAAAATTCATAACTACAAATCCATAACCCCATAAATTCCCAAATTTTACAGGCTACTCCACATGGTTTTTATACACACTTTTGGTATTCAAAGGTTGAGCTAGATCAAAAAGAAACAAGGTGAAAAGATCCAAAGTTCAGGGTGCTGGTTCTGAAAACAGCAAGACCTGGGTTCGCTAGAAAGGGTGCAACTCAAGATTTAAAGAAGCCATGATCAAGAATTTTTGCGAGCCAAAAACTAGATTAGATATGGAGCAACTTTGGTTTAGAACACCTATTCTAATTACTTTTAGAACATGGTGCAAAAGGAAGACGAACAAACTTTTACAAAAATTTGGACAGCACAACACCTATGCATGAGAGGTATTCTAGTTTATGGAAAGCACAAACTAACAAATCTTCCTTAGAGAGCATACAAAAGTTCTGTTTTTGGGTCCATTTTAAGTTGTTGTCAATAACATGATGCAAGGCGTCTTATTCGACCTCACATGGCAATCAAGCCAATAATCGAGTTAGTGCCGGTGGCAAGGCTTTTATTCGTCTCTCTCTATAATATCTAGTCGAGAGCTACTCGGTACTCACTTAGCGACTAACGAAGCGCTGTTATGTACCTGCAGAAAAAGAACCTTCCATGCCAGCACGTCACGGAAGCGTCCACATACATTACCGTTCACTATAGAAACGGCATCCATGCGTTAAGCCGCTGCATGGACAGCGTCCAACGTCGGACACCCTCCGTTTGAATGGAGTGTATTCTTACCTCGCATATTCGACATGCGGAATGCTCACATATAAAACACGTGGCGACAACACAACTCATGACCAGATGCGAAGATGGGATCCGTGGAATGGATCACTCCATCAACCCTCGCAATTCCCGTGATGCGGCACAGCACACATATGAAACACGTGGCTCAACTAGTTTGGTTGTGCAAGAAAGTAAGTCTGACCTAAAGTAAATGTGCTAGAAGTTAGCAAAATAAACCATAGGTTAATAAGTCACCTGAAAGAACCAAAAATTGCCTCTAGGGCCTCTCGGTCTAGTTTATCCTTATCGGACCAACGTGCTTTTTGTAAATCCAAACAATCTTGGCAAGTTTTATTCAAAAACTAGTGATTAAGGTTATTAATTAATCTCCAGTGCATATAATTGTTCTGATGCCGACTGTGACAACCCGCCCAGGAAAATACTGTACTATCATCTAAACCAATCCACTTTGGTCATTAAGCAATAATAAAGTATCATCCTATCGTTAGTCGCCGGGTTAACGCCTAGTAAATCACTTATATAGCAACAAGGATCGACTTATATGCATTAAAACTCACGCGAAGGCGAGTCCAGAGATAAAACATAATTAACATCCGAAATTTTTCCCGAAGGGTTTCATTATTACAAATCAAAGTCTTTGACATGACACGAAGTTCAGAGTTTTTAAAACAGCGTAATTAAACAAAACAGAATGCGGAAACACCACGGGAGGCCAGCCATGATGCCTTCATTCATCGTCCTCCACCCACTCCAGCTCCCAGCCGAACGGGATCTCTCCGAGCCACACATCACCAAAGGCATTACCTAGGACAACATATTATAGCAAGGCTGAGTATATTAATACTCAACAAGACTTACCCGTCAGTGATAACTACTTCACCAACTCTAGACATGATAGGCTTTTTGGCCACTGGGGTTCTTTTGCTGAAAAGTAACAAAGAGTATGTCCTTACTTTTAAGATTTTAGCACAAGTTCTAGTTGAGTTATTCTTTTCTATGTTAGCCATCTATTGCAAGCATAAGTTGTGCAACACAATTAATCAAGCATAATATTCATCAACTTCCATCATTAGGGATCTCATGGCCAGTTGAGTAAGTAGTCTCAGATAACAGTGAGAGGCCGACAATCGATTGGTTTATAACCTTGCAAGGTAGACCTAAACACACGGTGGGATGCCCCCGCGAGGACAACCACCAAGCGGTTCCCAAAACTCTTCAGATCGGGATCGAATCTTACAGTCTTTGGTACAGGCTATCCGGTATAACCCGCGAGGCACCCGGACTCACCATGCACCACTGGTAGCTAGCTGTGAGACGCATCCCAAGATGAGTAATAGTAAGATCCCTCACCGCGTCATTAAGGTACTAGGCTTACCGGTCTCATTCCCGACAAGTGCTTAGTACGTTCAAACACTTAACCCACGAAAGCCATTGGACCGGAGCCCACATCCCATGCTCTTACCACATGAGCAATCCATTTAAGGGGATCTTATGATTCCAACGTAAGAACCTATTCTCGCGAGTGACATCATCACTCGACTTGTAACAGTCCTATAGCATAGCAGCTATCGACCTACCATACTAGTAAGGATAAAGGTACCTAGGGATCATGCATCTAGGGTTTCATATCAACTCCTGAACGTAAATGCGCAATCATCCATAGGTAGTTGCATAATAATTTTGAAATAGTGGGTTAATTGCACCGAGGCTTGCCTTCGTCAGCAGTGTTAGCCTGAGTGTCCTCGGTGTCCTCGATTACTTCGACGTAGTGCAGCTTCCGCTTCCGCTTACGGCACGAGCGAGTAGTCACCGTCGGGGAGTTCTACCCGGAATGCAATGCAGGGTTCAGGTGATGTAATTTATTGCTTATTTTAGCCAACTCTTATTGGCCATATTCACCTTAACAAACAATTAATTAATAATTCTTTTTCATTAAGGTCATTATTGGCATGGGTTTATTCTTTTAATAAACACTTAATTAATGCTCTCTTTTATAATTGTTATTTCATGTGAGGATTTATTAACCCTTCTTTACAATGGCAAAGGTGTGCACAAAATTGTAATTATATTTAAATTCTTAAACAGCAAGAGGTGTATTCTTAGATCTCAAATAAGCCATGCAACCATTTTAGAAAGGGTCACAAGGAAAAGGAGGACATTTTCCTATTTATCAAAACATTAAACTTTTAATTGCCTCCAAAGCTTTTGTTCAAACATTAAATTACTAAAATTCAGAGGAACAATTTCTTAGGCACCAAAGTATCTATACCAAGCCACTGAACACACATGCATGCTTGAAAAAGCTAGAAACTTAATTATACCCCAAAATAGCAAAGTCTAGTCACCTAAACAAGATAAATGCATACAAAAATAAATAAGCATACAATTGATCCAAACTTTTTCACACATGTTGTCTGGTCCAAAACTATCCTACGACTGCAGCAAGTACATCTCGAACTACCACTGATCTTGCATTATTAATTACAAAGAAAATCAAGCATATATCAAGAATAAATACTTTTGATAATTATAAAATTGTGGTTAATTCACCAGAGCTGTATTTTGGCATAAATAGACCACATGCAAAAGTTAGGCACAAAAACACAATCATTTTTAGCTAAAAAAATCATCTATGCAGATTCTGCATAAATGGAAAACAATTCATATAAAAAGATTTACAACATAACTTTGTGCAATTTTTGGTACAGGAGCTAGTCATAACATAATAAACAACATATCCATAAATTAACTACAGAGGACTTATGGATTTTGAGATATCCCAGATCTAGGTTTTTCACATTTCTATTTTTCATGCAAAAATTATCAGGAAACAGCCTAGACAAGTTTAACAAAAGTTGTAGCGCTCTTCACCAGGAGTCTAACAAAATTTGAGTTTGCATTTTTTCCGATGTTTCTACGATTTCTAGAGATTTTACAATAATCAGCAAAAGTCTTTTACTATTGAAGTTTCTCTTTTTCACCGAGGTCCCTAGAACTTTTCACTAGCTCACAGATATGCCCCTAGATTGCACAAAACACCCTGGAAAGAATTGGGGGCTAGCAATTGGGTCCTCGACATGGGGAGGCGGCGGCTCCGGCGAACCGGCGGCGCTCCCGGGCGGGGAGGTGGTTGGACTCGACCATGTGCTCACCTAGGGCCTAGGGGTGGCTGAAGTTGGGGCAGAAGGGTCGCCGGCATGGGCACACGGCGAGGACCGGCGGCGGCGGCCGCGACGGACGGTGTTGCCGGTGAGGGAGGGTTCGGGCTGGGCAACAAGCGGCCCTAGGAGCACCAGTGAGACCTAGGGGCGGTGCCGGGGTGGTCGGGTAGCTCTAGGAACGACGCGGGCTAGAGCTCGACGGCGGTGGCATCCATGGCGGGTGGCACGGCAATGCGGCGCGCGCGAGGGGGCGGCCTTTAAATAGGGGCGACTCGGCCGGTGGTGACGATGGGGTGACGGTGAAGATGTTGCCGTGCTACGGGCGGCCTCGGTCGGCGCACTCCCTGCCGGGTACGGCGCGAACGGCAGCGACGCATGGCACAGGAGGAATTCAAGGCGCCTCGGGGCGCGGGCGTGTGGGGAAGGCGTGGCGCTGCGGCCGACACCCATTCAGACTAACCGACTTTGAGCTTGTTTAACTCCAAAAAATTGTACTGCAGTGCACCAAGTGATGAATAGGAAAGTTGTAGATCTAATTATCCCCTACAACTTTCACAAAGGCTCTATGGTATTTTTCTCAAAAGTTTTTGCACAAATTGCAGCCAAAGTTTGAATGCCAACATGTGACATTGAACAGGAGGTGCTGACAATTGACCAAGATTTCCACCCTTTTCTCCTCAAAATTGGAAATGTCATCCTACATGAAAGTTGTGTCCCTGGACAAACTGGACAACTTTCATATTTGTGGATGTTGAAATGTTTAGGTGAAATTTGGAGAACGCGACAAAAGTTTCGGAAGACATTTAAGGGCATTAGGGTTTAGGTAGGGTTTGACCGTGTATTTGACCAAAGTTTGACCACATATGTGTGTTGACTTGATCAATAGGGTCATTAGGGTTGGTTGGTGAGGTTTTCGAGGTGAGGACCCTGGCTGACCGTGATTTGATCACTGTCAGCAGAGTTGACTGACTATTAGGGTTAAATTAAAACCTGGGCGTCACAGTGCCCCGCGACCGTCGGGATCCAAGCTTGTCATCATCATCGGCTCCACCCAGAGAGGGAGGGGAAGGTGAGGAGGGGCGCGACCGCGTGAGGAGGCGACGAGCTTGGGAGGGAGGGGCGGGAGAATCCCCTGGGTCGCCTCGACGCCGCCGCCCCTGTCTCTCCGCCGACAGAGGGCGCAGGGCCGTAGACGGCAGCGGCTTGGGTGCGTACAGGCCGCCGCGGGGAGAGGGGATTGGGGGAGGAGGAGAGAGTGGAGAGAGGGGGAAAGAAAAAGAGAATGACGCGTGGGGCCTGCGACTGGTAGTTGATATGGAGTTTGAGTTAGAGGTTGATGGGTGCCGAGAAACTAAAACTGGACTGGAAAGTTGGATGACTAGGCGGGAATATTCCTTTTAGGGGATGAGTTTTTTTTAGCATAACCAGCTTTTATATTAACCTGGAGCAGGGTTACAATCCGCTTCAGCAATCCCTAACAAGTTCAGAGGGAAAGCATCTGCCCAACTCAGTTCACGGTTCGACGCCGAGGTCTGCTTAGCACAGAAATTAGCAGCCTCATTACCTTCCCGATTTACAAAAGACACACGAAAAAGCACAAACTCCCTGCTTAAGACGCTGATCTCATGGCATAAGCCTGCAATCGAGCTCCGTTCGCCAGCATCTGAGCGTAGAAGGTTCACCAGAAGCGCGTTGTCCATCTCCAGCTGTACCCTCTCATAGCCACTCGCTCGTGCCAGCAGAACACCATCTCTTGCTGCTAGTGCTTCGGCTGTTAGAACATCTGGAACATGGGCATAGAATTTTGATGATGCTTGCACTAGCTTGCCATCACCATCTCTGACCACCACTCCACCAGACCCCGAGTTAGACGCGACCGCAAAGGAAGCATCAGTGTTCACCTTATACCAGCCTCTCTCAGGTTTTCGCCAGAGTTCCTTTGGGCCAGGTGGAGTTGTCTTAGTTTCCTGACGCAAACATATCAAGTCTTCGACCATCAGAGCTATATGTCTGCTTGCAGCCACCGGTGACCAATTTTTCCCGTGACGACGATTATTACGGCCTGTCCAGAGGGACCAGACACCACAGATGAGAAGAGCAGCTTCCTGCTCCGTGCAGTGTTGCCCAGATAGCAGATCCCTAGTCCAGGTCGCAGGGTGAAGTGCAGGCATTTTGCAACCTGTGATGTCCTTCAGCACCCTCCAAAACCGAGCAGCAAAGGTACATGTAATGGCCACATGGAACAAGGATTCCTCCGGGGCACCACAGGATTCGCAGTGATCTTCCTTAGCAACATGTCGACGCCGAAGTTCTTGCTTGGTCGGAAGAAAACCCTATAAAGCCCTCCACCAGAACATACGAACTTTTGGCGGCACCTTCAGCTTCCACACCTTCTTCCACCACTTTACCTCTTCTGAAGAATTTGGTTCATTCTTTTTGAAGGATTCAGTCTGATCACTTTCTTTTTTCAGCATTCTATAGCAAGAACGAACTGAATAGATGCCGTTTTTCTCCAGCGACCAGCAACCAGATCCTCCTCCAATCTCACCCCGGTCTTAGCTTCAAAATCTCCTCAGCGTCCAAGGCACAAAAAGACTCCCGCACCAACTGTTCATTCCACATGCGAGAATCGTGCAGGAAGAGATCACTAACCTTGTCAACCTGAACATCCGACCTCCTGACCAAAGGTCTCAAAGATGTAGACCCAGCAATCCAATTATCTGTCCAGATATTTATCGACGTCCCCGGGCCAACTCTCTTGATCAGGCCTTTAAGAAGTGCATGTCTACCGTAGAGAATGGCCCTCCAAGTTTCTGAGCTCTTTTTCTTCCTCATTGCTTCAGGAAAGCTACAAGAGGGAAAGTATTTTCCCTTAAGCACTCTTGCACATAACGAATCTGGCCTCATGATTAAATGCCATCCCTGTTTCCCCAACATAGCCTGATTGAACAAAGGTAGGTCCTTAAAACCCATTCCACCTTCCCCTTTCGGCCTTGTAAGTTTGGACCAACTCTGCCAATGGATCTTGTGACTATCAATCGAGCTGCCCCACCAGTACTTAGCAATGTATTGTTTCATTTTCTTACACGCTAGTGCTGGTAGTTTGAAACAACTCATCGGATACGTCAGCACTGCTTGGACATTAGATTTGAGCAGCACCTCGCGGCCTGCACAGCTTAGCAGATCCCCCCCCCAACCATGAATAAAGCTCCTGATTCTTTCGGGCACATAATCAAACGTACCATTAGTAGCTGTCCCCACCGCGGTTGGGAGTCCCAAATACTTCTCTCCAAGAGCCTCATTAGGGATTTGGAGGGCCTGGATGACTTCCTGCTTAGTAGCTTGATCACAGTTTTCACTAAAAAAAACTGCCGACTTATGCTTGTTTACTAGCTGCCCAGAGCCTCTGTTATACACCTCCAAAATTTCAGAGATCCTATCAGCCCCTCGCTTTGATGCCTGGGTAAAGATCAAGCAATCATCGGCAAAGAGGAGATGGGAAATCCACGGGGCATGCAAACTAACCCGAATTCCTCTTGAAATGAATTGAGGACCTCTGGATTTCAGCAAGCATGTTAACCCTTCAGAGCACAGGAGAAACAGATATGGGGAAATTGGGTCACCTTGTCGTATTCCTTGAGAAGGTTTGAAAGATGGTGATAAAACCCCCATTAACTCTGACTGCAAAACTCACTGAAGTTACACACTTCATAATCAAATTGCACCATCCTGCAGGAAAGCCCAAAGAAACCATGATGGCATGAAGATAGTTCCACTCCACCCGATCGTAGGCCTTTGCCATATCTACCTTGACGGCACAGGCTCCTGATTTACCTTTATTCCTCAGATAATGAATACATTCATAAGCGATCAAGACATTGTCTGTGATAAGGCGCCCCGGGATCCGAAACAACATCATCAAGGATTAGACGAAGTCTGTTCGCCAAAACTTTCGAGCAGATTTTAGGGGATGAGTTTGGAGGTCGACGAGTGCGGACGGTCTGAGGCCGAACGAGATGACAGTATGTTTTGGGAGGGAAAAAGACTGCTGCTGAAACGCCAAAAGCGATTGCGAGCTGTGTGTGACCTCGTGGCATTGTGGGCCTACATTCTTCTACAGCCAGCGCACGATTTCAGGCCCACGGGAATCAAAACATTACGGCTCGCGTACTTGCTGGAAAAGAATCAGCCCAGTCCGTTTGCGTGGCCTTCTTCCGATTGCTCGGAAGTTGCGCTGAACGCCTAAAAAGCAGGGCCTGCTGCCTGCTGGTCTGCTGGAGTACTGGCGGTGGCAGGCAGAAAGGGAAGAGGGTTTTGTGCCGCCGCGGCGCGGGTTCGGGGGAATGGGGGCGGAAACCCTCGTCCTCTCCGCGGGCGGCCTCCCTGTCAACGACGCGCCGGCCATGATTGGCCCCCTTCGATCGGGAGGTGTTCGCTCCCGGCTCGTACGTTTGATTCGTCTCTCCGCCTCCTGCGTTCCGCCCGTTTCAATTTCGCCGTGGTTTTGAAACTTCGACTAGGATCGCGGCGTAGATTCGATCTGTAGTTTGTTTTTCTTTCGTGGTAGACATTTTTTGTGATCGATGCTTGGATTTTGCGCTCGCCCGATGATGATCATGATGACTCCATAACCTGATGACTGGATGGATGGATAGATCGACTCGGATTTGAGCCCCGCGGGGCCACCCTTTGCTTTTGCAACGGAGCTTCTGAAATGGCTAATGCAGTGTTGGCTTCTCTGTCTTCTGGGCGCCGAAGTGCTTGGGATGCTTTGGGGTAGGGTAATCCACTCTCACTGACAAGTGGGACCGCCATTGTGGCAGTCTCGTCACCTCCTCCTCTTCCCCCTCTTGTGGAACAGCAACCTCCATCCAGGCTTGGATTGATTTCTTCTTCTTCTTCTCCTCCTATTACCAAGCCCCCCGAGATGCGCTTCGGTGCCAGCGTTGAAGCCCATTGCATTAGCTTCTGATGGAGGTCCAACAAGGTTGTCAAATCTGAGGGCCATGAGCTATTTGGTAATACGAATGTTCGGGTGTTTCGGTTGGAATCAACTCTATGACCTCCTATTTGGTAGTGTGTGTGAACAAACTTTAAAACAATCAGGGTGTTCAGGATTTATTGTTTTGATTAGATGCTTTGATGTAATGCTTGGTGAGGGGACTTGCGCATGCAGGTTGTGGAATGTAGCAGAGAGATTGCAAGATTTATTTTTTGTACCCATCCTCTGCTCGTCTTCTGTCTACTTGTTGGTGCCACCAAGGTTTGCATCTTTTGTTTTTAAAAAAGCAGTCTTTGTTTGATGGGTCAAGTGATGCATATTTGAATCAAAACAACACACTCATCAGTCTTTCATGTATATTGTTTCTACTACTTCTATAGTTGATTGCTTGCATTTTGTTGTTAATACTTGTTATGTGATTGTTTTTTTAGTTTTAATGAATTTATGACATCTCTTGCACTATTAATGAACACCATAGCTCTATTGTTGTAATGTCTATAGTGATATTGTTAGTCTCTCCATGATGAAAAAGATATTGTTAGTCTTACCACTTTATTTTAGGCCATGTTTTGGTTTTACCGTCTTGCTGCTTCATTTGTCTTTTGGCCCGATGATGATGAGACTTGTGGATGGATGATGGACTTAAACTGATTTGAGCTTGGTGGAATGGCCTTATGCAGTTGAAAGGTTGTAAACTCCTGAAATGGTTTGTGTTGTGTTCGCTTCTCCATGATCTGGGTGCTGAAGCATGCTGAGGTATTGGATGTGACACTGACACATGGGTTAACCATGTAGTTGGTGAATTGTCCCTCCTTTCTTTTTCTTTCTTCTTCTGCATCCTCCTCCTTTGCACTTGCTGCCACTGCTGGCATGCTCGTCGTCATCGCCATCATCGTCCTGCTACTCTAATGATCCCTTGGGACATGCTTTAGTGCCAGTTTTGGAGTCCACAGCACTATCCTTTGATGAAACATGGAGTTACACACCAGACACATAGTCTGAGGGCCATTTGGTAATACTTCTATTTTTATAGTTGCTTGGCTTGCATTTTGCAGTTAATACTTGTTATGTGAGCGTTTTTATTTGAGTTTTATTGAATTTATGACCATCTCTTGTGCCACCAATGAATACCATAACTCTATGCTGTACTGTATATAGTGATATTGTTAGTCTTTTCATTTCAAAAGAAGATATGTTAGTCTTAGCACTTTATTTAGGTCACCTTTTAGTTTTGGTGTCTTGTTGTGTCTTATTGCTTGGTTTGTCTTTTGGGCCAATAACGATGACACGAGACTACTTGTGGATAGATAATGGACTTGAATCGATTTGAGCCTGGTAGGACCAATTACTTGAAAGGTTGTAGTTGTAGGGACTTGTAGCTCCTGAAATGGCTTGTGTCCCCCCCCCCCCCCCCCCCTCCCCCTGCTCATCGTCATCCTCATTCCTCTATAGCCACAGCTCCTTTGATGAAGCATAGAGTTTCATGCCTGTCACATACAGCACGTTTGGATTGAAGCCAGCGTGAGCCAAGCCAATATTTGGCCATTGACCATGGCCGGGGGTAGTGTTTGGTTGACTGCCGTGATTTGGCAGGCCATTTTACAGGCAGCCAACATGCAGTTCATTTTTCAGGCCATGCATGGGCGGCCAATTTCGTCAAGAATTTGATCGGCCAACCTGATTTGGCAGGGCAGGCTCTTGCCAATATCCAAATGCGCCCATAGTCTGAGGGCCATTTGGCAATGCTGACCATTGATAATTTGGTATTTTTATTTTCTCCACGTTTTTATGATGGCTTCATCTGTCTGAGTCAACAATTCACTTCAGTTTGGTTTATTACGGAGAGCTTGGTGTCATATTCATGTGGAAGTTTATTGCTAGGCATTTTGCGATCATATTTGTTTTCATATGCTTGTCATTTTGCACCTCGTCTAACATTTTTTTGTAATTGTTTTCTCAAAGTTCATGTTGTGCTAAAACACCCCCTTTTTGCTCCGATTTGTGAAGTTATGGCTGCACCAAATGTCTAGTTTGAAGAGATAGTGGCTGCCATCTTTGGGGCAATGAGTGTCAGCATGACATTTTATAAGTTTCTTAAAAAATGTGTTGCCCAATGATGAAATGTGAATAAGTGAGATGGCATTTGGTTTCCTCTTCCGCCTCCACCACCACCATCACTGCCACCTCCCTCCCTCCCTCCCTACCTACCTACCTACCTACCTACCTACCTACGTTTGGCAGCGTAATTTCTTACTGGAATGCACTGCTCACCATCTCTTATGCCATCAATGAATTTTATATTTGAGATCTGAGGGCATGCTATTTTTTCCTGACTCACATGTATTCATTTGAGTTCCTTCTTTTAGTAAATATATTTGCATTATCATCTACCAGGTTTTGCCTCTGCATATAGTTGCTTGGCTTGCAATTTTGCTGTTAAAATTTGTCATGCAAGTTTTTTTTTAATTTTTAAATGAATTTATGACCATCTCTTTGCACTATCGATGAATACCATAACTGTAGTCTGTTTTGCTGATATTGTTAGTCTTTTCATTAAGAAAAGGAAAAAAGAAAAGATGTTTCTTAATATAATGATACACAACTCTCCTGTGTGTTCGAGATTTTTTCTAAAAAAATATTGTTAGTCTTAGCACTTTATTTTAGGGCATTTTTTAGTTTTACCATCTTGTTTCTTGGTTTGTCTTTTGGCCCCATGATGATGAGACTTGTGGATAAATAATGGACTGAAACTGATCTGAGCTTGGTGGATCAACCTATGCAGTTGAAAGGTTGTAGCTCCTGAAATGGTTTGTGCTGTGTTGGCTTCTCCATTATCTGGGTGCTGAAGCATGCTGAGGTATAGGATGTGACACTGACACTTGGGTTAACCATGTGGTTGGTGCATTGTCCCTTTCTTCTTCTTCTTCGTCCTCCTTTGCACTTGTTGCCACTGCTGGCATGCTCGTCGTCGTCGTCGTCCATCATCATCCTCATTCTTCTATTCTAATGATCCCTTGGACATGCTTTAGTGCCAGTTTTGGAGCCCACAGCATTATGTTTTGATGAAACATGGAGTTACACCAGCCACATAGTCTGAGGGCCATTTGATAATGCAGACCATTGATAATGTGGTATTTTTATTTTCTTTACCTTTTTATGACAGCTTCATTAGTTCTATTCAAAGATTCTCCCTCAGTTTGGTTTATTATGGAGAGCTTGGTATCGTAGGAGGAAGTTGATTGCTAGATATCTTGTGATCATATTTATTTTCGTATGTTTGTGATTTTACACCTCTTCTAACATTTTTGTCTCAAACTTCATATTGCTCTATAACACACCTTTTTGCTCTCCCTTTTGTGACGTTATGGCTGCACCAAATTTCTAGTTTGAAGAAATAGTGGCTGCCCATCTTTCAGACAATGAATGTCAGTATAACATCTTATGATTTCTTAAAAGATGCGTTGCCCAATGATGAAATGTGAATATGCTAGAGGGCATATGTTTTCCTCTTCTTCTGCCACCACCATCACTGCCACCTTCTTTCTTCTCTCTCCCTCTCCCTCTGTCCCTCCCTCTCTCAAGTGTGTGCGTGTTTGTATGTGTTGTCTGTGGCTATGTGCAACAGCAACTGCATATTGCCATTAAAGGGCCTCATTGGAATCAGTGATTTCTTACCGAAATGCACTGCTCACCATCTCTTATGATAGATTAATTCTGTATCTGTGAGATCTGAGGGCATGCAGTTTTTTTCTTACTTGCATGTACTCCCTCCATGTTGGTATTAGAAGACGTTTTTGACTGTGACACGGTCTTCAAAACACAACTTTGACTTGTTTTTTATAAAAAGATATTTATTCAAAAATGATATATTTATACTTTTATGAAAATATTTTTCAAGAAAATTCTATTAATATTATTTTCACATCTTCAAACTCAATAACTTAAAAACTATTCATGATTTATAATCCCAATGTTTGCCTTAAACCTTGTCCTAAACGTCTTCTAATACCAATACGGAGGGGGTATTCATTTTTGAGTTTCTTCTTTTAATTTGTTGTTAGTTATTGCATTTCTAGTGACTTTTTAACAAGTTTATTGTGCATGTATTCTTGTCCTTTTTTTCGGGGGGGGGGGGGGCATGCATGTATTCTTGTCCTTCCTTAGCTATTTTCCCCCATTTACTTTTTGTTAGTGATCTTTTGTATCAAAAGGATTGGAATTATGGAATATCATAGCTCTTGTTTCCCTTAATTTCAGTTTTACAACCAATATGGTTTGCAGCTGGTATTATCTGGATGGTTGATGATACACTATCTATTTCTATCTAAACAATTGCCCAATGATGGTAACTCAATATGCAGAGATGGCACATCCCTCGCTCCCTCCCTCCCTCCTCTTGCAAACTGGCTGGCTGGCTGCTGTCTGTCTACCTATCTATCCTACTATCTGTGTGCGTGTGCGTGCATGTGTGTGCCTGTTTTATGGTGGTGGCTGTGGTGGTGGTGGTGCCAAATAGCAGCAGCAATAACAATCCTTTGGGAACAGCTCAATTCGGCTGCCAGTTCATCCCTTGTGCCATCACTGAATGCTGCATCTACAAGATCTGAGGGCATAGTATTTCATTCCCACCTGGATAACTCTGAATTTGTTCTTATCTGTTCATATGTTTCTGTTTCTTTTTCCATTGTCATAATGACATCTAAACTAAAGTATTCTTTTGAGCAAGTGCATTCGGGAGTGTAGATTTACATTTTGTTGAAGTGACTCATTTTCTTTACTCATTCTGCAAGCCACATCATAGAGCTGGCAATAGTTTTGATTCTTGTGTGTGCATTCATCTATCCGGATATGTATGCCTACTGCCTCACAAGCACACTTCCAATTGGAGTACCTTTTACTTTAATATTTCTTCCATCTAGGCGTCCAACAAAATATCTAGCCATCTCCATGGAATATTTCAACCTCAAATATATTGGTAGCACAAGCAAAGTAGCTGGTTTCATATAGTTTTCCTACTAGCTATCTGCAACTTTCTTAATTTATCAATTACAGAAAAAAAAGTTAACACATTCTGGGTTTGTTCTTGAAACTGACCCTTTTAACTGATTCTGAACTGGCCTACACATTTTCTTAATTTTATTTCTTCAGTTCAAATTTGGTTTGCAGTTGTGCCAGCTTTGTTAGTACCATCTTCAAGATTATGTGGTGCTGTGCAAAACCACGAGGCTTGGGTAGTGTGGGCTGGCTACTTGACATGGAATACTCAGTCCGCTGGGCAATATTTACTTTAGTTTTACATACTTTAGCTTGTTGTGTGTCTTGGTTTGTTTTTTTGCATTTGTATGGGGTTTTAAATTCTGTATATTTCTTGTGATTCTGCTGTTCTTATAACCTTATTTATGGCTATCAGCAACCATATATCTTATTACAAACTGGGTGATTATAGAATATGCATGGTTGTTTAGACTGTCCATCTGTTTGCACATTATCAACCAACATGAGAGTGTTAGATTATGGATCCTGGATTCCTGGTACCTTAGCACTGTCAACTGTCTCCAAGAAAGATGAGTGCATCTTATGTTCCTTACTGTGTTGAGGAAATATCAATAAAAAAAAATGTGCTGGTCTTTTGGTATAGTAGGGTTTGTACCATTAAAGTGAGATGCGTACGGTGTTTCTGGTAGTTTGGATTCAGATTGGTTTCTGTCACCTCGAGGGAATTGTTTTCCCTCGTGGGAAGAGGAGCTATATAACTGGGCACTTGGATTTTATTCGCCAAGTGAATTATAAATGGACTATTTGAAAAATGAATGGAAGATTAGGTTGTATTTTGAATTAAATTCTTCCTTAAGGGAACTCAAGTGATACATTGGATGTTATTGTCCAAAGGAAGTATGCATGGTTCCTGCTCGTTGTTACTATATGTATTTTTCAAGTTGTTTGTATCAGGAATCTTTGAAATCGGATTGCCGAGGAATCCAGGATTCGGGACAGCTAAGAAATATGGTTCATACAGAACTTTGTATCTTATTATGGAGGTTTGAGGCGGTGGCTGCTGAGCACCAACACAACTTGCCGGTGCCACTCGATGTGCTGGTCTGAGTGTCCATTTACAGTGTGACCGGGTGGTTGTAGATGTGTTTTCACCTTATTCTTGAGTGTTTGGTTTGTAATCTTAAGGGGTTGCAGGTGTGTAGCTCATTTCAATGTCATCAACAATTTGAAATGAAAGCAACTGTCCTAAGAAGTGCATTGTGTTTCCTTTGCCTTGTATGCCAATCTTGCGATATTTTTCCTAGGAACAATAATGTGCCCCGGTGACTGGGAAGGAAGTCCCAAGCGGATTCTCCTTATTTTGCTCAGATTTGTGAGGATATCCTAGTCTTAATTGCTCTCATTGTGCGGGTAGGGAATCCAGCGGCGAGGCGAAAGAAGCGCGAAGGAGATGGAGGGGAGGTAAAATGACCAAGTGGAACTGTAGAAGTGCCGAGGAGACTTCCCAAAAGAAAACAAAAAGAAAATCCGTTTCATCAACTCAAAAAATTGTTCTGCCTCTGAACAATTTATAAATGTGTCATAAAAACTGCATGACGTTGAGCTAGGGTAAACTACTGATTAGACGGTCCACAAAAAATCAACCAACAATATCTGTTGTTCTGTTTCCATTCAATCAGCTCAGGGCAAAGCCAGCAGATCACACCACCGGTGTCACACCCTGAAATTTTCAATTTCAGGATGTGAATAGAAAGAATAATTAAATAACGATTTTCTCATAATTTCAAAATTTTTCCAACATTTATTTTCTTTACAGGAAATATAGCATAGGAAAAATCCTTGTTTGATTTTCTAAATCAAATAAAAAAATTGTGAGTGTTGCAATCATGCCGATGCACCTAGTGGTTCTTGAGTGCAAAACGGTTTCAAAAATGCGTTTAGGAGCTGTCCAAACTCTCCCGAGAATTTTCCGGATTTTTCCGGGATTTACTCTCATTTTTCCCTGAGCTAATTCTATTTATTAGAAGGCTCTAAAATCTTTTTCATGAGCACCAAATGCTTTATTTGGATTGTTCATGACCTAATCTATTTCTGGGAATTTTCCTGGAATTTTTGTGATTTTCGGAGTATTTTTCGGGCCTTTAAACAACTTCTAGATTATTCCTGGAATTGTTTTCGCATTGAAAATTTATTTCGAAAAAAATAATAAATCTTTATTTACTGGGCCGAGCCCATAGGCCCGACCTAGCACCGCCCTGACCCGCATCCGTTCCGGCCAGTGCAGGCCCAGCGCAGCCCATCTGGCTAGCGGCCATGGCCAGCACGGCCAGGAAGCCTGTGCCGCCGCCAGGCCCTTGCCTTGGCGTGCACGCCACGAACTGCGCCTGTCGCGCCCCTATATAGCGCGCCCGGCCCCGCGAGCCCCTGCGCGCCTCGTCCTTGCGCCGCCGGCCGTCGCCGAGCCGCGCGCTGCTGATGGCCATGGAGTCGCGCCGCCGGCCGCCGTCCTCGATTCGTCGAGCTCGTCGCCTCCCGGAGCTAGCCGACGCCACCATTAGCTCCAGGACGTCGAGTTGCACCTACGTAGCCTCCTCCCGCGGCCGGAGGAGCGTCGGAACGCTGCCTCCACATGAAGCTCGAGCCGGTCCCTATGGCCGACCGCTGCCGTCCCCTTCGAAATCCGGCCGCCGGCGTCTACCTCCGCCCTCGGTGAGCACTTCTACGTGATCCCCATCCACTCTTCTCTCCGTTCTGCCACCCATCCGTGTCCCTAGGAGTCCAGTCGCCCGCAATTTTGGCCGGCCAGGAGCCCCTGTTCTTTTGTTCGTTCCAAAGTCACTGTCCGTTCTGAACTGAAGGTAGAAGAAGATGTGTGGTTTTGCTGTTTAGCCCCTGAGGAATCCTGTAACCCTTAGCTTATCTTTTGTGTCTTGGCCACTCTGCATATACCCCCCTAAAAAGATCCCACTTTTCACACATAAATCCAACCCGAGTCTTTTTCAGATCTAACCCTGTCCTTTATCAGTTTCACTAGCACTATTTAATGTGTCTTGTAAATCTTTTCTGCTAGCCCTCCAGATCTATTGTTAATCGCGTAAAGGTCCTTTCAATCCTGTTTCCTTCATAAAATCTTCGTTTTAGCTCCGTTTTCATCCGTTCAAGTTGCGTTAGGTCCATAATAATGCAAAGCACGCATTAGTGGAGTGTTTTCACCATGTTTTGTTTTCTAAAAATAAAATTAATATTAATTTTGATTAATACCTAGTTATACACGCCTTTTATAAATAAAAGCAATATAGATCTATACCCGTTTTTCATAATCAAAATTAATTTGATTAACGATTCCTTTGCATGTTTCTTTCAAATAAAATCTAATTAGATCTTTTACTCGGTTTCCATAAGTCAAATATTAATTTGCTTAATGATTAATTAACTTTTATAATTAAAAGTTGATTAGGCTTTTACTCCGCTTTATAAATAAATGTTAATTTTGATTAATACCAATGTAAATGCTGTTTTTAATGATAATAATATGATCTACTCGAATTACAAAGTTCCGTTTAGATTGTTCATATAGTTTAGTTTTTCTAAATTAAATGTTTAATCGGTTTAACCAATATATGAATCTTTATAAATAAAACTTGACTAGTTCTTTACACCGGCTTTGCAAATAAAAATCTAATTTGCATTAAAACCAACTTTGGGGTATTTTATTTATGAAATATCCTTACATATATTTTGTTAATTAAAATAAATCCAAATTCTCATAGCCTTGTTCTCTTATTTATGCAAACAATTCGTTAGACGTTCGGTATCGACCTTATCTCTTTTGATCAAGTTTATCGAAGCTCTAAACCTTTCTAGTGTTAGCCCAAGCTAAACCATGTGCATCCAATCAAGCCTTAGAGTTTCTACTTAACTTAGTAGCTTTATCTCGTGTGAGTAGTTTTCACTGCTCAGTTGCCTATCAAGTAATCTTATCACTCTTATTTCATGTCTCTTTTAGAATCTCGTTCATCAATATCTAGTTCCTACCTATCCTATCTCAGTTAAGTTGTCTCTTTATGAATCAGTTGTGTTCTTGTGCCTAATCTATCGTAGCTACCTTTCTTTAGAGTTTACCCTGTTATCTGCTTCACCTGTCAGATCAGTTCACCCTTGGTTAGTATATCAGTTGTTCATCTGAGTTCTCTTTGTAGGCTAGTTCTCCTAAACCCTAGCCTAAGGTTTGTGTGCGTGCTATAGTTCGTTGTTATCGTTCTAGTTCGTTTCACCTTAACCTTGTGCGTTAGCATGTGTATCACCTGTTACTTGTTTTAACACTAAAACCGCATGTTAATCTTGACTAATTCTTATTCCAATGCTTTTATAAATAAAAAGTGATTAGGTTCTAATCCGGTTTTCTCTAATCATGATGTAATTGGTTAATCCCTATTCATAACTAGTTTTTCTAAATAAAAGATGTTAGAGTTAAACATCGGTTCTTATAATAAAGTTAATATGCCTAATGACAGCATAAATGCCTTTTCAATATTAAAATATGTTTAGTTGTACACGTGACATAAAGTTACTCGCCTAGATGTCTTATACTTGCTTTGTCTTTCTAAAGTAATTGTTAATTTGACATAATTTCTACTCGAAGGTTATAAATAAAATATGCTTAGGGTTATCGCGATTTCTTTAATAAAATGTAACTTGTTTAATGGTAACACGGTCTTTGAAATATTCTCTCACATGATTTCTTAATTAAAATATGTCAAGCGTAGTCTCTTGTTGTTTGATAATGATCTCACGATAGTTTCAAGCTTAGTTCGTTTTCGGCCGTTTCTTGAGCTTGCATAACCAATGGAATCAAACTCTATCTTAGTGTGATATTTCCGGTCCTTGCTCAATCTTCCGAGACGCTCTCTTCAAAGTTAACCAAGCCTTTCCCTTCCAAGCACACTTTGTGTTCTTTAGTGATCCATCTGATCGAGCCTATCCTTTAGTGCGTTCTTTTAAAGTTTTCTTTTGATTGGTGCTTTGTTCTTAGTATATGCTTGTTTGTTTGCTTTGTGTATGTTTGTGCCCGATGATTGATGCGATTAGAGTGAACGTTGTTCGTGGTTCGAGAGCTTTGAAGAGCGTGAAGGTGAAGTATTCGAGCAACTACACTTTGGTTAAAGGCAAGTGTGTCCTTGATCTTTTGTCCTAATAACTTTATTAATCACTGTTGCATTTCTTTGCATTAATTTTGATGGGTTCCTATTAAGGATGATTAGCCTCTTTTGACTATTATCTTAAACCCAGTTTTAATTAATTCTGATGGTAGATATTGCTTAGTTTGCTCAACTGGGTTGGTGTTAATCAACATGGTTATCATTTTATGCTCTATGTTCCTTTATGTGATGTTTAATATACAAGACCATATGTTTAATCGGAACATGGAGAACCACCCAGAAAACAAGACAACCACAAGAACTAATGGACAATGGTCTTGGCCGAATAATTAGGAACTTTAGCTTGGGGTGATCTTACCTGATAAGGACAAGGGATCGGCGGTACCGCGGGGTATGGACTCGCTCTAGCAGGGGGTTGGGTGAGTTATTCTTTTATGGTGGGGTATCGACCGCTAGGGGACTTTATACCTTGCTAACCGATCCGACCTTGTGGGTCACAACTTGTTGGAGAACCTTTGTAAAGGCCATGTAGCGTCCCTATGCAATCACACCTCGGAAGTGTGATATGGTGCCCGATCGCATCGCATGGTTGGGTTCAAAGTTCTTCGGAGCTTTTACGCTACTTGTGGTGAAAGTGTACCACCTCTGCAGAGTGTTAAACTAATCGATTAGCCGTGCTCACGGTCAAGAGCGGCCTGAACCCTCACATGATTAATTGAACTTGGAGATGGACTTAAATTGTGATATGTGTTATGGTTATGTTTGCCATGTGCTTATGGCGTATCTCTTATCTTTATGCTTAATGTGGGTTGGTATAAACTTATACTTTATTAGTAATCAGGTGCTAATAAAATTTGACCAACTAAAATGCTAAATGCTTTGAGCCAGTCCACTACAAAGCCTTTGCATTCATTCTTTCCCCACACTTGCTGAGTACGACAAGTGCTCACCCTTGCTATAAACAATGTTGCTCAGAAGGAGGAAGCTACTCTGAAGTCTTGTGAAGATGTTGCTTGATTCTAGGCGTACGCAACCCCCGCCGATCGCTTGTGGTGTTTGGTGTCTTCGTTTCCGGGATATAGCGTAATACTCGATAATCTCCCTTTTCCTTACGTGATATTGTTTCGTTATTCACTTTTGTCGGTATATGCATGAAACTTGATCTTGCATGCATACAGTTTGCACTTGGTTTTCTTGGAAAAACAGGTGTGACAACCGGGGTCAGCACCACCTGACGATGGGGTCAAACACATGGACAAACAGTATTTTACATAAAGTTTTCTAGATTTCGTTGGGGTCCGGCGGACCCCAGTGAGCTCATGCAGCTCCGCCGGTCTCAACAAATTGATTTCCTCTGCTCAATTATGGATGACTCAGAGAAATACATGACGCTGTCGATGGAATAGTAGTAAATAACAGTTTGGATAAAATATTTATATATGTAAAAAAATCCTTTGCAATGAGGAAACTTTGATCCACCCTTCAAGCAAACCTTATTGTTCTTGTTTGTACAACACTCGGGCAACATTCACATGAAACCAGTCAAGCAGACAACAAATCAATTCTGAATGGCGTGACTTCTTGATCACGCACAATCCCAAGTTCCCAACCCTACAACAGTTTTCATGTCACCTAAGTTGTTTTCTACTATTCCTAACTGCCAATGAAAACTAGGGAAAAACAGAAATCTAAAGAAACCAAGAAACTCTTTATCTTCTAAGAGGTGAAGAGCATCAGGGCTCAGAGTCATCTTTCTACCATTCCATGGAGTTGGTTCTTCTAAGATCTTGTAGCGGTTTTTTCCTTATGACAGGAACTGCCCTTTCCATCAGCTGCACAGACAGGTGAACTTCTTTAAATAACTAAATAAATGAAGAAACAACAGCCACTTTTACTCAAGTAACCATGGCGATCAAATAGTATGAACATGGAGTAAAGATGAACATTGAAGACTAAACCGTGTCCAATCAATGTTGGACCTCTAACTATGATTTCTATGTTGTAACAAATGGAAGCTACTTTTTGTTTATATATATGAACCGAGTAGAGAAAAACACTGTCCACCCCCATTGATTGTGACAAGACCGTAAGATGTAAGATAAACAATTATGATGCTAAAAACTTGATAAACAGTTTCTTACTGTGAGCTTCTTTCGGAAAAAAAAGTTTCTTACTGTGAGATTAGCAGGGTCACAGATTAGGCTAGTGGCAAGACTACATGTTTGTATTTTGTGGATATGGAGAACGCATAAACAGGAGGTGCAAAAACAGTTGTCATATGCTCTTCAGAATTTAGAATGCAACCAAAGATGTCAAAAGATATTACTTCCAGGCACAGCAAGCAAATTTGAACTGGTTAAATTGCCCAAAAGAAACAGTTCTGACATATTTTTAGAGATAGACAAAGAACAATTTAATGCAAAAAAAAACTCTCACTAGAATCATGCGGAAGAACATTATGAGTTCAGGTTCAGGGAAACATGTAAATCTCTGAAGCAGATGGAATCTTTGTGCACATAATTTGAGTGCTAAATACACACACACAAAATTGTCTATGCTAAACATAGGTTGAAGTAATTATGTTGATTTTTTCTCTCGAACAAAGTAATTATGTTGATGATGAAGCTTACCTCTGTAAGTCTCTTTTGGTGTCGCTCCTCCTGAAAAAAAATAATGTCAAAATAAGATCAATTGACTGGAAGACCAAATAGCTCACAGTCAAGAAACAAGTCCTTAATCTAATTTGTTCAACAACACCCTTCTGCACGAAACTTCTATAGGTGATCCATACAAGTAACAGAAAACCTAAAACTAGAACATCCGATCAAATAACAATTCAAATACATTAATTTTCAGCTGTTTGACATTTCACCCAGCAAATGCATGCTAGTAAGACTCATTTCTCCTTCTCTAGTGGAAACGTGTTTCCCCTTCTCTTGATAACCCCTCTGAATGCAATGCTAAAAGATTCAGTGCTGTTAAGATAAATCACACTTTCAAATAAAGAAACTATTTTTTTCAAAAAATAAAGAAACTAAAATAAGAGGAGATTCAGTTCACTAGATGTCCGGTTCCCATTCCTCTGGGGGTGATCATGTGCCTGATGTATCTTAGGAATGCTATGACCATTGTGAGGGCATAGCATTATACCGTGGCTCGCGAGGTGCCTCACAATTTCAGATTTCGAGCAGAGTTGTACAGTATGGTTACACAATTTTGCACTTTCCTTTTTCTCGTTCTCGGTCCAACTACCACAGCTGGACATTGTGCTCTAACGAGGTAATGTTATTACATAAAACTATGGAAACAAGATGTGGCCCAGGGCATGCTTGCAAGGCCCGACTCACATGTCACAACAACATTTGCTGGGTGCAGAACCAAGGATATTACCTGCTCCCGCAACAGTTCTGCTTGCTCCTCCTCCAGCTGCGAAACCTGCGATTCCAGCTCTGCTACGTACGCCTGCATATGAGACCAAACAAAAGCATCAAAATCGCCCGCTGTCGCAACAAAATCTGCACTCAGAACGTCTCCGGATTACACAGAACGCATCGAATCGGAGAGCCTGAGACTGCCTGACTGGTGAGGCATTTGAACGTCCCGCCCCTACCTGTTTCCTATCCCGGGACCTGGCAGCGGACTCGCGGTTCTTGATCATGCGCTTCTGGCGCTGCATCACCGCGCGGTCGGCGGGATCCACCACCGCCCGCTTCCGGCTTCCCCTCCCGCCGCCCACTCGCCCGGGCGCATCCCCATCGGGGACGGGGAACCCCAGCGCCATGCACCCCTCCACCGCCGCCGCGGCCCTGGCGCCGGAATCCCGCGCCAGGAAATCCTCCAGCGTAATCTCCGCGGCGCCGCCGCCGCCGCCCCTGGCCCCGGAGCCGCCGCCGGCGGTGGCGGGAGGGGGTAGGGGAAGGGCGGGAACGGCGAACCCTCCAGCGGCGGAGATCTCCTTCCACACCTCCTCCGACGTCCGCCGTGCGGCGGGCCCCACTGGGGCCGACGGGGATGGCTCCGCCGCCCCGCCGGGGGCGGCCGCGGCGTTGACGCCCTCCGGGCCGTAGATGTTGCGGATGATGTCGTCCATGTTCATGGATCCGATGCCGCTGCCGCTGCTCCTGAAGCGCGCGAGGTCCGAGGAGGGCTGCGGCGGGGACGACGACGCCATCACCCGCGACGACGCCATGCGCCGACCGAGCGCCGCCCGGCCCACCCACGGCCCAACGGGAGGGAAGTGGGGGGAAGGAAGGGGGGACCGCTCACGCCAGGCGGCCGGTCGGCGCGGCTGTCGCTTTCCGCTCCTCGGCTTGCCGCGCTGTGTTCCGCTGCCTCTTGTCACGCGCAGGACGAGGTCTTCTGGGCCTACGCCCTAGGGGAGGAGGAGGGAGGGGAAGGGGAGCGTGTGGGGGGCAAGCTGTGGTTGGTTGGACGGGAGAGTCCGTCTGTGTCCACCCAGGCGGCTCAGAGAGAGACTGCGGCTTCAGGCGGTCAGGCATGCACATGCGCACCGCGGCCGTTGTTGTGGTGCGCCTTTCCGGCTTCTTGCGTGTACTTGGCCGCTGTCTACTCGCCCACGCCCAGTGGGCAGGAGTAATACTCCTGCTCCACCCTTCGTGATGCGCTCGGCGGCGGCGACAGCGACGGCGAGGGATCGATTCCTCCGGTTGGGTTGTGTGGGTTTCTCAGCCTACGGCTCCGCTTGCTCCGGGCGCATAGATTGCCGGCACACGTTTACCCCGCGATAACATCGGTCGGCGTGACCCGCGCCAAGTCCAGCGAACCAACGCGACGCACGAAAAGGATGGCGGAGGAGCGGAGCAGATAGATCCCGGAGGTGACGAGACAAGAAAGCTTCGTCTTTCGCACGGCCCCGAACGGGTGCGCGCACGTTTTTCTACTCACGAGAGACAAGACAACCACACCGCGTCACTAACATGTGTGCCTAGAGACTACACGCAGCACGAATCCGAACACGCGTCACTACCATGCGAATTTCTCATGATTTAATGGTGTTTGTGTTTTCAATGGTAGGCGACGTTCCCGTCGACACAAGACGCATGTGGTGACTTCATTAATCTTGATGATTTGCCGGCCCAGTGGCGAAGGATGACGGATGGGGCTAAACCGAGGTGGGGGAATACATGGCAGTGACGGCGAGGGCCGGAGTTGGCGGCAATAGTTGGGGCACAGCGGCGGCCGCTGCGGGCGGAGTAGGGTCCCGACGGCGGTTTGGTGGGTCGGGGCTGTGTCGCGAGGAAGAAGACGTGTCGAGTCTGTGGCGAGCCATGTGGTGAGTTGACCACAAAGGGTAAGAAAGAGAGAGGGGGAGTTGATCTAGGTCATCCATTCTCCATCCAACGATTAAAAAATCGTGTGACAAGGACCTCTATTTAACATGTGTTAGCAGCTATAGACACTCACATAGGGTTTTTATGATTTAGCTGTTACCTGTTACTGTACATGCATCGAGTGACACAAAGAAGAGGTCAAGCATGATCGTGAGCAGCTTCCTCCATTGTGTTCTCTTTTTTCCGAATTACACAATACATCAGAGACACTCACAACGCGCACACACTCATCTCTATGAACACATGCTCGCAAACCCTACCCCTAGGAGCATCCTCGAATATTGGGCTACAGATAGCCAAATGGCCCGTAGCACGGCGGCTCGCCCGAAAGCACGAGATTTTGGTCCGACCCAAGCACGACATGCCCCGTTTGTCACCGTGCCCGGCTGGCACGACTCGTATACCGTGCTTAGGCTTGGGCCACCACCCCAGCACGGTAGGCCGCCCCACCCAGCACGAAATTGATAGGTCGGCTCGTTACTGGCCCGCATTCCCCTCATTGGTATATAAACTGGAAACCCTAAGGTCCTCACACACACTCTCTCTCTCCCACCCAATCTCTCCCTGTCGAGTCCCTTTCGCCGCCCCCTGCCTTGCCTCGCAGCACGCTCCGCACCCTCCCCATCGCGGCGCGGCTCCTTAGCTCGCCGCCGGCCGATGCCTACCTTGAAGTGCATCTAGGTCACTAAGTGAATTTTGGTGAATTGAAAGGCAAAACGATTAAAGGTCTTACTTGTGTTGCCTAAAGATTGTGAGCATATTTTATTATTTATTCATAAGATACAATTGTTGTTTATTTAAATGGATATTATTTGGCTCGCAATGATTAAAGGCAAGCAAGTGTGTGATCCTTATGCAAATTGGTTAATGTCAAGCAATAAGTGGATTTATATATTGGAGATATCTTGTGAAGATGAATTACATGTCTCCAAGGAATGTGGTAGCTTGACTTAAATTAAAAGGGATCTTTAAAACGAGAAATTGGTAATCTCTCAAGATTAAGTGCAAGACTTCATGTGGTGATTGAAACAGGACACGAGGATGAGTATAGACTTAATGGTATTTAATTGGAAGCTTGCATATTCGTTGTCAATCAAGAACAAGCATTTGAAGCGGGATTTCGAATGAAGTTAAATTGTGGATTAAGCAAAGCCCAACTCAATGTGGATTGGGTAAGTGATGAAGAGATCAACATAAGTGACTTGGGTGAGGGACTAAGCAATCTTTGGGGTCTTGGCCCGACCACCATTAGTGTTTTGCTAAGGTGAAATTCTATCATCCGGTCTCCAAGTATCGTATTCAAGCCTTAACCGAGGGAAGCAATGCAACACATCCATAAGTTATGATCGACAATATGGAGTGACTTAAGGATTAAAGCGGGCATTCTTATGCTAAAGGGAACAAATCCTAAGTCACTAGCTCAAGTATGGATTTGCTCAAGACATCAAGTATGTTGGAAGCCCTCAAGTTGGAATTACAAAAGTGTGGCAAGATTGAAGATCTATAAGCGCAAGTGGTCGACTCCATTTTATATTTATTCTTGAGTTTAGGGATGTCGTACTATCAAGAGGGATGCAAAATTAGCTCTAAGACAAAAGATCAAAAGTGCTCATTAGTTGACCTAAGTGAAAATTAGCCTTGAGAGAGTTCCTAAGTAGTCTAACAAACCTCTAACCCAACCTTAGCCACTTCAACACGTCTTGCAGTGCTTGTGAGAAGAGAAAAGGGTTTTGGGGCTCTCTCTGCTCAGGGCGGTCTAACCGCCCGTGGCAGGCCAACAGCTAGTTTTTCAAACTGGCCGGAGGCAGGTGCTCTAACCACCCTGACCAGGCGGTCTAACCGCCCTGGCCAGAGTTCTAACAACTAGGTTTCCTTGTGAGGGGTATAAGTACCTATTGTTTTTCATAAGCCAAAGCCATAGAAACACTCCCCAACCCTCTCTTTGTGAGATTTGATTTTCAAGCCATATCCTAGTGTTGGGTTGAGAGTTTATGTCTTTGTGAGCTGAGCAAGAGCATCCCATAACTTGAGCACTTGTGGTTCGCGTCGGAAAGCCTTTGAAACATTTGTTACTCTTGGAGGTTCGCCTCCTAGACGGCTAGGCGTCGCCGGCTAGCTCCCGACGTAGTGGTGAGCAGCGACAAGTTTGTGAGGGCTGTGATCTTGACTCTTCGTGAAAAGATCGCCTTAGTGGAAAAGGAGGAAAGCGGTTGAAAGAGACCCAGCTTGTCGTGGGAGAATTCCCTTACAAGATCCTCAATGGAGACGTAGTCATTCCTTGGTGGACGGTGAACTTTGGGAAACAAATCCTCGCCTCTCCTTTGTGGTTTGCCTCACTTGTTTGAATTCTAGCATATTTACTTTGCTTCCGCTTGATCTACTTGGGTGTGCTTGTCTTTGAGTGCAGGGATCATTACCCTGCATGTGATCATCTACAGGAGTCACTCAAGAACTTTGGTTCTTGCTAGAAGTCAAGAGAAGTTTTGAGTTGTCTTTGCAGGTTCACTGGGTGGAAGCGGTCTAATCGCCCCAGGACCCGGTCTAACCGCCCTTCTGTGCTGAGTGCACCAGGGGCGGTCTAACTGCCAGTGCCAGTGAAGCTCAAGTTTCGGGGGAAAAGTTTTATTTGGTCGTCTCGCCTATTCACCCCCTTCTTATCAAGATCCTTTCACTACCGCACCCTCGCCCGTCCCCTCCACCGCCACCGTCCCCCCGTTACGTCCCCTCAGTGGCTCGACCCTCACACCGACTCTGCCGCCGCCGCTCGTGCGTTCGGTGCTCCTCCTTCCAGAGCTCGGTGGGCCTGCAGATCTACGGCGATCTGGGGAGCACGCGGGGCGCGGCTCCCTGCTTCCTTCCACTCTTCCTCCCTCCCTTCTTTCCTCCGTCCTCAGCTCTGAGAGCGCGACGCGCCCCCACCCTCTGCTCTCCTCCAGCGCATGGAGCTGGGCGGCTGTGCCTGGGAGCCCCGAATGGAAAACAGATGCGACAGCGGGCCCCATCTAGGCATGCAACTACTGTTACGGGCTTTAGCCCGCCCGTGTGTACGCGTAGGGCCGGGCTGGCCCGGCACGAAACGGCACGACGGGCTTGTGCTTGGGCCGTCAGCACAGCTCCTGGGCTGTCCCGGCACGGCACGGTGGAACTAATGGCCGGACTCAGCTATGGCTGTTGTTTTTATCCATTGTCCGTATTCAAATTCACACCCACTCAAATGGGGTGGGTATGGGTAGAAAATAATTATCCATTGAATAAATGGGGAGGGTAGGGTGTAGGGAGGGTACAAGTAATCGATTGAGTATGTATAGAATCTAGTACAAAACTAATTATCCATTGGGTATGGGTGGGAATGGGGAGGGTAAGAAGTGGATAATAATTATTTGGATTTGGGTATGAACAAAAGTGGATTTGTCCATACCCTCCCCAGTGGCAGACTTAGACTCGGCACGACACAGAGTAAAGCAGGCCAGCCCAACGCTTGTCAGGGTCGGGCCGAGCGGCCCGAATGGACATCTATACCGGGTCTCGGGTTGCCAAAACTTCTCGTAAACATCCTGCAAGCACACGCAACACCTGGTTCAGTTGTTCACACAGAGAAGTTCGGGCCACTGCTTCCTTTTTCATCGCTCGCTCACTTCAGCCTGTGGTTCCGTTCATCTTGAGCCTCAGGCTGACCGCACCGGCGTGCGCTACCAGAACGCTATGGGGCGTAGCGTCGCTCTTTCCCGTTTTTCTCACTGCACTGGGGTACTGGGAGTCGAACGCTTCCTTCTGTTCGCGTCTCATATCTCCCATTCCTGGCGTCCGCCCAGGAAACGCCACGAGCAACCGGCACCAGATGGGCCCGCGCACCCACCGGCCGGCGCGCCATCCCCAACCACCCGTTGTTCCCCGCCGGCTCGACGCCGAGGAAGAAGAGGAGGGACGCCGCTAGAGAGGGGAGAGGAAGAGAGAACCCACTCCTGTGCGCCATCTCACCTCGCGCAGTCGACGGGAGCGAGAGGGGCCCTGCTCCAAGGCCGGCGAAGGAGCCGAGGAAGCAGGGGCCGCGCCTGCTCCCGAGGTTCAGGTCGCCCGGGGAGGGAGCAGCCCCCTTGCTCCCACGACGAGATCTCCGCCTCCGCCGCCTCCGAGTTCCTCCTACGCTTCTCCCGCCGACGCCGGAGCTCCACGGTCACCTCGCTGGTGCAGTCTCCCAGATCCGGACGGCCGCGCTCATCTGCTGGACTACTGCTTGCGCGCTGGAGGGGAGGGACGCCGGTGAGAGTTCGCTAGCGCTAGGAGATTTGGCTGGCGCACCGCACTCATGCAAGACCGCTGGCGAGGCACGCAACGGAGGTTCACCGTCGACGTAGGGGGAGAGGGAGGGTTCACGCCGGCCGGCACCGGGAGAGAGGAAGGGTGTCGGCGCCGCCCTAGACGAGCTGTCGCGTAGGACCACAGGTCGCCGCCCCAGGCGAGCTGCCGACCTGGGAGCTCCACCGCCGCCGTCTGAAAGCAGGGGTGAAGGGAGGGAGCGGCCGCCGCCACGCGAAGGGAGGGAGCTCCGCCTCGGGAGGCCGGCGTCGCCGTAGATCGTGGGGAGGGAGCTAGTCGTGGGGAGAAGATGTGGGCGGAGTGACCAAGGGGAGAGAGAGAGTTGGAGGGGTGGGCAGGGAAGGGGATAAAAGAGTATGACAAGTGGGCCCCGCAGCGGGTAGTTGGTATGGAGTATGAGATTTAGAGGATGACGGGTGCGGGAAGTTTAGTACTGTAGAATTTTGATGACGAGATTGCAATATTCCTTTTAGGATAGATTTGGAGTACGACGAGCGGATAGCCTCACACGCATGTGAGCGATGCGGCTCGGCAACGAGCATATGCCTGCTTCCACGAAACTTCCCGTCGTTCCTTGGCTTATTCCTCACTTCATCTTTCCTCTTCGGGCAAGTGTACAGGCCGCATACTTTTCCTTCAATAATTTGCACCCCGCGCGAGTAGTCCGGCAAACGTCGTTGAGCTGAGCTAGCTGGGTGCCTGGGTGCATCAGATAACAGATATCAGCGTCTCCGATCCCACCATCCTGCCCCGTCTTGAGAAGTGAGAACCAAGGTGAGCGCACGTGGTTGCGGAACGCGCACTGAGCGCAGAGCACGCGTGCGTGGGCGCGTGCTGTCCGGCATCTGCGCGAGGCGCTTAGCCTGGGTCAGCGCACGGCGTGCTAACAATCGCCATGGCGTCGCGAACCCTTCCCGCCCTCCTCACCTTCTTCTTCTTCCTCGTAGCAGCAGCACCACGCGCCAGCGCGTTCGATGCGCACGTCGAGGGAGACGGCCGCTTACTCCTGCTCGACTGCGGGGACACGGGCCGAACGACTCATCAAGCACGGCGTCCGCCAAGAACAGCAGCGCCAACGTTGCCCATCTACTCGCGGCGCTCCCCTCCGCCGCGGCACCGGAGGGCACCGCCGTCCTGTCCCGCGGCGGCGCCTTCGTCCGCGGGGTCTGCATCGTGTTGGGGGATTCAGAATCAAGCCTTTCGTATACCAAAAAATAAAAGAGTGTCTATGCGAAAGGTTCGACAACGAAATCCCAAGAGCCATTGATTCCCTTTCCACCTTTCAGAATTTGCGTTTCGGCCAGTACCCTTCGTCGCCAGCGAAGCTACCAAACGAGTTCAGTATAGCCCAGGGTGTCAGGGTCTCGGTCAGGCTAAACGACTTCTTCTGCGACGAAACCTCAGGAGCGAATCTTATTCACCCGGTAGTCTCGGCCTGGGATTCGCTCAGGGGGTTTCGTCGTTCCTAACACTTAACGAGTTCAAGCTTGAGTGTGATTTTCTGTTTCAGGTGACGAAAAGTGCCAGACGAAAGGGGGAATCTCCAAAGGATCGAAGGTTTCCATTCCGACAGGCGCACATGATAAGAGCTGGAAAGGCGCCGCGATTTGCGGCGTGACATCATGAAGCGCCGATTACGTGGAGACCTAATTGGAGATTACCCGAAGATAGCCTAGCACATTCTGTTTTAATTCGTTTTACACAAGGGTGTTCTCGGAATGTAAAAGGTCCGCCCGCCTCCCTATAAAAGGAGATGGACCGACACTTGTAAAGGGGATCGACTTTTGAGAAACCTACTGTTAAGAAAAGAGCTTTTGGCTGTCCTTTGTTCTGCATTTTGGTTTTAGTTCTTGAGCTTTAGTTTTCCCTTCATTGTTCGTGAGCGAAAGCTGCGGCTTTCCCCACAATAATTGGCGCCCACCGTTTGTGTTTGGCTCGAGTATCAAACCCAGAATGTCTACAAGGAAGAAGAGAACTACCGTCAATTCTACCAAAAGGGCGTCGTCCTCCGTGGACGAGGAGCCAAGCCTTTCGGCTCTACTCACCCAGGGAGAAGCGCTCCCAGACTCCAACCCTGCGCAAGAGGCGGAGCTGGCCAAACTGCGCAAGGAGGCTGAGGAATTGGCCAGAACCAAGAAAAGGCTCCTGGCAATACAGCACGAAGCTGAGATCCAAAAACAAAAAGCCGAAATCGCTAGCTTAAAGGAAGAACTGCGCGCTCTAAAAGCAAAGCAATCCTTAAGCTTCACCCAACCTTCACCTGAATACACAGTTCCTAGCCAGCCTAATTTCAATGAGCGCACTGAGTTTTTCACCCAGCCCCCTCCGCACACCACCTTCGCTCGCAACCCTTTCGCGAGCCCTTTCGAATCGGGCCCCTCACACCGGGACGTTCACACCATTCGCACGAGACCATGGGACCCCAAATCCCCCTTGTCTCGGGAGATTCGAATCACTCCATGGCCACAAACGTACGAGGCCGGTTCCACCGCCTAGATTCTCGGGTCAATCCGACCCAAGGCAATTCCCGATGAGCTACGAAGCCGCCATTCTTTCGGCGGTGGTGACGACTCAGACCGGTGAAATCTTTCATCATCACCGCCGATGACGCGACAAGACACGGTGGTATTCTCTCGTTAAGCCCGGGCGTGATTCACGGATGGGATGATCCGAAACGACGAATCCTCTCAAACTTCCAAGGTTTCCGGCGTCCGAACTTACAGAGAGCGACCTTTTCTCCCGTAAGCGAAAGGACAAGGAGCCTCTTCAAAACTACTTCGGGAGATTCGTACATTTGAGAGCCCGGGCGCCAAACGTCTTGGACGCCGTCGCCATCAATGCCGCCATTGTGGGTTTAAGAGCCGGTCAATTTCGCTCGCACCTCATGCGCGAAAGGCCCAAAACCATCCAGCGCCTCTATGAAGAATTCGAGAAGTATTGTCGCTCAGACAATGACTTTAGGATGTGCATGGAAGAGCAATCCCAGCAGAAAAAGTCTGCGAAAGCCGATCAACCCGGCGAGAGGGAGTAGCCCAATCCCGTAAACACCTCACATACTAATCCTCGGGCGTTTTCGGCACCGGATGGCGAAAACACCCGGGGAAAATCCTTGTCCGCAGTCGATTCGCGAGTACGGTCCCAAGCCCACCTAGTCCCCCCTCATTCCAATCGGGGGGGGGGGAGGCCGCGAGGGCGGAAGAGGTGGAGGCGGGGGTAGAGGTCGAGGCGAAGCCGAGGCCATAATGAGAAAAGAAAATGGTACCGCATTTTCCACAAGGAAAACGATGACCGTAGCTCAAACTACGCCGGACAAGAAAAGGTTCGAAGCTATCCTCGAAGAAGAGAGGAAGGAAAAGGAGAGAGCGAGTGCCGTAAACCATTCCGCTCCGCCCGACAAAATCCTAGTTTTGGGAGAAACCCGTTCGCAAACCCATTCCGGCCACCCCAATACCAACCGTCGCCTTCCAATTACCCCCGCCCTCCGCCTTGGCAATCACGGACTTTCCAAGCTCAAAACATTGAGCGCAGCCCGTCGAGCAACATCCTATTCCTCATCCACCCCTCCTTACAAAGGTCCCTCGGCTCCGCCACCTGCCGCCAAGCTCGAGGGCCGGAGCGATCCTTTGCCATCCGTCGGTACCATAATGCCTATTTCGGGGGGCTCCGCCCCGGAATTCGAAACCAAGAAGAAATGGAAGCACTACTTTCGTGAGGTGTGGAACATCTGTGTGGAGGGGAGAGTTGAAAAAACAAGGTGGTCTCACATTCCGATCACCTTCTCGGAAGAGGACGTGAGGTTGCAAGGTTTCCCTCACAATGACGCTCTTGTAATAGAAGCAAACATAGCGAGCTGGACTCTGGGGAAGCTGTTGGTGGATAATGGCTCGTCAGCAGACATCATTTTTGCCGACGCCTTCGACAAAATGGGGCTCAACAGAGATCTGCTGCAACCTCCTGATACACCTCTATATGGTTTCGGAGGGCGGGTCATCCATGCACTAGGAAAAGTGGTTCTCCCGGTATCCTTCGGCACAGTTCAAAATGCCAGAACCGAATATCTATCCTTCGATGTTGTGGATATGTATTATCCTTACAATGGCATTTTGGGCAGAGGTTTCCTCAACAAGTTCGAGGCAGTCATCCACCAAGCATATCTATGCATCAAAATCCCGGCAACATTGGGGGTCATCACAATCTGGGGCCATCAAAATGACGGTCGCAACCTAGAAAGAGGCCGTACCCCAGGACAGTGAAACGTGCATGCCCTCGACGAAGCAGTCGAGCGCAATGAGGCGGTAAAACAGCCGAAGGCAGACAAAGAAAAAATTAACATCCGACCCGTACGTGAAACCAAACGGGTCCCATTGGACGCGATGGTCCTCAATCGACCGTTGTCATCGGCTCGATCTATCGGCCGATAAGGAAGCAAATTTAGTCCTTTTCCTCCCGGAAGAACAAAGATGTGTTCGCATGGTCCGCAAAAGATCTCACGGGCGTCGACCGAAGCTTCATTGAGCACAAATTGAACATCGACCCGTCGGTCAAGCCACGCAAACGAAGTTAAGAAAGATGTCCGATGACAAGGTGGTGGGTTGTCAAGTCGAGGTCCAAAGGCCGCTTGACGCTCCGTCATCCGCGAAGTCATGTACCCCAAATGGTCCGGCCAACACGGTGCGGTCAAGAAAAAGAACGGCAAGTGGCGCATGTGCATTGATTTCACTTATCTCAACAAAGCCACACCAAAAGATAATTATCCATTGCCTCGAATGGATCGGGTGGTGGATTCGCGGCCAACACCGCGATCATGTCCCCGTTGGACCGTTTCTCCGGTTACCATCAATCTTGGATGGCGAAGGAGGACGTGGAGAAAACTAGTTTCATCACACCCTTCGGAACCTTCCCGCTTCGTTCGTATGCGGAAGGACCGAAAAACACCGGCTCAACATTCACTAGAATGACTGGAACAATGTTTAAGCCGTAGATTGGCAAGAACATTCAGGCCTACGTCGATGACCTCATCGTCAAAAGTTCTGATCGGGCCAGCCATTTAAATGATTTGGCCGAAACCTTCACCAATATGAGGAGGGCCGGCTTGAAGCTAAACCCAGAGAAATGCGTGTTCGGGGTCACGAAAGGAAAGATCCTGGGGTGCCTCATCTCCGCCAAAAGAATTGAAGCCAACCCCGACAAGATTAAAGCAATCAGAGAAATGGAGGAGCCTAAGACGAAGAAGGACATCCAGAAACTGAATGGTCGAGTAGCAGCCTTGAACAGATTCATTTCAAGATCTGTAGAGCGAAGCCTTCCATTCTTCAAGGCACTGAAAGGCAAAGACGCAATCGAATGGGGCCCTGAGCAAAGCAAGGCTTTCGCCGAGCTCAAAGACTACATCGAAAAGATGACAACCTTATCCCCCCCTTCACCGTCGGAGCCACTCTTCCTTTACGTAGCTGCCTCAAAGGCCGCGGTCAGCGCCGCTCTGGTCCGAGAGGTCAAGACCGAAAAAGGCAAACTCCAATCCCCGGTCTATTTCGTCTCCAAAGCCCCAGCGGGGTCAAAGCCGCACTACTCGAGCTAGAGAAAATTGCCTATGCCGTAATCATGACTACGCGAAAACTCGGGCATTATTTTGAGGCTCACAAAGTCACGGTGCTCGAGAGATCAACCTCCGAATGATCCGTTCATCAACAAGGAGGCTTCGTCCCGTAATCGCCAAATGGGCAATTGAGCTATCAGAATACACAATAGATTTCGGAAAGAGGTCGGCAATCAAATCCCAGGTCTTAGCAGACTTCATCGTAGATTGGACTTCACCTAGCAGTGTCACCACTGACGAAGAGCTGGTGCCAATCTGGGAAATCAGATGTGACGGAGCCTGGGGGCGCAAAGGTGCTGGCATTGCAGCCATTGTCACCTCCCCGACGGGTATCAAGCTAAGATACACCGCGAGGTTAGATTACAAGGACCGATCCGACAGATGCACTAACAATACCACTGAATACGAAGCCTTACTGTTGGGCCTTCGCAAAGTGAGAGCCCTGGGGGCCAGCAACTTCCTAGTCAAGTGCGATGCCAAGGTCATCAAAGACCATGTGGAAAAGGAAAGTGAGGCCAAGGAGCCGGAGCTAGTCAAGTACCTAGCGGAGGTGCGCAAAATGGAAAGGCACTTTAGGGGATTCACCGTCGAGCATCCGCCCGTAAAAACAACGGCGAAGCCGACGAGCTCGCAGAGAAAGCCGCAAGGGGGAGGCGATGCCCCCATACGTATTCTTTGAAGTCCTAACCGCTCCGTACACAAAGCAAGACAAACGGCCCGCTCGGACTATCAACGCAATCGTCGGTTTGACCGGAGAGCCCCCATAATCGCTTTTCTCCGCGGACACTATGAGCCCGTCGAAACCCACGACCTCAAAAGAATGCAGGCACGGGCCAAGGGCTACATCCTCAAGGACGGCGTCCTGTTCAAGCTGGGAGTATGTGCACCACTACTCAAATGTATTTCTCAAGACCAAGGCATCGAGCTCATGAGGGAAATCCATGGAGGGATGTGCGGCTCGCACATAGCAGCGAGAGCACTGGCCGGAAAAGCCTTCAGGCAGGGTTTCTATTGGCCAATGGCCATAAAGGATGCGGAGCACGTCGTAAAAACTTGCAAGGCTTGCCAGTTTGCTGCAAAGCACCAGCGAAGGCCTGGCGTGCCATCGCAGCTTATCACACCTACCTGGCCGCTGCAGCGCTGGGGAATGGACATCGTTGGACCGCTTCCCACTGCCCAGGGTAACTTCAAATTCGCAGTGGTGGCAGTCGAGTACTTCACAAAATGGATCGAGGCAAGACCTCTCGCTACCATCACCTCAGCAACTATCAGAAAATTCTTTTGGCAGCAAATCATATGCAGATTTGGAGTACCCAAAGAGCTCACTGTCGACAATGGAAAACAATTCGACTACCAAGATTTCAGGGAGTACTGTCGATCAATTGGAACGAAGCTCTGCTTCGCATCCGTGTACCATCCCCAGTCCAACGGCGCAGTAGAAAGGGCCAATGGGCAAATCTTCTCCGCCATAAAGAAATGTCTCTTTGAGCAGAAGAAAGGGAAATGGGCGGATGAGCTTTCGAGAGTCATCTGGTCGCATAACACTACGGAATCGAGAACCACTAAGTTCACTCCATTCAGGCTGTTGTATGGGGCCGAAGCAATGTGCCCTGAAGAACTCACCAACGAAAGTGCCAGAGTTTTGGCCATAAGCTCTCGCGAGAGCGAAGAAGTCGACAAAGATCTCGTGGAAATTGACAGGCTTGATGCAGTCCAAAATCTGTTGAAATATCAAGAGGAAACCGGAAGATGGAGGAACAAGAAAGTATCCCTCAAGGACATCAAAGTGGGAGACTTTGTCCTAAAAAGAAAGAAGAATGCCGACGCCGTAGGCAAATTCCAATTCGCTTGGGAGGGACCCTACGTGGTCTCAAGCTCGGTTCGAGATGGGGCTTTTCGTCTGAAGGATGAGGCAGGCGTGGAGTTGCCACATTCGTGGAATGTGGACAACTTGTGTAAGTTTTTTCCGTAGTTCGTTTTCAGTAGGAGCCCTTCGCACGGAGCTATAAGTGCGGAGGGTTCATCATAGCTTTACATTTCCTAGTTTTTACTTTCGCTCTTTAAATTCAATAACAAGGCGGGTACTCTTTTCCTCACATAGGGAGGACTCCACTCTGGAGCGTGAGGTTTTTAACGAGGCAGCCTTGATGTAAAATTTATTTCCAAGTGAATGGAATACTTCCTCCCTAAAGTTTTGTCGCGTTTCTTTCGCATAATTTAAAGTGCTATCTTAAGATAGCCCATCCCAACAGAGGATGAATTGAAGTGCTATTCCTGACTAGCCCTCTCCGAAAGTGAGAGCATTAAAGTGCTACCCATTAGTAGCCCACCCACAAGTGGTGCAATCGAAACGATTCACAAGAATCAACCCTTTAAAGAGCTGTCTCCTTGACAGCCCGTCCACGAAGGACGTTCTAAAGCGGTTCAACCTCGAATTGAAATAACCCCTTAGTAGGGATTTCGCAATTGCTAACTTTTGCAGAAACAACGTCGCAAGCGACAAAGAATGCCTCAAGGGCGAACATGTTCCAAAACCACAAGTGAACGTCTTGTCAAAAAACAGCTCAAAAGCTGTAAAATTTGACAAGTACAAACGGCCTCTAGTCCTTCGACGCGTTCCACGCCTAGGCGTCGCGTCGCAGGCTAGTCTTTGCTCCTAATGAAAAACCGCAAGGGATAAACGAGCGAATTCAGCACGTAGCGTCGCGCAACGTCTAATAGGTCAACAAATTCGAAACCTTGGTAATTTAATAATCCCAAGCAAAATGGACGAACTGAAATTATCCCCGCTTCCGAAGGGGGGAAGACGTTTTCTTCCGAAAGCTACAACTCGAAAGCGGCGAGAAGTTCAGTTCGAAACATTCAAAAATCTTAATATGCCAAAAATTACAGGCGACACATTCAGCACCATGCCCTCGCATACAAATTTACGTTAAAACTTTCAAAAGTTTAAGCGGCCGTCACACCATTCTCAGTTTTCATCTAAAGCACTACTCAGTCGATTCAATGCCGAAGGGGAGCCAACGCCTCTCCAGTGACGGGATCCACCAGACCACCTTCGTCTTGAGGTGCTTCGCGAACAGGGGCCCCAGGGATTGCTTGCTCAGCAGCATCATCACTTGCTCTCGGTGGCCAATCCCTAGGGGGTCCGTAAGGCCCCAAAGTCGCGTCAGGACGATGCGCCGCGCGATGCTCACGAAGCTCCAAAGCTTGTTTTGCCTGCCCAAAATGGAGCTGTGAGAAGGAAGAAAGCATTAACAATCATCGCAAACAATCGTTCAACAAAAATGGCCGTATTCGAAGCAAACCGAAAAGGCCTACCTTCGCCAAGCGATCCACAGCTTTCTTTCGAGCGTGCGCTCGCCGCTCTTGGCCCAAAAGTTGCGAAGGATGATCTTATTGATTAGATCAACCGTTTTGCTCGGGGCTGGTACGTCGTCGGGTGAAGGGAATGCGAAGCCTCGACTTCCAAAAGCTTTGAAATGGTCACAGCCCTGTCGCTTGAGAAGATTAAGCGAAAGATTTCGGAACGGCACCGCCCCATAGTCCCCAATCTTGCTCATAGTGTCGGGCAAAAGCTTTAATTCGCTATGCAACTACTCCACAAAACTTGAGATGTTGTCGGTAATTTTAAAATCTCGGGCTTCGGCACCGAAACTTTCCAAAGCTCGGCGATACTCAGTCGCTAGATATGCACCCCATTGGTGACAATAGGCCTCGTTCTTCTCCAAAGTATCTTCGAGCTCGCCCTTCACCTTCTTTAATTCCGCAATGAGGTTGGCGTTGGCCTCTAGAAGGATGTTCTGCGCGTCGTATTGCACAACCATGTCCTTCAATTCTTGGCGACACTCCTCATAGCATTTCACGCTCAGTTCAAGTTCTTTCTTCAAAGTTTCCAGGGCTTCCTGCTGCTTGGCACGATGATTCGCTTGCACACAAGCATCTCGTTTTAACTTCTCATTCTCCTCTTTTAGGCGTCGGTTCTCGTCTTCTAGCAATTTTTGTTTTTCGAGAGAGGTCTTTGCTTCCGAGGTCGCCTTCTCGAAGCCCTTCTGGCAAGCGACGATACCTCTCGAAAGGTAAGTGCGCACGACCTTCATTAAATCATCAGCGCCTAAGTCCTCCAAGGTGCGTTCAAAATCTGCAAGGTGGTTAACAACCATGTTATTTAGCACGTATCCTTTGCACTGTCAACACGACGAAGGCAACAAGTTAAAACATCAAAAGCAAAGCGATAAGCGAAGTTTCATACCAGGTTCCCCCAGCATAGACGCGAGACTTGACCTTGAAGCGGAGGGGCCCATCTCATTTTGGGAGATATCCTTCTCCCGATCTTTAGCGCTCAGGGTGACCAGAGTCTTCACTGCTAAGGCTAGCGCGAAAACAAGAGGCGTAAGCAAACAAAATGCATGTTAGAAAGAAAGGACACGAAAACTTTATTTCTGAGTAAAAGCATCATACCAGCGTCTTCGGGCTAGAGACTTTTGGGCGCTGTTGCCTTCTCCGGCGCAACAGCTTCAGTGGGTCTCGCTGCCACCAGGTCAAAATCCTTCGACACTTGCGGAGGCGAGCGAGACGCGTGTGCTGCGGAAGCCTCAGCCTCCGGAGCATCCAGGTCAATCGGGTCCTGAGCCTTCGCACCAGAGCCCTCGCTTAAATTCTCACCACAGATTCGCATTGGGGCTGCGGAAGAGGTGCATCTGGACTTTTTCCGCTCGAGTAGTGTTGTCGTCAATATAGCAAAGAGATACTGATTCATCTACGACATCTACAAGACCAGCCACACGCTCTTTCGGGGCTGCATCGGCCATGGCAATCTCTTTTTGGATCAGCTCAGTAACACGCTTGCCCCTGGCCTCGCGCGCCTCTAGCTCCTCTGCATCAGCCAGGCCTACTGGCGAAGGCTCCTCCGTCAATCTCTGCGCCGATCCTTTCGGAGGATATTTGGTACAGGGTTGAATCTGAGGCGTTGTCAGAATGTCGACATCCTCGTCAGTCTCTGCGACTGGATCAATCCGCGCCCTTTTTACGGAAGCCTCGGCATCATCAGGCTCCTTCTCTTTGACCGCGAGCTGTTTCACCCTATCGGTGGTTTCCAAGGGCCTCTTCTTCAAGGCCAATCTCTTGTCCACCTCTCCGGAGACGGCGGGGTCACGTGTCTTCTTCTTCTCCCTCTCGGCCGCGGCCACTTTCGCCGCCTCAGCCTTGCGGCGATCCAAAGTCTCATTAACCTTCAACAACTTAGTGGATTTTTCTGCAAGCGGTGGCAGGGTGGCTTTAGCGAAGATCCGCCTTTCGCTTGGCCAAGATGTCTTGGGCTTTAGTATTCTTCACGGCATTATCAACAACCGTGCTAGTCTTGCCCGGCCTAGTCTTTCGTGAGGTCTCGACGGCCTCGGACCTAATATTGCCCGTGGTCGCATTTTCTTGCCGGCCGTCGGAGGCACCGGACGAGGGGAATATGTAACACCCATCTCATCAAAAACTCGATTGACACGCCCCTGATGTTTAAAAATTCTCTGTGCACATTCCCACTCCTTGTGGGTGAAATTCCCTATCATCTGCACAACTTTTTTCTCTACTTCAGCCACAATCTCTTCGTCAGACATGTCCTTGGGCCGCTTGACATTGAAGATGGGGCTTCGCACATCGTCGTCCAGCCCGGCAGCCATCGCATCTTGAATGCCCATGACCCCCATCGGGCCGGCATGGCCGGACGTCGGCGGCCACGAATTCCTCAAGGGCGTCGCGTGTAGTGATCACACGTGTTGCTCGATAAAATGCAACCTGTACTTGCCGAGGATCGGCCGGCCTTCGTCGGCTCCGGCGACGACTCAACTTCCAAATCGACCATACAGCTCGCCAAATCGAATGTTGTCACCTCTTCTTGTTTTGAGTTTCGACCTATCACGGCGATGAGAGCATAAAACTAATATGAGGTACATCGGTTAGCCCACTTGTTCTTAAACGCCGGGCCAACTCCACCGGAGCTCGATTCTTGGCTAGGCGACGGGTCTGCAAGGTGCAGCAGCCATACTGGGATTCTTTGTCTTCGTCATCAACTTTCACAAGCCTTCTTGCCCAATGAATCTCAAAGTGTCGAACGAAGGTCTCGACATCATTGTCCCCAGCGAAGGTCCGGCATGCCCACAGAAATTTCAACACTTGTGGGATAGAGTTAGGCGTCAGTTGATGGATCTGAACGCCGTAAGCCGCCAGGATATCTGCAAATCTCTTGGACACCGGCAACCGAAGGCCTGCGGTGAAAAAATCCCGAAAGACCACGCTTTCATTTTTGCGGGGCTTCGGCGTGGTTTCCTTCCCAGGTAACCGGCAAATTCCAGGCTTGAAGCACCCCTCAAACCGCAGTGCATCCAAATCTGCCTGAGTCATCAAAGATCGACCAGTGTAGCAGGTCCGGGCTTTCGCCCCAGCCGGATTCCCTTCAGACTCCTCTACAGCCGCATCAATCTCCACTCCTATCTTGCCTTCCTCCACGTCGATAAGCACACGTTTTCCAACATCTGTGTCGCTAGGCATTATTTCGACATAACTTCCACCCGAACCGCTATTTTCATCGCTACTAGAAGAAGACGAGGTACTACCACTCTCACGAGAGCTGGCAGACCAATCCAAACCAGAAATCTTACCAGATTCCGAGCTAGACGTTGAGGTGGAGGATGTCGCGGCAGCCTCCGTAGCTTCAGGCGCAGCCTGTTTTCCGCGATTCGACGATGACCCTTCGTCCTCCATGATTTTGTTTGCATGCCTGACGCAAACAGCTCGATTCCCTTAGAAACATGGACTCAAGCGCGTAACGCTGGAAACTGAAAAACGAAAATGTGTATGCAAAGCAGAAGGAAAACTAACCTCGCAAATCGACTGGGGCTTCCGCTGAAGCGATTCGCCGGAGGCAAAGGCGGAAACAGCAGGCAAAAAACCGTAAGAGAGAAGCAAGGTTGGAAATGCTAGTGGGGATGCAACGGCGTCGGCTCCCGTCTATTTATAGGCGGTAAATCGCAACGGTCGAAAATTTCGAACTCAACGGTAAAAAGCAGCAGCTCGAGGGCATTCTAGGTATTTCCAGCGAGATCCCCGGGAACCGCCGCCTAGGAAGACGTTTTCTCCTGCCTCGATTCTCGATCCCCGGGTTTCGCTGGCTCAGGATTGCACCGAGGCAAACGCTTCGCCATCGAGGGGCTTCTGTTGGGGGATTCGGAATCAAGCCTTTCGTATACCAAAAAAATAAAAGAGTGTTTATGCGAAAGGTTCGACAACGAAATCCCAAGAGCCATTGATTCTCTTTCCACCTTTCGAATTTGCGTTTCGACCAGTACCCTTCGTCGCCAGCGAAGCTACCAAACGAGTTCAGTATAGCCCAGGGTGTCAGGGTCTCGGTCAGGCTAAACGACTTCTTCTGCGACGAAACCTCAGAAGCGAATCTTATTCACCTAGGTAGTCTTAGCCTGGGATTCGCTCAGGGGGTTTCGTCGTTCCTAACACTTAACGAGTTCAAGCTTGAGTGTGATTTTCTGTTTCAGGTGACGAAAAGTGCCAGACGAAAGGGGGAATCTCCAAAGGATCGAAGGTTTCCATTCCGACAGGCGCACATGATAAGAGCTGGAAAGGCGCCGCGATTTGCGGCGTGACATCATGAAGCGCCGATTACGTGGAGACCTAATTGGAGATTACCCGAAGATAGCCTAGCACATTCTGTTTTGATTCGTTTTACACAAGGGTGTTCTCGGAATGTAAAAAGTCCGCCCGCCTCCCTATAAAAGGAGACGGACCGGCACTCGTAAAGGGGATCGACTTTTGAGAAACCTACTGTTAAGAAAAGAGCTTTTGGCTGTCCTTTGTTTTGCATTTTGGTTTCAGTTCTTTAGTTTTAGTTTTCCCTTTTATTGTTCGTGAGCGAAAGCGGGGGCTTTCCCCACAACACATCGGCAACGACTCGTCCACGGGCCATTGTCGCGCGTGCCTCGCAGCCGCCGCGGGTAACATCACCGGCGGTTGTGGCGGTCCCACCGCCCGGCGCGGCGGGGTCTGGTCCGACGGGTGCTTCCTGGCCTACTCCGCGGACGCCGACGCCGCGCGGGACGACGACCGCCGCAAGGTGCTGTGTGACGGCGACTTCCCCAGGTCGTACCTGGATGACGACGACAAGGGCCGCCTGTTCCTCGACAACTGGACTTTTTCCGACCCGACGTTCTACTGGCTGCTCGTGGACCTGGCGCAGCGCGCCGCCGACGAGCCGGCGCGGACGCTGGCCGAGGGGGAGCGGCGGAGCCACCACAACCCCGGCATGACGGTGCGCGCCCTGGCGCAGTGCACGGGGGACGACCGCGCGGACTGCCTCCGGTGCCTGAAGCCTGAAGGGGTCGGCGTATCAGGCGGTCCTGTCCTGCGGGGGCGCCGGCTCCGGGTGGCTCCGCGGCGGGCGGGTGCTCAGCTACGGCTGCTACATGCGGTTCGAGGTGAGCTACCGCTGTGGAAACCCGGTGCAGCCGGCCAACGCGGGCACCGACTGCTCCTCTGCGCCGGCGCCCGCGAGCGCCGCCGTCGCCTTGCTTCGCTGGCTCGCCGGTGAACTCGTCGCCGTAGTGCTGCTGCATGGGCCCCGCGCCGTGTGATGCGGTGCAGAACGAAGCATTCTGCATTTCGCTGTCAGATACGAGCATTGCATGTCAATAGTAGCAGCACGTAAGATTATTAGATGGTCTGGTTCCAAGTTTCCGACTTGAGATGCATGGAGTTATCATCACCTAAACGAGTACTTTATAAGTAGTTTACGCGATTCACAACTTGGTACTGAGCACAAGGTCATGCAAAATTTGCACACTCTGGTTTAATGTGCTGTTATGTCTATGTGAAGCCGTGCTTGTGTATTTGCACTGATCTTGGATTCAAGGAGCCTGCAAGTGCATGCATGCATGCAGCTTAAGCTTATCGTTGCTGTGTTCATGTTGATGGCAAGGCGACACGGTCGTGTCGTGCTCGTGCGACGCCGACGGCCGACCGATTCCCCCCGCCCGCGTCCGCCCGTCGCTCAGTCCCACGGAGCTCCATGTGTTCCCGCCTCCGCTCGCCTCTCGCCTCCTAGGCCCACACCCAACGCAGCCAGCCGGCGGCAATTCTGCACCCGCGACCGCGAACGAGCGACCCCGGCTCCACTGATCCACCCGCCGCCCGCCATGTCGCACGCCCTGCACCCCTCGACGGCGCGGTCCGACATGGACGAGATCGAGACCCTGGCCCGCGCCTGGCCCTCCCAGCAGGTCACCATCGTCCCCGCGGCGCGGCCCATCTCCTCCCCGCCCCGCGCCTCCATCCCCGTCTCCTCATCCTCCGCGCTCCCGCCCGCCACCACCGCCGCCAAGCTCCCGTTCTCCACCGCCGCGGCGGCGCCGTTCTCCACCCCCGCCTCGGGCACCATCGTCGCCGTCTCCGTCCCCATCTCCTCTGACGGGTTCGGCGGCCCCGAGCCCACCAGCGGCGCCAACACGCTCACCGAGCCCGTCTGGGACACCATCAAGCGCGACCTCAACCGCGTCGTCAGCAACCTCAAACTCGTCGTCTTCCCCAACCCGTTCCTCGAGGACTCCGGCAAGGCGCTGCGCGACTGGGACCTCTGGGGCCCTTTCTTCTTCATCGTTTCCCTCGGACTCATCCTCTCATGGTCGGCCACCACCGAGAAGGTACCATCTGATCGATCTGGACGTTGGTCACCTGCATTCCCTTCTGTCATGTGAAATAGAATGAAATCAAAGAAAAATGTTTAGCTAGCAGGTTAATCATCTAAATGGGATACTTGTGTTTAAGGATAAACGACCAAATGTGAAGTCTACAAACACAACTAGCAAACTACGGTTCTTCAGAGTTGCTAATTGTCCATCATGACTCGTGAGCAACGCAACAAGCGTCAATGTTACGCTGGGCCACTGGCTAGTGGTGAAAACTGCCCATTGTTATCATCACAATCGTCGCAAAGGATGATAGTTCTCAGATAATGGAAATATATCAGGCTTCACCCTTCTCGAAACAAAAAGATCAGTTCCAAATTATTACAAAACTACTCCACAGACTCCACACACTACATCGATGCTCTCGAAGCGAAGGATAATACTACGGCTGGTGTTCTTTTGTCTGGCATGACTTTGTCTTCGTTCAAAATTTTAAGTGTAGGTTGGTTTGGTTAGACAGATAATTTTGCAACCACATGTCGGGCCTAGCTATTAGCAAAGATCGATATGGTGATCATGCCCTAATTTGACTAACTTCATTATGTATTCTATATTTGCTTGATAAACAATGTACTAGTTCAAAAATGACGTGACTGAAAGGAGGGCTGTTAGTGGCCAGATAAAGTGGACAGGGAATGGATCCTGGAAATATCTTCTGGAATTGCAAACAGTAACCGTTTGCTTCTTTTTTTAAGCCCTTTTCTTATTGTTGAGTTCCTGTCCTGTATTAAAATGTGCCTCTTTAAATTTAATCTTATCGCAAGATGGCGATAGTACGTAGTGGATGCGTCCCTTCACTGCCTGTCATCTGCAGTTGTTTGTAGCCACCTCACCTATATCATTGAAAACTGGACTTGCACTCTTGCAGTGATTTCAGCCACTTAATTTTCTGGGTGGGCTCAAGATATCAAAAAAGTCATTCTCTTGGCATGTCTATTGGACTGGGGTTGTGAAGTTGGAAATAATGCTATTAGAAAACAGCATGTCTTATGGGCCTCAAAAAAAAAGAAAACAGCATGTCTTATGAAAGAGACAGTGTGCTTTTGCCTTGAGCAAAAAAAATATTGACAGGAAAATTTCTATTAAAGTTGGTGCTGAACTCTTGAACATTTGAGCCATGTGTCTTCAATACTCAAAACATTATAAGCATTTCAGCCCTTTCAACATATGCCTATTAACGCTAAGTTCTTACCGTCTCCTCTTTTGCGGCAAATCATAATCTCTGTCGTGCTGCAAAATTGAAAGTTGGAAATAAATATCTAACAGTAGCAACCATTTTTCTATGACTCAATGATTTTCTTCCAATGTTTCCATGAGCAGAGCACCCTCGAGTGTTTAAAAGTGATAAATGTTTCACTGATATATTATGTGTTGATATTTGAGAGCACCTTCGAGTGTTTGCTTGCAGGCATAACTTGTTTCATGTGTCAATTTTTAGACTCTCCTTTCATTGCATCTTGAACATATAGTATGAACGTAGTCTTTGTAGTAGACTATTAACAATTCAAACTATATTAACCCCCTTTTCTGTGAGGAGCCTATATTGTTTCTTTCATAAAATATGCTGCATAATGTAAACGTATCGCGCGTGCCAATTTCAGTTACCTGCTGGTTTTGTTGTTGTAGTCTCAAGTGTTTGCAGTTGCCTTTGCTGTATTAGCAGCTGGTGCTATAGTCCTCACGCTCAATGTTCTACTGCTGGTACGTCCCTCCTCTCCTCACATCTCCCTGCTTGTGGCCTATACCAGGACACCAAAATGGCAGCACATATAAAATTGACAGGTCCCTGAGATGTAATATTTGGTGATGACTGTAGTAATGTTCTGCTTCAGGGTGGGCACATCATCTTCTTCCAAAGCCTGAGCCTTCTTGGATACTGCCTGTTCCCTCTGGACGTCGGGGCTCTGATCTGTATGCTGAAGGACAGTGTGATGCTGAAGATAATCGTGGTGGCGGTGACACTGGCATGGAGCTCCTGGGCAGCATATCCGTTCATGAGCGCTGCTGTCAACCCGCGGAGGAAGGCCCTGGCGCTGTATCCCGTGTTCCTCATGTATATCTCAGTTGGGTGTCTCATAATCGCGGTAGATTAAGGTTGGGAACTGCTGGGGACATTGCTTTGCATGGTAACATCAGAGATACCGAAGTTTTGTTTTCTAGGTGAACGATCTGAATGCATGCGCCTTCTTTTTTCTTGCATACAGATCTTAGCAGACGTTTCCTTCCTTTATTTTTTCTTGTTTTCGCTGGGTCTTGTCAAGTTTTTGTAAGAAAAGGTTGGTGAATCTGATAGGCAAAAGTTATAGAAGTGACTGCATTCGTGTAGATAATTTGGAGTGACTGCTGCAGCCTGAATGCACTTGGTTTTATCAGTTCTGTTTGGGTGTGTGGAACATTCGAGCAGAGCTCAGTTCTCATTTCATGGAAGTTGCCATTGAGTATTGACGATGCAATTCGTATCATTGCGTGTTAATTGGGTCAACAACATGGTAGATTCGGTACTTGCTACACTTTGCCGTCGACCTATCCATATGCTCGAAGTATAGTCTTTACCATTGACCATCAATCATCACCAGCAGCAGAAGTTGAGGTAACCAGAGTGAGTTGCAAGAAACTGCCGCGCAAATCTGACACGAACCACAACTGGAAATGCCGTGGCTGTTCTGTTCATGCGTACTACGGGTTGCCGTCGCACAAACAGAATGGGAGGTACATAGGACCACCCGATCACTGACTCTCTGACTGCCACTACGCATGGTTTTGGGGTTTTGACGCGACCGATGATCGGTCACCGACGCCCGTCTACGCGTTTAACCTCCATGGTTCTTTCGTTCCTTCGCCGCCGGTCTAGGTCAATGCATGCCACGACGACACGGCCCCGTCAAGGACGAGAGCCCGGCCAGTGCGCGTGATGGTCTCAGGAGAGCAGAGCATGCGTCACCGTCACAGAGGGCTACTCGTTCCGGCCGGGAGCGTCTGTGTTGGCTTGAGTCGCCGTGGAAAACGAAGGATCCCAACTATAAAATAGATAGTCTTGGGGTTGGCGACGCAGCCTGCAAAATTAAAAAATGCTTCCGAGCTCTATCTTATGGCTGCCTCCCGGCATTGGTAGAATACAAATTATATTTTCAAAAGAAAAAATCCACAAAGAACCGTGTAATAGTATTATATATACTACTACCAGTACTCCCAAAGGATATGAATCCCTTTGGCAGTAAATGACTCCGAACAAGGCAGCAGTAGCGGTAACTTGTGGACGGGGTCCAAACAATCCAAGTCGATCTCGAAGATGTGTTGCAGGCAGCCGCGCGAAGGCTTCTAAATTTAGCCGGGCCAAACGCACGAGTCCTCCAAGCAAGCAAAGCCTCTAAAACCGGGGCAAGGCCGCGTCTGCTTCGTGCCAACTTCCGAGTCTTTCCTCAGCACCACCGTACCATCGCACCGGACCTCCTCCACTGCCCCCTCCTAGCCCTGGCAGCACGCCGTCGCCCCCCACCCACCCATATTTAAGCACACGCACGCCGTCCACAGCCGGCGGCCTCACGCTATTTTGCGCGATCGCTAGCTAGTTTCTTCGCGAGATCGGCGACCTCCGATCGTCCTCGAGATCGTCCTCATCCGGTACGGCGGGTGGCTATGACCCATCAGGAGAAGGAGGCGGCGATGGTGGAGGAGCCCGTGGCGGCCGGGTCGTCGTCGGTGGGGCCGGCGGGGACGGACCAGCTCGACCTGGAGGCCGCGGAGCAGCTCATCCAGCTCAGCGGCGGCGCCGACGACGACGGCGGGTCCGAGAGCAGGAGCGCCGACAGCGTCAAGTGCAGCCGCCGCGGGAACAAGAAGCAGGACAAGGAGGCGGCGGTGGAGAGCCGCAGGAGGAGCCGCGCCGACGCCGGAAGGTCCGTCGCTTCGGCCGCCGGGAAGGATGATTGCGACGGCGGCAAGCCGGACGGCAAGGGCGCGGACGTGGAGATGAGCTTGGCGTGCTCCATGGCGGTCGCCGTGGAGGAGAAGGATAAGAAGAAGGCTGCAGCGGTGGTGGAGAGTCCTCGGAGGAGCGCCGATCGGCCGCGCCCCGCGGGGAAGGATCGCGACGGCGGCATCGTCCACGGGGAAGAGAGGAAGAGGCCCAAGTTCCGGTCGCTGGCAGCTATATACAGGGAGACCGATGAGACGACGAGGCGGGTGACGCCGCCTGCGGGCGACGGAGAGGGCAGCGAGGATCGGGATCCTTCGGAGGGCGAGAGGAGGAAGAAGGTGAAAAGAGCGGCCGTGGTGATCCCCCAAGATTGGTACATGCATCAGCATAAGCATGTAAACTAGGATCGATTTTCGTGTGAAGATTTGCTCAATCACGCATAGTAGAGCGTATAGAGTAGATGGTTGAAATCTAATGCCGTGGAAGTTGTAAAGATCAATCGATCGATGATCGATCTTCAACTGTCTTCCTTTGACCATCGGAGGAATTTTTAGCAGTGATGATTAATGGCGTTCTTTTCCCTTCTTTCCTTCAAACATTTGCGTTAACCTGCGTTCAGAAATTGGCATGCGGCGTAGTGTTTCTAATGCTTTGGCACTGCTGCCATAGCGCTTGCAAACGGCACAACCCTGAGATCGAGGATTATGGATTTCCTCTCCGACATGTCTAATCTAACAAACAGATATCCTCGGTTTTTACAATCTACTCCCTCAAGCTTTTCTTGATGCGTGTGAATAATAAAGCATCTAGACATAGGAACGGAAGAGAAAATATATAGAGAAAAAAGAATATAAGATCATAGGGAGTTCCGTTTTTTGCACTTGAATTAGGTTGAGATCACAACGAGAGAAGATAGAAAGAGGGCAAGGAGAGGAAGAGAAAGATCATCGTGAATGAACCGAGATGGAGAAAAAGGAAGAGCACACTGGTTGAGAAACCTCAGTACATCTTAGTTTCAGTCCCAAGCTGCTAAAGAAATATTGAAAAATTTAGTTTTAGTCCCGACCTGCTAAAAAATATTAAAAAATTCGAGGACGATTTCCGCACACATGCACAACCTCAAACCTCTGTGTAATTTATTCTTTACCATTACCTACCCAACACATCTAATTAACTACTCCATCTTGTTAGAGCAACTCCAACAGTTTGACGAATTAACTTGGCATCCATCTAATTTTGACAAAATAAGGAAAAGTTGGCCTCCAACAGTTTGACAAACAAACTTGACAAAAATAGAAACTTGGCAAAACTCAGCTCGCTATGCGCGCGCGGATCGTGATTGCCATCGGTGTTTGAATGTAGGTGGGAGGGTGAAAAAAGGAAATAAAGAATAGAGAAGGATTCCTAATGTAAGTTTCCAAGAGGTGGAACGACATAAACAAAATTTTGTGTCTCTCAGGATTCCTGATGTAAATTAGATCTGAGTTTGGCAAGTGAATTATGCCAAACTGTTGGAGAAGAACTCTTTTTTATTTGGCATATCTTTTTAGAAGTTGGCAAAACACAAGATTTGCCAACTAAAATTTAGCAAACTCTTGGAGATTCTCTTAGTTTTGATCTCCACCAGTTGGGCCCTTGACTCGGTTCCCTGATCGGGGGAGCCCACCCACTAGGGTTGCGGCCTCCCGTCGAGCAGCACCATATAAGGGAGGTGGGGGCCACGAGGAACAGTAACCCTATGATCACTCGCCCCACCTGCCCTGCCCACTGATCAGGGGGTGTGAGCGGCGGGAAGCTCCGCCACCGCCGTCGGTCGCCACTGCGCTTCACCGAGGATCACCACATCACTACACAACGATGACAGTCATCATCTACACCAACAAGTACCCTCCTCTACTTCCACAACCCACGGTATCTGTGACAACCCGCCCAGGAAAATACCGTACTACCGCCTAAACCAATCCACTTTGGTCATTAAGCAGCAATAAAGTATCATCCTGTCGTTAGTTGCCGGGTTAACGCCTGGTAAATCACTTATATAGCAACAAGGATCGACATATATGCATTAAAACTCACACGAAGGCGAGTCCAGAGATACAACATAATTAACATCCGAAATTTACCCCGAAGGGTTTAACTATTACAAACCGAAGTTTTTGTCATCACAACGTAGTTCAGAGTTTTCGAAACAGCGGAATTAAACTAAGCGGAAAGCGAGAACACCACGGGAGGCCAGCCATGATGCCTTCGGTCGTCATCCTCCACCCACTCCAGCTCCCAGCCGAGTGGGATCTCTCCGGGCCACACAGCACCGAAAGCATTACCTGGATCAACATATTATAGCAAGGCTGAGTATACTAATACTCAACAAGACTTACCCGTCGGTGATAACTACTTCACCAACTCTAGACATGAAAGGATTTTTGGCCACTGGGTTTCTTTTGCTGAAAAGTAGCAAAGAGTATGTCCTTACTTTCAAGATTTTAGCACAAGTTCTAGTGGGTTTAAGCTTTACTAAATTATCCATCTAGTACAGACAAGGTTGTACCATATAATTAATCAAGCATAATATTCATCAACTTCCATCATTAGGGATCTCATGGCTAGTGGAGTAAGTAGTCTCGGATAACGGTGAGAGGCCGACAATCGATTGATTCAAACCTTGCAAGGTAGACCTAAACACACGGCGGGATGCCCCCGGGAGGACAACCACCAAACGGTTCCCAAAAATCCTCGGGTCGGGATAAAAGGCCACAGTCTTTGGTGCAGGCTATCCGGTATACCCCGCGAGGCACCCGGACTCACCATACACCACCGGTAGCTAGCCGTGAGACGCATCCCAAGAGTAGTGACAGTTAAATCCCTAGGTGTCTCATTAGGGTACTAGGCTTACCGGTCCCATTCCCGACAAGTGCTTAGTACGTTGAAACACTTAACCCACGATAGCCATTGGACCGGAGTCCACATCCCATGCTCTTACCACATGAGCAATCCAGTTAAGGAGATCTTATGATTCCTATCTAGGAACCTATTCTCGCGAGTGACATCATCACTCAACTTGTAACGGTCCTATAGCTTACCAGCTATCGACCTATCATTCTAGTAAGGACACAGGTACCTAGGGATCTTGCATCTAAGGTTCCATACAACTCCTAAACTTAAATGCACAAGCATCCATAGATAATTGTATATCAAATTTGGAAAGCTGGGTTATATGCACTGGGGCTTGCCTTCGTTGGCAAGATTGGCCTTGGGCCCTTCTGGACCTTGGTCCAAGCCTTGAGCTACGTCCACGTACGGCAGCTCTTCGTTAGCACCTTCGTCTCCTTCGTTCAGCACGAGCGTACATCTACCATCGGAAAGATCTACACGAAGATGCAAATGCAAGGTTTTTTTGTCAATTTGAATTTAATTAACTACAAACAATAAATGACAACCATGGGGTGCATTGGTTGGACACATTCACCTAGATAAGAAATACATTCAACATACTCTTCTGAAAAGGAACAATATGCGGTTCTTTATTAACTATTCTTCTTGATAGTGACTGTGCACATATATATATGTAAATAATTTAATTTAACTTCACAAACAGCAATGTTTGGTATTCATCTTTTTAAAATGATTTTCATCCCACACATAGTCATAAGAGTGGTTGGTGATCTTTTTCCCATTTAAATGACTATGAAGCCTTAAATTGCTCTAATAGCTTTTATTTATAAATTATTTAATTAAAATTCCGTGGAAGTGTGTCTTAGCACTAATCACCCATAACAAGCCACTGAACACACACGCATGCTTAGGATAGCTAAGAAATTAATTATTTTGAAAATAACAAACGCTAGCTAGTGAAACAAGGTAAACACACACAAAAACAAATCCTCATTAAAATGATCCAAACTTTCTCACACATGTTATTTCATCCAAAACTAACCTAGGGATGCAGCATTCACACCTAGAACTATTATGAAATTAGACTTATGCAATTATCAAGAAAAACAAGCATGTTTCAAGAATAAATATTTCTGGCAATTATAAAATTGTGATTAAATCACCAGAGGTGTATTTTGGCATAACAAGGCAACATGCAGAAGTTGGGCATAAAAATATAATTATTTTTACCTATAAAAACCATTTAGATAGATTATGCAGAAATGGAAAACATCGCACACAACATATGCGAAAATTGGATACAGGGGACCTATGGATAGATTATGCAGAAATGGAAAGATTTACAACATAACTTTGTGCAATTTTTGGCACAGGAGCTAGTAATAACATCGCACACAACATATGCGAAAATTGGATACAGTGGACCTATGGATTTTAAAATATTGCAGATTTGGTTTTTCACATTTCTATTTTTCTTGCCAAAAATATCAAGAAACAGAATAGGTGAGTATAACAAAAGTTGTAGTACCCTTCACCAAGAATCCAACAAAATTGGTTCTGCATTTTTCCGATTTTTCTACGATTTTCTGGAGAATTTACAAGATTCATAAATTCACATGTACTATTTGAGATTCACTTTTGCGGCCAGGCCCCTAGAAGTTTAAGATTCTTACAGAAGTGCCCTTGGTTTGCGCTTAGGCCCTCAGGAAGAATTGGGACTCTGCAATGTAGTCCCCGAGCACCGGCCGGCGGCGGTCCGGCCAAATTCGGCGAGCCGGCGGCGGGACCGGCCGGACGCGGGCGGGGAATGACTAGAGAGGTCCCTTGGCTCGATTTCGGCCGAAGTTTGGAGTGGTGGGGGTGCCGGCGGGGTCGCACAGCGGCGGCGACCGTGGTTAGCTGCTGTACCCCTTGGTCCGGCGACGTGGAGCCACGACAGCAGTTACGGGAGAGCGGCGAGCTTCGTGGGGCTAGAGGAGGCGCCAGGGTGGTAGTCCGCCGATGGGAGGGGGCGCGGAACGAAGCTCAGCGTGGGCGTGTCAATGGTGACGGGGCGACGCAGCTCTGAGCTAGCGGAAGGGGGCCTGCGTGAGCGAGACGTCCCGACTCCCCTGTTATAGGTGTCGTGCACCGGACCGGGGCGACGGAGGGACCGGTGGTTCACAGCGGGTAGCCGGTCGACGAGGGAGAGCTCGATACGTGGTCGGGGTGACTTCGAGATGCCTCAGTGCGTGTGCGCGCTTGGGAAAACGAGGAGCCTCAGGAGGCGCGACCTCGGGAGGCGGCCCTGGGGCTCGGACGCCGAGGGCGGGCGCGCGCCGGCGCGCGCGCGCGGCGCGCGACGCGCGGGCAACGTCGTGGCGCGCGAGCTCATGTTCCGGCGTCGAACGATGTTGATTACCCCTGTTTGACTTAGTATAACTAAAAAATTCTCAATTAAAGTACACTATGTGATGAATAGGAAAGTTGTAGATCTCACTACACTCTACAACTTTCACAAAGGCTCCATAGTGTTTTTCTTAACAAATTTTGCACAATCTGCTGCCAAACTTTGAATTTCGAGGTGATGACCCAGGTTGACCTAGGTTTGACAAATTGTCAGCCGGTTGGATGTGGCTGATTCAGTCATTAGCGTTAATAGTACTAATTAACAACCTGGGAAGTCACAGCCTACCCCCTTAAGAAGAATCTCGTCCCGAGATTCGAAATTACAAGAGGAAGTGGGGAAGGGGTTCTTGGATAGAGATGTTACCCATAGAGTTAAGCTGGTCTGGCGTCCCTTGAAAAATCGGCTTCTTGCCGTGATCACCCTTAGCTGCTCCGAGGTTCTGATTCTGCTGCTGGGAGTTCGGGCAATTACGTATGAAATGCCCGGGTTGTCTACAATTGTAGCACAAGCGGGGTGGAAGGTCTCTGGCCTGTGAAATTTGTTGCTGATCTTTCTTGATGAGGCGGAGCTTCTTCTTCTTTCTCTTTCCTAACCTCGCGGCTTGCGAGTGCATTTCCCCCGCAGGGAGCTGAGTGGTCTTGCCAGCGTCGTATCTTCGTTTGCCCTCACGTGGACGAGTCTCGTTACAGGTAATTTCCCACTCACTTACATCTATCTCAGATAATACTTGCTTGTTGCTTCGACTTGTTCTCTCTTCTTTTCAAAGGTCTATTGGTAGTTGAGAAAGTGGTAATATGGAGTCGGAGTCCTGGGGTTGGTCTTGATTCACATGATCCATGAACAGATTGAATAAGCGGGCCTGCTCGACCATGGATGCAGATAAAGACTGAGAGAGACTGTCTGCCAAACTAGTCTGAGGTGGTCCCCCATAACGTCCTTGGATGATATCGTACACTATTTGATTCAACACTGAATTTTGCCCCTCCAACATATGGATTGCACTGACAATAGCATTTATGTCAGCCTGGGTAGGTACTCTGGGTAGACAGGGCTGGAAGGGTCGAAGCTTCTGTTGCATCGGTGACATTTGCTGTAGTTGTTGAGCCATCCATTGTTGTGCCTGCCGGATCTGGCGCAACACTTCGGTATGTGCTGCCACGAAGGCCTCGGTCAGTGTCGTGGGCGGTGGTGGCGGTAGATCACCACTACCTGACGCACCAAAACCATTGGGGGTACTCCGTGTCGGTTTGACCATGTGAAAATTGAGTTCTCGTTTAATATACATTCAGGAACTTGCTCAGAAAATTAACAAGTCAAACATACACTACGAATCCCGTTTTTAAGTAAAGCGAACCGGACATCAAACTGTCACAAGCATCGAATTCATAAATCTCTGCTCATGAACTGCAAAATTTCTTTTTGGTCAGTCGGTGTAGGACTTCGTAATTCTACAGTGGGTATTCAGCTCCGAGATGAACTCCTAGGTTACTTGTGTCGGCGACACCACTAGGAAAACTTACAGTATCCTACTCTAGGCATGAAGGGTGTATCGGGAAGAATTTTAGCCCAAGCTTACAATGCTCCTGAGTTCGCTCCTTTTTCGACTCGGAGAATTGGGAGGGTGTGAGCACGGATCACGGACAGATAAATGATGGAGGACTTCACAACATTGACTTTTGGAGAATCTTGATTGCTTAAGAAACCTTCTACTTCTACTGTTTCTACTTGGCTAGTCGGAAGGGAATTGATGCTACACGGTCGTCGAGATTGGCGGCAAGAGACCAAGTCGACAGTGATCATCCAACTAGATTTCTAGGAGGAAAGGGAGGAGGCTGGTGAAAGGGTTCCGTAACTTCGTGGTACGGAAGGCAATTTAGTGGGGAACTTTAGAAATAATCTTGCTCACACCTTAATTAGCTTGCGAATTTAGGTGTGGATGACTCATTACTTTGAGGTGCAATGATTTTAAAAGTTGATGTGATGCACATGCTTGTGAAGACACTATGCACATGCTCGTGCAGTATGGTGCTCATGATGCACGTTAGTATGACCCGGTTACCCACATGATGAGTAAGTGACTGCGAGGGCAATCACAGGCAGAGAGAGAGAGTATGTGTGGCGAGTCGCATTCTCAACACCAAGATACCTAGCGTGCCCCTAGTGGCAATCACATGGCTGCAGCACACATGATGCCCTAGGTTCCGTCGCGACACCTTTGGCTATGGAATAACAACATCACCAACAAGAGAGGTAGAGTATGAGTACGGAGCTTTCATGCGAATGCAGGTTAGTATGCCCAAGGTTCCCAAATGTGTATGCTATGCAATGCATACCCAAAAGTGGCATTAATTTTTAATTCAAAAGTCTTGAGCAAGACCAAAAAGAAATAAGTTCAGGATTGAGGAATCAACTGGATCTTGGATTGGCACGAACTTTCTGAACGAGTTTGAGATTCACTACAGAACTTTGGTTTGATCACAACTAGCATAAATAATGCCTTACGAACATTACCACTGAAAGATGTTCAACCAAGGCGTTACATCGATGAGGGTTTTGGAATTACCAACAACGTTTGGGATTACAATGGAGACTAGCTGCACAAAGAAGCTCCTAGTTCAACCAACCGCAATAGCTAACCAAACGTAGCTATTGTACACTAGGGTCCCTTTCAAATACTGTACTCGAAAGTCTTAGAATTTTATTTCCAACATACCAACTTCCTAGGGTTGGATCTTCCATGCTGAAGGACTATGGTGACTCGGGTATAGACTCTACTCCGGACTCTCCTTGGATGTCCTCGACATCTTCTTCTTCTGCTGGTCCAGGAATGACAGGTTCCGGTGGTGGAACTGCTATAGATTCCAATTGATCTTCTAGTTCAAGCAATACTAGTCATTATGCTGCAACAAGAAGTTCTGCTCATGGATAACTTCACTCAGTTCTCGTATCTTTGCTTTGTCCTTGCGTCTTTCCTTCTCGAGAGTAGCGATCATTGCTCGGGCTTCCTTCAACGCTTGAGCGGTATTGTCTATTTCTTTAACTCGGTACCTATAGATTTGGTGTCTATAGAATACATTTTCTCCCACCATTCGTCGGTAGGTGCCATACATGGCTTCGGAGAAACGAACTGAGGTGACAAGATCAGGACTATAGTGAGAGTTGCCCTGAGTTGGAAGGAAAGCTTCGTGTTTGACCCAAGGTACAGTGTGTCACTCAGGTACAAGAATTACTTTGGCTGTAGAGCCGGCTACCTCGTCAGGGTGCTTCCCACAAAAAGTTGTGAGCGCTTTGAGAGCAGCCTTCTGCACGGTGTCAGCCAAGTTCCGTCCTTGAGCCTTACACTCCCACTCTTCCCAAGCAGGATTGGTCGGGCACATGGAAATCTTTACCTTCACTTCACAATGAAGGAGCTGTCCTGTGGTCATGATCTCACGTGTCGATTACTCTGGATAAGCAGTGTACCCAAAGTCCTTCAGGGTGCCCCACAAGAGTGCAGGAAATCCACCCTCCTCAAGGTAATTCACGAGAGTCCATGATTTCACATCAGCCGACGCAGATCTAGCATCGTCCATCTGGACATAACGACAAAAGTGAGAACCAGTTGGGTGCGAGTGTACAAGGATAACTAGATCCACGATAAAAGGTAGGTGGTTACTAAATGGAGTAACCATGTATACTAAGATACAATCGTATGCTGAACTCGAAACGAGCAGGCATACACAATGACACAAAGTTCTGACAATTGTGAACAAAAATTCATAACTTAAAACCAGAGTCTCCAAAACTTCTCAAATTTGCGCAACAACTTAGCAAGGTTATGAGACACAAGGTTGGGTATGCAAGGTTAAGCTAGATTAGGAAGGTGCTTAACTAAGCAAGATTTCAAATTTGGTTCTAGGAAGATAGCAGGACAAAGGTTGACTAAATCAAGCATAACTTGCGATTGACATAAGTTATGACCGTGAACTTCAGCGAGCAGAAACTAGATTAGATTAGAGCAACCTGGGTAGATATCTCCTAGACAAAAGATTCTTGGATAGGGTGCCAGATCTACACCAATAGTCACAACAGATTTTTGGACAGCAACACCTACACCAGAGAGGCTAGGCAAGACAAAACATACTATCACTATTTTACCTTCGAGAGCATGTAAACAATATGGGTTCAGTTTTAGGTTTCTCCACGACTTTTAGCATGATGCAAGACGTCCTATTCGTCCTTACAAGGCATTCAAGCCAAAACTCGAAGTTAGCGCCGGTGGCATGGCAAATACACGTATCTCCCTATAATAACTAGTCGAGAACTAGTAAATGCTCACTTAGCGACTTATGAAATGAGGTTAGGGTACCTGCAGAAGATCACAGAACACAACGAGCCTTTCGTGCCAGCACATCACGAAAGCGTCCACATACATTACCGTTCACTATAGAACCATGCGATAAGCCACTGCATGGACAACGTCCAACCTCGGACACCCTCCGTTTGAATGGAGTGTATCCTTGCCTCACATATTCGACATGCGGAATGCTCACGTATGAAACACGTGGAGACAACAAATCCCATAATCGGACGCGAAGATGGGATCCGTGGAATGGATCACTCCTTGAACCCTCACAATTCCCATGATGCGGCACATCACACGTATAAAACACGTGGCTCATCTAGTTTGGTTGTGCAAGAAAGTAAGTCTGACATAAAGTAATGTGCTGGGAGTTAGCAAAATAAACCATAGGTTATTAAGCCACCTGAAAGAACCCAAAAATTCCCTCTAGGGCCTCTCGGTCTAGTTTATCCTTAACGGACCAACGTGTTTTGGAAAATCAAACAATCTTGGCAATTTTATTCAAAAACCAGTGATTAAAGTTGTTAATTAATCTCTGGTGCATATAATTGCTCTGATGCCAACTGTGACAACGCGCCCAGGAAAATATCGTACTACCGCCTAAACCAATCCACTTTGGTCATTAAGTAGCAATAATGTATCATCCTGTCGTTAGTTGCCGGGTTAACGCCCGGTAAATCACTTATATAGCAACAAGGATCGACATATATGCATTACAACTCACACGAAGGCAAGTCCAGAGATACATTATAATTAACATCCGAAATTTACCCCGAAGGGTTTAATTATTACAAACCGAAGTTTTTGTCATCACAACATAGTTCAGAGTTTTCAAAACAGCGGAATTAAACTAAGTGGAAAGCGAGAACACCACGGGAGGCCAGCCATGATGCCTTCAGTCATCATCCTCCACCCACTCCAGCTCCTAGCCGGGCGGGATCTCTCCGGGCCACACATCACCGAAAGCGTTACTTGGATCAACATATTATAGCAATGCTGAGTATACTAATACTCAGCAAGACTTACCCGTCGGTGATAACTACTTCACCAACTCTAGACATGAAAGGCTTTTTGGCCACTGGGTTTCTTTTGCTGAAAAGTAACAAAGAGTATGTCCTTACTTTCAAGATTTTAGCACAAGTTCTAGTGGGTTTAAGCTTTACTAAATTGGCCATCTAGTACAGACAAGGTTGTACCATACAATTAATCAAGCATAATATTCATCAACTTCCATCATTAGGGATCTCATGGCTAGTGGAGTAAGTAGTCTCAGATAACGGTGAGAGGCCGACAATCGATTGATTCAAACCTTGCAAGGTAGACCTAAACACACGGTGGGATGCCCCCGCGAGGACAACCACCAAACGGTTCCCAAAAATCCTCGGGTCGGGATAAAAGGCCAAAGTCTTTGGTGCAGGCTATCCGGTATACCCCGCGAGGCACCCGGACTCACCATACACCACCGATAGCTAGCCGTGAGACGCATCCCAAGAGTAGTGACAGTTAAATCCCTAGCCGTCTCGTTAAGGTACTAGGCTTACCGGTCTCATTCCTGACAAGTGCTTAATACGTTCAAACACTTAACCCACGATAGCCATTGGACCGGAGTCCACATCCCATGCTCTTACCACATGAGAAATCCAGTTAAGGAGACCTTATGATTCCTATCTAGGAACCTATTCTCGCGAGTGACATCATCACCCGACTTGTAACGGTCCTATAGCTTAGCAGCTATCGACCTATCATTCTAGTAAGGACACAGGTACCTAGGGATCATGCATCTAAGGTTCCATACGACTCCTTAACTTAAATGCACAAGCATCCATAGATAATTGTATATCAAATTTGAAAAGCTGGGTTATTTGCATGGGGTTTGCCTTCGTTGGCAAGATTGGCCTTGGGCCCTTCTGGACCTTGGTCCAGGCCTTGAGCTACGTCCATGTATGACAGCTCTTCGTTAGCACCTTCGTCTCCTTCGTTCAGCACGAGCGTACACCTACCATCGGAAAGATGTACACGAAGATGCAAATGCAAGGTTTATTTGTCAATTTTAATTTAATTAACTACAAACAATAGATGACAACCATGGGGTGCATTGGTTGGACACATTCACCTAGATAAGGAATACATTCAACATACTCTTCTGAAAAGGGACAATATGCGGTTCTTTATTAACTATTTTTCTTGATAGTGACTGTGCACGTATATATGTAAATAATTTAATTTAACTTCACAAACAACAATGGGTTGGTATTCATCTTCTTAAAATGATTTTCATCCCACACATAGTCATAAGAGTGGTTGGTGATTTTTCCCCATTTAAATGACTATGAAGCCTTAAATTGCTCTAATAGCTTTTATTTATAAATTATTTAATTAAAATTCACTGGAAGTGTGTCTTAGCACTAATCACCCATAACAAGCCACTGAACACACATGCGTGCTTAGGATAGCTAAGAAATTAATTATTTTGAAAATAACAAATGCTAGCTAGTGAAACAAGGTAAATGCGCACAAAAATAAATACTCATTAAAATGATCCAAACTTTCGCACATATGTTATTTGGTTCAAATCTAACCTAGGGATGCAGCATTCACACCTAGAACTATTATGAAATTAGACTTATGCAATTATCAAGAAAAACAAGCATATTTCAAGAATAAATATTTATGGAAATTATAAAATTGTGATTAATTCACCAGAGGTGTATCTTGGCATAACAAGGCAACATGCAGAAGTTGGGCACAAAAATATAATTATTTTTACCTACAAAAATCATTTGGACAGATTTTGCAGAAATGGAAAACAATTTTTATAAAAGGATTTATAACATAACTTTGTGCAATGTGGCACAGGAGCTAGTAATAACATCACACACAACATATCCAAAAATTGGATACACAGGACCTATGGATTTTAAAATATTGCAGATCTGGGTTTTTTACATTTCTATTTTTCATGCCAAAAATATCAAGAAACAGACTAGGTTAGTATAAAAAAAGTTGCAGTACTCTTCACAAGCAGTCTAACAAAATTGGTTTTGCATTTTTATGATTTTTGTATGATTTTCTGGAGAATTTACAAGTTTCAGCAATTCTCATGTACTATTTGAGATTCACTTTTGCGGCCAGGCCCCTAGAAGTTTATGATTCTTACAGAAGTGCCCTTGGTTTGCGCTTAGGCCCTCAGGAAGAATTGGGACTCTGCAATGTAGTCCCCGAGCACCGGCCGGCAGCGGTCCGGCCAAATTCCGGTGAACCGGCGGCCGGGATCGGCCGGGCGTGGGCGGGGAATGACCAAAGAGGTCCCTTGGCTCGATTTTGGCCGAAGTTTGGAGTGGTGGGGGCGCCGGCAGGGTCGCACGGCGGCGGCGACCGGGGTTATCCGTTGTACCCCCTACTCCGGCGACGTGGAGCCACGGTAGCGGTTACGGGCGAGCGGCGAGCTTCGGTGGGGCTAGAGGAGGCGCCGGGGTGGTAGTTCGCCGATGGGAGGGGGCGCGGAACCGAGCTCGGCGTGGGTGTGTTAATGGTGACGGGGCGCCGCGGCTCTGAGCCGGCGGAAGGGGGCCTGCGCGAGCGAGACGTCCCGACTCCCCTTTTATAGGCGTCGCGCACCGAACCGGGGCGATGGAGGGACCGGTGGTTCACAGCGTGTAGCCGGTCGACAAGGGAGAGCTCGACACGTGGTCGGGGTGACTTCGAGACGCCGCAGTGCGTGCGAGCGCTTGGGAAAACGAGGAGCCTCGGGAGGCGCGACCTCGGGAGGCGGCCCTGGGGCTTGGACGCCGAGGGCGGGCGCGGCCTGGCGCGCGCGCTCGCGTTCCGGCGTCGAACGATGTTGATTACCCCTGTTTGACTGAGTATAACTCAAAAAATCTCAATTAAAGTACACTTTGTGATGAATAGGAAAGTTATAGATCTCACTACCCTCTACAACTTTCACAAAGGCTCCATAGTGTTTTTCTCAACGGATTTTGCACAATCTGCTGCCAAACTTTGAATGTCACTCTGTTTTGGTAAATAGGAGCTGCTGGCGGTTGACCAAGTTTTTCACCAATTTCCACTCAAAATTTGAAATGCCAATCTATATGAAAGTTGTGTCCCTCAACAAACTGGACAACTTTCATATTGGTAGATTTTTAAGTGTTTAGGTGACATTTGGAGAACGTGGCAAAAGTTCCGGAAGACATTCGCCGACGTCATTGTTTAAGCGGGGTTTGATCGTGTCTTTGACCAAGGGTTGACCTAATGGGTGTGTTGACTTGGTTAAGGGGTTCAATAGGGTTTGGCGAGGTTTTCGAGGTGATGACCCAGGTTGACCTAGGTTTGACCAATTGTCAGCCGGTTGGATATGGCTGATTCGGTCATTAGCGTTAATAATACTAATTAAAAACCTAGGGCGTCACAGCCTACCCCCCTTAAGAAGAATCTCGTCCTGAGATTCGAAATTACAAAAGGAAGTGGGGAAGGGGTTGTTGGATAGAGACGTTACCCATAGAGTTAAGCTGGTCTGGCGTCCCTTGAAAAATCGGCTTCTTGCCGTGATCACCCTTAGCTGCTCCGGGGTTCTGATTCTGCTGCTGGGAGTTCAGGCAATTACGTATGAAATGCCCGAGTTATCTACAATTGTAGCACAAGCGGGGTGGAAGGTCTCTGGGCTGTGAAATTTGTTGATGATCTTTCATGATGAGGTGGAGCTTCTTCTTCTTTCTCTTTCCTAACCTCGCGGCTTGCGAGTGCGTTTCCCAGCAGGGAGCTGAGTGGTCTTGCCAGCGTCGTATCTTCGTTTGCCCTCACGTGGACGAGTCTCCTTACAGGTAATTTCCCACTCACGTACATCTATCTCAGATAATACTCACTTGTTGCTCCGACTTGTTCTCTCTTCTTTTCTAAGGTCCATTGGTAGTTGAGAAAGTGGTAATATGGAGTCGGAGGCCTAGGGTTGGTCTTGATTCACATGATCCATGAACAGATTGAACAAGCGGGCCTACTCGACCATGGATGCAGATAAAGACTGAGAGAGACTGTCTGCCAAACTAGTCTGAGATGGTCCCCCATAACGTCCTTGGATGATATTGTACACTATTTGATTCAATACTGAATTTTGCCCCTCCAACATCTGGATTGCGCCGACAATAGCATTTATGTCAGCCTGGGTAGGTACTCTGGGTAGACATGGCTTGAAGGGTCGAAGCTTCTGTTGCATCGGTGGCATTTGCTATTGTTGTTGGGCCATCCGTTGTTGTGCCTATAGGATCTGGCACAACACTTCGGTATGTGCTGCCACGAAGGCCTCGATCAGTGTCGTGGGCGGTGGTGGCGGTTGATCACCACTACCTGACACACCAAAACCATTGGGGGTACTCCGTGTCGGTCTGACTATCTGAAAATTGAGTTCCCATTTAATACACATTCAGGAACTTGCTCAGAAAATTAACAAGTCGAACATACACTACGAATCCCGTTTTTAAGTAAAGAGAACCAGACATCAAACCGTCACAAGCATCGAATTCATAAATCTCTGCTCATGCACTGCAAAATTTCTTTTTGGTCAGTCGGTGTAGGACTTCGTAATTCCATAGTGGGTATTCAGCTCCGAGATGAACTCCTGGGTTACCTGTGTCGGCGACACCACTAGGAAAACTCACAGTATCCTCCTCTAGGCATGAAGGGTGTATCGGGAAGAATTTTAGCCCAAGCTTACAACGCTCCTGAGTTTGCTCCTTTTTCGATTCGGAGAATTGGGAGGGTGTGAGCGCAGATCACGGACAGATAAACGATGGAGGACTTCACAACATTGACTTTTGGAGAATCTTGATTGCTTAAGAAACCTTCTACTTCTACTGATTCCACTTGGCTAGTCGGAAGGGAATTGATGCTACACGGTCGTCGAGATTGGCGGCAAGAGACCAAGTCGACAGTGATCATCCAACTAGATTTCTAGGAGGAAAGGGAGGAGGCTGGTGAAAGGGTTCCGTAACTTCGTGGTACAGAAGGCAATTTAGTGGGGAACTTTAGAAATAATCTTGCTCACACTTTAATTAGCTTGCGAATTTGGGTGTGTGTTGATGGTGAATTTCCGTCAACCTAGAGTACTTGTTATACATTGGTTTCGATTAAGATTTTCAACTAACCCACCACTAGGCATACCAATGATGTAACAAGTTCAAACTTGCATGTTGATTTTGGAGTTTGTTGTTTACACAGGAAATTAACATTAAAGAGTAGACTTTCGGGATAAGTTCACCAAGAACTTCAAGAGAAGATCATGAAGCCCGTCACAAGTCAAGACACGCGATGAACATGACTCCAAATGACCCGAGGACTGAAGCGTCAACGTGCAAGTCTTCAGGGACTCAACCAGAAAACAGCGAAGCTTGCATGGCAAGGATTCAAACCTAAACCGTGAAGGCAACAACGTCAAAAGCCGACATGCAAGTGCACACAAATAAGGGATCACGCGAGAAGCAACCGGGGAGCAAACCGGGGCCGAACCGAGTCGAAATGGGCCTGGGCCGACCAGCCCAGCCCACTCCGGGCCCGGTTCGCGCCCCCTTTTTGCCCTAGGTGCTTGTCTATAAATTGTCTCTGTCTCTGCCGGCCGCCACATCCATCCATCCACAGGAACTCAGCGAAACCTAGGAGAGAGCGATGATGGCTGCCGCGAGTCCTCGAAGTCGTCTAGGAGATGGCCTAGGCCTAACATAGCCACCATGGCCGCCTTGCATGGTTGAGCCATGGTGGAGTTCCGAAGCTAGTTGAGGTCATCAATGGTATGTACTCGGTGGAGATGATCTAAACGCATTTATTATGTGAGTAAAGTACTTCATGTCATCCGATCTTTTAGCGACTCGATTCCTCCCTCGATGATTTTGTTTTCTTCTTGGTTATGCTTCTTCCCCAATCTAGTCTATAGCTAGATTACATAGGGTGCTCTTGTAGCCGCGGTGGCTAGAGGTGCATACCGGACCGACCAAGTGATTTCAACTTGTTCTATCGAACTCGCCCTAGACTACCCGCATGAATAGGAATACGTTGTGACAGAACGGGGGTTCCGAAAGGCGGGCGTTTTCGGAATCGGACCGGAGGATAGTAGTTTAAAGATGGCTTTGGATGAGATGCATGTCGCGCTTGCTCTTTTGGCTGGAACTACGACTAGAAGATGATAGACATTAGTTTCCCTTGTTTGCTCTTTACCTTGTCTACGTTCATGGATGCGATCAACCTTATGCTATAATTCATACATCTTTAAGGTTTATCTTCTTATGCAATCAATGCTTCTTTTTAGGCTAGATCAATAGGTTAGATGAAGAATCCTAGGAGTTTGCTTCCGATCCTTGGATTGACAAATCTAGGGAGAACCCTCCTTGGTGAAAAAGGCACCAAGTCACCCGTAGGCTTGCAGTGAACTTGAGCACGGTTCTGAACCGTCAACAAGCCCCTTTTTCTGGCGCCGTTGCCGGGGATCGGCAACTCGAACCCTAGGGCGATCCATCTATCTCTTTGACTAATCCTAATTTTTATTATTGCATATATGCTTGCCTTCTTGTTTGTGTCCTTGAAAGTAGGTGAAAAGCTAGACACAAGACGTTCGGGAAGTTGACATCCACTCCGACAAGATGATACATCAAGATTCACTCTTTAGTGGTAGGTGCTAACTTTTGTTAGTGTCCCATCATCCGCTATTGAGTGCACACCCTACACGAGTGATGTTGAACAAAGTATGTCAATGTGTCAATTAATGTTTTAAGACTAATGTTTCGTGGAGGTTTGTTTGTCTAAACAATAGGTGTTGGAAGCAATCACGAAAGAAGCACCCGTCACTTTGGCTAAAGCAAAATCATGAAGAAGACACACCATTGCCATCATGCTACTCGCTGGTCCAGCAATGGTTAGGACTTAAAGCCAAAGGATACGTGATGTAACACCCCGGAGACCACAAGATCAAGGTCGTCAACATATTCGGATCAATTCACAAGAAGTTTCTGTTCCCATCAATTTCTGCACAACCTCAAGGGAGAACAACAGGATATCTTTGGATATTTATAAGTCCCATGAAAAGAATCAAGAATCAAGTCAATCGGAGGTTCCTGCAAGCGGGTATGGCCGAATTACCGAAGGTTGCACGTTCTGAAATTTCTGGACAGCATGCAAGAGCGGAAACAAAACGGCCATAACCCCCTCATTTGGGCTCCGATTAAGATGAATGAGTACCCGTTGGAAAGGTAATTTTATAAAATTTTCAATAGAACAATATTTTGGTATATGGTCTGTTATGTACACAGGGGAAAATCCACGAAAAAGAGGAAGCAACAACATGATGAGAACAAGATAGTGGAGATGAGGACGACGACAACGAAGAGAAGCTTGGGCAACGCTTCCATTGGACCACACGAGATGAAATTCAGAAGTTTGGAACAAAACAAAGACCCCAAGAGCATTGGCAAAATAAGGCACAAGTTGGCAACATCCGACGCTAGGAGATGTTAGAAGCAAATCACCATGGATTACGCACAAATGATAGCATCCAATGGCGCGGATACTCTGGGCTCTCACACGAAGGATCATGGAGTTACAAGAAGATATTTGAGACATGTGTGAAGTCCCACAAATCAATGAGAAGAGTGAGTCCACACAAGGCAACCTTGATGATGTGTGGCACGAACGAAGAAATTGCGAAAAGACGATACAAGCCACCGATCATTGAAGATTGTTTGCTTTCAACTCCGAGAGACCACTCACGATGAAAAGCTCGAAGGCCAAGGTACAAATTAACCTCTCAAGACACTTTTGGAGCTGATAATATTCCTTTGATATATCTATGATTCATATCCGATAGTGAGGTTGATTCAATTCTATGCCTTGTTCTTATGATAATCATGATAGGCTAGAATTTCTTGAGAGTGATAAAGAGGCTTTGTTGTGCTTAAAATTTGTTACATGCCTAATGAACCTTTGCCTAATGAGAGTTTAGTGCTGAGCAAGAAAACTTATGCTATAATTAATCACAACTTACTTTGTCATAAATTGTGGTTATGGAAGCGTTTGTTTGCAATATGACTTGTAAATCTTGGACTTGCTTTGTGCTCGGTCAAGCTAGTGACCTTAAAAGAGCAAATTGTGGGAGAAATCCCAAGTTTCACTAACCATGCAGGGCATTAAATATAAATTAAGATGAGAGAAGTCATACCCAAAGGAATTGCAAACCCGTGCATCACCGTCACTGAACCTCAAAAACAGACGTCGCTGTTTTCATCAATTTTGAGGACCTGGTCAGACATGAAGGAAAAGTTGAAAATCAGAAGCTCCATCAAGTGACGGTTCCAACGCATCCAAGATCAATGAATTTGAAGACCTGTACAAGGAGAAATAGCAAAAACATTGAGCGATGTGCAGTCTGAAATCAGCTTTGGACAGATTGCTGCGCCGGAGTAGATCGGGCATAACTCACTCGATCGGAGTCCGTTGGGGGTGAATAAATACTTGATGGAAAGACAATTTCATGCACCACGCACGGAAGCTATTGTTCTTTACATGGTCTGACCTGGACAGAGAGGAAAATTCATGAAAGAAGAGGCAGCGATAAAGTGTGATGGAGAAGGTGATGATGATGATGCAAGGAGACGATTGGGCAAGCCTCTCATCGAGCATAAGTGATCGTGTCAAGTATGGAGAGTGGATCAAGGATGCATGAACACCTTCAAATCTTGCATGAAGGATCATGTCTCCACAACAATAAGAAGGTATGTGAGAAAGTCGAGCTCTATGACTTTAAATGAAGCGCTTTGCGGGAGGCAACCCGGTTTTTATTTATATATATACATGACCGTCTACATTATGCTCTTTAATCGAACCATCAAGTAACATTGTACTATTGCTCTAATAAAAACCACAACACCATGTTGCATGATCTAATTCTTATTGAGGGAGCGCTTTGTTATTTGATCTCAAAAACCTTGTAGACCTTTTTGTGTGCCTATTAGAGTTTAGAGTCCTTTTCTTTTGTGTCTTTTTAGAGAGATATATGAAGTTGGCACCATCCTTTGATTCTAAACTTGTGGCTAGTTAATTTAGGCTAACTTTTGTCTTAGACAACCTCCATATCGTGTTGTTTTGTTCATCCATGTCACATTGCATTGCATGTTGTGTTAATCTAACTTTTTGTCCAACCAACCTAAGCCTTCCTATAACCCCCTCCAAAAACCGTAGCCTATAGAGGTAGGAATTTTTGAGTTGACAGAGGGCTCTCACCCTCGGGGTTGAACAAGTCTATCCCTTTCCTCTTTATTAATTAAAAACTTTGACTAGCCTCCCAATAAAATCCTTAGGAAACTTCCCCTACCTATAGACATCCTAAAACCATAGGTTTGCAGAAAGACTCTAGGACCACCTTAGTTAGAATTTCTACACTTGACTTCCTCTCTTCAAAATCCTTGTTGAGCCAAAAATATAGGATACCTATAACCTACCCTTAAACCTTGTTAGTTTGGTTGATTGATTCTTTTCGATGGGTAACTTCCTTGTTGACAATGCTTACTTTGTATGAAGTGTGAAATCAAGTTATGTCCTTTGCTTATTATAGACCACATCGAAAGTGTTTTTCAAACCTTGCTAATGTTTGTTTGAGCTAACTTTCTGCATTTGTATTTTACATCCATCTCTTTGTCATCATCCACTTTATGTTAGCTTGGGACCTTTTGTGAAACTTTATGACGAATGCTTTCATATCCATGTTAATGCTTGCCGGCATGCGTTACTACTTTTTGCAATATTGTGTAAACATGGAGTTTAGACATGATTGGAGACCACCATCATTTAGTCTTATATCCTGAGCTATCATGATGCATTAGTTGGTTTATAAACTTAGCAATGCGCCATACTTTTCTTGCACTATAAAGAATTATTGATCTTGGGATGAACATGGTGTTTAGACCTTGGTTAACAAATCTCTATGGGAATAGAAAGTTTGGCAACCACTTTGTAAGCATGGAGCTTAGAATTTGGTGTAAACATTGTTTTGTTTTTATACCATTCTTTCATTTTCATACACACTTGCACTCACGTACACCCACTAGTATTTTCGCTAGATTAACTATGCCACAAGTGAAGATCGTAGGGATGCCATGGTTTGTTGGCATAGGGTGAGTATTCCGGACCGTCACCTCGGGGGTACTTTGTGCATTATAGTAATTTTGCAGGCATGGTGAATCACTCGCATGAGTTCGTGATAAAAGCCGAAATCAAGATCATCAACACCTCCAAAATCCCGAAACGAGCACTGCTGTTTTCATCAAGATTAAGCATATGTTCAGAGATGTACAAAAGGGAAAAATTGGATATTAAAGTGCTCCATTAAGTCTACTTTCCAATGCATCAAGAATCAACATTTTAGGAGACCTGTGCAAGAAGTTACAACCAAATCTTTGGGCGTCACACATTTTGAAATCAGCCTGGGACAGCTTGCACCACCAAAGTAAAAAGGGCGTAACTCTCTTGTTCGGAGTCTGATCGGGATGAATGACCACTCATTGGAAATATAATTTCAAGAACTTTGCAATGAAGCTATTATTCAGTGCATACTCAGTTCTGGAAGTAGAAGAAAAACTCGTGGAAGATGAACCAGCGGTAAGGGACAACATGGAAGGAGGAGAAGATGAGATGAGAACATTTGGGAGCAAGGCTCGTGGCAAAGGGCGGACATTGAAGGATGAACAAAGTCAACAATGTGATGATGATCTCCACGCATGGCGGTGGGACTTCAAGAATTTTAAGATGGTTCATCATCTTCCGTGCCTAATAACATGCTAAGCATGGGGGAAGACTTGGTGGACGAAAGAAGACCGCTTGGAGTTCAAGGATCACGGTTGCTACGGATGCCGATCTTCCTTCTTCCATGCTAGGCATGATGTTTAAGCATGGGGGAGGGCGCGCTACACCACAAGCATCAAAGGACGGTAACAATTCCTCAACCCCCTCTTTGTCCTTGTCTTTCTAAATGCTTGTATATTTGTATATGCCTTCAACAACCTTGATGCAACTTTTGTATGTCTCTCGTTAAATAACATGGCTTCTAGGAGTACAACCTAGTTTTAGTTTTTGTTTATTGTCATCACCTTGTGCTCACCATGATGAAATACTTTTGTCTTGATCTTGCTCGTTGATATATGATGACCGTTGCCACTTTGTTTAAACTTTGTGCTTGTTTATGTATGATTAAGCTATTGCTCTCTCTAATACAAATCTGAAATTAATTAAATGCTAGCTTAATCTTTTGTGGAGGTCATTATAAAAATAAAGACCCATGGTTTCTTTTATGCTCTCAACTTTGGATGGGTCGAAGAACATATTACTTTTTGCTTAAAAGTCATGCTAACCTTGTCATTAATACCTCTTGCATTTTGCTCTACCTATCCAAAGCCTTATATATTGAGTGCAACCATAGATTACAAGAGTTATTGTTGGGTGAATTGATTCAAGGCTCGATTCTTTGGCTCGTGACTAAGAAGCTGGTCATTCCGTGTTTTGCGTAACTTATCTTTTGCTAGCCTATTCTATCCGTGCATTGTGAGCTCCCACATCGGAAGCTTTGCAAATCTCGTCGGATATCCACCCTTTAAACCAACATCATCTTTTGTGTTAACCTCCTTGACCTACCTACCTATCACTTGAGTATGGAGACAACACGTCACAAGAAGGTGCTTCAAAGGGAAGATTCAAGTTCCCTCTCATCAAGACATCCGGTACCTACCTGAACACCACTTCCTCTCTGCTCGGGGACGAGCAAACGTCTAAGCATGGGGGAGGAGGTAGGTACTATGCAAATTAGAGTTCTAGGGGAGATAAAAGACGAAAGATGGAGATATGCATGACGAGGCTAGCAACAAAAGAAATAAAAAATGAATAAGATAAGAGGACGAAAAAAATTTCAAAGTACCTCACATGTCAAAAAGAAAAAAGGAGGAAAATAAGAAAAAGAAAAAGGAAAAAAATAGAGTAATAATAATCTCCCCCGGTTCTCTAGTTGCTTAAGGATTTTCCAAGGACTTCAAGATCAAGACCCATACTCATTTTTCCAACCATGTGCAATCTGATAACGAGGACTTCGTTGGGGCCTCGGGATCATTCTTTGCCATTTGCACATGTCCACCTATCTAAAAGTGTGAGTTCTTTCTCTTCCCCCTTCTTGTGAACATTATTTTCCAATGACCTTTTTGACGAGTCATGATAAGTCCATGAGAAGCTTGCCTTGTTTTGATAATAGTCTCAACTTTAGCATCTTGGTAGGATAACAACTTTCCTATGAGCTCCAAATAAAACCCTTCCACCTACAAACATGAGAGGGAAAGGATATAGATCATGTAGGCTTGAGAGTGTTGTGAGATGAGAGAGTTCATGAGCAAGATGCAAGAAGGTTTAAATTTCTATACTTGGTTTAGCTCTTTTATTCACCTCATTCTTCACTTCAAAAGTTTCTAAGACCTATTCGAATTTTGTGGAGCATGATTGATTAATTGTGGAAAGAGCTTAAATTATATCTACCCTCCATAGAGATGAAAGCTAGTTACATTATGAAATTTAACAAATATAAACTTGGAGAGCATTATGCTTTCTCATGTGTGATCAAGTGCAGGGTATGAACAATGAAAGGCAATGCTGATATCCATTGAAAACTTACTCGAGGACGAGCAAGGTTTAAGCATGGGGGAGATGTTGACGGTGAATTTCCGTCAACCTAGAGTACTTGTTATACATTGGTTTCGATTATGATTTGCAACTAACCCGCCACTAGGCATACCAATGATGTAATGTCGATTTTGGAGTTTGTTGTTTACGCGGAAATTAATGTTAAAGAGTAGACTTTCGGGATAAGTTCACCAAGCACTTCAAGAGAAGATCATGAAGCCCGTCACAAGTCAAGACACGCGATGAACATGACTCCAAATGACCCGATGACCGAAGCGTCAACGTGCAAGTCTTCAGGGACTCAACCAGAAAACAGCGAAGCTTGCATGGCAAGGATTCAATCCTAAATCGTGAAGGAAACAACGTCAAAAGCCCACATGCAAGTGCACACAAATAAGGGATCACGCGAGAAGCAACCGAGGAGCAAACCGGGGCCGAACCGGGCCGAAATGGGCCTGGGCCGGCCGGCCTGGGCCGACTGGCCCAGCCCACTCCGGGCCCGGTTCGCGCCCCCTTTTTTCCCTAGGTGCTTGTCTATAAATTGTCTCTGCCTCCGCCGGCCGCCACATCCATCCATCCACAGGAACTCGGCGAAACCTAGGAGAGAGCGACGATGGCTGCTGCGAGTCCTCGAAGTCGTCTAGGAGACGGCCTAGGCCTAACCTAGCCGCCATGGCGGCCTTGCATGGTTGAGCCATGGCGGAGTTCCGAAGCTAGTTGAGGGCATTAATGGTATGTACTCGGTGGAGATGATCTAAACACATTTATTATGTGAGTAAAGTACTTCATGTCATCCGATCTTTTAGCGACTCGATTCCTCCCTCGATGATTTTTTTTCTTCTTGGTTATGCTTCTTCCCCAATCTAGTCTATAGCTAGATTACATAGGGTGCTCTTGTAGCCGCGGTGGCTAGAGGTGCATATCGGACGACCAAGTGATTTCAACTTGTTCTATCGAACTCGCCCTAGACTACCTGCATGAATAGGAATACATTGTAACAGAACGGGGGTTCTGAAAGGCAGGCGTTTTCAGAATCGGACCGGAGGATAGTAGTTTAAAGATGGCTTTGGATGGGATGCATGTCACGCTTGCTCTTTTGGCTGGAACTACAACTAGAAGATGATAGGCATTAGTTTCCCTTGTTTGCTCATGCAATCAATGCTTCATGTTAGGCTAGATCAATAGGTTAGATGAAGAATCCTAGGAGTTTGCTTCCGATCCTTGGATTGACAAATCTAGGGAGAACCCTCCTTGGTGAAAAAGGCACCAAGTCACTCGTAGGCTTGCGGTGAACGTGAGCACGGTTTTGAAACGTCAACAGTGTGGATGACTCATTACTTTGAGGTGCAATGATTTTAAAAGTTGATGTGATGCACATGCTTGTGAAGACACTATGCACATGCTCGTGCAGTATGGTGCTCATGATGCACGTTAGTATGACTCGGTTACCCACATGATGAGTTAGTGACTGCGAGGGCAGTCACAGGCAGAGAGAGAAAGTATGTGTGGCGAGTTGCATTCTCATCACCAAGATACCTAGCGCGCCCCTAGTGGCAATCACATGGCTGCAGCACACATGATGCCCTAGGTTCCGTCGCGGCACCTTTGGCTATGGAATGACAACATCACCAACAAGAGAGGTAGAGTATGAGTACAGAGCTTTCATGCGAATGTAGGTTAGTATGCCCAAGGTTCCCAAATGCGTATTCTATGCAATGCATGCCCAAAAGTGGCATTAATTTTTAATTCAAAAGTCTTGAGAAAGACCAAAAAGAAATAAGTTCAGGATTGAGGAATCGACTGGATCTTGGATTGGCACGAACTTTCTGAACGAGTTTGAGATTCACTATAGAACTTTGGTTTGATCACAACTAGCATAAATAATGCCTTACGAACATTACCGCCGAAAGATGTTCAACCAAGGCGTTACATCGATGAGGGTTTTGGAATTACCAACAACGTATGGGATTACTATGCAGACTAGCTGCACAAAGAAGCTCCTAGTTCAACCAACCGCAATAGCTAACCAAACACGGCTATTGTACACTAGGGTTCCTTTCAAATACTGCACGCGGAAGTCTTAGAATTTTATTTCCAACATACCAACTTCCTAAGGTTGGATCTTCCACGCTGAAGGACTATGGTGACTCGGGTTCAGACTCTACTCCGGACTCTCCTTGGATGTCCTCGACATCTTCTTCTTCTGCTTGTCCAGGAATGACAGGTTCCGGTGGTGGAACTGCTATAGATTCCAGTTGATCTTCTAGTTCAAGCTATACTGGTCATTATGCTGCAACAGGAAGTTCTGCTCATGGATAACTTCACTCAGTTCTCGTATCTTTGCTTTGTCCTTGCGTCTTTCCTTCTCGAGAGTAGTCGTAACGACCCCGGATTTTCGGTGAGGAAAACCTGAGTCCCTGTACCTTTGCGATAGTCCCGGGATCAGTGGCTACCGCGTACAGATCTCATCACAGAAGGCAAATCACAACCGTACATCGCATCACACAAATAATAGTACATAATTTATTACATGTCCATAATGGAGTACAACATTACAAGCCTCAAGGCCGAATCAGAGTAAAATTCTACGCTGCGGTAGCTAGCATCTCGAAGGGCCTCCATCTTCTCGTTCTTCACGCCCACAAGCATCCTTGAGTGAAGCGACGCATCCCTCGCTCGTACCATCCGCCGGTGTTGTTGTCGAAGTCGAACTCGTAACCTCGCACACTCAAGGTCTATCCCCAAGGAGTGGGATAGGTTCACGTCACGGGCTCGTATGCGGCTTTAAGTGGCCTATCTTCTAAAGGGCAATAAAAGAGGCAAGGTAGAAGCTCGGGTTTCCTATGCGGCATCGGCAAAGCATAAATAGAAATCATCTCCATATTGGTCCCAAACCAATCTCTCGGACACGATTCGGAACCACACGGTACCCCGGGGCCCCGTCTCCACAACCTATCTCCATCTAGGGTCGATGCGAGAACTTCCTCTCCTCGCACCTCAATGATTACAATCGGATCGACGAGGTAGAGGGAGCCACTCTCCTCTAACCGACCGCACCCACGGCTCACCACACTCTCAACTACGGGGGGAGGTAGAAATCCCAAAACATGAGGAACGAACATGTCTTCAAGGTTTGTCCATGACCGAGGACGCGGCTATACGTATAGATCGAAACTCGCAGCGTGTACACACGTACCCAACTCGGGATGGTACCCGACGGTGATCAGCCAACCGAGCCCATCCTACCGTGCGAACTCTCGGTAGTTACGGTCCCATCCTGCATCCGGCCCTCAAAACAAAGCCCCCCTCAGAAGGAATCGCACCGGAACTGTGAAATGCCCCCGTGTGGCCACACGGGAGTCGCTCTGAGAGGGTGGTCTCACCTCCACCGCTCCCCCACTGATACCCCGCTATCCATCCTAAGCAGGTATGGTTCCGCACTAGCCGAGCTCAACTCGGCCCTATCCCCACTCTCGGCGAGGTGGTGTGTACGAAAGTCCTATCGACAAGGTTGATCCACTCGCTTTCAGACCGGGGCAAGCTCATGTCCTCCATCCGCAAGTAAAACCCCAACACCTAGGCTCCGAAAACCGTCAAAGTAGGGATACACTGAGGAGTGCATCCCTATCCCCGATCCCAGATCGGTTGTTTCGAGCTCACCCCCGCCAAAGTACCCAAAACGCCTTCTCCTGCCGGTTTTAGCCCACGCACGCCAAGAACCACTATTCCCAACCCAACACATGCATCGCGAAGCTCAGCGCATATACACGCTTATATACACATATATAGTAGTAGGACAATCAAGGACAGGATAATAAAAGTAGGCAGTGCAAGGTTCATCATCATGCATTTAAAGTAAAGCGCTAGCATTCTACATAGCAATGCCTAATAGGTATTTCAGAATCAGTCGGGCGTGAACACCTGCGTGCGAGTAGTCGTCGGCGGCGTAGTCGTAGGTGTAGTCGATCCCCGAGCTCGCCCTCCCGGCTCCAAACTTGCTCCTATTGACACGTAATCAAAATAAAGGCGGTTCCTATTGCAATTAACTCCAAATGAACAACAATTAAGAGCCAAAAGAGAGCGAACACTAGTCTAACACGGAGTTTATAATTTTGGAAGAGCTTTGGAAAAGGTTTCACAATTTTCGGAGTTGAAATGAGTTTTCTAGGATTTTCCAAAGATAAAATAGATTTCTGAAATTAAAATACGCATACACAAATCACTTAACTATAAGCTAACTACTGGCTGGCTCAAAAGGGCTCTAAGCTATCTACAGGCTGGCTGCAAGCTAGCTCTTCGAGCTCACATGGCTGCCACATAGGTAGCTATAAGCTGACCCATGCACAAGTGGCTGCCCACATGGTGAAGGTGTGGCCGCCACAAACGATCTCGGTCGGTCTGCGCGGCTCGCGGCACCGAGTGGCAGAGGTGTGGTGCTTTTGTGGTTGGTCGACCGCACTAGATCCGGCGGGATCCACTACGGTAACAAAGGTGTGTGGGCGCGTGTGTGCAACTATCCCCTACGAGACTCGGCGTGGGCGCCGAGTGCTCGATGGCAAGTCCCGCAGGAGCGACGGGCGAAAAGGGGCTCGTCGGCGGCGATGTTGGTCGGTTACTCGAGCTCACGCGACTCGACGCGGATCCGGTACACCTAGGGATCCACCTAAGCAAAGAAAAGAGTTGCCTTGGGCGGAAACTCGGCACGACGGTGACGGAGAGCGACTTGGCTTGCGGTGCAAAGCGAGAAGGTTTCGGCGACGAGGCTAGGGTGGTCGGCGTTGATGAGGTTGTATGCGCTCGCATGCCCGAGAGCGAACGCGTACACGAGTTGGTCCGGCGCTCACGCGCCTCGGTAGAAAGGATGCTCTTGACGTCGGGGTTCGGTCGTGACGGGGATGAGCGGCGGTTAGGTTCGGCTCACACGCGTGAATGTGTTCACCGGACTCGAGCAAGGAGAGCAAGGGCGACAGCTTGGTCGAGCGCATGCACGAGCATGCGGCGGTGAGATGAAGCTTCCAAACGAGCACGGTGGCGCGATGGTAAACGGCTCGGTGCGGCTCGAACCCCGCGGCGTCGCGACTGGGGTGTCTACGGCGGCGTGGCAGCTCGCTTGCGAGGGTGTGCGTGCGCGTGAACATGCGCGTGCACCGCTTGGACAGGAAGAGCAGGGCTCGACTCCCGCGGGTGCGGGTGTGCGTGAGCAGAACGCCGGCGGCGAAAGAGAGCAGTCCGGCGCGGCGAAGGTTGACAGAGACAACGCACTAGGCAGCGGGGACGTCGTCTTGCAGACAGAGAATCACGGTCAAGAACGGGGCTTTCCCGGCGACGATGAGAAGGTCGGCGGCGCGTGTTTGAGTTCACACGAGGTCTGGCCACAAAAAGGCGAGGCCTTAGCCCTCGCGTGCGTGAGTGAGCATTGGTCGGCCAAAGGCGGCGTCCATGCTCGCGCGCTCAAGGACTAGGGTGTCCACACCGGCGTGGTCGCTCTCTCGCGCGCATGCGTGCGGGTGTGTGCACTCGTTCGGCTAGGGAGGCGAGTCTCACCCGGCGGGCGTGCGTACATGGGTTGGACGAGGAGAGCAGAGGGGTTCGACCCCTCGGGTGTATGCGCTCGCATTTGTGCAAACGTCGGCGGCCTGGCCGCGGGGCGACATGAAACCGACGGCGCATGCACGGCGACGACACAGAGACGAGAGCTCAACGAGCAGATTTAGACGAGGCGGTGTTCAGGGTCGAAGTGGCCGAAAGGTTCGAACTTGGGGTCGATGGCTCGACGGACACACGTGCGCCGTGCGTAGGGGTTCGCGGTGACGGCATGGCGGAATGGCGAGTACCGTCACGGTAGGTGAAGCAGGGGCTCGGCCCCTCGGTTGCGTGTGTTTGTGTGTGTGCCGAACGCCGACGGCACGGCCATGGCGGCGACACGAAAATGATGGCGTGCACTAGGCAAGGGAACAGAGAAAGGGAAAACGGCGAGGAACGGCCCGGCGGCGTTGGTTGGGGACATACGCCGGTGAACGACCTTGCGTGTGCGTGAGTGCGCGTGCACAGGTTTGGCCAGGAAGAACAGGGCCTCGACCCGGTGTTGGTGTGTGCAGGCAAAAGGTTGGCGGCACAGCCGTGGCGATGGCACAACGCCGACAACATGTGCACGACAAGGGTTTGTGCTCACACGGCTCCAGGCCAAAGAAAGGCAGGGCCTTCGCTCGACGGTGGCGTGCTCAGTGTGTGGGTGCCGACGGTGAGCCAGAACTCGGCGTGCGCTCATCGGAACAAAGGTACGACACCATTGCAAGGCAAGGGAGCGCGCGCGGCGGCGACGCGCGGCGGCACCGCAAAGCGACCGGCTCGTCTCGATGACCGGCTCTCAAGCGACGGCGGGTCCGCGCGGCGCGGTGCGGGACAGCAGGCAACATACAAGCGGCGAGCTCACAAGGCTCGGTCCGGCCTCGGCTCGAAGGCGGGTCCACAACAAGGTGAAGGCTTCGGTGCTCACCTCGCGCTCCGGACACGGCGGCGAGGAGGTGGTGACGAGCGGCGTGGAACGGCACCGGGAGCGAGAGGAAGCGGGCGGCGCGGTCCATGGCTTCCACGGCGACATCTTCCCCGTGTCGCGGCCCTCGCTCCTTGGCGTTCGGCGAGGCGGTGTTGAAGAGCTCGGGGGAGATGGATGCGAACGAGGGGACGGTGGCGGACCGGTGGGAGCGAGAGGGAGTAGAGGTTGGACGCGGCTTCTTCCTTCCACGGGCGGCTGCGGCTCTAGGGCGAACGACGGCTCTAGCGCCCTCCACGGTCCGCGCATGGCACCCCCCGTCCCGGCGGCCTCGCCTACGGGCGGGCGGCGGCCGGTTGGCCCGGCGGCGTGACGGCGTCGAGCTTCCCCGGTGCGGCTTCCCGGTTCTCCTCGCCTCCCGGCTTCTCCTTCTCCCCCCTCTTCTTCTCCTTCTTGCGGTGGACGGGGAGGAATCCCCATGGGCGGCGGCGCGGTACGGGGAGGATTTGTTAGGGCGGCTTCTTGTAGGGTGGGCCGCTAGGGTTTGAGGGCGCGAGCGGATGGCCGGGATGCGGCTCGGGGGCGCGTGGAGGCCATCCGGCGGCCGGCGGGCGGGGCGGCGGCGGCCATGGGGCCGAGGCGCGCGCGTCGCCTCCCCTCTGCCCCCACGGCGTGCGTCACGGGGAAAGGCGAGGAAGGGGGAAAAGGCTCCGACCGGCGGGTCCCGCATGTAAGTGGCTGCAGGGTGTGGTTGGTGGTAAGCAGGCCGGCTGGCTGTGTTGGGCCGAAAGGGATAGGTGGGCTGCGGTGTTCGTGCAGGGCTGCGGTGCAAGATGGAGGGGGTCTGGCAGACTTCTACTGTTGTGGTTATGGCCCAAAGTGCAAAGGTCCCTTTCCTATTTTCTTAAACCCTAGCTCCTATTTAAACTATGATTCGAATTTGAATTAGAATTCAAATTTGAACCCCACACAATTAAGACGTAAAATAAATCCCATAAAATCCTAGGTTATCACACTAGCAAATTATAATTCCTAAATTTTACGTTTTTGCTCAAATTAAATCTAGGAAATTAGGGAAGGATCGAAGAAGACAACCTTACATCTTAATTATGAACCCAATTTCAAATCGAAATTTTGAAATCCACATTTTTGCATTGCTAACATTTCGGAGAAAATTCCGGGATGTTACGGTAGCGATCATTGCTCGAGCTTCCTTCAACGCTTGAGCGGTATTCTCTATTTCTTTAACTCGGTACCTATAGATTTGGTGTCTATAGAATACATTTTCTCCCACCATTCGTCGGTAGGTGCCATACATGGCTTCGGAGAAACGAACGAGGTAACAAGATCGGGACTATAGTGAGAGTTGCCGTGAGTTGGAAGGAAAGCTTCGTGTTTGACCCAAGGTACAGTGTGTCGCTCGGTGCACGGGAATTACTTTGGGCTGCGAGCCGGCTACCTCGTCGGGGTGCTTCCCACAAAAGGTTGTGAGCGCTTTGAGAGCGAACTTTCTTCGCATGGTGTCGGCCAAGTTCCGTCCTTGAGCCGTACACTCCCACTCTTCCCAAGCAGGATTGGTCGGGCACATGGAAATCTTCACCTTCACTTCACAACGAAGGAGCTGGCCTGTGGTCATGATCTCACGTGTCGAGTACTCTGGATAAGCAGTGTACCCAAAGTCCTTCAGGGTGTCCCACAAGAGTGCAGGAAATCCACCCTCCTCAAGGTAATTCACGAGAGTCCATGATTCCACATCAGCCGACGCAGATCTAGCGTCGTCCATCTGGACATAACGACAAAAGTGAGAACCAGTCGGGTGCGAGTGTACAAGGATAACTAGATCCACGATAAAAGGTAGGTGGTTATGAAATGGAGTAACCATGTATACTAAGATACAATCGTATGCCGAACTCGAAACGAGCAGGCATACACAATGACACAAAGTTTTGACAATTGTGAACAAAAATTCATAACTTAAAACCAGAGTCTCCAAAACTTCTCAAATTTGCGCAACAACTTAGCAAGGTTATGAGACACAAGGTTGGGTATGCAAGGATAAGCTAGATTACAAAGGTGCTTAACTAAGCAAGATTTCAAATTTGGTTCTAGGAAGATAGCAGGACAAAGGTTGACTAAATCAAGCATAACTTGCGATTGACATAAGTTATGACTGTGAACTTCGGCGAGCAGAAACTAGATTAGATTAGAGCAACCTGGGTAGATATCTCCTAGACAAAAGATTCTTGGACAGGGTGCCAGATCTACACCAATAGTCACAACAGATTTTTGGACAGCAACACCTACACCAGAGAGGCTAGGCAAGACAAAACATACTATCACTATTTTACCTTAGAGAGCACGTAAACAATATGGGTTCAGTTTTAGGTTTTTCCACGACTTTTAGCATGATGCAAGACGTCCTATTCGTCCTTACAAGGCATTCAAGCCAAAACTCGAAGTTAGCGCTGGTGGTAGGCATATACATGTATCTCCCTATAATAACTAGTCGAGAACTAGTCGATGCTCACTTAGCGACTTACGAAATGAGGTTAGGGTACCTGCAGAAGATCACAGAACACAACGGGCCTTTCGTGCCAGCACATCACGAAAGCGTCCACATACATTACCGTTCACTATAGAAATAGCATCCATGCGTTAAGCCACTACATGGACAGCGTCCAACCTCAGACACCCTCTGTTTGAATGGAGTGTATCCTTGCCTCGCATATTCGACATGCAAAATGCTCATGTATGAAACACGTGGCGACAACAAATCCCATAATCGGACACGAAGATGGGAGCCGTAGAATGGATCACTCCATCAACCCTCTCAATTCCCGTGATGCGACACAACACACGTATAAAACACGTGGCTCATCTAGTTTGGTTGTGCAAGAAAGTAAGTCTGACATAACGTAATGTGCTGGGAGTTAGCAAAATAAACCATAGATTATTAAGCCACCTGAAAGAACCCAAAAATTCCCTCTAGGGCCTCTCGGTCTAGTTTATCCTTAACGGACCAACGTGTTTTGGAAAATCAAACAATCTTGGAAATTTTTATTCAAAAACCAGTGATTAAAGTTGTTAATTAATCTCCGGTGCATATAATTGCTCTGATGCCAACTGCGACAACCCGCCCAGGAAAATACTGTACTACCGCCTAAACCAATCCACTTTGGTCATTAAGCAGCAATAAAGTATTATCCTGTCGTTAGTTGCCGGGTTAACGCCCGGTAAATCACTTATATAGCAACAAGAATCGACATATATGCACTAAAACTCACACGAAGGCGAGTCTAGAGATACAACATAATTAACATCCGAAATTTACCCCAAAGGGTTTAATTATTACAAACCGAAGTTTTTGTCATCACAACGTAGTTTAGAGTTTTCGAAATAGCGGAATTAAACTAAGCGGAAAGCGAGAACACCACGGGAGGCCAGTCATGATGCCTTCAGTCGTCATCCTCCACCCACTCCGGCTCCCAGCCGGCGGGATCTCTCCAGGACACACATCACCGAAAGCATTACCCGGATCAACATATTATAGCAAGACTTACCCGTCGGTGATAACTACTTCACCAACTCTAGACATGAAAGGCTTTTGGCCACCGGGTTTGTTTTGTCGAAAAGTAGCAAAGAGTGTGTCCTTACTTTCAAGATTTTAGCACAAGTTCTAGTGGGTTTAAGCTTTACTAAATTGGCCATCTAGTACAGACAAGGTTGTACCATACAATTAATCAAGCATAATATTCATCAACTTCCATCATTAGGGATCTCATGGCTAGTGGAGTAAGTAGTCTCGGATAACGGTGAGAGGCCGATAGTCGATTGATTCAAACCTTGCATGGTAGACCTAAACACACGGTGGGATGCCCCCGCGAGGACAACCACCAAACGGTTCCCAAAAATCCTCGAGTCGGGATAAAAGGCCACAGTCTTTGGTGCAGGCTATCCGGTATACCCCGCGAGGCACCCGGACTCACCATACACCACCGGTAGCTAGCCGTGAGACGCATCCCAAGAGTAGTGACAGTTAAATCCCTAGCCGTCTCATTAAGGTACTGGGCTTACCGGTCCCATTCTCGACAAGTGCTTAGTACGTTCAAACACTTAACCCACGATAGCCACTGGACCGGAGTCCACATCCCATGCTCTCACCACATGAGAAACCCAGTTAAGGAGACCTTATGATTCCTATCTAGGAACCTATTCTCACAAGTGACATCATCACCCGACTTGTAACGGTCCTATAGCTTAGCAGCTATCGACCTATCATTCTAGTAAGGACACGAGCACCTACATCTAAGGTTCCATACAACTCCTGAACTTAAATGCACAAGCATCCATAGATAATTGTATATCAAATTTGAAAAGCTGGGTTGTATGCACCGAGGCTTGCCTTCGTTGGCAAGATTGGCCTTGGGCCCTTCTGGACCTTGGTCCAGGCCTTGAGCTACGTCCACGTACGGCAGCTCTTCGTTAGCACCTTCGTCTCCTTCATTCAGCACTAGCGTACATCTACCGTCGAAAAGATCTGCACGAAGATGCAAATGCAAGGTTTATTTGTCAATTTTAATTTAATTAACTACAAACAATAAATGACAACCATGGGGTGCATTGGTTGGACACATTCACCTAGATAAGAAATACATTCAACACACTCTTCCCAAAAGGAACAATATGCGGTTCTTTATTAACTATTCTTCTTGATAGTGATTGTGCACATATATATGTAAATAATTTAATTTAACTTCACAAACAGCAATGGGTTGGTATTCATCTTTTTAAAATGATTTTCATCCCACACATAGTCATAAGAGTGGTTTGGTGATTTTTTCCCATTTAAATGACTATGAAGCCTTAAATTGCTCTAATAGCTTTTATTTATAAATTATTTAATTAAAATTCAGTGGAAGTGTGTCTTAGCACTAATCACCCATAACAAGCCACTGAACACACATGCATGCTTAGGATAGCTAAGAAATTAACTATTTTGAAAATAACAAACGCTAGCTAGTGAAACAAGGTAAATGCACACAAAAATAAATACTAATTAAAATGATCCAAACTTTCTCACACATGTTATTTGGTCCAAAACTAACCTAGGGGTGCAGCATTCACACCTAGAACTATTATGAAATTAGACTTATGCAATTATCAAGAAAAACAAGCATATTTCAAGAATAAATATTTTTGGCAATTATAAAATTGTGATTAATTCACCACAGGTGTATTTTGGCATAACAAGGCAACATGCAGAAGGTGGGCACAAAAATATAATTATTTTTACCTACAAAAATCATTTGGATAGATTCTGCAGAAATGGAAAACAATTTTTATAAAACGATTTACAACATAACTTTGTGCAATGTTTGGCACAAGAGCTAGTAATAACATCACACACAATATATCCAAAAATTGGATACAGGGGACCTATGGATTTTAAAATATTGCCGATCTGGGTTTTTCACATTTATGTTTTTCATGCCAAAAATATCAAGAAACATACGAGGTTAATATAACAAAAGTTGTAGTACTCTTCACCAGGAATCCAACAAAATTGGTTTTGCATTTTTCTGATGTTTCTACGATTTTCTGGAGAATTTACAAGATTCATCAATTCACATGTACTATTTGAGATTCACTTTTGCGGCCAGGCCCCTAGAAGTTTAAGATCCTTACAGAAGTTCCCTTGGTTTGCACTTAGGCCCTCAGGAAGAATTGGGACTCTGCAATGTAGTCCTCGAGCACCGACCGGCGGCGGTCCGGCCAAATTCCGGCGAACCGGCGGCCGGAACCGGCCGGGCGCAGCCGGGAATGACCCGAGAGGTCCCTTGGCTCGATTTCGGCCGAAGTTTTGAGTGGTGGGGGCGCCGGCGGGGTCGCACGGCGTCGGCGACCGGGGTTAGCCGCTGTACCCCCTGCTTCGGCTACGTGGAGCCATGACAGCGGTTACGGGCGAGCGGCGAGCTTTGGTGGGGCTAGAGGAGGCGCCGGGGTGGTAGTCCGCCGATGGGAGGGGCGCGGAATGGAGCTCGGCGTGGGCGTGTCAATGGCGATGGGGCGGCGTGGCTCTGAGCCGGCGGAAGGGGTCCTGCGCGAGCAAGACGTCCTGGCTCCCCTTTTATAGGCGTCGCGCACCGGACCGGGGCAACGGAGGGACCGGTGGTTCACAGCGGGTAGCCGGCCGACGAGAGAGAGCTCGACACGTGGTCGGGGTGACTTCGAGACGCCTCTGTGCGTGTGCGCGCTTGGGAAAACGAGGAGCCTCGGGAGGTGCGACCTCGGGAGGCGGCCCTGGGGCTCGGACGCCGAGGGCGGGCGCGGCCCAGCGCGCGCGCGCGGCAGGTGCGGCGCGGCGTGGCGCGGCGCGCGACGACTCGCGTTCCGGTGTCGAACGATGTTTATTACCCCTATTTGACTGAGTATAACTCAAAAATTCTCAATTAAAGTACACTATGTGATGAATAGGAAAGTTGTAGATCTCACTACCCTCTACAACTTTCACAAAGGCTCCATAGTGTTTTTCTCAACGGATTTTGCACAATCTCTCGTTTCGGTAAACAAGATCTCGCCGCGGTTGACCAAGTTTTTCACCAATTTCCACTCAAAATTTGAAATGCCAATCTACATGAAAGTTGTGTCCCTCAACAAACTGGACAACTTTCATATTGGTAGATTTTTAAGTGTTTAGGTAAAATTTGGAGAACGCGGCAAAAGTTTCGGAAGACATTCGCCGACGTTAGTGTTTAAGCGGGGTTTGATCGCGTCTTTGACCAAGGGTTGACCTCACGGGTGTGTTGACTTGGTCAAGGGGTTCAATAGGGTTGTTGGCGAGGTTTTCGAGGTGATGACCCAGGTTGACCTAGGTTTGACCAATTGTCAGCCGGTTGGATGTGGCTGATTCGGTCATTAGCGTTAATAATACTAATTACAAACCTGGGGTGTCACAATATCTCTCTGTCCTCTTATCTTCCCCCTCTCGGTTAACCTCAAGAAGTCCTTGTTTTGCTCATCTTTGTCAAGTGAATACACCGATCTACACCCAGATGGATCTTTAGATCTAACAATGGTATTAGACACCTCAATCTAGCGTGTAGATCGAGTAGTTGGGTAAGAAAAGAACACCGCCGCAGAGGTGGGTGTGTGACCTTCTCCGCCGCCACGGGCGAGGGGGAGGGCAGAAGAAGGGTCGCCCGTGATGGCGCAACCCGAAGGAATGTAAGAAGAAATCGATCTTGGGTCATGGAAATTTAGAAAATTTGATGCAAATCGAAGAAAGTATGGAAGATTCAGAAATGAATTGAAGAAGAGAAGTTTCGATCTCGAATCAAAAGGAAAACGAAACTCTAACCCTAAGACAAAAAGGGTGGCGGAGGAGACCCCACTTGTGGCTTACCTCGCTCCGCCGCCACCTCCATCATCGTGTGAAAAAAGACCGCCGCCATTTGGTAAGAGATTAAGCCGCCGCTCGCCGTCGTTTCTCTGGCGCGGGTCGGGACTTAGGGCACAGCTGCATAACCGCTCGACAGCGGCGTGCTCTCCCACTGCAATGCACGCACCAACGAGGGGGCATGTGGTGGCGCCACCACCATCCCCTTCAGGCCGCCATGGGCATGGCCACTCTCTAAATCTCGCGTGTATGAGAGACGGGGAGGGGACAAAACAAAAAGAATAGAGGATGAGGGGAGTCGGCCGCTGTCGGGCATACTCCCCGGGTACCCATACGAGGAAGGATGAAGATGGACTCCTACTAGAATTCTCCTATAATCCTATTAGGACTCGTTCCGTGTAATCCTACTAGGACTCCTGCCTTGTAACCGACTAGGAACCCACCCCCTGGACTATATAAAGGAGGGTCGGGTGCCTAGCCGAGCACCTGATCTCAACCCAACACCAAGCGCAGGGCGCCATACTTGATCCCCCAAACAGGACGTAGGGCTGACCACCTTGGCGGTCCGAACCTGTATAAATCTTGTGTCCCGTGTCCTTGTGCATACCTTCGAGTTCTTGGTCTCCCGATCACGATCCTCACTGCACAATCTACTGCCTCGGGTACCCCCTTGGTAGGTTTGCCGGTCTAAAACACCGACAGCTAGCGCGCCAGGTAGGGGTGATCATCACCACCGGGCGAATTCGAAGGAACTCTCTTCATCAAATCGTTCTACTCAGCATACTGTTGTATCATCAAGATCAAAACTCGGTGCCGGAATTGGCTTCTGCCGAGTCGCCGAGTCCGAGGCAGAGATATATTCATTCTCACTAAATTCTACCAGGAAGAAGCGCCGCAAGCAATCTCGTCGAGTTCGCCTCCCATCATCCGTTCGGTAGTAGTCCACCGTCCATGTGAACTCAGAGGAAATTGGCATCTATCAAGCACGCGCACCAAAACGGGAAGCAAGATCTCATGCGGCTCTCCAATTTGCTTCTACGCTCACAATCGATCCGAAGTGAGGCAGTTCTGGAGTCCGATGTTCCGCTCTCATGGGTCAACATCAAAACAAAATTAAATTGGATACAGCCTGCTACCGTGTTGCCTTTGTATTGGTGCGTCCAAAAAAAACAATTTGGAGCAATTCGGCCACACCCACAAAGAGGTGTTCCATAATTTCAAGACCAATTTGCTTCCTGCACACGAAAGACATACGCTAGTACGACTATGCCTCACGTCAACTCCGGTCGCAGCGGCTCTATATCAACTACACCGTGCGTCCAGATGCCTCGGTACGTCGTGCGGCTCCTCGTGCGGCTCGTCGTCGACTACTTCGACTACACTGCGCGTCCGGGTGCCTCGACACGTCGCGTGGCTCGTCACGCGGCTCGTCGCACCGCTCGTCGTCGACTACTTTGCCTACGCCGCGCGTCCGGGTGCCTCGGCATGTCGCGCGGCTCCTCGTGCGGCTCCTCGTCGACTACTTCGACTACGCTGCGCGTCCGGGTGCCTCGGCACGTCGCGCGGCTCATCACGCGGCTCGCCGCGCCGCTCGTCGTCGACAACTTCGCCTACGCCGCGCGTCCGGGTGCCTCGGCACGTCGCGCGGCTCGTCATGCGGCTCGACGCACCGCTCGTCGTCGACTACTTCGCCTACACCGCGCGTCCGGGTGCCTTGGCACGTCGCGCGGCTCGTCACGCGGCTCGTCGTTGACTACGCCGCGCGTCCGGGTGCCTCGGCACGTCGCGCGGCTCGTCGCGCCGCTCGTCGTCGACTACTTCGCCTACGCCGCACGTCCGGGTGCCTCGGCACGTCGCTGCTTGTCACACGGCTCGTCGTCGACTACTTCGGCTATGTCGCACGTCCGGGTGCCTCGTCACGTCGCGCGGCTCGTCACACCGTTCGTCGTCAACTTCGACTACGCCGCACGTCCGGGTGCCTCGGCACGTCGCGCCGCTCGTCACGCCGTTCGTCGTCAACTTCGACTATGCCGCGTGTCCGGCTGCCTCGGCACGTCGCGCCGCTGGTCGTCAACTTCGACTACGCCGCACATCCGAGTGCCTCGGCACGTCGCGTGGCTCGTCACGCCGCTCGTCGTCGACTACTTCGCCTATGCCGCGCATCCGGGTGCCTCGGCACGTCGCGCGGCGGCTCGCCACACCACTCGTCGTCGACTACTTCGCCTACGCGCGCGTCCTGGTGCCTCGGCACGTCGCACGACTCGTCACGCGGCTCGTCGTCGACTCGCCGGCTATGCCTGTGTGTCCGGGCGCCTCGGCACGTCGCACGACTCGTCACGCCGTTCATCGTCAACTTCGACTACGCCGCGCGTCCGGGTGCCTCGGCATATCGCGCGGCTCGTCGCGCCGTTCGTCGTCAACTTCGACTACACCGCGTGTCCGGGTGCCTCGGCACGTCGCGCCGCTCATCGTCAACTTCGACTACGCCGCGCATCCGGGTGCCTCGGCATGTCACGCGGCTCGTCACGCCGCTCGTCGTCGACTACTTCGCCTACGCCGCGCATCCAGGTGCCTCAGCACGTCGCGCGGCTCGTCACTCCGCTCGTCGTCGACTACTTCGCCTACGCCGTGCGTCCGGGTGCCTCGGCACGTCGCGCGACTCAATGTTGACTACTTCGCCTACGCCGCGCGTCCAGGTGCCTCGGCACGTCGCGCGGCTCGTCGTTGACTACTTTGCTTCGCGCGGACTCGTGGTCGACTACTTCGCCTACGCCGCGCGTCCAGGTGCCTCGGCACGTCGCGCGGCTCGTCTCGCCGCTCGTCGTCGACTAATCCGTGCGCCGTGACTTCATCTTGCAGCCACACTCTACTTCAACCACACTGTGCGTCGCGACTACTTGTCTCATGGCAACACTGGCTCTACTTCGAGTACACCGCGCGCTGCCACGACGTCATCTTCCGGTCGCATCACGTCGACCACTGATCTCGACTTGTCGAGAATGGCAGTCACACCCCCAACAACTAGTCGGACTCAACTCTGACTAGTCAACTTCAACAACAACCCGTCGCGGCTCCATTGCCAACTGCCACGGCTTCATCTACAAGTCCGCACTGGTGGCAACAGCTATGTCATTTATTTAAATGATTAACTTTTCTTTTCTTGGCTTGTTTTCCTCATCATGCAGGACAATATTCCCCTCGTGTACGCTTCTCAGCGGGTTTTCACAGGAGCTACACTCTGCTAACTACTCTTGGGGTATATCAATCAAGTCACCATGAGCCTACTTCAACAACTCGGGGGCTATCCCAAGGAGACAGCTTCTAAAGTCCGCTACGCGCGGCAATCTAAAGTCGACTTCTAAAGTCGCATGCTAAAGTCTGCTCCGTGCGGCAACTTAAAGTCAACTCCGGTCGCATCTTCGCCTGCTTCGGTGGTATACTACATGTGTAATTCGATGGAACCTAGCTGTAGGTGGCCCTCAGGTCCTGACGACGATGGAACCTAGCTGCACGTGGTCTTCACGCTCTGTACCATGGGTCCAAGTACCCTAAGTACTCATACTCTGTACCTTGGGTCTGAAATCCATGGCCCAGGTACACAAGTCGACTATGGTCGCACCTTCAAGTCCACTACGGTGGCAACTGCACCTTGGGTCTGAAATCCATGGCCAAGGTACACAATTCAACTCCGGTCGCACCTTCAAGCCCACTCTGGCGGCAATCGTACCTTGGGTCTGAAATCCATGGCTTAGGTACTTAAGCCCACTCCGATGGCACAAGTCGACGCTAACAGTCGCACCCAAGCCCACTCCGGTGGCACAAGCTGACTTTGGTCACAATCTTAAGCCCGCTCCGGCGGCAAAACTATTTGTTTTCTCTGATTTTTTATTTGCTTTGGCTTTCCGAAAAGTGCTTTTCGTTTTTTGCATCTTAAGTCCACCTCGTGTGGCGCAAAGTCAACTACTGTAGTCGCATCTAAAGTCCGTTTCACACGGCAGTCTAAAGTCGACTTCGGTTTTCAAGTCGCATTCTAAAGTCTGCTCTGCCGGCATCTAAAGTCAACTTCGGTCGCATCTAAAGTCCGCTCTGATGGCACAACTACTTCTCAAGCTCCACGGCTCGACGCCAAACTACTACTCGGAATCTCTCCAGCTCGGGGGTTGCACTCAAATTACTACTCGAGGATAACTCCAGCAGACTTCGCTTGCCCTCAAGCTCAGGGACTCCGCACCAACAACTACTCGACGTGGCTCATATGGCTCTCTTATCTCGAGGGCTACACAATGTAAGAGTGCTCAGATGATGGCTTTCGCAAACACTGAAGACCATTGGATTGATTACCTAATCATTTCAAGGCTCGGGGGGCTACTAAACTACACCCATCATTCAATTTTTTCAAGATGGAAGATTCAGAATTGTTGACGGTGAAATTCCGTCAACCTAGCCATGAGTTTAGCTTCAGTGTTGGCATGACTTTTGTATCTTATCCATTGGTACTAACCCCCGTGGTATAACAAGTTCACTTGTGCATGTCAGTTTTGGAGTTTAGTGCTTATGTAGGGTTTTAGTGTTGAAAGCAAGACTTCTGGGATAAGTTCATTAAGCACCTCATGACAAGACCTTGAAGCCCAGTACAAGTCAAGCAATGAAGTGAACACAACTCCAAGGAGCCCAAGGACCAAGCCCGAGAAGATGACAAACTCCGAGGACCTAGCCAGAAAAGTGCCGAATCTTGCGAGACAAGGAGCTTCGTCCAATTCGGAGAGAAACTGACGACAAGGGCCCACATGCAGAAGGGGGAGGGCATAGAAGACTCGAGAAGCAACACCGGGCGAAGGAGGCCACGAACTGGGCCGAAGTGGGCCCGTGTCCGTCGGCCCGGCGCCGGCGGCCCAGCCCGTTTCGAGGCCTAGTCGGTCCCCCCTTTGACCTAGGTGCCTCTCGGGCTATTTATAGCCCCCTGACCGAGAGCCACGCATCAATCAATTCGTCATCCACCGCCAAGGAGCAGAGAAGCTTGAGGGACACCATCTCAGAGATGAGGGTCATGCTAGTTGTCTAGGGTCTCCCTAGCCGACGTGGGAACCTTGCATGGAAGACCACGTCAGAGCTCCGGAGCAAGGATCAAGATCGAGGTAGGACCCCGGTGGTGATCTTTTTCATGTAATCATTCACGGTGAAGTTTTTATAGTGAATCCGATTTCTAGTGATCAAGTTCCTTCTCGATGATTTTGTTTTCTTCTTGGTTTTGCTTCTTTCCCAATCTATACTTAAGATATATTGCTTAGGGTGCTCTTGTAGCCGCGGTGGCTAGAGGTGCATACCGGACCAACCAAGTGATTTCGACTTGTTCTTATTGAACTCGCCCTAGACTACCCGCATGAATAGGAATACGTTGTGACAGAATGGGGGTTCCGAAAGGCGAGCGTTTTCGGAATTGGACCGGAGGCCACGGTTTAAAGATGCTTTTAATGAGATTCGCTTTTCTATCTTCATCTATCTTGTTTGGAGCTACAACATAAGCATGATCTAGACTCTCTTGATCGGTTATCTCTTGCTTTCTCTTGCTACCTCTTTAGTAGATTAGAATAGATGTGTTTCCTTTATGAGTTAGTAGGTTAGATGCAATTTGGTTCTTCATTAGATAGCTTTCCTTGCTTTACTAGATTGAATCCTTGCGTTGCACATTGTTCCACGGATTCGATACCTTGGGTTCACCACTCGAGGGAAGAAGGGTCCCTTGACTACGATGGGGGATTTGTCCGCTTGCAAATCCATATGAACTTTGATACGAATATACACCGTCAACAAGCCCCTTTTTCTGGCACCGTTGCCGGGGAACAAGCAATCAAGGTCCAATCTAGTATCGCTTATTTTTCAGTTTTTCTTTTGATTTTCTTTTGCATCTCTTAAGTTTGATCATCCTCAAAAAGAAAAAAATCAATCTAATCTAGTTTTTGACTAACCCTAATTTTTCTTTTTTTAGATTTTTGTTTTTGCTAACCCTAACCGGAGATGGTTGGCTACCTCTCCAAGAAACCCAAACTTTATTTTGTGGATGATCTAGGAAAACTTTACATGCAAAAGAGATGTGCAACACAAGCTAAAGGGTTGGAAACCCTAGATTGAAAAGTCGAAGTTGAAGGACCGTCGAAATCTCCAAGGGAATCACCACCTTCAAGTCCAAAGGAAGATCAACCTCAACCGCCACCCATGGGAGAACAACCACAACCGGAGCGCAAGATCGAGCTATGCACCCCGGACATCATTGATCTACCTATCATAAACCTTCAAGATTCTAGAAGGCCGTTCAAGATCAAGGTCTCAACTATCCGCATGACGATTGCGAGAGCTTTGGAGCATTTCAATGAATACATACGAGCCGGATTCCTTGAGTGGCATATCGGTTTACTTAAAAGGAGGGTGGAGAAGATGGAGATAGAGAAAGAATCTCAACACCTAAAGGCTGCCGAAGCAAGATCCACATGCAAGGAGTGTGAGGAGTACGACCATGTCCAAGGTAAACCTCGATTTAATGCAAGTTCGTCCATTAAAGATTCGGTTCCTCTTTGTACACAATTGAAGGACTTGATGGACGAGCAAGTTGAGATCAACAAGGACGTCGCCACTAAGTTCGAGGCTATGGAGAAAATATTGGAGAATTTAGATGGTAAGGTGAAGGAGGTCGGAAGCTCTATACGCGAAGTGTTCATCGCGATGAAGATGCTAGAGACGCAAGTGGGACAACTTGCCGGGCGCCCGATGGGTAGCAAAGGAGAATATTCGAGACAACCTCAAGGTCCCGAGACGGTGAAGGCTACTCAAACTCATTCGGGAGTGATGGAGGATCACACTAAGGAGACCACGAAGATCGCGACCGAAGGACCAGAGTTTGAGATGTCGAGCCACTACATGAAGGGAGTTGTTGCATCCGTCAAGACCAAAGGACAAAGCCAGCCTGTGAAGACCAAAAATATGACTAAGCCGAAGAATAAGCCCGTGTCCAAGATGGTGCAGAAGTGGGTACCCAAGATTGCAATGCTCGCAAAGAGTGTTGATCCGAAGTAATCAAGTGAAGAAGTCTAGCCATGGACTATAAACGAAGCGCTAGGCGGGAGGCAACCCGTTTCGTCGAGTCAAGAATAAGCTACCGGGAGGACAACCCGATTCCAGGTTTTTCGAGTCTTTTCAAGTAATTTAGTTTTGAATTTTACTACGCAAGACATTAGACTTAGAATGTTTAAATAACATTAGAGACATAATTCTTGGTTGAATATTTTGTTTGGATCATAAACCCTTTACATGAACCATCCTATATGATTGTTTGCTTCTTTTCGAGAAACCAAAACCAAAAAAATTCAGAACCTATCTCAATCATTCATCCTCTTTATGATGTTGTGGTTGACTTGTTTTACATGCTAAAAACACACGAGTAGAGCCACGACTTAAATTTCAGCGCATGGTAGTACTCGCGTGAACCTAGAAACTTAACTTTTGGTTGGTTTAAAAATCCATATCCTTGGTTTCTCTAAGATTAGAATTTTTATAAGCCTTATTTAATTTTATTTCATTCAAAATCTCTCTCATCTAATCAAAATTAGACCTAAACCTATGCCCCCATGATCAAGCTGGGAAAAGTTTGCTCTCAACTAATGAATGCAAACAATACCAGTGAGACCAAAATAACAGTAGTCGGAAATATTTTTTGACTTACATTTGTTTTTAATGCTTTAAAAACTTCTCTAAATTTATATTTGAGCTCATTAATAGCTCTGATTTTATTTTTTATTTTCGAAATTAGAGGAGTGCTTAGCATTAAAACATGCTTAGAGGGAGGCAATCTAGTTAACCTAACCATACATGCACCATGATGCATCATCAGATGCCCCTCCAACATCTTTTATCAAACCACATGCAAGGACAAGCATGGGGGGGCAGCCAAGGCTTTGTTTTGTAGGAATATCATGGAGGCATGTGAGGCAAGGGAGTATGGAAGTTAGTCAAAGCGAAAACATCAAGTGGAAGGAATAATAATGCAAGCGAAGGAGTGGATGAGAACATTTGGAAGGTGCACGCGGTCACGAAGCAACAAGTGCACTAGAGAAGAACCAAGAGGAGGAGAGAGGTAAGTCTCCCATCCAGCTCTTTGTTCGGTGCTCTAGTTTGTAGTCCGAAACCACCTTAGACTTAGCCATCCACCCCGCTTGTTTCGTGCAACAAATCACATCCTTAATCCACTCAAAGTACAAACTCCAAAATAATATTTGTGTACCTTGTTACCGGTTGAAAACCCCGGATATTTATTTGTGAGGGAGAGAGTGATGCAACCATGGAAGAAAACTACAAGTCTTTGCACCAAGAAGATGGGATCATCGTCGTCTAAGTCATCATCGACAACCTCTTCGAGGAGGCACTCGGTTGCGAGTCTCCTCGGTGGCATGAGGGCCACACGAAACTCGTTTATGAGGTTCACCGGACCTGAAGGACATATGGAGGAGCCGCCTGTCCGACCTCGCCACTCGACACGATCATCCGCTCCACCTTCATACGCTCCGCGGTATTCCGAGGGGTTTGTCATCATGACGGAGGAGGAGGAGAAGAAGCTCGCTCGCCTTGTGTAGAGGCTTATAGCGAACGTCGACTTCGACGACCAAGCTCTCCACATATTGGGTTTTCATACGAGACACCGAGGTGGGTGCAATTTTCTAACGGAGTGTCGGCAAATACCCACAAGGAATTCTCCTAGGAAATTCTCATGACCATGGCGCATATCCTTGATGAAGGAGTGCCGAGTCTCTCATTACGTTTGGAGAGAGCCATTCGCACCAGGAGGCCATCCACAAACTAGAGAGAGAGGAGGGAGATCTCCGGAGGGAGATCAACCATCTCGAAGGAAGCACCCACAAGTGGAGAAGAAGGAAGACACCGTTGGAAGGGTAACCGTGATCAACGGTGCTATGTCTAGCACCTTGATGGGTTAATCTCCTTATTCATCCATGGGTTGTAATCGATCTTGAGATGTAATCATACTTTGTTGGATTATCTATCTATCATATTGTGTTGAATATACTTTATTGCTTACGGTTAGCTACCATGCCATAAAGGGAGTAGAGCTCCAATGCTTCCTTGGATCCATTCAATACGCCGTGTCCATCATAGGTCTAGTCATGAATACCTTCATGTAGTGAGTACGAGAGGGGGAAAGGGCGAAACCGTGGTAACAACCCCCGATAGATTAGATTGGTTTTCATGTTCAAAACGATTGCATGTTCTGGTATCGTAGACCCATGGGCGAGTGTCTCCTATCTTGATTGAACAAGCGGTTCCCTATGTATTAGGGAATAGCTCGGTTTTCAAAAGGGAGCCCCGGAACAAGTGGATGTGCATGGAGGCACATGGGAAGGTTTTTGGAGTATGATCGCGGGAGAAGCGTAGCAACAAAAAAATTTTATCCGGAACCCCATCATCCAAGAGTTTCACTCATGGATGTGCAAAAGGATTTTGGGGAGAATAATAGAGACAAAGATAACCAACACGGAGTTGAATTGGCTTTACCCGGCTTTGCCAGGTAGCCAATCGACCCCATTCAACTTGGTTCGGGGTGTTACCTCTCCATGTTCGCTATCTCTTTGAAACTGGGTATTACAAGGAACACGAAGCACCTCCTAGCCGGGACCTCCCTAGGATTGAATATATGAAGAAAAGCAAATATATAAGTGACGATGAGAGAGGAGGCTTCAAAGTGGCCAAAGTGAATTTGCCCCTTTCGGAAGGAAGGTTAAGACTTTTTCTTGAGGGGAAGAAAGATTGGTTAGAGGAAGGATTTCTTGTGCCGGCAAAGAAAAAATAAAAGAGAAGGATTGTAGGAGAAGGTTCTTCCACAGCCCAAGGAGGAAGTGCGCAACAAAATTATGTGCCACCATCTGGAGGAATTCCGGCGCCGCCAAGTTACTACGGTGGTGTACCAATGCAAGCATGGGGGAGTGGTGCAGCCATACCCCCCACCCAATTTTGCGGTGCCCAACGTAGCCTTTGCGGAGCCATATGCACATCTTTCTCAACCACAACAAAGTGTGGCCACCATTGGGGGATACGCTGCGAGAAACATGCAAATTATTGCAGCCATCCTAAACAATGCAAACCAAATGGGTGAAGGTAATGCAAACATCGCTTATGAGTTTTGACACCTTCACTTAGCACCGTCATACAATTCATAGGAGAAGCGGTGCATTCCTATTATGAGCAAGGGTGCAACAACCAAGACTATTAATATCAACCACCGGCGGAAGATTAGAGAGAGGAGGAGCTTTAGTTATCTTTCCTTTTCCCCTTTTTCTTTAAATTCCAGCTGGTATGCACCTATGTTTGCGTAGTGTTTTCAGTTTTTAATTTTCAGCATGTGTGTTATTTAAATTTCAGCATGTGTGTTAGTGTTTATTTTCATCATGAATAAAGTCACCACTAAGTTTTTACCATTAGTGAAGTTACAAAGTTTGTGCCATGATGATATATGATTATAATTGCCGCTTTGTTTATCTTTGTAATTGTTTTATGCATGTTTAAGCTAATGCTCTCTTAAAATACAAATCTGAAATTATCTAAATGCTAGATTAATCTTTAGCGGAGGTTATGATAAAAATAAAGACCCATAGTGTTTTATGTGCTCTTAAGTTTTAGATGAATTAAAGATGATTTATTTTTGTTTTTAAAAGTAATGCTAACCTTGTCATAAATACCACTTGCGTGTTGCTCTACCTATCCAGAGCCTTATATATATTTGAGTGCATAAACCTTAGTGTACAAGATTTATTTTTGAGTGAGTTATTTCAGGCCTTGATTTCTCTGTCCCGGGACTAAGAAGCTGGTCATTCCGTTTTTGCGTATCTATCTTATTGCTAGCCTCTTATCCGTGCATTGTGTATCCCCACATCGGAGATCCCACAAACCTCGCCGAATATCCATCCTTAAAACCAAATATCATCTTTTGTGTTTACCTCCTTGACCACAACCTATAGTTGAGTATGGATCATCAGTTCAAGGAAGATAGCAAGACGATGCCATTATTGAAGATTTCAAGTATCTCTCTAAAGGAAAAGTATTTTCGGTACCTACCTTATCTCTATCACCTCTTTGCCAGAGGACGAGCAACGACTAAGCATGGGGGAGGAGGTAGGTACAATGCAATTTTAGAGTTCAAGGGGAGCAAATAAAAAAAAATTGATGAGAAAGAAAAAGAAAAAAAATGAGAAAAAAATAAAGAAAAATATATGTATGAAAAAAAGAAAAGAAAAAATATGAGTATGTATGATATAGAAATAAAATAAAGTAAACTCCCCGGTTCTCTAAAGTGCATTAGGAATTTCAAGGTTTCAAGATTTAAAAGATCCAAACTCATCTTTCCAACCATGTGCAATCCGATAACGAGGACTTCCTTTGTGCCTCGGGATCATTCTTTGCCATTTGCACATGTCCACCTATCTCAATTGTGTGTACTTTTCTCTTTTCCCTCCTTGATATAACATTATTTTCCAATGACCTTTTTGACGAGTCTCGGTAAGACCATGAGAAGCTTGTCTTGTTTTGACAACATCTCATTTATAATATCTTGGTAGGACTAAACTTTCTCAAAGAGCTCCATATAAAGCCTACCACATATATGAATGTTATGATAGGGAAAGGAGTAGAAGAAATAGGCTTGAGAGACAAGATGAGATGAGAGTTCATGAGCGAGATGCAAGGCGGTTTAAATTTTTGAACTTGGTTTAGCTCTTTTTCATCTCGTTCTTTATTTCAAAATTTCTGAGATCTATTTGAATTTTGGGAGCATGTTAATACTTGTGGGATAAGCTTAATTAAATATCTACCCTCCGTAGGGATGAAGGCTAGTACATTATGGAACTTTACTGAACTAAACTTTTGAGAGCATTATGTTTTCTCATGTATGATCAAGTGCAAGGTTTAAACAATGAAGGGCAACGATGATATCCATCGAAGGCTTACTCGAGGACGATCAAGGTTTAAGCATGGGGGAGCTGTTGACGATGAAATTCCATCAACCTAGCCATAAGTTTACCTTCAGTGTTGGCATGACTTTTGTATCTTATCCATTGGTACTAACCCCCATGGTATAACAAGTTCACTTGTGCATGTCGGTTTTGAAGTTTAGTGTTTATGCAGGGTTTTAGCATTGAAAGCAAGACTTCCGGGATAAGTTCATTAAGCACCTCATGACAAGACCTTGAAGCCCGGTACAAGTCAAGAAATGAAGTGAACACGACTCCAAGAAGCCCAAGAACCAAGCCCGAGAAGATGAAAAACTCTGAGGACCTAGCCAGAAAAGTGCTGAATCTTGCGAGACAAAGAGCTTCGTTCAATTCAGAGAGAAACTGACGACAAGGGCTCACAGAAGGGGGGAGGATATAGAAGACTCGGGAAGCAACACCGGGCGAAGGAGGCCACGAACTGGGCCGAAGTGGGTCCAGGCCGGTCGGCCCAGCCCGTTTCGAGGCCCAGTCGGTCCCCCCTTTGACCTAGGTGCCTCTCAGGCTATTTATAGCCCCCTGACCGAGAGCCACGCATCAATCAATTCGTCATCCGCCGCCGAGGAGCAGAGAACCTTGAGGGACACTATCTCGGAGAAGAGGGTCGTGCTAGTTGTCTAGGGTCTCCCTAGCCAATGTGGGAACCTTGCATGGAAGACCACGTCAGAGCTCCGGAGCAAGGATCAAGATCGAGGTAGGATCCCAGTGGTGATCTTGTTCATGTAATCATTCATGGTGAAGTTTTTATAGTGAATCCGATTTCTAGCGATCAAGTGCCTTCTCGATGATTTTGTTTTCTTCTTGGTTTTGCTTCTTCCCCAATCTATACTTAAGATAGATTGCTTAGGGTGCTCTTGTAGCCACGGTGGCTAGAGGTGCATACCGGACCGACCAAGTGATTTCAACTTGTTCTTATCGAACTCGCCCTAGACTACCCGCATGAATAGGAATACGTTGTGACAGAACGGGGGTTCCGAAAGGCGGGCGTTTTCGGAATTGGACCGGAGGCCACGGTTTAAAGATGCTTTTAATGAGATTCTCTTTTCTATCTTCACTATATTGTTTGGAGCTACAACATAAGCATGATCTAGACTCTCTAGATCGGTTATCTCTTGCCTTCTCTTGCTACCTCTTTAGTAGATTAGATTAGATGTGTTTCCTTTATGAGTTAGTAGATTAGATGCAATTTGGTTCTTCATTAGATATATTTCCTTGCTTTACTAGATTGAATCCTTGCGTTGCACATTGTTCCACGGATTCGATACCTTAGGTTCACCACTCGAGGGAAGAAGGGTCCCTTGACTACGACGGGGGATTTGTCCGCTTGCAAATCCATATGAACTTTGATACGAATATACACCGTCAACAAGAATCAAGATTGATCCTCAGCTAGAGTGTGCAACTCAACCTAAGGCTCGGGGGCTACTCCATATGGAGTGCGATTTTGCAATCGCACTTCCATATAATCTCGACTTCAAGACTGATGAGCTGGACCACCTTCCAGCCTCGTGGCAGTTCAAGTACTATTGAAGACTTCTCCAAGTAGTACTCGAGGACGCTTAAGAACTACTCGAAGAGGCTTCAAGACTACTCGGACTGCTACTCTTGACTACAATGTGCTCGGGGGCCTATCGGGCATACTCCCCGGGTACCCATACGAGGAAGGATGAAGACGGACTCCTACTAGAATTCCCCTGTAATCCTATTAGGACTCGTTCCGTGTAATCCTACTAGGACTCCTGCCTTGTAACCGACTAGGAACCCGCCCCCTGGACTATATAAAGGAGGTTCGGGTACCTAGCCGGGCACCTGATCTCAACCCAACACCAAGTGCAGGGCGCCATACTTGATCCCCTAAACAGGACGTAGTGCTCGCCACCTTGGCGGTCTGAACCTGTATAAATCTTGTGTCCCGTGTCCTTGTGCATACCTTCGAGTTCCCAGTCTCCCGATCACGATCCTCACTGCACAATCTTCTACCTCGGGTACCCCCTTGGTAGGTTTGCCGGTCTAAAACACCGACATTCGCGGCCTCGTGCTGGTAGCGCAATCCATCTGTGTCGCCGACGAGAGCTGTCGGCCACAGGCACACGAGCCAACCCACTGCCTTCACACGTGGCTGCTGAGATGCGGGGGGAGGAAGGAGGATTAGAGGAAAAAAGGGGAGCCGTTCGCGGCCTTGTGCCGGCGGCGCTCGCCCCATCCTCGTCGGCGAGACACCGACTGTGGGCCAGCCTCAACACCCTTGCCGAGCTGCGAGAGAGACACAGTGAAGAGCAAAGGGAGGCAGAGTGTAAAATGATGGGCTAGGGTTTTCGGGGTGGCCTGCCGTGCTGAGTTTTGATCCGCTCGCGGGCCAAATCTGGCCCAGGTGGGAGGCGCACAAAGGCCGGATTGGCAGCCCAGGCTTTGGCTGTTGGGCTTCAGGCCCAGGATGGCTCATTCGAGGTGGCCGTGGGCCGATTTCAGTATAAGCTGCCATGCACAGTACTCCCTCCATATTGGTATTAGAAGACATTTTTGATTGTGACATGATCTTCAAAACATAACATTGACTTGTTTTTTATAAAAAATATTTATTCAAAAATGATATATTTATACTTTTATGAAAGTATTTTTTAGATAATTCTATTCATATGATTTTCACATTTTCAAACTCAATAACTTAAAAACTATTCATGATTTATAATCTCAATGTTTGACTTAAATCTTGTCCTAAACGTCTTCTAATACCAATACGGAAGGAGTAATGTCTAGGATTTGCCGCGGGATAAATTCAGGATCTGGCGGTGTTTGTGGCCCAAACGTCGGTAGCTGTGCTCCAAGACCAGAAGGGTCGTGGGCCGTATCCTCATATAGGCAGGCTACACAGTTTTAGCATAGTGCATTTTGAGAATTGTTTGAGATATTTTCAGAAGCATCTTTTGATGAATTAAGTATAGTTTTTGATGTTTTTTCTCATCAAAATATTGAGTAGATGAGAATAAGAAATGTATCTGAAAGTAAAGTTATTTATGTCAAGTTTCCGCTGCAAGTAAAGTTTTATCCTCTAATTTAATTAGAGGAGTAGAAATGCATTTTTTAAAGATTATTTGCGATAATGTTATTTTCTGACCAAATTTGATGATAACAATAATTTTATTTTATTTATGAGTTTAAGTTTTTAAAGTTTTGTATCTCTGATAAATTTTGTATCAAAGTGATCAATTTTCAGAGAGAAGATAAAGATCAAGATACGCTCTTGATGAAGGAAAGTTTATCAAATGCTTTTGAAATTAGATTTTATCATGTTTTTTTCATGATTCCACTGTAATATAATAATGATTATGTTCTAATTAATATTGAAAGTTTATTATGATATTGTTTTCTGAACAAAATTGATGATATCAGTATTATATATCATGCGTTAGTTCTATTTCTGCCCAAAGGTGATGTATAACTAATATAGAAAAATGTTGTATGTTTTAATTTTGACCAAAGTTAAGTTAATGCATACAATATTTACTTGAGAGAAAAGATGAGAATGATGTTTCCTGTCAAAGAATGAGATTACTCGGCTACATTGCTGGGGTTTGTGAATGAAAATGCTTAAGTTCAACGAAGTTTGGACATTTTTATGCCAAAATAAGTTCAGTTTTTCTCTCATGTACAACTTCCGCTGTTAATTAGTTAATTAATTTTCTGATTAAGTTGGAACCAAGGGAAAATTTAATCAGAAAATAAAGTTTAAGTCAACCCTTGGCACGTCATGACTAAGTTTACATTATTGTAAATAGTATGATGTGAATTGCGATAAGTTAGTGCATGCTTAATTTTGACCAAAGTTAAATTAAACATGTTGTCGGGGACCGCCCTAGGGGTCCCCTTAAACAACGGGGGAACCCTCACTTAAATCCCTGCATCGAAACACGCTAAGCCTAACCATGCAGGAAACTAACCGTGCAGGACATGGCCTACGCGGCAGGACTCCGGAGGCCCACCAAGACGGCCCGTCTAGAAGATCCCTCGAGCAGGCTCCGCCTCGCTCGAGGGCACGCTCCTCCTCGAGCGGGCACCGCCCCGTTCGAGGGGCAACCCCCTCCCTCGAGCGGTCCCGCCCCGCTCGAGGGCTCGCTCCCCCCTCGAGCGAGTCCCGTCTCGCTCGAGGGTCCGCTCCGCCCTCGGGCCGGGGCCCGCCACGCTCACGGGCGCCCCGCACGCGTGCGCCGGCCCCGTACTTGGGCATTTAACGCCCGACACCGCGGGGACGCGCGCCATCATGCGCCCGGGCTCACGCCCCGGTGCCGCCGCACCAACTCCCCGGGGAGGAGCCCATCCCCGCCACTGTGGGATGGACCGTGCGGTACGGCCGGTGTCGGTCCCGTGACACCGTGCGCCCACTACTGTACGGCTAACGCGCCCGACCCTCGAAAAGGGGCCGGGCGCACCCTCGATTCCACTTTCCCGTGACCCTGCAGGTTAGGTGAGGGGCGCTAGGCCGGTGGATGGCCATCCCGGCCACTGTAACGGCGCGGCCGCCGTACCCACGCGTGCAGGCGCACGCCCGGCACCGCAGCGCACGCCCGAGCACCGCAAAGAACCACTCCCCGCCGCCGCGGAGCGCATTGGGAAGGGACGCCGTTCGCCCGCTCCCCGTTCCCCCCGTACCGCCCATCATCAACATCTCCCTCGAAGCCTATCGCAGGATCCCATCACATCGGCCGCCCCCCTACCCTCGAACCGCCACCGTTCGGCACGGGGTAGGCCATCATGACCGGATCGCGCGAAGATCGACCGGACGGCCGCCCACTCTACACCGTAGCGCGATGTGCTCCCTCACGTAGCTAGGCGGCGCGGCGTGCATGTAACTCGCCGCCCCCTTGGCCTATAAAAGGGGAGGCGAGCCCCCGAGCGCGCGGGGAGACAAGTTCGGAGGAACGAGTTCGGTGGAACACAACGCACCGCGCACTCACTCTCTTATTCTCCCACAACATCTTCGACCACTCTCACGGGGACTTGGAGGCCACGCTTCCTCTCCCGCCTTGCTTGTACTTGCCCCACTACAAGCACCCCCGGTGCCGAGCAATATAGTGCCACGAGCACACCACGCGCCGGGACGTACGGCCCCCTCGGCGGGAACCGGATAAAACCTTGTGTTATTTGTTGCTTAGCATCGACCATTGAGGGATAGACCTAGGCGCTATCTACCGGTTAGTGTCGGGACCATATTCCGCACCGACGCTGGCGCCCACCGTGGGGCAAACGAGCGCCTAAGGTCATTTCGCTAACTCCCTCCATGGTGATCCGCACTGAGTACCGTGGCACCCGCTACAACATGGGTAGCTCGGACCCTCTCCCGCCGGGTTCGAGATCCGCTTCGGGGACTTGAACTTCCGTGCCACGGGGAACGGCTATCTCATGCGCCTCACCAATCGTGAGGAGCTTCGCGCGCGCCGAGAGGCCGTGTCCGCTGCGGTCTCCGCCGCACGCACGACACCGCGCGGCGCCCGCAGGCACGGATGCCGCGGGCCCGTCGACGCCGCGACGCCGTCGTCGCTCGGGCTACGCTCGCGTCGGGGCGCGGTCCGAGCGGCGGCGGGCCGAGCGCGCCGCCGCCCAACGCGGTGCGCCCACCGTCACGACGACCGCCACCGCCCCGGCGGGACCGCGTGCGGTCTCGACCACGCATCCCACCGGGCTGCGTGGTGCCACTACGGCCTACAACGCCAACGTCAACACGACAATGCGCGAGGTTCCGCCCGGTCGCCACGTCTTCGTCGCCGGGGACCCCGGCACTTCGGCCACGGGACGAGTCGTCCCCGGGCTCCGTCGACACGATGCCACCCGCCAACCGCCATGGGTACGCGGAGTGGGACTTCTCCGGGTGTGCGGACCCGGGGCCGCGTTCGGGCGCTTCCTCGACGCCACGGACTACCGGGTTTGGTCGCTCCGACGACTCCAAAGACCGGGAGCTACGACCCCACGCGGGAATGTTGCGCCGTCATCACCAACGACCCGGCCAACGCCGCCGGTGCGGCGGGCGGCCGGGAGACGGGGAAGTCACGCCGCCCCGGGGGATCGCCACGCGCCGCGGCCGCGGGGCCAAGCGCTCCCCGCCGGGGCCGACGTCGACGCGCGGTCGGCCCAAGCCCGCGAGCTCGAGGCCAAGCCGGCGGAGGAATACGGACGAGTGCGGCCGCTCCGCGCCTCGATGGCGGGGGAGGCCTCCGCGCGCGGCGAACGCGCACGGAGCCGGGCCGACAAGTCCGTGACCGCCTCAACCCCGTCCCCAACGTCGACAACGCGGACACTCCGCCGCGGGCGAGCCAAAAGCTCATCGCCGCCGCGACACCGCCGCGCGCCATGCCGCACCCTCGACCCCCCGAGGCTCGAGACATGCACCGCGAGGTGCGGACTCTCCTTGAGCAAGCGGCCGTCCGGCGGGCCGAGAGCTCGGCCTCACGCATCCGCCAACGGGGGGGACGCACGGGGTGATGATCCCGCACCGAGGAGGCGAACCCTCGGTGCACGTGGGCCAACCTCGCCGACCGAGGGACGCACGCCGGCCAAGGAGCGGCTCCTTGACACACGCAGGGCGCCGGATGGAGACGCTCGCAACGTCATCAATGCCGTGCGCACCGGCAAGGCGGACGCACGAGCGGCCGGGGGGCTACCACCCTCGAAGGGGTGGACGCTACGACGGCGGTGAGGACCGCTCCCCAACGCCGAGCCCCCGGCACCCGTGTGTTCGGCCCGGGAGATCCGCACGGCGGCGTTCCCCCGCCGCTTCCGTCGGCCCTCGACGATCGTCAAATACAACGGGGAGACGGACCCTCGTGTCGGCTCAACGATTACCGCCCCGGCTCCGTCGGTCGGGCGGGGCCACCAACGACGAAGTAATCATCCGCAACTTGCACCCGCATCTGGGCGACGCGGCCCGGACATGGCTCGAGCACTTGCCCGCCAGCCAGATCCATAACTGGGACGATCTAGTCCACACCTTCGTGGGCAACTTCCAGGGCACATACGTGCGCCCTGGGAACTCCTGGGATCTGCGCTCCTGCACGCAGAAGCCGGGCGAATCGCTACGGGACTTCATACGACGCTTCTCCAAGCGCTGCACAGAGCTCCCCAGCGTGGCACAGTCCGAGATCGTGCACGCGTTCCTCGAGGGCACCACGTGCCGGGACCTTGTGCGCGAGCTGGGACGCAGCCCCGCCCACGGACTCGAACGAGCCGTTCGACATTGCCACCCGCCCTTCGCCTCCGGGAGAGGAGGCCGTGGGGGCAATCTTCGACGGCAAGAAGGGCAAGCGCTCCGAGGACACGCCCGCGGAGGGCGGCGGGTCCAAGGAGCCGCGCCGCAACGACAAGCGAGGCAAGAAGGGGAAGAAGCCGCGCCGCGAGGCGCACGAGCAGGGCGCAACGGCGGCAACGCCGAGGCCCTCGCCGTTGACCCGGCCCGACGGGGCCCTCGACCGGCTCCTCGAGGCCCGGGGGTGTTCGACGACATGATGAAGAAGCCATGCCCCTACCACAAGACCCCCGTGAACCACACTCTTGAGCAATGGCGACATGCTCAAGAAGTTCTATGGCCGTGCCGCCGCGAAGGAGGCGAGGCCAAGAAGGATGGGAGCGATGGCGACGCGGGTGGTTTCCCCGCCGTCGAAAATGTGTTCCTCATCTTTGGGGGACCCATCTGTCGACATGTCAACCCGCAGCGCAAGAAGGAGCGGCACGAAGTCCTCGCCGCGAGAGGGCACCTCCGGCCTTTCTCAACTGGTCGAAGGATGCCATCACCTTTAGCCGGGATGATCACCCAAACCGCATCCCGAACCCGGGCCAGTACCCACTGGTGGTCGATCCCATCATTGGGAACGCCCGGTTTTCGAAGGTCCTTATGGACGGAGGCAGTAGCCTCAATATCCTCTTCGCGCATACATTGCGCCTAATGGGGATTGGGCTGGACCAGCTGCGGCCCAGCACGAAGCCGTTTCACGGCATCGCGCCCGGCAAGCAGGTTCAACCCCTCGGGCAGATCGATCCGCCCGTCTGGTTTGGGACCCCCAAGAATTTCCGCAAGGAAACCCTCACCTTCGAGGTGGTGGGATTCAAAGGGGCCTACCATGCCATCCTTGGGCGACCATGCTATGCCAAGTTCATGGCGGTCCCCAACTACACGTACCCGAAGATGAAGATGCCGGTCCAAACGGCGTCATCACCGTCGGGTCGTCGATCGAGCACGCATTCGACCGCGACGTCGAGTGCGTGGAACATGCGGAGGCACTAGCGCCGGATGAAGCGCCGGTGAACACACCTGGAGAAGATGGTCAACGACGACCTCGGCCTCCGCCGCCAAGCACGTCGGCACCTTCGAGGCCGCCGAGCGAACCAAAGGGGTCCCCCTCGACCCGTCGGCCCCCGAGGGCAAGGCGTTGAGGGTCGGCTCGACCCTCGATCCTAAATAGGAAGCGAGTGCTCGTCGACTTCCTCCGCGCCAACGCCGACGTCTTCGCGTGGAGCCCCTCGGACATGCCGGCATCTCGAGGGAGGTCGCCGAGCACTCCCTTGATATCCCGCCTAATGCTCGCGCCGTGCGCGGCGGGGGCGCGCCGCTTCGACGAGGAGCGGCGACGGGCGATCGGAGCGGAGCCGCGGAAGCTCCTCGAGGCCGGATTCATCAAGGAAGTGTTCCACCCCACGTGGCTTGCTAATCCCGTGCTTGTAAAAAAGAAAAATGGGAAGTGGAGGATGTGTATAGACTACACCGGGCCTCAATAAAGCATGTCCAAAAGTTCCTTTTCCTTTGCCACGTATAGATCAAATCGTTGATTCAACGGACGGGTGTGAACTACTCTGTTTCCTTGATGCCTATTCGGGATATCACCAAATAAAAATGAAGGAGTCCGACCAGCTCGCGACTTCGTTCATCACACCGTTCGGGACGTTCGTTACGTCACGATGCCTTTTGGCCTCGTAAACGCGGCGCAACATATCGGCGCCGCATGCGGCACGTTTTTGGGGACCATATCGGACGGACGGTCCGAGGCTTACGTGGACGACATCGTCGTCAAGACCGAGAAGGCGGACGACTCGGTTAGCGATCTTGGCATCGCGTTTAGCCGCTGCGGGCCAACGGGGGTCAAGCTCAACCCCGAAAAATGTGTCTTTGGAGTGCCGCGGGGCATGCTCCTAGGGTACATCGTCTCCCGGCGGGGAATCGAGGTCAACCCCGAAAAGGTCGCGGCCCTCGAGCGAATGGGTCCACTCGGGACCTCAAAGGGGTGCGAAGGTGTTGGGGTGCCTCGCCGCCTTAAGCCGCTTCATCTCGAGGCTCGGTGGAGAAGGGCCCGCCCCTCTACCGGCCGCTCAAGAAGCACGAGCGCTTCTCTTGGACCGCCGAGGCCCGTGAAGTGCTCGACAAGCCGAAGGCGTCTCCGACGCACGCCCCAATCCATACGCCGCCGCGAGACGGCGAACCCCTCCAACTCTACGTGGCCGCAACCACCCAGGTGGTCAGCGCCGTAATCGTCGTGGAGCGCACGGAGGAAGGGCATGCCTTGCCCGTGCAGGGCCGGTCTACTACATCGGCCGAAGTCCCCGTCGGACACGAAGACGCGCTACCCCCCGTGTCCGAAAGGGCCGTTGTACGCGGTAGTCCTCGCGCGGCGCAAGCTCCGCCACTACTTCGAGACCCACCCGATTACGGTGGTCTCTTCCTTCCCGCTAGGAGAGATCATTCGCAACCCCGACGCGGCGGGCGGACGTGCCAAGTGGTCCGTGGAGTTGATGGGCGAGACGCTCGCCTACGCTCCGCGCAAGGCCATCAAATCGCAAATCTTAGCCGATTTCGTCGGCCGAGTGGACGGACACGCAACCGCCGCCCCCTCGGATTCAAGCGAGTGCCGGACTCGTTCTTCGACGGCTCGGTGATGAAGACAGGAGCGGGCGCGGGCCTCGCTCTTCGTGTCACCCCTCGGGGAGCACATGCGCTACGCAAGGCGCCCTCCACTTCCCCGCGTCCAACAATATGGCGGAATACGAGGCCCTTCTCTCGCGGCCTCAAAATCGCCATTGAGTTGGGCATCAAGCGCCTCGACGTGCGAGGGGATTCGCGGCTCGTAATCGATCAAGTCAAGAAGAACGCGAGCCGGCACGACGACAAGATGGAGGCCTACCGTAAAGCCGTGCGGGCCCTCGAAGACAAATTCTACGGCATCGAGCTTAATCATGTACCCCGCCGGTACAACGAAGAAGCGCACGAGCCGGCAAAAATAGCGTCCGGCGGATCACCGTTCCCCCCCGAACGTTTTTGCGCGCGACATCGCGCGCCCTCGGTCACCTTCGAGCCCTACCCCTCGAGCGACGGCGGACCCTCGGGGGCTCCCTCGAATCCAGCGGGTGCGGAACCCATGGAAGAGGACCCCTCGAACGAGGCGTACGTGCTCTCCCTTCTCGAGGGGTACGGCTCCCACGAGGTCGATGCGATGGATATAGAGCCGGCTCCTGTCCAAGCGGATTGGCGGGAAAAGTACACCGCCTGGATCGCTCGAGGGGAACTCCCCGAAGATCGGGCCGCAGCCAGGCGCATCGCCAGGATGGCCAAATCCTTCACCCTCGTCGACGGCGAGCTGTACAAGCGCGCCGCGTCAGGCATCCTCCAGCGGTGTATACCCATCCCCGAGGGGCGCGAGCTCCTACGGGACATCCACGCGGGAATCTGTGGCCACCACGCCGCGCCACGCACCCTCGTTGGCAACGCGTTCCGCCAGGGCTTCTATTGGCCTACCGCGGTCGCGGACGCCAACGAAATCGTGCGCACTTGCGAAGGGTGCCGCTCTACGCCCGCAAGATCCAACTTGCCCGCTCACACCCCGCAAACGATCCCCCGTAACATGGCCATTCGCCGTGTGGGGGTTGGACATCGTCGGGCCCCCGCGGAAGGCGCCCGGGGGCTTCACTCACCTACTTGTCGCGATCGACAAGTTCTCCAAGTGGGTGGAGGTGCGCCCCATCACGAATTTGAGGGCCGAGCAGGCGGTCACGTTCTTCACCGACATCGTCTACCGCTTTGGAGTGCCAAACTCCATCATCACGGACAACGGGTCCCGCGTTCACGGGCGGAAGTTCTTGGAGTTCTCGCGACAAGTTCCACATCCGCGTGGATTGGGAAGCCGTGGCACACCCACGGACCAACGGCCAAGTGGAACGTGCCAACGGCATGATTCTACGGGGCCTCAAGCCCGAATTTTCGATCGGCTCAACAAATCGGCGGAAATGGCTCCAAGAACTACCGGCGGTCGTGTGGAGCCTAAGGACCACCCCAAGCGCAGCCACGGGTTCACACCGTTTTTCCTAGTTCATGGCGCGGAGGCCGTCCTCCCCACGGATCTGGAATACGGGTCGCCCAAGGTTCGAGGCTACAACGAGGATGCTAACCAGCGAGCCCGCGAGGACTCGCTGGATCAGCTAGACGAAGTACGCCTCGTGGCGTTGATGCACTCCGCAAGGTATCAACAGTCCCTACGACGCTACCAAGCACGCAAGATACGTCGGAGGGATTTCAGCGAGGGGGACTTGGTCCTAAGGCTACGCCAAGACAACCGAGGGCGCCACAAGCTATCGCCCCCATGGGAGGGACCCTACGTCGTGGTGAAGGTGCTCAAACCGGCACGTACAAGGCCGGCCAACGAGGACGGCGAAGAACTCACCAACGCTTGGAACATCCAACAGCTACGTCGCTTCTACCCTTAGCTAGGATTTCCAAGTATTTTCCGTTGTAAAAACGCACGGCCAACGCCCCCGCTTGGTGTCACCTATGTAAATACTCCAAGTCTAATAAAAGGGCAACTCGGCTTTCCCCCCGAAATCCAAGTTACCCTCGGGGGCTACTGCGGGGGGGCACCCCCCCAAAATGGTCCCATTTTTTGCGCAAAAATAAAAAACGACTCACACGCGCTAAGTTTGTTTCCTACTTCAACCTCGAGCCATGATTCGAACAGGGCGCAGGTGGCACAGCGGAAGGAGCGTGCGAGCCAGAGACAGCCTACGCCGCGTGGCTATGGCCCGTCTCTCTCGCCTCCAACCCAGCGGGCCCCTGCGAAAAACGAACTCCCCTAACTAGAATCTACTCAGGAAGAAGGAGAAACAAAAAGCGTAATAAACAAGCAACTTCATTTACAAGAATCGCTTATGTTCACAAGACAATTTGTTTATTTACAAAAGGCCACGAGGCCGAATTCGATACACGTAAACAAAAAATGGGCCTAGCGCCCAACGCTTTCGGCGGAGGAGGAGCGAAAGCATCGGCGGCGTCCGGAAGAGGAATTCTTCGAAGGCCTCGGGGAGCGACCCGGCGGCGTCGGCGGCAAGCGCGTCCGCGCGCTCCATGGCCACCTCATCCTCGACGCCCTCGGGCACGATGTAGCCCTCCGCCAGCGCCTCGAGGTTGACCTCGTAGTGGGATCGCACCACTCCGAGGGCCTTCCGGACGCCTAGGTGCAACGCCCGCCGCATCCGCTCCGTGACGTGACCGCCGAGGGCGCGCAGCGGCCGGCCGGCCGAGCCGCCGGCATGGGCCTCGCCTTCCTCGACGACGCGGCAGGTCTCGAGGGCCGCGTCACGCAGCCTCCCGCCGCCTCCCCGCTCGGAGGAGTTGTAGGAAGCTCGCGCAGGCCTCGGCCCGCCCGGCCAGCCGTGCCCCAAGGCAAAGTGCGCAAGCCTAGAATCAACAAGACGACAAGAAATCAGAAAGGGGGAAACGAACCCTCTAAAGCAAGAACCAACAAGCAGGGTCGCACCAGTGACCCACCCTCGACTTGTTTCCTCTCCCGGATCGAGGTCGCGCGCGCGGACTCGAGCGCCAACTCGAGGCGCTGGACGGTCTCGCCTTGCTCGCGGAGAGCCGGCTCCCGGTTGGCGGCGCGTGGCGAGCGCGAGCGCCTCGTCCTCAACCTTGGAGAATGCGGTGTTCCGCTCCTCCGGTGACTTCTCCGCCGCCCGCGCGCGACGCGCTCCCGCTCCCGGCGCCGCCGGCGTCGCCAAGGGCAGCCCTCGCTCCCGCCGGAGCCGCCCCTCGCCCCCTCGGCGGGCGATGCGCTCCCGTCTGGGAGCCGCTCCTCGGCGGCGACGAGGGCCGCGGCCTTGGCGTCGAGGGCGGCCCTCGTGTCGTCGGCCTCCTTGGCGCGCGCGCTCCAACCCGCGCGCCCGCTCCTCGGCCCCCGGCGCCGCCGCGCCCGCGCCCCCTCGAGCGACGAGCGGAGCTCCCGGGTCTCGGCGCGAGCGGTGGCCACCTCCGCCTCCCGCCTGGCGGCCGGCGTCCGCGTCTTGTCCGTGTCCCTCGCGCGCGTTCCACGGCGCCTCGTCGCGATCGACGAGGGCCGCGCGGATCCGCTCGAGGCTCGAGCGACGCGCCGTGTCTGCCCCGAGCTCTCGGGGAGCACGTCGCACCACGCCATCGCCCGCACGCCGGCCCACCGTCGGCGTCCCGAGAGCATCCGCAAGCGCATCGAAAGCGCCGCATCGCTCCCGAGCCGGCGGGCCTCGGCGTTCACCCGTCGAACGCGTCGTATTTGTCGTGGGCGCGGCGCTCGAGCTCCCCGGCATCCACACATCGAATCTCGTAAGTGCCAAGGCTTGAATGCAGCACACGAAAACGGAAAAGGAAGAGAGACGAGCAACCGTGGCTCACCTGGAAGACGAGCCAGGCCGGGCCGCCGTGGACCCGCAGCGCCTCGTTCAACGCGCGGTTGAGCGTGGCGCCGTGGCTCCGAGCTCGCCCCGCAGCTCTCGCTCCCCCCCGGCGTCGGCGAACGCAGGGGGATCCTCCACGGCCCCCCACCCTGGGCGGGGCGGCCGGCGTGGGAGGACGAGGCCTCGGCACCGTGCCCTCGGCCCCCCACTACCATGTGACCCTCGTGCCGCCTCACGAGGGCCCCCTCCTGGGGGTCGGGGGAGTTCGTGGGCCAGCTGGCCCACTGGTTCCACCCAGGCGGCGGGGAGTCATCCGAGAGCTCCACCACCTCCGCCTGTAGATCGCCGGCGGGCGCAGCCGCTTGCGCCGCCTCCGCCGGCACCTCCACCTGCGCCTCCGCGCCCACGGGCGCCCGCCGCGCCGCCGCGCCGCCGTGGCCGCCGCCTCCGGCCGTGCCGCCGCATCCGCGGGCGCTCCCGCAAGTTGCGCCCGCTCCACCTCCTCCGCAATGGCCGCCACCGCGGCGGCACCTCCACCGTAGCCACCGCCGCGGCCGCGCCTCCGTGGCGACCGGCGCCGGCGGCCCCCCGGCGACCTCCGGCCGCGCCGCGGCGGGCCGATCCGCCGGCCGGGCCCCTCGAGGCCCCGGCCCGGGCCTTGCGAGCTCGTGCCCGCCGCCGCGCTTGTCCCCGGGCGCGACCCCCCCTCGACGAACGCCGCCGGTGGGGATCGACGCGTCCGTCCTCGCACCTTGGCCGGTGCAAGAGGAGGAACGGTTGGCACCGCCCCGCGCGTACACGAACGGAGGGTTAGAGCATCTAATCACCAAAGAAACTAAAACCAAACGAAGGAAGACAAAGCTCCTTACCTCGCGGAGGAAAAGGCCCGCTTCCTTTTCCTCGAGGCCTCTATGGACGAGACCGGCGTAGCGGCCGCGCACGCCGCCGCCGCCTCCCACGGCGCGCCGCCGCGCGCACGGGCACGCCCGCCCCCGTGCGCGGCGCGCCCCCGATGCCGCACCCCCCCGATGACGCCACCGCGCGCGGGGGCACGCCGCCCGCGCGCGCGCGCACGCCCGCCGACGCGCCCCCGACGACGACGCCGCGCGCGCGGACGCGCCCCCCCGCGCGCGGGCACGCTCGACGCGCGCACGCGCGCGTCCGCCGCGCGTGCCCCCGCGGCACGCGCCGGCACCTCCGCGGCGCGTGCCGCCCCGACGATGATTGCTCCGCGGCGGGCGCCGCGCGCCCGCCCCGTACGAGGCCACCCCCGACGCCGGCGCGAGTTCCGGCGACGGGGGCGCAGTCCGCCACCCGTCCGAGGGGCCCTTCCCCTCGGACTCTTCCTCCCCTCGTCCTGCTCCGAGGACGAGGGCTCCTCGATGTCCGGGGAGGAGAGCCCCGCCTCCTCCCGCCGCCGTACTCCGCGGACCGTTGGTCGCGGCGCGCTTGGCGACGCCCCGGCGTGCTCCCTCTTGCGCGCCGCCCGCTCTCCCGCCGCTCCCGCCGCGCCGCCCGCCGAGCGCACGGAGTCGGGGGGTGGGTGGAACGGACTTGGCGGCGGTGAACTTCACCGACCGCGCACAGGAGCATCAATGGCACGTCGAGAAACAAAAAGCAAGACCAAGAACTAAAACAAAATCAATAATCACACTCACCAACGGGCCGGTGGGGAGCATCTCGATGTCCCACGGGGTCCGACCCGCGAGCGCCGCGTCCGGGTGTCGACGGCGTTCCGCGCCCGAGTGAGCGCATACGGCCGCTCAAGGGGCGTCGGGAGCATCCGCGACCTCGCCAGTCGACGGGGTTGGCCGCCCTCGTCATCTCGAAGATGCGGAGCGGCCTCTCCATCAACGCGCACGATCCGCCGGTGATGAAGGAAGGCGAGGACGCTCATCGCGTTCGGCCCCGTGCTTCGCCGCCGGCCGCCGGCGGCGGCGAGGACGGACTCCTGCCGCGCCCGATGCTGGGGCGTGGACACCCCGTAGCCCCAGGAGGCCGGCCTCTCCTTGAACACCCGGCCGGTGTAGGGGGGGAGGCCGGGCTCAGCGTTGCGCAGATAAAACCACCCCCGCTCCCAGCCGGCGTTGTTCGTCGTCATGGTGCAGGGGATGTAGACGTTCTTGAATTGCCCCCGCAGGGCAAGCGACATCCCGCCAGCGCGCATCGCGCGGCGGGTCCTTGGCTCCGTCGTGGGCTGCGTGATGAGCTCCGCGCGAAAAAGGTGTACCCAGAGCTCCCAATTGACAGGGATCCCCGGGGCCCTTCGCGGACGCCCACGAACGTGGCCGCCTGCGAGATAGCGTTGGGGGCGAAGTTGTGCAGCTCCACCCCGTAGTAGTAGCACATCGCCCGCATAAATGTGCTCGCCGGCGCGGTGAAGCCGCGCTCGTGGTAGCGGACGAAGCTCACCACATAGCCCTCCGGCGGGTTGGGCTCGTGATGCGCGCGCGGTGGCACGATCCACTTCGCGGGACGCCCGTCTTCGTTGGCCGCCAACTGGCCGGCGACGACCAGCTCACTGAGAGCGAGCCGGGTCACCGTCGACTTCTCCCCTGCATATGGCTCCGGGACCCCAAGAGGAAGCTCGGGCGGCGCCATGAGGGGGACGAAGGAATGCGAAGGCGGAGAACGAGGAGCGGAGGAAAAAAAAGCTCTAACGACGAGCCCGCGCGATGGCAAGAGCGAGGCGAAGGCGAAGGGACGGAGGACTGAAAGTGGTAAGGTGCCAAGGTAAAAAACCGCCGTCCACACCTCCCCCGCGGTTTATAGGCGACGGGCGAGCTCTCCGGAGCGGACGCCCCGCCAGCATTAACTGCAGGAATCTTTCCATCGCGTCGACGGGTGGGCCCCACCACGACCGCAGCGGCTCTAACACTGCAGGCGGGTCATCATTACGGCGAGGACCGGCCGCGACCGAGGCGAAACCGTCACGTCCGCCTGTCGCGCCGCCCACTACGCGCGCGCGCGCGCGGCCGCAGCGCCTAAAAAGGCGCGCCCGCGCTGCAAAACCGCGGCCACGACCGCAAGGCAATTAAATGCCCGGGTCCCTTGCCAAGCAAGGAGAGCCCTCGAGCGAGGCGAACCCTCGGCTCGAAACAAAGGCGACCCTCGATGGGATATCAGCGTGAGAAGGTCGCCCGGACCTCGCTCGACGTAGCAGCAACCGCGGGCACCCATGCCACGTAGAACCCTCGAGCGGCATGACCCTCAACTCGAGACAAAGGCGACCCTCGATGGGATGTCGGCGTGAGAAGGTCGCCGGGACCCCGCTCGACGTAGAGCGTGCAACCGCGGCACCCATGCCACGTAGAACCCTCGAGCGGCATGACCCTCAACTCGAAACAAAGACGACCCTCGATGGGATGTCGGCGTGAGAAGGTCGCCCGGACCTCGCTCGACGTAGAGCGGGCAACCGCGGGCACCCATGCCACGTAGAACCCTCGAGCGGCATGACCCTCAACTTGAGACAAAGGCGACCCTCGATGGGATGTCGCCGTGAGAAGGTCGCCGGGACCTGCTCGACGTAGAGCGAGAAACCGCGGGCACCCATGCCACGTAGAACCCTCGAGCGGCATGACCCTCAACTCGAAACAAAGGTGACCCTCGATGGGATGTCGGCGTGAGAAGGTCGCCCGGACCCGCTCGACGTAGAGCAGCAACCGCGGGCACCCATGCCACGTAGAACCCTCGAGCGGCATGACCCCCAACTCGAGACAATGTCAACCCTCTAAAAGAAGGCACGTGCGTAAGAGGATCGCCCAGGTCACGCTTGAAATAGAGCGGCACCGAAAGCACTCATGCCGCGCCATGCCACCAACAAGCACCTCGAGGGCTGGCTCGCCCAGACCCCTCGACGGCCGCAAACGCGAAAAGACGGGGCTGGCCAAGGCACGGCCCCGCACGGCCTTACTGATCAGAGGTTCGAAGCCTGACCCTCGACGGGTTCGAACGGCGCCCCGCATCACGCAGTTAGGGACGACGAGGGCACGCGCATTCGAGTTGTTCCCCGAGCCCGTCGGCTCGAGGGTGCCCCACATGTCGTGTTCGAGAGCCGCCGAGGGCGGCCTAGCCGGGGGGATCCCACCGAGGGAGAGCTTCCGCGCCCTCGGTCCCTAGCGAACGGGACCGAGCCCCACCTAGCAAACCCACGCAAGCGCTTCCATGGACGTGTCTCCGGACCGCGCGGCCTACCCTTATCGAACGGGGCATGGACGTCCACTTGAACCACCCGCTAGCGCCTCGATGAGGAATCCGCGATTCGCGACCCGCTCGATGGGAGTCGTGGAAACCTCACCCTCCGTCCCGCGGAGGGACGGCGAGGGCGCGTTAAAAAACAAGTCGTCGAGGCTCGACCCGATCGCCTCGAACAGGCCAAGGCTCGGGGGGCTTGACGCACGGCTACACCTCCTTGAAATTGCACCCGCCGGAGACAAGGGACGGGGGAGCGTGCACCCCCGAAGCCGGCCCCGAAACACCGCCGATGCCGGTTGGCATATGTGCCACGCCTTTCGACCAAAGTTCTCGCGGTTAACCCCCGCAGGAGAACCCACACTCTGCCCGGGGCTTCGGGGGTAGACCCGCGGGTCCGCCGGCGCGGCCCCACGGAAAGCGTTCGCAAACAAGGAGGGAAGAACGTCCTATCGCTAGGTTCCGACATCCGCGGGAGCCTCAATGGCAAACCCGCGGATGCTCGGGGGGCTACCGTCGGGGACCGCCCTAGGGGTCCCCATAAACAATGGGGGAACCCTCACTTAAATCCCTGCATCGAAACACGCTAAGCCTAACCATGCAGGAAACTAACCGTGCGAGACATGGCCTATGCGGCGGGACTCGGAGGCCCACCAAGACGGCCCGTCTAGAAGATCCCTCGAGCAGGGCTCCGCCTCGCTCGAGGGCACGCTCCTCCTCGAGCGGGCTCCGCCCCGTTCGAGGGGCAACCCCTTCCCTCGAGCGGTCCCGCCCCACTCGAGGGCTCGCTCCCCCCTCGAGCGAGTCCCGTCTCGCTCGAGGGTCCGCTCCGCCCTCGGGCCGGGGCCCGCCACGCTCACGGGCGCCCGCACGCGTGCGCCGCCCCGTACTTGGGCATTTAACGCCCCGACACCGCGGGACGGCGCCATCATGCGCCGGGGCTCACGCCCGGTGCCGCCGCACCAACTCCCCGGGGAGGAGCCCATCCCCGCCACCGTGGGATGGACCGTGCGGTACGGCGGTGTCGGTCCCGTGACACCGTGCGCCCACTACCGTACGGCTAACGCGCCCGACCCTCGAAAAGGGGGCCGGGCGCACCCTCGATTCCACTTTCCCGTGACCCCGCGGAGTTAGGTGAGGGGCGCTAGGCGGTGGGATGGCCATCCCGGCCACCGTAACGCGGCGGCCGCCGTACCCACGCGTGCAGGCGCACGCCCGGCACCGCAGGCGCACGCCCGAGCACCTTGCGACAACCACTCCCCGCCGCCGCGGAGCGCATTGGGAAGGGACGCCGTTCGCCCCGCTCCCGTTCCCCGTACCGCCCATCATCAACATCTCCCTCGAAGCCTATCGAGGATCCCATCACATCGCCGCCCCCCTACCCCTCGAACCGCCACCGTTCGGCACGGGGTAGGCCATCATGACCAGATCGCAGCGAAGATCGACCGGACGGCCGCCCACTCTACACCGTAGCGCGACGTGCTCCCTCACGTAGCTAGGCAGCGCGGCGTGCATGTAACTCGCCGCCCCCTTGGCCTATAAAAGGGGAGGCGAGCCCCCAGCCGCGGGGGGGAGAGGTTCAGGGGAACGAGTTCAGTTGAACACAACGCACCGTGCACTCACTCTCTTATTCTCCCACAACATCTTCAGCCACTCTCACAGGGACTTGGAAGCCACGCTTCCTCTCCCGCCTTGCTTGTACTTGCCCCACTACAAGCACCCCCGGTGCCGAGCAATATAGTGCCACGAGCACACCACCGCCGGACGTACGGCCCCCTCGGCGGGAACCGTGGATAAAACCTTGTGTCATTTGTTGCTTAGCATCGACCATTGAGGGATAGACCTAGGCGCTATCTACCGGTTAGTGTCGGGACCATATTCCGCACCGACACATGTATAACAGAGTATTAAGAGATTTTTGCAAAAACTGCCAGTGTCCTGAGAGCATATCCCGCATGACGGGAGAAGTTAAGCATAATGCTTATGCTAGTTTAGACCTGAGCATACTAGGAGCAAACCACGGGTTCGGGCCGGGCTGAAAAAACCCGGATTTTCGGGATGAGAAAATCCTCCTCATGACCGTCCCATGGGACGTGTCGGACCTTAGTTTTCAGGCCGGGCTCGGGCGGACCCAGGCTTGGGCGGGCCGCCCGCACATTTTATAGTGTAAAATAACTAAAAATTGCATTTCAGGTCGGGCTTGGGCTGTTAACACCAAAATTTGGTACAGGAAGGAGTCTGATTTGTGGGCCCAGCATTGGTAAAAAAATCCCGTCCAGGGAAGGAAGGTTTCTTCAAAAGGATTCGGTAGGGAAACTTGCGGTCGGCAGTTTGCTTCCGTTCGGCAAAGGGACTGTTTGTGCTGATTTCGCGGGATTGCGTGGTGACGTGGCCCGAGCGGAAGGGACGAATGGATGGATAAGCATTCGCGCTTGGGCGATAAATTAGGTATCAAATATTGTACGCGTAGTCCACCAGGACTCATACCACGACAGGGTATAAATATGAACCCTGGATGTATGTAATTGTAATCGAAACATTCTCATAACAAACCGGCTTTACGCCAAACTCTTGAGTCCTTTAGTCGTGTCGTCGAGTTCTTCGAGAGGGTTCATCGATCCGTTGACCTCTGTAAGTACCGGCAACCTTGTATCATGTCTAGTATCATGCGGTGGATTTAGATCGTGATGCAAGTAGTCTTGTTACCATGCTTAGTATCATGCGGTGGATTTAAGCTTGGTTCAAGAGGGTTTCTTGTTAGATCATGAGCCATGCGGTAGGCTAAGATCTAGCTTGGAGCTAGTTATCGGCTCTATTAGATTTTGGCAAGATCTAATAGATTCATTAAGTTACCATGTGTTGTTTGAGTTTTTACTTTATGTTTAAATTCATGTAACACTCTTTTTGACCAATTTAGATTGATTTGGATCGGCTTTATCTCGTTTCGTGATCTTTACATTGCACGTTCATATCTCGCTTCAAAAGGCACGTGGATCACGTGTTTGCCAAATAGCCGAAACCGAACCAATCTAGATTGTTACATGTTGCGGGTTCAATCTTGTTAATCTTGCGTAAACCTTGACAGAACCAGGTATCATGCGATAGATGCAGGTTTTTGGGTTGTCTTAAAGCTAATCATCCGGTGGATTAGATTTTTAATTCAATCTGATAGGTTTGTCATTTTTGGCAATGTTTGTTCCTTCTCCATGGACCCCGATTCGGTTGTTCAGCCGTATTCGGTTATGCTTTCACGAGTAAAACGTGTTTATAAGTTATGTTTTAAATAATGTGTGCTTTTAGCTCTCCATATTTAGATCGTATCATGCGGTGGATAGATCTATTTGTGGCTGGTGGTGTGATTTCAAACAAGTTGTATCATGCGGTGGATAAAATTGTTTGGCCTCATGCTTGACGGGTTTTAAAGTATCTAGACATGCGGTAGACTAGTGCTTTGGGCCTATGCATGCTTGTTCATTACATATTTATAATCATGCTTTGCTTCATTTATTGTTTACTGTTATTTATCCTCGAGGATCGGTCATGTTTTTGTGCACGTGCAATTTCGTCCAAATAAAGATCGATTTATCGTCATGCTTGCGTCATCCGTTCGGCTATGTTCTATTTTGCGCTTTAAAGCTCCCAAATGGTTTCTAATTTGCTGGCAGATAGCTTCTCATAGCTATATGTCATCTTACATGGCTTTCTAGCCGTAAATAACTGTCTTGTACCACCCGGCAAGTTCCAAGCTTTGGTATTTAACTACTTTGTATTTTGTTAATTTTCAAGGAAAATTGACCGGCACGCTTTGGAATCTGCTCGCGTGTGAAGCTAGCTTGTTCGGCTTGCTGTGTGCTTGACGCGGGGTGCGGATTTTGCGTCAACACACTTTTTGGAACGCCCAGTGGGACACTACAGTCGAAATCAAGATGCCGAAATCGGCGACATTACCGGACGTCACCGTCGTTGACCTTTCTCCAGAGCAACTACAACAGCTGAAAGACGCTACAGATCAATTTCAGTTGAAGTGCCTGATGTCGTTCAAGAAGAACAGAAGTGGCGTTCCATATCTCAAAAATGAGATGCCCAGGGTTCTGCTGTCAGGAGAGACTGACGCCACATCACTTCAAGAGAAGGAGGAGGCTCTACAAGCGTTTCGGGATTCTGCAGAAGCTGTGCTGGGTAGGCACCATAGGGCTTTCCTGAGCATGTTCAAGCAAATGATGGTGGGTGTGTTTGGCCCAGGCATGAAACAGGTTTTTAGTCGAGTGTCCCCTCACGCATATTCTGTAGAGGTCGGGGAAACTAGTTCTGCCCAACCAACAGGAGCTCAATCGCCATTGCAGGGCCAGCCAATCCAGCCTCCTCCACAAAGCGTTGGGAGACAGTCGATCCAGCCGCCTCCACAAAGCATTGGGAGCCAGCCAATCCAGCCTCCTCCACACAGCGCTGGAAGTCAGCCAATGCAACCTCCTCTACGAGCCGCGGGGGGACAGCCAGTCCAGCCACCTCTACAAAGCAATGCAGGTCAACCAATTCAACAGCCAAACCCATATCAGCCTACCTATGGGGAGATGGCGTTCGGCTCGTCTGGAGTACCGCCCAATTCCACTTACAAGATAGCTCCAGCTAGCAACAGGTTGTAGAGAAACATGTACGGTGGGGGTTACCACGAAGTCATGGATTATGGCGCCATTGACGCTCTCCTAAATCCTGGGTACGACATAGTTGCAGGAGTGCAGGAAGATGATATTTTGGTTCAGAAGATGGCCGATCTAATGTAAAATCAATTCGGCTTCAAGCCTAAAATGCAAGGACCAGCTTACACGCCTCCCTTCCCAGAATGGTACTACAGAGTGATCCTGCCGCCAAGGGTGAAGCCTCCAATGGAGTTTACGAAGTTTTCTGGGCAGGATGATACAAGCACGGTGGAGCACATTGCTCGTTATCTGATGCAGCTTGGAGAGGCCTCGGCTACGAGGCGTTCGGGGTTAGATATTTCCCCTTGTCACCGACGAGCTCGGCGTTCCGGTGGTTTACTTCTTTGCCCCCCGCTCGGTGGGCACATGGAGGGAGCCGGAGCAAGAAGTTTCACGCCCATTACTTCGGTGGTAGCATAGAAAAGAAGCTAATCGACCCGACCACCTTAAAGCGAGGCACAATGAGACACCTCTCGGAGTTCCTCAGAAGATTCAGGGAGGTCAAGGGCATGTGCTTCTCTTTAACTCTACCAGATGATCAGTTGGCAGATATGGCCGTTGCAGGGATGTTGCCGGCTGTGCGAGAAAAGCTGTTTGGCATGGAATTTGACAATCTAGGTCAACTATCTCAGAAACTGTCATTGATGAGAAACCAGGCCTATGGGTTCAAGAAGGACACCAGGTTTGCCAAACACAACGACATAGCTGACATCTACAATCAGTTCCTTGAGAGGGTCGACCAGATGGGAGATTCTGATGATGAAGTGGAAGTGGCCGCCGCTGAGATCATGTGGGGCAAGGAACCTTTGACTATGAACTAGCGGTGGATCAAGCAAACCAAGGGCACATATGACTTCGACGTCACCAATGTTGATAAACTCTTTGAGTTCTTGGTAAAGGAAGGTCGAATCAAGTTGCCTGAAGGGCATTCTATGCTTCGACCCGATGGGGTTAAAGAGAAGCGTTACTGCGGCTTCCATGATAGAAACTCTCACTCCATCAATGATCGGTGGTCTTCGGGATGAGGATCCAAAAGGCTATCCAGGAGGGACACCTGAAATTTGACAATAAGATGAAACTGGATGACCATCCTTTCCTTCAAAATATGATTGGCTTTTCTATTAACATGGTGAGCTCCGAGGAGGAGGGGAAGGTCAAGGTCCTGACGTTAGCTAGAGCAAAACAAGATGGAGCAGTGGATCCAGCACGGCAAGTGACGTTGGAACAGGTCCACGGAGAAGCCCCTCGTGTCCTCAAAAGCCATATTGAAGTTGGGGAATCATCCAGGACCAAACCCAGGGTCACTACGCGCATCCTCCTCAACAAATGGCAGCGTCAGCTGGAGAAAGAACGCTACCATAGGCAAAGACACGAGGAAGAGAGGCGCAGGTTTGAGGTAGAGGCACGCAGGAAAGAACTGGAGCAGTACACGCGAGAACAAGAGCGTGCACATTGGGGTGCTCATTCTTCAGACACTGCTGGAATGAGGGTTTAAAACTCCCCACATTGAGGAACTGCCCTGAGTGCAGTGACAAGTACTTTGAATATAGGCAGGAAACTGTCAATCGCTGATCCGTCCATGAGAGAATTGGAAGGAAGCATCCTAATGACGATCGGCGTCAAAAAATAATTGAGGTCATTGATCACCCCAGGAAGAGGCAAGCTGACCAGAGATGGGCTGATCAAGAAGAAGAAGAACACGAGTACATCTGGCAAGAAGGACAGTGGTGCCCGCCTGGCTTGAGGAAGAGCCAAAAGAGAAGGGTTCAACGCTTGAGGAACCGTGAATTGAAGCAGGCGGGGGTCCAGAGAAAACAAGTGTGGCGCCCAAAAGACAAGCCTAAAGGATCAGGTCGTTCGGCTCCAGCGTGCATGGTATACTTTTTGCCGAATGAATTCATGGCTCCCGCTTACCAAGTTGTGCAGGAGGAAATGTCCCTGGATATCAATGATGATGAACAACTTGGGGGGATTGATGGCACAACTGGTATTAGCCAAGCAGGCCACCTTCGACAAACCGGCCAAGAATCGACATATGAGGCCGTTATACTTGAAGGGATACGTCAATGGCAAGCCATTGACCAAGATGTTTGTTGATGGCGGGGCTGCGGTCAACGTGATGCCGTACACTACCTTCAGGAAGCTTGGCATGGGCCCCGGGGATTTGACGCCAACGAGCATAATTCTGAATGATTTTGCTGGAAATCCTTCAGATACCAAGGGTTGCATGCACGTGGACCTGATGATTGGGTCCAAGACATTGCTCACGACCTTCTTTGTCATCGAAGGCAAAGGAGCCTATAGCTTGCTGCTTGGGCGGGACTGGATCCATGCCAACTGCTGCATCCCATCTACCATGCATCAACAGCTCGTTCAGTGGGTAGATGACGAAATTGAGGTGGTCCAAGCAGGTGATTCAGTGAGCGTTGCAAACGTTGAACCAGCTTTCTGGGAATATCAAGGCATCGATTGTTTCTCAGGAAAAGGCTGGGGTGAAGGTCCTATTGAACCTGTCAGCAGTGATCAACAGCCGATTCAAGTAGTCGGCTCTTATAGTAATTTTTAATGGACAATCCAGTTGATGGAACTGATGGCAAGTTGGGGCGAGGATTCATGTCGGCTGACAAATTGGAGGAAGTTGATATTGAAAACGGTGACAAGCCAAGGCCGACATTTATCAGTGCCAACTTGGAGTCAGGTTTCAGAGAAGAATTGATTAAGCTGCTAAAAGATTATAAAGATTGCTTCGCTTGGGATTATTTGGAGATGCCTGGTTTGGATCGGTCCATTGTTGAGCATCGGTTGCCAATCAAGCCTGGTTTTAGACCTTATAAGCAACCTCCCCGGAAAATCTACAAGGACGAAGTATTGGCCGATGTGAAGAATGAAGTTGAGAGATTGCTTGATGCAAACTTCATTCGGCCATGCAGGTATGCGGAGTGGATCTCTAATATCGTCCTTGTCTACAAGAAAAATGGAAAGATGAGGGTTTGCATAGATTTCAGAGATTTAAACAGAGCTACTCCTATGGATGGGTACCCAATGCCTGTTGCCGATTTGTTGGTTGATGCTGCTACTGGACATAAAGTTATCAGCTTCATGGATGGTAATGCAGGGTACAACCAAATTTTCATGGCAATAGAAGATATATCGAAGACAGCCTTCAGATGTCCCGGTCATATAGGCCTGTTTGAGTGGATAGTCATGACATTTGGGTTGAAAAATGCCGGTGCAACTTATCAACGAGCCATGAATTATATCTTTCACGAGTTGATCGGCAAAATTGTTGAGATTTACATTGATGATGTCGTGATCAAATCTTTGAATCATGACTCACATTTGGAGGATGTAAAGAGAACCCTAGAATGCACCCGAAAGCATGGGTTGAAGATGAATCCAAACAAGTGTGCTTTTGGAGTATCAACTGGAGAATTCTTGGGGTTTCTGGTGCACGAAGGGGGATTGAGGTTGGCAAGAAAAGCATGAAAGCTATTGATGAAGTTGTCCCTCCAACCAATCTCAAGGAATTGCAATCGCTGCTTGGCAAGATCAATTTTGTGAGAAGGTTCATTTCAAATCTGTCACAAAAGGTTTTGCCCTTTTCTCCGTTGTTGAAGCTCAAGAAGGATCAGAAGTTCATATGAGGTGATGAACAACAAAAGGCTTTTGATGAGATCAAGCAATACATGAAGGAACCACCATTGCTGGTTCCTCCGCAGTTGAACAAGCCTTTCAAGTTGTACGTGGCGGCCGATACCCAAACCATTGGATCGGCCCTTATACAAGAATTTGAAGGAAAGGAGCGGGTAGTAGCGTACCTTAGCCGAAAATTACTTGATCCTGAGACCAGGTATTCGGCTGCAGAGAAGCTGTGCCTATGTGTGTACTACTCGTGTACAAAGTTTCGGCACTACTTGTTGAATGCCGAATGCGTTGTATACTCCAAGTTTGATGTAATAAAACATATGTTATCTATGCCAATTTTGAATGGCAGGATTGGCAAGTGGATCTTAGCTTTATCTGAGTTTGAGTTGACGTTCGAATCGGCAAAAGCTATAAAAGGTCAGATTATTGCCGATTTTATAACTGAGCATCGTGATCCAAAAACTCCTTGGGCTTTGTTCTTTGATGGATCATCATGTGGTAAAGGTGGGGGAGTAGGGATTCTGTTAATTTCACCCAGGGCGAAATGTTTGAATTTGCTATCCCTATTCAGTCCACTGTTACAAACAATCAAGCTGAGTACGAGGCATTACTTAGAGGGCTTCAATATTTCAAAGAGGCCGGGGCTGTTTCAGTTGAGATTTATGGAGATTCAGAGCTGGTTATAAAATAGTTGAACGGCCAATATGAGTGCAAAAGTGATGCTCTGAGGAATTACTACGAGGAATGCAGGGAAATCGTAAAGAGTTTTCAGTTAGTAATTCTACAGCATATTCCTAGAGAACACAATGAAGAGGCAAACAGGTTGGCTCAGAGTGCTTCAGGCTATAGAGAAAATCAAGAGGCGTTTGCCATGGAGGTGTGTGCTTTGGGAGTGGATCTCACAGAGGATGATTGGAGGAAGGAAATCATTGATTATTTGGAAGATCCGTCCCGGAAAGTTTCTAGGAAGCTCAAGTACAAAGCCATAAAATTTGTTATTCTGGATGGAAGTCTATTCTACAAATCATTGGATGGGGTATTGCTGCGATGCCTGGGTCCAGAAGAAGCAAAGAAGATGATGAGTGAGGTGCATGATGGTATATGTGGAGCGCATCAATCGGCCTATCGTATGAAATGGGTTATTAGGCAAGCTGGATGCTTTTGGCCGACGATGTTGGAGGATTGCTTTGAGTATTACAAGGGATGTCAAGACTGTCAGAAGTTTGGAAATATTCAAAGGGTTCCAACATCAGCACTGAATCCCATTATCAAGCCATGGCCATTCAGGGGCTGGGGTGTAGACTTGATTGGCCAGATTAACCCACCATCTAGCAAGGGGCATAAATTTGTGCTTTTAGCAACAGATTACTTCACCAAATGGGTTGAGGCGATTCCACCGAAGAAGGTAACATCAAAGAACATGGTTGAGTTTGTTAAAGAACACATCATCTACAGGTTTGGAATTCCTCAAACAATTGCAACTGATCAAGGAGCCCAGTTTGTGTCCTTGGAGTTCAGGGAGTTTGCCAAAAGCATGGGGATCAAATTGTTTAATTCTCCCCCCTATTATGCCCCGGCTAATGGTCAGGCAGAGGCTTCTAACAAGATCATGATCAAACTCATACAAAAGAAGATCGACCAGAAGCCAAAGAGGTGGCATTCGGTACTCAATGAAGCTTTATGGGCTTACCGAATGGCTCCTCATGGAGCTACAAAAACGTCTCCTTATGAATTGGTTTATGGACATAATGCAGTTTTGCCTTGGGAAATGCAATCGCGATTCTAGGAGAGTGGTTTTACAAAAGGACCAAAGCTCCAAAGATTACAGTGGCTTAATGATGGATGAGTTAGAAGACTTGCATATGATTCGTCTTAGAGCCCTGGAAAACATTGAAAAGAACAAGCTACGAGTTGCTAAATATTACAACAAGAAAGTAAAGGTCCGACAATTTGCAGAAGGGGATTTGGTTTGGAAAGCATTACTGCCGATTGGAACCAAATACAATGCATTCGGCAAATGCTCCCCAAACTGGGAAGGACCTTTTTGGGTGGTCAGATGCGTGCCTGGCAATGCTTACATGTTGAAAACTTTACTAGGAGAAGAATTTTCTGCCACAATAAATGGAAGATATTTCAAGAAATATTATCCTAGTAATGAAATTGATCGTTGATCACAAGCATCGAGATTACAGGCATTTGACACAGAAATAGCCGGCGTTCAAGAAAGAAGCCGCCTTTAGAACAAAAAAATCCTAAATAGGGGAAATGGCCAATACTCAGATGTATTGCCCTTAGCACGAAACTACATTACAGATGCTTCTTGCAGGTTTTTATTTAACAACCCAATTGCTCAGGATTACAAAGGGGTGGGAAGCAGAAGGCCTGGCGTAAGAAGCGAAAGTATGCTTCAATCCTTTTTTCTTTGCTTCTTCGGCTCCTCCCTCTTCGGTTGTTCCGGGACCATCGTGACGACAACTTGGAAGCTTTGGGGATGACCATGGCTCGTAGCCTCCATCGGTCGTCCCAAGCGGCTTTCGGAGTTCCTTATACCTGTCGGAAACATCTGAGGTAGAGGAACAGTTGTTAGAGACAGAAATCTGAGCATGGAGTCAAAGTAAAGATGGAAATTTTTTACCTCCTACCTACGCCTCCAAGGCCATGCGACGTTCGCGTTCGGCCTGACAGCGAGCGGTGATGTCTCGAAGATCATGCTCCAGATGCCGAACGCGGTGGCGTAACTGGTGGTTGATCTTCTGTTCTGGCGTGGCATCCTCTGCTTCGAGGGAGGAGTCAGAGGAGATGTACTCAGGTGTTTCTTCGGTCCCAAAGATTTCTTCAGGAGGCAGATCAAGGCTAGAGAAAACAAAGAGGGGGTAAAACACGAGATCACACACGAAAGCAAGAAGCAGGTTAAAGGAAAACTCACTCTCGAATGGTGCGCTTCTTTGGGGTGCTGTCCTCCCTGATGGGTTGCTTGCCTTTGTCCATGGCCTTGGGGTTTTCTCTTCTGGAGCAGGGGAGAAGATGAAAGTGATGGATGAGTGTGCGAGTGGATTTGCAGGGCATCCCGGGAGGCTATTTTATTGACTGAGAGAGCGCATTGGGAGTGATTACTGGTTGGCGTGCATTATTGGAATACCAAGCGGCAGGGTTTTTCTCCGAATGCGAGGGGTTTTCATTGAACAGTGCTTATGGAATCCCGAATTGAGGATTTTCTGCGGGTTTTGCGCCAAGTGGCACTTATTTTCGCGTGTTCGGCTCAAGCAAAGTTCCCGAATGCGTTTAAGAAGAATAAGGCTCGCAGTTACAAACACGAAGGAATCGTCACAATACAAGCATGGAAATTGAAATTCTTTATTTATTGCCGAAGATCAGACATCCCTAGTACAATCTAATCGAAAAGCCTGTTTAGCACAGACCGGGGATGAGTGAGTTTGGCAATGGCGTCGCCGTGGCCATCGAGGCGCTCCAGGATGACCTCGATCTCGTCGATGTCTTCTGGTGCGCCGCCCTGGAAGCCGCACGGCCGGATGGAGTAGTCGACGCTGGTGTGCGTCGCCATGGCGGCCAAGCCCAAAGTAGTGCCCAGGCAGATGCCGTGGGTAGCCACCTCGTCCACGCGGTTTTCCACCGCGGCAAGGCGCTCCGCCGGCGTGTCTCCGCAGGCGTTCACCTTGTCAGCCAATTGCTCCACCAGCATTTTCACCTGGTCGAGTTCGGCGTCGCGGGCTACAAAATGCAAGGCAATGATGATTAGTAACAAACGCCGAATTGGATTGAGGAGCAATCTAAGGAGTATACCGTCGATGGTTGCCAGCAGCTGTTTGCGCTGGTCCTCCCACTCAAGTTTGGCGATGCCGACCTTCATGGAGATGTCTTCCAGCTCACGCTGGGCTACTTCAAGCTCCGCCTTGAAGCAGAGGGCGTCAAGTTCCCCGTAAGGCACGGGGGAGTAGTGCTCTGACTCCGAGGAGTCGTCCGGCAGAGGTTGATTCATGTCCGGCGCAGAGGACGGGTTCCATTGAATAAGCCTGAAACAGAGAGGATCTTCAGAAACAGAGGCTAATCTAAGACAAATCATGGAGAGAGTTGGCGATCACTACCTCCGACGCGCGCCGGCGCGGCTTCCTTCTGCCTCGTCGGCGGCGCGGCGCCTGTTGTTGCTGCCCGCCATGGTTCTTGGGCTGCGCTGGTGATTGGAAAAGAAAGCTTGAGTTGGCAAAGATTTGGAGGCTAAAGGCTTGGTAAAGAGCTGGGGGCACCTACGGTTTTATTTATAGGACTGGTGAGAAGATCGTGGCCTTGGATCGTGGTGCATATCCCGAGAAACTTGGAAGGTGGAGAGGTTTCATTAACCGATTCGCCGTCGGGTCGTTTGGAATTCAAAGCTGAGTCATATTCGGTTGACTGGCTCGGCTGAATTGCGGTCGGAGTGCCGTTCGGGTGTGGCACTATTTGACCACTAGTTACCGAATGGATCGTTCAGAGTTGCAATCGAAGTCATGCAAAGAAAAGGAAAACGAATTTATAGAAGGCAAATGTTACAAGGACGATTAATTCGGTTACACATTGCTCAGTACAGCTAAATGTTCAAAAATTTTGCAATTACATTGGTGGCATTTGATATTGTCTGATTAATGTTCCTCATCCATTCCTGATAATCTTTTTGAGTATTGGACAGGACGGTGAGCTCTGCCTCACACTGATTTGCTTCAGTTATGGATGATGATGCTTCCTCTTGGGTTTTCTCTATCGATCCGGAAGCTCGGCTATTTTCATGTCGTCGACTTCTATTTCGAAATTCGACAAATTCTTCGACTCTCGTTTCCAAGTGCAATCTTTCTGGCAATTTTCGATTCGCGAGCAGATTGCAGATTGATCAACATTTCCTTGTGGATCTCAGTCTGGCTTTGTGCTCCCTTCACAGCTTGTTCAGCTTTGGCTTTCTTTTGATCAACGGCTGGTCGGGTAGATTGGCTCTTCAAGGCTCGTCTTATTGCCACATAATGAATATCTAGACCAGATATGGGTTCCAATGAAGCCTTGATGTCTTCGGGGAGCTTTTGACTGATGGGCTCGAGCATTTCTTCGAAATGGTCAACATCTCTAATTTGATCTTGAGCATCCTTTTGAAGCCAGGCAAAGATTTCTTTGAGTCTTGCCTGAATTTCCTCTGGTAAAGCCTGATTTTGAGTCCCTCCATCTCCTATTTCGGCAACTGGATCGTTCACCATTAATGAGCTCAATGATGATGGAGTTTGATCCTGAAAAAAGAAATATTGTCGGGTTAGGAGTGGTTTGTTAAAAGAAAGTGACAGAGTTGAGTGCATGCACTTGCCTCGTGCCTGATTTCCTGAACTGGGGCAGGGATTTGTTCAGGTTCAGGGGGGATTTCTTGGACCACTGGTGGAAGAGGAGTCTGAGGAGCTCTTGGTAAAGCTGAAGCTTCTGCTTGAAAGGGAGCTGGTGCAGTCTCTGGCAAATTGGAAGTTTCTGGCTGAGGAGAAGGTGGATTTACCTCTGTTAGGACTGGGGTTTCTGCCTGGCCAAGAGGAGATTGAACCCTCAAAGGGCTTGAAGGTTCTGGTTGAATTAATGGGGTCATCTCTGGTGAGCTGGCACTTCTGTTTGAGAAGGGGGTGACTGGGTCCCTGAGGAAGATAAAATCTCCACTTGAGCAGAAGGTGGTTCAGCCCTTGGTGAAATTGCATGCTGAGGGGAAGAGGTTTCTACAGGGTGATTCACCAATATTTCTTCTGCAAATGCCAGATTAAGGGTAAATGCCAGTGTGGATAGTGATCTTTGGATAGAAAAAGAAAAGTAATAAAGGTCATACCAATGGATGAGGCATTGGCAGGTTCTGAAGCTGATGGCTGCTGGGTTCTAGTCTGAAATTGCACAAGATGAAATTTGTCAGAATAAGAGTAATCTTGTATTTAAGAAAGGGGAAATCTTACCTCAACAGGGATCTTTTTGGTGGTCCTTTTCCTCTTGGCACCGGAGGTGCAATCGTGGATAGGCCTTTTCTCTTATCGACAGTGGAGTCGAAGAGAATTGGGTCCATTGTAGCATACCTGGCCATCAGCTGAGCCAAAGTTGGAGATTTAAATCCCAGAGCTGAAATTGGATATACCATATTATAAGCAATTGTCCTGGCTCGAGGGGCAGGCACTGTGTTCTGCAGGGAATGATCAAGATCATGGTTAGTGGTGTAAGGTATGTCTGATCAAAGGAAAAGGACAAGTGTGTTACCTCTAAGGTTGGCTGAAAATCAGGCATCAACCCCAAGCAGAATGAGTGCACTGGCTCACTGAAGATATGGTCATGAAATTCTTGCCACTAGGAGATGAAGGTGGGATGAGCTATTGTTGTGGGTGTGAAAGGCCAGGTATAAAGAGTTGGGCTGCATTCATACTCAAAAACCCTTCTGGCTTGTATGCTGTCCTTGATTTCCTCTCTGGGTTTGAGGAATTCATGAAGGAATAATCTTAGGGGCACTTGGCCACATCCAAGCTGTCGGGCCATCATATTTGGCTGATAATATTCATAAGTGCTGTGATTTAACCTCCCTCCACAAAATTCGGCTGGCAAAGGACATGGATGGATGAAGATATTGAAGATCTCTATAGACCTTGCATCACGGCGTCCAGTTTCAAAGGAGAATTCACAGGGGAGAGTTAAATTGTCATTGTCCAGGTAAGGGAGCCAAAGGGGATCAGGGAAGCCTCTGAAGAAGAGCTCGAAAAGCTGACTGACATTCTGATTGATGGAAACAGTTGAAGCAGCTTCCCCATGGGTTTGGCATCCTCTAGTGATTTGAGCTTCCCCTTCGTTATAGCTGGATGAAGGGAAAAGCCGATTGTTGAGGTCAACATTGACAATCTGGTGCATATACGAGTGCGCCCACATCTGCACAAACCACCAAGGGCCGTTGACACATAGTATCTTCTGGCCAGTATGCATTTGAGAGATAGTCTGATGAAGCATATGATACACACTCCCTAGGAGGTATTTTCCAAGAGGAACACGATTACCAGCAGCCAAACGTGTAGCCATTGCGATATGATTCAAAGTTGGCTCATTGGCTTTACCACAGAAAATGAACTCGCACGGCCACATGTTCGGGAATGCCCCGTATTTGACTTCACTCGAGAGGGCCATCTTTCATGTGATTCCGGATATATGTGTTAACACCAAAATTTGGTAGGGAGTCCGACTTGTGGGTCCAGCTTTCGATAAGGAGTCCGTCCGGTGGAAGGAAGGTTTTTCTCGGATGTATTCGGCGGAAAGATCCGCGGTTGGCTATCCGTTTCCGTTCGGCAAGGGAACAGAGTCTGAAGCCGATTTTGCGGGATTGGACGGTGACGTGGCTCAAGCGGGAAGGACGAATGGATGGATAGGCGATCAAGCTTAGAGATAAGTTAGGCAACGAATCCATTCGAGGTTGTACTTGGCGGGGTGTAAATATGAGCCCCGAATGTATGTAAAAAAACACAATCATTCTTCAATACAAACCGGCCTTACGCCAAACCCTAGAGTCCATTTGTTGTGTCGTCGAGTTCTTCGAGAGGGTTCATCGATCCGTCGACCTCCGTGAGTACCGGCAACCTTGTATCATGTCTAGTATCATGCGGTGGATTTAGATCTGATGCAAGTAGTCTTGTTACCATGCTTCGTGTCATGCGGTAGATTCAAGCTTGGTTCAAGAGGGTTTCTTGTTAGGTCATGAGCCATGCGGTAGGCTAAGATCTAGCTCGAAGCTAGTTATCGGCTCTATTGGATTTTGGCAAGATCCAATAGATTCATTAAGTTCCCCGTGTTGCTTTGAGTTTTTACTTTATGTTTAAATTCATGTAACATCTTTTGCCCAATCTAGATGGGTTTGGATCGGCTTTATCCCTCTTGTGATCCTTGTACGAGTAGAATTCGTGTTTTAACACATGGATCTTGTGCTTTCGATAGCCGAAACCGAATCAATCTAGATTGTTACGTGTTGTGGGTTCAAGCTTGCCAACGTTGATATAAATCTTGAAAGAACCGAGTATCATGCGGTAGATGCGGGTTTTTGGTTTGCTTTGAAGCTAGTCATCCGGTGAATTAGATCTCAAATCAATCCGATAGATTTATTCGCTTGGTAATGTTCGTTCCTTCTTCATGGACCCCGAATCGGCATTCACCGTATTCGATTATGTTTCTTCACGAGTAGAACACGTGCGTAATTCATGCTTTAAATAATGTATGCTTTTAGCTTTCCATATTTAGATTGTATCATGCGGTGGATAGATCTATTTGTGGAAAGTGGTATGATTTTAATGCAAGTTGTATCATGCGGTGGATAGATTTGTTTGGTGTCGTACCCGACGGATTTTAAAGTACCTAGACATGCGGTAGACTAGTGCTTTGGATCTATGCATGCTCGTTTATTATATGTTTATGCTTGTGCTTTACTTTATTTGATCATTCAATGTTAATCATCATGGGGATTGGTCATGGCCTCGTGCATGTGCATCTTTGCTCAAACAAAGACCGATCGCCATCATGCTTACGTCATCCATTCGGCTATGTTACTTTTTTCTTTTACAAGCTCCCGAATGGTTTCGCTTTATGGGCGGATAGCTTTCTATAGCTATGTGTCGTCTTGTCCGTCTTTGTAGCCGTAAATATGGAACCGTGCGGTACCACCGGCAAGTTCCAAGCTTTGGTATCTAATCGCTTTGTCTTTTGTTAATTTTCGGAAAAATTGACCGGCACGTCTTGTGATTCTCTCGCACGTGTGAAGCCAGCTTGTTCGGCTTGCTGTGTGCTTGGCGCTAGGTGCACATTTTGCGTCAACACACTTTTTGGCACGCCCAGTGGGACCACAGCCGAAGAGATCAAGATGCCTGAAATCGCGGACATCATGGATGTCAACATTGAGGACCTCTCTCCCGAACAACGGCAGCAGCTCCAGGACGCCATGGACCAGTTCCAGCAGAAATGTCTGCTGTCCTTCAAGAAAAACAGAAGTGGCGTCCCGTACCTGAAGAATGAGATGCCCAGGGTATTGCTGCCAGGGGAGAGCGACGCCACGACCCAGCAGGAGAGAGAGGAGTGCATGCAAGCATTCCGGGATGCTGCAGACCACATTTTGAGCAGGCACCACAAAGCTTTCCTTGGTGCGTTCCAGCAAATGATGGTGGCTGTCTTTGGCCCGTGGCATGGAACATGCATTCAGCAAGGCACCCATCCAAGCGGGCACCGTGGAACTGGGCGAGTCGAGCTCTCAACCGCCATTACGGAGCCAGCCAATTCGGGCCTCCTCCTCGCAGCGCCGGAAGTCAAGCTTTCCAGCCTCCTCCGCAAGGCGCCGGGGGTCGGCCCCGTTCGGCCCCCCACCGCAGCCTCGGGAGGGCAACCAATCCGGCCCACCACCGCGGGGCAAAGACGGGTCAACCTATGCAACAAATTCCCGAACCCGTACCGGCCCACGTACGGGGACCTAGCGTTCGGCTCGCCCGGGGCCCCGCTTGCCTCCGCCACGGGATTGCTCCGCAAACAATTGGCTACGAGAGGAACCTATACGGCGGAGGCTACCACAAGGTGGGAAACTATGGAGCCATTGACACTTTCCCGCATCCAGGTTACGCGTCGCCCGCAGGCGCACAAGAGGACGACGCCCTGGCGTGGAAGATGGCCGAGTTGATGCAAAATCGGCCCGGCCTCAAACCAAAGATGCGGGGACCCGCCTATAAGCCGCCGTTTCCGGAATGGTACTTCAACGTGCTCCTTCCACCAAGGGTGAAACCTCCGACGGAGTTCACGAAATTTTCCGGCAAGACGACACAAGCACGGTGGAGCACATTGCTCGTTACCCGATGCAGCTCGGAGAATGCTTATCCGAGGAAGCGTTCGGGGTCCGCTACTTCCCCGCGTCACCGACGGCCCGGCGTTCCAATGTTTTTCGTCCTTGCCCCCCGAGTCGGCCGGCGGATGGAAAGACCCGGAACGAAGTTCCACGCCCACTATTTCGGTGGCGGCTCGCAGAAGAAGCCGATCGACCCGGCCACCCCGCAGCGCAGGCACAAGTGAGACGCCATTGGAATTCCTCGGGAGATTCGGGGAGGTTAAAGGCATGTGCTTTTCGCTCAACTTGCCGTATGACCGGTTGGTCGACATGGCCGTCGCCGGATGCCGCCGGCCGTGCGTGAGAAACTCGTTCGTATGGAGTTTGAAAACCCGGGCCGCTTGTCTCAAAAGCTATCATTAATGAGCAACCAAGCATATGGCTTCAAGAAGGATGCCAGGTTTGGCAAGCAGCATGACGTGGCGGACATGTACAACCAGTTCTTGGACAAGGCCGACCTGATTGAGGATTCTGATGATGAACTGGATGTGGCCGTAGCCGAAATCATGTGGGGGAAAGAGCCATTAACGATGAATCAGCGCTGGGTCAAACAGACCAAGGGCACCTACGACTTCGACATCACGAAAGCTGACAAGTTGTTTGAGCTCCTGGTAAAGGAAGGCCGAATCAGGCTGCCTGAAGGGCATTCCATGCTTCGGCCTGATGGAGTCAAGGGGAAATATTACCGTGGCTTCCACGACAGGGACTCGCACTCCATCAACGACCGCAGGTCTTCGGATGAGGATCCGTAAAGCCATCCAGGAGGGGCAACTCAAATTTGACAACAAGATGAAGCCGGATGGCCACCCCTTCCCCTCGAACATGGTGGGCTTTTCCGTCAACATGGTGACGACCGAGGAGAAGGGCAAGGTCAACGTCTTGACCTCGGCCCGGGCTAGACAAAGATGGAGCAAAGTGGACCCGGGCGTCAAGTAACTTTGGAGCGAGATGCATGGTGAAGCCCCCCCGCATTCTCGTGGAGCCACATCGAAATCGGGGAATCGTCCAAAGCCAAGCCCAAGGTGACCACACGTATCCTCCTCAACAAGTGGCGCGCCAAATGGAAAAGGAGCATTACCGTAAGCGCGGATACGAGGAGGAGAAGCGCGGGCCGAAGAAGAGGCGCACGAAGGGACCCGGAGCAATACACGCGCGAGCAGAGCGCGCGCACCGGGGATGTGCATTCTTCGAGCACCGTTAGAACGAGGGTTTGAAGCGCCCACGCCGAGGAACCGCCCCGAGTGCGGTGACGGATACTTTGAGTACGGGCGGAGAGACGCCAATCGCCGATCCGTCCATGAGAGAATTGGAAGGGTCCATCCTAACGGGGATCGGCGCCAAAAAATTGAAATCATTGATCATCCCGGAAAAGGCAAGCCGATTTAAGGTGGGCCGATCAAGAAGATGACGAGGACGAATACGTCCGGCGAAGGGGCAATGGTGCCCGCCCGGCCTACGGAAGAGTCGAAGAGACGGGTTCAACGCTTGAGGAACCGTGAACCGAGGCAGGCCGGGATCCGGACGAAGCGGGTGTGGCGTCCAAAAGATCAACTCGAAGGGTCAAGACGTTCGGCTCCAACATGCATGGTATATTTTCTCGCCGAACGAATTCATGGCTCCCGCTAATCGGGTTGTGCGGGAGGAAGCGTCCCTAGATGATGAGCGAGATCGAGGGGATGATGGCGCGGCTTGGTGCCGGCCAAGCGTGCAATCTTCGACAAACCAGCCAAAAATCGACACATGAGGCCGCCGTACTTGAGAGGATACGTCAATGGCAAGCCATTGACCAAGATGTTTGTCGACGGCGGAGCGGCAGCCAACGTAATGCCGTACACCACCTTCGGGAAACTTGGCATGGGCCCCGCCGATCCGACGCCTACAAGTATAATACCGAACGATTTCGCCGGAAATCCTTCGTACACCAAGGGATGCGCTCACGTGGATCCGATGATCGGGTCCAAGACATCGCTCACGACCTTCTTTGTTATCGAAGGTAAAGGAGCCTACGACCTACGCTTGGACGGGACTAGATTCATGCCAATTGTCGCGTCCCATCCACCATGCACCAGCAGCCTCATCCAATGGGTGGATGATGATATCGAGGTTGTCCAAGCGGATGACTCTGTGAGTGTTGCAAACATGGAACCAGCCTTTCCGGGAGTATCAAGGCATTGATCGTTTCTCGTGGAAAGACCGGGAGAAGGTCCCGTTGAACCCGTCGGCGCGATCAACGGCCGATTCAAGCAATCGTCTCTTATAGTAATTTTTAATGGAGAACCCCGTAGATGGCACCGATGGTAAGTTGGGGCGAGGATTTATGTCGGGCCGATAAATTAGAAGAAGTTGACATTGGAAGCGGTGATAAGCCAAGGCCGACGTTCATCGGCGCAAACTTGCGGCCCGGACTTCGGGGAGGAATTAATCAAGTCCGCTCAAGGAATACAAAGATTGCTTCGCCCGGGATTATTCGGAGATGCCCGGATTGGATCGTTCTATCGTTGAGCATCGGTTGCCAATCAAATCCGGTTTCAAACCATACAAGCAACCACCCCGGAAAATCTACAAGGATGAGGTATTGGCCGATGTGAAGAAAGAAGTTGAAAGATTACTTGATGCAAACTTCGTTCGGCCATGCGGATATGCGGAGTGGATTTCTAACATTGTCCCCGTGTACAAGAAGAATGGAAAGATGAGGGTCCGCATAGATTTCAGGGATCTGAACAGAGCTACTCCGATGGATGGTTACCCCATGCCTTTTGCCGATTTGTTGATTGACGCCGCACTGGACACAAGGTGATCAGTTTCATGGATGGCAATGCGGGAAACAACCAAATCTTCATGGCAATAGAGGACATATCAAAGATGGCCTTCAGATGTCCCGGTCATATAGGTCTGTTTGAATGGATAGTCATGACATTTGGGTTAAAAAATGCCGGTGCAACTTATCAGCGAGCCATGAAATACATTTTTCACGAGTTGATCGGCAAAGTTGTGGAAATCTACATTGATGATGTGGTGATCAAGTCTCTGAGTCATGAAATACATTTGGAAGATGTGAAAAAGACCTTGGAGTGCACCCGGAAGCATGGTTTAAAGATGAATCCAAACAAGTGAGCTTTTGGGGTATCAGCTGGAGAGTTCTTGGGATTTTTAGTCCACGAAGGGGGAATTGAAATTGGCAAGAAGAGCATGAAGGCCATCGATGAAGTCGTTCCTCCAACTAATCTCAAGGAGTTACAATCACTGCTCGGCAAAATTAATTTCGTGAGAAGATTCATTTCAAATTTTTCACAGAAAGTTTTGCCATTCTCTCCACTGCTGAAGCTAAAGAAAGATCGAAGTTCACATGGGGCGACGAACAACAAAAGGCTTTCGATGAGATCAAGCAATACATGAAGGAGCCACCGGTCGGTCCCTCCTCGACCGGATAAGCCTTTCAAGTTGTACGTGGCGGCCGATACACAAACCATTGGATCGGCCCTTATTCAAGAATTCGAAGGAAGGGAGCGGGTAGTAGCATATCTTAGCCGAAAACTACTTGATCCTGAGACCAGGTATTTGGCTACGGAAAAGCTGTGCATGTGCGTGTACTACTCGTGTACAAAGTTTCGGCACTATTTGTTGAATGCCGAATGCACCGTGTATTCCAAGTTCGATGTAATAAAACATATGTTATCTATGCCAATTTTGAATGGCAGGATTGGCAAATGGATCTTGGCCTTATCGCAGTTTGAGTTAAAGTTCGAATCGGCAAAGGCTATCAAGGGACGATTATTGCCGATTTTATAACTGAACATCGCGATCCGTCAATTGATTTGCTTGAAATTACTCCTTGGGCTTTATTTTTTGATGGATCATCATGTGGTAAAGGTGGGGGAGTAGGGATCCTACTAATTTCGCCTAGGGGTGAGATGTTTGAATTTGCCATCCCTATACAGCCCACTGTCACAAACAATCAGGCCGAGTACGAGGCACTGCTTCGAGGGCTTCAATATTTGAGAGAGGTCAGGGGCCGTTTCGGCTTGAAGTTTATGGAGACTCGAGTTGGTAATCAAGCAATTGAATGGCCAATACGAATGCAAAAGTGAAGCACCGAGGAGTTACTATGAAGAATGCAGGGGAAATCTTGAAGAGCTTCTCGTTGGTAACTCTACAAAGATATTCCTAGGGAACATAATGAAGAGGCAAACAAGGCTAGCTCAAAGCGCCTCTAGTTACAAAGAGAGTCAAGAAGCGTTTGCCGCAGAGGTATGTGCACCGGGGACGGATCTTGCGAAAGATGATTGGAGGAAAGAGATCGTTGATTACTTGAAGGATCCATCCCGAAAGGTCTCTAGGAAGCTCAGGTACAAGGCCATGAAATTCGTTCTTCTGGATGACAATTTGTTCTATAAATCATTAGATGGGGTATTATTACGATGCCTGGGTCCAGAAGAAGCCAAGAACATGATGAGCGAGGTGCACGATGGGATATGTGGAGCACACCAGTCGGCCTACCGTATGAAATGGGCTATTAGACAAGCTGGGTGCTTTTGGCCGACGATATTAGAGGATTGCTTTGAGTATTACAAGGGATGTCAAGATTGCCGTAGGTTTGGAAATATTCAAAGATTCCCCGCGTCGCATTGAATCCCATCATCAAGCCATGGCCATTCGGGGCCGGGGTATAGACTTGATTGGCCGCATTAATCCACCATCTAGTAAGGGGCATAAGTTCGTGCTTTCGGCTATAGATTATTTTACTAAATGGGTTGAGGTGATCCCACCGAAGAAGGTGACATCGGAAAACATGGTGGAATTTGTCAAGGAGCACATCATCTATCGGTTTGGAATCCCTCGGACAATCACAACCGATCAAGGGGCACAATTCGTGTCACCGGAGTTCGCAGAGTTTGCCGAAAGCATGGGAATCAAATTGTTTAACTCTTCTCCCTATTATGCCCAAGCTAATGGTCAAGCGGAGGCTTCTAATAAGATCATGATCAAGCTGATACAAAAGAAGATCGACCAGAAGCCAAGGAGGTGGCATTCAGTACTCAGTGAGGCACAGTGGGCTTACCGAATGGCCCCCCATGGAGCTACAAAGACCTCTCCTTATGAATTGGTTTATGGACACCACGCGGTTCTACCTTGGGAGATGCAATCGCATTCAAGGAGAGTTGTGTTACGTAAAGATTTGAGCTCCAAAGATTACGGTGGCCTAATGATGGATGAGCTAGAGGATTTACACATGATCCGTCTTAGGGCCCCGGAAAACATCGAGAAGAACAAGCCGCGGGTTGCCAAGTACTATAACAAGAAAGTAAAAGTCGTGCAATTCGCGAAGGAGATTTGGTTTGGAAAGCGCTATTGCCGATTGGAACTAAATATAGCAAATTCGGCAAATGGTCCCCTAACCGGGAAGGACCCTTTCGTGTGGTCGAGTGCGTTCTCGGTAATGCATATATATTGAAAACTTTACTTGGGAGAAAAATTTTCCGCCGCAATAAATGGAAGATATCCGAAGAAATATTATCCTAGTATTGAGATCGATCGATGATCACCAGCGGTGGGATTACACGCATCCGACACGAAAAAATGCCGCGCTCAAGAACAAGGCCGCCTTTTGAACAAAATTCACAAACGAAGAAATGGCCGTTGCCTAGATGCATTGCCCTTAGCACAAAACTACATTACAACCGCTTCTTGCGGGTTTACATCCAACAACCCCGGTGATCGGGACCCCAAGGAGGTGGGAAGCGAGAGGCGTGGAGGAAGAAGCGAAAGTACGATTCAATCTTTTCTTTGCTTCTTCTCCGCTGCTCCCTCTTCAGTTGTTCCAGGACCACCGTGACGGCAACTTGGAATGCACAGGGGTGACCATGATTTGCGGCCTCCACCAAGCTGTCCCAAGCCGCTTTCAGGTTGTTGTACCTGTCAGAGACATCTGAAACAGAGGAGTGGGTGTTAGGGGCAAGAAATCCAGATGGGGGCACAAAGTCAAGAAGAAGTCAGAAACATTTACCCCCTACTAGTGCCTCCAGAGCCATGCGACGCTCGCGTTTGGCTTGGCAACGGGCGGAGATGTCCCTGAGGCCATGCTCCAGGTGCCGAACGCGGCGGCGCGGCTTGATGGCCGGGTCCTCTCGATCGGCGTGGCGTCCTCTCGCTTCGAGGGAGGAATCGGAGGAGATGTACTCGGGCACGTCTTCGGTCCCGATGATTTCTTCAGAAGCAAATCAAGGCCGAAAGGGGAGAAGAAGAGAAGGTAAAGCGCAAGATCATGTGAGAAACGGAGGTAAATCAAGGGAAAACTCACCTTCGAATCGTGCGTTTCTTTGGAGGGTCGCTCTCCCGGGGTTGCTTGCCCTTGTCCATGGCCTTGGGGTTTTTTCCTCTAGAGACAGGGGAGGAGATGAGAAGTGATGGATGAGTGTGCAAGTGGATTTGCGGGGCATCTCAACGAGGCCATTTTATTGAGCGAAGGGGTGCATTGGGAGTGATGACTGGCCAGTACACACTGTTGGAATACCAAATGACAGGGTTTTCTTCCGGATGCGAAGGGTTTTCGCTTGAACGAGGCTTGTGGATTGCCGATTCGGGATCTTCCGTGGATTTTGCGCCAAGGGGCATCCGTTCTCGCGTATTCGGCTCAATGCGGCTCCCGGTACGCTTAAGGAAAAACAAGATTCACGAATGTGAAAGTAAAGAAAATCATCACGAGCAAGCACGAATTCAAAAGTTCTTCATTTATTGCCGATATTCAAACATCCCTAATACAATCTAGTCAAAAGGCACTGTCAAAGACAAATTGGGGATGAGTGATTTCGGCAATGGCGTCGCCGTGGCCATCGAGGCGCTCCAAGATGAGCTCAATCTCCTCGATGTCTTCCGGCGCGCCGCCCGAAGCCGCGCGGCTCGGTGGAGTAGTCGACGTCCGTGTGCGTCGCCATGGCGGCCCGGTGCCCGTGGTGGTGCCCAAGCGAACGCCATGGGTGGCCACCTCATCAACGCGGTGCTCCACCGCAAGAAGGCGCTCCGCCGGCGTGTCACCACGGGCGTTCACCTTGTCGACCACCGCTCCACCCGGCGTCTTCACCGGTTGAGCTCGGCATAGCGGCCGCAAGGTGCAAAAAGAAAGGAGATTAGCATCAAAGGCCGGGTTGGATCAAGAATTGATTTCAGAGCTGTACCGTCGATGGTTTCCAGCAGTTGCTTGCGCTGGTCCTCCCACTCCAACTCGGCTATGCCCGCCTTCTTGGAGACGTCCTCCAGCTCGCGCTGGGCCGTCTCCAGTTCCGCCTTGAAGCGGAGAGCATCGAGTTCCTCATAGGGCACGGGGGAGTGGCCATCAGACTCCGAGGAGTCGTCCGGAAGGGGCCGATTGGCCGGCGCGGAGACAGGTTCCACCGAATCAACCCGAAAAGGAGATGATCGTCAAAACAAGAGAAGATCAAAGATGAATCAAAGAGGAGGAATTGACGATCATTGCCTCCGATGCGCATTAGCGCTACTCCCCTCCCGCCTCATCGGAGGCGCGGCGTCGGCTGAGGCGGCGCACCATGCTGCTCCGGGATGTGCCTTGTTTGGAAAAAAAAGAAGAGTTGAGATTGGCAAAGATTCGAGAGCTAAAGGCTTGGTGTAGAGCTAGGGGCACCTACGGTTTCATTTATAGGCCGGCAAGGCGGATCGTGGCCTCAAGTCGTGGCTCGGCGCATATCCCAAGAAAATCGAAGGTGGAAAGGTTTCCTTGACCGATCCGCCAAAGGGTCGCTTGGAGTTCTAGGCCGAGTCATATTCGGTTGATCGGCTCGGCCGAGAGGGGTCAAAGTGCCATTCGGGTGTTGGCTTTACTTTGCCGAATGGGTCGTTCAAAGATTACATTTGAAGGAGCACGAAGAAAAAGGAAATAAAATTGCAAGAACGAATATTACGAGAGCGACCAATTCGGTTATACATCAAGTGAAGCATCTAAATGTTCAAATATTTTGCAATCACACTACGGACATTTGATGTTGCTTGGCGGAAATTGTCCAACCGCTCCCCGGCAATCTTTCCGGGCACTAGACAAGGTGGTGAGTTCTCGCATCGCATTGTTCCATCTTTGCTATAGCCGATTTTGCTTCCTCTTGGGTCTTCTCTATCAATCCAGGGAGCTCGGCTATTTTCTTGTTATCGGCATCTCGACCGACGGGCTTCTCGCTTCCGCCTCCGGAGCAGCCTTTTCGGCAATTTTTAAATCACAAGAAGCTTGTAGATTGGCCAATGTATCTTTGTGGCTCTCGATCCGAGATTGTGCCCCATTCATGGCTTGTTCAAGATCGGCTCTCTTCTTTTCAATAGCGGTGGGAGCGTACCCTCCTCAAAGCCTCGCCTTATGGGCACATAGTGGATTTCCGGTGCCACGGATAGATGCAAGAGAAGCACCGACGTCCTTAGGAAGTTTTTGGCTAATAGACTCGAGCATCTCTTCAAAGTGATCGAGATCTTTGAACTGATCTAGTGCATCTTTTTCCAGCCTGCAAAGATCTCCCTGAGCTTTTCTAGCACTTCCTCTGACAGAGTCTGATGCATTTCTTCCATCGCCTCGGCAACTGGATTGTTCCCCGTTGACAGACTTGATGATGATGGGGCCCGATCCCGAGGAAGCAATATTGCCGAGTTAGGAGTGCTAAAAGTAAAGGTAGCAGAGTTAAGTGCAAATGAGTACTTCATGTCCGATTTCTTGAGTCAAAGGGCGGGATTTTGTTCGTGGGGCAATCACGGGTGAAGGAGGTGTTCCGGTAGAGCCGAAGCTTCTAAGTGAGAAGGTGCTAGCAACTCATGGGCTTCTCGGCCGAAGAGGAGATGGGTTCACCTCTCGCCGGGGTTGGTGTCTCCCGCATGACCAGCAGGTGATTGTGCCCTTGGAGGACTTGATGGTTCCGTTTGGACCGGGAAACTCATCTCTCGGAGAGTTTATTGCTTCGTTTGGACAGGGGGTGATTGAGTCCCCGATGAAGATGAAATTTCCACCGGGACGGGTAACTCAACCATGGGTGAACTTGCTTGTTGAGACACCGGGATGTCCACAAGTTGTTCTTCCATTGTTTCTTCTGCAAGAGCCAAATTAAAAGATAAATGCCGTTGTTCATCCTCAAGGAAGAGGACAGAAAGGTCATACCAAAGGGATGGGGCATTGGCGGATTCTGCACCGAAGATTGTTGGGCTTCGGTCCGAAAATGCACAAGATATGATTTATCGAACCGCAGTAATCTTGTGATCAAGAAAGGAAAAGGTTTTTACCTCAACAAGGACTTTCTTGACAGCTTCTTCTCCTCTTGGCATTTTGGGGAGCTATTAGAGACAAGCCTTGCCTCCTATCAGCAAAGCAAGGCTGGAAAGGCTTGGGTCTGTTGTGGCAAACCTAGCCATTAGCTGAGCCAGGGTTGGAGACCTGAATCCCAGTGCTGAGACCGGGCCTACGGCATTGTAGGTAATATTCCTGGCTCGAGGGGCAGGCACTGTGTTCTGTGGGTAAGAGAAGTAAGGTCAGAATCATGATTGAAAGAGGATATGTCTGATTCAATGGTTCATCATGTTACCTCTGAAGTTGGATGAAAATCAGGCATCAACTCTGCACAGAACGAGTGTACAGGCTCACTGAAGATATGATCATGGAATTCTTGCCACCAGGAATTGAAGGTGGAGTGAGCCATGGTTGTGGGTACAAAAGGCCAGGTGTAGACAGTGGGACTACACACATAACGGAAAACTCTGCTACTGTGCATGAGTTCTTTGATTTCCTCTCCGGGCTTGAGGAACTCATGCGAAACGAGCCTTGGGGGCATCCGGCCACACCCAAGTTGCCGAGCCATTACATTGGGCTGATAATATTCATAAGTGCTATAGGTCAGCCTTCCTCCATTGAATTCAGCCGGCAGCATGCATGGGCGGATTATGATGTTGAGGATCTCTAGGAATCTCCCATCTTGGCGTTCGGATTCAAAAGAGAATTCACAGGGGAAAATCAAAGTGTCATTGTCCAGATAAGGGAGCCAGAGAGGATTCTGGAAACCTTTGAAGAACAGCTCAAAAAGCTGGCTGATGTCCTGCTGAATAAGAACAGTTGAAGCACCTTCTCCATAATTCGGCATCCTCTCGGTGGCTTGGGGTTCCCCTTCGGATGATTGGATGAAGGGAAGAGCCGAGTGTTCGTGTCAACACCAACGATCGATGCATGTGTAGCCGCAGCCACATTTGAACAAACCACCAAGGACCGTTGACACATGCTATCCTCTGGCTAGTATACATCTGGGTGACAGTTTGATGGAGCATATGGTACACACTGCCTAGGAGGAATTTCCCAAGGGGGAGGCGGTTGCCACTGACCAAGTGAGAAGCCATTGCAATGTGATTCAGGGTAGGCTCATTGGCTTTACCACAGAAGACGAACCTGCATAGCCACATGTTCAGAAATGCCCTGTATTCAATTTCACCAAGGGGATTGTCCTTCATGTGGTTCAAGATGTAGTTCTTGTATCCGCTCCCTGGTTTCACCCCTGTTTGCCGTGAAGAACTTCTGAAATCCCAGGGTTGAACGGATCCTGTAATGTCAAGGCCGGTGATCATATACACATCGGCCCGCAGTTGGAGACATCGGCCGTGGCCAAAGAGGAAGGCGTTGATGCCGTTTGACCAAAAATGGCAAGCCGCTATCGGAGGTCTTCATTCTTGGGGGTCTCGGCCAAGGATAACTCCAAGCACTGAGCAATGCGGAGGGTATCCCAGTTTTGGGTTCTGGCACTCTTGTCTGCAAGAATCCTCCGTACCAAGTTTTCCACTCGCGATTGGAGGCAAGGGCCAGTTCTTGAAAGCATCTTGCCACCGAGGAGGTGGGGACAGAGCCACTTTGAACGGGATCCTTTGAGATTCAGCCGCGATGAAATCTCGAGGATCAGAGTTCCCACGGGACCAAGGTAATAGGATCTTGAATTGGCCTCGGTGCGAATCAGAAGCTCAGTAGAAGGCTCCTGAAGAAAAGCGGAAAAGAAATGCCGAATGAAGCTTACAGGAGGGGAATTTATCTGAGCATCTTGGTTTTGAGCCGCCATTGGGGATTTGAGCTTAGAACAAGGGGATCTAGGGTTTGGATCTAGACGAGCATTCCGGCGGATTGCGAAGAAAGAAGAACAGGTGTTGACAGATTCGATTTGAAAATGTTCGTGGCTGGAGTCAATTGCGGAACAAAATCACTTTTATCCCGCAATTGAAGGGGCATGTGTTAACACCAAAATTTGGTAGGGAGTCTGACTTGTGGGTCCGGCTCGCTGAGGAGTCCGTCCGGTGGAAGGAAGGTTTTTCTCAGATGTATTCGGCAGAAAGATCCGCGGTCGGCTATCTGTTTCCGTTCGGCAAGGGAACAGTTGAAGCTGATTTTGCGGGATTGGACGGTGACGTGGCTCAAGCTGGAAGGACGAATGGATGGATAGGCGATCAAGCTTAGAGATAAGTTAGGCAACGAATCCATTCGAGGTTGTACTTGGCAGGGTATAAATATGAGCCCCGAATGTATGTAAAAAAACACAATCATTCTTCAATACAAACCGGCCTTACGCCAAACCCTAGAGTCCATTTGTTGTGTCGTCGAGTTCTTCGAGAGGGTTCATCGATCCGTCGACCTCCGTGAGTACCGGCAACCTTGTATCATGTCTAGTATCATGCGGTGGATTTAGATCTGATGCAAGTAGTCTTGTTACCATGCTTCGTGTCATGCGGTAGATTCAAGCTTGGTTCAAGAGGGTTTCTTGTTAGGTCATGAGCCATGCGGTAGGCTAAGATCTGGCTCGAAGCTAGTTATCGGCTCTATTGGATTTTGGCAAGATCCAATAGATTCATTAAGTTACCCCGTGTTGCTTTGAGTTTTTACTTTACGTTTAGATTCATGTAACACCTTTTGCCCAATCTAGATAGGTTTGGATCGGCTTTGTCCCTCTTGTGATCCTCATACGAGTAGGATTCGTGTTTTAACACGTGGATCTTGTGCTTTCCGATAGCCGAAACCGAATCAATCTAGATTGTTACGTGTTGTGGGTTGAAGCTTGCCAACGTTGGTATAAATCTTTAAAGAACTGAGTATCATGCGGTAGATGTAGGTTTTTGGGTTGCTTTGAAGCTAGTCATCCGGTGGATTAGATCTCAAATCAATCTGATAGATTTATTCGCTTGGTAATGTTCGCTCCTTCTTCATGGACCCCGAATCGGCCGTTCACCGCCTATTCGGTTATGTTTCTTCATGAGTAGAACACGTGCGTAATTCATGCTTTAAATAATGTATGCTTTTAGCTTTCCATATTTAGATTGTATCATGCGGTGGATAGATCTATTTGTGGAAAGTGGTACGATTTTCATGCAAGTTGTATCATGCGGTGGATAGATTTGTTTGGTGTCGTACTCGACGGATTTTAAAGTACCTAGACATGCGGTAGACTAGTGCTTTGGATCTATGCATGCTCGTTTATTGTATTTTTTATGCTTGTGCTTTACTTTATTTAATCATTCAATGATAATCATCATGGGGATCGGTCATGGCCTCGTGCATGTGCATCTTTGCTCAAACAAAGACCGATCGCCATCATGCTTACGTCATCCATTCGGCTACGTTACTTTTTTCTTTTACAAGCTCCCGAATGGTTTCGGTTATGGGCGGATAGCTTTCTATAGCTATGTGTCGTCTTGTCCGGCTTTGTAGCCGTAAATATGGAACCCTGTCGGTGAAGGACCGATACGGCGAACCGAGAGGGGGGGGGGGAGGAATGGGAGCCGATAAAAATTCTTCTCGAAGGAGATGAAAACTCCAACAAGACGAATGCGGCTTACAACACACGTCTCCGACTCACTACCAAGGTTGGTCAAGCCCACGTAGCCACCGGAGTGCCACCGGACCTAGGAACCAACACGCAACCTTCCGACCCGAGAAACGCAGCGGAAAAACCAAGCCTCGAGTCTACGGACCCACACCGGCCGGGACCGGTGAGCACCACCGGCCGGACCGGTCCCCCGCCGGTGAAACCGAGCAACTTTCACTAAGTGGCTCTACACCGGCCGGACCGGTGAGACACACCGGTCGGACCGGTGGCAACCGAAAGCCCCCAAGGCACCAAACAAAGCCAACCGACCACCAAACGGACCCAAACTCGAAACAAAGAAGCAACACGGGACAACAACGAACACACCAAGACGTTCACCCGAGCAAAAACCCACAAGGGCTTGCACCGGTCGACCAGTCAAGAGCACCGGTCGACCGGCGTAGCCTCGGGCAGCCTGGATGAACAAAGACCCGCCGGTCAACTCCCCCAAATCCAAATCTCGATCTCCCGAATCGCTCCACGGACTTGAACAAGACTTTGGGGATATCAAGAACACCTCATGAGGAGTTCATAGCCAAGTTTAATCCCACAAAAACTCGTCCAAAAAGGAGGAATCGAAGAAATCCCGCCGAAGCACTTCCAACCCAAGAACTCAAGAAACCCCAAAATCGAGCACCTTTTCTCACGGATTTGGGAGGGGAATCACAACCCAAAGAACCACGAAGGGTTCCCACAAATTTCCCCCATCAAATCCCCGAGAGAAAAGCCCCGAAAACACCCCAAAGAAATCACGAAGAGAAGGCTCCGAAAATCATCACCAAGAACAACCTAGGGAAAACACATCCAAACCTTGAGGAACTGCGCCGAATCATCTATACATGAAACAAAGGTTCGTACAAGGTCTAGCAAGCCGCCCGATCATCCATCCCTCTCTACAAGATCTCTCCGTGAAGCTCTCTTGCTAGTCCTAAGGGAAACCTAGAGAAAATAGGTGAAAATAGGAAAACTAATGAGCTAGGGTTCCAAGAGTTGGCCGCCAACCTCTCACCTCTTGGGTTATATAGGCGGCAACCGAATGTCTAAAATGCCCCTCTCTACTAACTAGGGATACAAGCCCCTCAAGGGCGGATTTGGAATTCTTGATGTCTTCACCATCGGACGGATGCCCGCAACCGCACCCCGCGTAGCCTCGACGCAAGCCATGCGATCCCGACGCGTGTCCTCCGCTTCGAAGATTCCGGACCGCGTCGCCGCACACGGCCGACCGGTGCTCCTCACCGGCCGGACCGGTCCCAACCGGTCGGACCGGCCGGGACCCACCGGCCGGGACCGGCTCCGTGCCGCCGCACCTCCGTCTTCGGCTTCTCCGGTCTTGGCTTTGTGGATCAACCAAGGAACCCGCTGGTTTTCTCGGTGAACCACCGGAAACCCCGCGAACTCGGTGTAGCCTCCGCCAATCTCCACTCATGACTCGGCTCCCACGTAGTCCCGCTCGACCTTGGTTTTGAGGCTCAACCAAGAAACCGTCCACGACTTCATCTTGCCGTTCATGCCACCATGCGGCCCGCACTTGACCCCCGCCGGCCACCGGTCCCTCGAACGAAGCCTACTTGTCTTCTCCACACCCGGAGGCCTCACCGGCGACGACCTTTCGCGCTTGTTCTTCACCCGCACCAACACGAGTCAAGCCGCAACCTCGCACCCGCAATACTTAGCCAAGAATCAGTCCACACAACGTTGTCAATCACTCATCACACAAGGAAGCGACCATCCACCGGTCCTCGAACCACACATGGTCCTCAATCTCCCCCTTGATGAGTGCATTGACAACACCCACACGAAAGTAACAAGAGAGAAAAGAAAAAGAAAAGAAACGGACAAAAAGAAACTCCAACAAGCGATCGAAAGCCAAACAAAGGCAAAGAGCAAGATCACTTGAAGAAGACAAGTCTCGGACCCCTTAGGCAAGGGCAACGGCTCGACACATCCGAGACAAAGCAAAGCTCAAGCAAAGAGCGGAAACCACCAAAACAAAGCTCGAAAACTCACAAAGAGCTCCCCCCGCACACATGCAAGCTCCCCCCGAACCAATGCAACTCCCCCCGGACAAATGCATGCAAGACACCACTTGAAAACAGGACGTACCGCACTATCGACCATCACCACACCGGCCGATCGGTCACCACCACCGGTCGACCGGTGCCCAACATATGTACAGGACCAGCACTCACACCGGCGGACCGTGCTCATCACCGGCCGACCGGTGTACAACAGAGCCCGTAAATGGCTCGAAACCACCCGAAAACCTTCTAAACGCGCCCAACAAGCCATTTCAAGCTCAAACTTCTCCCCCTTGTTGGCAATGCATGAATCAAGCCAAAAATGCAAAACTTTCAACCTAGAGCTTCTCAAATAGACAAAATTCAACAAAGAATGCTACACATGTCCAAATGAGCAAGTTAGATACTCTACGGCTTCGTATCGATCTCAACTACATGATCACCAAGTTGCACAACCATTGGACGAAGCTAAGATGGATTTTGGCAATATTGCGAAAAACTTGCCTCTCATGAGCAAAGACCTAAACATGATCAAAGCATATCAAAATGGCAAAGCCACACAAACTTCATGCTAGGACAGCCATTCTAATCATAAGACCATCACAAACACCCACAAGCACCTCATGTCATGTCAAAGCCACCGAGCCATGTGCCTACTTCTATGTATGAGACTTCTCATTGGTAGGCATCATGCAACGGTTTAGCACCCAAAGCAAATTAAATTCAGCACATATGACATGGGAGCATATTTTCCAAGCATTTTTCATTTCATTTTCAGATTTGTAAATGGTACATGAAATGTCTTTGCGACAAAAAGGAACTTATGCTCCTCCACAAGATAAGTCAAGAGGGCTAAACATTCATGATGGCAAATGAGCCTTTGGCCCCATATGATCAATAAACTAGCTATCCAACCACAAATTAAGCATAGCAAGGCCACACAAACATGTCAAGAGCATGTAAAGGCATTTACACATGAGAGAGCATACATGTGACATTTTTCAAAAGCATAGCTATCAACCATGGATTATTCATCAAGATCATCAAGAGCTAAGCCAAACTAACCATATCATACCAAACAAGCTCATAAAGACATATATTTCATTCCATGGTGAACAATGTATATGAGAGAAGCTTTTCCTAACCAATGCATATGATACGAAGTGTGTGCAATCTAAGATACAAGGATGCCTATACATCATGTTACATATGCCATGCCAAATGCAAGAAATGCACAAAGGAAAGCTATACATATGCTACAAACCGGCTCCTCGAGGGGAGGCAAAACGGGCTCGACACCACCGGCAAAAGAGAGCTCCCACACACCCAACTCAAGAGATCAAACACACACCAAGTTCCCCCCGCAAACGAGTGAAAGTTGCTTGATCTAGGGGTTTGGTGAAAATATCGGCTAGTTGGTCATGTGTGGGTACATGGATCAAAGCTATCTTTCCTTTCTCAACATTGTCTCTCAGAAAATGATACCTCACTTCTATGTGCTTGGTTTTGGAATGGAGCACCGGGTTCTTTGCAACGCTTATGGCACCGGTGCTATCACATTGAAGTGGGACATGGGTATACTCCTCACCAAAGTCACTCATGGTGTAGGTGATCCAAAGGAGCCGAGAGCAACAACTAGCAGCGCAACATACTCGGCTTCGGTCGTGGATTGAGCAACACTCGACCGCTTACGGGAAGACCAAGACACCAAAGAAGAACCCAAAAACCGGCAAGTCCCGTAAGTGGACTTCCTATCCAACCGACACCCGGCAAAATCCGCGTCCGAAAAGCCATGAAGCGCCAAAGAAGAGGACGCGGAGTACCAAAGACCGAAGTCGGGAGTGTGACGCAAGTACCCGAAAATTCGCTTCACCGCTTGCCGATGCGAAGTCCTCGAGACGCTTGAAAACGAGCGCACGTACACACCGAGAATCGTATGTCCCGCTTCGTCGCCGTCAAGTAGAGGAGTGACCCGATCATGCTCCGCACTCTTCTCGGTCCACGTGTTCACCTTCCTCATCCGCATCAAGAGCCGTAGTCGTACTCATCGGCGTCGTCATAGCCTTGGAGTCCTCCATCTTGAACTTCCTCACAATGTCCTTGGTGTACTTAGCCCGGTGCACAAATGTTCCTTCCTTTGATTGCTTGATTTGTAGCCCGAGGAAGAACCGCAACTCACCCATCATGCTCATCTCGAACTCCCCGCTCATATCATCCGCAAACCTTGCAACAAGAGAGTTAGACGAGCCACCAAAGACAATATCATCCACGTATACCCGCACAATCGGATATCTCCCGCCCCCGCCTCAAAAAAAACAAGGTCCGATCGACCTTCCCCATCTCAAAACCTCTCTCAAACAAGAACCCCCTCAATCTCGCCATACCAAGCTCTAGGCGCCCGCTTCAACCCATACAACGCCTTCCTCAACTTGTACACCCTGGGGGGGTACTTCTCACTCTCAAACCCCCGAGGTCGCCTCACATACACTTCTTCCTCCAACACTCCATTCGAAAAGCACTCTTCACATCCATTTGGTGCAACTTGAACCCTTTAGCCACAGAAAAGGCTAGAAGGATCCTAATCGCCTCCAAACGGGCTACGGGAGCAAAAGTCTCCTTGTAGTCGATCCCCTCCTTCTGACTGAACCCCTGGGCAACAAGTCTCGACTTGTTCCTCACAACCTCACCGTTCTCCCCCTCTTTGTTTTTCCACACCCACTTGGTACCAATCGGCTTACACCCTGGGGGAGGGTCAACCAACTCCCACACCTGATTCCTCTCAAAATTCTCCAACTCCTCATGCATCGAATTAACCCAATTGTGATCAGATAGTGCGTGTCCAATGTCTTTGGGCTCAAAAGAAGCAACAAAAGCAAGCATGAGCAAAATGGGAATTGTTTCGAACCCTCGACCGTGTAGTGCGTTCATTCATGTTGCCGATGATCCTCGAAGCCGGGTGATCCACTTGAACTCGCCGGGGAGGTTCTCGCCTCGAAGCTACCTCCCCCCTCAACATCGCCTTCTCCTCGTTCTTGATTTGTCGTCGTAGGTGTAGCAGAGGGTCCATCCATCATCGTAGTCGAAGTAGTGGGTACATGTTCACGGGGGCACCGCACCACCATCCTCATCATCACCATGTTCATGCTCCTCCTCCCCGAAAGATCTCCTCGCCAAGCTCATCATCACCCGCACACTCAAAGACAAGCCGACTACGTGGCTCGTCTCGTCGAAGGTTACCTCGCAAGTCTCCACGATTTGGTTAGTTTCAAGATTGAGCACACGATATGCTCTAGAATGAGATGCATAACCAAAGAAAATGCCATCGACGTACCTAGCCTCAAACTTATCCAACTTCCCGCCTTTCTTCGAATGAAACACTTGCAACCAAATACATGGAAGTGACTCACCTTGGGTGTGCGACCATGCATCAACTCATAGCATGTCTTCTTCTTGTGCACTCGAGGTATATCCCGTTCGACACATAGCATGCGGTATTCACCGCCTCGGCCCCCAATACCTCCTCGAGTCCTATGCTCATCAAGCATCGTCCGAGCCATCTCGCACAAGGTCCTCGTTCTTCCTTTCCACAACTCCATTCCGGGGAGGCGTATACGGACTCGAAAACCGGTGCTCAAGACCCAAGTCATGGCAAAAGGTTTCAAAACGAGAGTTCCCGAATTCCGAGCCATTATCACCGCGGATAGCTCGTATGGCATCTCCGTGCCTCTCGTTCCTCAACCTCAAGACTAGATCTCGAACAAAACCAAACGTCTCCCCCTTATCCTCCGAAAAGAACACCCACGCATACCGAGAATAGTCGTCCACCACAACAAGGACATACCACTTCCCACCCGCGGATCGCACACGAGCCGGGCCAACAAGGTCCATATGGAGCAGCTCGCATGGACGCTCGCTCATCACATCGGTGAGAGGCGGGTGAGAAGAGGCCACCATCTTGGCATGCCTACACGGAGCGCAAACCAACTCTTTCTCAAGCCTCAACCGTGGCAATCCTCGGACCAAATTGAGTTTACTCAAGCGAGACAAAAGGTCAAAGCTCAAGTGACCCAACTTCCTATGCCACTTCCACAACTCACTCGAAGAACCGCCCAAGAAACAACGCTCCACACCCGAAGACCGAGAAAAATCAGCACGAAACACCCGACCCTCGGGAACGACCATACGTACAAGGTCCCCTCGAGAGTCCACAATCCGAGAACCACCAGGCCGAAACAACACCTCAAAACCCTCATCCAACAACCGGGACACAGAAAGCAAATTGTACCCCGCCGATTGAACAAGAGCAACACGCCTCGCAGTGATCTTGTCACTCACCTTTATCTCACCTTCGAAAGCACACGCCCACGCCCATTGTCCCCAAAGGTGATGTACCTCTTCGTCACCACCGGACGAGACTTGAGAACCACCCCCGTCTCCCGGCCATATGCCTCGAGCAACCGGAGTCAATCAACCAAATGTTCTTCAAGTCTCCCACCCGAAAATCAAAAATAGGCACGTGAGCGAACAAACGACTCAAAGATCAGGGTTAGTACCAAAGGAGGAAAACCGAAGCCGAGCCATTTGCTCGAAAGTGGGATTAGCACCAACCAAAGCATCTCTCCTACCAAAGCTACCTCCACGAACACCACCACGGTAACCACCCTGAGGGAACCACCCCTCTCCGCCTGGAGGAGGACCAAATCCACGCAAGAAGGCCCGTGGAACGTCCTTCCTCTCCAACTCAACACCTCGACTCCTCCAATCCCCGTATTGAGCACGAGGAGGAGAACGCCTAGCAAACTGACCACCTGCACCCTTTCCAGCCCAACCACCGTAACCACAACCACCGTAAACAACCCTCGCACCCGTACGAGCTCGAAACCCGAACATCCGTCCGTCTGTCCCGCCCGCACCGGTCCGACCGGTGCCCCACACCGGTCCGACCGGTGTGACCCGGACAACAAGACCACCTCGCAGCCTTCTTCTCTCCCCAAGCCCGAACCGTCCGCACAATCGCCTTGCCCCCGGGCATCCGCATACGAGGCTCAAGTACACCATCGGAAGGGTGGTACTTGTCCTTGTTAGCCCACTCCTTCTCCATTCTCTCCTCTCGCTTCCTCTTGAAGCAAAACTCCTCCTTATGGCCATCTCTCCCACAATAGCCACAATGGAACCTCACAAGCTTAGGCTTTGGCTTGGGATGTGGTCGCTCACTCGGTTTCTCTCCACTCAAACCCTCCACCGGTTTCTCACCCCCTAGCCTTCTCACTTTCCTTCCCAAAGAACACTTTCCCCGAAATGCTCACAAACTTGATAGGCTTTTGTAGATCATTTGTGGGTGTAGGAAACACGGTGGAGCCGGGGTTGTGTCTAGTCGGTTCCTTAGATGGTTAGGTTTTGGTGGGAAATCATTTTTGTGGTGGGTTTTTGGTGGCTCCGGATATTCTCTCCACTTCCCTCACCAACCTTGTTTGCCCCAAGCCCCTCACCATCTTGCCTCTTAAAGGCTTCGATCATCATCCTCAACCGAGGCTCGTGACCGACAACCAACCCATCAACTTCCTCAAATCATCATTCTCATCCCGCAAACGATCAACATAATGTGCAAGCTCCAAATTTTTCAATGCATGCATTTCACGGTAGAGCAAGATGTAGGCATGGGTTCCTTCAATTTAGCCTCGAGCGAACTAGTGTAAGCATGCATCTCATCAATCTTAGCATGCAAAACAGGGCAAGAAGTGCAAGCACCTAGCAAAGCAGTCTAGACTTAAGCTCACCCACTTCAACCCTAAGCACATCTAGTTCCTCACACTTGGAGGCATGCTTCTCCTTAAACAAAGCAAGATCAGCAAGGAATATGGAGCAATCAAGACAATCATTCTCATCGAAACAACAGGGCTAGCCTTAAGCGAATCAATCTCAAGCTTGCTATCAAGCACCCGTGTCTCTAGCTCACCCACTCTAGTCCTAGCATCCTCGAGTGAAGCCCTAAGCTCTTTCCTCATTTTCTTGGCCTCTCTAAGCATGTCATCACGGCTATCAGCAGAGCCAAGCCTCTCATTCTCCCGGCGCAAGAAGGGAAGCTCATCACGCACCTCGTCGTCGGACTCGCAGTCCGAGTCGCTCCGTGTGCTCTTCTTGCCGCCGGAGCTCAACGCCATGGTGCGTGCCGTCACTCGCGGCGCGGCCTCACCCCGCTCGTGTTCTTGGACGACCTCTTGTTCTTGCGGCGATCTCCCTCATCGTCGCCGCCGCTCGAGCTCGAGGTGGAGTACGCGGAACCGGAGTCGACGTCGCTCGCTCCAACCATCGCTCGGCCTTGCCTCGGCCCTCCTTCTTCCTCGATCGTCGCTCGTCCTTGTACTTGTTCTTGTGCTTGCTCTTGTGGTCGCGCCTCGAACGGTACTTGTCATCGTTCTTCCTCGGCTTGTGCTTGTAGCCGTCCTTGTTCTCGGCCTTCTCCGGCAAGGCCGGCGACGAAGTGTCCCGGCTTGCCGCACCGGAAGCAAGTCCTCGTGTTCCTCCTCATGTTCACGCGGTTCTCGTGCGGCCTCTCGAACCGCCTTGTCACCGGCCACCGTCCTCTCCAAGATCATCAAACTCCTCATCCGGCATAGACATCGAGAGAGGAAAACGAGAACATCCCGGTGGATGGGTTAGAGTTAGTCTTTCCTTTGGAACCACCAACGAGGGCAAGACTATGGGAATCGCCGGTCCCTCGAGCTTGGCAAATCATGCCCCTATCCACCTCGGCCCGACTTGAGCTTCGAGAACAGCCTCGTTCACCGTCGCAGTATCATACCGCTCCGACTCGACTATGGCCTCGAACTTTCCGCCCCATATCGTACGATCCAAAGAGTGTAAGAGCTTGACCGCTCTATCATGATCATCGTACGGGAGCACGTCCACATTGGCCCTCATGTTGTTCACCACCACCGTGAACCTCTCGAAACAAGGCATCGATGGACTCACCGGGGAGATGAGTGAAGTTCTCGTACTCTCTCCGTAGGTCGCATACAACCGTGCTCGAACCCCGGGCGTTCCCAACATGAGCCTCCTTCAACACCGCCCAAATCCTACAAGCCAAGTGCTCGGTGTGCACCCGATCGAACTCAGGCTGACACAAAGCACGAAACAAGTAGTCGACCGCCTTATTGTTGGCGTCGAAGCTGTCCCTCGATCCTCGGAGCGAGGAAATCAACCCACCGGACATAGCCTGTGTCCACCGTGACATCCCAAAGGATCTGACCCTTTCCACGGAGAAAAGCACCCATCCGCTTGCTCCACATCTGGTAGTTCTTGCCATCGAAGTGTGGAGGACCCGAACCCCGTTCTCGGTACGCCATCCTTGGATCTTAGACCGGTTAGAGTCAACAAAGACCCGAACCGGCTCGATACCACTTGAAGGACCGATACGGCGAACCGCAGAGGGGGGGGCAGTGAATGGGAGCCGATAAAAATTCTTCTCGAAGGAGATGAAAACTCCAACAAGACGAACGCGGCTTCCAACACACGTCTCCGACTCACTACCAAGGTTGGTCAAGCCCACGTAGCCACCGGAGTGCCACCGGACCTAGGAACCAACACGCAACCTTCCGACCCGAGAAACGCAAAGGAAAAACCAAGCCTCGAGTCTACGACCCACACCGGCCGACCGGTGAGCACCACCGGCCGACCGGTCCCCGCCGGTGAAACCGAGCAACTTTCACTAAGTGGCTCTACACCCGCCGCACCGTGAGACACACCGGTCGACCGGCAGCGGCTACCGAAAGCCCTCAAGGCACCAAACAAAGCCAACCGACCACCAAACGGACCCAAACTCGAAACAAGAAGAACACGGGACAACAACGAACACACCAAGACGTTCACCCGAGCAAAAACCCACAAGGGCTTGCACCGGTCGACCGGCCAAGAGCACCTGGTCCGACCGGTGTAGCCCTCGGGGCAACTCGGGATGAACAAAGACCCGCGGTCAACTCCCCCAAATCCAAATCTCGATCTCCCGAATCGCTCCACGGACTTGAACAAGACTTTGGGGATATCAAGAACACCTCATGAGGAGTTCATAGCCAAGTTTAATCCCACAAAAACTCGTCCAAAAAGGAGGAATCGAAGAAATCCCGCCGAAGCACTTCCAACCCAAGAACTCAAGAAACCCCAAAATCGAGCACCTTTTCTCACGGATTTGGGAGGGGAATCACAACCCAAAGAACCACGAAGGGTTCCCACAAATTTCCCCCATCAAATCCCCGAGAGAAAAGCCCCGAAAACACCCCAAAGAAATCACGAAGAGAAGGCTCCGAAAATCATCACCAAGAACAACCGGGGAAAACACATCCAAACCTTGAGGAACTACGCCGAATCATCTATACATGAAACAAAGGTTCGTACAAGGTCTAGCAAGCCGCCCGATCATCCATCCCTCTCTACAAGATCTCTCCGTGAAGCTCTCCCGCTAGTCCTAAGGAAAACCTAGAGAAAATAGGTGGAAAATAGGAAAACTAATGAGCTAGGGTTCCAAGAGTTGGCCGCCAACCTCTCACCTCTTGGGTTATATAGGCGGCAACCGAATGTCTAAAATGCCCCTCTCTACTAACTAGGGATACAAGCCCCTCAAGGGCGGATTTGGAATTCTTGATGTCTTCACCATCGGACGGATGCCCGCAACCGCACCCCGCGTAGCCTCGACGCAAGCCATGCGATCCCGACGCGTGTCCTCCGCTTCGAAGATTCCGGACCGCGTCGCCGCACACCGGCCGACCGGTGCTCCTCACCGGCCGACCGGTCCCCACCGGGCCGGACCGGCCGACCCACCGGCCGGGGACCGGCCCGTGCCGCCGCACCTCCGTCTTCGGTTCTCCGGTCTTGGCTTTGTGGATCAACCAAGGAACCCACTGGGTTTTCTCGGTGAACCACCGGAAACCCCGCGAACTCCGTGTAGCCTCCGCCAATCTCCACTCATGACTCGGCTCCCACGTAGTCCCGCTCGACCTTGGTTTTGAGGCTCAACCAAGAAACCGTCCACGACTTCATCTTGCCGTTCATGCCACCATGCGGCCCGCACTTGACCCCCGCCGGCCACCGGGTCCCTCGAACGAAGCCTACTTGTCTTCTCCACACCCGGAGGCCTCACCGGCGACGACCTTTCGCGCTTGTTCTTCACCCGCACCAACACGAGTCAAGCCGCAACCTCGCACCTCGCAATACTTAGCCAAGAATCACTCCACACAACGTTGTCAATCACTCATCACACAAGGAAGCGACCATCCACCGGTCCTTGAACCACACATGGTCCTCATCCGGTACCACCCGCAAGTTCCAAGCTTTGGTATCTAACTCGCTTTGTCTTTTGTTAATTTTCGGGAAAAAATTGACCGGCACGTCTTGTGATTCTCTCGCACGTGTGAAGCCGGCCTTGTTCGGCTTGCCGTGTGCTTGGCGCTAGGTGCACATTTTGCGTCAACAATATGATTTGTATCCGCTTCCTGACTTCACTCCTCTCTACCTTGTGGAGCCTCTGAATTCCCAAGGATACACGAATCCTGAAATGTCGAGGCCGGTGATCATGTACACATCGGCCAGAGTTGGGGACATTGGGCCATGACCAAAGAGGAAGGCGTTGACGCCGTTTGACCAAAAGTGGCAAGCCGCTATCAAAAGATTTTCATTGTTTGGGGTCTCGGCCAAGGATAATTCCAAGCATTGAGCGATGCGGAGGCTGTCCCAGTTGCTGGTCTTGGCGCTGTTATCTGCAAGTATCATTTTGTACCAATTCCTCCAGCCGGCAATTGGGGGCAAAGGCTAGTTTTTGAAAGCATCTTGCCACAGGGGAGGTCCTGATAAAGCCGCCTTGAAGGGGATTCTTTGGGATTCGGCTGCAATGAACTCACAGGGATCGGAAGTTCCCACAGGACCAAGGAAATAAGATGTCGAATTGGTCTCAGTGCAAATCAAAAGTTCGGTGGAAAGCTCCTGTCAAGAAAAGGCGGAGGGAGAAATCTGAGGTGAAAATCGAAAAGATAATGCCGAATGAAGCTTACGGGGATGAAATTTACCTGAGCAGCTTGATTTTGACTCGCCATTGAAGATTCGACACCTTTGGGAAGGGTGATCTAGGGTTTGGATCTGGACGGAGGCTCCGATGTATTGCGAGGAGAGAGAATAGGTGTTGAACAGATTTAACTTCAAGACGTTGGCAATTGGAGTCAATTTCGGAATAAAATCACTTTTATCCCGTAATTGAAGGGGCATATGTTAACACAAAAATTTGGTGCAGGAATGAGTCTGATTTGTGGGCCCAGCATTGGTAAAGAAATCCCGTCCAGGGAGGAAGGTTTCTTCAAAAGGATTCGGCAGGGAAACTTGCGGTCGGCAGTTTGCTTCCGTTCGGCAAAGGGACTGTTTGCGCTGATTTCGCATGATTGCGTGGTGACGTGGCCCGAGCGGAAGGGACGAATGGATGGATAAGCATTCGCGCTTGGGCGATAAATTAGGTATCAAATATTGTACGCGTAGTCCACCAGGAGTCATACCACGACAGGGTATAAATATGAACCCTGGATGTATGTAATTGTAATCGAAACATTCTCATAACAAACTGGCTTTATGCCAAACTCTTGAGTCCTTCAGTCGTGTCGTCGAGTTCTTCGAGAGGGTTCATCGATCCGTCGACCTCCGTAAGTACCGGCAACCTTGTATCATGTCTAGTATCATGCAGTGGATTTAGATCGTGATGCAAGTAGTCTTGTTACCATGCTTAGTATTATGCGGTGGATTTAAGCTTGGTTCAAGAGGGTTTCTTGTTAGATCATGAGCCATGCAGAGGGCTAAGATCTAGCTTGGAGCTAGTTATCGGCTCTATTAGATTTTGGCAAGATCTAATAGATTCATTAAGTTACCATGTGTTGTTTGAGTTTTTACTTTATGTTTAAATTCATGTAACACTCTTTTACCCAATTTAGATTGATTTGGATCGGCTTTATCTCGTTTCGTGATCTTTACATTGCACGTTCATATCTCGCTTCAAAAGGCACGTGGATCACGTGTTTGCCAAATAGCCGAAACCAAACCAATCTAGATTGTTACATGTTGCGGGTTCAATCTTGTTAATCTTGCGTAAACCTTGACAGAACCAGGTATCATGCGGTAGATGCAGGTTTTTGGGTTGTTTTAAAGCTAATCATCCAGTGGATTAGATTTTTAATTCAATCTGATAGGTTTGTCATCTTTGGCAATGTTTGTTCCTTCTCCATGGACCCCGATTCGGTTGTTCAGCCGTATTCGGTTATGCTTTCACGAGTAAAACATGTTTATAAGTTATGTTTTAAATAATGTGTGCTTTTAGCTCTCCATATTTAGATCGTATCATGCGGTGGATAGATCTATTTGTGGCTGGTGGTCTGATTTCAAACAAGTTGTATCATGTGGTGGATAAACTTGTTTGGCCTCATGCTTGACGGGTTTTAAAGTATCTAGACATGCGGTAGACTAGTGCTTTAGGCCTATGCATGCTTGTTCATTACATATTTATAATCATGCTTTGCTTCATTTATTGTTTACTGTTATTTATCCCCGCGGATCGGTCATGTTTTTTGTGCACGTGCAATTTCGTCCAAATAAAGATCGATCTATCGTCATGCTTGCGTCATCCGTTCGGCTATGCTCTATTTTGCGCTTTAAAGCTCCCGAATGGTTTCTAATTTGCTGGCAGATAGCTTATCATAGCTATATGTCATCTTACATGGCTTTCTAGCCGTAAATATGGAACTGTCTGGTACCACCCGGCAAGTTCCAAGCTTTGGTATTTAACTACTTTTTCTTTTGTTAATTTTTAGGGAAAATTGACTGGCACGCTTTGGAATCTGCTCGCGTGTGAAGCTAGCTTGTTCGGCTTGCTGTGTGCTTGCGCGGGGTGCGGATTTTGTGTCAACATGGGCCAAAATAATTTCCGCGGGCTTCAAGATCTCTGCCCACGCCCGTCCAGTAAGGTTCGTCAGCGGACTTGGCGCGGGCCGGGCCGGGCTAAAAATGCTCAGGTATATGCTAGTTGATCCGGCATGACAGGAGAAGTTTGAAGGAATTATCCTGTATTACCGAGAGAAGTTAATGATGACTCCAGAAAGAAAGAAGATCATTACCTGAGGATTAGTGTTCTTTCTAAATAAATGGTCTGACATAATGTATTTGTGGACATTGATCCAATGAAGAATGGCTGAATGTAACACATGTTTAACTGACTCACGTGTGTTGAAGTTGTGTATTGCAGAAGATCTAGATTTATTTCTGGATTTACTTAGTGAATACAAGCCAATTTCTAGTATTTATGGAGGTCATCCACATGACGGGGAAAAGTTTAAGTCAATACCCACTATGATGGGGTAAGATAGTACAGTGGTGTCCTCATGTGACGCCCCAGGTTTTTAATTAGCATTATTAATGCTAATGACCGAATCAACTGAGTCAAACCTGTTGACATTGGTCAAACCTTGGTCAACCAGGGCCATCACCTTGAAAAACCTCGCCAACAATCACTAATGACCCTCTTGATCAAGTCAACACCCACTTGTGGTCAACCATTGGCCAAAACCCCGGTCAAACCGCTTTGCCCCTGAACATCCTCCGAAACTTTTGTCGCGTTCTCCAAATTTCACCTAAACACATCAAAATCTCCCAATCTAAAAGTTGTCTAGTTTTTCGAGGGACACAACATTGCTTTTGGGTGGCATTTCAAATTTTGAGTGGAAAATGGTGAAAAACTTGGTCAACTGCACCTTTTACTATTCATCGACGCCATGGAAAACCTGCAACTTTGCCTGCATTTTATGCTCAAACCATTGAGGAAAACGTAGGACGACCTTTGTAAAAATTGTAGAGGGATCATTGCTCTACCACTTTGTTATTCACACTTTGTAGCACTTCTGTGGCGAAATCTCGAGAAACTGTTGGTCAAAGGCAGCTAAACGAAAACAGGTATGACGACGTCATGTCGTGACGTCGCGCTGTAACACCCCGTGTTTTTGCTTAGTGCCAAAGAGTGCTAATGACCCCCTTAAGCAAGTCACTATTCATCCTTGGTCAACCTAAGTCAAAACCCTAGCCATTCCTTTCACCTTCATTGCCATCCTAGAACTTTTGGCACGTTCTCCAAAATTCGCCTAAACACTTCAAAATCTCCCAATGGGAAAAGTTGTGCAGTTTGTCGAGGCAGACAACTTTCATGTTGGGCGGCATTGCTGATTCGAAGTGCAAAATGGTGAAAAATGCAAGTCAATGCCTAGATCTACTGTTCACGGGTGCCGAGAATTCTGCCAACTTGCTTTGCAGTTTTTGTCAAATCCGTTGGTCTAAACGCCCTAGAGCTTTTGGCAAACTGGTAGAGGGTAGTGTGGTGAGAAACTTTGGTATTCAAATGTTTGTACAGTTTTGTTACAAATTTTGGAGCAAATTCGATTCAAACACAGCCACTTTGAAACATTTTTGAGCTAGGCGAGCCCACGCGCGACGTAGCGCCGCGACATGCCACGTCGGCCTCACCGCCGTACCGCCAGGCGCGCACACCGGAGCAAGCCTGCTGTGACAACCCGCCCAGGAAAATACCATACTATTGCCTAAACCAATCCACTTTGGTCATTAAGGAATAATAAAGTATCATCATGTCGTTAGTTGCCGGGTTAACGCCCGATAAATCACTTGGATATCAACAAAGGATCGACAATATGCATTAAAACTCACGCAAAGGCGAGTCCAGAGTACACTACACCAATTAACACAAAACTGCCCGAAGGGGGTTTAAATATTACAAATCATTGTTCAGGACAATAACTAAAAGTTCAGAGTTTGAAAACAGCGGAAATAAATAAACTAGCAGCTCGATGAACATCACAGGAGACCGTTCGTGATGCCATCACTGGTCGTCATCCACCCATTCCAGCTCCCAGCCGAGTGGAATCTCACAAGGCCAAACAACATCTCCAACAACAGTTTTAAAGCAAGGCTGGGTATACTAATACTCAGCAAGACTTAACCGTCAGGTGATAACTACATCACCAAACTCTAGACATGAGAGGCTTTTTGGCCGGTGGAGTTCTTTTGCTAAAGAGCAACAAAGAGTATGTCCTTACTTTCAATATTTTAGCACAAATTCTAGTTGATTAACATTTCTAAGTGTGCCAACTAATTCAATCAATAATTGTACAAACAATTAATTCAAGCAGTAAACTTCACCAAGTTCCATCATTAAGGGATATCATGGCCAGTTGATTAAGCAGTCTCGGATAACGGTGAGAGGCCGACAATCGATTGGTTTATAACCTTGAAAGGTGGACTTAAACACACGGACGAATGCATACCCCAAGAAGGTCCAACAAAAACGAAACGGGGTATACCCCGACCAGGCGGTTCCCGTCGATCTTCAGCTCGGGATCGAAACCTACATTCCTTGGTACAAGGCTTACTGGCTCGCCCACACACAAACGTCCAGACTCACGTAGGTACCACACTATTGCAAGCAGGGGGACACATCTCTGTGCCCCAGGTGTAGTAGGGAAAGGTTCCCTTGCTGCGTCAATCGAGTACTAGGCTTACCGGTCCCATTCCCGACAAGTGTTTAGTACGTTCAAAAGCTTAGCCCACGCAAGCCACTGGACCGGAGCCCAAATCCCATGCTCTTACCACATGAGCTATCCATTTATAAAGATCTTATGATTCCAACATAGGAACCTATTCTCGCGAGTGATGAACATCACTCGACTTCTACCGGGTCCTATAGCATAGCAACTATCGACCTAGCATTCTAGTAAAAGAACATAGGTACCTAGGGTTATGCATCTAGGGTTTCATTCAACTCCTAAAACGTAAATGCACAGTCATAGCAACAATAATTGCATAAATTTTAAAAACAAGGTTAATGATCCGGGGCTTGCCTTCGGTGGCAAGGTTGGCCTTGGGCCCTTCTGGACTTTGGTCCAGGTCTTGCTCTACAGCGATGTGGTGCACGTCTCTGTCAGCTCCTCCGTCTCCTCCTTCCGGCACACGCGTACAGCTACCGTTCGGGAGATCTACATGAGGATGCAATGCAAGACTTAATTGACGATTTCCAATTTAATTAATTACAAACAACATATGACATCCATGAAGTGTATGGTTGGCCATATTTACCTTAACAAACACACAGTTGGTTTAATCTTTCTATTAAAGTAATTTCTTACGGTGCTTTATTATTTATTCTTTTTGATAATGATGGTGTACAGATTTTATGTAAATAAAAATAATTTAGCTTTCACAAACAACAAGGGGTTGATCATTATCATTTTAACATGATTTTCATCACATACATAGGGCCTTTAGTGTGTAGTTGGTGATTTTCTCATTTTATTTAAGATTAAGCTTTAATGACCTCTATTGCTTATATTCATAAAATAAATTAATAAGATTCAGTGGAATGTGTTATGAAGCATTACAAACCTATACAAAGTCACTGCACACACATGCATGCTTAGGAAAGCTACGAAATTAAATATACCGAAATCAACAAAAGCTAGCCTCTTAAAGCAAGGTAAATGCATACAAAAATAAATACACATCAAAATGATTCAAACTTTCTCACACATGATCTATGGTCCAAACCTAAGCTAGGGATGCAACATATACACCTAGAACTATTATGGATCTTGAGCTATGCAATTACAAAGAAAAACAAGCATATTTCAAGAATAAATATTTGTCACAAATATAAAATTGTGATTAATTCACCACAGGTGCATTTTTCCATAAAAAGAAAGCATGCAGAAGTTGGGCACAAAAACATAGTTATTTTTAGCTACAAAAATCATTTGGACAGATTCTGCATAAGAAGAAAACAATTCATATAACAAGATTTACAACATCAATTTGCGCAGTTTTTGGTACATGAGCTAGCTACAACATAACACACAACATATCCAAACTTCAGATATAGATCACATGTGGATTTGGAGATACAACAGATCTAGGTTTTTCACATTTGTATTTTTCATGCAAAAACTATCAGGAAAAAGTATGGTAGTGCTTTGTAAAAGTTGTAGGATGTTTCACAACGAATCGAACAAAATTGGGTTTGCATTTTTATGATTTTTCTACGATTTTCTATGGATTTTCAAAGTTTCAGCAAAACTGTTTTACTATTGAAGTTTCCACTTTACACCGGGGTCCTTGGACTTTTCTGCAGATTCACAACCATGCCCTCCATTCACACAAAACACCCAGGAAAGAACAAGGAAGACGCAATGTGGTCCTTGGCATGGAGGGTGGTGCGGCTCGCCGGAATTGGGCGGCTCCGGCGGTGCCCTTGGCCGGGGAAGAGGTGGGGAAGGACGAGGGGCTCACCTGCTGTCGATTTGTGGCCGAAGATGGGCAGAGGAGCGTCGGCACCGGCACCGTCGGTTCTAGTGGTGTCTAGGGCGGCTACGAAAGGTGTTGGCCTGCGGTGAAACGGGTCGGAAGAGATGGCTCCTTGGCAGAGCACACAGGCAGGGCCGACAGCATGCGTGCCTGAGGAACGGCCGGCTGCAGCCTTTATAGCAGGGCGGCTCCTTCTCTTCGCCTTGAAGTAAAGACCCTGCATTTACCCCGCAGTACGGCGGCCATCCTTGACCTGCGTGCGTAAGGGACCGGCGACAGACCGCTGGGCACGCAGCGGCGGTACAGCGCGGCACGCACTCCCACGCAATGGGCTCGCGTTCACGGGTGACAGGCGCGAAGGGGAACTGGTGGCTCGTGCCTCGAGGCGGTGGAAACCGGCCAAAGACGGACGTCGAGGCGGTGCGGTGCCTCGCGCGCGGCGCATCCAAGCCGGCAAGGCGCCGGCGCGCGCCGCGGCGCTCTAGAGCGCGACCGATCCGTATTTCAGCCGCCAATGCTACTTTGACCACAAAGGTGTTTTGACTTAATTAAGAGAGTCATTTGCACTAACTAATGGTATTTCAACACCTGGGGTGTTACACCCCCGACCGCCGGTCCGAGGCCGGGCTCCATGAGCATTGTGTGCCTATGAGGTGTGACACGCCGCCCACCCCTAGGCCGGTGCCACGCGGCCGCAGCCCACATGCCCGTGCGCGCACCGGCTTCCGCCACTGGCTGGAACCCCGCTGCACGTCATTAACCGCCTCTGCGCCCATGTCGTTGCTCCTGTAGGCCACGAAGCTCGGGCGAAACTGCCTCGAAGTGTTGCTCGGCCTATAAAATCCCTCCCTGCCTTTCCCTCGTGCGCGCTTGAGAGCACAGCCGTCCGCCACCGTCCGCCATTAGCGCTGCCAGTGAGCTCCCTCCTCCGCTTGCGCTCGTGACCCACCAGCGACTCCAGGCCCTTCCCTAACCCCCACTCGATCTCCCACGGCCACCCATGGCTTAGCTCATCCCCGCATTGCACCGACATCCGAGCCACGACGGCCGTGCCGTCACTGCTCTGCCGTCGGCCATCGCCAGAGGCCACTCCGACCCCACCTCTGCCACCAATCGAGCTCAGGTGAGCACCAGGGGAGCCCCGTGCCATTTGTTGCCCGAGTCCGGCCGGCTATCGCCGCCGGTGAGCTCTCCCCCACGACACAGGGGCATGCTTGTGGGGATTAAAGTCTTGCAGGGACCCGAGTGCAAACTCAGGGGCATATGTGTGAAGATTCAAACTTTTCTAAGGGCTACTGAATAAATAGATTCTTAAGTTCTTTACCTCTTGGTCCAGTGGTGTGACAACCCACCCAGGAAAATACCGTACTATCGCCTAAGACCGATCCACTTTGGTCGTTAAGCAATAGTAAAGTATCATCCTATCGTTAGTTGCCGGGTTAACGCCTGGTAAATCACTTGGAATTCGTACAGAGGATCGACATATGCATTAAAACTCATGCGAAGGTGAGTCCAGAGTACAACACGAATAAAACCAATTTATTATAAACCATTGTTCATGACATGGAGTAAAGGTTCAGAGTTCGAAAACAGCGGAAATAGATTAGGCTAGCGCAACGGTAAACATCACAGGAGGCCATCCATGATGTCATCACTTGTCGTCACCTTTCCGGTCAACAACACCTGCAACAACAGTTTTAAAGCAACACTTACTGAATTTATTAATTTATTTTATGAATAAAAGCAATAGAGGTAATTAAATTTTAATATTAAAGTAAATGAGAATTCACCAACCACACCCCTAATAACCCTACGTGTGTGTGATGTAAATCTTATTAAAAAGCTAAGTGTCACCAACACCCTTGCTGTTTTGTGAATTTAAATTAAATTATTTGCATAGAGGTGTACACAATCACTATTAAAAAGATTAAAAGAATAAACCTTCGCATATAATAATCTCAATGAAAAGAATTATTAATTAAATGTTTGTCAAGGTGAATATGGCCAATAAGAGTTGGATGAAATAATTAATCCCTCACTCCACCTGAACCCTGCATTGCATTCCGTGTCGAACTCCCTAACGATAACTATGCGCTCATGCCGAAAGCCGAGGAAGGAGGAGATGACGCGGAGCTGCAATACGTGGAAGTGAGCGAGGACACCGAGGACCCTCAGGCTAACTGTGCTGACGAAGGTAAGCCCCTGTGCATTAACCTAAGTGTTTTTGGAAATCTATACAACTATCTATGGATGTTTGTGCATTTACGTTCAGGAGTTGAAATGAAACCCTAGATGCATGATCCCTAGGTACCTATGTCTTTAATAGTATGATATGTCGGTAGCTGCTATGTTATAGGACCGTTACAAGTCGAGTGATGCTTTTCACTCGCGAGAATAGGTTCTTATGTTGGAATCATAAGATCTCCTTAAATGGATTGCTCATGTGGTAAGAGCATGGGATGTGGGCTCCGGTCCAATGGCTTTCGTGGGTTAAGTGTTTGAACGTACTAAGCACTTGTTAGAAATGGGACCGGTAAGCCTAGTACCTTAATGAGACGGCAAGGGATTTTACCATCACTAATCTTGGGATGCATCTCACGGCTAGCTACCAGTGGTGCACGTGTGATTCTGGGTGCCTCGCGGGGTATGCTAGATAGCCAGTACCAAAGTCGGTGGCCATTTATTCTGAACCGAGGATTTTTGGGCACCTCTGGTGGTTGTCCTCGCGGGGGCACCCTACCGTGTGTTTAGGTCTACCTTGCAAGGTTTGAAATCAACTGGTTGTCGGCCTCTCACCATTATCTGAGACTACTTATCCAACTGGCCATGATATCCCTAATGATTGAACTTTGCGAATATTATGCTTGATTAATTGTATTGCTCAACTTATGCTTGCTATAGTTCGCTAACCTAGAAAAGAATAATCAACTAGAACTTGTGCTAAAATCTTGAAAGTAAGGACATACTCTTTGTTGCTTTTCAGCTAAAGAAACCCCAGTGGCCAAAGAGCCTCTCATGTCTAGAGTTGGTGATGTAGTTACCACCCGACAGTTAAGTCTTGCTGAGTATTAATATATTCATCCTTGCTAACTTGTTGCTTCAGGTAATGCTTTTGGTGATGTGTGGCCTGGAGAGATCCCGCCTGGCTGGGAGCTGGAGTGGGTGGAAGACGGTGAATGAAGGCATCATGGCAGGCCTCCTGTGATGCTCCTCGCATCGTTTAGTTTAATTCCGTTGTTTTCAAAACTCTGAACTTCGTTATCATGTCAAAGACTTCGGTTTGTAATAACTAAACCCTTCGGGGTAGATTTGGATGTTAATCATGTGTTGTACTCTAGACTCTCCTTCGCGTGAGTTTTAATGCATATATGTCGATCCTTGTTGCTATGTAAAGTGATTTCACCGGGCGTTAACCCGGCAACTAACAACGGGATGATACTTTATTGTTGCTTAATGACCAAAGTGGATTGGTTTAGGCGATAGTACGATATTTTATTGGGCGGGATGTCACACCTCATCAGAAGTCCATTTTTAAGAACTTATTTATGATAGTGTCATTTTCCAACCAAAGTTGTTAATGGCAATGTTATAAACAGATTGTAATGAGTTCATGCATTAATTCTAGTTTCTGCCCAAAGGTGATGTAGAATTAATGTAGTAGCAAGATGAAGTGAGACAACCCTCATTTTCTTTAAATATCTTGCATTGCAAGAGAAGTTTGAGATAGTGCATCTCATCGTGTCATGGTCATTAAGCAATGAAGGGTTGATGCCAAATGGGGAAAAATCCCAAAACCACACCATTTCTAAATATAAAGGTGTAGAGTTGATTAATTGACTCTATGGAAACGCATGCGAGCACTCTAAATGAGTTGCTTGTTATGAAGTAAGTAATGGTGAAAGACACATTTTAAATGTGTAGTGTGGCTGAGAATAAAGAGTCATTTTTGAAATGATGTAAAAGGACAAAAGGAAGTTGTATACAAGTCATTATGTAAGTAGATATGCGAGTTTAACTTGCAGAAGTATAGCAAATAATGTATTCTGTTAAGTTGTTGAAGTGCAACGAGGAATAAAGTGCTCCCATATGAGTTAAGAAAAAACTTTGTTTGCATGACACAATCATGTGGATGAAGCAAGTTAGGAAAAACTCCTTGTTCACAAAAGTTTTGTTTAAGTTTCGAAATTATGGCATTGAAGCTTATGCCATATTTCGAGGGGGGAGATTATCCCTATACTGAAGGAAATGCATAGTATGCATTGAAAGAAAAGATATGATTTATTAAGTAATTGTGATCGTCACGGGGAGTACAGCGGTCATAATATTTGATACCCCTAAGAAAGAAACAACTAAATTCCTAGATTTTTCATATTTTTGATAGGAAGATAGTGTAGGAGATCGGTATTTGTACTGATCAATATAGATCAAACCCAAATAAGAAAGTTAAATGATACACTATCTTTACTAAAGATGGGACAATCTGGGGAGCATGGTGCATGGAGACCTAACTCCATCTAGAGGATAAAATGGTGAGAAAATGTGTGGTATGTTGAGAACTTTGTTTTAAGAAGTTTTTTCTCACTACATGTTGTAACTACACCAACAATTGCCACACATCTGTGGTGCTAGTGTTGTTGTTTCACTTGTAAAAACTTATTGCCAAACATATGGGGGAGCATGGCATCTCCAGTATCTCTTGTAGCGACAAGAAGCAAAAGAGGAACCTGTCCTTCAGGATTCGATAGTTACCATTATCGCATATGAGGAGTCTTGGAATATGAAATGAGATATATGAATACTAATATTGTTTTGGCACTTAGAAGAAGTTGTTAATGAAGTCAAAACAGTGGACTGTAATGGGTCTATAAAACTACATGTGACTCCGAAGACCATGAGAATAAACATGACACACGACTTATGTCAAGAGGCTTCATGCAAAAAAAGAAATAAGTTACAATGAGACATTTTCTCATGCGAGGATTCTTCAGAATCATAATATGAAAGTGGTGTTACTCAATGAAGGATATTAGGATATTTACATGACATGAAAGGAAAATAACATATAAGATGTTGACCGAGTAAGTTTTGGGTTTTAGTAGGAATCACGAGGACAATTACATTTATGTGACGCCCCAGGTTTTCATCCAGGTTTATTAACTCTAACGATCAGGTCAAACTGGTGATTTTGTCAAACGAAGGTCAACATGGGCCATCACCTCAAAAACATCACCAACAATCCCTAATGACCCACTTTGGTCGACTATGGACAACCTTGGTCAAACCCTAGTCAAAAACCCCTAAAACCCCTTTTACCCTCCTGTGTCGCCGAGAACTTTTGCCGCGTTTTCCAAATTTCACCTAAACACTTCAAATTCTCCCAATATAAAAGTTCTGTAGTTTGTTGAGGGACACAACTTTCATGTTGAGTGGAATTTGAGATTTGAAGTGCAAATGTGTGAAAAGCCTGGTCAATGTCTCTGGTTATTGTTCACTGACGCCCAGAAAACAGCAATGTTGGCATGCAAATTGTGCACAAATGGTTGAGAAAAACCCTATAGGTCCTTTGTAGAAGTTGTAGAGGGGTAAGAGATCTACAACTTTGCTAATTAGGCCTTGGTCCACTTCTGTTGAGAATTTTGGAGAAAATCGCGCTTGAACAGGGCCAAGTCAAATTCATCGAGTCAGTCGTGTCGCGCGCGCGACGCCGCCCCCCGCGTCGCGCCGCGCCCGGCCACGTCCGCCCGCACCGTACCTCGCCATACACGTACGCCGAGGCAGCCGCTGACCGCCGGACCGAGGCCCGCACCGCGAGTACCGTCGCAGGCGGGGGTTACGTGCGCATGCCCTAGGCCGCGCCACGCGCCGCGCCCGCACACGCCGGCGACGTGCGCCACCTCCCTCCATGGGTCAGCGCCCACTGCACATCGCCACCGCCTTTGCGCCCATGCCGCGCCCATGCCACGACCCTGTGCAACGGCTTCGTGACCCCTTCGCCAAGGCACACTCGCCTATAAAAGCCAGGCCGGCCTTTTCCTCGCGCAAACACCGAACGCCGTCGTCCGCCATTTGTGCCACCTCGGTGCGCTCCGCGCTCCGGCCGTTTTCGCAGCCAGCCAAATCTTCGAACACTTTCACTAGGACTCTCTAGCGCTGTTACCGACACAAGTTGCCTAGCACCACCTTCCTCCCTGCTGGATTTCGAGTAGTCGCGGACGCGCCACCGCTGCACCGCCGTCGGTGCTCGTCGGAGGTGACCCCGATCCCAAATCCGTCACCAATAGACCCGAGGTGAGCCTACATGCCTGCCTGGGCCGCTTGTTGACCAGGACCGGCCGTGCCTCGCCTGCGGCGAGCTCCCCTGCGCCGTCAGGAACCCCTGTGCATTGATTTCATTCTTGTAGGGACCCGGTTGTTAGAAGCAAGGGTATAAGTGTGATTCTAGAAAAGTTACTGAGGTCCGATGTGTAAATAGATTGTTCCTTTTTAGTGTGTTTTTGGCCAGAGCTTGTAAATTCCATAGAAATTCACAGAAAAATCAGAAAAATGTGAAACCAATTTTGCCAGTTTTCTTGTGTTGAGTACTACAACTTTTGTAAAGGTTATATATACTTTTGTGTGCTTAATTTTGCATGAAAAATTGAAATCTATTTACCCTAGATTTGTTGTACTGCCAAATCGACTTGTGTTCAGGAAATGATTCTTGGATATGTTGTGCTTCATGCCATGTTTAGTCACCACATCAAAATTTGCAGAAAGTTATTGAGTAAATCTTTTTATATGATTTATCTTGTATTATTGATGAATCTGCCTAGATGAATTTTATAGCTTAAAATAAATTTAGTTTTGTGCCCAACTTATGGCTATTGTCTTTTTATGCTTAAATACATCTCTAGTGAATTACCATGATTTTATCTCTGCCAGAAATATTTATTCTTGATTTATGCCTAGTTTTATAAGTAATTGCATATCTCCAGTTCTATAATAGCCCTAGATGAATATGTTGGATGCCTAGCCTTGTTTTGGACCAGAGAAAAAGTGAGAGAAAGTTTGGGTCCGGAAGTGCTTTATTTATTTTTATATGCATTTATCTTGTTTGCGGTAAATAGAAATGATATACTTGTTATATTTATTTTATTGCTTAACCAAGTAGGCATGTGTGATCAGTGTCTTGCATTAGACTTAATGAGCTCAGTGAATAACCCACTTGGTGTCTTATAATTGTTTTGTTGAATAAAATGGAGAAGCCATTGTAGGTTTAATATTGAAATTAAATGGGAAAATCACACTCCACACCTAAGGACCATGTGTATGTGATATGGAACTTGCTAATAAGTTTAAAACCAACCCTTTACTGGTTGTGGTAATTAAATTAATTTACTTGTGTGTGTGTGTGTAGTCACTTTTACAAAGAGTAGATAATAAAGCATTGCATATTGTTCCTTTATAGGAAGAGTATGCTGAATGTATTATTATCTAGGTGAATGTGGTCAACCATGCACCCCATGGTTGTCATGTGTAGTTTGGTAATTAATTAAATCAAATCGTCAATTATATCTTGCACTTGCATCCTCGTGTAGATCTTCCCGATGGTAGCTATACTCTCGTGCCGGAAGGAGGAGGCAAAGGAGCTGACGGGGACGTACACTACGTTGTTGTAGAGCAAGACCTGGACCAAAGTCCAGAAGGGCCAAAGGCCAGCATTGCCAACGAAGGCAATCCCCGGTTTATCATTAACCCATGTTGATTAAATTATGCAACTAGCCTTTGTTATTTTATGTGCATTTACGTTCAGGAGTTGAATAAAACCCTAGTTGCATGATCTCTAGGTGCCTATGTTCTCTTACTAGTATGCTAGTTCGTTAGATGCTATGCTCTAAGGACCCGGTACAAGTCGAGTGATGTTCGTCACTCGCGAGAATAGAATCTCCTTTATGGAATCACCATATGTATAAATGGATTGCTCATGTGGTAAGAGCATGGGATTTGGGCTCCGGTCCAGTGGCTTCGTGGGATAAGCTTTTAAATGTACTAAGCACTTGTCGGCAATGGGACCGGTAAGCCTAGTACGTGAGGCGGCAAGGGATTTTCCATTACTAATCTCGAGCATTCACCCGCCCGGCTCATTACCTGGAGGGGGGGTACTTGTGTGAGGCTGGATGTACTGAGTGGGGGCATACCAGATAGCCTTGTACTTGGGACTGTAATATCTATCCCGAACTGAGGATCGATGGGAACCGCTTGGTCGGTGTCGGCTCTGTTGGGGCACTGCTCGGTGTGTTTAGGTCTACCTTGTATGGTTTTGAATCAATCGATTGTTGGCCTCTCACCGTTATCCGAGACTGCTTAATCAGCTGGCCATGATATCCCTTAATGATGGAACTATTTGAATTCTGCTGCATGAATTAATTGTATTGTACAAATCTTGATTGCATTAGTTGCTCATTATAGTAATGGTAATCTTACTAGAATCTGAGTTAAAATATTGAAAGTAAGGATCCATGATCCTAGTTGCTTTTTGGCAAAACAAACCCACCAGCCAAAAGCCTTACATGTCTAGAGGTAATTTTTGTTGGGTAAGTCTCGCTGGGTATTAGTATACTCAGCCTTGCTATAATTGTTGCTTTCAGGTGAAGTTGTTTGGCCTGGAGAGATTCCACCCGGCTGGGAGCTGGAATGGGTGGATGATGACGCCAAGTGATGGCATCACGGATGCCCTCCTGTGATGTCTTATCGTATCGCTATTAGTATTTCCGCTGTTTTAAAACTCCGAACCCTTAACTTATCATGTTATGAACAATGGTTTGTAATAATTAAACCCCTATGGGTGAAGTTGGATTTAATCTGTGAAAGCACTCTGGACTCTCCTTCGTGGGAGTTTTAATGCATACGTTCGATCCTCTTTGTGTTTTCAATTGATTTACCGGGCGTTAACCCAGCAACACTCAATGGGATGATTCTTTATTATCGCTTAAAGACCAAATGGAGTGGTTTAGTTGATAGTACAGAATTATGTCGGATGGGGTTGTCACATTTTATGCAAAGTTTAAGAATTGGAAACATTTTTTCCTCGTAATGTATGTTGTGGACATCCTACTCTCTAGTAGTGATGTTTGTCTACTATTGCAGACGAAGAATTTATTGTCCTCAAATCTTACAAGTTTGTATATCTTAGTGAAGCATCATTCGTTCAAGGAATTGAAGTTCATCGAGATATAAGTAAAGGGGTATTATGATTATTGCAAAGAGCATACTTAGAGAAGAATTGTAAAGAAACATAGTATGCCTGTGAGTCAGCCTATGGCTGTTCATATGAAGTCAGGGGTAATAGTTTTTGGAATTTTAGTATTCCTGGAACCAATATAAGATCGATTGAATGGAAGTAATTCCATGTGCTTCAACTGTTGGAAGCAGACTCAATGCTCAAGAAAGAATTTACCCTAACATAGCTCAAGTATCTGGGATTCTTTGGCAGAAGTCCAATCCAGTTATAGATCACTGAAATGGAATTAAAGAAATACTTTGCAATCTAGCAAAGTGTTGTAAGCTTCATGCTAAGTAATAAAGAAACATGTACTCTCAAAAGGTTGTGAGTAAAAGTAAATGTGAAAGAAGAAGGTACTCACAAAAGGTTGTGAGTAAAAAGAACTAAAGTGTATTGTGGCTAGTTAATCTGATTGTGATTATGATTATGATGACCCATGCTCGGTATACTTATTTGTGATGAAGTGGATGTCAAACGAAGGTTAAGAAACATAAGGTGAGATCAAGGGGGAGAATGTTAGTTTTGATCTCCATTAGTTGGCCCTAAGGGTGGGCCAACTGGGCCCTTGACTCGGCTCCCTGATCGGGGGAGCCCACCCACTCGGGTTGCGGGCCCCCGTCGCGCAGCACCATATAAGGGAGGTGGGGGCCACGAGGAACAGTAACCCTGCGAGGCTCAGAACGTGTCCACTCGCCCCACCTGCCCTGCCCACCGATCAGGGGGAGCTGTGGGCGGCGGGAAGCTCCTCCGCCGCCGTCAGTCGCCACTACGCTTCACCGAGGATCACTACAGCACTGCACAACGACGACGGTCGTCATCTACACCAACGAGTACACTCCTCTACTTACACAACCCACGGTATCTCTTTGTCCTCTTCTCTTCTCCCTCTGGGTTAACCTCAAGAAGTCCCTGTTTTACTCATCTTTGTCAAGTGAATACCAACCAATCTATACCTATATGGATCTATGGATCTAACACATATGTCCCAAAAAGAATGTCATTCTAGAAATTTTAAGACAAATTATTAAGGAGGTAAAATGACTTTGATTGCCCGTATTTATTTGCCATATTTGATGCACATATACCAAATTAAGTAAAACTACATGATTTTTTAGACAAAATTTGGATCCTAAAACAACAAGCTTTTTGGGACATAGGGAGTAAGTAGGAGATGCAATCCTTTTGTATTAACTCATGAGGACCATTTAATCTCGGTTGGTGTTACCAACCCGGGAATTAAGTAAAAATAACCAATAGTTTTGTCGAGGATGGAAGGTCTGATGTGATATTTTCACTGAGGAATCTATTTACTCACAACAATGAGCATGTTCGGCTTATCCCGTTTCAGCTTATCTCAACTTATTTCCTTTCACACAACACTATTAAATCTACCAGTCAAACAATATTCTTCGTACCAACTGAACAGGCTCAATATGTTACTCACAGAGGATTCAATCTATGTTCTCCTAATGATGATTCCATGTCGTCCACTAACATAAAAGAGAATGTTGGATATTCAGCGGACCACTTATCACCTAAGGGTTGAAATACCACTCCTTTCCAACTTTAAATAATTTGTAGAAGATTAATAAAAATTGAAACCTTAGGTTCAGGGTAGCAATTTTTTGGTACAAAAAAAACTGCTCAAGTCAACACACACTAAGAGGAATTCAATAGTTTTCATTTATTCTTTTAAAGGTCAAAAAGATTGAAGCACATCACAAAAACTAGATGTTATAAAAAGAACATCAAATTATTACCTTGATTTCTCTATTGATTCATAAATGGTATATATTTACAAACAAAGTTCATTTTGGGTGTGACAAATTGAGGTAGTTGTTGTCTGCTGAGCAAGTGAGCTTACTATTGGATATACTATATAGTGTAAGAAATTGAAACTAGGGCTACCTATATCCAAACTACTACCATTGGTTATAGTTGGATAAAGTCAAGAGTTTTTTTGAGAAAAGATATAATCAAGAGTTGATATATAAATTTTCTTCCATGAAATGTTTAGAGCAAAAGTTAATTAATTATAATCTATATAATATATATAATAGTACTAATCTATATAATAAGAATAATAATAATAATAATAATAATAATAATAATAATAATAATAATAATAATAATAATAAATAACCTATATAGAAGCACCCCACTATAAGGGTCATTAATTCTATTTTTCTCAACATGCAAAATGTCCACCTCATATATGAATCCACTACGTCATACACCACATCACCATTCATAACCATCTATTTATGACTTCCACATATTTTTTGTGACTAATAACATTGGCGCAATATAGTAGTCTTCCCGAGTACCACGCTACAAAATTCTAACAGTAGAAATATATGAAGAATCAATCATTTAAGTTCCATTCTCTCAGGCCCTTTTTCACATACAATAATGCCATTTTCACAAGAGTTTCAAATTTTAAAGAATGTTGACATGCAACCACCTAGTGTTTAATGTTGGGCTAATTAGGGCTAATGGGCTCTAACCACCAATTAGCCATGTTAAGTCCTTCTAAGGGCAAGTTTGTTGATGTTGTTTCATATGCAATCTCATGCATTGATATGTAATCTTGACGATGTATTGAACAACCACTGTAATGATTTGTCTCTTTGGTTGTTTTATAGTATTCTCAAACATTTAATTTGTAGATAGAATAATTGTTGACGGTGTATATTCGTATCAAACTTCGTTTGGACTTGCAAGAGGACAAGTCCTCCGTCGTAGTCAAGGGACCCTTCTTCCCTCAAGTGTGAACCCAAGGTATCGAATCCGTGGAACAAATGTGTGATGCAAAATCCTATCAATTAAAACCGAGAACACTTAGATCTTCAAAGGGGAAACTCATACATCTAATATAAAGAACATCATTGTCGGGGACAGCCACGAGGGTCCCCTAAAAAACCGGGGAAATCCTGCTTAAAACCTGCAAAAAATGCAAACACAACTCGAACCTAACACAAAACACACACAGCACAGCCCACGCCGCGGTGGCCCACACGGCCCACCAAAGCGACCCAGCAAAGCACCCCCCCCCCGAGCGAGATCCGCCTCGCTAGAGGGCTCAAACCCCCCTCGAATGAGGTTCGCCTCGCTCGAGGGCTCGCACCCCCCTCGAGCAGGGTTCGCCTCGCTCGAGGATCCCCGCCTCCCTCGAGTGGGGTCCGCCTCGCTCGAGGTTCCCTCATGAGCGCACCCGCTCCCGCACGCGGGTACGGGCATTTAATGCTCTGACACAGCAGAGCCGCGCCATCACGCGCCTGGGAATCACGCCCCCGCACTGTACCGCCAACTCCCTAGGGGAAGCCCATCCCCGCCACTATGGGGGGCTGTGCGACGAGGCCGGTGTCAGCTCTGTGACACTGTACCGCCCACTCTTGTACGGCTAACGCGCCGCGCCCTCGAAGGGGGGCCTGCCGCACCCTCGAGCCCTCCTCTCGTTACTCTGCAGAGTCAACCCATGACATCAGGCCGGCAGGAGCGCCATCCCCGTCGCTGTCAGCCCTGTGCGGCCATCCCTGTCCCTGTTGTGCCACGCCGTGCAATGCTACAACTACTCCGACGATACTGAGCACGCGGGGACGAGACGCAGCCACACCTGCTACTGCACTATGTACGGAACGTCGTCAACGGCTCCCTCGAGCCCGCCTGAAGGTGCCCCGTTCAACCACTATGCCTCCACCCTCGAAGTCACCCCTGTTCAAGCACAGGACACACCGCAACACCGTAATTGGAGCAAGATTCGCCAGGACGACCATCAGCTCCGCAGCACTGTATGCCATACCGTCACACGTAGCAAAATAGTGCGGCATGCCTGTAAATTACCCTCTCCTTGGCCTATAAAAGGAAGGTGATCCCCCTCGCCGCAGGTGGACAGGACACGAGACATCAAACACGGGACAACGGATAGCGATCGATCACATGCTCTCCGCCTTCCCCACGATATCGGCACTCGCCTCAATCGCTTCTCTTGGGACTTGGAGGCCACGCCTCCTCTCCCGCCTTGCTTGTAGCCGCCCCACTACAGGCACCCTGGTGCAAAGCAATATAGTGCCTCGAGCACACCCCTGCTGGACGTACGGCTTCGGCTGGAACCAGGATAAACCAAGTGTCCTTAGTTGCTTAGCACCGACCATCGAGAGGCAGATCTCAGCGCTTATTACTAGTTAGTGTCGGGACTACATTCCGCACCGACAGTTGGCGCCCACCGTGGGGCTCCGCACGCTGAAGATCAATTCATCACCAGCTCTCTCGATGGTGATTCGCACCGAGTACCGCGGTCAGCACAACTCCTTGGGCAGCTCGGACCCCCTCCCGGCCGGATTCGAAATCCGGTTCAGGGGCCTGAACTTTCAGGTTACGGGGAACGGCTACTTGATGCACCTCACTAACCGTGAAGAACTCCATGCGCGGTGCCAAGCCGGGTCCGTCCCGGTCGCCGCCGCACACGTCGCCATGACGCCGGCGCCCGCCGCCCAGACGGACGCCGCGGGTCCTTCGGCACCACGGCGCCGTCGTCGCTCCCGCCGGCGCTCACGACAGGCGCGGTCGGAGTGCCGGCATGCAGCGTGCGTCGCCTCACAACGCGGCGTGCTCACCAGCGAGACGACAGCCACCCCAATAGGGGAGCGCTCGGTCTCGGGACCGCGCTTCCCTATCGGCCTCCGCGGCGCCATGACGCGTATGTCGCCTCCGCCAACGTCAATACAACAATGCGCAGGGTCCTCCGTGGCCGCCATGTCCTGGTGGCCAGGGACCCTAGCGCCTCTGCCGGTGACGAGTCATCCCAAGGCTCCACCGATGAGCTGCCACCTGCCACTTCGCACGGATATGCGGAGTGGGACTTCTCCGGCGTGCCGGACCCAGTGATGTTTCGGCGGTTCCTCGACGCCACGGACTACTGGTTCGGCTACTCTGACGACTCCAGCGCCGGAAGCTACGACCCCGCGCGGGAGTGCTGCGTCATGATCGCCGGCCGACCCGCAAAAACGCCACCGACGCGGCGGGGAGCCGGCGACGGGGAGGTTCCCCCCGCCCTGGGAACTGGACCACGCATGGCTACGGGGCCAAGTGCCCCTCCCCCCTCACGGCCGAGGCGGCCGGCATCAATGCGCAGCTGGCCCAAGCACGAGAGCTTGAAGCCAAGCTGGCGAAGGAATACCGCACGGTGCAGTTGCTCCGAGCCTCCATCGCGGGAGAGGCCTCTGCGCGCGGCGAGCGCGCGCGTGAGTTGGACAGACAAGCCCGCGACCGCATCAACGCCGACTTCAACGTCAACAATCCGGACACGCCCCCGCGAGCGAGCCAGAAGCTTATTGCTGTCACAACACTGCTGCGGGCCATGCCCGCCCCCTTGACTCCCGAGGCACGGAACCTGCACTGCGAGGCGCAGGCGCTTATCGAGCAAGCAGCCGTCCAACAAGCCAAAAGCTCGGCGTCCCGCATCCGCAAACAGGGGAGCGCGCGGGACGATGGGGGTGCGCAAGGCCCCGAGCCCTCGGTGCACGCGGGCGGTGCGCTCGAGCGCCCCGCCAACCCGGGGCGCACGCCGGCCAAGGAACGGCTCCTCGACACGCACGGGCAAGCTCAAGATGGCAACGCCCACAACGTCATCAACACCCGGCGAGCGGGTAACGCGGAGGCGCGGGCGGCAGCGGGCTACCACCCTCGACGGGGTGGACGCTACGACAGCGGTGAGGACCGCTCACCGACACCAGAGCCCCCGGGAACCCGCGTGTTCAGCCGGGAGATCCGCACGGCGACCTTCCCCCAGCGCTTCCGCCAGCCCACGACAATCCCCAAGTACAACGGGGAGACGGACCCCCGTGTGTGGCTCAACGACACCGTCTGGCGTGTCAGCTAGGCGGGGCCACCGGCGACGAGGTTATCATCCGCAACCTCCCCCTGCACCTCGCCGACTCGGCGCGGACGTGGCTCGAGCACCCGTCGGCCGCCCGCATCCACAACCGGGATGACTCGGTCCGCACGTTCGTGGGAAATTTCCAGGGCACGTACGTGCACCCTGGAAACTCCTGGGACCTGCACTCTTGCACTCAGAAGCCCGGTGAGTCGCTTCGGGATTTCATACGGCGCTTCTCCAAGCGTTGTACGGAGCTCTCAAGCATGGCGCAGTCCGAAATCGTGCACGCTTTCCTCGAAGGCACTATGTGTCGGGATCTTGTGCGCGAGCTCGGGCGCAGCCCGCCGGTTGACTCAAACGAGCTGTTCGACATCGCCACCAGCTTTGCCTCAGGCAAAGAGGCGGTGGGGGCGATCTTCGACGGCAAGAAGGGCAAGCGCATGGACGATACGCCCGCGGAGGGCAGCAAGTCCAAGGAACTCCGCCAAAAGAACAAGCGGGGCAAGAAGGGAAAGAAGCCGCGTCGTGAGGCGCGCGAGCAGGGGCACGACGACGACGATGGCGAAGCTCTTGCTGTTGACCCGCTCGATGGGGCCCTCGACCGCCCCTCGAGGCCCGGGGGTTTTCGACGACATGTCGAAGAAGCCATGTCCCTACCACAAGACGCCGGTCAACCACACCCTCAAGCGAGTGCGACATGCTCAAGCGGTTCTACGGCCGCGCCGCCGCGAAGGACGACGAGGACAAGAAGGACGGGGCGACGAGCCGACGCCGGCGGCTTCCTCATCTCCGGGGGCCGACCGTCGACATGTCCAGCCGCCGGCGCAAGCGGGGCGGCACGAGGTTCTCGCCGCGAGAAGGCGCCTCCCTCCTTCCTCGACCGGTCGAAGGACGCCATCACGTTCGGCCGCGAGGATCACCCGAACCGCATCCCCAACCCGGTCAATACCCGCCGGTGGTGGATCCGGTCATCGGGAATGCACGGTTCTCGAAGGTCCCGATGGACGCGAGGCGCAGCCCTCAACATCCTCTACGCACACACGCTGTGCTTGCTGGGGATCGGGTTGGACCAGCTGCGGCCCAGCACGACGCCGTTCCATGGCGTCGCGCGCCGGCAAGCGCGTCCGGCCCCTCGGACGGATCGGCCCGCCGATCCCGGTTCTGCACGCCGGACAACTACCGCAAGGAGACGCTCACCTTCGAGGTAGTGGGGTTCAGGGGCGCGTACCACGCCATACTCGGGGCGACCCTGCTACGCCAAGTTCATGGCGGTCCCCAACTACACCTACCTCAAGATGAAGATGTCGGGGCCCAATGGCGTCATCACCGTGGGCTCATCCATCGAGCACGCATTCGACTGCGACGTCGAGTGCGTGGAACATGCCGAGGCGCTAGCGCTGAACGAAGCGCTCGTGGCCGACATGGAGAAGATGGTCAACGAGGACCTCGACTCCGCCACCAAGCACGCCGGCAGCTTCGAGGCCGCTGAGCAGACCAAGGAGGTTCCCCTCGACCCTGCTGCCCCCGAGGGCAAGGCGTTGAGGGTCAGTTCTACCCTCGACCTGAAATAGGAAGTGGTGCTCGTCGACTTCCTCCGCACCAACGCCGACAACTTCGCGTGGAGCCCCTTGGACATGCTAGGCATCCCGAGGGAGGTCGCCGAGCACTCCCTTGACATCCTACCTCACTCCCGCGCCGTGCAGCAACGGCTACGCCGCTTCGACGAGGAGCGGCGTCGGGCGATCGGAGTAGAGCTGCGAAAGCTCCTCGAGGCTGGGTTCATCAAGGAAGTGTTCCACCCCACTTGGCTAGCTAATCCTGTATTAGTAAAGAAAAAGAATGGGAAGTGGCGGATGTGTGTAGACTACACAAGTCTTAATAAACCATGTCCTAAAGTTCCTTTTCCTTTGCCACGGATCAATCAAATCGTTGACTCGACCGCCGGGTGCGAACTCCTCTGTTTCCTTGACGCCTATTCCGGGTACCACCAAATAAAAATGAAGGAGTCCGACCAGGTCGCGACTTTGTTCATCATGCCGTTCGGGATGTACTGCTACGTCACGATGCCATTCGACCTCCGAAACGCGGGCGCAACATACCAGCGATGTATGCAGCACGTCTTCGGAGACCACATCGGGTGAACCGTTGAGGCGTACGTAGACGATATAGTCGTAAAAACCAGGAAGGCGGATGACCTGGTTAGCGACCTTCGCATCGCGTTCACCGCCCGCGTGCCAACGGGGTGAAGTTAAACCCCGAAAAATGTGTCTTTGGCGTGCCGCGGGGCATGCTATTAGGATACATCGTCACCCAGCGAGGCATCGAGGCCAACCCCGAAAAGGTTGCAGCCCTCGAACGAATGGGTTTGATTCGGGACCTTAAGGGGGTCCAAAGGGTGCTGGGGTGCCTTGCCGCCTTGAGTCGCTTCATCTCGTGGCTCGGCGAAAAGGGCTTGCCCCTCTACCGGCTCCTCAAGAAGAATGAGCGTTTTTCCTGGACTGCCGAGGCCCAGGAGGCGCTTGATAAGTTGAAGGCGTCCCTTACCCACGCCCCCATCCTCACTCCGCCGCAAGATAGCGAGCCTCTATACCTTTACGTGGCTGCAACCACCCAGGTGGTCAGTGCCATAATCGTGGTGGAGCACACGGAGGAGGGACGCGCTTTGCCTGTTCAACGGCCGGTGTACTACATCAGCGAAGTCTTGTCCGACACCAAGACGCGCTACCCGCAAGTCCAAAAGCTGCTTTACGCAGTAGTTCTCGCGCAATGCAAACTCCGCCACAACTTCGAGGCTCACCCGGTCACGGTGGTTTCCTCCTTTCCGTTAGGGGAAATCATCCGTAACCCGGATGCAGCGGGCAGGATTGCCAAGTGGTCGGTGGAGCTGATGGGCGAAACCCTCGCCTATGCCCCGCGCAAGGCCATCAAGTCCCAAATCTTGGCAGATTTCGTAGCTGAGTGGACGGACACGCAGTTGCCGCCGCCACATATCCAGGCTGAATGTTGGACCCTGTACTTCGACGGCTCAGTGATGAAGACAGGCGCGGGCGCGGGCCTGCTTTTCGTCTCGCCCCTCGGGGAGCATATGCGATACGCTGTGTGCCTCCACTTCCCCGCGTCAAACAACATGGCTGAGTACGAGGCCCTACTTTGCGGCCTCAAAATCGTCGTCGAAATAGGCATCATGCGCCTCGACGTACGGGGGGACTCGCAGCTCGTGATCGACCAGGTCATGAAAAACGCAAGCTGCCACGACGATAAGATGGAGGCGTACTGCAAGGCTGTGCGAGCCCTCGAGGACAAGTTCTATGGCATCAAGCTCAACCACGTTCCCCGCCGGTACAATGAGGAGGCGGACGAACTCGCAAAGATTGCGTCGGGGCGAATCACCGTCCCCCCGAACGTTTTCGCGCGGGACATCGCCCAGCCGTCCGTCAACCTCGAGCCGCACCCCTCGAGCTGCGAGGAACCCTCGGGGGCTCCCTCGAGTCCAGCGGGCGCAGAGCCCATGGACGAGGACCCCTCGAACGAGGTGTACGTGCTCTCCCTCCTCGAGGGGTATGGCGCCGACGAGGCCGAAGCCATGGACATTGAGCCGGTTCCCAGCGAAAAGGACTGGCGCGACAAATACACCGCCTGGATGGCTCGAGAGGAACTCCCCTCGGACCGGTCCGAGGCCAGGTGCATCGCCAGGATGGCCAAGTCCTTCGCTCTCATCGACGGCGAGTTGTATAAGCGCGCCGCCTCCAGCATCCTGCAGCGATGCGTGCCTATCGCCCAGGGGCGCGAGCTCCTCCGGGACATACACGCGGGCGTATGCGGCCACCACGCCGCACCCCGCACCCTCGTGGGCAACGCGTTCCGCCAGGGCTTTTACTGGCCCACCGCGGTCACCGACGCCAGCAAAATTGTGCGCACCTGCGAAGGGTGCCAGTTCTACACCCGCAAAACCAATCTCCCCGCGCACGTCCTGCAGACCATCCCCGTCACATGGCCCTTCACCGTGTGGGAGCTGGACATCGTCAGGCCACTGCGAAAGGCGCCCGGGGGCTACACCCACCTATTGGTCGCTATCGACAAGTTCTCTAAGTGGGTGGAGGTACGCCCCATCACCAACCTCAGGGCGGAGCAGGCGGTGACGTTCTACACCGACATCGTCTACCGCTTCGGAGTGCCCAACTCCATCATCACCGACAACGGGTCCCAATTCACGGGCAGAAAGTTCCTGGAGTTTTGCGACAAGTTCCACATCCGTGTGGACTGGGCAGCCGTGGCACACCCACAGACCAATGGTCAGGTGGAGCGTGCCAACGGCATGATTCTACAAGGCCTTAAGCCCAGAATTATTGACCGACTGAATAAGTCTGGTCGCAAGTGGCTCCAGGAGCTGCTGGCAGTTGTGTGGAGCCTCAGGACCACCCCAAGCAGGGCCACCGGGTTCACCCCATTCTTCTTAGTCCATGGCGCCGAGGCCATCCTCCCCAAGGACTTAGAGTACAGGTCGCCCAGAGTCCAGGGCTACGACGAAGGCGCCAACCAGCGAGCCCGCGAGGACTCGCTGGACCAACTGGATGAAGCACGCACCGTGGCCCTGATGCATTCCGCGAGATACCAGCAGTCCCTAAGGTGCTATCAAGCCCGGAAGGTACGACGACGGGACTTCAGCGAGGGGGACTTGGTCCTAAGGCTACGACAAGACAACCGAGGCTGCCACAAGTTGTCGCCCCATGGGTGGGACCCTATGTCATGGTGAAGGTGCTCAAGCCCGGCACGTACAAGCTGGCTAACGAGGACTGCGAAGAGCTCACTAACGCTTGGAACATCCTGCAGCTACGTCGCTTCTACCCCTAGCTAGGATTTCCAAGTTTTTTGTTGTAAATTACGTGCCCAACACCCTAGTTGGTAGCATAAATGTAAATAACAGCAAGTTAATAAAGCTAAAGGGCAACTTGGCTTTCCCCAGAAAACCAAGTCACCCTCGGGGGCTACTACGGGGGGCATCCCCCCCAAAAATGGTCCCATTTTTCGCAAAAATTCAACTTGCAAACGCACTAAGTACGATTCGACCTTGGCCTCGAGCGAATCCAGACGAGGCGCGGGTGGCCAAGCGGAAAGGATGCGCGAGTCAGAGATAGCCTACGCCTCCGCGAGGACATGCCCCTTCTCTCTTGCCTCCGGCCCGGCGGGCTGCTCACGAAAATCGAACTCCCCCAACCCGAATTCGCCCAAGCAAAGGAAGAAACGGAACAGCGCGATAAATAAAACAAGAAACACCATTCACACCCACAAGTGCTTAACACCTCAACAAAATACTTGTTCATTTACACGGCCACGTGGCCCAGATACTAACATTTGAACAAAAAAGGGCTAAGTGCCCAGCGGTCTTCAGGCTTGGGGCGCGCCGGCGTCGGGAGCGTCGGGGAACAGGAACTCCATGAAGTCCTCGGGCTAAGTGCCCAGCGGTCTTCAGGATTGGGGCGCGCCGGCGTCGGGAGCATCAGAAAACAGGAACTCCATGAAGTCCTCGGTGAGCGTCTCGGCAGCATCAGCGGCAAGCGCGTCCGCGTGCTCCATCGCCACCTCGTCCTCGACGCCCTCCGGGACGACGTAGCTTGACGCCACAGCCTCGAAGTTCACCTCGTAGTGGGACCGCACCACGCCGAGGGCCTTTTGGACGCCCAGGTGAAGCGCGCGGCGCATGCGCCTCGAGACATGCCCACCAAGGGCACGCAGACGACTCGCCAGCGAGCTTCCAGCGTGCGCCTCGCCCTCCTCGACCGCCCGGCAGGTCTCGAGGGCCGCAGCGCGCAGCACTACCAACTCCTGCTCGGAGGAATCGTAGGCAGCCTGCAACGTCTCGGCCCGATCGGTCGCGCGTTCCAGCGCGGTGCGCAAGCCTGGATGCCACGAGCGAAGAAAGTCAAGAAGGGAACGAACCCCCGAAGGGAAGATCAACAAAACAAAGCAATGAAGTGTCAACTCACCTTCAACCTGCTTCCTCTCCACCTCGAGAGCTTGGCGCCCGCCCTCAACTGCCTGTTGTAGGCTGACGACCGTGGCGCTCTGCTCCTCAAGGGTCCGGCGCTAATCCTCGTGGGAGATGCTGAGGGCGATCAGCTCCCCGTCGAGCTTCGAGACCTCGTCCTCTCACTCCTTCGGCGACGCCCACGCCCCCTCGAGCGCAGCATGCTCCCGCTTGAGCGCCGCCCGGGCATCGACGAGGGCGACCCGCTCCCCGCCGGAGCCGACCCTCGGCCTCTCGGTGGGCGACACGATCCTACCGGAGCTGCTCCTCCGCCGCGACGACCGCGGCGGCCTTCAACTCCTCGGCCTCCTTGGCCCTCTCGCTCGGCCTCCCGCGCCCTCTCCTCGCCCCCCGGCTCGCCGGGACCGTGCCTCCTCGAGCTCGCCGCGGACGGAGACCACCTCCCTCTCCCAGTCGGCCGCCACTGAGCGCGCCCTCTCCAGGTCCTCCCTCACCTGCTACAACGCCTCGTCCCGGTCAATGAGGGCCGAGCGGACCCGCTCAACGGCGGAAGCGCGCGCCGTAGGTTGCCCCTCCAGCTCCGAGAGCTGGTCGCGCAGAGCCTCTCGCCCGCACGACGCCCCGGCCGTCCCGGGTCCTCAGGGCCTCGGCGAGTGCGTCAAGGGCATCCCGCTGCTCCCGAAGCTGGCGGAGCTCAGCGCTCATCTGGTCGAGGGCGCCGTACCTGTCGCAGGCGCGGAGCTCCAACTCCTGCCAATAACAAGCAAAACCAGTTAGCATCACGCCGCAAAGACGAACGCGAAAACAACGGAGCAAAGAAGAAAGCAACAAGCTAGCGAACGCCGACGCACCTGGAAGACACGCCACGCCGGGCCGCCATGAATTCGCAGCACCTCGTTCAGCACCCAGTTGAGCGAGGCGTCGTGATCGTGGAGCTCCTCCCACAGCTATTGCTCCTCTTGGGCGTCGGCGAAGTGGGGGCGGCGCGTCGACACGCTCCTCGCCCGAGGCAGGGGGGTCGGCGCGGGACGAAGAGGCCTTGGCGCCATGCCTCGGGCCCCCGCCCACCATGTGGCCGTCCCACCTTCTCACAAGCGCCCCCCCGGGGCTCGGGACCGACGTAGGAAGGCTTGCCCACCGGTCCCACCCGGGCGGGACGTCGTCGTCGGGGATCTCCACCGCCGTCGCCCGGGAGCCGCCGGCGAGGGCGGGCTCTCGCTACACCACCATGGCCGCTTCCGACCGCGCCCCCTGCAACCGGCGGGCTCCCGCGCGGCGCCGCGACCATCGTCTCTAGCCGCGCCTCGCCGACCGCGGGCGCCGGACGCGCCTCCACGGCCGACGTCGCTAGGCCGCGCCACGGCGACTTGCGCCTCCGCCGTGCCTCCACCACCCGCCGCGCCTCCGCCGCGGCCGGCGCCCGCCGTACTACCGCGACCGCCGGCCGCGGCCCGGTGGGCGACGTCCACCGGCCGCGGCCCCAAGGCCTCGACCGCGTCCCCGCGAGCCCCCACTCGCCGCCGCCACCGTGCTTACGGCCGCCCGCGTCGCCCTTGATGAGCGCCGCCTGGTGGGGACGGGCGCGTCTGCCCTCAGCACCTTGGCCGGTGCGAGAGGGGGCATGGTTGCCGTCACCCTGCAAACACGAGAACAGAGTGTCACATCCCCACCCGTTGAGCACGCGACCCCTCGAAAGGCTACTCCTTACCTCAAGGAGAAGAAGGCCCTCTTCCTCTTCCTCGAGGTCCCCGCTGACGTCGCGGGCGCGGCCGGCGTGGCCGCCGCCACGCCTCCCGCCACCTCCACCGCGCACGCGGGCCACCTCCGTGGCGCGCGCCGGGCACCTCCGCGGCTCGTGCCGCCTCCGTTGTAGACCACCCGGTGGCGGGCGCCCCCCGCGCCCCCCGGCGATGGTTCTCTTGCCACCGGAGTTGGCTCCGGTGACGGGGGTGCAGGCTCCCACCTGTCGGGGAGAACCTGCCCCCTATCTTCTTCCCCATCTTCCTCCTCTTCCTCGTCCGGCGACGAGTACTCCTCTGTCCCAGGCGAGGAAAGCCCCGATGCTCACGCGGCCCGAACTCCTCGCTCCTCCACTCCCCGGCGCTCCCGTCGCCGCGCATTCCGCTCTCTCCTGCGCTCCACCCGCTCCTGCTCTCGTCGTTGCGCCGCACGCGTGAGCGTGTGAGACCGGGGCGTGGGCGGGTAGGACCGCGCGGTGTTCATGCGCACCATCTGCGGGGATCAGGCAAAGCCTTAAAACACGCCGGCAACCCAAAAACCGGCAGAACAAGAAAGGAAATCAAGAAATTCACTCACCAATTGGCCAACGGGGATCATGGCGAATGCCCACAGGGACGCGTTATCACAATGCCCCGGCCTGAGGTCTATGGCGCGCCGCGCCCGGGTGGCCGTGTACTCCCGCGGGAAGGGGTCCCGCAACAGCCGCGACTCCGCCAACGGGACGAGGTTCGCGTCCTCGTCCATCTCAAAGATGCGGAGTCGCCTCTCCATCAGGGGGACGATCCGCCGGTGGTGGAGGTTGGCGAGGACGCACCCCGCGATCAGCCCGCGGTCCGCCAGGTGCTTCAACGCGGCCAGGAGCGAGTCCAGTCGCGCCTGGTGCGAAGGCGGAGATACCCCGTGGTGCCAGGAGGTGGCCTTCTCCCTCAGCACCTTGCCGGTGTAGGGGGGATGCCGGGGTAGGCGTTGCGGAGGTAGAACCACCCCCGCTCCCACTCCGCATTGTTGGAGGTCATCGTGCAGGGGATGTACTCCTCCTCGTGCGAGCTCCGCAACGCAAGCGACAACCCACCGGCGTGCACCGCGCGGCGAGTCCTCGGCTCCGGCGTGGCCGGCGTGTGAAATTTCGCGCGGAAGAGGTGGGACCCGCAGATCCCGGTTCCACGGATCCCCAAGAAGCTTTCGCGAGACGCCGACGGACGTGGCCGCCCGTGAGATCGCGTTCGGCGTGAAGTTGTGCGGCTCCACGTCGTAGTGGTAGCACAGGGTCCGCATGAAGCGGCTCGCCGGCGCCGCGAAGCCGCGCTTGTGGAAGCGGACGAAGCTGATGACGTAGCCGAACGGTGGGTTGGGAACTAGGTCCCTCTCCGACGGCATGGTCCACTCCGCGGGCTGCCCATCCACATTCGCCGCCGCCTGACCCGTGACAACCCGCCCAGGAAAATACCGTACTATTGCCTAAGACCGATCCACTTTGGTCATTAAGCCATAGTAAAGTATCATCTTGTCGTTGGTTGCCGGTTAACGCTCGGTAAATCACTTGGACATCGAACGAGAGGATCGACACATGCATTAAAACTCACGCGAAGGCGAGTCCGCAGTACAACATGTATTAAACATTTTATTACAAACCATTGTTCCCGCAATGGAGTAAAGGTTCAGAGTTCGAAAATACAGCGGAATTAATTTAAACTAACGCAATGGTAGACATCACAGGAGGCCATCCGTGATGTCATCACTTGTCGTCACCCTTCCGATCAAGCACACCTGCAACAACAGTTTTTAAAGCAAGGCTGAGCATACTAATACTCAGCAAGACTTAACCGTCGGGTGATAGCTACATCACCAACCTCTAGACATGAAAGGCTTTTGGCCGGTGGAGTTTCTTTTGCTTAAACAAACCGCTAAGAGTAGATCCTTACTTTCAAAATTTTAGCACAAGTTCTAGTTGATTACCATTTCTAAATGTGCCATCTAATCCAATCAAGAATTGGACAAGCAATTATTTCATACAACAATATTTCTCGAGTTCCATCATTATGGGATCTCATGGCCGATTGATTAAGCGAGTCTCGGATAATGGTGAGAGGCCGACAATCGATTGATTTAAACCTTGCAAGGTAGACCCAAACACACGGAGGGTCGTCCCCGCGAGGACAAGCTGTCCCTGTGCCGTCCCCAAAAGTCTTCGGGGTGGGATCGAATCTTACGGTCCCCAGTGCAAGGCTATCCGGCATACCCCGCGAGATACCCGAGTCACCATACACCACCCTTCCCGTAGCTAGCCGGTAAGGAGATTTCTCAAGAGTAGTAACGGTAGGATCCCGTGCCGCCTCATTGAGGTACTAGGCTTACCGGCCCCATAACCGGCGAATGTTTAGTACGTTCAAAAGCTTAGCCCACATGACCACTGGACCGGAGCCCAATCCCATGCTCTTACCACATGAGCGATCCATTTAAGGATATCTTATGATTCCTATCTAGGAACCTATTCTCGCGAGTGACGAACATCACTCGACTTCTATCGGGTCCTATAGCATAGCAACTATCGACCTAGCATACTAGTGATAGAGCATAGGTACCTAAAGGTCATGCATCTAGGGTTTCAAATAAATTCCCGAAACGTAAATGCACAATCATAGCAAACATAATTGCATAATTTTAAAAGACGGGGTTAATGATCCGGGGCTTGCCTTCGATGGCAAGGTTGGCCTTGGGCCCTTCGAACTTGGGTCCGTGTCTTGAGCTACGTTCACACACGGCGGCTCCTTGTCGGCACCTTCGTCTCCTCCTTCCGGCACGAGCGTACGTCTACCGACGGAAAGATCTACACGAAGATGCAAATGCAGGATTTATTCGATGGTTTTTACTTCAATCAATTACAAACCATATTGACAATCAAGGGGTGCATTCGTTGGGCACATTCACCTAGATAAGAATACATTCAAGATACTCTTCCATAAAGGAACAATATGCAACTCTTTATTAATCATTCTTTTTTATGGTGATTGTGTACATATATATGTAAATAATTTAATTTAAATTCACCAACAGTAGTGGGTAGGTATATTTAACCTTTTTAACGTGATTTGCAACCACACTCAAGTTAACATGGGTGGTTTGGTGATCTCTCTTTTAGGAAGGCTATTGGTTATACATGGGTTATTCTTTTATTGCAAATTGAATACAGGTTTCTTTGTACTTGTCATTTCATGTGAAAGCTTTAATCCTTTTCCTTTCACAAGCAAGGATATGAATAATATTTTTATCCTTAAATTAATTCCTTATCAGCAATGAGAATTAATTATCTTTTAATTAAATTAGATAATACTTTCAAAAAGGAAAAAGAATTAAATAAGGGCTTTTCTTTATTTAATTTCTCTTTAATCATAAAAAGGGCTTTTAAGCTTTTTATTAAGCAATTAAATTACCAAAAATAAAATGAGTGTTTCTTAAGCCTACTAGCACCTATTCTGGTCCATTGGACCCACATGTAAGTGTTGGATGCTAGGAAATTAAATATTTTAGAAAAATAACAAAGGCTAGCTAGTGATTCAAAATAAATGCATATAAAAATAAATAAGCACCAAACTGACCCAAACTTTCTTGTGCATGCTCTCTGATCCTAAACAATCCTAAAGAACCAGCATGTTTGCATGGAATCTCTACTGAACTTGGTTTATTAATTTACAAAGGAAAACATGCATAAATCAAGAATAATTATTTATGTTAATCCCAAAATCATGATTAATTCACAAGATGTGTATTTTGGCATTACAAGATAGTGTGCACAAGTTGAGCTCAAGAACATGAATATATTTAACAAGAAAAATCATTTATGCAGATCTGCGTAACTAGAAAAACATTTTTAGAAAAATATTTACATCATAACTTTGTGCAATTTTCGACATAGAATCTAGTCATGACCGAACACACAACATATCCTAAAATTAGCTACAGAGGATATATGGTTTTTGAGATATTGCAGATCTAGGGTTTTCACATTTGTATTTTTCATGCAAAAACTAAAAGGAATTAGCTCGGCCGAATAACAAAAGTTGTGGGATAATTCACCATGAATCCAACAAAATTGGTTTTGCAGTTTTCTGATTGTTCTGTGATTTTCTACGCAATTGACAATAATCGATCAAAGCTCAAGTACTATTTAAGATCTACTTTGCGCCTAGGCCCTCGAAGTTTCCCCGGGGTTCACAACTATACCCTTCCCTTTTGCGGTTTGGCCCTTAGAATTTAAAAAGGACGTTGCAATGTGACCCCCGGCAGCCCGGCCGGGCGCGGCTCGGCCGAAATCCGGCGACCGGTGGCGCCGGGTGTGGGGGAAAGGTGGGGGAAAGCCTCGTAGCTCACCTAGGGCTCGTTTTGGTGGGTTGGAGGGGGCGTTGGAGGGCTCGGCGGGGGAGCTCGGCGGTGCTCGGCGGCCGCGCCGCGGCGGCGTGCAATTCCGGTGAGGTGGGGCCGGGGTTGGGCAATGCGCGGCAGGGGAAGCTTCCACGGGTCCCCGGGGAGGTGTAGGTTAGCCGGACGGTGATGGAAGAAGGGGGGACGCCGCTCACCGAGTAGCCCCCATGGCGGCCGGCGGTGGCATGAAGTAGCGAGGGAAGAAGGTTGGTGCGTCGAGGGAGGAGCGGCCGAGCGGCTTCCTCTTTATGTCCGACATGCGCGCGCGCCCGGCCACCGCAGTCACCCCCGCCTTAACTCGTCGTACGGCGTGTCCTCGACCGGCACGCGTCGGGAGCCGGCGGCGGACCGGTGGGCAACCCGCAGCGTGAAGGGCGGCGGGGGCAAGGGCTCCACGTGGCGGGGCACGGATTGCGGGGGTCCTCGAAGTGCTCCCCACCTCGGGCGGCGTGGCCACGGGACGGCGCGAGGGCCCCGACTCCGAGGCGGGCGCGGCGCTCGCGCCGCGCGCGCTCGACGCGCGACGCCGTGGCATGGCACCGCCGGCCCAATGTGTTATAGTGCGCCGGTTTGAACGCTTGGATCTCCAAAAAGTTGAATAGAAGTGCACCCAAAGTGATGAATAGGAAAGTTGTAGATCTAACTACCCTCTACGGCTTTTGTAAAGACCGTCTAGTGTTTTTCCCAACGGATTTTGCGAGAACGTCGTGCCAACATTGAATGCCGGCCCGTTCGGAAAACAGGAGGTACCGCGCCGATCGAGTTTTTCACCAATTTCCATCCAAAACTTGAAATGCCATTCTACACGAAAGTTGTGTCCCTCAACAAGATGGACAACTTTCATAAAGGTAGATTTTTAAGTGTTTAGGTGAATTTTGGAGAACGCGGCAAAAGTTCTGAACGACATTCGCGGACGTCAACGGTTAAGCCGGTTTTGACCGTGCCTTTGACCAAGGGTCCACTACGGGTGTGTGTAGGCTCGGTCAAGGGGTTCATTAGGGTTCATTGGCGGGGTTTTTCGGGTGATGACCCAGGTTGACCCGGGTTTGACCGGGGGTTTGACCGGTTTGACTCGGCTCGATCCGGTCATTAGCGTTAATGACGGTAATTAAAATCCCGGGGCGTCACATGACCGCCGGCCACCAGCAGGTTCAGAGACAGCGTCGTCGCCGTCGAGCGCTCCCATGCCGGCGGGTCGATGACGGTGATGGACTGCTGGAGAGCCATGCGAATGGGCGAGGGAACGAGGAGCGAGAAGCAAGAACGACTCTAGGGCAGAGGCACAAAGGCAAGAACAACACGAGGGCAGAAGTGCGAGAGGCAAGGATGGCAAACGCTAAGTGCGAAGGTAAAAAACCGCCTCTCCTCCCCCTACTGGATTTATAGATCCACGGAGCATGCTCTTCGAAGCGCACACCCCGCGCGCATTAACTGCAGGCGAAAATTTCTATCACTGACGAGCGGGACCCACCACGACCGCGGCGGCCGCACGTCTGCACGTGCGCCATCATCACGGCGTTGTAACCGGAGGGCCGCGGTGGGCGGTCACGTCTGCCTACCCACTCCGCCCACTACGCGCGCGGCCGCGGCGCCTGAAAAGGTGCGCCCGCAGCGCCTGGCTATAGCCGCGACTGCGGGCATTAAATGGCCCGGTCCCTTACTAAGTAAGGAAGACCCTCGAGCGGCTCGAGCCCCCGGCTCAGACAAAACCGACCCTCAAAGGGTGCAATTACCGACTAGTGGCCTCGAAGCCTGTTCGAAGTAAACAGGCGCCACAGCTGCCCTCGATCTACGAAGGTTACTGATCAGTGGTTCGAGGACCAGCGCGGCTGAGAACCCTCGAAATACGCAAATGCGAAAAGACGGGAGCACTCAGGCGCCACCCCGCACGACCCTACTGATCAGGTGTTCGAAGCCTGACCCTCGAAGGGTTCGAACAGGTGCCCCAGATCACCAGAGTCAGGGACGACGAGGGCGCGTGCATTCGAGCCTTGACTCGAGCCCGCTGGCTCGAGGGCGCCCCACATGTCATGTTCGAGAGCCAGCGAGGGCAGCTAGCCGGGGGGGATCCCACCGAGGGAGAGCTTCCGCGCCCTCGGTCCCTAGCGAACGGGACCGAGCCCCACCTAGCAAACCCGCGCAAGCGCTTCGATGGACGAGTCTCCAGACCACGAGCCTACCATTATCGAACGGGGCATGGGTGTCCACTTGAACCACCCGGCAACAGCTCGACGAGGAATCCGCAATCCGCGACCCGATCGATGGGGGTTGTGGAGACCTCATCCTTTGTCCCGTGGAGGGACGGCGAGGGCGCATTTAAAACAAGACGAAGAGCTCGCCCCGATCGCCTTGAGGGGGCTCAACGCGCCGCTACACCTCCTGGGATGCACCGAACGCGAAAGACATCAGTTGTGCGTGTGTCACTGAAGCCGGCTGAGACATCGCCGATGCCGGTTGAGACACATACCACGTCGCTAATGAAATTCCGCGAGAAAACCCCTGCGGGAGCACCCATGCTCCTGCCGGGCTTCGGGGGCTAGACCCGCGGGTCCGCTGATGCGGCCCCACGGAAAGGCATTTGCAACCAGGAGGGAAGAACGTCCTATCAGTAGGATCTAGCATCTGCGGGAACCTGACCGGTACACCCTCAGATGCTCGGGGGCTACTGTCGGGGACAGCCACGAGGGTCCCCTAAAAAACCGAGGAAATCCTGCTTAAAACCTACAAAAAACGCAAACACACCTCGAACCTAACACAAAACACACACAGCACAGCCCACGTCGCGGTGGCCCACGCAGCCCACCAAAGCGGCCCAGCAAAGCACCCCCCCCTGAGTGAGATCCGCCTCGCTAGAGGGCTCAAACCCCCCTCGAATGAGGTCCGCCTCGCTCGAGGGCTCGCACCCCCCTCGAGAAGGGTCCGCCTCGCTCGAGGATCCCCGCCTCCCTCGAGTGGGGTCTGCCCGCTCGAGGTTCTCTGATGAGCGCACCCGCTCCCGCACGTGGGTACGGGCATTTCATGCTCTGACATAGCAGAGCCGCGCCATCACGCGCCTGGGAATCACGCCCCGGCACTGTACCGCCAACTCCCTAGGGGAAGCCCATCCCCGCCACTGTGGGGGGCTGTGCGACAAGGCCGGTGTCAGCTCCGTGACACTGTACCGCCCACTCTTGTACGGCTAACGCGCCGCACCCTCGAAGGGGGTCGGCCGCACCCTCGAGCCCTCCTCTCGTTACTCTGCAGGGTCAAACCATGACGTCAAGCCGGCGGGAGCGCCATCCCCGTCGGCCGCCGCCCCGTGCGGCCATCCCTGTCCCTGTTGCGCCACACCGTGCACTGCTACAACTACTCCGACGCTATTGAGCACGCGGGGACGAGACGCCGCCACACCTGCTACTGCACCGTGTACGGAACGTCGTCAACGGCTCCCTCGAGCCCGCCTGAAGGCGCCCCGTTCAACCACTACGCCTCCACCCTCGAAGTCGCCCCTGTTCAAGCACAGGACACGCCGCGTGTCGGTGTTTAAACATCTCGACCTCCATGGGAGGTACCCGCAACAAGGTAAAAGGTGGGGATCACCATGATCTGGAACCCGAAGGTACGCGCGAGGACACAAGACACGAGATTTATACAGGTTCGGGTAGCCGGAGTAGCTACCCTACGTCCTGTTTGGAGTAGTATTGCGCCCTGCGCTTGGTGTTGTTCCCCGGAGGGATTGTGGATGTCCTCCTAGGTACCCGGCCCTCCTTTATATAGTCCAGGGGGCGGGTTCCTAGTTGGTTACAAGGCAGGAGTCCTAGTAGGATTACACAGAGCGAGTCCTAGTAGGAGTACAGGGGAACTCTAGTAGGAGTCCGTCTTCTACTCTTCCTCCTTCCTTGCATGAGTACCCGGGGTGTATGCCCGACAAGCCCCCGAGCACGTTGGAGTCGAGAGTAGTAGTTCGAGTAGTCTTGAAGCCTCTTCGAGTAGTTCTTGAGCGTCCTCGAGTACTGCTTGGAGAAGTCTTCAATAGTACTTGAACTGCCGCGAGGCTGGAAGGTGGTCCAGCTCATCAGTCTTGAAGTCGAGATTATATGGAAGTGCGATTGCAAAATCGCACTCCATATGGAGTAGCCCCCGAGCCTTAGGTTGAGTTGTAGACTCTGGCTGAGGGTCAATCTTGATTCTGCTTCCGTCTTGAAAAAATCAACTGATGAGTGTAGCCTAGTAGCCCCCGAGCCTTGGAACGATTGAAGAATCAGTCCGAGGGTCTTCAGTGTTTGCGGAAGTCATCATCTGAGTACTCTTGTAGCGTTCAGCCCCCGAGCTCGTCGCCAGGTGAGCCGTAGGAGCCACATCGAGTAGTTGTTGGTGCTGATCCCCCGAGCTAGAGAGCTAGCGGAGACTACTCGAGTTGTGATCGAGTAGTAATTTGGTGCGTAGCCCCCGAGTTTGGGAACTAGCCGCGCCAATGGAGGTACACGAAGCGTACCAGAAAGTCGTCGCCGGAGCTTGACCTGAAAGTAGAGATGCGTACATTATGTAGCATTTTTGTAGAAATTGAATCTACAAATGAAAAATACAAATATGAATATAGATGTAAATGTCATGTGTCATGCACTTGTTGTGGTCGTTAGGCGTCGAGTAGTTAGCCTGATGCGGTTTAGCGCCCAGTCTCTGTGGTTGCTGTTTAGCCATAGCCGCTGGGGGCGTGGAGGCATGACAGAGAGAGCCGGGTTTAAGCGCCCGGTCTCTGAGGAGCCTGTTTAGCCGTAGTCGCTGGGGACGTGGAGGCATGACAGGAGAGCCGAGGCTTTGCGCGGATCAAGGCGTGTGCTACTGTAGCGAGACCATTAAGAGGTAGATGAAAGTAGTCGACATGGCGACAAGAGAGAGCGCGATTGCTCGTTGTTCCGCATGGCGGAGAGCAGGATTGCGCAGTGCCTCCTCAGGGTGTAGCCGTTGTGCGCCTCCAACACTCAGTACACGAAACGTCGTGGCAAGAGCCTCCTAATTTGGTGTACCAAACCCGTGACGATCAGGTCAATAGTCCCCAAGGAATAGCCGGTACGGTGTAGCTTTGCCGGCGGTGTAGCCGTTGAGAGGCGTACACGAAGTAGTCTTCAACGTTGGTTCCTGTATGTGGAAAACAAGCCGAAGAAAAAATAATTATTGAAATAAGTGACTTAGCTTGATTCGTGGACGAGTGTCGACGAAGCCATGGCGGTCGGTGATGGAGTCGCAGCGGTTGGAGCTGAAGTCGACTAGTTGGAGGTGGATCCGACTATTTGTTGATGCCGCGAAAGCCGTTCCCGACTAGTTTTCTAGGTGAAACTAGTCGAGATGAGTAGTCGAAGTAGTCGTACACAATTTCACATGGCGAGGTTGACGTAGAGCCCGTGCGGCTAGGTGACGAGTAGTCGCGGCGCACAGCGTGACCGAAGTAGAGCTGGTATTGCCGTGAAACGAGTAGTCGTGGCGCGTGTACGTCTTCCGTGTGCACCAAGCAAATTGGTCTTGAGTTATCTGGTAGTCTTCCATGTGTGTGCATATCAAAGCTCAAACCAATGCATTTATTGGCCGCATAAAGGATCAGAGGTAGCATAGTTGACGCTGTGCTTCAGTTTTGCATGCGAGTTCGTGCTGTAGTGTTGGAGTCGGACACGACACGCAGCAGTCTGTTGGATGTTTGGCGAGTTGGACTCGAATTCAGTCTTGAACAGAAGCTTGAAGAGGACGGACTCTGCATCGGGCTTGACGAGTTGGCGATTGCTTATTCGGTGAAACTCAAGTTGCCTGGTTGCATGGATCCATCTTGCTCCACGTAAGGAATTATGCCGAATTAATCACTTTGATGCAGAGTCGCCAGATTTGATTTTTTTCTTCGAATTCGAGGAGATGTCAATACATGGCCGGGCTTCTGTCTCGGACTATTGCATGCTACGGCTCCGGCTTCACTTTGGGTTCGAGACACGACGCACGGACTCGATGAGTCGCCATCGAGATACATCGCGCTAGATTGATTTCGCAGATAAGGTCCTTCGAATTCGTCGTTGATCATGACGATGGTCCCACGGTGGGCGCCAACTGTCGGTGTTTAAACCTCTCGACCTCCATGGGAGGTACCCGCAGCAAGGTAGAAGGTGGGGATCGCCATGATCTGGAACCCGAAGGTGCGCGCGAGGACACAAGACACAAGATTTATACAGGTTTGGGTAGCTGGAGTAGCTACCCTACGTCCTGTTTGGAGTAGTATTGCGCCCTGAGCTTGATGTTGTTCCCCGAAGGGATTGTGGATGTTCTCCTAGGTACCCGGCCCTCCTTTATATAGTCCAGGGGGCGGGTTCCTAGTCGGTTACAAGGCAGGAGTCCTAGTAGGATTACACAGAGCGAGTCCTAGTAGGAGTACAGGGGAACTCTAGTAGGAGTCCGTCTTCTACACTTCCTCCTTCCTTGCATGAGTACCCGGGGTGTATGCCCGACACCGCGACACCGTAATTGGAGCAAGATTCGCTAGGACGGCCGTCAGCTCCGCGACAATGTACGCCATACCGTCACATGTAGCAAAATAGTGTGGCATGCTTGTAAATCACCCTCTCCTTGGCCTATAAAAGGAAGGTGATCCCCCTCGCCGCTGGGGGACAGGACACGAGACATCAAACACGGGACAACGGATAGCGATCGATCACACGCTCTCCGCCCGTCGGTGTTTTAGACCGGCAACCTACTAAGGGGAGTACCCGAAGTAGATGAATGTGGCCTCGCCGAGATCGGTAACTCGAAGGAAGAGACACGTGGCACACAATTTAGATAGGTTCGGGCCACGAGGTGCATAATACCCTACGTCCTGTATGCGCGTAGCTCGGATTGATTGGGCACGATTACAAGATGGTGCAATGGTGCGCCGTGAGTTGTATGAGATGAGATATGTTCCTAGAGAACGGTCCCCCGCCTCGCCTTATATAGTCCGGGAGGCGGGGTTACAAGTCGAGTAGGGTGAGAGTACTAGTCGGGTACGTCTAGGAGTCTTCCATACAAAGGCAGACATGTACATGCCTTCCTAACCGAGTACTTCTCCTCTCGCAGCCCTTGTGCTCCACGCCTTCGTGTGCCGTGTAGCGCAAGCCGTAGTCCCGGGGCCCACCGAGTAGTCGGTCCCGGTACCCACCAAGGTAGTGGGCCTAGGGAGGTCCATACGACAAGCCCCCGAGTACTTTGTAGTTGAGAAGGATAGCTCCAAGTAGTCTTGACGGCCTTAACGAGTAGTCCCCAAGCGTCCCCGAGTACTACAAGTCAAAAGTCCTCAAGAGTAGTCGAAGCATCCCGAGGCCGGAATGTACTCCACCGATGTTTGAGCAATCTTGAAGTCTTCTCGAGTAGTCCCAAGCGTCCTCGAGTGCCGCCTTCGAAGGTCTTCAAGAAATGCCCGTCTTGTCTTAAAGCCGAGCTAATATGGAGGTGCGATTGCAAAATCGCACTCCATATGGAGTAGCCCCCGAGCCTTAGGTTGAGCCGCGAGTGCTCGGCCGAGGGTCCATCTGAAGTCTTGGCAAGAAAATCCCGAAAAATCCGAGAGAAAAAACCAAAGGACACATGGCACGGAGCCCCCGAGCCTTGAGTCGAGTACTTCCTCTCGAATTGAAGGGTCATCTTGAAGAATGTGTCCCGAGACGCTCCCGAGTCTTGTTGCTTCCCGGTAGTCGAGTAGAAGTAGCCAAGCCCCCGAGGTGAGGCGCGTCGACTAGTAGAATGCGAAGGGTCACGCGCGGCCGCCGAGTCGGCCCGAGCGCGGACTTATCGATCCGGCCGTTAGAGGGCCGGTTTGACTTATAAATAGAAGCCAAAATCCTTAGGGTTTTTCACCCATCCGAGCTGCAATCATTTCGATTCGATCGAAGTAGATCCACTTCCCGCCGCACTCCGCCGCCGTAGTAGATCCAAGTGCGCCACCACCCAAAGCTTTTAGGGTAGCCCCCGAGCGGATGCGCATGAAGACGCCCCGTACTTGGAGAATGAATCCTTCACCGTCCAAGTCCGCAAAGGCCGCCGGGAAGAAGAGGGGCCGCGAAGAGGCCGCCGCGGCTGCCACTGGAGCAGCGCCGCCGATGTCTCCACCGCGGGCCGATCCAAGCCGCGAGTGGAAGAAGTCAAAAGTGAAGACCGAAGATCCGTTGGCCCTCCCCGAACAGCCGGATTTATCCGGGAGAAGGAGGTGGATATGTGGAGGGCCGCCGCCGGAGATCCGTATCCGATGGAGAAAGCCGAAGACGAGATTCCGATGTTTGCGCGGTTCGTGGAGCGCGGACTCGCGCTCCCGGCTAGTAATTTCTTCAAGGGCCTCCTCGGGTACTACGGAGTTGAGTACCTCAATCTGAACCCTAACGGCATTTTCCATACCGCGGTCTTCGTTCATTTTTGTGAAGCATTCCTTGGGATCAAGCCGCACTGGATCCTCTTCCGGAAGTTCTTCCAGGTGAAGCCGCAGCCGGGTGCTAACAATCCAAGAGTAGTCGGAGGGGCCGGCATCCAGTTGAGAGAAGACGCCGCTGAGCAGTACCTGGCGTACAAGCTCGTTGACTCCAACACCGATTGGAAGACGAGGTGGTTCTACATCACGAACCACCACCCCGGCCTGCCGAAGCCGAGTGGGAGGCAGCCCAGGCACCGCGACTGGTGGAACACGGAGCCCACAATGCAGGAAGGGATCCAGCTCCCCGAGCTGCTGGCACGCATCAAGGTGCTCAGAGAAGCTGGACTGAGGGCCGAGCACGTGGCCTTCGCTTCATGAAGCGAGGGTGCACCACCGATGGCCCGCGACACCTTGGGCTTCGAGTACACCGGCGACGACGACACGTCGCGGATGCCCGGAGGCGAGATGGACGACGACGACATCATCGAGAGGCTGACGCGGATCTTCATGGATATGCTGCCGTACACGGCGTGCCCCGTCTAGGAGTACTCCGTCGCGCGCCCGCCAAAGGAGGTAAGTAGTCGTACTCCCCTAGTCGAGTAGTCCTTGCTTGGAGTAGACGTGTTGATGTCTTGTGTCTTGCAGGATGACTTGAAAATGTTTGTCTCCGAGCCGCGCCGCTCCCTCACGGGATCGAGATCCCGAAGGAAGGGAAAGCCAAAGCCAAGGAGCGGCGAGAAGTCGGTGAGGGCGATGACACCGTCATCGTGGAGGACACCACCGACGACGACGAGGAGGAGACGTTCCAGGACCTCTTTCGACCGCGGTCGAGGTTTAGCCGTCCGTGCTTACCTCATGTGCCTCTTGTGCAAGACCCGCCGGCCAGCCTAGAGGCTAGCCCCGGCCGCGCCGCCACGAAGCCGCGCAACCCCGCCCGCAAGCGGGTGACGAAGAAGGCGAAGGTCTCGCAGACCACACCTCAAGAGGTAAGATGTCTTGACTAGAGTAGTCGAGTACCCATCGTACGAGTACACTTGCTGATGAGTAGTCTTCCTTGTATGCAGGAGGTGCCACCAATGGAGCCCATCGAGGAGGGCGACGAAGGAGGATGGGACACAGTGGGAGAGCCGGCCGGAAGTCATAGTCCATCCCCCACTGTCGAGGAGCTCATAGCGCTATTGGAGCGCCAACCCCCTGCTCCTCAGGGGAGCACAGAGCCTGCAGCTGCTGCCGCTGAAGGAGTAGTAGCCGCGGGAGCGCAGGAGAGTGCTGCACCGGCTACTGCTGCTGAAGGAGGAGCAACAGCCACAGAGACGCAAGAGGAGGCGCCCACCGAAGCTGGGCTGGTGCATATTGCCAGTATCCTTGGAGCGCCGACCGTGACGATAGTCCGGTCCAGCCTGTAAATACTGAACTTTCCCGAGTAGTACTTGGTGTAGTAGTCGAGCTTGAATGACAACTAGCTTTGTGTACCTCTCACAGAAATCAACGGACTTGTCCCGGGAGGGAGATGAGCCCTCCACGACGGTGGCGAGAGGAGGAAGTCGCGCCGCCCGTCGAGGAGTCAACTCCCGCTCCCCGGTGGAGTCCGAGGTGCCGGCCGGGCGAAGTCGCGTTGCCCGAGGCCGCCGTGGTCGAGGGTAAGTGTTCTGCTCGTGGATATGATCTTCCCCATAGAGTAGTCGTAGTTGCTGATGATCTTGACGTCTTCTTGTCAGGCGTCGAGGCCGAAGGGAGTGACATCCCTGCGGCGGTGCCCATGGAGAAGTCGACACCACGAGCACCGAGGCCGCCGAGGGAGCCCCCGAGCCGATGCAGGAGGTCACCGGGGAAGCCGCCGCGACAACCGGAGGAGGGGAGGTCACCGTACCACCAGAGGTTGCTCTGGAGGTGGCTATCCGCTATCCGGAGATCCAGGACGCAGAGCCCATCCGCTCTGCGCCGATGACAGAGGCCGCCGCGAGTAGTCGTGGCGGAGTGGAGCTGCTCGCGGAAGATCTGGTGGACCCGGCAACGGTGGCCAGGCACCTGGAGGCAGTCTGCCAGGCCGAGCAGTGGATGAAGGTAAGTAGCCGTAGCTTCTGAGTAGTCAATCCTCTGTTGTTGAGTACTCGTTGACGTGTGTTGTCTGTGCAGGATGTCGTGGAGAGGTCCCGCGAGAAGTCCAACATGCTGCAGGGCTTCGGTGACGCAGTGCTCCGGCTGAAGCATTGGAGGATCAGCTTTTGAAGTCGCGGAAGCACGCGGCTGCCATGCAGGCCAAGCTCGACGCCGCTTTCGCCAAGTACCACAATGACGTCCAAGAGTTGCAGGAGAAGGGCGATGACTTGGTGCGGAAGAACAAGAGCCTCCACAACAAGAATAAAGGTACGCCGTTGGACTTGGTCGGGTAGTTCTTGGAGGTCGAGAGGTAGTCTGACCCACTTCGGCTTGTTGCATTTGAAGAGCTTGAGGGCCAAGTGGAGCAGTTGAAGTCCTCGGAGACGAGCATGAAGAATCTCTTCTACCGGGAGCAAGAAGCCCGCCAGTTACTCGAGATCGACTACAAAGAACTTGCCTTCGAGTGCGAGAAGCACATAGAGCTTCGGATTGCATCTGACCGCGATCTCGTCAACTGCTACAAATCATTGCGTGAAGTTGAATGAAGATTGCGAGGTGTCATGGGGGTAACCGAAGGATCTTGAAGAAGCCACGCCGCCAATCGCAAGACTCTTGGTTCCTCATCCGGGCGGCCCCAAGATTGCTCCACTCGCGGATCGCCTCAGGGAAGCCCCCAGCAGGCTGGCGGCCTATGTGAAGCATATGACGAGGTTGATCCCGAAGCAGATCTTGGCCTTCAAGAAGTCCTACTTCCCGAAGGCCCCGATGGAGGTAGTCGCTAGCGGGGTAGCCGCCAACTGCACTGATGAGCAGTATGCAGAGCTGCTGGAGCAGATGGCTCCCATCGCGGAGCAAGTAGCTGATAAGCTTAATCTCCGCAGCCCCGTAATAGTTAGCTAATAGCCAAAGTTGTACAAAAACAATTGTAATGAATTGCTTAAGTATTAATGAAAGAAAATTTTCCAAAGAATGAGTACTCGTAGTCACGATCTCGCAGTGCGGAGCCCATCGTGGATTGGTTGCGAGTAGTCGTACTCGGCGGTAGTGGTCCCGTTGTAGGGAGTAGACGAGAAAGAAGTTGATGAACGATCAAACTTTATTACCGAAGAAGTACACCCGGGTGGCCGGGGCCGTAGTTACGCAGTAGTCGCCGGGACCGTGAGGCCGCCATACCGAGTAGTGCTAGAGCAGTAACCGCTTACAGCAAAGAGGATCCGTAAGTAGCTGTGTAGGCCGGATCTTGGAGTACATGGTCTCTTAGTAGACCGCTGCTAGAGTCCTTGACGCTCGTCGCAGCCCAGGATCCGTAGGTAGCCGCGCGGGCTGGATCCTGGAGAGGAGTAGTCCGGAGACTGGAGCCAGGACCCGGAGGCCACTTACGGCGGAGGGGTGTTGATGTAGTCGTGTAGACTTGAACCCCGGAGTAGTCGTGTAGACTAGGCGTAGAATCGACAGAGCTGGTCGACGTTCCACGAGTTGTTGATGTCTTCGCCTTCAAGTGTCTGGAGGCGGTAGGAGCCCGGCCCAGTCACCTTTTCTACGGTGAAGGGACCTTCCCAGGGGGAGCTGAGCTTGTGTAGTCCTTCCGTGTTCTGGATGCGACGGAGGACGAGATCACCAACATTGAAGGAGCGTTCCTTGATGTTGCGATCGTGGTAGCGTCAGATACCCTCTAGGTACCTTGCCGATTGGACGAGGGCGGCGCGCCGAGCTTCTTTGAGGCCGTCGATGTCAACTCGTCCGTCGTCTTCCGAGACGCCTTCGTCGTAGTGCTCCACTGCTGGCGAGTTCCATATGACGTCGGCAGGGAGGATTGCTTCGGAGCCGTAGACCGGGAAGTAGGGGGATTGCCCCGTTGGCTTGGATGGCTGAGTCCGTAGCCCCCAGAGTGCATTGGGTAGTTCCTTGATCCACTTGCCCCCTTTGGAGTTAGCAGCGTCGTGTAGCCGCTTCTTGAGAGCGTCGAGCACCATCCCGTTGGCGCGCTCGACTTGTCCGTTGGCCCGAGGGTGGGCAACTGAGACGTATCGGACGTCGATCCCGCTGTTCTCGCAGTACTCCCAGAACTGGTGGTTGTTGAAGTTGGAGCCCAGGTCTGTGATGATGCGGTGGGGTAGTCCGTAGCGGTGTACGAGTTCATCCAAGAAGTCCAGTACTCTGTCAGCCTTGGGGCATGTGACCGGCTTGACCTCGATCCACTTGGTGAACTTGTCGATAGCCACCAATACTCTCCGTTGAAACCACCGGCGCGGCTTGGCGGTGGCCCAATCATGTCGAGCCCCCGGCGAGGCAAAGGGCGAGGTTGGCGGTATGGTGACTAGCTTGTAGGCCGGGACGTGTTCTGCGCTTGGCGAAGTACCGGCATCCCCGGCACCTTCTGACGAGTTCTTCGGCATCGCCCGCAGCCGTGGGCCGCAGAAAGCTCGCCGGAAGGCCTTGCCGACCGGCCGTGCGTGAGGACGCGTGGTTGCCGCACGCCCTTGTGGATCTCCTCCAAGATGTCCTTGCCTTCTTCCCGAGGGACGCACTTCGTGAGTACTCCGAGAAGATGCGCCCCGCTTGTAAAGCTTGTCTCCCGACGAGGACGTAGGACTTGGCACGGCGGACGAGCCGCTCGGCCGAGTTCTTGTCGGAGGGAACCTTCTCGCTCGCCGAGGTAGTCGATGAAGGGTTGCCTCCGGTCCACGTCGATCATCATGACCTCTCGTCCGGTCGGTGGGTGAGCCGCGGGACAAGGGTCGGTGGCGCCGGCTCCGGGATGGATGGCGCGTGAAGCTCGTGAATGAAGACGCCCGCCGGTACTTGAGCGCGGGTGGATCCAAGCTTCGAGAGGACGTCCGCCGCGACGTTGTTGTCACGGACGATGTGGTGGAACTTGAGACCGTAGAACTTGTTCTCGAGCTTGCGGACTTCTAGGCGTAGGCGTGCATGTTCTCCTTGTTGCGGTCCCGGGACTTGATGACTTGGTTGATGACCACCGCGGAGTCGTCGTAGACTAGTAGCCGCTTGATGCCCAGTGAAGCCGTGAGGCGGAGCCCGTGTAGGAGAGCTTCATACTCGGCTTCATTGTTGTGGACCGGAGCGTCCCGGTGGTCGGTGGATGACCGCTCCTTAGTGATGAGTGATTGACAACGGGTGTTGGACCGACTCTTGGCTTAGTGCGCGAGTGTAGGCCGCGGCCTAGTTCGTGTTGTTGCGGGTGAAGAACGGGCGCGAAAGGTCTTCGACCTTGAGGGGCCTCCGGGAGATGGAGAGACAAGTAGGCTCGGTTCGAGGGACCCGGTGGACGACGGGACCGGGTGCGGGTCACATGGTGGCGACACAAGCAAGACGAAGTCATGGACGGATGAGCCGGTGCACGGTGGAGGTCAAGTCAAGTGGTTTGGCGGGAGGCCGGGACCGGCACGCGGGGTTTGGTGGTTTGCCCACAAAACCATCGACGGGCGGTTTCTTGGTTTGGGCCTCAAAACCAAGTCCGAGGGCCCAACACGACGGAGACGGGATCCGGCGTGTCGGGAAGCTTCGAAGCGGAGGACACGCGGCGGGATCGCATGGCTTGCGTCGGGAGGACGCGGGGTGCGGCAAAGGCGTGGCCGTCCGATGGCAAGACCCACATACATTACCAAAATGCCCCTACGTGGGTTGTATCGCCGTAGTGTAGTTAGGGGTAGTCGAGTCATTTACCACTCCGGCGGGACTCGATATATAAGCCCGGAGTGTGTGTTGATGGCTCCCTCTCTCCGGACTTAGGGTTTCATTTGCTCCCTCCTCTTTCTCATTTTCGTAGCTATTTTTCCTTCTATTTTCTCTAGGCTAGCATGAGAGCTTCATGAGAGATTTGTTGAGAGGGATGGATGCTAGGGCGGCATGCTAGACCTTGTGAATCTTTCCCGGTTTGTATAGAAGATTCGGGGTTGTTTTTCGTGGCTTTTTGTGCTTGTTTTCGTGCCTTTGTTCCCGGTGTGATTCCGCGAATTTGAGTTGGTTTCTCCCCGGATTTCTTTGAGGGAAACATGGATGGATGCCTTGCGCACCTTTGGTGATGATCTTGACCCCTCAAACGCCGGATTTGGCCTTCGATTCGTTGACTTTTGGATGAACCCTAGGTCTTTGTGTTCTTGGCAAGGATTTGCGATTCCGGGAGTTGTAGGGAGTTTGAGACCATAATTTTTGGGGCATAACCTCTCCTTGGGGTGTTCATCATCTCCCCAAAATTTCGTCTCAAGACTCCAAGTGGTTTGGGAGATCCTTTGATCCAAAGTTTGGGGCGATTTCGCGGGCGCTTTCCTCGGGTCGTCCCGGTGATCCGGTCACCCTGTGCCGGTGACCCGAAGGGGGTAGGTTGACCCGGTCACTTGTGCCCGGGTGACCCGGTGCGGCTCTGTAAGGCTCAGGGTGACCCGGTCACTTGTGCCGTTGACCCGTAGGTCTCGGCCTTCTTAGTTGTTGCTCAAGTTCTTTCGTGCTTGCTTCCGCTTTGCTTCCTAGCCTTTCAAGCCTTGTTCCTAAGGTATCGAGAGAGGTTTGTGTGTGCTTCCGCTTGTTTGTGTGTGACTCGGAGTTGCGATTGGGATATAGGCCGAATTCTTTTGAGAAACAATTTTTATCGGCTCCCATTCACTCCCCCCCCTCCTCGGTTCGCCGTTTCGATCCTTCAATTGGTATCAGAGCTTGGTGCCGGATTCTTTGCGACTTTGACAAGTCTCGAATCCTAAGATGGCGTACGTTGAGCGGGGCGGTCCGCCGCACTTCGATGGCAAGGGTTACCACAAGTGGGCGGCTCGTATGATGATCTTTCTTCGAGGGAAGTTGTTGGATTTTATTGTGCTTGACAAGACATATGCTATTCCGGTCAACATCCATACTCTTATGGTGACCGATGCCGATGCCAAGGCCAAGTATGAGGCTAATGCAAAAGCCGTTGATCACTTGTGCCGGAGCTTGTGTGATCCAGAGTTTGAGCGTGTTCGCCATTTGAATCTTGCTTGGCAAATTTGGGATAAGTTGTTGGTTGCTCACGGTGGTGATAACCATGTGAAGGCTCGCCTCTTTGTCTCTTACCGGATGCAATATGAGAATTTCACTCCACTTCCCGGTGAGGACATTGATGCGATGTTTCAGAGGTTCACCGCCATCGTGAACAACATGAAGGCAAATGTTGAGGATTTTCCGTATTCCGAGCATGATCAGGCTTTGAAGCTCTTGCATGTCTTGGATCCAAATGTTTGGGGTGCTAAGGTTGAGGCCATCAAGGAGTCTGGGAACTATTTGACTATTGAGTTGGATGACCTCTTTTCTAAGCTCAAGTCGGCTGAGGTTGACAGGAAGTTGCTATCCAAGCATGAGGGCTCGACTGACCATAGTCTTGCTCTTGTGGGAGGATCAAAGGGCAAATCTAACCCTTCCTGTCGACGCTTTCTTTGTCCTCTCTTATGTCCATTCCGGATGAGGAGTTTGATGTGTCCGGGCGAGGAGGAGCCGGCCTTGCTCTCAAGAAGGTTTGAACGACTACACGAGAGTCGGAGGAATGCAAGGCGGAGCTCGGGGACATGCTACAAGTGTGGCAAGCGCGGCCACTTCATCGCCGAGTGCCCGAAGCGGAGGAGAACAAGTACAAGGTGAACGAGTACAAGGCGCACCCGAGGCGTGAAGACAAGTACTCCTCCAAGGGCAAGCACTTCAACAAGTCCAAGAGCAAGGACAAGGACAAGCGGCGACCGAGCAAGAGCGCCTACAAGAAGAACAAGGCAAGAGCGATGGTGGCCGGTGCGAGCGACGTCGACTCAAGCTCAAGCGAGGAGCAATCAAGCTCAAGCAGCCCGAAGATGAAGACGCCGGGAGGCGCAGTGGCAAGAAGAGTGCAAGCCGGAACCTCGGCGGCCGAGCCGTGTGGCGCTCGAGGGCTTTTGTGGCATGGCTCATAGCTCAAGCAGCAAGAAGAGTGTGAAGGAAGACAGCGACTCCGACTCGGAGGATGAGGTAAACCGTGACCCCGACTCTTTGCTTGCTGAGATTGCTAGGTTGAATGGTTTGCTTGATAACCGTGATAGTGTGCTGAGAGATGCCAAAAAGATGAGGAAAGATCTTAGGGCTCAGCTTGAGAATGCTAGCGAGAAAGTAGGAGAGTTAGAGTCAAAATTGCTTGAATTGAAACTTGAGAATGACTCTTTGAAACTTGCTCCTACTACTCCTGATGATGTTGAATGTGTTGAATGTGATGCTTGGTTGAATGAGATCAAAATGCTTAACGAGAAGAATGCTTCTATTTTGGCTCAACTAGATGCTCTTAGGACTGAACATGATGAGCTTAAGGCTAGACCTACTTTGCTTGGTGCTTGCAAATCATGTCCTACTATGCATGCTAAGCTTGTCGATGCTCGTTCTACCATTAGTTCTTTGGAAGCATCTTTGAAATCTCCCGTTGCAAATGCATGTTCTAGCTGTGATGAAGTCACTTTGCGTAACCTTGAACTTACTTCCCGTTTGGATGTCATCTATGAGGAGAATGACTATTTGAGAAAGGTGTTGGGTTGGTTGTCTGGGCAGGAACCTCAATTGAAAATCATGATTGAGGAGTTCAAGAGAGCTGATGGTCGTGGTTTGGGGTTTGAGAAGTTGGGTGAGAAAGTGGGAGAGAACAGTGGGGAGAGTGTGTACGAAAAGTGTGTTGAGTCTAACCCCGAGTTTGAGGTGATCGGAGAGATCCAAGTCCCACTCCCAAAAGCACCCAAGAACTCTTTCACACCAAAACCCAACCACCTTTGCAACAAGCTTGACACAACCCAAGATCCACCCAAATTCCCACCTAAGACAAATGATTTCCGAAACCAATGAAGTTTGTGGGTGAGAAGGGTGAGAAGCCTAGAGAGAAGCCGGAGCCAAAACCAAAACCCATCCCCTTCGAGTGTGAGTATTGTGGCAAGGAGAGGCATCTTGCGAGTTTTGCTACAAGAGGAAGAGGGATGAGAGGCTTGCTAGGGAGCAAGCAAACCGGGACGGAGTATCGCCAGCCTCGCGGTATTCCCCGAGCCTAGAGTGCCACTTCCACGGGGTGTGGGAAGTGTGAGGAGTGTTAGCGAGGTTCCCACGGAGAGGTGGTGGCGGTGAGAGGTTTGTCGGGAGAGATGATGGTGTGCGGGCTGGTGAGAGGTTTGGCCGGGCTCGTGGTGGTTTTGCTGGACGTCCTCCTACTCGTCCTCGCATGGGTTTAGGGGAGATGGTCGCAGCTTTGGGTTCCAGAGGAACTACGGACCACGTTTTCCCCCTCGTGGTGCTCGTACTCCTCCCATGGGACATGGGAAGTTTGGTGGCAAGGGAGTGATGTTTGCTAACCCCTCTTTTGAGCAGATGGCTCGACACTGGTTTAACTTTCTTTGTGCTAACCCCGTTGTCGAGTCGCTAGCTCATTCTCGTTCTTGTTTCGATCGGCAGGCGAGGCTTGGAGAACATTTGGTTGATTGACTCCGGTGTTCTCGACACATGACCGAGATAAGAAGTGGTTCTCCGGCCTCACCCCGGTGAAGGAAAAGATGTACATTACATTTGGGGACAATGGACGAGGTAGGGTGCTTTCGAGAGGGTGTTGTGCATGTGAGTGACAAGGTAACGTTGAAGAGAGTGGCTCTTGTGAAGTCTTTGGGTTTTAATTTGCTTTCGGTTTCTCGGTTGCTTGATGAGGGTTTTGAGGTGCGTTTCAAGTCCGGCGAGTCTCGTTTGCTTGATTCTCGAGGTGATCTTGTCCGTATGATCATCCCCGAGGGTCGGATTTTCGTGGCTGATTTCTCTCGTTCTTTGGGTCCTGCTCGCCGTTTGATGGCCGGTCCGTCTTCCGATTTGTGGAAATGGCATAGGCGGTTGGGACACTTGAGCTTTGATTTGGTTTCCCGCTTGAGTGGTCTTGACCTTGTCCGAGGATTGCCGAAGTTGAAGCTTGAGAAGGATTTGGTTTGTGCTCCTTGTAGGCATGGTAAGATGGTAGCCACTCCCCATCCACCCCCGACCGATGTCATGACCGAGCGTCCGACGGAGCCGTTGCATATGGACCTTGTTGGGCCGGCTCGAGTTCGCTCGGTGGGTGGGAAGTGGTATGTCCTTGTTGTGGTGGACGATTACTCTCGCTATGCCTCGGGTGTTCTTCTTGGAGGATAAGAGTGAGACCTTTGGTTTTGTTCGAGATCCGATCGTGAGGTTGAAAAACGAGAGGCATGGGAATGTTATTCGAGCTATCCGCAAGTGATAATGGCTCGAGTTCAAGAACTCTCGTTTTGATGCCTTTTGTCGTGATCTAGGTCTTGAACATCGTATTCGACCCCTTATGTGCCCCCTCAAAATGGAGTCGTGGAAAGGAAAAATCGGACTCTTTGTGAGATGGCTAGGACGATGCTCGATGAGCACAGGACTCCTAGGAGGTTTTGGGCCGAGGCGGTCAATACAACTTGTCATGTTTCCAATCGGATTTTATTGAGAGCTTTCAAGAAGAAGACCCGTTATGAGCTTATGCATGGTCGGGCACCCAAAGTGAGTCATTTCCGAGTTTTTGGCCGCAAGTGCTTTATTTTGAAAAAGGGAAAACTCAACAAGTTTGAGGCTAGGTCTAGTGATGGTATTTTCTTTGGATATGCTAACCACTCTAGAGCCTATAGGGTGCTTAACCTTGAGACTAACAAAATCATGGAGACTTGCGAGGTGACCTTCGACGAGACAATGCCATGTACCTCTCTTGGTTTTGAATGTGCGGGTGATGAAGAGATGGCCGAGGACCTCTTTGAAGAGGAGAAAGATGAAGCCGGAGATGATGATGGGGAGAACCATGCGCACCGAAGCCGAGCATGCACCCACTACTTCCCCTACGACTACTTTGGAGCATGGACCGTCTACTTCATGGACAACGACGGTGCAACAAGAGGACCAAAGCGAGAGAAGGCTGAAGTTGAGGGGGAGGTAGTCTCGAGGCGTGAGGCTCCCCGGCGGATTCAAGAAGTGCATCCCCTGTCGAAGATCATTGGAGACATCAATGAACGCACTACACGGTCGAGGTCCGGGAATTCCTCTCATTTTGCTCATGCTTCGCTTTTGTTGCTACTTTTGAGCCCAAGGACATTGGACATGCTTTATCCGATGCAAACCGGGTCAATTCTATGCATGAGGAGTTGGAAAACTTTGAGAGGAACCAGGTGTGGGAGTTAGTTGAACCACCTCCAAATTGCCATCCCATAGGAACCAAGTGGGTTTGGAAGAACAAAGAGGGAGAGAATGGGATGGTTGTGAGGAACAAGTCCAGACTTGTTGCTCAGGGGTTTAGTCGAAGGAGGGGATCGACTATGAGGAGACCTTTGCTCCCGTGGCCCGTCTTGAGGCAATTCGGATCCTTCTAGCCTTTGCCGTGGCTAAAGGGTTCAAGTTGTTTCGGATGGACGTGAAGAGTGCTTTTCCGAATGGGGTCATAGAGGAGGAGGTGTATGTGAAGCGACCACACCGGGTTTGAGAGCGAGTTGTACCCACACGGGGTATACGGGTTGAATAGGGCTCTGTATGGGTTGAAACGGGCGCCCCGTGCTTGGTATGGGAGATTGAGAGGTTTTCTTTTGAGCCGAGGGTTTGTGATGGGTACCGTGGATAGAACCTTGTTTCTCCTCAAGCATAGGAATGACTTGCTGATTGTGCAGATATACGTGGATGATATTGTCTTTGGTGGCTCGTCACATGACCTTGTTGCTAAGTTTGCAGATGAGATGAGCAGGGAGTTCGAGATGAGCATGATGGGCGAGCTGCAGTATTTTCTCGGGCTGCAGATCAAGCAAGTGAAGGACGGTACATTTGTGCACCAAACCAAGTACACGAAAGACATGCTGAGGAAGTTCCAGATGCAAGATGTGAAGCCGATGTCGACTCCCATGGGGAGTACGGCAACTTTGGATGCGGATGAGGACGGAGAACCAGTGGACCGGCGGGAGTACAGGAGCATGATCGGCTCCCTCCTCTACTTGACGGCGACGAGGCCGGACATACGGTTCGGCGTGTGTCCGTGCGCTCGTTTTCGAGCTTCGCCGAGGACATCACATCGACGGCCGTCAAGAGGATTTTCGGTACCTACGATCCGCCCCCGGTCTTGGCCTTTGGTATTCTTCCTCCTCGACTCGTCTCTTCATGGTTTTTCGGATGCGGATTTTGCTTTGGTTGTCGAGTCGAGAGGAAGTCTACTTCGGCACTTGTCGGTTTCTTGGTTCTTCGTTGGTCTCATGGTCTTCCCGCAAGCGGTCTAGTGTAGCTCGGTCTACCACGGAGGCGGAGTATGTTGCTTGCCGCGAGTTGTTGTTCCCGACTGTTGTGGATTTCATACACTTTGAAAGACTTTGGTGAGGAGTGCACCCGGATCCCACTTCTTTGTGATAGCACTAGTGCCATAAGCGTAGCCAAAAACCCGCGTGCTTCACTCCCGAACCAAACACATAGAGGTGAGGTATCATTTCTTGAGGGACAATGTGGAGAAAGGAACCATTGTTTTGAGCCATGTCCCTACCCAAGATCAGCTAGCCGACATCTTTACAAAGCCTCTCGACCAAGCTACATTTGTGCGCTTGCGGGGGGAACTTGGGGTTTGTTTCCCTTTCTAGTTGATTCTTGGGGGATTTCCTTTTTGTACCATATGTATCATACCATGTTTTACTTTGATGTATATACATGCTTTGCTTGATGTATAAACCATGGTAGGATAGCCATCTTGTCATATATCATGTTGCATTTGTGTCATATTGCATTTTAGGATGATGAGCTTCTTTCATATGCCATATTTGAGTCTCTTTGGCTATTTGTGAGATACTGGTTATATGTGTGGAGAAATGGTGATGTGAGGCTATGCTCTTGGAATATTTGAGATATATGTGTGGTGAGATAGCCCCTTTTGAAATAAAAGCTTAACTTGACTATTTTTTGATGAAATATGCTCCACTCGTGTGTAGTTGTGTATCCATGTCACAGTTTGGTCTAAATGTGCTTTTCATGCTTAGATTGTGCTTGGATGCCTTGTTCTTGCATTTGGGCCAAAGGCCGAATATCATTGTGAATGTTTAGCCTATGTTGCATTCATGGGGGAGCATAAGCTTCTTTTTGCCGCAAAGGCACTTCATGTACCATAAAATGAATTAATCTTGAAAAGAAGTGTGTATGCTTGAAAAATGCTCCATCCATCATGTCTATGCTTAAAATGTTTTATCTTTCACATATGGGTGCAAAACATGTTGCATGATGTTCACCGATGGAGAAGTCTCCCCGAAGTGGACACATGGCTCATGAGCTTTGACATGACATGCTTTGCTTTATGGGTGTTTGCCATGATCTTTTGCTTTGAGAATTTGATGTCCTTGTATGATCTTTGAATGGTATGCATGTTTGTGGCTCAAGTGTGACATGGATAGGCTTTTACATGTGAAGCGAGCCTTCTTTTGGTAAAACTGCTTAAATCTGAAAATTTTGCTTTGTCACATGCTTGTATTTTCATATATTACTTGTGGCAATGCTTTGACTATGCTATGATTCATGTGTGTGATCTTTGTCTCATTTTTAGCCTTTGACACTAGATTTGGCCTATTTGAGAAGCTCATGTAGTTGTTTATATGCTTTGCTTTGCTTTGCATTTCTGCATTTTCACCTTGATTCATACATTGTCAACAAGGGGGAGAAAAGGTGAGCTTAATGAAAATTCAGAAGAGGTGAGCTGAAATTTGGGAGTTTGCATGAGTTTACATCCACATGTTCAAGGGGAGCTTGCATTTGTTCAGGGGGAGCTTTCTTGCTGTTTTCGGTGTGGATTTTGTGCTTTGCTTGGCTTGTGACCTTTCTTCGCCTTTCTTCGGTTTTGGTCATGAGTTGAGCTTCTTTGTTTCTCTTTCTTGTTTCTTTCTCTTTTACTCTGAATTTCATTTCGCGTTGTGTGTTGTCAATGCACTCATCAAGGGGGAGATTGTGGACCAGGAGCGTCCCAGTGGTCGGTGGATGACCGCTCCTTAGTGATGAGTGATTGACAACGGGTGTTGGACCCGACTCTTGGCTTAGTGCGCGGGTGTAGGCCGCGGCCTAGTTCGTGTTGTTGCGGGTGAAGAACGGGCGCGAAAGGTCTTCGGCCTTGAGGGGCCTCCGGGAGATGGAGAGACAAGTAGGCTCGGTTCGAGGGACCCGGTGGACGACGGGGCCCGGGTGCGGGTCACATGGTGGCGACACAAGCAAGACGAAGTCATGGACGGATGAGCCGGTGCACGGTGGAGGTCAAGTCAAGTGGTTTGGCGGGAGGCCGGACCGGGCACGCGGGGTTTGGTGGTTTGCCCACAAAACCATCGACGGGCGGTTTCTTGGTTTGGGCCTCAAAACCAAGTCCGAGGGCCCAACACGACGGAGACGGGATCCGGGCGTGTCGGGAAGCTTCGAAGCGGAGGACACGCGGCGGGATCGCATGGCTTGCGTCGGGAGGACGCGGGGTGCGGCAAAGGCGTGGCCGTCCGATGGCAAGACCCACATACATTACCAAAATGCCCCTACGTGGGTTGTATCGCCAGTAGTGTAGTTAGGGGTAGTCGAGTCATTTACCACTCCGGCGGGACCTGATATATAAGCCTGGAGTGTGTGTTGATGGCTCTCTCTCTCAGGGACTTAGGGTTTCATTTGCTCCCTCCTCTTTCTCATTTTCGTAGCTATTTTTCCTTCTATTTTCTCTAGGCTAGCATGAGAGCTTCATGAGAGATTTGTTGAGAGGGATGGATGCTAGGGCGGCATGCTAGACCTTGTGAATCTTTCCTGGTTTGTATAGAAGATTCGGGGTTGTTTTTCGTGGCTTTTTGTGCTTGTTTTCGTGCCTTTGTTCCCGGTGTGATTCCGCGAATTTGAGTTGGTTTCTCCCCGGATTTCTTTGAGGGAAACATGGATGGATGCCTTGCGCACCTTTGGTGATGATCTTGACCCCTCAAACGCCGGATTTGGCCTTCGATTCGTTGACTTTTGGATGAACCCTAGGTCTTTGTGTTCTTGGCAAGGATTTGCGATTCCGGGAGTTGTAGGGAGTTTGAGACCATAATTTTTGGGGCATAACCTCTCCTTGGGGTGTTCATCATCTCCCCAAAATTTCGTCTCAAGACTCCAAGTGGTTTGGGAGATCCTTTGATCCAAAGTTTGGGGCGATTTCGCGGGCAGTTTTCTGGGCTGTCCCGGGTGATCCGGTCACCTGTGCCGGGTGACCCGAAGGGGGTAGGTTGACCCGGTCACTTGTGCCGGGTGACCCGGTGCGGCTCCGTAAGGCTCGGGGTGACCGGTCACTTGTGCTTGGTTGACCGTAGGTCTCGGCCTTCTTAGTTGTTGCTCAAGTTCTTTCGTGCTTGCTTCCGCTTTGCTTCCTAGCCTTTCAAGCCTTGTTCCTAAGGTATCGAGAGAGGTTTGTGTGTGCTTCCGCTTGTTTGTGTGTGACTCGGAGTTGCGATTGGGATATAGGCCGAATTCTTTTGAGAAAGAATTTTTATCGGCTCCCATTCACTCCCCCCCCCCTCTCTGGTTCGCCGTTTCGATCCTTCAATTGTTTGAGACCTTCCGGAAGATCTCGCGGGACGTACTTGAGTTGTTCGCCCGTTGGAGAGATCGGGGAGTACCCCCGCACTCGCGCCCTCGAGGTTGAGTGAGCCGTCGAAGTACATCACCCAATGCTGCGGTCGCACGGTGGGAGTAGGCAGTGGTTCTCCCGCCACTCCGCCATGAAGTCGACTAGTGCTTGCGACTTGATGGCTGTGTGTGGCTTGAAGTCGATAGTGAGGGTGCCGAGCTCGACCGCCCACTTGGAGATTCTTCCAGTAGCATCTTGGTTCCGCAGGATGTCGCCGAGCGGGTAGTCGGTGACGACGGAGATCGAGTACTCCTGGAAGTAGTGTCGTAGCTTCCGCGAGGTGATGAGTACTGCATACGGGAGCTTCGCACGGCCGATAGCGTGCCTTGGACTACGATAGAACCTCGCCGACGAAGTAGGCCGGGTCTTCGGACCGGGTAGGTGTGGCCGTCTTCCCGCCGCTCGACGACGATGGCGATCGACCACGTGGGTAGTCGCGGCGAGGTAGAGCGATGCTGCTCACCCTTGTGAGGAGCCGTGAGGATCGGCGGCTTCGATTGGAAGTCCTTGAGCCGAGCAAGGGCTTGATCCGCCTCCGGAGTCCACACGAACTTCTCTTGATGCTTGAGTAGTTTGAAGAAGGGGAGCCCCCGTTCTCCGAGCCTCGAGATAAATGCGTTCGGTGCGGCCATGCACCCGGTCGGCTTACGGACGTCTTTGATGCTCGTGGGAGCTTTCATGCTGGTGATGGCGGAGATCTTCTCGGGGGTTGGCTTCGATGCCGCGGCGGGCCGATGATGAAGCCGAGTAGTTTGCCCGAAGGTACGCCGAAGACGCACTTGTTCGGGTTGAGCTTCCCGGCGGTACTCGCGCGGTGATGCGAAAGTCTCTTCAAGGTCGTCGATGAGGGTACGGAGTTTCGGGTCTTGACGACCACGTCATCCACGTAGGCTTCGACGTTCTTGTTGAGTTGCCTCTTGAAGCGAGCTCGGATAGCTCGTTGGTAGGTGGCGCCGGCATTCTTCAACTCGAAGGACATGGTCGTGTAGCAAGACGCGCCAAACGGGGTGATGAACGCGGTCTTCTCTTGGTCTTCTTCCTTGATCGCGATCCGGTGGTACCGGGAGTAGCGGTCGAGGAAGCGAGAGCGAGTCGCGGCCGCCGTGGAGTCGATGACTTGATCAATCCGCGGCAACCCGAAGGGGTCCTTGGGGCGATGCTTGTTGACGTCGGTGTAGTCGACGCACATCCTCCACTCGTTCGAGTTCTTCTTGCGGACGAGGACGGGGTTGGCGAGCCACTCGGGATGGAAGACTTCTCCGATGAAGCCGGCCCGCGAGTAGTTTGGCGAGTTCCTTCTTGATGGCGTCCCCCGTCCGTCGTCGGCAAAGCGTCGGAGGTGTTGTTGCTTGGGGGTGACCTTAGGATCGACGTTGAGGCGGTGCTCAATCGGCTCCCCGGGCACTCCCGGCATGTCCGCCGGCTTCCACGCGAAGATGTCGTGGTTAGCCCGAAGGAAGCCGATGAGTGCGTCTTCCTATTTGGGGTCGAGGCCGGCCCCGATGGTGGTGGTCTTGCTTTGGGGGTCGCCTTGTTCGAGGTCGATCGTCTTGACGAGTACCTCCTCGGTGGGCGAGGCTTGTTGGTGCTTCGTCGGACTTCTGCGGGATGTCGAGTTCACTTGTAGCAAGCTTCTTCGATGCGGCGTAGACCTCCATCATCGCGTTGGGTACTTGGTTCGTAGAGGCGATCTCCACGGCTTCGTGTCGCGGTCGTGAGAGATCTTCAAGTCCCCTTGAAGAGAGAGTACACCGAGTGGGCTTGGCATCTTGAGTACCAAGTAGGTGTAGTGGGGCACCGCCATGAACTTGGCGATGGTCGGTCTGCCGAGGATGGCGTGGTAGGAAGTCTCGAAGTCCGCGACCTCGAACTTGATGTACTCGGTACGGTAGTTGTCCCGAGATGCCCCGAAGGTAACTGGCAGGACCACTGAGCCCAGTGGAATAGCCGCGTTGTCGGGGACGATGTCGTAGAAGGGCGTGTTGCTCTTGGTGAGCATGTGGGTGATGTCGAGCTTCATCTTCTTCAAGGTCTTGGTGAAAAGGACGTTGAGCCCGCTTCCACCGTCGATGAGCACCTTGTTGAGTTTGGAGCCCGCGACCACCGGCTTCAGGACGAGGGGGAACCGTCCTGGTTCGGAGAAGCTGGTCCATTGATCCGCGCGGGAGAAGGTGATGGGTACCTCCGACCACCTGAGAGGGGTCGGGACCGCTGGCTCAATGGACATGACTTCACGACGGGTAGCCTTCTGCTCCCGCCTGCTGGGCAGTCCGCCGAAGAGGACGTTGACGGTCTTGTCAGGCTCCTGGAAGTCGTTGTTGTCGCCGTCCTTCTTCTTGCCCTTTTTGTCGTGAGGGTGCGGTGGCTCGGCGTATCCTTGAGTGCGTGCATGAGTTGGTAGCACCTGCTCGGTGGTGTGGTTGCCGTTTGGATGCCATGGGCACCTTTCCTTCGACGGGTCCTTGAAGCCGCGGGGAGTTCTTCTTCGAGTTCTCCTTCGCGGGCGCTGGATAGCCGCGACAGTGTTGTCTGGCTTGCGCTTGCGGTTGGGACCCGAGTAGTAGTAGTAGTAGTTGTTGCGACCGCCTTGGTTCGCGTTGTTGCCGCTGCCACCGCCCTGGTTCTGCTCACTCTTGCCACGGATGGCATCGTACTTGGCGTTGGCCTTGTCTTCTTCATCCGCCCAGGACGTGATCATGTCCTTAAGGTGGGGGATGGACCTGGGGCGGCGACGACCGAAGTCTTCGAAGGTGCGGCGGTGGTAGAGACCGTCTTGGAAGAGCTCGATGACCTCCTTGTCGGTGACGTCGACAACGGTAGCGTGCTTGTCGAAGAAGCGGCGCATGTACTTGCGGAGGGTCTCGCCTTGTTTACGCTTGACCATGGCCGGGTCCATGCGAGTACCCGATCGCCCCATGGCGCCCGCGAAGTTGCCGGTGAAGCTGCTCCTTCGGTGGTCCCACTTGTTGATCGAGTGCTTGTCCGGCGACTCGAGCCATGTGAGCGGAGCTTGGTCCGAGCGAAGGGGAAGTAGAGGCACTTGGTGTCGTTGTTGCCTCCCGGCGTTCTCGATGGAGAGAGCGTAGCACCCGAGCCCTTTGGATGGGGTCTGCTTCGCATCGTACTTGGTGATCCCCAAAGGCTTGAACTTGTCGGGGGAGGAGCAAGTTGCGAAGTCGAGGTGAGAAGGCGGGGAAGCCGTCGGCCGTCGCTGCCGCGGTAGACTTCTTCCGCCGCGGCTCCTCAATCTTCGGCGGGCGTCGTAGCCGCCCGTGAGGCGCCGAGAGGCATGGTTGTTCGCGTGGCCTCGGCCGCCGCGGCCCGCCGCCGCCGGCCCTCTCGTTGGCTCCATGGTTGGAGCTTCCGCCGTCGCCGCCGCCGCCGTCGGGATCGTTGCCGCCGCCACCGGCCGGAGCGTGGTGGGGGACGATCTCGCGGTTCTTGTTGTTGCGTTGTGGAGGTCCGCCGGCATTGGAGCGACGACGGTTCGGCTCTGCCGGAAGCTCGGCTCGAGTACGGTTGGGACCGTCGTTGGCGGCTGCGACTTGTGGCTTCGTTGTCGCGGGGCACGGGCCGGAGGAGGTTGGTTGACTCTGTTGTCGACCCGCATGAAGTAGGCGTCTTCAGCGAGCTTGGCGATGACCTCTCCAGGCGCGTATGCCCCGAGCACCGGCGTTCGATCGGCGTGATCAACATGAGGCATTGCTCGGGGGTAGTGTGTACTCGCTCTCGACCGCTTCGAGAGCTTCCGCAAGGTTGCGGACGGGAAGTTGTCGCGGAGGCGTCGGCGACGTTCGCTGCGCTTCCGGTTACGCTCACGTCGAGCGTCTCTGTCTGCAGGGGTCTCGTTTGTTGGAGCATCAGCAGAGAGCTCGTCGGAGGAGATGTCTTCAAGGTACTTGTCTTGGGCCGTCCCTGAAGGTCCTGGGGTGTCGCCGGCAGCCATGAAGACTTGGCGATCAGGGGTGCCGAGGCTAGACTCAGAAACCGCCACCTCAGTTGGGGTGTTCGAGTCAGCTCGGGCAAGTGGTGTTCCCTCCTGGAACGGTAGCGAGTCGATGTAGGCGACGTAGCGTGAGTCTCCGCTTATCAGGTCAGCAGGATTGCGGTCTGCCGATGAGACGAATCTCCCCGGCCGGTGTGGATGTTATAACCAGCCCAGAGGCCGGCCCTGACAAGGGAAGCTCAGTGGAGTTGTCCTCGGACTCGGGCTCCTCGCAGTCCGACCCGAAATCGAACTCGTAATCGGGGGTTCGAGTAGAACTCGGAGAGAGGGCCGGAGTCGAAGCGTGGCGGGGGGCGGTGTCGGAGTCCGAGTTGTACTCGGGTACGGGCTCCTTGCCGGCCCGCGCGAAGAGGGAGCCCCCGTGCGGGCCCGGCCGAGGGTGCGGGGGCCACGCGCGGAGCGCTCACGAGGTGAGGGGACCGCTGCGATGGGCGAGTAGCCGGCTCGCAAGCGATGGCCCATGGAGACGTTGAGTTCAAGTTGGAAGCGGATTCGAGCTCGAAGTCGGCGTGGTGGTTGAAGAGCGAAATTTCGCCGGAACTTGCCGGCGAGTTCGCTCCGTGACAACTTCGGGGAAGCGTCACGAAGCCGGTCTTCGGGTTGGGCGGCATGGTTAGGCGGCGGCGGAAGGAGCCCGCGCCGTCGGCGGTGCGGACCCGGTGCGCGAAACACGAAGGTGTCGCCGCGGTTGAAGGCGACGGTTGGCTTGAAGTGGATGGGAGCGCGTCGAGTTCGCCATGTGATCTCGGGCGAGAGCCCCTATCCGGCGCGCCGGTGTCGGTGTTTTAGACCGGAAACCTACTAAGGGGAGTACCGAAGTAGATGAATGTGGCCTCGCCGAGATCGGTAACTCGAAGGAAGAGACACGTGGCACACAATTTAGACGAGGTTCGGGCCGCGAGGTGCGTAATACCCTACGTCTCTGTATCTTTGCGTAGCTACGGATTGATTGGGCACGATTACAAGATGGTGCAATGGTGCGCCGTGAGTTGTATGAGATGAGATAAGTTCCTAGAGAACGGTCCCCGCCACACCTTATATAGTCGGGAGGCGGGGTTACAAGTCGGAGTAGGGAGAGAGTACTAGTCGGGTACGTCTAGGAGTCTTCCATACGGTGCGGGACATGTACGGCTTCCTAACCGAGTACTTCTCCTCTGCCGGTCCTTGTGCTCCACGCCTTCGGGTGCCGTGTAGCGCAAGCGAGGTAGTCCCGGGGGCCCACCGAGTAGTCGGTCCCGGTACCCACCGAGGTAGTGAGCCCGGGGGAGGTCCATACGACACCGCCTTCCCCACGATATCGACACTCGCCTCAATCACTCCTCTTGGGACTTGGAGGCCACGCTCCTCTCCCGCCTTTCTTGTAGCCGCCCCACTACAGGCACCCCGGTGCGAAGCAATATAGTGCCTCGAGCACACCCCTACTAGACGTATGGCTCCGGCTGGAACCAGGATAAACCAAGTGTCCTTAGTTTCTTAGCACCGACCATCAAGAGGCAGATCTCAGCGCTTATTACTAGTTAGTGTCGGGACTACATTCCGCACCGACAGTCATGAAAACAAATATAATCTATGAAAACCGGAGGTAGCAAGAGACAGAGAGGGATAAATAAACTAATCTGGATAGATTGGATCAAGCTTTTGTTGAAGTTCCGAGCAAAGAAGAAGTAACCAAGTTGAATCTCATAAAAAGCATCTTTAAATCATGGTTTCCCATCCGACTCTGAAAACACCCGCCTTTTGGAGCCACCGTTCTGTCACAATGCACCCCTGTTCGTGCGGGTTAGTCTAGGGCGAGTCCAAAGGACAAGTTGAAATCTCCCGGAAGGTTAGGCATGCACCTCTAGCCACCACAACTATAACAACACCCCCTATGATCTATCTCGAGAATAGATCTTAAGATACGGAAAGCCGATTGAAATCAAAATCGTAGGAGAAACACTCGATCGCTAGAAATCGGATTGAAACTTGATAATTCAACATAACACATGATACATGAATCAAGATCACCACCGGGATCCTACCTCGATCTTGCTTCTAACTCCTGGAACTCTGACATGATCTTCCTTGGAAGGTTCCCACGCCAGCTAGGGAGACCCTAGACAACTGTGACACCCCAGGTTTTCATTAGGGTTACTTAACGCTAATGACCGAGTCAATCAAGTCAAACACGTGGACTCTGGTCAAACTTGGTCAACCTGGGTCATCACCTCGAAACCCTAGCCGACAATCACTAATGATCAACTAATAATCAACCTTGGTCAAAGCTTGGTCAAAGATTGGTCAAACTCGAGCTAAAACCCTACTCCACCCCTTTGACCCTCCTTGTCACCGAGAACTTTTGCCGCGTTCTCCAAATTTCATCGGAACACTTCAAAATCTCCCAATGTAAAAGTTGTGTAGTTTGTCAAGGGACACAACTTTCATGTTGAGTGGCATTTGAAATTGGAGTGTAAATGGGTGAAAAACTATGGTCAACACTTGCACGCACTATTCATCGGTGCCATGAAAACTGCCAAGTTGGCATGCCTTTTGTGCACAATCTATTGATCAAACCACCCATCGGCCTTTTTAAAAGTTGTAGAGGGTCAGCTGATCTAGAACTTTCCTATTCACACCTTGGAGCACTTTTGTTGCGAAATCTGGAGATAAACTTGGTCAAACCAGGCTAGTCTGAATTGTTCGATGCCTGGAACGTGAGCACGCGCACGCGACATCGCTGGCACACCACGTCGGCCAGCCGCCGTACGGTCTCGTACACGCACGCCGAGGCCGGGCTGCGACCCAGGTCCGAAGCAAGCACCACGAGAATTGTTGGCCGAGGCGGTGACGTTCGTGCCCACCGTGCTCGGTGCCACGCGGCGCTCGCACACGGCCGTGCCCGCTGCCCGCCGTCCGACGTTGGCTGCCCGCCCACGTGCATGTCGCCACGCCCTGTCGCCATGTCGTGCCCATGCCGTGACTAGACGCTCACGAACTGCCTCTCCCAACGCACCCAATCACATATTTAAGTACCCTTCCTCCGCCGCACACGCACACGCTGCGCCGCCGGCCGCCATTGGTTGCCGCGTGAGCACCACCAGCTCGCTGGCTCGATTCACCGCCCACATGCCATCTCCCTCCAATTCCTTCCACCCGCAACTCCACAACCTCCCAAGAGCCGCTCCCCACCTCTTCTCGTCGTCCCTGAGCCACAAAGATGAGGGCAATCGCAAAAATTCTGGCCGCCCATACCATGCGCGCTTGAGATCCACCTCACCGGTGACGATGCCCTTCCGGTCATCCTCCTTGCCAACAAATGGCACAAACCGAACCACTGTGAGCTCCTGGTGCCTATGCTTCCGTCCGCTCCTTGTTTTAGCCTTGTTTCTGCGGACGTTCCCATAGTCGCCGCCGGCCATGCGCCCCCATCCATGGCGCCCCTATGTAGGGTTAGGTTTTTGGGAGAAAGAATAGGGGAGATGTTGCCCTAGGGGAGGGGAGTATGCTAGGGTAGCCCTGGAGAAGGGGAGGACCACGGCGCCGGTGCAGCCGCGCCATGGCCGCTGCCCATGCCAGGCACGGTCCTATCCAGGGGAAGAAGAAGGGCAAGGGTATGGTTGTGAGAGAAATAGAAAGGTAGGGGGTTATGCATAAAGTAGAGGAGTTATGTTTAGTAGTGGAAAAGTTCTAGGGGTCTAAATACAAGATGGCGGGGGTTAGCTGTAAGGTCGAGGCTATATCTGTTAAAGAAAAATCTTTGCAGGGGTCTGCTCGTAAACTCGAAAGGGTCTGTTTGTAAAGCATAATTTTCAGATCTTTACTCAATGGTTGTGACTATGAGCTTCGAAAATTCATACAAAATCACAGAAAAATCCTAAAAATGCAAAACTAATTTTTCTATACTCCTTGTGGCTAGACCTATAACTTTTGGAAAGCTTGTATATACTTTTGAGCTTTAGTTTTTACATGAAAAATTGAAATGTATTCTATCTAGATCTGTTGTGCTACCAAATCTACACATGATCATGAGCTGATTTTTGGATATGTTGTGAGTACTAGCATGTGTAGGCTCTGTGCAAAAATTGGCACAAAGTTACCGAGTAAATCTTTTATTATGATTTATCTTGTATTAATGATATTTCTGCCTTAATGATTTTTGTGGCAAACATTAAATAGATTTTTGAGCTCTACATCTGCGAATAGTCACATAATGCCTAGATGCACCTTTACTGAATTAATCATGATTTTTGGACTGTTAGAAATATTTATTCCTGATTTATTCTTGTTTTTAATCATAAATGTGTAGTTCAAGATTTATAATAGCAATGGATGTGTGTGTTGGTTTCCTAGCCTTGTTTTAGATCAGAGATGATGTAGGAGAAAGTTTGGATCCAGAAGTGTTGTATTTATTTTTGTGTGCATTTATCTCATATGTACTAGCTAGAAATGTTATTTTTTGTGTAATTATTTTCATAACTCCTTTATGTGTGTTTGTTGTTCAGTGACTTGGAATTAGGTTAGTGAGCGCATTGAGCTTCATCCTTGGCTTTTTATAAATCAGTTTGTTGAATAAAAGTGGAGAAACCATTATAGGCTTGATATAAAATTAATGGGAAAACCTTTCCTTTTATATTTTTGAACCCTATAAATGTGTTATAAAAATAAGTTCAGAGTGGAAAACCACCTTTTTGCTGTTTGTACAATTAAATAAATTGTTTGTTTAGATGTGTACACAATCACTAGAAAGAGAAGAATAAATAAGCCCTTCATAATAACCTTTAAAAGGAAAAGTGATGAATATTTTTGTCAAGGTGAATATCGTCAACCAAATGCCTCTTGTTGCCTTTTTGTTGTTGTTTTGATTAAATTAAATTAATTACACCCCTAATTGTTGCATATGCATCCTCCATGTAGAAGTTCCCGGCGGTAGCTAAACGCTCGTGCCAGCTAATGAGGACGAGGGAGCGGGAGGAGACGTGCACTACGTGTTCGTAGAGCAAGACCCGAACCAAAGTACGAAAGTTTGTGTGACTGCTTGTGCTGACGAAGGCAATCCCCGGTTTAATCATTAACCTATGTGTTTATATTAAGCTTTTGAATTTTATCATTGTTATTTTATGTGCATTTACGTTCAGGAGCTGATTGAAACCCTAGTTGCATGATCCCTAAGTACCTATGATCTTTTACTAGCATGCTAGGTCGCTAGTTGATATGCTCTAAGGATCCGGTACAAGTCGAGTGATGTTCATCACTCGCGAGAATAGGATCTCCTTTATGAAATCACCATATTTATAAATGGATTGCTCATGTGGTAAGAGCATGGGATTTGGGCTCCGGTCCAGTGGCTTCGTTGGTTAAGTGTTTGAAAGTACTAAACACTTGTCGGAAATGGGCACGGTAAGCCTAGTACCTAAATGAGGCGGTACGAGGTTTTACTATCACTACTCTTAGGGTTGCGGCCCCGTGCTCGCCACCTGAGTGCATGTGTGAGGCTGGGTGACCTTGGTGCCGTAGCCCAGATAAACCTTGTACTTAAGACCGTGAGCTATTATCCCCAAATCGAAACATGACGGGAATCGCCTGGTTGGTGAACTCTTAGTGAGGGCACCTCCCGTGTGTTTAGGTCCACCTTTCAAGGTTTAAATCAATCGATTGTCTGCCTCTCACCGTTATCTGAGACTACTTAATCTACTGGCCATGATATCCCTTTTTTATGGAACTTTGTGAAGATTATTATATGATTAATTGTATTGTACAACTATGATTGCAATAGTTGGTTATCTAGTAATGATTATTTCTACTAGAACTTGAGCTAAAATGTGAAAGTAAGGATTCACTACTTTGTAGCTTTTTGGCAAACAAACCCACTAGCCAAAAGCCTTGCATGATTAGAGGTAAAGTCTTTTATTTTAGACGGGTAAGCCTTGCTGAGTATTAGTATACTCAGCCTTGCTTTTTAAATGTTGTTTCCAGGTAATGCATGTGATGTGTGACCTGGAGAGATTCCATAGACTGGGAGCTGGAATGGGTGGATGATGACGAGTGATTGCATCATGGACATGTCTCCTATGATGTTATCGTACCGATTAGTTATCTTTCGCTGTTTTAATAAACTCTGAACCATTTATTTTCATGTCAAGAACCACGATTTGTAATAATAGACCCTATGGGGAATGTGATGTTAATTTGTAAGGCACTCTGGACTCTCCTTCGTGAGAGTTTTAATGCATACGTTCGATCCTCTCTGTGTGTTTCAAGTGATTTACCGGGCGTAAACCCGGTAACACTCAACGGCATGATTCTTTATTATCACTTAATGACCAAATGGAGTGGTTTAGGCGATAGTACGGAATTATCTCTGTTGACGGTGAAATTCCGTCAACCTAGCCATGAGTTTACCTTCGGTGTTGGCATGACTTTTGTATATTATCCATTGGTACTAACCCCCGTGGTATAACAAGTTCACTTGTGCATGTCGGTTTTGGAGTTAAGTGTTTACGCAGGGTTTTAACGTTGAAAGCAAGACTTCCGGGATAAGTTCATTAAGCACCTCATGACAAGACCTTGAAGCCCGGTACAAGTCAAGCAATGAAGTGAACATGACTCCAAGAGCCCAAGGACCAAGCCCAAGAAGATGACAAACTCCGAGGACCTAGCCAGAAAAGTGTTGAATCTTGCAAGACAAGGAGCTTCGTCCAATTCGGAGAGAAACCGATGACAAGGGCATACATGCAAAAGGGGAGAGGATCTAGAAGACTCAGGAAGCAATACCAGACGAAGGAGGACACGGATTGGGCCGAGATGGGCCCAGGCCGGTCGGCCTAGGCCGGCCGGCCCAGCCCATTTCGGGGCCCAGTCGGCCTCCCCTTTGACCTAGTTGCATCGCCCCACGACCGAGAGCCACGCATCAATCAATTCGTCATCCGCCGCCGAGGAGCAGAGAAGCTTGAGGGACACCATCTCGGAGATGAGGGTCGTGCTAGTTGTCTAGGGTCTCCCTAGCCGACATGGGAACCTTGCATGGAAGACCACGTCGGAGCTCCGGAGCAAGGATCAAGATCGAGGTAGGATCCCGGTGGTGATCTTGTTCATGTAATCATTCATGGTGAAGTCTTTAAGTAAATCCGATTTCTAGCGATCAAATGCCTTCTCGATGATTTTGTTTTCTTCTTGGTTTTGCTTCTTCTACGATCTAGTCTATAGCTAGATTACATCGGGTGCTCTTGTAGCCACGGTGGCTAGAGGTGTATACCGGACCGGCCAAGTGATTTCAACTTGTTCTTATCGAACTCGCTCTAGACTACCCGCATGAGTAGGGATACGTTGTGACAGAACGGGGGTTCCGAAAGGCGGGCGTTTTCGGAGTCGGACGGGAGGCCACGATTTAAAGATGCTTTTACTGAGATTCGCTTTTCTATCTTCATCTATCTTGTTTGGAGCTACAACATAAGCATGATCTAGATTCTCTAGATCGGTTATCTCTTTGCTTTCTCTTGCTACCTCTTTAGTAGATTAGATTAGATGTGTTTCCTTTATGAGTTAGTAGATTAGATGCAACTTGTCTTCAAAAGATAGCTTACCTTGCTTTACTAGATTGAATCCTTGCGTTGCACATTGTTCCACGGATTCGATACCTTGGGTTCACCACTCGAGGGAAGAAGGGTCCCTTGACTACGACGGGAGACTTGTCTGCTTGCAAGTCTAAACGAACTTTGATACAACTATTAACCGTCAACAAGCCCCTTTTTTAACGCGGTGCCGTTGCCGGGGAACAAGCAATCAAGATCCAATCTAGTATCACTTATTTTCAAATTTTCTTTTGATTTTCTTTTGCATCTCTTAAGTTTGATCATCCCCAAAAAGAAAAAAATCAATCTAATCTAGTTTTGATTAACCCTAATTTTTCTTTTTTTAGATTTTTGTTTTTGCTAACCCTAACCGAAGATGGTTGGCTACCTCTCCAAGAAACCCAAACTTTTTTTTGTGGATGATCCAGGAAAACTTTACAGGCAAAGGAGACGTGCAACACAAGCTAAAGGGTTGGAAACCCTAGATTCAAAAGCCGAAGTTGAAGGACCGTCGGAATCTCCAAGGGAATCACCACCTCCAAGTCCAAAGGAAGATCAACCTAAACCGACATCGTTGATCTACCTATCATAAACCTTCAAGACGCTGGAAGGCCATTCAAGATCAAGGTCTCAACTATCCACATGACAATTGTGGGAGCTTTGGAGCGTTTCAATGAATACATACGAGCCGGATTCCTTGAGTGGCATATCGGTTTACTTAAGAGGAGGATGGAGAAGATGGAGATAGAGAAAGAAGCTCAACACCTAAAGGCTGCCAAGGCAAGATCCACATGCGAGGATTGTGAGGAGCACGACCATGTCCAAGGTAACCCCGATTTAATGCAAGTTCGTCCATCCAAGATTTGGTTCCTCTTTGTACACAATTCAAGGACTTCATGGACGAGCAAGCTAAGATCAACAAGGACGCCGTCACTAAGTTCGAGGCTATGGAGAAAATATTGAAGAATTTAGATGACAAGATGACGGAGGTCGAAAGCTCTATACGTGAAGTGTTCATCATGATGAAGATGCTAGAGACGCAAGTGGGACAACTTGTCGGGCGCCCGATGGGTAACAAAGAAGAATTTCCGAGACAACTCCAAAGTCCCAAGACGGCGAAGGCTACTCAAACTCATTCGGGCGAGATGGAGGATCACACTAAGGAGACCATGAAGATCACGGCCGAAGGATCGGAGTTTGAGATGCCGAGCCACTACATGAAGGAAGTTGTCGCATCCGTCATGACCAAAGGACAAAGCCAGCCTGTGAAGACCAAAAATATGACTAAGCCGAAGAAGAAGCCCGTGCCCAAGATGGTGCGGAAGTGGGTACCCAAGATTGCAACGCCCGCAAAGAGCGTTGATCCGAAGTAATCAAGTGAAGAAGTCTAGCCATGGACTATAAATGAAGCGCTAGGCGGGAGGCAACCCGTTTCTTCGAGTCAAGAATAAGCTACCGGGAGGACAACCCGATTCCAGGTTTTTCAAGTCTTTTCAAGTAATTTAGTTTTGAATTTTACTATGCAAAACATTAGACTTAGAATGGTTGAATAATATTAGAGACATAATTCTTGGTTGAATATTTTGTTTTGATCATAAACCCTTTACATGAACCCTCCTATGTGTTTGTTTGCTTCTTTTTCGAGAAACCAAAACCAAAAAAAATTCAGAACCTAACTCAACCTTTCATCCTCTTTATGATGTTGTGGTTGACTTGTTTTTCATGCTAGAAACACACGAGTAGAGCCACGACTTGTATCTAGATGTTATTTAAATTTCAGCACGTGGTAGGACTCGCGTGGACCTAGAAACTTGATTTTTGGTTGGTTTAAAAATCCATATCCTTGGTTTCTCTAGAGTTAGAATTTTTCTAAGCCTCATTTAATTTTATTTTATTCAAAATCTCTCTTATCTAATCAAAATTAGAACCTAAACCTATGCCCCCATGATCAAGCCGGGAAAAGCTTGCTCTCAACTAATGGAAGCAAACAATACCGGTGAGACCAACATAAAAGTAGTCGGAAAATATTTTCGACTTACATTTGTTTTTAATGCTTTAAAAACTCCTCTAGATTTATATTTAAAGTCATTAATAGCTCTGATTTTATTTTTTATTTTCGAAATTAGAGGAGTGCTTAGCATTAAAACATGCTTAGAGGGAGGCAATCTAGTTCACTTAACCATGCGTGCACCATGATGCATCATGGGATGCCCCTTTAACATCTTATCAAACCACATGCAAGGACAAGCATGGGGGGGAAGCCAAGGCTTTGTTTTGTAGGAATATCATGGAGGCATGTGAGGCAAGGGAGTGTGGAAGTGAGTCAAAGCGAAAACATCAGGTGGAAGGAATAATAATGCAAGCGAAGGAGTGGACGAGAACGTTTGGAAGGTGCACGCGGTCATGAAGCAAAAGTGCACTAGAGAAGAACCAAGAGGAGGAGAGAGGTAAGTCTCCCATCCAGCTCTTTGTTCGTATGCTCTAGTTTGTAGTCCGGAACCACCTTAGACTTAGCCCTCCACCCCGCTTGTTTCGTGCAACAAATCACATCCTTAATCCACTCAAAGTCCAGACTCCAAAATAATATTTGTGTACCTTGTTACCGATTGAAAACCCCGGATATATATTTGTGAGGGAGAGTGCTGCAATCATGGAAGAAACCTACAAGCTTTTTCACCAAAGAAGAAGGGATCATCGTCGTCTAAGCCATTATTGACAACCTCTTCGAGGAGGCACTCGGTTTCCGAGTCTCCTCGGAGTATGGAGGAGGACACGGCACCGCCGAGGAGGAACCACACTCTTCTCCTCGGTGGCAGGAGGGCCACACGAAACTCGTTTATGAGGTTCACCAGACCTCAAGGACATATGGAGGAGCCGCCCGTCCGACCTCGCCACTCGACATGATCATCCACTCCACCTCCATACGCTCCGCGGTATTCCGAGGGGTTTGACGGAGGAGGATAAGAAGCTCGCTCGCCTTGAGTAGAGGCTTGTAGGGAACGTCGACTTCGACGACCAAGCTCTCCACATATTGGGTTTTCATACGGGACACTGAGGTTGGGTTCAATTCTCTAACGGAGTGTCGGCAAATACCCACAAGGAATTCGCCTAGGAAATTCATGACCATGGCGCATATCCTTGATGAAGGAGTGCTGAGTCTCTCATTCCGTTTGGAGGGAGCCATTCACACTAGGAAGCACCCACAAGTGGAGAAGAAGGAAGACACCGTCGGAAGGGTAACCATGATCAACGGTGCTATGTCTAGCACCTTGATGGGGTAATCTCCATTCATCCATGGATTGTAATCGATCTTGAGAAGTAATCATACTTTGCTGGATTATCTATCTATCATCTTACACCGTGACCATCATAGGTCTAGTCATGAATAACTTCACGTAGTGAGAGTACGAGAGGAGGGAAAGGGCGAAACCGTGGTCACAACCCCCGATAGATTAGATTGGTTCTCATGTTCGAAACGATTGCATGTTCTAGTATCGTAGACCCATGGGCGTGTGTCTCCTATTTTCAAAAGGGATCTCCGGAACAAGTGGATGTGCATGAAGGCACATGGGAAGGTTTTTGGAGTATGATCACAGGAGAAGACCATCAACGAAGAAATACTATCCGGAACCCCATCATCCAAGTGTGTCACTTTTTTGCAAGTGGATTTTTGGGAGAATAAGAGAGACAAAGATAACCAACACGGAGTTGAATTGGCTTTACTCGGCTTTGATTGCTGGGTAGCCAATCGACCCCATTCAACTTATCATCAACCGGTGGTGTTGTGAAGCAACATCGAGTTCGGGAGATATTGGTTCGGGGTGTTACCTCTTTATGTTGGCTATCTCTCTGAAACCGGGTATTACAAGGAACCCGATTCATCTCCTACCCGGGACTTCCCTAGATTGAATATATGAAGCAAGGCAAGAATATAAGTGGAGATGAGAGAGTAGGCTTCAAAGTGGCCAAAGTAAACTTACCTCTTCCGGATGAAAGATTAAGACTTTCTCTTGAGGGGAAAGAAGATTGGTTAGAGGAAGGACTTCTTGTGCCGGCGAAGAAAAATAAAAGAGAAGGATTATAGGAGAAGGATCTTCTATGGCCCAAGAAGGAGGTGCGCAACAAAATTATGAGCCACCATTTGGAGGAGTTCCGGCGCCACCAAGTTACTACGGTGATGTACCAATGCAAGCATGGGGGGAGTGGTGCAGCCATGCCCCCACCAAATTTTGCGGTACCCAACGTAGCCTTTGCGGAGCCATATGCACATCTTTCTCAACCACAACAAAGTGTGGCCACCATTGGGGGATACGCTGCGAGAAACATGCAAATTATTGCAGCCATCCAAACCAATGCAAACCAAATGGGTGAAGGAAATGCAAACATCGCTTATGAGCTTGGATGCCTTCACTTAGCACCGCCGGGACAATTCATAGGAGGAGAGGCGCAATCCTATTATGAGCAAGGGTGCAACAACCAAGACTATCAATATCAACCACTGGCGGAAGATTAGAGAGAGGAGGAGCTTTAGTTATCTTTCCTTTACCCCCTTTTTCTTTAATTTTCAGCTTGTATGCGCCTATGTATGCGTAGTATTTTCAGTTCTTATTTAAATTTCAGCATGTGTGTTAGTTTATTTTCAGCATGTGTGTTAGTGTTTATTTTCATCATGAATAATGTCACCACGAAGTTTTTACCTTTGGTAAAGTTACAAGGTTTATGCCATGATGATATATGATTATAATTGCCGCTTTGTTTATCTTTGTATTTGATTTATACATGTTAAAGCTAATGCTCTCTTAAAATACAAATCTGAAATTATCTAAATGCTAGCTTAATCTTTAGCGGAGGTTATGATAAAAATAAAGACCCATAGTGTTTTATGTGCTCTCAAGTTTTAGATGGATTAAAGATGATTTATTTTTGTTCTTAAAAGTAATGTTAACCTTGTCATAAATACCACTTGCGTGTTGCTCTACCTATCCAGAGCCATATAAATATTTGAGTGCAAAAACTTAGTATACAAGGTTTATTTTTGGGTGAGTTATTTCAGGCCTTGATTTCTCTGGCCCGAGACTAAGAAGCTGGTCATTCCGTTTTTGTGTATCTATCTTATTGCTAGCCTCTTATCCGTGCATTGTGTATCCCCACATCGGAGATCTCACAAACCTCGCCGGATATCCATCCTTAAAACCAAATATCATCTTTTGTGATTACCTCCTTGACCACAACCTATCATTTAGTATGGATCATCAATTCAAGGAAGATCGATGGTGCCAAGATTGAAGACTTCAAGTATCTCTCCAAAGTAAAAGTATTTCCGGTACCTACCTTATCTTTATCACCTCTTTGCCCGAGGACGAGCAACGTCTAAGCATGGGGGAGGAGGTAGGTACAATGCAATTTTAGAGTTCAAAGGGGAGCAAATAAAAAAATTGATGAGAAAGAAAAAAATGAGAAAAAGAAAGAAAGAAAAAGAAATAAAGAAGAAAAAGTATATGTATGAGGAAAAAAGAAAAGAAAAAATATGAGTATGTGTAAAAATAAAAATAAAGTGAACTCCCCGGTTCTCTAAAGTGCATTATGAATTTCAAGGCCTCAAGATTAAAAGATCCATACTCATTTTCCAACCATGTGCAATCCGATAACAAGGACTTCCTTTGTGCCTCGGGATCACTCTTTGCCATTTGCACATGTCCACCTATCTCAAGCGTGTGTATTTTTCTCTTTCCCCTCCTTGATTTAACATTGTTTTCCAATGACCTTTTTGACGAGTCTCGGTAAGACCATGAGAAGCTTGTCTTGTTTTGACAATATCTCATTTATAATATCTTGGTAGGACTAAACTTTCCCAAAAAGCTCCATATAAAAGTCTACCACAAAAATATGTTATGAGAGGGAAAGGAGTAGAATAAATAGGCTTGAGAGACAAGATGAGATGAGAGTTCATGAGCAAGATGCAAGGTGGTTTAAATTTGTGAACTTGGTTTATCTCTTTTTCATCTTGTTTTTTATTTCAAAATTTCTGAGATCTATTTGAATTTTGGGAGCGTGTTAATACTTGTGGGATAAGCTTAATTAATAATCTACCCTCCGTTAGGATGAAGGCTAGTACATTATGGAACTTTAACGAATTAAACTTTTGAGAGCATTATGTTTTCTCATGTATGATCAAGTGCAAGGTTTAAACAATGAAGGGCAATGATGATATCCATCGAAGGCTTACTCGAGGACGAGCAAGGTTTAAGCATGGGGGAGCTGTTGACGGTGAAATTCCGTCAACCTAGCCATGAGTTTACCTTCGATGTTGGCATGACTTTTGTATCTTATCCATTGGTACTAACCCCTGTGGTATAACAAGTTCACTTGTGCATGTCGGTTTTGGAGTTAAGTGTTACGCAGGGTTTTAACGTTGAAAGCAAGACTTCGGGATAAGTTCATTAAGCACCTCATGACAAGACCTTGAAGCCGGTACAAGTCAAGCAATGAAGTGAACATGACTCCAAGAGCCCAAGGACCAAGCCCGAGAAGATGACAAACTCCGAGGACCTAGCCGAGAAAAGTCTTGAATCTTGCAAGACAAGGAGCTTCGTCCAATTCGGAGAGAAACCGACGACAAGGGCCCACATGCAAAAGGGGAGAGGATCTAGAAGACTCGGGAAGCAATACCAGACGAAGGAGGACATGGGCCGGGCCGAGATGGGCCCGGGCCGGTCGGCCCCGGGCCGGCCGGCCCAGCCCATTTCGAGGCCCAGTCGGCCTCCCCTTTGACCTAGTTGCATCTCGGGCTATTTATAGCCCCACGACCGAGAGCCACGCATCAATCAATTCGTCATCCGCCGCCGAGGAGCGAGAGAAGCTTGAGGGACACCATCTCGAGAGATGAGGGTCGTGCTAGTTGTCTAGGGTCTCCCTAGCCGACATGGGAACCTTGCATGGAAGACCACGTCGGAGCTCCGAAGCAAGGATCAAGATTGAGGTAGGATCCCGGTGGTGATCTTGTTCATGTAATCATTCATGGTGAAGTCTTTAAGTAAATCCGATTTCTAGCGATCAAGTGCCTTCTCGATGATTTTGTCTTCTTCTTGGTTTTGCTTCTTATACGATCTAGTCTATAGCTAGATTACATAGGGTGCTCTTGTAGCCGCGGTGGCTCGAGGTGCATACCGGACCGGCCAAGTGATTTCAACTTGTTCTTATCGAACTCGCCCTAGACTACCCGCATGAGTAGGGATACGTTGTGACAGAACGGGGGTTCCGAAAGGCGGGCGTTTTCGGAGCCGGACGGGAGGCCACGATTTAAAGATGCTTTTACTGAGGTTCACTTTTCTATCTTCATCTATCTTGTTTGGAGATACAACATAAGCATGATCTAGATTCTTTAGATCAGTTATCTCTTTGCTTTCTCTACCTCTTTAGTAGATTAGATTAGATTAGATGTGTTTCCTTTATGAGTTAGTAGATTAGATGCAACTTGTCTTCAAAAGATAGCTTACCTTGCTTTACTAGATTGAATCCTTGCGTTGCACATTGTTCCACGGATTCGATACCTTGGGTTCACCACTCGAGGGAAGAAGGGTCCCTTGACTACGACGGGAGACTTGTCCACTTGCAAGCCTAAACGAACTTTGATACTATAAAAGAATAACCCATGTACACCTAATAACCTTCCTAAAAGAGAAACACTATCTAGATGCTTGTTAAGGTGAATATGACCAACCAAGAGTTGGATAAGACAACAAACTATCACCTCACCTAAACTTGCATTGCATTCCGTGTAGATCTTCCGGACGGAGATTACTCCCTTGTCCCGGAAACCGAGGAAGGAGGAGCGGAAGCTTCGCTACAGTACGTGGAAGTGCTCGACACCGAGGGTGCCCGGGCTAACCTAGCAGACGAAGGCAAGCTCCGGTGCATCTAACCCAGTTTTCAAATTCTTTATCCAATTATCTATGGATGATTGTGCATTTAAGTTTAGGAGTTGAATGAAACCCTAGATGCATGATCCCTAGGTACTTTTGTCCTTACTAGTATGATAGGTCGATAGCTGCTAAGCTATAGGACCGTTACAAGTTGGGTGATGACCTCACTCGCAAGAATAGGTTCCTAGATAGGAATCATAATATATCCTAAATGGATTGCTCACGTGGTAAGAGCATGGGATCTGGGCTCCGGTCCAGTGGTTATGTGGGTTAAGTTTTTAAACGTACTAAGCACACGTCGGGTATGGGGCCGGTAAGCCTAGTACCTTAATGAGACGGCTAGGGATGGAGCTGTCACTACTCTTGGGATTCGCTCTCACGGCTAGCTACGGTGGTCTATGGTGACTCGGGTATCTCGCGGGGTATGTCGGATAGCTTTGCACCAAAGAGCGTGGCCTTTCATCCCGACCGGGGATTTTTGGAAATGGCACCGGACGATTTGTACCTTTGTGGGCAGCCTACCGTGTGTTTGGGTCTACCTTGCAAGGTTTAAACCAATCGATTGTCGGCCTCTCACCGTTATCTGAGACTACTTACTCCACTAGTCATGAGATCCCTAATGATGGAAGTTGATGAAGATGATGCTTGATTAATTGTATTGTACAACTTTGTTTTTACTAGTTGGCTAAGGTAGTAAAGATCAAACTACTAGAACTTATGCTAAAATCTTGAAAGTAAGGACCTACTCTTTGTTACTCTTTAGCAAAAGCAACCCAGTAGACAAAAAGCCTTTCATGGTCTAGATTTGGTGAAGTAGTTATCACCGACGGGTAAGTCTTGCTGAGTATTAGAATACTCAGCCTTGCTATAATGTGTTGATCCAGGTAATGCATTCAGTGATGTGTGGCCCGGAGAGATCCCGCCCGGCTGGGAGCTGGAGTGGGTGAAGGACGACTACTGAAAGCATCATGGATGGCCTCCCGTGGTGTCTTCGCTTCCATTAGTTAAAATTCCGCTGCTTTTCAAAACTCTGAACTATTTCGTGATGGCAAAAATTATGGTTTGTAATAATTAAGCCCTTCGGGGTACAAATTTGGATATTAATGTTGTTTTATCTCTGGACTCACCTTCGAGTGAGTTTTAATGCATATATTCGATCCTTGTTGCTTTCCAAGTGATTTACCGGACGTTAACCCGGCAACTAACGACAGGATGATACTTTATTATTGCTTAATGACCAAAGTGGATCGGTCTTAGGCAATAGTACGGTATTTTCCTGGGCGGGTTGTCACACCCATGTCGATCACAGCGATCGCACGCCAGGCTCAGGGAATACGCACCGGAGAAGTCATCGCCAAGCTCGCTGAAGACGCCTACTTCATGCGGGTCGACAACAGGGTCAACCAGCCTCCTCCCGCCAGGAACCGCGACAACGAAGCTACAAGTCGCAGTGCTGACCTCAGCCGCAACCGTACTCGAGCCGAGCTACCGGATCAGCCCAACCGTACTCGCGCGAACGCCGGCGGACCCTCACAGGGTGGCAACAGCAATCGCGAGGTCGTCCCCCACCGCGCTCCTGACGGCGGCGGCTGTGACCCTGACGGCGGCGGCAGCCGCCGACGGAAGCTCCAACCACGGAGCCAACCGGAGGGCCGGCGGCGGCGGCAACCGCGGCGGTCGAGACCACGTGAACGACCACGCCTCCGGTGCCTCACGGGCGGCTACGACGCCCACCCGAAGATTGAGGAGGCTGCGGCGGAAGAAGTCGGCCCACCGCGGGCGACAACGACGGCTTCCCCGCCTTCTCACCTCGACTTCGCAACTTGCTCCTCCCCCGACAAGTTCAAGCCTTTGGGGATCACCAAGTACGACGCGAAGCGAGGACCCCATCCGGTGGCTCGGGTGCTACGCCCTCTCCATCGAGAACGGCGGCGGCAACAACGACACCAAGTGCCTCTACTTCCCCTTCGCACGGGACCAAGCCCCACTCACATGGCTCGAGTCGGCCGGACAAGCACTCGATCGGCAAGTGGGACCGGCGGAAGGAGCGAGTTCACCGGCAACTTCGCGGGCGCCATGGGCCGCTCCGGTACTCGCATGGACCCGGCCATGGTCAAGCGAGAACAAGGCGACACCCTCCGCAAGTACATGCGCCGCTTCTTCGACAAGCGCGCTACCGTAGTCGACGTCATCGACAAGGAGGTCATCGACCTCTTCCAAGACGGCCTCTACCACCGCCGCACCTTTGAAGACTTCGGTCGTCGCCGCCCCAAGTCCATCCCCCACCTCAAGGACATGATTACGTCCTGGGCGGATGAAGAAGACAAGGCCAACGCCAAGTACGACGCCATCCGTGGCAAGAACAAGCAGAACGCGGGCGGCGGCAGTGGCAACAACGGGAACCAAGGCGGTCGCAACAACAACTACTACTACTCGGGTCCCAACTGCAAGCGCAAGCCAGACAACACGGTCGCGACTATCTAGCGCCCTGTGAAGGAGAACCCGAAGAAGAACTCCGGCGGCTTCAAAGACTTGCTGAAGGATAAGTGCCCGTGGCATCTGGACGGCAACCACACCACCGAGAAGTGCTACCAACTCAGGCGAGCACTCAAGAGCACTCCAGAGCCACCGCACCCTCACGACAAGAAAGGCAAGAAGAAGAACGACGGAGACAACGGCGACTTCCAGGAACCCGACAAGGCTCGTCAACATCCTCTTCGGCGGACTACCCGGCGAGAAGGGAGCAAAAGGCTACTCGTCGAGAAGTCATGAGCATTGAACCAGCGGTCCCGACCCCTCTCAGGTGGTCGGAGGTACCCATTACCTTCTCCCGCGCGGATCAATGGACCGGCTTCTCCCGAACCGGGCGGTTCCCTCTCGTCCCGAAGCCGGTAGTCGCGGCTCCAAGCTCAACAAGGTCCTCATCGACGGTGGAAGCGGGCTCAACGTCCTTTTCACCAAGACCTTGAAGAAGATGAAGCTTGACATCACCCACATGCTCACCAAGAGCAACACGCCTTTCTACGGCATCGTCCCCGTAACGCGGCTATCGCGGCCGGGCTCGGTGGTTCGCCAGTTACCTTCGGGGAATCTCAGGACAACTATCGTACCGAGTACATCAAGTTCGAGGTCGCGGACTTCGAGACATCCTACCATGCCATCCTTGGCAGACCGGCCATCGCCAAGTTCATGGCGGTGCCCCACTACACCTACTTGGTACTCAAGATGTCGAGTCCAGCAGGTGTACTCTCTCTCCAAGGGGGCTTGAAGATCTCGCACGACTGCGACACAGAAGCTGTGGAGATCGCCTCCACAAATCAAGTACCCAACGCGATGATGGAGGTCTATGTTGTGTCAAAGAAGCTTGCAACAAGTGAACTCGACATCCCTGAGAAGTCTGACAAAGGCAACAAGAATCGGCCCGGCGAGGAGGTTCGGTCAAGACGATCGACCTCGGGACAGGCGGCGGCGAGCAAGACCACCACCATCGGGGCCGGCCTCGACCCCAAATAGGAAGACGCGCTCATCAACTTCCTCCGGGCTAACCACGACATCTTCGCGTGGAAGCCGGCGGACATGCCAGGAGTGCCCAGGGAGTTGATTGAGCACTGCCTCAACATCGATCCTTAGGCCACCCCCAAGTGACAACACCTCCGCCGTTTTGCCGACGACAGACGGGATGCCATCAAGAAGGAACTCGCCAAACTACTCGCGTCTGGCTTCATCAGAGAAGTCTTCCATCCTGAGTGGCTCGCCAACCCCGTCCTCGTCCACAAGAACTCAAACGAGTGGAGGATGTGCGTCGACTACACTGATCTCAACAAACGCTGCCCCAAGGACCCCTTCGGGTTGCCGCGGATTGATCAAGTCATCGACTCCACGGCGGGCTGCGACACCTGCTCTCCCGCTTCCTTGACGCTACTCCGGTACCACCGGATCGCGATCAAGGAAGAAGACCAGGAGAAGACCACGTTCATCACCCCGTTTGGCGCGTCATCGCTACACGACCATGTCCTTCGGGTTGAAGAACGCCGGTGCCACCTATCAACGAGCTATTCGGGCTGCTTCAAGAGGCAACTCAACAAGAACGTCGAAGCCTACGTGGATGACGTGGTCGTCAAGACCGAAACTCCGGTACCCTCATCGACGATCCCGAAGAGACTTTCGCATCCTTGCGCGAGTACCGCTGGAAGCTCAACCCGAACAAGTGCATCTTCGGCGTACCTTCGGGCAAACTGCTTGGCTTCATCATCAGCCAACGCAGCATCGAAGCCAACCCCAAGAAGATCTCCACCATCACCAGCATGAAAGCCCCCACGTGCATCAAAGACGTCTAGAAGTTGACCGGGTGCATGGCGGCCTTGAACAGATTCATCTCGAAGCTTGGAGAACGGGGGCTCCCCTTCTTCAAACTACTCAAACACCAAGAGAAGTTCGTGTGGACTCCAGAGGTGGACCAAGCCCTTGCCCAGCTCAAGGACTTCCTATCGAAGCCACCAGTCCTCACGGCTCCTCGCAAAGGCGAGCGACCTCTGCTCTACCTCGTTGCGACTACTCACGTGGTCGATCTTGCCATCGTCGTTGAGCGGCGGGAAGACGGCCATGCCTATCCGGTCCGGCACCCGGTCTACTTCGTCGGCGAGGTCTCGTCGAGTCCAAGGCACGCTATCGGCCGTGCGAGAAGCTTCTTTACGCGGTACTCATCACCTCACGAAGCTACGACACTACTTCCCGGCGATACTCGATCTCCGTCGTCACCAACTACCCGCTCGGCGACATCCTGCGGAACCAAGACGCTACTGGAAGAATCTCCAAATGGGCAGTCGAACTCGGAGCCCTCACCATCGACTTCAAGACACGTACAGCCATCAAGTCGCAAGCACTAGTCGACTTCATGGCGGAGTGGCGGGAGAATCAGCTACCTACTCCAACCGTGCGACCAGAGCATTGGGTGATGTACTTCGACGGCTCACTCAACCTCGAGGGCGCAGGTGCAGGGGTACTCCTGATCTCTCCAACGAGCGAACAACTCAAGTACGTCCTGCAGATCTTCTGGAAGGTGTCAAACAACGAAGCCGAGTACGAAGCTCTCCTACACGGGTTCCGCCTCGCGGCTTCACTGGGCATCAAGCGGCTACTAGTCTACGGCGACTCCGCAGTGGTCATCAACCAAGTCAACAAGTCCTGGGATCGCAACAAGGAGAACATGGACGCCTACTGCCTAGAAGTCCGCAAGCTCGAGAACAAGTTCTACGGTCTCGAGTTCCACCACATCGTCCGCGACAACAACGTTGCAGCGGACATCTCGTCGAAGCTCGGTTCTACTCGCGCTCAAGTACCAGCGGGTGTCTTCGTCCACGAGCTTCACGCGCCATCCATCCCGGAGCCGCGCGCCACCGACCCCTTGTCCCGGCGCATCCGCCACCGGCCGAGAGGTCATGATGATCGACGCGGACTGGAGGCAACCCTTCATCGACTACCTCAGCGAGCAGAAGGTTCCCTCTGACAAAAACTTGGTGAGCAGCTCATCCGCCGCACCAAGTCCTACGTACTCGTCAGAGACAAGCTTTACAGGCGGGGTGCATCTTCTGGAGTACTCATGAAGTGCGTCCCCAGGCAAGAAGGCAAGGAAATCTTGGAGGAGATCCACAGGGGCGTCTACGGCAACCACGCGTCTTCTCGTACGCTGGTCGGCAAGGCCTTCGGCGAGCCTTCTGCGGCCCCACGGCTCGGGCGACGCCGAAGAACTCGTCGAAGGTGCCAAGGATGTCAATACTTCGCCAAGCAACAACACGTCCCAGCCTACAAGCTAGTCACCATACCGCCAACCTGGCCCTTTGCTTGCTGGGGGCTCGACATGATTGGGCCACTGCCAACTGCGCCAGGTGGATTCAACAGAGTATTGGTGGCCATCGACAAGTTCACCAAGTGGATCGAGGTCAAGCCGGTCACATGCCCCAAGGGCGACGAGTACTCGACTTCCTAGATGAACTCGTGCATCGCTACGGACTACCCCACCGCATCATCACGGACACGGGCTCCAACTTCAACAACCACCGATTCGGGAGTATTGCGAGAACACGGCGGGATCGACGTCCGATATGTCTCGATTGCCCATCCTCGGGCCAACGGACAAGTCGAGCGCGCCAACGGGATGGTGCTCGACGCTCTCAAGAAGCGGCTACACGACGCCGCTAACTCCAAAGGAGGCAAGTGGATCAAGGAACTACCCAATGCACTCGGGGGCTACGTACTCGGTGTTCCAAGCCGACGGGGCAATCCCCCTACTTCTCGGTCTATGGCTCCGAAGCAATCCTCCCCGCTAATGTCATATGGAATTCACCGGTAGTGGAGCACTACGACGAAGGCGTCTCGAAGACGACGGATGAGTTGACATCGATGGACTCGAAGAAGCTCGCTGCGCTGCCCTCGTCCAATCAGCAAGGTACATGGAGGGTATCCGGCGCTACCACGACCGCAACGTCAAGGAACGCTCCTTCAACGTTGGCGATCTCGTCCCCCGTCGTATCCAGAACACGGAAGGACTACACAAGCTCAGCTCCCCCTGGGAAGGTCCCTTCACTATGGCAAAGGTGACCGGGCCGGGCTCCTACCGCCTCCAGACACTTGAAGGTGAAGATGTCAACAACTCGTGGAACGTCGACCAGCTCTGTCGGTTCTACGCCTAAGTCTACACGACTACCCTGGGGGCTCAAGTCTACTCGACTACATCAAGACCCCTCCACCGTAAGCGGCCTCCGGGTCCTGGCTCCAGTCTCCAGACTACTCCTTCGCTGTAAGCGGCCTCCGGGTCTAGGAACTAGTCTCCAGACTACTCTTCTCTAGAATCCAGCCCATGCGGCTACCTACGGATCCTGGGCTGCGACGAGCGACAAAGGACTCTCAATGGTGGTCTGCGAGAGACCATGTACTTCTAGATCCGGCCTACACGGCTACCTACGGATCTCTTTGCGTAAGCGGCTACTCGCCCTAGCACCACTTAGTCGTAGGCGGCCTCCGGGTCCCGACGACTACTGCGTACATACGGCCACGGCCATTCGGTGTACTTCTTCGGTAATAAAGTTTGATCGTTCATCAACTTCTTTCTTGTCTACTTCCCTCAACGGGACTACCGCCGAGTACGACTACTCGCGACAACTCCACGATGTGACTCCGAACTACGAGATCGCGACCACGAGTACTCGTTGATGGAACTTCTCTTAATTAATACTTAAACAATTTCATTACAATTGTTTTTGTACATCTAATGCCACGAGCTAACTATTACAGGACTACTAGAGGTTAAGCTTATCGGCGACTTGTTCTGCAATGGGCGCCATCTGCTCTAGCAGCTCCGCATACTGCTCGTCGGTACAGTTGGCGGCTAGTCCGCCAGCGACTACATCCACGGGCGCCTTCGGGAAGTAGGACTTCATGAAGGCCAGCACCTGATTCGGGATCGACTTCGCCAGATGCTTCACGTAGGCCGCCAGCCGGCTGGGGGCTTCCTTCAGTCGATCCACCAATGGTGCTATCTTGGGGCCGCCAGGGTGAGGCACCCGCAGCTTCTCGCAGTCCTCGTTCAGCTTCTGCAACGATTTGTAGCAGTTGACGAGGTCACGATCAGAGGAAATACGAAGCTCCATGTGCTTGTCGCACTCGTAGGCAAGCTCCTTATAATCTAACTCGAGTACCTGGCGGGCCACCTGCTCCCGGTAGAAGAGATTCTCCAGATCCGTCTCTGAAGTCTTCAACTGCTCTACCCGGGTTTCAAGCTCTGCAAACAACAAGGAAAAGCGGGCGGCATCAAGCTTGGACTGCATGGCGGCCGCGTGCTTCCGGAACTTCACGAGTTGGTCCTCCAGCGCTTCAGCTCGAAGCACCACGTCGTCGAAGCCTTGGAGCATGCTGGACTTCTCGCGGGATCTCTCTACGACGTCCCCGCGTACAACAAACTATATCAGATGAGTACTCAACGCTAAACGATTGACTACTCTAGGAGTTACGACCACTCACCTTCATCCACTGCTCGGCTTGGCGGCCCGCCTCCAGATGCCGAGCCACCGTTGCCGGATCGACCAAGTCATCCACCAGCAACTCTACCCCATCATGACTACTAGTGGCGGCTTCGGTCATCAGTGCAGAGCGGATGGGCTCCGCGTCTTGGATCTTCGGGGAGCGAATGACCACCTCCAGAGCAGGTTCTGGCTGCGCGGTGGCCTTCTCTCCCCCGGTCGTTGCGGCAGCCTCTCCAGCGGCCACCTCCATCAGCTCGGGGGCTCCTCCGACAGCCTCCCGAGTCTCTGGTGTCAAGTTCTCCACGGGCACCGCCGATGGGATGTCGTTCCCCTCGGCCTCAGCGCCTGTTAACAAGAAGACAAGCGCATCAACGTTATCTGACGACTACGACTACTCTTCGAGGATACTACAGCCTTAGTAGAGTACTCACCTTCAACTACGCTAGCTTCAGGCAACGTAGCCTCAACAGTCGGCGCTTCGGGCTCCGCCTAAGGGGCGGGAGCAGACTCCACGGCGGGCGGCACGGCTTCTTCTTCTGCCACTGCTGCAGAGGGTTCATCCCCCTCCCAGGACAGATCCATCGACTTCCTGCAGAGTACACAAGTCGGTTGTCAGTCAAGCACGACTACCGCATCAAGTATTACTCAGGAAGATTCAACACTTACAAGCTTGACCGGACCACCGTCACGGTCGGGCGCGCGAGGATGCGGCGATGTCCACCGGTCCGGCCCTCGGCGGGCGCCTCCTCTTGCGCCTCGCGGCCGTTGCCTCTTCCCGCGGCAACGGCGGCGGGTGCGGCGCTCTCTGCGCGCTTCGCGGCCACCACTTCTTCCGCGGCGGCGGCGCGGCGGGCTCCGTGCTCCCCCGAGGAGCGGGGGCCGGCGCGCTCCATCCGCGTCGGGGAGTTCTTCGACAGTGGGGGCTGGGCTGCAACTCCCAGCAGCTTCCCCCACCATGTCCCACTCGCCTTCGTCACCCTAATCAACGGGCTCCGTAGGCGGCAACTCCTGCAAGCAAGGAAACTTCTTCATCAACAAGTAAACTCGAGACACTAGTACTCGACTACACTACTCAAGACGGCTTACCTCTGGGGACGTGGTCTCAGTGACCTTCAACTTCTTCGACACGCGCTTGCGGGACGCATTGCACGGCTTCCGCGGCGGCGCGGCCAGACTAGCCTCTAGGCTAGCCGGTGGATCCTGAACAAGAGGAACATGAGGCAAGCCAGGACGGCTGAACCTCGACCGCAGCTGGAAGCGGTACTGCAGCGTCTCCTCGTCGTCGTCCTCGTCGGACGTGTCCTCCACGACAACGGTGTCGTCTCCTTCGGCCCGACCTCACGCCTCTCCTTGGCCTAGGTCTTCCCCTCCCTCCGGGATCTCGACTTCCTGAGGGGGGGGGGCGGCTCGGAGACAAACTTCTTCAAGTCGTCTTGCAAGACACAACCCATCAGTACGACTACTCACACGGAATGGGTACTCGACGCTGGGTACGGCTACTTACCTCCTTTGGCGGGCGCGCGGCGGAGTACTCGGGACGGGGCACGCCGTGTACGGCGGCATGTCCTTGAAGATCCGCGCCAGCCTATCGACAATGTTGTCGTCGTCGACTTCGTCTCCAGGCATCCGCGACGTGTCGTCGTCGCCGGTGTACTCGTACCCCGGGTGTCGCGAGCCATCGGCGCCGGCCGCACGCTTCATGAAGCCGAAGGCCACGTGCTCGGCCCTCGGCCGGCTTCTCTTAGCGCCTTGATCCGCGCCAACAACTCCGGGAGCTGGATCCCCTCCTGCATCGTCGGCTCCGTATTCCACCACGGGCGATGCTTGGGCTGCTTCCCGCTCGGCTTCGGCAACCCGGATGGTGGTTCGTGATGTAGAACCACTTGGTCTTCCAGTCTTGGTTGGAGTCGATGAGCTTGTACGAGAGGTACTGCTCGGCGGCGTCCTCCCGCATCTGGATTCCCGCTCCTCTCGAGTACTCGCGGGTTGCTTGGCGCTTGGTTGTGGCCTCACCGGAAGAACTTTCGGAACGGGGATCCAATGGGGCTTGATCCCCAGAAAAGCTTCGCAGAAGTGAACGAAGACGGCGGTGTGGAAAATACCGTTGGGTTGAGGTTGAGGTACTCGATGCCGTAGTACCCCATGAGCCCCTTGAAGAAGTTGCTCGCCGGGAGCGAGAGCCCGCGCTCCGCGAATCGCATGAACATCGGGATCTCGTCTTCATTCTTCTCCATCGGGTACGGATCGCCGGTGGCGGCCCTCCACATGTCCACCTCCTTCTCCCGGATGAATCCGCTGTTGAGGAGGGCTAGCAGGTCTTCGGTCTTTGCCTTCGACTTCTTCCATTCGCGGTTCCGGATGCGGCCGCGGTGGAGACATCGGCGGTGATGTCCCCACGAGCAGTCCGGCGGCTTCGTCACGGCTCCTCTTCTTCCCGTCGGCAGCCTTCGCGGTCTTGGACGGAGATGGCTTTATCTTCCAAGTGCACGAGGTCTTCACGCGCATTCGCTCGGGGGCTACCACGGTTGCTCTCTCTGGCGGCGCGCTCGGATCTACACTTCACTCGGCGGAGGCGCGCGCACTGGTGGTGATTTCTGGCCAAGATGTGTTTGGAATGACTACAGCTGCGTAGGGTGAAAACCCTAAGGGATTTGGCTTCTATTTATAAGTCAATGCGGCCCTCCAACAGCCGGATGGATAAGTTTGCGCTCGGCTGACTCAGCGGCCGCGCGTGACTCTTCAACTTCAACTACTCGACGCGCCTCATCTCGGGGGCTCGGCTACTTCTACTCGATTACACTCGGGAAGCGACAAGATTCGAGGAGCATCTCGGGACACATTTTACAAGATGACCCTTCAATTCGAGAGGAAGTACTCGACTCAAGGCTCGGGGGCTCCGTGCCACGTGTCCTTCGGTTTTTTCTCCGGATTTTCGGGATATTCTTGCCGAACTTCGGATGGACCCTCGGCCCGAGTCTACAACTCAACCTAAGGCTCGGGGGCTACTCCATATGGAGTGCGATTTTGCAATCGCACTTCCATATCGCCTTCGGCTTCAAGACAACACGAGCATTGTTGAAGACCTTCGAGGGTGGCACTCGAAGACGCTTGGGACTACTCGAGAAGACTTCAAGATTGCTCAAAAATCTGCGGAGTACATTCCGGCCTCGGGATGCTTCGACTACTCTTGAGGACTTTTGACTTGTAGTACTCGGGGACGCTCGGGGGACTACTTGTTAAGGCCGTCAAGACTACTTGAAGCTATCCTTCTCGACTACAAAGTACTCGGGGGCTTGTCGTATGGACCTCCCTCGGGCCCACTACCTCGGTGGGTACCGGGACCGACTACTCGGTGGGCCCCCGGGACTACCCGACTTGCGCGCCCACGGTAATCGATGCGTGAAGCACAAGGACCACAAAGGACAAGTACTCGGTTAGGAAGCCGTACATGTCCCGCACTGTATGGAAGGCTCCTAGACGTACTCGACTAGTACTCTCTCCCTATTCCGACTTGTAACCCTGCCTCCCGGACTATATAAGGCGAGGTAGGGACCTTTCTACGATCATCTCACCTCACGGCGTACAATTACACCATCTTGTAATCGTACCCAATCAATCCCGAGCTACGCGGCATACAGGACGTAGGGTATTACGCACCTCGCGGCCCGAACCTGTCTAAATTGTGTGCCACGTGTCTCTTCCTTCGAGTTACCGATCTCGGCGAGGCCACATTCATCTACTTCAGGTACTCCCCTTAGTAGGTTGCCGGTCTAAAACACCGATAGTGACGGCGACGTCGGCGGCGTCCCCGCCGTGGAAAACGTCTTCCTTATCTTCGGGGGGCCGACCGTCGACATGTCCAGCCGCCAGTGCAAGCGGGAGCGGCACGAGGTCCTCGCCGCAGAGAAGGTGCCTCCCTCCTTCCTTGACTGGTCAGAGGACGCCATCACTTTCAGCCGCGAGGATCACCCGAACCGCATCCCCAACCCGGGTCAATACCCCGGCCGGTGGTCGACCCGATTATCGGAAACGCACGGTTCTCGAAGGTCCCGATGGACGAAGGCGACAACCACAATATCCTCTACGCGCACACGCTACGCCCGTCGGGGATCGGGTTGGACCGGCTACGGCCCAAGACGACGCCGTTCCATGGCGTCGCACCGGCAAGTGCGTCCGGCCCCTCGGGCGAATCGACTCTCCCGGTCCGGTTCGGCACGCCGGACAACTACCGCAAGGAGACGCTCACCTTCGAAGTGGTGGGGATCGGGCGCGTACCACGCCATACTTGGGTGGCCCCGCTACGCCAAGTTCATTGCGGTCCCCAACTATACCTACCTCAAGATGAAGATGCGGGGCCCAACGAGCCGTCATCACCGTGGGCTCATCCATCGAGCACGCATTCGGCTGCGACGTCGAGTGCGTGGAACATGCCGATGCGCTAGTGCCGAACGAAGCGCTTGTGGCCGACATGGAGAATATGGTCAACGAGGACCTCGACTCCCGCCACCAAGCACGTCGGCGGCTTCGAGGCTGTCGAGCAGACCAAGGAGGTGCCCCTCAACCCTGCGACCCCCGAGGGCAAGGCGTTGAGGGTCAGTTCAACCCTCGACCCAAAATAGGAAGTGGTGCTCGTCGACTTCCTCCACACCAACTCTGATATCTTCGCGTGGAGCCCCTAGGACATGCCGGGCATCCCGAGGGGAGGTTGCCGAGCACTCCTTGACACACTACCTCACTCCCACGCGATGCGGCAACGAACGGCTGCGCCGCTTCGACGAGGAGCGGCGTCGGGTGATCGGAGTAGAGCTGCGGAAGCTCCTCGAGGCTGGGTTCATCAAGGAAGTGTTCCACCCCACTTGGCTAGCTAATCCTGTATTAGTAAAGAAAAAGAATGGGAAGTGGCGGATGTGTGTAGACTACACTATTCTTAATAAAGCATGTCCTAAAGTTCCTTTTCCTTTGCCACGGATCGATCAAATCGTTGACTCGACAGCCGGGTGCGAACTCCTCTGTTTCCTTGACGCCTATTCCGGGTACCACCAAATAAAAATGAAGGAGTCCGACCAACTCGCGACTTCGTTCATTACGCCGTTCGGGATGTACTGCTACGTAACGATGTCGTTCGGACTCCGAAACGCGGGCGCAACATACCAGCGATGTATGCAGCACGTCTTCGGAGACCACATCGGGCGAACCGTTGAGGCGTATGTAGATGATATAGTCGTGAAAACTATCGTATGGACCTCCCTGGGCCCACTACCTCGGTGGGTACCAGGACCGACTACTCGGTGGGCCCCTGGGACTACCCGACTTGCGTTGCACGGTAACTGATGGCGTGAAGCACAAGGACTACAGAGGAGAAGTACTCGGTTAGGAAGTTGTACATGTCCCGCACTGTATGGAAGGCTCCTAGACGTACTCGACTAGTACTCTCTCCCTATTCCGACTTGTAACCCCGCCTCCCGACTATATAAGGTGAGGCAGGCTTTCTCCCGATCATCTCACCTCACGGCGTACAATTGCACCATCTTGTAATCGTACCCAATCAATCCAGAGCTACGCAAGCATACGAACGTAGGGTATTACGCACCTCGCGGCCCGAACCTGTCTAAATTGTGTGCCACGTGTCTCTTCCTTCGAGTTACCGATCTCGGCGAGGCCACATTGATCTACTTCGGGTACTCCCCTTAGTAGGTTGCCGGTCTAAAACACTGACAGCTGGCGCGCCAGGTAGCGGCTCTCGCCCGAGATCACATGGCGAACTCGACGGCTCCTGTCTACTTCAAGCCAACCGTCGCCTTCAATCGCGGCGACACCTTCGTTTTCGGCGCTTGGGTCTGCACAGGGGCGGGCCCCATGTGTATGCATGGGTATTCAGTTGAATACCCAAAAATTTTGACAAAAAGATTCATATACATAGTATATTACATGTATATGTATCAAAAAATAGGAAAAAACACTGCAAAACAAGCTTTTCAATCTTAATATTGTGAACTGGGCTTTGTGGCCACAACTCCCATCTAGCCCAAAACTCCATGGCCCACCCGTCACTCCTTCCTTTCCCTCAGCGGCTCAGCCGCGGTCCAACCAGCCCAGGCCGCCACCCCCTGATTCGTCCCCGACCTGCTGGTGCGGAACCGCCGACTGCGGCGCGCAAAGGCGGACGACGCGGCACAATTTGCCTAACCCCTAGGGGTCCCCTTAAACAACGGGGAAATCCTCACTTAAAACCCGCAACAAGGCCAAAGCACAATTTGCCTAACCCTGCAGGAAACGGCCCACGCCGCAGGGATCCCGACGGCCCATCAAGGCGGCCCTCTTAGAGATCCCCTCGAGCAGGCTCCGCCTCGCTCGAGGATGCGCGCCCCTCGGGCGGGGCACCGCCCCGTTCGAGGGGCGGCACTCCCCCTCGAGCGGGCTCCGCCCCGCTCGAGGGGCTCGCTCCCCCTCGAGCGGATTCCGCCTCGCTCGAGGGTACGTCCCGCCCTCGGCGGGGTCCGCCACGCTCGAGGGCGCCCCTCACGCGTGCACCGGCGCCGTGCACGGGCATTTAACGCCCCGACACCGGCGGGACGGCGCCATCATGCGCCGGGGCTCGCGCCCCCGTGCCGCCGCACCAACTCCCCGTGGAGGAGCCCATCCCCATCACTGTGGGGAGGGACTGTGCAGCGCGGCCGGTGTCAGTCCCGTGACACCGTGCGCCTGCTCCAGTACGGCTAACGCGCCGAGCCCTCGAAGGGGGGCCGGTGCACCCTCGATTCACTTTCTTGTGACCCTACGGGGGTTAGGTGGAGGCGCTAGGCCGGTGGATCGCCATCCCTGCCACTGTAACAGCATGGCCGCCGTCCCCGCGCGTGCGGGGCGCACGCCGGGCGCCGCAGCGACAACCCCCGGCCTTTGTGAAGCGCGTAGGGAAGGGACGCCGTTTTACCTACTCCCGTACCCCGTACAAGCCAACGTCAGCACCTCCCTCGAGCCTATCGAGAGGACATCACCACCATCCGCCGCCCCTTCTACCCTCGAACCGCCACCGTTCGGTACAAGGTAGGCCATCATGGCCGGATCGCCGCGAGGGATCGTCCGGACGGCCGCCCACTCTACAGCATAGCACGTCGTGCTTCCCCACGTAGCTAGATAGCGCGGCGCGCATGTAATCCGCCTCCCCCTTGATCTATAAAAGGGGGGGCAAGCCCCCCAGCCGCAGGGGAGACAGACCCAGCAGCATCCGAGACAGGAACGCACCACACACCACGTACTCATTCTCCAATTCTCCCACAATATCTTCAGCCACTCCTCCAGGGACTTGGAAGCCGAGCTTCCTCTCCCCGCTTGCTTGTAGCGCCCCACTGCGGCACCCCCGGTGCTAAGTAATATAGTGCCTCGAGCACGCCTCTCGGCCGGACGTACGGCCCCCTCGGCGGAACCGGGATAAATACTCTGTGTCACTTGTTACTTAGCATCGACCATTGAGGGATAGACCTCGGCGCTTTCTCTTGGTTAGTGTCGGGACCATATTCCGCACCGGCGCTGGCGCCCACCGTGGGGCAATCGAGCGCCTAAGGTCATTCCGTCAACTCCCTCCATGGTGATCCGCACCGAGTATCGTGGTACACGCTACCGCATGGGTAGCTTGGACCCCCTCCCCCGCGGGTTCGAAATTCGCTTCGGGGACCCGAACTTTCGTGCTACGGGGAATGGCTATCTCATGCGCCTCACCAACCGTGAGGAGCTCCGCGCACGGCGCCGAGCCGGGTCCACTCGGGTCTCCGCCGCACGCGCGCCACGGCGCGGCGCCCCCGCGGCGCGGATGCCGCGGGTCCGTCGACGCCGCGACACCGCCGCCGCTGCGGGCTGCGTTCGCGCCGGGGCGCGGTCGAGCGACGGCGGCCGAGCGCGCCGCCTCTCAACACGGCGCGCCCACCGCCACGACGACCGCCACCGCCCCCCCGCCGGACAACGCACGGTCTCCGACCACGCATCCCCATCGGGGCCGCATGGCGCCACGTCGGCCTACAACGCCAACGTCAACACCACGATGCGCGGGGTTCCACCCGGCCGCCACGTCTTCGTCGCCGGGGACCCCGACGCCTCGAGCGGGACGAGTCGTCCCCGGGTTCCATCGACGCGTTGCCACCCGCCAACCGCCACGGGTACGCGGAGTGGGACTTCTCCGGCCCCGCTGGGACCCGGTCGTGTTCAAGCGTTTCCTCGACGCTACGGACTACGGGTTCGGCTACTCCGACGACTCCAAAGATCGGGAGTTACGACCCCGCGCGGGAGTGCTACGCCGTCATCACCAATGACCCGGCCAACGCCGCCGGCGCGGCGGGCGCCGAGAGACGGGGAGATCACCCCCGCCCCGGGGATCGCCGCGCGCATGGCCGCGGGGCCAAGCGCTCTCCGCCGGGGCGCCGCCAACGCGCGGGCCCCCAAGCCCGCGAGCTCGAGGCCAAGCCGGCGGAGGAATACGGACGGTGCGCGGCGCTCCGCGCCTCAATGGCGGGGGAAGCCTCCCGCACGCGGCGAACGCGCGCGGGAGGGGGGCCGACAGTCCGCGACCGCATCAACACCGCCCCCAACATCGACAACGCGGACGCGCCCCGCGGGTGAGCCAAAAACTCATCGCCGCCGCGATGCCGCCGCGGGCCATGCCGCACCCTCGACCCCCGAGGCTCGAGACCCGCACCGCGAGGTGCAAACTCTCATCGAGCAAGTGGCCGTCCGGCGCAGGCCGAGAGCTCGGCCTCGCGCATCCGCCAACGGGGGGATGCGCGGGACGACAAAGCCCCGCCGGAGGCGAACCCTCGGTGCACGCGGAGGATTTCGTCGGCCGAGTGGACGGATACGCAGCTGCCGCCCCCACAGATCCAAGCGGAGTGCTGGACTCTGTTCTTTGATGGCTCGGTAATGAAAACAGGAGCGGGCGCGGGCCTGCTCTTCGTGTCACCCCTCGGGGAACACATGCGGTACGCGGTGCGCCTTCACTTCCCCGCGTCAAACAATATGGCTGAATACGAGGCCCTCCTCAGCGGCCTCAAAATCACCATTGAGTTGGGCGTCAAGCGCCTCGACGTGCGGGGGGACTCGCGGCTCGTGATCGATCAAGTCATGAAGAACGCGAGCGCCATGACGACAAGATGGAGGCCTACGCAAGGCTGTGCGGGCCCTCGAGGACAAGTTCTACGACATCGAGCTCAACCATGTGCCCCGCCGGTACAACGAGGAGGCAGATGAACTGGCCAAGATTGCGTCCGGGCGGATCACCGTTCCCCCGAACGTTTTCGCGCGCGACATCGCGCAACCCTCGGTCGTCTTCGAGCCCTACCCCTCGAGTCACGACGGACCCTCGGGGGCTCCCTCGAATCCAGCGGGTACGGAACCCATGGACGAGGACCCCTCGAACGAGGCGTACGTGCTCTCCCTCCTCGAGGGGTACGGCTCCCACGAGGCCGACGTGATGGACATCGAGCCGGTTCTGCCCAAGAGGACCGGGCGCGAAAAATACATCGCCGGATCGCTCGAGGGGAACTCCCCACGGACCGGGCCGCGGCCGGACGCATCGCCAGGATGACCAAATCTTTTGCCCTCGTTGACGGCGAGCTGTACAAGCGCGCCGCCTCCGGCATCCTACAGTGGTGCGTGCCCATTCCCGAGGGGCGCGAGCTCCTACGGGACATTCACGCGGGGATCTGCGGCCACCACGCCGCGCCCCGCACCCTCGTCGGCAACGCGTTCCGCCGGGGCTTTTACGGCCTACCGCAGTTGCAGACGCCAGCGAAATCGTACGCACCTGCGAAGGGGTGCCGGTTCTACGCCCCGCAACTTGCCCGCCCATGCCCCGCAAACCATCCCCGTGACATGGCCATTCGCCGTGTGGGGGCCGGGACGTCGTCGGGCCCCTGCGCGAAGGCGCCGGGGGCTTCACCCACTTGCCGGTCGCGATCGACAAGTTCTCCAAGTGGGTGGAGGTGCGCCCCATCACGAATCTAAGGGCAGAGCGGCGGTAACATTCTTCACCGACATCGTCTACCGCTTTGGAGTGCCAAACTCCATCATCACGGACAATGGGTCCCAGTTCACGGGCAGGAAGTTTTCGGAGTTCTGCGACAAATTCCACATCCGCGTGGATTGGGCAGGCCGTGGCACACCCACGGACCAACGGCCAAGTAGAGCGTGCCAACGGCATGATCCTACGGGGCCTTAAGCCCCGGAATTTTCGACCGACTCAACAAATGCGGCGAAAATGGCTCCAAGAACTACCGGCGGTTGTGTGGAGCCTAAGGACCACCCCCGAGCGAGCCACCGGGTTCACCTCGTTTTTTCTAGTCCACGGCGCGGAGGCCGTCCTCCCCATCGGACTTAGAATACGGTTCGCCCAAGGTTCGAGGCTATGACGAGGATGCCAACCGGCGGGCCCGCGAGGACTCACCGGATCGATTGGACGAGGCACGCCTCGTAGCCTTAATGCATTCCGCAAGGTACCGGCGGTCCCTAAGACGCTACCAAACACGCAAGATGCGTCGACAAAACTTCGGTGAAGGGGATTTGGTCCTAAGGCTCGCGCCAAGACAACCGAGGGCGCCATAAGCTATCGCCCCCATGGGAGGGACCCTACGTCGTGGTGAAGGTACTCAAGCCCGCACATATAAGCCGGCCAACGAGGACGGTGAAGAGCTCACCAACGCTTGGAACATCCAACGCCTACGTCGCTTCTACCCTTAGCTAGGATTTCCAAGTATTTTTGTTGTAAAAACCGTACGACCAACGCCCCGGTTGGTAAACAACTACGTAAATGCTTCAAGTCTAATAAAAGGGCAACTCGGCTTTCCCCCCGAAACCCAAGTTACCCTCGGGGGCTACCGCGGGGGCACCCCCCCCCAAAGTGGTCCCATTTTTTCGCGCAAAAACGAAACAACTCACACGCGCTAAGTTTGTTTTCTACTCCAACCTCGAGCAACGATTTGAACAGGCGCAGGCGGCCTAGCGGAAGGAGCGCGCGAGTCGAGAGATAGCCTACGCCGCGAGGATACGGCCCTTCTCTCTCGCCTCCAACCCGGCGGGCCCCCGCCGAAAAATCGAACTCCCCTAAGTAAAATCTACTCGGGGAAGAAGGAGAAACAAAAAAGCGCAATAAGCAAAAGACTTCATTTCGTATCATCAAATGTTTACGATTGAGAAAAATGTGCTTATTTACAAAGGCCCCATGGACGGAATACGATGCTCGAACAAAAAACGGGCCTAGCGCCCAACGTTTTCGAGGCGGAAGGAGCGGCGGCGTCGGCGGCGTCCCGGGAAGAGGAACTCCTCGAAGGCCTCGGCGAGCGATTCGGCGGCGTCGGCGCGGCGAGCGCATCCACACGCTCCATTGCCACCTCGTCCTCGACGCCCTCGGGAACGATGTAGCCCTCCGCCGCCGCTTCGAAGTTGACCTCGTAGTGGGGACCGCACCACTCCGAGGGCCTTCCCGGACGCCCGGATGCGGCGCCCGCGCATCCGCTCGGTGACGTGACCGCCAAGGGCGCGCGGGCGGCCGGCCAACGAGCCGCCGGCCGAGCCTCGCCCTCCTCCACGGCTTGGCGGGGTCTCGAGGGCCGCATCACGCGGCCTCCTGCGGCTCCCGCTCGGAGGAGTTATAAGAAGCTTTGCCGGCGCCTCGGCCGTTCGGCGGCATGCCCCGCAGCGGTGCGCAAGCCTAGAACCGCCAAGACGGAAAGAAATCGAGAAGGGGGAAGCGAGCCCCTCTAACGAGAAAAACCAACAAGGCAAGAGCCAAGCAACGGCTCACCTTCGACTTGCTTCCTCTCCGTCTCGAAGTCGCGGCGCACGGCCTCGACCGTCGGCCTCGGGCGCTTGACGGTCTCGCCTTGCTCTCGGAGGGCCGCTCCCGATTCCGACATTGGCAATGCCGAGCATAAGCGCCTCGCCCTCGACCTTGGAGAACGCGGTGTTCGCTCCTCCGGCCGACCCCCTCGCGCCGCCTCACGCGCGGCCGGCTCTGCTCCGGCGCCGCCCCTGTGCGCCGACGAGGGCGGCTTGCTCTGCCGCCGGAGCCGCCCCTCGGCTCCTTGACGGGCGGCATGCTCTCTCGCCGAAGCCGCTCCTCGGCGATGGCGAGCGCCGCAACCTTGGCGTCGAGGGCAGCCTTCAAATCGTCGGCCTCCTTGGCCCGCGCTCCCGGCCGCGCGCCCGCCTCCTCGGCGCGCCGCTGCACTTGCGCCCCCTCGAGCGACGAGCGGGCTCCCGGTTCTCGCCGCGGACGTTGGCCACCTCCGCCTCCCGCTTGGCGGCCGGTGTCCGCGTCTTCTCCAAGTCCGAGCGCACCTGCCCACGGCCCCTCATCACGATCGATGAGGGATGTGCGGACCGCTCGAGGCTCGAGCGGCGCGGCGGGTCTGCCTCGAGCTCTCGGGGGAGCTCGTCGCGCCACGCCACGGCCCGGTATGCCGCCCGGCGTCCGCGTCCCGAGGGCGTCGGCAAGCGCGTCGAAAGCGCCGCACCGCTCCCGGAGCTGGTGGACCTCGGCGTTCACCGGTCGAAGGCGTCGTACTTGTCGTGGGCGCGGCGCTCGAGCTCCTGGCACCCACAAAATCAAAACCCATAAGCGCCTGCGACACGGGGCGACATACAAAAACGAAAGAAAGAAGAGAACGAGCAACCACGGCCTACCTGGAAGACGCGCCATGCAGGGCCGCCATGGACCCGCAGCGCCTCGTTCAGCGCGCGGTCGAGCGTGGCGCCGTGACTCGAGCTCGCCCCGAGCTCTGCTCCCCCCCCGCGTCGGCCCAAACGCGGGGGATCGTCGACAACACCCTCCACCCCGGCGGAGCGGCCGCACGGGAGGACGAGGCCTCGCGCCGTGTCCTCGGTCCCCGCAACCATGTGACCCTCATGCCGCCTCACGAGGGCCCCCTCCTAGGGCTCGGGGGGAACGCATGGGGAAGCTAGCCCACCGATCTCATCGGGCGACGGGGAGTCGTCCGAGACCTCCACCACCTCCGCCCGCGGATCGCCGGCGGGCGCCGCGCTCGTGCCGCCTCCACTTGCGCCTCGGTGGCCGCGGGCGCCCCGGCACGGCGCCGCGGCCACCACCTCCGGCTGCGCCCCTGTGCCCATGGGCGCCGCCATGGGTTGCACCCGCTCCGCCTCCTCCGCGGCTCGGCGCCGGGGGCCGCGCCCCGCCACGACCGCCGCCGCGGCCTGCACCCCCGCAATGGCCGGCGCGGACGCTCCTCGGCGACCGCCGGCGCGCCGCGGCGAGCGCGATCTCGCCGGCCGGGCCTCGAAGCCTCGGCCGGGCTTTGCGAGCTCTCGCCCGCCGCCGCCGTGCTTGCCCCTGCCCGCGACGCCCTCGACGAGCGCCGTCGGGTGGGGATGGACGCGTCCGTCCTCAGCACCTTGGCCGGTGCGAGAGGAGGCACGGTTGGCACCACCCTGCGCAGGCACAAACAGAGGGTTAGAACGCCTAATCATCAACAAATCAAACCAAGCAAAGGATCGAACCCCTTACCTCGAGGAGGAAAAGGCGCACTTCCTTTTCCTCGAAGCCTCGACGGACGAGGCCGGCGCGGCCCGGCACGCCCGCCGCCGCGCCCTCCCCGACGGCGCCGCCGCGCGCGCGCGCGCGCCCGGCCCGCGCGCGGCACGCCCGACGCCGCGTTTCCCCGAAGACGCCGCGCGCGCGCGAGGGCGCTCGCCCCCGCGTGCGGGCACGCTTGCCGTAGCGCCTCCCACGACGCGCCACGTGCGCGAGCACGCTTGCGCGCGCGCACGGGCGCGCTTGCCGCGCACGCCCCCGTGGCGTGCGCCCGCGCCTCCGCGCGCGCGCGCCCTCGTTGTCGATTGCCCGGCGGCGGTGCGCCGTTGCGCCCGCCTCGGGCAACGCCGCCCCTGCCGCCACGGGACGGCTGCCACCTATCGAGGGGCCCTCCCCCTCGGTCTCTTCCTCTTCGTCCTCCTCCGAGGACGTGTACTCCTCGGACCCCCGGGAGGAGAGCCCCGCTTCTTCCCGCCGCGGTACCCGCGTTCCGCCGGTCGCGCGCGCGCGATGTCGCCTCGCGCGCTCCCTCCGCGCGCGCGCCCGCTCCTCGCTCCCGCCGCCGCGCCGCCCGGCCAAGCGCGCGGGAGTCGGGGGGGGGTGGGCGGAACGGACTTTGAGGGCGGTAAAACTCACCAGCGCATACGGGAACATCAAGGACGCGTCGGGGAGGAAGAAGCAACACCAAGAACTAAAACAAAATCAAGAACCAAACTCACCAGCGGGCCGGTGGGGAGCATCTCGAGGTCCCATGGGGTCCGGGTCCGGATGCATCGGCATCCGGTGTCGACGGCGCTCCGCGCCCGGGTGAGCGCATATGGCCGCTCGAGGGGCGTCGGGAGCATCCGCGACCTCGCCGGATCGACGGGGTTGGCCGCCTCTCGTCATCTCGAAGATGCGGAGCGGCCTCTCCATCGGGGGCACGACCCGCGGTGATGGAGGAAGGCGAGGACGCCCATCGCGGTCGGCCCCTCGCGCCGCCCGGGCTGCAGGCGGCCGGGACCGAGTCCCGCCGCCTCCGGTGTTGGGGCGTGGACACCCCGTAGCCCCAAGAGCTGGGCTTCTCCTTGAACACCCGACCGGTGTAGGGGGGGAGGCCGGGCTCGGCGTTGCGCAAGTAGAACCATCCCCGCTCCCAGCCGGCGTTGTTCGTCGTCATGGTGCAGGGGATGTAGACGTTCTTGAATTGCCCCCGCAGGGCAAGCGACATCCCGCCGGCGCGCACCGCGCGGCGGGTCCTCGGCTCCGTCGTGGGCTGCGTGAAGAGCTCCGCGCGAAAAAGGTGGCCGCCGCGGCGAAATCGCGTTGGGCGCGAAGTTGTGCGGCTCCACTTCGTAGTAGTGGCACGGCGCCCGCATGAAGCGGCTCGCCGGCGCGTTGAAGCCTCGCTCGTGGTAGCGAATAAAGCTCACCACGTAGCCCTCCCGGCGGGTTGGGCGCGCGGTCCCCGCCGGCGGCACTATCCACTCCGCCGGCGTCCATCTTCATTAGCCGCCGCTGGCCGGCGGTGACCCGGCCGCCCTGGGCCGGTGGGTCACCTACGACCTCTCCCAAGCGTACGGGTCCAGGATCGTGAGAGGCTGAGGCGGCGCCATGAGGAGAGGCGAAGGAAAGCGAGAGCGAAGGACGAGAAACGGAGGAAGAGCTCTAATGGCGACACCGCACGGTGGCGAAGGCAAGGCGAAGACGAAGAGGCAGGGGACTGAAATGGCGAGGAGTCAAGGTAAAAAACCGCCGTCTCCCCCTCCCCTCATATTTATAAGCCGCGGGCGAGTTCTCCCGGGCGGATGTCCCGCGCGCATTAACCGGCGGGGAATCTTCTCTTCACGCCGACGAACGGGCCCCACCACGACCGCAGCGGCCACATCACCGCGGACGGGCCATCATCACGGCGAAGACCTACATGGACCAAGGCGAGCCGTCACGTCCGCCGCCACGCCGCCCACTACGCGCGCGCGCGCGCCGCAACGCCCCAAAAGGCGCGCCCGCGCCGCAAAAACCGGCAGCCTCGGCTTGCGAGGCATTTAATGACCCGGTCCCTTGCCAAAGCAAGGAGAACCCTCGAGCGGGGCGAACCCCCGGCTCGAGACAAAGGCGGTCCTCGAAGGGATATCGGCGTGAGAAGGCCGCCGGGGGCCCCGCTTGAAGTAAAGCGAGCACCACGGGCACCCATGCAACGCAAAACCCTCGAGCGGCGCGAGCCCCCGCCCAAAACGATAACGGCCCCTCGAAGGGACATCGGCGTGAGAAGGCCGCCCCGGGCCTCCCGCTTGAAGTAAAGCGAGGCACCGCGGCACCCATGCCACGTAAAACCCTCGAGCGGCACGAGCCCCTGGCTCGGGACGATGTCAGCCCTCGAAGGGACATCGACATGAGAAGGTCGCTCGGGACTCGCTTGATGTAAAGCGGGCACCGCGGGCACCCATGCCACGTAAAACCCTCGAGTGGCACGAGCCCCTGGCTCGGGACAATGTCAACTCTCTAAAAAGGGCACATGCGTGAGAAGGTTGCCCGGGGCCTGCTTGAAGTAAAGCGGGCACCGCAGCACCCATGTCGCGCCGCGCTACCAACCGCCGCCCGAGGGCCGGCTCGCCCGACCCCTCGACGGCCGCAAACGCAAAAGACGGGGCCGTCCAGGCGCGGCCCCGCACGGCCCTACGATCAGAGGTTCGAAGCCTGACCCTCGACGGGTTCGAACAGCGCCACGGATCGCGAGTCGGGGACGACGATGGCACGCGCATTCGAGCCGTTCCGCGAGCCCATTGGCTCGAGGGTGCCCCACATGTCGTGTTCGAGAGCCAGCGAGGGCGCCTAGCGGGGGATCCCACCGAGGGAGAGCTTCCCGCGCCCTCGGTCCCTATCGAACGGGACCGAGCCCCACCTAGCAAACCCACGCAAGCGCTTCCATGGACGTGTCTCCGGACCACGCAGCCCTACCCTTATCGAACGGGGCATGGGCGTCCACTCGAACCACCCGCTAGCGCCGACGAGGAATCCGCAATCCGCGACCCGCTCGATGGGGGTTGCGGAAACCTCACCCTCCGTCCCGCGGAGGGACGGCGAGGGCGCGTAAGAAAACAAGTCGCAAAGCTCTACCCGATCGCCTCGAATGGGCCCAGGCTCGGGGGCTTGGCGCACGGCTACACCTCCTTGAAATTGCACCCGCCGGAGACAGTGCCAGCAGCGCGTGCGCCACCGAGGCCGGCTGAGATATCGCCGATGCCGGTTGAAACATGTGCCACGCCCTCTGACCAGTTCTCGCGGTTAACCCCTGCAGGAGCACTCACACTCCGCAAGGCTTCGGGGAGCTGAGCCAGCGGGTCCGCTGACGCGGCCCCACGGAAAGCATTCGCAAAACAAGGAGGGAAGAACGTCCTATCGAGGTTCCGGCATCCGCGGGAGCCTCAATGGCAAACCCACGGATGCTCGGGGGCTGCGTCGGGGACGGCCCTAGGGGTCCCCTTAAACAACGGGGGAAATCCTCACTTAAAACCCGCAACAAGGCCAAAGCACAATTTGCCTAACCCCGAGGAAACGGCCCACGCCGCGAGGGGATCCCGACGGCCCATCAAGGCGGCCCTCTTAGAGATCCCCTCGAGCGGTGCTCCGCCTCGCTCGAGGATGCACGCCCCCCCTCGGGCGGGGGCACCGCCCCGTTCGAGGGGCGCACTTCCCTCGAGCGGGCTCCGCCCCGCCGAGGGCTCGCTCCCCCTCGAGCGGGTTCCGCCCTCGCTCGAGGGTACGTCCCTCCCTCGGCCGGGGTCCGCCACGCTCGAGGGCGCCCCTCACGCGTGCGCCGGCCCCCGTACACGGGCATTTAACGCCCCGACACCGGCGGGACGGCGCCATCATGCGCCGGGGCTCGCGCCCGGTGCCGCCGCACCAACTCCCCGGGGAGGGAGCCCATCCCCATCACCGTGGGGAGGGACGTGCGGCGCGGCCGGTGTCGGTCCCCGTGACACCGTGCGCTCGCTCCAATGACGGCTAACGCGCCGAGCCCTCGAAGGGGGCCGGGTGCACCCTCGATTCACTTTCTTGTGACCCTACGGGGTTAGGTGGAGGCGCTAGGCCCGTGGATCGCCATCCCGCCGCCCGCAAAGCATGGCCGCCGTCCCCGCGCGTGCGGGCGCACGCCGGCGGCGTAGCGACAACCCCGCAAAGACGTGAAGCGCGTTGGGAAGGGACGCCGTTTTACCTACTCCCGTACCCCATACGGGCCAACGTCGCACCTCCCTCGAGCCTATCGAGAGGACATCACCACCATCCGCCGCCCTTCTACCCTCGAACCGCCACTGTTCGGGTACAAGGTAGGCCATCATGGCCAGATCGCTGCGAGGATCGTCCCGACGGCTGCCCACTCTACGGCATAGCACGTCGTGCTTCCCCACGTAGCTAGATAGCGCGGCGCGCATGTAATCCGCCTCCCCCTTGATCTATAAAAGGGGGGCGAACCCCCCAGCCGCGGGGGGAGAGACCCGAAGCATACGAGACAGAACGCACCACATACCACGTACTCATTCTCCAATTCTCCCACAATATCTTGAGCCACTCCTCCGGGGACTTGGAAGCCGGCTTCCTCTCCCGCCTTGCTTGTAGCAGCCCCCACCGCAGCACCCCCGGTGCTAAGTAATATAGTGCCTCGAGCACGCCTCTCGTCGGACGTACGGCCCCCTCGGCGGGAACCAGGATAAATACTCGTGTCACTTGTTACTTAGCATCGACCATTGAGGGATAGACCTCGGCGCTTTCTACCGGTTAGTGTCGGGACCATATTCCGCACCGACAGGCGACACTCCACCGGCCACCCTACTCCCTAGCGGCGCGGCGCGGCACGCCAACACCGGCGGCAACGAACGGTCGGTCGGCGCCGGCCGGGCGCATCTCGCCGGGGCGAGGGCCTCACGACGCGCGCGCACCGTGGCGGGAGACCGGAGCCGGCGAGCCGCGAGCGGCCGCGGGGCAACGCGCGCGGCCGCCGCATGCAGAGGCGGAGCGCCGGACACGCATCCAAGCGGCGACGGTTTTGGTCCTCCCCTTTCCAGACTTCCTCTTCCTCTTTGATTGAAAATTCTGAAAAAAAAAAGGAAAGGTGAACACATATTACTTATTTACTTAAGATTGCAATTTCGTTTGATGATTGCTTGTGAATTTGCGATAATTTTATAGCAATGTAGTAACTTTGTCAAAAACAAGTTAAGAAGCAAGATGGGGGCAGAGATATTTGAATGGTTGCTTCGTCACATTCATTGAAAAGGAACTCTTCTTGCAAACTAAAAATCAGGATATCATCAATTATTTTCAAGCCATTAAGGATCGAAAAGTTAACCTGTAGGCTGCATTTTGTAAGCTTTCTTATCATTTTGCTCTTTTATCGTATATTTATTTACATGTTGCAACTTGCAACATGGATATATTTATCATTTAGTACATCTATTATCTCTTTGTGTCAAACAATTTCAAGTTGTGATGGGTAATAATGTGCTACAATTTGAACTTTAGGCTGCTAAAAAATTACGCTTTGAAAATTTTGAATACCCAAACCTCAAATCCTGGGCCCGCCCCTGGGTCTGCACTGCTGACGGCGTGGGATCCTTCCAGCACCGCCTCACCATGCCGCCCAACCCGGAGACCGGCTTCGTGACGCTCCCTGAAGTTGTCATAGGCGAACTCGCGCAAGTTCGGTGAAATTTCGCTCTTCGAGCTCGAGTCCGCTTCCAACTCGAACTCGACGTCTCCGTGGGCTATCGCATGCGAGCCGGCTGCTCAGCCATCGCATGTGGTCCCCCCACCCCGCGAGCGCTCCACGCGTGGCCCCCGCAACCCCTGCAGGGCCCGCACGGGGGCTCCCTCTTCGCGCCGGGCCGGCAAGGAGCCCGTACCCGAGTACAACTCGGACTCCGACACCGCCCGCGCCACGCTTCGGACTCCAACCCCCTCTTCGTTTTCTACTCTGGATTCGCATACGAGTTCGACTTCGGTCGGACCCGAGGAGGATCCCGAGTCCGAGGACAACACTACCGAGCACCCCTTATCGGGCCCGCCTCTAGGCCGGTTATAACGTCCACACTCACGCCGAAGATTCGTCTGCGGCCGTGACCGCAAGCCCGCGGACCCGATAAGTAGAGACTCACGCTACGTCGCCTACCTCGACTCACTCCCGTTCTAGGAGGGAACACCACTTGCCCGGTTGACTCGTACACTCCAACCGAGGTGGCGAGCTGCGAGTCCGGCCCTTGGCAACCCCCGATCGCCAAGTCTTCATGGCGCCCGGCGACACCCCCCGACCATCGGGCCGACGGCTCAAGACAAGTACCTTGAGGACATCTCCGCGGACGAGCCGTCCGGCGATGCACCCGGACGAGACCGCCGCCAACGGGGACGCTCGACGTGAGCGTAACGGAAGCGCAACGAACGGCGCGGCATCTCTCGCAGACAACCTCCCCATCCGCAACCTTGCGGAAGCTCTCGAGGCGGTCGAGAGCAGAGTACACACTACCCCCGAGCGATGCCTCATTCGATCACGACGATCGCACGCCGTGCTCGGGGAATACGCGCCGAGAAGTCATCGCCAAGCTCGGCCGAAGATGCCTACTTCCCGCGGGTCGACAACGAGGTCAACCGGCCCTCCTCCCGCCGGAACCGCGACAACGAAGCTACAAGTCGCAAGGCCGACCTCGGCCACAACCGTACTCGCGCGAACACCGGCGGACCCTCACAAGGTGGCAACAAGCAATCGCGAGGTCGTCCCCCACCGTGCTCCCGACGGCGGCGGCCGTGACCCCGACGGCGGCGGCAGCGACAACGGAAGCTCCAACCACGGAGCCAACAGGAGGGCCGGCGGCGGCGCGCAACCGCGGCGGTCGAGACCACGCGACCGCCCACGCCTCCGGTGCCTCACAGGGCGGCTACGACGCCCGCCGAAGATTGAGGAGCTGCGGCGGAAGAAGTCGGCCCACCGCAGCGACAACGATGGCTTCCCCTGCCTTCTCACCTCGACTTCGCAACTTGCTCCTCCCCGACAAGTTCAAGCCTTTGGGGATCACCAAGTACGACGCGAAGCAGGACCCCATCCAGTGGCTCAGGTGCTACGCCCTCTCCATCGAGAACGCTGGCGGCAACAACGACACCAAGTGCCTCTACTTCCCCTTCGTCCGGACCAAGCCCCACTCACATGGCTCGGGTCGCCGGACAAGCACTCAATCGACAAGTGGGACCACTGAAGGAGCAGTTCACCGGCAACTTCGCGGGCGCCATGGGCCGCTTCGGTACTCGCATGGACCCGGCCATGGTCAAGCAGGAACAAGGCGAGATCCTCTGCAAGTACATGCGCCGCTTCTTCGACAAGCGCGCTACCGTAGTCGACGTCACCGACAAGGAGGTCATCGACCTCTTCCAAGACGGCCTCTACCACCGCCGCACCTTTGAAGACTTCGGTCGTCGCCGCCCCAAGTCCATCCCCCACCTCAAGGACATGATTATGTCCTGGGCGGATGAAGAAGACAAGGCCAATGCCAAGTACGACGCCATCCGTGGCAAGAACAAGCAAAACGCGGGCGGCAGGCGGTGGCAACAACGGGAACCAAGGCGGTCGTAACAACAACAACTACTACTCGGGTCCCAACCGCAAGCGCAAGCCGTACAACACCGTCGCGGCTATCCGGCGCCACGTGAAGGAGAACTCGAAGAAGAACTCCGGCGGCTTCAAAGACTTGTCGAAGGAGAAGTGCCCGTGGCATCGAACGGCAACAACACCACCGAGTAGTGTTACCAACTCGGCGAGCACTCAAGAGCACTCCCGAGCCACCGCACCCTCACGACAAGAAAGGCAAGAAGAAGAACGACGGAGACAAAGGCGACTTCCAGAACCCGACAAGACCGTCAACGTCCTCTTCGGCGGACTACCCGACGGACGGGAGCAAAAGGCTACTCGTCGAGAAGTCATGAGCATTGAACCAAAGTGGTCCCGACCCCCTCTCGGGTGGTCGTAGGTACCCATTACCTTCTCTCGCGCGGATCAATGGACCAGCCTTCTCCGAACCGGGCGGTTCCCTCTCGTCCCGAAGCCGGTGGTCGCGGGCTCCAAGTTCAACAAGGTCCTCATCGACGGTGGAAGCGGGCTCAACGTCCTTTTCACTAAGACCTTGAAGAAGATGAAGCTCGACATCACCCACAAGCTCACCAAGAGCAACACGCCTTTCTACGGCATCATCCCCCGTAATGCGGCTATCCCGCCGGGCTTAGTGGTTCCGCCGCTACCTTCGGGGAATCTCGGGACAACTATCGTACCGAGTACATCAAGTTCGAGGTCGCGGACTTCGAGACATCCTACCATGCCATCCTCGGCGACCGGCCATCGCCAAGTTCATGGCGGTGCCCCACTACACCTACTTGGTACTCAAGATGCCGAGTCCAGCAGGTGTACTCTCTCTCCAAGGGGACTTGAAGATCTCGCACGACTGCGACACGGAAGCTGTGGAGATCGCCTCCACAAATCAAGTACCCAACGCGATGATGGAGGTCTACGCCGCGTCGAAGAAGCTTGCAACAAGTGAACTCGACATCCCTGAGAAGTCTGACAAAGGCAACAAGCCTCAGCCAGCTGAGGAGGTTCTGGTCAAGACGATCGACCTCGGACACGAGCGACAAGCGGCAAGACCACCACCATCGGGGCCGGCCTCGACCCCAAATAGGAAGACGCGCTCATCAACTTCCTCCGGGCTAACCGCGACATCTTCGCATGGAAGCCAGCGGACATGCCAGGAGTGCCCGGGGAGTTGATTGAGCACCGCCTCAATGTCGATCCTAAGGCCACCCCCAAGCGACAACATCTCCGCCGTTTCACCGACGACGGATGGGATGCCATCAAGAAGGAACTCGCCAAACTACTCGCCGCGGCTTCATCGGAGAAGTCTTCCATCTCGAGTGGCTCGCCAACCCCCGTCCTCGTCCGCAAGAAGAACTCGAAGGAGTGGAGGATGTGCGTCGACTACACCGATCTCAAAAAACGCTACCCCAAGGACCCCTTTGGGTTGCCGCGGATTGATCGAGTCATCGACTCCACGGCGGGCCGCGACTGCTCTCGCTTCCTCGATCGCTACTCCGGTACCACCGGATCGCGATCAAGGAAGAAGACCAGGAGAAGACCGCGTTCATCACCCCGTTTGGCGCGTGCGCGACACGACCATGTCCTTCGGGTCGAAGAACGCCGCGCCACCTATCAACGAGCTATCCAGGCCTCGCTTCAAGAGGCAACTCAAAAAGAACGTCGAAGCCTACGTGGATGACGTGGTCGTCAAGATCAGAAACTCCAAGCACCCTCATCGACGATCTTGAAGAGACTTTCGCATCCCTGCGCGAGTACCGCTGGAAGCTCAACCCGAACAAGTGCATCTTCGGCGTACCTTCGGCAAACCGCTCGGCTTCATCATCAGCCAACGCGGCATTGAAGCCAACCCCGAGAAGATCTCCGCCATCACCAGCATGAAAGCTCCCACGTGCATCAAAGACATCCATAAGCTGACCGGGTGCATGGCGGCCTTGAACAGATTCATCTCAAAGCTTGGAGAACGGGGGCTCCCCTTCTTCAAACTACTCAAACACCAAGAGAAGTTGAAGGACCGATACGGCGAACCGAGAGGGGGGGGGAGTGAATGGGAGCCGATAAAAATTCTTCTCGAAGGAGATGGAAACTCCAACAAGATGAACACGGCTTCCAACACACGTCTCCGACTCACTACCAACGTTGGTCAAGCCCACGTAGCCACCGGAGTGCCACCGGACCTAGGAACCAACACACCACCTTTCGACTCGAGAAACGCACGAAAAAACCAAACCTCAAGCCTACGGACCCACACCGGTCGGGACGGTGAGCACCACCGCCGGACCGGTCCCCGCCGGTGAAATTGAGCAACTTTCACTAAGTGGCTCTACACCGCCGGACCGGTGAGACACACCGGTCAGACCGATGGCAGCCTGAAAGCCCCCAAGGCACTAAACAGGCCAACCGACCACCAAAAAGACCCAAAATCGAAACAGCAGCAACACGGGACAACAACGAACACACCAAGACGTTCACCCAAGCAAAATCCCACAAGGGCTCGCACCGGTCGGGCCCGGCCAAGAGCACCGGTCGACCGGTGTAGCTCCGGGCGGCTCGGATGAACAAGACCCGCGGGTCAACTCCCCCAAATCCAAATCTCGATCTCCCGAATCGCTCCACGGACTTGAACAAGACTTTGGGGATATCAGGAACACCTCATGAGGAGTCCATAGCCAAGTTTAATCCCACCAAATCTCGTCCAAAAAGGAGGAATCAAAGAAATCCCGCCGAAAGCACTTCCAACTCAAGAACTCAAGAAACCCCAAAATCGAGCACTTTTACTCACGGATTTGGGAGGGGAATCACGGCCCAAAGAACCACGAAGGGTTCCCACAAATTTCCCCCATCAAATGCCCCAGAGAAAAGTCTCGAAAACACCCCAAAGAAATCACCGAGAGAGGGCTCCGAAAATCACCACCAAGAACAACCTAGGGAAAACACATCCAAACCTTGAGGAACCACGCCGAATCATCTATACATGAAACAAAGGTTCGTACAAGGTCTAGCAAGCCGCCCGATCATCCATCCCTCTCTACAAGATCTCTCCGTGAAGCTCTCTTGCTAGTCCTAGAGAAAACCTAAGGAAAATAGGTGGAAAATAGGAAAACTAATGAGCTAGGGTTCCAAGAGTTGGCTGCCATCCTCTCACCTCTTGGGTTATATGGAGGCAACCGAATGTCTAAAATGCCCTTCTCTACTAACTAGGGATACAAGCCCCTCAAGGGTGGATTTGGAATTCTTGATGTCTTCACCATCGGATGGATGCCCGCGACCGCACCTGCGTAGCCTCGACGCAAGCCATGCGATCCCGACGCGTGTCCTCCGCTTCGAAGATTCCGGACGCGTCGTCGCACACCGGTCGGACGGTGCTCCTCACCGGCCACACCGGTCCCCACCGTCGACCGGTCCGTGCCGCCTGCACCTCCGTCTTCGGTTCTCCGGTCTTGGCTTTGTGGATCAACCAAGGAACCCGGTGGTTTTCGGTGAACCACCGGAAACCCCGCGAACTCGGTGTAGCCTCCGCCAATCTCCACTCATGACTTGGCTCCCACGTAGTCCCGGCTCGACCTTGGTTTTGAGGCTCAACCAAGAAACCGTCCACGACTTCATCTTGCTGTTCATGCCACCATGCGGCCCGCACTTGACCCCCGCCGGCCACCGGGTCCCTCGAACGAAGCCTACTTGTCTTCTCCACACTCCGGAGGCCTCACCGGCAACGACCTTTCGCACTTGTTCTTCACCCGCACCAACACCCGTCAAGCGCAACTTTGCACCCTCGCAATACTTAGCCAAGAATCGGTCCACACAACGTTGTCAATCACTCATCACACAAAGAAGCGACCATCCACCGGTCCTCGAACCACACATGGTCCTAAGAAGTTCGTGTGGACTCCGCAGGCGGACCAAGCCCTTGCCCGGCTCAAGGACTTCCTATCGAAGCCACCGATCCTCACGGCTCCTCGCAAAGACGAGTAGCTCCTTGCTCGCCTCGCCGCGACTACTCACGTGGTCGCATCGCCATCGTCGTTGAGCGGCGGGGAAGACGGCCACGCCTATCCGGGCCCGGGGGCCGCGCCCGCTCTACTTCATCGGCGAGGTCTGTCGAGTCCAAGGCACGCTATCAGCTTGTGCAGAAGCTTCTGTACGCGGTACTCATCACCTCGCGGAAGCTACAACACTACTTCCAGCAGTACTCGATCTCCGTCGTCACCGACTACCCGCTCGGCGACATACTGCAGAACCAAGACACTACTGGAAGAATCTCCAAATGGGCAGTCAAACTCGGCACCCTCACCATCGACTTCAAGCCACGTACAGCCATCAAGTCACAGGCACTAGTCGACTTCATGGCGGAGTGACGGGAGAATCAGCTACCTACTCCAACCATGCGACCAGAGCATTGGGTGATGTACTTCGACGGCTCACTCAACCTAGAGGGCGCAGGTGCAGGGGTACTCCTGATCTCTCCAACGGGCGAACAACTCAAGTACATCCTGCGGATCTTCCGGAAGGTGTCAAACAATGAAGCCGAGTACAAAGCTCTCCTACACGGGCTCCGCCTCGCGACTTCACCGGGCATCAAGCGGCTACTAGTCTACGGCGACTCCGCAGTGGTCATCAACCAAGTCAACAAGTCCTGGGACCGCAACAAGGAGAACATGGATGCCTACGCCTAGAAGTCCGCTAGCTCGAGAACAAGTTCTACGGTCTCGAGTTCCACCACATCGTCGGTGACAACAACGTTGCGAGCGGACGTCTGTCGAAGCTCGGTTCTACTCGCGCTCAAGTACCGGCGGGTGTCTTCGTCCACGAGCTTCACGCGCCATCCATCCGGAGCCGGCGCCACCGACCCTCGTCCCGAGCGCATCCGCCACTGGCCAGAGGTCATGATGATCGACGCGGACCGGAGGCAACCCTTCATCGACTACCTCGACAAGGCCTTCCGGCGAGCCTTCTCTTGTCCCCACGGCTCCGGGCGACGCCGAAGAACTCGTCGAAGGTGCCAAGGATGTCAATACTTCGCCAAGTAGCAACACGTCCCGGCCCTAGAAGCTAGTCACCATACCGCCAACCCGGCCCTTTGCTTGCCTTGGGGGCTCGACATGATTGGGCCACCGCCAACTACGCCGTGGATTCAACAGTATTGGTGGCCATCGACAAGTTCACCAAGTGGATCGAGGTCAAGCATGGTCACATGCCCCGAGGGCCGACGAGTACTCGACTTCTGGATGAACTCGTGCATCGCTACGGACTACCCCACCGCATCATCACGGACACAGGGCTCCAACTTCAACAACCACCAGTTCTGGGAGTACTGCGAGAACAGCGGGATCGACGTCCGGTATGTCTCAGTTGCCCATCCTCGGGCCAACAGACAAGTCGAGTGCGCGAACGGGATGGTGCTTGACGCTCTCAAGAAGCGGCTACACGATGCTGCTAACTCCAAAGGAGGCAAATGGATCAAGGAACTACCCAACGCACTCTGGGGGCTACGTACTCGGCCTTCCAAGCCGACGGGCAATCCCCCGACTTCCCCGGTCTACGGCGCCGAAGCAATCCTCCCTGCTTATGTCATATGGAATTCACCAGCAGTGGAGCACTACGACGAAGGCGTCTCCGGAGACAAGCGGATGAGTTGACATCGATGAACTCGAAGAAGCTCGCTGTCGCGCCGCCCTCGTCCAATCGGCAAGGTACCTGGAGGGGTATCCGGCGCTACCACGACCGCAACGTCAAGGAACGCTCCTTCAACGTTGGCGATCTCGTCCTCCGTCATATCCCGAACACGGAAGGACTACACAAGCTCGGCTCTCCCCACAGGAAGGTCCCTTCACTATGGCAAAGGTGAGCCCGGGTTGGGCTCCTACCGCCTCACGACACTTGAAGGCGAAGATGTCAACAACTCGTGGAACGTCGACCAGCTCTGTCGGTTCTACGCCTAAGTCTACACGACTACCCTCGGGGATCAAGTCTACTCGACTACATCAAGACCCCTCCACCGTAAGCGGCCTCCCGGTCCTCGGGGCTCCGGTCTCCGACTACTCCTTCGCTGTAAGCGGCCTCCGGTCTAGGCACTAGTCTCCGGACTACTCTTCTCCAGAATCCAGCCCATGCGGCTACCTACGGATCCTGGGCTGCGACGAGCGACAAAGGACTCTAGCAGCGGTCTACTGAGAGACCATGTACTTCTAGATCCAGCCTACACGGCTACCTACGGATCTACTGCTGTAAGCGGCTACTCGCCCTAGCACCACTTAGCCGTAGGCGGCCCTCGTGGTCTCGGCGACTACTGCGTAACTACGGCCCCGGCCATTCTGTGTGTACTTCTTTAGTAATAAAGTTTGATCGTTCATCAACTTCTTTACTGTCTACTTCCCTCAACGGGACTACTACCGAGTACAACTACTCCAAACAACTCCACGATGGGACTCCGCACTCTGAGATCGCGACCATGAGTACTCATTGATGGAACTTCTCTTCATTAATACTTAAACAATTTCATTAAAATTGTTTTTGTACATCTACTACCACGAGCTAACTATTACAGGACTACTAGAGGTTAAGCTTATCGATGACTTGTTCCGCAATGGGCGCCATCTGCTCCAGCAGCTCCGCATACTGCTCGTCGGTACAGTTGGCGGCTAGTCCGCCAGCGACTACATCCACGGGCGCCTTCGGGAAGTAGGACTTCATGAAGGCCGCACTGATTCGGGATCGACTTCGCCGGATGCTTCACGTAGGCCGCCACCGGGCCGGGGGCTTCCTTCGGGCCGATCCACCAGTGCTATCTTGGGGCCGCCGGGGTGAGGCACCGCCGTGCCTTCTCGCAATCCTCGTTCGGCTTCTCGCAACGATTTGTAGCAGCTTGGACGAGGTCACGATCGGAGGCAATACGAAGCTCCATGTGCTTGTCGCACTCGTAGGAAAGGTCTTTATAATCTAACTCGAGTACCTGGCGGGCCTCCCCGCTCCCGGTAGAAGAGATTCTCCATATCCGTCTCTCGAAGTCTTCAACCGCTCTACCCGGTTTCAAGCTCTGCAAACAACAAGGAAAAGCGGGTTAGACTACCTCTCGACCTCCAACAAGTACTCAACAAGACAAGTGGTGTACCTTTGTTCTTGTTGCGGAGCGACTTGTTCTTCCGCACCAAGTCGTCGCTCTTCGCCTGCATCTCCTGGATGTCGCTGTGGTATTTGGCGAAGGCGGTATCAAGCTTGGACTGCATGGCGGCCGCGTGCTTCCGGGACTTCACGAGTTGGTCCTCCCGCGCTTCAGCCCGAAGCACCACGTCGTCGAAGCATTGGAGCATGTTTGGACTTCTCGCGGGATCTCTCTACGACGTCCCGCACGGACAACATATATCGGATGAGGACTCAACGCTAAAGGATTGACTACTCTAGGAGTTACGACCACTCACCTTCATCCATCGCTCGGCTTGGCGGACCGCCTCCGGATGCCGAGCCACCGTTGCCGGATCGACCAAGTCATCCGCCGGCAACTCTACCCCGTCATGACTACTAGTGGCGGCTTCTGGTCATCGGTGCGGGCGGATGGGCTCCACGTCTTGGATCTCGGGAGCGAACGGCCACCTCCAGAGCAGGGTTCGTCGCGTGGTGGCCTCCTCTCCCCCAGTCGTTGCGGCAGCCTCTCCGGCGGCCACCTCCATCAGCTCGGGGGCTCCTCCGACAGCCTCCCGAGTCTCTGGTGTCAAGTTCTCCACGGGCACCGCCGATGGGATGTCGTTCCCCTCGGCCTCAGCGCCTGCAACAAGAAGATAAGCGCATCAGCATTATCTGACGACTACGACTACTATTCGGGGATACTACAGCCTCAGCAGAGTACTCACCTTCGACTACGCTGGCTTCAGGCAACATAGCCTCAGCAGCCGGCGCTTCGGGCTCCGCCTAAGGGGCGGGAGCGGACTCCTCGGCGGGCGGCGCGGCTTCTTCTTCCACCACCGCTGCAGAGGGTTCATCCCCCTCCCAGGACAGATCCATCGACTTCCTACAGAGTACACAAGTCGGTTGTCAGTCAAGCACGACTACCGCATCAAGTACTACTCGGGAAGATTCAACACTTACAAGCTTGACCGGACCACCGTCACGGTCGGGGCGCCGAGGTTGGTAGCGATGTCCACCAGTCCAGCCTTGGCGGGTGTCTCCTCTTACGCCTCTGCGGCCGCTGCCTCTTCTACAGCAACAGCAGCGGGTGCAGTGCTCTCCTGCGCTTCTGCGGCCACTACTTCTTCCGCAGCAGCAGCTGCGGGCTCCGTGCTCCCCTGAGGAGCAGGGGGCCGGCGCTCCATCCGCGCCCGGGAGTTCTTCGACGGTGGGGCCGGGCCGCGACTCCCGGCCGGCTTCCCCCACCGTGTCCCACTCGCCTTCGTCGCCCGATCAACCGGCTCCGTAGGCGGCAACTCCTGCAAGCAAGGAAACTTCTTCATCAACAAGTGAACTCGAGACACTAGTACTCGACTACACTACTCAAGACAGATACCTCTTGGGGGACGTGGTCTCAGTGACCTTCAACTTCTTCGACACGCGCTTGTGGGACGCATTGCACGGCTTCCGCGGCGGCGCGGCCAGACTAGCCTCTAGGCTAGCCTGGTGGATCCCCGAACAAGAGGAACATGAGGCAAGCGAGGACGGCGCCGAACCTCGACCGCACCGGAAGCGGTCTGCGGCGTCTCCTCGTCGTCGTCTTCGTCGGACGTGTCCTCCACGACAACGGTGTCGTCTCCTTCGCCGACCTCACGCCGCTCCTTGGCCTTGGTCTTCCCCTCCTCTGGAATCTCGACTTCGTGAGGGGGCGGCGGCAGCTCGGAGACAAACTTCTTCAAGTCGTCCTGCAAGACACAACCCATCAGTACGACTACTCACACGGAATGGGTACTCGACACTGGGTACGGCTACTTACCTCCTTTGGCGGGCGCGCGGGCGAGTACTCGGGACGGGGCACGCCGTGTACGCGCATGTCCTTGAAGAGCCCCGCGTCGCCTATCGACAATGTCGTCGTCATCGACTTCGTCTCCGGGCATCCGCGACGTGTCGTCGTCGCCGTGTACTAGAACCCCGGGGTGTCGCGAGCCATCGGCGGCCGCACCTCGCGCTTCATGAAGCCGAAGGCCACGTGCTCGGCCCTCGGGCCGGCTTCTCTTAGCGCCTTGATCCGCGCCAACAACTCCGGAGCCTGGATCCCCTCCCCGCATCGCTCGGCTCCGTATTCCACCACGGCGATGCTTGGGCCGCTTCCCGCTCGGCTTTGGCAACCCCGATGGTGGTTCGTGATGTAGAACCACTTGGCCTTCCGCCTTGGTTGGAGTCAATGAGCTTGTATGAGAGGTACTGCTCGGCGGCGTCCTCCCGCATCTGGATTCCCGCTCCTCCGACTACCCGCGGGTTGCTGGCGCTTGGTTGCGGCTTCACTCGGAAGAACTTCCGGAACAGGATCCAATGGGGCTTGATCCCCAGAAAAGCTTCGCAGAAGTGAACGAAGACGGTGGTGTGGAAAATACCGTTGGGGTTGAGGTTGAGGTACTCGATGTCGTAGTACCCCATGAGCCCCTTGAAGAAGTTGCTCGTCGGGAGCGAGAGCCCGCGCTCCGCGAATCGCGCGAACATCGGGATCTCGCCTTCATTCTTCTCGCATCGGGGACGGATCGCCGCGGCGGCCCTCCACATGTCCACCTCCTTCTCCCCGATGAATCCGCCGTTGAGGAGGGGCTAGCGGGGTCTTCGGTCGTTGCCTTCGACTTCTTCCATTCGCGGTTCGGATCCGGCCGCGGTGGAGACATCGGCGGTGATGTCCCCGCGGGCGTGCATCCGGGGCTTCGTCATCGTTGTATGGACCTCCCCGGGCCCACTACCTCGGTGGGTACCAGACCGACTACTCGGTGGGCCCTTGGGACTGCCCCGGCTTGCGCTAACGCACTCGAAGGCGTGGAGCACAAGGACCGCGGAGGAGAAGTACTCGATTAGGAAGCCGTACATGTCCCGCATCGTATGGAAGACTCCTAGACGTACTCGACTAGTACTCTCTCCCTACTCCGACTTGTAACCCCCGCCCTCCCGGACTATATAAGGCGAGGCAAGGGACCGTTCTCTAGCATCTCATACAACTCACGCGCACTATTGCACCATCTTGTAATCGTGCCCAATCAATCCGGAGCTACGCAAGACATACAGACGTAGGGTATTACGCACCTCGCGGCCCGAACCCTCCGTCTAAATTGTGTGCCACGTGTCTCTTCCTTCGAGTTACCGATCTCGCCGAGGCCACATTCATCTACTTCGGCTACTCCCCCTTAGTAGGTTGCCGCCCAAAACACCGACACCGGCGCGCGCAGGTAGGGGCTCTCGCCCGAGATCACATGGCGAACTCGACGGCTCCCGTCTACTTCAAGCCAACTGCCGCCTTCAACCGCGGCGACACCTTCGTGTTTCGCGCCCGGGTCCGCACCGCCGCCCCGCGCGGGCTCCTTCCGCCGCCCCCAACCATGCCGCCCAACCCGAAGACCGGCTTCGTGACGCTTCCCCGAAGTTGTCACAGGCGAACTCGCCAGCAAGTTCGGCGAACTCGCTTCTTCAACCACCACGCCGACTTCGAGCTCGAATCCGCTTCCAACCTCGAACTCAACGTCTCCATGGGCCATCGCTTGCGAGCCGGGCTACTCATCCATCGCGGGCGCTCCCCCACCTCGTGAGCGCCCTCCGCGCGTGGCCCCCGCATCCTCGGCCCGGGCCCGCACGGGGCTCCCTCTTCGCGCCGGGCCGGCAAGGAGCCCGTACCCGAGTACAACTCGGACTCCGACACCGCCCCGCCACGCTTCGACTCCAACCCTCTCTCCGAGTTCTACTCGAACCCCGATTACGAGTTCGATTTCGGTCGGACTCGAGGAGCCCGAGTCCGAGGACAACTCCACGGAGCTTCCCTTGTCGTGGCCGCCCGGGGCTAGTTATAACATCCACACCGGCCGGGAGATTCGTCTCCATCGCCGACCGCAAGCCCGCCGACCCGATAAGTAGAGACTCACGCTACATCGCCTACATCGACTCGCTACCGTTCCAGAGGGAACACCACTTGCCCGAGCCGACTCGAACACCCCAACCGAGGTGGCGGTTTCTCGAGTCTTAGCCTCGCACCCCCGATCGCCAAGTCTTCGTCAGCTACGCCACACCCCAGGACCTTCGTGGGACGGCCCAAGACAAGTACCTTGAAGACATCTCCTCCGACAAGCTCTCTCTCCGATGCTCCAACAAATGAGACCCCGTAGACGAGACGCTCGACGTGAGCGTAACCGAGCGCAACTAACGGCCGCCGACGCCCCCGCGACAACTTCCCGGGGTCCGCGACCCTTGCGGAAGCTCTCGAGGCGGTCGAGAGCAAGAGTGCACACTACGCCCGAGCAATGCCTCATGTCGATCACAGCAATCGCACGCCGGGCTCAGGGCATACGCGCCGGGAGAGGTCATCGCCAAGCTGGCGAAGACGCCTACTTCATGCGGGTCGACAACGAGTCAACCAACCCCTCCGGCCCGGCACCGTGACAACGAAGCCACAAGTCGCGCGCCAACAATGGTCCCAACCGTACTCGAGCCGAGCTCCCGGCCGAGCCGAACCGTCATTGCTCCACACCGGCGGACCTCCGCGCCGCGACAACAACAACCGCGAGGTCGTCACCCACCACGCTCCGGCCGGGGCGGGCCGGGGGGGCCACGACCCCGACGGCGGCGGGCGGGGCCGGCGGAAGCTCCAACCATGGAGCCAACGGAGGGCCGGCGGCGGCGCGGCCGGCGGCGCGAGGCCACGCGAACGGCCACACCTGGGCGTCTCCCGGGGCGGCTACGACGCCCGCCGAAGATCTGGAGGAGCCGCGGCGGAAGAAGTCGACCACCGCAGCGACGGCGACGCTCCCCGCCTTCTCACCTCGACTTCGCAACTTGCTCCTCCCCCGACAAGTGTAAGCCTTTGGGGATCACCAAGTACGATGCGAAGCAGACCCCATCCAGAGGGCTCGGGGTGCTACACCCTCTCCATCGAGAACGCCGGCGGCAATAACGACACCAAGTGCCTCTACTTCCCCTTCCGCTCGGACCAAGCTCCACTCACATGGCTCGAGTCGCTCGGACAAGCACTCGATCGACAAGTGGGACAATGAAGGAGCGAGGGTCACCGGAACTTCGGGCGCCATGGGTCGATCGGGAACTCGCATGGACCTGGACATGATCAAGCAGGAACAAGGCGAGACCCTCCGCAAGTACATGCGCCGCTTCTTCGACAAGCGCGCCATCGGCTGCCGACGTCACCGACAAGGAGGTCATCGACCTCTTTCGCACGGCCTCTACCACCGCCGCACCTTCGAAGACTTCGGTCGCCGCCGCCCCGGGTCCATCCCTCACCTCAAGGAGCATGGATCACGTCCGGGCGGACGAAGAAGACAAGGCCAACGCCAAGTACGACGCCATCCGTGGCAAGAGCAAGCGGAACCAGGGGTGGCGGCAAAGGCAACAACGCGAACCAAGGCGGTCGCAACAACAACAACAACAAAGCACTCGGGTCCCAACCGCAAGCGCAAGCCGACAACATTGTCACGGCCATCCGCCGCCCCCGTAAGGAGAACTCGAAGAAGAACTCCGGCGGCTTCAAGGACTCCGTCGAAGAAAAGGTGCCCGTGGCATCCAAACGGCAACCACACCACCAAGCAGTGCTACCAACTCGGGCTCGCACTCAAGGATACGCCGAGCCACCACACCCTCACGACAAAAAGGGCAAGAAGAAGGACGGTGACAACAACGACTTCCGGGAGCCCGACAAGACCGTCAACGTCCCTTCGGCGGATCGCCCCGCCAGGCGGGAGCAAGGCTACCCGTCGTGAAGTCATGTCCATTGAGCCGCTGGTCCCGACCCCTCTCGTGTGGTCGGAGGTACCCATCACCTTCTCCCGCGCGGATCAATGGACCGGGGCCTTCTCCCGAACCGTATGCCTCCCCCTCGTCCCGAAGCCGTGGTCGCGGCTCCAAACTCAACAAGGTGCTCATCGACGGTGGAAGCGGGCTCAACGTCCTTTTCACCAAGACCTTGAAGAAGATGAAGCTCGACATCACCCACATGCTCACCAAGAGCAACACGCCCTTCTACGCATCGTCCCCGCCAACGCGGCTATTCCACCGGGCTCGCTGGTCCCGCCGCTACCTTCGGGGAATCTCGGGACAACTACCGTACCGAGTACATCAAGTTCGAGGTCGCGGACCTCGAGACTTCCTACCACGCCATCCTCGGCGCTACCGGCCATCGCCAAGTTCATAGTGGTGCCCCACTACGCCTACTTGGTACTCAAATGCCAAGCCCTACGTGTACTCTCTCTTCAAGGGGACTTGAAGATCTCTCACGACCGCGATACGAGCCGTGGAGATCGCTTCCACGAATCAAGTACCCAACGCGATGATGGAGGTCTACGCCGCGTCGAAGAAGCTTGCTACAAATGAACTCGACATCACTCGGAGAAGTCGATTCAGCCGCCAACAAACCTCGCCCACCGAGGAGGTACTCGTCAAGACGATCGACCTTGGAACAGCGACCCCACAGAAGACCACCACCATCGGGCCGGCCTCGACCCCAAATAGGAAGACGCGCTCATCGGCTTCCTTCGGCCTAACCGCGACATCTTCGCGTGGAAGCCACGGACATGCGGGAGTGCCCAGGGAGTAGATTGAGCACCGCCTCAACGTCGATCCTAAGGCCACCCCCAAGCGACAACACCTCCGACGCTTTGCCGACGACAGACGGGACGCCATCAAGAAGGAACTCGCCAAACTACTCGCTGCGGCCGGCTCATCGGAGAAGTCTTCCATCTCGAGTGGCTCGCCAACCCCGTCCTCGTCCGCAAGAAGAACTCGAACGAATGGAGGATGTGCGTCGACTACACCGACCTCAACAAGCACCTCGCCCAAGGACCCCTTTGGGTTGCCGCGGATTGATCAAGTCATCGACTCCACGAGCTGCGACCAAGGAAAAAGACCAAGAGAAGACCGCGTTCATCACCCCGTTTGGCGCGCATCGCTACACGACCATGTCCTTCGGGTTGAAGAACGCCGGCGCCACCTACCAACGAGCTATCCGTAGCTCGCTTCAAGAGGCAACTCAACAAGAACGTCGAAGCCTACGTGGATGACGTGGTCGTCAAGACCAGAAACTTCAGCACCCTCATCGACGACCTTGAAGAGACTTTCGCATCCCTGCGCGAGTACCGCTGGAAGCTCAACCCGAACAAGTGCGTCTTCGGCGTACCTTCGGGCAAACTACTTGGCTTCATCATCACCGCCGCGGCATCGAAGCCAACCCCGGAAGATCTCCGCCATCACCAGCATGAAAGCTCCCACGAGCATCAAAGTCGTCCCCAGAGCCGACCGGTGCATGGCGGCATTGAACGAATTTATCTCAAGGCTCGGAGAACGGGGGCTCCCCTTCTTCAAACTACTCAAGCATCAAGAGAAGTTCGTGTGGACTCCGCAGGCGGATCAAGCCCTGCCCGGCTCAAGGATTTCCTATCGAAGCCGCCGATCCTCATGGCTCCTCACAAGGGCGAGCGGCCCCCATCGCTCTACCTCGCTGCGACTACTCACGTGGTCGCATCGCCATCGTCGTCGAGCGTGCGGGAAGACGGCCATGCCTACCCCGGGGCCGGCGCCGGCCTACTTTGTCGACGAGGTTCCCATCGTAGTCCAAGGCACGCTATCGCCCGTGCTGGCGCCTCGTACGCAGTATTCATCACCTCGCGGAAGCTACGACACTACCTGGCAGCACTCGATCTCCATCGTCACCGACTACCCGCTCCGCGACATCTGTGGAACCAAGACGCTACCGGAAGAATCTCCAAGTGGGCGTTGAGCTCGGCGCCCTCACCATCGATTTCAAGCCACGCACGACCATCAAGTCACGAGGCACTAGTCGACTTCCCATGGCGGAGTGGCGGGAGAACCCGCCCACCTACTCCCACCGTGCGACTCGCAGCATTGGGTGATGTCCTCCGACGGCTCACCGAACCCTCGAGGGCGCAGCGCAGGGGTACTCTGATCTCTCCAACGGCGAACAACTCAAGTACGTCCTACGGATCTTCCGGAAGGTCTCAAACAACGAAGCCGAGTACGAAGCTCTCCTACACGGGCTCCGCCTCGCGGCCTCACCGGGCATCGAGCGGCTACTAGTCTACCGCGACTCCGCGATGGTCATCAACCAAGTCAACAAGTCTTGGGATCGCAACAAGGAGAACATGGACGCCAAGTGCCTAGAAGTCCGCAAGCTCGAGAACAAGTTCTGCGGTCTCGAGTTCCACCACATCGTCCACGACAACGTTGCAGCGGACGTCCTCTCGAAGCTTGGATCCACCCGCACTCAAGTACCACCAGGTGTCTTCGTTCACGCAGCTTCACACGCCATCCATCCCGAAGCCGCGCCACCGACCATCGTCCCACCACCCACCGACTTTGGACAGGAGGTCATGATGATCGACGTGGACCGGAGGCAACCCTTCATCGACTACCTCGCCGAGCGTAAGGTTCCCTCCGACAAGAACTTGGCGACGAGCGCCTCGTCCGCCGTGCCAAGTCCTACGTCCTCGTTGGAGACAAGCACAAGCGAGGCGCATCTTCCCGGAGTACTCATGAAGTGGCGTCCCTCGAGAAGAAGGCAAAGACATCTTGGAGAAGATCCACAAGGGCGTCGCGGCAACCACGCGTCTCCTCACGCACGCCGGGTCGGCAAGGCCTTCCAGAAGCTTTCCCAGCGGCCTACGCCCTCGCGATGCCGAAGAACTCACCGAAGGTGCCAGGGATGTCGCTCTTCGCCAAGCAGCAACACGTCCCCAGCCTACAAGCTAGTCACCATACCGCCAACCCGGCCCTTGCCTCCGGCCGGGGGCTCAACATGATTGGGCCACCGCCAACTACGCCGTGGTTTCAACAGAGTATTGGTGGCCATCGACAAGTTCACCAAGTGGATCGAGGTCAAACCGGTCACATGCCCCAAGGCCGACAGTGTACTCGACTTCTGGATGAACTCGTACACCGCTACGGACTACCCCACCGCATCATTACGACCTCGGGCTCCAACTTCAACAACCACCGTTCTCGGGAGTACTCGCGAGAACAAGGCGGGATCGACATCCGATACGTCTCGCTTGCCCATCCTCGGGCCAACGGACAAGTCGAGCGCGCCAATGGGATGGTGCTCGACGCTCTCAAGAAGCGGCGACACGACGTCGCTAACTCCAAAGGGGGCAAGTGGATCAAGAAACTACCCAATGCACTGGGGGCCACGGACTGAGCCATCCAAGTCAACGGGGCAATCCCCTTACTTCTCCGGCTCTACGCGCTCCGAAGCAATCCTCCCCGCCGACGTCATATGGAACTCGCCACAGAAGGGAGCACTACGACGAAGGCGTCTCGGAAGACAACAGACGAGTTGACATCGACGGCCTCGAAGAAGCTCGCCGCGCCGCTCTCGTCCAATCGGCAAGGTACCTAGAAGGTATCCGATGCTATCACGATCGCAACATCAAGGAACGCTCCTTCAACGTTGGTGATCTCGTCCTCCGTCGCATCCCGAACACCCAAGGACTACACAAGCGCGACCTCCCCCCGGGAAGGCCCCTTCACCATGGCAAAGGTGACTGGCCGGCTCCTACCGCCTCTAGACACTTGAAGGCGAAGACATCAACAACTCGTGGAACGTCGACCCGCCTCTCGTCGATTACGCCTAGTCTACACGACTACTCCCCGGGTTCAAGTCCACACGACTACCACACACCCCTGCCGTAAGCGGCCTCCGGGTCTCGGCTCCCCTCCCGGACTACTCCTCTCCGGATCCGGCCCGCGCGGCTGCCTACGGATCTTGGCCGCGACGAGCGTCAAGGACTCCAAGCGACGGTCTACTAAGAGACCATGTACTACAAGATCCGACCTCTACACGGCTACTTACGGATCTACTCGCTGTAAGCGCGGCTACCCGCCCCCAAAGACTACTCAGGCTGCAGCGGCCTCCCGGTCCAGGCGACTACCCCGTAACTACGACCGGCCATCCAGGTGTACTTCTTCAATAATAAAGTTTGATCGTCATCAACTTCTTTACTTGTCTACTCCCTCCAACGGACAACACCGCCGAGTACGACTACTCGCATCCACCCACGATGGGCTCCGCACTCTGAGATCGCGACTACGAGTACTCATTCGGTGGAATTTTTCTTTCATTAATACTTAAGCAATTCATTACATATGCCGCCGCCCGTCAGGGGGCTTCGAGGCAATCCGTGAGAGGAGCGATCTTGGGGCCGCCCGATGAGGAACCAAGAGTCTTGCGATCGGCGACGCGGCTTCTTCAAGATCCTTCGCCTGGGGCCCGCGCCCTCGCAATCTTCATTCAACCTCGCAATGATTTGTAGCGCTGACGAGATCGCGGTCGCATGCAATCCGAAGCTCCATGTGCTTCTCGCACTCGAAGGCAAGTTCTTTGTAGTCGAGCTCGTGTACCGGGCGGCTTCCCGTTCCCGTAGAAGAGGTTCTTCATACTCGTCTCCGAGGACTTAATCGCTCCACTTGGCCCTCAAGCTCGCAAATACAACAAGGTGAAGTGGGCTCGACTACCTCTCGACCCTCCAACAACTACTCGACAAGTCCAAATAGCCGTACCTTTGTTCTTGTTGCGGAGGCTCTTGTTCTTCCGCACCAAGTCGTCGCCCTTTGCCTCGCTGCCCTCTTGGATATCATTGTGATACTTGGCAAAGGCGGCGCTCGAGCTTGGCCTCGCATGGCAACGCGCGTGCTTCCGCGACTTCAAAAGTCGATCCTCTAATGCTTCCACCGAGCACCGTGTCACCAAAGCCCCGCAAAGATGCTTGGACTTCTCGCTGACCTCTCCACGACGTCCCCCGCACAAACACACGCCAACGAGTACTCAACAACAGAGGATTGACTACCTCGAATAAGGCTACTTACCTTCATGCATCGCTTCGGCCCGGCGGATCGCCTCCATGTGCCCCGGGCCACCATTGCTCGGGTCCACCGTATCGTCCGCGAGTACCCCACCCCCCGCCACGACTACTCGCGGGGGGCCTCCATCATCGGGAAGGGAGCGGATGGGCTCTGCGTCCCGGATCTCCTGGAGCGGAGCGCCCACCTCCAGAGCAACCTCTCGGTGGCATGGCTGCCTCTCCCTCCTCTCGGCCGCCGTCGCTGGGCCGCGCGACCTCCTCCATCGGCTCCTGGGGCTCCTCGCCAGCCTTCTCGTGCCGTGGTGTCGACTCTCGCATAGGCACCGCCGCAAGGATATCGCTCAGCAATACGTAACTGAACGAAGTACAAGGGTCACCCTCCATAGCGCCGAGTGCGGCGAGGGAACCGGCTGCTGCAGCACACGGATCAGCTCGTTGGCCGCTTCCAGGTCCTGGTCCATGGCCTCAAGCTGCCCGTCCATATCCCGGTTCCTGGAGGTGAACAAACCTCTCATCCTTCAGCTGCTCCATCTGCTCTCTCTGCTGCTCCATCTCCTCTCTACTGCTGCTCCCTCTTGCTCTGCCAGTCCCACGATAGCGTGGAGGCGGTGGTGAGTATGTTGACCCAACGGCGTCGCGTGCCACCAGTTGGCCTCACGGTCCTCCGGCTGTCAACCGGAGTCGAGCCTCGGCGAGGTCCCGCTCAGGCCCATGTAGCCAAACGTGAAGGCGCAGGTGGTGGGTGCCCACTCCCGGCTCTGGCGGAGTCGAGAGCGAGAAGAAGCCGGTCACCGCGGTGGAAGCGGCGTTGCGGGCACGAAGGCGGTACGAGCACCCCTCACGCCGAACCATCTCCTGCAGCGCGTCGGTGGGCGCATGCCGGCAGAAGGTCGGCCATGTGCCCCATGCAGTGCCTCCACGCAGGTCCTCGGGGTCCTTTGCCCGGTCGCCGGTCACGGAGAGGTGGACACCTGCGTCGGGGGTGTGGGCGCGCAGAAGGAGTTAAGCACTCCCAAAGCGGCTACCTCCAGCGTCTCCGGCAACTAGACGCTCACCACGTCTGTGCTCAGGTCGGCCCACTTCGGGTGGTCAGGTGGGCAGCTCGGACACGAACACGGCAGCGAGGCACTCCCGGTACCGCACGGTCCTCCATCGCCTCGTACTTCGGAGCGTCGGGTACGGACGAGCGAAGGGCGTCCCACAAGATGCGGGCAAAACCCTCAAGGTGCAGCCCGTCAGTACAGACTGAACCGTCCGGATGAACCTCCCAGAAAAGCCGTCCAGCCATCTGCATCACAAAACTCCCACTGGTTAGCGTGAGTTGAGAAATGACAGATACATACGAGTGCACAAAAATGTATGCAACTCAAAAACTATTGAGCCAAAAATTCCAAAATTTCACCAGAGTCTTGCTGATACACTAAGACACAAGTTTGGTATTTAAAAGTTGAGCTAAAAACAAAAAGGAAAATGGTCGAAAATCTACAAGTTCAGATTGCTTTGTCACCCGGAAATTCCAGCCAACGGCTGCTTGCACTAGGGCAGCTAACAGCAAAGAACAGAATAGAAAAAATGCATCAGCTTGTCAGGACTTACAATGATTCTGAGATCCTTGAGGTTGGGAGAACTGTTCAGTAAGCATGAAACTAAGGTAGATAGCACTTCATGATTGTGATCCAGAATAAGGGTAAGTGATTTCAATCCGACAAGATAGCTTCTCTTGGGCAAACTCTTTGACATCAAAGCCTTGGACACGCTCACAACCTAATGAAAACACAAATGGATGAAGGTTGTACCTTTCTACAAACTACTTTGAACTAGCACACAAATCATTTAAATAGGATTTTTAATGACCATATAGCACATAAAATTAAATGCCAATCCTAAAACAGAGTGGCCGGCATAAACATTTGGAGATTGCTAGGATTATTACAAAGTGTCTAGAAGGTTTTTAAAAAAACAAATTCGAAACTCAAAACGTATGGTTAGAGTAACAAAGCTGAATACACTGCATTTACTACATTTTACATGATACTGGCCAAATATGTATAAATATCTGTGGAGTCTAATTTCTAAACCCAAAAATTACATATAAAGCCATATATCATTTGCAACAAATATCAATCCACAAGTCATCGTATTACACAGAACATACACAAATGATCCTAATAGAATGCTACAACATTTCCAAAGTAATAATGACCAACAACAACAACCAACAAGTCCAATCAATAGCTTTTGCGTGATGAAATTAAAACAGGATGTGCTTCAACACACCACTTATACAAAAATATGTGAATCTTGAAGCAAAGTAGTTATTAGTTAATATTTGGAAAGGACATTTCTGAGTTATCATGTAAATATTAAAGGTATCTGCCGCATAATTTCAAACCTTTATAGGTTTTAAGATTTGGTAGCAGCAAGCCCTTGATCAATGAAGATACTTTTTTCTTGTAATAAGCCATTGACAAGCAAGTGATTATTACAACAATTCATGACTCACAAGTCGCACTTGGTACTGGTATTTATCTCACCTTTTCTCCTCCACACCAGTATACAGGTCATAAGTGTGTGTGATTGCAGCATTGAATAAGTGACTCATAACTTGTAAGTGTATTCCAGCGATAACATCTTTAAGCTATCAGCAGTAAGGATGCGCAACACTAGCACACACCAAAATGAAGTGTCATTTGCTATCATTCCAAGAAATGAGCAGCAGGTTCGGCATCTACTAAAAAGAAAAGAAAGAATCCACTTCAGATAACCACGTCTCTGCTAGGCAGCGTGTGGGGGGGGCCGAGAGGCGGACCAAATGGATATATAATCCAAGCCGAGAGTGGAGTTACGTGAACAGCCATCTGATGGAAAACAACTTTCACGTTCGGTTCAGAGAGCACTTTTTTCGTTGAGAATAAGTCCTTCCCTTTTTGTGTGAATTCCCCAGCGGCGAATTAACAACTTGTGGGGCCCTATCTATTCAATCTCTCAGGCCCCAAGAAAACCCCCTTTCCCTCGGACTCAATCTCTCTTTTGACTCTATATGTGGGCACCTGATATCTATGAGGGTTCACCCACCCCGGTGACAGCATTCCCTTTCTATTGCGCCTAAAATCTCTATTTCTGCAAATATGTCACGTGTTTCTATTGTTGCTTCCGAGAATTATATTAAGTGATGGAGTATGATCAAAAACATGTTTTTTATCTCACAATGGCATCTGCATTTTGCGTAGATTCATGTATAGAGATCACTTGCGACTTTCAGCAAACAGCCCCAACTTAACCACTGAATGATGCAACTAGTAAAGGAGCAGAAAAGATGCACACTGAGGCAATCAGCAGAAACAAACTGACATCGGAGTATTCAGTTGATAAGTGCAACTGGAGGTTCTTGGCGGAGCTTAGTCCACAGAGGAATTTCACCATGTTCTTGATCTCATCCGTCTGTTTGTGCTCCCTCTCGGCCATCTTCTTGTAATCAAACATCTCCTCCATCTCAGGAATTGAGTATTGCCTATCAATGTCCTTGGTGTCGTGGAGGCTCCAAGAATGCTCAGGGCAGCCGTAAGAGAGGCTCAGCTTCACCATGTCCAGCGGCGGTGCCTTCTTTGTGACGATGCAGAGCGGGCGGTACGAGTAGATGTTGAGCTTCTTGAGGTATGGCGCGTCTATGATGATGTTCCGCGCCTTGTGAACGTCATGGATCTCCAGATGCTCCATGGTGCTGCACCGCCGGATCAAGCGGCAGAGTTCGGTGTCCGTCGCGGTCACATTGCGAAGCCGGAGCGATCGGACGAAGCGCAGGCCGACGATGGAGCCGGGCAGCCGGAGGCGGCTGGTGGAGGTCAGCGAGGTGAGAGCGTCGTGCAGGCGTACACGGTTGGGGGCAGCACGTAGCACTCTGTGTAGTCGGTGTTGGAGATGCTGAGCTCCAGGAGTCCGGCATTGGCATTGCCGCACAGCTCGCGGAAGACCGTATTGAACCGGTCGCAGTGCGCGTTCATGAACCTGGAGTCGATCTCGAGAGCCGCGACCGGCGCGGCGCGGCGGTCAGCGGAGACGCGGCCCGAGAGGGGGCGTCCATCCAGCGCCGGGGGTCCTCGCAGCGGTCCTCGTCGGGGAAGCCGCGGCGGTTGAAGGTGCCGGGGCGGAGGACCAGTCGCGGGAGCGTGGCGAAGACGCGGGGCCAGCGGCGGGAGAGCGCGGCCGTGACCGCCGCGTCGCGGAGCGGCACGCGGGCGAGGATGGCGTGGAGGGTGGCGTCGTCGAGCGCGCGGGCCGGTCCTCCGCCGCGTCGGCAGCTCGGGCTTGCGGAGGATGAGGAGGCATCGCCCTCTTCGTCGCCGGTGTGTGCGCTCCTGCTCCATGGGAGAGGAGGGAGGAATGAGTGAGAGAGGAAATGGGGAGAAGATTTTGGCGGCCGAGGGCAGAGTGTGCTTTCTTTTTCCCGCCACATTGTGCAAAGCGCGCCCTTTTTTTTTTTGCCGACATTTCCCTTTTTGGAGAGTGAAATGAGGCTGTGGCTGAAGCCGCGCGCGCGGGCCGGCGTCTCGGCCGGCGGGCGCACCAGGGAGGGAGGTGGTGGCGGCGACCGGCGGAGGCGGCGCGACACGACGCGGCGGCAGGCGGCGGCGTCTGGGGAACAGGGAAGTGGGTGGTGTGGCGTGGGCTGCCTGGGCCCTGGGAGATCACGGAGCTCACAGCTCACTGAATAGTGAGCGGTTTTGTTTTGGGCTTGGGCGGATCACCGCTAAATCTAATCCATCACGCACTAGCTTATCTTTTTTTTTGTCCGTAGTCATGGATGAAAAAACTCGAACCTGAAAGTTCTCTAAAAGTATCACAGAACTAACATATCGAAAATTTGGAATGTTTGTAGATCTGCACAAACGTGTTGCTGATTTAGATATCCGAGTCACATTCTACCTGACGACGAAGAGCTTTGAGGAATTTGCATAGTGATTGTAGCAATCAACTTCGGTGGTTGTAGCAAAGACTGATGAGCTTGCCCCATCCTAAACATGTTGGTCAATCTGGAGAATCTGGTGCGTGTTTTTGCCACACATGAACTGGGACAGGCCAGGAGTGTGGACGATGTAATACAGATCCCGCAGCAACAGCCAACGGGAGCTTTCTCATGGCATATTGACATAAGATGGCCGCAGTAGAATAAAGAACCATATAACATTTCTAGATCCTGATTGTTACAAGGCAACCACATTTTAACAAACAACAGAATCAAAGAAGATTATTTATGTAATACGAGGTCTATAAACAAGGTCACAGAATAAAGAAGCAGGGGTGGCATATTGCTATACTCAGCACCGCTGACATCACAATGTCATTTGTACAGAAAGAAATAGTCATCAATGGTAACTAACAAGTCCAACTCCATGACTGATGAAATAAACAAGTGCTTTGACGATCATTTCTGGGCGAGATGGTGTGCACCTAGAACCATTGATCTCACCAGCTAAGGATGTGCTACAGTAGCTCACATAAAAATAAAGTGTGCCATGATGATATTCAAAGAAATTGAAAAAAAAATATTTTAAGCGCTGGATTATTACATTTTAGATACTTTTGGTGATCTCATCATGGCAGGTGTAACTAATGCACATTTCGTAAATGTCAATTGTATTTCTCAGTTTGCAACTAAGTGTAACCTCAGTAAATGATGTGACTGAGCCAAAGAGATAAGCATTCAGCAAACAAACTGAGCTGAGGAAATTCAGGTGACAGGTAAAGCTTCTTGGCAGAATTAAGATCTCAAATTTGCTTCGTCACTTCATCAGTTATTTCAATTTGGTAAGCTACTGAATTGTGCCATCAGGCCAGCAGCACACTGACGTAATTGCTCCCTAAGGCACTCGGTTCATCTCTATTTCTTTCCTACTAAATGATCGGCCTATGACAAAGCTTGAGCCATGGGATTGTGCAAGTGATAGTTAGGTAGGAGGGACGCGTTGGCAACAGGGACATGGGATCATTCAATTTATCAACCAGTAATCCTGTACTTCAGTATAAGACTTTTATTTCCAGGAGCCCAACAAAGGGTGCACAATAGCAGACAATTGATGAAAAAATGAAGTATTTTGGGTATCTATGGAAAAGATAATTGAGGCCTGAAATTCATAAAGTGCAGCAGAGTAACATGCAACGCGCTGCATGATATCCATTTAATTATGTTTAATTTGACAAAACATGTAGCCATGTTGAGACGACTGGTATTTTTCACAGCCAAGGTTATGGCTCTGTACTTCAAAACAACTAAACCATGGTGCTGTCCCCAATCATGTAAATGCCTGTAAAACTTCAGTGGCTGAACTCGAGCTTTCTGATAAATCATACTCCCTCCGGTCATATATATATAAATGACGTTTCAGACAAACATTTTGGCTTGCATATGGTGTTGGTTGCTGTCTGAAACGTCGCTAATGTGGATGGAGGTAGTAACTAATAGCAAGCTGACAGTAAAGTAGTCTGCTAACCATTATTTTCTTTAACCTCGATGTTTATCCTACTGCAGCTGCAATCCTCTGTTCAACGGTCATCACTTCGCAGATTTGCACTTTATAATGATTTTAAAGTTTCAAGCTTGAGAAAATTAGCTAACTGATAATAATTCCACACGGATAATAAATCCTTTTTAGTTTTAATTACTTACTCCCTCCGTCCCAAAATATAACGACTTGTTCAATTTTGCTAGTCACGTTTGACCGCTCGTCTTATTCGAAAAATTTATGAAAATATGGAAAGCAATTATGGTATCTTGTATATATATATATATAATGAAAAAAAACGTATGCATGTAAAAATAAATAATATTTATTAGCTTTTTGAATTAGGCAACCGATCACGTGATCGGCGAGTCGAGCGAGTCGCATATTTTTAGGTAAAGCTATGTTACATGTGTGATTTGGAGGCCAGCTCACCCGCGCGATTTTCTTCCCCAATCTCACCTTCTTTCTCCGACTCGGCGAGCTACTCGGCGAGTTTAGGGTTCGGGTTAGGGTTCGGGGTTCCGGCGTTGTTCTTATCACACGTGGGACGCGGGGCCGGCGGCGGCGGCCGGCCGGCGGAGGCGGTGGTGGGCGGGGCGGCGGCGAGGGCGCGCCGGCGAGGGCGGAGGGGCCGACGGTTGGGGCCGAAGGGAGTCGGGGCGGGGAGCACGGCGGCGCGCGGCGGTGGTGGTTGGGCGGGGGCGGCCGGCGGCCAGCGGCCCTAGTCCCGGCCGGCGGCCGGCCGAGGTGGCGGCGGGGAGGCGGAGGGCGGCGGCGCAAGGAAGAAGACGGGGTCGGGGGTGGCGCGGCGTGTGGGGGGAGGATAGGGAGGAGAGAGAGAAAGAGAGATGGATGTGTAAGGGATAAATTTGGGGGGTAGGAAGAAAAATAATAGTCGAGTGTAAAAAATTGCGAAATTCGTGTGAGGAGAAGCGAGAATTGCGTGGGTGAGGCATAGACGTTCCGTATATTTGGGACGGATGGAGTAAAAAAAACGGTTGTTCACTGGTTCAAAACTCAATCGGGGCTTGCTTGTACAGCAGCTCTTCAGGAGCAGCCTCCCGTTCCGTTGAACAGAACCCACAAAAGATTCAGTCAAATGCCGTTGCCGGGGCTTCACCTTCACGTGCCCCACGGCAGACGCCCGGCAGGGCCAGCGGCGCCGAGGCCCCCCGCCGCCTCCTCGCCGCCTCCACCCCCAGCCAACGCGCTCCCACCGCTCACGCTCACGCCTCACACCTCCGCCGCCGCTGCCCCCACCCCGCGCCGCAGGCGCGCTGCACTCCCCAGTGCCAGTCAGCCGCGCCCGTCCACACCGATCCCGGAGGCGGGTGCAGCGCCGCCGCCGCCGTCCTTCCCTCTCACCCCTGGCCACTAGCCTCCTCAAGCGGGCGGGCGGGGCATGTCCCGCCACGCGAGAGCCTCCCGCGACCTGTCCCGCCGCGCGAGGGCCGCCCGCGACCGGCGCCTGGAGCTGGAGCGCCTCATCGCCGACCGCTTCAGCTCGGGAAGCATCGGCCTCGACGACGCCGTCAAGCTGTTCGATGGTGCTCCCGCTCGCCCGGCCCGCCTCGGTTCGCGCCTTCAACCGGATCCTCACCGTCGTCTCTCGCGCCGACGGCAGGGGCTCCTCAACCTCTGCTCTCTTCCCCAATCTCTCCCTCTTCAACCGGATGGCCCGTGCCTCCCCCTTTGAGGTAGCCCTGATCTGCACACCTACACCATCACCATCGGCAGCTTTTGTAGCATCGGCCGCCTCGATTTTGGTTTCGCCGCCTTTGGCCTCATACTTAAGAAGGGCTTTAGGGTGGATGCTGTAGCCATCAATCAGCTTCTCAATGGTCTCTGTGACGCGAAGAGGGTGAGTGAGGCCATGGACGTATTGCTCCGACGAATGCCCGAGTTTGGCTGCAGGCCCAGTGTCGTCAACTACAACACGCACTTCTCGGGGTATCTGCAGTGAAAGTAGAGCTCAGGAGGCACTTGAGCTGCTCCACATGATGGCTGATGATGGAGGTGCTAGCTGCCGACCAAACGTGGTGACGTACAACACTGTCATCAATGGCTTCTTTAGAGAGGGTCAGGTGGACACAGCTTACAGGCTATTTCATGGAATGCCCGATCGGGGGATTTTGCCTGATGTTGTGACCTACAACACAGTCATTGGTGGCCTATGCAAAGCTGGAGCAGTTGGCAGGGCTGAGGGTGTCTTTCAGGATATGATTCTTAAAGGTGTTAAGCCAGACATTAACACTTATAATTCTCTGATCAATGGATATTGCACTTCAGGACAATGGAATGAGGTGATTCGAATGCTCAATGAAATGTCCACTAGGTCTGCAACAAGATGTTGTTACCTGTAGTATGCTGCTGAACTATCTTTGCAGAATAGAAACAACACAGAAGCTAGAGAGATGTTTGATTCTATGATTGAAAAGGGCATGGAACCTGATGTAACTGCCTATACCATTCTGCTTGATGGGTATGCTTCGAAAGGAGATCTTTCTGATATGCGTGAACTCTTAGATCTGATGGTAGCAAATGACATTTCACTGACCATCACGTCTTCAACATAGTATTCTGTGCATATGCTAAAGGTGGTCTGACTGATGAGGCAATGCATGTATTTGACCAGATGAGGCAGCAAGGGTTAAGTCTTGATACGTATAACTATGGAGCATTAATAGATGCACTTTGCAAGTTGGGAAGAGTGGGATGAACCACGCTTACATTCAATCAGATGACCAATGAAGGGGTGACTCCTGATATCGTTGTTTTACCTCCCTAGTTTATGGATTGTGCACCGTTGACAAATGGGAGAAGGTTGAGGAATTATTTTCTGAAATGCTGAATCAAGGTATCCATTTCAATGCTGTGTTTTTCAACACAATAATGTGTAACCTATGCAGAAAAGGACGGGTTATGGAAGCTCAGAGTCTCGTTGACTTGATGGTACGTGTCGGTGTGAAGCCTGATGTTATCTCATACAACATAATTCTGAATGGTCTTTGCAAAAATGATTTTGTTGATGACGCATTCAAATGTTTAGTCTATGTTCTATGGACTTTCAACTTGACATTGTTACTTTCAATATTATGATTGGTGCTTTGCTCAAAAGTGGCTTGAAAGAGAAGATGCCATGGACATGTGTTCACTGCTATCTCAGCCCTTGGTTTAGTTCCGAATGTTGTGACCTGTCAGTTAGTGGCAGAAAAATCTCATTAACGATGGGTTGCTAGATGAGTTTGAAAATCTGTTTTTGACAATGGAAAAAGAGTGGATGCACTCCAAACTCACGTATGTTGAATGTTATAGTTAGGAGGCTGTTGCATAGAGGTGAGATAATGAGGGCTAAGGCTTACCTCTCAAAATTGATGAGAAGAACTTCTCACTTGAGGCATCACTACTTCCTTGCTTTTATCAGTTTTCTCAAAGGGAAGAATATCGGCACCATGCAGAAGTCCCCTGCCTAGAAAAGTACCATTTTCTTGAGGGAAATCAGCCGATGAGCATATTGTCAAAAGAGTTAAATTATCAGCTGTGTGGAGGCACCTTTAATAATGTGGCATGTTAAATTGTTGGAGTGAGTATAATTGTCTCATGTTCTGATTTATTAGCCATGTTTTGTGGTCTCCTTTTTTGACATTCTGCTAGCAAATGCTATGCTGGTTTCTTAGTATGAAATTCTGTACCCCGTGGAATTATATTGTCTCCATTCCTAGTTATTTACATCAGTATATAATTTACTAATTCACTGGTACAGCAGGATGTTATGGGATTAGAAAATATAAATGTGTGGTGATGTGTAGAGTAACTTTTATTCGCAACTAATACTCGATGTTGAAGTTGTGACCTAAGATAAGAATACATCCTTAGTATATTTATTAGTGCCTTTCATCTTCCCTTCAGAAAAAGTTCCTTTTCATCTTTGCATCTTTGGCCACCCAATGGTTAATAAGAAAGTTCAACCATAAAGTCAATTGAGCCTGGTTTTCTTTCGTTACATATATCGAATAAAAAATTGGGTGCATGTATCTGACATTGGAAAAACCATGTTTACTGTTGAACCTAGAAATTCTCACGTTCATCAGGAGAGATCTGGATACCATTTACTTAATATGTTTGGATTATATATTTCTTTAATATTCAGATACATTACAAGTCTAGATTCTGAATAGAGCACCATATCTAGATTAGAAGATTGATGTTTCCAGGCATTAATAATTTGGAAACTTACAAATAATCTTTGTTGCATATTTTCATATGACTCACAGTCATGTGAAGATTTTCTGCTAATTTTTTTGTACTCTTACCATCAGTATTTTTCATTATTTTAACTTCTTCTTTCTACTCTTTCTTATTTGCCTTTCTGCATTTTGGTGGCATGCGTATCCAAGAGCATATGAATTAGATCTTGAATACCTGAATTCTTCCTTCAACTAGCCAAGAGAGCTGAGATTCCACCTCAGCAACTGAGAACACAAGTAAAATCGTTTATATTTGATGCTTTGTAGACTAGCCAAAACCAAGGGAATTCTCTTTTGCACAGGTTGCAATGTTGCTTGTATAAGAGTGAACAGAGGAAGGATTCAGTTTAGACTCAGATACCATACTTCCGCATTTCTAGTGGGCAGTCCTCTAGATGGTACCTCCCTTACCTAGTTACCTGTCCATGTCTCTAGCAATAATTCAGTAAATCTGACAATTTCCATTTCCAGGAGATTAGCATGTCAGAAAAGGTGCACACAGTGTACACAGTATACTGCAAATACGAGATGATTTTATTTTATTTTATTGCCTGTGGGGATGTCCAACAGCTCTTTCAGACTTTCAGCGACTGTCTTATACATAAAATTTTACTATACGCACGGATCATTCATGACTCAACCTTAACACTTACAAAACAGTATAGTACTGATACAATTTGCAAAATGCATCTGGATTTTTCATGGATCATTGATTTCATAGTAAGAGGATCGGAAGGCCTTTATTTACTATATTACATGGGATCTTTGCAAAAATAATTTTGTTGATGACGCATTCAAAATGTTTCGGAGTCTATGGTCTATGGATTTTCAACTTGGCATTGTTACTTTCAATATTATGATTGGTGGGCTCAAAAGTGGCAGAAAGGAAGATGCCATGGATATGTTCACTGCCATCTCAGCCCATGGTTTAGTTCCGAATGTTGTGACCTATCAGTTAGTGAATTCTATAGTTAGGAGGCTGTTGCACAGAGGTGAGATAATCAGGGTCGTGGCTTACCTCTCCAAAATTGATGAGAAAAAAGAACTTCTCACTTGAGGCGTCCAGTACTTCCTTGATTTTATCAGTTTTCTCAAGGGAAAGAATATCGGCACCATGCCAAGTCCCTGCCTGAAAATTACCATTTTCTTGAAGAAATGAACAGATGATCATTGTTTCAACCAAATCCAATTCTTAGATCTGCTGATACATCTTTATTGAACATGCATTTTTGTTTGTAGTTGTTATCTCTACCTCATGTTCTAGTTTGTTGGCCCAATTGCCATGTTGTGCTATCCCATTTGTTTGAGGAATTTGCTAGAGATATGTTGTCCTGTTAGTCAATGACCGCGTTCAGTTTACCATATAAAGTTATCTTACTTTCTATCCAAAGGTTTCTTAAAGTTGGAATCCAGTTTTCAAACTAATGGAGGTACAGAAGTTTCTGCTTTTTGTTGCTTCACTGCTGGGGCAAGAAATTCTTCACTGCCGGGGATAAGTCAATCATCTGAACTTGATTATCCTTGTGATCCTAATACATTATGTTTTTGTGTTTTTCCTTTGGGGTTATTTGGATTGAAGCCATTACAATTTTCTGAGTTTGGAGAAACACCATTATTATTCATCATCAATGTTCAACAAGGCGCTAGGCGCTCGCTAGGCGCTGGCCTTCCGCCTAGCGAGTAGGCGCGCGGAGGCGCGTCTAGGCGTTCCTAGTACAAAGAAAAATCCCAGAAAACCAGAGAAAACAGTGGGCCAACAATTGCCAACGCAGCCCAAAACAGCCCAACAAAGCAGCCCACAAATGCCCCCCGACCCAAAACGCCCACCTTCTCCATTCAGAGTCTTCCTCCTCAATCACCCACGCCGCCGCCGCCGCCGCCGCCGCGCGTCTTCTCCCGTGCGTCGCCTCCCTTCCGAGTCACGCAGCAAGCGCTGCCTCCTCCACAGCCTTATCCTCTCCCTCTCCTCACCCGATCACCACGACGCCTCCCCTCCCCCCTCGTCATCTTCTTCCCGAACCTCCTACCTTCGCCCCTTGACCTTTGGATCTCCGCAGCTGCCTCCTCCTCGCGACGGCCGTCCCTGCCTCCTCGCCGCCGCTTGTCTGCACGCCACCTCGGCCCATCCCCCGGCCTCCATCGCCGCCGTCGTGGCCGCCGCCGCCGGCCACGGCACTTTAAGGGCCGCTTACCCCTAGGCGAGGCGGTCACCCGTTGTCGTATGGACCTCCACAGGCCCACTACCTCGGTGGGTACCGAGGACGACTCGGTGGGCACGGACTACCGACTTGCGGCCTACAGCATGCGAAGGCGTGGAGCGAGGCTTACGCGGGAGTAGTACTCGGTTGGGAAGTTGTACATGTTCGCCTTTGTATAGAGGACTCTCGACGTCTTTCGTGGCTCACTGCTCTGTCAAACTTGTAACTGCCTCCCGGACTATATAAGGTGAGGGCGAGGACGCAAATCTCGGATCACCTCATCCAATCCCCTACAACCCACGGCGCACTATTGCACCATCTTGTAATTGTGCCCTATCAATCCGGAGCTACGCGGCATACGGGACGTAGGGTATTACGCACCTCGCGGTAGAACACATCTAAGTGTGTGCACGTGTCTCTTCCTTCGAGTTACGCGATCTCGGCGAAGAGGTCACAATCATCTACTTCGGGTACTCCCGGTAGTAGGTTGCCGGTCTAAAACAGAAGCGGTGGCGCGCCCGGTAGGGGCTCTCGCTCGAGATCACATGGCGAACTCGGCCGGCGGGTCACTTCAAGCCAGCCATGGCCTTCAGCAGCGGCACCTTCGTCTTCGGCGCTTTGGTCACTACGGGGCGTTCGGTTAACAAAACCGATCGGTTCGGTTATTCGGATCCCTCGGCAAATTCGGTTCCTAGGTTTAGTGGCACCGATCGGTTCTAAAGTAAACTCGGGCAAGGGCTTTTCGGTTTCGGGTAATTGGTTCGGTTTCGGTTATAGCAAGAAGAACCGAAATATTCGAAAACCGGAAAACATGCCATTCGGTAAAAAATTTCAGCAGTATTTTACCTCATTTTGATGCTATCAGCCAGGACAATATAGAGAGCACAACGGCATAAAACAACGAACACAAGCACACACAATGACTGTACAATACTACAAAAGAGACGTCCAGTGATCCATGTCCACATGCACACACAATTACACAAAAATACCGGTATCACGAGTGTCGTCTGTGGGTGTCCGGCAAGGCAGCAGCAAGCATAGTAGTGCGAGCACACACTTATTCAAGCTAATTAAACGAGAGTCGAGAGAAGTCCAGCAGCGGCACACCGGACACACGAGGCACACACGGGCACGCACCTTCACCCTTCACATGAGCACTTCCACTCCACACAACCACCTCCACGTCCCACTTCCGGCAAGGCGACAAGCTTTGAAACAATATTTATATTTGAAACAAGTAAAGAAAATTTTTTTGTTATGATGAAAATGATATATACACATATATTTGACTCACATGGTTTGGTCCTTGATCTTTAGACTTTTTTGTTCTTGCTTTCCTTTGAAGTTTGGGATAGATTAGAGGACTTGCTTGGCTGGGAGATGTTGGAGGATGTAACCATCTTCCTTCTGCTGCCTTGGATTTGTGACTTGGCAGCATGACCATCAATAATAGCTTTGTCCTTAAATTCTTGAATTAATGCTGAAAATAGAAAACAACAAACAAAGAAAACATTAAGTACAAACATACATCCTAGTACATGTCCTTCTAGAAGGAATAATGAACCTAGGGCAAACAGCGACATCAATTTTTTAAAACCGCGCTTCTCCACCAAATCGAGCACCTCATCTTCTATGACAAATTCGACATAAACAGACCTAATCAAATCGGGATCATACTTCCATGTACCTACACTAGAACGAGGTGTTGCGACAAAACACCTTGTTTTGCATCATCACTAACTCTATGAGGATTCTTTTTGCAAGTGTTAAAATGTTTACGCGGAAAGCGAGATGTACCATTGAGCAGGATGAAATTTCGCAATTTCATTGGAACAATAATTGCATTTCCCTTTATCAGCGACCTTTATCAAATATTTTGGTGAAGTGATCCCACATGGGAGATCTGGATGTCATTGGCTTTCTCTTCTTTTCATCCTCATCCTCTACATCAATGACCTCCTTGTCCTTCGACACATCGGCACCTTCCTTCACGGCGAGCGGCATCACCCGCAGACGATGGCAGTGGCGGCTGTCATCACTTCTCTACGGCACCATCATCATTCAAATTCCCATCATTTCCTCCATGGGTCACTTCCCAAATCCTCATTTCTTTGTCCAAATCCTCTTCATCGTCCATCGAAGAAATGCATTGAGCTATAAACTACGATTCTCGAATTAGCTTTGCACATCAAATTAATGTCGATCACTTACATGGCGGGAGCGCAGGCGGTGGATCGTTCTTCTTCGAGATGGGGTCGCGAGAGGAAGGTGGTCGGCGCGGTCTCGGTGCGAGTGACGGGGCGTCGTCTTCCGCCGGCTGCCGACTCGCCGTGCCGAGGGCGTATGGATCGATGGCGGATGGTTGGATGGCGGTCGGCGGATGCGACGGCGCGGGGGTCGGCCGGTCGGTCGCGCTCGCGGGTCGCGCTCGCTCGCTACGGCGCGGCGCGCGGGTGTCGGTGTCGCGCCTTCGCGGCGAGCGCGGCGCGGGGGACGGGGAGGGGGTCGTGGGCTCGTGGCTTCGCGGAGGCGCGGGGGCTCGTGGCCGGCGGCGCGGGGGACGGGGGAGTCACGACTCGCGGCGGCCGGGCGGGGGTGCGGCGGCCCCCGCACAGTGCGATGTACGCATACGGTGTGCGGTGCGGTGCGCGATTGGGTTAGGGACTTATGGTTACATTCTAAATGGGCCAAATCTGTTAGGTTTGACGAATAGTTCGGTTATTATGGGTCATTTCGATTGTAGGGGTCGGAAACCAAGATTAACTTAGGTTAATTTCGGTTCCTCGAATTTTGGAACCGAATTTGGGCCGAGCGATCGGTTCGGTTATTTCGGTTCGGTCCTCGGTTATTTCGGTTGCAAGGTCCCCTCGGTTTTTCGTGCCCGGAGAAGCGGCGCACAGTGCACTGGCGGTAGGCGCGGGTTCCTTCCCGGCGCCGCTAACGGGTGCGGCCGGGCTTGGGGGCCGGAGCCTCGTGGCCCGGCTACGAAGTTGTCACGGGCGAACTCGTAGGCAAGTTCGGCGAAATTTCGCTCTTCAACCACCACGGCGACTTCGAGCTCGAGTGGTTTCAACTCGAGCCGACGTCGCCATGGGCCATCGCATGCGAGCGGGCCCCATTCGGCCGCGAACGGCCCCCTCCACCACGCAAGCACTCGGGTGCGTGGCCCACGCATCGCCGGCCGGGCCGCGCGGGGGAGGGGCTCCTCCGCGGCCGGGCCGGCAAGGAGCCGTACCGGTACAACTCGGACTCGACCGTCCCCCAGGCCGCGTCTCGGACTCCGACCCTCTCTCCCGAGTTCTACTCGAACCGGACTATGAGTTCGACTTCGGGTCGGACACGAGGAGCCGAGTCCGAAGACGACTCCCGCCCCGAGCTTCCTTGTCGAGCCGACCTCGGGAGCTGGTTATAAAATCGCGGCGGCGGGAGATGCGTCTGCGGCCGGACGCAAGCCGTCGACACGACGAGGGAGACTCACGCTACGTCGCCTACATCGACTCGCTACGGGTCCGGAGAGACGCCACTAACCGAGGTGACTCCGATACACCAGCGAGGTGGCACCCTGCGAGTCCCGGCCCTGGGCACCTGAATCGCCAAGTCTTCATGGTGCCCGAGAGGCGAAACCCCCGGACCTTCGAGGCACGGCCAGGGACAAGTACTGGAGGACATCTCGCGGACGAAGTGCCGTGCGCTAATGCACCTGCCGGACGAGACGCCGCCAACGGGGACGCTCGACGTGAACGCAACGAGAAGCGCGCGGCGAACGGCGCGGCGGCTTAGAGACGGCCTTCCCCATCGCGGCCTTGCGGGCTCTCGAGGTGGTCGAGAGCGGTACACACCGCACGAGCGGTGCCTCATGTCGATCACAACGATCGCACGCCCGGAGCTCGGGGCATACGCGGCGGAGAAGTCATCGCCAAGCTCGCGGGGAAGAAGCCTACTTCATGCGGGTTGACAACGGAGAGTCAACCAACCTCCTCCCGACTAGCGCGGCGCCAACGAAGCTACTAGTCGCGGCGCAGCCTTTGGTCCCCCAGCAGGTACTCGGGCGGCCTTCCGGCGGGGCCAAACCGCCACCCGCTCCAATGCGGCGGACCTTCACGGCAAGACCAAGGCAGCGAGAAGTCGTTCCCCATCGCTCGGTCGGTGGCGGCGGCAACGACACGACGGCGGCGGCGGCGGCGGCGGCTCCAACCATGGGACGCGGGAGGGCGGAGGCGGCGGCGGTCGCGGCGGCGAGGCCACGCGGCGGCCGCCTCGGCGCCTCGCACGGCGGAGTACGACGCTCGCCGAGGAAGATCGAGGAGGCACGGCGGAAGAAGTCGACCCTTTGCGCTGGCCGGGGCGGCCCCGGCTTCCCCGCCTTCTCACTTCAGCCGCCTTTTGCTCCTCCCCGACAAGTTCAAGCCTTTGGGGATCACCAAGTACGACGCGAGAAGCGAGGGATCTGTCGATTGGCTCGATGCTACGCCCTCTCCATCGAGAACGGCGCGCGGCTGTGGCCCGACACCAAATGCCTCTCGCCACATACCTTGCGGACCAAGCACCACTCACCGCAGCTCGAGTCGCTCGACGAGCACTCGATCGACCGTGGGACCGGTCGAAGGAGCAGTTCACGAACGCTTCGCGGGCGCAATGGGCGCGTTCGGCTACTCGCATGGACCTGGCCATGATCAGCGAGGAACAAGGGCGAGACCCTCGCAGGCGTGCGCCGCTTTTCGACGAGCGCGCTACGTCGTCGACGTCCGCAAGCAAGGAGGTCGCCGACCTCTTCCGGGGCGGCCTCTACCATCGCCGCACCTTCGAGGACTTCGGTCGTCGCCGCCCCGAGTCCATCCCCCACCTAAAGGACATGATCACGTCACGGGCGGATGAAGAGGACAAGGCCAACGCCAAATACGACGCCATCGCGGCAAGTCGACGAGAACCGGGGCGGCGGCGGCGCGACGGTGCAAACGAGGGCGGCCCGCAGCAACAGCAACAACGGCAACTACTCGGGTCCCAGCCGCAGCGCGAGCCGGACAACGCCGTCGCGGCTGTCCGGCGCCTGCGAGGGAACTCGAAGAAAAATTACAGCGGGTTCAAAGACTGCTTTGAAGGAGAAGATGCCGTGGCATCAGCGACGGCAACCACACTACCCAGAAGCGGTGCTGGCTCGGCATGCACTCAGAGATGCAGCCGAACCACGCGCCCTCTCCGACCAAGGGCAAGAAGAAGGACGGCGACAACAACGACTTCAGAGCCGAGAAGACGAGTGCGTCCTCTTCGGCGGTGCCCGGCGGGCGGGAGCGAAGGCTACCGTCGCGAAGTGATGTCCATTGAGCCGGCGGTCCAGGCCTCTCGAGGTGGTCGGAGGTACCCATCACCTTCTCTAGCGCGGACCAATGGACCGAGCTTCTCCCGAGGCAGGACGGTTCCCCCTCGTCACCGAAGCCAACGGTGGCGGGCTCCAAGCTCAACAAGGTGCTCATCGACGGTGGAAGCGGGCTCAGCATCCTCTTCACCAAAACCTTGAAGAAAATGAAGCTCGACGTCACCCCATGCTCACCAAGAGCTGACACGCCCTTCTACGGCATCGTCCCGAGCAACGCGGCTATCCCAGGCTCGGTGGTGCGTTACCTTCGGGGCGTCTCGGGACAACTACGCACGCGAGTACATCAAGTTCGAGGTCGCGGATTTCGAGACCTCTTACCACGCCATCCCTCGGCGGACGACCATCGCCGAGTTCATGGCGGTGCCCCATTACACCTACTTGGTACTCGAATGCCAAGTCAGTAGGTGTACTCTCCCTCCAAGGGACTTCGAAGATCTCCCACGGCTGATACGAGGAGGCGGTGGCGGTCGCTTCCACAAACCAAGTACCCAGCGCGATGATGGAGGTCTACGCGCGTCGAGAAGCTTGCTACAAGCGAACTCGACATCCGGAAGAGAGTACGACGAAGCTTGACAAGCCTCGGCCACACGAGGAGGTACTCGTCGAGACGGTCGACCTCGGAACGGGCGACCCCGGCAAGACCACCACCATCGGGGGCCGGCCTCGACCCCAAATAGGAAACGCGCTCATCGGCTTCCTCGGGCCTAGCCGCCGGGACATCTTCGCGTGGAAGCCGGCGGACATGCCGGGGGTGCCCCGAGGAGGCTGATCGAGCATGCCCCTTGCGTCGATCAAAGGCCACCCCCAAGCGACAACACCTCCAGAGCGTTTTCAGAGCGACAGACGGGACGCCATCAAGAAGGAGCTCGCCAAGCTACTCGCGGTGGCTTCATCAGAGAAGTCTTCCATCCTGAGTGGCTCGCCAACCCCGTCCTCGTCCGCAAGAAGAACTCGAACGAGTGGAGGATGTGCGTCGACTACACCGACCTCAACAAGCATTGCCCCAAGGACCCCTTCGGGTTGCCGCGGATTGATCAAGTCATCGACTCCACGGCGGGCTGCGACCTGCTCTGCTTCCTCGACTGCTACTCCGGGTACCACCAGATCGCAATCAAGGAGGAAGACCAGGAAAAGACCGCGTTCATCACCCCGTTTGGCGCGTACTGCTACACGACCATGTCATTCGGGTTGAAGAACGCCGGCGCTACCTATCAACGGGCCATCCAGGCCTGCTTCAAGCGGCAACTCAACAAGAACGTCGAGGCTTACGTGGATGACGTGGTTGTCAAAACCAGGGACTCCAGTACCCTCATCGACGACCTTGAAGAGACCTTCGCATCGCTACGCGAGTACCGCTGGAAGCTCAACCCGAACAAGTGCGTCTTCGGCGTCCCTTCAGACGACTACTCGGCTTCATCTACGTATTGCTCGGCATCGAAGCCAACCCCGAGAAGATCTCCCGCCATCACCGACGCAGAAAGCTCCCCACGAGCATCAAAGTCGTCCGGCCGGCGGGGTGCATGGCGGCATTGAACATTTATCTCAAGGCTCGGAGAACGGGGGCTCCCCTTCTTCAAACTACTCAAGCATCAAGAGAAGTTCGTGTGGACTCCAGAGGCGGATCAAGCCCTTGCCCAGCTCAAGGACTTCCTATCGAAGCCGCCGATCCTCATGGCTCCTCACAAGGGCGAGCAGCTACTGCTCTACCTCGCTGCGACTACTCACGTGGTCAGTACTGCCATCGTCGTCGAGCGGCAGGAAGACGGCCATGCCTACCCGAGTCCGGCGCCGGTCTACTTTGTCGGCGGGGTTCTATCGAGTCCAAGGCACGCTATCGGCTGTGCGAGAGCTCTGTACGCGGTATTCATCACCTCGCGGAAGCTGCGACACTACTTCCGGCGGTACTCGATCTCCCATCGTCACCGACTACCCGCTGCGACATCTGTGGAACCAAGACGCTGCGGAAGAATCTCCAGAGTGGGCGGTTGAGCTCGGCGCCCTCACCATCGATTTCAAGCCACGCACGGCCATCAAGTCACGAGGCACTGGTCGACTTCATGGCGGAGTGGCGGGAGAACCGGCTACCTACTCCCCGCGGTGCGACCGAGCATTGGGTGATGTGCCCCGACGGCTCACCTTGAACCTCGAGGGCGCGAGGGCGCGGGGGTACTCCGATCTCTCCAACGGGCGAACAACTCAAGTACGTCCTACGGATCTTCCGGGAAGGTCTCAAACAACGAAGCCGAGTACGAAGCTCTCCTACACGGGCTCCGCCTCGCGGCCTCACCGGGCATCAAGCGGCTACTAGTCTACGGCGACTCGCGATGGTCATCAACCAAGTCAACAAGTCTTGGGACGCAACAAGGAGAACATGGACGCCTAGTGCCTAGAAGTACGCAAGCTCGAGAACAAGTTCTACGGTCTCGAGTTCCACCACATCGTCCACGACAACGTTGCGGCGGACGTCCTCTCGAAGCTTGGATCCACCCGCACTCAAGTACCGGCGGGTGTCTTCGTTCACGAGCTTACACGCCATCCATCCCGGAGCCGGCGCCACCGCCCACACCCCGGCTCACCCCACCGGTTGGACGAGGAGGTCATGATGATCGACGTGGGTGGAGGCAACCCTTCATCGACTACCTCGGCGGCGAGGAAGGTTCCCTCCGAGCAAGAACTTGGCCGAGCGGGGCTCGTCCGCCGTGCCAAGTCCTACGTCCTCGTTGGAGACAAGCTTTACAAGCGGGCGCATCTTGCGGGTACTCCTGAAGTGCGTCCCTCGGGGAAGAAGGCAAAGACATCTTGGAGAAGATCCACAAGGGCGTCCGCGGCAACCACGCGTCCTCACGCACGCTGGTCGGCAAGGCCTTCCGGCGAGCTTTCTGCGGCCCACGGCTCCGGGCGTGCGAGAAGAACTCACCGGAAGGTGCCGAGGGATGTCGATACTTCGCCACGGCGGCAACACGTCCCGGCCTACAAGCTAGTCACCATACGCCAACTGCCCTTTGCCTGTTTGGGGGCTCAACATGATTGGGCCACTTTGCCAACTACGCGAGTGGTTTCAACGAGTATTGGTGGCCATCGACAAGTTCACCAAGTGGATCGAGGTCAAACCGGTCACATGCCCCAAGGGCGACGAGTACTCGACTTCCCGGATGAACTCGTACACCGCTACGGACTACCCCACCGCATCATTACGGACACCGGGCTCCAACTTCAACAACCACCGGTTAGGGAGTATCGCTGCGAGAACGACGGGATCGACATCCGATACGTCTCGGTTGCCCATCCTCGGGCCAACGGACAAGTCGAGCGCGCCAATGGGATGGTGCTCGACGCTCTCAAGAAGCGGCTACACGCGCTGCTAACTCCAAAGGGGGCAAGTGGATCAAGAAACTACCCAATGCACTCCGGGGGCTACGGACTCGGCCATCCAAGTCAACGGGGCAATCCCCTTACTTCTGGTCTACGGCTCCGAAGCAATCCTCCCCGCCGACGTCATATGGAACTCGCCGAGCGGTGGAGCACTACGACGAAGGCGTCTCGGAAGAAGACGACGGACGAGTTGACATCGACGACCTCGAAGAAGCTCGGCTGGCGCGCCCTCGTCCAATCGACAAGGTACCTAGAAGGTATCCGGTGCTATCACGATCGCAACATCAAGGAACGCTCCTTCAACGTTGGTGATCTCGTCCTCCGTCGCATCCCGAACACGGAAGGACTACACAAGCGCGGCTCCCCACGGGAAGGCCCCTTCACCATGGCAAAGGTGACCCGGGCGGGGCTCCTACCGCCTCTGACACTTGAAGGCGAAGACATCAACAACTCGTGGAACGTCGACCGGCTACGTCGATTACGCCTAGTCTACACGACTACTCGGGGGTTCAAGTCCACACGACTACGGTCAACACCCCTCTCGCCGTAAGCGGCCCTCGGTCCCCGGCTCCGGTCTCCGGACTACTCCTCTCCGAGGATCCGGCCCGCGCGGCTACCTACGGATCTTGGGCTGCGACGAGCGTCAAGGACTCTAGCAGCGGTCTACTAAGAGACCATGTACTACAAGATCCAGCCTACACGGCTACTTACGGATCTACTGCTGTAAGCGGCTACCCGCCCCGGCCCTACTCGGTGTAAGCGGCCTCACGGTCCGGGCGACTACCACCGTAACTACGACCACGGCCATCCGGTGTACTTCTTCAATAATAAAGTTTGATCGTCATCAACTTCTTTCTTGTCTACTCCCTCCAACGGGACAACTACCGCCGAGTACGACTACTCGCATCCACTCCACGATGGGCTCCGCACTGCGAGATCGCGACTACGAGTACTCATTGCTTTGGAATTTTTCTTTCATTAATACTTAAGCAATTCATTACATATGCCGCCGACTGTCGGGGGCTTCCTGAGGCAATCCGTGAGAGGAGCGATCTTGGGGCCGCCGGATGAGGAACCAAGAGTCTTGCGATCGGCGGCGCGCTTCTTCAAGATCCTTCGGTTGGGCCCGCGGGCGCCTCGCAATCTTCATTCAACATCGCAATGATTTGTAGCAAGGTTGACGAGATCGCGGTCGGATGCAATCCGAAGCTCCATGTGCTTCTCGCACTCGAAGGCAAGTTCTTTGTAGTCGAGCTCGTGTGCACGGCGGGCTTCCTGTTCCCGGTAGAAGAGGTTCTTCATACTCGTCTCCGAGGACTTCAACTGCTCCACTTGGCCCTCAAGCTCTGCAAATACAACAAAGTGAAGTGGGTCAGACTACCTCTCGACCTCCAACAACTACTCGACAAGTCCCTGGCGTACCTTTGTTCTTGTTGCGGAGGCTCTTGTTCTTCGCACCAAGTCGTCGCCCTTTGCTGCAGCTCTTGGATATCATTGTGATACTTGGCAAAGGCGGCGTCGAGCTTGGCTCGCATGGCGTCGCGTGCTTCCGCGACTTCAAAAGCCGATCCTCTAATGCTTGGCCGAGCACCGTGTCACCAAAGCCTGCAGGCATGTTGGACTTCTCGCGGGACCTCTCCACGACGTCACCTACGGACAACACACGTCAACGAGTACTCAACAACGGAGGATTGACTACTCGAAGCTAAGGCTACTTACCTTCATGCACTTGCTCGGCACCGGCGGTGCCTCCGTGTGCTCGGCCACCATTGCTGGGTCCACCGGATCGTCCGCGAGCCGGCTCCACCCGCCACGACTACTCGCGGGGGCCTCCATCATCGGGAAGGAGCGGATGGGCTCGCGTCCCGGATCTCGGGGAGCGGACGGCCACCTCGAGCAACCTCCGGTGGCACGGCGGCCTCCTCTCCTCCAGTCGCCGCTGCGGCTTCCTCAGCGACCTCCTCCATCGGCTCGGGGGCTCCCTCGGCGGCTTCCGTGCGGTGGTGTCAACTTCTGCATAGGCACCGCTGCAGGGATATCGCTCCCTTCGGCTCGACGCCTAGCAAGAAGACATCAACTCCATCAGTAACTACGACTACTCTATGGGGAAGATTACAGCCTCAGTAGAGTACTCACCCTTGACCACGCTGGCCTCGGGCAACGCGGTCCCAGCGGCTGGCACTCCTGACTCCGCCTGAGGGGCTGGGGTAGACTCCTCGACGGGCGGCGCGACTTCTTCCTCCGCCACCGTCGCGGAGGGCTCATCTCCCTCCTAGGACAAGTCTGTTGATTTCCTGTAGAAGTACACAAAGCTAGTTGTCATTCAAGCTCGACTACTACACCAAGTATTATTCGGGAAGGTTCAGTACTTACAGACTGGACCGGACTATCGTCACGGTCGGGGCTCCAAGGATGCTGGCAATATCTACCAGTCCAACTTCGGTGGGCGCCTCCTCTTGCGCCTCTGTGGCTGTTGCTTCTCCTCCAGCAGCAGTAGCCGGCGCAGCGCTCTCCTGCGCTCCCGCGACCCGCGACTACTACTTCTTCAGCGGCAGCAGCCGCAGGCTCTGTGTTCCCCTAAGGAGCAGGGGGCTGGCGCTCCAACTGCGCTATGAGCTCCTCGACAGTGGGGGCTGGACTACGACTTCCAGCGGAGTCCCCCACTGTGTTCCACTCGCCTTCGTCGCCCTCCTCGACGGGCTCCGCTGGCGGCACCTCCTGCATTCAAGGGAGATCAAATCGTCAACAAGCGTACTCGTACGACGGGTACTCGACTACACTAGTCAAGACATCTTACCTCTTGGGGCGTGGTCTCTGAGACCCTCAGCTTCTTCGTCACCCGCTTGCGGGCGGGGTTGCGCGGCTTCCGTGGCGGCGCAGCCAGGCTAGCCTCCGGACTAGCGGCGGGTCTTGCACAAGAGGCACATGAGGTAAGCTCGGACGGTTAAACCTCGACCGCGGTGAAAGCGGTCTGCAACGTCTCCTCGTCGTCGTCGTCGGTGGTGTCCTCCACGATGACGGTGTCATCGCCTTCGCCGAGCTTCTCGCCGCTCCATGGCTTTGGCTTTCCCTTCCTTCGGGATCTCGATCCCCTGAGGGGGTGGCTGCGGCTCGGAGACGAACATTTTCAAGTCATCTGCCAAGACACAAGACATCGGCGCGACTACTCCAAGCAAGGACTACTCGACTAGGGGGAGTACGACTACTTACCTCCTTTGGCGGGTGCGCGGCGGAGTACTCACGGACGGGGGCATGCCGTGTACGGCGGCATATCCTTAAAGATCCGCGTCGGCCTCTCGATGATGTCGTCATCATCCATCTCGCCTCCGGCATCCGCGACGTGTCGTCGTCGCCGTGTACTCGAATCCCAAGGTGTCGCGGGCCATCGGTCGTGCACCCTCCGCTTCATGAACCGAAGGCCACGTGCTCGGCCCTCGGTCCGGCTTCTCCGAGCACCTTGATGCGTTCCGGCAGCTCGGGGAGTGTCACACCGGATTTAAGGGCAAATCCGAATGCATAGAACACATGTGCGCCGGGGATCAAGTTTCACACATGCGTTGACTCGGTGTATACCAAAACACGGTGTAAAAGCGTAAAGAGAGTATTAAAACTTTATTACATGACCGAATGTCTCAAAAGCGTAACATAGCGAGTACTAGCAGTGGTAAAAGACGTCTCCACGGGCGGTGGCGGTGGCACGCTCGCCTAGAAACCACCGAACTCTCCGGAAAGTCTTCAAAGCGTCCGTCCGAGCAAGAACCGGGTTGTGTAGATGCATATAAAAGAATAACAAGCATGAGCACATGTCGTACTCAACAAGGGAAAAGATCTATAACAACATGCAAAGGCTTTATGGTGGAAGCTTGTGGTTGCATAGCAGAATCGGCATTTTAGTTGGTCAAATTTTATTAAGCAAACTATATTACTAGCAAATGTAAGTTTATACCAACCCAAAGATTAACATAAGCATCATCATCATGAACGAAAGTAAATGCAACAAGTTTAATCCATCTTCCATAGTTTAATCATGTGAGGGTCCGGGCCGCCCGTGACCGTGGGCACGGCTAATCGATTAGTTTTACACTGCGGAGGTCGTACATCTTTACCCACAAGTCGCGTAAAAGTCCCGAAGAACTTTAAACCCAACCATGCGATGCGATCGGGCACCATACCACACTACCGAGGTGTGATTGCATAGGGACGCTACGAGGCCGTTACAAAGATCCCCGGATGTAGGTCGCCGCTAGGTTACCGAGTCGGTGCAACGTATAAAGCTCCCGGACGAGTACCGTGTCTTAGCTAAGCCCACACCTACGCCCGAGCGGTCCATACGCCACTACCCGCCGGCCCCCAACCCTTATCGGGTAAAGCATACCTAACACCCGGTTCACTAATTATTAAGCCAAGACGAGCCATATGTCTTGTGGTAGCCCTGTTTTCCTGGGTGGTCGCTCCATGTTCCGATTAACACGGGTGATCTTGATTAATGAAAGGTACAACATAAATAAAGCAAGATTAACATTGTTGTTCATCAAAACCACCATAAACCCAAGTTGAGAAACTAAGCATGGTCTACCCAACATAAACATAAACCCGGTTGATCAAGGCACGGGATGAACAAAACTAGTCGAACCTTAGCAATAGGACCCATCAATTTAATGCATAGCAATAATAAAATACGGTGTAATTAAAATGCATGTTGTAATAGGATCAACGGGAATGCAGCAAGGACTTGCCTTCTACCAACGTGTGCTGCTGCTCAAGACCTTGGAAATCTTCAACTCCAGCGTTCTCCACTAACGAACCGTCTTCTACGCACCACATCATTCACATACAAGCATACAATGGAATAAAATAAGAAACAATCACCAAAACAGTACTAACAGAACTAAACAGGGGCAAAAAGTCGTTCTACTCGTCGAGACGATCGCGTGGATATAAAGAACGCTAAAAACGGAGCTAAAACGCGAAGATATGGAGGAAACAAGATCGAGGAGGACCTATTTGTAATTAACTATAGCTTTTAGGGGTTAGCGAGAGGAGATTCCCGAGACACATCAAACGGTGCTCGCGAATAGATCCAATGCGGGGGTTAGATCTGCAAAAAGTTTCGGGATGGATCCGGTTGTGAAGATTTAATAGATCTAGGGGGGTTTCTGTGCATTGATTAAGACACAAAACTCGGATCTAGTTATTTTCGGAGTTTCGCGGGGGTCAAAAGCAAAGCGCCATCTTCTTCCTCGGGACACGGGGGACACCGGCCATGGACGGGGGCTCCGCCCATCGGCGCGCCGGCGGCGGCACGGGCGACGAGGAAACCGGAGGAGACCCGGAATCGAACGAGGAGAACGAGTGGAACCCGAAGCTATACTCACCCGCAGCGGAAATCAACGGAATCGGCCGGAAATCGAAGTCAACTGCGCCGGCGGTGGAGCTCCTCTGTGCTCGGTTGGGGCCTAACCGGCGGCGGCGGCGTGCTGCCGAGCAAGCAAGCGGCGGCGCGCGCGTGTAGCGAGCCGGGCGGCGGCGCGGGTCGCGGCGGGGCGGGCGGCGCACACACGGGCTGCCGGGGAGGCGGGCGGCGCGCGCGCGGGGGGGGCCGGGGCGCGGCTAGGCGCGCGCGGGGGGGCGGCGCGCGCGCTTTATGGGGATGCGCGCGGCCGCGGCTTCCCGGGCGGCGCGCGGTGCGGCCCTAGATGGGCCCGCGCGGGCTGCGGCGGCGCGCGCGGGATGGGTCGGGCCCACGGGCTCGGCCCAATCCGGTAGGGTAGGTTTTGTTTTTTTTTTCGAATTTATTTTTAATGCGAAAACAATTCCGGAAAAAAACCTAGAAATTGTTTAAAGGCACGAAAAATACTCCGAAAATCACAAAAATTCCAGGAAAATTCCTAAAGATAGATTAAGACATGAACAATCCAAATAAAGCACTTGGAGCTCATGAAAAAGATTTTAGAGCCTTCTAATAAATAGAAAAAGCTCAAGGAAAATGAGAGTAAATTCCGGAAAAATCCGGAAAATTCTCGGGAGAGGTTGGACGGACCTAAACGCATTTTTGAAACCTTTTTGCACTAAAGAACCACTAGATGCATCGGCATGAATGCAACACACATAACTTTTATTTAAGAAAGGATTTTTTTTCCTATACTATATTTCCCGTAAAGAAAAACAAAAGCTGGGCAAAATTTTAAAATTTGGACTAAATTGTTGTTTAATTTTTTTCCCTATTCACATCCCGAAATTGGAAATTTCGGGGTGTGACAGGAGCCGGATCCCCCTCTTTGCATTGTGGGCTCCGTGTTCCACCGGTCGCGGTGCACGGGCGCCTCCCACTCGACTTCGGCGGGCGGGGTGGTGGTTCGTGATGTAGAACCACCTCGTCTTCCAATCGGCGTTGGAGTCAATGAGCTTGTACGCCAGGTACTGCTCAGCGGCGTCTTCCCTCATCTGGATGCCAGCCCCTCCGACTACTCTTGGATTGTTGGCACTCGGCTGCGGCTTCACCCGGAAGAACTTCCGGAAGAGGATCCAGTGTGGCTTGATTCCAAGGAATGCTTCACAAAAATGAACGAAGACCGCGGTGTGGAAAATGTCGTTAGGGTTCAGATTGAGGTACTCAACTCCGTAGTACCCGAGGAGGCCCTTGAAAAAATCACTAGCCGGAAGAGCAAGTCCGCGCTCCATGAAACGTGCAAACATCGGGATCTCATCTTCGGCTTTCTCCATCGGATACGGATCTCCGGCGGCGGCCCTCCACATATCCACCTCCTTCTCCCGGATAAATCCGTTGTTCAGAAGGGCCAATAGATCTTCGGTCTTCACCTTTGACTTCTTCCACTCGCGGCTCGGATGCTTGCGGTGGAGACATCGGCGCGTTGCTACAGCGTGTGTCACACCCGAAAATTCCATCACAATAAAATATTGCTATAAACAAGGCTTAGTTTTATTTTCTTAGGATTTAATAAATTTGAATAAATAAATTTGTCTTTAATTAAATCAAACATCATTTAATAATTAGAATCACCCAAGTGTTTGTGCATCATGTTGAAATGCATGAGTTTTGGTTGTGGTGTGATTTTAAAAGTCTTAAAATAATTGTGAAAAGTCCTTAAAATAATTGTGAAAATAATTGTGAAAATTGGTGTAAAAGTTTGAATTAAAAAAATGATGAAAGTTTGAATTTAAAACATGTTTGAAAAGTTGTTAAAAATAGTTTGAGAAAAGCCTTTAAAATAGTTGGAGAATTTGCGTTAAAATTTGAATTTGAAAATATGTAAAATATTTGATTTAAAAAAAAATTGGTTTGACATTGATTTGAAAAAAAGAAAGAAAAAACAAAACGACCCGGCCCACCCGCGGCCCACCTCACCTCCCCCTCCTTTCTTCCTCCGCCGCGGCCCCGGATCCCCCCCGTCCCGCCCATTCGGCCCACCTCTCCCGTCCCTCTCCCTCTCTCTCTCGACCCGCCGACGTGTGGGGCCCACACGTCGGGCGTCTTCATCCTCCGGCCGCCGGCCTCCCGCCGGCCATCCCGTCGTTCCCGACCGCCCCGCGCCCTCCGCCTCCTCCCCGCGCGCGTGATGACGGCCGCATTCACGCCGCCCCCACTCCACCGCCTCGGCCCCTTCCCCTCCCCCGAAACCGCCGCGCACCGAGCGTCGCCGCCATTAATGGCCGGCCGCCCCCGACCCCACCGCGCCCCGCCTTGGTCGCGCCCCTTCCCCCTTTCCCCTCCGCCCTATAAAGGTGTAGCAAGCACCTCCTCTCCACCCCGCACCGCTCCCCGGAGCTCCTCCATTCCTCTACAGCGCCGCCGCCGGAGCTCACCGCCGGAGCCCCGACCTCGCCGTCGATCTCCTCCTCTGCCCCTACTTTGTGGTTCTAAGGCCCCCCGGTGAGATCCCCACCCTCTACTCTTTCTTCTGGTGCTTTTCCCGTTTTTTTCGAGCCCTGGATATCTTTCCCGGCGTTGCTCCGGCGAGCTCACCGTCCGGCGCCGCCGCCGTCATCCTCCCGTTGCCGCCCGCCGCCCCGACAACCGGCCCGCCGACGGATTGCAAACTAGCGGTCCGGATTAAACCGAGGCGCACCCACCTTGGATCGGTCCACGGTGGACCGTGCCGCGGGTCCACCACCGACGTCGGCGGCCACGTCACGCTGCGACGTCACCGCTTGCATCGCCCCGGCCAATAGCGACCCGCCACGTGGCACCACCACGGTTCACCCACAGGCCGCCCAGGCATTTTTGCAAAAAGAACCCCGCATTTTCCATAATTACAAAAATACCCTTCCACCTATATAGAGCCTTTCAAGCGGTCCTTGTTTTTATGTTTTGAACCCCGAACTCCATAGTTTTCATGCTCGGCAGCCCACCCTTAACCTTTTACTTATTAGACCTTCTAGTTTCACACATATTTATGTTTAGGTCCCCGAAATCTTGCAGAAAACCCCCCAAAACTTTCGAGATAATCACAATTTAGTCCACCGAATCTTGTTTCGGCCATATCTTTTCCATCCTAGCTCCGTTTTACGCGTTCTTGGTGTCCACGCGATCGTCTCTCCGAGCCCGTCATTTCTAAAAGCTTGTTTTAGCCTTTTGGTAATGTTTGATGTATTGTTTTATTTATTGTATGTTTTCTTGCATGATCGTAGCCAACACGACGTTCGAGGAAGTTCAAGAGCGAGCTTTTCGTAAAGGAGAGTAGCTTATCGTTGGAGAAAGGCAAGTGACCCTAACCACCCTTCTACCTATGCTTTAATCAAGAACACTATAAATTAATCGGAACATGGAGAACCACCCGGAAAATAGTGCAACCACGGTCCATATGGCTGCGGCTTAGCCAATTAATTAGGTGTGCGACCGTATTGACGACCCTATCCGAAAGGAACACAGGGGGGCTCCGGTTGCGGGGGTATAGCCCGGTTCTTTTGGGGTAGCAGCCTTTGCTAAGGTGCTGACCACTAGGGAGGGTTATGGTCCGCCCGAGTCATGATTCGTCGTGGGTTGTCGGTGCTTTTGCATATCTTTGTAAAGGCTTCGTAGCGTCCCTATGCAATCACACCTCGGAAGTGTGGTATTGTGCCTGATCAGCACATGCGTGGTTGGGTTCAAAGTTCTTCGGGACTTTTACGCGAACTGTGGGAAAAGTGTGCAACCTCTGCAGTGTAAACGCGATCGATCGGCCGTGCTCACGGTCCAAGAGCGGCCTGGACCCTCACATGATTAATTGAACTTAAAGATGGATTAATATTGCTTTCCCGGTTATTCCCGTGGCCTTGCCGAGTACCAACCATAAGTGTACTCATCCTTGCTTACGTTGTTCGAGAGAAGAATCCCGAGTGGAGTACTTCACCGACTACGAGGAGTTCGAGGATGCGATCAACCGACGAAGCCCGTGGAAGATGAAGATGGAGTCGCGTCTTCATAGTTATCGATGTTCGTGTAAAGACCTTCGTGTCAACCATCGTGAGTGTAATAAAAGTTAATAAATCTTGTCCGTACGTTTTGAGCAATGTCTTGTGATATTACACTCATGAGTCTATCATATGTGTGAAATTGTGATCCCGGCACACATATGAGATGCATTCGGTTTTCTACGGAAAATCGGGTGTGACACGGTGGATCTACCTCGGATCGAATCGAAATGACTACAGCACGGATGGGTGAAACCCCCTAAGGGTTTTGGCTTCTATTTATAAGTCAAACCGGCCCTCCAACGGCCGGATCGATAAGTCCGCGCTCGGGCCGACTCGGCGCCGCGCGTGACCCTTCGCATTCTACTAGTCGACGCGCCCTCACCTCGGGGGCTCGGCTACTTCTACTCGACTACCCGGGGAAGCGTCAAGACTCGGGAGCATCTCGGGACACATTCTTCAAGATGACCCTTCAATTCTAGAGGAAGTACTCGACTCAAGGCTCGGGGCTCCGTGCCACGTGTCCTTCGGTTTTTCTCTCGGATTTTTCGGGATTTTCTTGCCAAGACTTCGGATGGACCCTCAGCCGTAGCACGCGGCTCAACCTAAGGCTCGAGGGCTACTCCATATGGAGTGCGATTTTGCAATCGCACCTCCATATCGACTTCGGCTTCAAGACAAGACGGGCATTTTTTGAAGACCTTCGAAGGCGACACTCGAGGACGCTTGGGACTACTCGAGAAGACTTCGGGATTGCTCAAACATCACTCGGAGTACATTCCGGCCTCGGGTTGCTTCGACTACTCTTGAGGACTTTTGACTTGTAGTGCTCGGGGACGCTTGGGGACTACTCGTTAAGGCCGTCAAGACTACTTGAAGCTATCCTTCTCAACTACAAAGTACTCGGGGGCTTGTCGTATGGACCTCCCCGGGCCCACTACCTCGGTGGGTACCAGGGACCGACTACTCGGTGGGCCCTTGGACTACCCGCTTGCGCTACACGGCACCGAAGGCATGGAGCACAAGGACGCGAAGGAGAAGTACTCGGTTAGGAAGCTATACATGTCCCGCACCGTATGGAAGACTCCTAGACATACTCAACTAGTACTCTCACCCTACTCCGACTCGTAACCCCGCCTCCCGACTATATAAGGCGAGGCGAGGGACCGTTCTCTAGCATCTCATACAACTCACGGCACACTATTGCACCATCTTGTAATCGTGCCCAATCAATCCGAGCTACGCAGCACACAGACGTAGGGTATTACGCACCTCGCGGCCCGAACCTGTCTAAATTGTGTGCCACGTGTCTCTTCCTTCGAGTTACCGATCTCGGCGAGGCCACATTCATCTACTTCGGGTACTCCCCTTAGTAGGTTGCCGGTCTAAAACACCGACAGTCACGGCTCCTCTTCTTCCCGCCGGCGGCCTTCGCGGTCTTGGACGGTGATAGCTTCATCCTCCAAGTGCACGGGGTCTTCACGCGCATTCGCTCGGGGGCTACCGCGGTGGCTCTCTCTGGCGGCGCGCTCGGATCTACACTTCTCTCAGCGGAGGTGGCGCGCACTGGTGGTGATTTCTGACCAAGATGTGTTTGGAATGACTACAACTGCGTAGGGTGAAAACCCCTAAGGGATTTGGCTTCTATTTATAAATCAACGCGGCCCTCCAACAGATGGATGGATAAGTTTGCGCTCGGGCCGACTCGGCGGCCGCGCGTGACTCTTCAACTTCAACTACTCGACGCGCCTCACCTCGGGGGCTCGGCTACTTCTACTCGACTACCCGGGAAGCGACAAGACTCGGAGCATCTCGGACACATTCTACAAGATGACCCTTCAATTCGAGAGGAAGTACTCAACTCAAGGCTCGGGGGCTCCGTGCCACGTGTCCTTCGGTTTTTTCTTCTGGATTTCTCGGGATACTCTTGCCGTAACTTGGATGGACCCTCGGCGAGTCTACAACTCAACCTAAGGCTCGGGGGCTACTCCATATGGAGTGCGATTTTGCAATCGCACTTCCATATCGCCCTCGGCTTCAAGACAACACGGGCATTGTTGAAGACCTTCGAGGGCAGACACTCGAGGATGCTTGGGACTACTCGAGAAGACTTCAAGATTGCTCAAACATCGGCCCGGAGTACATGCCGGCCTCGGGATGCTTCGACTACTCTTGAGGACTTTTGACTTGTAGTACTCGGGGACGCTCGGGACTACTCGTTAAGGCCGTCAAGACTACTTGAAGCTATCCTTCTCGACTACAAAGTACTCGGGGGCTTGTCGTATAGACCTCCCCGGGCCCACTACCTCGGTGGCGTACGGGACCGACTACTCGGTGGGCCCCCGGGACTACCCGACTTGTGCCGCACGGCAGAACCGATGGCGTGAAGCACAAGGACTACAGAGAGGAGAAGTACTCGGTTAGGAAGCCTGTACATGTCCCGCACCGTATGTAAGGCTCCCTAGACGTACTCGACTAGTACTCTCTCCCCTATTCCGACTTGTAACCCCGCTCCCCGGACTATATAAGGCGAGGCAGGACCTTTCTCTCGATCATCTCACCTCACGCGCATACAATTGCACCATCTTGTAATCGTACCCAATCAATCCCGAGCTACACAAAGATACAGACGTAGGGTATTACGCACCTCGCGGCCCGAACCTCGTCTAAATTGTGTGCCACGTGTCTCTTCCTTCGAGTTACCGATCTCGGCGAGGCCACATTCATCTACTCTCGGGTACTCCCCTTAGTAGGTTGCCGGTCTAAAACACCGACAAGAACCAGGAAGGCGGACGACCCGGTTAGCGACCTCAACATTGCGTTCGGCCGCCACGGGCCAACGGGGTAAAGTTAAACCCCGAAAAATGTGTCTTTGTCGTGCCGCGGGGCATGTCGTTAGGGGTACATCGTCTCCCAGCAAGGCATTGAGGCCAACCCCGAAAAGGTTGCAGCCCTCGAACGAATGGGTCCAATTCGGGACCTTAAGGGGGTCCAAAGGGTATTGGGGTGCCTTGCCGCCTTGAGCCGCTTCATCTCGCGGCTCGGCGAGAAGGGCTTGCCCCTCTATTGGCTCCTCAAGAAGCATGAGCGGTTCTCCTGGACCGCCGAGGCCCAGGAGGCGCTTGACAAGCTGAAGGCGACCCTCGCCCACGCCCTGGTCCTTACACCGCCTCAGGACAGCGAACCTCTGTACCTCTACGTGGCTGCGACCACCCAGGTGGTCAGCGCCGTCATCGTGGTAGAGCGCACGGAGGAAGGGCATGCTTTGCCAGTTCAGCGGTCGGTGTACTACATCAGCGAAGTCTTGTCCGAGACCAAGGCACGCTACCCACAAGTCCAGAAGCTGCTTTACGCAGTGGTTCTCGCGCGACGCAAGCTCCGCCACAACTTTGAGGCTCACCCGGTCACGGTGGTTTCCTCCTTCCCATTAGGAGAAATCATCCGTAACCCGGATGCAGCAAGTAGGATTGCCAAGTGGTCGGTGGAGCTGATGGGTGAAACGCTCGCCTACGCCCCGCGCAAGGCCATCAAGTCCCAAATCTTGGCAGATTTCGTAGCCGAGTGGACGGACACGCAATTGTCGCCGCCACGGATCTAGGGCCGAATGCCGGACTCTATACTACGACGGCTCGCTGATGAAGACAGCGCGGGCTCGTCGTTCATCTCACCCCTCGGGGAACACATGCGATACGCCATACGTCTCCACTTCCCCACGTCAAATAATATGGCCGAGTACGAGGCCCTACTCTGTGGCCTCAAAATCGCCATCGAGATAGGCATCAAACGCCTCGACGTGCGGGGGGACTCGCAACTCGTGATCGACCAGGTCATGAAAAACGTGAGCTGCCACGACGATAAGATGGAGGCGTAATGCAAGGCTGTGCGAGCCCTCGAAGACAAGTTCTATGGCATCGAACTCAACCACGTGCCCCGCCGGCATAACGAGGAGGCAGACGAGCTCGCCAAGATCGCGTCGGGGCGGATCACCGTCCCCCCGAATGTCTTCGCCCGGGACATCACCCAGCCGTCCGTCAACCTCGAACCGCACCCCTCGAACTGCAAAGAACCCTCGGGGGCTCCCTCGAATCCAGTGGGTGCGGAGCCCATGGACGAGGACCCCTCGAGTGAGGCGTACGTCCTCTCCTTACTCGAGGGGTACGGCGTCGACGAAGCCGAAGCCATGGACGTGGAGCCGGCTCCCAGCGAGAGGGACTGGCGCGACAAGTACATCGCCTGGATGGACCGAGGGGAACTCCCCTCAGAATGATCGGAGGCCAGACGCATCGCCAGGATGGCCAAGTCCTTCGCCCTCATCGACGGCGAGCTGTACAAGCGCGCCGCATCCGCATCCCCGCGCCGATGCATGCCCATCCCCCGGGGGCGCGAGCTCCTCCGGATATACACGCGAGCGTATGCGGCCACCACACCGCACCCCGCACCCTCATGGGCAATGCGTTCCGCCAGGGCTTCTACTGGCCCACCGCGGTCGCCGATGCCGCAAGATCGTGCGCACCCGCGAAGGGTGCCAATTCTACGGCCGCAAGTCCAACCTCCCCGCGCGCGCACGTCCCCGCGTACCATCCCCGTCACGTGGCCTTTCGCCGTGTGGGGGGCCGGACATCGTCGGGCCCTTGTGAAAGGCGCCCAGGGGCTACACCCACCTGTTGGTTGCAATCGACAAGTTCTCCAAGTGGGTGGACGTACGCCCCATCACGAATCTCGGGCGGAGCGATCGGCCTGACGTTCTTCACCGACATCGTCTACCGCTTCGGAGTGCCCAACTCCATCATCACCGACAACGGGTCCCAATTCACAGGCAGGAAGTTCCTAGAATTGTGCGACAAGTTCCACATCCGCGTGGACTGGGCAGACGTAGCGCACCCACAGACCAACGGTCAAGTGGAGCGCGCCAACTGCATGATTCTACAAGGACTCAAACCCAGAATTTTTGACCGACTGAACAAGTCTGGTCAAAAATGGCTCCAGGAGCTGCCGGTGGTTGTGTAGAGCCTCAGAACCACCCCAAGCAGGGCCACCGGGTTCACCCCGTTCTTCCTGGTCCATGGCGCAGAGGCCGTCCTCCCCACGAACTTGGAATACGGGTCGCCCAGAATCCGGGGCTATGACGAAGGTGCCAACCAGCGAGCCCGCGAGGACTCGCTGGACCAGTTGGATGAGGCACGCACCGTGGCCCTGATGCACTCCGCAAGGTACCAGCAGGCTCTAAGGCGCTACCAAGCTCGGAAGGTGCGGCGGCGAGACTTCAGCGAGGAGGACCCCGTCCTAAGGCTACGCCAAGATAATCGAGGCCGCCACAAGTTGTCGCCCCCATGGGAGGGACCCTATGTCGTGGTGAAGGTGCTCAAGCCCGGCACATACAAGCTGGCCAACGAGGACGGCGAAGAACTCACCAACGCTTGGAACATCCAACAGCTACGTCGCTTCTACCCTTAGCTAGGATTTCCAAGTTTTTTGTTGTAAATTACATGCCCAACACCCCAGTTGGCAACACGAATGTAAATAACAACCAGTTAATAAAGTTAAAGGGCAACTCGGCTTTCCCCTGGAAACCAAGTCACCCTCGGGGGCTACTGCGGGGGGCATCCCCCCCCAAAAAAATGGTCCCATTTTTTCGCAAAAAATTCAATTCGCAGACGCGCCAAGTATGATTCAACCTTAGCCTCAAGTGAGTCCAGGTGGGGCACGAGTGGCCAAGCGGAAAGGACGCGCGAGCCAGAGATAGCCTACGCCTCGCGAGGATACGACCCTTCTCTCTTGCCTCTGGCCCAGCGGGTTACTCGTGAAATCGAACCTCCCCAACCCAAACTCACCCAAGCAAAGGAAAAAACAGAACAGTGCAATCAGCGAAACAAGAAACACTACTTAAATTTACAAGTGCTCACACATTTCAAGAGTTTACTTGTCTATTTACACGGCCACGCGGCCCACATACTAACATTCAAACAAAATGGGCCAAGTGCCCAGCGGTCTTCAGGCTTGGGGTGCGCCGACGTCAGGAGCGTCGGGGAACAGGAACTCCATGAAGTCCTCGGTGAGCGTCTCGGCGGCATCAGCGGCAAGAGCGTCCGCATGCTCCATCGCCACCTCGTCCTCGATGCCCTCCGGGACGATGTAGCCTGACGCTACAGCCTCGAAGTTCACCTCGCAGTGGGACCGCACCACACCGAGGGCCTTCTGGACGCCCAAGTGAAGCGCGCGGTGCATGCGCCTCGAGACATGCCCACCAAGGGCGCGCAGACAGCTTGCCAGCGAGCTTCCAGCGCGCGCCTCGCCCTCCTCGACCGCCCGGCGGTGTCTCGAGGGCCGCGCCGCACGGCTCTACCGGCCCCCGCTCGGAGGAGTCGTAGGCCGCCCGCAAAGTCTCGGCCCGATCGGTCGTGCGCCCCAGCGCGGTGCGCAGGCCTGGATACCACGAGCAAAGAAAATCAAGAAGGGAACAAACCCCCGAAGGGAAGATCAACAAAACAAAGGAACGAGACGGCAACTCACCTTCAACCTGCTTCTTCTCCACCTCGAGAGCTTGGCGCCCGCCCTCGACCGCCTGCTGCAGGCTGACGACCGTGGCGCTCTGCTCCTCGAGGGTCCGGCGCTGATCCTCGTTCGAGATGCTGAGGGCGATCAGCTCCCCGTCGAGCTTCGAGACCTCATCCTCTCGCTCCTTCAGCGACGTCCGCGCCCCCTCGAGCGCAGCATGCTCCCGCTCGAGCGCCGCCCGGGCATCGACGAGGGCGGCCCGCTCCTGCTGGAGCTGACCCTCGGCCTCCTCGGCATGCGGCACGCTCCCGGCCGGGCTCGCTCCTCCGCCGCGACGACCGCGGCGCCCTTGGTGGCGAGGGCGACCTTCAACTCCTCGGCCTCCTTGGTCCTCCGCTCGACCTCCCACGCCCTCTCCTCGGCCCGGCTTCACCGGGACCGCGCCTCCTCGAGCTCCGCGCGGTCCCGCCGGCGCTCGGCCGGACGGAGACCACCTCCTTCTCCCGGGCTCGGCCGCCACGGAGCGCGCCCTCTCTAGGTCCTCCCTCGCCTGGCCGCGCCGCCCTCGTCCCGGTCGATGAGGGCCGTGCGGACCCGCTCAACGGCGGAAGCGCACGCAATGGAATGCCCCTCCGGCTCCAAGAGCCGGTCGCGTAGAGCCTCCGCCCGCACGCCAACCGGCCACTGTCTCGGGTCCTCGGGGCCTCGGCGAGCGCGTCGAGAGCGTCGCACTGCTCCCGGAGCTGGCGGAGCTCAGCGCTCACCTGGTCGAGGGCGCCGTACCTATCACGGGCGCGGAGCTCCAACTCCTACCACCAACAGACAAAAACTAGTCAGTGTCACGCCGCAAAGACAAACGCGAAAACAACGGAGCAAGGAGGAAAGCAACAAGCTAACGAACGTCGATGCACCTGGAAGACATGCCACGCCGGGCCGCCATGAATCCGCAGTGCCTCATTCAGCGCCTGGTTGAGCGAGGCGCCGTGGTCGTGGAGCTCCTCCCACAGCTGCTCCTCCTCTTGGGCGTCGGCGAAGTGGGGGGCGGCGCATCGACGCGCTCCTCGCCCGAGGCAAGGGGGCGGCGCGGGACGAAGAGGCCTCGACGCCATGCCTCGGGCCCCCGGCCACCACGTGGCCGTCCCACCTTCTCACAAGCGCCCCCGCCCGGGGCTCGGGGGCCGGCGTGGGCGGTGCTTGCCCACCGGTCCCACCCCCGGCGGCGGGACATCGTCGTCGGGGATCTCCACCACCGTCGCCGGGAGCCGCCGGCGAGAGCGGGCTCCCCGCCGCGCCACCCCGGCCGCCTCCGACCGCGCCACCGCGGCTACGGGCTCCCCGCCGTGGTGCCGTGACCGCCATCTCCGACGGCCGCCTCGGTGGCCGCGGGCGGCCGGGCGCGCCTCCGCCGCCGACGTCGCCGGCCGCTCCGCCGCGACCCCGGCGCCGCCGCCGCACCTCTCCGCCACCGGCCGCGCCCTCGCCCACGGCGGGCTCCCGCCCCGCCTCCGCCGCCGCTTGCCGCGGCTCCGCAGCTAGCCGCCGCCGGCCGCGGCCCCGAGGCCGCGACCGCGTCTTGCAAGTCCCCGCCCGCCGTCGCCACCGCGCTTACGGCCGCCCGCGACGCCCTTGACGAGCGCCGCCTGGTGGGGACGGACACGTCTGCCCTCAACACCTTGGCCGGTGCGATGGGAGGCACAGTTGGCGTCACCCTGCGAACACAAGAACAAAGTGTCAAACCCCCGCCTATCGAGCACACGGCCCCTCGAAAGGCAACTCCTTACCTTAGGGAGGAGAACGCTCGCTTCCTCTTCCTCGAGGTCCCCGTCGACGTCGCGGGCGGCCACCTCCACCGCGCGCACAAGCGCCTCTCGCCCGCGCCTTGGTGAGTGGACCTTCACGTCCCCTTGTTCCGCACCTCCGCGGCCCGCGCCGCCTCCACCGTAGACCGCCGGCGGCGGCGCCCTTGCGCCGGCCCCAGGCGATGGTTCTCTTGCCACCGGAGCCGGCTCCGGTGACAGGGGTGCGGGCTCCCACCTGTCGGGGAGAACCTGCCCCCGATCTTCTTCCTCTTCTCCTTCCTCCTCCTCCTCCTCGCTTGACGATGAGTACTCCTCTGTCCCGGGCGAGGAAAGCCCCTGCTGCTCGCGCAACCGGAACTCCTCGCTCCTCTGCTCCCAGCGCTCATGCCGCCGCGCGTTCCGCTCCCTCTTGCGCACCACCCGCTCCTGCTCTCGCCGTTGCGCCACGCGCGCGTGCGCACGAGACCGGGGCGTGGGCGGGTCGGACCGCGCGGCGTTCACACGCACCATCTGCAAAGAAACAGGCAAAATCTCAAGATATGCTGACGCCCCGCGAATCGGCAGAACAAGGGGACGTGAAGGTCCACTCACCAACTGGCCGACGGGGAGCATGGTGAACGCCCGGAGTGACGCGTCGTCGTTCCGGCTAGATCGGAGGTCGATGGCACGTCGCGCCCGGGTGGCCGCGTACTCCCACGGGAAGAGATCTGACCGCAGCCGCGACTCCGCCAACGTGATGGGGTTTGCGTCCTCGTCCATGTCGAAGATGCGGAGCCGCCTCTCCATCAGGGGGACGATTCGCCGGTGGTGGAGGTTGGCGAGGACGCACCCCGCGGTCAGCCCGCGATCCGCTAGGTCCTTCAACGCAGCCCGGGAGCGAGTCCGGCCCGCGCCCCGGTGCGAGGGGCGAAGATACCCCCGTGGTGCCAGGAGATGGCCCTCTCCCTCAGCACCTTGCCGGTGTAGGGGGGAGGCCGGCGCCGGAGTTGCGGAGGTAGAACCACCCCCACTCCCAGTCCGCGTTGTTGGAGGTCATCGTGCAGGGGATGTACTGCTCCCTGTGCGAGCTCCGCAATGCGAGCGACAAGCCACCGATGCACGCCGCGTGGTGAACCTTCGGCTCTGACGTAGCCAGCGTGTACAGCTCCGCGCGGAAGAGGTGGACCCAGAGGTCCCAGTTCACCGGGATCCCCAGGAAGCCTTCGCAGACGCCGACGAACGTGGCCGCCCGCGAGATCGCGTTCGGCGTGAAATTATGCAGCTCCACGCTGTAATGGTAGCACAGCGCCCGCATGAAGCGGCTCGCCGGCGCCGCGAAACCGCGCTAGTGGAAGCGGACGAAGCTGACGACGTAGCCGAACGGTGGGTTGGGCACTCGGTCTCTCGCCGGCGGCTTGATCCACTCCGCAGGCTGCCCGTCCACATTCGCCGCCAGCTGGCCGCCGGCCACCAGCAGATTCAGAGATAGCTTCGTCGCTGTCGAGCGCTGCCATGCCGGCGGGTCAATGACGGTGATGGACGGCGGGGGAGCCATGCGAATGGGTGAAGGAGCGAGGAACGAGAAGCAAGAACGGCTCTCGAGCAGAGGCGCGAAAGCAAGAACAGCTCGGGGGCGGAAGCGCAAGAGGAAAGGATGGCAAACGCTAAGTGTGAGAGGTAAAAAACTGTCTCACCTCCCCCTATCGGATTTATAGATCCATGGGGCGTGCTCTCCGGAGCGCACGCCCCGCGCGCATTAACTGCAGGGGAAAATTTCTCTCGCTGACAAGCGGGACCCACCACGACCGCGGCGGCCTCACGTCTGCACGCGCGCCATCATCACGGCACGGTAACCGGAGGACCGCGGCAGGCGGTCACGTCCACCTGCCCACTCCGCCTACTACGCGCACGGCCGAGGCACCTGAAAAGGCGCGCTTGCAGCGCATGACTATAGCCGTGACTGTGGGCATTAAATGGCCCGGTCCCTTACCAAGTAAGGAAGACCCTCGAGTGGCTCGAGCCCCAAGCTCGGACAAAACCGACCCTCGAAGGGTGCGATTACCGACCGGTGGCCTCGAGGCCCGTTCGAAGTAAACAGCGCCACAGTTCCCTCAATCTACAAAATTTACCGATCGCCAGCCTCGAGGGCCGCACGGCCGAGAACCCTCGAAACCTCGCATGCAAAAAGACGGAGCACTCGGCACCGCTACCCCGCACGGCCCTACTGATCAGGGGTTCGAAACCTAACCCTCGAAGGGTTCGAACAGTGCCCCGCATCACCGCAGTCGTGGGCGACGAGGGCGCACGCATTCGAGCCTTTCCTCGAGCCCGCTGGCTCGGGGGCGCCCCACATGTCGTGTTCGAGAGCCAGCAAGGGCAGATAGCGGGGGATCCCACCGAGGGAGAGCTTCCGCGCCCTCGGTCCCTAGCGAACGGGACCGAGCCCCACCTAGCAAACCCGCGCAAGCGCTTTAATGGACGAGACTCCGGACCACGAGCCTACCCTTATCGAACGGGGCATGGGCGTCCACTTGAACCACCCACTAACAGCTCGATAAGGAATCCGCAATCCGCGACCCGATCGATGGGGGTTGTGGAAACCTCACCCTCCGTCCCGCGGAGGGACGGCAAGGGCGCGTTTAAAACAAGACGAAGAGCTCGCCCCGATCGCCTCGAATGGGCCTAGGCTCGGGGGCTCGACGCACGACTACACCTCCTGGGATATACCGATCGCGAAAGATATCAGTTGCGCGTGCGTCACCGAAGCCGGCTGAAACATCGCCGATGTTGGTTGAGACATGTACCACGCCCCGCTGATAAAATTCCGCGAGAAAACCCCTGCGGTAGCACTCACGCTCCTGCAGGGCTTCGGGGGCTAGACCCGCGGGTCCGCTGACGCGGCCCCACGGAGAGGCATTTGCAACCAGGGGGGAAGAGCGTCCTATCGCAAGCTCCGGCATCCGCGGGAACCCCGACCGAACACCCGCAGACGCTCGGGGGCTACTGTCGGGGACAGCCATGAGGGTCCCCTAAAGAACCTGGGGGAATCCTGCTTAAAACCTGCAAAAAACATAAAACATGCACACAACACGATCCATGCCGCGGTGGCCCCCGCGGCCCACCGAAGCGGCCCAGCAAAATGCCCCCTCGAGCGAGGTTCGCCTCGCTCGAGGGCTCACGCCGCCCTCGAGTGAGGTCCGTCTCGCTCGAGGGTCCCCGCCTCCCTCGAGCGGGGTCTGCCTCGCTCGAGGGTCCCCGCCTCCCTCGGGCGGGGTCCGCCTCGCTCGAGGTTCCCTCACGAGCGCACCTGCTCCCACACGCGTGTACGGGCATTTAATGCTCTGACATGGCAGAGCTGCGCCACTACGCGCCTGGGAATCACGCCCCGGCGCTGTTCCGCCAACTCCCTAGGGGGAGCCCATCCCCGCCACTGTGGGGAACTGTGCGACGAGACCGGTGTCAGCTCCGTGACACTGTGCCGCCCACTCTTGTACGGCTAACGCGCCGCGCCCTCGAAGGGGGGGCGGCCGCACCCTCGAACCCTCTTCCCGTGACTCCACAGGGTCAAACCGTGACGTCAGGCCGGCGGGAGCGCCATTCCCGTCGCTGTCAATCCTGTGCGGCCATCCCCGCCCCTGCTGCGCCACACCGCGCACTGCTACAACTACTTCGACGCTATTGAGCACGCAGGGACGGGACGCCACCACGCCTGCTACTGCACCTCGTACGGATCATCGTCAACGGCTCCCTCGAGCCCGCCTGAAGACGCCCCGGTCAACAACCACGCCTCCGACCTCGAAGTCGCCCCTGTTCAAGAACAGGACACGCCACGACGCCGTGACTGGAGCAAGACTCGCCAGGACGGCCGTCAACTCCACGGCACTGTACGCCATGACGCCACACGTAGCGAAATAGTGCGGCATGCCTGTAAATCGCCCTCTCCTTGGCCTATAAAAGGGAGGCGATCCCCCCTGCCGCAGGGAGACGGGACGACGGATAGCGATCGCTTACACGCTCTCCGCCTTCCCCACGATATTGGCACTCACCTCAATCACAACCCTTGGGACTTGGAGGCCATGCCTCCTCTCCCGCCTTGCTTGTAGCCACCCCTCTACAGACACCCCGGTGCGAAGCAATACAGTGCCTCGAGCACGCCACTGCTGGACGTACGGCCCCGGCCGGAACCAGGATAAACCAAGTGTCTTTAGTTGCTTAGCACCGACCATCGAGAGTCAGATCTCAACGCTCATTACTAGTTAGTGTCGGGACTACTTCCCGCACCGACACCTTTTGCATGTGGGCCCTTGACGTCAGTTTCTCCGCGGTGTAGATAAAGCTCCTTGTCCCCAAGATTCAGCATTTTCTGTCCGGGTCCTCGGAGTTTTCCGTCTTCACGGGTTGGTCCTTGGGCTTCTTCGAGTCATGTTCACTTCATTGCTTGACTTGTACCGGGCTTCGAGGTCTTATCATGAGGTGCTTGATGAACTTTACCCAGAAGTCTTGCTTTCAATGCTAAATTCCTGCATAAACACTAAACTCCAAAACCGACATGTACAAACGAACTTGTTATACCAAGGGGGTTAGTACCAATGGATAAGATATAAAATTCATGCCAACACCGAAGGTAAACTCATGGCTAGGTTGACGGAAATTCACCGTCACAATAATTAAAGGAATATTGTGAGTTCTGAGTTGCATGACAACTGCAACTTGTACAATAGTAAAGTAGTGGTTTCTCGAGAAACAACGATCTATTTCTCTCTCCCCGCTCTATTCTTCCACATCGGCAAAATTCATATCTGACATTACATGGGACAAACTATCAGACTACTGAGTCGTAGCAACATACTTTCCCTACTTGGTACCAAAATAAAAGGACTAAAGTTTAGCCCCGGAGATCCCTAATCTTCATCCAACTAGAAACAAAGAAAGTAACCACCTATTGTTGTTTTGTTAATAAATGATTTGAAAGAAAACAAATGGGGAAAGAGAAAAAAGAAAAAAATATAATTCAAAAGGTGAGTAAGGAATTCTATTATCCCAACATTTAGAAGGAAAATAGTAGGGGAGATTAGCTAGCCTTGCTAATTGGATTGGGTTTAATATTTTTAATGGAACAATTTTCACTAAAAGTTATTTAGATTGGTTACTAATAGTCTAATCCATCAAACAATTTGGTTTTGTCTGTATTCCTCCAAGAGGAAGGAGATGGTTTCAAGGGGTTGCATTGCTTCGATTATTTAAAAACAATTCGAAGGCACGCCTCTTATTGTGTGTGTGGGGGGTGTTCTATGTGTAAGTTTAATATATTTTTCTACATGAGTAATGGAGTGTCAAATTAAATCATCTTCAACAAATTTAAACCAATTTTGTTAATTTTCGAAGTGTGAACCTGAAGTTTTAGTTTTAGAGTCCAGTTCTTGACGTGTGACCCATATTTAAGGCTAGCCACAATATTTTGCACAAAGTGGAAAACTAAGTCATCTTGAACAAATTTCAGTCAATTTTGTTAAAATTTGAAGGTGTTAACATGATGTTTTAATTCTAGAGTCTATCTCTAGACGGAGGGCTCACATGTATGCCCATCCATACTATTTTGCACAAATTAATGACCAGTCAAACAAGTCATTTCTAACAAATTTGATCAATTTCGTTAAAATATTAAGGTGCAAAAGTAACTTTTTTTATCCAACTCTCGATATGTAGGATTCACATGTATGTTTGTTTAGTCATAGTATTTTGTACAAAGTTTTAGCGGTCAAATTGAGTTGTCATTAACAAAGTTTTGATCGAAATTATAAATTAAACCCATCATTTTAGTTTTAGAGTCTGCCTAGAGCTTACATGTTGGTCTACTTTTATTTCAAGTATCTACACGGTTTTAATTTCTTCGTTTCAAATTATAATTCCTTTGACTTTCTTGACTCGAAATTTGATCCCTCGTTCTATTAAAAAATTGTAAAAATTAGTCGAACTTAAGTAATTGTTGAAGAACTTTTGCTAATATAAAGCAAGTTACCACAAAAGATGTGGTATGTTGTGTAATCTTTTGAATAAGACTACCGGTCAAACTTGAGATGGAAACGGTAAATGAATTGTAATTAGAAACGGAAGCACTATATATACAAAGTTTATAGGATGATTTGGTTTCAGTTTAGATAATATATGTAGTACCAGTTTTTTTTTACAACATTATATGTAGTGCCAGTTGAGTTGAAAAAATTAAATCAATGTGAATCGGTATGGGTCAGAGTTGGATTACGACCCAATTACCAGGACTAACGGGTGAAGAAAAACCTAAGCAATACGCTGCCATCGAGACGGCTGCCTGCTGCCTGGACCCTGGAGGCCCTGGTCTGGACGTGCACCCCTCATCTATTTCTTTCTCCGGTTCACCGCTTTGTGCCCCCTCCCTCTCTTTCTCTCTCTCGTGGCCTTTCCTGGCGGCGACGACTGGGCTAGCGGCGGCGCCCTTCGCTCGACTGCAGCGGCCCTTCGCCGGCGACGAGCACCCACCAGGTATGTTGGCCCCCCTCTCTTCCCTTCTTGCTGTGCGCAGCGGAGCACCCCCAACCCTAATGTAAGCTATCTGTATTCGGATCTGACGCAGTTACGAGTTTAAACGTGTATTATACCTACTGACTTCGATTTTTTGGCGAAAATTATCGGGTGTGCATGCGTGCACCCATGTTCTATACTGTGGGTCGCCCCCTGGAGTTGATTAGTAACTGCTGCATGTGTTACAGTGCACGAGGATGGCGGAGCCGTCCAAGGTAATCCACATCCGCAACGTCGGGCACGAGATTGCTGAGGTGAGAAGGGGAGCAGGGGCATCTTTGAATCTTTTCCGAATTTTTGTTTTGTCAGGGTTTAGGGTTTAGGTCGAGTTCGTCTTTTGTGGCTAAAGATTTGATTTTCTCCTGTTGTGTTTGCAGTCTGATCTACTCCAGCTGCTGCAGCCCTTTGGTCTGGTCTCCAAGATCGTCATGCTACGCGCCAAGAACCAAGTGAGCACTTTCTTCTTTCATTTTTATGCTATTGAGATATACAGTAGGTTGACTTGTTGTTATTGCTGACTTCTGATTGTTTCATGGCGTAGGCTCTTCTGCAGATGGAAGACATACATGCCTCCGTGGCAGCTCTTCAATATTATAGTTCTGTTCAACCTAGTGTAAGGTAATATAGCTTTTGCCTATTTGGTTGTAATGGTTTATGGCAGGTTCCAGAAAGAGATATTTCATACATGTTTTGCAACCTAATCTGCTTAGGAAATATACTGGATGGGTAATGTGCAAATTTATGAATTCTGAGAATATAACGTTTTGGCTTTCTATTGTGATTACATTCTTGAAAGCTCAAGTGTAACCTTTTGCTTTCAATTAAGTTTCACATTCCATTAGGTATGTGGTATATCATTTTTGTGCATCATGTTTACCTTTTAGGGGAAGGAATGTGTACATGCAATTCTCATCCCACCAAGAACTTACCACAGACCAGAGTTCTCATGGAAGGAATTCTGATCAGGTATCCCACAAAATTCTGTACTGAATTAATTTATTAGATTAGATTTCCCAAAATTATGATGCTATACACTCTGAATGTAATTAATGCATGTTTGGTGAGTCACATGTTGTTTTATTTTCTTATTGATCTTGTTTGCCACTTAGTTGTATGATAATCAGCTATTGCATCTGACATGTAGGCTTGAAAGCAATAAGATCATTGTTAGCAGGAGACTATTAAGATTTACTAAGCCATGTTTCACACTTTCAAATTATGTGTTGGTTCCCCCTTTTGCTAGTATGTTTCTGTAAAACGTCAATTTGTTCTTCCATACACTTTGTTTAGTGACTTAACAGGAAAAAGAGTCATCTCCACATTGTAGGACAGCTATTTGTGTGAGGGCGTACTTTCAAGTTATATAACAGTTGCCCCTTTTGCAACATCAATTTAGACTTCCATAGACTCCATGTAGTGGCTTAGCAGAAAACGGATTGGATTTATTGCCCCACTGTAGGCCAGCTATTTGTATGAGAGCATACTTCAAGTTATATAACATATGCCCTTTTGCTAGTATGTTTGTGTAAAATATCAATTTGTACTTCTGTAGACTCCATGTTGGTTTAGTTGCCTGCATGTGAATAGGAATAGGCTTTTGTAATTTTCCCTAGTTTTAGCAATCTTTACAAGTTGTGTAAGATGGTAATAAATTCCTAAAAGTTGGACATCAATTGCAAGAGTGGTTAAACTAGTTCTTTATAAAAATCATTGACATTTATGCAACTAAATGTTACAAAATCTTATATGTTTAGCTGTATTTTATACCTTTCTACCTCCTCTTTTAGATAGTTGAGTTAGATTGCATGTCAAGTCTGGTCTCTTATTTTCCAACTCTATACACATTCCTCCCTATTTATTCTTTTCTTTCTATCTCCTCTTTTCCGTCTCGGTGCTTGTTGCTGCTTGGCCTCAGGAGTCTGAACCCAACCGAATCCTCTTAGTTACTATCCACCACATGATCTATCCTATAACGGTGGAGGTTCTACATCAAGTATTCAAAGCTTATGGATTTGTGGAGAAGATAGTCACATTTCAAAAGTCAGCTGGTCAGATTTTCCTGCTCTCTCTCTCTTTCACCACGCACACGTACACCTGATATGCATTTTCTGATTCACTTATAGATTGCATGTAAATGGTAAGTTTTGCTTTACCAATTCTATGAGCTTTATATGTATTAATATTAGTCCTCTGAGCTGCATCAAGTGTAAACAACAGCTTTAAAAACTAACGAAATCATGTGTGGTCAGAGCAGTTTTGATTATAACTTCTAGATGTGCCTGCAAATGACTGGTACAGCTTAGTACATCTAAACCTGTTGTCCTGGTTGCTAAAGCCAATGATCTTCACAGACTTAACCCTTCTCCTGGGGTTGATTAAGTACTAAAAGTTCTAATATTTTCCTCATTGTGTCACACATTCATTTCCTGCCAGATATAAGCAAATTTGTCATCTTGTTCTTAATACTTTTCTTACTTGATGCAGGTTTTCAAGCTCTTATCCAGTATAATTCGCGCCAAGAAGCTGTCGAAGCATTTGGTTCTTTGCATGTAATGTTATATGATACTAATGTTCTTAAATTGTGCATCTATATTTGATGTTACTCTATTCTTAACAAACACAATATTCCAGGGAAGAAACATATATGATGGTTGCTGCCAGCTAGACATTCAATATTCAAAGTATGGGCATCCTATCATATTTGAAATTTGTCTTTCTCACTTTCTATAGCTTATTTTCTTGTTTTCTATTCTTGAATATCCAGCCTCAGCGAACTGCAAGTCCACTACAACAATGACCGGTCTAGGTAATGTTTGCTTTTCATCCCCGCAAGCGACACTGCAATGTTAGCTAATGCCAGCTACCTTCAGATAATTGTGCCATCTTAGATCTTACAAAGTTATCATGTGACTTCAGATGTTAGCTATGGGTTTTCTTCTTTGATGAAAATTAATTTTCTAAAAGACATGAAATCTGCCTGCCTCTAATTCCTTTTCTTCTTCTTCAGGGATTTTACAAATCCATCATTGCCTACAGAACAACGTCCTAGAACCTCTCAGGTTGGTGGTGATACTTCTGTGTTCTCCTTTTACCTGGACCAATGCTGCAAAGCTAAAGTGGTCTTTTTTTTGGAGCAGCAAGGTTATCCTGATCCAGCTAGTCTCTATGCCTTTCAGCAACCTGGAGGTAGCACACTAAAAACTTGTGTGTACTTTTGAATTAATTGTACACGCCTGATGTTTGTAAAAGTATCTTAACTTTTTTTTTGGGGATTTGCAGCTTCATATGCGCAGGTTGGCATCTGAATGGATTCTTCAATACCGTGTCTTTAGCAGAGAATTGATTTAACTGAACATGCATTTGTTCTGCTTTATGTTATGTCTTGTCTTTCCGTAAATACTCATAAAAAGTGTTTGCATTCGGTACATACCAGATGGGAAGGGCTGCAATGATTGCAGCTGCGTTTGGTGGAACTTTACCGCACGGAGTAACTGGTACCAATGAACGGTGCACACTCATAGTTAGTAATTTGAACACTGATGTAAGTCTTGAGCTGTTTTGAATCTTTTTTAGTTTTCTCCTTGCTATCTTCAATTCTAAGCTAATACAAGTTATTTTGTTACTTTGTGTTAAGATTTGAATACCTTTTCAAATAGAGTGTTTTCATATAGTAAAGCTTTTATTTTAAGTCATATAAGCAGAAGTTTTTAAGTACTACTGTGAAGTTGAGGACTTCAAACTAGTCTTTAACCATTCCTTATTCTGTGCAGAAAATTGATGAGGATAAGCTTTTCAATTTGTTTTCTTTGTATGGAAACATAGTGCGAATCAAAATATTGCGTAATAAACCAGATCATGCCCTAGTTGAGATGGCTGATGGTTTACAGGCTGAGCTAGCTGTGCACTATCTGAAGGTACGTTCTATCTCACCGTCGTTTCTGTTCTCAGTTGCATTCCTATTCTGTTCACACCCATTTGGGATGCCTATGTTTTTCAGGGTGCAATTCTTTTTGGGAAGAAACTGGAAGTTAACTACTCTAAGTACCCCAACATCACTCCCGCCCCTGACGCTCATGACTACTTGAACTCAAGCCTTAACCGGTTCAACAGCAATGTGGTAAAGAACTACCGACATTGCTGTGCTCCAACAAAGATGATCCACATTTCTGCCCTCCCCCAAGAGATCACCGATGAAGCAATCCTGAACCATGTGTCCGAGCATGGTTCTGTCATCAACACAAAGCTGTTCGAGGTGAATGGCAAGAGGCAGGCTCTCGTCATGTTTGAGACGGAAGAAGAGGCAACCGAGGCCCTCGTGTCGAAACACGCCAGCACACTGGAGGGGAACACGATCCGGATCTCGTTCTCCCAGATGCAGAGTATATAAGCCGCCCTTCCAGGGAACAGGTCTTAAGCCGCTCTCTTTGGCCCTTGCGAGCTTTTATTTAGGAAGCATTTGAAACTAAGATGTGAATCCTATGCGCTGTTCTCCCAGACTGATGCTGTCTGAGTTGTACCAACATTTCTTGTGACACTGGCCTTTGCACCAAAGTGTTCCTTTTCTGTTTAGTTTCTGTTGTCGGTTAGCTTATTATAAGGATTTACCCCCTTCATGTCGTGCTATTCTGAGTTCAAAGGCATGTTTATTGTGTGTGGATCATCTCTTGTCGCCTTGAGGCCCACGAAATAGATGTGTTGGTTTTTGATCTGTGTTGGGTTTACATAAACTTGAAACGTGAATGTTCTGTTGCTGACTGAACACAGGATATACTCCCCCTGTTCAAATCATAGTTCAATCATGTATCTAGAAAATAAGTATACAACTACATACCTCCGTTTCAAAGATACAGATATATAAATATGTACGTTTTTTCAGCAGAATATAAATATCCAGGTGCATAAACAATCAAAATTATGCATCACAAAAACAAAAAAAGAAAGACAGCTGCCAGATCACCTGCCCCACTGCTTTAGTTGATTCGTTTTGACAAGTCATAGAGTATGATTTGAAAATTGAAGACGCACCAATCTCCTACGCCACTTCGATGCCTCGAGGGACACCTTGCGAAGCCAAGGGGTGTCTTTAGCACCTTTTAATGTAGCGAACTTGTATATACAAAAGTGAACAATTGTTGATTGTTGATACAACTCAACTTGAATCAGAGCGGTGTTCATCAATACAGGTAAAGGCCACGCTGCTGGAGCATCACTTGACGTGCATCTGGTGCTTTGCAACCGAAGCTACAATTCTCGTGTCACCGAACAAACAACTGCACAACACAAGCTCTGCCATGCATTGGCCAACACCACACTTTTGAGCACGGAATGCTCTGTGCCCCAGCTTCTAACCCATAATGATCATGTGTTGGTACTCACCTCTCCAAATTCAACCTGCAATACAATGCATTGGCAATAGTCATGTATCAGTCTATATTGGATTTCACTATTTCATCATCAAATGGTGATCGGTCAGTCCCTTCTTTACAATAAATGGATATTTGGCTTGGCATTCAGATGCAAAAAGACCAAAAGACGCTAGAAATGAAGAGCCCTCCAAAAGGCAGCACTCAAACCCTGCTTGCAAGTTGCAATGCCTAATATATATACCTAGTTTCATACCTCATTGCCTCATACAGTCATCACTCTGTCTAAACGGATGTTCTGGCTCTTGCGAGGTGTTGGTTCAAGTGACGTGATCACCTGTGGCATAGTCATTCCTCCAGAAACAATTATTTCTGTAGAAAGCACAACAGAAAAATCATAAGATTAAAACCAGCTAAAGTAGGAAAAGCTTTATTATAAGTTGATGATTATCAGCTTGGGAAACAAATACAAAAAAGGCACTAGATCCTGCACCTGAAATATATGAATAGTTTCTAGTAGAAACAAACTTCTCAAATCAAACCATTCAGAGGAACTACTATAACAAATGTTATATATTCTTTTCTCTGGACAGCAGTAGATGCAAGCACAAAAAAAAAGGGCAAGGAACCAACCTATGCCTTCCCGAATGGACAAATTGGGCCTTATAATTTCGGCAGAGTTTACCAAAAAGATGTCGCCAATATATAAATGATTGGTTGGCACATAAACACTACAAAGTTCTTCATCACCTTTGTCTGTCTGCAGTGAAACAATAGATGGTCAACTCAGAGTTCACCAAGGTTCCAAGAAACATCATAACCTAAGAATAGGAACTTCCTCTTTAAGTGCAACATTTAGTCTGAATGGAACAATAGATGCCTAAATTAGTATGGATCATTGGCACGCAAGAAAGTAGGTGTCAGCTCCAAGCAGGCTTGTAGGGCTGAAGTTTGAAGGCCTAGTATGATTAGTTGTGTAAGAAAGTAACACCTATGGAAACTATGCTGATATGCTATGTAAGACTTAATTTTCAATTATTGTAGCTAACCTCAAAGTCAGAAATACAAGAAAATGAGAACAGACATATAATGGAAGGAATCTTCACATGAATGCTTCTGAATGACTGAAATACTGAATCACCCAAAAATATTTACGAAAAGTTTTTGATAGCATATTAACTACGAAAATATCCATAGTGAAGTGTCAAAAGATCACCATCTGCTGGTCAAAGGCATCTACAGCATGCAAATATGCAAGAACAAGTACCTGAAGAACCATGGTTGATGTTATGAATCCAAATGCATATTCTCCAACACGGGGATGGCTAATGATAGCTACTTCTTTAAATGCTGTTGTATTTTGATCTGTCAAAAGGAAAAAAGATATTATAAGAACATTTCTGGCTGAAGAAACGAACTATAAGAAAGTAGGAAATAAATGTTAACTACTGATGCACACACCATGTAGTGCATAGAAATTTGTGCTGTTGAGTCATGGTAGTCAAAAAGTTATGCAAGAAAAAAATGTGTCCACAAACTGTTTTATATTCTTTACAAAGCATAGTCTTTACAATTCAGAAGTTATCAGTTTTTAGATATAATGTGGTCAAGTGCTGGCAATGGAACATAAATTACCCATATACAGAAAAGCTACATACGATTTCTTTGAGACAAATAATAAAGATAGTCGTCATTCTGGTTCACGTGGAACAGCAACTGTATGGATTTCATTACCTGGTGAAACAGCAGTGCTAACTTGCTTTGATGCAGAGTATATGTGCCTTACAAATGGCATTTTCTTTATAAACCATTCTCCAACCCAGAAGACAGTGGAACCCACCCAAGAAGACACAAATATTCCAACAAGAAGTATAAACACCAGGGAGGTCAAGAACCCAAGGCCTGAAATATTGTCAAACACACTTGTCATGAAAAAAGAACTCAAGAAAGAGATTGTATATGCACGCTAGAAATTATAAAAGTTTATGATTTACTAAAGAACTTTAAAGAATCTAGTTACAGGTAGCACATAAACAATACTACGCTTTAAGAATATATAATGACAAGAAAGTATATCATGGACTGAGCATAAACACTTACCAAATATGTCAAACCCAAGTTTTGCATAGAGTGGGCTGAAAAAACCATCAACAAATTGGATAAACCACAAAGTGATGAAGAATGTGACAGCAATCGGGAAAAGAACCACACTGCAAAGAAAAATTAGGCAGACAAAAACAGGATATTAGCAAGGATATATTGTAGCTCTTGCAAAATATCTGAATTAGACCTTGTGAAACATACCATCCGGTCATAAATTTTCTTGACACCCAGCTTTGAAGAACAGCAAAGCATGCCTATTGAAAGCAACAAGGTTATTAAGTTCAACAAATTGTATTGTCACATACAAACTGTATTCACTTGGATACACAAGGGAAAGCAAGAAAGTAACATGTCAAGATTGGCTACTCATTTTTTATTTCTAATTTACAAAAACACTACATGCTCAAGTTAAAAAAAACTTTCAAGCCAAGAACATCATGCTAGCAAGGTCAACTTGGCATCCATGTTATGCCAAGACACTCATGCGTAGTAGAATCATATGCAGCAGTCAGCACAAATTTTCCTAAGAACGACTCAAAATCCCGTCTAAATTTCAAGGCCTACTTGACATGACGCAAAGAAATTCCAGTGCTGATTCCAAGCACAATGTTAACATGCATTTCGTGTTTCGGTGTCACCAGAAATAACGCTATACCCCTTAAACTTTCATTCCAACATGATTTGCAGTCTAACACTCCCACATTGCGTCTAAATCTACCGTCTAAATTTCAGGGCCGACTTGACATGACGTGATGAAATTCCAGTGCTGATTTCAAGCACAATGTTACCCTGCATTTGGTGTCACCAGAAATCATGTTATACCCCTTAAACCTTCATTTTTTTTTTTAACATGATTCGCACTCTAACGCTCCCACATTGCCACGATAAGTGGCTTTCAACATTTCACGTTTGATTGGATGAACAAGCACATGCACAAATAGCAAAGGGGGTAAATAAAATCAAAGCGTTAATTTGACCGCAGAACGCGCGGTCCGGGGTCAGGTCCGCGCACATGGGCAGCTCCTACTGTCCTACTGCCCGGCTAGTGCCCACCACCGAAACAGGGGGCGGAAGATCAAAAGGGCGAAACGGCAGTAGAAGCGGAACAGCGTGGCCGCACGGAACGGACGCGACCAGATCCGAGCGCCTAGGGTATACGGTAAAAAGACTGCAGGGGGAGTTAAGGGTCTAGAGCGAGACGGATCCGGACCTTGCGCGTGGACGTGGCGGGCGAGCTGGGCCGGGGCGGCGACTTGACGGGGTCCTCAGGGTCAGGCGCCGCCGCCTCCGCCGCCGCCTGGCCGAGCGGCACGGGCGCGTACTCCTTGTCCTCCGGCATTGCGATCGAGGGCCGGGTACCGCTCGCCGGAGCTTCCGGAACGCGGGGCGGGGCGGGGAGGAGGAGGAGGAGCCGAGGGCCTCGACGCAGGGGGGTGAAGGTGGTTGGGCTCCGCTGGCTACCACCACCAGCGACAGCAGCAGCTTACGCAGAGACAGAGAGTACCTGCGGGAGCAGTTGGTGGCGGAAGTCGAGTTCGAAAGCGACACGCCGGCTGAATTGACCGGACTGCCCTCTATACGTGGGGCCCGTTCGATCCAGGACGGCGCCGGGCCCGCGCGTCACTGGGATATGGTGGACGGGGGCACGTGGGCCCGCGCGTTGACGTGCCTGCGCGGAAGAGAGAGTCCGTGGCGGGCGGCGGTAGGTGCGGACTGCGAGTCCGCGACGCGAACGCCGAACGGCCCGGTTTCGAAACCGGCGCCCGGTCACAGTCGTGCTCGGTGCTCGGTTCGTCCGTCCATCGAGCGGCGAGTGGTGGGTTCGATCGAGCCGGACGTCCGTGTTCGTCTTGGACTTCTGAAGCTACATTGTAATGCTCGTCGTTGCTACGAACAGCTAAAAGATCATGCACATAACAAAGGCAGTTTACATATGCTGTTTACCATTCATAATATAATGTCCACGCTAACGACAAGATTTTATCATTACATAAGTCTCATACAAGAGCATTCAAAAGTCTCAAGCAAAAATCATTCAAGCTTAACAATGCATATCTTACATCCTACAAATAAGTTATATCTCGCTGAAGTAGATTTTGTTACAAATTCAAGACAATATAGTACCCATCACAACCATTATCCCAAACATGGAATCAAACGTACTACATTGACTACTAATGACAAGCCAATTCCGAAGACCTCACCAAGGAAATTAACACCATTTGCTTAACAGACTGCAGAGGGAATGTAGCCATTGCATCATAGACTGCAGGTTAAGTTTGAAGCAGTAGCCATTGCGTCATATTCCTCTTCCATCCAGTATTCTTCACGAAGCTTCGCAACTATAAAATGAATTTAACAGATCTGTTATTTGAAAATGATTGTTCCAAACAAGAAGTCACGATAAGTCCTCATTATTTTTGATATCTTCTACAGTTGAGAGATGACTCAAGCTTGCAAGCTAAAGGAAAGCAAAATGGCATAAAGCTAGTAACTTAAGGACCGAAGCAAATAACATTCTGAAATAAATGCATTTTTAATATCTAAACACAAGTCTCCTGATTACACTAAAATCTGAAAAAAAGAACAGGAAGTGAGAACCAAGGTTGTATATCAGGCAGGGGCCACATGAGGTTTCTTGCATTTTAGAACACCTACCTGCATATAATTATTATAATCATCTCTCACCTTATGATGTAATTCAGTAATTCACAAGGATCGTCCGACTGGAACTCCACCCCTTGGCCACCTAGTTGGACTTGACCTTGTGGTCATCCAACCACAAGGACAATAAGCGCTTTAGTTGGTGCAACCTAGCATACAGAGACAATATCAGGCAACATTAGCCTACAAAGATAAATAACCTAGACAATGGAACTACTGAATTAACTACACTCTAATGGAAAATCAGAAATTAAATTGAGACTAACAAGACCATGACAGGTTTCCTATCAGTAGTAGTCCTGAAAAACTGAACTTAAATTCAGACTTGGAAGCAGTTGCGTTGCAGGCTTGCACAGTTGCAACTATGCCATATTCGAATGCAAATGAACATTCTGAAAGGGAATGAAAAAAAGCTTGCTCTACAACAGTAAGCGAAAATAAGTCATACCAATAGGTAAGATATACCATCAAAGCACCATATTTCACTTACTGCTTGCCTGTAATGGCAGGTTGGTCATCCACATTGTTCAAAAAAAGAAAATTTTCATAAGCACTGAATTTTGAACAAAATTTAGCCTCCCAAAAACAAATGCATGAAGCCTAACTCTCTGAAATAGTATCATGCATTAGTATCCAAGCAGTAGCTGTTTGTCCAAAGTAAGCTATTTGATCTTGTGTAGCTCTCCGTTCCACCTAAAGGGTTTCCGGTAAGACATAAATAGCTAGACACAAGATACTAAGGCATGTAAACTAACTCATGCACCCTGCTACTTGCTGGGTCTGTAATTTTGTCATTATCAACAGTTCCCTCATATGTGATGTAGAAGAATACATTATTGGCCAATCATTGATTGTGTGGGGCTGCATAACTACCGCTGCTTACTCATCTTGCCCATTGCCATTTTGAACGTATTGTCTACAGACAAAGAAAACACATATTAGAAAATATGTTTTTCAAATTATAACTTCTACAGTTTTTGTAGAGAACTTCCCATGTGACAATTGAATTGTCTAAATCTTCTTGTTTGTATGTTGTAGTATGTCAGATAGTATAAAGAATTTTAACAAGCTAGTTTACAGATACCTGCTACAAGCTATCTAATGGAGCTTGCAGCTAGTGACTGGTTTAAGGACACCAAGCGTATGCATGTACAATGTTGGAAAGCAAAAAGAAATGTAGTTTTAAGGTAACCAAAAGCTGGGCTAATTGCTTACCCTATTCTTCAGTTGACACAAATTGCTAGTTGAATCAATGAAGTTTGGCTTCACAAATGCTCTGGCCATAGTAGTTTCCACAACATCCCTGTACAATCTTGCTTCTTGAAACAAAAGAAACACAAAATAGAAAATACAATGTAGAAATCATGAGGTCTCATCTACAGACAATTAAAGCATGTTCTAACAATTGACGATAAATTAAGGACTGTTTCTGGAGGGCCAATAAAGACAAAGCGGAGTCTTCCAATTAAGAAATGGATCTTACATCCAAATTATTGTACTTATTCAAGTCTATATTTTCCTAAGCAGCAAGAACATTAATTTGGTGTGATAAAAAGCACTGATGGACATATGGAAAATCTGTCAAAAATCTATCTAACAGAAGCTAAATACCTTTTTTTAGGAAATGGATTAATATAATTAGAGATGGACATAGTTATTCGACATCAATCTTGTGTGTGCTTCTCATTTTCTTTGGGAGGAATTACTGTGCTCATAAATTATCATTCGTGTTTGCGCAAAATCCACCTAATATCCTTTCTTCGTTACACGCCTTCGCTTCCAATCGGTGATGTTTGCACAAATGGCATTAAAAATACATCAATCGCTAATTATGATTATTAATATCAACCCAAATTCTAAAAACTTAAGCTAAAGAAAAGCAAGTGACTATAAATATAATGCAAATTTTCTTTCAATAAAGAGAAAGGATTAAAAGTTACAAAATGTGGGGAACAAAAGGTTAGATAGTGAAGTCCCGCAGAAGCTATTTTCTTTTCTAGAAGATGGAAAGAACCAGTTACCTAAATATCAATGTGGAATACCTAATAGCCTTATTGTCTTCCATAAAAAAGTTGAATGTACTAAAAGGAACCTCCATTTGGAAGAAAATACTATCCAAATGGACATAGATGCCGGATTTGTAATCCTCTTTTCTAAAAAAATCTACGTGCGCCACAATGGTTAAGCATTCTCACAAAAGAGTTGATCATACCTCTATACTATATTGATTTGATTGCAAACAATGAACAATTACAGCAAGGTAGTAATGCAATTATCAATCAACCAATGTGTACAAGAACTGACCAATTATTCAAGACTGTAGTGTGAAATTGCCAGAGCCCAAGCAAAAGTAGTGTACAAAAAAAATGTTCCATTGCTACACCGTGTTATCTCCTCTCGCATTGCAATAAATGTCTACCGCTCATACTTCCCGACCAAATTATCGCCAATTTTTGCTACAAACAGACCGATCCAGAAATGCATAAAATAAGAAACTTGCACTCAACAACACAAGAAATTGAACTGCAAATGAAATTGACCCGTAAAAGAAACCACCACGAACTAAAGAATCACTATGAAATTGATCCGCAAATGAAATCACGTGAACACCACTATGAAATTGAGTCTCTGCGCTTGGAGAGGTGGGCAACGACACCCGTCCCAGCGCCTGGAGAGGTGGGCAGCGTGGACGGTTCAGGGTTGGAGGGGGCGCAACGGCGGCAGCGCGCCCTGGATCAACTCGACGTATGGCGGCGCCGCCAACGACGCCCTGGATCAACAACGATGACGGTGGCAGCGTTTAGGGTTGGAGATCGACGAAAAGGATGGTGGCAGCGGTTTAGGGTTGGAGGCGTGGAGGTTGCGGCGGGAGGACTGTGGTGAGGGCGGCGGATCCCCGGTGCAGTTGCGGCGGACGGGGGGAGGCCTCACGGGGCGGCCGCGCATGGTGTGGCGGCGGCGGACCGGATTTAGGGCACCTGGATCAACGGTGCGTCGTTGCGGCGGCGAGTGTGGTGAGGGCGGCGGATGCCGGTGCGGTTGCGGCGGACGGGGGCGGGCCTCACGGGGCGGCCGGCGGACCGGGGCGAGGGCGGACCGGGGCGGCGGCGGACGCGGTGGCTTTGCAACCGGCGGCGGACCGGGGGGGTGGGGAGGGCGCGCGAGGTAGGGTGGGCCCCGCGATCGCAGCGAAGGGACGCACGACCCGAGCGCAGGCAGAGCCACGGGCGTGGTGAAGCCAACGCGGTTTTACGTACCATTTTTTTCTCCTCTTCACATTTTTTAGCTGTAGAGACTACGTCTTACTTGTCTCGGGGAATGTCAGGATATATAAGTACTACTACGTGGTTGTACTGATTATCTAGTATATTAAAATCATTCCTCTTCTTCATTCTTTCTTTCTCTCTTGCGCCGCCGCCGGCGAAACTATCATCCTGCGCTTGCTGGCGCGCCGCCGCGTTGCTTAGGGTCGTCACATCTAGTATCAGAGAATGGTGCAGCAGATGCTCTCTCTAGGAGTGGTCAGCATGAAGAGCTCCTAGCCATGTCGGCATCCAAGCCAAAGTGGCTGGAAATTGTGGTGGAGGGGTACGAACAAGACCCTGAATCCAAACAATTACTCACAGAGTTAAGTATAGCTGGGTCAAATTCAAAAGGTTATCAGGTAACAGATGGAGTCATTAGATATAAAGGAAAAGTGTACGGAATCATAGGAAGCCCAGCAAGCAGTGTTGCTAGCTCTGCATGACAGCGGTATTGGGGTTCACAGTGGCGTGACAGCCACGTATCACAAAATCAAAAGTTTGTTTGTCTGGCCAAATCTTAAGCATGATGTTGAGCAGTACATCGTCAATTGCTCTGTTTGCAAACAAGCTAAATCTGAGCATCATGGTGTGCTTGGTAAGCTGCAGCCCTTGTCGATTCCTGACCAAGCATGGACTGTAATTTGCATGGATTTCATAGAAGGTTTGCCTAAATCTCAAAACTTTGACACCATACTAGTCGTCATTGATAAATTCAGCAAATATGGCCATTTTATACCTATGACACATCCATATTACTGCTTTGATTGTCGCCCAACACTTTCTCAATCATGTCTATAAGCTTCATGGTCTGCCTAGTGTAATCATTTCAGATAGGGATAAAGTGTTCACTAGTGCTTTGTGGAAAGAGTTGTTCCGATTAACTGAAACCACATTAAACATGAGTAGTGCCTACCACCCACAGACTGATGGGCAAACAGAAAGATTAAATCAGTGTTTGGAAACTTATTTGAGATGCATGGTTCATGCTTGTCCAAGTAAGTGGGCGAAATGGCTCTCTTTAGCTGAATATTGGTATAACACTACATATCATTGAGCTCTGGGAAAGACTCCTTTTGAGGTACTCTATGCTTACCCTCCAAGACATTTTGGACTGGTGGAACCTAATGCTTGTGGCGGAGCTGACCTGACTAAGTGGTTACAAGAAAGATCATAAATGGTTGGGCTGATCCAAAACAACCTTCAACGTGCTCAATTCCGCATGAAGCATCAAGCTGATAAACACAGAAAGGAATGGGAGTTTACAGTTGGTGACTGGGTATACCATAAGCTGCAACCATATGCTCAAATGTCTGTAGCATTGCGGTCCAACCAGAAGTTGTCCTATAAATACTTTGGACCCTATCTGATCATCCAAAGGATTGGACACGTTGCTTACAAACTTCAACTGCCAGCCAACAACAAAATACATCTGGTGATACATGTGTCCCAACTGAAAGCTGTTGTCCCTCCAACTGCAATTGTAAGTCCTGATGAATCTCTCTTTTGTCTCCTTACTGACCACTTGGTTGTACCAGAAGAGGTGATTAAAATGAAGTTGCCGCGAGTCAACGATCGTGCTGTTCCACATGCTTTAGTTAAATGGAAGGGGTTACCAGCTTGGTGGACCACATGGGAGAACAAAAATAGCCTTCAGATGAGGTACCCTTAGCTTGTCGATGGCGAGTAATCTGGATGCCAACAACTCGAGGGCGAGTTGTTTCTTTAGGGGTAGGGAATGTCATGATATATAAGTGCTCCTATGTGGGTTGTATTGATTATCTAGTATATTTACTGATTGGGCCCAAGGCCATGTACATTTGGGCCAAGAGCCAGAGCTCGGCTACCATGCCAGCCTGTGGCATGGATAAGTGGGCGTCGTCGGCCCGGGAGACGGTATCGAAGAATAGTAACCTAAAACCATTCCTCTTCCTCGTTCCCTCCCTCCCTCCCTCCCTCCCCTCTCTCTCTCTCTCTCTCTCTCTCTCTCTCTCTCTCTGGTGCCGCCGCCGGCAAAACTATCATCCTGACGCTCGCTGGCGCGCCGCCGTGTTGCTTAGGGTCATCACAGGGAATTGGCTTGGAGATGAGAAGACCGTGCTCGTGAGTGCATTGTCATTAGTGCTACGCGATGCTATAAAAAACTGTCTTTGCATTTTTCATGTATACATCTTCTTTCTTGCATTTTACCTGTCAGCATTTTGCCGCATATGTCCATTCAGAGGTGAAGCTAGAGTAAGTTAGAAGGAGCTTTTTCTTTTATAGATGTGAAGATTTAATGTGCAAACTCGTGAACATTTATTTTTATTAGTGGATTTTCAAATTTTGAACGTGGCTTCGCCCTTGTTTAGGGCAACCGAAAAGCTCCTTTAAACACTTTTCTCTTTCTTCTCCTTTCACAACCTAGAACATGAATTTTCCAAAGGAAATTCATTCCCATATTTTTCTTATGTCACCTACCGTTTGGAATAGAGGAACACACTAGCCATTCCCATACGAAAGTGGTGCTTCCATGCAATCACTCGAGTAATAGTAGTGCAAACCACCCACGTGCGAAATCCAGCGATGGGTTGGGTGGGGCTTTAGCCCCCCTACCGCTGGAAACCCCATGGAGCCCCTCCTAAGCCCCTCTAACAATTTATGATCATGGATGAAGAAGAAGAGAAGGAAAAGAGGGAGGAGTAAGAAGAAAGAGGAAACGAGAGGGAAGAGGAAGGATGGGTACATGAGCCCCCCGCTCCCACCTCTAATTCGGGATTCACCGCTGAAACCACCTACACCTACTAGGGGGCATCTTAGAAACCCAGTATTTGCAGTTCGGAGTGTACATCGAGTGCGACTTGACTCAATGACCACTTGTAACTAGGGAGTAGTATACCCTACGTACGAAGGTCGAAGGGTTATGTGAAAAATGTCACGTGGGGTTATGCCTTGTTGCTTGCACATATATCTGATGGTCGGCTGTGGAAATGTCACGAGGGGGGTTATGAGGGTGCTTGGATACCTTTTAGCTCATGACTAAATTTAGTCAGGCTAAAAGTTGTTAGTCTCACTTATGCTTGGATTCAAATCCTAAAGAGACTAGAATGAAGTAAATGAGCACCCGCGGGACCCACTATCAAGAAGTGTATCCACGGCTTCTTGTACCAATTTTTCCTGACACATTACTAAATCCGCCTCCCTCTTCTCCCTCTCCCACCAATAGATGGGACATGCTACAGGTTTCTGCGAGATTAAATGAAGAGAGGGAGCGAAACAAAGTCTAATAGGGTTCCCCTAACTAAAAAGTTTTAGTCTCAAGACTAGTTTTAGTCCCTCTTTAGTCAGGGGTGCTTGGAACTTTAGCCTCTAAAATAGACTAATTTTAGTCAGACTAAATTTAGTCCCATGGATCCAAGCACCCCCTATGTCTCGTTGCTTGCACGGAGATTTGACGGTCGACTCACTACGTGAAAACCTCAAATAGGTCACGCAGCATTTGTAACTGCCCTTAACACCCATTACATGCACCCACATCTGTAACGGTTGTTACTTGGCGCCTGTTACAGATAAGCTATTGACGGATAAAACTTGTATCTAGCTACGATTCACAAGCGTACGGATCTACAACTTTTTCACCACGGAGATTCCCTAGGTTCTTATCAATCCATGGAGCAAGGGGATCACTAGTGTTTGATCTATCACTAATCTAGTTGATGTAAACCTTTGGATGAAAGATTAATATATGAACTAAAGGCAATCTAATCTATGAACTAAGACAAGACAAAACCAATCCAATCTAGGTCAAATGAGAGACATGAGGTACACACTATGGAGAACGTTTGCCCGTGGAGTCTAGGGTACTTGAAGATGCAATCACCTAAACATGATAAAATTGATCTAATCTATCTAAACATGTGACCACGGTTTAGCATTTTCCCTCCCCCTGTATTTTCACTACGCGAAGGTAATCTTTGCTAAACCTATTGATGATCACGGTATGTTGACGCAATCCATGGGAGCGACCCAAAAAGCATGGTGGCCAAACCTTTAGCATTAAGCATCATCAACAATGGAACAATAGATTACGATATAAACAAGAGTTGGTGACTACATATCAAGATCCATTACAACTCCATGGACAAACTATGAATCTACTCCATCAAGATGCTAAACATGGTACACTTGAATGTGGTAGATGCATCCGATGAAGATCAATCCTCGCCGTCCTCCAACTCTGGCGGCGCCGCGGCAAGGCCTCGACGTCCTCCTCCTTGTGGTGATCTCCGGCGGCTCTCCGACGAATGGATATCAATGGGTAACCATCTTGGGGCGCCTAGGGGGTTGTATTTATGTCCTTGGGGTGTCTTGGGGTGTGCTCCACCTTGCCTTGCATGAGATCCTCCTTGGGAGAGAAGCAAACTTGGTTTTCATAAAATCAGCCTCGTCCAAATTTTCCTGATTCGCAGCCCTTCCTTGCCAGCGCCATGTATCCCACGTCCGGACTCCAAATAATGCAAATTCGGTTTCCAGGTTGTGTGCCATGAAATTATCTTCAACTTTTGTATTCATTTCTTTCCTTGGAAACGAAGATAAGATCTTCAAATAGGCCTTGGAAGATAATCTGTTCTGATTTCGGACTGACTGCGCAGCAGGGATTTTGGGGGCCATATCTCCTAGCTCCCTTATCCTAATTGGGCCTTCCACATGTCCAAATAGAAGGTATCGTCGAGGCCCACAACTTTGGTAGTCAAACTTTTCACATTAAAGGCCGTTTAAGTCTTCGAATCTGCACCGAAAGATCATGCTGTCCTCGGCTGCGAGAATATCTCTCGGCTGAGTTGATCTCGTTGGTAAACATCGAAGTCCCCGGAGTTTTGCGTGTTGATGCTTCGGTCCTTGGGTTGTTTGGAGTCTTGTTCACTTCGTGTCTTGACTTGTGACAGCCTTCATGATCTTCTCTTGAAGTGCTTGATGAACTTATCCCGAAAGTCTCATCTTTAACGTTAATTTCCTGCATAAACAACAAACTCCAAAATCGACATGCAAGTGTGAACTTGTTACATCATTAGTATGCCTAGTGGCGGGTTAGTTGCAAATCATAATCGAAACCAATGTATAACAAGTAATCTAGGTTGATGGAAATTCACCGTCAACATAAGCGCGGCAGGCTGACCCCGGGGTTAGCCTCCGCAACGCCCGTTACCAATGTGGACTTCTGGTAACGGTCTTCTTAAACACCCGTTACATGAATTCTTTGTAACGGATGTTAAATAGAGCCCGTTACACAAGTTAAACCTATCGGTAATGAGCTCGTAAAGTCCGTTACTGATCAATGCCCTATCAGTAACGGGCTGTTTAAGTCCGTTACTGATCACTCCGTATTGGTAACGTGCTATAAAGTCTGTTACCGATGAGCATTTTTATGCCCATTACTAGTTTGAGAGCCCAATCATTAAAGTCTGAGAGCACTCTTCACTGCCATGAAGCGGGAGTGTGGCGGCAGTGAACAAATGAGATGGAGGTTTGTTAATCATCGTCTCCTTTGAGTCTGTCCTCATTGACAGGTCAACTCCATCTCCCATTGCTTCTATTTCGACATACAGGCACAATCAACACACATATCATCTGAGACAAAACAGACATCATAAGAGAGATAACTTGTCCACAAAGATGAAGATAACTTGTCCACGGGAATAAAGATAATTATTACAAAAGGTTAACTTGTCCATATATCAGGCTAGGACTTAACTTGTCCATCACATTATTTACTATGGTCATGCTATCTGACCATACACATCAACAAAGGCATGCCCCTTGAACATCCACAAAAGTATGGCTACTAACCCCGCACATCAACAAGCTTGAACTAGATCATGCCCCATCAAGATTGGCTCTTTTTGCAGCCACTTTGTAAGCAACCAAGGATTCTTGAAGTCCTTCGAGCGCATCTTCAATGAGATTGAGATTTTGTTCAGTAGTATACTTGTACCTCCTTATGTGCTTAGCCTTTGTGATGAGGATGTTCACTTCTTTCATGATTTTCTCAAACTCTGGTTTCACATAATCCCAGACATTAAGGTTTAGAAGTAACTCAAGCTCTGCTCGCGACTCAAAGAGTTTTGCTTGAAACAGGGTTAAGCATGGTATAAGAATAACATAGTTAATTCAGAACTAATTTGCCTCAGAATTTCGAGTAGTATAGGAATAGTCATAGGAAAATTATATAAGAACCTGAAAATTATCCTAGGATTCATAGCAGGTGAGACAAGTAAAAGCAGAACTTAGTTCAGAACTGATTTGCCTCAAAACTTGGTATAAGATCTTGACAAGCACGGAAGACATCATCATAGGCACTAATTAACTTTATGAAGGTCAAGCTCAAGCTACCTTAAGCTCAATCTATAGAACAAGTAAAAAGACAGTGAGATTCAAGAAACTTGCCTCGCCGTCGTCGTGGTCGTTGCCAGAGTCAGAGATGAGGTCCTCTACACCTTCTTCGCCACTCCCTCGACACCTCTTCATAGTTGCCAGACACTTGTGCTCGCAAACGTGAGGCAGGCCCCTCGCCCACTTCGCTCCCCCTCGCCGGCACGCTCCTCCTTGCCACTGCTTGGCCCCTCGTCGGAATCCGAGAGGATCCAGTCGAGGACCCTCGTCTCCGACATTGAGTTCACTCCACCGCCGCTTGGCCCCTCTCTGACGGCCATCGTCATCTCCCTCTTCACCACCATCTTGCCAGCACGCGCACGGATCCAATTGCGACACCGCTTCGCGTTCCGGTTCTCCTCGATCTCGGGTGCGCGGGGTCGTCCGCTGCTTGGCCCCTCGTCGGCGCTCATCGTCATCTCTGTATCCACGCCTCCTCTCACGCCTCCTCTGCGCTTTTTTTTGCAAGGAAAGTGTTGCACTTATTCATTCAGAAAGAAAAGGGGCGGTTGAATATTCATTTTGCAAAATGGATACTCCCTCTGTCCCAAAATATTTACACCCTTTGACTTTTTACAAATCACATTTGACCATTAGTCTTATTCAAAAAATTTGTGAAAATGTAAAAAATAATTATGATATACTTAAAATATATATTATGACGACCGTGGTTTTCACCTTCCTTCTGTGTCCGCCCCTCCACCACCCGAGCCATACCACAGTCCGGGCAAGGGACTAGTGGAAAGCCGCTTAGTGCACCGACTGGATCCAAGCCGATAGAGTGATTGCGGCTGCTCCGGCAACCTTGAACCCTGCTCCTCGCACGTGCACCTCCAGACGAATCGGCGTAGTGCGACATGTGCGCGACGGCGGGGAAGGACGGGCGGGCGGCGGTGGTGGAGCTCAGATCGGGAAAGAAGAAGATTGGTTAGTGTACCACCATCGCCGGGGCGGATGCCGGCAAGGGGCATTCGGACAATGGATCACTTGTTGGCGACGATGGTTAGTCTACCCGCATCGCCTTTGTCGGTCGGGCAGGCTATGATTATCTTTTTTTTATATAGGCTTCTGACGCTGACGCGTGGGCCCGACACTATTTTTCTGAATTGAAACTTGCTTCCCTCAAATATTATACCCCATAAACAACACCAAAAAATTCATAAAAATACGAACAATTCATAGTTGGTAATTTAGTATTTGAATAAAATATCAACAGCCACACTTGTCTAACCAAATTTTTAAAATTAGATTTTTATCTCTTATGTACCATATAATAATTATAATAACGTCTTAGTGTGTTCTAGAAATTCTACAAATTGACTTGGCAACATAATGTAAGTCCCTAAGCTTGTCTACAAAAATTCAAATGGTTTCGAAAACTGAAGATTATACTTGTGTACAAATGTCTACATCTCTCACATAGTTTCTTAGAATGTTACTTGAACATTGGAGTTTTCCACACTTTAAAATGTGTTCGAACTCATATGCATTTCAAATTTTAACATAACCTTATGTTCACCATAAGATTACGAAATGCAAAGTTTCATTAGTAATGGTTGTGTAAAACATATTATTTATATGTTGTACTTATAAGGAACAATATAAGGTGTATAAACAACATCCAAGAAATGGAATTACATACGAAAAATGTCATAAATGATAAGATGTTGATTTTAGAAAAATCCAGAAACAAATATCATCGAATTTGGATTACGGTTGACGGAGAAATACGTGATACAAAATTTGATTGCAGATTAAAAGGGGAAAAGCAAACTGTTCTTCATTCGAATAGACCTGGCCCGCCCCTTCATTGGCGATGGGTGGTTGTTAATCATCGTATCATTTGCTCATCCGAACCTTTTAATAAACACTCCACCCTGCCTTCCGCCTTCTATCCCCTTCTCCGGCTTCCGCCTTCCTCATCTCCGCCGCAGCCTCGTCTCCGTCGCAGGTATGGCCCGCGACTCTAGGGGAGATTCTACGAGGAGGCCCCGCGGCCACGTCCCCGTCCGTCTTCCTCGGTGCTGTCCGCCGCCCCCGCAAAGAGAGTGAGGTTCCGCGGTGACGAAGAGGAGCCGTCCCAGCGCGCCGCCCCCGTATGTCTTCCTCGACGCTCCATGGAAGAGGTCGGTTCTTCGTCGGCCCGGGGGAGGAAGCCGTACACACGCGTAAGGGCCAAGTTGGAGGACTCCAGCGACGCCCGCCATGGAGAGGCAGGGTTTTTTTCCTCAACCCGAAGGAAGAAGCGGTCCACACGCATTGAGGTGAGCGCGGACTCCTCCAGCGACGACCCGGGTAGAAGAGTGGTGCTGGTAGACCTCATCTCCTCCAGCGACGACTTCGGCAACAACTCCGGTGACGACTCCGGCAACAACTTCGGCGACGATTCTGAAGACCATGAGGCAAGTTCTGAAATCATCACGCACGATTTGTCCTTGTACCTTCACATCTTCACTGATCAATTGTTCTAATGCATCAATTTTCATTTCTTGTAGGAAGTTGTTGCACATGGCATTGATAGGATTTGGACTGAAATCAACAAGCTCAAGGAATCGGCTGAAGAGAAGCAGACAAGTTTTGAAACCGGTTAGAGCTAAAACAACTTTCTTGTAAATTACAACTGTTATGATGCTTGCATCAATATAATTTTTTCCTTCGATTTAGGACCGTGTTGTTACTCGGGATGACATTGACTACATCTGGAAAGGAATCGACAAGCAGGATGAGCAACTTAAAGCCGCACAAAAGAGGCAGGAGATTGAACTTCTAAAGAAGAATGTTGAGCTGGCAGAAAGAGTTGCAAAACTAGAGACAAGGCTAGCTGAACTTGAGGTAGCACAAAAGAAGTCATCTAGCTAGCTAACTAGTTCCCTTGCAGCAACAATCTAGTTTGGTGATGCGCCCAGCTGATGCAGTCTTATTTTGGTGATGTGCCCTGCTGATGCATGTTAGATGTGAATATGTTTGTTATAAGTTAGTTCGCTTGGTGATGTGAACTTGTGATGCATGTCATATGTGAACATGTGATGCTATATCAACAACCACACTTGTTTAACCAAATTTATTAAAGTTAGATTTTTATCTCATGTTTATGATATACTATAATAGTATTAGAGTAGTACTGTACTTGACTACATTACTCGTTCTAAGGCCCACACAAGCCCACTCGCGCTAGGTTAGTAGGGAAGGACGCCTCCCTCAAGCAGTCTCCTCCCACTCTCCCCTCGCGCCGCCGCTGCCGCTTTCTCCCCTCGCCTTCGTCCCCTCACCTCCCCCAATGCCGTGACGCATGCTACACCCCTTCGTTGAGATGTGCGCCATACCACACTCGGCGCGACGCTCACCACACCTCTGACAACGAGATATGGAGGAGGAGGGATCCAGCAGCGGCGGCGGCGACGGCGACGACGACGACTAGAGGAGGGATCTAGCAACGACGACGACGACTAGTAGGAGGAGGAGGGATCCAGCCACGAGGTTGACGTGAGGACGAGGACGTGGCGGCAAGAAGGCAACGATGAGGAGTAGAGATCCCTCCACTCCGGCAGTGCAAAGGTCAGTGGTGAATCTAGGATTTGAGTTTATGGTATGCCGCTCTAAAAATGTCTTATACAATTCGGTAAATGCATTCTACCAACTCGGTAATAATTGTAAAATTAACAACAAATCATAAATAATGTAATTTGGTTTATTTGCTTGAGTTTATGGAATTAGGTCAAGCGCGCTTTTGTAGCACACATGCGTTCAGATAATCAAGTATACAACATTGTTGACGGATAAAAGACGTATCCCTCTACGATCCGCAAGCGTACGGACCCCACACCTTTTTCACCACGGGATTCCCAAGGTTCTTGTCAATCCGCGGAGCAAGGGTATTACAAGCGTTCGATCTACCTTCACACTCTAGCTACTCAAACCTCTAACTACGATTAAACTAGAAAACACTAAACTACACTAGAGAGAATGATCAAGATATCAAGATAAAAGACACTCGCCCATGGGTCTACGATACTAAAGCATCGCACTTTGCCCCATCCACTTGCATGATTTTGACGATGTCATCCTCGCGCCCAAGATGGAGGTTCTCCGCTCATGAAGTTCGGTCTTTTACACTTCAATCCCCGGGGGTGTTCCTTTGTAGCACTTCGGTCCTTGCCACCATTGGAAGTGATTTCATCAAGCTCATAAACATGAACAAGACCCCGTAAATGCTCCTTTGAACTTGTTGCGAATCCGTCCTTTATGTCCATGTTTTCCTACATAAACACAACACTTCCAAATGCATGCACATAGATGAACTTGTTATATGATTAGTGTGCCTAGTGGCGGGTTAGTTTCATAATCAAATCCAAACCAAAGTATAATGAACATGCTTGGTGTACCAAAATACACCGTCAACATCTCCCCCACGCTTAGCTCTTGCTCGTCGTCGAGCAAGTACTCGTAAAAGAACTTCGTCCAAAGTGTTGTAATCGTGTACCGCTAATCCTTCTTCACAAGTTAGTCAATCCTTTCATCTTTAACACATAAACATAAAGTAATGATAATCAAACATAAACATAGGATTTTAGAATCTTTACCACGTCAATATTTACCCCACAACTCAAACTCTTCACTCGAAGCCTTCAATCTCAGCCATGCTTACTTCTTTCCTTCCATCGGAGGGTTTTTATGATTTTTCAAACAAAATTCCTGCAACAAGTATTAGACAAAAACCTTTCTCCAAGCTCTCTCAAGTCACTCATATGAGGTGGCTATCCTAAACCAATTTTATAAAACTCTCACCTCCCATAAGTCTCTCATATAACATGTAAAGTGGAGCTATAGGTAGGGCTAGTGCAATCAACACAAGTATTGTCAAACTAAGAACTTCCTCTAATGGTTGTTTACGTTTCAAAGCCAATGATCATAAGAATTAACCATATGTAGGGATATCAAGGATGAGAAGATTTAGAATGGTGGACATGTGCAAGGGCAAAAGATAATTGCGACTACGAGGCACCGATGACGTCCTCGTTGTCGGATTGCACATGGTTGGAAAAAGAGTAAAAGTTTTGTCTCTCAACAACGTGACATCCTTCCTTGCACTTTTTATTTTTTCTTTCACTTGATTCATCCCTCTCATATCCTTCTTGCCATTCCTCTTTTCTCATTCTCTTCTTTTTCTTTCATTCTTTCATTCTCATATTTTTCTTTTTCTTTACTTTTCTATATTTTTTCTTTCTTTATTTTCCATACTCATACTTTTCTCTTTATTTTTCCCTCTCTTGACAACTTTTCAAAGCTCTCAACTCCTCTCTTTCTTGCATGCATACAATCTGAAATTTTAAATAAATCATGCTAGAGACGAGACGAAACTTTTGAAAGTAGGTTGTGTTCAAGGAATGTAATGTACAAAAGAGATGTGTAGGGTTGGGTATGGAATTCGGTGATGTACGGGACTTCCGATGTGAAAGTCACGTTACCGAATGCATGACGAGGCTAGCAACAAAAGATAAGCACAAGAACATGATCATTGCTCGAAATTAAAACTCCCAAGAGAGAAGGATCCTAGCCCAACTCATCGTGCTAATCACACTTATGGTGGAGCAAAAAAATAAATTGGCTTTGTATAGGATTTTTTTCTTACTCTCAACTTGGAAAAAGAGGTTTTGCTAACCTTTATTACAAGGGTTTTTAGATAATTTTCAGAACTGAAATCCTCCAACTTTTAGCATTGAACATAGCACAACTAACATGTGAAGTTCGGGATCGAAGTGCGGTATGGGTACTTTAAGTAGTAGCAATTCCACGAAGCACCACGGTAAACGTTTTTCGAACCACACACTTGTGTTCATATATCAAGAATCAAAGATAAACAAACAAGTGAATAAAGATAAGCATCACACAAGACACAAAATATATAAAGACTCTTTTTATTTGATTTTCTTTGACTCAACACTAATTTAAGACACTTCAAACTTGCAAAAATTTAAAAACACACTCGAAAACTAAGACTCTTTAAACTCTAAGACTCTCTTTAAACTCTAAGACTCTCTCGAAGACTAAATCGAACCTAAACTTTGAAACTCAAAAGCTAAGGCTAGCTAGCTAGCTCTCCCGCACGCTAAAAACATACGACGTCCTCGTCGTATCTTACAAAATTCCTAAGGGAAAACTAGACCTAGTGGTACTTTCCGCAACTATTGCACCACTTGCCTCTCATGTTCCCGACCATGCCAAAAAGTTTGCGCACGTTACGGTTAAGGAACTTGTAGTCGTCTTCAACTACGCGCTCCAAATCCTCCAAACGCTGCTTCATTGCCTCCATGGCTTGGAGACATTCGTCGACCGACGCGTAGAGATCCGCGATGGAGTGACGGCAAGCTGCACAACACATCGGATGCAATCCGAACGGGTCGTCATTGCCATCGTCTCCACCGTTGTCGCCACCATCTTCGCCGCCATCGTCTCCACCACCGTTGTCGTCGCCGCCGTCGCCGCCGCCGTTGGGGCCTTCGGGAGTCTTCTCCTCGGGCACCTCATCCCAAATGTAAAGATCATTATCATCTCTTCCGGCGGCCACCCACGAGCTCGGGCTACGATCGTCGGAGTAGTCGCTACCCCCATAATCCTTAGGCTCGGGCGACACCTCCTTGTAGTCTTTCCGCTTCATGCCTTGGATGCGTGCCGACCTTCGAACGTGTGTAGGGACCTTCTCTCCTTCGACGGGGTAGCGAGATGCGATAGCTCCGGTCGGGACACACCCTCCGCAACGGATGCGGGCGGTCCTCTTGATCTCGACGGGTAGCTTGAGCTCACATCGCTTCGCCTCCTCCATCGATGGCTCCTTGGCTTCTTGCTTCAACTATAAGCTCCTCGGGGGCACAATGGTTGCTGTGTGGGTGCAAAATATTGCTTGAAGGGATTGATTCCCGAGCTCCCAATTCGGCCAAATAAATAGTCTGAAGAGAAAAACTCTAGGAACCTCATTTTCCTTTTTTAAACTTCCCTTAAAATTTTCTGACCGAAGAAGAAAGTCGAAAAGGAGCAATTTGGGCAAAAACCGGGATCGACCACCGCCGGGACCCTCCCCGGGCCGGCCGGACCGGGCCGGCCGGCCCACCCCCGTCTCGGGGGCCGGCCGGCCGGTTATTCGTGCACCGCCCTTATTTCACCTCCTTAGCCCATGGGAAAAAGTTGGCCCAAGAAATCTTCGTGAGAAACTCCCGTAAAATTAAAAGAAAAATTATTTATAGAAATTCATGCCTTGTTTTTCGTCCTAGGCGGGACGTTCGGGCTCTTCTTCCATGGTGAAGACATCAACATGGTGAAGGGGCACAACGTCGGGTTCGTAGTACACCTTAAGTCGTTGACCATTCACCACAAATTGATCGCCTTTTATATCCATAATGGTTACCACTCCGTTGGAGAGCACCGAATGCACAACATAAGGTCCATCCCACTTGCTTTGCAATTTCCCCTTTCCGAAGGTTTTAAACCTCGAATTGTAGAGGAGGACCTTATCGCCTTCTTTAAACTATTTCTTTTTTCAATCTTTTATCATACCACCTTTTGATTCTCTCTTTGTATATTCTTGCATTTTCATACGCCTTCAACCTCATCTCCTCTAGCTCGCTTATTTGGATTCTTCGTTTCACCACCGCGGCATTGAGATCGAGGTTCATCTCTTTAATCGCCCAATAGGCTTTATGTTCCAACTCAACCGGAAGGTGGCAAGCTTTTCCATAGATGAATTGATAAGGGGTCATACCTATCGGTGTCTTGAACATCGTTCGATAAGCCCATAAAGCTCCGTCTAATTTCTTTGACCAATCTTTGCCTCCCTTCTCTATGGTTTTGTTGAGGATGCTTTTTAATTGCCTATTTGACGTTTCCGCTTGTCGGTTGGTTTGTGGGTGATAGGCCGTAGAAACCCTATGTTCAATCCCCAACTTGGACAAGCACTTTTTGAAATTCTTCCCGGTGAAGTGAGTTCCTCCATCACTTATCAAGATTCTCGGTGTACCGAAACGAGGAAAAATCACGTTCTTGATCGTAGTAATGGACTCCTCCGTGGAAGCTTTACGACACGGCATAGCCTCTACCCATTTGGATACATAATCAACCATGACTAGAATATACTCATATCCGCATGAGTTTTTGAAAGGCCCCATGAAGTCTATACCCCATACATCGAATAAATCAATTTGTAGATTGTAATTCAAGGGCATAGAATTTTTTTGAGAGATGTTTCCGGTTCTTTGGCATTCGGGACATGATGCAACATATCTTTTAGTATCTTCATGCATCTCCGGCCAATAGAATCTGCTCGACCATACTTTCGCTTGGGTTCGAAAATGGCTATAGTGTCCACCGTACTTCGCCGAGTGGCACTTTCTCAGAATTTCTACCCTCTCTTCTCTTGGCACACATCTTCTCATCACTCCATCATTGCCAAGTTTGAAGAGGTATGGTGCATCCCAAAAGTACTTTCTACTTTCAGAGATTATCTTCTTTTGGGGTTTTTTATCTAAATGATCGAGAAGCATCTTCTGAATCGCTCGAATGATATGAATCATCCAAGTGTCTTTATCGAGCACTCGATAGAGGTGGTCATCTCTCATCTTATCTTCTATGGGCTCTTTATCATCTTGTCCACGATTCATCCTAGACAAATGATCGGCCACAACATTCTCCACCCCCTTTCTGTCACGAATTTCAACACCAAATTCTTGGAGAAGAAGGATCCAACGAATCAAACGTGGTTTAGCTTCCTTCTTAGCCAAGAGATACTTGATGGTTGCGTGATCGGTGTAAACAATGACCTTCGAGTTCACGATGTAAGATCTGAATTTTTCGAAAGCGAATACCACCGCTAGCAACTCCTTTTCCGTAGTGGCATAGTTTAATTGTGCCCCATTAAGAGTTTTGCTAGCGTAGTAAATGGCGTGAACTCGGCCTTCCTTTCCTTGACCCAAAACCGCGCCTACGGCGTAGTCACTTGTGTCACACATGATCTCGAAAGATTGGCTCCAATCCAAAGGTTGAATAATGGGAGCACTCACCAACGCACTTTTCAAGGTCCGGAATGCCGCTAGGCACTTCTCGTCAAAGTCAAAAGCCACATCCTTTTGAAGAAGATGCGTTAAAGGCTTAGTGATCTTTGAGAAGTCCTTAATAAATCTTCTATAAAATCCGGCATGGCCTAGAAAGCTCCTTAAGGACTTAACATCTGTCGGAGGTGGGAGTTGCTCAACCGTCTCTACCTTAGCCTTGTCCACTTCAATGCCTCTCTCGGATATAACGTGTCCGAGCACTATGCCTTGCTTAACCATGAAGTGGCACTTTTCCCAATTTAACACCAAGTCTACCTCCGCGCACCTCGTGAGGACCTTTTCCAAGTTGCCAAGCAATCCATGAACGTCTTCTCGTAAACAGAAAAATCATCCATGAACACCTCGACAATTTCTTCGATGAATTCCGAAAATACGGCCATCATGCAACGTTGAAAAGAGGCCGGAGCGTTGCATAGACCGAAGGGCATCCTTCTATGTGCAAATGTTCCATAAGGGTATGTAAACATTGTTTTGTGTTGATCATCTGGGTGAATGGGAATTTGCATGAACCCCGAGTACCCATCGAGAAAGCAAAAATAAGTGTGGTTTGCTAATCTCTCGAGCATCTCGTCAATGAACGGTAGGGGGAAGTGATCTTTCTTCGTCGCTTTGTTAAGCTTACGATAATCGATACACATCCGCCACTCGGTCACGGTTCTTTGCGGAATCAACTCATTCTTCTCATTCTTCACCACGGTTAAACCTCCTTTCTTTGGTACACAATGTACCGGGCTCACCCACTCACTATGCGGAACCGGGTAGATGATTCCGGCATCAAGTAACTTGATGACCTCTTTCTTTACTACCTCTCGCATGGCATGAGTTAGCCTCCTTTGGTGGTCCACTACGGGCTTACATTGTTCTTACATTGGTATACGATGCAAAAGGCTGGGCTAATACCTTTGAGATCATTAATTGAATATCCAATCACCTTCCTATGTTTTTTCAATAAAATCAGCAACTTCTCATTTTCTTCGGGACTCAACTCGTCGCTCACAATGAATGGATAAGTCTTGTCTGGGCCCAAAAATTCATACTTTAATCCTTTGGGCAAAGGTTTAAGGTCTACCTCAGGCACTTGTGGCTCCCCGGGTTTTATTTCTCCTATGTCCTCAAATTTTCCTTCCTCCACGCTTCCATCATGTGGTTCTAAGCCTTTCGTCGCTTCTTCTAGTTCTTCATCTTATTGATTACTAATTTGATTTTCCATCGCTCTTTGCAGTGGGTCTCTAAGGGTTTCAACAAAACAAAGACTATCTACCTCCTCTACTTCTTCGTCTTCGGGAGGAAAGGGTGTAGGGTGTTTAGATACGCGAAGAAAATTATATGTGTACTTTGTTCCATTAAGGTTCATTGTTACTTTGCCTTCTCCGACATCCAACACGGCATCAACTAACTTAAGAAAGGGCCTACCTAGGATTATGTGATCATGATTACTATGGTAAGCATCAATAACAAAGAAATCGGTTGGTATACATTTTCCAGAGATTTTTACTTTCATGTTGCAAGCAATACCTAGAGGTTTAATAGTTCTACCATCTCCCATAATTAATTTCGTTGATGTTGGAGCTAAGTCTAGGTTGTGGTCTTGAACTTTATCATAAATTTTAGAAGATAGGACACTTAGTTGGGCTATGATGTCGCATAAAGCTTTGCATTGAATTCCGTTGATCTCGCAACTTGTTGACGGATAAAAGACGTATCCCTCTACGATCCGCAAGCGTACGGACCCCACACCTTTTTCACCACGGGATTCCCAAGGTTCTTGTCAATCCGCGGAGCAAGGGGATTACTAGCGCTTAACCAAGTACTAATCTAGTTGAATGGAAAACCTTTGAAAGAGTATTAATCTAAAAGTAAAGACAATCTAACCTAAGTTAATCTAAGTTAAGTTGATCAAACAAATCTAGAGTTAAACTAGATGGTAAAGGGTGAACACAAGAGAGTGAGCAAGAAAGATAAGCGTTCCCTCCCTAGGATCTAGGATAACATGGTATGCATCTACTAAACGAAAGCGGTAAACCAATCTACCGGGGGTTGTGACCACGGTTTCGCCCTTTCCCTCCTCTCGTACTGTCACTACGCGAAGGTATTCGTGACTAGACCTATGATGGACACGATATGTTGATGGAATCTATGGGAGTAGCGGATATCATACGCCCGAAAAACACGGTGGCCTACCTTAATCATCAAAGCATCATCAACATGAAAACAATAGATTGGAACCACGAATCAAGTAGCAATTACATAGCATGTATCCATCTAATCCTAGGGATGAACGGAGACATTACCCCATCATCTTACACGGATTGAAGCACATAGGGGTGATGGAGACTCCGGAGAACGTCGTCGATGAAGATGGCAGCGATGGAGCTTGGGACCACCCCTAGGCCAGCGGCTTGGAGTCCTCCTCTTGCTTCCTTCTCTCTGCCGGCGTTGATCCTTGCGACGAGCTCATCTAACTCTCTCCCTCATCTTGGGGCGGCGGTTTTCTGGTGATTGGCGTCGGTAGGATGATTTGTTCGATGTGTCGGTCGACGACGGCGGAGGGAATAAATAGACGAACATCTAGGGCAAAGGGGGGACCGAACCGACCTCGGAGTGGGCCGGGCCGGTCGGACCGGCCGGCGGCCGGCCCAGCCCACTTCGGCCCGGTTCGGCCCCGGTTTTCTCCCCGGTTGCTTCTCGCGTGATCCCTTATTCGTGTGCACTTGCATGTGGGCCTTTGACGTCGTTTCCTTCACGGTTTAGGCTTGAATCCTTGCTATGCAAGCTTCGCCGTTTTCCGGTTGAGTCCCCGAAGACTTGCACGTTGACGCTTCGGTCCTCGGGTCATTTGGAGTCATGTTCATCGCGTGTCTTGACTCTTGTCGGGCTTCATGATCTTCTTCCAAAGTGCTTGGTGAACTTATCCCGAAAGTCTCCTCATTAGCGTAGATTTCTGCGTAAACAACAAACTCCAAAATCGACATGCAAGTGTGAACTTGTTATATCATTAGTATGCCTAGTGGCGGGTTAGTTGCAAATCATAATTGAAACCAATGTATAACAAGTACTCTAGATTGACGGAAATTCACCGTCAACATCTCCCCCATGCTTAAACCTTGCTCGTCCTCGAGTAAGTAATTCTTGCTTAAAAGGGAAATCGGTGTTGCCCTTCCAATGTTGTCCCTGCACTTAGTTATTCATGACAAGACAAATTGCTCTCTCTTAAGAATTTATTTTTAAAGTTCAAGTTGTGACCGGCTTCTTTTTCATTATGGAAGATAGACTAACAATAAAGAACAAGCCACATTTAACACGATGCTCTCAAACTTAAGTGAACTTCAAACCATTACCTTGTCACATGGAAGATTTTCAAAAAGATGCATATCCAACATAAGTGAAAATCTCTTGCAAAAGCTCATGGAACACTCATCTCATCAAGTCACTCAAGCCTATACTAGATTATTTTCAACCTACTCTACTCATATGTGATAGTGGAAGGCTTATGTGGAGCTTGGAAGGTTAAAAACAATCCTAGCAAAACATACATCCGAAATATTGTCAAATTAAGAGAGAGATCTATTGGAATTACCGAGACTCGTCAAAAAGGCCATGGAAAATAAATGTTGGAAAGAGAGAGGGATGAAACACACACATTTAGATAAGTGGACATGTGCAAGTGGCAAATGGATGATCCCGAGGCACGAGTGAAGTCCTCGTTATCGGATTGCACATGGTTGGAAGATTTGAGTATGGATGTGTCATCAAGGCACTTGAGAACTTATGAAGCAAAAAGAACCGAGGAGCATCTTTATTTTTTTTTCTTTATTTTATTTCCTTCTCATTTTCACTCTTTCTTTTTTCACTTTATTCTTCCTATTTTTCTTACTTTTCTTTTATTCTTATCATATTTTTTTTCATTTTTCATTTCTATTCTTTTTTTTTTCTTTTGCTCCTCAAAACTTTTTGCAACATAATACTTACATAGCATTTGTGTCAGAGAATGACTCCTCCCCCATGCTTGAACGATGCTCGTCCTCGAGCATAAAAGAGAGGGGAAATAACTGCTAAAGTAAGTATAAATTCCATAATATTGTGGAATATTTGAATCTTCATCGAGAATTTTACTCCATACTCAAATTGGGTTGTGGACAAGGAGGTGATCACAAAAAGATGTTTTTGGTTTAGGGTGGATGCCCAGCGAAGTTTGTGAAATTTTCGATGTGAAAACCCACAATGCTTGGACAAAAAGGCTAGCATGAAAACGTTACACAAAGGAATGACCAGCTTCTTAGTCTCGAACCATAGAAATCAATCCTAATCCAACTCATCAAAACATATGTTTGCAATCTACGAGTTTTGTTATCATAAAACATATATGTATATGGCTTTGGTAGGTAGAACTTTGCAAGAGCATCACAAATATGTAGATAGCATAAAAGTTAAGTTTTCATAAAAGCAACAAGTTATCCGGCTATCCATAAACTTAAATCAAAGAGCAAAGATATGTATATGGGTCTAGAGCATAGTCATTTCACCTCCACAAATAAAAGAGCCGGTATTTAAATTAATTTCAGATCATATTATATAGAGCAATTAGCCAAGACATGTATAACTTCATGTAGGTAAAACAAAGCGGCAACTTTCATCATCTTTCCGTAAGCATAGGCAATATAGAACATCGAGGTGAACACATGGTCATGCTTATCTATTGAAAGTAAAAAGAAACCTAGGTTGTCCTCCTAGTAGCCATGTTATTGTTTGAAGAGAAAAACAAAAGGTTGCACCTAGTTGATGTTGAAGGCATACTTACAAGCATTTGTGTTTGGAAAAGAGAAGGTCCATGGAGATGTTACCATCCTTTGTAATTCTTCGTTGCCTTCTTCCAACATCTCCATGTATGGATGTGGCTTTTGCTTTTGTCTTGATTTATCAATGCTCCTAAACTTCTGAATTTAATCTTGTATGCTTAATGGAGTCATTGGTCACCCTTCTCTTCAATGTTGTCATCACCATCTCCTCTTTCTTGTTCTCATCATCTCCTTGCTGTCTCTTTTTCATGGATTTCCCCCTCTGTCCAGAACAGAAAATATATCGAAATATAGCTCTATTGAAAAGTTTACGAAATTACCTTTCCAACGTGTGGTCATTCATCGAAAACGGAGTTCAAACAAGGGAGCTATGTCCGTTTTACTTCAGCGCTGCGTGCTGTCCAAAACTGATTTCAGGACGTGTTGCACTCGGTGATTCGGGCATAACCGCTTGTAGGAACCTCCGATTGTCTTGATTCTTGATTTGTTGGAATCGTAACTTCATGGGGCTTCTAAATATCCAAAAATACCTAGTGTTTTCCCTTTGAGACCATGCAGAATTTTGATGAGATTGGTGACTTCTTGCGCATTGATCCGTAGATGTTAACGATCTTTATCATTCTATCTTCTAGAGTGTCATGTTGCACTTCCGTGTTGAAGATTCAGGGTCTCCCCCATGCTTAGCATTTTGCTAGCCATGGAAGAATAAGACAAAGCACTTCTTAGCCATCCTTCAATTTCCTTGTAGTGAGAGTCTTTATCTTGCCCCGTAAGACATTTTAAACGCACATTCTACCCCCAAGGTGACGGTTGGGAGTAGATAGAATTGCCAACAATCCAACAGTGTCTCCTAAGATTCTTAACTTGTGGTATAATTAGTCTAATGAGGAATAAAAACCTAATGAGTGTACGTGGTGCAAGGTGTGTATGCACATGATAGGAAAGCATATAAACAAAGACAATGTTTTCACCTAGTTCTAGACACCATGTTTACAACTAGGTTGCTGAATTTCTCCATAGCCATAAAGGTTTATTTATCAAGGGTTAAAACACCATGTCTATCCCTAAATCAATAACCCTTATAGCACAAGAAAAATTAAGCGCATTGCAGAGCTTATAAACTAACCAATGCAACATGAAAACATATGAAAAGCTAGCAAGGTTTATCGAACTTAATGATGATGGTCCGCAATCATGTTTAAACACCATGTTTACACAAGATCACAAAAGGAAAATACCCATATGGCCATATGAAGCATTAACATGGAAACTGAAGCATACATCATTAAGTATATAAAACAACCAAGCCAACTATGTGCAAAACATGTATACACAAAGAAACATCACGAGGATAACAAAATGCAATGCATGCAAATAAATAAGATCATGAACATGATGGTGGTTCTAAAAAAAGGAAAACTGAACTTAGATTAATAACCACAAGTTGATCATCATAAGATAGTGCCATTCTTTTATTTTCTCTAAGAAAGTAGTAAAAATATAAAGAAACGGGTTGCCTCCCGAAAAGCGCTTCATTTAAAGTCATAGAGCTCGACTTTCTCACATACCTTCTTTTCGTTGCATAGCCATGGCCCTTCATGCAAGAAGAAAAGGTACCAATGCAGCTTTAATTTACTTCCCATGTTGTGCTTGATTACTTATAGAAGACTTGCCCAAAGCATCCTTTTGTTTCATCGTTATCTCCTTCTTTATCATCCTTCGGTGCTGCCTTCACTCTATTATTTTTTTTTTAATGTCCAGAACAGAAAGTATACTCAAGCTCTACTCCATTGCACAGTGCACAAAATTTCCTTTCCAACGAGTCTTCATTTGCTCAAATCGGACTCCGGACAAGAGAGTTACGTCGGTTTTACTTCGGCGATGAAATCTGTCCTGAAATTTCAGAACGCGCAACGCTCAATGTTTTCTCCATAACTCCTTGCACGGGTCTTCAAACTTGTTGGTTCTTGATGCGTTGGAATGGTAACTTGATGGAGCTTCTGGATATCTCATTTTCTTCATTTGTACACCTCTGAACAAGCTCTCAAATTGATGAAGACAGCAGCATCCATCGCGGGATTCGGAGGGGTTGATGATTTATCTTGCAACTCTTTCGAGCATGACTTCCCCTTTTTTTTCATTATTCAAGCCTTGTCTACATGGTTAGTGAAAATCGGGCCTTTCCCGACATATGATTCTTTAAGGTCACTAGCTTGACCAAGCGCAAAGCATGATCGAGATTTACAAAACTTATTGTAAACATACGCGTCCATAATTAACACCACATGTGAATTGTAGCAACAAGTCAAGGTGTAAATAAAAGAAGCATATGTTTCATGCATAGCACTTAGCTCATCATTAGGAAAAGGTTGTATAGGTGTGAGATTAATTGGATCAAACTTAAATGTTTCCTCTTTTTCATTCTCAAGAAAATCTAGCCTATCAACATGATCACTATTGGAACAAGGCATAGGAATTAAACTATCATTCATACTATTGGTTGAGCATGAGTATTTGAATTTATCAACATCAATACCAATAATATCTTGAGATTTCAGCGCGTACCTTGGCCTTAGAGATTTTTCAACAAGAGTGATATTTGGTCCATCAAGCGGTGTTGAAGGCGAATCGATCTCAACGAGTGAAGGTGTCTCTTTGTTACCTTTTTGCATCCCCTCCATCTCATCATGTGGGACATGTAATCCTTCAACTATGTATGCATTCATATCTTCTTTGAAGTCTTCTTTATCAACCAGATCTTCATCTTCAAAGACTTGTATGATGCTTTCTTTATCTTCCATGTACCACATGTCATCAAGATCGCTCATTGTTGATTCACTCTTTCCTTCATCCTTGAGTACTTCCATGTCTTGATTTGCTAGTGTGTAGGCTTCAATAGCACACAAGCTATCATCTAGCTTGAGTCCTATCTCCTCCCATTTATCCTTTGAGTCACTAGGCTCATCACGGTTGTACTCTTCTCTTCCTTCATCATAAATCTTTGATTTGTCAAACCGGTCGATCCATCCTTCATCTCCTTCTTTTCTTTCTTCTTCAAACATCTTTTGGATCGACTCTCCACTCATCTCTTGATCAAATATATCTTCAACTAGTTTGGCAACGTGTCGGCGTTCCTCCTTCCTTCGGTAGCTAATTAGTGGGGCGAAATCAACTTGAACCCAACCGGATTGCTTGAACTCCGCCAATGGTCTAGCATTCCACATACTTCGGCCTACATTCATGTTAGTTTCAACATTTTTAACATCCGAAATGACTTCTCTTACCTTGGGAAGTGGATCTTCACTTTCTTGTATGGTCGGTTCATCTTCCTTGACCTTCGGTTCATCTTTTTCGGAAATTTCAGCAAGCACCTTGGGCTTGATTTTGTCATTTTGCTCCTCTCGACAACATCTTTGCCAATCTCGTATTGTTCTTTGTCCATTGCTTATCCTTTGTAAGATTTGTGCAGCTTCACTAATTGTTTTATCCATTATATCACCGCCCGCACACATGCTTACAAAACGAGATGAGTTAGGGGTTAGTGAAAAATAAAAGGTATGCAACATCAAGTCACCGGAAAATCCCAAGTTCGGGCCTTGCTCAAGTAGTTCATTAAATCGGTCCCATGCTTCATCAATTCCTTCATCCTCTCCTTGCTTGAAATTGAGCACTTGCCTCCTTAAGTCTTGGACCTTGCTTATGGGAAAGAACTTCAAAAGAAACTTCTTCACTAGCTCATCCCAATTTCCTTTTGCTTCAACGGACGCAAGTGTGTACCAACTTCGCGCTTCATCTTCGAGAGAGAACGGAAAAAGATTCCACTTGAACCAAGCGGCCGGAACTCCTTTTTGTTGCACCGTGTTGCATAACATCGTGAATTCCTTAATGTGTCTATATGGGTTGTCATCCTCCAATCCTCTAAATGGTTTTGTCGCCACTAAATTGATGATTCCGGGCTTCAATTCATAGTGGGTTGTAGCAAGCGCCAAATCTGATTTTTGCATCTCAATGTCTTCCATTGACGGTATTGCTAGCTCCCTTAGCGACATCTCTTCGTCTTCCAATGGTGAGGTGAACAAATCCATCTAGGCACAAGAAAAGTAGAAAGAAAAACAAAAAAGATTTTTTTTTTTTTTTTTTTTTAGAAAATAAGGGTTAGGTGTTAGTAATCAACAAAATTAATACTAGATTAAACGTAGCAAACTCGGCTTGCTCCCCGGCAACGGCGCCGGAAAAAGGGGCTTGTTGACGGATAAAAGACGTATCCCTCTACGATCCGCAAGCGTACGGACCCCACACCTTTTTCACCACGGGATTCCCAAGGTTCTTGTCAATCCGCGAGCAAGGGGATTACTAGCGCTTAACCAAGTACTAATCTAGTTGAATGGAAAACCTTTGAAAGAGAGTATTAAACTAAAAGTAAAGACAATCTAACCTAAGTTAATGTAAGTTAAGTTGATCAAACAAATCTAGAGTTAAACTAGATGGTAAAGGGTGAACACAAGAGAGTGAGCAAGAAAGATAAGCGTTCCCTCCCTAGGATCTAGGATAACATGGTATGCATCTACTACACGAAAGCGGTAAACCAATCTACCGGGGGTAGTGACCACGGTTTCGCCCTTTCCCTCCTCTCGTATCGTCACTACGCGAAGGTATTCGTGACTAGACCTATGATGGACACGATATGTTGATGGAATCTATGGGAGTAGCGGATATCATACGCCCGAAAAACACGGTGGCCTACCTTAATCATCAAAGCATCATCAACATGAAAACAATAGATTGGAACCACGAATCAAGTAGCAATTACATAGCATGTATCCATCTAATCCTAGGGATGAACGGAGACATTACCCCATCATCTTACACGGATTGAAGCACATAGGGGTGATGGAGACTCCGAGAGCGTCGTCGATGAAGATGGCAGCGATGGAGCTTGGGAACACCCCTAGGCCGGCGGCTTGGAGTCCTCCTCTTGCTTCCTTCTCTCCGCCGGCGTTGATCCTTGCGACGAGCTCATCTAACTCTCTCCCTCATCTTGCGGCGGCGGTTTTCGGTGATTGGCGTCGGTAGGATGATTTGTTCGATGTGTCGGTCGACGACGGCGGAGGGAATAAATAGACGAACATCTAGGGCAAAGGGGGGACCGAACCGACCTCGGAGTGGGGCGGGCCGGTCGGACCGGCCGGCCGGCCCAGCCCACTTCGGCCCGGTTCGGCCCGGTTTTCTCCCCGGTTGCTTCTCGCGTGATCCCTTATTCGTGTGCACTTGCATGTGGGCCTTTGACGTCGTTTCCTTCACGGTTTAGGCTTGAATCCTTGCTATGCAAGCTTCGGCCGTTTTCCGGTTGAGTCCCTGAAGACTTGCACGTTGACGCTTCGGTCCTCGGGTCATTTGGAGTCATGTTCATCGCGTGTCTTGACTCTTGTCGGGCTTCATGATCTTCTTCCAAAGTGCTTGGTGAACTTATCCCGAAAGTCTCCTCATTAGCGTAGATTTCCTGCGTAAACAACAAACTCCAAAATCGACATGCAAGTGTGAACTTGTTATATCATTAGTATGCCTAGTGGCGGGTTAGTTGCAAATCATAATTGAAACCAATGTATAACAAGTACTCTAGATTGACGGAAATTCACCGTCAACACAACTCAAGCGTGGTGCCATCTTCTCTTCTTCTTCGGATCCTATCGCATAAATCTCGGCGAGGCGAGCGTATGGTGATGCTTTAGGCTTGATCCCCATGATTCTTTTCACCTCGGCTATGTGTTCCGGATCTACTTCATCATCTCCAAAGAGCTTTTGAAAGATCTCACCGGTGGTTTCAAGGTCGTATGATTCTTCTGCTTTCTTCTCCGGTGGGAAATCCACTTCCAATGCTCTTGCCATCCTCTTTTGATTAGGGAACGGTCTTCTCTTGTCGAATACTTCTCCGTAATCGATAGGAACCCAATCCATTGGTTCGAACTCCCTTAGTGGCTTCGCGCTTGACATGCTTCTCTTGTTTGTCTCATTTAGTACGACGAAGTCAACGATCGGGGTAGTTCTTGACTTGATGAGTTCTTCTACAAGCTTTTCCGGGATTGGCTCCTCTTTTGCGACTTCCGGGGTTGCCTCTTTAGAAAATTCAGCACACTTCTTCTTCCTTGAATTATATTCCAGCTCTTCCTCAAGTCTTGTTTCCCAATCTCTTCGCATGGCAGCCGCTTTACTAATTTTTTGTAAAAGTTGGGCGGCTTCCGTGAGTGTTTTCTTCATGAGATCTCCACCTGCACACATTTGGACGTGTTGCATGCAACTAGGGGTTAGGGAAAAGAAAAATGTATGCAAGAGTACGTCACCGGAGAAGCCGAGTCTTGGTCCTTGTTCGATTAACTCATTAAACCTATCCCAGGCTTGGTCTATCCCTTCCTCTTCTCCTTGCATGAAAGTGATCACTTGCCTTCTTAGATGTTGAACCTTGATAATTGGAAAGAACTTCTCGCAAAACTTCTTTGTCAACTTGTTCCAATTGCCTTCAACTTCAAAGGACGCAAATGAGTACCATGTCTTTGCATTGCCGGCAAGTGAGTAGGGAAAGAGATTCGATTTGAACCATTCATCGGGAACTTCTTCTTGACGCACCTTGTTGCATAGCGTCGTGAAATGCCTTATGTGTCTATATGGGTTCTTCGTGACCATCCCTTCAAACGGGTTTGCCACCACCATCTCGATGATCTTGGATTTAATTTCATACTTGGTCGCTTCGAGCTTCGAATCCGACTCTTGTACTTTCATGTCTTCACATCGAGGGCTAACGTAATCCCTTAATGATTTCTCCGGTTATTCAGCGGGTTGATTGACGAACGCCATCTAGACAACAAGATAAAAACAAAAACAAAAACAAAACAAGTGGTTTTCTAGATAATATGTGTTAGATATAGAAAACAAAAGATAAACTAAATATAAAACTAAGTTAGATGCAAACCAAACGATGTAAACTAGCTTGCTCCCCGGCAACGGCGCCAGAAAAAAGGGGCTTGTTGACGGATAAAAGACGTATCCCTCTACGATCCGCAAGCGTACGGACCCCACACCTTTTTCACCACGGGATTCCCAAGGTTCTTGTCAATCCGCGGAGCAAGGGGATTACAAGCGTTCGATCTACCTTCACACTCTAGCTACTCAAACCTCTAACTATGATTAAACTAGAAAACAACTAAACTACACTAGAGAGAATGATCAAGATATCAAGATAAAAGACACTCGCCCATGGGTCTACGATACTAAAGCATGCAATCGCTTAAAAACATAATACCAATCTAATCTATCGGGATTGTGACCACGGTTTCGCCCTTTCCCTCCTCTCATACTGTCACTACGCGAAGGTATTCATGACTAGACCTATGATGGACACGGCGTATTGAATGGATCCAAGGAAGCATTGGAGCTCTTACTCCCTTTACGACATGGTAGCTAACCTTAAGCATTAAAGTATATTCAACACAAGATGATAATAGATAGATAATCCGACAAAGTGCGATTACATCTCAAGATCGATTACAACCCATGGACGAATAAGGAGATTACCCCATCAAGGTGCTAGACATAGCACCGTTGATCATGGTTTCCCTTCCGACGGTGTCTTCCTTCTTCTCCACTTGTGGGTGCTTCCTTCGAGGTGGTTGATCTCCCTCCAGAGATCTCCCTCCTCTCTCTCTAGCTTGTGGATGGCCTCCTAGTGCGAATGGCTCTCTCCCCGTCGAATGGCGGCGCCTTCAGGGTTTTAGGGTTGAAGATCCTTCGGGTGCAAGGAAAGGGGGGGCGAACCGACACCGAACCGGGCCGGGTCGGCCGGGCTCCGGGCCGACCGGCCGGCACGGGGCCGACCGGCCCAGCCCACCTCGGCCGGTTCGGTCGCCCCTTCGCTCCCGTGGGTCCTCAGGTGATTATGCACTTTACCCCCTCCACTTGCATGATTTTGACGATGTCATCCTCGCGTCCAAGATGGAGGTTCTCCGCGCATGAAGTTCGGTCTTTTACGTTTCAATCCCCGGGGGTGTTCCTTCGTAGCACTTCGATCCTTGCCACCATTGGAAGTGATTTCATCAAGCTCATAAACACGAACAATACTCCGTAAATGCTCCTTTGAACTTGTTGCGAATTCGTCCTTTATGTCCATGTTTTTCTACATAAACATAACACTTCCAAATGCGTGCACATAGATGAACTTGTTATATGATTAGTGTGCCTAGTGGCGGGTTAGTTCCATAATCAAATCCAAACCAAAGTGTAATGAACATGCTTGGTGTACCAAAATACACCGTCAACAAACATATGCGTGCGTATGGTTTTCTTTTTATATAAATGCATATAAATATACTTGTACTTGTGGAATTGCAGGGTATGTCGTGGCTCCTTTGTATATTAGCATTTCCCTTTAGATTGACTATTGTATTTGGTTTTGATCTTGTTCCTATGTACATCTGCACATTCTCTCCAAGTTGAATAAGTACCTCATCAGCAACCGAAGTAGCCTGCATCTTACTCTTTAAAATGGTATGGTCGCTTTGTCTGAACTAATCTTTTGGTTACTGAATTTTCCATTTATGTTAATGGTTTACCAAGAACCAATGATATTACAGTGGGCTAAAGTAGTTACTGTAATTTCCTTGACTATTAATTCACAGGATCAATCCGACGAGGACAATAGACCTAGGCCACAAGATGAATAAGAGGGTTATGACACTATTAGTGCACAACAAGACCAGGTGGGTGGGGCTCAGCGCCGACGCAGAGCGCCAAGGACATCCACAAAGTAGCCAAGTGACACAATGATAGTCACTGAGGTCGACATAGTGGGGATGCCAGTACCATTGACTCAAAAGCACAGGTTCAGGGCACTTGCGGGGCTCGTTGCTAGACAAAAGATACCTTTGAAGTTGCCAGAAATCAAAGAACTAAGCAATGATGAAAAGAGGGACTTGTTTGATAAGCATGTGCAGAAACACTTGAAGTTCCAGGAAGACGCGAAACCGCAGGCATTCAAGCTTTTCTGGAAGATGGCAGCCAAGGCATAGAGACAATTCAGATTTTAGCTTATGTGAGATTTTATCAGAAAAGGACTTGAGCCATTTACAAGGCACCCTTTTATTGTCCCGGAACAGTGGAAGGAGTTCATGAAACAGGAGGAAACCGAGCAAGCCTCATCTACTAGTGTCAAGTTCAAAGAACTCCGAAGCCGGAACATAAGCGAGCACAACATGGGTCCAGCTAGTTATACTGTGAAACTAGAACAATGGGAGGAAGAGGACAGACAATTAGCTATAGCTGGTATCCCCAACCATATGACGCCTACCCTGACGATCGTTCCAAGAATTGGCTACGAGCAAGGAGTAAGCTAGTGATTAAAGACTGTGTTGCCGTGATAGTGTTCAACAACAAAGAGGCAGAAAAATTGGTTGCGGACATCAAGGAGAAGTTTGCATGTGCAGAATCTTCAAGAATGACAGGGCAGAGGGAGTATGATGTGCTAAGTCAGTGCTTGGGCCGCCCTGAACAACCAGGTCGTGTGCGTGGTGTCTCCAGATACCAGGGCTGGAAGTATGCATGGCCTCATCACATCGAGATGTACAGGAAGAGGACGAAGACTGACGCATTAGTTGATACGGAAAAGATAAATGAACAAATCAAGCAAGAACTGGTGGCTGAGATGCAGATGTAGAGATGGTGTTGTCACTAGATGGTGTTGTCACCAATGTCCAATCGCGTAAGCCCTTCACCTGCCACATTGAAGAGCAGTTGTGCGTCCGCAGATAATATAGGTTTGATTGATGGTACTACAAAGTTGGCGACGGAGGTGCGTTGTGACGATCGTACACACGAAGCCTTATAAGCATGTTGACTGAACCTACTGTGGCCTATGGATCACATGGAGGGGTCTTCAATGTGAGGCTGCAATTGGTCTTGTTCATCCAGAGGAGACTACGCTACAAACAGTCTCGATTCATGAAGACTGTGTTGTGGTTGAAGTGCTCACTGTATATATACTATCTTTGCGGATTAACTGTTGGAATATCCTCCTAATGACGAGGTGATGAAACTTGGACAAGCTAAAGGACAGAGGTTACAATGGAGAAGGTGTCAGATTGACATCAAAGGAGCACCAACATGTAAATCTCGTTCACAGGCTACGGTACAGATTCCTTTTAGTTCATATAGTATGGTACAGGTTCCTTCCTCATATGGTTCCCCACATCCTCTTCCTCCTCAATCCCCACATCTGCAAGACGTTCCATTCGGACCTCCTCCTCACGTCCTGAAAAACTTGCATCCCCACCTCCTCGTCATCTTGAAAACACAGAAAACCTTGCATCCCTACATCTGCAAGATACACCAAATATTCCATCCCCACCTACTCCTAGTCCTGAAAAAATAGAAAAACTTGCATCCCCATATCCGCAAGAGACACCAAATATTCCATCCCCACCACCACGCCCACCACCTCCTCCTCCTTCTCCTCCTCATGAAACAACAAAACCTACACCCCCAAATGAAAGTGCTTAAAACAATCATGCCAATGCAGGTACATATGGGCCTAATACCTCTGTAATAGGTCCTGGTGAGACAACACTGTTACCAATCAACCAGAGTGATGTGTTGGTTGGTGCTGATAAATCTGACGACGACATTTCGAAGAAAGTTGTAGGTACATTTGGGCCCAATACCTCTGTAATAGCTCCTGGTGAGACACCACTAGGCAAGAAAACCCTTGAGAAACCTTCAGACATTTCAAATCAGCAAGGAAAGAAACTTGCCAAAAATAAAATCTCTACACCACGTACAGCAGGCAAGAAATCCCTTGAGAAACCTTCAGCCATTTCAAAGCTGCAAGAATAGAAACTTGCCAAAAATAAAAGTTCTACACCACCTACAGTAGGTAAGCAAGCCCTTAAGAAACCTTTTTCAGCCATCTCAAAGCAGCAGGAAAAGGAAATTGCTGTAAATAAAACCTCTAGGAGGCCTACTAAAAAGCGATCTAAGAGAAACACCATGGAGAATCGTTGGTATATGACTAACCCAAAGCAATTTGAGAGAGACACCGAGAAGAATCCTTGGGCTATGGGTAACCCAAATTACAAATTGGGAAAGAGCCTTCTCAATGATGGTGATCTCAAAAAGGTTGCTCCTTTTACCAGAAAGCTCCACAAATTCTACATGCAACGTGGTCGTCAGATGATGATTCTCACATTATGGTCGCACTTTGGCCCGAGACCAGTGCATGGCCTCCGAGATGGTCAAACGGACACCAGTAGCTACTTGTGCAACTCAGTGATTTGTACGATCTCTTCAACTTGGATGCCTTGGATCTGACACTTCTCCACTACTTCATCTAGTAAGTTGCTTGAAAATTTAATCTACTTTTCACTAATCACATCCTCTATCGAAATGTGCTTTTTGCCTCACATCATCTTTATTACCATGTATTTTACGTCCTTACACTTTGTTTTTTCTTACTAATAGGAATATGACTGTAGAAGTTGAGAACACAGGCCCTGCAGTTGGCTTCCTTGATCCTGAATGCCTTTGTTCAACAATATTGAACATCACGGATAACACTCTTGCTTTATCTGTGTCCTATATGTGCAATGTCTTCAAACTATATGCTGACAAGAATTTGATGCTTACCGCTTTCAGTACGAACCACTGGATTGCAGTGGCGATCGTTCTGAAGCAGCGGAAGGTCTACTATCTTGATTCATTGAAGACAGTTAATACTGATACTGACCCTTTCGAGCGAATCATTAATGAGTAAGTTATTTCTTTCTTAACCTGCGGACGTTCCATTAATAGTGTCCTAACCATTGTTGCTTGTTTCATTGTAGGGGTTGGGAACGTTACTGCGGCAAAAAGAAGTTGTTGCGCCTTGGCACATTGGAACACATCAAAGATGTTAAGGTACATATCAGTTACTTCCTTCCTGTGGAAGCTAGTACTAAAGCTTGAGTTTATTTCTTCTCGATCACCACTATTTTTCTTTGTACATTTCTTACAGCGCCACCAACAACCTACTGGATACAGACTCTGCAGCTTCTATTGTGCCTATCCCATGCTTCAAATAAAAGATAGCGGCCCACATATGGAGGTACTTTATTGGGATCTTCATTTGTAAAACCTACAACTAAGCACAGTTCTTGCTTATTAGCACTGCACATGTCTGGTAACCACCTATATATGTGTGCTGACTGGTGACATTGTTATATCCAGAAATTATAGCTAGATGAGCATCCTCTCGACAAATCATTGTTGGCAGATGTTCGTGAAAGAATTGCTACATTCTCATGGAACAGGTGATCACAGCCGCAGGAAAATTTCAAGCTGATGAAACTATGTGGGCTCAAATTATGTATGGTGACTAGGAAATTTTTGCATTCCTCCTTGTCCATGAATTTTTGTGATATTGTTGCATTCCTTCTTGTGAGATGCATTTCCTCCTTGTGAGATGATGATGTTGAATTTTGTCATATATGCATGTGAATTATGTGGATTTCTGTGAATTTGGATGCTGGATCTAATTTTTGTGAATTTAGTCATATCCTGGTTGGTTCCAGGATGCAGCCCTTGATGGCTACCAAATCCTGGCTGGTTCCAGGATGCAGCCGGCAAGCAGGCAGCAGGTTACTGTAGGGGTGGCCTACGTATCTGTAACGAGTGTTAATTAAAGCTCGTTACAAACAATGATCACTGAGTAACGGGCTTCAATTGGAACACCTATTACAAACATGCCAACAAAGTAACGGGCACTGTAAAAGCCCGTTACCGCATCGACCGTGGGCCCCACAACGTGGCCCCGTTCGTCGAGACATCGGAGGCGCATGTTCACCACACGCGTCTCCGATATTGATTTCACAGTAACGGGCTTTATTTTGGTGTCCGTTACCAAAGTTCCCTGTGGGCCCAGAGAAACAGTCATTTTTACGTGACCGGTGACTAGTTGTGGTAACTGTTGTTGTTTTATGCCCGTTACGAATATGTGTTTTCAGTAACGGGCATCTGCCCGTTACCTTTCTTGCCTCATTTGTAACACTTGATCGGTAACAGGCGCTTTGCCCGTTACCAAAGGCGATCTATGCCCGTTATCAACGTGAGTTTTTCACGTAGTGACTGTAGAGTTTCTAAAATTACAACTAGTAAGTGTTTGCACAATATATTTTCTTGATTTGGGGGTTCATATCCCTCGGTCCCTTCTTTCCTCTTCTTCCCCCTCCCTCCCTTTTCTTTTCATGAAGTTTCTAGCTCTGAGGTAGGAGGGGAGCCTCATGTTGACTCGCATATACTCCGTTTCATCTCAAGCTGCTCATCACATGGCCTCCATTTCATCTCATCTCTATAAGACTGTATCCGGCGGTTTCCTCATCCCTCTCCCCATCCCCAACATGAGGCAACGCCCGTCACTGTAGCACATCCAGCAGGTTCCCCTTCCCCTGCTGCAAAAAGAAGATTTCCTCATCCACCTCTCCCTCCCCCCCATTTCTGGGATTTCTCTCTCCTTCTCTCAGCTCAATCACCACCGCGCTATGCCTCTCTCTCTCTCTCCTGCTCTGTCCCTCTCCGTCGCGCCTGCCGACCATGTTTCCGAACTCGAGGTTGCCCAAGGTTGGCGCGCCTGCCGGAGGGAGGGGGCGGCACAGCCGCGCGACTCGCCACCCCTCCCATCGCCGCGCCCGCCCGCGCCGGGACGGGGCGTCGGGACGGGGACGGCGTCGGGACGGGACCGTGCCGGCGTTACGCGCGTCCGGGGCACCGGCGTCGGAGTCGGAGGCGACAGATCTGCGCCACAGCGTCCCGGGGGAGAGAGAGAGGGATGGGACAGTGTGCGGGTGGCCGCGCCGTGCCCCGCCTCCTCTCCCATCACTGCGCCTGCCTCTCGTCGCCGCGCCTGCCTCCCATCACCACACTGGAGGAGCAGGTCCGGATCCGGTCGTCGATACGCCGCTACGAACCCGAGCTCGAGGCCGAACCACCGCCGCGCCTGCTCCGTGCCCCGATCCGGTCCTTGCTCCCGAGCCGCCTCCATGGTCGCTTCCTCCTTCCTCGAGGCCACGTGCGCCTTCCAGCGGCTTGCGGCGGAGGGAGGCAGGGAGGGGGCGGATCCCCTGCTCCGCCTCCTGGCCGACGGAGCTCTCGAGGCCCGCGAGAAGCAACCGTCGGCACCACGCGCTACAGGGATGGGCACGGGAGGGGAACGGCTACTGGGAAGGAATTCTTTTGTGGTTCCAACTCGCCCTCACTCGTTACCTCAAACCACCGTTTGCGCATCCAGAGATGGGGAAACTGCTGGAGACAGTCTAACACATCCGACTTCTCATTAATTCCCATCATGTGTACTCAAAACACTCGTTCATCTCTCAGCTTTGGTGCCTCTCAGTCTTGCATTGTCCATCATCATCACCTTTGTTTTAAATATATGACACAATTAAAATATTAATTCATTAAAATAAATAAATAAATCTAGAAATATTTTAAACTGGACTATTGGATTTATTTATTTGTATAATTCTGTAAATAAGATGAAAAGTTAAATGAATGAAATTATTAATGGCACTCTACAACAACACACCCAACCCAGCTTGTTGGCATGCGCTTGAATGAATTTTTGCCCAATCTAACTCCAACTAAATGAATGAGAGCAGCCCATTGTGGACTTGTTTGGATAGAAGAGAACTGGAAGGAAATGAAGGTGATTGACTCTCAAATCCCTCGCATTCCACTAGTATTCAAACAAAGCCTGCTTCCGGAGAAAAAGAAAGAAAATATTATCCATACTCGAATCTTGAACTCCATAAAAAAATCATAGAATCTGTTAAGGAGAATTTTCAAAAAAAAAAGAGAGACTCATGTGGATTGTAGCCTTTTAATTTCTGTTGATCATGCAAGATCGAGTTCGTCCACTTCAAACGGAATGGCATATGACCAAAATCCGGTTGAAGTTACTCCACTTGAAACATGAGTACAATTTTTGTAAGAGAAAATTTGACACCCACGTGCTTTAGACTAACTCCAGCAGTTCGCAATCTGCATCTGCAAACAACGGGCTTGTGCAGATAGGAGAGGGAAAAAACTCCCCCAAACAAGAGTGGCTTTCCAGCAGCTTCCTGCATCCCCTTGTGCATCCACCCCGGCGGTTGGTTCCCGCGACCGCGAGGAGGGGGAGAGAGGGGGCCGCGGGTGAGCGGGCGGGCGGCGTGCCGGTGCTCCCCATCGACGCCGTCAGCCGTCTCACCCAGTCCCAGGCGTGCTCCTCGAGGTGGAGCTCGCGTCGCTCCTCTACTGGCTAGCCTTCCGCGCCGCCGCCAGGTTCGCCGTCCGGGACTCCCTGTGTCCATCCCCTGTTCCTCTTCCTCGCCGCGCCGCCGCCCGCACGGGTCTTCGCACGGCCGCACGTGGAGGAAATGGAGAGAAGGAGCTCCGCCCGCATGCAGGGAGGTCGCCCGCCCGCCGCCGCTGCTTGTGCTCCGTCTGCTGTGGCTCAACGGCGGAGTAGGCGCGCGGCCGCCCCGCCGGATCGGTTGCTTGCCTTCCCCCGTGGGAGGTCGCCTCAAGCCTCGAGCTTGACGGCGCGCGAGGAGCTCCGCCCGCGCGCGGAGGTCGCCCCACCGCCACCGCACATGCCGCGCCCGCCGCGGCTCGACAATGGAGTAGGCGCGCGACCGCCGCCCATGCTCCTCCCTGCTCCCGCACGGATCGAGGTTGCCCGTGCTTCTCCCGGATCAAGGCAGGGGCCTTCTTCCCGCGCGGCGAGCCGGATCGAGCGCCGCCGTCGCCGTGCTTCTCCTGAACGCGCCAGATTGAGATCCGGTGAGGAAGGGAGGAGGGGGTGTGCGTGTGGCCGTCGCAGAGCAGAAGGAGGATTCGAGAGAGAGGACAGGGCGGGCGGGCGCGACGAGGCGGCGGGGTGGCAGTTGGAGGAGAGGAGATGAAGAAAGGAGAGAAACCGGCTTTTTCCCAGGTTTGCGCGTGGGCGGGTGGCTTGCTGCATTTTGCAGCAGCCTTTGCGGCTACCGCTGGGCCGGCTACAGTACCGTTTGCGTGCGCAAAATGAAGATTTTCCTCCGGTTGCAGAATCCGCTGGGGAGGGTCTTATAGTTCATACCAAACAGCCCCATATGCCAGCGGCTGCGTAGATGAGATGGTAGGACCTCCCAGAATCACATATTCACATGTCTCATGAACAAATAAAGATTTTTCTTAATAAAATGTTATTTATCACGTGCTTAAATGCTTTTCCATTAGGTTGCAAGAGAACAATCGTCACATGATTCATACAGGATCAACCCAACCAAGCAAAGAAGAAACACAATACTGCAACCTTCTTCTGGATCTTTTGCACGGATGCATGCATCTTGAACAGAATCAGCTATCTTCTGAATCAAACAAGCTTCCTTCTTTCGGGCTTCTTCGGACTCGGAGAGGGGGAAAAAGGACACGATAGAGCACAGACTATTGAGGAGGACGAGTTGACGGTGGGTAGTGGCTGGAACCAGACCAAGAACCCGTAGTCGCCGGATACCACGCGGTCTCCGGCCAGCTCGTGCCGCCCCACTGCGCCGCCTCGCCGTAGCCCGGAGCAGAGGTTGGCGGCACAGAAGCCACGGTGACGGAGGAGGCGGGGAAGGAGTAGGAGCTCGAAGCACCGCTCACGGCGCCGCCGTCGCCGCCGAAGAACTGAGGAAAGCCGACGTGTCCGGCGGCGGCTCCCTGCAGGAGCGTCTGGTACTGCAGGTACTCCGAGGCGGCGGCGCTGGTGGCTGGGTACGCGCCGCCAGCACTCGAGGCCGCCGCCGGGGCGGGCGGAGCGGCGGGGACCGCGGTGGACGGGGTGGTGAGGCGCGCGTCCTCGGGGAAGTTGAGCTTGGCGCGGCTGCCGCGGAAGCGGAGCGCGGCCTCGTCGTAGGCGCGCGCCGCGGCCTCGGCGGTCTCGAACGTGCCGAGCCACACGCGGGCCGCCTTGTGCGGGTCGCGGATCTCCGCCGCCCACTTGCCCCACGGCCGCTGCCGCACGCCGCGGTACCGCCGGCCGCCGCTGCCGCTCGCCTCGCCGGCGGCCGTTCGCGAGTGCTCCTCCATGGCGCCCTGCCGCAGGTCGTGGTGGTGGTGGCCGCCGCCCTGCTCTTCTCCTGCGCGCGCGAGGACACGATAGGTGAGCGGTGAGACGAGACGAGCGCGCGCACAATACACTCTTGCGGCGCAACCGGGGCATGCGTACAGCGTCGGGTAAGCGGCGATGCCACACGAATATATAGGCGTCGCGCATTTGACTGCTCCGGCGTCGATCGTTCCGAGTCTTCTGACCCAAACACGTACGGGTCGCAATTTTGTAGCAGTGTATTTAATTCGCATCTATCCGGTATCGGACAGTTGCGAGCACACGTACGTGCTACGTAGCTTCCCGGCACATTGCCATCCTTTTTCTCTGATCTAACTGTAGCGATATCTCTTATATTAGCGACGTGACAAGACTGAGATCGATCGATCGATCGATCGACATCCTAGCAGCTGTGCACAATGCGTATGATCGTGCCGTGCCTTTGCAACATATCTGCCGGTATTTTTGTTGTGTTGCACGAGTGCAGTGAATGAGATTCTCTCCTAGAGATGCATACGTACGCTAGCTAGTGGATGGTTTGGTGGGAGTTGGGAGATGTTGGGATGATCGAAATGCAACTTGCCTAATCTTTCTTGGCGAGATCCACATGCAGGGCTCTCGCATTTTGCATGCATGTTCGTGCAGGCCTTGCAAACTTAACCGACCTGCCGCGTGTTCAGGATATATATCTATAGGCCATCGGCATTTTTATGGTGGGTGTGTCGATCGGGCATTGAAATCTCGATGTGGCAACGTACTACAATTTTTAGTCTTTCTATACACGTCGATAATTTTTTATTTATCTAGTAAAACAAGATCGAGTTCATAATGCTGTGAAAATCATAAGAAATCATTCGCACTTTGCTCCGGTTACAGATGACTCAAAAAATATGTGCATGCTTAGACGACGCGACATAGGATTTCCTCCTGGCGCAAGCAAAGTATATTCACAGCAAGAATAATCGGAACATGCTTAGCCTCCTCATGCACGACTAACACATGCACGCTGATTAAACAAGAACCGTTATGCAAAGGAAGGCCACAACTAAAAAAAGTTCCGTTTTGTTATGAAAGGAACGCAAACGTCACGCGGAGCTGTTCTTTTAGGTTTGTTATTGCCCAGCGTTATATTCCTTCCGATCGATTACCTTACCTGCTTCTATATATAATTATGTAATCGAATGAAATATACTACATTTAGAAATATATAGAATAATGTGAAGGCTAACCTGCTGGGAAGAAGTGATCCTGCGGCGTCGGTGCCGCAGCCGACGGGTAGCTTCCTCCTCCGCCCCACTGCTGCGCCGGGTGCACGCCGTACCCGCCGCCGCCTGCCATTGCCGAATCCGGCGGGTAGTACCCTTCGTCGTCGCGGCCGGCGACGACGTGCGCCAGCGCCGACACCATCGTTGACATCTCCAGCGCCTGGTACTCCCCGGACAGCACCGGGCTCTCCGCCGCCGCCGCATCCGCATCCTCCTCCTCCGCCGCTGTCCAGCCAGCTGCTAGCCGTGATCGGCGGCGCCCGTCGGCCATGGTGTTATCTCCTAACACGCGCGGCAGATGCAATGCCGCCGCCGCCGCTCGCATGCAAGTAAAAAGATCTGTTTGGCTATAGCAAACCTGTAGCTAGCTGGTAGTACTAGGTAGTACGTCGCGCGGAGACTTTGAACAGACTCGCGGGGGATATGCAAATGCAATGTGCAACTAGATGGATGCAAGTTCGGGAGAATGCAGTTGGTTAATTCAAAGCCGACGTCGATCCCTCTTATTTCTCGACACGAGGGCGGACTAACGTGCCGGCTACTTGTATATATAGGCGGGACGGACGGACGGCACAGATGGCGAGAACCAAGAACCGTACGTGCCGATGGCACAGATGGAGTCATGCGTGCTGGATCGGGCGATCCGCATACGTTTCGTTCCTGGCCGCCGGCACTCGTGTCTCGCTCGCCGCCGCCGGGAAAAAGTTGGGGTACGTTCAGATTTGGACCCGGTCTCAACGCTGACCGCAGCACACACACACAAGCCCCCGCCTGCGCGCGGAGAAAGCATGCGGTGGCCCGGCCTGGGCGACGATGGGTTGAATCCAGATAGAAGACTGCGTAGTAGTACTAACAAAGAAACTGCATTGATTATGGAATTGTTAATTAGGTAAACTAGGCGATCAGGCATACAGTATGTGTCGTATATATGTACGTGGTGTGCCGAGAAGATTATATTACGAATCGTGTAACCTGGGCGTTTTGTGTTTATTAGGGGGGCGAGTCAAAGCGTGATGGCAGCCCGGTTGCTAACGTTTTGTGGGATGTGCAATGTTGCCGACATGGGTCAACCCGGGGTCAAATTTTGCTATCCGCGAACCTAGCACCTACGGAGATGACGTCTAAAGCAGGGTTTATAGAGAGAGAGGGCACACATTGTTTAAATTCAGGGTAAATTTTTGCGGTTTCACATCATATATTTCATGGGATGTGTCAGAAGAGATATTTGGACATAGTATAAAATGAAACCGCGAGACGAATTTATTAAGATCAATTAACATAGTACCATATATTCCATGGGATGTGTCCGAAGAGATGTTGGGATATACTAGTAATGAAAGGAAATCGTGAGACGAAATTACTAAGATCAATTAACACATCAATGACCTATGTTTGCCACAGCACGACATTTTCAAATCCTGGATTAATTTGGTTTAAAAAGTTCATCTTGCAAATTTATCGCGATATGTACAATTAGTTAATACTTGGCAAAATAGCCAATTTTGGCAAAAAAAAGTTAAACGAACTGCAATCGAGGCAGCACGCAGCAGTATGCATGCACTCGTCGCCAGTATACCTGGGAATGGACTGGAATCCAAAATCCAATGGACAGAATCCAATTGACATCCAACTAAAATGAGGTTCTCATCCTATCCAATCCTACTTGAAGTAGCCGCCATCCAATCCTGTCCAATATATCCAACGCCGCGTGTACACCTTGCTACACACACCTTGCTGTACACAACCACCCGTTCTATACATACACGCTCCTATACATAGCATGCGCTACTGTGGACGATCTATAAGAGCTTGGCGTGCTTGCCAATGGCGCATGATGCACTGGCCGCCGCGACGCAGACGGAGTCGTTGTAGATGTCCGGCAGCCGCGCGAACACGAACTGCAGGATGTCGTGCATGCAGTGTTGTGCCGTCCGCTAGAGGATCTCACTGCCTTGGCTGCCGGCGGCGTGCTACACGATCTCGAAGCACATGTTGACGGCGATGCAGACGGAGCTGCCGGAGAGCGACGGCGCGAGACGCGAGCACGGATGAGCGTAGCGAGCACCTGGAGCTCGCGAAGGAGGACATCGTCCTCGTCATCGGCGTTGGAGCTGCGGCCCATGCGCGCGCGCGACAACTGGTGGACACGACGAGGATGGTGTGGATGGTGGTGTCGTTCATGGTTCCTCAGGGCGGGCGCACCGTGGAGCTGCTGGCGGGAAGGGCGACGTGGGACAAGACGGGGAGGAAGCTTGGCGGTGGATTGAGGAAGAAGACGGGAAGGACTAAGGAGACGTGGTTTCTCTCTGAAGTCCAACACAATTTGGATATCCCGTTGTTTAAGCATATGGATGTCCATGATCCATTTAGATCCAAATCCAGTGAAATCCAACTGAAAAAATCCAATTGGATATGGATTATACCCAATCCAATACCAGGTCTAGTCGCCAGCCGGCCGCCCACACCCACATTCCCACACGCCCTCTCCGTCCGCCGCGTGCGCGAGAGTGTCGTCCACAATTCCACATGGAGCGCTGCTTCTCGCCACTGCACCTCGTCCGCGCGCGCGCGTTTTCCCCGCCGGCCGATCACAGGGCCGCGCGCGTGCGGAATGCCTCCGGTCGGGAGGAGCCGAGTAGTTAGACTGACTCCAACAGCAAAGGGCACCTGCATCTGCAAAAGCATGATATGAAGCAAAGAGAGAGAGGGGAATAGTGCCGGGACCAGAGCAGCGCTCCAGCGGTGTTGCGCATGGTCGTGCTGCATCGGGCAGACGGTTGGCTCCCGCGGCGCCGAGGAAGCCTCGCTGCTCCTCCGCCGCCCCTACGCCGCTTCTCCCCTTGCTACTGCTCCTCCACCACTGCTGCTGCCTCACCCCCGCCGAGCAGACTTGAGCGCCGAGGCAGGAACGCGAGGAGGCCGTGACGGAGGCGTCCGGGAAGCAGAGGCCCGCCCGAAATCGAGCCTTCCCAGGGGAGACGAGTCGTCGGCGGCCGGATTTGGTGCGGAGGCAGCGGCGGTGAAGGCGGCCGACGGAGGAGCAAATGGCGGCCGCCGCGAACTCCCGGAGAATAGAAGCCGAGAGGGGCGGGGACGGCCTAGGCGGTGGCGGGGGAACCCTAACCCTAGCTCCTCCACCTCCAATGCCTCCGTCCCGCCCGCACTTCGCGCCGAAGAAGACCACGCAGGAGAAAGCGCTTCAAGCTCGTGCTCAAGTCCGGCCAGCGGCGGGCGGAGCATCGCGCGTGGAGCAGCGAGGCAGGAGCGTGATGAGAGAGAGAGAGAGCAGGGGCGCGGGGAGGTGACGGTTGCCAGGGAGCGATGCGCAACGGAGGAAGAATCCCCCAGGATTGCGGTAGGCAGAGGGGGTATCTTCATTTTGCGGTGTGTTGAGCGCGGCCGCCTGGAGGGGAAAATAGTACCCTTGGTTGCTCATTTTGAAGATGCAGATGCTTTTGAAGCACCTGCTGGAGTCAGTCTTATGAATACGACGGCAAGCCTGAACGCGACACATGCATGACGACAAAGTAACTCCGGCGGCCGGGCGCGCGTTTAAATTTCGTCACGTACACGGCGGTGATACGATGAGACGACTGGCCGGAGAGGGGCACCTGGCGGCCGCGCTGAGGCCTCTTCAATTCCTTAACTTGTTAAGTTGGCGCGTGCATGCCGTTGAACATTTGCGGATGGCCAACTGGTGAGGACGTGAGGCGTGCATTGGTGTACGAGATGTCTGATCGTTGATCGTTTTGAGAGCACCCGAAGCCCTCTTCGTCTTTCTTAAAAAAACGAGAGGGTGTGAGTAAACACCGAAAGCGCTACACGTACTGCTACCTTTTTAATGTCCGTATTTGGAAATAGACGGCATAGCCGCATGGCACAATTGCAATTAACGTACTAGTGGCACCTTAATCTTCGCAGGTCTAGTTTTTTTTTTGTGTGTCGACATAATTAATCGTATCCTCCCCGTATATAACTGTCGCTCTCGACAGACGACGTGGAGTCAAACTTTTGACTATAGCGCCGTGGTGGTGGTGTCCGGCGGAGGAGAGTACTGCCAGATCCAACAAAAAATAAAAATAAAACCCTATCTAATAAAAAACAGTTCACATATATACAAGTTGTTTCTTGAGGACATACAGTACTTATTAAACGCGCATACTGCTTTGCTGAATAGCAGCTCGACTAGTTTTACTTGCTGGTAGTGTGGTAAACGATCGGAATTCTTCTTGATTTTTTTTCTCAACAATGACGTGTTAAATGAGCTATCTTATTTCGTGAGGACCGAAGTTTTTCCGGTGTACTAGTGGCGTGCTAAACATTTATTTTGTTCCCATAAAGAACCGTGCGAGATGGCGAGATTGACACGGGTTGTCGTTGGCTCGTTGCCCTCAACTCTGACCGTGCATGCCTTCTCTGCATCCTAGCTAGAGCTGCTAGAGTATGCATAGCTGATACTTCGTACTCCCTCCGTGCCGCAAATTATGTTCATATAGCTTTCAAATTTGTCCCACAAAGAGTGTTGTTTTAGCTTGTAGTAAATGTTTTTCTCATTAAACTAACATTAAGTACCAAGGAATTAAATATTGCATTGAGAAGCATATGGAGCCAATGGAATGCTTATTTGATGTCTCTTTTCAAATTCCAATGCATATTAATTAGGGGCAACAAGGTCATTTGTCACACTTACTAGCATGTCCTAAATTTTCTAAACGAACGGTCTTTGTGGGACGGGGAGAGTACATCTCAAAATAAATGCAATTCTAGGACCGAGTATACAAACCAATGTGAGATGTAAAATAAACAAAATACCCCTTGTCTTTTATGAGAAAAATCTAGCAATTGACTTCTCTTTTATGTGAAAAGATTCTAGAGCCTCTTCTTTGGTGGTTAGTTACTCAAAGTTACATTTTTTGCGGGACAAATTTCAAATTCTAGAATTGCGTTTATTTTAGGACAGATGGTAGCTGTTTTGTAAAGCACTTTTTTTGTGTGTGCAAGGTGTTGTAAAGCACACTCTATCGCTCTGCTTTCTGCTTGTACAGCAGCTTATCTAGGCGTAGAGGTCGGTGTTGACCGTAATACAGCGGTCAACAGGTGGCACTAATCTACGCCCGGCGGTCCGGCCGTAATAACAAATTCGCAACAATAATAGTGCTTATACGGAGTAGGAGTACTAGAAATTACTGTATATAACAAACGTATCGTGGGCTCGTGCGTGCTCTGACTGACGGTTCAGGCTACGACCGACTCCAGCAGGTTCCCGTCGCCGATCTGCAAAAAAAAAAAGACCCCTATGCAGATCATCCCGTCGTGCAAAGGAGGAAGGACTGCAGCGGTGGAGCGCTTCCCCTTGCGCATCGCCGGGGAAGGAAGGAAGAGGGCGATGTCGTCGCCGAGGGAAGGTGGAGGTCGAGGCGGGGCAGCGATGGGGATGTCGTGTGGCCGTCGCCAACCACTCGGAGGAGCTCCTGTCGCGGAGGGAACAAGGAGGCCGAGGTGGGGCGGCCAACAACAAAGCGGCCGGCACCCACCAACCCCGACGCCCCCACCGGCAAGCAACGCGGAAGAAGGGAGGGAGCTCGTGCTCGCCGCCCGGCCGCCGGGAGCTCGCCGAGTGCCTCCGCCTCCGGCCCGCCCCGCTCGCGGGGTCTTGCGGTGGAGGTCGAGCAGCTTGTCGTCGCCACCGAGCCGCCTCCGCCTCGTGCCATGGAGCCCTCGTCGCCGCCGAATCGAGGGAGATCGGCCCCTGCTCGCCTTTCAACGCCGCCGAGCTCGAGCCGCCTCCGGCGCCGTGGAGGAGGAGGCAACCACCGAGGGAGGAAGAGGCGCCGCCGGATCCATCTCGACCACGGGTCCGCCGCCGGGCTCAACGCTCCGGCGGTGGCGCGGTGGGGGCGGGGGCGGGCTCACCACCGACCGGGTTCGTGGCCGAGCCACCTCCGCCACCGCTCTGCGCGCCCGGATGCCGCCGCCGCCGCCCACCGAGATCGACGCCGCCGTGGCGGCTTCCTCGAGGAGATGGCGGAGGGGGAGCGTTGACCCCGCGCACGCCGGAGTTCCCTCGCCGACGGCCCGCCGTGCGGGAGGGAGACCGCGTCGTTCTCGCGAGAGGAGCCGCACCGCACGACCCCGGAAGGAGGTGGCTAGCCGGCCGGGGAAAGAGGAAGGGGGCGACGGGGAGGAGGAGGAGGCACCGAGGGAGGAGAGGCGGCGCGGGGTGGAAAGGAGGAGGCGGGGGCGTTGGAATGAAGAAAGGAGATAGAAACACTCGGTTTCCCCGAGTATGCGCGTGCGGGGAGCGTCCGCCGCATTTTGCGCATCATTTGCGCCAACTGCCGGAGCAGTAATAGTACCGGTTCCTTCTTCATTTTGCGCACGGGGGAGAGTTTGCGGTAGCCGCCGGAGACGGTCTAACCCAACCACGGACACGCCGTACACTGCATCTGCATCAGAGAAAAGAAAAAACATATTTCAAGCACACGTTACCTGGTTCTGTTTGGAAATGCTGAAGAATATTATTATTAGTTTCTACCGAATGCGTTTAAATCATTATATAGTGCACACTTTAACTTTGTTCTACATCAAACTTATCTAATTTTGATAAAACTTATGAAAAATACATCATTCGTCTCATTGAGTCCACCATTAAATTTCCCTCTCGGCAGTGCATTATTGGTGTTTATTTATATTTTTCTGTATACTTGGTTGAAATTTTAAAAATTATTTAAGACAAACCATAGTGGACTGTAATTTAGAAGTAGTGGTACTATTAAAACTCCTGTGCTTAAAACCGGCAGCAACATTTTAGCCCCAAAGCAGAACCTTCCACTGAAGATGCTAATATACTCTCTCAGTTATGAATTATAGATTTTCATAGATTCATATATATTATTATGCATATAAATATACACTATATCTAGATGCGTAATACTCCGTTCATTTGTAATATCTACGGATCTATAAATCAAAACAACTTGCAATTTGGAACTAGGGGAGCAGCTACCAAAGTATCACAAACGCCACGTACGTAACCTGAAGCTCGTCTAGAAGGCTTCGCAAAGTGCATGGGGATTGGAGAGATTGGGGAGTCAAGCTTCTTAGCTCGAGGAGGCTCTTGCGCCTCTGCACGCACACGGCAAAAGTATCTCAGCTAGCCGCATTTCGTCAAACGGTTTGAACTCCGCGCGCGATCTGCCCAAAATCCACCGATTTTGTACGGAGCTACTTGAAAACCGAAGGATTTGTCTCCACAAAGGCCATGCAGGGTTTGGCCACGCCCCACGCGCAGCGACATTGTTGTTTCATCTCGGAGCATGATTAGAACGAAATACACATGAGCTTGGAGTTGGATCTGAAGCCGTTGTTGCTAGGAGTTGGTTTCACACGTCTGAATTCGCCGTTTTCGATCAGGTCGTCGTTGTTGATGTTTGCCTGCAGCGTTTGAGCAGAACATTTTACCTTAAAAAAAATGTTGACATCACTACGGGAAAGCTGGGGTTTGCCGTGCGCCTCGAACGCACGGCAATGGCTAGGAAACGCACGCGGCAAAGCCTTTGCCGTGCGTTTTTTGTCGAGGCGCATGGCAAAGGGCACACGGTACCTTATTGTACGGTAAAGTAGCATTGCCGTGCGCCTACTCTAACCCCGCACGGTGAAAAATCTTTGCCGTGCGTTTCTACTAACGCACGGAAAAGAAAAGGTAACGGCCGCACGCTCACAGCCGCTCACGGCAGGCGCGTTCACGGTAGGCACGTTAGGTCCGGATTGCCGTGCGCCTTATTCACACGCACGGCAAACATTTCTCAAAAAAACAAAAAAAAACTGAGAGGCCGCCGCCGCATTCACCACCAGCCGCCGCCGCATTCACCACCAGGCCGCCGCCGCCGCCGGGTTCGCCACCGAGCCGCCGCCACCGGGTTCGCCACCGGGACATGCCACCACCCCAACACGCAACACCGGGACATGCCGCGCCGGTCGTTGAGGGAGGCACCACCGGCCGTAGAGGGAGGCACCACCGCGCCGGCCGTCGAGGGAGAGGAAGAGAGGCCGTCCACCGTGAGGGAGGAGAAGGAAGGCCGGCCCGCCACGACGCCATCACCAAGTGCGCATCCGGCCGGGGAAGAAGGGAGGGTGCAACCGGAGTCGAAGAGAGGTCCAGGGGTGGCCGCATCTCGCCCCACCGGACACCGGATCCGCGAGCGCCGTGGGTCAACGAGCACCACCGGATCCACGAGCACCGCCGGATCCACGAGCTCCTCCGCATCTCACCGAAGATGAAGGCCGCCACGCGCCGGCCACAAGCAACATCGCCGCCGGCCACCGGCAACGCCACCGTCGCCGCCTCGAGCTCAAGTTCGCCGCCCCCGCGCGCCGGATCCGGAGAGGGAGGGAGGCCCGACGGCCCGGCCCCCACTCATCGGATTTGGAGAGGGAGGGAGAGGGGGGAGAAGGCGGGATGGGGGGGGGCGGCGGGCCGCGCGCCGCGCCCCGTGAGGGGTGGAGGGGCGGCGGGATAGGGGGCGCCGGGTGGGAGGGGGGCCAAGTGTGTAGGGTTTGGGGGGAGGGAGGGTATTTATATAAATTCCACGGTGAATTGTGATCGTTCGATCGCGAGATCAACGGTCCACGAGGATGGGGTTATTTTGGGCGGACGGAGAAAGTGGGCCGATCGCTGGTTGAGGGATTTGTTTGGGCCGTTAGAATATGGGCCGGCTGGGTGGGTCTTTGCCCGGCGTTGGGAATTTTGGCGCACGGCAATGATCCTCTTTGCCGTGCGTCGTAGACTAAAGCGCACGGCAAAGGCCTTTTTCATTTTTCTTCATTTCAATCTCATAATAAGGGTTATTTTATTAAAATTATCAAATGGATCCGAAAATTTACTCTAAATTAAATGAGGCAATATATGGTGTATATTGCCAAAATAAAAAACTTTGAATTCAAATTAAAATTTGAATTTTACTACGGCTACAAAATGAATCAAGTGGCTCTCAACACTCTCAAACTTCTAGCGAGATTTTCGATTTCTAAACACCATCCATGACAACTTGCCCAAAACACTCTATATGATTTATCATAAGCTTCACATAGGATACCATGAGCCCTCGACGAATCTCATGATTTTAAAACTTTATTTGCATTTTATACAATTAAAAAACATTGCAACCGCATGTGGGTTTTCATGATTCGCGAACAACATGTTCAAAATGTCATCCAATTTCATGAGTAAGGTCTTAAAAATGATTCAATTACATGGATATGATTTTTCCACAAACTTTACTACTTTATTTTATGGACTTGCGGTTCAAATTTGACATATACGACAAAAATTTTTTAAGTGACACATAATTGTTAAAAATAGTAAATTAATCGAGACATGCATATGATTGAAATGTATAGTACAAAATAATGTTTTTGGGGTGGAGAAATTAAAAGATGTACAAAAAATAATTTTTTTGAAAATACTTTGCCGTGCGCTGTGGTAAAACGCACGACAAACATATATCTTTTCCGTGCGTTTTCCTTTGACGCACGGCAAAGGCCTTTTTCATTTATCTTCATTTCAACCTCATAATTAGTGTTAATGTACTAAAATTATCAAATGGGCTTTGAAAAATTACCATAAATTAAAATGTGACAATATAAGTTGTATATTACCTAAATAAAAAATTTTGAATTCAAATTCAAATTTGAATTTTATTATGGCTACAAACTGAATCAAAGTGTGTCACAAGACTCGAAACTTCTAGCGAGATACTTCGGTTTCTAAGCACCATCTATGACAACTTGCTCAAAACACTCTATATGATTTATCACAAGCTTCACATAGGATACCATGAGCCCTCGACGAATCTCATGATTCTCAAACTTTATTTGCATTTTATACAATTAAAAAAACAATAAAACCGCATGTGGGTTTTCATGATTCGCGAACAAAATGATCAAAATTTCATCCAATTTCATGGTTAATGTCTTAAAAATGATTCAATTACATGAATATGATTTTTCCACAAACTTTACTACATTACTTTATGCACTTGCAGTTCAAATTTGACTTATACGACAAAAATTCTTTAAGTGACACATAATTTTTAAAATTAGTAAATTAATCGAGACATGTATAAATTTGGAATATAAAGTACAAAATAGTGTTTTTGTAGTGGAGAAATTAAAAGAAGTAAAAAAACAAATTTTTTAGAAATACTTTGCCGTGCGGCCGTGTGAAAACGCACGGCAAACGTATATGTTTGCCGTGCGTTTTTGGACGGCGCACGGCAAAGGGAATGGCTTTGCCGTGCGTCTTACCCTAACGCACGGCAAGGACGATGAACAACCTAACGGGGTTAACGTTGCACTAGGAAAAAAATGTTTGCCGTGCGCCACAATGAAAACGCATTTGTTTGCCGTGCGCCAATATAAAAACGCACGGCAAACTAGTTTTTTACCGGACGTTTTTTTTTGCGGTGCGTCTGAGAAAATACGCACATCAAAGATCCTCTTTGCCGTGCGCTCGGAAAAATGCGCACGGCAAAGATTGAAACGCATGGCAATCATCGTTTTTCCCGTAGTGCATGTTCAAAGCCCCTGTCGTCCATGAACAAGGCAGATTAAAGGTGTTGCCAAACAAATGGCCGAGTCAGAATCTTTTTATCACAAGCAGAGGTCTGGCCATATTTGTTTGTTTATTTATCGGATTGCTTAGCTTTGTGGCATGCAGCTGTTCAAACTCGTTCAAATTGGCAGGTTTTCAGCACCGACAAGTTAAAAATGGGGAAAGGTTCCATTTACATACCTTTTTTGACAACGCTAGTCCCGTGCTCGAGTGAGCGTGCACCCATCCCTGACTGCCTGACAGTGCTTTGCTTCTCAGATATGCATGCCAGGAAGACTTGCACACACGGCTATGGTCAAACGGCCTGCAATGCGACGGGCCTAATCTGCTTGGAGGGGACTCTCTAGGGCGCCGTTCATACTGCAGCAACATGATTGCTTCACGTTCACTGCACTGCACACTACCTTTGCCATTCTGTCGAATCAAATTCCTGAGAGGATACACTGCTCTATCCACATCGGGGCATTTGTGGATTAAAGGACGAGATGCTGGAAACTCACATGCTGTGGGGGCCTGGGGGGTCTCGTATGAAATTTTTTGGGGACACAGTTCACACAAGCAAGTGCAAAATCTTGCTCCATTGAAATAGCTCGGCCTTCTTTGTTTTCCTATAGATTGTTGAAAATTACAGAGAAAAAAAGACACATGTCAGTGGTAGACTGACAGGAGGGACGCCAAAATGCCAAATGATACCATTACTGTAATTTGTTTACACAAGAGGAAAAATATTAGTACTGGCTACAATAATCTGAGTACAAAAGTCTCCATTCCGCAATAGGTAATCTTGCTGAGCTGCGTAGCAAAATGCATCTGAATTATCAGTACGAGTTGTTCGTTCGAACTTTATCACCCACCACCAAAGCCAGATTTTTCTCTCGTAACAAATCAGCCACGTAAAGAACCACCACAAGAAAGATCATTTCTCTCGTAAAAAACCAAGACTACCATCATTACCAAGGCCAAACGATAATCTCGCAAGCAGAGTACTCCTACAGTCCTACTCACTCTGTCAAGCAAAAGGGTCTAATGAACCGGCACGTGGATGCTGCCAAGCTTAGGGAAGTTAAGTTTGATTCGATGATAGCAACATGGCCATGGCTGAAATTCTCAGCCATACCGGAGGTCAACCCACTGGAGCGCCGTCTTTAGCACAGGACTAGTGGAGTGGGCAGGTCGCTTTCAAGGTCCAACGCCAACTCACCGTTCAAAACACATCAGCTAGAACTAGAATGTCCGGGGCGGCTCACACGGATCGATCGTAACGGCGTCGCCACGTTCGTTGCACGACAGCACAGCGGGAACGGAACAAAAGAGCCGTCCGGTCAAAACGGTGCAGACTCATGCCTCATTTGTTTCCACCGGATTGGATTCCAACCGGAAGTGATGAATATAACAAGAAAATCATAGTAGCTAGTATAGTATAAAAGATCCGGATTTATTCCGGATCAAAAATAAATTTGCTCATGATAGATATACCAAAACATTCGGAATCAGTCCACTAGTCAAGAGATGTGGAACCAATCCGACTCTTCGTGTCTCTTGTTCTATCTATCATGATGAGTAAATTAATTCTTGATCCGGAATAAATCCGAGTCTCTATCACAATTTTCTTCACACATCTATTATTCTGGTCGGATTGAATCCCATGAAAGCGAACATGCCCTCGGGCTCGCAGCGCGAGCGAGTCGCTTTGCTATTTCCTCCTTTGCCGCCGGTGTTTTATGGGGGCCAAGCGGCCCTCTCCCCCATCATCCGTAAAACGAAACAAAACACTAGCCGTGTGTTTGGTTGGAGAGTCGCGGGAGTGGAGCGGAGCCGACCCTCGTTTTGGGGACGGCTCCGACCCTTCTCATGTTTGGTTGCAAATGTTGGGTTGGAGTGGCTCCAACCTCTTTTTTTGTTTGGTTGGAGGAATGAGATTGGGAATGGATGACAGTTTTCACTCCGTTAACGGGTCCCACATGTCATAGGGTTTAGGGTTCAGTGGGCCCACATGTCATATACGTCTTCATCCTCCACCCGCCGGCCGCGCTCCTCCTCCCCCGCCGCGAGCCGGCCGGCCGGCGCCCGGCTCCGCTAGCGGGGCGCGAGCTTCCGCCCGGCCGGCCGCGAGCTTCGCCGGCCGCGGGTCGCGTGCTCCCGCCGGCCGCGGCCGCGAGCTCCGCCCCACCGCGGGCCGCGTGCTCGCCGGCCGCGACCTCCGCCCCCGCCGCGGGCCGCGAGCTCGACCCCGCCGCGGGCCGCGCCCCTCCCTCACGTCGGCCGCCGACCCTCCTCACGCCGCCGCCGGACCCTTCACGGTGAAGATCGAGAGAGGAGAGGGAGAAACGGGAGGGAGACGGGAGGCGGACGGAGAGGAGAAAGCGGAGCGGAGCCGCTCCGTCCCTCGACCCCGAGGGACGGAGCCAACCCGGATCTAAGGGGAATATTCCCGCGGGAGCCGCTCCGCTCCCGCCGCTCCCCATCCAAACGCCCGCGGGAGCGGATCCGCTCCGCTCCGGGCCGGTTCTCCAACCAAACACACGGTAGTGGTATTGATGTGTTTCTCCGATGTGGGGAATTTAATCCGAAACACCAAAACACTCGAATCGGTCCACTACCAAGAGATGTGGAACCAATCCGACTCTTCGTGTCTCTTGTTCTATCTATCATGATGAGTAAATTAATTCTTGATCCGGAATAAATCCGAGTCTCTATCACAATTTTCTTCACACATCTATTATTCTGGTCGGATTGAATCCCATGGAAGCCAACATGCCCTCAGACTGCAGGCAGGCAGAGTCGCTTTGCTATTTCCTCCTTTGCTGCTGGTGTTTTCTGGGGGCCAAGCGGCCCTCTCCCCCATCATCTAGAAAACGAAACAAAACACTAGTGGTATTGATGTGTTTCTCCGATGTGGGGAATTTAATCCGAGGGAAATGGACAGGATGATGGGCGGATTGGTAGGTACAGTGAGGGAAGGTCTTCGCCACTTGAGAGTTGACACTGAGGAGCAAAGGTAGCTTTCATGGAATGATCACTGCCAGGAACAAGCTCCAGCCGGTCAGGGATCAGGATGATCGGAAAACGCGTCGAGAACAGCGAAAAGGACTAAAGGAGTGTGACAGCCTCATCAGCAAACAAAACTTGATGAAGGAAGAACGGACCGGGAAAGTATAGGCTCTGATGATCAGTTGGGTCTAGAGTTTTCAGCGTCAGATGAAAAGGGGTATATTCTCAGTCTCTCAGAGAACAGCACAAATGGGCATTGCATGAAGCCATATGCCTCAAGATGAACACCAAGCAGGGCTGCAGGTTCCTCGGAACTGCGGCGCATTTCGTCAACAAAAATCATTGAGCAGACTCTCCTTACCACTCCACTGTGGGCCTGTGGCACTGTCGAGTGGACTCGGTCTGCCTACGAGGTTCAGAATCAACTGCGAAGTCAGCTAGTGGAAGTCACCTTCAGAACACATCGCAACTGGTCTCCAAATGATTAAAAGGCGAAGACTTTCATTTTCAATTACACTCTTTCAGCCGCACAGGAATTCAATGAAAACAACCATTGCAAGAGCCAAAGCATCCTTAACAGCCTCAAACCAAATGCTCCAGTCCGAGCCATGGACCGGCGACCGGCGAGGTCTTCTGGCTCCGGTCCCTCCGGTAAGTCCGTCACGGGTACTCGGAAACCAGAAAATCAGCAGAGACGCTAACAGGAATCTGGATGTGTTCCCACTAGAAACAAAGCAGCCATCAACGTTCCAAGAGTCCATTCAACAAGCAAACGAAGAGTTTGTCATGTGGGCAGCTTTTTGTTGGATGTGCTTTGAACTCCTTGGATGGATGGTTCTGGAATCCACCCCCTGGGGCATAAGCAAATGCGGCAGATTAATGAAAAAATCATTTTCATAATCTTGAATAAATTCACGAGACGAATCTATGAAACCTAATTAGGCATGATTAGACACTGATATTACAGTAAACTATCTTCTAATGATGATTTAATTAAACTTAATATATTTGTCTCATGATTTCCAATCCATCCGTGTAATCAATTTTGTAATTAGATCATGTTTAGTCCTCCTAATTAGCGCCGATAAGTTTCCCCCAAAAAAATAGCACCGACAAACTTGATGTGACATTTTCTGTGAGTTTCTTTACCCAATTAAACAAAGCCTGAACATAAATCCAGTGACAGTTGAGAGCAAACCTGGCACCCGTGGTCGAAGAATGTGAGGTAAAGGCTAGGTGAGGCGCACATTGTGACATTAAGCATTCTCAAAGAAAGAAGAATCGCAATTGGATTTGCATTTGCAATTTACAGACAATGTCAGATGAGAATTGAGACTATGGCACAAACACACGACTCTATTATAACACCAATCACCAATGGGGCTAATTTTTTTTACTAAATAATTGTTCATACATGATGAGGTAATGAGGATCAGGAGAAAAAACCCAATCAAGGCAGTCAAAGTCAAAATGCATGATGGGCGTTTTTCTTCCTTGCTTGTCTGGGTATGCCAGCATGAGTTACACAGCCTTGCAATCCAAATTTCCCACACATGTTCTGAATGCACAAATATTTTTTTCACTTGCGAGTTTCTGCTTGAGATGGATGTGGTGCAGCCTCGGTGCCAAACACACCACGCTCAATTACATCTGATGCGCTTCTTGTAAGTACATCTGAGGGCATGTCCCAGTTCCCACTTCGCCTCCGATCCCAGCTTGAGTGTCGTACCCGTACATCACTCCCAACTGCAGGGATATGTGATTCTGAACCTGTTACAAATTTCCCACTGGCCATTCCTTCCATATCATTGCTGCGACGACCTCCCATTTCTACATCAACATCCTCATAATTTCGCCGCTGAGAGATCTTCAAAAGATCGCTACCAATTTCAAGATCATCTTCAACTTTCGACCGAGGACCACCAACCGGTTCCTCTTCGACCTCCCTACCAAAGCTAACTGTTGGAGGTCGCACTTCCTCTTGTGCATAGGCCCTGAACTTGTGTCTAGAAGGTTTTGTCTTGCTACAGAAGACTTCTAGGAAGTTATTCAGGCATCCTTGAGTATAGATATTAGGTCTGCTGTCTGATCTGTATCGAAAATTCTCGTACGTGGTCTGCAAAATCAATGCATCAGAGCAGAAACAGCAGCATTGCTTCATGTACAGCTGTTTAGAAAGGGTGAACTGATGACATAGTAGTTCGCCATGTATATAGACTAGTAACCTAAAAGCCCAATTACATCACAGAATACACACACAAGTAGTAGGCAGGTGACCTTCTGATTTTTTTAAACATAACTTGGACTCTTTAAGTTTGTAAACATCAAATGATCAAACCTAAATAGCGTCAAGTATCACTACAATTTTGTTACATAAATTCATAAAACTACAATAATTTTCATTCTCCATGGGACCACCACAGAAATATAGATGCAGTGAAGATTTTTCATTTACTTATTATCATGAGCAAATACCAACACTTCTGGATAGCATTTGATTAGTATAATACTCAAATATATATTTTAAAAGAACTAGCATTCATAAAAACAAATTCGTGGTCGAGCAAAAAAAAAAGAACATGAATTACTCAATCTTGTATCAAAGAAACTAACCTGGTTAGTGCTAATGAGGTACAGATGGAATCCAGTAAGTCCACCAACAAACCAGAGAGCAATAAAACAATATATCAAAAGCCCCAAAGAAGCTGGAGAGTGTTTGAAAGCCTTCCATACTGTTGGATCACCCTCGTCCATGAGAAACTTGATGTACAAGGCTGACATTGCAAATACATAAATGCAGAGAAGAGTCGAGGAAGAAACAAACATGAAAAAGTACCGGTAATTGCGCTGCACAATAAAGTAAGCCCATAATTAAAAGAAGGCAACAAAAGAGAACTGAAGCAAAACTCCCTAGAGATTGTAACAAATCACTCTTTCAACATAAAAAGTTCTGAGCACCACTCGATTTGATGTATTTCCAGTAGCATCGTGTGATGTAGAAAATTTTAGTGGAATTATAGAATTAAACAGTTCTTTGCTAGCGCATAATTTATACTCCCTCCATACCCATAAATCAAGTCGTTTAGGACAGCGACACGGTCTCCAAAGTGCAACTTTAACTTCTTATTTTTATCAAAATATGTATTAAAAACTAACATATGTATACTTTTATGAAAGTATTTTGCAAGACAAATGTATTCATATAGTTTTCATATTTTCAAACTCAACAACTTAAAAGTTATTAATGATTTACATTCCCAATGTTTGACTGAAATCTTGTCCAAAACGACTTGATTTATGGGTATGGAGGGAGTACAAACTATCAATGTGTGCCGTGCACATTATATAAGTGCCACAAGATCATCAGCAAGAGAATTGAGCACTCATATTTCCACTACAAGGATTTACTGCCTGTTATGCACATTTGATAAAATGGTCAGGATAGAATAAGGTCATATTTCACCTAATACAAACATAATCATGCACCTATATTGAGTATACAACAATAAGTACAGAAGCACTTGCCCACAAAGTGGAATTTTAGGCTTACAATGATGAAGAGTATCATGCTTATAAAAAGGAAATACAACAGTCCATTAAGTATACTAAATAGGTAACACCAAGAACTGTGTCAACCATGCAAAGTGGTGCCAACTACATTAAAAACCTTGCTATTGTATGATTGTTATTTCTTACTCCAGATGAGCTCAAAAGAAGACATCAGAGAGTACCACATCACACAATTTCATTGTGATTGTCCAATCCAGATGTAAAAGACAAATGCACTAAAGCCGTAGATATTAGGTTTAGAATTGACAAATTTCAAAGGAACTCACTATAAGCATCAATAATCTACAATAGAACTACTAAGATTAAACAGATAAGAGTAGATATCGCTATGCATATAAGCATATAACATTAGTTAACAACTCTCGAATTTATGGGTTTGCAACACAATCCAACACCAAACAGATCCCATACAGCAAAACACATATAAGGCTACATACTCCGATGTGGCTTAGGCACTTTAATACCATGTTTACACAACATTAAATTTGCATTCACTTTGCTCCTTTTCTTGTGAACTACAGTACCAGAATTCCCCTTAACAAAAAGCAGCTCGACTAGCAAGTAGCGATACACCTTATACCACTATGAACCAAATGCGTTCATAAATCATAAGAGATAATCAGAGGAATAGCAAATCCTGTGGTAGTTGTCTTCTGATGTGTATTCATTCCAGGAATCAAGATTTGAAAGTTACATGCAGAGATATAAAATTAACATACCCGCAAAAAAAGATTTATAATTAACATGTTCAAGTTTGTTTACTAAAGCTGAAAAACATGAGAATTTCGGTAGCTTTCAGTAGAAAAATTAACATTATCTACCTGTCCAATGCATTGTCCAACCCAGGGGCAATGATGGTCGAAGCGCTCCACACAATTGTTGCATATTGAACAGTGTGAACACCGTGGCGGCCGGTATATCATGCAGGTATCGCAATACTTCACTTTCACAACCATACCATTAACCATCACTTCCTTGACACGAGGAAACTGCAGCCTCCCAGGCGTGCCCCCAGACAATGCATTCCCATACGAGAACTCTTCCTCCGGTGGGTGCGCCGCGCGAGGCACGATCCCAGGATCCTGGGCTGAAGTAACCAAGAGCAGCACAAGCACCTGAAAACGTACACAGAAGAAAACCAATGTTCCGTGCTCAGCTGAGTGCATATTCCCAAACGCTCATTGATCAGTACCAGCAGGAATCGGCACACAGAACTCACATAGATCATAAACACTACCGCTACCACAGAAATCGCATATCCTGCATTGTACGCCGGGAAATGGTGGCGGAGGTGCCGAGCAACAAACGCGCAGAATACCAGCACCGGGACCACGATGAGCGAAACAGACAGGATCAGGGACTTGGCGTCAGGTCCGAATATGAGCCTCCCACCAAAGAGGAATTTCTGCAGGCAGCGAGCGAACCACGTCAGAATGCTGCAACACCGCACATTGACACTTCCGCACACAGACACACAACACGCAGCAGATAAACATGATAGCACCGCAGCAAACGCATCCCAAGCTATCCACTGTTCGTGCCTGGAAACAGTAAGCGCCGAGAACAGTAGACCGCATATACAGACTACAGAGACCAGTAGGTCTACCAAACGATACAGCAAGAAAGAAGCGGAATTCCCCAAGAAAGAACCGGACAGACTCAATCCGGATCCCCAGCCCACGAAGCCATAAGAGGAGCAGAGGAAAGAGAGGGCAGGATCTTTACATTGTTCCCTTTCCAGGCCTCGTACACTCGCTGCGGCGGCCGCGCCATGGGTGGGCGAATGGTCCGGCTCCGGTCAGCGCGGCCTCATCCGGGGCGGCGTCCTCCCAAACCCCGGCGGCTGAGCACGACGGAGTCGACACGCGCACGAGGAAATGGCGATTTGAAAAAGGAAAAGCGGAAGAATCGCTGAGGCGGGCAGGGGAGGTGGGGGGAAGCGGCGAGGCACAGAGCAGGGAGAGGAAAAGCAACGCTGCTCGCGACGCCTTTGTGGGGAGGTGAGGTGTAAAACCAAAGCTTTTCTCTTTGAACGGAAAAATGGGTAAGATATTACGAGAAACAAGCTGGCAACGGGGGCCCGGACAAGACTCAAGATGGCGGTCAGGCTCAGTGTTCTTGCACATGACACCTTGTGTTCTATAAAAATAGGATGCACGTGCATGAAATTAAGGTTCCTTCCTTCCTTTTAGAGGAAAATACCTATTAGGGATCAACTTGGAGAGCTAAAATTTTATAGTATGAAACAGTTGTAAAATGGAAAATGCTCCGTTATTTGAAAGGAGGCTCATAAGTGGCTTTGGTTCATGTAAAATTTTCGAAAAGAGGAGTATGGTCTTGTACGTAAGTACAACGTTTCTAGTCAAACCATCGGACCGCACGTCTCTTTTTGGCGGGAGGGTACTCAGACTCTCCAAGTAGCGGGTACCTTGCCTCAACCTGCCTACTCCAGTCTTGTATAGATGTGCAGAAAGGGTGTGTTTGTTTGCGAGAATGACTCAAGGGGACACATGCACATGCCGACAATAATGATCAATTCTAGACCATGAAAGAACCAAAATGCAATGATAATAACTCTAAAGCAATGAAAGAGCCAAAATGCAAGGTGTGTATTTGACTTCCTGTCCATGAAACGTCACGAGGGATATGAATATGATTTTGAAAAGGTAAAAATCTCCAAATTATCTAGCCAAGTCCCATGGTAAGAATTTTTTTTGCAAATCAGAATGAGCTACCAAAAGATGGACTGAAATAGTGAAATCCAAACACGTGCGAGGGGCTACATGTAAAACACTCCAGTCCAGCAGCAGCAGTCCATCTCCACCAAAAGGCAAAGCGGGCTGCGTACTCCTATGCACCGGGTCTACAAGTGACGCTGCCAACGCCAGGTGCGTGTAGGGGTCCACGCGGGTGGTCTAACAGGAACGCGCCGTGAGCTGGGCCCAGCCAGCGAATTGCGGGGGGCATCGAAGCTCGGAGGGGACGCCGGGTGGGGCCACGCGACAGGCGCCAGAAGAGGCCTACGGGGAAATCAGTGTCCTACGAGCCTAGTGTACTTGTGGCTCGTGCCCTCCGGCAGATGATCTGGATGATTTGATCAAGAAGTTGGATTGTTACTGGAAGTAGTTAAAGAAATGCACGTGTGGCTTCGCTAATCCAGTGGCCGAAAGACAGAGGATATCAGGATCAGAACAATATAATATATATATATATATATAATATAGATCAGAGTAGTATAATCGATGGATCGAGTTTGACGGACCAGACTGACGTGTATTTTTCATTTCCGCTATGGCTAAAAACAAGTGGAGACGCAGACGCGTGTTTGGTTGGAGATTTGAAAAGACCGACGCACAAAATATTCTTGTACTGGAAGTTGGAACAGGGAATCTCTCCAAGGCACAAAACTGTTTGCTGAAGGACGTCTGAAAAACTCTTTGCAAACCTTTTGCTTCACGAATAGGCCCTGGGATTCGGCTGTAAAAAATTTCAAAAAAGATTTGGCTGTAAAACTCTACTAGCTGATACTAACAAGCAAGCAGGCCAGATTTTTGGCAAAGAAATTAAGTACATGAGAGAGGAATAATTTTTCTAAAAAAATAGGGCGAGGGAAATGCAAATTTTAGTTTTATAAAAAAACGAAAACAGACGTAGGGAAAGATCTGAGGCTTTGGAATCCTATGAAAAAGCTCCTTTTTAGCTGTCCCGAGGAAGTACAATCAACTTTGAGGTCTCCTACACAATCTGCAGGGTGAAGCTGCCATGGAGCCTACAAACAAGCGTGCTCCAACACAATCAACTCATATCTACTCTTTTTTTGAGTAAATTCTTTTTCCTGAAAGGATCTAAACACTTTGTGCATTTTAATCTGCAGCACACATCTCATCCCAATTTAGAGCAAACTGCGGAATTTTTTCGGAGCCAGTAGTTTCCTCCAAAGTTTTTTTTTCTTGCTGTACCTGTATCCTTCTACCTTTTCTGAATTGTTATACCAGGTGTGGTCCATGAAATCAGATAATAAAAACAAATCCAGGATCCGCTCATGGACAGCACATTTCGAACAGTTTAGTGGCCAGTGTGGGCCACTGTATAAACATTCTTGCCAATCACCCGCGCAAGACTTTCAGAGCAAGCAAGCCGATAAAATAAAAGATAGCAGTAGTAGGAATAAAAGGCAGTTGGGGGTAGTGACCAACCGTCCTCTTGCTGCTCAACTACTGTGCCATCGCAAGGGCGGTCAGGAGAGTGAGCTGGAACACGAGATGGACAGCATCAATGCTTAGCTGCAGCTGCTCGCTTCCTTTGGCCCGGAGTCCAAGACTGCTGACAGGTCAATATGTTCAGAACTTTTTTTCTTTACACTAAAAAAAAGAGGCAACTTGAGATGCCTCTCCTGAAAACAAAGGCGAGATTTCAGTGACAGGGATGTTCATGATTAGGCCAAACACCTTTTGTGCAATTAGTAAAATAAAAGTTTGCAGAATGGTATATCTTAGCTAGTACTAGATTTTTTTTATTTTTTTGAATATATAGCTAGTATAGATGGCAAGTGAGGGAAAGACATACCTGGAAGATTAGCATATGCCTGGAACTAACTCGTTTGTGTCTCATCTTTCCTGCTCATTCCCATCTTTCAGACCAAATACATCTGTGCATAGCAAGCATATATGCTTGGGGAAAAAAAGTACTTTGTGTCTCTTTTCCTTTCCCATCTCCATCTTTCATATCAACAGTATCTTCACATTGAGCATATGCTTGAAAGTCCTTTATGTCTCTTTCCCCTTCAGTTCCATCTTTCAGATCAACAATACTGCACACTGAAACATAAAATCATCATGTGATAGACAGTATGAGAATCAGACAACTCATGTACTCTTGTCAATCATAGGACAGATGAAGCATACACAGGGTGATAGCCAACAAGTTATATACAGATAGGGTGCAATAATATGTCAAAGACTTGTAACAATCAGTGGTTCATAGTTTCTCAAGTTCAATTGGAAGTGTTTCCTAGGCTCAAATCTAAATAAAATGCTGAAGTTTTTTATATTAGTTTTTTTGTTGTTACTATCCACTCTATCAAGAGGAAAATGCATATTAAATCTCTTTTACTTCTGTTTTTATTTTTTTCCAGTCCTCACAAATGACACCAGCTTCAACAACATAATGGACTAGAGCTGCAATCCATCAGGCTACATTGCTAGGTCCTTCAACTGAACCCATCAAGATGCACATCTTGAGTTCCTCACATACCCACTGATGCTAAGTAACAGCCTGGCTCTTCTGCAGTGCTGCAAAAGCTATCTGCCCATCTCACTGAACATCTATGTATAGAAGTCCAACAACAAGAGTCCAGTTCTTATATATGTATATGTAGAAGAGACATAGGCAATTTACACTTCAAAGAATAGGCTATGAAACACAGTTTTATGCTACAAGCAAAAGTGCTCAACTAGACAACATTATAGCTCCTTGTTCTAAGGGCATCCACAATGTTGGGAAAAAGGCAAAAAGGAAGCCTATTGCTGACTTTGCCATTGTAGACACAGGTAGTAATATAATCCGGCGATAGCCTTGCAGCCCTGCAATAAGGATTAAAAATATTCTTCCCTCTTTCCTCCCTGCCTAGCACAAAGTTTCACAGCCAAGATGAACGAATCTATTCTTGTGTACTGATACTGGACAAAGCTCTACTTTGTAGCTATATCAAATGTAGGAGCACAGAAAACACATGAATTTGTATTCAACCGTGAAACCAAAAGCATACGAAAAGGGGAACAAATTGTGACACCTACAGTTAATAGTCGCTGTCAATCATCCAATTTGCAAGATATGTTCTGGGCTCCACGATAATGTCTATCTCATTGTGCTTTTCACATAAACAGTAGTTCAAGCACGATGTAAACAACAGATTCTTAAGGAGCAACTAAACTGCCTGCACTGCAGTCTGCAGTGGTGCACATAATTGATCAACACATCAGTGCCTATGATCATTTGTGTAACACGCAGGCTAAGTGCATCACCATAAAGGAAAGAAGAATTGGTTTTTCCCTTCTACTAAAACAAATCCCTAGAATGTGTGACTTTAAAGCTTAAATAGAGAACAAACACGACCGGGTACTAACAAAAATAGCTATTTGTGGCTATTGATCTATTGTAAATCAAAATGTAGCTGATGAACACCTTGTCGGGGACAGCCATAGGGGTCTTAAAAAACCGGGGGAAACTCCATTTTCTTTCGCAAATAACAAAACACAAACGACCCCACAGCCATAAAACACGCCCGAGACAATCACGACCCAGTGGCAGGGGCCCACGGACCTGGCGGCCCCCGGCGGCCCACCGAACGGTCGGCCCTCGGCCCCCTCGGGGCGGAAACTCCGTTTCGTTCGAGGGATACAACAACACACTAATAGAACTCCGCCTTGCTCAAGGGCCGGACGCCCCCTCGTGCGAGACTCCGCCTCGCTCGAGGCTCTCATGGGCTCGCCGCTCCCCACCTGCTCCCCCGACCGGAGCATTTAATGTTCTGACACATTCAAGCGCCCAAGTCAAAGACGAATCCGCGCCATGCCGTCCCTCTGACGCCGCCTGGGAATCATATCCCGACGCTGTTCAGCCAACCCTCCCGGTGAGGCCATCCCCGCCACTATACGTCATTGTGCGATGAGGCCAGTGTCAGCTCCGTGACACTGTGCCGCCCACTCTCGTACGGCCCGCGCGCCGCACCCTCGAAAGAGGACGACGGAACCCTCGAAAGAAGGACGGACGCCTGCCTCACGCCCGCCCAGGACGATGCCGTGACGTCGGACCAGTGAGATGCGTCCCCTCCGTCACCATCAGCCCTATGCGGCCATCCCCGCTACCACGACGCCATCCCGGGTACTGCAGTGCCATCCCCGACGCTGTGGGAGTACGGGACGACAAGACGCCGCCACGCCTGCTGCTGTGCACCTTGCGACCTCCCGTCAACCGCACCCTCGAGTCAGCGTATGGACGACGACCAGGGAAGAAGCTCCCACACCACCACCCTCGAAGCCGCTCCTGGACAGATACAGGGCACGCCACGACGCTTTGCCAGAAGCAAGATTCGCCAGGATGGCCGTCAACTCTACAACACTGTGCACCATGCCACTACATGTGATTAGAACAGTGCGGCACGATTGTAAGCTGTCTCCCCTTGGCCTATAAAAGGAGGAGGCAGCCCCCCCGGCCGCAGGGGGACGACGGCAAGCACAATTACATGCCCACCGCCTTCACCACGATGTTGGCACTTCGCCTCAATCGAACCTCAGGGACCTGGAGGTCTCTCCTCCTCTCCCACCTCGCTTGTAGCCCCCTCTGCAAGCACCACGGTGCAACGCAATATAGTGCCTCGAGCACACCCCTGCTGGATGTACGGCCCCGGCCGGAACCAGAATAAACCTTTTGTCACCTAGTTGCTTAGCACCGGCCATCGAGAGATAGATCTCAGTGCTCGTACTAGTTAGTGTCGGGACTACTTCCGCGCCAACAGTTGGCGCGCCAGTAGACCTGAGCATTTTTTGGGCCGGGCCGGGTTCGGGTCGGGCCGAAAAAAAATTCTGTTATTTCGGGCCGAAAAAATCCTGCCCATGACCATCCCACTGGACGCATCGGGCCTCAATTTTCGAGCCGGGCCCGGGTTTGGGCGGGTCGCCCGTGCATTTTATAGTGTAAAACAACTAAAAACAGCATTTCGGGCTAGGCTCGAGCCAAAAAAAATTTTCGCGGGCTTCAAGATCTCTGCCCACGCCCGTCTAGTAAGGTTCGTGGGCGGGCCCGGCGCGGGCGGGCCGGCGGGCTGCGGGCCGGGTCGGGGCGGGCTCAAAATGCTCAGGTATAAGTGCCAGGTAGGGGAGTTGCGCGCTGAAGATCAGCTTTCCACCAGCAATCTCGATGGTGATCCGCACCGAGTACAGGTCTCAGAGGTACTCCATGGGCAGCTCGGACCCCTTCCCAATCGGATTTGAAATCCGGTTCGGGAGCCTGAACTTTCAGGCCACGGGGAACGACTACCTCATGTGCATCACCAACCGTGACGAGCTCCACCCGTGGCGGTCTACCGGGTCGGGACCGGTTCCCGCCACACCTGCTGCTGACGCCCCAGCGCCCGCACCAGCGGACAATGCGGGCCCTTCAGCATCTCGACGCTGCCAGCGCTTCGGCCAACGTTCGCGCCGGGCGCGGATGGAACGACGTCGGGCCGCGCGCGCGCGCACACAACGCGACGCACCTACCAGCGGCACGACGGTGACACCCGCGGGGGAGGGTGAGGCTTCCGGGCCACGATTTCCCCACGGGGTGTGCAATGTCGCGGCAGCCTACGCTTCGTCTGCCAGCACCGACGTGACAGCGTATGAGGACCTCCCGGGCCACCACCTGCTGGCGGTCCGAAACCTCATCGCCACCACCAACGACGAATCGTACCACGGCTCCGCTAGCGAGCTTCCCCCCGCGACCTTGCATGGGTACGCGAAGTGGGACTTCTCGGGTGTACCGGATCCGGTGATGTTCCAGTGGTTCCTCGACGCCGCAGACTACTGGTTCGGCTACTCCGACACCTCCAGCACCGGTAGCTACGATCCCGCGCGGGAGTGCTTCATGGTCGCCATCGGCGACGCGGTGGACGGCACAAGCGTTGCGGGGGGCGGCGAAGGGGAAAATCCCCGGGACCCAGGGACGAACACGCCCCCCACCTCGTCGGTGGGAGGCACGGACATCAACGCGCAACTAACTCAAGCGCGCGAGCTCGAAGCAAAGCTCGCTGAGAAGTACCGCGCGGTACGACTACTGCATGCCACCATCGCCGGGGAAGCCTCCGCACGCGGCGAACGCGTGCATGAGCTGGGCAAGCAGGCCTGCGAGCGCATCAACGCCGATTTCAACGTCGACGACCCGAACATGCCACCGCGCGTGAGCCAGAAGCTAATCGCGGCTGCGACGCTGCTCCGGGCCATGCCCACACCTTTGACGCCCGAGGCGCGAAACCTACACCGCGAGGCGCAGGCGCTCATCGAGTAGGCGGCCGTGCAATAGGCCGAAAGCTCGGCGTCCCGCATACGCCATCAAGGCAGCACACGGGACGACGACGGCGCCCAGGGCCAGGAGGCATCCGTCCAGGCAGACGGAGCGGTGGGGCGGGCGCCAGCCAACCAGGGCCGAGCGCTGTTCAGGGAGCGAATCCTTGACACACACAGAAAGGCTCAGGACGACGATGCCCGCAACGTCATCAACACTCGCCAAGCGGGCAACATGGACACACGGGCGGTGGTGGCCTAGCACCCTCGGCGGGGCGGGCGCTACGACAGCCGCGAGGATCGCTCGCCGACGCCGGAGCCCCTAGGAACCCGTGTGTTCAGCCGGGAGATCCGCACGACAAGCTTCCCTCAACGCTTCCGCCAGTCCATGTCGATCGACAAGTACACGGGGGAGACGGACCCTCGGGTATGGCTCAACAATTACCGTGTAGCATGCCAGCTGGGTGGCGCCACCACCGACGAGGTCATCATTCGCAACCTGCCACCGCATCTCGCTGACTCGGCCTGGACGTGGCTCGAACACTTGCCGCCCAGTCAGATCCATAACTGGGACGGCCTGGTGCGCACGTTCGTGGGGAACTTCTAGGGCACGTACGTGCGCCCTGGGAACTCCTGGGACCTGCAGGCGAGCACCCAGAAGCCCAGCGAGTCGCTCCGGGACTTCATACGACGCTTCTCCAAGCGCTGTACTGAGCTCCCGAGCATGGCCCAGTCTGAGATCGTGCACGCCTTCCTCGAGGGAACAACCTGCTGGGACCTTGTGCGCGAGCTCGGGCGCAGCCCGCCGGTCGACTCCAACGAGCTGTTCGACATCGCCACCAGCTTTGCTTCCGGCGAGGAGGTGGTGGGGGCCATCTTCGACGGCAAGAAGGGCAAGCGCGTGGACGACGCGCCCACGGAGGGCAGCAAGTCCAAGGAGCCCCAACAGAAACACAAGCGAGGCAAAAAGGGCAAGAAGCCGCGCCGCGAGGCGCGCATGCAGGGACGCGACGACGATAGGGACGAGGCCCTCACAGTTGACCTGGCTCGAAAGGGCCCTCGAGCAGCCCCTCGAGGCCCCGGCGTGTTTGACGACATGCTGAAGAAGCCGTGCCTATACCACAACAGTCAACCACACCCTCGAGCAGTGCGACATGCTCAAGAAGTACTACAGCCGCGCCACCGCGAAGGATGGTGAGGCTAAGAAGGACGGTGGTGATGGAGACGCCAGTGGCTTCCCGGCGGTGGAAAATGTCTTCCTCATCTTCGGGGGACCAATTGTGGACATGTCCAACAGCTAGAGCAACCAAGAGCGGCACGAGGTCCTCGCTGCGGAGAAGGCTCCCCCCTCCTTCCTCGACTGGTTGGGGGACGCCATCACCTTCAGCCGCGAGGATCACCCGAATCGCATCCCCAATTCGGGCCAGTACTCGCTGGTCGTCGACCCAGTCATTGGCAACGCACGGTTCTCCAAGGTGCTGATGGACGGAGCTAGCAGCCTCAACATCCTCTACGCGCACACCCTGCGGCTGATGGGGATCGGGTTGGACCAGCTGCGGCCCAGTGCGACGCCGTTCCATGGTGTTGTGCCGGGCAAGCGCATCTAGCCCCTCGGGCAGATCGACCTGCCAGTTTGGCTCAGTACGCTGGCCAATTTCCGCAAGGAAACGCTCACCTTTGAGGTGGTGGGGTTCAGGGGCGCGTATGATGCCATCCTTGGGCGGCTGTGTTACGCCAAGTTCATGGCGGTCCCAAACTAGACGTACCTCAAGATGAAGATGTCGGGGCTGAATGACGTCATCACAGTGGGCTCGTCGATCGAGCACGCATTCAACTGCGATGTCGATGCGTAGAAGTTGGTCAACGAGGACCTCGACTCCACCGCCAAGCATGTCGGCAGCTTCGAGGCTGCCGAGCAGACTAAGGAGGTGCCCCTCGACCCTGCTGCCCCCGAGGGCAAGGCGTTGAGGGTCAGTTCTACCCTCGACCCAAAATAGGAAGTGGTGCTCGTCGACTTTCTCTACGCCAACGCCGACATCTTCGCGTGGAGCCCCTCGTATATGCCAGGCATCCCGAGGGAGGTCGCCGAGCACTCCCTTGATATCCTACCTCACTCCTGAGCCGTGCAACAACGGCTGCGGCGCTTTGACGAAGAGCGACGCCGGGCGATCGGAGTGGAGCTGCGGAAGCTCCTCGAGGCCGGATTCATCAAGGAAGTTTTCCACCCTACGTGGCTAGCTAATCCTGTACTAGTTAAGAAATAAATTGGGAAGTGGCGGATGTGTGTAGATTACACTAGTTTGAATAAAGCATGTCCCAAAGTTCCTTTTCCTTTGCCACGAATCGATCAAATTGTTGACTCAACTGCAGGGTCTGAGCTTTTGTGTTTCCTTGATGCCTATTCCGGGTACCACCAAATAAAGATGAAAGAGTCCGACCAGCTCGCGACTTCCTTCATCATGTTGTTTGGGATGTTCTGCTACGTAACGATGCCATTTGGCCTCCGAAATGCGGGCGCTACATTGTTGACGGTGAATTTCCGTCAACCTAGAGTACTTGTTATGCATTGGTTTCGATTATGATTTGCAACTAACCCGCCACTAGGCATACTAATGATGTAACAAGTTCACTCTTGCATGTCGATTTTGGAGTTTATTGTTTACGCAGGAAATCTACGCTAAAGAGGAGACTTTCGGGATAAGTTCACCAAGCACTTTGGAAGAAGATCATGAAGCCCGACAAGAGTCAAGACACGCGATGAACATGACTCCAAATGACCCGAGGACCGAAGCGTCAACAGGCAAATCTTCAGGGACTCAATCAGAAAACAGCGAAGCTTGCATAGCAAAGATTCAAGCCTTAACCGTGAAGGAAACGACGTCAAAGGCCCACATGCAAGTGCACACAAATAAGAAATCGTGCAAGAAGCAACCGGGGAGGAACACGGGCCCGAACCGACCTAGAAAGGGCTGGGCCGGTCGGCCCCGGTCGGATCGGCCTAGGGGCCTGTTGGCCCGGTTCGTGATGCCCTTTGCCCTAGGTGTTTGTCTATTTATTGCCTCTGCCGCCGTTGGCCGCCACATCGAACAAATCATTCTACCGACGTCATTCACCAGAAAACTGCCGCCACAAGATGAAGGAGAAAGTTAGATGAGCTCATCGCAAGGATCAACGCCGGCGGAGAGAAGGAAGCAAGAGGACTCCAAGCCGCTAGCCTAGGGGTGTTCCCAAGCTTCATCGCCGCCATCTTCATCGACGACGTTCTCCGGAGTCTCCATCACCCCTATGTGCTTCAATCTTTGCAAGATGATGGGGTAATATCTCTGTTCATCCCTAGGGTTCGATGGATGCATGCTATGTGATCACTACTTGATTCGTGGTTTCAATCTATTGCTTTCATGTTGATGATGCTTTGATGATTAAGGTTAGCTACCGTGTTTTTCGGGCGTATGATATCCACTACTCCCATAGATTCCATCAACATATCGTGTCCATCATAGGTCTAGTCACGATTACCTTCGCGTAGTGATAGTACGAGGGGAGGGAAAGGGCGAAACCGTGGTCACAACCCCCAGTAGATTGGTTTACTACTCTCGTGTTGTAGATGCATATCCATGTTATCCTAGATCTTAGGGAGGGAACGCTTATCTTTCTTAATCACTCTCTTGTGTCCACCCTTTACCATCTAGTCTAACCTTGGATTTGTTTGATCGACTTCGATTAACTTAGGTTAGTTTGTCTTTACCTTTAGATTAATACTCTTTCAAAGGTTTTCCATTCAACTAGATTAGTACTTGCTCCGTGAATTGATAAGAACCTAGGGAATCCCCGTGGTGAAAATGGTGTAGGTCCGTACGCTTGCGGATCGTAGGTGGATACGAGTTTTATCTGTCAACATACATACCAGCGGTGTATGCAGCACGTCTTCGGAGACCACATCGGGCGGACCGTTGAGGCTTACGTAGACGACATAGTCGTAAAGACCAGGAAGGCGGACGACCTGGTTAGTGAACTGCACATTGCGTTCGATTGCCTGTGGGCCAACGGGGTGAAGCTAAACCCCGAGAAGTGCGTCTTCGGAGTGCCGCGAGGCATGTTGCTGGGATACATCGTTTCCCAGCGGGGCATTGAGCCCAACCCCGAGAACGTCGCGGCCCTCAATCGAATGGGCCCTATTCGAGACCTCAAGGGGGTCCAGAAGGTGTTGGGGTGCCTTGCCGCCTTGAGCCGCTTCATCTCGCAGCTCGGCGAGAAGGGATTGCCCCTCTACCGACTCCTGAAGAAGCACGAGTGCTTCTCCTGGACCGTCGAGGCCCAGGAGGCGCTTGACAAACTCAAGGCGACGCTTGCCCATGCGCCGATCTTAACGCAGCCCTAGGGCGGTGAGCCTCTGTACCTCTACGTCGCCGCGACCACACAGGTGGTCAGCGCCGTCATCATGGTAGAGCGCACGGAGGAAGGGCACACACTACCAGTCCAGAGGCCTGTGTATTACATCAGCGAAGTGCTGTCTGAAACCAAGGCGCAGTACCCACAGATCCAGAAGCTGCTCTACGCGGTGGTGCTCGCGCGGCGCAAGCTCCAGCACTACTTCGAGGCCCACCTGATTACAAAGGTCTCCTCGTTCCCGTTGGGGGAGATCATTCGTAACCCGGACGCGGCGGGCAGGATCGCCAAGTGGTCTATGGAACTTATGGGCGAGACACTCGCCTACGCGCCGCACAAGGCAATTAAGTCCCAGATCCTGGCAGATTTCGTCGCCGAGTGGACGGACAAGCAACTGCCACCACCGCAAATCCAGGCCGAGTGCTGGACCCTCTACTTCGACGGGTCAGTGATGAAAACAGGGGCGGACGCGGGCCTACTCTTCATCTCACCCCTCGGGAAACACATGAGGTACGCGGTACGCCTACACTTCCCCGCGTCAAACAACATGGCAGAGTACGAGGCCCTCCTTTGCGGCCTCCGAATCGCCATCGAAACAGGCATCAAACGCCTTGATGTTAGGGGAGACTCACAGCTCATGATTGACCAAGTCATAAAGAATGCGAGTTGTCACGACAACAAGATGGAGGCCTACTGCAACGTTGTACGAGCCCTCGAGGACAAGTTCTACGACATCGAGCTCAATCACGTTCCCTGCTGGTACAACGAGGAGGCGGATGAACTCGCCAAAATTGCGTCGGGGCGAATCACCATTCCCCCAAACGTTTTTGCATGGGACGTTGCGAAACCGTCTGTCAACCTCGAACCAATACCCTCGAGTTAGGAGGAACCCTCGAGGGCTCCCTCCAATCCAGCGGGCGCGGAGCCTATGGACGAGGACCCCATGAACGATGTGTTTGTGCTCTCCTTGCTCGAGGGTTACGGTGCGGACGAAGCCGAGGCCATGAACACAGAGCCAGCCCCCCGCGTGGAGGATTGGCGGGCCAAGTACCTTGCATGGATGGATCGAGGGGAGCTTCCCTCGGATTGGTCTGAGGCCAGGCGCATCGCCAGGATGGCCAAATCGTTCACCCTCATCGACGGAGAGCTGTACAAGCGCGTCACGTCAGGCGTCTTGCAGCAGTGCATACCCATTCCATAGGGGCGCGAGCTCCTCCGAGACATCCACGCGGGCATGTGTGGCCACCACGCGGCGCCGCGCACCCTCGTGGGCAACGCGTTCCGCCAAGGCTTTTGCTGGCCCACCGCAGTCGCCGACGCCAGCGAGGTCGTGCACACCTGCGAAGGGTGCCAATTCTACGCCCGCAAGAACAATCTCCCAGCGCACACCCTCCAGACGATCCCCATCACATGGCCTTTTGCTGTGTGGGGGCTTGACATTGTCGGGCCCCTGCGAAAGGCGCCCGGGGGCTACACCCATCTGCTAGTCACTATAGACAAGTTCTCCAAGTGGGTCGAGGTGTGCCCAATCACAAATCTCAGGGCAGAGCAGGCCGTAACGTTCTTCACCAACATTATCTACCGGTTCGGGGTGCCCAACTCCATCATCACCGACAACGGGTCCTAGTTCACCAGCCGGAAGTTCCTGGAAATCTGCGACAAGCACCACATCTGCGTGGATTGGGTGGCTGTCGCACATCCACAGACCAATGGTCAAGCGGAGCGGGCCAATGGCAAGATCTTACAAGGCCTCAAGCCCAGGATTTTTGACAGGATGAACAAGTCTGGCCGAAAATGGCTCCAGGAGTTGCCGACGGTTGTGTGGAGCCTTAGAACCACCCCAAGCAGAACCACGGGGTTCACCCCGTTCTTCCTAGTCTACGGCGCGGAGGCGGTCCTCCCCACGTACTTGGAGTACGGGTTGCCTAGAGTAAAGGGTTATGACGAAGGCGCCAACCAGCAAGCCCGCGAGGACTCGCTGGACCAATTGGACGAGGCACACACCGTGGCCCTATTGCATTCAACAAGATACCAGCAGGCACTTAGGCGGTACCAAGCCCGGAAGGTACGACGCCGAGACTTCGACGAAGGGGACCTAGTCCTAAGGCTGCGCCAAGGCAATCGAGGCCGCCACAAGCTATTGTGACAACCCGCCCAGGAAAATACCGTACTATCGCCTAAACCAATCCACTTTGGTCATTAAGCAATAATAAAGTATCATCCTGTCGTCAGTCGCCGGGTTAACACCCGGTAAATCACTTATATAGCAACAAGGATCGACATATATGCACTAAAACTCACGCGAATGCGAGTCCAGAGATACGACATGATTAACATCTGAAATTTACCCCGAAGGGTTTAATAATTACAAACCGAAGTTTTTGACATGACAACGTAGACCAGAGTTTTTGAAATAGCGGAATTAAACTAAGCGAAAAGCGAGAACACCACGGGAGGCCAGCCATGATACCTTCATTCGTCGTCCTCCACCCACTCCAGCTCCCAGCCGGGCGGGATCTCTCCGGGCCACACATCACCAAAGGCATTACCTGGAGCAACAGATATAGTAAGGCTGAGTATACTAATACTCCGCAAGACTTACCCGTCGGTGATAACTACTTCACCAACTCTAGACATGAAAGGCTTTATGGCCACTGAGTTTGCAATTTTCCGAATTTTCTACGATTTTCTAGAGAATTTAGAGGATTCAGCAATTTGAATACAATATTGAAGATGTTCTTTTGCACCGAGGACCCTACAAAGAACTAAAATGTTACAACCATGCCCTCGGTTTGCAGAAAAACCCTCAGAAAGAGGTGGGGGCTTGCAATGTGGCCCTTGGCCATGGGGGCAGCACGGCTCAACCAATTCCGGTGAGGCCGGCGGTGCTCCCAGCCATGCAGGGGCGCGGGGAGGAGGGTGAGCTCACCTCGGGCTCGTTGGTGCTCGGAGTTTGGGCGGAAAGGCACCAGACGGCGGCGCACGGTGATGGCCGGCGGCGACGGCCGTGGTGTGTTGCGGCTCCGGCAGGGGGGCGCAATGCCGAGCAGATGAGCGACGGTGCACGCCTCTAGGGGTCCTAGGGAGTAGGTTAGGATGGTTAGCCGGCTCGGGATACTAGCGGGTAGGCGAGCTTGGCGAGAGGGCGACAATGGTGGCCGGTGGCTCGGTGTGGCACGCGGAAGAGAACTGCGGTGCTTAAATAGGGCGCTCGACCGTGACGTCGCGGTGACGGCGAAGATGCTGCCATACCACGGCACTCCTCGGCCGGCGCGCGTACGGGCGGCACCGCGGACGGACCGGCGGTCCGCCACGTGCACGGCACACGTACGACGCAACGGCGGGGGAGGCGCTTGGCGCGAGGAAAGGCCGAGGTGTCTCGGGTGTGGCGTCGGCCGGGGAAGGCGCGTGGCCTAGGGCGGCGCGCGACCTCGGGCATTGGGCGGCGCGCGGGCGCGCCGAGCCGAGGGCGCGGCGTAGCGATGCGACGTCGCGACGCAGAGCGCGGCCGGCCCATTTTCAATTTGCTGATCCTCAGTTTGAACACGATTTACTCCAAAAATTTGAATAGAAGTGGACAAAACTTTGAATACGAAAATTGTAGATCTCTCTACCCCCTAAAACTTTCACAAAGGCCATATGGGGTTTTTCTCAACAGATTTTGCAGGAGTGGCTTGCCAACTTTGAATGCCACTCAGTTTTAGTGAACAGGAGGTACTGTCAGTTGACTAAGGCCCTGTTTGGGGACGCTTAACTTAGATTATAAGCAGAATAAGCCAAATAATCCTACCAAATGCCACGATTCTCAACCAGCTCAATCCCACTGCGAACGCAAAAAAAGCCATCCCAACATTGTGTTTTCATAAGCGGCCCATAGCCGGCGTTTCCTTCGCTTATCCTCCCCACCGCACATCCCTTCGCATCGTGAAGCCGTGCATGTCTCCCAACGCGTCGGCTGCCGTGCACCTCCCTTCCCTACTGCGTCGGCCGTCGGTCTCGTCCCCTCCCCACCACGTGGACCGCCGGTCTCCTCCCTTCCCCTCCGCAAAGCCGCGCCGGGCTCCTCCCTCCCCTGCCGCGCCGGGCCACTCCCCTCCTCGACGCATCAGGTGTCGTCCACCGGTCTCTTCCCCTCCCCACCGCGTCGGGCACCGGGCTCTTCTCCTCCCCACCGCGCCCGTGGAGCATTTCCTGGAGCCCGTGGAGCTCGCTGACCGCGAACGGGGTGGCTGCTGCAACTTGCCAGCGGATGCAATGCCAGGCGACGAGGTAAAAATCAGAGTTGCCAAACACAATGCGCTTTTGGGACAACGGCTTTTTTGGACAGCGGCTTATCAGAAAAGTGAGCTTATAATCTAAGCGAGTTCCAAATACCCGGTCCCAAACAGGGCCTAAGTTTTTCACCTTTTTCCCCTCAAAATTTGAAATGCCAATCTACATGAAAGTTGTGTCCCTCAACCAACTAGACAACTTTCATAAAGGTAGATTTTTAAGTGTTTAGGTGAATTTTGGAGAACGTGGCAAAAGTTCCAGAACATTCAGGGTCACTAGGGTTTAGGTGGGGTTTGACCATGACTTTGACCAAGGGTTGACCACACATGTGTGCCAACTTGATCAATGGGGTCACTAGGGTTGATTGGTGAGGTTTTCGAGGTGAGGACCCAGGTTGACCATGATTTGACCACTGTCAGCAGAGTTGACCGACAATTAGGGTTAATTAAAAACCTGGGGCGTCACAGCCTACCCCCCTTAAACGGAATCTCGTCCCAAGATTTGATTTGAGAAAATTAAGGTAGGCAACAGAAACTCACGGTTTCGAGATTGCAGGAAGCCCGGGTACTTGGTGTTGAGGTATTCTTCCGTTTCCCAAGTCACTTCTTCTTTCGTGTGATGACTCCACTGTATCTTGTACATTCTTATGGTCTGCCTTCTGGTCTTTCTCTCCTTTCGGTCCAACACTCTCAGTGGATGCTCGATGAGCGAGAAATCCAGCTCAATCCAAGAATTAGCTTCTGTGATTACTTCGTTCTCTGGCACATGCATTCCCTTCTTTAATTGGGTCACATGAAACACATTGTGGACTGCGGAAAACCGTTCCGGTAATTGAATACGATAAGCCACTGGCCCACATACTTCGATGACTTCATAAGGTCCAATGTAGGGCGGAGCTAATTTCCCTTTAACACCGAACCTTTGCACACCTTTGGTGGGGGAAACCTTTAGGTACACATAATCTCCCACTTCAAATTGTCGGGGTGCCGTTCCCTTATCATGATGACTCTTTTGCCTCATCTGAGCCATCTTCAAATTCTCCCTTATCACTTGCACTTTTTCTTCGGCATCTTTAACTAAGTCCGAACCAAAGAGTGTCCTTTCTCCGACTTCTGACCAGTTCAACGGGGTGCGACATCTTCGTCCGTAAAGAGCATCGAACGGTGCCATCTTCAAACTGGCTTGATAGCTATTGTTATAGGAGAACTCTGCTAAGGACAAACACTTATCCCAACTCTTATCATAGTGTAAGATGCTTGCTCGTAGCATGTCTTCCAAAATTTGATTCATCCTTTCGGTTTGACCATCGGTCTGCGGATGATAGCTAGATCTACGAATCAACTTGGTTCCTAAGCATTCATGAAATTGCTCCCAGAAACGAGCTACAAACGAAGTCCCTCTATCAGAGATTATGGTCCTCGGAATTCCATGCAAACAAACTATTTGATCCATGTATATCTCTGCATATTGTTGCACTGAATAAGTGGTATGCACTGCAATGAAATGGGCGGTCTTGGTGAGTCTGTCCACGATCACCTAGATAGAATCTTTTTTTCTAGCTGTCAGGGGTAAACCCACAATGAAGTCCATACTAATGTCATCCCACTTCCACATGGGTATCGACAACGGTTGGAGTACACCTGCCGATTTCAAATGGCTTGCTTTGATTCGGTGGCAAGTATCGCACTTGGCTACATACTTGGCTATATAAACTTTCATATTGGACCACCAGAAATTTTGTTTCAAATCTTGGTACATCTTGGTACTACCAGGGTGAATAGAGAACTTGGACATATGAGCCTCATCAAAGATGGTCTTCTTAATTTTTGGATCGAAAGGAACTACAAGGCGTTTTCCAAACCAGATCACATCCTTGCGATCCTTCTGGAAACATGTATACTTGGGATCTCCCTCTGCTAGTTTCTGTTTGATGATTTGTATGCCTTCATCATTGCGTTGAGCAGTGACAATTCTATCATAAAGATTGGATTCGACAGCTAAGGCATAAAGATTTCCTTGGTCTACTACTTCCAAGTTGAGCCTTCTCATCTCTTCACATAATGGGTCACTAACTGGCTTCAACTCTAGATGATTGCAGTGAACTTTGTGGCTAAGGGCATCCGTAACAACATTTGCTTTCCCGGGGTGATAGTGCACTTCTAGGTCATAATCTTTAATCAACCCAAGCCATCTCCTTTGCCTCATATTTAGTTCTAAGTGAGTAAAGATGTATTTGAGACTCTTGTGGTCAGTGAAGATATTACAACGATTACCCATCAGATAATGTCTCCATATATTGAGAGTGTGGGCAACAGCTACTAACTCAAGATCATGGGTGGGATAATTGATCTCATGACTCGACCTTCTTGCATAAGAACACAACCGAGACCCGTGCCTGACGTGTCACAGAAAACTTCAAAAGGTTTGGAATTATCTGGTTGCACTAGCACTGGGGCTGAAGTTAAGTGTTGCCTCAGGGTGTGGAAGGCTTTCTCACATGCTTCGCTCCACACGAACTTCACTCCTTTCTTGAGCAGATCGGTCATAGGTTTAGCGATTCTAGAGAAGTCTGGAATGAAACGACGGTAGTATCCCGCCAAACCTAAGAAACTGCAGATTTGGTGTACGGACTTGGGTGGTTTCCAATCCATCACCTCTTGGACTTTGCTAGGATCTACGGAGATACCATCCTTGGAAATAGCGTGGCCCAAAAATTTCACACTATTCAACCAGAATCCACATTTGGAGAACTTAGCATAAAGCTTATGATCTCGCAAATGTTGTAGGACAATTCGGAGATGTTTGGCATGCTCTTTCTCATTTTTGGAATAGATAAGGATATCATCGATAAAGACCACTACGAATTTGTTGAGCTCCGTCATAAACATGGAGTTCATGAGGTACATGAAGTTAGGCTAGGGCATTTGTGAGACCAAAGGACATCGCTAAGAACTCGTAAAGACCATATCGAGTGGAGAAAGCAGTTTTAGGAATGTCACAAGGTCGAATTTTGATTTGGTGGTAACCAGAACGAAGATCGATCTTGGAGAAAACTTTGGCTCCAGCCAATTGATAAAAAAGAACATCGATTCGGGGAAGAGGATATTTGTTCTTGATGGTTACTGCATTGAGCGGTTTGTAATCCACACATAGCCTCAAGCTACCATCTTTCTTTTTGACAAAGAGAGCGGGACAACCCCACAGAGAAGAGCTCGGGTGATTATAACCCTTATCTAACAACTCCTGGAGTTGGTTTTTCAATTCGGCTAGTTCTTTGGGAGGCATACGGTAAGGTTGTTTAAGCAATACCCGGTTGGAGTTCAATTACAAACTCGACATCTCTGTCTGGCGGCATACCAGACAATTCACCAGGAAAGACATCTAGATACTCACAAACTACTGGAATTTCCTCAAGATGGGAGATAATGGTTACATAGGCACAAGAGTCTGTACCGTCCTTGAAAGGTAGATATAAGGTAGTGTGCCCGACCGTAGGTGAATTGATCTCTACAACCCTATCTGATATATCTAGAACCACCTTATGCTGAGTCATCCAGTCCATACCCAAGATAACATCCATGCCCTCCAAACTTATGGCTATGAGGTTTGTTGGAAAGATTTTACTACCCAATCCCAAACATACCCCGCGGATTAAGGTACTAGAGGAGATTTGCCCTCCCGAAGTGATTATTTTATAAGCGGAATTGGTATGAGAACCCATCAAACCCATTTTGCCTATCAACTTTTCACTTATAAAACTGTGGGTAGCTCCAGAATCAAACAAAATCTTAACAGGTGTGTCATTGATAGAGAATGTACCCGTGAGTACTGAAGCTCCCTCCAGAATGTCACTCATGGTGGTGAAGTTCAGCTTGCCTTGGCGGACTTGCACCATAGGCTTCTTAGTCGGAGTGGCAGGCTTGTTCCCTGCACCTTGATTTGGTGTGTTGGGCTTGTTCTGCTTGGGCTTGGGGCAATCACTGATGTAATGCCCTGCCCGACCACAGTTGAAACAATGGCAATCACCGATGTTACGTGGGGGTGCACTAGGCTTTGGAGCCTGCTACTGAGCGTTGCGGAACTGGAAGTTCCCTGAAGGTTTGCCCTGGGGTGGCTTCATCGTCCAGCGTCCAGTTGAAGATTGTTGGGAAGAGTTTGGAACATTCTTTTTCACAAAGCGAAACTTATTGTTAGTTCCGCTACCCAGAGGAAAACCAGACGGCCTCTTCTTGTCCCTATGGGCCTTTTTCATGGCATCCTCTTGGGATATAGCCTTGTGCACGAGCTCATGGAAATTTTCTGGCTCGAGCAGGTTTAGCCGTTCATACAACTTGCCATCTAGTCCATCACGGAACCTTTCCATCTTCTTTGCATCAGTATCTACGTGCTGTCCACCGTATTGGCAAAGGCTGTTGAACTTCTGGGTGTAACGGTACACCATATCAGATCCCTGCCTAAGGGCCAATAACTCCCTCATCTTCCTATCCATCAAGCCTTTAGGGATGTGATGGCTCTTGAAAGCATGCTTGAAATCATTCCAAGTGACAGCACGCCCTTGCTGTTGTTGGGGGGTTACCCGAAAAATTCGGATGATTCCCCTAACACGAAAGAGAAAGTTCTTAACACGTTCAGGCACAAGGTTAGAGCGTTGAGAGGCAGTGATTCCCTCAGCCAATTGCACAAGTCCCAAAAATCTGAATCCGTTTACATGTGCCCTCGCGCCCCCTTTTATAGGGAGATGAAGGGACTTTTACATTCCTAAAACACCCTCAAGCTCAGAATATTCCTAGTGTGAACGCATACAAGAATGTCTTTCTCGTCTAACATATTTACAAGTCTACCACTAGTTCACACTCAAAACTCGGACTTTTTGGGATGACAACTTTGACTTTGCTTCTTCGACGGTTCGTGAATATCTTCATACGTGACCCGAACTGGGCCCCCGACAGATTCCCGAATCAGCCTTTGCTTCTTCGCCGGTTCGTGAATGTCTTCATACGTGACTCCCAAACTGGGTCCCCGACAGATTTCCGAATCAGCCGCCCTTCGAAGTTCGCGCCACCGCCTGCTCGAGGTTCCGGGCTTCCGCATGTCCGCGACTCCACGTCTTCTCCGAATCACGATCCCCAAACTTCACATATTCGCGAATCTGAAGCTTCGCAGGTTCTAGGCTTCCGAAAATCGTGAGTTCCCTATTCCTGAAAAACATATCTCAAGAACTTTGTCAAACTTAACGTTTCGAGGGTGACGGGTTTTCCTGAATTCCCCAACACTAGCCCCTCGGGGAAGCGGGTTGAGTCCGACGATCCGATTCCACGAATATTTTGGAAATTTAGTAAAAAACGTCACCCTCGAAACGTCGGAGGGGACACGCGTCGCCCAGAAACCTTAGAACGGTTTGATCGAGGCAGGTTTTGCGGAACTACCCCTCCCCACCCCTATAAATAGGAGGCTCCCGCTGTTAAAATTTTTTACGGCTCTCCTGCTTTTGTTGTGATTCGTGAATCTTTCTGTTCGCGGAATCTCGTCTTCTGCTTAAGAGTTCGCGAACTTCCGGTTTTCTTCGGATCTCTCTAAGGTATTATTTATTTCTCTCTTTCAATTCTTACTTGTCATTTTTGCTGCAGTGGTATTTTTTGTTCTTCGGACTTCATTCTCGAATGTTGTTCTCATTTCTTCGTATCTGTAACTCTGTTGGTTAGGTGGCTCGAGTCAAAAGCACCGCGAGACCCATGACTACCGAAGAACTTATCACAGCTGGTCTCCCAGTTGATCCAATTGTCGAAGGTGCTGAGAATGCTGCACCAGCTGAAGATGCAGGTTCTCCTAGTGGCTCCAGGAGTCACGAGGATGGGGAGGTTCGAACAGACGATGACGAAGATATCAGGGATGTGGACGCCGGCGTTGGCGATCTGGTTAAGGCAAGGACTGTAGGACCGCTGCCACCCTCTCTTGTCTTCAGAGAGTCCAAAGTCACGGCCAACCTGATCCGAGAATATGAAGCAGCCGGGTTCTTCCCTCCGGGCGCTGGGCGAGCCCCACTTGACGAACAAATCCCTACCCCTGAGGATGGAGAGGTTGTCGTCTTTCGGGATTTCTTCATCTGTGGACTCGAATTCCCTTGTGACCCGATTTTGCCGGCGATCTTGGATGCCTTTTCGGTGAAAATCCACCAACTTTCGCCAACGTCTTTTCTTGAGATGTCGAAATTTATTTGGATCATGAAGACCTTTGGTTGTAACCTCAGTGTTGACACCTTCGCCAGATTCTACGAACTGGTAATTGTTCCCGACGTTATCAAGGTCAGCGACGGCGCTTCTACCAAGCTCAAGACGAGTGCCGCACCTTCAACACCCGGCGCCGAACACCCGAAAAGGGATTACTCGAATCCAGATCGCTCCCTGCTGCAAGACCAACCTCACCGACGACTGGGATTCGTATTGGTTCTATTTGAAGGTCAACATGTCCGAAGTTTCCGGCTATGCGGGCCCAGCTCACCCCTTGTCTTGCCCTATCGCGCCCCTGACTGCGGTGAACACTGCCGAATTCAATCACCGAGCAGTGGGGATTAGGAACTGCGAGAGTGCTTTTCATCTCGCCAGCACTATACTTGGGGGCCGCGACATCATTGAAGAGTTCGTTGCTGCCCGGATTTGGCCGATTTCCAGTGGTTGGGCTCCCATCGAGATCGTGTATTTCAACGTCAACTGGGCAGCTCGAGAAGTGCCTTTCCCGAAGTTCGGGATTAAGCTACATGAGAATCAAAGTGCTGATGCCTTCATGATCGAGATTGAAAAGAGAGTGAATCTCATGATAGGCGAATATACCATGAATGAATACAAGGTGTACAAGGCGCTTGTGAAACACAAGAAGAGGATCAACCGTGTGTTCACTGAGGTCTGTGGAGATAAATCTTTCAGTTCTCGAAGCCCAGGTCCCAAGTTGAAGGTTCTCGCGCCGATGTGGCTAGTTGTTCACCGCCCCTATTAATGCCCCCCGAAGAAGATCTTTGAACCGAGGTTCGTCGGTACCGTCGCCGAAAGCACTTCCTCCGGTGTTAAGCCCTCTAGGACAAGATCTTTGGAGTCGTCGAAATGCAAGCGCAAGACCTCCGAACGAATTTCGTACGTTGAGCTTCGGGCGACTTCCGGCCTAGCCCGGATGAGCCGCAAGAAGTTGAAGAAGGCGGTGGAGAAGGTTTCTTCTTCCGGGTTCGAGCCGAGTTCCATCTGCCTTTGACGACGATGTCTTCGTGGGAGCGGATAGCCAGAAAGATTATTGCTTCTGGCCTCTGTTGAGATTTAACTTTCGAGACAATTGTCCGTCGGGTTCTGAGAATGAGTTCGTGGATATTGATTCTTTTTCAGATGCTGCTCCCGAAGTTCGCAAAGAGGCTGTACTTGTCGTTGCTGCTGAAACCACCGTTCCGCCGAAGCCATTGCCTCCGTTAAAGCCCCCACCGCCGCCGAAGCCCCCCGCCGCCGATGTTTCTCTGCCTACTCGCTCCCGTGACGAGGCTTCCCCCCGAATTCACCAAGGAACTTGAACTCACCGTTCAAAGGGGGGAGGATCCTGTCGAACGTGCTCCCTTGCTCGAAGTTCGGGAGGTTGTTCCCGAAGATCAGGCCCCCTCTCCTTCTTTGGCTGCTTTTAACAAGAGTTTTGGTACGTCTCATCGCGGCGAGCTATTAAGTGTTGGTTTCAAGACAACTAGCGTCGGGAGCAAGACGTCCAAGATTTTAACACTGTGGAAATTGCCTGTACTTGTTGATGAAACAGGAGGGGAGAGCTTGGAACAACCCGGAGGAGCTGCTCAGGACTCTGAGAAGGGGCCTCACTCTGCTCCCGAAACCACTCCTTCGTCACAGGGTAAGGTTTCTTCGGGCTCGACGAAGAAGGTCACCATGCAGAACTTCAGCAAACAAGGTTCGTTTCTTTTCATTACCCTTTCGTGTTTTTCAGATTCTCGAATTTTCGATTTGAGATTTAATCACGAATTTTTCAGAATTCAAGGATCTTCTCCGTTCTTACCCTCCGTCTAAGCTGGTGCGTTTTCAAGAAGACTACATCATGAAGTATTCTATGCTTGGGAAAGTTGCTGTTGAGCGGCTTGTTGACCAGGAGAAGGTAAACAAGCAACTTTCTCAGGAGACCAAAGAACTCAAGCGCAGCTTCGCTCTCGCTCAGTCCGCGAACATCGATCTTGAGAAAAAGGTGGCTGAACTGGTGGAGGCTTTGAAGATCAGTCAGGACGAAAAGATGATTGCTGAGGCAGCGCTCGAGCAGTCCAAGAAGGAGTTGGAAAAGGTACAAAAGGCTCACGAAGACGATCTTAGTTTGATCGAAAACCTTCGTGAAAAACACGAGAGGGCCGCAAAAACTGCCGAAGGTCTTCGAGTTAACAATGCCAATCTCGCCAAGTCCTTGAGTACAAAAGACCGTAAAATTCTGGATCTTGAGAAAGCGCTTGTAGAACAGGATGATACTTCGAAGAAGAACATGTCCGAAATTTTGGAGAAGCTGAAGCTCCTGTTCGAGGAATACAAGAAATCACTGAACGAGTTTGGTGTTCATCCTGCTCCTCTTCCGGCTGATATTGGAATTCAAGAATTCATGGATTGGATCGAAACTGAGTTCAAGGCTCTCTCCGAGGTTATCTCCGGTGCCAGTGACTTCGCAGCGGCCGTCTCTGTCGAGAGTATACTGAAAATTCTTCATGACTTTGACTGTGCCGATCTGGAGAAGTTCCGCGAAAAGATCTCTCAATTCCCCAGCGCCACGAGTACTTCAATAATTCAAGCTAATGAAGATGTCCAAGCTATTAAGAACAAATTTGCGAGGGAATTCTAGTTTGCCAGTGGAAAAGAAACTGTCAAGGTCATCGCGCGTGCTAAACTTGTTGAGGTGAATTTTCGTGCGATTTCGTCGCTAATACTGGCTATCGGCGTTTTAGTTTCTTGAATTCCCCTTACATTTGTTTCTCTATCTTTTTCAGCTGACTGAGGAAGAAGATCGTGAGAATGTCGCTGCGCCCCCTGAAGGGTCTACTTCCGACGAAGATTCTAGCGATTCGGGCGAAGAGGGTTCGGGCAGCAGTAGCAGCAGCAGCGATGAGGACAGCAATGACGGGCAAGCTTCTAGGCGTGATGATAGTTCGCCGAAGGTTGACGTCACGGACTAGATGTTTTATCCGAACTATTCACACCTTCAAGGCTGTCTGTATATTTGTACATTCACTTAGCTTTTCTGAACAATTGTTTTGTAAACTTTAACCTGCGCAGGTCTGCAAGTTGGGCCTGCGCAGGACGTGATGCCCTTGCGAATTCATCGGGATAGGATGTTTGTTAGCGGCAAAGCGTGGCGCATGTTCAAACAAGCTCATCCCGAACAAGACTTCTCTGATTTTTGGCTCGAGACTTCGCTTAAATTTTCTATGGGATGTTTCGATCTTTCTTCCTTTTTCTTGTTTTGTAAGATGGAAGGTTCTGCACCCGCGACTTCGTGTTTCGCGAATATTCCGAAGGAGGAGCCCCTTAGCCCTATAGCAGACGCTCTCGAGTTCACTTACGCCAGCGACATCGCCGAAGACAATAGATGTAAACCCGGACATGTTGTCGAACTTCCGTTCTAGATTTTGTACTAAGTGCTGTAATCGTTGATGAACTTTTTCGAAATTTTTATGCAAATAAGGCAATGACTGCATTTTCCTTGAAAAAACGTCACCCTCCCCCACCTTGCCGTTTTGCATGAAAATTTGAAGGCAAGTTGTCGAAGTTTACTATTCGAGTATTTTGACCGAGCACGTTTTTTGTAGAAATCTTCGTAAATTTTTGAAGACTTCAAACGTCGTTACGCAAGTCGACAAAATTTGTTTTTGAATTTTGTGGACTTGATCGGGTTGGCAGACTTGCCAAGATTTTCTACGAATTTCCGCACGAGCCCCTTGCCCTTTTATTACAACAATTTTATTGCGAAAAACTTTTCAGCAATTTGTGCTAAGGAAAAATTTTTAAGCAACTCTTTGCACATTCACTTGATCGAAATCGTTATGAAAACTCAGGCTACGAACCATTGTTTCCTCAAATCTTTTCGGTGGAAATCCCTTTGTGGATGGGATTGTGGGCCACAACTTGTTGTTGTTTCATGCCTTTTTCGGTGGGAATCCCTTCGTGGATGGGATTTTTAGGCCACAACTTGTTGTTGTCTCAGGCCTTTTTCGGTGGGAATCCCTTCGTGGATGGGATTTTAGGCCACAACTTGTTGTTGTCTCAGGCCTTTTTCGGTGGGAATCCCTTCGTGGATGGGATTTTAGGCCACAACTTGTTGTTGTCTGCCTCTTTTTTTACTCTTTTCATGAACTTTTTTCTTTTTTCACGATGGAATTCTGGCTATCACGAAGCCTGTCTCATGAACTTTTTTTCTTTTTTCATGATGGAATTCTGGCTATCACGAAGCCTTTCTCACGAACTTTTTTCTTTTTTCATGATGGAATTCTGGCTATCACGAAGCCTTTCTCACGAACTTTTTTCTTTTTTCATGATGGAATTCTGGCTATACGCGATTTGGGGGAAGACTCTTTTCATATATATCACAAAGAGTATTTACATAGGATCCGCCTCGTTAAAAACCATGCCTCTTGATTTAGAGCCCCCTTTGCAAGGAAAAGAGTACGGTCCTTCTTATTCTAATACAACTAGGAAAAGAAAAGCTAATGTTTTTTCCCGAAATCACTTATAGACACGTGATTCAGATTTTTTTAGTTTTTTAGAATACAAACTTGCGAAAATTGAAAAACTACTATATATTACATCTAGCTATAGCTTGAGTTCTCATGGGTAATACCTTTTCAGGCTGTCAGCATTCCACGAATATGGTAACTCTTCGCCGGTTTGCTCCATTAAGCGGAAAGCCCCTGGCATGTCTGTTTCCGTGGCAATGTAAGGCCCCTCCCAAGACTCATGAAGTTTTCCTGGGTTCTCCCAATTTTTCTTCCTTCTCAACACAAGGTCGCCAGTTTTGATGTCCTTTTGGACCACCTTCTTGTCTCTCCAAGCCCTTGTCTCTCTTTGGTATTTCTCAATGTTTTCTGCAGCTTCAAGGATCGTCAGCTCGATCATGTCCTTTTCCACTTTCTTATCGATTTCCTAGATCTCTTTTCCTTTCAAGACTCTCATGCTTTCATTCTTAATTTCCTCCGGTGTCATTCAGTGCCGAAAAGTAGGCGAAAAGGTGTGAAACCTGTTGCTCTCGACACTGTGGTGTTGTGGGACCAGATCACCTTCGGTAATTCATCTACCCACTTTCCCTTCTTCTGGTCGAACAAGCATTTTTTGATTCCCGAAAAAATGAGGCCATTGGCTCTTTCAACTGCTCCGTTGGACTACGGGTGATATACTGACGAAAATTTCACCTGAGTGCCCAAGGTTTTGCAATACTCTTTGAAGGTGTAGCAGTCGAACTGTTTGCCATTGTCAACAGTTAGTTCTCTAGGAACCCCGAACCTCGCGTACTATGTTCGCCAAAAGAATTTCGAATTGTTGTTGCTTTGATATTCGCAAGTGGTTTTGCCTCCACCCACTTTGTGAAATAATCGACTGCAACAACAACGCGAATCGGCAATTGCCCCCGAGTCACTTGGCAACGGGCCCACTAGGCTCATTCCGCACCTTTGCAGAGGCCAAGTCAGTGGAATTAAGTGAACTGGCATTGAAGGCAAATTCTGTTGGTTCGCCGTTTTCTGGCATGCTTCGCACTGCCGAACTAATGTCTTGGCATCAATGTTTATGGTGGGCCAATAGAATCCCTGCTTTATTGCCTTTCCAGCCAAAGCCCTGGTGCCTATGTGCGCCCCACAGAATCCACTGTGAATTTTCTTTAGAAGCTCCCCGACCTTTTTCGCAGGTGATGCACCGCGACAAGGTTCGGTGACTCCCGATTTGTACGAGTTCTCCATTCACTACTCGTATAACCCCGTGCCCTTTGCTTCAATCTTTTCTCTTCTAACTCATCTTGTGGTTCATAATGTCCTCTCAGATAAGCCATGATTTCTGCTGTCCAATCGGGAGTCTCCACTACATTCACGATTTTGGCCCTCGAATCCTTGATGGACGGTTCTCTGATGATTTCGAAGAACACATCCGGGGGTAGTTCTTGTTTTCTGGCTGCTGCTTTTGCCAGCTTATCTGCCTCATTGTTGTTATCCCTTGGGATATGCTGGACTGAATAGCCTTTGAAGTGTTTTTCCATTTCCCTGACTTTTTCTAGATACTTCATGAGAACGTGATTTCTCGCTTCACTTTCTTTCTCGGTATGTTCTTGAATTACTTTCGAATCCGTTTTGATTATGAAGGTCTGCTGCCCCAAGGCTTTCATTTTCCTTAATGCCAACAGAAGAGCTTTGTATTCTGTTGTGTTGTTCGTGGAATGTTCGTTGTTTGCGAATACGAGCCGAGCTGCGTATCTTATGACTACGCCCGTCGGGGACATCACGATAGCCGAAATTCCAACCCCTTGTAACACCAGGCCCCATCACACTGTACTATCCAAGGTTCAAGTGCATTTTCCTCGAAGTTCCGAGTAGGTGAAGTCCGATCCACGACAAAATCCGCGCGTAACTTGCGATTTTATTGCACTTCTTCTCTCGAAGTCTACCACATACTCAGAGAGTTCAGCGCCCCACTTGATGATTCGGGTGGATGCCTCTCTATTTGCGAACGGATCATTCGGCGACGGTTGGTGATGACTCTTATCCCGTGACCCTCAAAGTAGTGCCTTAGCTTCCTTGCTCGCCATAATGACCGCATATGCAATTTTTTCCAACATCGGAATAGAAGATCTTGGAGCCGTACAATGCTTCGAAGCAAAGTAAACGGAATTTGTTTGAGCTTTCCTTCTTCTTCCTTTTCTTGCACTAGCACCGCACTTACCGCCGAATTTGATGCGGACACATATAGCGAAGTGGCGATTTTGGTTCGGGAGGACAAAGCTTGGTCATATTGGACAAGTAATCTTTCAATTCTTGGAAGGCTCGTTTCGAGGTTCGGACCACTGGAAGTTCTTGGCACTTTGGAGAACTTGGAAGAATGGTAAGCTTCTTTCTGCGGCCTTGGGAATGAATCTGTTAAGGGCAGCCACTCTCCCTGTCAGCTTCTGTACATCTTTCACTGAAACTGGGTCTTGCATTTCCACCAAAGCCCTGATCTTGTCGGGATTCGCCTCTATGCCCTTTGTTGAAATTAAACATCCGAGAACTTTCCCCTTGTGAATGCCGAATACACATTTCTCTGGATTCAGCTTCAGGTTCGCTGCTCTCATATTCGCGAATGTTTCCGCCAAATCACTGATGTGATCTTTCCTCTGAACACTTTTGACGACTATATCGTCCACATACGCCAAGATGTTCCTCCGTAACTGGGGATGAAGTACTATTGCTATCATTCTTGAGAATGTACACCCTGCGTTCTTTAGCCCCTCTGGCATTCTCACGAAACAAAATGTTCCGAATGGAGTGATGAAACTTGTGTTTTCTTCGTCCTCTTTACGGACCCTGATCTGATGATACCCAGAGAACATGTCCAGGAGTGATAGCATTTCACTGTTGGCTGCATCATCTACGATTTTGTCTACCCTTTCCAAGGGGAAATCGTCTTTTTTGCATGCCTTGTTCAAATCTGTGAAGTCCACGCACATTCTCCACTTTCCATTTTTCTTCTTGACTGGTACTGTGTTGGCTAGCCAGATCGGATACTTCACTTCTCTGATTACTTGCGCGTCTTGCAATCTCTGAACTTCAGCTTCCACTGCTTTCACTTTTTCTTCGGACATTTTCCGAAGTTTCTGCTTCTTGGGAGGTCTTTTTTCGTCTGTCTCCAGGGCATGTTCGATGATATCCCTGTCAACACCTTGCAGGTCCTTAGCTGACCATGCGAAAACATCTTTGTTTTTGTTCAGGAATTGTACGAGGTCTCTATCCTCTTCAACACTGAGGTTGGCCCCTATCGTGACTGCTCTATCGGGCATGTCATCCAGATACACTTTCTTGGTTTCACCATCTGCGGCTATTTCGATTCTTTCTTTATCCCGCTTGGCCTCTTTGTAAGCTTCTTTCCTTTCGTCAACTGTTTTCAGCTGGTATACATTTGTCTGTCTAGTCGTATGGCCTTTTTCTATGTTTCTGGCCTCTTGTTGATTGCCGAACACCGTGATGACCCCTTTAGGCGCAGGCATTTTCATGCATAAGAACTGCTGCCTTATGACTGCGTCAAACTTGTTCATGAAACCTCTGCCGAAAATCGCGAGATACGGGTGGTAAATGTCAACCACATCGAAGGTGAGACTCTCCGTTCTGGCATTTTCGAGATCTCCGAAGGAAACTGGGAGTGATATCTTTCCAACCGGCTTGATAGGCTTTCCTCCGAACCCTTGCAGCGGGTACTCTGGGGGGGTCCAACATGTGCTGGCTCAGATTCATCTTTTCGAAAGTCTTCAAGAACAAGATATCTGCTGAACTTCCATTGTCAACTAGGACTTTTCCTATGACCCACCCAGCTATGTTCACCTCAATGACCATGGCATCATTGTGAATCGCGGATTTCAGCCTAAAGTCTTCTTCCGTGAAAGTGATTGGTACCTTTGCCCACTCCGGACGTGCGGTTGGGCCGTCATTGATAATGGTATTCACAGACCTGAAGTAATTGCTTCTTTGCTTCTTGGTCTCGAATTCCATAGCTAACCCACCTGTGATTGGCATGATAGTCCCGAAAGATGGCAATGCTTTGGAGTTCTGAGGTCCTGAACTTGACTGTGGCCTTGACGAACTTTCTGGAGGTGGTGGCAAGATTTCCCGAATCGGCTGCGGTTGTTGGATTGACTGGATTGCTTGCGACTGAGGGAAAAATTGCTGCGACGGCTACCACGATGACTGTTGTTGCGGAAATTGCTGAACTGGGAGAGAACTTGACTGTGAGTTCGTGAATTGCGGTTGCCAAAAATTCGGGCGAAATTGGCTTGGCATTGAGGATGCGATGCTCATTAGCGCTTTTTCTTGCTGAATTCTTGCCATGTTCTTCTTCGTTTCTGGGCACTCTTCAGTGCTGTGGCCCTTCCCATGATACTGGCAATAGAAGTAAGGATATTTTGGGTTATGGTTCGTAAGTTTCGGGGGTCCTCTTCCGCTCCCCCTTCCTCTGGGATTGAATCCTCCCCTGGTGCTTGGCCTGTTGCTTTGTTCAGGTTGTGAATTTCCGACATTATTGACATTTCGCGGATGCTGGGATTGTGCTCTCCATGTCATCTCTCTGTTGCCCTGCCTTGCCTCGTTTCGCTCGGCTACCCTCTTGCGATGGTCATCATCAGACAAAATGTATTCTTCCAATTCATGAAAAAGTTCCTCAACTGTCTTGGGTTTCTTTCTAGTGAGATGCGAAGCTGTTGGCCCTGGAGTGAGGCCCTTGATTAACGCATTGATTGTTGTTTTTTCATCAGCTTCGAGAATTTGAGATCTTTGTTGCATGAACCTTCTCACGAAGTTCTGCAGTGGCTCTCTGTCTTTCTGCTTGCAGTTGTACAAATCTGATGCTTCCGCAGTTGTGTCGTGGAACATCTGAAATGCTTGCATGAACTTTGTCTTGAGATCTACCCAGCTGTAGACTGAGTGTGGAGGCAGCAAGGAGTACCAATTCAGTACTGGTCCTTCGCAAGCAATGATGAAGGATTTGGCCAGTGCAACATCATCCCCTCCTGCTGAATTCACAGCTGATTCATATCTCATGAGGAATTGCCTAGAGTTTCCGAAGCCGTTATATTTGGGGAGAGAGACGGGCTTAAACTTCGGCGGCCAAGGTGCTGTTTGCAGCCCAATAGACAGCGGCGACTCAGAATCCACGAAGTGTGAGATTCCGTTTCCCGCGAAGAAGTTTTCTTTCGGGGGTTCTCTTGCTGGCCCAGAGTTCTGGTGCGGTGATTCCTGCCACAGGGAACTGTTCTCTTGTTCTTTCATCTCATCGATTTCTCTTTGTATCACTTCAATTTGCTCTTTTGCTTTGTTTAGTTGCTCTAGCTTTTCAGAGATCTTTCTTTTCGCTTGCAGTTGAAGGATCGGACAGCGACTAGAGAGGGGGGGGGGAGTGAATAGGAGCCGGTAAAAATTCTACTCAAAGAACCCGGCCTATACCCTAGACAATTCCCGGTCACACACAAGCGATGGATCGAATCACACACCAACCGCCAAGACAACAAGGTGTCTTAGGAACGATTCCTTGAAGCACACGCGGAAGCACAAAAGAAGAAGGAAGGAATCGAAACAAGGAACCAAGCTGTCAGCCTCGGGCGGACCGTCGGCCAGCGAGGTGGAGCCGTCCGCAAAGGCCGCACGGACAGTCCGGACAGGTGCCGCGGACAGTCCGTAAGGGACACGCGGACCGTCCGGCCGGGGGCCACGGACCGTCCGTTAAAGACAACAGAACCACCAGAACCGACCCGAGAAAAATGGACCGTCCACGAAGACCGGCAGACCGTCCGCGCAGGTCCCGGACCGTCCGCTACTGAAGCTCGGACCGTCCGCAAACCGGCCGCAACGAAAACCTAAAGCAAAACCGGATCGAAAGCAATGGCGTGCAAGAACACGATGAACACACGAAGAACACTGTGCGCATGGACCGTCCGCCGTGCCCTCGCGGACCGTCCGCCGTGCACGAACAGAACTGAAAACTGCTCGACCCCGAAAGTCAACACTCCCAATCCATCACCGGATCTCCCAAATGCAGAAGCTGTTGAGACAAGAGTTTGGGGACATGAAAAGCGTCAACCAAGGATGCTATACCCCAAAAATTTCGTCTCCTAACTCCCTAAATCATCAGGAATCGCGGATCCTTTGAACACCACCAAAAGCTAGAGCACCGAACAAAAATCCTTGAATTGAAGTGGTTTCCCGACGTTTAAGGGCACAAGATCAATCACAAAGATGCACTAGACATCCATCCATGTTTCCCTCAAAGAAATCCGGGGAGAAACCCACTCAAATCCGCGGAATCACACCAAGAACAAAGACACCAATAACAAGCACGAAAAAGACCATGAAATTCACAACGCCGAATCTTCTATACAAACCAGGAAAGATTCACAAGGTCTAGCATGCCGCCCTAGCATCCATCCCTCTCAACAAATCTCTCATGAAGCTCTCATGCTAGCCTAGAGAAAATGGAGAAGAAAATAGTCCAGGAAAATGAGAAAGAGGAGGGGGAAAATGAAACCCTAAGTCGCGGAGAGAGAGCGCCATCCACACACACATGTCTTATATGTCGGGTCCCGCCGGTGTGGGAAATGACTCGACTACCCCTAACTCAACTACTGGCGATACAATCCACACAGGGGCATTTATGTAATGTTTGTGGGTCTTGCCATCGGACGGCCACGCCTTCGCCGCACCCCGCGTCCTCCCGACGCAAGCCATGCGATCCTCGCCGCGTATCCTCCGCTTGGAAGCTTCCCGACACGCCCGGATCCCGTCTCCGTCATGTTGGGCCTTCGGACTTGGTTTTGAGGCCCAAACCAAGAAACCGTCCTCCGATGGTTTTGTGGGCAAACCACCAAACCCCACGTGCTCGGCCCGGCCTCCCGCCAAGTCTTTTGACTCGGCCGCCACCGTGCACCGGCTCGATCGTCCATGACTTCGTCTTGCTCGTCTCGCCACCATGTGGCCCGCACCTAGTACCGCCGTCCACCGGGTCCCTCGAACTTAGCCTACTTGTCTCTCCATCTCCTGGAGGCCCCTCAAGGTCGAAGATCTTTCACGCCCGTTCTTCACCCGCAACAACACGAACTAGGCCGCAGCCTACACCTCGCGCACCGAGGCAAGAGTCGGTCCAACACCCGTTGTCAATCACTCATCACTGAGGAGCGGTCATCCATCGACCACTGGGACACTCCTGGTCCTCAATCTCCCCCTTGATGAGTGCATTGACAACACACAACACGAATGAAATTCAGAGAAAGAAAGAAAGAAGAAAGAAAAACAAATAAGCACGACTCATGACCAAAACCAAAGAAAGGCAAAGAAAGGTCACAAGCCGAGCAAAGCACCAACTCCACACTGAAAACAGCAAGAAAGCTCCCCCTGAACAAATGCATGCTCCCCCTGAAAATGTGGATGCAAACTTGCAAATTTTAGCTCACCTCTTCTGAATTTGCATTAAGCTCGCCTCTTCTCCCCCTTGTTGACAATGTATGAATCAAGGTGAAAATGCAGGAATGTAAAACAAAGCTTATAAACATCTACATGAGCTTCTCAAATAGGCCAAATCTAGTGTCAAAGGCTAGAAATGAGACAAAGAGCACATATATGGATCATAACATAGTCAACGTATTGCCACAAGTAATATATGAAAATATGAGCATGTGACAAAGCAAATTGTCAGATTTGAGCAGTTTTATCAAAAGATGGCTCACTTCAAATGTAAAGGCCTATCCATGTCATATTCGGGCCAAAAACATGCATATCATCCAGAGATCATACAAGGATATCCAATTCTCAACAAAAGATCATTGCAAATACCCATAAAACAAAGCATGTCATGTTAAAGCTCATGAGCCATGTGTCCACTTCGGGGAGACTTCTCCACTGGTGAACATCATGCAACATGTTTTGCACCCATGTGTAAAAGATAAGACATTTTAAGCATAAACACGGTGGATGGAGCATTTTTCAAGCATACACACTTCTTTTCAAGATTAATTCATTTAATGGTACATGAAGTGCCTTTGCGGCAAAAAGAAGCTTATGCTCCCCCATGAATGCAACATAGGCTAAACATTCACAATGATATTCGGCCTTTGGCCCAAATGCAAGAAAAAGACATCCAAGCACAATCTAAGCATAGAAAGCACATTTAGACCAAAATGTGACATGGATACACTACTACACATGAGTGGAGCACATTTCATCAAAATTAGTCAAGATTAGCATTTGATTCAAAAAGGGCTATCTCACAACACATATATCTCAAATATTCCAAGAGCATAGCCTCATAGCCATTTCTCCACACACATGACCAATATATCACAAATAGCCAAAGAAACTCAAATGAGGCATATGAAAGAAGCTCATCAACCTAAAATGCAATATGATACAAATGCAACATGATATATACATCAAAGTAAACATGGTATGATACATATGGTACAAAAGTAAATCCCCCAAGAATCAACTAGAAAGGGCAACAAACCCCAAGTTCCCCCCGCAAGCGCACAAATGTAGCTTGGTCGAGAGGCTTTGTGAAAATGTCTGCAAGCTGATCTTGGGTTGGGACATGGCTCAACAAAATGGTCCCTTTCTCCACATTGTCTCTCAAGAAATGGTACCTCACCTCTATGTGTTTGGTTCTGGAGTGAAGCACTGGGTTTTTTTGCTACGCTTATGGCACTGGTGCTATCATAAAGAAGTGGGATCTGGGTGCACTCCTCACCAAAGTCTCTCAGAGTGTATGAAATCCACAACAGCTGGAAACAACAACTCGTGGCTGCAACATACTCTGCCTCGGTGGTGGACTGAGCTACACTAGACTGCTTGCGGGAAGACCACGAAACCAATGAGGACCCAAGAAACCGACAAGAACCGAAGTAGACTTCCTCTCGACTCGGCAACCAACAAAATCCGCATCGGAAAATCCATGAAGAGAAAGAGTCGAGGAGGAAGAATACCAAAGACCAAGACCAGGGCAGACTGTAGGTACCTGAAGATCCTCTTGACGGCCCGTCGATGTGATGTCCTCGACGAAGCCTGAAAACGAGCGCACAGACACACACTGAACTGTATGTCTGGCCTCGTCGCCATCAAGTAGAGGAGGGAGCCGATCATGCTCCCCGTACTCCCGCTGGTCCACTGGTTCTCCGTCCTCGTCCGCATCCAAAGTAGCCGTACTCCCCATGGGTGTCGACATAGGCTTTACATCTTGCATCTGGAACTTCCTCGGCATGTCTTTCATGTACTTGGTCTGATGTACAAATGTCCCATCCTTCACTTGCTTGATCTGCAACCCGAGAAAGTACTGCAACTCGCCCATCATGCTCATCTCGAATTCTCTCGCTCATCTCATCCGCAAACTTGGCAACAAGGTTATGTGACGAGCCACCAAAGACAATATCATCCACGTATATCTGCACAATCAACAAGTCGTTTCCATGCTTGAGGAGAAACAAGGTCCTATCCACGGTACCCATCACAAACCCTCTGCTCACCAAAAAACCTCTCAATCTCCCATACCAAGCCCTGGGCACCTGTTTCAACCCATATAGAGCCCTTTTCAACCTGTACACCCTGTGAGGATACTTCTCACTCTCGAACCCCGGTGGCTGCTTCACATACACCTCCTCCTCTATGACCCCATTCAGGAAAGCACTCTTCACATCCATTTGAAACAACTTGAACCCTTTAGCCACGACAAAGGCTAGAAGGATTCGAATTGCCTCAAGGCGGGCCACAGTAGCAAAGGTCTCCTCATAGTCGATCCCTTCCTTCTGACTATATCCCTGAGCAACAAGTCTGGACTTGTTCCTCACAACCATCCCATTCTCTCCCTCGATGTCCCCAATGATCTTCGATAGGGGATGCACTTCTTGAATACGCCAAGGAGCCTCATGCCTCGAGACTACCTCCCCCCTCAACTCCGCCCCTTCTCTCGCTTGGTCCTCTTGTCGCACCGTCGTTGTCCATGAAGTAGACGCGTCCACCCTCCGTAGTGGTCGTAGGGGAAGTAGTGGGAGCACACTCGGCTTCGGGCGCATGGTTCTCTCCATCATCATCTCCGGCTTCATCCTTCTCCTCTTCAAAGAGGTCCTCGGCCATCTCTTCATCACCTCGCACATTCAAAGCCAAGAGAGGTACATGGCATTGTCTCGTCGAAGGTTACCTCGCAAGTCTCCATGATTTTGTTAGTCTCAAGGTTAAGCACCCTATAGGCTCTAGAATGATTAGCATATCCAAAGAAAATCCCATCACTAGACCTAGCCTCAAACTTGTCGAGTTTTCCCTTCTTAAGAATAAAGCATTTGCAACCAAAAACTCGGAAATGACTCACCTTGGGTGCCCGACCATGCATAAGCTCATAACAGGTCTTCCTCTTGAAAGCTCGCAATAAAATCCTGTTGGAGACATGACAAGCCGTATTGACCGCCTCAGCCCAATACCTCCTAGGAGTCCTGTGCTCATCGAGCATCGTCCTAGCCATCTCACAAAGAGTCCGATTTTTCCTTTCCACAACTCCATTTTGAGGGGGCACATAAGGGGTCGAATACTGATGTTCAAGACCTAGATCACGACAGAAGGCATCAAAATGAGAGTTCTTGAACTCTGAGCCATTATCACTGCGGATAGCTCGAATAGCATTCCCATGCCTCTCATTTTGCAACCTCACGATCAAATCTCGAACAAAACCAAATGTCTCACTCTTGTCCTCCAAGAAAAACACCCAGGCATAGCGAGAGTAATCGTCCACCACAACAAGGACATACCACTTCCCACCCACCAAGCGAACTCGAGCTGGCCCAACAAGGTCCATTGCAACAGCTCTGTCGGACGCTCGATCATGACATCGGTCAAGGGTGGATGGGGAGTGGCTACCATCTTGCCATGCCTACACGGAGCACAAACCAAATCCTTCTCAAACTTCAACCTCGGCAATGCTCGGACAAGGTCAAGCCCACTCAAGTGGGAAACCAAATCAAAACTCAAGTGACCCAACCGCCTATGCCATTTCCACAAATCAGAAGAAGGGCCGGCCATCAAACGAATGAGCAGGACCCAAAGAGCGAGAGAAATCGAGCCACGAAAATCCGACCCTCATGGATGATCATACAAACGAGATCACCTCGAGAATCCAAAGAAACGAGACTCACCGGACTTGAAACGCACCTCAAAACCCTCTTCAAGCAACCGAGAAATCGAAAGCAAATTGAAACCCAAAGACTTCACAAGAGCAACCCTCTTCAACGTTACCTTGTCACTCACATGCACCACACCCTCGTAAATCACCCTTCCTCGTCCATTGTCCCCTAATGTGATGTACATCTTTTCCTTCACCGGGGTGAGGGCCGGAGAACCACTTCTTATCTCCGGTCATGTGTCGGGAACATCCGAGTCAATCAACCAAATGTTCTCCAAGCCTCCCCGCCCGTAGTCGAAACAAGAACGAGAATGAGCTAGCGACTCGACACTCGGGGTTAGCACACGTAAAGTTGAACCGGTGTCGAGCCATCCGCTCAAAAGAGGGGTTAGCAAACATCATTCCCTTGCCACCAAACTTCCCATGTCCCATGGAAGGAGTACGAGCACCACGAGGGGGAAAACGTGGTCCGTAGTTCCTCCGGAACCCAAAGCTGCGATCATCTCCCCTAAACCCGTATTGAGGACGAGTAGGGGGACGTCCAAAGAAAACCACCACGAGCCCGACCAAACCTCTCACCAAAGACGCACACCATCATCTCTCCTAACAAACCTCTCACCACCACCTCTCTCGTGGGAACCTACCACCCCGAGCTCCAACTCTACCAACACTCTTCACACTTCCCACACCCCGTGTAAGTGGCACTCTAGGCTCGGGAATACCATGAGACCGGCGATACTGTCCCCGGTTTGCTTGCTCCCTAGCAAGCCTCTCATCCCTCTTCCTCTTGTAGCAAAACTCGCTAGATGCCTCTCCTTGCCACAATACTCACACCCGAAGGGGATGGGTTTTGGTTTTGGCTCGGCTTCTCTCTAGGCTTCTCACCCTTCTCACTCACAAACTTCACCTAAGCTTCCGGAAGTCATTTGTCTTAGGTGGGAATTTGGGTAGATCTTGGGTTGTGTCAAGCTTGTTGCAAAGGTGGTTGGGGTTTGGTGTGAAAGAGTTCTTGGGTGCTTTTGGAAGTGGGACTTGGATGTCTCCGATCACCTCAAACTCGGGGTTAGACTCAACACACTTCTCATACACACTCTCCCCACTCGTTCTCTCCCACTTTCTCACCCAACTTCTCAAAACCCAAACCACGACCATCGCTCTCTTGAACTCCTCAATCATGATTTTCAATTGAGGTTCCCGCCCGTACAACCAACCCAACACCTTCCTCAAGTAATCATTCTCCTCATAAATGACATCCAAACGGGAAGTAAGTTCAAGATTGCGCAAAGTAACTTCATCACAGCTAGTGCATGCATTGACAACAGGAGATTTCAAAGAAGCTTCCAAAGTGCTAATAGTAGAACGAGCATCAACAAGCTTAGCATGCATAGTAGGACATGATTTACAAGCGCCAAGCAAAGTGGGTCTAGCCTTAAGCTCATCATACTCAGTCCTAAGAGCATCTAGTTTAGCCAAAGTGGAAGCATTCTTCTCATTAAGCAACTTGATCTCATTCAACCATGCTTCACATTCAGGACACTCAACATCGTCAGGAGTAGTAGGAGCAAGTTTCAAAGAGTCATTCTCAAGTTTCAATTCAGGCAATTTGGACTCTAACTCTCCTACTTTCTCACTAGCTTTCTCAAGTTGAGCCCTAAGATTTTTCCTCATCTTCTTAGCATCTCTCAACACACTATCACGGTTGTCAATCAAGCCATTCAAGCTAGTGATCTTGGTAAGCAAAGAGTCGGGGTCACAATTTACCTCATCCTCGGAGTCGGATTCGCTGTCTTCCTTGTCGCTCTTCTTGCTACTCGAGCTGTGGGCCACGCCACAAAAGCCTTCAAGCGCCACACAGCTCAATCCACCGAGGTTCCGCTTGCACTCTTCTTGCTCTTTCGCCTCCCGGTGTCTTCATCTTCACCGCTTGAGCTTGATCGCGCGTCGCTTGAGCTTGAGTCGACGTCGCTTGCACCGGCCACCATGGCTCTTGCATTGTCCTTCCGGTAGCCGCCCTTGCTCGGTCGTCTCTTGTCCTTGTCCTTGCTCTTGGACTTGCCGAAGTGCTTGCCCTTGGAGGAGTACTTGTCTTCACGCCTTGGGTGCGCCTTGTACTCGCTCATCTTGTACTTGTTCTCCTCCGCTTCCGGCACTCGGCGATGAAGTGTCCATGCTTGCCACACTTGTAGCATGTCCCCGAGCTCCGCCTTGCATTCCTCCGGCTCTCATGTAGTCGATCAAACCTCCTTGAGAGCAAGGCCGCCTCCCTCCTCGCCCAAGCACATCAAACTCCTCATCTGGAATAGACATAAGAGAAGACAAGGAAAACTGTCAACAGGAAGGGTTAGATTTGCCCTTTGATCCGCCCACAAGAGCAAGACTATGATCAGTCGAGCCCTCATGCTTGGATTGCAACTTCCTGTCAACCTCAACCGACTTGAGCTTAGAAAAGAGGTCATCCAACTCAATAGTCAAATATTGCCCAGACTCCTTGATGGCCTCAACCTTAGCACCCCAAACATTTGGGTCCAAGACATGCAAGAGCTTCAAAGCTTGATCATGCTCAGTGTAAGGGAAATCCTCAACATTAGCCTTCATGTGGTTCACGATGGCGGTGAACCTCCGAAACATCGCATCAATGTCCTCACCGGGAAGTTGAGTGAAGTTCACATATTGCATCCGGTAAGAGACAAAGGGGCGAGCCTTCACATGGTTATCACCACCGTGAGCAACCAACAACTTCTCCCAAATTTGCCAAGCAAGATTCAAATGGCGAACACGCTCAAACTCGGATCACACAAGCTCCCGACCAAGTGATCAACGGCTTTTGCATTTGCCTCATACTTGGCCTTAGCACCGGCATCGGTCACCATAAGAGTATGGATGTTGACCGGAATAGCATAGGTCTTGTCAAGCACAATGAAATCCAAAGAACTTGCCACGAAGAAAGATCATCATACGAGCCGCCCACTTGTGGTAACCCTTCCCATCGAAGTGCGGCGGACCGCCCCGCTCAACGTACGCCATCTTAGGATTCAAGACTTGTCAAAGTCACAAAGAATCCGGCACCAAGATCTGATACCAATTGAAGGATCGGATGGCGACTTGAGAGGGGGGAGTGAATAGGAGCCGGTAAAAATTCTACTCAAAGAACCCGACCTATACCCTAGACAATTCCCGGTCACACACAAACGATGGATCGAATCACACACCAACCGCCAAGACAACAAGGTTATGGATCAACCAAAAGTCTTAGGAATGATTCCTTGAAGCACACGCGAAGTGTCGGGGACGCCCCTAGGGGTCCCCTTAAACAACGGGGAAATCCTCACTTAAAACCCGCAACAAAACCAAAACACGCTAAGCCTAACCATGCAGTGCCTAACCATGCAGACACGGCCCACGCCGCAGGGACCCCGACGGCCCATCAAGGCGGCCTTCTTAAAGATCCCCTCGAGCGAGCCCCGCCTTGCTCGAGGACGCCGAAGGACCGATACGGCGAACCGCGAGAGGGGGGGGGGGGAGTGAATGGGAGCCGATAAAAATTCTTCTCGAAGGAGATCAAAACTCCAACAAGATGAACACGGCTTCCAACACACGTCTCCGACTCACTACCAAGGTTGGTCAAGCCCACGTAGCCACCGGAGTGCCACCGGACCTAGGAACCAACACACCACCTTCCGACCCGAGAAACGCAGCGGAAAAACCAAACCTCGAGTCTACGACCCACACCGGTCGACCGGTGAGCACCACCGGCCGACCGGTCCCCGCCGGGTGAAACCGAGCAACTTTCACTAAGTGGCTCTACACCGGGCCGGACCGGTGAGACACACCGGTCGGACCGATGGCGGCCGAAAGCCCCCAAGGCACCAAACAAAGCCAACCGACCACCAAACGGACCCAAACTCGAAACAAGCGAAAGCAACACGGGACAACAACGAACACACCAAGACGTTCACCCGAGCAAAAACCCACAAGGGCTCGCACCGGCCGGACCGGTCCAAGAGCACCGGTCGGACCGGTGTGGTCCGGGCGGCTCGGGATGAACAAAGACCCGCGGTCAACTCCCCCAAATCCAAATCTCGATCTCCCGAATCGCTCCACGGACTTGAACAAGACTTTGGGGATATCGGAACACCTCATGAGGAGTCCATAGCCAAGTTTAATCCCACCAAATCTCGTCCAAAAAGGAGGAATCGAATAAATCCCGCCGAAAGCACTTCCAACCCAAGAACTCAAGAAACCCCAAAATCGAGCACCTTTTCTCACGGATTTGGGAGGGGAATCACAACCCAAAGAACCACGAAGGGTTCCCACAAATTTCCCCCATCAAATCCCCAAGAGAAAAGCCCCGAAAACACCCCAAAGAAATCACCGAGAGAGGGCTCCGAAAATCACCACCAAGAACAACGGGAAAACACATCCAAACCTTGAGGAACCACGCCGAATCATCTATACATGAAACAAAGGTTCGTACAAGGTCTAGCAAGCCGCCCGATCATCCATCCCTCTCTACAAGATCTCTCCGTGAAGCTCTCTTGCTAGTCCTAAGGAAAACCTAGAGAAAATAGGTGGAAAATAGGAAAACAAATGAGCTAGGGTTCCAAGAGTTGGCTGCCATCCTCTCACCTCTTGGGTTATATAGGCGGCAACCGAATGTCTAAAATGCCCCTCTCTACTAACTAGGGATACAAGCCCCTCAAGGGCGGATTTGGAATTCTTGATGCCTTCACCATCGGACGGATGCCCGGCGACCGCACCCTCGCGTAGCCTCGACGCAAGCCATGCGATCCCGACGCGTGTCCTCCGCTTCGAAGATTCCGACCGCGTCGTCGCACACCGGTCGACCGGTGCTCCTCACCGGTCGGACCGGCCGGACCCACCGGTCGGACCGGCCGGTGCCGCCGCACCTCCGTCTTCTCGTTCTCCCGGTCTTGGCTTTGTGGATCAACCAAGGAACCCAGTGGTTTTCTGGTGAACCACCGGAAACCCCGCGAACTCGGTGTAGCCTCCGCCAATCTCCACTCATGACTCGGCTCCCACGTAGTCCCGGCTCGACCTTGGTTTTGAGGCTCAACCAAGAAACCGTCCACGACTTCAACTTGCTGTTCATGCCACCATGCGGCCCGCACTTGACCCCCGCCGGCCACCGGTCCCTCGAACGAAGCCTACTTGTCTTCTCCACACCCGGAGGCCTCACCGCGACGACCTTTCGCGCTTGTTCTTCACCCGCACCAACACCGGTCAAGCCACAACCTGCACCTGCAATACTTAGCCAAGAATCAGTCCACACAACGTTGTCAATCACTCATCACACAAGGAAGCGACCATCCACCGGTCCTCGAACCACACATGGCCCTCAATCTCCCCCTTGATGGGTGCATTGACAACACCCACACGAAAGTAACAAGAGAGAAAAGAAAAGAAAAAGAAACGAACAAAAAGAAACTCCAACAAGCGATCGAAAGCCAAACAAAGGCAAAGATCAAGATCACTTGAAGGAAACAAGTCTCGGACCCCTTAGGCAAGGGCAACGGCTCGACACATCCGAGACAAAGCAAAGCTCAAGCAAAGAGCACAAACCACCGAAACAAAACTCGAAAACTCACAAAGAGCTCCCCCTGCACACATGCAAGCTCCCCCTGAACCAATGCAACTCCCCCTGGACGAATGCATGCAAGAAACCACATGAAACAGGCAAACGCAAAGCACTTTCGGCTCACACCGGTCGGACGGTCATCACCACCGGTCAGACCGGTGCCTAACATATGTACAGGACCAGCACTCACACCGGTCAGACCGGTGCTCATCACCGGTCGACCGGTGTACAACGAAAGCCCGAAAATGGCTCGAAACCACCTGAAAACCTTCTAAACGCGTCCAACAAGCCATTTCAAGCTCAAACTTCTCCCCCTTGTTGGCAATGCATGAATCAAGCCAAAAATGCAAAACTTTCAACCTAGAGCTTCTAAAATAGACAAAATTCAACAAAAAATGCTACACATGTCCAAATGAGCAAGTTAGATACTCTACGGCTTCGTATCGATCTCAACTACATGATCACCAAGTTTCACAACCATTGGACGAAGCTAAGATGGATTTTGGCAATTTTGCGAAAACTTGCCTCTCATGAGCAAAGTCCTAAACATGATCAAAGCATATCAAAATAGCAAAGCCACACAAACTTCATGCTAGGACAACCATTCTAATCATAAGACCATCACAAACACCCACAAGCACCTCATGTCATGTCAAAGCCACCGAGCCATGTGCCTACTTCTATTTATGAGACTGCTCATTGGTAGGCATCATGCAACGGTTTAGCACCCAAAGCAAATTAAATTCAGCGCATATGACATGGGAGCATATTTTCCAAGCATTTTTCATTTCATTTTCAGATTTGTAAATGGTACATGAAATGTCTTTGCGACAAAAAGGAACTTATGCTCCTCCACAAGATAAATCAAGAGGGCTAAACATTCATGATGGCAAATGAGCCTTTGGCCCCATATGATCAATAAACTAGCTATCCAACCACAAATTAAGCATAGCAAGGCCACAAAAACATGTCAAGAGCATGTAAAGGCATTTACACATGAGAGAGCATACATGTGACATTTTTCAAAAGCATAGCTATCAACCATGGATTATTCATCAAGATCATCAAGAGCTAAGCCAAACTAACCATAGCATACCAAACAAGCTCACAAAGACATATATCTCATTCCATGGTGAACAATGTATATGAGAGAAGCTTTTCCTAACCAATGCATATGATACAAAAAGCATGCAATCTAAGATACATGGATGCCTATACATCATGTTACATATGCCATGCAAAATGCAAGAAATGCATAAAGGAAAGCTATACATATGCTACAAAAGAAGCTCTCACACGAAACTCACAAACCACCGGCTCCTCGAGGGGAGGCAAAACGGGCTCGACACCACCGGCAAAAGAGCAAAGAAGCACCAACCTCACAAGCTCCCCCTAAACTCATGCATTAAGGCCAAAGAGCGTACAAAGCTCACCTTACACACATGAGATAGAGAAGGAGCAAAACAAACCAAGTGGCTTGACCAAGGCCACACATTCGAAGGTCACAAATACACTTACCTTTATCATTTCTTCACAATTCACTCATCCTTGTCCACCATTCCCGAAAGTGATGCACCTACGTATCACCACCGGGATATGAAGCCGAAGAACCACCCCCCGATATCAACCAAATGTTCTCCGGGCCATCCACCTGCAACTCAAAACCAAGAGCGAGAGCGAGCAAACGACTCAACACCGGGGTTAGTTCCAAAAGTGTAAAACCGGTGCCGAGCCATTTGCTCGAAAGTGGGGTTAGCACCAACCAAAGCATCTCTCCTACCAAAGCTACCTCCACGAACACCACCACGGTAACCACCATGAGGGAACCAACCCTCTCTGCCTGGAGGAGGACCAAAACCACGAAAGAAAGCCCGTGGACCATCCCTCCTCTCCTTCTCAAAGCCATGACTCCTCCCATCCCCGTAATGAGCTCGAGGGGGAGAATGCCTAGCAAACGGCCTCCCGCAAACTTTCCCGGACCAACCACCGGAACCACGACCTCCCGTAAACAACCCTCACACCCGTACGAGCACGAAACCCAACTGCTGCGCCCTCGTCCAGGGCTCGCACCGGTCCGACCGGTGCCCCTCACCGGTCTGACCGGTGTAGCCCGGGCAGCGAAGCACCTCCAACGACCTTCCGCTCTCCCCAAGCCCGAACTGACCTCACACTTGCCTTGGCCCTGGGCAACTGCACACGAGGCTCAAGTACACCATCGGAAGGGTGGTACTTGTCCTTGTTAGCCCACTCCTTCGCCATTCTCTCCTCACGCTTCCTCTTGAAGCAAAACGCTCTCTTGTGACCATCCTTTCCACAAAACTCACAATGGAAACAGATCGATCTGGGCTTAGGCTTGGGATGAGATTCTTCACAAGACTTCTCACTTGGTTTCTCACTAGGCTTTTCACTTGCCTTCTCACTCGGTTTTTCTCTTGGTTGGTTTGGCTTGGATGCAAACTTGTCTTTGGGTGTGGGTTGTGGTGGAACTGAAACATTCCCAAATTTCCTTTCTCTCTCACCACCTGCCCTCACCAACCTTATCCAATCCCAAAGCCCAACCGTCAAAGCGTTTACATGCCTAGCAATCATCATACCAAGCTGAGGTTCTTGACTCGACAACCAACTCAGTGCTTCACGCAACTTATCATTCTCATCTTGCAAGCGACCAACACATTTTGCAAGATCCAAATTCTTCATAGCATGCAACTCACATGTAGAGCAAGAAGTAGGAATAGGCACTTTCAAATCAGCCTCAAGCGAAACAATGCGAGAACGGAGCTCAGCAATTTTCTCATGCAAACTAGGGCAAGAAGTGCAAGCACCAAGCAAAGTGGGTCTAGATTGTAGCTCAGCCAACTCAACCCTAAGCACATCTAGTTCCTCACACTTGGAGGCATACTTCTCCCTAAGATCAGTCAAGTCAGCCAGGAAAACGAGCAATCAAAGACACAATCGTTCTCATCCGAAACAACAGGGCTAGCCTTAAGGGAATCAATCTCAAGCTTGCTATCAAGCACCTGTGTCTCAAGCTCAGCCACTCTAGTCCTAGCATCCTCGAGTGAAGATCTAAGCTCCTTCCTAAGCTTCTTAGCCTCTCTAAGCATGTGATCACGATTATCAAGCAAGTCAACCAACTCCTCATTCTCCTTGCGCAAAGAGGAGAGCTCATCACATACCTCATCCTCGGAATCCAAATCCGAGGCGTCCCTTTGGCTTCTCTTGCTGCTCGAACTGCGAGCCATGCCGCAGAAGTCGTCCTTGAGGCTCAGGCCCGTCACACAAAGGCCGTTGAGATACTTGCCAAGGTTCTTCTTCTTCTTCCTCTTCTTCTCATCCTCTTCGTCTTCATCACTCGAGCTTGAAGACGTGTCCTCGGAATCGGACTCGATGTCGCTCGATCTCTTCATCTTCTCTCGAGACCGTGTCTTCTTCCCATGTCCATGATCCTTCGTCTTGGACTTCTTCTTCTTGTCCTTGAACTTGTGCTTGTCGGGGTCGTTCACCTTCGGACACTCGGCGAAATAGTGTCCAGCCTTGCCACACTTGAAGCATGTCCTCGTCTTCCTCCTCATGTTCACTCGGTTCTCATGCAGCCTCTCGAACCGCCTCGTCAGGAGCGCCAGCTCGTCCTCTCCAAGCTCGTCGAACTCCTCATCTGGCATAGACATCAAAGAGGAGAAAGAGAACATCTCGGTGGATGGATTAGTGTTAGCCTTTCCTTTCGAACCACCAACGAGGGAAAGACTATGGGAATCGATCGGACCCTCGAGCTTGGCAGTCATGCCCCTATCCACCTCAGCCGACTTGAGCTTCGAGAACAGCTCATTCACCGTCAGAGTGTCATACTTCTCTGACTCCACAATGGCCTCGAACTTTCCACCCCAAATCGTACGATCCAAAGAGTGTAAGAGCTTGACCGCTCTATCATGATCATCGTACGGGAGCACGTCCACATTGGCCCTCATGTTGTTCACAACCACCGTGAACCTCTGAAACAAGGCATCGATGGACTCACCGGGGAGATGAGTGAAATTCTCGTACTCTCTCCGGTAGGTCGCAAACATCCGTGTCCGAACCCGGGCGTTCCCAACATGCGCCTCCTTCAACACCGCCCAAATCCTACAAGCCAAGTGCTCGGTGTGCACCCGATCGAACTCGGTCGACACAAAGCACGAAACAAGTAGTCGACCGCCTTATTGTTGGCGTCGAAGCCGTCCCTCGATCTCGGAGCGAGGAAATCAACCGGCCGGACATAGCCCGTGTCCACCGTGACATCCCAAAGAAGCCGACCCTTTCCGCGGAGGAACGCACCCATCCGCTTGCTCCACATCCGGTAGTTCTTACCATCGAAGTGTGGAGGACCCGAACCCCCGTTCTCGGTACGCCATCCTTGGATCTTAGACGGTTAGAGTCAACAAAGACCCGAACCGGCTCTGATACCACTTGAAGGACCGATACGGCGAACCGGAGAGGGGGGGGGGGGAGTGAATGGGAGCCGATAAAAATTCTTCTCGAAGGAGATCAAAACTCCAACAAGATGAACACGGCTTCCAACACACGTCTCCGACTCACTACCAAGGTTGGTCAAGCCCACGTAGCCACCGGAGTGCCACCTTGGACCTAGGAACCAACACACCACCTTCCGACCCGAGAAACGCAACGGAAAAACCAAACCTCGAGTCTACGGACCCACACCGGTCGGGACCGGTGAGCACCACCGGTCGACCGGTCCCCGCCGGTGAAACCGAGCAACTTTCACTAAGTGGCTCTACACCGGTCGACCGGTGAGACACACCGGTCGGACCGATGGCGCCCCGAAAGCCCCCAAGGCACCAAACAGGCCAACCGACCACCAAACGGACCCAAACTCGAAACAAGCAGGCAACACGGGACAACAACGAACACACCAAGACGTTCACCCGAGCAAAAACCCACAAGGGCTCGCACCGGTCGGACCGGTCAAGAGCACCGGTCGGGCCGGTGTGGTCCGGGCGACTCGGGATGAACAAGACCCGCGGGTCAACTCCCCCAAATCCAAATCTCGATCTCCCGAATCGCTCCACGGACTTGAACAAGACTTTGGGGATATCAGGAACACCTCATGAGGAGTCCATAGCCAAGTTTAATCCCACCAAATCTCGTCCAAAAAGGAGGAATCGAAGAAATCCCGCCGAAAGCACTTCCAACCCAAGAACTCAAGAAACCCCAAAATCGAGCACCTTTTCTCATGGATTTGGGAGGGGAATCACAACCCAAAGAACCACGAAGGGTTCCCACAAATTTCCCCCATCAAATCCCCAAGAGAAAAGCCCCGAAAACACCCCAAAGAAATCACCGAGAGAGGGCTCCGAAAATCACCACCAAGAACAACCTAGGGAAAACACATCCAAACCTTGAGGAACCACGCCGAATCATCTATACATGAAACAAAGGTTCGTACAAGGTCTAGCAAGCCGCCCGATCATCCATCCCTCTCTACAAGATCTCTCCGTGAAGCTCTCTTGCTAGTCCTAAGGAAAACCTAGAGAAAATAGGTGGAAAATAGGAAAACAAATGAGCTAGGGTTCCAAGAGTTGGCTGCCATCCTCTCACCTCTTGGGTTATATAGGCGGCAACCGAATGTCTAAAATGCCCCTCTCTACTAACTAGGGATACAAGCCCCTCAAGGGCGGATTTGGAATTCTTGATGCCTTCACCATCGGACGGATGCCCGCGACCGCACCTTGCGTAGCCTCGACGCAAGCCATGCGATCCCGACGCGTGTCCTCCGCTTCGAAGATTCCGGACCGCGTCGTCGCACACCGGTCGACCGGTGCTCCTCACCGGTCGAGCCGGGTCCCCACCGGTCCGACCGGTCCCCACCGGTCCGACCGGCCGGACCCACCGGTCGGACCGGCCCGTGCCGCCTTGCACCTCCGTCTTCTCGTTCTCCGGTCTTGGCTTTGTGGATCAACCAAGGAACCCGGTGGTTTTCTCGGTGAACCACCGGAAACCCCGCGAACTCGGTGTAGCCTCCGCCAATCTCCACTCATGACTCGGCTCCCACGTAGTCCCGGCTCGACCTTGGTTTTGAGGCTCAACCAAGAAACCGTCCACGACTTCAACTTGCTGTTCATGCCACCATGCGGCCCGCACTTGACCCCCGCGGCCACCGGTCCCTCGAACGAAGCCTACTTGTCTTCTCCACACCCGGAGGCCTCACCGGCGACGACCTTTCGCGCTTGTTCTTCACCCGCACCAACACCGGTCAAGCCACAACCCGCACTCGCAATACTTAGCCAAGAATCGGTCCACACAACGTTGTCAATCACTCATCACACAAGGAAGCGACCATCCACCGGTCCTCGAACCACACATGGTCCTCGGACGCGCGCCCCCTCGGGCGGGGGCTCCGCCCCGCTCGAGGGGCAACACTTCCCTCGAGCGGGCTCCGCCCCACTCGAGGGCTCATTCCCCCTCGAGCGGGTTCCGCCTCGCTCGAGGGTACGTCCCGCCCTCGGCGGGGTCCGCCACGCTCGAGGGCGCCCCTCACGCGTGCGCCGGCCCCCTCGTACATGGGCATTTAACGCCACGACACGGGCGGGACGGCGCCATCATGCGCCGGGGCTCGCGCCCGTGCCGCCGCACCAACTCCCCGGGGGAGGTGCCCATCCCCACCCCCGTGGGGAGGGACGTGCGGTGCGGTCGGTGTCGGTCCCGTGACACCGCGCGCCCCGCTCCAAAGACGGCTAACGCGCCGAGCCCTCGAAGGGGGGCCGGGCGCACCCTCGATTCACTTTCTCGTGACCCTACGGGGTTAGGTGGAAGCGCTAGGCCGGTGGATCGCCATCCCGCCACCGTAACGAAGCATGGCCGCCGGTCCCCGCGCGTGCGGGCGCACGCCGGCGGCTGCGGCAACCACTCCAACACCGTGAAGCGCGTTGGGGAAGGGACGCCGTTTTACCTACTCTTGTGCCCCGTACAAGCCAATGTCGACACCTCCCTCGAAGCCTATCAGAGGACGTCGCCACCATCTGCCGCCCTTCTACCCTCGAACCGCCACTGTTCGGGTACGAGGTAGGCCATCATGGCCAGATCGCTGCGAAGATCGTCCGACGGCCGCCCACTCTACGGCGTAGCACGTCGTGCTTCCCCACGTAGCTCGATAGCGCGGCGCGCATGTTACCCGCCGCCCCCTTGATCTATAAAAGGGGGGGCGAACCCCCAGCCGCGGGGGGACGGACACGAGAGACTCGGCAGCACACGAGACACCACACACCACGTACTCATTCTCTTCTCCCACAATATCTTCGACCACACCTCCGGGGACTTGGAAGCCACGCTTCCTCTCCCGCCTTGCTTGTATCGGCCCCACTACAAGCACCCCGGTGCTAAGTAATATAGTGCCCCGAGCACGCCTCTCGTGGACGTACGGCCCCCTCCGCGGAACCGGGATAAAATCTCTCGTGTCACTTGTTACTTAGCATCGACCATTGAGGGATAGACCACGGCGCTATCTACGGTTAGTGTCGGGACCATATTCCGCACCGACAGGAAGCACGAAAGAAGAAGGAAGGAATCGAAACAAAGAACCAAGCTGTCGGCCCTCGGGCGGACTGTCCGGCCAGGCAGGGCGGACTGTCCGCAAAGGCCGCGCGGACGGTCCGGCCAGTGCCGCGGACGGTCCGCAAGCGACACGTGGACCGTTCGGCCGGGGGCCACGGACCGTCCGTTAAAGACAACGGAACCACCGAACCGACCCGAGAAAAACGGACCGTCCGCTACCGGGCGGACCGTCCGCGCGGGTCCGGACCAGCCCGCTACTAAAGCTCGGACCGTCCGCGAACCGGCCGCAATGAAAACCTAAAGCAAAACCGAATCGAAAGCAAAGGCGCGCAAGAACACAACGAACACGCGAAGAACACCGTGCGCACGGACCGTCCGCCGGGCCCTCGCGGACCGTCCGCCGTGCACGAACGAACCGAAAACCGCTCGACCCCGAAAGTCAACACTCCCAATCCATCACCGGATCTTCCAAACACGAAGGCCGTTGAGACAAGAGTTTGGGGACATGAAAAGCGTCAACCAAGGATGCTATACCCCAAAAATTTCGTCTCCTAACTCCCTAAATCATCAGGAATCGCGGATCCTTTGAACACCACCAAAAGCTAGAGCACCGAACAAAAATCCTTGAATTGAAGTGGTTTCCCGACGTTTAAGGGCACAAGATCAATCACAAAGATGCACTAGACATCCATCCATGTTTCCCTCAAAGAAATCTGGGGAGAAACCCACTCAAATCCGCAGAATCACACCAGGAACAAAGGCAACAAAAACAAGCACGAAAAAGACCACGAAATTCACAACGCCGAATCTTCTATACAAACCAGGAAAGATTCACAAGGTCTAGCATGCCGCCCTAGCATCCATCCCTCTCAACAAATCTCTCATGAAGCTCTCATGCTAGCCTAGAGAAAATGGAGAAGAAAATAGTCCAGGAAAATGAGAAAGAGGAGGGGGAAAATGAAACCCTAAGTCGCGGAGAGAGAGCGCCATCCACACACACACATGGCTTATATATCGGGTCCCGCCGGTGTGGGAAATGACTCGACTACCCCTAACTCAACTACTGGCGATACAACCCACACAGGGGCATTTATGTAATGTTTGTGGGTCTTGCCATCGGACGGCCACGCCTTCACCGCACCCCCGCGTCCACCCGACGCAAGCCATGCGATCCCGCCGCGTGTCCTCCGCTTCGAAGCTTCTCGACATGCCGGATCCCGTCTCCGTCGTGTTGGGTCTTCGGACTTGGTTTTGAGGCCCAAACCAAGAAACCGTCCTCCGATGGTTTTGTGGGCAAACCACCATACCCCCGCGTGCTCGGCCCGGCCTCCCGCCAAGTCTCTTGACTCGACCGCCACCGTGCACTAGCTCGATCGTCCATGACTTCGTCTTGCTCGTCTCGCCACCATGTGGCCCGCACCTAGTCCCGCCGTCCACCGGGTCCCTCGAACCGAGCCTACTTGTCTCTCTATCTCCCGGAGGCCCCTCAAGGCTGAAGACCTTTCGCGCCTGTTCTTCACCTGCAACAACACGAACTAGGCCGCGCCCTACACCCGCGCACCGAGCCAAGAGTCGGTCCAACACCCGTTGTCAATCACTCATCACCGAGGAGCGGTCATCCATCGACCACCGGGATGCTCCCCGGTCCTCGGCGCTTGACTTGCAAATTTTTCCTTGTCTTTCCGTAGCCGCCGTATCTTTTGCTCGAACCCTTTCTAGCTCCCCGTCTATGGTGTCATCATCATCGACATTCTCAAATTCTTGCTTTGTTCGCCAGGTTCTTCTTGGGTGTGAGCGGTCTTTTCTCGCTCTTGCTTTCATCGAGCTTCGAGCTTCGCTCTCCGCTCTTGATCCGTTGTGTTAGCTTCGCTCTCCGCTCTTGATCCGTTGTGTTGGCGGTGTTCAGGAACGAAAGAGGTTTCATTCCTTTGAGGAGGATGGTGATCATCTCGATTTGTCTGTGCCGGAACGTTCTTTTTGGATTTCTTCTGAGGTGGCATCGTGAGCTTTTCTTCGGCTGAAACACGGTGGGCGCCAATGCTGGGGGGTTACCCGAAAAATTCAGATGATTCCCCTAACATGAAAGAGAAAGTTCTTAACATGTTCAGGCACAAGGCTAGAGCGTTGAGAGGTAGTGATTCGCTCAGCCAATTGCACAAGTCCCAAAAATCTGAATCCATTTACACGTGCCCTCGCGCCCCTTTTATAGGGAGATGAAGGGACTTTGACATTCCTAAAACACCCTCAAGCTCAGAGAATATTCCTAGTGTGAACGCATACAAGAGTGTCTTTCTCGTCTAACATATTTACAAGTCTGCCACTAGTTTACACTCAAAACCCGGACTTTTTGGGACGACAACTTTGACTTTGCTTCTTCGACGGTTCGTGAATATCTTCATACGTGACTCCCGAACTGGGTCCCCGACAGATTCCCGAATCAGCCTTTGCTTCTTCGCCGGTTCGTGAATGTCTTCATACGTGACTCCCGAACTGGGTCCCCAACAGATTCCCGAATCAGCCGCCCTTCGAAGTTCGCGCCACCGCCAACTCGAGGTTCCGGGCTTCCGCATGTTCACGACTCCACGTCTTCTCCGAATCACGATCCCCAAACTTCACATATTCGCGAATCTGAAGCTTCACAGGTTCCAGGCTTCCGAAAATCGTGAGTTCCCTGTTCCTGAAAAACATATCTCAAGAACTTTGTCAAACTTAACATTTCGAGGGTGACGGGTTTTCCTGAATTCCCCAACAGCTGTATAGTATTGAAATGATCCCACCACATTAAGGCCTCTTCTCGCAATTGCAGAGCTGCGAAGTTGGCTTTGTTCTCCTCAGAGCAAGGCATCACAAAGGCAGAGAATTTGGCCTCGATTGCCTTGATCCACGCTTCAGCTTCCAGGGGGTCTTCCGCCTTGGAAAAGGTCGGTGGCTTCATCCCAATGAACTGAGCGTACATGGTGACCTGATTAGGCCCCTCGTGATTGGCCCCATGTGGCGGCCCTCGGTTCATCTGCTGGGCGATCTACTGTTGCGCCTGTAGGATCTGGCGCAACACCTCAGTTTGAGTGGCCATGAAGGCCTCCGACGGCGTCATGGGTGGCGGTGGTGGCAAGTCGCTGCTACCGGTCGCTTCAAACCTGTTGGGAGAGATGCGCGTGGGTCCCACCATCTGAAATGCGAGCCTTTATTAGCCACATAGCCAAAATCTTACTTAGAAAATGATGACAAGTGCAATCATGCATGGCAATAACTCGTTTGTGCATTCATATGACAAAGGCGGCAACACGGTCACGATATCTCGTATCCAATATCAGATTCATCGGATCGTTCTTTCACACAGTTAGTAGATACAGCAACTCAAGTGCCTCGAGCTGGCTTTCAACCTCGCGGCGAATTTTCCATTTCGCGTGCCCGGAGAAGGCAATGTGCGGAAAGTCACCTAGCTGTTTTGGCAATACGACCGACACTCACCGAAAACGCCATAGTCCTCTCATTACTTATGCAAAAATGCTGAGTTATGGTGAGTGTAGTGATTGTAACATTTTGCTCAACTTTGGTATTCAACACGTAACAAGATTTCAACAACGTGGTTGAACAAATCGAACTCAATTCGAATCACAATATGATTAAGTATTCTTATTACAACACGACAGATAAAAGGGTCCAAAGACACTACAAAACTCACAGTCTGGAAACACCATGATACAACAGGGTTACAATGCAGTCACGCTGCATGAAAGCATACTCCTAAGCTAACTATCACAATCATCCCGAAGGTGACACCTAGGAGCACAATCCTTCTTATTGTCATTTCCTGGCAACCTAGTTGCCAACGGAAGCACCACTACCACCAGGTGAAGCTGGTGGGGTTGGTAACGGCGGTCCATCCTGACTCATCTGGTCCAGACCAGACTGTCCCTGCTTCTCCTCCGGAGATGCCTGCACTGGCGGTAGCGGCTGTAAAGCCACTATGGCCAGCAAGGCTGCAACCTGCACCTCGGCCTCCTCAACCTACTGCTACATCTCGGCAATGTTCTGTAGCAACATCAATCTCTCAATCTCGTGAGCAACGGCATCCTCCTCGAGGTTATGAACCTCCGCATCGAGATCCACGATCCTCTCAAGACGGTCACCTCTTTCTAACTCTAACTGGAATCTCCTGGCACGTAGCCGGTCATGCTCCTGCTGCATCTGGGTAAGTGTAAAGTTCAGCTGCTGGTGAGCTACTAAAAGTTGTTGCCAATCCCGCCTAGCTGCCTCCAAACGCTGCCCGATTATTGCTGCAGTGTTGTAACGCAGCCCCTGAAGTGTGAACACGACGTTGAGACAGCATGCCAGCGTTTGAGTGACATCCAGCGGCTCGGCTAACAACAACAGCTCCCTAAGGTGATCCATACGATCCAGCCACGCTGGGTCGTAAGGACTCACAGCGGGGAACAACCCGAATGGAGAGAGAGCCACCACTGTAGGGTTTTGGTCGCAGAAGTCCGTCAACACTCGAAGAGCGGCTGACTCGACGGTCTCGTGGGTACAAAAACCCCCAGTAGACGAAACTCAAGTCAGACCAGTCAGCGTGGTCCGGGTGTGGTAGCACAGTGACGATCACCCTACAACGAGGAACGCCTAAGCGCTCGAACTCGGACACGGCGCTGAGTGCTTCCCACGCGAGGCGTGGAAAACCCTCCCAGTGCAACCCGTTGGTATGGATCGTACCATCGGCGTCGTACTCGTGTTACACGGGGAAAACCATCTGTACAAAAGATGTAACACATGTCAGGTCTCAAAGAGAACAACATGTCAAATGGTGAAGTTCTGGCAGCTGTGAATAAAATTCATAACTAAAAAACCAGAACCCCATAATTTCCCAAATTTTTACAGGCTACTCCGCATGGTTGTTGTACCCACTTTTGGTGTTCAAAGGTTGTGCTAGATCAAAAAGAAACAAGGTGAAAGGATGCAAGGTCTAGAGTGATGATGCTGAAAACAGCAAGACCTAGGTTCGCTTAGAAAGGTGCAACTCAAGGTTGAGAGAAGCTATGATCGAAAATTTTTGCGAGCAACAACTGGATTAGACACGGAGCAACTTTTGTTTAACACACCTATTTTAATTACTCCTAGGACGTGGTTGAAAAACAAGACGAACAAACTTTCACAAAATTTGGGCAGCATAACACCTATGCAAGAGAGATAATCTAGTTTAAAGAAAACACACACTAGCAAAATCTTCCTTATAGAGCATATAGAAGTTCTGTTTTGGGTCCATTTTTGTTGTTTCAATTTTTAACATGCATGCAAGACGTCCTATTCTGCCTCACATGGCAATCAAGCCATAAATCGAAGTTAGTGCCGGTGGCAAGGCTTTTATTCGTCTCTCCCTATAATATCTAGTCGAGAGCTATACGGTACTCACTTAGCGACTAACGAAGCGCCGTTATGTACCTGCAGAAAAAGATCCTTCCGTGCCAGCACGTCACGAAAGCATCCACATACATTACCGTTCACTATAGAAACGACATCCATGCGTTAAGCCGCTGCATGGACAACGTCCAACCTCGGACACCCTCCGTTTGAATGGAGTGTATTCTTGCCTCGCATATTTGACATGTGGAATGCACACGTATAAAAGACGTGGCGACAACACAACTCATGACCAGACGCGAAGATGGGATCCGTGGAATGGATCACTCCATCAACCCTCGTAATTCCCTTGATGCGGCACAGCACACGTATAAAACACGTGGCTCATCTAGTTCGGTTGTGCAAGAAAGTAAGTCTGACATAAAGTAAATGTGGTGGAAGTTAGCAAAATAAACCATAGGTTAATAAGCCACCTGAAAGAACCCAAAATTCCCTCTAGGGCCTCTCGGTCTAGTTTATCCTTAACGAACCAACGTGTTTTGGAAAATCAAACAATCTTGGCAAATTTTATTCAAAAACCAGTGATTAAGGTTATTAATTAATCTTCGGTGCATATAATTGCTCTGATGCCAACTGTGACAACCCGCCCAAGAAAATACCGTACTATCGCCTAAACCAATCCACTTTGGTCATTAAGCAATAATAAAGTATCATCCTATCGTTAGTCGCCGGGTTAACACCCGGTAAATCACTTATATAGCAACAAGGATCGACATATATGCACTAAAACTCACGCGAAGGCAAGTCCAGAGATACGACATGATTAACATCCGAAATTTACCCCGAAGGGTTTAATTATTACAAACCGAAGTTTTTGACATGACAATGTAGATCAAAGTTTTTGAAACAGCGGAGTTAAACTAAGCGGAAAGCAAGAACACCACGGGAGGCCAGCCATGATACCTTCATTCGTCGTCCTCCACCCACTCCAGCTCCCAGCCGGGCGGGATCTCTCCGGGCCACACATCACCAAGGGCATTACCTGGAGCAACAGATTATAGCAAGGCTGAGTATACTAATACTCAGCAAGACTTACCCGTTGGTGATAATTACTTCACCAACTCTAGACATGAAAGGCTTTATGGTCACTGGGTTTCTTTTGCTGAAAAGTAACAAAGAGTATGTCCTTACTTTCAAGATTTTAGCACAAGTTCTAGTGGGTTTATTCTTCTCTAGGTTAGCCATCTATTGCAAACAAAGTTGTACAATACAACTAATCAAGCATAATATTCATCAACTTCCATCATTAGGGATCTCATGGCTAGTGGAGTAAGTAGTCTCAGATAATGGTGAGAGGCTGACAATCGATTGATTCAAACCTTGCAAGGTAGACCTAAACACACGGTGGGATGCCCCCGCGAGGACAACCACCAAACGGTTCCCAAAAATCCCCGGGTCGGGATAAAAGTCCACAGTCTTTGGTACCAGTTATCTGGACTACCCTGCAAGGCAACCAGACGCACACGTGCACCACTGGTAGCTAGCTGCGAGACGCATCCCAAGAGTAGTGGCAGTTAAATCCCTAACCGCCTCATTAAGGTACTAGGCTTATCGGTCCCATTCCCGACAAGTGCTTAGTATGTTCAAACACTCAACCTACGATAGCCATTGGACCAGAGCCCACATCCCATGCTCTTACCACATGAGCAATCCATTTAAGGAGATCTTATGATTCCAACATAAGGGCCTAATCTCGCGAGTGACATCATCACTCGACTTGTAACGGTCCTATAGCATAGCATCTATCAACCTATCATACTAGTAAGGACACAGGTACCTAGGGATCATGCATCTAAGGTTTCATACAACTCCTGAACTTAAATGCACAAGCATCCATAGATAGTTGCAATATAATTGTGAAATACTAGGTTAAATGCACCGGGGCTTGCCTTCGTCAGCAGTGCTAGCCTGAGCACCCTCGGTGTCTTCGAGTACTTCCACGTACTGCAGTGCAGCTTCTGCTCCTCCTTTTTCAGCTTCCGGCACGAGTGAGTAGTCACCGCCGGGAAGATCTACACGTAATGTGAAGGACCGATACAGCGAACCAAAGAGGGGGGAGTGAATGGGAGCTGATAAAAATTCTTCTCGAAGGAGATGGAGACTCCAACAAGACGAACACGGCTTCCAATACACATCTCCAACTCAGTACCCAAGTTGGCCAAGCCCACGTAGCCACTGGACTTAGGAACCAACAAACAACCTTCCGAGCCAAACACACCAACACGCACAACGGAAACTTGCACGGCTTGCTGCCTGTGCTGCACCGGTAAGACCGATGGCCTGCGCCGGTCAGACCGGTGGACAGAGCCGGTCAGGCTAGTGGCTACAGCAGCTGCACAACAAGTGTTCCAGAGAGCCTCAGCGACATCTCTAGGCCCTGGAACAAAAACACCCCTAAAACACAACCTGCACGGAAGGAAAACCCTACACAAAACCTAGCAAACCAACTCCAAATAGATCAATAACTGACCAGCAGCACCAAGACCCAAAGACACACGAGTCAAGTAGTTCACCCGAGGCAAATCCCACAAGTGGTTTGCACCTTGGTCCGACCGGTGTAACTCGGGCAGCTCGGGATGAACAACACCCGCGGGTTAACTCCTCTAAAACCAAGCCTCAATCTCCCGAATCGCTCCACGGACTTGAACAAGACTTTGGGGATAGTGGGAACACCTCATGAGGAGTCCATAGCCAAGTTTAATCCCACCAAAACTTGTCAAATCAAGAGAAATCGAAGAAATCCCGCCAAGAACTCCTCTAACCCTAGAATACCGAGACCCCCAAAATCGAGCCCCTTAACTCACGGATTTGGGAGGGGAATCGAAGGCAAAAGAACCACGAAGGGTTCCCACATATTTCGCCCATCAAATCCCCAAGAGCAAGGTCCCGAAAACACACCAAGAAAACCTCCAAAAGATGGCTCCAAAAATCACCACCAAGAACAACCGGGAACAACACAACAAAGCCTTGAGGAACCACGCCGAATCATCTATACATACCAAAGAGGTTCATACAAGGTCTAGCTTGCCGCCCGATCATCCAACCCTCTCACAAAATCTCACCATGAAGCTCTCAAGCTAGTCCTATGGAAATCCTAAGAAAATAGGAAGGGAAAATAGGAAAGCAAATGAACTAGGGTTCCAAGAGATGGCTGCCATCCTCTCACCACTTGGGTTATATGGAGGCAAGCCGAATGTCTAAAATGCCCTTACTTAACAACTAGGGATACAAGCACCTCAAGGGCGGTTTTGGAAGTCTTCAGATTTTCTCCATCGGACGGATGCCCGGCGACCGCACCCTGCTTAGCCTCGACGCAAGCCATGCGACCCCGATGTGTGTCCTCCGCTTCAAAGTCTCCGGACTGCGTCGTCGCACACCGGTCAGACTGGTGCTCTTCACCGGTCACACCGGTACCCACCGGTCAGACCGGTCTGGAGCTGCTGCAGCACCGTCTTCGGTTCTTCGGTCTTAGCTTTGTGGATCAACCAAGGAACCCAGTGGTTTTCTGGTGAAGCACTGGAAACCCCGCAAACTCGGTGTAGCCTCCGCCAATTGCCACTCATGACTCGGCTCCCACATAGTCCCGGCTCGACCTTGGTTTTGAGGCTCAACCAAGAAACCGTCCATGACTTCATCTTGCTGTTCATGCCACCATGCGACCCGCACTTGACCCCGCTGGCCACCGGGTCCCTCAAACGAAGCCTACTTGTCTTCTCCACACCTGGAGGCCTCACCGGCGACGAGCTTTCGCGCTTGTTCTTCACCTGCACCAACACTAGTTAAGCCGCAACTTGCACCTGCAATACTTAGCCAAGAATCAGTCCACACAACGTTGTCAATCACTCATCGCACAAGGAAGCGACCATCCACCGGTCCTCGAACCACACATGGTCCTCAATCTCCCCCTTGATGAGTGCATTGACAACACCCACATAAAGTAACAAGAGAGAAAAGAAAAACAAAAGAAACGAATAAAAAGAAACTCCAACAAGCGATCGACAGCCAAACAAATACAAAGAGCAAGATCACTTGAAGAAGGCAAGTCTCGGACCCCTTAGGCAAGGGCAACAGCTCGACACATCCAAGACAAAACTATGCTCAAACAAAGAGCGCAAACCACCAAACCAAAGCTCGAAAAACCACAAAGAGCTCCCCCTGCACACATGCAAGCTCCTCCAGAACCAATGCAACTTCCCCTGGACGAATGCATGCAAAACGGCAGCTGCAACAACTCAGCCACGACCGGTCGGACCGGTGTGCAACATGTGAATAGGACCAAAGCACTCGACCGGTCGGACGGTGACCTCGGCCGGTCAGACCGGTGCACACCAGAGCCCAGAATTGGCTCGAAACCTCCTGAAAACCTTCTAAATGCATCCAGCAAGCCATTTCAAGCTCAAACTTCTCTCCCTTGTTGACAATGCATGAATCAAGCCAAAAATGCAAAACTTTCAACCTAGAGCTTCTCAAATAGACAAAATTCAACATAGAATGCTACACATGTCCAAATGAGCAAGTTAGATACTCTATAGCTTCGTATCGATCTCAACTACATGATCACCACATTTCACAACCATTGGACGAAGCTAAGATGGAAATGAGCAATTTTGCGAAAATTTACCCTCTCATGAGCAAAGACCTAAACATGAGCAAAACATGTCAAAATGGCAAAGGCACACAAACTTCATGCTAGGACAACCATTCTAATCATAAGACCATCACAAACACCCACAAGCACATCATGTCATGTCAAAGCCACCGAGCCATGTGCCTACTTCTATATATGAGACTTCTCATCGGTAGGCATCATGCAACGTTTTAGGACCCAAAGCAAATTAAATTTAGCACATATGACATGGGAGCACATTTTCCAAGCATTTTACATTTCATTTTCACATGAAATGTCTTTGCGACAAAAAGGAACTTATGCCCCTCTACAAGATAAAGCAAGATGACTAATCATTCATGATGGCAAATGAGCCTTTGGCCCCATATGATCAATAAACTAGCTATCCAACCACAAATTAAGCATAACCAAGCCACTAAAACATGTCAAGATCATATAAAGGCATTTACACATGAGAGAGCACATATGAGACACTTTTCAAAAAACATAGCCATCAACCATCGATTATAAACCAAGATTATGAAGAGCTAAGCCAAACTAACCATAGCTTACCAAACAAGCCCACAAAGACATATATCTCATTCCACGGTGAACAATGTATATGAAAGAAGCTTTTCCTAACCAATGCATATGATACAAAATGCATGCAATCTAAGATACAAGGATGCCTATACATCATGTTACATATGCCATGCCAAATGTAAGAAATGCACAAAGGAAAGCTATACATATGTTACAAAAGAGCTACCCCACACCCAACTCAAGAAATCAAACACACACCAAGCTCCCCCCGCAAACGAGTGAAAGTTGCTTGATCTAGGGGTTTGGTGAAAATATCGGCTAGTTGGTCATGTGTGGGTGCATGGATCAAAGCTATCTTCCCTTTCTCAACATTGCCTTTCAGAAAATGATACCTCACTTCTATGTGCTTGGTTTTGGAATGGAGCACTGGGTTCTTTGCAACACTTATGGCACTTGTGCTATCACATTGAAGTGGGTGTCATATGGACCTCCCTGGGCCCACTACCTCGATGGGTACCAGGACCGACTACTCGGTGGGCCCCTGGGACTACCCAACTTGCGCTACACGGCACCTGATGGCGTGGAGCACAAGGACTACGGAGGAGAAGTACTCGGTTAGGAAGGCTTGTACATGTTCGCGGCGTATGGAAGACTCCTAGACGTACCCGACTAGTACTCTCTCCCTACTCCGACTTGTAACCCTGCCTCCCGTACTATATAAGGCGAGGCAGGGACCTTTCTCTAGCATCTCATCCAATCCACGGCGCACTATTACACCATCTTGTAATCGTGTCCAATCAATCTAGAGCTACACAGCATACAGGACGTAGGGTATTACGCACCTCGCGGCCCGAACCGGTCTAAATTGTGTGCCACGTGTCTCTTCCTTCGAGTTACCGATCTCGGCGAGGCCACATTCATCTACTTCGGGTACTCCCCTTAGTAGGTTGCCGGTTTAAAACACCGATAGCTGGCGCGCCAGGTAGGGGATCTCGCCCGAGATCACATGGCGAACTCGACGACTCCCATCTGCTTCAAGCCAACTGTCGCCTTCAACCGCGGCGACACCTTCATGTTCGGCGCCTGGGTCTGCACTGCAGACGGCGCGGGCTCTTTCCAGCGCCGCCTCACCATGCCGCCCAACCCGAAGACCGGCTTTGTGACGCTTCCAGAAGCTGTCACAGAAGAGCTCGCCGACAAGTTCGGCGAAATTTCGCTCTTCAACCACCACGCTGACTTCGAGCTCGAGTCCGCCTCCAACTCGAACTCGACGTCTCCATGGGCCATCGCATGCGAGCCGGCTACTCAGCCATCGCAAACGGTCCCCTCACCTCGTGAGCGCTCCGCGCGTGGTCCCCGCATCCTCAGCCCGTCCCGCACGGGGGCTCCCTATTCACGCCGGGCCGGCAAGGAGCCCATACCCGAGTACAACTCAGACTCTGACACCGCCCCCGGCCACGCTTCGGACTCTAACCCTCTCTCCGAGTTCTACTCGAACCCTGCATACGAGTTCGACTTCGGGTCGGACCCTGAGGAACCCGAGTCCGAGGACAACTCCACTGAGCATCCCTTGTCAGGGCCAGCCTCTGGGCTGGTTATAACATCCACACCGGCCGGGAGATTCGTCTATTGGCCAGACCGCAAGCCTGCTGACCTGATAAGTGGAGACTCACGCTACGTCACCTACATCGACTCACTACCGTTCTAGGAGGGAACACCACTTGCCCGAGCTAACTCGAACACCCCAACTGAGGTGGCGGTTTCTGAGTCCAGGCTTGGCACCCCTGATCGCCAAGTCTTCATGGCTGCTGGCGACACCCCAGGGCCTTCAGGGACTGCCCAGGACAAGTACCTGGAAGACATCTCCTCCTACGAGCTCTCTGTTGATGCTCCGGCAAACGAGAACCCTGCAGACAGAGACGCTCGACGTGAGCGTAACCGAAGCGCGGCGAACGTCGCCGACGCCTCCGCGACAACTTCCCCGTTCGCAACCTTGCGGAAGCTTTCGAGGCGGTCGAGAGCGAGTACACACTACCCCCGAGCAATGCCTCATGTCGATCACGGCGATCGCACGCCGGGCTCGGGGCATACGCGCCGGAGAGGTCATCGCCAAGCTCGGCGAAGATGCTTACTTCATGCGGGTCGACGACGGGGTCAACCAACCTCTTCCCACCGTGGCACCGCGACAACGAAGCCACAAGTCGCGGTGCCAACAACGGTCCCAACCGTACTCGAGCGGAGCTCCCCGGGCGAGCCGAATCGTCCTCGCTCCAACCCCCGGCGGACCTCCACGGCGTGACAACGACAACCGCGAGGTCGTCCCCCACCGCGCCACGGCCGGCGGCGGCGGCGACAACCCCCGACGGCGGTGGCGGCGACGGCGGAAGCTCCAACCATGGAGCCAACGGAGAGCCGGCGGCGGCGGCGGCGGTCGCGGCGGCCGAGGCCACGCGAACGCCCACGCCTACGGTGCCTCACGGGGCGGCTACAACGCCCGCCGAAGATTGAGGAGCCGCGCGGCGGAAGAAGTCGACCACCGCGGCGACGGCGACGGCTTCCCCGCCTTCTCACCTCGACTTCGCAACTTGCTCCTCCCCCGACAAGTTCAAGCCTTTGGGGATCACCAAGTATGACGCGAAGCGAGGACCCCATCCGGTGGCTCGGGTGCTACGCCCTCTCCATCGAGAACGGCGGCGGCAACAACGACACCAAGTGCCTCTACTTCCCCTTCTCGCTCGGACCAAGCTCCACTCACATGGCCCGAGTCGCCGGATAAGCACTCGATCGACAAGTGGGACCGGTCGAAGGAGCGGTTTACCGGCAACTTCGCGGGCGCCATGGGCCGATCGGGTACTCGCATGGACACGGCCATGGTCAAGCGAGAACAAGTTGAGTCGACGTCACCGATAAGGAGGTCATCGACCTCTTCCAAGACGGCCTCTACCATCGCCGCACCTTTGAAGACTTCGGTCGCCGCCGCCCCAAGTCCATCCCCCACCTCAAGGACATGATCACGTCCTGGGCGGATTAAGAAGACAAGGCCAACGCCAAGTACGACGCCATCCGTGGCAAGACCAAGCAGAACCAGGGCGGCGGCAGCGGCAACAACGCGAACCAAGGCGGTCGCAACAACAACAATAACAACAACTACTACTCGGGTCCCAACCGCAAGCGCAAGCCGGACAACCCTTGTCGCGGCTATCCGGCGCCTGCGAAGGAGAACTCGAAGAAGAACTCCGGCGGTTTCAAAGACTTGCGAAGGAGAAGTGCCCGTGGCATCCGAACGGCAATCACACCACCGAGCGGTGCTACCAGCTCGGGCATGCACTCAAGGATACGCCGAGCCACCGCACCCTCACGACAAAAAGGGCAAGAAGAAGAACGGCGACAACAACGACTTCCGGGAACCCGACAAGACCGTCAACGTCCTCTTCGGTGGATTGCCCGGCGGGCGGGAGCGAGAAGGCTACCCGTCGAGAAGTCATGTCCATTGAGCCGGCGGTCCCGACCCCTCTCGGGTGGTCGGAGGTACCCATCACCTTCTCCTACGCGGATCAATGGACCGGCTTCTCCGAACCGGGCGCTTCCCCCTCGTCCCGAAGCCGGTGGTCGCGGGCTCCAAGCTCAACAAGGTCCTCATCGACGGTGGAAGCGGGCTCAACGTCCTTTTCACCAAGACCTTGAAGAAGATGAAGCTCGACATCATCCACATGCTCACCAAGAGCAACACGCCCTTCTACGGCATCGTCCCCGGTAACCCACCGGGCTCGGTGGTCCCGCCGGTTACCTTCGGGGGAATCTCGGAACAACTACCGTACCGAGTACATCAAGTTCGAGGTCGCGGACTTCGAGACTTCCTACCACGCCATCCTCGACGGACCGGCCATCGCCAAGTTCATGGCGGTGCCCCACTACACCTACTTGGTACTCAAGATGCCAAGCCCAGCGGGTGTACTCTCTCTCCAAGGGGACTTGAAGATCTCCCATGACTCCGCGACACGAAGCCGTGGGGATCGCTTCTACGAATGAAGTACCCAACGCGATGATGGAGGTCTACGCCGCGTCGAAGAAGCTTGCTACGGAGAAGTCTGACAGCGCCAACAAGCCTCAGCCACCTGAGGAGGTTCTTGTCAAGACGATCGACCTCGGAACAGGCGACCCCAGCAAGACCACCACCATCGGGGCTGGCCTCGACCCCAAATAGGAAGACGCGCTCATCAGCTTCCTTCGGGCTAACCGTGACATCTTCGTGTGGAAGCCGGCGGACATGCCGGGAGTGCCCGGGGAGCCGATTGAGCACCGCCTCCAACGTCGATCCTAAGGCCACCCCCAAACGACAACACCCCCGACGCTTTGCCGACGACGGACGGGACGCCATCAAGAAGGAACTCGCCAAACTACTCGCGGGCGGCTTCATCGGAGAAGTCTTCCATCTCGAGTGGCTCGCCAACCCCGTCCTCGTCCGCAAGAAGAACTCGAACGAGTGGAGGATGTGCGTCGACTACACCGACCTCAACAAGCACCGCCCCAAGGACCCCTTCGGGTTGCCGCGGATTGATCAAGTCATCGACTCCACGGCGGGGCCGCGACCTCTTCTGCTTCCTCGGCCGCTACTCCGGGTACCACCGGATCGCGATCAAGGAAGAAGACCGAGGAGAAGACCGCGTTCATCACCCCGTTTGGCGCGTCTTCGCTACACGACCATGTCCTTCGGGTTGAAGAACGCCGGCGCCACCTACCAACGAGCTATCCAGGCCTGCTTCAAGAGGCAACTCAACAAGAACATCGAAGCCTACGTGGATGACGTGGTTGTCAAGACCAGAGACTCCAGTACCCTCATCGACGACCTTGAAGAGACTTTCGCGTCTCTGCGCGAGTACCGCTGGAAGCTCAACCCGAACAAGTGCGTCTTCGGCGTACCTTCGGGCAAACTACTCGGCTTCATCATCGACCCGGCGCGGCATCGAAGCCAACCCCGAGAAGATCTCCGCCATCACCGGCATGAAAGCTCCCACGAGCATCAAAGATGTCCGGAAAGTCGAACGGGTGCATGGCGGCACCGAACGTATTTATCTCGAAGCTTAGAGAACGGGGGCTCCCCTTCTTCAAACTACTCAAGCATCAAGAGAAGTTCGTGTGGACTCCGGAGGCGGACCAAGCCCTTGCCCGGCTCAAGGACTTCCTATCGAAGCCGCCGGTCCTCACGGCTCCTCGCAAGGGCGAGCAACTCTTGCTCTACCTTGTCGCGACTACCCACGTGGTCGATGCTGCCATCGTCGTCGAGCGACGGGGAAGACGGCCACGCCTACCCAGTCCAGTGCCCAGTCTACTTCGTCAGCGAGGTCCTATCAGAGTCCAAGGCACGCTACCAGCCAGTACAGAAGCTCCTGTACGCAGTGCTCATCACCTCGCGGAAGTTACGACACTACTTCTAGGAGTACTCGATCTCCGTCGTCACCGACTACCCGCTCGGCGACATCCTGCGGAACCAAGATGCTACTGGAAGAATCTCCAAGTGGGCAGTTGAGCTCGGAGCCCTCACCATCGACTTCAAGCCACGCACAGCCATCAAGTCGCAGGCGCTAGTCGACTTCATGGCGGAGTGGCAGGAGAATCAGCTACCTACTCCAACCGTGCGACCGCAGCATTGGGTGATGTACTTCGACGGCTCACTCAACCTCAAGGGCGCGAGGTGCGAGGGGTACTCCCGATCTCTCCAACGGGCGAACAACTCAAGTACGTCCTGCGCATCTTCCGGAAGGTCTCAAACAACGAAGCCGAGTACGAAGCTCTCCTACACGGGCTCCGCCTCGCGGCTTCACCGGGTATCAAGCGGCTACTAGTCTACGGTGACTCCGCGGTGGTCATCAACCAAGTCAACAAGTCCCGGGACCGCAACAAGGAGAACATGGATGCCTACGCCTAGAAGTCCGCAAGCTCGAGAACAAGTCCTATGGTCTCGAGTTCCACCACATAGTCCGCGACAACAACGTTGCGGCGGACGTCCTCTCGAAGCTTGGATCTACCCGCGCTCAAGTACCGGCGGGTGTCTTCGTTCACGAGCTTCACGCGCCATCCATCCCGGAGCGGCGCCAACGACCACCGTCCCCGGCGCACCCACCGGTGGACGGGAGGTCATGATGATCGACGTGGGCGGAGGCAACCCTTCATCGACTACCTCGGCGAGCGAGAAGGTTCCCTCGGACAAGAACTCGGCGAGCGGCTCATCCGCCGCGCCAAGTCTTACGTCCTCGTCGGAGACAAGCTTTACAAGCGGGGCGCATCTTCCGGAGTACTCATGAAGTGCGTCCCTCGGCAAGAAGGCAAGGACATCTTGGAGGAGATCCACAAGGGCGTCCGCGGCAATCACGCGTCCTCCCACACGGCCGGTCGGCAAGGCCTTCCGGCGAGCTTTCTGCGGCCCACCGCTGCGGGCGACGCTAAAGAACTCGTCGAAGGTGCCAAGGATGCCGGTACTTCACCAAGCGGCAACACGTCCCCGCCACAAGCTAGTCACTATACCGCCAACCCGGCCCTTCGCTTGCCTGGGGGCTCGACATGATTGGGCCACCGCCAACCGCGCCGGTGGTTTCAACGGAAGTATTGGTGGCCATCGACAAGTTCACCAAGTGGATCGAGGTCAAGCCGGTCACATGCCCCAAGGCGACGAGTACTCGACTTCTGGATGAAATCGTGCATCGCTACGGACTACCCCCGCCGTATCATCACGGATCCGGGCTCCAACTTCAACAACCACCGGTTCGCGGGAGTACCGCGAGAACGGCGGGATCGACGTCCGATACGTCTCAGTTGCCCATCCTCGGGCCAACGGACAAGTCGAGCGCGCCAATGGGATGGTGCTCGACGCTCTCAAGAAGCGGCTACACGACGCCGCTAACTCCAAAGGAGGCAAGTGGATCAAGGAACTACCCAACGCACTCGGGGGCTACGGACTCGGCCCTCCAAGCTAACGGGGCAATCCCCTTACTTCTCGGTCTACGGCTCCGAAGCAATCCTCCCCTGCCCGACGTCATATGGAACTCGCCGGCGGTGGAGCACTACGACGAAGGCGTCTCGGAAGACGACGGACGAGTTGACATCGACGGCCTCGAAGAAGCTCGGCCGCGCCGCCCTCGTCCAATCGGCAAGGTACCTAGAGGGTATCCGACGCTACCACGATCGCAACGTCAAGGAACGCTCCTTCAACATTGGTGATCTTGTCCTCCGTCGTATCCAGAACACGGAAGGACTACACAAGCTCAGCTCCCCCTGGGAAGGTCCCTTCACCGTGGCAAAGGTGACCGGGCCGGGCTCCTACCGCCTCCAGACACTTGAAGGCGGAGACATCAACAACTCGTGGAACGTTGACCAGGCTCGTCGATTCTACGCCTAGTCTACACGACTACTCCGGGGTTCAAGTCTACACGACTACACCAACACCCCCTCCGCCGTAAGCGGCCCCCGGTCCCGGCTCCGGTCTCCGGACTTTTCCTCTCCAGGATCCGGCCTACACGGCTACCTACGGATCTCGGGCTGCGATGAGAGACAAAGGACTCTAGCGAGCGGTCTACTAAGAGACCATGTACTCCAAGATCCGGCCTACACGACTACTTACGGATCTCTTGTGCCGTAAGCGGCTACTCGCCCTAGCACCACTTAGGCGTAAGCGGCCTCCGGTCCAAGCAACTACTCTATAACTACGGCCCCGGCCATCCGGTGTACTTCTTCGGTAATAAAGTTTGATCGTTCATCAACTTCTTTCTTGTCTACTCCCCCTCAACGGGACTACCGCCGAGTACGACTACTCGCATCCACTCCACGATGGGGCTCCGCACTCGAGATCGCGACTATGAGTAATCATTGCCGGAATTTTCCTTTCATTAATACTTAAGCAATTCCATTACAATTGTTTTTGTACAACTTTTGGCTACGAGCTAACTATTACAGGGCTACTGGAGATTGACCTTATCGGCTACTTGCTCCGCAATGGGGAGCCATCTGCTCCCGGCGGCCTCCATGTACTACGCATCGGTACGGTTGGCGGCTACCCCCCGCAAGCGACTACTTCCACCCGGCGCCTTCGGGAAGTAAGACTTCATGAAGGCCAAGACTTGCTTCGGGATCGACCTCGCCATATGCTTCACATAAGCCGCTAGCCGGCCGGGGGCTTCCCTGAGGCGATCCATGAGCGGAGCGATCTTGGGGCCGCCCGGATGAGGCACCAAGAGCCTTGCGATCGGCAGCGCGGCTTCTTCAAGATCCTTCGGTGGGCCGCGCGCGCCTCGCAATCTTCATTCAACATCGCAACGATTTGTAGCGGTTGACGAGATCGCGGTCAGAAGCAATCCGAAGCTCCATGTGCTTCTCGCACTCGAAGGCAAGTTCTTTATAGTCGAGCTCGAGTACACGGCGGCCTCTCGTTCCCGGTAGAAGAGGTTCTTCATATCTGTCTTGGAAGTCCTCAACTGCTCCACCCGGGTCTCAAGCTCTGCAAAACAACAAGACGCGGTGCGTCAGACTACCTCTCGACCTCCAACAACTACCCAACAAGTCAAGCGGCGTACCTTTATTCTTGTTGCGGAGCGTCTTGTTCTTCCGCACCAAGTCGTCACCCTTTGCCTGCAACTCTTGGACGTCATTGTGATACTTGGCAAAAGCGGCGTCGAGCTTGGACTGCATGGTAGCCGCGTGCTTCCGTGACTTCAAAGGCGATCCTCTAGTGCCTCAGCCGGAGCACCGTGTCACCAAAGCCCTGCAAAGCATGTTGGACTTCTCGCGGGACCTCTCCACGACGTCCCGCACGGACAACACATGTCAACGAGTACTCGACAACGAGAGGATTGACTACTCGAAGTTAAGATTACTTACCTTCATCCACTTCTCGGCTGGCGGACCGCCTCCGGGTGCCCCGGCCACCGTCGCCGGGTCAACCGGATCGTCCGCGAGCGGCTCCCACTCCGCCACGACTACTCGTGGCGCCCCTCCGTCATCGGCGCGAGTGGATGGGCTCGCGTCCGGATCTCCCGGGGAACGGACGGCCACCTCCGGAGCAACGTCTAGTGGCACGGTGGCCTCCTCTCCTCCGGTCGGCTGCAGCGGCTTCCTCGGCGACCTCCTCCATCGGCTCGGGGACTCCCTCAGCAGCCTCCGGCGCCTGTGGTGTCGACTTCTCCATGGGCACCGCTGCAGGGATGTTACTCCCCTCGGCCTCGATGCTTGACAAGAAGACATCAAGTTCATCAGCAACTACGACTACTCTATGGGGAAGGCTAAAACCACAGTAGAACACTTACCCTCGACCACGCTGGCCTCGGGCAACGCAGCTCCAGCAGCTGGCGCCTCTGACTCCGCCTGAGGGGCTGGGGTAGACTCCTCGGCGGGCGGCGCGACTTCTTCCTCTGCCACCGTCGTGGAGGGCTCATCTCCCTCCCAGGACAAGTCTGTTGATTTCCTGCAGAAGTACACAAAGATGGTTGTCATTCAGGCTCGACTACTACACCAAGTACTACTCGGGAAGGCTCAGCACTTACAGGCTTGACCGGACTATCGTCACGTCCGGGGCGCCGAGGATGCTGGCAATGTCCACCAGTCCACCCTCGGCGGGCGCCTCCTCCTGCGCTTCTGCAACCGCTGCCTCCTCCTCTGCAGCAACGGTAGCCGGTGCGGCGCCCTCCTCGCGCTCCCCCGCGTCCACCACCCGTTCGACGGCGGGGGGCCGCGGGTTCCGTGCCCCCTTGATGAGCGAGGGGGGGGGCGCTCCAATTCCCGGCCCGGCTCCCCCACCGTGTCCCACTCGCCTTCGTCGCCCTCCTCGACGGGCTCCGTCGGCGGCACCTCCCGCATACAAGGGAGGTCAGTCATCAGCAAGTGTACTCGTACGACGGGTACTCGACTACACTAGTCAAGACATCTTACCTCTTGAGGCGTGGTCTCTGAGACCCTCAGCTTCTTCGTCACCCGCTTGCGGGCGGGGTTGCGCGGCTTCTGTGGCGGCGCAGCCAGACTAGCCTCCAGGCTAGTCAGCGGATCTTGCACGAGGGGTACATGAGGCAAGCCGGGACGGCTGAACCTCGACCGCAGCTGGAAGAAGTCCTGTAGCGTCTCCTCGTCGTCATCGTCGTCCTCCTCGGACGTGTCTTCCACGATGACGGTGTCATCGCCTTCGCCGACTTCCCACCGCTCCTTGGCTTTGGCTTTCCCCTCCTTCGGGATCTCGATTCCCTGAGGGGGCGGCTGCGGCTCGGAGACGAACCTCTTCAAGTCATCCTGCAAGGCACAAGACATCAACGCGACTACTCATAAGCAATAACTACTCGACTAGGGGGTACGACTACTTACCTCCTTTGGCGGGCGCGCGGCGGAGTACTCTTGGACCGGGCACGCCGTGTACGGTGGCATGTCCTTGAAGATGCACGTCAGCCTATCAACGATGTCGTCGTCGTCAACTTCACCTCCAGGCATCCGCGACGTGTCATCGTCGCCGGTGTACTCGAAGCCTAGGGTGTCGCGGGCCATCAGCGGCTGCACCCTCCGCTTCATGAAACTGAAGGCCACGTGCTCGGCCCTCAGTCCAGCTTCTCTAAGCACCTTGATGCGTGCCAGCAGCTCGGGGAGCTGGATCCCCTCTTGCATCGTGGGCTCCGTGTTCCACCGGTCCGGTGCACCGGGCCGCCTCCCCGCTCGGCTTCGGCAAGCCGGGGTGGTGGTTCGTGACGTAGAACCACCTCGCCTTCCAATCGGCGTTGGAGTCGATGAGCTTGTACACGAGGTGCGCTCGGCGGTGTCTTCTCTCATCCGGATGCCCGCCCCTCCGATTACTCACGGATTGCGGCGCTCGGTGCGGCTTCACCCGAAGAATTTCGGAACGAGGATCCGGTGCGGCTTGATCCCCAAGAATGCTTCACAAAAATGGACGAAGACCGCGGTATGGAAAATGCCGTTAGGGTTGAGATTGAGGTACTCAACTCCGTAGTACCCGAGTAGGCCCTTGAAGAAGTCGGCCGGTCGGAAGCGCGAGTCCGCGCTCAGCGAAGCGCGCGAACATCGGGATCTCGTCTTCGGCTTTCTCCATTGGGTACGGATCTCCGGCGGCGGCTCTCCACATATCCACCTCCTTCTCCCGGATAAACCCACTGTTGAGAAGGGCCAACAAATCCTCTGTCTTCACCTTCGACCTTTTCCACTCGCGGCTTGGATCTGGCCGCGGTGGAGACATCGGCGGCGCGCCCCCGTGGCGGCGCGGCCTCGTCACGGCCCCTCTTCTTCCCGGCGGCCTTCGTAGACTTGGACGGTGAAGGCTTCATTCTCCAAGTACACGGCGTCTTCGCGCGCATTCGCTCGGGGGCTACTCTGGAAGCCTTGGGTGGTGGCGCGCTTGGATCTACTACGGCGGCGGCGCGCGCTGGAAGTGGATCTGGCTCAGATCTATTCGAAATGGCTACAGCAGTGATGGGTGAAAATTCCTAAGGGTTTTGGCTTCTATTTATAAGTCAAACCGGCCCCCCAACGGCCAGATGGATAAGTCTGCGCTCGGCTGACTCAGCGGCCGTGCGTGACTCTTCGCATTCTACTAGTCGGCGTGCCTCACCTCGGGGGCTCGACTCTTCTACTCGACTACCTGGGAAGCGACAAGACTAAGGAGCATCTCAGGACACATTCTTCAAGATGACCCTTCAATTCGAGAGGAAGTACTCGACTCAAGGCTCGGGGGCTCCGTGCCACGTGTCTTTCGGTTTTTTCTCTCCGGATTTTTCGGGATTTTCTTGCCAAGACTTCAGATGGACCCTCGGCCCCGAGCACAACGCGCTCAACCTAAGGCTCGGGGGCTACTCCATATGGAGTGCGATTTTGCAATCGCACTTCCATATCAGCTTCGGCTTCAAGACAAGACGGGCATTTTTTGAAGACCTTCAAAGGCAGCACTCGAGGACGCTTGGGACTACTCGAGAAGACTTCAGGATTGCTCAAACATCAGCTTGAGTACATTCCAGCCTCGGGACGCTTCGACTACTCTTGAGGACTTTTGACTTGTAGTACTCGGGGACGCTTGAGGACCACTCGTTAAGGCCGTCAAGACTACTTGAAGTTATCCTTCTTGACTACAAAGTACTCGGGGGCTTGTCGTATGGACCTCCCCGGGCCCACTACCTCGGTGGGTACCGGGACCGACTACTCGGTGGGCCCCCGGGACTACCGGCTTGCGCTACACGGCACACGATGGCGTGGAGCACAAGGACTACGGAGGAGAAGTACTCGGTTAGGAAGCCGTACATGTCTGCGCGTTGTATGGAAGACTCCTAGACGTACCCGACTAGTACTCTCTCCCTACTCCGACTTGTAACCTTGCCTCCCGGAATATATAAGGCGAGGCGGGGACCTTTCTCTAGCATCTCATCCAATCCACGGCGCATTATTACACCATCTTGTAATCGTGCCCAATCAATCCCGTAGCTACGCGGCATACGGGACGTAGGGTATTACGCACCTCGCGGCCCGAACCTGTCTAAATTGTGTGCCACGTGTCTCTTCCTTCGAGTTACCGATCTCGGCGAGGCCACATTCATCTACTTCGGGTACTCCCCTTAGTAGGTTACCGGTCTAAAACACCGACAGTGGGACATGGGTATACTCCTCACCAAAGTTGCTCATGGTGTATGTGATCCAAAGGAGCTGAGAGCAACAACTAGCAGCGGCAACGTACTCTGCCTCGGTAGTGGATTGAGCAACACTCGACTGTTTGCAGGAAGACCAAGACACCAAAGAAGAACCCAAAAACTGGCAAGTCCCAGAAGTGGACTTCCTATCCAACCGACACCCGGCGAAATCCGCATCCGAAAAACCATGAAGCGCCAAAGAAGAGGACGCGGAGTACCAAAGGCCGAAGTCGGGAGTGTGACACAAGTACCTGAAAATTTGCTTCACCGCTTGTCGATGCGAAGTCCTCGAAGACGCTTGAAAACGAGCGCACAGACATACCGAGAATTGGATGTCCGGCCTCGTAGCCGTCAAGTAGAGGAGTGACCCGATCATGCTTCGGTACTCCTTCTAGTCCACATGTTCACCTTCCTCGTCCGCATCAAGAGCTGTAGTCGTACTCATCGGTGTCGTCATAGCCTTGGAGTCCTCCATCTTGAACTTCCGCACAATGTCCTTGGTGTAGCTTGGTGCACAAATGTTACTTCCTTTGATTGCTTGATTTGTAGCCCGAGGAAGAACTGCAACTCGCCCATCATGCTCATCTCAAATTCCCTGCTCATATCCTCTGCAAACCTTGCAACAAGAGAGTTAGATGAGCCACCAAAGACAATACCATCCACGTACACCTGCACAATCAAGATATCTCTGCCCTGCCTGAGTAGAAACAAGGTCTGATCGACCTTCCCCATCTCAAAACCTCTATCAAACAAGAACCCCCTCAACCTACCATACCAAGCTCTAGGCGCCTGCTTCAACCCATACAACGCCTTCCTCAACTTGTACACCTGGTGGGGGTAATTCTCACTCTCAAACCCCGGTGGTTGCCTCACATACACTTCTTCCTCCAACACACCATTCAAGAAGGCACTGTTCACATCCATTTGGTGCAACTTGAACCCTTTAGCCACGGAAAAAGCTAGAAGGGTCCTAATCGCCTCCAAATGAGCTACGGGAGCAAAGGTCTCCTCGTAGTCAATCCCCTCCTTCTGACTGAACCCTTGAACAACAAGCCTTGACTTGTTTCTCACCACTTCACCTTTCTCTCCCTCTTTGTTCTTCCACACCCATTTTGTCCCAATCGGCTTACACCCTGGGGGAGGGTCAATCAAATCCCAAACCTGATTCCTCTCAAAGTTTTCCAATTCCTCACTACAGGAGCCACCTGCTTCCCCGAGTGCCACTCGGGGAAGAGCCAAAAACACTCGAGGAAGCCTTCCTCGAGTGCAACACTCGGGGAAGAGCTTCCGGGGAAGCGGCTCACGGGGAAGAGCTCTTCCCCGAGTGCCAAAAATCGCACACTCGGGGAAGGCTTCCCCGAGTACCACGGTAGCACTCGGGGAAGATTTAACGCCGTCTACCAGATTTTTTTTACTCTTCCCCGAGTGCAACACTCGGGGAAGAAATTTCTTTTTTTTTGAACCTCTTCCCCGAGTGCAACACTCTGGGAAGAATTCGTTTTTTAAACCTCTTCCCCGAGTGCCTAGTCACCTGGCACTCGGGGAAGGCCCCTGGCTTTTTTTTTAATTTTCCCTTCCCCGAGTGCCAGGTGCCCAGGCACTCGGGGAAGGCCCCTGTCTTTTTTTTAATTTTCCCTTCCCTGAGTGCCAGGTGCCCAGGCACTCGGGGAAGGCCGCTTCCTTTTTTTTAATTTTCCCTTCCCCGAATGCCAGGTGCCCAAGCACTCGGGGAAGGCCCCTTCCTTTTTTTTCTTTTTTTTCTCTTTTTTTCTTTTGCTTTACCGTGTGACAAATAAAGCATATATTTGTACAAATCACAATTAAACTTCAATATCTCACAAACCACATTTATAAATGGAAAAGGACACATCCAAAAGTGTGGCCAAATATCTCCGGAATACATAAAAACGAGTGCACAAAAGTACAAACCACATATCGAAAAGTACACATACAAACCACATATCCAAAAGTACACATACAAACCACATATCCAAAAGTACACATTATTCCAAGTTCACAAGTGCAATACATAAAAACGAGTCTGCGGGCGGCTCACGGCAACTGGGATCCCGGCGATGCTCTGGCGGGCGATGCCCCGACGTGCGACCCCGGCGACCCTCCGACATGGTTCGACGACGCCCCCGAGTGCCACTGAATAAAAAGAAATTGCACAAGAGTAACAAGATAAATATCCAAGTTGTAAAGAAAAGTTGTAAAGAAAATTTGAAAATTTCGGCGGCACCTCCTCTACATGGGGAGGTTTCCAAAACCTGCAAGAAGGTCAACACGAAGGCCGACAACCACATTTCGGCACGAAGGCCGACAAATCAACAAATCCGGCATGAAGGCCGACACTAGGTTTGACACTAAGCATTAGCACGAAAAGTAAAACAATCGGGCTCATACTCACCGGAGTGGACTCTCAACGAGGTGGTGGAGGTGGTTGTGGTGGTGCAATCAATTGTGCTTGGGATCCGCCAACCTTGCTTGCTCCCCAAGTTGTTGCACGAACGCGAGGAAACCTTGTGTCCGGGCCTCCAAAGCTTGCATCCTCTCCCCGCTCGGCCTCCCGCTCGGCCCGCTCGCCCGCCCGCTCAGCCTCCCGCTCGGCAAGCAAGGCCTCCCGTCGGCTGCCGAAGACGCTCGCATCTCGGCCTGCAATATTTGACACCAATGTTCCAATAATGCAGAGCTAAGGAACGTAAAAGTCAAAGAACGACTAATGAAAGTGAGAATACTTACCTGGAATGACAATATCGCTGTCGGCCGCTAGCTTATGGGCACACTAGAGCTCATGCTCGCTGCTCGTAGGCAGTCGAGAGGAGGAGTAGAGGTCGTGTCGAGGATGTCGTCGCCAATGTAGAATCGTCCATGCTTCTTGCCTTGCCCAATCCTCATCACTAGCTCAGGATCAAGGTGTTCCTCAGACCTCGGGTCGTAGTCTGGCCCGTGGACTAACCTTGATGCCTCCGTGTACGAACTAAGGCGGGTGTGGACGCTGGAGTTTGTGTACGCCTCTGGGCCCGCATCGGGGTTGTACTCGATGTTGGACTTTGCTGGGCCCATGTGGGCGAGGGCATACGCCTCGAGTTGGCTAATTGGCCGGCCACCATGCGCCGCCTCCTACAAAAAAGCCAACATGTGGTTAGGAATCAATTAGAATTGAACGCAGCTAGATTAGACAAGTGGTGGCGACTTACATATGTCTTTTTGTATTTGCTGAGGCTAGCGCTGCCCTGGTGGTGAGGTGCACCTGGCATCAGCATACGGTGGTCTTTTTTCTCTTGGTGCATCTTCTGCCAGTCCGCGTCCAACCATTTCTCCACAATAGCAGCCCAGCAATCGCAAAAGGTTGCGCACCGGCTCGGAATCACCTACAAGCCATCGGAAGATCAAATTGGCATAGGTAATAATCGAAAAGAGATCAATAGATGTTTTGTATTTACCGGGAGAGTCTCGCTCCCTTGTCGGAATCTCTCGTGTCACTTCTTGCCCCGCTTTCTCGTTGATTCTTCTATTACGGTAGGTGGCGTTGTAGTCAATGTGCGCTGCAGGCGGGCCTCATAATACAAGTCCGAGACACGTCTTTTACGGGAAGCATAAGCCACCCGATATGCCCTTTCCTCCTGTCCTGGATGGCATCTGAAGAAGTCTCGCATAAAGACACAAGGTATTCATTATTTTATTTCAAGAATGTCCAACGAAAGCAATGAAATGAGGGCCGTAGAGCGAGGAAGGCTTACCCACAACTCCGAAATCACCTAATCCGCTAAGTTTCTGTACGGTTCATCTGCGGGGAAGAGAGCGTACTGGTCAAACGAGGGTAACTCTCCCTCCACATCCTCCTCTGACTTATACACCAGGCCAGGGAAGTGTTCCCTACACAGAAGTCCCAAGATCCCATTGACATTGCGAGCCTCCACCCCATCCTCAAGTATCCAGTTCCTGCACAAGTGGTTAACAATAGTTATTATTAGTTCTTATTCTGGTTTTTCTATATATCAAATGAAGAACATATGAAGTTACTTACCTATCCCCCTGGGGTGCAATCAGTGGGCAGCGATCAACAAGAATCGGTCGCTTCGGGAGCTGGCTGGGACCTCGCTTATATGGTATCGAGGCTGCAGAGGAAGTCGAACCCCCTGCCCCCTCCTCAGACGCATGCGGATCTGCCTCCTCAGACGCGTGTGGGCCCCCCTCATCGTACATCTACGGAGAGACGTCCACGTCCCTAGAAGAGCGAGAGGAGCCAAGGTCGTCTCCAGCTGTGCCCCTAGCCCTCCTCTGCCTCTCTGAGGGCTCCGGCTCCCCAGTCGCTGGCTCCGGCTCCCGCTGTCTCGAGTAAGTTGAGCGACACCTCCTAGTGGGCCCCATCACCTGCAATTAAAACAAATAAACCAGTATTAGTCTAGGTAAACGAGAAGTAATTAGCAAGGAAGCAAAACAAAAAAATGTATTTACAAGTATTAAAACGAGAAGTATCACATGTCTTTCTAATATTTACAAGTATTAAAATGAGAAGTATTACATGTATTTCTAATATTCTTCATGATCGGGATTATATGGACGATAGGTCTCGTCATCACTATCAAGAGCCTCCAAATCGTCAACCGCCTCATCCTCATCGCTGTCATTGTCTAGTTGTAGTCCATCAAGCATTTTCAAGTCTCTCGGATCATGCACCTCATCTGCAGCTTCCTCGTCAACAATCCATTCCTCGTCTACTTCCATTTCAATATCTTCAGTTAAGTCTATCTCAATCATCCCTGGTAGCCCCTCGTCTTGTTGATAAAACTTCTCGTTATCCGTGGGTGGGTTCAAGTTGTAATCGTCATCGTTTGGGTGAGCACATTTACCATGTGGTGACACCTTGTGCACAATATACCAACCCTGAAGACGTGGGTCGGTTTTGCAAGCATATGGACAATAATAAACTTGTCTGGCTTGTTGAGCCACAATATAGACATCCTCACCTAGATAGAAGGAATCCTGTCTAATTTCGACTATCCCAAATTTAGGAGACCTTTTCGATACTTTGGGATCAAACCACTTGCATTTGAATATGACTGGCTTAGGTGCATTTTCACCATGGAATTTGAGCTCGTATATTTCTTCAACTATGCCATAATAGTCCTTAGGCTCCTCATGCTCCTCAACTACTCCAGGTGTAAATACTCCGGTATTGGTGGTCCTTGGATTGGGCCGACTCTTCTCGTAGCTTGTTGTGTGAAAGCGATATCCATTCACGTCATAAGCGTTAAATGACAAGACCTTGTAGTCAAAGCCTCTAGCCAGTTGTCATAATTCGATATTTATAGACAAATCGCTTTTGCACTGCAAGCTCAAGGAGAGAAATGAAATTAGGCAACTAGCAACACCAAACTTGGAACGACCTAAGTTGGCCAGAAGGTACCTTTTTTGAAACCATGTAATGAAATCATGTTCATGAAGAAGGTTTTCTCATTCATGTTCAGTAGTTGGCCTTGGATCATGCCAGTATTGATCAAAAAATTCCCTGCACGTACAAGCAACAAGGGTGTTGGATGCAGAAAATTTATGAAGTATGTAACAAGTTCGTTGAGAATTTACCTCTGATACTTGTCAACTTCGTCAAGGTTCGTCAACAAGTACAAAATGATCTTGCGCCACTCTGGATTGGTCAAGAACTTTGTGGCCGCTCCACTTGATCTCCCATGTTGCCCTTTGATTAGGCTGAGGGCCGATTCATTTTCTTCCTCGTTGTAACGAGTGGATGGATTATGCACACTTGGAAGGTTGTCACTATAGTATGTTGTTGTAAAGTTTGACACCTCCTCACGAAGGAATGCCTCTGCTATGGAAGCCTCAATCCTGCCTTTGTTTCCACATTTCCGGCGAGCAGCCTTTAGCACTCTCTCGATCGATAGCACCAACGGTTCGCACGGGCCACCCCAATCGTACCTCGGTCGGAAGGTGCAAAATCAAATGCTTTGCATCGATAAGAAAAAGCCGGGGGAAAGATCTTCTCCAACTTACAGACCAACTCGGGTGCCATTTTTTCCAACTCCTCAACCACTTTTAAAGATATCTCTTTGGCACAAAGCTGGCGAAAGAAAAAGCTCAACTCTGCCAGCACCTTCCAGATATGCTCAGGGACATAGCCTCTAACCATCGATGGAAGAAGCCGCTCAATCCATATGTGGAAGTCATGTCTTCATCCCTAAGACTCGACCAGTACTTGGGTTCGCTCCCCTCCTCAGATTCGCTGCAAACCCATCAGGGAAACTTAATGTCTGCATCCATTCTATCACTTCCGTCCTCTCGCTCGCTTTTCCAAGACGTAATCAGCCTTAGGCCTTTTCCATGGTTTGCCATCTCTTGGAGGCATCATGTGTAGCTTTGGTCCGTCACATAGTGTTGCCGGGTCTACTCGGCCTTAGGGTTGTCCTTTGTCTTTTCAGGAATGTCCATGAGTGTTGCCCAAAGTGCTTCGGCGACATTCTTCTCAGTGTGCATTACATCTATGCTATGTGGAAGGAGAAGGTCATCAAAGTAGGGAAGCCTCTCTAATCCCGGCTTATGAGACCACATATGTTTCTCACCATAGCCCACAAAGTGATTTTTTTGGCTTATCTTTTTTTGGTTTAAGTTTCCTTCTTTTACCCTTCTTTGGATTATCTTTCTGTGTCGGTAGCACAAGAGCATCTATTTGAGCATGAACCTGAGCAATAGTCATCTTCTGAGGTACAGGATCGGTCACTGTGACACCTTTTGTGAAGTTCTTGGTGTCTCGTCTGAATGCATGGTCAAGAGGGAGGAACTGTCGATGCTTGTCGAACGACGAGAACTTGCCACCCTTCTTCAACCACATGAACTCTACACCTGCCTTGCATACCGGGCATGGAAACTTCCTGTGTACACACCAGCCGGCGAATATCCCATATGCCAGGAAGTCATGCATGGAGTACTGGTACCAAACATACATTCTGAAGTTCTTCTTTGTAGCTCGGTCGTAAGTCAATACGCCTTCATTCCAAGCCTTGATCAATTCATCATAGACAGGTTGCATGTACACACCCATTTTGTTTCTCGGGTGTCGAGGAATTATCAACATTAAGAATATGTTTTGCCGTTGAAGTAGGACCCCGGGAGGGAGATTTAGGGGGATAGCGAACACGGGCCAACAAGTGTATGGGGCCGACATCAGTCCATAAGGATTGAATCCATTCGTTGCCAGCGCAACACATACATTACGAGCCTCTAAATGTTTTAGATGATGTTTGTCATTAAATGTTTTCCATGCTTGACCATCTGCTGGATGTACCATCTTGTCATGATTGTATCGAACCCCTTCCTTGTGCCATGTCATTTGTTTCGCAGACTCCTCGGACATGAATAGTCATTGGAGCCTCGGTATGATCGGAAGATGTCTTAGGACTTTCATGGGGATGTTCTCATTCTACTCCTTCGTTCCATTACCCTTGTCTACCTCACATACCTAGAGGATTTACACTTGGGACAATACTTTGCATCCTTATGTTCTTCTCTAAATAGGACACACCCCTTCGTACAACAATGTATCTGATCATACGGCATCTTCAGTGCCTGAAGGAGTCTCGTTGACTCGTACAAGTTACTCGGAAGATGATGACCCTCCGGAAGCAGTCCCCCAATAACTGCCATCATAGCATCGAAGCAGGCTCGAGTCATGTTGTACTGGGACTTCAACCCCAGTAGGCGCACAATGGCATCAAGTTGAGAAACGAGTTGTCTTCTCATGTAGGAGCTTCGTGCCGACTCCATCATGGCCAAGAACGCCTTAGCACTCGGCTCCGGCTCCTCCTCCTTATCATCCTCGCTTGACCTCCGTAGGCCTTTCAACAAACGTCGCATCCTCATAGTCACCTAACCATCCCGCTACCCCACCATCACCATCAAATGCCTCCAAGCGTTGTCTCACGGCCTCCTCTCGGGACGATAGGCTTCACCATGGCACACCCACCGGGTATAGTTTGACATAAATCCATACTTGCAAAGATCCTTCAACATGACTTCCCTTTTTTCTTCTTGTTTTTACATTGGCTACATGGACAAAACGTGACTCCTGCTCCCTTGGCTTCCTTAAACGCATGGTCCAAGAATTTCTCAGTCTTATCCATCCATTCACGAGTGACTTGAGCCTGACTTGGGCATCCCGTGTACATCCACTCATGGTTATCCATTCTCTAGCATATACACATAATGTAGTAACATAACCATCAATCGCATCTGCATGGCGTGCCTATTGTCTAATAGGTAAGGATAGGTCCTAATCCCACCCGCGGATGCGTAGATGAGTTAGTTTCCATGCTCTACTATGATCCGAGACAAAATTTCGGCAGCACCTCCCCGCTGCTCTCCCGATACACGTTCTGGAAGGGAGAGTGTGTATCCGGAGAACAACGGGGAGGTGGTGCCGAAACTCCATCTCAGATCCGAGCAGAACATGGAAACTAACACATCTACGCATCCGCAGGCTGTCCAAAAAACGTGGACAATCCGAAACAGATATAGTCATAAAGATATACAAAGATTCGCATATCTCCAACCGTATCTATTTCGGACGGGAGACGCCTAACTGGGCTAAACCGATCAACGTACGACAATGGTAAGGAAAGAGCTCAATTATACCTAGGGTGGCGGTGGAGACAAGCCGACGTGCTCCGGGTTCCCTCCGACAGGTCCTGCTCTGCAAAACAAAAAACAGCACTATAAGTACAAAATTTCGGCAGAACCTCCCCTACACGGGAGGTTTCCAAAACCTGCAAGAAAGATGTTGGCTCAATGGCCGACAACACATATAAGGCACGAAGGCCACGCATCCACAATTCGGGCACGAAGGCTACACATCCACAATTCCGGCACGAAGGCCACACATGGATAGGGCTTCCTTTTCCACTGTCTAATCCTCTTCTCCCTACTAATTTTCTACAGATAACATCAGGTATTACTGGCTCGGTACTACACTAACTACATACCTTTACACCAACACACTTTACAAAAGGATCTCCCGTAGTACAGCAACTACCGGAAACCTAACATACTTGATCAATCAACATTTGATACATATCCTAACAGATACACCAACAAGCATAATGCAGAGACTATATATGTCAATTGAACTAGTAGCATTTACATGTACTTGATAAAAAATGGAAACACACAACAGCAACCTCAGAAAATACAATTGCAGAACAACAAGGATGTGGATCTTGGCCAGTGTACAGCACTAGCTGCAATTGTTTACCTTGTCAGATCTTGGCCAGTGTACAGCATCGTGGGCGTGGAGGAGGGGCCGGGGCGGATCCGGCGGCCGGGCCGCGCCGGAGGGGCCGGGGCGGGGCGGTGTGGGGGGGGGGGCGCGCGCGCGCGGCGGGGCGGCGGCGGGGCGCGCGCGGCGGCGGGGGCGGGGGGCCGGGGAAGGGCCGCCGGCGGGGGCGGAGGCCGGGGCGCGGGCGGGGAGGAGGGGGCGGCGGCGGGGCGAGGCGCGCGCGCGCCGGCGGGGTCGGGGGGGGGGGGGCGCGCGCGCGGGGGTCGCGGGGGCGTGTGTTTTTTTTGTTTTCTCACGGGGCGCGGGGGGGTCGCACGGGCCGGCTCCCTTTAGGGAGGGACTGGTTTTTTTCAAAAACTCTTCCCCGAGAGCCCCGCGACCCACACTCGGGGAAACATATCTTCCCCGAGTGCCACAAACATGGCACTCGGGGAACTTTTTTTTTTGTTTTTTCGCCCCAATTTTTTTTGAGGCCTTCAAACATTATTTAAAACTCCTTGCCTGAATTTGGCTTAATTTTGAATTTTTTTGTTATATTTCGTTAGTTTTTTATTTTTCATGAATTTTTAGGCACACTTCAAATCTGAACTACACGTACATCAAATCATATAATTTGGCGATTCAAAAACTGATATTCATAATATTTGGAGTATAATTTGACGAAGTCCGAAAAACACGAAACTTTTCGGGACATCATGTTATCACATGTAGAGGTTGTGTGCAACAGTTGAGAAGATTTCGAGCAAGTTGCGATGTGTGATGCCTGAAACCCAGACATCTCCACATCTGATCCATGTGATAACACACCTGGAGATGTGTGAGTTGTAGGCATCAAACGTCGCAACTTGCTCAAAATCTTCTCTAGTCTTGCACACAACCTATACATGTGATAACACAACTCCCCGACAAGTTTCGTGATTTTCGGACATCGTCCGAATTTTTTGTAATTTAGAAACACTTTTCCCGTATGTTGTTAGTCATGTTACGACAACAAGATGCTCGATATTTCATGTGAGTTGGTGGATAAGGCCTCAATATACACCAAATATTATGAATATCATTTTTGAATCGCCAAATTATATGATTTGATGTACCTGTAGTTCAAATTTGAAGTGTGCCTAAAAATTCAAGAAAAAGAAAAAAACTAATGAAATATAGAAAAAAAAATTCAAAAGTAAGCCAAATTTGAGCCAGGGGTTTTAAATAATGTGGGAAGGCCTCACAAAAAAATGGGGCAAAAAAACATCATCACCCGACTTGTAACGGTCCTATAGCTTAGCATCTATCGACATATCATACTAGTAAGGACATGGTACCTAGGGATCATGCATCTAAGGTTCCATACAACTCCTGAACTTAAATGCACAAGCATCCATAGATAATGGTATATCAATTTGAAAAACTGGGTCATATGCACCGGGGCTTGCCTTCGTCAGCAAGGTTAGCCTGAGCACCCTCGGTGTCATCGAGTACTTCCACGTACTGCAGTGCAGCTTCCGCTTCTCCTTCCTTGGCTTCCGGGACGAGCGAGTAGTCACCGCCAGGAAGATCTACACGAAATGCAATGCAGGGTTCAGGTGATGTGATAAATTATTTATCTTATGCAACTCTTGTTGGTCATATTCGCCTTATCAAAGAATTAATTATTAATTTCTTTTCATGCAGGTCATTATTGATATGTGTTTATTCTTTCAATTAAACACCTTAATTAATGCTTACTTTTATAATTTGTCATTTCATGTGAAGATTTAATACTTTACCTCTCACTAGTAAATGTGTATACAAAATAATTAATTACATTTCACTTCCTTAAACAGCAAGGGTGTATCCTTGGTTCTAAAGTATGTTTTGCAAACATTTCACAAAAGGGTAAAAGAACTAAAAAGGCATTTTCCTAATTTAATCAAAACATCAATCTATAAAAGGCCTTCAAAGCTTTTATTTAACAATAAATCACTAAAAATTCAGTGGAGGGTTTCTTAAGCATCAAAACATCTATACTATGCCACTGAACACACTTGGAATGCTAGGAAAGCTAGAATTTTTTTTTTGAAAATAACAAAAGCTAGCTTAGCAAAACTAGTTAAACGCATTCAAAAATAAATAAGCATCCAAATGCTCTAAACTTTCTCCCACAAGTTCCCTGGTCCTAAACCATCCTCGCAAAGCAGCAAGTACACCTAGAACTACTACTGATCTTGCATTAATAAATTACAAAGGAAACATGCATATATTACGAATAAATACTTCTAATCATTCAAAAATTGTGATTAATTTACCAGAGGTGTAACTTGGCATAACAAGACAACATGCAGAAGTTGGGCACAAAAACATAATTATTTTTAGCTACAAAAATCATCTAGACATATTCTTCATAAATGGAAAATAATTCATATAAAAAGATTTAAAACATAACTTTGTGCAATTTTTGGCATAGGACATAACATCACACACAACATGTCCAAAAATTGGATACAGAGGACATATGGATTTTGAGATATCACAGATCTAGGTTTTTCACATTTCTATTTTTCATGCTAAAAATATCAAGAAACGGACTAGGTGAGTATAACAAAAGTTGTAGTGCTCCTCACCAGGAATCTAAGAAAATTGAGTTTGCAATTTTTTGAATTTTCTACGATTTTCTATGGATTTTACAAGTTTCTGCAAAATCTGTTTACTATTGAAGTTACACTTTTCAGCCCAGGCCCCTGGAAAGAATTAGATTCTCACAGATGTACCCTCGGTTTGCAGATAAATCGTTAGAAAGAAAGAGGACCTTGCAATTGGGTCCTCCAGGGGGGTCGCCGGCGGGAGGTCACTGGATTCCGGCGGTCCGGTGGCCGTGACCGGCCGGGGACTGGCTGAGGGCGTCCTGTGGGTCATCCCTGCTCGATTCCCAGGCTAGGTCGGGGCGGAAGGGTTGCCGGCGAGTAGGCGCACCGGCGGCCGGCGGCGGTGGCCGGCCGCGGGTCTGGCCGGCGGCCCGGGGCGGCGCGGCCAAGGCAAGGCGCGGCTCTGGCAGGTGTTATGGGTTCAGAGGTAAACGCTAGGGGCATTGGTTTTGCAGCGGAGGTGGCCGGAGGTGGTAGTTCCGCTGCCGCGGCGGCAATGGCACCGGCGGGCGTCATGGCGAGCGGGGCGAAGGGGGCAGTGCACGCGACGATGCTTGGAGGGCTTATATACCCGAGCGCTAGCTTGCTTCACGGTGAAGGGAGGGGAACGCACCGTGGTAAGGCGCGCAGGGGGAGAGGACCGCGGTCGATCCGGCGGTCCGACGTGGTGCCCGTCCGGCGGTCCGACGCGATGCCCGTCCCGGCCGGTCCGCGCGCGCGCGACCCGACGCGTGGCGCGAGGGGGGAGAACTCCAAGGCATCTAGGGGCGTGGGGCGGCCTAGGGAAGGCGCACGTGGCCTCGGAAGGCGCGCGGCGCGGGTGCCGAGGGCGGCGCGGCGCGCGGCCACGGCGCGGGCGCGGGCACGACGCGCGACGTCGCGGCACGGCGCGCGCTCGGCGCGACGCTATTCAATGTGCCCCTGTTTGAACGCGAAATTCTCCAAAATTTTGAATAGAAGTGCACAAAGCGGTGAATAGGAAAGTTGTAGATCTCACTACCCTCTACAACTTTTACAAAGGCTTTAGGGTGTTTTTCTCAACGGATTTTGCATAAAATGCTGCCAAACTTTGAATGTCGCCATGTCTTGGTGAACAGGAGCTGTTGTCGGTTGACCACGTTTTTCACCAATTTCCACTCAAAATTGGAAATGCCAATCCACATGAAAGTTGTGTCCCTCCACAAACTGGACAACTTTCATAAAGGTAGATTTTTAAGTGTTTAGGTGAATTTTGGAGAACGCGGCAAAAGTTCCGAAAGACATTCACCGACGTCAGGGCTTAAGCGGGGTTTGACTATGTCTTTGACCAAGGGTTGACCATCAGGGTGTATTGACTTGGTAAAGGGGGTCAATAGGGGTTGTTGGCTCGGTTTTCGAGGTGATGACCCAGGTTGACCTAGGTTTGACCAATGTCGGCCGGTTTGACTCGGCTGATTCGGCCATTAGCGCTAATGACGCTAATAAAAAACCTGGGGCGTCATAGCCTACCCCCCTTAAGATGAATCTCGTCCCGAGATTCGAAATTCCAAGGACAAGATAGGGAAATAGGAAAGTGGTCCTCTTGGATTTTCTGAAATTACTCTGAGGGAGCAAACACGTTGGGATTATTAGTCAAAGGGTATAACCACCATCGGTTCAAGATTAGCCCATAAGAGTAGTCAAAGGCGACAAGTAATGGAAAGCTTTTGCACGGAGTTTACTTGCGGATGCAAGCGGAAAGTATGGAGAGATCAATTGGTATAGGATCTTCCGAACGATCTTGCTCACATGTTATTTAGTTTGCGACCTTAGGTGGCATTGTTTCTTGCCACTACGGTGCAATGCTTTTCAAAATTGATGTGATGCACATGTTTATGAAGACACGATGCACATGCTCATGTAGTGTGGTGCTTATGATGCATGTTAGCATGACTCGGTTAGCCACCAATGAGTTAGCGATTGAGGTGGCAATCATCGGTTGAGAAGGAGTATGCATGGCGAGTCGCATTCTCACAACCAAGATACCTAGCGCGCTCCTAGTGGCTATCATATGGCTGCAGCACATATGATGCCCTAGGTTCCGTCGCGGCACCTTTGGTTATGGGACAACAACATTGCCAACATAAAGGATAGAGTAGGAGATATTAAAATCTGCCATGCTTATGCGCGTTAGATCACCCAAGGTTCCCAAATGCACATGCTATGCAATGCATGCTCAAGGGACATATTTATTTGTTTATTTTCGAAATGTTGTGAGCAAGACCATGAGGAATAAGCTCATGATTGAAATATTAACGTCAATTTCAAACTTAGCATCCAAATTCTGTGTTTCTAGCTCAGCCACTCTAGTCCTAGCATCCTCGAGTGAAGCCCTAAGCTCTTTCCTCATTTTCTTAGCCTCTCTTAAGCATGTCATCACGATTATCAAGCAACAAGCCAAGTCGTTCATTCTCCTAACGCAAGAAGGGAAGTTCATCACGCACCTCGTCGTCGGAGTCAGAGTCCGAGTCACTCCGTGTGCTCTTCTTGCTACCGGAGCTCAGCGCCATGGTGCAGAAGCCGTCTCTAGCGAAGCAGCTCAGCCCGCTCAGGTTCTTGGACGACTTCCTGCTCTTGCGACGATCACCTTCATCTTCACTACTGCTTGAGCTCGAGGTGGATTATGCGGAACTGGAGTCGACGTTGCTCGCTCCAACCATCGCTCGGGCCTTGCCTCGGCTCTCCTTCTTCCTCGATCGTCGCTCGTCCTTGTACTTGTTCTTGTGCTTGCTCTTGTGGTCACGCCTCGACCGGTACTTGCCATCCGTCCTTGACTTGTGCTTGTAGCCATCCTTGTTCTTGACCTTCTCTGGGCAGTCGGCGATGAAATGTCCCAGCTTGCCGCACTGGAAGCATGTCCTCGTGTTCCTCCTCATGTTCACCCGGTTCTCGTGCAGTCTCTCGAACCTCCTCATCAGCAACGCCAGCTCGTCCTCTCCAAGCACATCGAACTCCTCATCTGGCATAGACATCAAAGAGGACAAAGATAACATCCTGGTGGATGGGTTAGTGTCAGCCTTTCCTTTTGAACCACCGACGAGGGTGAGACTATGAGAGTCAGTGGGGCCCTCGATCTTGGCTGTCATGCCCCTATCCACCTCAGCCGACTTGAGCTTCGAGAACAGCTCGTTCATGGTCAGAGTGTCATACTTCTCCGACTCCACAATGGCCTCGAACTTTCCGCCCCAAACCGTATGATCCAACGAGTGTAAGAGCTTGACAGCCCTATCATGATCATCATACGGGAGCACGTCCACATTGGCCCTCATGTTGTTCACCACAACCGTGAACCTCTGAAACAGGGCATCGATGGACTCACCGGGGAGATGAGTGAAGTTCTCGTACTCTCTCCGGTAGGTTGCATACGTCCGAGCCTGAACCTGGGCATTGCCAACATGAGGTTCCTTCAACACTGACCAGATTCTACAAGCCAAGTCCTCGGTGTGCACCCAATCGAATTCAGGCTGACACAAAGCACGAAACAGGAAGTCGACCGCCTTGTTGTTGGCGTCGAACATGTCCTCGATCCCGGAGCAAGGAAATTCATCGGCTGGACATAGCTTGTGTCCACCATGACATCCCAAAGGATCTGACCCTTTCCGCGGAGGAACGCCGCCATCCGCTTACTCCACATCTCGTAGTTTTTGCCATCGAAGTGTGGAGGACCCGAACCCCGTTCTCGGTACGCCAAGCCCACGTAGCCACCGGAGTGCCACCGGACCTACAAACCAACAAACAACCTTTCGAGCCAAACACACCAACACACACAGCGGAAACTTGCACGACTTGCTCGCTCGTGCTTTGCACCGGTCGACCGGTGACACCGGTCGAGCCGGTGGACGAGCCGGTCAGGCTGGTGGCTACAGCAGCCGCACAACAAGTGTTCCAGAGAGCCTCGGCGACTTCTTTAGGCTCTGGAACAAAAACACCTCTAAAACACAACCTGCACGGAAGGAAAACCCTACACAAAACCTAGCAAAACAACTCCAAAATGACCAAGAACTAGCCAGCAGCACCAAGACCCAAAGACACACGAGTCAAGTAGTTCACCCGAGGCAAATCCTACAAGTGGCTTGCATCGGTCAGACCAGTCAAGTGCACCGGTCAGACCGGTGTAACCTGGGCAGCTCGGGATCAACAGCACCCGCGGGTCAACTCCTCCAAATCCAAGCCTCAATCTCTCGAATCACTCCACAGACTTGAACAAGACTTTGGGGATAGTAGGAACACCTCATGAGGAGTCCATAGCCAAGTTTAATCACACCAAAACTTGTCAAATCAATAGGAATCGAACAAATCCCGCCAAGAACTCCTCTAAACCTAGAACGCCGGAAACCCCAAAATCGAGCCCCTTAACTCACGGATTTGGGAGGGGAATCAAAGGCAAAAGAACCATGAAGGGTTCCCACATATTCCCCCATCAAATCCCCAAGAGTAAGGTCCCGAAAACACACCAAGAAAACCACCAAGGGAGGGCACCAAAAATCACCACTAAGAACAACCGGGAACAACACAACAAAGCCTTAAGGAACCACGCCAAATCATCTATACATACCAAGGAGGTTCATACAAGGTCTAGCTTGCCGCCCGATCATCCAACCCTCTCACAAAATCTCACCATGAAGCTCTCAAGCTAATCCTATGGAAATCCTAAGAAAATAGGAAGGGAAAATAGGAAAGCAAATGAACTAGGGTTCCAAGAGATGGCTGCCATCCTCTCACCACTTGGGTTATATGGAGGCAAGCCGAAAGTCTAAAATGCCCTCACTTAACAACTACGGATACAAGCCCCTCAAGGGCGGTTTTGGAAGTCTTCAGATTTTCTCCATCAGACGGATGCCTGGCGACCGCACCTTGCTTAGCCTCGACGCAAGCCATGCAATCCCGACGCGTGTCCTCCGCTTCGAAGTCTCCGGACTGCGTCGTCGCACATCGGTCAGACTGGTGCTCCTCACCGGTCAGACCGGTACCCACCGGTCAAACCGGTCAGACCCACCGGTCAGATCGGTTTGGAGCTGCTGCAGCACCGTCTTCGGTTCTTCGGCCTTGGCTTTGTGGATCAACCAAGGAACCCAGTGGTTTTCTGGTGAACCACTGGAAACCCCGCGAACTCGGTGTAGCCTCCGCCAATCGCCACTCATGACTCGGCTCCCACGTAGTCCCGGCTCGACCTTGGTTTTGAGGCTCAACCAAGAAATTGTCCATGACTTCATCTTGCTGTTCATGCCACCATGCGGCCCGCACTTGACCCCGCTGGCCACCGGGTCCCTCGAACGAAGCCTACTTGTCTTCTCCACACCTGGAAACCTCATCGGCGACGACCTTTCGCGCTTGTTCTTCACCTGCACCAACACTAGTCAAGCCGCAACCTGCACCTGCAATACTTGGCCAAGAATCAGTCCACACAATGTTGTCAATCACTCATCACACGAGAAAGCGACCATCCACCGGTCCTCGAACCACACATGGTCCTCAGAATGCAATGCAAGGTTCAGGTGATGTGATAGATCACTTATCTTATCCAACTCTTGTTGGCCACATTCACCTTAACAAATAATTAATTATTAATTCCTTTTCATGAAGGTTATTATTGATATCTGTTTATTCTTTTTTAAAACACTTAATTAATGTTTCCTTTTATAATTGTTATTTCATGTGAAGATTTAATACTTCACCTTTCACTAGTAAAGGTGTGTACAAAAGATAATTAATTACATTTAATTCTTTAAACAGCAAGGGTGTATTCTTTAGATCTTAAATAAGCTTTGCAACCATTTCACAAAAAGGGGTATAAAGAATAAAAGGGCATTCTCCTATTTAACAAAACATTAAACCTATAAAAGGCCTCCAAAGCTTCTATTTAAACAGTAAATCACTAAAATTCAGTGGAGGGTTTCTTAAGCACCAATACGCCTATACTAAGCCACTGAACACATATGCATGCTTGGAAAGGCAAGAAATTAATTATACCAATAATTACAAAAGGTTAAACACATAAACAACATAAAAGCATATAAAAATAAATAAGCATCCAATTTCTCCAAACATCCTCAAACATGTTCTCTGGTCCAAAAACATCATATGAAAGCAGCATGCACACCTAGAACTACTACTGATCTTGCATTATTAAACTACAAAAGCAAACATGCATATATTAAGAACAAATACTTCTGCTCATTCCAAAATTGTGATTAATTCACCAGAGGTGTCTATTGACCTAGCAAGACCACATGCAGAAGTTGGGCACAAAAACATAATTATGTTTGGCTACAAAAATCATCTAGACAAATTCTGTATAAATGGAAAACAATTCATATAAAAAGATTTACATCATAACTTTGTGCAATGTTTGCTACATGAGCTAGACATAACATAACATACAACATATCCAAAAATTAGATACAGAGGACTTATGGATTTTGAGATATCACAGATCTAGGTTTTCCACATTTCTATTTTTCATGCCAAAAATATTAAGAAGCAGCCTAGGTGAGTATAACAAAAGTTGTAGTGCTCCTCACCAAGAGTCTAGCAAAACTGAGTTTGCAATTTTCCGAATTTTCTACGATTTTCTAGAGAATTTACAAGATTCAACAATTTGAATACACTATTGAAGATGTTCTTTTGCACCGAGGACCGTACAAAGAACTAAAACGTTACAACCATGCCCTTGGTTTGCAGAAAAATCCTCGAAAAGAGGTGGGGGCTTGCAATGTGGCCCTTGGCCATGGGGGCGACGCGGCTCGGCCAATTCCGGCGATGTCGGCGGTGCTCCCAGTCGTGCAGGGGCGCGGGGAGGAGGGTGAGCTCACCTAGGGCTCGTTGGTGCTCGGAGTTTGGGCGGAAAGGCACCCGCTGGCGGCGCACGGTGATGGCCGGCGGTGATGGCCGTGGTGTGCTGCGGCTCCGGCGAGGGGGTGCAATGCCGAGCAGATGAGAGACGGCGCACGCCTCTAGGGGTCCTAGGGAGTAGGTTAGGATGGTTAGCCGGCCCGGGATACTAGCGGGCAGGCAAGCTTGGCGAGAGGGCGGCATTGGGGGCCGGTGGCTCGGTGTGGCACACGGTCGGCGGTGCTTAAATAGGGCGCTCGACCGTGACGTCGCGGTGACGGTGAAGATGCCGCCGTACCACGGCGCTCCTCGGCCGGCGCGCGTACGGGCAGCACTGCGGACGGACGGCGGTCCGCCGTGTGCACGGCGCACGTACGGTGCAACGGCGGGGAGGGCGCGTGGCGTGGGGAAAGGCGAGGTGTCTCAAGCGCGGCGTCGGCCCTCGGGGAAGGCGTGTGGCCTAGGGCGGCGCGCAACCTCGAGCGGAGGGGCGTCGGGCGGCGCGCGGCGCGGGCGCGGCGTCGCGGCGTAGAGCGCGGCCGGTCCGTTTTCAATTTGCTGAGCCTCAGTTTGAACACGATTTACGCCAAAAAAATTGTATAGAAGTGGACAAAACTTTGAGTACGAAAATTGTAGATCTCTCTACCCCTACAAATTTTACAAAGGCCATATGGGGTTTTTCTCAACAGACTTTGCAGGAGTGGCTTGCCAACTTTGAATGCCACTCAGTTTCAGTGAACAGGAGGTACTGTTAGTTGACCAAGTTTTTCACCTTTTTCCCCTCAAAATTTGAAATGCCAATCTACATGAAAGTTGTGTCCCTCGACAAACTGGACAACTTTCATAAAGGTAGATTTTTAAGTGTTTAGGTGAATTTTGCAGAACGCGGCAAAAGTTTCGGAAGACATTCAGGGTCACTAGGGTTTAGGTGGGGTTTGACCATGACTTTGACCAAGGGTTGACCACACATGTGTGCCAACTTGATCAATGGGGTCATTAGGGTTGATTGGTAAGGTTTTCGAGGTGAGGACCCAGGTTGACTGTGATTTGACCACTGTCAACAGAGTTGACTGACAATTAGGGTTAATTAAAAACCTGGGGCGTCACAGCTATCGCCCCCATGGGAGGGACCCTACGTCGTCGTCAAAGTGCTCAAACCCGGCACCTACAAGCTGGCCAACGAGGACGGCGAGGAACTCACAAATGCTTGGAACATCCAACAGCTACGTCGCTTCTACCCTTAGAAAGGATTTCCAAGTCTCTTTTTGTTATTTACATACCCAACACCCTGGTTGGCTGTACAAATGTAAATTCCATCGAATTAATAAAGTCAAAGGGTGACTCGGCTTTCCCCTGGATACCAAGTCCCTCTCGGGGGCTACTGCGCCCCCCCCCCCCCAAATGGCCCGTTTTTTCGAAAATTCATCGCAAATGTGCTAAGTGCGCCTCGACCCAAACTTTGGGTGAACTAACGTGGGACGCGAGTAGCCAAAGGGTGAAGAAGCACGAGTCGAGGATAGCCCACGCCTCTAGTAGGATACGGCCCTTCCCCCTCGTTGCTTTGCCTACAAGCTACTCGTGCGAACGAAACCTTCCCAGCCAAGGTTCACCTAAGAAAATGGGGAAGGCAGAACAACACAACTGCCGAAATAAATAATGAGCACTTCAGCTTACAAACATTCAAATGTTTCAAACAACAAATTTTTATTACATAGCCACGCGGCTCAAGTGCTAACACAAAAACATAAAGGGCACAAAACGCCCAACGATTTTCAAGCTTGAGGGCCACCAGCCGGGGGAGCGTCCGGGAAGAGGAAGTCCATGAAGTCCTCGGCGAGGACGTTGGCGGCAGGGGCGGCGAGCGTGTCCACGCGGTTCTGTTAACACCAAAAATTGGTACAGGAAAGGGACTGACTTGTGGGCTGAGTTTGGTAACGAAATACCATTCGACAGGAAAAATCTTCTCAGAGGATTCGGTAAAGATGCTTGCGGTCGGCAATACACCATCATTCGGCAAAAGGACTGTTTGCGCTTGTAAAAGGAAGTTTTCGGGAATGCGTGATGACGTGGCCCGGATATAAGGAAAGGACGAGTTGATGGTGAGTACAAGATGGACGTTGGCGCCGGAGCATTAATTTAGATATTAAATGTTGTACTCGTAGTCGACCAGGAGTCGTGTTAGGACAAGGGTATAAATATGAACCCTTGATGTATGTAATAGGTATCGAACATCTACACAACAAAACTGGCCCCGTGCCAACTTTCGAGTCCTTTAGTCGAGTCGTCGAGTTCTTCGAGAGGAGCCATCGATCCGTCGACCTCCGTAGGTACCGGCAACCTTGTATCATGTCTAGTATCATGCGGTGGATTTAGACCGTGATGCAAGTAGTCTTGTTACCTTGCTTAGTATCATGTGGTGGATTTAAGCTTGGTCCAAGAGGGTTTCCTGTTAGATCATGAGCCATGCGGTAGGCTAAGATCTAGCTCGAAACTAGTTATCGGCTCTATTAGATTTGGCAAAATCTAATAGATTCATTAAGTTACCATGTGTTGCTTTGAGTTTTACTTTATGTTTAAATTCATGTAACACTCTTTTGCCCAATCTAGATCGACTAGTTTCGGCTTTACCCCTTTGAGATCCATGTGATGTGTTTTCAAGTCTTTGTTTATTATAAAGGATCAAGTGCTCTCAATAGCCGAATTTAGATAAATCTAGATTGCCACGTGTTGCGGGTTCAAGTCTTTGACTTTTCAAATGTTTGTTCCTTCTCCACGGAACCCAGATCGGCTGTACAGCTGTATTCGGCAATGCTACCATGAGTGAAACGTGTTCATAAGTTTGTTTTAAATAATGTGTGCTTTTAGCCTTCCATATTTAGGTTGTATCATGCGGTGGATTAATCTCTTTGTGGTTGGTGGCGTGGTTTGAAACAAGTTGTATCATGCGGTGGATTAACTTGTTTGTTATCACACTTGACGGGTTTGAAAGTACCTAGACATGCGGTAGACTAGTGCTTTTGGCCTATGCATGCTTGTTTACTTCATATTTATAATCATGCTTTTACCTTATTTGTTTTAATTGTTATTTATCCTTAAAAATCGGTCATGTCCATGCGCGAGAAATGTTATCTAAACAAAGACCGATCTTTTGTCATGCTTACATCATGCATTCGGCTATATCCTGGATTCATGTTTTAAAGCTCCTGAATGATGTTTAGACTATTGACAGATAGGTTGTTGTAGCAATATGTCATTTTATTTGGCTTTCTAGCCGTAAATACGGAACTGTCTGGTACCACCCGGCAAGTTTTAGGTTTTATCTAACTATTTTTCATCCTTTGTCAGTTTCAGGAAAATTGGCTGGCACGCTCTCAGATCCAGCACGTGTGTTAAGCCAGCTTCGTTCGGCTTGTTGTGTGCTTGGCGCTGGGTGCTGATTTTGCGTCAACAGGTTCATCGCCACTTCATCGTCAACGCCGACGGGGATGACATAGCCCGTAGAGACACCCTCGAGGTCGACTTGGTAGTGGGAAGCCACCACGCCAAGGGCCTTCTGGACACCCAGGTGAAGGGTGTGGCGCATGTGCTAGGTAACGTGCCTGCTGAGGGCGCGCCATCGAGCTCCCGGCCTGCACCTCGCCCTCTTCGACTCCCTGGCACACCTCGAGGGTGGCGGCCCGCAGCTCTTCCAACTCCTATTGCAAGGAGATGTAGGCCGTCTGGATGGCCTGCGCTTGGGTCGCCGAGTTCCCAAGAGCGGTCTGGAGGCCCGAAAGCCAAAGCACAAACTGAGTTGGGAGTGAATCCCGAACGAATCAAGCCGACAAACGAAAGGCAGAAAAGGATTACTCACCTTCAACATGTTTCTTCTCCGTCTCGAGGGTTGTGCACGCGGTCTCAGCTGCCTGCTGCAGGTCAAGGATCGTCGCATCCTTTTCCTCGCCGGCCTGGCGTAGATTCTCGTGGGAGACGCTCTGCTGGTTCGGCTCCCCGTCGAGCCGCGAGATTTCCTCGTCCCGGAGCTTGAGGGTGGCCCACGCCTCCTCGAGCGCAGCATGCTCCCGCTGGAGTTGGCCCTGCGCCTCCTCCAGCGGCATGCGTTCACGCTCGAGGGCAGCTCGGGCCTCCTCGAGAGCGGATCGCTCGTGCTGGAGCCGAGCCTCCGCCTGCTGGCACGCGCTCCGCTCCTTCTGGAGTTGTCCCCCCGCCGTGGCGAGCGCGGTAGCCCTCTCCGTCAGCTCGACTCTCAGCTGCTCAGCCTCCTTGGCCTTCTCCTTGACCTAGCTCTGCCAAGACCGTTCTCCCTCGAGGGATGCACGGTCCTGTTGGAGCTGGGCTCGAGTCGAGGCGACCTCTATCTCCCACTCCGCCGCCACGGTCCACATCACGGCCAGGTCCTCGTGCGCCTTCCGCAGGGCCTCGTCTCGCTCCAGGAGCGCAGCCTTCACCTGGTCCACCGCGGAGCCACCTTCAACTGTCTGCGCGCCCTGCTCCAGGAGCTCGTCCCGCACAGCCTGGAGCCAGTACTCCAGCCACCCGTTGTCGGTTCGTAGGGACTCCACGAGGGCGTCGAGGGAATCGTACTAGCCCCTATACCAGTCCCGCTCGCTGCTCAGCTGAGCGAGGCGGTTATACCACTTCCGAGCCCGGTCCTCCAGCTCCTGTTGCCAGGAGACGAGACGCAGGGGGATGCGAAGTAAGAAATGCTCGGATGCACAAGGTATAGGGGAGCAAACCTCGAATTTGACAGAAACACGTACCTGGAAGATCCGCCACGCGGGACTCGCATGGATCCGCAGGGCCTCGTTCAGCGCATTGTTGAGCGAGGCGTCGTGGTCTCGAAACTCTTGCCACAGCGCCTGCTCGGCCTGGACCTCGTCAAAGTGGGCTGGTGGCGCGCTGACGTGCCCCTGCTCTTGCTCCAGGCGCGCAACGGTGACATCTGGGCGGGCAGGTCGGCGCGTGATGATGATGTCTCGGCGCCGTGCGTCAGCTGCCGTGGCATCACGCAGCCGTCCTCCCGCATCACTAGCACCCCTCGCCGCGGGCTCGGGGGCCGGCGCGGGCCGCTTCTCCCATTGGCCCCACCGGGCGGCGGGGCGTCATCTCGGGGATCTCCACCACGGCCGCTCGATCGCCCGCGGTGGGGGCGGGCGCCGGTGGAACCGTCGTCGCCGCGATTCAGCTTGCCGCCGCCGCTCAATCGTCGCCGCCGCGCTCCACACCACCCGTGGCACTCTCGACGAGCGCCGCCTCGTAGGCACGGACGCATCCGACCTGAGCGCCTTAACAAGCGCGAGGGCGGGGACGGTCGGTGCCACCCTGCGAACGCAGAAACATAAAACTAAGCTCCAGCCCCTCAAAATCAGGGGCGCCCGGGGAGAATGTCCCATACCTCAAACTGGAGAAGCCCCGCTTCCTCTTCCTCGAGGGTTCGGGAGGCGCCGCCACGACGCCTGTCGCCACCGCCGTGGCGCTCGCCGGAGCCTCTGCGACGCGTGCGGCTTCCTCCACTAACCGTCCGGCGGCAAGCGCCTCCACGCCCGCCGCGGGCGCCTGCTCCTTTGCCACCTCTACGACCCTTGGTGACGGGGGCGGGGGATCCCACCTCTCAGCAGGGGCCCACCCCCCGTCACTCTCCCCTTCTTCCTCCTCCTCCGACGACGAATTCTCTAGGGTCGCCGGGGGAGAGAGCCCCTGCTGCTCGTGCAGCCGGTACTCCTCACTTTCTTGCTCCCGGTGCTCCCGCCGCCGGATCCTCCTCTCCTTCCTGCGCGCTTCCCGCTCCTGTTCCCATCGCTGCGCGGCGCGGGCAGCCGCCCGGGCTCGGGGCGTGGGCGGGTCAGACCACGCGGCATTCACCGTCACCCTCTGCTAAAAGACAACTACCAAGATCGCGTCGGTGCGTCGCGAAAGAACAGGAAAAGAAGGAAGGCCTACTCACCGCCGGGGCGTCGGGGAGCATAACGAACAACCAGAGGTCGTCGTTGTTGTGCCGTCCGGCCTTGAGGCTGATGGCGCGCCTCGCCCGCGTGGCCGCGTACTCCCGGGGGAAGCGGTCGCGCAGCAACCGCGAATGCGCCAACGCCGTAGGGTTGGCCGCTTCGCTCATCTCGTAGATGCGGAGCTCCCTCTCCATGAGGGGGGCGATCCGCCTATGGTGGAGGTTGGCGAGGACCGAAGCCGCCCCCAGCCCGGCGTCCGCCAGGCCCTTCAACGCGTTCAGGAGTGACTCCTGGCATGAAGAGGGAGACACGCCATGGTGCCAGGAGTCGGCCTTCTCCTTCAGCACCTTGCCGGTGTAGGGGGGAGGCCGACGCCGTCGTTGCGGAGGTAGAACCACCCCCTCTCCCACTCCGCGTTGTTGGATGTCATCGTGCAGGGGATGTAGAACTCTCAGCGTGTGTCCCGCAGCGAAATCGACAGGCCGTCGGCGCGCACCGCCCGGTGCACCCGTGTCTCGATCGTGGCGAGCGTGTGCAGCTCCACGCGGAACAGGTGGACCCAAAGATCCCAGTTCACGGGGATCCCTAGGAACCCCTCGCAGACGCCGACATAGGTGGCCGCCTGCGAAATCGTGTTGGGGGCGAAGTGTGAAGCTCCACTCCGTAGTGCTGGCATAGTCCATGCATGAAGCGGCTCACCGGTGCGGCGAAGCCGCACTTGTGGTGCATGATGAAGCTGACGACGTAGCCGTACGGCGGGATGGGCTCCCGATCCGTCACCGGTGGAACGATCCACGCCGGGGGCGACCCCTCCACGTTCGGCGCCAGCTGACCGCCATTCACGAGCTCGTTCAAGGCGAACTCCGTCACCGTCGATCGAGTCCAGAGCAGCAGGTCCAACACCACGATTGACTGGGGCGGAACCAGTGCGGTTGGCGGCGGCGCGCGAAGACAGAACGAGCAGCGAGCGAGAGCAAAGGGGCGCGCAGTCGGGAAGCGAAGGCGAGAGGCAAGGGTGCTAAGTGATGAGGTAAGGGACTTCCCCCTCCCTCTCTTTGGATTTATAGATCTGGGGGAGCCACGCTCCCCAAACCGCGCGCAGTGCGCATTAACTGCAGGCGCGTCTTCTACCGCTGACGAGCGGGCCCCACCACGCCGAAACGGTCGGGCGCGCGCGCATGCGTGATCATTACAGTGCAGCAACTGAAGGGCCGCGGCGGCCCGTCACGTCCACCCCTCATGTCGCCCACCACGCGCGCGGTTGCGCCGCCTGAAAAGGTGCACCCGCCGCACACGACTGCAGCCACGGCTGTGGGCATTTAATGGCTTGGTCCCTTACCGAGTAAGCGTGACCCTCGCACGGTCCGAGCCTAGGGCTCGAAAAAATCAGACCCTCGAAGGGTGCGCATACTAACCAGTGGTTCTAAGCCCCGCTCGGCAAGAGTGGGCTCCATGGGTACCCTCGAATCTAGAGGATTACTGATCAGCAGCTCAAGGGTCGGCTTGGTCGCGAACCCACGAATCCTGCAGATGTTGAGGACCATGTGTGGTTCGAGGACCGGTGGATGGTCGCTTCCTTGTGTGATGAGTGATTGACAACGTTGTGTGGACTGATTCTTGGTTAAGTATTGCAGGTGCAGGTTGCGGCCTGACTAGTGTTGGTGCAGGTGAAGAACAAGCGCGAAAGGTCGTCGCCGGTGAGGCCTCCAGGTGTGGAGAGGAAAAGTAGGCTTCGTTCGAGGGACCCGGTAGCCAGCGGGGTCAAGTGCGGGCCGCATGGTAGCATGAACAGCAAGATGAAGTCATGGATGGTTTCTTGGTTGAGCCTCAAAACCAAAGTCGAGCCGAGACTATGTGGGAGCCGAGTCATGAGTGGCGATTGGCGGAGGCTACACCGAGTTCATGGGGTTTCCAGTGGTTCACCAGAAAACCACTGGGTTCCTTGGTTGATCCACAAAGCCAAGACCGAAGAACCGAAGACGGTGCTGCAGCAGCTCCAGACCGGTCTGACCGGTGGGTCTGACTGGTCTGACCGGTGGGTACCGGTCTGACCAGTGAGGAGCACCGGTCTGACCGGTGTGCGACGACGCAGTCCAGAGACATCGAAGCGGAGGACACGCGTCGGGATCGCATGGCTTGCGTCGAGGCTAAGAACGGTGCGGTCGCCGGGCATCCGTCCGATGGAGAAAATCTGAAGACTTCCAAAACCGCCCTTGAGGGGCTTGTATCCCTAGTTGTTAAGTAAGGGCATTTTAGACTTTCAGCTTGCCTCCATATAACCCATGAGGTGAGAGGATGGCAGCCATCTCTTGGAACCCTAGTTCATTTACTTTCCTATTTTCTTAGGATTTCCATAGGACTAGCTTGAGAGATTCATGGTGAGATTTTGTGAGAGGGTTGGATGATCGGGCGGCAAGCTAGACCTTGTATGAACCTCCTTGGTATGTATAGATGATTCGGCGTGGTTCCTCAAGGCTTTGTTGTGTTGTTCCCGGTTGTTCTTGGTGGTGATTTTTGGAGCCCTCTCTTGGTGGTTTTCTTGGTGTGTTTTCGGGACCTTGCTCTTGGGGATTTGATGGGGGAAATATGTGGGAACCCTTTGTGGTTCTTTTGCCTTTGATTCCCCTCCCAAATCTGTGAGTTAAGGGGCTCGATTTTGGGGTTTTCGGTGTTCTAGGGTTAGAGGAGTTCTTGGCGGGATTTCTTCGATTCTAAGCCGCTCCTGGACGGATACAGGGCATGCCACGACGCTTTACCAGATGCAAGATTCGCCAGGACGTCCGTCAACTCTACAACACTGTGCACCATGTCACTACACGTGATTAGAACAGTGCGGCACGATTGTAAGCTGCCTCCCCTTGGCCTATAAAAGGAGGAGGCAGCCCCCCGGCCGCAGGGGACGACGGCAAGCACACTTACACGCTCACCGCCTTCACCACGATATTGGCACTTTGCCTTAATTGAACCTCAGGGACCTGGAGGTTTCTCCTCCTCTCCCGCCTAGCTTGTATCTCCCCTCTGCAAGCACCGCGGTGCAACGCAATACAATGCCTCGAGCACACCACTGCTGGACGGGCCCCGGTCGGAACCAGGATAAACCTCGTGTCACTAGTTTCTTAGCACCAGCCATCGAGAGATAGATCTCAGCGCTCGTACTAGTTAGTGTCGGGACTACTTTCCGCACCGACACACCTAAATTTGTGCAGATTGCACGTGATAAGGACAACACAGACGCTCACAACAAGCACGCACACTCACTCATGTGAATACACGTACGCAAACCCTACCCCTATGAGCACCTCCGAAGGACTGAGCACCAGCAGATCTGGAGATTCTCGAAGTCACCACTGGTGCCTCGTCGTCGCCGGGAACGTCGCTTACCACTTAACGCATAATGCCGGAAAATCCCGGAATAAATCCAGGAAAAGGTGCGATCACCAGGATTTGAACCCTGTTAGGTAGCGTCCCACTGGACTGTCCTACCATTGAACTACAAGCCGGATCTGCAATTAATGGTTCATGTGTATGTTCTCTAATACATTTATGCCCGTTAACTGAATTATTGAATTTTGAAGTTTTCTCAACTCAATAAAGTATATAAACAGGCTCTCTGCTACATAAATCATACCTCTATATAGAATGAAGCATTAGAGTAAAAGCAGAACAACAGAATTCATCTGCCAAAGTAAGGGAGCTGCACACCTTCTATTTCCAGTTTTTAACTTTTATCACAGCCTTGTGTCTCACACATTAGTCTCCTCTTTGGTGTGCTCAAAATAACAGCAGCTTATCAGTAGCCATTAGCCAGCCTCCATCGTCAGATCACTTTCATCTGGATACAGGTGGCCAACTCGACAACCTGCAGATCTGATAACAAATTCAGTATTTTTTTTACTAACCACACTCTGGAGAATTAATATTATAAACAGATTAATGCATGAAGCATTCCACTAAAAGTGTTCAGCTTAGAAAATGCCAACTACAATACAACTCTTGGATATCATCCATAATGACAATCGAGGAAACAGCTTTTATCCCCCTCCATCTTAATTGTTCCACAATTATTTGCACAAATGAAAATGAATAGATAACTGATACCTACAAAAATTATGTCATTCTGCATCTTAATAGTAAAATATACAAGTTGAACCTAAATAAGTGTGGCAAGGTGACATCCTAGATAAATTGCTACACAATAAGTACCATGGAAACACTAATTCAGTCACCATCCAAAATATACTGGTACAATGAAGCTCCTACTTAGTGCATAAATTATAAAAATAATGGACTGAGCAATCAAAATCATGGCCGAGTAAGCCTTCTCTGGAAAAATTGTTGAAACGATCAAACTGAGAGTGCAATTATCCATGTGCGAATATTATGTCACTTCCTAATTTAGTAGGCTCGCCTTTCTAATAGCAGGTGTTATGGTAGCACAAAATTTACCTCATTAAAAACTAAGATAATAGCACCCATACTGAATGCCAGACTCAAAGCTATTATCCTGATCACTTCAGTATAGTTACGCAAAAGCGATCTACCTGGAGAATCTCAAGCAGATCCAGTCCACAATTCATGAACCTGGCAGAAAGGGCCGGGGGGGGGGGGGGGGGGGGGTGATTTTACCAAACTATTGATATCCACACGTGTGCAGAATATTCCCGTAAATGGCTACATACTTAAGCCCGCAGCTCATGAATTTCCATGATGGTATCTTGGGTATACCGAGATCTGTTGAAGTTGCTACAACATAGAGGTAACCGGGATTCACTTCCCAATCATATTTTGATCACAAGGCAATCAGAGTGAAACATGAGGACAATGTTGTGGTGCAACCATATGTCGGGCACACTTTACGGACAGAGAATAAGAAACGTGCAGAGATTGAGAAAAAAAGAGATGCAATTTGAAAGCACCACAAGAAACTTCCTGCTAGATTCAGAATCCCATGCGTTGACAAGTTGAAATTTCCATGCACATGAAGAACCCTCTGTTGGCCCCTCACTTGTAGAAATCACATTAGTCAACGCAAAAATGCAAAGCAGGACAAGAAAATAAGACATCGGCAGAGGTGATTATCACTTGCTCTTCAGCCACAGTAGAAACGGCAATGTACAAACTACAAACACCATATAAAAAGCTGGCACTACAAAAAGGAAACACCAAGCTTACAACTTATACAATTCCAAAAGCAATCGTAGGGCCATCAATGAACATCTCTGTTTCTTAAGCACCAATAACATCGGTCATGCAGATTTGTTGCTAACTGAAATACTATTATTGAGTCTAGACATTAACAGACATACTGAATCTAGAAATTAACAAACATATATAGCTCAAGGATGTAAAATTAACAAATCAGAACACATAGATATAAGAAGGTAGTTACGTACCTGGAATGCAGAATCTCGTGCCTCGTGTCAATCTCTGTAGTTAAATCTGAACCTGAATGTGCTAAGCACAACTAATAAAGATGTAAACTGTACAACACCAGCAAGCAAAATTTCTTTAATTTCACATGAGGCAGAGTAATTGCAGGATTTGCATTGAAGAAGCAAACTGAAATTATGCATCGTATCCGCTGCTCTGTGACCTGCAATGTCTCTGTAATTGTGATCAAGAATCAGGACTGGGTCTATATACATGCACATATGCTGTTTGGTTGATCACATTTAGGCAAAGTGAACAGACTAATGGAACAAATTTTCATATGCCTGCCTTGTATGTGAAACAATGGTGCTTAGCCACCAAACTAAAAAAACTACATATGCTCTGAATCTAAAGCTATCTTCTGTAAGATGGTCACTCTGAGTTGATTAGCTCCTACTAAAGTTGCTAATCTAGTACATTAGTTGAATCTTCTTATTCAGTTGTCATTTTAATACCTTAATAAACACAAGGAGTACACTCACATACTTCTAAACCTAGAAGTAACAACATTGTTTAACATTTAGAAATCAAAAGAGAGTATTCTTTAAGCACCATACAATGGCTAAACCACAGATTCTAACGAGTGTTTGAGTAGTCTTCTACTTGCTTCAGATCAGGACAGTATACAGCACCTATGTCCCGATCAAGCATGAGTTTGTGCAAAACTAAACTGGAAAAAAATATGCACAATGGTCCAGCTAGTTATCTTCAACTGAATTGAATCTCATGTAAGGTGCATTTGACAGAGCTCCCAGAGCTGATTCTCTGCTGATTCCAGCAGGAGCTCTGCCAAACAGATTTCCAGAGAAATCTTCTGTCAGGGTTATTAAGCTCCACAGACTGTCAATATTCTGTCACATACATGCAGACTTCTAGAAAATATATTCACTTGGATACACAAGGGAAAACAAGAAAGTAACATATCAGGATTGACTACTCGTTTTCTTTCTAATTTGCAAAAACTCTGCATGCTCAAGTTAAAAAAAAAATATTTCAAGCCAACAACATCGTGCTAGCTATTGTAGGTCAACTTGGCATCCATGTTATGCCAAGACAAATTCATGTGCAGTAGAATCATATGCAGGCATGCAGCAGTCAGCACAAATTTTCGAGAGGATGACTAAAAATCTCCCGTCTAAACTTCAGGGCCTACTTCACATGAACATATAAGAGCCTCCTGAACTAGTGCTAAATAGATACTTTTGCATCAATTGCTGACAATGGCAGCTGCGGTTGGTGCCATGAAAATATGACACCCATCACAGTGTAAGCTCAGAATCAGAAATGCTGAGTACGATTCAAAGGTTGTTGTAGCTCTGTAGTCTGTACTTCTGAGATACATCTTTACCTAGTTCATCAGGTCTTAAACTGAAGTGAACTTATGTGCGTCTCAACTATCTTATATGTTGAGTATTGGCAATCCACGCTGCCTTAATATAACCTAGCAGAAACTCCCATATTAATTGTACATGTCATAATATAATCTGTTTTATGCAGGAACAAGAGAATGAGGTCTGGTATATTGTAATTTCAAGTACTTCAATATTCATATGGCATGGTGAAGCAACATTAGCACAGTTAACTTTTACATCTCTGGAGGAACTAGGCAGCAAAAATCTAAACACAGCATAATAGGCAGCGAGTAATTGCATATATATACTGCTAGTGTCTAACGCTGATGACTAATTCAGTTGGCACCATGTTATCCAATTGCAGCTTTACTGAAGACAAAAGAATATTGTTTTTGATGGGCAGCTTGGAATCAACACTGTAAGAACCTCCTTATTCTTTATCATCGTCATGGCAACTATCACTAGCATCACGTTCAATACCATCAATATCATCATCCTCACTATTTTCAATGATGTGTGCAAGGGAATTGGCTTGCAATTTCTTGAACTGGCTTATAAAGTCAGTTGCTTCTGAGATGAGAGCATTTTTTGCAGTCTTCAGACCACCAACTTGCTGCTGAGAAAGAGCCTTCCCAGAATGAGCGGCTTTGGAGCCTGGAGTCCTTTTGCGAGGCCTTTTTATGACTTCTCTACGTGATAACTGGTTCACATATTTCTCATGTAAGATAAGATTCTTGATGGGCTTCAGAACTGCTGGGCTCGGTTCAGCTCGCTCAGCTCTTAATCTTGAAGATGTTTTCTTTCGTATTGATGAACTTCTGCTGCACTTGCCTGGAGAATCTGAATTAAAATAACTTTCAGGAGTCCCAGGAGAGTCCTCAAAAGACACGTTCAATTGAAAGGCACTTGGTGAGGTTTCAAATAATGAGAAGTGATCGGCCTCTTGAGCTTGGTCACTGAGGCTATGCTTCTGCAACAAATGTCTGACCGTCTTCTGAGCTGCTAGACTCTTCTGTTTAGCAGTCCTTTTCCTTCCGACAGTAGATTCCAATAGGTTTGGAAGCTTTGGATCAGACAATGAAAAGCTTCCTATGGGAGAAAATGTTGTTTTACTTGTTCTGGGACGTGGGGCAATGGGAGTGGGTGTCGAGAGGTCAGCATGAATTCTGTTGAAGCAGTCTTCAGCAGATCTCCCTGGCACCTGAAAAGATTTGTGTCAAAAATCACTGAGCCAATAAATGATAAAGGTAAAACTCAACACAAAAAGGAATATGTTTGAATAAGAAACAGGACCTGACACCAAAGTATTTCAGTGAAGTATAAAAAAGAAAGAAAACTCTTACTATGAGACCTCAAACTATTTTGATTGAATAAACAAGCCCAATAAACTCTAAAGTTTTTAGATTTGAGGTCCTTGTTAGACTAAGTCATTTACTATCCTAGGCTGTTCTACTGCTCAACTGTATTTGCTTTACTCCTCAACTGTATTTGCTTTACTGCTCTGCCCTTTGGGCTCCCTCTTCTCTCCTATATATGTAAACCTCCTGTACTCAGGTTAATCAAGTATTCTAAGCTGTTGGCTTTCCAATATGGTATCAGTAGACTATCATTAAAGTCCTGGCCTCTCCTTTCCTTTTCGCTTCCGCTTCCCTCACGGCGCCCGAGCGCGTCCGTTCGACGCCCGCGCCCGCCCCCTCGGCGTCCGCACCCGCGCACGCCCGCTCAAAGGCCGCGCGTGCCCCCCCTTCTCCTCCCACCCGGGCCGCGCGCCATGGCAACCCCCGCCGCCGACTCCACCTGCTCTGGCGTCGTCACCACGGCCGCCGCTGCAAAGCTTCGCGACGAAGCCCTCGCCGCCGCCAAGCTACTCGAGGACGAAGCCGCCTCTCTACGCTCCACCAACGCCGAGCGCGGCAACCAACTCCTGGAGGACGCCGAGCTCCTTAAATCCGCCGCCGCCGCCCAAGATCGGGTCCGCGCCGCCGCAGATGCTCTCGACCGGGAGCGCGCGGAGGCATATGTCCTGGAGCAGAGGGCCGCCGCCCTCCGGGGCCGTTCCCGTCCCACCGGACCTCGCGACGACGACTCGCAGGCCGATGAGGACGACTCGTCCCTCACCTCCGACGCCGCGGCAATCTCCCGTCTTCACAGTCAAGCCGCCGCCGTCCAGAACATCCGGAACCTTATTCCGGTCACTCTGGATCTCCAGGCCTCCAACTACTCGAAGTGGCGCGGCCACCTCCTCCTCACCCTCGGCCGCTTCGCCTTGCAGGACCATGTCCTCGGCGATGCGCCCCTCTCCGACACGGCCTGGGCTCGTATGGACTGCGTTGTCGTCTCGTGGCTCTTCAACACCATCTCCACCGACCTCCTTGATGTCATCCATGACCGTGATGGTGTCTCTGCCCGCGTGGCATGGCTCGGTCTAGAGGAACAATTCCTCAACAACCGAGAATCCCGCGCCATGCTCCTCGGCGCAGAGTTTCGTGCTCTCTCCCAGGGCACACTCTCCATCGACGACTACTGCCGCAAGATGAAGTCCATGGCCGACGCCCTCGCCGACCTTGGCGAACCCATTCAAGACCGCGCCCTGGTGCTGAACGTCCTACGGGGACTCAATGAGCGCTTTGCGTTCATGGCGCAGTTCATTCCCCGCCAGCGGCCCTTCCCGTCCTTCTCCGATGTTCGCGCTGATCTCCGCCTCGCCGAACTCAACATGTCGCAGCACTCAACGCCGTCTCCCTCGGCCCTTGTCGTCTCCACACCAAGCAAGCCACCGGCCTCTGCCCCTGCTGCTGGAACCCCTCGTCCTCCTCCGCCCAATGGGGGTTCCTCCGGCAATGGGCGTGGTCGGCGCCGTCGTGGCGGCCGCAGTCAAGGCGGTTCCTCTGGAGGACCTCCCAGGGACCAGCAATGGCCCTCCATCTTCAACCCATGGACCGGGTCCATCCACATGTGGCCCGGTTCCACTCCCGGCGGACCCCGTGGCATGCCCGCTCGCCCCGGCCACCCGTCGCCGCACCACGCCCTGATGGTCGTCGCGCCCCCAACTCTCTACGCGCCACCACCAGCACCAGGCTCCTTCTACCAGGCGCCCCCTCCTGCTCCAACACCGTGGGATCCTCACTCCCTCGCCAGCGCCTTAAGCACTGTCTCGCTCAACCCGCCACCATCCTCCTCTGATTGGGTGATCGACTCCGGCGCCTCCTCGCATATCGCCTCTCATGCTGGTATGGTCACTCCCTCCCGCTCCTCTGTTTTCCCTTCCTCCATCATTGTGGGTAATGGTGCCACTCTCCCGGTTGTTGGCACAGGATACTCCACAATCCCAGGACCATTCCATCTTCGTGATGTTCTCATTGCTCCCAACATCCTCCAAAACCTTCTCTCTGTTCGCAAATTTACCACTGACAATCGTGTTTCGGTTGAATTTGACCCTCTTGGTGTTTCTATAAAGGATCTCCGCACCAAGACCCCTCTGCTGCGATGTGAGAGTTTTGGGCCCCTCTACACCTTGCAGCTCCCGGAGAGTTCTTCCCGTCCCTGCGCACTTGTGGCAACTCCCTCCCCAACCACCTGGCACCGGCGTCTGGGCCATCCCGGCAGGGCCATCCTCCATCACCTCACGCAGGACACCTCCATCATCTGCAACAGCAAGACTGATGACGCCCCTCTCTGCCATGCTTGCCAACTTGGGCGCCATGTCCGCCTTCCTTTTGCTACCTCCTCTACTAGAGCATCTCAGAATTTTGACTTGATACATTGTGACTTGTGGACGTCTCCCATTCCTAGTGTATCTGGTTACAAATACTACTTAGTAATTCTTGATGATTGCTCTCATTTCGTTTGGACTTTTCCTCTACGTCTTAAGTCTGACACTTTCCCTACTCTCTCTAATTTTTTTGCTCATGTTCAAACCCAATTCAACCGCACCATCAAATCTGTGCAATGTGATAACAGCCGCGAATTTGATAATTCCGCCTCTCACGCTTTCTTCCTTGCCAAAGGTGTATCTCTTCGGATGTCGTGCCCCTACACCTCCCAACAAAATGGCAAAGCTGAATGCATACTCCGCACTCTCAACAATGTCACTCGCACCCTCCTCTTTCAAGCCTCCATGCCTCCTTCCTACTGGGGTGATGCCCTTGCCACGGCCACCTTCACCATCAACCGCCTCCCCACCAAAACCCTCCAAATGAGCACCCCCTTCTTTGCTCTCTATGGCACTCTTCCCTCCTACCATGACATGCGCACATTCGGATGCACTTGCTATCCCAACCTCACCGCTGTCACTCCTCATAAACTTGCACCTCGCTCCACATTGTGCGTCTTCCTCGGCTACTCTCCCGATCACAAGGGCTACCGCTGTCTCAATCTCACCACAAACCGTGTCATCATCTCTCGACACGTCGTGTTCGATGAGACCTCGTTTCCCTTCTCTCATCAACAATCCTCACGGTCCTCTCAGGATCTTGATTTTCTAACTAATGATGACTATGTGCAAGTTCCCCCTCCTCCTACAGGCACCACCAGGCTGCTTTCTCCTGCATCCCGGGCCCCTCCACCGGGCTTTTCCACCCCTTGGTCCACCGCTGGCCCAGGACGCGGCCCAGGACTCCCGGGTTCATGGCCGGTCTCTCCTGGCTCGGGGACATCTGCACCCACGCCTCTGTCTTCACCAGGCGCGTCTTCACTGCCACCCGTCGCAAGACCTCCCCTCTCGCCTCCTGCGTCCTCCGCGGATCCTACACCGCAACTCCAGCGCCCCCCGCACCCGCCTCCCCGACGCCTCCGACGTCGCCTGCGGGTTCGGTTCCCCCCGCACCGCCGGTGACCACTTCCTCCTCGGCGGCTCCCCCGGCGTTCCCCAAGCCACCGGTCATCCACACCTACTCCAGGCGCCCTGCCGGACCTCGGCCCGACGACACCGCCCAAAGGTTGTCACCGCCGCTCCACCTTCATCCCGTTGCCCCCTCGCTTCATCAAGCAAGGGCCGCCGCTCCCCACGGGAGCCGTGCCCATTCCACCGGTGGTCAACGCCCACGGCATGTCAACCCGAGGCAAGGCCGGATTTCACCGGCCCGCGTCGCTCTCCACACCGAGGTACTCTCCCCCATTCCCCGCTCTTACCGGGATGCTCGGTCGACCCCAAGCGGCACAAAGCCATGGAGGAAGAATGTCTTTGCTCTTCACGGCAATCACACATGGGATGCGGTTCGGCGTCCCGACCAAGCCAATGTTGTCACTAGAAAGTGGATTTTTCGTCACAAATTCCATGCTTTGATGGCTCCTTCGACCGCTACAAAGCCCGCCGGGTACTTCGTGGATTCACTCGGCGCCCGGGGGTCGATTACGACGAAACATTCGATCTGTTGTGAAGCACCGCCCCTTGTCCGAACAGTCCTCACCTTGGCTCATTCCCGACACTGGCCAATCCATCAGCTTGATGTGAAGAATGCCTTTCTTCACGGCACCCTGACTAAAACTGTCTACTGCTCGCAACCCACTGGCTTTGCTGATGCTGCTCTCCCTGACCACGTATGCAAACTCAACAAATCCCTCTACGGTCTGAAACAGGCACCCAGGGCTTGGTACAGCCGCTTTGCAACCCATCTGTTCAGTTTGGGATTCACCGAAGCAAAGTCTGACACCTCCTTGTTCATCTTTCGCCGTGGACAAGAAACTGTATATTTGCTCCTATATGTTGACGACATAGTCCTCACAGCCTCCTCTCCAACACTCCTCCAACGTGTCATTACAGCTTTGAAGACAGAATTTGCCATGAAAGATCTTGGCCCTCTCCATTTCTTCCTCGGAGTTGCTGTGCAGCGCCATCAGGACAATCTGTTCCTCTCTCAGCGCCAATACACTCTGGACATCATTGGCCGCCATGGCATGCGTAATTGTAATCCCTGCTCCACCCCGGTTACACCAGTGCCAAAGTCTCTGCTTGCCGTGGACCTCCCGTAGCAGATCCCACGACCTATCGCGGTCTTGCCGGCGCTCTTCAATACCCGACCTTCACTCGGCCAGATATCACCTATGCTGTCCAGCAAATATGCCTTCACATGCATGATCCCAGGGAAACTCACCTTGTCGCTGCCAAGAGGATTCTGAGATACCTTCAAGGAACTCTCCACCTTGGGCTTGTCATTCCCCGGACTGCTCCTAGTCAACTTATGGTTTACACTGATGCTGATTGGGCCGGATGCCCTGACACTCGCCGCTCCACCTCCGGTTACGCCGTGTTCCTTGGTGGCAGCCTTGTTTCGTGGTCTTCCAAGCGCCAGCCCACCGTCTCCCGGTCAAGCGCCGAAGCTGAATACCGCGCTGTTGCAAATGGTGTCGCTGAAGTTTCCTGGCTCCGGCAACTTCTCCAGGAACTCCACCATCCCCTTCACACCACCAGCCTCGTCTACTGCGACAATGTCAGTGCTGTCTACCTCTCCTCCAACCCAATTCAGCACCAGCGCACCAAACATGTGGAAATTGATCTCCACTTCGTCCGTGAACGGGTTGCTCTAGGTGTTGTTCGAGTTCTTCATGTTCCAACCACGTCACAGTTTGCCGATGTCTTCACCAAAGGCCTTCCCTCCTCCGTGTTTGCTGCTTTTCGCTCCAGTCTCAACGTCCTTCCAATCGACGTTTCGACTGCGGGGGGGTGTTAGACTAAGTCATTTACTATCCTAGGCTGTTCTACTACTCAACTGTATTTGCTTTACTCCTCAACTGTATTTGCTTTACTGCTCTGCCCTTTGGGCTCCCTCTTCTCTCCTATATATGTAAACCTCCTGTACTCAGGTTAATCAAGTATTCTAAGCCTGTTGGCTTTCCAATAGTCCTAGCTATTCGTTTTTTAAGGATGTTTTATTATTTGGTTAAGAGTAAAATTCAGCCATGGTCTTTAAACTTGTTCACAAATGTCACCTATGTCCCCGAACAATTAAGCAGGTTCATGTCCTTAAATTTGTTAAGTGTGTCACTTGAGGTCCAAGTCTTGCTAACTAGTGCCTACCTTGGCATGCTAGCAACCCACCCAGATGGCAGCAACAAATCTCTCTTCTCTCTCCTCTCCCACCAATCAAGCAGCACCTGCCAGGGAGAACTGAAACCTTCTGGACGCCACGTATATGCCAAAAGAAGGTTTGGACCTTAACTACTTAGCAAGTTTAGGGACATGAAACTGAGTTTGTTTAGGGACATACATGACACCCTTCAACAAGTTTAGGGGCAGCTGGTGCAGCTCTCTTTGGTGAATTCTGTACCATTTTCCCAATTTCTCGAACAAACAGGAGAGTTGCATATCTTTGTATTGAAAGTAAGAAAGCAAGGACAAACCTATACCCCAATTAGCAAATTTGTAGTCTAGTAAAACAAAATAATGAATTACTGTTCAAATTTAATATTGGTTTAGAGACACCATTTCACTAAAATGATACACTAGGGTCTTAGCATATACAAAAAATAATAATAATTGATCTGCACAAAATTTCTCACCAAGTCAAGTCATAATTAGTGACTATTAACTTTCGGTAATTCGGTTAGAAATCTAATATAACGCCAATGTCATATATATGAGCAGGAAGGGCCTAACCACAAAAACTTTAATAGAAAAAAGGGATTGATCAAACAAAATAACATGACCCATGAACAGACCATGTGTACTGAGATGTATTCCGAAAAACCCAAAAACATTGTCAGCCAATACTTTAACTGCAGAGTGCTCATATTTTTATGCAAGCAAGCCAAATTCATGTTAATAAGGTTTCTTTTGTCTTCTTTAGCAGTTTGCAAGAGATGATCAAACCACTAAACTAAATGATGTTAGGACTGGAATTACCAATTTTGAAACTCGCTTCCAGAAATGTGGGGATGGTCGTGCAGAGAAGTAAGCTTTTCGCAGTGCCATGTCCTGCTCTTCTGTCCAATCATCTTTGCCACAATATTTTTTCATTCCTTCTCTATTAGTCCCACTTGGCTCATTGATGTTTTCATCTACATTTGTGGATCTTTCATGACCCACTTTAGGCTTCACCACAATAGAAGGGTCCTTTCCAGTCTTTTTGTGGATGGCTTTTTTAGGTTCTTTGTTAGGTACGTTTTCTTGGCAATATGCAGGCAATGATTTAGACTCCTGGTAATTTTGCCTCTTTGCTGACAACCTCCCTTCGGTGTCTCTCTTCCTCTTTCTTGTCAGCACATCAGAATGATTGGGCTTTAGTTCTTGCTTCTCACTCTTTAAGGGAGTTGCATCTGTAACCTTTTTCCTAGTAGGAATATCTTGAGGATCTTGACAAAGTCGCTGGGGCTTATCGTGGCTTTCCAACTTTGTTGAAGTCTTCAATCCAGCATTTTTCCTGGGTTTTTTCTGACTCTCTTGACTTTTGCATATCACAAGAGCATTTTGAGCCTTTCTGTTATGAGATGTCAACTGGCAATTAGGTGATAAGAGGGACTTGCCCGAGCCCTTATCTTCCTGATGTAACCGTGGAGATCTTCTGAGAGGCACAACTGCCAATAGATCATCCCTTACCTTATACTCCTGCAAGAGTGAATACAAATTACAACAGCCTTCCTCCAAACTATGAATCAAATGTAAACTGGATCGAGCTTTCTAAGTGTAACAAATATTAAGATTGCACGGGAATGAAACAGCTCCTACTTCGTTCACTTCATCATCAATCACAATCGGGTTCTCTGGATCCCTCCTGGTGTTCCGCAGCGACTGGAGTCGAAGAGCCTTTGGCCGCTGAGCACCTCCAGCTTTCCGACCTGTCCCTGTGGACCCTGTCTTCTTGGGGCTAGCCTGCTTGTTCAACATTTGGACATCATCTTCCTCCTCCTGGTTCTTGGCCCGGGAAGGTTGACTCCGCGTGGGCAAACTTTGAGGGGTTGAGTGGTGAGAGCGCAGCCGCCCCTTCCATGGCGTCCCACCAGCGGCTGGGGCAGACGGTTCCTGATTCCAGCAGCGGATCCAAAAAAAAATAGTTATGCGGGGTAATATCATTATTAACATGCACAGCAAAATCAACATTAACATCGAAATAACAAGCCATTCAAAAATCGATGAGGATCGAGTAGCAAAATTGCAACCCTTGTGAGCAAACAACTAAATGAAAAGCTAAAATGCTGACAAAATGTACCACGCATTAACAAGATGGAGCATCTCAAATAGTGAGGGGATCTGTAACGAAACAGGTGGAGAGATAAGGAGTAGACGAGATGCGATTTTTTTAGAATAATAAAGGGGGGATTGGGCTCACCACACCGGCGGACCGTCCAGCCGTCGTGCTGCTTGGCTCACCGCCACGGCGCCGCGCCATCCACAGCTATCGCGCGCTCCCCGCCTCCGCTCTCCGTCGGTTCACTGGTTTACCGGCGACCGGGACCGCCGCAGGATGCAGCAGCCAAGCGGCGGCGCGGCGACCAAGGCCCGCCGGCCAAACCCTCGGCCGACCCTCCGCGATGGGCGATGGCGCGATCCGCACCTCTCCGGCTGACTGCCTTCCACGGACCTGCCGCACTGTTGCTCCTGTTGAATGCCAAGATGATTAAGAACGGCTCTCGCACGAAACCCGACGGACTCCGAAATCCGAGCAAGGATGAGCAACTGAATCTGACGCCGCCGCTGGCCGCTGCCCGCTGCCGAATAAGCCCCGCTCCCAGAATTCGAAGGTGGCTGCTTGATGGGCCTTGGGCCAATATTTTCTGAAGATGCGAAACATGTTGTACTTCGTGGGCTAATATCCAGGGCTCCGTGGGCCCCAGGTGAGAAATCAGCGGTTCTCAAACTTGCAGGTCCACGAACTCACAAAGTGTGCCATCTTGATCTCTAATCGTTGTTCGGGTCTCACTAGGGTCCAAACGGGTCTCATTAAGGTCCAATTGCAACTTAAAAGGTCATTAATGATGACATGGAACGCCAGTGTGGACAGTGACATGGACAACAAATCGAATCTCATCCCCGCTGGCGCTGGTGGTGGCCGCTCCGGTGGTACTGCATAGTCGGCGACTCAAATTTGTGCCCGCCCTGCTTCTCCTTTCGTCACCGCCTTGCTCATGGAGTCCGGGGAGCTCCGCCGCCCGCCCCTGAATGGCACAAATCGGCCCGATTCTTCTTTGGAATGTCGAATATAGGCTAATCCTTGGCGGGTCTCAGGCCATTGCCGCCCCATCAATCATCGGGGGCCGAGGCCGGGCGGGTGGGCCGGTGGGCCGCGGCCCGTCGGGGACAGCCGTAAGGGTGCCCTAATAACGGGGGAGAACACCCCTTTCTAAAAATAATAAAAAGCGAACAAACAAACTCACAAACCTCAAATCACGCCCCACGTGGTCGCGGCCCAGGGCAGAGAGAGGCCCACGGCCCAAAAAAGCCTTAGCGGCCCATCAAGCAGCCAGCCGTGGGACCCCTCGGGCGAAACTCCGCCTCGCTCGAGGACCAGGCACCGTGCCACGAAACCTCCTTCTCGCTCGAGGGATTGACGCCCCCTCAGGCGAGTTTCCGCCTCGCTCGAGGGCACGGTGCCCCTCGGGCGAGTTTCCGCCTCGCTTGAGGGTGCTCTCAACCCACGAACACTGCACCTGCTCCCCCGACCGAAGCGTTAAATGCTTTGACGCCTCGCGGGCGCCCGGGTCAAAGGCGAATCCCCGCCACGCCGGCCCTCTGACACCGCCTGTGAATCATATCCTGGTGCTGTTCGACCAACCCGCACTGTGCGGGTGCTGTGCGGGAATGCCGGTGTCATTCCAAGACACTGTGCCGCCCACTCCCGTACCTCCTCCACGTCGCCTCCCTCGAAAGAGGACAGCGGCACCCTCGAAAGGAGTACGGCCACCTACCCCGCACCCGCATGGGATGACGCCGTGACGTGAAGCCAGCGGAGCGCATCTCCTCCATCACCTCCGGTCCTGTGCGGCCATCCCCGCCGCTGTGCTGCCATCCCGAGAACTGTCGGGCCATCCCCAACACTGTGGCAACCCAAATCGACAGGACATCACCACGCCCGCCGTTGTACAGCCTTCGGCCTTCCGTCAGCCAAGCCCTCGAATTGGCGTACGGACAACGATCAAACGAAAACTTCGACGCTACCACCCTCGAAGCCGCCCCTGGACGGCACAGGACCCGCCACGACGCCTGCCAGAGGCAAGATTCGCCAGGACAATTGTCAATTCCATGACACTGCACGCCATGCTGGCACACACAACACATAGAACCATGTGGCATGACTGTAAACCACCTCCCTTGGTCTATAAAAGGAGGAGGCGGTCCCCTGGCCGCGGGGGGATGACGGATAGCTAACTCACCCGCCTTTCCGCCTTCACCTACGATATTGGCACTTAGCCTCAATCAAACCTCAGGGACCTAGAGGCTCTTCCTCCTCTCCCGTCTCGCTTGTAGCTCCCCTCTACACGCACCACGGTGCCTTGCAATACAGCGCCACGAGCGCACCCCTGCTGGATGTATGGCCCACGGTCGAAACCAGGATAAACCCGCGTCATAGTGTTGCTTAGCACCGGCCATCAAGAGACCAATCTCAGCGCTCTTACTAGTTAGTGTCGGGACTACTTTCCGCACCAACAACGACGACCAGCAATGTCGATAAGGACGACGTCACACGCTATGCCTGTGACCGCGACCGCCCGTGATGACGGTGTCGGGCATACTCCCCGGGTACCCATGCAAGGAAGGATGAAGACGGACTCCTACTAGAATTCCCCTGTAATCCTACTAGGATTTGTTCCGTGTAATCCTACTAGGACTCCTGCCTTGTAACCGACTAGGAACCCGCCCCTGGACTATATAAAGGAGGGCCAGGTACCTAGCCGGGCACCTGATCTCAACCAACACCAAGCGCAGGGTGCCATACTTGATCCCCAAACAGGACATAGGGCTCGCCACCTTGGCAGCCCGAACCTGTATAAATCTTGTGTCCCGTGTCCTTGCGCATACCTTCGAGTTCTCGGTCTCCCGATCACGATCCTCACCGCACAATCTACTACCTCGGGTACCCCCTTGGTAGGTTTGCCGGTCTAAAACACCGACAAACTGCCCGCCGCCGGTAGGGGTGATCATCACCACCGGGCGAATTCGAAAGACCCTCGTCAACAAGATCAATCTACTCGTCGACTCGCCGAGATCCATTGAAGCAAGTCGCCTTGCTCCTAACAAAAGCGGAATCAATTTTCTTACGCCGCGCGGCTCGTCACGCGTCTCATCGTCGACTACTTCGACTACGCCGCGCGTCCAGTTGCTTCGGCACGTCGCGCGGCTTGTCGCGTGACTCGTCGTCGACTACTTCGCCTCGCGCAGGCTCGCCGTCGACTACTTCGCCTACGCCGCGCGTTTGGGTGCCTCGGCACATCGCGCGGCTCATCGTCGACTCCTTCGACTACGCCGCGCGTCCGGGTGCCTCAGCACGTCGCGCGGCTCATCACGCGACTCTTCGCACCACTCGTCGTCGACTACTTCGCCTACACCTCGCATCTGGGTGCCTCGGCACGTCGCGCGGCTCGTCACGTGGCTCGTCGTCGACTACTTCGACTACGCTGCGCGTCCGGGTGCCTCGGCACATCGCGTGGCTCATCACGCACTCGTCGCGCCGCTCGTCATCGACTACTTCGCCTACGCCGCGCGTCCGGGTGCCTCGGCACGTCGCGCGGCTCGTCGTCGACTACTTGGCTGCGTTGCGCGGCTCGTCGAGTGGCTCGTCTCACCGCTCGTCGTCGACTACTTCGCCTACTCTGCGCGTCTGGGTGCCTCGGCACGTCGCGCGGCTCGTCACACGGCTCATCGTCGACTACTTCACCTACGCTGCGCGTCCGGTTGCTTCGGCACGTCGCGCGGCTTGTCGCGTGACTCATCGTCGACTACTTCGCCTTGCGCAGGCTCGTCGTTGACTACTTCGCCTACGCCGCGCGTCTGGGTGCCTCGGCACGTTGCACAGCTCATCACGTGGCTCATCGTCGACTACTTTGACTATGCCGCGCGTCCGGGTGCCTCGGCACATCACGCGGCTCATCACGCGACTCGTCGCGCTGCTCGTCGTCGACTACTTCGCCTACGCCGCGCGTCTGGGTGCCTCGGCACGTTACGCGGCTCGTCGTCAACTACTTTGCCCACGACGCGCGTCGGGGTGCCTCGGCACGTCGCGCGGCTCATCACACGGCTCGTCGTCGACCACTTCACCTACGCTGCACGTCCGGTTGCTTCGGCACGTCGCGAGGCTTGTCGCGTGACTCGTCGTCAACTACTTCGCCTCGCGCAGGCTCGTCGTCGACTACTTCGCCCGCGCCGCGCATCTGGGTGCCTCGGCATGTCGCGTGGCTCGTCACGCGGCTCATCGTCGACTACTTCGACTACGCCACGCGTCCGGGTGCCTCGGCACGTCGCGCGGCTCATCACGCGACTCGTCGCGCCGCTCGTCGTCGAGTACTTCGCCTACGCCACGCGTCTGGGTGCCTCGGCACGTCGCGCGGCTCGTCGCGCGGCTCGTCATCGACTACTTCGACTACGCTACGCGTCCGGGTGCCTCGGCACATTGCGCAGCTCGTCGCGCGGCTCGTCGCGTGGCTTGTGGCGTGACTTATCGTCGACTACTTCGCCTACACCGCGCGTCCGGTTGCTTCGTCACGTCGCGCAGCTTGTCGCGTGACTTGTCATCGACTGCTTCACCTCTCGCAGGCCCGTCGTTGACTACTTCGCCTACGCCACGCGTCCGGGTGCCTCGGCACATCGCGCGGCTCGTCGTGGACTACCTCGCCTCCGCCGTGCGTCCGGGTGCTTCGGCACGTCACGCGGCTCGTCACGCGGCTCGTCTTCGACTACTCCGTGCGTCGCGACTTCCTCTTGCGGCCACACTGGTTCTACTTCAACCACGCCGTGCATCACGACTACTTGTCTCGCGGCAACACTGGCTTTACTTCGAGTACGCCGCGCGCTGCCTCGACGTCGTCTGACGGTCGCATCGCGTCGACCATTCATCTCGACTAGTTTTCCAAACTAGTCGAGAACGGCAGAATCAACTCTGACTAGTCAACTTCAGCAACAACCGTCGCGGCTCCATCGCCGACCGCCACGGCTTCATCAACAGTCTGCCCAGGCAGCAACAGCTAAGTCATTTATTTAAATGATTAATGTTTTCTTTTCTTGGCTTGTTCTCCTCATCATGTAGGACTACTTGCCGACTACTCATTTGTGTACGCTTCTCGGCAGGTTTTCACGGGAGCTACACTCTGCTGACTACTCTTGGGGTATATCAATCAAGTCACCACGAGCCTACTTCATCAACTCGGGGGCTATCCCTAGGAGGCAGCTTCTAAAGCCCGCTACGCGCGGCAATCTAAAGTCGACTTCTAAAGTCGCATTCTAAAGTCCGCTCCATGCGGCAACTTAAAGTCGACTCCGGTCGCATCTTCGCCTGCTTCGCTGGCATACTACGTGTGTAAGCTTCGATGGAACCTAGCTGTAAGTGGCCCTCGAGTCCTGGCGACGATGAAACCTAGCTGCACATGGTCTTCACGCTCTGTACCATGGGTCCAAATACCTGAAGTACTCGCGCTCTGTACCTTGGGTCTGAAATCCATGGCCCAGATACACAAGTCGACTTTGGTCGCACCTTCAAGCCCGCTCTGGCGGCAATCGTACCTTGGGTCTGAAATCCATGGCCCAGATACACAAGTCGACTTTGGTCACACCTTCAAGCCCACTCTGGCGGCAATCGTACCTTGGGTCTGAAATCCATGGCTCAGGTACTCAAGCCCACTCCGGTGGCACAAGTCGACGCTAACGGTCGCACCCAATCCCACTTCGGTGGCACAAGTCGACTTCAACAGTCGCAATCTTAAGCCCGCTCTAGCGGCAAAACTATTCGTTTTCTCTGATTTTTCGTTTGCTTTGGCTTTCCGGAAAGTGCTTTTCATTTTTTTGCATTTTAAGTCCACCCCGTGTGGCGCAAAGTCGACTTCCAAAGTCGCATGTCAAAGTTCGCTTCGCGCGGCAACTAAAGTCTTTCAAGTCGCATCTCAAAGTCCACTCCGCGCGGTACGTTGGGGGGATTCGGAATCAAGCCTTTCGTATACCAAAAAATAAAAGAGTGTCCATGCGAAAGGTTCGACAACGAAATCCCAAGAGCCATTGTTTCCCTTTCCACCTTTCGAATTTGCGTTTCGGCCCGGTACCCTTCGTCGCCGGCGAAGCTACCAAACGAGTTCAGTATAGCCCAGGGTGTCGGGGTCTCGGTCGGCCTAACGACTTCTCTCTCGCGACGAAACCTCCGGAGCGAATATTATTCACGCGGTAGTCTCGGCCGGGATTCGCTCGGGGGGTTTCGTCGTTCCTAACACTTAACGAGTTCAAGCTTGAGTGTGATTTTCTCGTTTCGGGTGACGAAAGGTGCCGGGCGAAAGAGGGGATCTCCAAAGGATCGAGGGTTTCCACTCCGACGGGCGCACGTGATAAGAGCCGGAAAGGCGTCGTGATTTGCGGCGTGACATCATGAAGCGCCGATTATGTGGAGACCTAATTGGAGATTACCCGAAGATAGCCTAGCACATTCGTATTGATTCGTTTTACACGAGGGTGTTCTCGGAATGTAAAAGTCCGCCCGCCTCCCTATAAAAGGAGACGGACCGCACTTGTAAAGGGGATCGACTTTTGAGAAATCCTTTGTTGAGAAAGGAGCTTTTGGTTGTCCTTTGTTCGCATTTTGGTTTTAGTTCTAGAGCCTTTGTTTTCTCTTCATTGTTCGTGAGCGAAAGCCGCGGCTTTCCCCACAACAGCGGCACAAAGTCGACTTCGGTTTTCAAATCGCATCTCAAAGTCCGCTTCGCGCAGCAACTAAAGTTGACTTCGGTTTTCAAGTCGCATCTCAAAGTCCGCTCCGCGTGGCACAAAGTCGACTTCGGTTTTTAAGTCGCATTCTAAAGTCCGCACTGTCGGCATCTAAAGTCGACTTCGATCGCATCTAAAGTCTGCTCTGACGACACGACTACTTTTCATGCTCCACGGCTCGATGCCAAACTACTACTCAGAATCTCTCCAGCTCGGGGGCTGCACTCAAATTACTACTCGAGGACAACTTCAGTAGGTTTCGCTCGCTCTCAAGCTCGGGGGCTCCGCCCAACAACTACTCGACGTGGCTCATACGTCTCTCTTTCTCGGGAGCTACACGCTGCAAGAGTATTCGGTTGATGGCTTTCACGAACACTAAAGACCCTTGGATTGATTACCTAATCATTTCAAGGCTCAGGGGCTGCTATGCTACACCCATCATTCAATATTTTCAAGATGGAAGATTCAGAATCAAGATTGACCCTCAGCTAGAGTCTACGACTCAACCTAAGGCTCGGGGGCTACTCCATATGGAGTGCGATTTTGCAACCGCACTTCCATATAATCTCGACTTCAAGACAAATGAGCTGGATCACCTTCCAGCCTCGTGGCAGTTCAAGTACTATTGAAGACTTGTCCAAGCAGTACTCGAGGACGCTCAAGAACTACTCGCAGAGGCTTCAAGACTACTCGAACTACTACACTCGACTACAATGTGCTCGGGGGCTTGTCGGGCATACTCCCCGGGTACACATGCAAGGAAGGATGAAGACGGACTCCTACTAGAATTCCCCTGTAATCCTACTAGGATTTGTTCCATGTAATCCTACTAGAACTCCTGCCTTGTAACCGACTAGGAACCCGCCCCCTAGACTATATAAAGGAGGGCCGGGGTACCTAGCCGGGCACCTGATCTCAACCAACACCAAGCGCAGGGCGTCATACTTGATCCCCCAAACAGGACATACGGCTCGCCACCTTGGCAGCTCGAACCTATATAAATCTTGTGTCCCGTGTCCTTGCGCATACCTTCGAGTTCTCGGTCTCCCGATCACGATCCTCACCGCACAATCTACTACCTCGGGTACCCCCTTGGTAGCTTTGCCAGTCTAAAACACCGACAGACCGCACCCTTCCCAAGCATGTGCCTAGCCTGGCCGCCGCCGGATCGAGCTTGAGCTGCCGCCGCCATGACCAAGCTTGTTCGTTGCATCCCTGCTCCACCTCCACCCGTGGACGACAAAAACGAGAAGGTGGAGTGTGTTGCGTCCATCAGAGCGCGCGAGGAGGGGCGTGACCTTGCTAGCGGATGGGTGCAAAGTTGAGGGACCACGCCCGTCGAGGGGGTGGATGTGACATCGGGGCCAACCGCACAGGGAGGAGGGGTGGCGAGGCAAAGCAGGGGAGCTAGAGAGAGAGGAAGAGGGGGCCGACACCGAGCCGTGTGAGGAGGGAAGACGAGTGCCACACAAGCATGTCACGTCGTCACGGGGCACGGGTTGAGACCCATTTGGACCTGCAGTGAGATCGAACAACGATTAAGAACCGGGATGACACACTGTGACTTCGTGGACGGCATGACACAATAGCATAAGTTGAGGATTGGCCATGCATTTTACTCTTAAAAAAACTAATAGGCGGCGGAGTTTGATAAAAATGGCTACACTCGCTCGCAAGATGTCAAATGGATCAGGGGTGGCGGGCAAAATCATACTAGTTATGGCCTTATGGGCCCATCCCAACAACACAACCGTGGGCCTTTTTTGGTTGCAGCTGCGGCCCACCACATACCACCGACGCAAGCAGGTTCTTCTGCTGTGCACGAGGGGGATGCTCTGAGTCTGACCCTTTTTGCTTCACTAGGAACATGCCCATGCGTTGCTACGGGCTATAAAAAATTCTGACACAAAAAATAATTCACTTACAATACATAGTATAAAAACAACGATTTCAGTTTTTTCTAATATGTATAACAGGAAAAAAGTCATGATTGTGATAGATGACAATCAACTGATAGACAATCTTATATTATAGAGGGACAAACACAAGAGACTCCCGTCACTTATTTTTTAAACTTGTCAGTCCTTAAACATATCTTCTGCTACACCTCTGATTAACTATTTTTCATCTTGGTGGATGTCTTTCTTTTGGATATGTCCAGTCACAATGTAAACCCCACATCACAATTTGTCATTCAGCTTGAATGATACTATTTACCATCTTGGTGAATGCCTTTCTTTTGGATATTGCCAGCCATAATGTAAACCCCACATCACAATTTACCTTTCAGATTGAATGATTCTTCCACAATAGAAGTCTGAACATGAAAAACCAAATGCAATCCCTAAATTGTCAATACCACTCGGAACGCATTGCAAACGAGTAAGAAAGCATATGACACCAGTAAAGAAACCCGGTAGTTACTGAATGCTAGATGATATTGGATATTGTATAACAAAACAATCTTGAGATCCTGGATGCAATAATCATAATCTATAATAGATAAGCATGTATCGTCGTACTACCCAGTCTTATGTTTCACTGTTCCAACATTTTGGGAGCAGTAACCTTATATACAAGTAAATTAGCAATGGAATGATGTAGCACCACAACTAATAAATGAAACATGAAAATGGAATGGCGTCATGTTTGACAGAAATATGTTGTCCATCTCTTTATGAAACAAAGAAATCAATAGCATATGTTATTCACATAGCTAGCGACATCATTTGTGAGAGATGAGATTTTCTAATAGGACAAATTATATTTTCTAGCCATGGAAAGAAACTAAAAGAGAAGCATTAACTTCTGTGAAATCAAATCACCTTACCCGACTGCACAGCTGCTCCTGCGTGCATCTGAATGGTTCGGTATGCTGTCGACCTGCGTCTAATGCATGTGCATAGAACATTTGTTTGATTTATTCTTCTATCTACATAAAAGTGCTAATAGTATAAGTTAGTTTACGCAAATATTAACCCCGAACTGAATTAAAGTCTATCCAAATCATGAACATTGCTTAGTTTATAGTGCTTGATTCTGATTGTCCAATGTGAGGGATAATTATTGCTCTAGAGATACTTAATTGAATGAAAAGAAAATAAACTCTCGTCAAAGTAAGGTTGTGCTTAAAATTGAGGGCTTACCTAAAAGTCAAATAATTTTAGAATATTTTGAATACGTTATCTGAATTTGCTTTTCGTGTTAATTTTGCTTTCAATATAGTCTTATCAATCCTTGCATAACAAATACTACATAGTTAATCCTCACTAAAACAAGGAATATAAGCACAAAGGTGAACTAATCAAACTTGTTAGATTTTACATTTTACATAAACAAATTGAAGAAATTAAAGAGCAGGTCAATGATGTGCAGTTACCTTGTGTGTACCACATGGGTTAGCTACAAATAGATATTTTTGTGGTCAAACCTCCCTGCACATAAAACTAATTATTCTCTACTGGTTGTTACACTCCTTGACTCATAACTAAGTACATTCACAATTCCTCGTGCAAGTTTTATATGAGCTACTAAAGTCAAGAGTGTGCATATGGTGGTAAAGAGTAGTTGTATAATGACTCACCCATCTCCTGCCATGGATATCATACACAGACCATACACAGCAGCTTAGCGAACCCGCTCAATACCATGTAACAGAATCATGATAAAGTACTGCACACCGTCCTTTCAACAGTCAAATCGGATGCATTTCAAGTCAAATGCAAAAATATTGCAAACCAAATATATGTATAAAAAATTCTGAAGGATCATGGAACAATCCTACAACTGCAGTCGCTGCAATGCGACATGATCATGATATCCTTAGAGGGAGCCGCAAGCCTGCAACACAAATTACCTACGGCTCGATCACTTCTCTAATCAATGCACCGCAATGTGATTGTTTGATCAATACCACCAGGAACTGCAGGTGGCCCTCACTCAACATTAGTAGCCGGGAGGTAGAAACTCGACTTGACCGATGATGAGTGTCAAAGCTCATTATAATGTAAAAGAGCACCATCCGGACATTCGTACAACTCCATTCGAAATGATAATACTACCACCAATGCTTCACCATGAAAAAAACAAAAACACTTTATGTATTAATCCATTATTTAAACAGAACATTAGTAAACACCTTGACCGAGTCATATGAGTAGTAATGAAAATCAAAGAATTCTATCACAATAAGCAAAAGTTCATATTGTACCAATCACCAAGCACAAAAAAAAATTCTGAATTAACTCAAAAACTATGAAGTTAGTCGTTCTACATTGATAATCTCATTAATTATCCTGATTAATAAGATTCCACAAACCAAAAAGCAGGAAAATGTAACTTAAGGTCAATTAAATCTTGAATTTTGTTGTCTGTAGAAGCTTCCTTATCACCCAAACAATCACAATATTCACTTTAGAAGAGAATAAGCAATTAGTATTTTATTTGCCTTGATCCAATATAGCTGTTAGTTGGCCCTAGAGACTTTCCTATTTATAATAGAGAGCATTTGCGCTTTTAGGTTGCTACATATATGTTCCGATCCATGACTCCTCTAAATCGTAGTACTTTGCTTCAAGGTGCAATGCAAGCCTCGTGATGGAAAAGACATGCTCCTACTCCTTTCCTAACACAGAAATACAAAAGGTACATGACGAATTGGTCACTTGCCTCCCACACATTCAAAACCAATCCTACTCATTATCTAAAGCACGAATGCAAGAGGTACCGGAAAATTGGTGACTTGACCCACACATTCATTAAGAACTAATCCTACTCATTTTTCTAAGACATAAATGCATTTGATCCATCCTAATAATAGGATAATATATATTAGCTCGTAAAATGAAGCTAGTGAAATTCATGTCAAGGATGCTACAAAAATTTCAATGGAGGTCACTTTCTTCATGTGGTCACACAAAGCATGTTCAACACAGAAATCTACATATAACCCAAGACAATCTTGGCACACTATAAATTCAGGACATAAAAATTACAATGCAATAAAGAAAGAAACACAAGACAATAAATATACAATTACTTGTTTGCTGTTAGGACTCCAGCTAACAATGTATATGCTCCAGGTGTACTACCTTCAGTGGAAAGCTCAACAATCTTTTCTCTAGGCTTGCCATCATACATCAAAACCCTTCTTATTAGAACTTACTTCCATCATGATAATATCGGATACAGTTAACAAAGTTTGAGTGATTCCTAAAATTCAAAGTAAATTGAGAAATGTGAAATATATCAAATGTTCATTAACTTTGGTCCGGTGTCAATATATTTTCTGTGACGCCCCAGGTTTTTAATTACCGTCATTAACGCTAATGACCGGATCAGCCGGGTCAAACCAGTCAAACCCCGGTCAAACCTAGGTCAACCTGGGTCATCACCCAAAAACCTCGCCAATGAACCCTAATGAACCCCTTGACCAAGCCTACACACACCTGTAATGGACCCTTGGTCAAAGACACGGTCAAAACCGGCTTAACCATTGACGTCATCGAATGTCGTCCGGAACTTTTGCCGCGTTCCCCAAAATTCACCTAAACACTTCAAAATCTACCTTTACGAAAGTTGTCCATCTTGTTGAGGGACACAACTTTCATGTAGATTGGCATTTCAAAATTTGGGTGGAAATTGGTGAAAAACTTGATCGACTGACAGTACCTCCTGTTTTCCAGAACAGGCCGACATTCGAAGTTGGCACGACGTTCCTGCAAAATCCGTTGAGAAAAACACTATATGGCCTTTTTGAAAGTTGTAGAGGGTAGTTGGATCTACAACTTTCCTATTGATCACGTGTTGCACTTCTATTAAAAAAATGGAGAAAAGCCGTTGCCAATAGGGTCGGTTCGAAATTAGGAAGGTCGACGCCGCGCCGCCCCGCGCCCGCCCGCCGCCGTGCCTCGGCACCCGAGCCGCCCCGCGCCTTCCCAATGTGGCCGCTCCGTCCCGAGGTGCCACACACGCCGAGGGAGTCCCGGAGTCCGCGCCGCCCGCGCCCTAGGACGTCGCGCCGCCGTACACCTTGCGCCCGCCCCCCCCGCCCGCCGCCGTACGGCCGTGGTACGAGCCCCCGCCCGTGCCGCCCTCACCGGCCTCGCCGCCGCGCGCCGTTTATAAGGGGCCGCCGCTCTTTCCCGACGCGCTAACCCCCCCCCCCCCCCCCCAACGTCGACCGCGCCGCCCGCCGGCATTCCCCGAGCCCGCCGCGGCGAGCACCCCACGGGCCAATTGCAAGGCAAGTAACACTCTCTTCCATCCTCCCCGACCCAACCGAAGCTCGCCGTCCCTCTCACCAAGCCGCCCGAGCCCCAACCTCGCCGGAACGGCGCCCACCACGGCCGCCCCTCCCCTAGCCGCCGCGCGCGCGCCGCTCGCCGAGCCACCTCCGCCCGGTCCAAGCCCTCAAATCGAAGCCTAGCCACTCCCTAGGTCCTTCCCCGTCCTTCCCCGGCCAAGACCCGCGGCGAGCCCCCCCGAATTTGGCCGGCCGCGCCGGCCACCGCGCCCTAGTGGCCACATTGCAAAACAAAGAAACTTTCCGGGGTCCTTCTTGCAAAAGGGTAACTCCAATAGTGTTTGCCATTTCCCCGTTTCTTGTAAATCGCGTAGAAAATCATAGATAAATCAGAAAAATGCAAAACCAATTTTATTGTATTCATGGTGAATTATCCCATAACTTTTGTTATTCTCGACTGAGCTAATTCGTGATAACTTTTGCATGAAAAATACAAACGTGAAAATTCTAGATCTGCAATATCTCAAAAACCATAGATGCTCTATGTCCAATTTTTGGATATGTTGTGTGTTAGGTCATGACTAGCTCCTATGCCAAAAATTGCACAAAGTTAAGATGTAAATCTTTTTATAAAAATGTTTTTCTATTTCCCGCGGATCCGCATAAATGATTTTTCTTGCTAAAATATTAATGGTTTTGAGCTCAACTTGTGCACACTTGTCTTGTAATACCAAATGCACATCTTGTGAATTAATAATGATTTTTGAATTAACAGAAATAATTATTCTTGATTTATGCATGTTTTCCTTTGTAAATTAATAAACCAAGTTCGGTAGAGATTCCATGTGAACATGCTTTGGTTCTTTAGACTTGTTTAGGACCGAGAGCATGCATGGGAAAGTTTGGATCAATTTGATGCTTATTTATTTTTGTATGCCTTTAATTTGAATCACTAGCTAGCCTTTGTTATTTTCAATAATATTTAATTTCCTAGCATCCAACACTCACATGTGGGTCCAATGGACCAAGATAGGTGCTAGGAGGCTTAAGAAACACTACTTTAATTTTTGGTAATTTAATTGCTTAATAAAAAGCTTAAAAGCCCTTTTAAGATTAAAGAGAAATTAAATAAAGAAAAGCCCTTATTTAATTCTTCTTTCCTTTTTGAAAGTATTATCTAATTCAATTAAAAGATAATTAATTCTCATTGCTGATAAGGAATTAATTCATGGATGAAAATATTATTCATATCTTTGCTTGTGAAAGGAAAAAGGATTAAAGCTTTCACATGAAATGACAAGTACAAGAAACCTTTATTCAATTGTGCAATAAAAGAATAACCCATGTACAACCAATAACATTCCTAAAAGAGAAATCACCAAACCACCCATGTTAACTTGAGGGTGGTTGCAAATCATGTTAAAAAGGTTAAATATACCTACCCACTACTGTTGGTGAATTTAAATTAAATTATTTACATATATATGTACACAATCACCATCAAAAAGAATAATTAATAAAGAGTTGCATATTGTTCCTTTATGGAAGAGTATGCTGAATGTATTCTTATCTAGGTGAATGTGCCCAACAAATACACCCCTTGATTGTCAATATGGTTTGTAAGTGATTAAAGTAAAAACCGTCGAATAAATCTTGCATTTGCATCTTCATGTAGATCTTTCCGCTAGTAGACGTACGCTCGTGACGGAAGGGGGAGACGAAGGTGCCGACAAAGAGCTGCCGAGCGTGAACGTAGCTCAAGACCTGGACCCAAGTCCAGAAGGGCCCAAGGCCAACCTTGCCAGCGAAGGCAAGCCCCGGATCATTAACACCGTCTTTTAAAGTTATGCAATCATGTTTGCTACGATTGTACATTTACGTTTCAGGAGTTGATTGAAACCCTAGATGCATGATCTTTAGGTACCTATGCTCTATCACTAGTATGATAGATCGATAGCTGCTATGCTATAGGACCCAATAGAAGTCGAGTGATGTTCGTCACTCGCGAGAATAGGTTCTTAGATAGGAATCATAAGATATCCATAAATGGATTGCTCATGTGGTAAGAGCATGGGATTGGGCTCCGGTCCAGTGGTCATGTGGGCTAAGCTTTTGAACGTACTAAACATTCGCCGGTTATGGGGCCGGTAAGCCTAGTACCTTAATGAGGCGGCACGGGATCCTACCATTACTACTCTTGAGAAATCTCCCTAACCGGCTAGCTACGGGAAGGGTGGTGTATGGTGACTCCGGGTATCTCGCGGGGTATGCCGGATAGCTCGCACCAAAGACCCGTAAGATTCGATCCCAACCCGAGGATTTTTGGGGACGGCCTGGGAAAGTTGTTCCTTCGGGGCAGCCTACCGTGTGTTTGGGTTTACCTTGCAAGGTTTAAATCAATCGATTGTCGGCCTCTCACCGTTATCCGAGACTCGCTTAATCGGATGGCCATGATATCCCATAATGATGGAACTCGAGGAATATGGTTGGATGAATTAATTGCTTGTCCAATTCTTGATTGAATTAGTTGGCACACTTAGATATGGTAATCAACTAGAACTTGTGCTAAAAGATTGAAAGTAAGGATCTACTCTTAGCGCTGTTTAGCAAAAGAAACTCCACCGCCAAAAGCCTTTCATGTCTAGAGGTTGGTGATGTAGTCATCACCCGACGGTTAAGTCTTGCTGAGTATTAGTATACTCAGCCTTGCTTTAAAACTGTTGTTGCGGGTGTGATTGACCGGATGGGTGACGACAAGTAATGACATCACGGATGGCCTCCTGTGATGTCTACCGTTGCGCTGGTTTAAATTATTTCCGCTGTATTTTCGAACTCTGAACCTCTACTCCATGTCAGGAACAATGGTTTGTAATAAAAGGTTTAATTCATGTTGTACTCTGGACTCGCCTTCGCATGAGTTTTAATGCATGTGTCGATCCTCTGTTCGATGTCCAAGTGATTTACCGGGCGTTAACCCGGCAACTAACGACAGGATGATACTTTATTATTGCTTAATGACCAAAGTGGATCGGTCTTAGGCGACAAGACGGTATTTTCCCCCGGGCGGGTTGTCACAACTTTGGTATCGTAGCGACGCATGCACCGAGTTTAATTAACAACTCTAATCACATGATTTTCGAATAAAATTTGCCAAGATTGTCCGGTTTGCAAAATACGTTGGTCCGATAAGGATAAACTAGACCGAGAGGCCCTAGAGGGAATTTTTGGTTTCCTTCGGTGGCTTATTAATCTATGGTGTATTTTGCTAACTTCCAAAGACATTACTTTATGTCAGACTTACTTTCTCGCACAACCAAACTAGGAGCCACGTGTTTTATACGTGTGTTGTTCCGCATCACGGGAATTGCGAGGGTTGATGGAGTGATCCATTCCACGGATCCCATCTTCGCGTCTGTTTATGAGTTGTGTCTTGCCACGTGTTTCATACGTGAGCATTCCGCATGTCGCTCATGCGAGGCAAGGATATACTCCATTCAAACGGAGGATGTCCGAGGTTGGACGCTGTCCATGCAGCGGCTTAACGCATGGATGCCGTTTCTATAGTGAACGGTAATGTATGTGGACGCTTTCATGAGTGCTGGCATGAAAGGTTCGTTGTGTTCTGTGATCTTCTCGGGTACACTAACCTCGTTTCGTAAGTCGCTAAGTAAGCGTCGATTAGATCTCGACTAGTTATTATAAGGAGATACGTGTATGTGCCATGCCACCGCGCTAACTCCGAGTTTTGGCTTGATTGCCTTGTGAGGACGAATAGGACGTCTTGCATCATGTTAAAAGTCGTGAAAGAACCTAACCCGAACTCACGTCCGTTTCCGTGCTCTCTAAAGGTAAAATAGTGATAGCGCGTTTTGTCTGTTTAGCCTCTTTAAGTGTAGATGTATTGTCATGCTTGATTTATTAGAGTTGTTGCTTAGATTGTTGTCCTCGTTCAAGAATCTTTTGTCTAGGTGATCCTAACCTAGGTTGCTCCAATCTAATCCCATTCTGCTAGCCCCAGTTCATGATCGTACCTTGGTCTACCACAAGTTATGCTTGGTAGTCAACCCTTGTCTTGACATCGCCCTTGAACCTTTTGAAACCTTGCTTGGTTAAGCACCTTTCTAGTTCCCTAGCTCAACCTTGCGTACCCAACTTAAGTTTCATCACCTTGCTAAGTTGCTACGCAAATTTGGGAAGTGTTGGACTCTAGTTTGAGTAGGATGTTCGGTGTCCAATTGTCAGACCTTGTATCATTGGTATGCCTCGCTCGTTCGAGCTCGACATAAGATGGTATTTAAGTATGCATAATTACCCTATACCTTGACCTTACCCATACTCGTGGATCGAGTTACCTTTGTACACTCGCACCCACCGATTCTCACTTTTGTCGTTATGTCCGGATGGACAACGTTGGCTCTACGTCGGCCGATGTGGAATCATGGACTCTCATGGACTACCTCGAGGAGGGTGGTTTTCCCCGCACTTTTGTGGGACACCCTAAAGGACTTTGGGTACACCACTTACCCGCAGTACTCGACACGTGAGGTCATGACCACAGGCCAACTCCTTCGTTGTGAAGTAAAGGTGAAGATTTCAAAGTGTGCCCGACCAATCTCGCTTGGGATGAGTGGGAGTGTACGGCCCACGGAAGAAACTTGTCCGACACGGTGCGAAGGCTGCTCTCGAAGCACTCACAACTTTACGTGGAAAGCACCTCGCCGAGATAGCCAACTCTGCAGCCAAAGTAATTCCGGTACCCGAGCGACACATTGCGCCGGTGGTGAACGAGAAACTATCCTTCCGAGTCCGCAGCAACTCTCACTACAACCCCGATCTTGTCACCTCAGTCCGCTTCTCAGAAGCCCTGTACGACACCTACCAACGAATGGTGGGAGAAAGTGTATCTATAGGCACCAAATCTATAGATACAAAGTTAAGGAAGTGGAGTGTTCAACTCAAGCGTTGAAGAAAGCCCGAGCAATGATCGTTACTCTCAAGAAGGAAAGACGCAAAGACAAGGCCAAGATACAAGAGTTAACCGAGATCATACATGAGCAGAATTTCTTGTTGCAGCATAACGATCAGTATATGCTTGAACTAGAAAATCAACTAGAAGCTCTAGCAGTTCCACCCCCCCGAACTCCGTCATTCCCGGACCGGCGCAAGAAGAAGATGTTGAGGATATCCAAGGTGAATCTGGAATTGAGTCTGGACCCGAGTCGCCGTAGTCCTTCAGCATGGAAGATCCCACCCTTGGAAGTTGGTCCATTGGGAATAAAAGTTCGAGTAGTAGGAGTGCGGTGGTTGTAAGGAACCCTCGTGCGCAATAATCACGTTGGGTTATCTATTGTTGTCGGTCGGATTAGGAACCTTGTCATTGCAGCCGATCCGCCTTGTATTCCAAATGTTGTTTGGTAATTACGAAAACCCCCATCGATGTAATGCCCGGATTAAATATCTCTTCCGCAATGATGTTCGTAAGGCATTATTTATGCTAAGTTGTGATCAATCAAGATCCGTACTCCACGAATTTCGTGCCGCTCAAAGATCCAATCGATTCCTCTGTCCTGAACTTGTTCTTTGGGTCTTGCTCACGACCTTGAGATTTTAAATTCAAAATGTTGCTTTTGAGTATGCACTGCATAGCACATGCATTTGGGAAGCATGGATATACTAACGTGCATCCACATGAAACTCCGTACCCCTACTCTACCTCTCTTGTTTGGTGATGTTGTTACTCTATAGCCATAGGTGCCGCGACGGAACCTAGGGTATCGTGTGTGCTGCAGCCACCCGACTGCCACTGGGAGCGCGCTAGTTACCTTGGTTGTGAGATACCAACTCGTCACACGTATCCCCTCCCTACTAATGATTGCCCTTCCAATCATCAACGCATATGGGTAACCGAGTCATTCTAACATGCATCATGAGCACCATACTGCACAAGATATGCATTGCATCAACTTTGAAAAGTATTGCACTTTCAAAATAAGGAGTTGCCAAAACCTCAAAATTTGCGAAATAAGTAAAGGTGTGAGCAAGATTATTCTTTGAAGTTCCCACTTGAAGTCATCTTTCGTACAAGAAAATATGGGAACTCTTTTGTTAGCCTTCCTTTTCCTCATAATGCTCTTTTGGAAATTCCGATCGGCTTGGCATCATGCCACCAATTCCGACGACCTTGTAGCATCGTATTCCTTTTACTCGCCCGGCCAAGCGGAGGCCTTAGACGTAGAAATTATTTTGAGCGAGTCAAGGTTCTCGAATAGTCGGTGTGGAGAAGTCATCCATCATGTATTCGTTCTTGGTCCGTGCTCATAACCTTCAAATCCTCAGAATCGAGCAAGGAAGTACGCCCAGGATCGATCGAAGCTTTATGCTACGCTCCTCTTTGTTGCTATCGCCAACATAAAGCGTTGTACATTGAGCTTCTCTCGTTTCGCTCCCCATCACTGTCGATTAATTAGACCGTTGAGCCCCATCGTCATCAGTGTCACGCCCGTACGACGCCATGACGTTGCTCTACCATCAATTTCCGCAACCATATTCCCGACGCTGAAGCCCCACGGGCTGACCATTGTCGAGCTCCGTGTGGTTTACACCAGATACCCGATTGGGTCAACTGATCGTTACAGCCTCGCAGCGGTTATAAAATGGAACCTTTTACCCAGAACCGCCGATACGAAAGCTCCATTTCCATCAGAGCTCGGCATTATCACTGTTCTTGTTCTTCTTCTAGCTAGCCCGGCTACTTGCCACTAGAGCACCTCTCCCAGCTACTTCAATCTTCCCGAGCAACCGTTCTCCGTCTTCATTTCCGACGTCAAGAAGAAGCTCGGAGTAGACCGAAAGAAGAAATCAATCCAAGTTGCCACCCATGACTCCGTATTCGGAAGAGCTCGAGTCGTTTCGGCCGGACATTGTTAGGGATGTATCTCTCGTATTGTAGGAGGATTATGTCTCGCTATTAGCCGTGCATGTGCACATTCATCGCCCGCTTCCTCACGAACTGCGATGAGGTAGTAAGGGAAAGCACCTTGTACCTTTTGTTCCATCTCGCATTCCCGATCATGGGGTGTGTAGACAAAGCTTTACCAAGATGAGATTTGTGATCGTTTGGATGTCCGGTTTGCATCGCTTACCGTGAATAAGTCTCGTAGAGTATTTTCGAATTATAAGTTTACGGGCGAGATTCCGAACATACACTAATTAAGGACTTCAAAATTTTCGGATGTTCCGACCGCATGGAATAACCCCTATGGTTTTGATGCATCGGGTAGTGTTGATCTTACGCTACCGCCGCCCACGATGTTGACCGAAGCTTTCGTAACAAAGCACATACCGAGGTATTGCGCCAACTCTTGCAAACACAAGCAACGGATGGCTCGGCAACTACCGCGGATGCCGCCGTTGCAACGAAGGTTCAACCTTCCAAGCCCCGTTCACCCGAAGTACCCACCCGGAGGGACATAAACGCCATTGTCGGCGCCACTCAACCTGTTAGAAGGGCGGAATTCCGTGCCGAGCCGGATGGTGTACGATATCATCCAAGGACGTTATGGGAACCCACATCGAATAGTTTGGCAAGCGCTCTCTCTCGGTCGTTATCCGTCTCTATGGTCGAACAAGCCCGTTTGTTCAATCCGTTGGAGCAATATGTTAACCAAGACCAACCCCAAGCCTCCGACTCCATATTACCACCTTCTCGGCTACCAATGGATCTTATGGCGAAGAGAGGGCAAATAAAGGCGAAAACGAGAACTATCCGAGATAGATGTAAGTGAGTGGGAAATTACTGTACGGAGACCCATCCGCACAAGGGCAAATGAAGATGTAACACTAACAAGACCACTCAACTCCCTCGCTAGTGAAACACCTTTGCGAGCCACGAAGAGGGCAAAGAAAAAGGAGAGGAAGAGGCTCCACTTTATCAAGAAAGCCCAGCAACAAATCTCCAAGCCCGGAAAGTTTTTACCGTATTTGTGTCACAAATGTAGACAACCCGGACATTACAGACGTAATTGTCCAAATCACCAACATCAGGTTCAGAACCTCGGAGCAGCTAAGTGTGCTCAAGACAAGCACTCGAGTTTTCAAGGAAAGCCAGATCAGATTAACTCTATGGGTAACACCTCTATCCCAGAACCACTTCCCCAATTCCTCTTGTAATTTCGAATCTCGGGACGAGATTCTTCTTAAGGGGGGTAGGCTGTGACGCCCCAGGTTTTTAATTACCGTCATTAACGCTAATGACCGGATCAGCCGGGTCAAACCAGTCAAACCCCGGTCAAACCTAGGTCAACCTGGGTCATCACCCAAAAACCTCGCCAATGAACCCTAATGAACCCCTTGACCAAGCCTACACACACCCGTAATGGACACTTGGTCAAAGACACGGTCAAAACCGGCTTAACCATTGACGTCGCCGAATGTCGTCCGAACTTTTGCCGCGTTCCTCAAAATTCACCTAAACACTTCAAAATCTACCTTTATGAAATTTGTCCATCTTGTTGAGGGACACAACTTTCATGTAGATTGGCATTTCAAATTTTGGGTGGAAATTGGTGAAAAACTTGATCGATCGACGCACCTCCCCGTTTTCCGCAACGTGCCGACATTCGAAGTTGGCACGACATTCCCCGCAAAATCCGTTGAGAAAAACACTATATGGCCTTTTTGAAAGTTGTAGAGGGTAGTTGGATCTACAACTTTCCTATTGATCACGTGTTAAAACCGTTGCCAATAGGGTCGGTTGAAATCGGGAAGGTCGACGCCGCGCCGTGCGCGCGCGGCGCCGCGCCGCCGGCGCCGCCCCGCGCCCGCCCGCCGCCGTGCCTCGGCACCCGAGCCGCCCCGCGCCTTCCCAATGCGGCCGCTCCGTCCCGAGGTGGCACACACGCCGAGGGAGTCCGGAGTCCGCGCCGCCCGCGCCCTAGGACGTCGCGCCGCCGTACACCTTGCGCCCGCCCCCCCGCCCGCCGCCGTACCGCCGTGGTACGAGCCCCGCCCGCGCCGCCCTCACCGGGTCTCGGCCGCCGCGCGCCGTCTATAAGGGGCCGCCGCTCTTCCCCGACGCGCTAACCCCCCCCCCAACGTCGACCGCGCCGCCCGCCGGCATTCCCCGAGCCCGCCGCGGCGAGCACCGGTTGCGGGCCAATTGCAAGGCAAGTAACACTCTCTTCCATCCTCCCCGCGACCCAACCGAAGCTCGCCGTCCCTCTCACCAAGCCGCCCGAGCCCCAACCTCGCCGGAACGGCGCCCACCACGGTCGCCCCTCCCCCCCGGCCGCCGCGCGCCGCCCGCCGGAGCCACCTCCGCCCGGTCCAAGCCCTCAAATCGAAGCCTAGCCACTCCCTAGACCCTACCCCGTCCTTCCCCGGCCAAGACCCGCGGCGAGCCCGCCGGAATTTGGCCAGCCGCGCCGGCCATCGCGCCCCAGGGGCCACATTGCAAAACAACAAAACTTTCCAGGGTCCTTGCAAAAGGGTAACTCCAATAGTGTTTGCCATTTCCCTGTTTCTTGTAAATTGCGTAGAAAATCACAGGAAAATCAGAAAAATGTAAAACCAAATTTGTTGGATTTATGGTGAATTATCCCACAACTTTTGTTATTCTGGACTGAGCTAATTCCTGTTAGTTTTTGCATGAAAAATACAAATGTGAAAAAACCTAGATCTGCAATATCTCAAAAACCATAAATCCTCTGTAGCTAATTTTTGGATATGTTGTGTTGAAGGATCGATGGCGACTAGAGAGGGGGGAGTGAATAGGAGCCGGTAAAAATTCTTCCAAAAGAATCCGGCCTATACCCTAGACAAACCCCCGGTCACACACAAGCGATGGATCGAATCACGCACCAATCGCCAAGACCACGAGGTTATGGATCAACCTCTAGCCTTAGGAACGATTCCTAGAAGCACTCGCGGAAGCACTAGAAAAGGAAGGAAGGAATCGAACCAAGAAGCAAAGCACACAGAGCTCGGCGGACCGTCCGCGCAGAGGGGCGGACCGTCCGCGCGCAGCCTCGCGGACCGTCCGACCCGAGGCCGCGGACCGTCCGTTAAAGCACACGAACCTCCGGAAGCGACCCGAGAAAAACGGACCGTCCGCCGAGGCCGGCGGACCGTCCGCGCCACCCGCGGACCGTCCGCTACTCAAGCCCGACCGTCCGCAAACCGGCCGCAACAAAAACCTAAGGCCAAACCGGATCCAAAAAGAGGACGCGCAAGAACTCAACGAACACGCGACGAACACGACCCACGCGGACCGTCCGCGACCTCCCCGCGGACCGTCCGCCGAGTGCGGACGGAGCGAAAAACGCCCGACCTCGAAAGTCAACTCCCCCAAATCATCATCGAATTTCCCAAACGGTTGAAGCTATGGAGACAAGGGTTTGGGGACTTGAAAAGCGTCACACAAGGATGCTATAGCCCAAAAATCTTGCCTCCTAACTCCCTAAATCACCGGAATCGCGAATCCTTTGAGCACCACCAAAAACTAGAGCACCGAACGAAAACTCACGAATCGGTTTCCGGCGTTTGAGGGCACAAGATCAAGCACAAAGATGCACAAGACATCTATCCATGTTTCCCTCAAAGAAATCCGGGGAGAAACCCACTCAAATCCGCGGAATCACACCGGGGAACAAAGGCACGAAAACAAGCACGAAGAGCCACGAAAAACAACCCCGAATCTTCTATACAAACCAGGAAAGATTCACAAGGTCTAGCATGCCGCCCTAGCATCCATCCCTCTCAACAAATCTCTCATGAAGCTCTCATGCTAGCCTAGAGAAAATGGAAGGAAAAATAGCTAGAAAAAGAGAAAGAGGAGGGAGGAAATGAAACCCTAAGTCGCGGAGAGAGAGAGAGAGCCATACACACACTCATGGCTTATATATCAGGTCCCGCCGGAGTGGTAAATGACTCGACTACCCCTAACTTAACTACTGGCGATACAACCCACGTAGGGGCATTTAGGTAATGTTTGTGGGTCTATCCATCGGACGGCCACGCCTTTGCCGCACCCCGCGTCCTCCCGACGCAAGCCATGCGATCCCACCGCGTGTCCTCCGCCCTCGAAGCTTCCCGACACGCCGGATCCCGTCTCCGTCGTGTTGGGCCCTCGGACTTGGTTTTGAGGCCCAAACCAAGAAACCGTTCGCCGATGGTTTTGTGGGCAAACCACCAAACCCCGCGTGCCCGGTCCGCCTCCCGCCAAACCACTTGACTCGACCGCCACCGTGCACCGGCTCGTCTATCCATGACTTCGTCTTGCTCGTGTCGCCACCATGTGGCCCGCACCCGGTCCCCGCTGTCCACCGGGTCCCTCGAACCGAGCCTACTTGTCTCTCCATCTCCCGGAGGCCCCTCAAGGCTGAAGACCTTTCGCGCCCGTTCTTCACCCCGCAACAACACGAACTAGGCCGCGGCCTACACCTCGCGCACTAAGCCAAGAGTCGGTCCAACACCCGTTGTCAATCACTCATCACCGAGGAGCGGTCATCCACCGACCACCGGGACGCTCCCGGTCCTCAATCTCCCCCTTGATGAGTGCATTGACAACACACAACGCGAAATGAAATTCAGAGAAAAAGAGAAAAGAAGAAGAAAGAAAAACAAGGAAGCTCAACTCATGACCAAAACCAAAGAAAGGCGAAGAAAGGTCACAAGCCAAGCAAAGCACAAACTCCACACCGACAACAGCAAGAAAGCTCCCCCTGAACAAATGCAAGCTCCCCCTGAACATGTGAATGCAAATATCCAAATTTCAGCTCACCTCTTCTGAATTTTCATTAAGCTCACCTCTTCTCCCCCTTGTTGGCAATGTATGAATCAAGGTGAAAATGCAGAAATGCAAAAGCAAAGCATATAAACATCTACATGAGCTTCTCAAATAGGCCAAATCTAGTGTCAAAGGCTAAAAATGAGACAAAGATCACACATATGAATCATAGCATAGTCAAAGCATTGCCACAAGTAATATGTGAAAATACAAGCATGTGACAAAGCAAAATTTTCAGATTTAAGCAGTTTTACCAAAAGAAGGCTCGCTTCACATGTAAAAGCCTATCCATGTCACACTTGAGCCACAAACATGCATATCACTCAAAGATCATACAAGGATATCAAATTCTCAAGCAAAAGATCATGGCAAACACCCATAAAGCAAAGCATGTCATGTCAAAGCTCATGAGCCATGTGTCCACTTCGGGGAGACTTCTCCACCGGTGAACATCATGCGGCATGTTTAGCACCCATATGTGAAAGATAATACAATTTAAGCATAGACATGATGGATGGAGCATTTTTCAAGCATTCACACTTCTTTTCAAAATTAATTCATTTTATGGTACATGAAGTGCCTTTGCGGCAAAAAGAAGCTTATGCTCCCCCATGAATGCAACATAGGCTAAACATTCACAATGATATTCACCTTTGGCCCAAATGCAAGAACAAGGCATCCAAGCACAATCTAAGCATGAAAAGCACATTTAGACCAAACCGTGACATGGATACACAACTACACATGAGTGGAGCATATTTCATCAAAAATTGGTCAAGTTTAGCATTTATTTCAAAAGGGGCTATCTCACCACACATATATCTCAAATATTCCAAGAGCATAGCCTCACATCACCATTTCTCCACACATATGACCAAAATCTCACAAATAGCCAAAGAGACTCAAACATGGCATATGACAGAAGCTCATCATCCTAAAATGCAATGCAACATGATATATGACAAGATGGCTATCCTACCATGGTTTGTACATCAAACAAAGCATGAATATACATCAAAGTAAACATGGTATGATACATATGGTACAAAAAGGAAATCCCCCAAGAAACAACTAGAAAGGGCAACAAACCCCAAGTTCCCCCCGCCGAAGAGAAAGAGTCGAGGAGGAAGAATACCAAAGGCCAAGACCGAGGGCGGATCGTAGGTACCGAAAATCCTCTTGACGGCTCGTCGATGTGATGTCCTCGGCGAAGCACGAAAACGAGCGCACGGACACACGGCCGAACCGTATGTCCGGCCTCGTCGCCGTCAAGTAGAGGAGGGAGCCGATCATGCTCCCGTACTCCCGCCGGTCCACTTGGTTCTCCGTCCTCATCCGCATCCAAAGTGGCCGTACTCCCCATGGGAGTCGACATCGGCTTCACATCTTGCATCTGGAACTTGCTCAACATGTCTTTTGTGTACTTGGTCTGGTGCACGAATGTACCGTCCTTCACTTGCTTGATCTGCAGTCCGAGAAAATACTGCAACTCGCCCATCATGCTCATCTCGAACTCCCTGCTCATCTCATCTGCAAACTTGGCAACAAGGTTATGTGACGAGCCACCAAAGACAATATCATCCACGTATATCTGAACAATTAGCAAGTCATTTCCATGCTTGAGGAGAAACAAGGTCCTATCCACGGTACCCATCACAAACCCTCTGCTCAAAAGAAAACCTCTCAATCTCCCATACCAAGCACGGGGCGCCTGTTTCAACCCATACAGAGCCCTTTTCAACCTGTATACCCCGTGTGTGGGTACAGCTCGCTCTCAAACCCGGGTGGTCGCTTCACATACACCTCCTCCTCTATGACCCCATTCGGAAAAGCACTCTTCACGTCCATCCGAAACAACTTGAACCCTTTAGCCACGGCAAAGGCTAGAAGGATTCGAATTGCCTCAAGACGGGCCACGGGAGCAAAGGTCTCCTCATAGTCGATCCCCTCCTTCGACTAAACCCCCGAGCAACAAGTCCGGACTTGTTCCTCACAACCATCCCATTCTCTCCCTCTTTGTTCTTCCAAACCCACTTGGTTCCTATGGGATGGCAATTTTGAGGTGGTTCAACTAACTCCCACACCTCGGTTCCTCTCAAAGTTTTCCAACTCCTCATGCATAGAATTGACCCAGTTTGCATCAGATAAAGCATGTCCAATGTCCTTGGGCTCAAAAGTAGCAACAAAAGCGAGCATGAGCAAAATGAGAGGAATTCCTGGACCTCGACCGTGTAGTGCGTTCGTCGATGTTTCCAATGATCTTCGACAGGGGATGTACTTCTTGAATCCGCCGGGGAGCCTCACGCCTCGAGACTACCTCCCCCTCAACTTCAGCTTCTCTCGCCTGGTCCTCTTGCTGCACCGTCGTTGTCCATGAAGTAGACGGTCCATGCTCCAAAGTAGTCGTAGGGGAAGTAGTGGGTACATGCTCAGCTTCAGGCGCATGGTTCTCCCCATCATCATCTCCAGCTTCATCCTTCTCCTCCTCAAAGAGGTCCTCGGCCATCTCCTCATCACCTGCACATTCAAAGCCAAGAGAGGTACATGGCATTGTCTCGTCGAAGGTCACCTCGCAAGTCTCCATGATTTTGTTAGTCTCAAGGTTAAGCACCCTATAGACTCTAGAGTGGTTAGCATATCCAAAGAAAATACCATCACTAGACCTAGCCTCAAACTTGTCGAGTTTTCCCTTCTTCAGAATAAAGCATTTGCGGCTAAAGACTCGGAAATGACTCACCTTGGGTGCCCGACCATGCATAAGCTCATAACGGGTCTTCTTCTTGAAAGCTCTCAATAAAACCCGGTTGGAAACATGACAAGGCTGTATTGACCGCCTCGGCCCAATACCTCCTAGGAGTCCCGTGCTCATCAAGCATCGTCCTAGCCATCTCACAAAGAGTCCGATTTTTCCTTTCCACAACTCCATTTTGAGGGGGCACATAAGGGGTCGAATACGATGTTCAAGACCTAGATCACGACAAAAGGCATCAAAACGAGAGTTCTTGAACTCGCAGCCATTATCACCGCGGATAGCTCGAATAGCATTCCCATGCCTCCGTTTTTCAACCTCACGATCGGATCTCGAACAAAACCAAATGTCTCACTCTTATCCTCCAAGAAGAACACCCGGGGCATAGCGAGAGTAATCGTCCACCACAACAAGGACATACCACTTCCCACCCACCGAGCGAACTCGAGCCGGCCCAACAAGGTCCATATGCAACGGCTACGTCGGACGCTCGGTCATGACATCGGTCGGGGGTGGATGGGGAGTGGCTACCATCTTACCATGCCTACAAGGAGCACAAACCAAATCCTTCTCAAGCTTCAACCTCGGCAATCCTCGGACAAGGTCAAGACCACTCAAGCGGGAAACCAAATCAAAGCTCAAGTGTCCCAACCGCCTATGCCATTTCCACAAATCGAAAGAAGGACCGGCCATCAAACAACGAGCGAGGACCCAAAGAACGAGAGAAATCGCCACGAAAATCGACCCTCGGGGATGATCATACGGACAAGATCACCTCGAGAATCAAGCAAACGAGACTCGCCGGACTTGAAACGCACCTCAAAACCCTCATCCGGCAAGCGAGAAACCGAAAGCAAATTGAAACCCAAAGACTTCACCGAGCCACTCTCTTCAACGTTACCTTGTCACTCACATGCACAACACCCTCGACAAGACCCTTCCTCGTCCATTGTCCCCAAATGTGATGTCTTGCTTTTCCTTCACCGGGGTGAGGTCGGAGAACCACTTCTTATCTCCGGTCATGTGTCGAGAACACCCGGAGTCGATCAACCAAATGTTCTCCAAGCCTCCCCTGCTGTCGAAACAAGAACGAGAGTGAGCTAGCGACTCGACACCGGGGTTAGCACGGAGAAAATTAAACCGGTGTCGAGCCATCTCGCTCAAAAGAGGGGTTAGCAAACATCACTCCCTTGCCACCAAACTTCCCATGTCCCATGGGAGGAGTACGAGCACCACGAGGGGGAAAACGTGGTCCGTAGTTCCTCTGGAACCCAAAGCTGCGATCATCTCCCCTAAACCCGTACTGAGGACGAGTAGGAAGACGTCCAGCAAAACCACCATGAGCCCGACCAAACCTCTCACCAGCACGCACACCATCCTCTCTCCTGACAAACCTCTCACCGCCACCTTTACGTGGGAACACCGCCAACACTCCTCACACTTCCCACACCCCGTGGAAGTGGCACTCTAGGCTCAGGAATACCGCGAGACTGGCGATACCTGTCCTGGTTTGCTTGCTCCCTAGCAAGCCTCTCATCCCTCTTCCTCTTGTAGCAAAACTCGCAAGATGCCTCTCCTTGCCACAATACTCACACCGAAGGGGATGGGTTTTGGTTTTGGCTCGGCTTCTCTCTAGGCTTCTCACCCTTCTCACCCACAAACTTCACCGGTTTCGGAAATCATTTGTCTTAGGTGGGAATTTGGGTGGATCTTGGGTTGTGTCAAGCTTGTTGCAAAGGTGGTTGGGCTTTGGTGTGAAAGAGTTCTTGGGTGCTTTTGGGAGTGGGACTTGGATCTCTCTCGATCACCTCAAACTCGGAGTTAGACTCAACACACTTCTCGTACACACTCTCCCCACTGTTCTCTCCCACTTTCTCACCCAACTTCTCAAAACCCAAACCACGACCATCGGCTCTCTTGAACTCCTCAATCATGATTTTCAATTGAGGTTCCCGCCCGTACAACCAACCCAACACCTTCCTCAAATAGTCATTCTCCTCATAGATGACATCCAAACGGGAAGTAAGTTCAAGATTGCGCAAAGTGACTTCATCACGGCTAGAACATGCATTTGCAACAGGAGATTTCAAAGATGCTTCCAAAGAACTAATGGTAGAACGAGCATCGACAAGCTTAGCATGCATAGTAGGACATGATTTGCAAGCACCAAGCAAAGTGGGTCTAGCCGTAAGCTCATCATATTCGAGTCCTAAGAGCATCTAGTTGAGCCAAAGTAGAAGCATTCTTCTCATTAAGCGAGTTTGATCTCATTCAACCAAGCATCACATTCAACACATTCAACATCATCAGGAGTAGTAGGAGCAAGTTTCAAAGAGTCATTCTCAAGTTTCAATTCAAGCAATTTTGACTCTAGTTCTCCTACTTTCTCGCTAGCATTCTCAAGTTGTGCCCTAAGATCTTTCCTCATCTTTTTGGCATCTCTAAGCACACTATCACGGTTGTCAAGCAAACCATTCAACCTAGCAATCTCGGCAAGCAAAGAGTCGGGGTCACGGTTTACCTCATCCTCCGAGTCGGAGTCGCCGTCTTCCTTCTCACTCTTCTTGCTTGCTTGAGCTATGGGCCATGCCACAAAAGCCCTCAAGCGCCACACGGCCTCGGCCGAGGTTCCCGCTTGCACTCTTCTTGTCCTTGCGCCTCCCGGCGTCTTCATCTTCGCTGCTTGAGCTTGGATCGCTCCTCGCTTGAGCTTGAGTCGACGTCGCTCGCACCGGCCACCATCGCTCTTGCCTTGTTCTTCTTGTAGCCGCTCTTGCTCGGTCGCCGCTTGTCCTTGTCCTTGCTCTTGGACTTGTTGAAGTTCTTGCCCTTGGAGGAGTACTTGTCTTCACGCCTCGGGTGCGCCTTGTACTCGTTCACCTTGTACTTGTTCTCCTCCGCTTCTGGGAACTCGGCGATGAAGTGGCCACGCTTGCCACACTTGTAGCACGTCCCTGAGCTCCGCCTTGCATTCCTCCGACTCTCGTGTAGTCGATCAAACCTTCTTGAGAGCAAGGCCAGCTCCTCCTCGCCCGCCAAAGACATCAAACTCCTCATCCGGAATGGACATGAGAGAAGACAAGGAAAACCGTCGACGGAAGGGTTAGATTTGCCCTTTGATCCGCCCACAAGAGCAAGACTATGGTCGGTCGAGCCCTCATGCTTGGATTGCAACTTCTCGTCAACCTCAGCCGACTTGAGCTTAGAAAAGAGGTCATCCAACTCAATAGTCAAGTAATGCCCGGACTCCTTGATGGCCTCAACCTTAGCACCCCAAACATTTGGGTCCAAGACATGCAAGAGCTTCAAAGCTCGATCATGCTCGGTGTACGGAAAATCCTCAACATTAACTTTCATGTTGTTCACGATGGCGGTGAACCTCCGAAACATCGCGTCAATGTCCTCACCGGAAGTGGAGTGAAATTCTCATATTGCATCCGGTAAGAGACAAAGAGGCGAGCCTTCACATGGTTATCACCACCGTGAGCAACCAACAACTTTTCCCAAATTTGCCAAGCAAGATTCAAATGGCGAACACGCTCAAACTCGGATCACACAAGCTCGGACCAAGTGATCAACGGCTTTTGCATTAGCCTCATACTTGGCCTTAGCACCGGCATCGGTCACCATAAGAGTATGGATGTTGACCGGAATAGCATAGGTCTTGTCAAGCACAATGAAATCCAACAGCTTCCCACGAAGAAATATCATCATACGAGCCGCCCACTTGTGGTAACCCTTGCCATCGAAGTGCGGCGGACCGCCCCGCTCAACGTACGCCATCTTAGGATTCGAGACTTGTCAAAGTCGCAAAGAATCCGGCACCAAGATCTGATACCAATTGAAGGATCAGATGGCGACTAGAGAGGGGGGGAGTGAATAGGAGCCGGTAAAAATTCTTCCAAAAGAATCCGACCTATACCCTAGACAAACCCCGGTCACACACAAGCGATGGATCGAATCACACACCAATCGCCAAGACCACGAGGTTATGGATCAACCTCTAGCCTTAGGAACGATTCCTAGAAGCACTCGCGGAAGCACTAGAAAAGGAAGGAAGGAATCGAACCAAGAAGCAAAGCACACGAGGCTCGGCGGACCGTCCGCGCAGGAGGGGCGGACCGTCCGCGCGAGCCTCGCGGACCGTCCGACCCGAGGCCGCGGACCGTCCGGTTAAAGCACACGGAACCTCCGAAGCGACCCGAGAAAAACGGACCGTCCGCCGAGGCCGGCGGACCGTCCGCGCCACCCGCGGACCGTCCGCTACTCAAGCCCGACCGTCCGCAAACCGGCCGCAACAAAAACCTAAGGCCAAACCGGATCCAAAAAGAGGACGCGCAAGAACTCAACGAACACGCGACGAACACGACCCACGCGGACCGTCCGCGACCTCCCCGCGGACCGTCCGCCGGTGCGGACGGAGCGAAACAGCCCCGACCTCGAAAGTCAACTCCCCCAAATCATCATCGAATTTCCCAAACGGTTGAAGCTATGGAGACAAGGGTTTGGGGACTTGAAAAGCGTCACACAAGGATGCTATAGCCCAAAAATCTTGCCTCCTAACTCCCTAAATCACCGGGAATCGCGAATCCTTTGAGCACCACCAAAAACTAGAGCACCGAACGAAAACTCACGAATCGAAGTGGTTTCCGGCGTTTGAGGGCACAAGATCAAGCACAAAGATGCACAAGACATCTATCCATGTTTCCCTCAAAGAAATCCGGGAGAAACCCACTCAAATCCGCGGAATCACACCGGGAGCAAAGGCACGAAAACAAGCACGAAAAGCCATGAAAAACAACCCCGAATCTTCTATACAAACCAGGAAAGATTCACAAGGTCTAGCATGCCGCCCTAGCATCCATCCCTCTCAACAAATCTCTCATGAAGCTCTCATGCTAGCCTAGAGAAAATGGAAGAAAAATAGCTACGAAAAAGAGAAAGAGGAGGGAGGAAATGAAACCCTAAGTCGCGGAGAGAGAGAGAGCCATCCACACACACTCATGGCTTATATATCAGGTCCCGCCGGAGTGGTAAATGACTCGATTACCCCTAACATAACTACTGACGATACAACCCACGTAGGGCATTTAGGTAATGTTTGTGGGTCTATCCATCGGACGGCCACGCCTTTGCCGCACCCCGCGTCCTCCCGACGCAAGCCATGCGATCCCGCCGCGTGTCCTCCGCCTCGAAGCTTCCCGACACGCCCGGATCCCGTCTCCGTCGTGTTGGGCCCTCGGACTTGGTTTTGAGGCCCAAACCAAGAAACCGTTCGCCGATGGTTTTGTGGGCAAACCACCAAACCCCGCGTGCCCGGTCCAGCCTCCCGCCAAACCACTTGACTCGACCGCCACCGTGCACCGGCTCGTCTGTCCATGACTTCGTCTTGCTCGTGTCGCCACCATGTGGCCCGCACCCGGGCCCCGCTCGTCCACCGGTCCCTCGAACCGAGCCTACTTGTCTCTCCATCTCCCGAGGCCCCTCAAGGGCGAAGACCTTTCGCGCCCGTTCTTCACCTCGCAACAACACGAACTAGGCCGCGGCCTACACCTCGCGCACTAAGCCAAGAGTCGACCCAACACCCGTTGTCAATCACTCATCACCGAGGAGCGGTCATCCACCGACCACCGGGACGCTCCCGGGTCCTCATGTGTGTTAGGTCATGACTAGCTCCTATGCCAAACATTGCACGAAGTTATGATGTAAATCTTTTTATAAAAATGTTTTTCTATTTCTCGCGGATCTGCATAAATGATTTTTCTTGCTAAAAATATTAATGGTTTTGAGCTCAACTTGTGCACACTTGTCTTGTAATACCAAATGCACATCTTGTGAATTAATCATGATTTTTGGCTTACCGAAATAATTATTCTTGAATTATGAATGTTTTCCTTTGTAAATTAATAAACCAAGTTCAGTAGAGATTCCATGTGAAGATGCTAGTTCTTTAGACTTGTTTAGGACCAGAGAGCATGCATGGGAAAGTTGGATCAATTTGATGCTTATTTATTTTTGTATGCCTTTAATTTGAATCACTAGCTAGCCTTTTTTATTTTCTATAGTAATTAACTTTCTAGCATCCAACACTCACATGTGGGTCCAATGGACCAAGATAGGTGCTAGGAGGCTTAAGAAACACTACTTTAATTTTTGGTAATTTAATTGCTTAATAAAAAACTTAAAAGCCCTTTTAAGATTAAAGAGAAATTAAATAAAGAAAAGCCCTTATTTAATTCTTTTTTCCTTTTTGAAAGTATTATCTAATTCAATTAAAAGATAATTAATTCTCATTGTTGGTAAGGAATTAATTCAAGGATAAAAATATGAATAAAAATATTATTCATATCCTTGCTTGTGAAAGGAAAAAGGATTAAAGCTTTCACATGAAATGACAAGTATAAAGAAACTTTTATTCAATTGTGAAATAAAAGAATAACCCATGTACAACCAATAACCTTCCTAAAAGAGAAATCACCAAGCCACCCATGTTAACTTGAGGGTGGTTGCAAATCATGTTAAAAAGGTTAAATATACCTACCCACTACTGTTGGTGAATTTAAATTAAATTATTCACATATATATGTACACAATCACCATCAAAAAGAATAATTAATAAAGAGTTGCATATTGTTCCTTTATGGAAGAGTATGCTTGAATGTATTCTTATCTAGGTGAATGTGCCCAACAAATACAGCCCTTGATTGTCAATATGGTTTGTAAGTGATTAAAGTAAAAACCGTCGAATAAATCTTGCATTTGCATCTTCGTGTAGATCTTTCCGCTTGGTAGACGTACGCTCGTGCGGAAGGAGGAGACGAAGGTGCCGACAAAGAGCTGCCGAGTGTGAACGTAGCTCAAGACCTGGACCCAAGTCCAGAAGGGCCCAAGGCCAACCTTGCCAGCGAAGGCAAGCCCCGGATCATTAACCCCGCCTTTTAAAATTATGCAATTATGTTTGCTATGATTGTACATTTACGTTTCAGGAATTGATTTGAAACCCTAGATGCATGATCTTCAGGTACCTATGCTCTATCACTAGTATGCTAGGTCGATAGCTGCTATGCTATAGGACCGATAGAAGTCGAGTGATGTTCGTCACTCGTGAGAATAGGTTTCTAGATAGGAATCATAAGATATCCATAAATGGATTTCTCATGTGGTAAGAGCATGGGATTGGGCTCCGGTCCAGTGGTCATGTGGGCTAAGCTTTTGAACGTACTAAACATTCGCCGGTTATGGGGCCGGTAAGCCTAGTACCTTAATGAGGCGGCACGGGATCCTACCATTACTACTCTTGAGAAATCTCCTAACCGGCTTGCTACCGGGAAGGGTGGTGTATGGTGACTCCGGGTATCTCGCGGGGTATGCGGATAGCCCGCACCAAAGACTGTAAGATTCGATCCCAACCCGAGGATTTTTGGGGACGGCACCGGGAAAGTTGTCCCTTCGGGGCAGCCTACCGTGTGTTTGGGTTTACCTTGCAAGGTTTAAATCAATCGATTGTCGGCCTCTCACCGTTATCCGAGATCGCTTAATCGGTGGCCATGATATCCCATAATGATGGAACTCGAGGAATATGGTTGGATGAATTAATTGCTTGTCCAATTCTTGATTGAATTAGTTGGCACACTTAGATATGGTAATCAACTAGAACTTGTGCTAAAAGATTGAAAGTAAGGATCTACTCTTAGCAAATTTGTTTAGCAAAAGAAACTCCACCGGCCAAAAGCCTTTCATGTCTAGAGGTTGGTGATGCGGTCATCACCCGACGGTTAAGTCTTGTTGAGTATTAGTATACTCGGCCTTGCTTTAAAACTCGTTGTTGCGGTGTGATTGACCGGATGGGTGACGACAAGTAATGACATCACGGATGGCCTCCCGTGATGTCTACCGTTGAGCCGGTTTAAATTATTTCCGCCGTATTTTCGAACTCGAACCTCTACTCCATGTCGGGAACAATGGTTTGTAATAAAATGTTTAATTCATGTTGTACTCCGGACTCGCCTTCGCGTGAGTTTTAATGCATGTGTCGATCCTCTCGTTTGATGTCCAAGTGACTTACGGGCGTTAACCCGCAACTAACGACAGGATGATACTTTATTATTGCTTAATGACCAAAGTGGATCGGTCTTAGGCGATAGTACGGTATTTTCCTAGGCGGGTTGTCACAAATTGGTATCGTAGCGATCGCATGCACCGTAGTTTAATTAACAACTCTAATCACATGATTTTCGAATAAAATTTGCCAAGATTGTCCGGTTTGCAAAATACGTTGGTCCGATAAGGATAAACTAGACCGAGAGGCCCTAGAGGGAATTTTTGGTTTCCTTCGGGTGGCTTATTAATCTATGGTGTATTTTGCTAACTTCCAAGCACATTACTTTATGTCGACTTACTTTCTTGCACAACCAAACTAGGAGCCACGTGTTTTATACGTGTGTTGTTCCGCATCACGGGAATTGCGAGGGTTGATGGAGTGATCCATTCCACGGATCCCATCTTCGCGTCTGTTTATGAGTTGTGTCTTGCCACGTGTTTCATACGTGAGCATTCCGCATGTCGCTCATGCGAGGCAAGGATATACTCCATTCAAACGGAGGATGTCCGAGGTTGGACGCTGTCCATGCAGCGGCTTAACGCATGGATGCCGTTTCTATAGTGAACGGTAATGTATGTGGACGCTTTCATGAGTGCTGGCATGAAAGGTTCATTGTGTTCTGTGATCTTTTGCGGTACACTAACCTCGTTTCTTAAGTCGCTAAGTAAGCATCGATTAGATCTCGACTAGTTATTATAAGGAGATACGTGTATGTGCCATGCCACCGGCGCTAACTCCGAGTTTTGGCTTGATTGCCTTGTGAGGACGAATAGGACGTCTTGCATCATGTTAAAAGTTGTGAAAGAACCTAACCCGAACTCACGTCCGTTTCCGTGCTCTCTAAAGGTAAAATAGTGATAGCGCGTTTTGTCCTCGTTTAGCCTCTTTAAGTGTAGATGTGTTGTCATGCTTAAATTTATTAGAGTTGTTGCTTAGATTGTTGTCCTCGTTCAAGAATCTTTTGTCTAGGTGATCCTAACCTAGGTTGCTCCAATCTAATCCCATTCTGCTAGCCCCAGTTCATGATCGTACCTTGGTCTACCACAAGTTATGCTTGGTAGTCAACCCTTGTCTTGACATCGCCCTTGAACCTTTTGAAACCTTGCTTGGTTAAGCACCTTTCTAGTTCCCTAGCTCAACCTTGCGTACCCAACTTAAGTTTCATCACCTTGCTAAGTTGCTACGCAAATTTGGGAAGTGTTGGACTCTAGTTTGAGTAGGATGTTCGGTGTCCAATTGTCAGACCTTGTATCATTGGTATGCTCGCTCGTTCGAGCTCGCATAAGATGGTATTTAAGTATGCATAATTACCCTATACCTTGACCTTACCTCGTACTCGTGGATCGAGTTACCTTTGTACACTCGCACCCGCCCGATTCTCACTTTTGTCGTTATGTCCGGATGGACAACGCCGGCTCTACGTCGGGCCGATGTGGAATCATGGACTCTCGTGGACTACCTCGAGGAGGGTGGTTTTCCCCGCACTTTTGTGGGACACCCTAAAGGACTTTGGGTACACCACTTACCCGCAGTACTCGACACGTGAGGTCATGACCACGGAGCCAACTCCTTCGTTGTGAAGTAAAGGTGAAGATTTCGGTGTGCCCGACCAATCTCGCTTGGGATGAGTGGGAGTGTACATTGGGTGGAGCCGTGGGACGACTCGTCGGCGGCGGAAGCACCGGGATCCCCGACGGCCGGGACATGGTCGCCGGGGGCGAACCCCCGCGCGTCCCCGCGTCGGTGTTGGCGGAGGCGACGTACGCCGTCGTGGCGCCGCGCGCACCGATGGCGTGGCCCCGAGACCGAGTGCTCCCCCCGTCGGGCGGCGGTCGTCTCGCCGGTGGTCGCGTCGCGTTGTGAGGCGATGCGCACGGCGTGTCGGCGCTCCGTCCACGCTTGTCGCGAGCGCCCGACCGGAGCGTCGGCGGCGCCGAGGCGCTGAAGGGCCCGCAGCGTCCACGTGGGTGGACGTCGGGGCGTGAGTAGCGGGTGCGACGGAGGCCGGGTCGGCCCCGGTCTGCCGCTGCGCACGAAGTTCGTCGCGGTTGGTGATGCGCATGAGGTAGCCATTCCCCGTGGCCTGAAAATTCACGCTCCCGAACCGAATTTCGAACCCGGCTGGGAGGGGGTCCGAGCTGCCCATGGAATACCTCTAGCCGCGGTACTCAGTGCGAATCACCATCGAGAGGGCTGGTGATGAGCCGATCTTCAGCGCGAGCCCCTACCCGGCGTGCCAACTGTCGGTGCGGAAAGAAGTCCCGACACTAACTAGTAATGAGCGCTGACATCTACCTCTCGATGGGTCAGTGCTAGCAACTAATGACACTGGGTTTATCCTGGTTCCGGCCGGGGCCGTACGTCCAGCAGTGGTGTGCGCGGGGCACTATATTGCGTTGCACCATGGTGCTCGTAGAGGGGGGCTACAAGCGTGGCAGGAGAGGAGGCCTGGCCTCCAAGTCCCAGAGGTATTGATTGAGGTAAGTGCCAATATCGTGGAGAAGGCGGAGAGCGCGTAGGTGATCGCTGTCCGTCGTCCCCTGTCCCCTGCGGCTGGGGGACTGCCCCTCCTTTTATAGGCCAAGGAGGGAGCAGTTTACATACATGCCGCACTATTTTCCTACGTGTGGAGGCGTGGCGAGCAGTGCCACGGAGCTGACGGCCGTCCTGGCGAATACCGCTCCAATCGAGGCGTCGTGGCGCGTCCTGTGCTCGTACAAGAGCGGCTTCGAGGGTGGCGGCGTAGTGGTTGGTCGTCCGGCCGCCGCCGCGGGCCGATTCGAGGGTGTCGTCAACGGGGGGGCCCTACGCGGCACAGTGGCAGTCGTGGCGACGTCTTGTCCCCGTGCACTCCAACAGCATCGGGGATGTCGTCACAGTGCACGGCGTGGCGCTGTAGTGGCGGGGATGGCCGCACAGAGCTGACAGCGACGGGGAAGACCGCTCCCACCGGCCTAACGTCACGACGTGGCCCTGTGTAGTCACGGAAAAGGTATTCGAGGGTGCCGCCGCCCCCCCTTCGAGGGCTCGGCGCGTTAGCCGTACGGGGGTAGGCGGCGCAGTATCACGGGGCTGACACCGGCCTCATCGCACAGTGCTATACAGTGGTGGGGATGGCCTTCCCCAGGAAGTTGGCGAAACAGCGCCGGGACGCGATTCCCTGGCGTGTAAGGGTTGTGGCGCGTGTCCTGCGGTGTCAGAGCATTTAAATGCCCGTACACGGGGGCATGAGTGTGGACGACGTGCGTGCAGGTGCCCTCGAGCGAGGCGGTCCTTGCCGAGGGGGCGTTGAGCCCTCGAGCGAGGCGGACCTCGCCTGAGGAGGTGTTGAGGCCTCGAGCGAGGGAGACCTCGCCCGAGGGAGCGTTGAGGCCTCGAACGAGGTGGACTCCGCTCGTGGGAGCGTCTAACCCTCGAGCGAGGCGAACCCCGCATGAGGGGGCATTCGTCGTGCCATCCTGGCGGGCTGCGGGGGCTGCCAGAGTCGTGAGCGTGTCGTGTCTGTGTTTTAGGTTCGTGGGTTAGTCTGTGTTTTGCGTTTTTTGCGGATTTTAAGCAGGTTTCCCCTAGTTATTTAGGGGACCCTTATGGCTGTCCTCGTCAGACGAGGAGGAGGAGGAGAGCGATGGGGGACGGGCTCTCCCCGAGAGGTGGGAGCCTTTGCCCCCCTCGCCCAGAGCCGCGGAGGTGGTAGAGGAGACAGCGCTTGGGGCGGGCGCGAGAGCACCCGCCGCCAGACAGCCTACGAGAGAGGCGACGTGCGCCGCGGAGGCGCCAGCGCTCGCCGCTGGGATGACTGGGGGCGAGGTGGTGGCCACGCCGGCGGCGACCACAGCGTCCACCGAGCCCCCGAGGAAGAGGAAGCGGGGATTCTCCACCCTGAGGTAGGCGACCACTCCCCCATAGCCGCGTCTTTTTAGATCAGTGAGAGCTTAACTTTCTCATCTTCGCGTTCGCAGGGTGGCGCCCACCGTGCCCCTCCTCGTACCTGCCAAAGTGCTGAGGTCGGACGCGGCCGTCCCTACTAGGCAGCGTTCATCGAGGGCGTCGCGGGCGGCCGGGAGGACGGAGACGGCGGCGAGTGAGGGCTCGCGTGGCGCGGCCGTAGCCCTCGGCCGCAGCGGGAGGTGGCGGCTACGGAGCCGCCGCGAGCGGCGACGGCCGCGGAGACACAACAAAGCGGTGACGGCCGCGGAGCCGCGGCAGGGCGGCAACGGTCACGACGTAAACCACTGCCACGGCGGTCGCCGCGCCGTTGACTCCGCCGCACCCACCGCTACCGTAGCCCTCGAGCGGCGGTGGTGGAGGTCCCGATGATGACGTCCCCGTCGCCCGGGCCGGGATCGGTGGGCAAGCCCGCCTCGCGTCGCCCCCGAGGCCTCGACGGCGGCGCTCATGGTCGGGGGCGACGACGGCGCGGCGGCGGGGGGCCCGGGCCGATGGTGCGGGGGCCTCGTCATCGCACTCCGCTCTCCCATCTTCGGGCGGCCCCGCGGCACGTCCGGAGCAGGAGCGGGAGCATGCCGGCGCGCCGCCGGCCCACTTCGTCGAGGCTCAGGCGGAGCAGGGGCTGTGGCAGGAGCTCTGTGATCACGGCGCTTCGCTCAACCGGGCATTGAACGAGGCACTGCGGATCCACAGCGGTCCTGCGTGGCGCGTCTTCCAGGTTAGTTGGATTTCGTCAAGTCTCGCAGTTCCTCCTCCCGCTCTCTTTCGCGTTCGTGCTTTTCCTGACTCCTCTTCTCGCCTTGCTCGTTGGCGGCAGGATCTAGAGCGTCGGGCCCGGGAGAGATACGACGCCCTTGACCGCCTCGATGCCGACCTTCACTGGTACCGGGGCAGTACGAGGCCCTTGACGCCCTCATGGAGGCCCTCAAGTCGCCAGACCGGTGGCTGGCGTACAGGCTGAGGCTCTGCTGGACCTGCCTCCGAAGCAAGACGCCCAAGTTGAGGGAGACGCCTCCGCGGTCGAGAGGGTGAGGGAAGTGCTGGTGGAGGGAGACGATGTGCTGCGCAGGGCTCGCAAGGACCTGGCGGGGGCGCGCTCCGTCACGGCGGCGTGGGAGGCCGAGGTTGCCTCTGCTCGCGCCCAGCTCCAACAGGACCGCGCGGCTCTCGAGGGGCGCGGCCCTGGCAGAGTCAGGCCGAGGAGAAGGCCAAGGAGGCGGAGGGGTTGAGGATGACCCTGGCAGGCAAGGCCGCCGCACTCACCGCGGCGGAGGAGCAGCTCCGTCAGGAAGGGGCCGCACGCCAGCATGTGGAGACCCAGCTCCAGCAAGAGCAGGCTACTCTCGTCGAGGCCTGAGCCGCGCTCGAGCGGGAGCGCTTGGCACGGGAGGAGGCACTGGGTCAACTCCAGCAGGAGCGCACCGCGCTCGAGGGGGCGCAGGCCGCCCTCAAGCAGCGGGAGGATGAGGTGTCGAGGCTCAACAGGGAACTGGTCCAGATCAGCATTTCGCACGAAGATCTGCGCCAGTCCCTCGAGGAGCAGGAGGCCACGGTCCTTGACCTGCAGCGCCAGGCCGAGGAGGTGCGCAAATCCCTCGCGGGGGAGAAGAAGCAGGTCGAAGGTGAGTTTACTTTCGTCCGCATTTTCGCTTGTCGATTTTTCCTTTGGGGATTCGTTCCCAACTTTGTTTTTCTTTGTTTGTGGCTTTCAGGCCTGCGGACCGTCCTGGGGAACACGACCACCCAGGCTGAGGCCGTGCAGACGGCCTACAACTCCTCTCAACAGGAGTTGGAGGAGCTGCGGGCCGCCGCCCTCGAGACCTGCCAAGGGACCGAGGAGGGCGAGGCACAGGCCGGGAGCTCGCTGGCGAGCCGCCTGCGCACCCTCGGGGGGCATGTCTCCCAGCGGATGCGCCGTGCCCTCCATCTTGGTATTAGGAAGGCCCTCGACGTGGTGGGGTCTCATTACCAGGTGGATTTCGAGGTCGTGTTCTCCGGCTACGTCGTCCCTATCGGCGTCGAGGATGAGGAGGCGATGAATCGCGCGGCCGTGCTCGCCGCCCCTGCTGCTGATGCGCTCACCGAGGATTTCACGGACTTCTTGTTCCCGGACGCTCTCGGCGCCGACCACCCTCAAGCCTGAAGACCACCGGGCGTCGAGCTCTTTTTGTTTAAGTGTTAGCATTCGGGCCTCGTGGCCATGTAATGTGCAATTATTTACTTGAGACGTTTCTGTAAATATAAGTAAAGCTTTTTTATTTCGCTTTTCACACCGTTTCGCCGCTCTTTCCTTGACTTAGACAAATCTGAGGTAGAGAGTTTCGATTTCACGAGTGGCCCGCTGGTCCAGAGGCGAGGGAGAAGGGCCGTATCCTGCTGGAGGCGTAGGCTATCTCCGACTTGCGCGTCTTTCCCGCTTGGCTACCCGCGCTCTATCTGAACTTGCCCGAGGCTTAGGTTGAGGCGTAGTTGGCGAACTTGCGAATTTTTGCGAAAAAATGGGACCATTTTTTCGGGGGGGGGGGGGGGATGCCCCCCGTAGTAGCCCCCGAGGGTGACTTGGTTTTCTGGGGAAAGCCAAGTTGCCCTTTAACTTTATTAACTTGCTGATATTTACATCTAAACTACCAACTGGAGTGTTGGGCATGTAATTTATAACAAATAGCTTGGAAATCCTTGTTAAGGGTAGAAGCGACGTAGCTGCTGGATGTTCCAAGCGTTGGTGAGTTCTTCTCCGTCTTCGTTGGCCAGCTTGTATGTGCCGGGCTTGAGCACCTTCACCACGATGTAGGGTCCTTCCCACGGCGGCGACAGCTTGTGGTGGCCTCGATTGTCCTGGCGCAGCCTCACGACCAGGTCCCCCTCGCTGAAGTCTCGGCGTCGTACCTTTCGAGCTTGGTAGCGCCTTAGGGCTTGCTGGTATCTCGCGGAGTGCATCAGGGCCACGGTGCGGGCCTCGTCCAATTGGTCCAGTGAGTCCTCGCGGGCTCACTGGTTGGCGCCCTCATCGTAGCCCCGAACCCTGGGCGACCCGTATTCCAAGTCTGTGGGGAGGATAGCTTCCGCGCCGTAGACCAGGAAAAACAGGGTGAATCATGTGGCCTTGCTCGGGGTGGTCCTGAGGCTCCACACAACCGCTGGTAGCTCTTGGAGCCATTTTCGACTGGACTTGTTCAGTCGGTCGAAAATCCTGGGCTTGAGGCCTTGCAGGATCATAACGTTGGCACGCTCCACCTGACCATTGGTCTGTGGATGCGCCACGGCTGCCCAGTCCACACGGATGTGGAATTTGTCGCGAACTCCGGGGAATTTTCTGCCCGTGAATTGGGACCCGTTGTCGGTGATGATGGAGTTGGGCACTCCAAAGCGGTAGACGATGTCGATGAAGAACGTCATGGCCTGCTCGCCCTGAGGTTCGTAATGGGGCGCACCTCGACCCATTTGGAGAACTTGTCGATGGCAACCATTAGGTGGGTGAAGCCCCCGGGCGCTTTTCGCAAAGGCCCGACGATGTCCAGCCCCCACACGGCGAAGGCCCATGTGAGAGGGATGGTCTGCAGGACGTGTGCAGGTAGGTTGGATTTGCGTGCGTAGAACTGGCACCCTTCGCAGGTGCGCACAATCTCCCTGGCGTCGGCGACCGCGGTGGGCCAGTAGAAGCCTTGGCGGAACACGTTGCCCACGAGGGTGTGTGGCGCCGCGTGGTGACCGCATACGCCCGCGTGGATGTCGAGGAGGAGCTCGCGCCCCTGAGGGATGGGGACGCATCGCTGGAGGATGCCTGACGCGGCGCGCTTGTACAGCTCGCCGTCGACGAGGGCGAATGACTTGTCCATCCTGGTGATGCATCTGGCCTCGGATCGGTCCAAGGGCAGCTCCCCTCGATCCATCCAGGTGATGTATTTGTCGTGCCAGTCCCCCTCGCTGGGGGCTGGCTCCGTATCCATGGCCTCGGCCTCAGCGACGCCGTATCCTTCGAGAAGGGAGAGTACATACGCCTCGTTCGAGGGATCCTCGTTCATAGGCTCCGCGCCTGTTGGACTCGAGGGAGCCCTCGAGGGTTATTCGTGGCTCGAGGGGCTCGACTCGAGTTGACAGACGACTGGGCGACGTCGCGCGCAAAAACGTTGGGGGGAATGGTAATTCATCCCGACGCAATTTTGGCGAGCTCGTCCGCCTCCTCATTGTACCGGCGAGGCACGTGGTTGAGTTCTATGCCATAGAACTTGTCCTCGAGGGCCCGCACAGCCTTGCAGTATGCCTCCATCTTGTCGTCGTGACAACTCGTGTTTTTCATGACCTGGTCGATCACGAGCTGCGAGTCTCCTCTCACGTCGAGGCGCTTGATGCCCGTCTCAATGGCGATTTTGAGGCCGCAAAAGAGGGCCTCGTACTCGGCCATGTTGTTTGACGCAGGGAAGTGGAGATGTACTGCGTATCTCATGTGCTCCTCGAGAGGTGAGACGAAAAGCAGGCCCGCGCCCGCTCCTGTCTTCATTACCGACCCGTCGAAGTAGAGGGTCCAGCACTCGGCCTGGATCTGTGGCGGCGGCAACTGCGTGTCCGTCCACTCGGCGACGAAGTCCGCCAAGATTTGGGACGTGATCGCTTTGCACGGCGCGTAAGCGAGTGTCTCGCCCATCAGCTCTACCTACCACTTGGCAATCTTGCCCGCTACATCCGGGTTCCGGATGATCTATCCCAACGGAAAGGAGGAGACCACCATGACCGGGTGAGCCTCGAAGTAGTGACAGAGCTTGCGCCGTGCGAGGACCACTGCGTAGAGCAGCTTTTGGACCTGCGGATAATGCGCCTTTGTCTCGGACAGAACCTCGCTGATGTAATATACCGGCCGCTGGACTGTGTTGACGGTTAATAGTTGTATCAAAGTTCGTTTGGACTTGCAAGCGGACAAGTCTCCCGTCGTAGTCAAGGGACCCTTCTTCCCTCGAGTGGTGAACCCAAGGTATCGAATCCGTGGAACAAATGTGTGACGCGAAAGATGATCTAGTGAAGCCAAGTAACTTCAATCTTCGGTAAAGTGAAACCCTAATGCATCTAGATAAAGAACACAAAACTAATCTAATCTACTAAAGACCGGAGATAACAAAGATAGATAGGGTAGATAAACCGATCTAGAGAGATCGGGTTAAGCCTTTTGTTGAAGTTCCAATCAAGAGAAGAAATAGCAAATCGAATCTTATTAGAAGCCTCTTTAAATCGTGGTTTCTTGTCCGACTCCGAAAACGCCCGCCTTTCGGAACCCCCGTTCTGTCACAACGTATCCCTACTCATGCGGGTAGTCTAGGGCGAGTCCAAGGACAAGTCGAGTTCTTTCGGAAGATCCGGCGTGTACCTCTAGCCACCGCGGCTACAAGAACACCCTATGTGATCTATCTCGAGAATAGATCTAGAATAAGCAAAGCCAATCGAAAAACGAAATCATCGAAGAACGCTTGATCGCTAGAAATCGATTCAACTTGATAATTCAACTAGTATAATGATACATAAACAAGATCACCACCGGATCCTACCTTGATCTTGCTTCTAGCTCCGGAACTCGACGTGGTCTTCCGTGCAAGGTTCCCACGTCGGCTAGGGAGACCCTAGTCAACTAGCTCGACCCTCTCCTCTCCGGGATGGTGTCCCTCTCTTCTCTGCTCCTCGGCGGCCGATGACGAATTGGATGATGCGTGGCTCTCGACCCCGGGGCTATAAATAGCCCGAATGGCGGCTAGGTCAAAGGAGGGGGGATTGGGCCCTGGACTGGGCTGGGCCGGCCGGCCTGGGCCCATCCAGGCCCAGTTCCCGGCCTCCTTCGCGTGGTGTCGGTTCCCGAGTCTTCTAGATGCTTCCCCCTTCTGCATGTAGGCCCTTGTCGTCAGTTTCTCTCCGAGTTGGACGTAGCTCCTTGTCTCACAAGATTCGGCACTTTTCTGGTTAGGTCCTCGGAGTTTGTCATCTTCTCGGGTTGAGTCCCTGGCTTCTTGGAGTCAAGTTTGCTTCATTGCATGACTTGTACGGGCTTCAAGGTCTTGTCACAAGGTGCTTGATGAACTTATCCCGGAAGTCTTGCTTTCAACGCTAAAACCCTGCATAAACACTAAACTCCAAAACCGACATGCACAAGTGAACTTGTTATACCACGGGGGTTAGTACCAATGGATAAGGTATAAAACTTATGCCAACACCGAAGGTAAACTCATGGCTAGGTTGACGGATTTTCACCGTCAACATCTCCCCCATGCTTAAACCTTGCTCGTCCTCGACTAAGCCTTCGATGGATATCATCGTTGCCCATCAATGTTTAAACCTTGCACTTGATCATACATGAGAAAACATAATGCTCTCGAAATTTTAATTTGTTAAAGTGCCATAATGTACTAGCCTTCATCTCTACAAAGGGTAGATTCTTAATTAAGCTTATCCCACAAGTATTAACACGCTCCCAAAATTTAAATAGATCTCAGAAATTTTGAATTTTAAGAACTAGATGAAAAAGAGCTAAACCAAGTTCACAAATTTAAATCATCTTGCATATTGCTCATGAACTCTCATCTAATCTTGTCTCTCAAGCCTATATATTCTACTGCTTTCCCTCTCATAACATATATGTGTGGTAAGCTTTATATGGAGCTTTTGGGAAAGTTTAGTCCTACCAAGATATTATAAATGAGATGTTGTCAAAACAAGACAAGCTTCTCATGGTCTTACCGAGACTCGTCAAAAAGGTCATTGGAAAATGATGTTATATCAAGGAAGGGAAAGAAAAATACACACACTTGAGATAGGTGGTGTCACACCCAATTTAAAGGCAAAACCGAATGCATAGATCACGTGTGCGCCAGGATCAAGTTACACACACGCTTAAACATTATGAATACCAAAAACAGTGCCACACGAATAAAGAGTTATTACAAACCATAGTCTTAAACGAAACTTAAATAACGAGTTCTCGCAGCGGACAAAATGCCTCCACAGGCAGCTGACTGAAGACTACGCACACCTAGAACTCCTGGAAATCTCCTGGAATATCTTCAAAGTTCTCCCAGTCTGAGCAACAATCCGGGTATTGTAGATGCAAGTGAATAAACAAGCGTGAGAACATGACATACTCAGCAAGAGGGAACAACATAACATGTAAGGCCATATGGTGGATGGCTAAGGTTCAAGCAGTTAAGCATTTTAGTGGATCAAGTTTTATTAGCAACCTGATTACTAAAGAGTCTAAGTTCATACCAACCCAATTAATAAGATATAAGCATCATAAATAAAGAATAAAACAACAATTAAACATTAAAGTTCCATAATTTAATCATGTGAGTGTCCAGGCCGCTCTTGATCGTGAGCCCGGCTAATCAATTAGTTTAACACTCTGCAGAAGTTTTACATCTTTACCCACAAGTAGCGTAAAAGCTCCGAAGAACTTTGGACCCAACCATGCGGTGTTTGCAAGGCACCATACCACACTACCGAGGTGTGATTGCATAGGGACGCTACATGGCCTTTACAAAGGTTCCCTAGCAAGTTATGACCCACAAGGTCCGGATCGATTAGCAAAGTATAAAGTCCCCTAGCGAGGTCGATACCCCACCATAAAAAGAATAACTCACCCAAACCCTCTGCTAGAGCTAGTCTATACCCCACGGTACCGCCGATCCCTTGTCCTTATAAGGTAAGACCACCCCAAGCTAAAGTTCCTAATTATTCGGCCAAGACCATTGCCCATTAGTTCTTGTGGTTGTCTTGTTTTCTGGGCGGTTCTCCATGTTCCGATTAATATATTAAAGTGGTCTTGTAAAGTAAAGAACATAAACGGAACATAGAATAATAAAAGTAACCAACTTTGATTAATACCAATCCCGATTGAGCATGCTAAGCAATAGCTACCACAAGATTAATTTAATTAACCCGTTGTCAAGGTAAAGGTAGTAAAAGACTAGGCATGATCCTTAATAGGTTCCCATCAAGTTAATGCAAGCGTAAAAGTAAATACAGTGAATTTAAATGCATGTTATGTAGGACAAGCGGGTATGCATCAAGGAATACTTGCCTTCAACAAAACCTTGCTGCTCAAACTCTTGCACGACTTGATCTTCAAATCCCTCGAACGAATCGCTCTCTACGATCCACAATCATCACATACAAGCATACCATAAGAATAAATAAGAAATAGTCACCAAACATATCAAACAGAACTAAACAGTAGCATAAAACTAATCTACGCTTCGAGACGAACGCGTGGACATAAAGAACACTAAAATCGGAGCTAAAACGACTAAGTTACGGCCTAAAGAAGGTGCAAGGGCTATTCTGTGAAGGTTTTAAAAGAAAAAGGGCTAAAATAAAGAAAAAGGACTAAACCGCAGGGAATCTTCTAAGGTGGAAGGGTATTTTTGTGAATATCAGAAAACTTGGGGGTTTTTCGCAAAATCGCCCGAGGGCGGCGGGGGTTTGATCGTGGGCGACTCGATCTAGATCCGTTGGATCTAGATCTAGTGGTTGTGGTTGCTTGCGGGCGGCGCGAACTGCAGGAGGCGTCGGATCTTGATCTGACGGTTGTGGACGCGCGCGTGTTAAACGGGGCGGCGAGATTGGATCTGCCCCCCTGGATCTCGATCCGGCGACGCGGACGCATGCACGCGGCGAGCGGCGGCGGGTGGCGAAGAGACGGCGGCGGCCGGCGACGAGGGGCGGTGGAGCTCGCCGGCGAGACCCCAATCTAGGGTTTCTGGCCACGGATTGAGACGCGAACAGAATCTACGCGAAGCGCGTGAGCAAGCGAAGCAATCTAGGGCGGCGGTCATGGTGGAGACGCGGCGGAGCGGCCGGTTGACGCGGCGGTGCGGAGCACGAACTCTGGCGAGGTCCCTCGGTTGCTACGGTGCACGAAGACGACGACAAGCGACGCGGGCGGGTTCCTCACCTCCTTGCGCGTCTCTGGGTGTGCTCCTTGATGACGAGGCGACGTCGACGGCGGGAAACCGAAAGCAGCGGTGGCTAGGGTTTGCAGCGGCTTGCGGCTAGGGCAAAGGTGCGACGCGGGTTGCTCGGGTAGGAGGTCCCGGGGGCGGCGGTGGCCTTAAATAGCCGGGGAGGGACATTGGCGTGCGGGCCACGCGTCCGGGCGCGTACTCGGCTCGGACTCGGACGGTGGTGGCGCGGCGTCGGCCGAGTCCTCGGTCGAGGACGGCGCGGCGGGAGGGATGACATGCGGGCCCCTCCCGTCGGCGACTCAAGGCGCGGGGAGAGCGGCCGGCGCGGCCTTGGGCCGGAAGGCCGGGGCCGGGCCGCGAGCGCGATGTTGGGGCCGCAAGGTGGCGGCGCGGCGGTTGGTGGGCCGCGCGGGCGAGCCGTCGCGCGGGCACCTAAAAGCACCGTTGTTGGGCGGCTTGGGCGGGCTGCGGCCATCTTCCGCCGCGAGCACCGGGCCAAAAAGGGTAGGGTAGACGAGATTGGGTTTAGGAATTAAGGTTTGGGTTTTTGAAATGGATTCAAACAAAAGATTTCAAACCTGATTTGAATTCCAACAAACAAAAGAAATGCACCGAGCATGAATGCAACAATTAATTCCTATATTTCATTAACTTTATTTTAGAAAAGTTTTAAATGCCTAAAAGAAAAGTAAAGCAACCTTATATTCCTTAAGCAATAAAAGGTTTCTAGCAAATTTTAATAAAGCTTAGCAAAATTAGGGTGTTACAAATCCTACCCCCCCTTAAGAAGAATCTCGTCCTCGAGATTCGAACGATTGGGAAAACGATCTGGAAACTCTGCTTTCAGCTCATCCTCTCTCTCCCAGGTTGCCTCATCCTCTGCATGATTACTCCACTGTACTTTGCACATCTTGATCACACTATTTCTGGTAACCCTTGTCATGGTTTCCAATATCCGGATAGGGTGTTCAACAATAGTGAGATCCTCTTTAACGTTTAGATCGTCCAAGGGTAACGACTCCTTGTCATGAGGACCAAAACCCTTCTTCAACTGAGAGATATGGAATACATCATGCACATCAGCTAACTGGACTGGCAACTCCAACCTGTAAGCCACTTCTCCCACTCTCTCAAGGATCTTAAAAGGTCCGATAAACCGTGGTGACAACTTTCCTTTAACTCTGAATCAGCGCAAACCTCTGATAGGTGACACCTTTAGGTATACGTAATCACCTTCCTGAAAGACCACGTCCCTTCGTTTGCCATCTGCATAACTTTTCTGTCTAGACTGAGCAATCCTCAGATTCTCCCTGATGATTTGAACTTGTTTCTCTGCTTCTCTGATGATGTCTGCCCCGAATAACTGCCTTTCGCCTGTCTCACTCCAGCATAACAGAGTTCTACATTTCCTTCCATACAAGGCCTCAAAGGGTGACATTTTGAGACTGGCTTGGTAGCTGTTGTTATAAGAGAACTCAGCGTATGGCAAGCTCTTATCCCAACTACCACCATGCTTAAGCGCACATGCTCTCAGCATGTCCTCTAGGATCTGATTAGTCCTCTCTGTCTGTCCATCAGTCTGTGGATGATAAGCTGAGCTGAAATTTAACTTGGTACCTAGAGACTCATGCAACTTCCCCCCAGAAGCGAGAAGTGAATTGAGTACCTCTGTCCGTCACGATCTTCTTCGGTACACCATGCAAACACACAATCCTGGACATGTATAACTCTGCCAACTTAGCTCCTGTATACGTGGTTTTTACCGGAATGAAGTGAGCTACCTTGGTCAAATGGTCCACAATGACCCAAATGGAATCATAACCATCTCGGGTTCGGGGTAAACCCACTATGAAGTCCATTCCGATCTCTTCCCACTTCCACTCAGGCACCTTCAATGGTTGAAGCAAACCAGCGGGTCTCTGATGTTCAGCCTTAACCCGATGGCAAGTGTCACACAAAGCCACATGTGCGGCCACATCTCTCCATACCGTACCACCAATACCTCTGCTTAAGATCCTGGTACATCTTAGTACTGCCTGGATGGATAGAGTAAGCTGAGTCGTGAGCTTCTCTCAAGATAGTCTCTCTGAGGTCTCCTGTCTCTGGCACACATAACCGGTTCTTAAACCACACAGTTCCTTGTTCATCCTCTGTGAAATCTGGGGCTTCTCCTTGTTTCATACTCTCCTTGATTTTCTGTATTCCAGCATCCTCTAACTGCCACTTGCGTATCTCCTGCTCCAGAGTGGACTGCACTTCCAAGGTCACTCCCTCTGCATGTGCAACCACCTTCAAGTTGAGCCTTTCAAATTCTTTTACCAACTCATCGGGAAACTGGATAATCATAGCCATGTTAGTATGACCCTTTCGACTCAAAGCATCAGCGACCAGATTCGCTTTACCAGGATGATAGTGAATCTCCAGATCATAGTCTTTGATCAACTCTAACCAACGACGTTGTCTAAGATTGAGATCCTTCTGAGTGAAGATGTACTTTAGACTCTTGTGATAAGTGTAGATTTGACACTTAGTTCCCAAAACATAGTGTCTCCAAATCTCCAATGCGTGAACCACTGCTGCTAACTCAAGATCGTGCGTGGGGTAGTTCAACTCATGCTTCCTCAATTGGCGTGATGCATAGGCTATAACGTGACCTTCTTGCATCAACACACATCCCAGACCTTGTCGAGATGCATCACAATAGATGTCAAAGCTCTTCTGCAGATCAGGCATCACTAGAACAGGTGCTGTGGTCAACCGCTTCTTCAACTCTTCAAAACTGGACTGACATGCACCGGTCCATTTGAACTCTCTGTCCTTCTCTAGCAGTGTGGTGAGAGGCTTCATAATCTTGGAGAATCCCTCAATGAACCGACGGTAGTAACTAGCGAGTCCTAGTAAACTCCTGATCTCAGACACCGTACGAGGGGCTTCCCACTTCAACACATCACTGACCTTGCTTGGATCTACCGCAATGCCTCCGTTGGTGATGATATGACCCAGAAAAGACACTTCCTTGAGCCAGAACTCACACTTGCTGAACTTTGCATATAACTCGTGCTCTCTTAGCTTCTGCAACACAAGCCTCAAATGCTCCTCATGCTCTTCCTCGTTCTTGGAGTAGATCAAAATGTCATCAATAAACACCACAACAAACTTGTCCAGATACTCCATAAAGATCTTGTTCATCAAGTACATGAAGTAGGCAGGTGCATTGGTTAACCCAAAGGACATGACTATGTACTCATAAAGTCCGTACCTGGTAGTAAAAGCTGTTTTAGGAATATCCGAAGGTCTGATCTTCATCTGATGATAACCAGATCGCAGATCAATCTTAGAAAACACTTTGGCTCCTTTTCATTTGATCAAACAAGTCTTCAATACGAGGCAAAGGATACTTGTTCTTGATGGTAACATCATTAAGAGACCTGTAATCAACACACATCCTTTGTGTGCCATCTTTCTTACCCACAAAGATAACTGGTGCTCCCCAAGGTGATGAACTAGCACGAATGAACCCTTTACCCATTAATTCTTTAATCTGAGCTTTAAGTTCTTGTAACTGATCACTAGACATTCTATATGGGCGCTTAGAGATAGGGGCGCGTACCGTGCAAAAGATCAATAACAAACTCAACATCTCGGTCGGGGGGCATACACGGCAACTCCTCGGAAACACATCGGGATAATCGCACACCACTCATATGTCTTCCAAGGCTGCTCCATCAAGCTTATTCACGGCACCGGCGTTTGATGGTGCGGGATCTCGCCGCAAACTCAAACCTTTCACCAACCGAACTTGTAAGAAGGACCGATCTCTTAGCACACCGTATCACCGCATCACACGCGGTCAACCATCCCATTCCCAGTATCACATCAATCCCCTTTGAATCCGAGATTATAAGATTGGCACGGAAATCTCTGCCCACAATCTTGAGATGGACGTTGTCACATTTATATATGGCTTTCAATTCCCCCCCAGGTGAGGTGACTAACATGTGGCGAGACATGGTACTGATGGGTATATTATGTTGAGCTACGGATTGTGATGTAATGAAAGAATGGGATGCTCCCAAATCAAATAAAACTGAGGCAGGAGTGGAGTTGACTAGAAACATACCGAGCACTACTCTGGGGTTCTCCTAGGCGACTTCAGCATCAACGTGCATCGCCTTGCCTCGTGTGTAGCTCTGTTGTCCCTTATTAGACTGTGGGGTTTGGCTTCCGCTCCCCGTGTGCCGCCGGGTTCCGCACTCGGGGTGTGTGGAGGGTTCCTCTTTGGGCAAGCATTGGCATAGTGACCAAGCTCTCCGCGCTTGAAGCAAGTAGTGGTGGCGGGGATTAGGAGGTGCCACGGACCTCACGGTGTGTGCCAACCGGAGCTCTCTCGCCGACTCGCCGGGAACCGGGTGTGGAGTCCGAGGAACAGACGCCGAAACCGCCGAGCGGCATCGCCGGAACCGCCGAGCGGGACGTTGGGACTGCTGCTGCCCAAAGTTTCCACCCGATCCCCCAAAGCGGAACGGGGTGTTCGGTGGTGGGTTGAAGCGCGGGCGAGACGCACTCCCAAACTGCCCAGAGCTGGCGGCCTTCCTCTTCTGTTCTCTGAGCTCCTTGCGCTTGTGCTCCAAGCGGATGGCGGCATCAACTAGCTGCTGAAAGTTGGGGAAAGGATAGGACATCAGCTGGTACTGCAGCGAACCAGCTAACCCATCCAGGAACAACTCCTACTTCTTCCTGTCTTCTGCAACCTCCTCAGCTGCATAGCGAGACAACTCAGTGAACTTGTCTCTGTACTCAGCCACTGACATTCCTCCCTGCTTCAGAGAAAGGAACTCCTTCTTCTTGATCTTCATGACTCCAGAGGGTATGTGATGGCTCCTGAAGTTGGTGGTAAACTCTTCCCAGGTGATAGTGTCTGGGGCGGCATGAGCGGCAGAGTACGCATCCCACCAAGCGGCTGCAGATCCTTGAAGTCGTCCTGCAGCATACAGGACCTTCTCTCTGTCGTCACACTGACAGGTAGTGAGCATCTTCAGCACTGTCTTCAGCCAATCTTCAGCTTCAAGTGGATCAGCGGCATGAGTGAACACAGGAGGGTGGTGACTCATAAACTCCCGGTGCTTGTTGCGAGGCGCCGGTGGCTGCACCGGTGGGTTGTTGACCTGGGCTTGCAGGTTTGTCACGGTGTTGGTCAGGTTCTGGAGGAGCTGAGTCTGTGCCTCCAGGAACTGCTGCATAGCGGGATCCATTTGTGCTTGCTGGGGTGCTCTTTCTGCTGGTTGATCAACTCCTGATCCTGACCTGGTGTTCACCATCTGAGTGTTAGGGACATTACTTTAGATGATTGCACCAAGGGTTAAACTCAGAAAGATAAGATAGCAATGATGTTTAGATAAGACAGATTCTGTTGACTCCAAACAATCAGGCATAACTCTCAGTGTGGGTAACCAAAAATCATGGGTTTTGTACTGATAAAAGTTAATGAAATTATGGAACTACTCCAACTGTAATCACCTCAATCGGAGTTGTGTAACTCTGGTTATAAAATAAACAAGTCAGGTAGGTCAGCAGTGTTTAACAGATTCGTGAGGCTGTAATGTTTCAGTCATAACTCTCTGATTATCCATCCAAATATTCTGAAATTTTCACAGAAAACCAGTCACAAAATTTCTGAACTTCTCAAATTGGTTTTACTGCAATCGGAGTTCTGTAGCCCGAGATATAATTAAAACAGTGCAGCTGACTCAGAAAGCTGCGCGAACAGATTTAGAGCTCTCGGATTTGCATTAAGGAAAAACTTAAAGGGACAAAAGGATTAAGATAGATAATTGATTGAGACAGAAAGTTAACCCCCACAAACTGACTACTAAACCAATGTCGTTGTGGTCATCACTCCACAACACATTGCACTCAAACAAAAATCCAGCTCAAACATTAAGCACAAAACCAAGCATTTCAACCACACTTCTAAACTAAGCACACTTTAACGATCGTCTACTATCGATTACAAAGAGATCCTATTCTTAACTTAAACCTAAGGACTATCTTCTGCCATGGCATCTGTGCAGGCGTCAGGGGAGTCGTAGTGTGGCATCTTGGGCGACGGGGAGGTACATCCTTCTGTGGCTTCATGGGCAACCGGGCCGCTCCCCTCGTTCGAAGTGCAGCTTCCAAGGCACGCCTCTGCGTCTCCAGAGTGAAAATCTGCTACTGTGCCACATATAGAGTGTTGTTGGCGTCGTCCAGTGCGGTGTTCACAGTTGCAAGTAGACTCCGGACATTGTTCAGCGTTCCTTCATAGGCTGGCGCTGGGGCGATGTAGGTCTTGGCTTCCCCACTGGCTCTGAAAGGTGTGTATCGGCAGTGGGTATCCTCCAACCTGTCATGCTCCTTGTGGGAGAGCACGTAAAGCGCCCTCCGAGCTGACTCTGCTATACCAGCGTCCATAGTAGTCTTGTGAGCCACATCATGATGCTTGGACATCTCCTTCACTCCACGACATGGAATGTACTCCTCCAGGATGGCAGCAACTTCCCAATGGGGCTCGAACCACGGATGAGTCCACAGCTCACAATGGTAAACAGGGGCCTTATCATAGCCCAAGCGGAGTGCCATCGCTCGTAGGTGGTCAGCCATGGGAATGCCCACTCCATCAGCCCTGTAGTGGTACACTTCCTAGATCACTTCCTCTTCCTCTTGCTCTTGCTCTTCTTCCTCCATCTCTTGATCAAGGTGATTCTGATCTTCTCCTAGCGCTTGCTCCTCTAGGTTGGGCTGTTCAGCTAGCTCATCCTCTTCTGGGATCATCTCCTCTGGATCCTCCTAATCATTAGGTACCATGATAAGGTTAGGGAAGACCATAGGTGCAGGCTCCATCTCAATCTCCTCGTCTGTGTCTCCGTCATGGAAGTCGTTGTACTGTTCTTGCGGGGCATACTGGTGGAAACTCTAGCATGAGAGGTCTTCAAACTGCGAACCATCCGTAGTGCGGTAGAATAAGTTAGATGGTAAGTCAAAAAGGATGAGAGCTAAAGCAAGCACAAGGTAAAGAATGCAGACTGCTCAAGAGTATGGCAAAAGGCAAGAGTAAGGTTAATAGAAGTAAAGCAAGCATGTAAGAGAAAGCTTCTATGATTATAAAATCCTTAGTTCGACCATTTCTATCTAGGCTAGCGTTCCTACGAAATAACACGGCTACGGTACCACTCTGTCACACCCGCTTTTAAAGGCAAAACCGAATGCATAGATCACGTGTGCGCCAGGATCAAGTTACACACACGCTTAGACATTATGAATACCAAAAACAAGTGCCACACGAATAAAGAGTTATTACAAACCATAGTCTTAAACGAAACTTAAATAACGAGTTCTCGCAATGGACAAAATGCCTCCACAGTGCCGATCGAAGACTACGCACACCTAGAACTCCCGGAAATCTCCTACAATATCTTTAAAGTTCTCCCCGATCGAGCAGCAATCCGGTATTGTAGATGCAAGTGAATAAACAAGCGTGAGAACATGACATACTCAGCAAGAGGGAACAACATAACATGTAAGGCCATATGGTGGATGGCTAAGGTTCAAGCAGTTAAGCATTTTAGTGGATCAAGTTTTATTAGCAACCTGATTACTAAAGAGTCTAAGTTCATACCAACCCAATTAATAAGATATAAGCATCATAAATAAAGAATAAAACAACAATTAAACATTAAAGTTCCATAATTTAATCATGTGAGTGTCCAGCCGCTCTTGACCGTGAGCACAGCTAATCAATTAGTTTAACACTCGCAGAAGTTTTACATCTTTACCCACAAGTAGCGTAAAAGCTCCGAAGAACTTTGGACCCAACCATGCGGTGTTTGCAAGGCACCATACCACACTACCGAGGTGTGATTGCATAGGGACGCTACATGGCCTTTACAAAGGTTCCCTAGCAAGTTATGACCCACAAGGTCCGGATCAGTTAGCAAAGTATAAAGTCCCCTAGCAGGTCGATACCCCACCATAAAAAGAATAACTCACCCAAACCCCTGCTAGAGCTAGTCTATACCCCACAGTACCGCCGATCCCTTGTCCTTATCAGGTAAGACCATCCCAAGCTAAAGTTCCTAATTATTCAGCCAGGACCATTGCCCATTAGTTCTTGTGGTTGTACGGTTTTCCTGGGTGGTTCTCCATGTTCCGATTAATATATTAAAGTGGTCTTGTAAAGTAAAGAACATAAACGGAACATAGAATAATAAAAGTAACCAAGTTTGATTAATACCAATCCCAGTTGGGCATGCTAAGCAATAGCTACCACAAGATTAATTTAATTAACCCGTTGTCAAGGTAAAGGTAGTAAAAGACTAGGCATGATCCTTAATAGGTTCCCATCAAGTTAATGCAAGCGTAAAAGTAAATACAGTGAATTTAAATGCATGTTATGTAGGACAAGCGGGTATGCATCAAGGAATACTTGCCTTCAACAAAACCTTGCTGCTCAAACTCTTGCACGACTTGATCTTCAAATCCCTCGAACGAATCGCTCTCTACGATCCACAATCATCACATACAAGCATACAATAAGAATAAATAAGAAACAGTCACCAAACAGATCAAACAGAACTAAACAGTAGCATAAAACTAATCTACGCTTCGAGACGAACACATGGACATAAAGAACGCTAAAATCGGAGCTAAAACGACTAAGTTATGGCCCAAATAAGGTGCAAGGGCTAAACTGTAAAGGTTTTAAAAGAAAAAGGGCTAAAATAAAGAAAAAGGACTAAACTGCAGGGAATCTTCTAAGGTGGAAGGGTATTCTTGTGAATATCAGAAAACTTGGGGGTTTTCTGCAAAACTTCCGGGGCCGGCGGGGGTTTGACTGGCTGACTCGATCTAGATCCACTAGTGGTTGTGGTTGCTTGCGGGCGGCGCGAACTGCAGGAGGCGTCGGATCTTGATCTGACGGTTGTGGACGCGCGCGTGTTAAACGGGGCGGCGAGATTGGATCTGCCCCCCTGGATCTCGATCCGGCGACGCAGGACGCATGCACGCGTTGAGCGGCGGCGGGTGGCGAAGCGACGGCGGCGGCCGGCGACGAGGGGCGGCGGAGCTCGCCGCAAGACCCCAATCTAGGGTTTCTGGCCACGGATTGAGACGCGAACAGAATCTACGCGAAGCGCGTGAGCAAGCGAAGCAATCTAGGGCGGCGGTCATGGTGGAGACGCGGCGGAGCGGCCGGTTGACGCGGCGGTGCGGAGCACGAACTCCGGCGAGGTCCCCCGGTTGCTACGGTGCACGAAGACGACGACAAGCGACGCCGGCGGGTTCCTCACCTCCTTGCTCGTCTCTGGGTGTGCTCCTTGACGACGAGGTGGCGTCGACGGCGGGAAACCGAAAGCAGCGGCAGCTAGGGTTTGCAGCGGCTTGCGACTAGGGCAAAGGTGCGACGCGGGTTGCTTGGGTAGGAGGTCCCGGGGGCGGCGGCGGCCTTAAATAGCCCGGGGAGGGACATTGGCGTGCGGGCCACGCGTCCAGGGCGCGTACTCGGCTCGGACTCGGACGGTGGTGGCGCGGCGTCAGCCGAGTCCTGGTCGAGGACGACGAGGCAGGAGGGATGACATGCGGGCCCCTCCCGTCAGCGACTCAAGGCGCGGGAGAGCGGGCCGGCCGCGCGCTGGGCCGGAAGGCCGGCCGGGCCGCGAGCACGATGCCGGGCCGCAAGGCGGCGCCGGCGAGCGGCCGGTGGGTCGCGCAGCCCCGCAAAGCGGGCCGTTGGGCCGGCTTAGCCGGGCGCGGCAGCCATCGTCTTCGCCGCGAGCAAACCGGGACAAAAAGGGTAGGGTAGATAGGATAGGGTTTAGGAATTAAGGTTTGGGTTTTTGAAATGGATTCAAACAAAAGAATTCAAACCTGAATTTGAATTCCAGCAAACAAAAGAAATGCACCAGCATGAATGCAACAATTAATTCCTATATTTCATTAACTTTATTTTAGAAAAGTTTTAAATGCCTAAAAGAAAAGTAAAGCAACCTTATATTCCTTAAGCAATAAAAGGTTTCTAGCAAATTTTAATAAAGCCAATTTTAGCAAAATTAGGGTGTTACAAATCCTACCCCCCTTAAGAAGAATCTCGTCCTCGAGATTCGGACAGATTGGGAAAACGATCTGGAAACTCTGCTTTCAGCTCATCCTCTCTCTCCCAGGTTGCCTCATCCTCTGCATGATTACTCCACTGTACTTTGCACATCTTGATCACACTATTTCTGGTAACCCTTGTCATGGTTTCCAATATCCGGATAGGGTGTTCAACAATAGTGAGATCCTCTTTAACGTTTAGATCGTCCAAGGGTAACGACTCCTTGTCATGAGGACCAAAACCCTTCTTCAACCGAGAGATATGGAATACATCATGCACATCGCCCAATCGGACCGGCAACTCCAACCTGTAAGCCACTTCTCCCACTCTCTCAAGGATCTTAAAAGGTCCGATAAACCGTGGTGACAACTTTCCTTTAACTCTGAATCAGCGCAAACCTCTGATAGGTGACACCTTTAGGTATACGTAATCACCTTCCTGAAAGACCACGTCCCTTCGTTTGCCATCTGCATAACTTTTCTGTCTAGACTGAGCAATCCTCGCATTCTCTCCGATGATTTGAACTTGTTTCTCTCGCTTCTCTCGATGACATCCGCCCCGAATAACTACCTTTCGCCCGTCTCACTCCAGCATAACAGAGTTCTACATTTCCTTCCATACAAGGCCTCAAAGGGTGACATTTTGAGACTGGCTTGGTAGCCGTTGTTATAAGAGAACTCAGCGTATGGCAAGCTCTTATCCCAACTACCACCATGCTTAAGCGCACATGCTCTCAGCATGTCCTCTAGGATCTGATTAGTCCTCTCTGTCTGTCCATCAGTCTGTGGATGATAAGCTGAGCTGAAATTTAACTTGGTACCTAGAGACTCATGCAACTTCCCCCCAGAAGCGAGAAGTGAATTGAGTACCTCTGTCCGTCACGATCTTCTTCGGTACACCATGCAAACACACAATCCTGGACATGTATAACTCTGCCAACTTAGCTCCCCGTATACGTGGTTTTTACCGGAATGAAGTGAGCTACCTTGGTCAAACGGTCCACAATGACCCAAATGGAATCATAACCATCTCGGGTTCGGGGTAAACCCACTATGAAGTCCATTCCGATCTCTTCCCACTTCCACTCGGCACCTTCAATGGTTGAAGCAAACCAGCGGGTCTCTCGATGTCCAGCCCTTAACCCGATGGCAAGTGTCACACAAAGCCACATGTGCGGCCACATCTCTCCATACCGTACCACCAATACCTCTCGCTTAAGATCCTGGTACATCTTAGTACTGCCTGGATGGATAGAGTAAGCTGAGTCGTGAGCTTCTCTCAAGATAGTCTCTCTGAGGTCTCCTGTCTCTGGCACACATAACCGGTTCTTAAACCACACGGTTCCTTGTTCATCCTCTATGAAATCTGGGGCTTCTCCTTGTTTCATACTCTCCTTGATTTTCTGTATTCCAGCATCCTCTAACTGCCACTTACGTATCTCCTCCTCCAGAGTGGACTGCACTTCCAAGGTCACTCCCTTTGCATGTGCAACCACCTTCAAGTTGAGCCTTTCAAATTCTTTTACCAACTCATCGGGAAACTGGATAATCATAGCCATGTTAGTATGACCCTTTCGACTCAAAGCATCAGCGACCAGATTCGCTTTACCAGGATGATAGTGAATCTCCAGATCATAGTCTTTGATCAACTCTAACCAACGACGTTGTCTAAGATTGAGATCCTTCTGAGTGAAGATGTACTTTAGACTCTTGTGATAAGTGTAGATTTGACACTTAGTTCCCAAAACATAGTGTCTCCAAATCTCCAATGCGTGAACCACTGCTGCTAACTCAAGATCGTGCGTGGGGTAGTTCAACTCATGCTTCCTCAATTGGCGTGATGCATAGGCTATAACGTGACCTTCTTGCATCAACACACATCCCAGACCTTGTCGAGATGCATCACAATAGATGTCAAAGCTCTTCTCGCGGATCGTGCATCACTAGAACAGGTGCTGTGGTCAACCGCTTCTTCAAGTCTTCAAAACCGGATCGACATGCACCGGTCCATTTGAACTCTCTCGTCCTTCTCTAGCAAGCAGTGGTGAGAGGCTTCACAATCTTGGAGAATCTCTCAATAAATCGACGGTAGTAACCAGCGAGTCCTAGGAAACTCCTGATCTCATACACCGTACGAGGGGCTTCCCACTTCAACACATCACTGACCTTGCTTGGATCTACCGCAATACCTCCGTTGGTGATGATATGACCCAGAAAAGACACTTCCTTGAGCCAGAACTCACACTTGCTGAACTTTGCATATAACTCGTGCTCTCTCAGCTTCTGCAACACAAGCCTCAAATGCTCCTCATGCTCTTCCTCGTTCTTGGAGTAGATCAAAATGTCATCAATAAACACCACAACAAACTTGTCCAGATACTCCATAAAGATCTTGTTCATCAAGTACATGAAGTAGGCAGGTGCATTGGTTAACCAAAAGGACATGACTATGTACTCATAAAGTCCGTACCGGTAGTAAAAGCCGTTTTAGGAATATCCGAAGGTCCGATCTTCATCTGATGATAACCGCATCGCATCAATCTTAGAAAACACTTTGGCTCCTTTTCATTTGATCAAACAAGTCTTCAATACGTGGCGAGGATACTTGTTCTTGATGGTAACATCATTAAGAGACCCGTAATCAACACACATCCTCCGTGTGCCATCTTTCTTACCCACAAAGATAACTCGGTGCTCCCCAAGGTGATGAACTAGCACGAATGAACCATTTACCCATTAATTCTTTAATCCGAGCTTTAAGTTCTTGTAATCGGTCACTAGACATTCTATATGGGCGCTTAAAGATAGGGGCAGACTGTGCAAAAGATCAATAACAAACTCAACATCTCGGTCGGGGGGCATACCCGGCAACTCCTCAGAAACACATCGTGATAATCGCACACCACTCGTATGTCTTCCAAGGTCGCTCCATCAAGCTTATTCACGATGACCGGCGTTTGATGGTGCGGGATCCGCCGCAAACTCAAACCTTTCACCACCGAACTTGTAAGAAGGACCGATCTCTTAGCACACCGTATCACCGCATCACACGCGGTCAACCATCCCATTCCCGCATCACATCAATCCCCTTTGAATCCGAGATTATAAGATTGGCACGGAAATCTCTCGCCCACAATCTTGAGATGGACGTTGTCACATTTATATATGGCTTTCAATTCCCCCCGTGTGAGGTGACTAACATGTGGCGAGACATGGTACCGATGGGTATATTATGTTGAGCTACGGATTGTGATGTAATGAAAGAATGGGATGCTCCCAAATCAAATAAAACTGAGGCAGAGTGGAGTTGACTAGAAACATACCGAGCACTACTCGGGGTTCTCCTAGGTGACTTCAGCATCAACGTGCATCGCCTTGCCTCGTGTGTAGCTCTGTTGTCCCTTATTAGACTGTGGGGTTTGGCTTCCGCTCCCCGTCCGCCGCCGGTTCCGCACCGGGGTGTGTGGAGGGTTCCTCTTTGGGCAAGAATTGGCATAGTGACCAAGCTCTCCGCGCTTGAAGCAAGTAGTGGTGGTAGGATTAGGAGGTGCCACGTACCTCACAGTGTGCCAACTAGAGCTCTCTCGCCGACTCGCCGGGAACCGGGTGTGGAGTCCGAGGAACGGGACGCCGAAACCGCCGAGCGACCGCCGGAACCGCCGAGCAGACGTTGGGACCGCCGCCGCCCAAAGTTTCCACCCGGTCCCCCAAAGCGAAACGGGTGTTCGGCGGTGGGTTGAAGCGTGGGCGAGACGCACTCCCAAACCGCCCGCAGCCGGCGGCCTTCCTCTTCTATTCTCCGAGCTCCTTGCGCTTGTGCTCCAAGCGCATGGCGCATCAACTAGCCGCCGAAAGTAGGGGAAATGATAAGACATCACTGGTACCGCAGCGAACCAACTAACCCATCCAGGAACAGCCCTCCTACTTCTTCCCCGTCTTCTCGCAACCTCCTCGCCGCATAGCGAGACAACTCGCTGAACTTGTCTCCGTACTCGCCCACCGACATTCCTCCCTCGCTTCGAGAAAGGAACTCCTTCTTCTTGATCTTCATGACTCCGCAGAGTATGTGATGGCTCCCGAAGTTGGTGGTAAACTCTTCCCCGTGTGATAGTGTCCGGGGCGGCATGAGCGGCGAGTACGCATCCCACCAAGCGGCCGGCAGTCCTTGAAGTCGTCCCGCAAAGATAAAGGACCTTCTCTCTCGTCGTCACACCGACAAGTAGTGAGCATCTTCAAAGATCGTCTTCAGCCAATCTTCAGCATCAAGTGGATCAGTGGCATGAGTGAACACGGGAGGGTGGTGACTCATAAACTCCCGTGCTTGTTGCGAGGCGCCGGTGGCTGCACCGGTGGGTTGTTGAACCGGGCTTGCGGGTTTGTCACGGTGTTGGTCGTGTTCCGGAGGAGCCGAGTCCGTGCCTCCAGAACCGCTGCATAGCGGGATCCATTTGTGCTTGTTGGGGTGCTCTTTCCGCCGGTTGATCAACTCCTAATCTTGACCTGGTGTTCACCATCTGAGTGTTAGGGACATTACTTTAGATGATTGCACCAAGGGTTAAACTCAGAAAGATAAGATAGCAATGATGTTTAGGTAAGACAGATTCTGTTGACTCCAAACAATCAGGCATAACTCTCAGTGTGGGTAACCAAAAATTATGGGTTTTGTACTGATAAAAGGTAATGCAATTACGGAACTACTCCAACTGGAATCACCTCAATCGGAGTTGTGTAATTCTGGTTATAAAATAAACAAGTCAGGTAGGTCAGCAGTGTTTAACAGATTCGTGAGGCTGTAATGTTTCAGTCATAACTCTCTGATTATCCATCCAAATATTCTGAATTTTTCACAGAAAATCAGTCATGAAATTTCTGAACTTTTCCAATTGGTTTTACTGCAATCGGAGTTCTGTATCACGAGATATAATTAAAACAGTGCAGCTGTCTCAGAAAGCTGCGCGAACAGATTTAGAGCTCTCGGATTTGCATTAAGGAAAAACTTAAAGGGACAAAAGGATTAAGATAGATAATTGATTGAGACAGAAAGTTAACCCCACAAACTGACTACTAAACCAATGTCGTTGTGGTCATCACTCCACAACACATTGCACTCAAACAAAAATCCAGCTCAAACATTAAGCACAAAACCAAGCATTTCAACCACACTTCTAAACTAAGCACACTTTAACGATCGTCTACTATCGATTACAAAGAGATCCTATTCTTAACTTAAACCTAAGGACTATCTTCTCGCCATGGTATCCGTTCGTGCGTCGGGGAGTCGTAGTGTGGCCTCTTGGGCGACGGGGAGGTACATCCTTCCGTGGCTTCATGGGCAACCGGCTGCTCCCCGTTCGGGCACGCCTTCCAAGGCACGCCTCTCGCGTCTCCGGAGTGAAAATCCGCCGCCGTGCCGCATATAGAGTGTTGTTGGCGTCATCCAAAGGCGGTGTTCACGCGCGGCAAGTAGACTCGGACATTGTTCGCCGTTCCTTCATAGGCCGGCGCCGGGGCGATGTAGGTCTTGGCTTCCCCACCGGCTCGAAAGGTGTGTATCGGCGAAGTGGGTATCCTCCAACCCGTCATGCTCCTTGTGGGAGAGCACGTAAAGCACCCTTCGAGCCGACTCGCTATACCAGCCTCCCATAGTAGTCCCGTGAGCCACATCATGATGCTTGGACATCTCCTTCACTCCACGGCATGGAATGTACTCCTCCAGGATGGCAAGAACTTCCCAATGGGGCTCGAACCACGGATGAGTCCACAAACTCACAATGGTAAATAGGGGCCTTATCATAGCCCAAGCGGAGTGCCATCGGTCGCAGTGGTCACCATGGGAATGCCCACTCCATCAGCCCTGTAGTGGTACACTTCCTAGATCACTTCCTCTTCCTCTTGCTCTTGCTCTTGCTCTTCTTCCTCCATCTCTTGATCAAGGTGATTCTGATCTTCTCCTAGCGCTTGCTCCTCTAGGTTGGGCTGTTCAGCTAGCTCATCCTCTTCTGGGATCATCTCCTCTGGATCCTCCTAATCATTAGGTACCATGATAAGGTTAGGGAAGACCATAGGTGCAGGCTCCATCTCAATCTCCTCGTCTGTGTCTCCGTCATGGAAGTCGTTGTACTGTTCTTGCGGGGCATACTGGTGGACAAGATAGATGGTAAGTCAAAAAGGATGAGAGCTAAAGCAAGCACAAGGTAAAGAATGCAGACTGCTCAAGAGTATGGCAAAAGGCAAGAGTAAGGTTAATAGAAGTAAAGCAAGCATGTAAGAGAAAGCTTCTATGATTATAAAATCCTTAGTTCGACCATTTCTATCTAGGCTAGCGTTCCTACAGTCAACACAGCTCTGGTACCACTCTGTCACACCCAGTTTTAAAGGCAAAACCGAATGCATAGATCACGTGTGCGCCAGGATCAAGTTACACACACGCTTAGACATTATGAATACCAAAAACAGTGCCACACGAATAAAGAGTTATTACAAACCATAGTCTTAAACGAAACTTAAATAACGAGTTCTCGCAATGGACAAAATGCCTCCACAGTGTACCGACCGAAGACTACGCACACCTAGAACTCCCGGAAATCTCCCGGAATATCTTCAAAGTTCTCCCATTCCGAGCAGCAAATCCGGTATTGTAGATGCAAGTGAATAAACAAGCGTGAGCACATGACATACTCAAGAAGAGGGAACAACATAACATGTAAGGCCATATGGTGGATGGCTAAGGTTCAAGCGCTTAAGCATTTTAGTGGATCAAGTTTTATTAGGAACCCGATTACTAAAGAGTCTAAGTTCATACCAACCTAATTAATAAGATATAAGCATCATAAATAAAGAATAAAATAACAATTAAACATTAAAGTTCCATAATTTAATCATGTGAGTGTCCAGTCTGCTCTTGACCGTGAGCACGGCTAATCAATTAGTTTAACACTCGCGTAAGTTTTACATCTTTACCCACAAGTAGCGTAAAAGCTCCGAAGAACTTTGGACCCAACCATGCGGTGTTTGCAAGGCACCATACCACACTACCGAGGTGTGATTGCATAGGGACGCTACATGGCCTTTACAAAGGTTCCCTAGCAACTTATGACCCACAAGGTCCGGATCGCTTAGCAAAGTATAAAGTCCCCTAGCAGGTCGATACCCCACCATAAAAAGAATAACTCACCCAACCCCCCGCTAGAGCGAGTCTATACCGTTGGTGTTTTAGACCGGCAACCTACTACGGGGAGTACCCGAAGTAGATGATTGTGACTCGCCGAGATCGGTAACTCGAAGGAAGAGACACGTGGCACACAATTTAGACAGTTCGGCCGCGAGGTGCGTAATACCCTACGTCCCGTATGCCGCGTAGCTCGGATTGATAGGGCACGATTACAAGATGGTGCAATGGTGCGCCGTGAGTTGTATGAGAGGAGATTGGATGCTAGAGATCGGTCCCCGCCTCACCTTATATAGTCCGGAGGCAGTGGTTACAAGTCGGAGTAGGGAGAGAGTACTAGTCGAGTACGTCTAGGAGTCCTCTATACAAGGTGCGGAACATGTACAGCTCCCTAACCGAGTACTACTCCTGTGTAGTCCTTGTGCTCCACGCCTTCAGGTGCCGTGTAGCGCAAGCCGGTAGTCCCAGGGGCCCACCGAGTAGTCGGTCCTGGTACCCACTAAGGTAGTGGGCCCAGGGAGGTCCATACGACAAGCCCCCGAGTACTTTGTAGTCGAGAAGGATAGCTTCAAGTAGTCTTGACGCCTTAACGAGTAGTCCTCAAGCATCCCCGAGTGCTACAAATCAAAAGTCCTCAAGAGTAGTCGAAGCATCCCGAGGCCGGAATGTACTCCACCGATGTTTGAGCAATCTTGAAGTCTTCTCGAGTAGTCCCAAGCGTCCTCGAAAACTCGGCTTCGAAGGTCTTCAAAAACTCGCCCGTCTTGTCTTGAAGCCGAAGCCGGTATGGAGGTGCGATTTGCAAAACCGCACTCCACATGGAGTAGCCCCCCGAGCCTTGAGCCGCGGGCTCTAGCCGAGGGTCCATCTCGAAATCTTGGCAAGAAAATCCCGAAAAATCCGTCAGAAAAACCGAAGGACACGTGGCACGGAGCCCCCGAGCCTTGAGTCGAGTACTTCCTCTCGAATTGAAGGGTCTTCTTGGAGAATGTGTCCTGAGATGCTCTTGAGACTAGCCGCTTCCCGTGTAGTCGAGTAGAAGTAGCCGAGCCCCCGAGGTGAGGCGCGTCGACTAGTAGAATACGAAGAGTCACGCGCAGCCGCTGAGTCACCCGCGCGTGGACTTATCCGCCGCCCGTTGCGGAGCCAATTTGGCTTATAAATAGAAGCCAAAACCCTTAGGGTTTTTCACCCATTCGAGCTGTAGCCATTCCGTTTGCATCTTGAAGCGAATCCACTCCCGGCGCGCCGCCGCCGTAGTAGATCCAAGAGCGCCGCCACCCGAAGCCTTTAGGGTAGCCCCCCGAGCGGATGCGAGTGAAGACGCCTTGCACTTGGAGGATGAAGCCGTCGCCGTCCAAGACGTCCAAGGCCGCCGGGAAGAAGAGGGGCCGCGAAGAGGCCGCCGCGGCCGCCACCGGAGCGGCGCCGCCCATGTCTCCACCGCGGGCCGATCCGAGCCGCGAGTGGAAGAAATCCAAAGTGAAGACGGAGGATCCGTCGACCCTCCCGAACAAGGGGTTCATCGGGGAGAAGGAAGTCGACATGTGGAGATCCGTCGCCGGAGATCCATATCCGATGGAGAAGGCCGAAGATGAGATCCCGATGTTCTCGCGGTTCGTGGAGCGCGGTCTTGCGCTCCCCGCCCCGCCGACTTCTTCAAGGGGCTTCTCGGGTACTACGGGATCGAGTACCCGAACCCGAACCCCAACCGGCATCTTCCACACGTCGGTCTTTGTCCACTTCGCAAAGCCTTCCTCGGAATCAAGCCGCACTGGGTGCTTTTCCGGAAGTTCTTCCGCGTCAAGCCGCAACCAAGTGCCTCCAACCCCGTGTTAGTCGGAGGAGCCGCATCCACCGAGGGAGGATGCCGTGGAGCAAGCACTTGGCGTACAAACTTGTCGACTCCAACACGGATTGGAAGACCAGGTGGTTCTACATCACGAACCACCACCCTGGCTTGCCGAAGCCGAGCGGACGGCAGCCCAGGCACCGTGAGTGGTGGAACACGGAGCCCACCATGCAAGAAGGAATCCAGCTCCCCGAGCTGCTAGCACGCATCAAAGTGCTCAGGGAGGCGGGACTGAGGGCCGAGCACGTGGCCTTCGCTCATGAAGCGCAGGATCCGCCCGCCGATGGCTCGGGAGACCCTGGGCTTCGAGTACACCGGCGACGACGACGCGTCGCGGATGCCGGGAGGCGAGCTGGATGACAACGACATCGTCGAGAGGTTGTCGCGGATCTTCAAGGACATGCCGCCATACACGGCGTGCCCGCCGAGGAGTACTCCGCCGCGCGCCCGCCCAAGGAGGTGAGTAGTCGTACTCCCTTGGTCGAGTAGTGTTTGCTTGTAGTAGAGTTGCTAACGCCCGTGTCTTGCGCAGATGATGTGAAGAGGTTCATCTCCGAGCCGCAGCCGCCACCGAGCGGGATCGAGATCCCGGGGAGGGGAAGGTGAAGGAGCGCCGCGAAGTCGGTGAAGGCGACGACACCGTCATCGTGGAAGATACCTCCGATGACGACGACGAAGATGAAGATACGCTCGCAGACCGCTTCCACCGCGGTTGAGGTTTAGCCGCCCGGCTTGCCTCATGTTCCGCCGGTACAAGACCCTCCGCCAGCTCCGGAGGCTAGCCTTGCCGCGCCGCCACGGAAGCCGCGCAACCCCCGCCAGAAGCGGGTGACGAAGAAGTCGAAGGTCTCGGAGACCACGCCTCAGAGGTAAGTTGTCTTGAGCGTAGTAGTCGAGTACCCGTTGTTCGAGTACGTTGCCGACGAGTAGTCTTCCTTTGTATGCGTGGAGGTGCCGCCGGCGGGAGCCCGTCGAAGAGGGCGACGAGGGCGTGTGGGATACGGTGGGGGAACCGGCGGGGAAGTCGTAGTCCAGCCCCCCACCGTTGAAGAACTCCCCGGCGCAACCGGAGCGCCGCCCCCCCCGCTCCGAAGAGAGCACAGACCCGTGGCCGCCGCCGTTTGAGAGGTGGTGGCCTCGGAGCGCAGAGACATCCGCGCCGCCGCCGCCGCCGTGGAGGAGGCGTAGCCGCAGGGGTGGAGGAAGAGGCGCCCGCCGAGGGTGGACCGGTTGATATTGCCGCATCCTCGGTGCCCCGCCGTGACCATTGTCCGGCCGAATTTGTAAGTACCATATCCTCACGAGTAGTACTTGCCGCAAGTAGTCGATCTTATTCGACGACCCTCCGTGAATATTTCTCGCGTAAAATCCACGGATCTGACCTGGGATGGGGACGAGCCCTCATCAGCGGTGGCGGAAGAAGTTGCGCCGCCCGCCGAAGAGACCACTCCCGCTGCCCAAGCCGTGACCGAGCCACTGGCTACCGAAGCGCCGCTGCCGGAGGCCAGTGTAGTCGAAGGTGAGTACCCTTCGTGAAGCTGCGGAGCTCCAGGAGGAGTAGTCGTAGGCACTGATGCACATGTCGTTTTGTTGACAGGCGCTGAAGGTGGTGACATCCCTGCGGGGGTGCCAATGCAGGTTGACACCAGAGGCCCCGGAGGCCGCGAAGGAGCCCCCCGAGCCTGGCGGGAGGTCGTCGAGAAGACCGCCGGGGGAGAGGCGGTCACCACGTCGCCAGAGATTGCTCTGGAGGTGGCTATCCGCTCCCCTGAGATCCAAGACGCAGCCCATCCGTTCGCACCGATGACGGAGGCCACCTCGAGTAGCCGCGGCGGGATAGAGCTTCTTGCGACGATCTCGTCGAGCCGGTGATCGGTAGCCAAGCACTCGGAGTCGTACTTCATGAAGTCGTACTTCCCGAAGGCCCCAAAGGGAGGTAGTCGCCGGCGGGGTAGCCGCCAACCGCTCCGATGAGCAAGATGCGCAGCCGGCCGGAGCAGATGGCTCCCATCGCGGAGCGGTAGCCGAGAAGCCGAACCTCCAAGCAGCCCCGTAATAAGTAGCTAGTAGCCATAGTTGTACAGAAAACAATTGTAATGAATTGTTCAAGTATCAATGAAAGAAAATTTTCCAAAGAATGAGTACTCGTAGTCGCGATCTCGGAGTGCGAGCGCCCATCGTGGAGTGGGTGCGAGTAGTAATACTCGACTTTAGTAGTCCCGTTGTAGGGAGTAGGCAAGAATAAGTTGATGAACGATCAATCTTTATTACCGAAGAAGTACACCCCGGGTGGCCGGGGCCGTAGTTACAAAGTAGTCGCCCGGACCGTGAGGCCGCTTACGCCTAAGTAGCACCGGAGCGGGTAGCCGCCTACGCCAGGTGATCCGTAGGTAGCCGTGTAGGCCGGATCGTAGATCCGTAAGTAGCCGTGCGGCCGGATCTTGGAGTGTGGTCTCGTGATAGACCGCCGCTAGAGTCCTTGACGCTCGTCGCAGCCCCCCGTGGTCCGTAGGTAGCCGCGCGGGCTGGATCCTGGAGAGGGGAAGTCCGGAGACTGGGGCCAGGACCCGGAGGGTCGCTTACGGCCAGGGGGCGTTGATGTAGTCGATTAGACTTGAACCCCGAGTAGTCGTGTAGACTAGGCGTAGAATCGACAGAGTTGGTCGACGTTCCACGAGTTGTTGACGTCTTCGCCTTCAAGTGTTTGGAGGCGGTAGGAGCCCGCCCTGGCCACCTTAGCCACGGTGAAGGGGCCTTCCCGTGGGGAGCCGAGCTTGTGAAGTCCTTCCGTGTTCGGATACGGCGGAGGACAAGATCTCCAACGTTGAAGGAGCGTTCCTTGACGTTGCGATCATGGTAGCGTCGGATACCCTCCGTGTACCTTGCCGATTGGACGAGGGCGGCGCAGCCGAGCTTCTTCGAGGCCGTCGATGTCAACTCGTCCGTCGTCTTCCGAGACGCCTTCGTCGTAGTGCTCCACCGCCGGCGAGTTCCATATGACGTCGGCAGGGAGTATGGCTTCGCAGCCGTAGACCAGAAGTAGGGGGATTGCCCCGTTGGCTTGGATGGTTGAGTCCGCAGCCCCCGCAGTGCGTTGGGTAGTTCCTTGATCCACTTGCCCCCTTTGGAGTTAGCGCCGTCGTGTAGCCGCTTCTTGAGGGCGTCGAGCACCATCCCATTGGCGCGCTCGACTTGTCCGTTGGCCCGTGGATGGGCGACTGAGACGTATCGAACGTCAATCCCGCCGTTCTCGCGTACTCCCGGCACTGGTGGTTGTTGAAGTTGGACCCCGTGTCCGTGATGATGCGGTGGGGTAGCCCGTAGCGATGTACGAGTTCATCCAGAAGTCGAGTACTCGTCGCCCTTGGGGCATGTGACCGGCTTGACCTCGATCCACTTGGTGAACTTGTCGATAGCCACCGCACTCCGTTGAATCCTACCGGCGCGGCTTGGCGCGGGCCCTATCATGTCGAGCCCCCAGCAGTGGCAAAGGGCCGTGTTGGCGGTATGGTGACTAGCTTGTAGGCCGGGACATGTTGCTTCTTGGCGAAGTACCGACATCCTTGGCACCTTCTCGACGAGTTCTTCGGCATCGCCCGTGGCCGTGGGGCCGCAGAATGCTCGTCGAAGGCCTTGCCGACCGCCGTGCGTGAAGACGCGTGGTTGCCGCACGCCCTTGTGGATCTCCTCCAAGATGTCCTTCTTCACGAGGGACGCACTTCATGAGTACTCCGTAAGATGCGCCCGCTTGTAAAGCTTGTCTCCGACGAGGACGTAAGACTTGGCGCGGCGGACGAGTTGTTCGGCCGCGTTCTTGTCGGGAGGGGACCTTCGCTCACCGAGGTAGTCTATGAAGGGTTGCCTCCACCCACGTCGATCATCATGACCTCCCCGCCCACCGGTGGATGGGCCGGGACAATGGGCTCGGTGGCGCCGGCTCCGTATGGATGGCACGTGAAGCTCATGGACGAAGACGCCCGCCGGGTACTTGAGCGCGGGTGGATCCAAGCTTTCGAGAGGACGTCCGCCGCAACGTTGTTGTCGCGGACGACGTGATGGAACTCGAGACCATAGAATTTGTTCTCGAGCTTGCGGACTTCTAGGCGCAGGCGTCCATGTTCTCCTTGTTGCGGTCCCAGGACTTGTTGACTTGGTTGATGACCACTGCGGAGTCGCCGTAGACTAGTAGCCGCTTGATGCCTAGTGAAGCCGCGAGGCGGAGCCCGTGTAGGAGAGCTTCGTACTCGGCTTCGTTGTTTGAGACCTTCTAGAAGATCTGCAGGACGTACTTGAGTTGTTCGCCCGTTGGAGAGATCAGGAGTACCCCTGCGCCCGCGCCCCTCGTGGTTGAGTGAGCCATCAAAGTACATCACCCAATGCTCGGTCGCACGGTGGGAGTAGGCGGTGGTTCTCCCGCCACTCGCCATGAAATCGACTAGTGCCCGTGACTTGATGGCCGTGCGTGGCTTGAAGTCGATGGTGAGGGCGCCGAGCTCGACAGACCCCACTTGGAGATTCTTCCGTGGCGTCTTGGTTCCTCGTGATGTTGCCGAGCGGTAGTCGGTGACGACGGAGACCGAGTACTCCCCGGAAGTAGTGTCGTAGCTTCCGCGAGGTGATGAGTAGAGCGTACAGAGCTTCCGCACGGCCGGTAGCGAGCCTTGGACTCGATAGAACCCCGCCGACGAAGTAGACCGGGCGCCGGGACCGGTAGGCGTGGCCGTCTTCCCCGCCGCTCGACAACGATGGCAAGCATCGATCACGTGAGTAGTCGCAGCCTAGGTAGAGCAAGAGGCCGCGCGCCCTTGCGAGGAGCCGTGAGGATTGGTGGCTTTGACAGAAGTCCTTGAGCCGGGCAAGGGCTTGATCCGCCTCTCGGAGTCCACACGAACTTCTCGTGATGCTTGAGTAGTTTGAAGAAGGGGAGGCCCCGTTCTCCTAGCCTCGAGATGAATCGCTCAATGCCGCCATGCACCCCGTCGTGTTCGGACGTCTTTGATGCTCGTGGGAGCTTTCATGCCGGTGATGGCGGAGATCTTCTCGGGGTTGGCTTCAATGCCGCGCCGGGCCGATGATGAAGCCGAGTAGTTTGCCCGAAGGGACGCCGAAGACGCACTTGTTCGGTTGAGCTTCCAGCCGGTACTCGCGTAGCGATGCGAAGGTCTCTTCAAGGTCGTCGATGAGGGTACCGGAGTCCCCGGGTTTTGACAACCACGTCATCCACGTAAGCCTCGACGTTCTTGTTGAGTTGCCGCTTGAAGCAGCTCCGGATGGCCCGTTGATAGGTAGCGCCGTGTTCTTCAACCCGAATGACATGGTCGTGTAGCAAGACGCGCCAAACGGGGTGATGAACGCGGTCTTTTCCTCGGTCTTCCTCCTTGATTGCGATCCGGTGGTACCCGGAGTAGCGCCGAGGAAGCAAAGCAGTCGCACTCGCCGTGGAGTCGATGACTTGATCAATCCGCGCAACCCGAAGGGGTCCTTGGGGCAAGTGCTTGTTGAGGCTCGGTGTAGTCGACGCACATCCTCCACTCGTTCGAGTTCTTCTTGCGACGAGGACGGGGTTGGCGAGCCACTCAGATGGAAGACTTCTCCGATGAAGCCACCGCGAGTAGCTTGGCGAGCTCCTTCTTGATGGCGTCCCGTCCGTCGCTCGGCAAAAACGTCGGAGGTTTTGTCGTTGGGGGTGGCCTTTGGATCGACGTTGAGGCGGTGCTCAATCGGCTCCCCGGGCACTCCCGGCATGTCCGTCGGCTTCCACGCGAAGATGTCGCGGTTAGCCCGAAGAAAGCCGATGAGCGCGTCTTCCTATTTGGGGTCGAGGCCGGCCCCGATGGTGGTGGTCTTGCCGGGGTCGCTCGTTCCAAGGTCGACCGTCTTGACAAGTACCTCCTCGTGTGGCCGAGGCTTGTTGGCGCCGTCGTACTTCTCTCGGGATGTCGAGTTCACTTGTAGCAAGCTTCTTCGACGCGGCGTAGACCTCCATCATCGCGTTGGGTACTTGGTTTGTGGAAGCGATCGCCACGGCTTCGTGTCGCAGCCGTGGGAGATCTTCAAGTCCCCTTGGAGGGAGAGTACACCGGCCGGACTTGGCATCTTGAGTACCAAGTAGGTGTAGTGGGGCACCGCCATGAACTTGGCGATGGCCGGGCCGCCGAGGATGGCATGGTAAGAGGTCTCGAAATCCGCGACCTCGAATTTGATGTACCTCGGTGCGTAGTTGTCCCGAGATGCCCCGAAGGTAATCGGCGCACCACCGAGCCCGCGTGGGATAGCCGCGTTGCCCGGGACGATGCCGTAGAAAGGCGTGCCGCTCTTGGTGAGCATGGGGGTGACGTCGAGCTTCATTTTCTTCAAGGTTTTGGTGAAGAGGACGTTGAGCCCGCTTCCACCGTCGATGAGCACCTTGTTGAGCTTGGAGCCCGCCACCGTTGGCTTCGGGACGAGGGGAAACCATCCTCGGTTCGGAGAAGCCGGTCCATTGGTCCGCGCGGGAGAAGGTGATGGGTACCCCCGACCACCCGAGAGGGGTCGGGACCGCCGGCTCAATGGACATCACTTCACGACGGTAGCCTTCGCTCCCGCCCGCCGGCGCTCCGCCGAAGAGGACATTGACGGTCTTCTCGGGTTTTTGGAAGTCGTTGTTGTCGCCGTCCTTCTTCTTGCCCTTTTGGTCGTGAGGGTGCGGTGGCTCCGGAGTATCCTTGAGTGCATGCCCGAGCCGGTAGCACCGCTCGGTAGTGTGGTTGCCCTTTGGATGCCACGGCACTTCTCCTTCACAGGTCTTTGAAACCGCCGCAGTTCTTCTTCAAGTTCCCTTTCGCAGGCGCCGGATAGCCGCGACGGTGTTGTCCGGCTTGCGCTTGCGGTTGGGACCCGAGTAGTTGTCCGTTGTTGTTGTTGTTGCGCCGCCTTGGTTTGCATTGCCGCGCCGCCGCCGCCCCGGTTCTCGCTTGGACTTGCCGCGATGGCGTCGTATTTGGCGTTGGCCTTGTCCTCTTCATCCGCCCGTGACGTGATCATGTCCTTGAGGTGGGGGATGGACTCCGGGGCGGCGACGACCGAAGTCCTCGAAGGTGCGGCGCGGGTAGAGGCCGTCCCGGAAGAGATCGATGACCTCCTTGTCGCTGATGTCGACGACGGTAGCGCGCTTGTCGAAAAAGCGGCGCATGTACTTGCGCAGGGTCTCGCCCTCGTTCCTCGCTTGATCATGGCCGTGTCCATGCGAGTACCCGAACGGCCCATGGCGCCCGCGAAGTTGCTCGTGAACCGCTCCTTGAGCCGGTCCCACTTGTCGATCGAGTGCTTGTCGAGCGACTCGAGCCATGTGAGTGGTTCTTGGTCCGGACGTAAGGGGAAGTAGAGGCATTTGGTGTCGCCGTTGCCGCCGCCGTTCTCGATGGAGAGGGCGTAGCATCGAGCCACCGGATAGGATCCGCTTCGCGTCGTACTTGGTGATCCCCAAAGGCTTGAACTTGTCGGGGAGGAGCAAAGTTGCGAAGTCGAGGTGAGAAGGCGGGGAAGCCGTCGCCCTCGGCCAGCGGGGTCGACTTCTTCCGCCGCGGCTCCTCGATCTTCCGGGCGAGCGTCGTACCCACCGTGCGAGGCGCCGGAGGCGTGGTCGTTCGCGTGGCCTCGGCCGCCGCGACCGCCGCCGCCTCCCGCCTCTCCCCGTTGGCACCATGGTTGGAGCCGCCGCCGCCGCCGCCGCCGCCGGCCGTGTCGGTGCCACCGCCACCCCCCGAGCGCGGTGGGGAACGACTTCTCGGTTGCCTTGGTCTTGCCGTGAAGGTTCGCCGGCGTTGGAGCGGCGGCGCTTGGCTCCGCCGGAAGGTCGCCCGAGTACGGTTGGGGACCGCCGTTGGCGCCGCGACTAGTAGCTTCGTTGTCGCGGGGTTTAGCCGGGAGGAGGTTGGTTGACTCCGTTGTCGACCCGCATGAAGTAGGCTTCTTCGGCCGAGCTTGGCGATGACCTCTCCGGGCCGCGTATGCCCCGAGCCCGGCGTGCGATCGTTGTGATCGACATGAGGCACCGCTCGTGGGTGGTGTGTACTCGCTCTCGACCGCCCGAGAGCTTCCGCAAGGCTGCGGATAGGGAGGTTGTCTCCCCGAGCCGCCGCGCCGTTCGGCCGCGCTTCCCCGTTGCGTTCGCGTCGAGCGTCCCCGTTGGCGACGGTCTCGTCCGCGGCGTGCGCTGCGCGCGCCCTCGTCCGCGGAGATGTCCTCCGTGTACTTGTCCTCACCCGTGCCTCGAAGGTCCCGGGGTGTCGCCGGCGCCCATGAAGACTTGGCGATCGGGGGTACCCAGGCCGGGACTCGCAGGGTGCTACCCCGCCTGGTGTATTTGAGTCGCCCCCGGTTAGTGGTGTTCCCTCCCCGGAACGGTAGCGAGTCGATGTAGGCGACGTAGCGTGAGTCTCCCTTTACCGTGTCGGGCGGGCTTGCGGTCCGGCCGCAGACGTATCTCCCGCCGGCGTTGATTTTATAACCGGGCCCCGAGGCCGGTCCCGACAAGGGAAGCTCGGTGGAGTCGTCTTCGACTCGGCTCCTCGTGTCCGACCCGAAGTCGAACTCGTAGTCCGGTTCGAGTAGAACTCGGAGAGAGAGGGCCGGGAGTCCGAAGCGTGATCGGGGGCGGCGTCGGAGTCCGAGTTGTACTCGGCACGGCTCCTTGCCGGCCCGCGCGAAGTGGGAGCGCTCGTGCGGGCCCGACCGAGGATGCGTGGGGCCACGCGCGGAGTGCCCGCGTGGAGAGGGGGCCGCCCGCGATGGCCGAGCGGCCCGGCTCGCATGTGATGGCCCATGGCGACGTCGGCTTCGAGTTGGAGACGCGACTCGAGCTCGAAGTCGCCGTGGTGGTTGAAGAGCGAAATTTCGCCGAACTTGCCGGCGAGTTCGCCCGTGACAACTTCGTAGCGAAGCGTCACGAGGCTCGTCCTCGGGTTGGGCCGCATGGTTAGGCGGCGCTGGAAGGAGCCCGCGCCATCGCCAGCGTGCGGACCCAAGCGCCGAAGACGAAGGTGTCGCCGCGGTTGAAGGCGACAGTTGGCTTGAAGTGGATGGAAGCCGTCGAGTTCGCCATGTGATCTCGAGCGAGAGCCCCTACCTGGCGCGCCAGCTGTCGGTGTTTTAGACCGGCAACCTACTACGGGGAGTACCCGAAGTAGATGATTGTGACTCGCCGAGATCGGTAACTCGAAGGAAGAGACACGTGGCACACAATTTAGACAGTTCGGGCCGCGAGGTGCGTAATACCCTACGTCCCGTATGCCGCGTAGCTCGGGATTGATAGGGCACGATTACAAGATGGTGCAATGGTGCGCCGTGAGTTGTATGAGAGAAGAGATCGGTCCCCGCCTCACCTTACATAGTCCGGAGGCGTGGTTACAAGTCGGAGTAGGGAGAGAGTACTAGTCGAGTACGTCTAGGAGTCCTCTATACAAAGGCGAACATGTACAGATTCCTCCCTAACCGAGTACTACTCCCGTGTAGTCCTTGTGCTCCACGCCTTCGGTGCCGTGTAGCGCAAGCCGGTAGTCCTGTGGGGGCCACCGAGTAGTCGGTCCCGGTACCCACCGAGGTAGTGGGCCCAGGGAGGTCCATACGACATATACCCCACAAGCACCGCCGATCCCTTGTCCTTATCGTAAGACCATCCCAAACTAAAGTTCCTAATTATTCAGCCAAGACCATTGCCCATTAGTTCTTGTGGTTGTACTGTTTTCCTGGGTGGTTCTCCATGTTCCGGTTAATATATTAAAGTGGTCTTGTAAAGTAAATAACATAAACGGAACATAGAATAATAAAAGTAACCAAGTTTGATTAATACCAATCCCAGTTGAGCATGCTAAGCAATAGCTACCACAAGATTAATTTAATTAACCCGGTGTCAAGGTTAAGGTAGTAAAAGACTAGGCATTATCCTTAATAGGTTCCCATCAAGTTAATGCAAGCGGAAAAGTAAATACAGTGAATTAAATTCATGTTATGTAGGACAAGCGGGTATGCATCAAGGAATACTTGCCTTCAACAAAACCTTGTTGCTCAAACCCTTGCACGGCTTGATCTTCAAATCCCTCGAACGAATTGCTCTTTACGATCCACAATCATCACATACAAGCATACAATAAGAATAAATAAGAAACAGTCACCAAACAGATCAAACAGAACTAAACAGTAGCGTAAAACTAATCTACGCTTCGAGACGAACGAGTGGACATAAAGAACACTAAAATCGGAGCTAAACGACTAAGTTACGGCCTAAAGAAGGTGCAAGGGCTATTCTGTGAAGGTTTTAAAAGAAAAAGGGCTAAAATAAACAAAAAGGAATAAACTGCAGGGAATCTTCTAAGGTGGAAGGGTATTTTTGTGAATATCAGAAAACTTGGGGGGTTTTCCGCAAAACTGCCAGGGCCGGTGGGGGTTTGACTGGCTGACTCGATTTAGATCCGTTGGATCTAGATCTAGTGATTGTGGTGGCTTGCGGGCGGCGCGAACTGCAGGAGGCGTCGGATCTTGATCCGACGGTTGTGGACGCGCGCATGTTAAACGAGGCGGCAGGATTGGATCTGGACCGCTGGATCTCGATCCGGCGGCGCAGTATGCATGCACGCGTTGAGCGGCGGCGGGTGGCGAAGTGACGACGGCAGCCGGCGACGAGGGGTGGCAGAGCTTGCCGACGAGACCCCAATCTAGGGTTTCTGGCCACGGATTGAGACGCGGACGACATCTACGTGAAGCGCGCGAGCAAGCGAAGCAATCTAGGGTGGCGGTCGTGGTGGAGACGCGGCGGAGCGGCCGGTCGACGCGGCGGTGCGGAGCACGAACTCTGGCGAGGTCCCTCGGTTGCTACGGTGCACGAAGACGACGACAAGCGACGCGGGCGGGTTCCTCACCTCCTTGCGCGTCTCTGGGTGTGCTCCTTGATGACGAGGCGACGTCGACGGCGGGAAACCGAAAGCAGCGGTGGCTAGGGTTTGCAGCAGCTTGCGGCTAGGGCAAAGGTGCGACACGGGTTGCTCGGGTAGGAGGTCCCAGGGGCGGCGGCGGCCTTAAATAGCCCGGGGAGGGACCTTGGCGTGCGAGCCACGCGTCCAGGGCGCGTACTCGGCCCGGACTCGACGGCGGCGGCACGGATTCGGCCGAGTCCCGGTCGAGGACGGCGCCACGGGAGGGATGACATGCGGGCCCCTCCCGTCGGCCGACTCGGGCGCGGGAGATCGGGCCGCCGCAGCTTGGGCCGGAAGGCCGCCGGGCCGCGAGCGCGATGCCGGGTTGCATGGCGCGCGCCGGCGAGCGGCCGGTGGGCCGCGCAGCGAGCCGGCCGCGCGGCCCGTAGAGCACTGTTGGGCCGGCTTAGCTAGGCCGGCGGCATCTGTCGCGGCGAGCACCGGGCCAAAAAGGGTAGGGTAGATAGGATAGGGTTTAGGAATTAAGGTTTGGGTTTTTGAAAAGGATTCAAACAAAAGAATTCAAACCCGAATTCGAATTCCAAAGAAAAAAAGAAATGCACCAAAGATGAATGCAACAATTAATTCCTATATTTCATTAACTTTATTTTAGAAAAGTTTTAAATGCCTAAAAGAAAAGTAAAGCAACCTTATATTCCTTAAGCAATAAAAGGTTTCATGCAAATTTTAATAAAGCCAATTTTAGCAAAATTAGGTTGTTACAGGTGGACATGTGCAAATGGCAAAGAGTGATCCCGAGGCACAAAGGAAGCCCTCGTTATCGGATTGCACATGGTTGGAAAGTGAGTATCTATCTTTTAATCTTGAAGCCTTGAAATTCCTAATGCACTTTAGAGAACCAGGGAGTTCACTTTATTTTTATTTTTACACATACTCATATTTTTTCTTTTTCTCATATATCTCTTTCTTTCATTCTTTCTTTTTCTCATTTTTTTCTTTTTTTCTTTCTCATAAAATTTTTTATTTGCTCCCCTTTGAACTCTAAAATTGCATCGTACCTACCTCCTCTCCCATGCTTAGACATTGCTCGTCCTCGAGCAAAGAGGCGATAAATAAGGTAGGTACCGGAAATATTTTTCCTTGGAGAGATGCTTGAATTCTTCAATGTTGGCGCCGTCTTGCGATCTTCCTTGAATTGATGATCCATTCTCAATGATAGGTTATGGTCAAGGAGGTAATCAGAAAGGATGATATTTGGTTTTAAGGGTGGATATCCGGCGAGGTTTGTGAGATCTCCAATGTGGGGATACACAATGCACGGATAAAAGGCTAGCAAAAAGATAGATACGCAAAAATGGAATGACCAACTTTTCTTAGTCTCGGGCCGCAGAAATCATGGCCTGCAATAACTCACTCAAAAATAAATCTTGTACACTAAGGTTTATGCACTCAAATATATATTAGGCTCTGGATAGGTTGAGCAACACACAAGTGATATTCATGACAAGGTTAGCGATATTTTTGGGCATAAAAACCATCTTTAATCTATTCATAACTTGAGAGCACAAAAAACACTATGGGTCATTATTTTGATCATAACCTCCACTAAAGATTAAGCTAGCATTTAGATAAATTCAGATTCATGTTTTAAGAGAGCACTAGCTTTAACATGCATAAATCAATTACAAAGATAAACAAAGCGGCAATTATAATCATATATCATCATGGCACAAATTTTGTAACTTTCCCAATGATGTAAACAAGGTGGTGTCTTTATTAATGATGAAAACAAACTAAAATAAATGCTAAAAATAAACTAACACACTTGCTGAAATTTAAATGAAAACTGAAAATATTACGCAAACACAAGCTGAAAATTACAGAAAAGGGGAAAAGAAAAGAAAACTAAAGTTCCTCCTTCTTCCTAATCCTCCGCTGGTGGTTGGTGTTGATAATCTTGATAGTTGTACCCTTACTCGTAGTAGGGTTGGACATCCCCTCCAACGAATTGATCCGGCTGCACTAGGTGAAGGCGTCCAAGCTCATAGGCAATATTTGCATTGCCCTCACAAAGTTGAGCCGCGTTGGTTTGGATGGCTGCGGCGTTTTGCATATTTCTCGCAACATACCCTCCAATTATGGCCATGCTTTATTGTGGTTGGGGATATTGTGCGTAGGGCTTCGCGAAGGTTACGTTGGGCACCACATAATTTGGTGGGGGTACCGGTGCGCCACCCCCCATGCTTGCACTTGTGGCCCTCCGTAATAACTTGGCGGAGTAGGAATCCCGCCAAACGGTGGTACATAGTTGGGTTGTGCACCACCCGCTTGTGCGGAGGAGGATCCCTCCTCTACGATTCTTCCTCTTTTATTTTTCTTTGCCGGGACAAGGAGTCCCTCTTCCAACCAATCTTCCTTCCCTTGAATGAAAAGCCTAAGCCTTGCGTCCGGAAGGGGTAGGTTCACCTTGGCCACATGAAAGCCTCATCTCTCATATCCAGTAATATATTTACCTTGTTTCAAATACTCAAGGCCGAGAGAGGTCCCACATAAAAGATGTTTGGGGTTTCTTGATCCCCGGCCTTAGGGAGATGGCCAACATAGAGAGGTAGCACCCCGAACCAATATCTCCCGATCCTGATGTTGCCTCGCAACACCATCGGTTGATCATAAGGTATGAGGGGTCTATTGGCTGCTTTTCAATTAAAGCCGAGAGAGCCAATTCAACTCAGTGTCCGTCACCTTCGTCTCCCTCATCCTCCCCAATATCCTTTTGCTCATCCAAGAGTGAAATACTTCGATAATGGGGTTACGGATGCAATTGCGTTGTTGGTGGGCTTCTCCAGAGATTAAGTTCCAAAATCCATCTAACAAGCCATCCGGCACATCAACTTTCTCCGGAGCTCCCTTTTGGAACCCAAGTAGCTCCCTAACATACTCGTATGGAACCACTTGTTGGATTCCCTCCAAACGGAATGATAAACTTTGCACCCCATCATCAAGGATAGGCGCAATAGTCATCAAGATTTCCAGGGCAAACTCCTTGTGGGTGTTTGCCGACACCCCGTTGGAGAATTGCACCCATCCAAGGTGCCCCAACATATAATATATGTCCGTGCCGAAACCCAAGTAGTTGAGTGCTTGATCGTCGAAGTCGACGTTGGCCACAAGTCTCTTCTTCAAGACGAGAGAGTTTCTTCTCCTCCTGCTCCGACAATATGATGAAGCCATATGTGGAATACTGCGGAGTGTATGGAGGTGGCGCGGATGAATGGGTCAATCATCGAGGTGGGATGGGCGGCTCCTCCGTTCGCCCTTGAGGTTCGGTAAACCTCATGGACGTGCTCCTTGTTGCCCCCATGCCACCGAGGAGGAGAGCGTCGTTCCTCCTTGGCGGTGCCGTGTCCTCCTCCATGCTCCGAGGAGACTCAGAAACCGAGTGCCTCCTCGAAGACGTCGTTGAAGACGGCTTGGATGACGATGACCCCTTCTTCTCGGTGAAGAGACTTGTGGTTTTCTTCCACATGATTGCAGCACTCTTCTCTCCACTAAAATTCCGGGTTGCAACCGGTAACTAGGCACTTAAAAACTTACTTCAGAATGTGGACTTTGAGTGGATTAAGGGTGTGAATTGTTTGAACTATCAAGATTGGGAAGGTTGTCTATGTCTACGGTGGTTCTGGGCACAAGAACTTGAGCACACAAACTGAGGAAGGAGAGGGATGCTTGCCTGCAGAAGACGGGAGCCAGGGGGCTCCTTTTGTAGGGGAGGGCGGCCGGCCTGGGTGGCTGCGTGCCTCCCCAGGGCTCCGTTTTCTCCCAGTGTGATCATTTCTCCTCCATGACTTTCTTGCCCACGTGCTCCACGAGTTGCACCGCCCAAACGCTCTCATCCACTCCTTTTCTTGCATTATTGGTCCTTCCACTTGATGCTTCATGCTTTGAGTCATGTCCATGCTCCCTTGCTCCACTTGCTTCACATGTCACCATGAATTTCCCGCAAAGGTATGCTTGCCGCCCACCCATGCTTGTCCTTTGCATGTGGTCTTGATGAGAGTTGATGAAAGAGCATCCAATGGTGCATGCATGATTAACTTAAACTAGAATGCCTCCCTCTAAGTATGTTTAAGGCTAAGCACTCCTCTAATTTCGAAAACTAAAAATATTTTCGCAGCTATAGAAGAGCTCAAGCATAAATTTAGAGAAGTTTTTAAACTATTAAAACAAATGTAAGTCGAAAATATTTTCCGACTACATTGATATCGGTCTCACCGGTATAGTTTGCCTTCATTGGTTGAGAGCAAACTTTTAACGGCTTGATCATGGGGGCATAGGTTTAGGTTCTAATTTTGACTAAATGAGAGAGATTTTGAATAAAACAAAATTAAATGAGGCTTAGAAAAAGTCTAATCTTAGAGAAACCAAGGATATAGATTTTTAAACCAACCAAAAGTTTAGTTTCTAGGTTCACGCGAGTCCTACCACATGCTGAAATTTAATTAACACCTAGGTATAAGCCGTGGCTCTACTCATGTGTTTTTAGCATGAAAAATAAGTCGACCACAACACCATAATAAGGATGAAGGGTTGAGTTAGGTTCTGAATTTATTTGGTTGTGGTTTCTCGAAAAGAAACAAACAAACACATAGGAGGGTTCAAGTAAAGGGTTTATGATCAAGCAAAATATTCAACCAAGAATTATGTCTCTAATATTGTTCAACCACTTCTAAGTCTAATGTCTTTGCATAATAAAATTCAAAACTGAATTATTAAAAAGACTCGAAAAACCTGGAATCAATGCTCTTTGCGGGCGTTGCAATCTTGGGTACCCACTTGCTCGTTTATAGTCCATAGCTAGACTTCTTCACTTGATTACTTAGGATCAACGCTCTTTGCGAGCGTTGCAATCTTGGGTACCCACTTCCACACCATCTTGGGCATGGGCTTATCTTCCGGCTTAGTCATTTTTTTGGTCTTCACAGGCGGCTTTTCTTCCTTTGTCTTGACGGATGCAACACCTTCCTTGATTTTCTTTACGTCCTTCTTCTTCGGCTCTTTCTTCTTTTTCAGCCCTTCCTTCTTCCTTGGTTCTTCCTTAACAACGCGACGATGAGGTGGAACATCTTTAACTCCAATCATATTGCATGCCTCGAGTCGTGGTCGGAACTTGAAAGAACTCCTTTCTCCGTTAATGTCGAACATGATCTCCCCCTTTCCAACATCAATAGTAGCTCCCACGGTCTTGAGGAAAGGCCTCCCGAGGATGAGCGGCGGCTTCTCCCTCTCTCCCATCTCGAGCACCATGAAGTCGACGGGGATGAAGTGGTGTCCGACCTTTACGGGCGATGCCCGAGGGATAGCGAATGGAGTTATCTCCCAACTCCAAACACATACCCATAGGCTCCAACGGTAGGTGTAGCTTCTTGAACACATCCCTTGGCATGACGCTCACACTAGCTCCAAGGTCGCACAACGCCTTCTCGAAATTGAATGAACCAACGGAACATGGAATTGTAGGGCATCCAGGGTCCTTTTGCTTCTCTAGCCCATTAGCAATAGCGGCACTACACTCCTCGGACATCTTGACATGATCTACCCCGAGTGTTGCTATCTCATATTTATTTGCAAGTATGTCTTTAAAGTAACGAGAATATGTAGGTACTTGTAGGGCATCTAATAATGGCATGTTGATGCTAAATCTACGCACAACCTCCACAAACTTCTCAAAGTGGTTGTCAAGTTTACCTCGGAAGTAGCGTGGCTTGAGTTGTGGTATCCTCGTGTCTTCTTCCGGCATCTCAAATTTGGGCTCTTCGGTGACGATCCCCGTGACCTTCTCCTTAGCAACTTCCTCCGCCTCGGTGGATGCTTTAAGCTTCCTTGCTCCCGCGAGACATTCCGGATCTTCGGTCTCCTTTCCCAAACGTGTTTGAATGGCCTTCGCCGATTCGGGACCTTTAGGTTGTCCCGGAAGCTTCCCTTCATCATTAGTGAGGCGCCCGACAAGTTGTCCCACTTGCGTTTCGAGCATCTTCATCATGTTGAGCACTTGATGATTGGAGCTCCCGACCCACGTCACTTTGCTATCGATGTTCTCCAACACCTTGTCTATGGTCTTGAACTTGGTGACGGTGTCCTTGTTGATCTTGGCTTGCTCGTCCATGAATTTCTTCAATTGTATACGAAGCGGAACCGAATTTGGAATGGATGAGATTGCATTAAATTGAGGTCTACCTTGCCCGTAGCGGAAGTTCGGCAATTCTCCCTTCCTCATGTAGTCGAGCACTTTGGCTTCCTCCGGACAATCTTTGTGGACATCGCCATACTCTCCGCATTCTTCGCATGTGGATCTTGCTTCGGCGGCCCTCAAGTCTTGAGCCTCTTTCTTTTCTATCTCCATCTTCTCCAACCTCCTCATGAGTGAATCAATCTTGCCTTCAAGTATGTTCTCCTTCTCCACTTGCAAGACTCCCTTGACATTCCCCGTGGGTTGAACCGGATGTAGGCGCCCGGATGACGCCCATGTGTCATTATCCACGACCTTCTTGAATAGAGTGAAAGCTTCCGTCGGTGTAAGCTCGATGATAGATCCTCCCGCCGATGCATCGATGATCGTCCTTGACGCCATGGTGAGTCCTTGATAGAACTTTTGCACGAGGTCTTCCTTTGGGAACTTGTGATGTGGAACCGCCCGAGTGTACTCGTTGAAGCGCTCGAATGCCTCCGAGATAGTTTCCGTAGGATATTGAACAAAGGTGGCAATCTTATTACGCAAACTTTGAGTTTTACCCGGCGAGTAGTATTCCTTCATGAAAGCCTTCATCAACGTGTTCCAATTTTGCACCATCTCCGCCGGTTGAGAGTGGAACCATTGCAAAGCCTTCCCGAGTAGCGAGAACGAAAAAAGCCTTTCCCTCATTTGATCTTGAGTCACCCCATCCATGTTGAAAGTCTGACATAGTTAAATGAATGCTTGGAGGTGAAGGTTCGGATCCTCTTTACCGGTGAAGGGTGAATGTTGCACCATGCGGATTGTTGAGGTCTTGATCTCGAACGGTCTTCCGATCTCCTCAAGATTCAAGATTGGTAGGTCGATGATGTCCGGGGTGCATAGCTCCCCAATCTTGCGCTCTTGCGGTTGGTCACCCATCGGTTGGAAGTCGACTCTCCCGGTTGCTTTGAGGTGGTGAATTCGTCGGAGATTCCTTCGATCCTTTGTCTTTCGACTTGGAATCTACAAAATCCAGCCTTTTAGCTTGATGTGCTTCGCGTCTCCTTAGCCTCGTAAAGTTTTTCTCGGATCATCCACAAAATTATCGGGTTTGTTGGAGAGGTAGCCGTCCATCTCCTCGTTAGGGTTAGCAATAAACAAAATATGCAAAAACTAGAAAGTAAAAATAAATCTATGAAAACTAGGGTTAGACAAACTAGATTAGATTTATTTTGAGGATGATCAAAGTTTAGTAGATGCAAAAAGAAAAACTAAAAGAAAACTGAAAATCACAAAAAGGCAATAAAAAATCAAATCTTGATCACTTGTTCCCCGGCAACGCGCCGTAAAAAGGGCCTTGTTGACGGTTAATAGTTGTATCAAAGTTCGTTTAGACTTGCAAGCGGACAAGTCTCCCATCATAGTCAAGGGACCCTTCTTCCCTCGAGTGGTGAACCCAAGGTATCGAATCAGTGGAACAAATGTGTGACGCAAAAGATGATCTAGTAAAGCCAAGTAACTTCAATCTTCGGTAAAGTGAAACCCTAATGCATCTATATAAAGAACACAAAACTAATGTAATCTACTAAAGAACGGAGATAACAAAGATAGATAGGGTAGATAAATTGATCTAGAGAGATCGGGTTAAGCCTTTTGTTGAAGTTCCAAGCAAGAGAAGAAATAGCAAATCAAATCTTATTAGAAGCCTCTTTAAATCGTGGTTTCCCGTCCGACTCCGAAAACGCCCGCCTTTCGAACCCCCGTTCGTCACAACGTATCCCTACTCATGCGGTTAGTCTAGGGCGAGTCCAAGGACAAGTCGAGTTCTTTCAGAAGATCTAGATGTACCTCTAGCCACCGCGTCTACAAGAACACCCTATGTGATCTATCTCGAGAATAGATCTAGAATAAGCAAAGCCGATCGAAAAACGAAATCATCGAAGAAACGCTTGATCGCTAGAAATCGATTCCACTTGATAATTCAACTAGTACAATGATACATAAACAAGATCACCACCGGGATCCTACCTTGATCTTGCTTCTAGCTCCGGAACTCCGACGTGGTCTTCCGTGCAAGGTTCCCACGTCGCCTAGGGAGACCCTAGTCAACTAGCTCGACCCTCTCCTCTCCGGGATGGTGTCCCTCTCTTCTCTCGCTCCTCGGCGGTCGATGACGAATTGGATGATGCGTGGCTCTCGACCCCGGGCTATAAATAGCCCGAATGGTGGCTAGGTCAAAGGAGGGGGGATTGGGCCCTAGACTGGGCTGGGCCGGCCGGCCTGGGCCCATCCAGCCCGGGCTCCCGCCTCCTTCGCGTGGTGTCGGTTCCCGAGTCTTCTAGATGCTTCCCCCTCTCGCATGTAGGACCTTGTCGTCGCTCTCCGAGTTGGACGTAGCTCCTTGTCTCACAAGATTCGGCACTTTTCTCGTTTAGGTCCTCGGAGTTTGTCATCTTCTCAGGTTGAGTCCCTGGCTTCTTGGAGTCAAGTTTGCTTCATTGCATGTCTTGTACGGGCTTCAAGGTCTTGTCACAAGGTGCTTGATGAACTTATCCCAGAAGTCTTGCTTTCAACGCTAAAACCCTGCATAAACACTAAACTCCAAAACCGACATGCACAAGTGAACTTGTTATACCACGGGGGTTAGTACCAATGGATAAGGTACAAAACTTATGCCAACATCGAAGGTAAACTCATGGCTAGGTTGACGGATTTTCACTGTCAACAGACTGGTAGGGCGTGCCCCTCCTCCGCACACTCTATTACGATGACAGCACTGACCACCTGAGTGGTCGCGGCGACGTAGAGGTACAGAGGCTCGCCGTCCTGAGGAGGCGTGAGAATCGGGGCGTGGGCGAGCGTCGCCTTCAACTTGTCAAGCGCCTCCTGGGCCTCGACGGTCCAGGAGAAGCGCTCGTGTTTCTTTAGGAGCCGGTAGAGGGGTAGGCCCTTTTTGCCGAGCCTCGAAATGAAGCGGCTCAAGGCGGCAAGGCACCCCAACACCTTCTGGACCCCCTTGAGGTCTCGAATCAGACCCATTCGCTCGAGGGCGGCAACAATTTCGGGGTTGGCCTCGATGCCTCGCTGGAAGACAATGTATCCTAACAACATGTGAGGAACCAAGTTGAGAAGTACCTTGGTCCGTGTGTGATGAGTGATTGACCGGATGGTTTGAAGCTTTGTGTGTGTGGTGTTGAGTTGTGTTGTGTGTGTTTTATTTTGAGTATTTACCTTATTGTTTATGTGGTGTGTTGTCAATGCACTCGTGAGGAGTGGTTGACAACGTTGTGTGGACTGACTCTTGGCCTAGTATTGCAGGTGTTGGTTGCGGCTTGGTTTGCGTTGGTGCAGGTGAAGAACAGGCGCGAAAGGTGAAGGACCGATACAGCGAACCAGAGAGGGGGGAGTGAATGGGAGCCGATAAAAATTCTTCTCGAAGGAGACGGAAACTCCTACAAGATGAACACTGCTTCCAACACACGTCTCTGACTCACTACCCAAGTTGGCCAAGCCCACGTAGCCACTGGAGTGCCACTGGACCTAGGAACCAACACACAACCTTCCGACCCGAGAACGCAGCGGAACACCAAACCTCGAGTCTACGGACCCACACCGGTCGGACCGGTGAGCACCACCGGTCGGACCGGTGCCTCGCCGGTGAAACCGAGCAACTTTCACTAAGTGCCTCTACACCGGTCGGACCGGTGAGACACACCCCGGTCGGACCGATCACACCGAAAGCCCCCAAGGCACCAAACAAAGCCAACCGACCACCAAACCGACCCAAACTCGAAACAAGAAGCAACACGGGACAACAACGAACACACCAATACGTTCACCCAAGCAAAATCCCACCAAGGGTTGCACCGGTTAGACCGGTCAAGAGCATCGGTCGGACCGGTGTAGCTCGGGCGCTCGGGATGAACAACACCCGCGGTCAACTCCCCCAAATCCAAATCTTGATCTCCCGAATCGCTCCACGGACTTGAACAAGACTTTGGGGATATTAGGAACACCTCACGAGGAGTCCATAGCCAAGTTTGATCCCACCAAAACTCGTCCAAAAAGGAGGAATCAAGGAAATCCCGCCAAGAGCACTTCCAACCCAAGAACTCAAGAAACCCCAAAATCGAGCACCTTTACTCACGGATTTGGGAGGGGAATCACAGCCCAAAGAACCAAGAAGGGTTCCCACAAATTTCCCCCATCAAATCCCCAAAAGAAAGGTCCCGAAAAGAACCCAAAGAAATCACCAAGAGAGGGCTCCGAAAATCACCACCAAGAATAACCGGGAAAACACATCCAAACCTTGAGGAACCACGCCGAATCATCTATACATGAAACAAAGGTTCATACAAGGTCTAGCAAGCCGCCCGATCATCCATCCCTCTCAACAAGATCTCTCCATGAAGCTCTTTTGCTAGTCCTATGGAAAACCTAAGGAAAATAGGAAGGAAAATAGGAAAACAAATGAGCTAGGGTTCCAAGAGTTGGCTGCCATCCTCTCACCTCTTGGGTTATATGGAGGCAACCGAATGTCTAAAATACCCTTCTCTAACAACTAGGGATACAAGCCCCTCAAGGGCGGATTTGGAAGTCTTCATGTCTTCATCATCGGACGGATGCCCGGCGACCGCACCCTGCGTAGCCTCGACGCAAGCCATGCGATCCCGACGCGTGTCCTCCGCTTCGAAGTCTCTGGACTGCGTCGTCGCACACCGGTCAGACCGGTCCCCACCGGCCGGGACCGGTCCGCGCCGTCTGCAGCCTCCGTCTTCGGTTCTTCGCCTTGGCTTTGTGGATCAACCAAGGAACCCGGTGGTTTTCTCGGTGAACCACCGGAAACCCCGCGAACTCGGTGTAGCCTATGACAATCTCCACTCATGACTCGACTCCCACGTAGTCCCGGCTCGACCTTGGTTTTGAGGCTCAACCAAGAAACCGTCCACGACTTCATCTTGTTGTTCATGCCACCATGCGGCCCGCACTTGACCCCCGCCGGCCACCGGTCCCTCGAACGAAGCCTACTTGTCTTCTCCACACCCGGAGGCCTCACCGCCGACGACCTTTCGCGCTTGTTCTTCACCCGCACCAACACCCGCCAAGCCGCAACCCGCACCCGCAATACTTAGCCAAGAATCGGTCCACACAACGTTGTCAATCACTCATCACACAAGGAAGCGACCATCCACCGGTCCTCGAACCACACATGGTCCTCAATCTCCCACTTGATGAGTGCATTGACAACACCCACACGAAAGTAACAAGAGGGAAAAGAAAAAGAGAAGAAACGAACAAAAAGAAACTCCAACAAGTGATCGAAAGCCAAACAAAGGCAAAGAGCAAGATCACTTGAAGAAGACAAGTCTCGGACCCCTTAGGCAAGGGCAACGGCTCGACACATCCGAGACAAAGCAATGCTCAAGAAAAGAGCGCAAACCACCAAAGCAAAGCTCGAACAACCACAAAGAGCTCCCCCCCGCACATATGCAAGCTCCCCCCCGAACCAATGCACCTCCCCCCCGAACGAATGCATGCAAGACACCACTTGAAACAAGGCAACGCAACAACTCAGCCCGACCGGTCGGACCGGTCAACACCACCGGTCGACCGGTGTGCAACATGTGAACAGAATCAAGCACTCACACCGGCCGGACGGTGACCTTGACCGGTTAGACCGGTGCACAACGAAGAGCCCGAAATGGCTCGAAACCACCCGAAAACCTTCTAAATGCGTCCAAAGAAAGCCATTTCAAGCTCAAACTTCTCCCCCTTGTTGGCAATGCATGAATCAAGCCAAGAATGCAAAACTGTCAACCTAGAGCTTCTCAAATAGACAAAATTCAACAAAAAATGCTACACATGTCCAAATGAGCAAGTTAGATACTCTACGACCTTCGTATCGATCTCAACTACATGATCACCAAGTTTCACAACCATTGGACGAAGCTAAGATGGATTTTGGCAATTTTGCGAAAAACTTGCCTCTCATGAGCAAAGTCCTAAACATGATCAAAGCATATCAAAATGGCAAAGCCACACAAACCTCATGCTAGGACAGCCATTCTAATCATAACACCATCACAACACCCACAAGCACCTCATGTCATGTCAAAGCCACCGAGCCATGTGCCTACTTCTATGTATGAGACTTCTCATTGGTAGGCATCATGCAACGGTTTAGCACCCAAAGCAATTTAATTTCAGCACATATGACATGGGAACATATTTTCCAAGCATTTTGCATTTCATTTTCAGATTGATAAATGGTACATGAAATGTCTTTGCGACAAAAAGGAACTTATGCCCCTCCACAAGATAAAACAAGAGGGCTAAACATTCATGATGGCAAATGAGCCTTTGGCTCCATATGATCAATAAACTAGCTATCCAACCACAAATTATGCATAGCTAAGACACTAAAACATGTCAAGATCATATAAAGGCATTTACACATGAGAGAGCATACATGTGACATTTTCAAAAGACATAGCTATCAACCATGGATTATTCATCAAGATCATCAAGAGCTAAGCCAAACTAACCATAGCCTACCAAACAAGCTCACAAAGACATATATCTCATTCCATGGTGAACAATGTATATGAGAGAAGCTTTTCCTAACCAATGCATATGATACAAAATGCATGCAATCTAAGATACAAGGATGCCTATACATCATGTTACATATGCCATGCCAAATGCAAGAAATGCACAAAGGAAACTATACATATGCTACAAAGGAGCTCCCACACACAAAGCTCACAAACCACCGGCTCCTCGAGGGGAGGCAAAAAGGGCTCAACACCACCGCAAAAGAGCAAAGGAGCACAAAACTCACAAGCTCCCCCTAAACACATGCACTAGGGCCAAAGAGCATACAAGCTCACCCTACACACATGAGATAGAGAAGGAGCAAAACAAACCAAGTGGCTTGACCAAGGCCACACACTCGAAGGTCACAAATACACTTACCTTTATCATTTCTTCACAATTCCCTCATCCTTGTCCACCATCCTCGAAAGTGATGTACCTCCATGTCACCACCGGGATATGAAGCCGAAGAACCACCCCTGATATCAACCAAATGTTCTCCGGGCCATCCACCTGCAACTCAAAACCAAGAGCGAGAGCGAGCAAACGACTCAACACTGGGGTTAGATCCAAAAGTGTAAAACCAGTGCCTAGCCATTTGCTCGAAAGTGGGGTTAGCACAAACCAAACCATCTTTCCTACCAAAGCTACCTCCACGAACACCACTACGGTAACCACCATGAGGGAACCAACCCTCTCTGCCTGGAGGAGGACCAAAACCACGAAAGAAGGCCCGTGGACTGTCCCTCCTCTCCTCAAAGCTAAGACTCCTCCCATCCCCGTAGTGAGCTCGAGGGGGAGAATGCCTAGTAAACTGACCTCCTGCAAACTTTCCAGCCCAACCACCAGAACCACGAACTCCAGAACCAAACCTCGCACCTGTACGAGCACGAAACCCAAGCCGCCGCTCGTTCGAGGCCCGCACCGATCCGACCGGTGCCCCTCACCGGTCTGACCGGTGTAGCCTGGGCAGCAGCACCTCCAACAACCTTCCGCTCTCCCCAAGCCCGAACTGACCTCACACTCGCCTTGTCCCTGGACAACTGCATACGAGGCTCAAGTACACCATCGGAAGGGTGGTACTTGTCCTTGTTAGCCCACTCCTTCGCCATTCTCTCTTCATGCTTCCTCTTGAAGCAAAACGCTCTCTTGTGACCATCCTTTCCACAAAACTCACAATGGAAACGGATTGATCTGGGCTTATGCTTGGGATGAGGCTCTTCACAAGGCTTCTCACTTGGTTTCTCACTAGGCGTTTCACTTGCCTTCTCACTCGGTTTTTCTCTTGGTTGGTTTGGCTTGGATGCAAACTTGTCTTTGGGTGTGGGTTGTGGTGGAACTGAAACATTCCCAAATTTCCTTTCTCTCTCACCACTGCCCTCACCAACCTTATCCAATCCCAAAGCCCAACCGTCAAAGCGCTTACATCTAGCAATCATCATACCAAGCTGAGGTTCTTGACTCGACAACCAACTCAGCGCTTCACGCAACTTATCATTCTCATCTTGCAAGCGACCAACACATTTTGCAAGATCCAAATTCTTCATAGCATGCAACTCACATGTAGAGCAAGAAGTAGGAATAGGCACTTTCAAATCAGCCTCAAGCGAAACAATGCGAGAATGGAGCTCAGCAATTTTCTCATGCAAACTAGGGCAAGAAGTGCAAGCACCAAGCAAAGTGAGTCTAGATTGTAGCTCATCCAACTCAACCCTAAGCACATCTAGTTCCTCACACTTGGAGGCATACTTCTCCCTAAGATCGATCCAAGTCGCCTAGGAAAGCGAGCAATCAAGCACAATCATTTTCATCGAAACAACCTGGGCTAGCCTTAAGCGAATCAATTTCAAGCTTGCTATCAAGAACCTGTGTTTCTAGCTCAGCCACTCTAGTCCTAGCATCCTCTAGCAAAGATCTAAGCTCCTTGCTAAGCTTCTTAGCCTCTCTAAGCATGTGATCGCGATTATCAAGCAAGTCAACCAACTCATTCTCCTTACGCAAAGAAGAGAGCTCATCACATACCTCATCCTCGGAATCCAAGTCCGAGGCGTCCTTCTCGGCTTCTCTTGCGCTCGCTCGAACCGCGAGCCATGCCGCGAAGTCGTCCTTGAGGCTTAGGCCCGTCACACAAAGGCCGTTGAGGTACTTGCCGAGGTTCTTCTTCTTCTTCTTGTCATCCTATTCGTCTTCATCACTCGAGCTTGAAGACGTGTCCTCGTAATCGGACTCGATATCGCTCGATCTCTTCATCTTCTCTCGAGACCAAGCCTTCTTCCCATGTTCATGATCATTTTTCTTGGACTTCTTCCTCTTGTTCATGAACTTGTGCTTGTCGTGGTTGTTCACCTTCGGACACTCGGCGAAATAGTGTCCAGCCTTGCCACACTTGAAGCATGTCCTCGTGTTCCTCCTCTTGTTCACCCGGTTCTTGTGCGGCCTCTCGAACCGCCTCGTCGGAGCGCCGCCTCGTCCTCTCCAAGCACGTCGAACTCCTCATCCGGCATAGACATCGAAGAGGACAAAAAGAACATCCCGGTGGATGGGTTAGTGTTAGCCTTTCCTTTCGAACCACCAATGAGGGCAAGACTCGGGAATCGGTCGGACCCTCAAGCTTGGTAGTCATGCCCCTATCCACCTCGGCCCGACTTGAGCTTCGAGAACGGCTCGTTCACCGTCGAGTGTCATACTTCTCCGACTCCACAATGGCCTCGAACTTTCCGCCCCAAATCGTACGATCCAAAGAGTGTAAGAGCTTGACCGCTCTATCATGATCATCGTACGGGAGCACGTCCACATTGGCCCTCATGTTGTTCACAACCACCGTGAACCTCTCGAAACAAGGCATCGATGGACTCACCGGGGAGATGAGTGAAGTTCTCGTACTCTCTCCGTAGGTCGCATACATCCGTGCCCGAACACCGGGCATTCCCAACATGAGCCTCCTTCAACACCGCCCAAATCCTACAAGCCAAGTGCTCGGTGTGCACCCGATCGAACTCGGCCGACACAAAGCACGAAACAAGTAGTCGACCGCCTTATTGTTGGCGTCGAATTTGTCCCTCGATCCCGGAGTAAGGAAGTCCATCGGCCGGACATAGCTCGTGTCCACCGTGACATCCCCAAGGATCCGACCCTTTCCGCGGAGAAACGCACCCATCCGCTTGCTCCACATCCGGTAGTTCTTGCCATCCAAGTGTGGAGGACCCGAACCCCGTTCCTGGTACGCCATCCTTGGATCTTAGACTGGTTAGAGTCAATAAAGACCTGAACCGGCTCTGATACCACTTGAAGGACCGATACGGCGAACCACAGAGGGGGGGGGGGAGTGAATGGGAGCCGATAAAAATTCTTCTCGAAGGAGATGGAAACTCCTACAAGATGAACACGGCTTCCAACACACGTCTCCGACTCACTACCCAAGTTGGCCAAGCCCACATAGCCACTGGAGTGCCACTAGACCTAGGAAACAACACACAAGACCTTCCGACCCGAGAACGCAGCGGAACACCAAACCTCGAGTCTACAGACCCACACCGGTCAGACCGGTGAGCACTACGGCCGGACCGGTGCCTCGCCGGTGAAACCGAGCAACTTTCACTAAGTGCCTCTACACCGGTCAGACCGGTGAGACACACCGGTCAGACCGATCACAGCCTGAAAGCCCCCAAGGCACCAAACAGACCAACCGACCACCAAACTGACCCAAACTCGAAACAGCAGCAACACGGGACAACAACGAACACACCAAGACGTTCACCCGAGCAAAATCCCACAAAGGGTTGCACCGGTCAGACCGGTCAAGAGCACCGGTCAGACCGATGTAGCTTGGGCAGCTCGGGATGAACAAAGACCCGCGGTCAACTCCCCCAAATCCAAATCTCGATCTCCCGAATCGCTCCACGGACTTGAACAAGGCTTTGGTGATATTAGGAACACCTCATGAGGAGTCCATAGCCAAGTTTAATCCCACCAAAACTCGTCCAAAAAGGAGGAATCAAGGAAATCCCGCCAAGAGCACTTCCAACCCAAGAACTCAAGAAACCCCAAAATCGAGCACCTTTACTCACAGATTTGGGAGGGGAATCACAGCCCAAAGAACCACGAAGGGTTCCCACAAATTTCCCCCATCAAATCCCAAAGAGAAAGGTCCCGAAAACAACCCAAAGAAATCACCAAGAGAGGGCTCCGAAAATCACCACCAAGAATAACCGGGAAAACACATCCAAACCTTGAGGAACCACGCCGAATCATCTATACATGAAACAAAGGTTCATACAAGGTCTAGCAAGCCGCCCGATCATCCATCCCTCTCAACAAGATCTCTCCATGAAGCTCTCTTGCTAGTCCTATGGAAAACCTAAGGAAAATAGGAAGGAAAATAGGAAAACAAATGAGCTAGGGTTCCAAGAGTTGGTCGGCATCCTCTCACCTCTTGGGTTATATGGAGGCAACCGAATGTCTAAAATAACCTTCTATAACAACTAGGGATACAAGCCCCTCAAGGGCGGATTTGGAAGTCTACATGTCTTCATCATCGGACGGATGCCCGGCGACCGCACCTCGCGTAGCCTCGACGCAAGCCATGCGATCCCGACGCGTGTCCTCCGCTTCGAAGTCTCCCGGACCGCGTTGTCGCACACCGGTCGGACCGCGTGCTCCTCACCGGTCGAGCCGGGTCCCCACCGGTCGGACCCACCGGTCGGACCGGTCCGGCACCGCCTTCTTTGCGGCTCCTTCTTCGGTTCTTCGGTCTTGGCTTTGTGGATCAACCAAGGAACCCAGTGGTTTTCTGGTGAACCACCGGAAACCTCGCGAACTCGGTGTAGCCTCCACCAATCTCCACTCATGACTTGGCTCACACGTAGTCCCGGCTCGACCTTGGTTTTGAGGCTCAACCAAGAAACTGTCCACGACTTCATCTTGTTGTTCATGCCACCATGTGACCCGCACTTGACCCCGCTGGCCACCGGGTCCCTCGAACGAAGCCTACTTGTCTTCTCCACACCTAGAGGCCTCACCGTGACGACCTTTCGCGCTTGTTCTTCACCTGCACCAACACCAGTCAAGCCGCAACCTGCACCTGCAATACTTAGCCAAGAATCAGTCCACACAACGTTGTCAGTCACTCATCACACAAGGAAGCGACCATCCACCGGTCCTCGAACCACACATGGTCCTCAAAAGGTCTTAGCCTTGCGGGGCCTCCGAGGAGTGGAGAGACAAGTAGGCTTGGTTCGAGGGACCCGGTGGCCGACGGGATCAAGTGCGAGCCGCATGGTGCAAGAAGAGCAAGATGAAGTCATGGACATGGAGCCGGTGCATCGGTGGTGGCCAAGTCAAGGAACGAGGCAAGACTGAGTAGATCGTCCGGGCGCTGGAGGTGAAAGGCTTGGTGGGCTCAACGCTTGGCGTGGTGAGGCCGGGCCGTGTACGCGGGGTTTGGTGGTTTGGCCACAAAACCATCGGAGGAGGGTTTCTCGGTTTGGGCCTCAAAACCGAGCCCGAGGGCCTGGCGTGACGGAGACGGTATCCGGGTGCGTCGGGAAGCTTCGAGGCGAGCGACACGCGGCATGATCTAGGTGCTTGCGTCGGGAGGACGTGAAGGCCTGATGGATGCGCGGCCGTCCGATGGTGAACTTCATGTGTTGACCAAAATGCCCCTGTGAGGGCTTGTGTTGTACTCCTAGTGTAGGGGCACTTCGGTCTTTTCCGGAGGGCCTATATATAGGAGGAGGGGGCTGAATTTTCAGCCACCTCTTGGGCTAGTAGGCTGTGGTACTCTTTCATTTTGGAGTGCTTTGGGAGAGAGGGAGAGAGGAGAGAGTGGCTCTTTGATTGGAGCTTTTTGCCATCTTAGATTTGGATTCTAGGAGTGGCTTGTAATCGATTGGACAAGATATTCATAGTGAATTCATCCTCTAAATCTTGTGCCAATCTTTCTTTTCCCGAGTTTCTTTTATTGCTTTTTCGGAGCTCTTTTTGTGCTATTTTCGTGCTTGGCTCGATTCGTCGTTTCTAGGTCGTTTGGCTCCGGATTTCTTTAAGGGGATCATGGATGGATGCCTTGCGCACCTTTGGTCATTTTGGGGTCTTCAAAGATCATTTTGGGGTCTTCAAAAATTCAGAAAAAGATCAAGAAGATAATTGAAAAATCCTCATTTAAGTCTCTTGTGGCTTTGTCTTGTTTCTTCTGGATTTTCTCTAGGCTTCATTTCACCTTATTTTGAGCTGGAATTTTTTGTGCCTCTATCTTTTGTGCTCCTTGTTCAGTGGTAAAATTTTGGGAAAAAGATAAGATCCTTTGCTATTGAACTCGTGAGTACTTGTTAGAGAATTGAGGCATTTTGAGTGCTTTCTTTGCATCGTTGCTTGTTCCTTGAGCTTGGTTTCGGCTAATCCTAACCGGTACTTTGTTTATGGCACCAAGTTCTTCTCTCCGTAGTTCTTTGAGCGGGAGGAGTATGGAGGTTGAGGCGGAAGTCGAAGTGGAGGAGATGATATCTCTCATCGAGGACTATCAAGATGGTGACATCAAGAAAGGCGAGCTCTACCACAAGCTAGGAGGCATGAACCAAGGTACACTTTCCAAAGCTATCTTGATCCTCTCGCAATAGGTTGGATGATTGTGAGCGTGATTGTGGAGACTTGCATAGGAGAAACATAGATTTGTGTGATGCCTTGCGTAGGAAGAATGAGAAGATGAAATGCTCTCTTACTAGGTTGAAATGTGGTATGGCTCATTGGAAGTCTTGTGCTTTGAATTCTTGCACTTCTTGTAACACCATGCATGCTAAGAATGATGCTTTGATTGCTTCCATTGCATGCTTGAAATCTGAAATTAAGGTGTTAAATTTCAAAGCTTCTTTGCCTTGCAAATCTTGTGATGCCTTGTGTGCTGAAAATGAGAAATTAAAAGATGAAGTTAATTGGCGCAAAATGCATGTTGAAGCTTTTAGAAGAGCATGCAACAATCTTGATTTTGAGAATGATGAATTGAGATCATCTCTTGCTAACTTGCAATCTGAAATTGACTTGTTGAAATCCAATGCTTCTATGCCTTGCAACTCTTGTGTTGCTTTGAATGATGAACTTGATATGGCTAGGAGTAAGATTGCTTTGTTAGTGCTTCCCTACCATGTGTTTCTTGTGAGTCTTTGCTTGCTGAAATTAATGAACTAAAATTGACTCACACCACATGTGTAGATAAACTTGAGCATGCTAGGGCTGAAATTTGTGATATGAAATCCATGCCTTGTAGCAAGTGCTCTTTGTTGTTGGTTGAGGATGCTTGCCATACTTCTTGCAATGATGATAATGCTTTGCGAGATGTAAATGATGTTGCCTGTTCATGTGATTTCGTTTGCACCTCATGCATTGATTTGGAAAGTGAAGTTTTGGCTTTGAAAAAGATGTGCGAGGATATGAGCGCTAAGTTGGTTGAGCATGATGAGATGAGTGCCAACCTTGAGAAAGAAAATGAATTCTTGCGTACCACATATGCTAAATGCATTGAAGAAGAAATCAATAATTTGAGAAATATGACATGTGGTACTTGTGAGCGCCTCAAGTCTCAAAATGAGGTTTTGCGCACAAGGTGCAAGAGTCTTTGTGCCAAGGGTTTGGATTCTCACTTCTCTTGTCACTCCGATGTTGATGCTTCTAAATTTGCTTCTTCTAAACCGGAGTCGACTTCTTCTCTTGAGTGTGAGTCTTTGGATGGTGGTAAGTGTGCTAGTGCTTTGGATAGCTCTCCCATAGCTACTCCTAAGCTTGTTGCTTCTTCCGGTGTTGCCCAAGGTGATTTGATTGGAAAGGGTGCCTCCCACATATTTGGAACTCATACTCCCAAGCCGAGGTTCCAATGCACCTTTTGCAAGAAGGATGGGCATACCGTTGAGTTTTGTTTTCGCCATGTCAAGCATGAGGGACGTGTACGTGCCAAAGATTTTAAGAAGCCACGTAGCCTTTCTCATGGCACGTGTGATGATCTAATGTGGGCACCAAGTTGGATGTTGGGGTTGATGCTTCATGCTCTAAGTCCTAAGGGACTTCCCACTTACAAGAGAATGGTGATTCATCCACTCGGACCGTGCCTCTCGATAGGCCTTTGTACCATTTCTCTCACTGTGGGAAGGATGGGCATCAAGAGAGCTTTTGCTACCGCCGGCAAGGAGAATACGGCGAGGAGGTGCCTCTAGGCCTTTGGTTGTTCATAGCCCTTCTCATGGCATGAACACTTGTGAGCCTAAGAAGGCGCGATTTGTGGACGGGTTTTATGACACTCTTTCTAGTGAGTTAGACTATGCTCGTGGACATGCTTCTAGTGTTTCTTGTGTTGGTCCGCGACATGCTTCCCGTGGTGCTTGTGTTAGTTCTTCTCCTACGACCCCGAAGGATCTTTGTCTTTTTGCTTGTGGTAGCACTCGACTTTCTTCGCGAGTGACTTCTTTGAGGCATGGTTCCAAGGGTGTTCGAAAGACTTTTCATTCCAACCGGCATTTGCATCATGCTAATCCACATGATAGGTTGTGTGCACCACTTACCCGTGTGACCAAATATTGGATTCCCAAGTACATGCTTGCTAACCCTTTGGGATCTAAGGCTCGATCTTTCTTGTCTCCTTGTGTGTAGGTATGGAGACGCGGTTGGAGAACATGAGTTGGATGGGCTTGATATCTGCCCGTGAGGAGATCAAGACAAGATGGTTCTCCACACCGTTTTGGATGGCTCTTGAAAGCCTTTGTACACATGTATAGTGAGCTTTCTTGTCCCCTTGTCCTCTCTTGTATATACTTGTGTCTTGCTTGTGTGAAAACCATGGTAGGCTAGCCACCTTGTTCATGATAGCTTTGTGATCTTGAATATCTATCTTGCTATCTTTGTATGATTTTATGGTGGATGATATTTATGAACATCATGTCATGCTTTATGTTTGTTTGCTCGGATATGTCATGTTGTTCATCCATATCATTTTTGTCTAGCTCGATGGTACCTTTCTTGTTAGCATGTTTGTCCCCCATGTATATCATGTCATGCTAGCTTTGTAATATATGTTGGTGGATGATCCATGTGATCTTGTATCATGCCTTTGTTTAGTTCTTGTATATTGTTTGGCATGTTGTTCTTTGGTATCATTTTGGTTTAGTGTTGTACCTTGTTGACATACTTGCTTGCCCATGCTTATTCATATTTGTGGAATCATGTTACAAAGCTCTATTTATGTTAATTCATATTGTCAATGCATTGTGTAGCATGTTGTGATCTTTCCTTGGAGTTTTGGGCTTGTCTTGTCTTCGGGTTGTGTTGTTGTTCCTCTTTTCGGTTGTTTTTAGAGTTTTCCTTGCTCTTTATTTTCCTAGCTTTTGCTTTGTTAGTTGCCCTTGGTTGAGGGGGAGCTTGGCTTCTTTTGATAGGGAATTTGATTCCAAGAAGGGTTGTGGCTTTTTGGGCAGTCTTTGTGATTCTTAAATTGGTATTCCTTCTATGGTATTCAATTGGGATCGTTGCGGTTTTGCAATTGGTACATTTTCTATGGTACTCAATTGGGATCTTTGGTGGCTCTTCTCTCGCTTGGAGCAATTCTTGGTTGGTGTGTTCCCTCGTGAGCTTTATTGGTGTTAAGTCAAGTTCCTTGTGTCCCTATGCATTTTGCATTGCATTTGTATTATATATCATGATGTATAGACTTTGGTAGGTTTGACATTTGTGTCTCGCATTCTGTCATATATCATGTTTCTTTTGATGTACATATCTACCTATGTTGCATTTGTATCATATTGCATTTTAGGATGATGAGCTTCTTCCATATGCCTCATTTGAGTTTCTTTGGCTACTTGTGAGATATTGGTCATGTATGTGGAGAAATGGCTATGTGAGGCTATGCTCTTGGAATATTTGACTAAATTTGATGAAATGCGCTCCACTCATGTGTAGTAGTGTATCCATGTCACTTTTTGGTCTAAATGTGCCTTTCATGCTTAGATTGTGCTTGGATGTCTCTTTCTTGCATTTGGGCCAAAGGCCGATATCATTGTGAATGTTAAGCCTATGTTGCATTCATGGAGAAGCATAAGCTTCTTTTTCCCGCAAAGGCACTTCATGTACCATGAAATGAATTAGTCTTGAAAAGAAGTGTGTATGCTTGAAAATGCTCCATCCATCATGTTTATGCTTAAAATGTCTTATCTTTCACACATGGGTGCAAAACATGTTGCATGATGTTCACCAGTGGAGAAGTCTCCCCGAAGTGGACACATGGCTCATGAGCTTTAACATGACATGCTTTGCTTTATGGGTGTTTGCAATGATCTTTTGTTAAGAATTTGATCTCCTTGTATGATCTCTGGATGATATGCATGTTTTTGGCTAGAATATGACATGGATAGGGCTTTAAATTTGAAGTGAGCCATCTTTTGATAAAACTGCTCAAATCTGAAAATTTGCTTTGTCACATGCCTATATTTCAATATATTACTTGTGGCAATGCTTTGACTTTGCTATGATCCATATGTGTGCTCTTTGTCTCACTTCTAGCCTTTGCAACTAGATTTGGCCTATTTGAGAAGCTCATGTAGATGTTTATATGCTTTGTCTTACATTCATGCATTGTCATCAAGTAGGAAAAGTTGCATTTGGGGGAGAAAATGTTTCAACTTTCGGGCATTTGTGGCATCCAGAGGAATACCCAGTTCAGGGGGAGAACTTGAGTTTGCATGCACATTTCAGGATAAGTATGCATTTGTGTAGGGGGAGCTTTGGTGAGTTTCCTTTGTTTGCCTGAGTTGTGCTTTGGTGGTTGCTTTTTTCTCTATCTCATGAGTTTAGGGTGAGCTTTGTATGCTCTTTAGCCCTAGTTCATGTGTTTAGGGGGAGCTTGTGAGTTTTGTGCTCTTGTGTTGGTGGTGTTGAGCCCCTTTGCCTCTTCTTGAGGAGCCGGCGGTTGACTTGTGTTTTTGCTTGTCCATGATCGGTGTTGAGCCCTTTGTGCCTCTTCTTGAGGGATCATGCATTCTTGTCTCGGTTGTGTCGAGCCGTTGCCCATGTCTTTGGGGACCGAGACATTGAGTTGGCCTTTGTGGTTTCTCTCATGCCAAGTGACCTTGTTCTTTGCTCTTGTGTGGTTTTCTTTCACTTGGATGAGTTGTCCGGCCTTTGCCCTCTCAAACCATTTCGTTGTGCTCACATGTTGTCAATCCGCTCCTCAACGGGGAGAAATTTGGAAAATCAAGTTGATATGAACCTTGATTTAATGGTGATGAGCGGTTGACAAGTGTTTTGGTAAGAGTTTTATGGCACTTTGTGTTGAGCATTTTGGTTTGATGGCTTTTAGGGATTGCATGTTGGTAGTGTGTCTCTTCGATTGCGCTTAGCCTTTGTGCTTGCTTTGGTTTCGAGAGAAATTTGTCGGAGCATGCTTTTATCCCTTCTCACTTCAAGTGGCCTTTTGGTTGCCTTTTATTGGCTTTGTGGCGCTTGAATGAGTTCTTGTTTGCTTTTTGACCTTCTTTTGTCAATGTGAAGGACCGGATTGGCGACCAGAGAGGGGGGAGTGAATGGTAGCCGATAAAAATTCTTTCTCAAAAGAACTCGGCCTATATCCCAATCGCAACTCCGAGAGTCACACACGAACAAGCGGAAGCACACACAAACCTCTCTCGATACCTTAGGAACAAGGCTTGAAAGGCTAGGAAGCAAAGCGGAAGCAAGCACGAAAGAACTTGAGCAACAACTAAGAAGGCTGAGACCTACCGGGTCAACCGGCACAAGTGACCGGGTCACCCTGAGCCCTACAGAGCCGCACCGGGTCACCGGACACAAGTGACCGGGTCAACCTACCCCCTTCGGGTCACCGGCACGGACAGTGACCGGATCACCGGGACGGCCCGAAAACCGCCCCCGCGAAATCGCCCCAAACTTTAGATCAAAGGATCTCCCAAACCACTTGGAGTCTTGAGACGAAATTTTGGGGAGATGATGAACACCCCAAGGAGAGGTTATGCCCCAAAAATTATGGTCTCAAACTCCCTACAACTCCCGGAATCGCAAATCCTTGCCAAGAACACAAAGACCTAGGGTTCATCCAAAAGTCAACGAATCGAAGGCCAAATCCGGCGTTTGAGGGGTCAAGATCATCACCAAAGGTGCGCAAGGCATCCATCCATGTTTCCCTCAAAGAAATCCGGGGAGAAACCAACTCAAATTCGCGGAATCACACCGGGAACAAAGGCACGAAAACAAGCACAAAAAGCCACGAAAAACAACCCCGAATCTTCTATACAAACCAGGAAAGATTCACAAGGTCTAGCATGCCGCCCTAGCATCCATCCCTCTCAACAAATCTCTCATGAAGCTCTCATGCTAGCCTAGAGAAAATAGAAGGAAAAATAGCTACGAAAATGAGAAAGAGGAGGGAGCAAATGAAACCCTAAGTCCCGGAGAGAGAGAGCCATCCACACACACTCATGGCTTATATATCAGGTCCCGCCGGAGTGGTAAATGACTCGACTACCCCTAACTAAGCTACTGGCGATACAACCCACGTAGGGGCATTTAGGTAATGTTTGTGGGTCTTGCCATCGGACGGCCACGCCTTTGCCGCACCCCGCGTCCTCTCGACGCAAGCCATGTGATCCCGCCGCGTGTCCTCCGCCTCGAAGCTTCCCGACACGCCCGGATCCCGTCTCCGTCGTGTTGGGCCCTCGGACTTGGTTTTGAGGCCCAAACCAAGAAACCGCCCGCCGATGGTTTTGTGGGCAAACCACCAAACCCCGCGTGCTCGGTCCGGCCTCCCGCCAAACCACTTGACTTGACCGCCACCGTGCACCGGCTCACTTGTCCATGACTTCGTCTTGCTTGTGTCGCCACCATGTGGCCCGCACCCAGTCCCGCTGTCCACCGGGTCCCTCGAACCGAGCCTACTTGTCTCTCCATCTCCCGGAGGCCCCTCAAGGCTGAAGACCTTTCGCGCCCGTTCTTCACCTGCAACAACACGAACTAGGCCGCAGCCTACACCTGCGCACTAAGCCAAGAGTCAGTCCAACACCCGTTGTCAATCACTCATCACTGAGGAGCGGTCATCCATCGACCACCGGGACGCTCCTGGTCCTCAATCTCCCCCTTGATGAGTGCATTGACAACACACAACGCGAAATGAAATTCAGAGAAAGAAAGGAAGGAAGAAGAAAGAAAAACAAAGAAGCTCAACTCATGACCAAAACCAAAGAAAGGCGAAGAAAGGTCACAAGCCAAGCAAAGCACAAACTCCACACCGAAAACAGCAAGAAAGCTCCCCCTGAACAAATGCAAGCTCCCCCCGAACAAGTGGATGCACACTTCCAAATTTCAGCTCACCTCTTCTGAATTTGCATTAAGCTCACCTTTTCTCCCCCTTGTTGACAATGTATGAATCAAGGTGAAAATGCAGAAATGCAAAGCAAGGCATATAAACAGCTACATGAGCTTCTCAAATAGGCCAAATTTAGTGTCAAAGGCTAAAAATGAGACAAAGATCACACACATGAATCATAGCATAGTCAAAGCATTGCCACAAGTAATATATGAAAATACAAGCATGTGACAAAGCAAAATTTTCAGATTTAAGCAATTTTACCAAAAGAAGGCTCGCTTCACATGTAAAAGCCTATCCATGTCACACTTGAGCCACAAACATGCATATTACTCAAAGATCATACAAGGATATCAAATTCTCAGCAAAAGATCATGGCAAACACCCATAAAGCAAAGCATGTCATGTCAAAGCTCATGAGCCATGTGTCCACTTCGGGGAGACTTCTCCACTGGTGAACATCATGCAACATGTTTTGCACCCATATGTGAAAGATAATATATTTTAAGCATAGACATGATGGATGGAGCATTTTTCAAGCATTATGCACTTCTTTGCAAGATTAATTCATTTCATGGTACATGAAGTGCCTTTGCGGCAAAAAGAAGCTTATGCTCCCCCATGAATGCAACATAGGCTAAACATTCACAATGATATTCGGCCTTTGGCCCAAATGCAAGAACAAGGCATCCAAGCACAATCTAAGCATGAAAAGCACATTTAGACCAAACTGTGACATGGATACACAACCACACACGAGTGGAGCATATTTCATCAAAAATTAGTCAAGTTAAGCTTTTATTTCAAAAGGGGCTATCTCACCACACATATATCTCAAATATTCCAAGAGCATAGACTCACATCACCATTTCTCCACACATATAACCAGTATCTCACAAATAGCCAAAGAGACTCAAATATGGCATATGAAAGAAGCTCATCATCCTAAAATGCAATATGACACAAATGCAACATGATATATGACAAGATGGCTATCCTACCATGGTTTGTACATCAAGCAAAGCATGTATATACATCAAAGTAAACATGGTATGATACATATGGTACAAAAAGGAAATCCCCCAAGAATCAACTAGAAAGGACAACAAACCCCAAGTTCCCCCCGCAAGCGCACAAATGTAGCTTGGTCGAGAGGCTTTGTGAAAATGTCGGCTAGCTGATCTTGGGTAGGGACATGGCTCAACACAATGGTTCCTTTCTCCACATTGTCCCTCAGGAAATGATACCTCACCTCTATGTGTTTGGTTCTGGAGTGAAGCACTGGGTTTTTGGCTACGCTTATGGCACTAGTGCTATCACAAAGAAGTGGGATCTGGGTGCACTCCTCACCAAAGTCTCTCAAAGTGTATGAAATCCACAACAACCGGGAGCAACAACTCGCGGCGGCAACATACTCGCCTCTGTGGTAGACCGAGCTACACTAGACTCGCTTGCGGGAAGACCATGAGACCAACGAAGACCCAAGAAACGGCAAGTACCGAAGTAGACTTCCTCTCGACTCGACAACCAAAGAAAATCGGCATCGGAAAAACCATGAAGGGAAAGAGTCGAGGAGGAAGAATACCAAAGGTCAAGACCGAGGGGCGGACGTAGGTACCGAAAATTCTCTTGACGGCTCGTCGATGTGATGTCCTCGGCGAAGCCTCGAAAACGAGCGCACGGACACACGCCGAACCGTATGTCCGGCCTCGTCGCCGTCAAGTAGAGGAGGGAGCCGATCATGCTCCCGTACTCCCGCCGGTCCACCGGTTCTCCGTCCTCATCCGCATCCAAAGTGGCCGTACACCCCATGGGAGTCGACATCGGCTTCACATCTTGCATCCGGAACTTCCTCGGCATGTCTTTCGTGTACTTGGTCCGGTGCACAAATGTACCGTCCTTCACTTGCTTGATCTGCGGCCCGAGAAAATACGCAACTCGCCCATCATGCTCATCTCGAACTCCCCGCTCATCTCATCCGCAAACTTGGCAACAAGGTTATGTGACGAGCCACCAAAGAAAATATCATCCACGTATATCCGAACAATCGGCAAGTCATTTCCATGCTTGAGGAGAAACAAGGTTCTATCTACGGTACCCATCACAAACCCTCTCGCTCAAAAGAAAACCTCTCAATCTCCCATACCAAGCATGGGGCGCCCGTTTCAACCCATACGAGCCCTTTTCAACCCGTATACCCCGTGTGGGTACAACTCGCTCTCAAACCCGGTGGGCGCTTCACATACACCTCCTCCTCTATGATCCCATTCGGAAAAGCACTCTTCACGTCCATCCGAAACAACTTGAACCCTTTAGCCACGGCAAAGGCTAGAAGGATCCGAATTGCCTCAAGACGGGCCACGGGAGCAAAGGTCTCCTCATAGTCGATCCCCTCCTTCCGACTAAACCCCCGAGCAACAAGTCCGGACTTGTTCCTCACAACCATCCCATTCTCTCCCTCTTTGTTCTTCCAAACCCACTTGGTTCCTATGGGATGGCAATTTGGAGGTGGTTCAACTAACTCCCACACCCGGTTCCTCTCAAAATTTTCCAACTCCTCATGCATAGAATTGACCCGGTTTGCATCGGATAAAGCATGTCCAATGTCCTTGGGCTCAAAAGTAGCAACAAAAGCAAGCATGAGCAAAATGAGAGGAATTCCCGGACCTCGACCGTGTAGTGCGTTCATCGATGTTCCCAATGATCTTCGACGGGGGATGCACTTCTTGAATCCGCCGGGAGCCTCACGCCTCGAGACTACCTCCCCCTCAACTTCGGCTTCTCTCGCTTGGTCCTCTTGTTGCACCGTCGTTGTCCATGAAGTAGACGGTCCATGCTCCAAAGTGGTCGTAGGGGAAGTAGTGGGTACATGCTCGGCTTCGGGCGCATGGTTCTCCCCATCATCATCTCCGGCTTCATCTTTCTCCTCTTCAAAGAGGTCCTCGGCCATCTCTTCATCACCCGCACATTCAAAGCCAATAGAGGTACATGGCATTGTCTCGTCGAAGGTCACCTCGCAAGTCTCCATGATTTTGTTAGTCTCAAGGTTAAGCACCCTATAGGCTCTAGAATGGTTAGCATATCCAAAGAAAATACCATCACTAGACCTAGCCTCAAACTTGTCGAGTTTTCCCTTCTTCAAAATAAAGCATTTGCAGCCAAAAACTCGGAAATGACTCACCTTGGGTGCCCGACCATGCATAAGCTCATAACAGGTCTTCTTCTTGAAAGCTCTCAATAAAATCCGGTTGGAAACATGACAAGCTGTATTGACCGCCTCAGCCCAATACCTCCTAGGAGTCCTGTGCTCATCGAGCATCGTCCTAGCCATCTCACAAAGAGTCCGATTTTTCCTTTCCACAACTCCATTTTGAGGGGGCACATAAGGGGTCGAATACTGATGTTCAAGACCTAGATCACGACAAAAGGCATCAAAACGAGAGTTCTTGAACTCTGAGCCATTATCACTGCGGATAGCTCGAATAGCATTCCCATGCCTCTCGTTTTTCAACCTCACGATCAGATCTCGAACAAAACCAAATGTCTCACTCTTATCCTCCAAGAAGAACACCCAGGCATAGCGAGAGTAATCGTCCACCACAACAAGGACATACCACTTCCCACCCACCGAGCGAACTCGGCCGGCCCAACGAGGTCCATATGCAACGGCTACGTCGGACGCTCGGTCATGACATCGGTCAGGGGTGGATGGGGAGTGGCTACCATCTTACCATGCCTACAAGGAGCACAAACCAAATCCTTCTCAAGCTTCAACCTCGGCAATCCTCGGACAAGATCAAGACCACTCAAGCGGGAAACCAAATCAAAGCTCAAGTGTCCCAACCGCCTATGCCATTTCCACAAATCGAAGAAGGACCGGCCATCAAACGGCGAGCGGGACCCAAAGAACGAGAGAAATCAGCCACGAAAATCGACCCTCGGGGATGATCATACGGACAAGATCACCTCGAGAATCAAGCAAACGAGACTCGCCAGACTTGAAACGCACCTCAAAACCTTCATCAAGCAACTGAGAAACCGAAAGCAAATTGAAACCCAAAGACTTCACAAGAGCCACTCTCTTCAACGTTACCTTGTCACTCACATGCACAACACCCTCAGACAGCACCCTACCTCGGCCATTGTCCCCAAATGTGATGTACTGCTTTTCCTTCACTGGGGTGAGGCTGGAGAACCACTTCTTATCTCCGGTCATGTGTCGAGAACACCCGGAGTCGATCAACCAAATGTTCTCCAAGCCTCCTGCTGCCCGTCGAAACAAGAACGAGAGTGAGCTAGCGACTCGACACCGGGGTTAGCACAAAGAAAGTTAAACCGAGTGTCGAGCCATCTCGCTCAAAAGAGGGGTTAGCAAACATCATTCCCTTGCCACCAAACTTCCCATGTCCCATGGGAGGAGTACGAGCACCACGAGGGGGAAAACGTGGTCCGTAGTTCCTCTGGAACCCAAAGCTGCGATCATCTCCCCTAAACCCGTACTGAGGACGAGTAGGGGGACGTCCAGCAAAGCCACCACGAGCCCGACCAAACCTCTCACCAGCACGCACACCATCCTCTCTCCTGACAAACCTCTCACCACCACCTCTCTGTGGGAACCTGCCAACACTCCTCACACTTCCCACACCCCGTGGAAGTGGCACTCTAGACTCAGGAATACCATGAGACTGGCGATACCTGTCCTGGTTCGCTTGCTCCCTAGCAAGCCTCTCATCCCTCTTCCTCTTGTAGCAAAACTCTGCAAGATGCCTCTCCTTGCCACAATACTCACACTTGAAGGGGATGGGTTTTGATTTTGGCTCTGGCTTCTCTCTAGGCTTCTCACCCTTTTCACCCACAAACTTCACCGGTTTCTGGAAGTCATTTGTCTTAGGTGGGAATTTGGGTGGATCTTGGGTTGTGTCGAGCTTGTTGCAAAGGTGGTTGGGCTTTGGTGTGAAAGAGTTCTTGGGTGCTTTTGGAAGTGGGACTTGGATATCTCCAATCACCTCAAACTCGGGGTTAGACTCAACACACTTCTCATACACACTCTCCCCACTTTCTCTCCCACTTTCTCACCCAACTTCTCAAAACCCAAACCACGACCATCAGCTCTCTTGAACTCCTCAATCATGATTTTCAATTGAGGTTCCTGCCCAGACAACCAACCCAACACCTTCCTCAAATAGTCATTCTCCTCATAGATGACATCCAAACGTGAAGTAAGTTCAAGATTGCGCAAAGTAACTTCATCACAGCTAGTGCATGCATTGACAACAGGAGATTTCAAAGATGCTTCCAAAGAACTAATGGTAGAGCGAGCATCAACAAGCTTAGCATGCATAGTAGGACATGATTTGCAAGCACCAAGCAAAGTAGGTCTAGCCTTAAGCTCATCATGTTCAGTCCTAAGAGCATCTAGTTGAGCCAAAACAGAAGCATTCTTCTCATTAAGCGAGTTTGATCTCATTCAACCAAGCATCACATTCAACACATTCAACATCATCGGGGAGGAGTAGGAGCAAGTTTCAAAGAGTCATTCTCAAGTTTCAATTCAAGCAATTTTGACTCTAACTCTCCTACTTTCTCGCTAGCATTCTCAAGCCGAGCCCTAAGATCTTTCCTCATCTTTTTGGCATCTCTCGAGCACACTATCTCGATTATCAAGCAAACCATTCAACCTAGCAATCTCGGCAAGCAAAGAGTCGGGGTCACGGTTTACCTCATCCTCCGAGTCGGAGTCGCCGTCTTCCTTCTCACTCTTCTTGTCTGCTTGAGCTATGGGCCATGCCACAAAAGCCCTCAAGCGCCACACGGCTCGGCCGGCGAGGTTCCGGCTTGCACTCTTCTTGCCATTGCGCCTCCCGGCGTCTTCTTCTTCTCTCGCTTGAGCTTGGCTCGCTCCTCGCTTGAGCTTGAGTCAACGTCGCTCGCACCGGCCACCATCGCTCTCGCCTTGTTCTTCTTGTAGCTGCTCTTGCTCGGTCGCCGCTTGTCCTTGTCCTTGCTCTTGGACTTGTTGAAGTGCTTGCCCTTGGAGGAGTACTTGTCTTCACGCCTCGGGTGCGCCTTGTACTCGCTCACCTTGTACTTGTTCTCCTCCGCTTCCGGGCACTCGGCGATGAAGTGGCCACGCTTGCCACACTTGTAGCACGTCCCTGAACTCCGCCTTGCATTCCTCCGACTCTCATGTAGTCGTTCAAACCTTCTTGAGAGCAAGGCCAGCTCCTCCTCGCCCAGCACATCAAACTCCTCATCTGGAATGGACATGAGAGAATACAAAGAAAACTGTCGACAGGAAGGGTTAGATTTGCCCTTTGATCCTCCCACAAGAGCAAGACTATGGTCAGTCGAGCCCTCATGCTTGGATAGCAACTTCCTGTCAACCTCAGCCGACTTGAGCTTAGAAAAGAGGTCATCCAACTCAATAGTCAAGTAATGCCCAGACTCCTTGATGGCCTCAACCTTAGCACCCCAAACATTTGGGTCCAAGACATGCAAGAGCTTCAAAGCCTGATCATGCTCGGAGTACGGAAAATCCTCTACATTAGCCTTCATGTTGTTCACGATGGCGGTGAACCTCTGGAAACATTACATCAATGTCCTCACCGAGAAGTGGAGTGAAATTCTCATATTGCATCCGGTAAGAGACAAAGAGGCGAGCCTTCACATGGTTATCACCACCGTGAGCAACCAACAACTTTTCCCAAATTTGCCAAGCAAGATTCAAATGGCGAACACGCTCAAACTCGGATCACACAAGCTCCGCACAAGTGATCAACGGCTTTTGCATTAGCCTCATACTTGGCCTTGGCACCGGCATCGGTCACCATAAGAGTATGGATGTTGACCCGAATAGCATAGGTCTTGTCAAGCACAATGAAATCCAACGACTTCCCACGAAGAAAGATCATCATACGAGCCGCCCACTTGTGGTAACCCTTGCCATCGAAGTGCGGCGGACCGCCCCGCTCAACGTACGCCATCTTAGGATTCGAGACTTGTTAAAGTCACAAAGAATCCGGCACCAAGCTACGATACCAATTGAAGGACCGGATTGGCGACCGAGAGGGAGGAGTGAATGGGAGCCGATAAAAATTCTTTCTCAAAAGAACTCGGCCTATATCCCAATCGCAACTCCGAGAGTCACACACGAACAAGCGGAAGCACACTCAAACCTCTCTCGATACCTTAGGAACAAGGCTTGAAAGGCTAGGAAGCAAAGCGGAAGCAAGCACGAAAGAACTTGAGCAACAACTAAGAAGGCCGAGACCTATCGGGTCAACGGCACAAGTGACCGGGTCACCCCGAGCCCTACGAGCCGCACGGGTCACCCGGACACAAGTGACCGGGTCAACCTACCCCCCTTCGGGTCACCCGGCACAGTGACCGGATCACCCGGACGACCCGGAAAACGCCCGCGAAATCGCCCCAAACTTTAGATCAAAGGATCTCCCAAACCACTTGGAGTCTTGAGACGAAATTTTGGGGAGATGATGAACACCCCAAGGAGAGGTTATGCCCCAAAAATTATGGTCTCAAACTCCCTACAACTCCCGGAATCGCAAATCCTTGCCAAGAACACAAAGACCTAGGGTTCATCCAAAAGTCAACGAATCGAAGGCCAAATCCGGCGTTTGAGGGGTCAAGATCATCACCAAAGGTGCGCAAGGCATCCATCCATGTTTCCCTCAAAGAAATCCGGGGAGAAACCAACTCAAATTCGCGGAATCACACCGGGAACAAAGGCACGAAAACAAGCACAAAAAGCCACGAAAAACAACCCCGAATATTCTATACAAACCAGGAAAGATTCACAAGGTCTAGCATGCCGCCCTAGCATCCATCCCTCTCAACAAATCTCTCATGAAGCTCTCATGCTAGCCTAGAGAAAATGGAAGGAAAAATAGCTACGAAAAATGAGAAAGAGGAGGGAGCAAATGAAACCCTAAGTCCCGAGAGAGAGAGCCATCCACACACACTCATGGCTTATATATCAGGTCCCGCCGGAGTGGTAAATGACTCGACTACCCCTAACTAAGCTACTGGCGATACAACCCACGTAGGGGCATTTAGGTAATGTTTGTGGGTCTTGCCATCGGACGGCCACGCCTTTGCCGCACCCCGCGTCCTCTCGACGCAAGCCATGCGATCCCGCCGCGTGTCCTCCGCCTCGAAGCTTCCCGACACGCCCGGATCCCGTCTCCGTCGTGTTGGGCCCTCGGACTTGGTTTTGAGGCCCAAACCAAGAAACCGTCCGCCGATGGTTTTGTGGGCAAACCACCAAACCCCGTGTGCTCGGTCCGGCCTCCCGCCAAACCACTTGACTTGACCGCCACCGTGCACCGGCTCACTTGTCCATGACTTCGTCTTGCTTGTGTCACCACCATGTGGCCCGCACCCAGTCCCGTCGTCCACCGGGTCCCTCGAACCGAGCCTACTTGTCTCTCCATCTCCCGGAGGCCCCTCAAGGCTGAAGACCTTTCGCGCCCGTTCTTCACCCGCAACAACACGAACTAGGCCGCGGCCTACACTCGCGCACTAAGCCAAGAGTCGGTCCAACACCCGTTGTCAATCACTCATCACCGAGGAGCGGTCATCCATCGACCACCGGGACGCTCTGGTCCTCACAATGCACTCATCAAGGGGGAGATTGAGGAACCAAGTTGAGAAGTACCTTGGTCCGTGTGTGATGAGTGATTGACCGGATGGTTTGAAGCTTTGTGTGTGTGGTGTTGAGTTGTGTTGTGTGTGTTTTATTTTGAGTATTTACCTTATTGTTTATGTGGTGTGTTGTCAATGCACTCGTGAGGAGTGGTTGACAACGTTGTGTGGACTGACTCTTGGCCTAGTATTGCAGGTGTTGGTTGCGGCTTGGTTTGAGTTGGTGCGGGTGAAGAACGAGCGCGAAAGGTCTTAGCCTTGCGGGGCCTCCGAGGAGTGCGAGAGACAAGTAGGCTTGGTTCGAGGGACCGGTGGCCGACGGGATCAAGTGCGAGCCGCATGGTGCAAGAAGAGCAAGATGAAGTCGTGGACATGGAGCCGGTGCATCGGTGGTGGCCAAGTCAAGGAACGAGGCAAGGCCGAGTAGACCGTCCGGCGCCGGAGGTGAAAGGCTTGGCGGGCTCGATGCTTGGCGTGGTGAGGCCGGGCCGTGTACGCGGGGTTTGGTGGTTTGGCCACAAAACCATCGGAGGAGGGTTTCTCGGTTTGGGCCTCAAAACCGAGCCCGAGGGCCCGGCGTGACGGAGACGGTATCCGGCGCGTCGGGGAAGCTTCGAGGCGGGCGACACGCGGCATGATCTAGGTGCTTGCGTCGGGAGGACGTGAAGGCCTGATGGATGCGCGGCCGTCCGATGGTGAACTTCATGTGTTGACCAAAATGCCCCTGTGAGGGCTTGTGTTGTACTCCTAGTGTAGGGGCATTTCAGTCTTTTCCGGAGGGCCTATATATAGGAGGAGGGGGCTAAATTTTCAGCCACCTCTTGGGCTAGTAGGCTGTGGTACTCTTTCATTTTGGAGTGCTTTGGGAGAGAGGGAGAGAGGAGAGAGTGGCTCTTTGATTGGAGCTTTTTGCCATCTTAGATTTGGATTCTAGGAGTGGCTTGTAATCGATTGGACAAAGTATTCATAGTGAATTCATCCTCTAAATCTTGTGCCAATCTTTCTTTTCCCGAGTTTCTTTTATTGCTTTTTCGGAGCTCTTTTTGTGCTATTTTCGTGCTTGGCTCGATTCGTCGTTTCTAGGTCGTTTGGCTCCGGATTTCTTTGAGGGGATCATGGATGGATGCCATGCGCACCTTTGGTGATGATCTTGACCCCTCAAACGCCGAGAATCGGGCTCGATTTGGTGAGGATTGGATGAACTCGGGTTTGTGCTTTGAGTGCACGAGATTTGCGATACTTGGTTTATTGGATTGGTTTAGGGTTCCAAGATTTTGGGCATAGCTTCACGTAGTGACGCTTCTTATCTACCCAAATTTTGGGGTCAATCCGTCCAACGGTTTAGGAGATCCATCGATTGGAAGTTTGAGGTTGTTTCTCGTGTTCCTCGACCGTGCCGATTGGCACCCGGTGGACCGTCCGCGGGGTAGCCCGCGGACCGTCCGCGAGGTAGCCACGGACCGTCCACGAGGTCACCGCGGACCGTCCGTGAGGTGCTCGACGACCCGGTTGTTCTTCGTGTTCGTGCGGGTTCTTGAGCGCCTCTCTTTCGATCCATTTTGTCGGTGGGTTTTTGGTGCATGAAGTTTGTGGACGGTCCGTACTAGAGTGTCGGACGGTCTGTGACGAGACGGACGGTCCGCGGGTCCATCACGGACGGTCCGTTTTTCTCGGTGCGATGCGGAGGTTCGAGTAGCTTTTCGGACGGTCCGCGCCCTCCTCGCGGACAGTCCGCCCGGACACTGCGGACGGTCCACCTGGTGCTTTCCAGATTGCCTATGTCCTTTGCTTTTTGTGTTGTGCTTCCGTGTTGGATTGAGTTGGGGTTTGTTCCTAGGGTTGGTAGGTCCGTTGTGACTATGTGACCTTGGCAAACTCGTGTGGGAATCCGTAGTTGTGAATTTGGGGTATAGGCCGAATTCAACCAAAGGGAAGAATTTTTATCGGCTCCCATTCACTCCCCCCCTCCCTCTGGTCGCCCGAATCGGTCCTTCAACATGCCTCGCGGCACGCCGAAGACACATTTTTCGGGGTTCAGTTTCAAACCGTTGGCCCGTAGGCAGCCGAACGCGATGCGGAGGTCGCCAACCAGGTCGTCCACCTTCTTGGTTTTCACGACTATGTCGTCTACGTACGCCTCAATGGTCCGCCCGATGTAATCTCTGAAAACGTGCTGCATACATCGCTGGTATGTGGCGCCTGCATTTCGGAGACCGAACGGCATTATTACGTAGCAATACATCCCGAGTGTCATGATGAACGAAGTCGCGAGCTGGTCGGACTCCTTCATTTTTATTTGGTGGTACCTAGAATACGCGTCAAGGGAGCACAAGAGCTCACACCCTGCGGTCGAGTCAACAATTTGATCGATCCGTGGCAAAGGAAATGGAACTTTAGGGCATGCTTTATTTAAACTAGTATAGTCTACACACATCCGCCACTTCCCATTCTTTTTCTTCACTAATACAGGGTTAGCTAGCCACGTAGGGTGGAACACTTTCTTGATGAACCCGGCCTAAAGGAGCTTCCGCAGCTCTACTCTGATCGCCCAGCGCCGCTCTTCGTCAAAGCGGCGCAGCCGTTGCTGCACGGCGCGGGAGTGAGGTCGGATGTCAAGGGAGTGCTCGGCGACCTCCCTCAGAATGCCTGGCATATCCGAGGGGCTCCACGCAAAGATGTCGGCGTTGGCGCGGAGGAAGTCGACGAGCACCACTTCCTATTTCGGATCGAGGGTGGAACTGACCCTCAACGCCTTGCCCTCGGGGGCAACAGGGTCGAGGGGCACCTCTTTGGTCTGCTCCGCAGCCTCGAAGCTGCCGGCATGTTTGGTGGTGGAGTCGAGGTCCTCATTGACCAGCTTCTCCAAGTTCGCCACGAGTGCTTCATCCAGCGCTAGAGCCTCTGCGTGCTCCACGCACTCGACATCGCAGTCGAATGCGTGCTCGATCGACGAGCCCACGGTGATGACACCCTTGGGCCCTGGCATCTTCATCTTGAGGTAGGTGTAGTTGGGGACTGCCATGAACTTGGCGTAGCACGGCCGCCCAAGGATGGCGTGGTACGCGCCCCTGAACCCCACCACCTCGAAGGTGAGCGTTTCCTTGCGGAAATTGTCTGGTGTGCCAAACCAGACTGGCAGATCGATCTGCCCGAGGGGCTGGACGCGCTTGCCCGGCGCGACGCCATGGAACGGCGTCGTGCTGGGCCGCAGCTGGTCCAACCCGATCCCCAACAGGCGCAGAGTGTGCGCGTAGAGGATGTTGAGGCTGCTGCCTCCGTCCATCAGCACCTTCGAGAACAGTGCGTTCCCGATGACCGGGTCGACCACCGGCGGGTGCCGACCCGAGTTGGGGATGTGGTTCGGGTGATCCTCGTGGGCCGAAGATGATGGCGTCCTTCAACCGCTCGAGGAAGGAGGGAGGCGCCTTCTCCGCGGCGAGGACCTCGTGCAGCTCCCGCTTGCGCTGGCTGTTGGACATATCCACGGTCGGTCCCCCGAAGATGGGGAAGACGTTCTCCACCGCCTGGAAGCCACCGGCGTCGCCATCACCCCCGTACTTCTTGGCCTCGCCCTCCTTCGCGGCGGCGCGGCTGTAGTACTTTTTGAGCATGTCGCACTGCTCGAGGGTGTGGTTGACCGGCGTCTTGTGGTATGGACATGGCTTTTTCAGCATGTCATCGAACACCCCAGGTCCTCGAGGGGCCGCTCGAGGGCCCCGTCGATCTGGGTCAACAGCAAGGGCTTCATCGCCGTTGTCGTCACGCCCCTACTCGCGCGCCTCGCGGCGTGGCTTCTTCCCTTTCTTGCCCCGCTTGTGCTTCTGCTGGGGGTCCTTGGACTTGCTGCCCTCCGCGGGCACGTCGTCCACGCGCTTGCCTTTCTTCCCATAGAAGATCGCCCCCACCACTTCCTCTCCAGAGGCGAAGCTGGTGGCGATGTCGAACAGCTCGTTCGAATCGACCGGCGGGCTGCGTCCAAGCTCGCGCACGAGGTCCCGGCAGGTGGTGCCCTCGAGGAAGGCGTGCACGATCTCAGACTGGGCCACGCTCGGGAGCTCCGTGCAGCGCTTGGAAAAACGTCGTATGAAGTCCCGGAGCGACTCGCCGGGCTTCTGGGTGCACGCGCGCAGGTCCCAGGAGTTCCCAGGGCGCACGTAAGTGCCCTGGAAGTTCCCCGTGAAGGTGCAGACCAGATCAACCCAGTTGTGGATCTGGCTGGCCGGCAGATGTTCAAGCCACGTCCGTGCAGAGTCGGCAAGGTGCAACGGCAAGTTGCGGATGATGACCACGTCGGTGGTGGCCCCGCCCAGCTGGCACGCCAGGCGGTAGTCGTTGAGCCATACGCGGGGGTTCGTCTCTCCGTTGTACTTGTCGATTGACGTGGGCTGGCGGAAGCGTTGAGGGAAGCTTGTCATGCGGTCCTCTCGGCTGTCATAGCGCCCTCCCCGCCGGGGGTGGTTGTTGACAGTTAATAGTTGTATCAAAGTTCGTTTAGACTTGCAAGCGGACAAGTCTCACGTCGTAGTCAAGGGACCCTTCTTCCCACGAGTGGTGAACCCAAGGTATCGAATCTGTGGAACAATGTGCAACGCAAGGACTCAATCTAGTAAAGCAAGGAAAGCTATCTAATGAAGAACCAAATTGCATCTAATCTACTAACTCATAAAGGAAACACATCTAATCTAATCTACTAAAGAGGTAGCAAGAGAAAGCAAGAAATAACCGATCTAGAGAGTCTAGATCATGCTTATGTTGTAGCTCCAAACAAGATAGATGAAGATAGAATAGTGAATCTCATTAAAAGCATCTTTAAATCATGGTCTCCCGTCCAACTCCGAAAACGCCCGCCTTTCGGAACCCCCATTCTGTCACAACATATCCCTACTCATGCGGGTAGTCTAGGGCGAGTTCGATAAGAACAAGTTGAAATCACTTGGCCGGTCCGGTATGCACCTCTAGCCACCGCGGCTACAAGAGCACCCTATGTAATCTATCTTAAGTATAGATCGTAGAAGAAGCAAAACCAAGAAGAAAACAAAATCATCGAGAAGGCACTTGATCGCTAGAAATCGGATTCACTTAAAGACTTCACCATGAATGATTACATGAACAAGATCACCACCGGGATCCTACCTCGATCTTGATCCTTGCTCCGGAGCTCCGACGTGGTCTTCCATGCAAGGTTCCCACGTCGGCTAGGGAAACCCTAGATAACTAGCACGACCCTCATCTCCGAGATGGTGTCCCTCAAGCTTCTCTACTCCTCGGCGGCGGATGACGAATTCATTGATTCGTGGCTCTCGGTCAGGGGGCTATAAATAGCCCGAGATGCAACTAGGTCAAAGGGGAGGCCGACTGGGCCTCGAAATGGGCTGGGCCGACCGTCCTGGGCCGACCGGCCTGGGCCCATCTCGGCCCAGTCCGTGGCCTCCTTCGCCCGGTGTTGCTTCCCACGTCTTCTAGATCCTCTCCCCTTTTGCATGCGTGCCTTTGTCGTCGGTTTCTCTCCGAATTGGACGAAGCTCCTTGTCTTGCAAGATTCAGCACTTTTTTGGCTAGGTCCTCGGAGTTTGTCATCTTCTCGGACTTGGTCCTTAGGCTCTTGGAGTCATGTTCACTTCATTGCTTGACTTGTACCGGGCTTCAAGGTCTTGTCATGAGGTGCTTAATGAACTTATCCCGGAAGTCATGCTTTCAACGTTAAAACCCTGCATAAACACTTAACTCCAAAACCGACATGCACAAGTGAACTTGTTATACCACGGGGGTTTGTACCAATGGATAAGGTATAAAACTTATGCCAACACCGAAGGTAAACCCATGGCTAGTTTGACGGATTTTCACCGTCAACAGCTCCCCCATGCTTAAACCTTGCTCGTCCTCGAGTAAGCCTTCGATGGATATCATCGTTGCCCTTCATTGTTTAAACCTTACACTTGATCATATTCTACTCCTTTCCCTCTCATAACATATTTGTGTGGTAGGCTTTATATGGAGCTTTTTGGGAAAGTTTAGTCCTACCAAGATATTATAAATGAGATGTTGTCAAAACAAGACAAGCTTCTCATGGTCTTACCGAGACTCGTCAAAAAAGTCATTGGAAAATAATGTTAAGTCAAGGAGGGGAGAGAGAAAAATACACACACTTGAGATAGGTGGACATGTGCAAATGGCAAAGAGTGATCCCGAGGCGCAACGGAAGTCCTCGTTATCGGATTGCACATGGTTGGAAAATGAGTATGGATCTTTTAATCTTGAAGCCTTGAAATTCCTAATGCACTTTAGAGAACCGGGGAGTTCACTTTATTTTATTTTTATATCATACATACTCATATATATTTTTTCTTTTCTTATGTTTTTTCTTTATACTCACTTTTTTCCTTCTTCTTTCTTTCTTTTTTTATTCATTCATTCATCATATTTTTTTATTTGCTCCCCTTGAACTCTAAAATTTCATTCTACCTACCTCCTCCCCCATGCTTAGACGTTTGCTCGTCCTCAGGCAAAGAGGTGATAAAGAAAAGATAGGTACTGGAAATACTTTTCCTTTGGAGAGATACTTGAAGTCTTCAATCTTGGCACCATCTTGCGATCTTCCTTGAATTGACGATCCATTCTCAATGATAGGTTGTGGTCAAGGAGGTAATCACAAAAGATGATATTTAGTTTTAAGGGTGGATATCCGGCGAGGTTCGTCAAATCTCCGATGTGGGGATACACAATGCACGGATAGAAAGGCTAGCAAAAAGATAGATACGCAAAAACGGAATGACCAGCTTCTTAGTCTCGGGCCAGAGAAATCAAGGCCTGAAATAACTCACCCAAAAATAAACCTTGTATACTAAGTTTTTGCACTCAAATATATATGGCTCTGGATAGGTAGAGCAACACGCAAGTGGTATTTATGACAAGGTTAGCTTTACATTTAAGAACAAAAATAAATCATCTTTACTCCATCTAAAACTCGAGAGCACATAAAACACTATGGGTCTTTATTTTTATCATAACCTCCACTAAAGATTAAGCTAGCATTTAGATAATTTCAGATTTGTATTTTAAGAGAGCACTAGCTTAAACATGCATAAAACAATTACAAAGATAAACAAAGAGGCAATTATAATCATATATCATCATGGCACAAACTTTGTAACTTTACCAAAGGTAAAAACTAGGTGGCGACATTATTCATGATGAAAATAAAAACTAACACACATGCTAAAAATTAAAGTAAAAACTGAAAACACTACGCAAACATAGGCGCAACAAGCTGAAATTTAAAGAAAAGGGGGTAAAGGAAAGATAACTAAAGCTCCTCCTCTCTCTAATCTTCCGCCGGTGGTTGATATTAGTAGTCTTGGTTGTTGCACCCTTGCTCATAATAGGAATGCACTACTCCTCCTATGAATTGTCCGACGGTGCTAGGTGAAGGTGTCAAAGCTCATAAGCGATGTTTGCATTTCCTTCACCCATTTGGTTTGCATTGGTTTGGATGGCTGTAATAATTTACATGTTTCTTGCAGCATATCCTCCAATGGTGGCCACTTTGTTGTGGTTGAGGAAGATGTGCATATGGCTCCGCAAAGGCTACGTTGGGCACCACAAAAATGGTGGGGGCATGGCTGCACCACTCCCCCATGCTTGCATTGGTACACCACCGTAGTAAATTTGTTGTGCACCTCCTTCTTGTGTCGGGGATGATCTGTCTCCTATAATACTTCTCTTTTGTTTTTCTTCGCCGACACAAGAAGTCCTTCCTCTAACCAATCTTCTTTCCCTTCAAGAAAAAGTCTTATTCTTCCATCCGATAGGGGCAAATTTACTTTGACCACTACGAAGACTCCTCTCTCATCTCCACTTATGTATTTGTCTTTCTTCATATATTCAAATCCTAGGGAAGTCCCGGGTAGGAGATGATTCGAGTTCCTTGTAATACCCGGTCTTAAAGAGATAGCCAACATGGGGAGGTAACAACCCGATCTCCCGAATCCGATGTTGCTCACAACACCACCGGTTGATCATAAGGTGAGTGGAGTTGATTGGCTTCTTGGCAATCAAAGCCGAGTAAAGCCAATTAAACTCCGTGTTGGTTATCTTTGTCTCTCTCATTCTCCCCAAAATCCTTTTGCACATCCAGTGAAACTCTTGGATGATGGGGTTCCGGATAAAATTTCTTCGTTGATGGTCTTCTCCCGTGCTCATAGCAAAAACTTTCCATGTGCCTTCATGCACAACCACTTGTTTCGGGGCTCCCTTTTGAATCAAGATAGGAGACACTCGCCCGTGGGTCTACGATGCTAGAACATGCAATCATTCCAAACATTAAAACCAATCTAATCTATCGGGGGTTGTGACCACGGTTTTGCCCTTTCCCTCCTCTCGTACTACTACGCGAAGGTATTCATGACTAGACCTATGATGGACACGACGTGTTGAATGGATCCAAGGAAGCATTGAGACCTTTACTCCCTTTACGGCATGGTCGCTAACCTTAAGCATTAAAGTATATTCAACACAATATGATAGATAGATAGATAATCCAACAAAGTGTGATTACATCTCAAGATCATTACAACCCATGGATGAAGAATACCCCATCAAGGTGCGAGACATAGCACCGTCAATCATGGTTACCCTTCCGATGGTGTCTTCCTTCTTCTCCACTTGTGGGCTCCCTCCAAATGGAATGAGAGACTCAGCACTCCTTCATCAAGGATATGCGCCATGGTCATGAGAATTTCCTAGGCGAATTCCTTGTGGGTGTTTGCCGACACTCCGTTAGAGAACTGCACCGGTGTCCCGTATGAAAACCCAATATGTGGAGAGCTTGGTCATCGAAGTCGACGTTCGCTACAAGCCTCTACCTAAGGAGAGTGAGCTTATTCTCCTCCTCCTCTGTCGTGATGATAAACCCATCGAAACACCACAGAGCGTGTGGAGGTGGAGCGGATGATCATGTCGAGCGGTGAGGTCGGACGGGCGGCTCCTCCATATGTCCTTGAGGTTTGGTGAACCTCATAAACGAGTTTCGTGTGGCCCTCATGCCACTGAGGAGAAGAGTGTGGTTCCTCCTCGGCGGTGCCGTGTCCTCTTCAATACTCCAAGGAGACTCGGAAACCGAGTGCCTCCTCGGAGAGGTTGTCTTAGACGACGATGATCCCTTCTCCTTTGGTGAAAAGGCTTGAAGTTTTCTTCCATGATTGCAGCACTCTCCCTCACAAATATATATCCGGGGTTTTCAACAAATAACATGGTACAAAAATATTATTTTGGAGTCTAGACTTTGAGTGGATTAAGGATGTGATTTGTTGCACGAAACAAACGAGGTGGAGGGCTAAGTCTAAGGTGGTTCCGGACTACAAACTAGAGCACACGAACAAAGAGCTGGATGGGAGACTTACCTTGCTCCTCCTCTTGGCTCGGTTCTTCTCTAGCGCTCTCATTTTTCTTTGTGACCGTGTGCACCTTCCAAACGTTCTCGCCCACTCCTTCGCTTGCATTATTATTCCTTCCACTTGATGTTTTCGCTTTGAGTTACTTCCATACTCCCTTGCCTCACATGCCTCCATGATATTCCTACAAAACAAAGTCTTGGCTGCCCCCCCCCCATGCTTGTACTTGCATGTGGTTTGATAAGATGTTAAAGGGGCATCCCATGATGCATCATGGTGCATGTATGGTTAGGTTAACTAGATTGTCTCCCTCTAAGCATGCTTTAATGCTAAACACTCCTCTAATTTCAAAGAATAAAAATAAATTCAGAGATATTAATGAGTTCAAATATAAATTTAGAGAAGGTTTTAAAGCATTAAAAACAAATGTAAGTCGAAAAATATTTCCGACTACTTTTATGTTGGTCTCACCGGTATTGTTTGCTTTCATTAGTTGAGAGCAAGCTTTTCCCGGCTTGATCATGGGGGCATAGGTTTAGGTCCTAATTTTGATTAGATAAGAGAGATTTTTAATAAAATAAAATTAAATGGGGCTTATAAAAATTCTAACTCTAGAGAAACCAAGGATATGGATTTTTAAACCAACCAAAAGTTAAGTTTCTAGGTTCACGCGAGTCCTACCATGTGCTGAAAATTTAAATAACATCTAGATACAAGTCGTGGCTCTACTCATGTGTTTTTAGCATGTAAAACAAGTCAACCATAACATCATAAAGAAGATGAAAGGTTGAGATAGGTTCTGAATTTTTTTTTTGTTGTGGTTTCTCGAAAAGAAACAAACAACATAGGATGGTTCATGTAGGGTTTATGATCAAAACAAAATATTCAACCAAGAATTATGTCTCTAATATTGTTCAACCATTCTAAGTCTAATGTTTTGCGTAGTAAAATTCAAAACTGAATTATTAAAAAGACTTGAAAAAACTGGAATCGGGTTGTCCTCCCGGTAGCTTATTCTTGACTCGACGAAACGGGTTGCCTCCCGCCTAGCGCTTCGTTTATAGTCCATGGCTAGACTTCTTCACTTGATTACTTCGAATCAACGCTCTTTGTGGGCGTTGCAATCTTGGGTACCCACTTCCGCACCATCTTGGGCACGGGCTTCGTCTTCGGCTTAGTCATTTTTTTGGTCTTCACAGGCTGGCTTTCTTCCTTGGTCTTGACGGATGCAACAACTCCCTTCGTGTAGTGGCTCGACATCTCAAACTCCGGTCCTTCGGTCGTGATCTTCATGGTCTCCTTAGTGTGATCCTCCATCTCTCCTGAATGAGTTTGAGTAGCCTTCGCCACCTTGGGACCTTGGGGTTGTCTCGGAAATTCTTCTTTGTCACCCATCGGTTGCCCGACAAGTTGTCCCACTTGCATCTCTCACACTTCATCACGATGAACACTTCATGTATGGAGCTTCCGGCCTCCGTCACCTTGCCACTAGATTCTCTAATACTTTCCCCATTGTCGGTGTTTTAGACCGGCAACCTACTAAGGGGAGTACCCGAAGTAGATGAATGTGGCCTCGCCGAGATCGGTAACTCGAAGGAAGAGACACGTGGCACACAATTTAGACAGGTTCGGGCCGCGAGGTGCGTAATACCCTACGTCCTGTATGCTGCGTAGCTCTGGATTGATTGGGTGCGATTACAAGATGGTGCAATCTTAAGCCGTGAGAGAGAGAGGGGTCCCTGCCTCGCCTTATATAGTCCGGGAGGCAGGGTTACAAGTCGGTTCAGGGAGAGAGTACAAGTCGAGTACGTCTAGGAGTCCTCTATACAGTGCGGGACATGTACAGCTTCCTATCCGAGTACTTCTCCTCTGTAGTCCTTGTGCTTCACGCCAGCAGGTGCCGTGCAGCGCAAGTCGGGTAGTCCCAGGGGCCCACCGAGTAGTCGGTCCTGGTACCCACCGAGGTAGTGGGCCCAGGGAGGTCCATACGACAAGCCCCTGAGTACTTTGTAGTCGAGAAGGATAGCTTCGAGTAGTCTTGACGGCCTTAACGAGTAGTCCTCAAGCATCCCCGAGTACTACAAGTCAAAGGTCTTCAAGAATAGTTGAAGCATCCCGAGGCTGGAATGTACTCCAGCTGATGTTTGAGCAATCCTGAAGTCTTCTCGAGTAGTCCCAAGTGTTGACGGTTAATAGTTGTATCAAAGTTCATATGGATTTGCAAGCGGACAAATCCCCCGTCGTAGTCAAGGGACCCTTCTTCCCTCGAGTGGTGTTGACGGATAAAAGACGTATCCCTCTACGATCCGCAAGCGTACGGACCCCACACCTTTTTCACCACGGGATTCCCAAGGTTCTTGTCAATCCGCGGAGCAAGGGGATTACTAGCGCTTAACCAAGTACTAATCTAGTTGAATGGAAAACCTTTGAAAGAGAGTATTAATCTAAAAGTAAAACAATCTAACCTAAGTTAATCTAAGTTAAGTTGATCAAACAAATATAGGGTTAAACTATATGGTAAAGGGTGAACACAAGAGAGTGAGCAAGAAAGATAAGCGTTCCCTCCCTAGGATCTAGGATAACATGGTATGCATCTACTACACGAAAGCGGTAAACCAATCTACCGGGGGTTGTGACCACGGTTTCGCCCTTTCCCTCCTCTCGTATCGTCACTACGCGAAGGTATTCGTGACTAGACCTATGATGGACACGGTATGTTGATGGAATCTATGGGAGTAGCGGATATCATACGCCCGAAAAACACGGTGGCCTACCTTAATAATCAAAGCATCATCAACATGAAAACAATAGATTGGAACCACGAATCAAGTAGCAATTACATAGCATGTATCCATCTAATCCTAGGGATGAACGGAGACATTACCCCATCATCTTACACGGATTGAAGCACATAGGGGTGATGGAGACTCCGGAGAACGTCGTCGATGAAGATGGCGGCGATGGAGCTTGGGAACACCCCTAGGCCAACGACTTGGAGTCCTCCTCTTGCTTCCTTCCCTCTGCCGGCGTCGATCCTTGCGACGAGCTCATCTAACTCTCTCCCTCATCTTGCGGCAGCGGTTTTCTGGTGATTGGCGTCGGTAGGATGATTTGTTCGATGTGTCGGTCGACGGCGGCGGAGGGAATAAATAGACGAACACCTAGGGCAAAGGGGGGACCGAACCGACCTCGGAGTGGGGCCGGGCCGGTCGGACCGGGGGGCCGGCCGGCCCAGCCCACTTCGGCCGGTTCGGGCCCGGTTTTCTCCCCGGTTGCTTCTCGCGTGATCCCTTATTCGTGTGCACTTGCATGTGGGCCTTTGACGTCGTTTCCTTCACGCGTTTAGGCTTGAATCCTTGCTATGCAAGCTTCGCCGTTTTCCGGTTGAGTCCCCGAAGACTTGCATGTTGACGCTTTGGTCCTCGGGTCATTTGGAGTCATGTTCATCGCGTGTCTTGACTCTTATCGGGCTTCATGATCTTCTTCCAAAGTGCTTGGTGAACTTATCCCGAAAGTCTCCTCTTTAGCGTAGATTTCTCGCGTAAACAACAAACTCCAAAATCGACATGCAAGTGTGAACTTGTTATATCATTAGTATGCCTAGTGGCGGGTTAGTTGCAAATCATAATTGAAACCAATGTATAACAAGTACTCTAGGTTGACGGAAATTCACCGTCAACATCTCCCCCATGCTTAAACCTTGCTCGTCCTCGAGTAAGTAATCCTTGCTTAAAAGGGAAATCGGTGTTGCCTTCCAATGTTGTCCCCGCACTTAGTCATTCATGACGAGGCAAATTGCTCTCTCTTAAAAATTTATTTTTAAGGTTCAAGTTGTGACCGGCTTCTTTTTCATTATGGAAGATAGACTAACAATAAAGAACAAGCCACATTTAACACGATGCTCTCAAACTTAAGTGAACTTCAAACCATTACCTTGTCACATGGAAGATTTTCAAAAAGATGCATATCCAACATAAGTGAAAATCTCTTGCAAGAGCTCATGGAACACTCATCTCATCAAGTCACTCAAGCCTATAGTAGATTATTTTCAACCTACTCTACTCATATGTGATGGTGAAAGGCTTATGTGGAGCTTGGAAGGTTAAAAACAATCCTAGCAAAACATATATCCGAAATATTGTCAAATTAAGAGAGAGATCTATTGGAATTACCGAGACTCGTCAAAAAGGCCATGGAAAATAAATGTTGGAAAGAGAGAGGGATGAAACACACACATTTAGATAAGTGGACATGTGCAAGTGGCAAATGGATGATCCCGAGGCACGAGTGAAGTCCTCGTTATCGGATTGCACATGGTTGGAAGATTTGAGTATGGATTTGTCATTAAGGCACTTGAGAACTTATGAAGCAAAAAGATCCGAGGAGCATCTTTATTATTTTTTTTACTTTTATTCTATTTCCTTCTCATTTTCTCTCTTTCTTTCTTTCTCTTTTTTCTTTATTCTTCCTTTTTTTCTTACTTTTCTTTTCTTCTCATCATATTTTTTTTTTCATTTTTCATTTTTTCTCTTTTTTTTCCTTTTTTTTTTCTTTTGCTCCTCAAAACTTTTTGCAACATAATACTTACATAGCATTTGTGTCAGAGAATGACTCCTCCCCCATGCTTGAACGATGCTCGTCCTCGAGCATAAAAGAGAGGGGAAATGACTGCTAAAGTAAGTATAAATTCCATAATATTGCGGAATATTTGAATCTCCATCGAGAATTTTACTCCATACTCAAATTGGGTTGTGGACAAGGAGGTGATCACAAAAAGATGTTTTTGGTTTAGGGAGGATGCCCAGCGAAGCTTGTGAAATTTTCGATGTGAAAACCCACAATGCATAGACAAAAAGGCTAGCATGAAAACGTTACACAAAGGAATGACCAGCTTCTTAGTCTCGAACCATAGAAATCAATCCTAATCCAACTCATCAAAACATATGTTTGCAATCTACGGGTTTTGTTATCATAAAACATATATGTATATGGCTTTGGTAGGTAGAACTTTGCAAGAGCATCACAAATATGTAGATAGCATAAAAGTTAAGTTTTCATAAAAACAACAAGTTATCCGGCTATCCATATACTTAAATCAAAGAGCAAAGATATGTATGTGGGTCTAGAGCATAGTCATTTCACCTCCACAAATAAAAGAGCCGGTATTTAAATTAATTTCAGATCATATTATATAGAGCAATTAGCCAAGACATGTATAACTTCATGTAGGTAAAACAAAGCGGCAACTTTCATCCTCTTTCCGTAAGCATAGGCAATGTAGAACATCGAGGTGGACACATGGTCATGCTTATCTATTGAAAGTAAAAAGAAACCTAGGTTGTCCTCCTAGTAGCCATGTTATTGTTTGAAGAGAAAAACAAAAGGTTGCACCTAGTTGATATTGAAGGCATACTTACAAGCATTTGTGTTTGGAAAAGAGAAGGTCCATGGAGATGTTACCATCTTTTGTAATCCTTCGTTGCCTTCTTCCGGCATCTCCATGTATCGATGTGGCTTTTGCTTTTGTCTTGATTTATTAATGCTCCTAAACTTCTGAATTTGATCTTGTATGCTTAATGGAGTCATTGGTCACCCTTCTCTTCAATGTTGCCATCACCATCTCCTCTTTCTTGTTCTCATCATCTCCTTGCTGTCTCTTTTTCATGGATTTCCCCCTCTGTCCAGAACAGAACATATATCGAAATATAGCTCTATTGAAAAGTTTATGAAATTACCTTTCCAACGTGTGGTCATTCATCAAAAACGGAGTTCAAACAAGAGAGCTATGTCCGTTTTACTTCAGCGCTGCGTGCTGTCCAAAAGTGATTTCAGGACGTGTTGCACTCGGTGATTCGGGCATAACCGCTTGTAGGAACCTCCGATTGTCTTGATTCTTGATTTGTTGGAATCGTAACTTCATGGGGCTTCTAAATATCCAAAAATATCCAGTGTTTTCCCTTCGAGACCATGCAGAATTTTGATGAGATCGATAGCTTCTCGCGCATTGATCCGGTGATGTTAACGATCTTGATCATTCTATCTTCTAGAACGTCATGTTGCACTTCCGTGTTGAAGATTCAGGGTCTCCCCCATGCTTAGCATTTTGCTAGTCATGGAAGAAGAAGACAAAGCACTTCTTAGTCATCCTTCAATTTCCTTGTAGTGAGAGTCTTTATCTTGCCTGTAAGACGTTTTAAACGCACATTCTACCCCCAAGGTGACGGTTGGGAGTAGATAGAATTGCCAACAATCCAACAATGTCTCCTAAGATTCTTAACTTGTGGTATAATTAGTTTAATGAGGAATAAAAACCTAATGAGTGTACGTGGTGCAAGGTGTGTATGCACATGATAGGAAAGCATATAAGCAAAGACAATGTTTTCACCTAGTTCTAAACACCATGTTTACAACTAGGTTGCTGAATTTCTCCATAGCCATAAAGGTTTATATATCAAAGGGTTAAAGCACCATGTCTATCCCTAAATCAATAACTCTTATAGCACAATAAAAATTAAGCGCATTGCAGAGCTTATAAACTAACCAATGCAATATGAAAACATATGAAAAGCTAGCAAGGTTTATCGAACTTAACGATGATGGTCCGCAATCTTGTTTAAACACCACGTTTACACAAGATCACAAAAGGAAAATACCCATAGGGCCATATGAAGCATTAACATGGAAACTGAAGCATACATCATTAAGTATATAAAACAACCAAGCCAACTATGTGCAAAACATGTATACACAAAGAAACATCACGAGGATAACAAAATGCAATGCATGCAAATAAATAAGATCATGAACATGATGGTGGTTCTAAAAAAAGGAAAACTGAACTTAGATTAATAACCACAAGTTGATCATCATAAGATAGTGCCATTCTTTATTTTCTCTAAGAAAGTAGTAAAAATATAAAGAAACGGGTTGCCTCCCGAAAAGCGCTTCATTTAAAGTCATAGAGCTCGACTTTCTCACATACCTTCTTTTCGTTGCATAGCCATGGCCCTTCATGCAAGAAGAAAAGGTACCAATGCAGCTTTAATTTACTTCCCCATGTTGTGCTTGATCACTTATAGAAGACTTGCCCAAAGCATCCTTTTGTTTCATCATTATCTCCTTCTTTATCATCCTTCGGTGCTGCCTTCACTCTATTATTTTTTTTTAATGTCCAGAACAGAAAGTATACTCAAGCTCTACTCCATTGCACAGTGCACAAAATTTCCTTTCCAACGAGTCTTCATTTGCTCAAATCGGACTCCGGACAAGAGAGTTACGTCGGTTTTACTTCGGCGATGAAATCTGTCCTGAAATTTCAGAACGCGCAACGCTCAATGTTTTCTCCATAACTCCTTGCACGGGTCTTCAAACTTGTTGGTTCTTGATGCGTTGGAATGGTAACTTGATGGAGCTTCTGGATATCTCATTTTCTTCATTTGTACACCTCTGAACAAGCTCTCAAATTGATGAAGACAGCAGCATCCATCGCGGGATTCGGAGGGGTTGATGATTTATCTTGCAACTCTTTCAGGCATGACTTCCCCTTTTTTTTTCATTATTCAAGCCTTGTCTACATGGTTAGTGAAAATCGGGCCTTTCCCGACATATGATTCTTTAAGGTCACTAGCTTGACCAAGCGCAAAGCATGATCGAGATTTACAAAACTTATTGTAAACATACGCGTCCATAATTAACACCACATGTGAATTGTAGCAACAAGTCAAGGTGTAAATAAAAGAAGCATATGTTTCATGCATAGCACTTAGCTCATCATTAGGCAAAGGTTGTATAGGTGTGAGATTAATTGGATCAAACTTAAATGTTTCCTCTTTTTCATTCTCAAGAAAATCTAGCCTATCAACATGATCACTATTGGAACAAGGCATAGGCATTAAACTATCATACATACTATTGGTTAAGCATGAGTATTTGAATTTATCATCATCAATACCAATAATATCTTGAGATTTCAGCGCGTACCTTGGCCTTAGAGATTTTTCAACAAGAGTGATATTTGGTTCATCAAGCGGTGTTGAAGGCGAATCGATCTCAACAAGTGTAGTTGCCTCTTCATCACCATCTTGCAATTTCTTCAACTCATCATGTGGAACATGTAATCCTTCAACTATGTATGCATTCATATCTTCTTTGAAGTCTTCTTTATCAACCAGATCTTCATCTTCAAAGACTTGTATGATGCTTTCTTTATCTTCCATGTACCACATGTCATCAAGATCGCTCATTGTTGATTCACTCTTTCCTTCATCCTTGAGTACTTCCATGTCTTGATTTGCTAGTGTGTAGGCTTCAATAGCACACAAGCTATCATCTAGCTTGAGTCCTATCTCCTCCCATTTATCCTTTGAGTCACTAGGCTCATCACGGTTGTACTCTTCTCTTCCTTCATCATAAATCTTTGATTTGTCAAACCGGTCGATCCATCCTTCATCTCCTTCTTTTCTTTCTTCTTCAAACATCTTTTGGATCGACTCTCCACTCATCTCTTGATCAAATATATCTTCAACTAGTTTGGCAACGTGTCGGCGTTCCTCCTTCCTTCGGTAGCTAATTAGTGGGGCGAAATCAACTTGAACCCAACCGGATTGCTTGAACTCCGCCAATGGTCTAGCATTCCACATACTTCGGCCTACATTCATGTTAATTTCAACATTTTTAACATCCGAAATGACTTCTCTTACCTTGGGAAGTGGATCTTCACTTTCTTGTATGGTCGGTTCATCTTCCTTGACCTTCGGTTCATCTTTTTCAGAAATTTCAGCAAGCACCTTGGGCTTGCTTTTGTCATTTTGCTCCTCTTGACAACATCTTTGCCAATCTCGTATTGTTCTTTGTCCATTGCTTATCCTTTGTAAGATTTGTGCGGCTTCACTAATTGTTTTATCCATTATATCACCGCCTGCACACATGCTTACAAAACGAGACGAGTTAGGGGTTAGTGAAAAATAAAAGGTATGCAACATCAAGTCACCGGAAAATCCCAAGTTCGGGCCTTGCTCAAGTAGTTCATTAAATCGGTCCCATGCTTCATCAATTCCTTCATCCTCTCCTTGCTTGAAATTGAGCACTTGCCTCCTTAAGTCTTGGACCTTGCTTATGGGAAAGAACTTCAAAAGAAACTTCTTCACTAGCTCATCCCAATTTCCTTTTGCTTCAACGGACGCAAGTGTGTACCATCTTCGCGCTTCATCTTCGAGAGAGAATGGAAAAAGATTCCACTTGAACCAAGCGGCGGAACTCCTTTTTGTTGCACCGTGTTGCATAACATCGTGAATTCCTTAATGTGTCTATATGGGTTGTCATCCTCCAATCCTCTAAATGGTTTTGTCGCCACTAAATTGATGATTCCAGGCTTCAATTCATAGTGGGTTGTAGCAAGCGCCAAATCTGATTTTTGCATCTCAATGTCTTCCATTGACGGCATTGCTAGCTCCCTTAGCGACATCTCTTCGTCTTCCAATGGTGAGGTGAACAAATCCATCTAGGCACAAGAAAAGTAGAAAGAAAAACAAAAAGATTTTTTTTCTTTTTTTTAGAAAACAAGGGTTAGGTGTTAGTAATCAACAAAATTAATACTAGATTAAACGTAGCAAATCGGCTTGCTCCCCGGCAACGGCGCCGGAAAAAAGGGGCTTGTTGACGGATAAAAGACGTATCCCTCTACGATCCGCAAGCGTACGGACCCCACACCTTTTTCACCACGGGATTCCCAAGGTTCTTGTCAATCCGCGGAGCAAGGGGATTACTAGCGCTTAACCAAGTACTAATCTAGTTGAATGGAAAACCTTTGAAAGAGAGTATTAATCTAAAAGTAAAACAATCTAACCTAAGTTAATCTAAGTTAAGTTGATCAAACAAATATAGGGTTAAACTATATGGTAAAGGGTGAACACAAGAGAGTGAGCAAGAAAGATAAGCGTTCCCTCCCTAGGATCTAGGATAACATGGTATGCATCTACTACACGAAAGCGGTAAACCAATCTACCGGGGGTTGTGACCACGGTTTCGCCCTTTCCCTCCTCTCGTACTCGTCACTACGCGAAGGTATTCGTGACTAGACCTATGATGGACACGGTATGTTGATGGAATCTATGGGAGTAGCGGATATCATACGCCCGAAAAACACGGTGGCCTACCTTAATAATCAAAGCATCATCAACATGAAAACAATAGATTGGAACCACGAATCAAGTAGCAATTACATAGCATGTATCCATCTAATCCTAGGGATGAACGGAGACATTACCCCATCATCTTACACGGATTGAAGCACATAGGGGTGATGGAGACTCGGAGAACGTCGTCGATGAAGATGGCGGCGATGGAGCTTGGGAACACCCCTAGGCCAACGGCTTGGAGTCCTCCTCTTGCTTCCTTCTCTCCTCCGCCGGCGTCGATCCTTGCGACGAGCTCATCTAACTCTCTCCCTCATCTTGCGGCGGCGGTTTTCCGGGTGATTGGCGTCGGTAGGATGATTTGTTCGATGTGTCGGTCGACGGCGGCGGAGGCAATAAATAGACAAACACCTAGGGCAAAGGAGGGACCGAACCGACCTCGGAGTGGGCCGGGCCGGCCGGACCGGGCCGGCCGGCCCCAGCCCACTTCGGCCCGGTTCGGGCCCGGTTTTCTCCCCGGTTGCTTCTCGCGTGATCCCTTATTCGTGTGCACTTGCATGTGGGCCTTTGACGTCGTTTCCTTCACGGTTTAGGCTTGAATCCTTGCTATGCAAGCTTCGCCGTTTTCCGGTTGAGTCCCCGAAGACTTGCATGTTGACGCTTTGGTCCTCGGGTCATTTGGAGTCATGTTCATCGCGTGTCTTGACTCTTATCGGGCTTCATGATCTTCTTCCAAAGTGCTTGGTGAACTTATCCCGAAAGTCTCCTCTTTAGCGTAGATTTCTGCGTAAACAACAAAATCCAAAATCGACATGCAAGTGTGAACTTGTTATATCATTAGTATGCCTAGTGGCGGGTTAGTTGCAAATCATAATTGAAACCAATGTATAACAAGTACTCTAGGTTGACGGAAATTCACCGTCAACAAGTGGTGAACCCAAGGTATTGAATCCGTGGAACAATGTGCAACGCAAGGATTGAATCTAGTAAAGCAAGGTAAACTATCTTATGAACACAAGTTGCATCTAATCTACTAACTCATAAAGAAAACACATCTAATCTAATCTACTAAAGAGGTAACAAGAGAAAGCAAGAGATAACCAATCTAGAGAATCTAGATCATGCTTATGTTGTAGCTCCAAACAAGATAGATGAAGATAGAAAAGCGAATCTCATTAAAAGCATCTTTAAATCGTGGCCTTCCATCCGACTCCGAAAACGCCCGCCTTTCGGAACCCCCGTTCTGTCACAATGTATCCCTACTCATGCGGGTAGTCTAGGGCGAGTTCGATAAGAACAAGTTGAAAACACTTGGCCGGTCCGGTATGCACCTCTAGCCACCGCGGCTACAAGAGCACCCTAAGCAATCTAGCTATAGATAGATTGTGGAATAAGCAAAACCAAGAAGAAAACAAAATCATCGAGAAGGCACTTGATCGCTAGAAATCGGATTCACTATACTTCACCATGAATGATTACATGAACAAGATCACCACCGGGGCCCTACCTCGATCTTGATCCTCGCTCTGGAGCTCCGACGTGGTCTTCCATGCAAGGTTCCCACGTCAGCTAGGGAGACCCTAGACAACTAGCACGACCCTCATCTCCGAGATGGTGTCCCTCAAGCTTCTCTGCTCCTCGGCGGTGGATGACGAATTGATTGATGCGTGGCTCTCGGTCGGGGGGCTATAAATAGCCGGAGATGCAACTAGGTCAAAGGGGGGGCCGACCGGGCCCCGAACAGCCGGGCCGGCCGGCTCGGGCCGACCGGCCTGGGCCCATCCCGGCCCAGTCTGTGTCCTCCTTCGCCTGGTGTTGCTTCCCATGTCTTCTAGATCCTCTCCCATTTTGCATGTGGGCCCTTGTCGTCGGTTTCTCTCCGAATTGGACGAAGCTCCTTGTCTTGCAAGATTCAGCACTTTTCTGGCTAGGTCCTCGAAGTTTATCGTCTTCTCAGGCTTGGTCCTTGGGCTCTTGGAGTCATGTTCACTTCATTGCATGACTTGTACGGGGCTTCAAGGTCTTGTCACAAGGTGCTTGATGAACTTATCTCGAAAGTCGTGCTTTCAACGCTAAAACCCTGTATAAACATTAAACTCCAAAACCGACATGCACACATGAACTTGTTATACCACGGGGGTTAGTACCAATGGATAAGGTATAAAACTTATGCCAACACCGAAGGTAAACTCATGGCTAGGTTGACAGATTTTCACCATCAACATCTCCCCCATGCTTAAACCTTGCTCGTCCTCGAGTAAGCCTTCGATGGATATCATCGTTGCCCTTCATTGTTTAAACCTTGCACTTGATCATACATGAGAAAACATAATGCTCTCAAAAGTTTAGTTCGTTAAAGTTCCATAATGTACTAGCCTTCATCCCTACGAAGGGTAGATATTTAATTAAGCTTATCCCACAAGTATTAACATGCTCCCAAAATTCAAATGGATCTCAGAAATTTTGAAATAAAGAACAAGATGAAAAAGAGCTAAACCAAGTTCACAAATTTAAACCACCTTGCATCTTGCTCATGAACTCTCATCTCATATTGTCTCTCAAGCCTATTTATTCTACTCCTTTCCCTCATAGAATTTATTTATGTGGTAGGCTTTATATGGAGCTTTTTGGGAAAGTTTAGTCCTACCAATATTTTATAAATGACATGTTATCAAAACAAGACAAGCTTCTCATGGTCTTACCGAGACTCGTCAAAAAGGTCATTGGAAAATGATGTTATATCAAGGAGGGGAAAGAGAAAAATACACACACTTGAGATGAGTGGACATGTGCAAATGGCAAAAGTGATCCCGAGGCACAAAGGAAGTCCTCGTTATCGGATTGCACATGGTTGGAAAATGAGTATGGATCTTTTAATCTTGAAGCCTTGAATTTCCTAATGCACTTTTAGAGAACCGGGGAGTTCACTTTATTTTTGCACATATTCTCATATTTTTTTCTCTTTTTCTCTTCTTTCTTTCTTTCTTTCATTCTTTTTCTCATTCATTCATTTTTTTTCATACATTCGGTAATGAGACTTTCACATCGGAGTTTTGATTTTTTATTTGCACCCCTTTGAATTTTTTTTAATTGCTCCCCTTTGAACTCTAAAAATTGCATCATACCTACCTCCTCCCCCATGCTTAGACGTTGCTCGTCCTCGAGCAAAGAGGCGATAAATAAGGTAGGTACCGGAAATATTTTTCCTTGGAGAGATACTTGAATTCTTCAATGTTGACACCGTCTTGCGATCTTCCTTGAATTGATGATCCATTCTCAACGATAGGTTGTGGTCAAGGAGGTAAACACAAAAGATGATATTTGGTTTTAAGGGTGGATATCCGGCGAAGTTTGTGAGATCTCCGATGTGGGGATACACAATGCACGGATAAAAGGCTAGCAAAAAGATAGATACGCAAAAACGGAATGACCAGCTTCTTAGTCTCGGGCCAGAGAAATCAAGGCTTGAAATAACTCACCCAAAAATAAACCTTGTATACTAAGTTTTTGCACTCAAATATTTATATGGCTCTGGATAGGTAGAGCAACACGCAAGTGGTATTTATGACAAGGTTAGCATTACTTTTAAGAACATAAATAAATCATCTTTAACCCATCTAAAACTTGAGAGCACATAAAACACTATGGGTCTTTATTTTTATCATAACCTCCGCTAAAGATTAAGCTAGCATTTAGATAATTTCAGATTTGTATTTTTAAGAGAGCACTAGCTTAACATGCATAAAGCAATTACAAAGATAAACAAAGTGGCAATTATAATCATATATCATCATGGCATAAACCTTGTAACTTTACCAAAGGTAAAAACTTGGTGGTGACTTTATTCATGATGAAAATAAAACTAACACACATCCTGAAAATAAACTAACACACATGCTGAAATTTAAATAAGAACTGAAAACACTACGCATACATAGGCGCAAACAAGCTGAAACTTAAAGAAAAGGGGGGTAAAGGAAAGATAACTAAAGCTCCTCCTCTCTCTAATCTTCCGCCGGTGGTTGATATTGATAGTCTTGGTTGTTGTACCCTTACTCATAATAAGATTGCGCCTCTCCTCATATGAATTGTCCGACGGTGCTAGGTGAAGGTGTCCACGCACATAAGCAATGTTTGCATTTCCTTCACCCATTTGGTTTGCATTGGTTTGGATGGATGCAATAATTTGCATGTTTCTTGCAGCGTATCCTCCAATGGTGGCCACATTTTGTTGTGGTTGAGGAAGGTGTGCATATGGCTCCACAAAGGCTACGTTGGGCACCACAAAAATTGGTGGGGGTATGGCTGCACCACGCCCCCATGCTTGCATTGGTACACCACCGTAGTAATTTGGCGGCGCCGGAATTTCTCCAAATGGTGGCACATAATTTTGTTGTGCACCTCCCTCTTGGGCCATAGAAGATCCTTCTCCTATAATCCTTCTCTTTCATTTCCTTCGCCGGCACAAGAAGTCCTTCCTCTAACCAATCTTCTTTCCCCTCAAGAAAAAGTCTTAATCTTCAATCCGAAAGGGGTAAGTTTACTTTGGCCACTTCGAAGCCTCCTCTCTCATCTCCACTTATATATTTGTCTTTCTTCATATACTCAAATCCTAGGGAAGTCCTGGGTAGGAGATGATTTGGGTTCCTTGTAATACCCGGTCTTAAAGAGATAGCCAACATGGAGAGGTAACACCCCGAACCAAGATCTTCCGAACCCGATGTTGCTTAACAACACCACCGGTTGATCATAGGTGAGTGGGGTCTATTGGCCACTTGGCAATCAAAGCCGAGTAAAGCCAATTCAACTCCGTGTTGGTTATCTTTGTCTCTCTTATTCTCCCAAAAATCCACTTGCACAAAAGTGACACACTTGGATGATGGGGTTCCGGATAGTATTTCTTCGTTGATGGTCTCCTCCCGCGATCATACTCCAAAAACCTTCCCATGTGCCTTCATGCACATCCACTTGTTCCGGAGCTCCCTTTTGAAAATAGGAGACACTCGCCCATGGGTCTACGATACTAGAACATGCAATCGTTTTGATCATGAAAACCAATCTAATCTATCGGGGGTTGTGACCACGGTTTCGCCCTTTCCCTCCTCTCGTACTCTCACTATGCGAAGGTATTCATGACTAGACCTATGATGTCACGGTGTAAGATGATAGATAGATAATCCAACAAAGTGTGATTACATCTCAAGATCGATTGCAACCCATGGATGAGAGGAGATTACCCCATCAAGGTGCTAGAAATAGCATTGTTGATCAAAGTTACCTTTCCGACGGTGTCTTCCTTCTTCTCCACTTGTGGGCTCCCTCCAAACGGAATGAGAGACTCAGCACTCCTACATCAAGGGTATGCGCCATGGTCATGAGAATTTCCTAGGCGAATTCCTTGTGGGTGTTTGCCGACACTCCGTTAGAGAATTGCACCGGTGTCCTGTATGAAAACCCAATATGTGGAGAGCTTGGTCGTCGAAGTCGACGTTCGCTACAAGCCTCTACTCAAGGTGAGCGAGCTTCTTCTCCTCCTCCTCCGTCATGATGACATACCCCTCGGAATACCGCGGAGCGTATGGAGGTGGAGCGGATGATCGTGTCGAGTGGCGAGGTCGGACGGGCGGCTCCTCCATATGTCCTTGAGGTTTGGTGAACCTCATAAACGAGTTTCGTGTGGCCCTCATGCCACCAAGGAGAAGAGTGTGGTTCCTCCTCGGTGGTGCCGTGTCCTCCTCCATACTCCGAGGATACTCGGAAACCGAGCGCCTCCTCGAAGAGGTTGTGATGATGGCTTAGACGACGATGATCCCTTCTTCTTGGTGCAAAGACTTGTAGTTTTCTTCCGTGGTTGCAGCACTCTCTTCCTCACAAATATATATCCGGGGTTTTAAACTGGTAATAAGGTACACAAATATTATTTTGGAGTCTGGACTTTGAGTGGATAAAGGATGTGATTTGTTGCACGAAACAAGTGAGGTGGATGGCTAAGTCTAAGGTGGTTTCGGCCTACAAACTAGAGCACACTTTAAACAAAGAGTTGGATGGAAGACTTACCTCTCTCCTCCTCTTGGCTCGGTTCTTCTCTAGTGCATTCATGCTTGTTGCTTCGTGACCGCGTGCACCTTCCAAACGTTCTCGTCCACTCCTCCGCTTGCATTATTATTCCTTCCACTTGATGTATTCGCTTTGACTCACTTCCATACTCCCTTGCCTCACATGCCTCCATGATATTCCTACAAAACAAAGCCTTGGATGCCCCCCTCATGCTTGTACTTTGCATGTGGTTTGATAAAAGATGTTGGAGGGGCATCACGTGATGTATCATGGTGCATGTATGGTTAGGTTAACTAGATTGCCTCCCTCTAAGCATGTTTTAACGCTAATCACTCCTCTAATTTCGAAAATTAAAAATAAATTCAGAGCTATGGGAGAGCTCCAGCATAAATTTAGAGAAGGTTTTAAAGCACTAAAACAAATGTAAGTCGAAAAATATTTCCGACTACTTTTATGTTGGTCTTACCGGTATTGTTTGCCTTCATTAGTTGAGAGCAAGATTTTCCTGGCTTGATCATGGGGGCATAGGTCTAGGTTCTAATTTTGATTAGATAAGAAAAGATTTTGAATAAAACAAAATTAAATGAGGCTTAGAAAAATTCTAATCTTAGAGAAACCAAGGATAAGGATTTTTAAACCAACCAAAAGTTTAGTTTCTAGGTTCAGGCGAGTCCTACCACGTGCTGAAATTTAAATAACATCTAGATACAAGTCATGGCTCTACTCGTGTGTTTTAAGCATGTAAACAAGTCAACCACAACATCATAAAGAGGATGAAAGGTTGAGATAGGTTCTGAATTTTTTTTTGGTTGAGGTATCTCAAAAAAGAAGCAAACAATCACATAGGATGGTTCATGTAAAGGGTTTATGATCAAGCAAAATATTCAACCAAGAATTATGTCTCTAATATTGTTCAACCATTCTAAGTCTAATGTTTTGCGTAGTAAAATTCAAAACTGAATTATTAAAAAGACTTGAAAAACCTGGAAGACTCGACGAAACGGGTTGCCTCCCGCCTAGCGCTTCGTTTATAGTCCACGGCTAGACTTCTTCACTTGATTACTCCGGATCAACGCTCTTTGCGGGTGTTGCAATCTTGGGTACCCACTTCCGCACTATCTTGGGCACGGGCTTATTCTTCGGCTTAGTCATATTTTTGGTCTTCACAGGCTGGCTTTGTCCTTTGGTCTTGACGGATGCAACAACTTCCTTCATGTAGTGGCTCGGCATCTCAAACTCCGGTCCTTCGGTCATGATCTTCTTAGTGTGATCCTTCATCTCTCCCGAATCAGTTTGAGTAGCCTTCACCGTCTTGGGACCTTGGAGTTGTCTCAGAAATTCTTCTTTGTCACCCATCGGTTGTCCGGCAAGTTGTCCCACTTGCATCTCTAGCATCTTCATCACGATGAACACCTCGCATGTGGATCTTGCCTTGGCAGCCTTTAGGTGCTGAGCTTCTTTCTCTATCTCCATCTTCTCCATCCTCCTCTTGACTTTGGACTTGGAGGTGGTGATTCCCTTGGAGATTCCAACGGTCCTTCGACTTTGGCTTTTGGATCTAGGGTTTCCAACCCTTTAGCTTGTGTTGCATGTCCTCTTTGCCTGTAAAGTTTTCCTGGATCATCCACAAAAAAGTTTGGGTTTCTTGGAGAGGTAGCCAACCATCTCCGGTTAGGGTTAGCAATAAAACAAAAATCTAAAAAAGAAAAATTAGGGTTAATCAAAACTAGATTAGATTAATTTTTTTCTTTTTGGGGATGATCAAACATAAGAGATGCAAAAGAAAAACAAAAGAAAAACTGAAAAAATAAACGATACTAGATCGGATCTTGATTGCTTGTTCCCCGGCAACAGCGCCAGAAAAAGGGGCTTGTTGACGGTAAATAGTTGTATCAAAGTTCATATGGATTTGCAAGCGGACAAATCCCCCGTCGTAGTCAAGGGACCCTTCTTCCCGTGAGTGGTGAACCCAAGGTATCGAATCCGTGGAACAATGTGCAACGCAAGGATTCAATCTAGTAAAGCAAGGTAAACTATCTTATGAAGACAAGTTGCATCTAATCTACTAACTCATAAAGAAAACACATCTAATCTAATCTACTAAAGAGGTAACAAGAGAAAGCAAGAGATAACCAATCTAGAGAATCTAGATCATGCTTATGTTGTAGCTCCAAACAAGATAGATGAAGATAGAAAAGTGAATCTCATTAAAAGCATCTTTAAATCGTGGCCTTCCATCCGACTCCGAAAACACCCACCTTTCAGAAACCCCATTCTGTCACAACGTATCCCTACTCATGCGGGTAGTCTAGGGTGAGTTCGATAAGAACAAGTTGAAAACACTTGGCCGGTCCGGTATGCACCTCTAGCCACCGCGGCTACAAGAGCACCCTAAGCAATCTAGCTATAGATAGATTGGGGAATAAGCAAAACCAAGAAGAAAACAAAATCATCGAGAAGGCACTTGATCGCTAGAAATCGGATTCACTATAAAAACTTCACCATGAATGATTACATGAACAAGATCACCACCGGGCCCTACCTCGATCTTGATCCTCGCTCCGAGCTCCGACGTGGTCTTCCATGCAAGGTTCCCACGTCAGCTAGGGAGACCCTAGACAACTAGCACGACCCTCATCTCCGAGATGGTGTCCCTCAAGCTTCTCTGCTCCTCGGCGGCGGATGACGAATTTATTGATGAGTGGCTCTCGGCCAGGGGGCTATAAATAGCCAGAGATGAAACTAGGTCAAAGGGGGGCCGACTGGGCCCCGGAAAGGGCTGGGCCGGCCGGCTTGGGCCGATCGGCCTGGCCCATCCCGGCCCAGTCCATGTCCTCCTTCGCCCGGTGTTGCTTCCCATGTCTTCTAGATCCTCTCCCCTTTTGCATGTGGGCCCTTGTCGTCGGTTTCTTTCCGAATTGGACGAAGCTCCTTGTCTTGCAAGATTCAGCACTTTTCTGGCTAGGTCCTCGGAGTTTATCATCTTCTCGGGCTTGGTCCTTGGGCTCTTGGAGTCATGTTCACTTCATTGCATGACTTGTACGAGGCTTCAAGGTCTTGTCACAAGGTGCTTGATGAACTTATCCCGAAAGTCTTGCTTTCAACGCTAAAACCCAGCATAAACATTAAACTCCAAAACCGACATGCACACGTGAACTTGTTATACCACAGGGGTTAGTACCAATGGATAAGGTATAAAACTTATGCCAACACCGAAGGTAAACTCATGGCTAGGTTGACGGATTTTCACCGTCAACACCAAGCGTCCTCGAGTGCTGCCCTTGAAGGTCTTCAACAATGCCCGCGTTGTCTTGAAGCCGAAATTGGTATGGAAGTGCGATTGCAAAATCGCACTCCATATGGAGTAGCCCCCGAGCCTTAGGTTGAGTTGCGGACTGGGCCGAGGGTCCATCCGAAGTTTTGGCAAGAATATCCCGTAAAATCCGAGAGAAAAAACGAAGGACACGTGGCACGGAGCCCCCGAGCCTTGAGTCGAGTACTTCCTCTCGAATTGAAGGGTCATCTTGTAGAATGTGTCCCCGAGTTGCTCTTGAGTCTTGTCGCTACCCAGAAGTTGAGTAGAAGTGGCCGAGCCGCCGAGATGAGGCGCGTCGACTAGTAGAAGTTGAAGAGTCGCGCCGCCGCCGAGTCGGCCGAGCGCGTACTTATCCATCCGGCCATTGGAGGAGCCGTCGTTGACTTATAAATAGAAGCCATAACCCTTAGGGTTTTTCACCCTACGCATTCGTAGCCATCCCTAGCAGATCTAGCCGGAATTACCGCCACCGCGCACCGCCACCGTTGCGAAGATTCTAGATCCATGCGCACCGCCATAGGAAGCCACCGCCGTAACCCCGAGGGAATGCGCGTGAAGACACCTTGCACTTGGAGAATGAAGCCCTCACCGTCGAAGACCGCGAAGGCCGCCGGTGGGAAAAAGAGGACTCGTGAGGAGGCCGCCGGATCCGCCGCGGGGACATCACCGCCGGTATCTCCGTCGCGACCGCATCCGAATCGCGAGTGGAAAAAGTCCAAGGCCAAGACCGAAGATCTGCTGGCCCTTCTCAACAGTGGGTTCTTGCGAGAGAAGGAGGTGGACATGTGGAGAGCCGCCGCAGGGGATCCGTACCCCATGGAGAAGAACCCGGATGAGATTCCGATGTTCACCCGGTTCGCGGAGCGCGGACTATCTCTCCCGGCTAGCAACTTCTTCAAGGGGCTGCTGGGGTACTACGGCATCGAGTACCTCAACCTCAACCCCAACGGTATCTTCCACACCTTGGTCTTCGTACATTTCTGTGAAGCTTTCTTGGGGATCAAGCCCCATTGGATCTTGTTCCGGAAGTTCTTCCGGTGAAGCCCCCACCCCGGCGCCGGCGTCCCGAGTAGTGGGGGGAGCCGGAATCCGGATGAGGGAGGACGCCGCGAAGCGCACCTCTCGTACAAGCTCATCGATTCCAACCAGGATTGGAAAGCGAAATGGTTCTACGTCACCAACCACCCGTCGTATGGACCTCCCCCGGGCCCACTACATCGGTGGGTACCGGGACCGACTACTCGGTGGGCCCCGGGACTACCCGCTTGCGCCGCACGGCACCCGAAGGCGTGGAGCACAAGGACTACACGGAGTAGTACTCGGTTAGGGATCCGTACATGTTCCGCACCGTATAGAGGTCTCCTAGACGTACTCGACTAGTACTCTTTCCCTACTCCGACTTGTAACCCCGCCTCCCGGACTATATAAGGCGCGGCGGGGACCGATCTCTAGCATCCAATCTCCTCTCATACAACCCACGGCGCACTATTGCACCATCTTGTAATCGTGCCCTATCAATCCAGAGCTACGCAGCATATAGGACGTAGGGTATTACGCACCTCGCGGCCCGAACCTGTCTAAATTGTGTGCCACGTGTCTCTTCCTTCGAGTTACCGATCTCGGCGAGTCACAATCATCTACTTCGGGTACTCCCCGTAGTAGGTTGCCGGTCTAAAACACCGACACCGGCACGCCGGTAGGGGCTCTCGCTCGAGATCACATGGCGAACTCGACGGCTTCCGTCCACATCAAGCCAACCGTCGCCTTCAACCGCGGCGACACCTTCGTCTTCGGCGCACCGGGTCCGCACCGCCGACGGCGCGGGCTCCTTCCGCCGCCACCGACCATGCAGCCCAACCCGAGGACGAGGCCTCGTGACGCTTCCCCGAAGTCGTCACGGGCGAACTCGCCGCAAGTTCGGCGAAATCTCGCTCTTCAACCACCACGCCGACTTCGAGCTCGAGTCCGTCTCCAACTCGAACCCGACGTCGCCATGGGCCATCGCATGCGAGCCGGCCGCTCGGCCCATCGCGGACGGCCCCTTCACCACGCCAGCGCTCCGCGCGTGGCCCCCGCGTCCTCAGCCGGGCCCGCACGGGGGCTCCTACTCCACGACGGGCCGGCAAGGAGCCCGTAACCGAGTACAACTCGGACTCCGACGCCGTCCCCGATCACGTCTCGGACTCCAACCCTCTCTCCGAGTTCTACTCGAACCCGGACTACGAGTTCGACTTCGGGTCGGACCCTGAGGAGCCCGAGTCCGAAGACGACTCCACTGAGCTTCCCTTGTCAGGGGCCGGCCCTGCGGGGCGGTTATAAAATCAACACCGACACCGGGCGGGCGCGCGGCGGAGTACTCCTCGACCGGGCACGCCGTGTACGGCGGCATGTCCTTGAAGATGCGCGACAACCTCTCGATGATGTCGTTGTCGTCCAACTCGCCCCCCGGCATCCGCGACGAGTCGTCGTCGCCGGTGTACTCGAAGCCCAGCGTATCCCGCGCCATCAGCGGCTGGATCCTGCGCTTCATGAAACTGAAGGCCACGTGCTCGGCCCTCAGTCCAGCTTCTCTGAGCACTCGAATGCGTGCTAGCAGCTCGGGAGCTGGATCCCCTCTTGCATGGTGGGCTCTGTGTTCCACCACTCACGATGCCTGGGCTGCCGTCCGCTTGGCTTCGGCAGGCCAGGGTGGTGGTTGGTGATGTAGAACCACCTCGTCTTCCAGTCCGTGTTGGAGTCCACGAGCTTGTACGCCAGGTACTGATCCGCGGCGTCTTCCCTCAGCTGGATCCCGGCTCCTCCGACTACTCTGGGGTTGGAGGCACTGGGCTGCGGCTTGACGCGGAAGAACTTCCGGAAGAGCACCCAGTGCGGCTTGATTCCGAGGAAGGCCTCGCAGAAGTGGACGAAGACCGACGTGTGGAAGATGCCGTTGGGGTTCAAGTTGAGGTACTCGATGCCGTAGTACCCGAGCAGCCCCTTGAAGAAGTCGCTCGCTGGGAGCGCAAGACCGCGCTCCACGAAGCGCGAGAACATCGGGATCTCGTCTTCGGCCTTCTCCATCGGATAAGGATCTCCTGCGGCGGATCTCCACATGTCGACTTCCTTCCCGCCCGATGAACCCACCGTTCGGCAAGGTCGGCGGAGTCCTCCGTCTTGACCTTCGATTTTTTCCACTCGCGGCTTGGATCGGCGCGCGGTGGAGACAGGGGCGGCGCCGCACCGGTGGCGGCCGCGGCGGCCTCTCCGCACGGCTCCTCTTCTTCCCGCCGGCCTTAGACGTCTTCGACGGCGACGGCTTCATTCTCCAAGTGCAAGGAGTTTTCACTCGCATCCGCTCGGGGGCTACCCTAAAGGCTTCGGGTGGCGATGCGCTCGCATCTCTCGCGGCGGCGGCGGCCGCCGGGAGTGGATTTGCTTCTAGATTCAAATGGAAATGACTCGCGGCTCACTTGGGTGAAAAACCCTAAGGGTTTTGGCTTCTATTTATAAGCCAAATCGCCTCCGCAACGGCGGCCGGATAAGTCCACGCGCGGCTGACTCAGCGCCGGCGCGTGTCTCTTCATATTCTACTAGTCGACGCGCCTCACCTCGGGGGCTCGGTTTCTTCTACTCGACTACCTGGGAAGCGGCTAGTATCAAGAGCATCTCAGGACACATTCTCCAAGAAGACCCTTCAATTCGAGAGGAAGTACTCGACTCAAGGCTCGGGGGCTCCGTGCCACGTGTCCTTCGGTTTTTTCTCTCCGGATTTTTCGGGATTTTCTTGCCAAGATTTCAGATGGACCCTCAGCCAGAGCCCGCGGCTCGAGGCTCGGGGGCTACTCCATGTGGAGTGCGGTTCTGCAAATCGCATCTCCATAACGGCTCCGGCTTCAAGACAAGACAGGCATTTCTTGAAGACCTTCGAAGGCAGATTTCAAGGACGCTTGGGACTACTCGAGAAGACTTCAAGATTGCTCAAACATCAGCTGGAGTACATTCCAGCCTCGGGATGCTTCGACTACTCTTGAGGACTTTTGACTTGTAGCACTCAGGGACGCTTGAGGACTACTCGTTAAGGCCGTCAAGACTACTTGAAGCTATCCTTCTCGACTACAAAGTACTCGGGGGCTTGTCGTATGGACCTCCCTGGGCCCACTACATCGGTGGGTACCGGACCGACTACTCGGTGGGCCCCCGGGACTACCGGCTTGCGCCGCACGGCACCCGAAGGCGTGGAGCACAAGGACTACACGGAGTAGTACTCGGTTAGGGATCCGTACATGTTCCGCACCGTATAGAGGTCTCCTAGACGTACTCGACTAGTACTCTTTCCCTACTCCGACTTGTAACCCCGCCTCCCGACTATATAAGGCGAGGCGAGGGACCGATCTCTAGCATCCAATCTCCTCTCATACAACCCACGGCGCACTATTGCACCATCTTGTAATCGTGCCCTATCAATCCGTAGCTACGCAAAGCATACGGGACGTAGGGTATTACGCACCTCGCGGCCCGAACCTCGTCTAAATTGTGTGCCACGTGTCTCTTCCTTCGAGTTACCGATCTCGGCGAGTCACAATCATCTACTTCGGGTACTCCCCGTAGTAGGTTGCCGGTCTAAAACACCGACACCACCACCCGCAGCTACCGAAGCCAAGCGGGAAGCGGCCCAAGCACCGCCGTGGTGGAACTCGGAGCCGACGATGCAAGAAAGCCTCCGGTTGCCCGAGCCGCTGGCGAAGATCAAGGCGCTGAGAGAAGCCGGGCTGAGGGCCGAACATGTGGCCTTCAGCTTCATGAAGCGAAGGGTGCAGCCGCTGATGGCCCGCGACACCCTAGGATATCAGTACACCGGCGACGACGACACGTCGCGGATGCCCGGTGACGAAGTTGACGACGACAACATTGTCGATGGGCTGGGCAAGATCTTCAAAGATATGCCGGCGTACACGCCGTGCCCAGTTCCTGAATACTCTGCCGCGCGCCCACCAAACAAGGTTGGTAGCCTTTGGTCTTGTCGAGTACTCATTACGGAAGAGTAGTCGAGCTGACGAGTTGTGCTTCTTTGCAGGATGACTTGGCGAAGTTCGTCTCCGAGCCGGCGTCGCCTCCTCAGCTTGTCGAGGTCCCAGAGGAAGGGAAGGACAAGGCCAAGGAGCAGCGCGAGGTTGGCGAAGGAGACGACACAGTTGTTGTCGAAGACACGTCCGAGGAGGACGATGATGAGGAGACGCTCCACGAGCGCTTCCAGCTGCGATCGCGGTTCAGCCGCCCTGGATTGCCGCACATACCTGGATCAGCCAACTAGCCTGGAGGCTAGCTTGCCCGCGCCGCCGAGGAAGCCGCGCAACGTGGCCCGCAAGCGCGTGGCCAAGAAGTTGAAGGTCACGGAGACCACGTCCCAGGAGGTATGCCGTCTTGAACGGGGGTAGTCGAGTACCGATGTCTCGATGTTGTATGTTGACGACGAAGTTTCCTTGCTTGTAGGAGATGCCGCCTTCCGACCCCGTTGAGCAGGGGAGACGAAGGCGATTGGGACACGGTGGGGGAGCCACCGGGGGTAGTCACGGCCCGGCCCCCACCGTAGAAGAGCTCCCCGGCGCGCGTTGGAGCGCTAGCCCTCTCGTTGCCGAGGGGAGCACGCAACCGCCGCCGCCGCCGCCACCGAAGAGGCGGCGGCTACCGAAGCGCGGGAGGAGGCGCCCTCGCCGAGGCGGGACGGTCGACATCGCCGCATCCTCGGCGCCCCAACCGTGACGGTGGTCCTGGTCGAGCTTGTAAGTGTTGACTCTTCCCGAGTAGTACATTAGATGTAGTAGTCGTACTGGGTTGACAACCAGCTTGTATACTCTGCAGGAAATCGACGGACTTGTCTCGGGAGGGGGATGAACCCGCCACGGTGGTGGCGGAAGAGGAAGCCACGCCGCCCGCCGAGGAGTCCGCTCCCGCCCCTCCGCGCAGTCCGAGGCGCCGGCCGTGGAGGCTCATCGTAACACCCTAATTTTATTAAAAATTTGGCTTTATTAAAATTTGCTAGGAACCATTTAAGTGCTTAAGGAATATAAGGTTGCTTTATTTCTTTTAGGCATTTAAAACCTTTTCTAAAATAAAGTCAACAAAATATAGGAATTAATTGTTGCATTCATGCTTTGGAGCATTATTTTTGGTTCTTTGGAATTCAAATTCAAATTTGAATTCTATTGTGTTTGAAGCCTTTTCTTAAATACCTAAATTCCCAAACCAAAAACCCATTCCTAACCCCTACCCTTTCCCCCATTCAGCCCACCGGCCCAACAGCCCGCGCGTAGCCCAACCCGCGCGACGGGCCGCCGCCGCCCTTTCGCGCCCCCCCCCGCGCAAGCGCCGCCCGCGGCCCACCCGGCCCTCGCTCCGCCGGCCCACGGCCGCCCGCCCCGTTTCCCCGCTCCCCCGCCCGAGCCGCCGACGGGAGGGGCCCGCATGTCATCCCTCCCCGCCGCGCCGTGCCCGACCGGGTCTCGGCCAAGGCCGCGCCGCCACCCGAGTCCGACGGGAGCACGCCTCCCCGTGCGTGGCCCGCACGCCAAGGAGACCGCCCGGACTATTTATAGCGCCGCCACCCCGGACCTCCCCAACCCGTGCCCTAGTCGCTCGAGCCCCGTGCGCCGCCGCCGCCGAAACCCTAGCCGCCGCCGCTCCGGTTTCCGTCGCCATCGCTGCCCTCTCGCCGCCGTGAAGCACATCCGGAGCTGCGCAAGGAGGTGAGGCACCCACCGGCGCCGTTTGTTGTCGACTCCGTGCACCCCTGTCGCCTTGGAGCCATCGCCGGAGTCCGCCGCCGCACCGAGCCGCGCCGCCGCGTGGGAGCGTCGTCGCCGTTGCGACTTAGCCGTCCGCGCCGCCCTAGTTGGGTTCCCCGTCATCCGCGCCGCGTTTTGGTGCCGCTTGAGCACAAGGCCGAGCCCCCCGGCTCAATCCCGTGTGCGCGCGCCGCCGCCCGCCGCCGCGTGTCGTCGCCGGCCACCGCCGTCGCCCTCGCCACCCGCCGCCGCCGCCCGCGTGCGATCCGAGCCGTCGGATTAAGATCCGACGCCCCTGTCCAATCCCGCCGCCCGCAAGCCACCGTAGCCTTTGGATCTAGATCCAACGGATCTAGATCGGGTCAAAACCCTAGTCAACAGGTCAAACCCGCCAGCCCTGGCACTTTTGCAGAAAAGCCCCTGGATTTTCTTTATTTACAAAAATACCCTTCCACCGTATAAGTTTTCTTACAGTTTAGTCCTTTTTCTTTATATTAGCCCAAAACCTTTTTAAATCTTCGCAGATTAGTCCCTAAACCTTCCCGAACCCATAACTTGGTCGTTTTAGCTCCGATTTTAGCGTTCTTTATATCCACGCGTTCGTCTCGAAGCGTAGATTAGTTTTATGCTACTGTTTAGATCTGTTTGATCTGTTTGGTGACTGTTTCTTATTTGTTTCTATTGTATGCTTGTATGTGATGATTGTGGATCGTAGAGAGCGATTCGTTCGAGGGATTTGAAGATCCGGTCGTGCAAGAGTCTGAGCAGCAAGGCTTTGTTGAAGGCAAGTATTCCTTGATGCATGCCCGCTTGTCCTACATAACATGCATTTAAATTCACTGTTTTTACTTTTCGCTTGCATTAATTTGATGGGAACCTATTAAGGATCATGCCTAGCTTTTGACTACCTTTACCTTGATACCGGGAATTAAATTAATCTTGTGGTAGTTATTGCTTAGCATGCTCAACAGGGTTTTGGTATTAATCCACTTGGTTACCTTTTGTTATTTCATGTTCCGTTTATGATCTTTTACTTTACAAGACCCCTTTAATATGTTAATCGGAACATGGAGAACCACCCAGAAAAAACGACAACCACAAGAACTAATGGGCAATGGTCTTGGCCGAATAATTAGGAACTTTAGCTTGGGATGGTCTTACCCGATAAGGACAAGGGATCGGCAGATCGTGGGGTATGGACTCGCTCTAGCAGGGGGTTGGGTGAGTTATTCTTTTATGGTGGGGTATTGACCTATTAGGGGACTTTATACCTTGCTAACTGATCCGGACCTTGTGGGTCATAACTTGCTAGGGAACCTTTGTAAAGGCCATGTAGCGTCCCTATGCAATCACACCTCGGAAGTGTGATATGGTGTCTTGCAAACACCGCATGGTTAGGTCCAAAGTTCTTCGGAGCTTTTACGCTGCTTGTGGGTAAAGATGTACAACCTCTGCAGAGTGTTAAACTAATCGATTAGCCGTGCTCACGGTCAAGAGCGGCCTGGACACTCACATGATTAAATTATGGAACTTTAATGTTTAATTTGTGGTTTATTTCTTTATTTATGATGCTTATATCTTATTTAATTGGGTTGGTATGAACTTACACCCTTAGTAATCAGGTTGCTAATAAAACTTGACCAACTAAAATGCTAAAGTGCTTGAACCATAGCCATCCACCATATGGCCTCGCATGTTATGTTGTTTTTCCCTTGCTGAGTATGATATGTGCTCACGCTTGTTTATTCTCTTGCATCTACAATACCCGGATTTGCTGCTCAGACTGGGAGAACTTTGAAGATATTCCAGAAGATTTCCAGGAGTTCTAGGTGTGCGTAGTCTTCGGTCACCGCCCGTGGAGGCATTTTGTCCGCCGCGAGAACTCGTTTGTTTAAGTTCCGTTTAAGACTATGGTTTGTAATAACTCTTTATTCGTGTGGCACCGATTTTGGTATTCATAATGTCTAAGCGTGTGTGTAACTTGATCCCGGCGCACACGTGATCAATGCATTCGGTTTTGCCTTTAAAACCGGGTGTGACAGAGTGGTACCAGAGCTGTGTTGATCGTAGGAACGCTAGCCTAGATAGAAAATGGTCGAATTAAGGATTTATTACTCATAGAAGCTTTCTTACACATGCTTGCTTTATTCTTACTAACCTTACTCTTGCCTTTTTGCTTCACTCTTGAGCTGTCTGCATTCTTTATCTTGTGCTTGCTTTAGCTCTCGTCCTTTTTGCCTTACCATCTTTCTCATTCTGCACTACACTACAGATGGTTCGTAGCTTGGAGACTTCTCGGGCTGGAGCAGTCCACCAGTATGCTCCACAGGAACAGTACCATGATTTGCATGATGGAGATACAGATGAGGAGATTGAGATGGAGCCTGCACCTGTGGTTTTCCCTAACCTTATCATGGTGCCCGATGATGAGGAAGATCCGGAGGAGATGATCTCGGAGGAGGATGAGCTAGCTGAACAACCCAACCTAGAGGAGCAAGCGCCAGAAGAAGATGAGGATTCCTCAGATCAAGAGATGGAGGAACAAGAGCAAGAGGAGGAAGAGAGAGAAGCGATCTGGGAAGTGTACCATTACAGAGCTGATGGAGTAGGCATTCCCATGGCAGACCACCTGAGGGCAATGGTACTTCGCCTAGGCTATGATAAGGCCCCCGTCTACCATTGTGAGTCGTGGACCCATCCGTGGTTCGAGCCCCATTGGGAGGTTGCGCCATCTTGGAGGAGTACATTCCATGCCGTGGAGTGAAGGAGGTGTCCAAGCATCATGATGTGGCTCACGGGACTACCATGGATGCTGGGATAGCAGAGTCAGCTCGGAGGGCGCTCTATGTGCTCTCTCACAAGGAGCGTGACAGGTTGGAGGATACCCACTGCCGCTACACACCTTTCAGAGCAAGTGGGGAAGCCAAGACTTACATCGCCCCAGCACCAGCCTATGAAGGGACGCTCAACAATGTCCGGGGTCTACTTGCAGCTGTGAACACTGCATTGGATGATGCCAACAACACGCTATATGCAGCACAGCAGCAGATTTTCACTCTGGAGACGCAGAGGCGTGCCTTGGAAGCTGCACTTTTGAACAGGGAGCAGCCAGAAGCCCATGAAGCCACAGAAGGATGTACCTCCCCATCACCCAAGAGGCCACACTACGACTCCCCTGACGCTCGCACAGATGCCATGGCTGAAGATAGTCCTTAGGTTTAAGATTAAGGATAGGATTTCTTTGTAATCGCTAGTAGACGATCGGTAAAGTGTGCTTAGTTTAGAGGTGTGGTTGAATGCTTGATTTTGTGCTTGATGTGTGAGTTGGATTTTTGGTTGAGTGCAATGTGTTGTGGAGTGATGACCACAACGACATTGGTGTAGTAGTAAGTTTGTGGGGGTTATCTTTCAGTCTCAATCAGTTATCTATCTTAATCTATTTGTCCCTTTAAGTTTTCCCTTAATGTAAATTCGAGGTCCCAAAAATCTGTTCGCACAGTTTTCTGAGTCAGCAGTACTGTTTTAATTTTATCTCGGGCTACAGAACTCCGATTGCAGTAAAACCAATTGGAAAAGTTCAAGAATTTTTTGACTGATTTTCTGTGAAAAATTCAGAATATTTGGATGGAAAACCAGAGAGATATGACTAAAACATTACAGCCTCACGAATCTGTTAAACACTGCCGACCTACCTGACTTGTTTATTTTATAACCAGAGCTGCACAACTCCGATTGAGGTGATTCCAGTTGGAGTTGTTTCGTAATTTCATTACCTTTTATCAGTCCAAAATCCATAATTTTTGGTTACTCGTACAGAGAGCTATGCCTGATTGTTTGAAGTCAACAGAATCTGTCTTATCTGAATATCATTGCTATCTTATCTTCCTGAGTTTAACCCTTGGTGCAATCATCTAAAATAATGTCCCTAATACTCAGATGGTGAACACCAGTTCAGGATCAGGTGTTGATCAACCAGCAGGAAGAGCACCCCAGCTAGTACAAATGGATCCCGCTATGCAGCAGTTCCCCGGAGGCACGGACCCGGCTCCTCCGAACTTGACCACCACCGTGACAAACTTGCAAGCTCAGGTCAACAATCCGCCGGTGCCGCCACCCGCGCCTCGCAACAAGCACCGGGAGTTCATGAGTCATCACCCTCCCGTGTTTACTCACGCCGCTGATCCACCGGAAGCCGAAGATTGGCTCAAGACAATACTGAAGATGCTCACTACCCGTCGGTGTGACGACGAGAGAGAAGGTCCCGTATTTGCCGGCAGACGACTTCAAGGCTCTGCGGCCACTTGGTGGGATGCGTACTCGCCGCTCATGCCGCCCCGTACACTATCACTTGGGAGGAGTTTACCACCAACCTCGGGAGCCATCACATACCCTCCGGAGTCATGAAGATTAAGAAGAAGGAGTTCCTTTCTCTGCGCGAGGAGGAATGTCGGTGGGCGAGTATAGAGACAAGTTCACCGAGCTATCTCGCTATGCGGTCGAGGAGGTTGCTGAAGACGGGGAAGAAGCGAGGAGCCGTTCCCGGATGGGTTAGCCGGTTCGCTGCGGTACCCGACCGATGTCATATCCTTTCCCTAACTTTCGGCGGCTAGTTGATGCCGCCATCCGCTTGGAGCACAAGCGCAAGGAGCTCGGAGAGCGAAGAGGAAGGCCGCCGGCTCCGGGTAGTTTGGGAGTGCGTCTCGCCCGCGCTTCAACCCACCGCCGAACACCCCGTTCCGCTATGGGGGACCGGGTGGAAACCTTGGGCGGCGGCCGGTCCCGGCGTCCCGTTCGGCGGTTCCGGCCCAGTCCCGCTCGGCGGTTTCGGCGTCTGTTCCTCGGACTCCCCGCCCGCCTTCCCGGCGGTCGGCGAGAGAGCCCCGGTTGGCACACCCGTAAGGACCGTGGCACCGCCCAATCCTCGCTACCACTACTTGCTTCAAGTGCGGAGAGCTTGGTCACTATGCCAATGCTTGTCCAAAGAGGAACCCTCCACACACCCCCGTGCGGACCCGGCACGGACAAGGAGCGGAAGCCAAACCCCGCGCCCAACAAAGGACAACGAGCTATGCACGAGGCAAGGCGATGCACGTTGATGCCGAAGTCGCCCGGAGAACCCCGCAGTAGTGCTCGGTATGTTTCTAGTCAACTCTACTCCTCGCCTCGGCTTTGTTTGATTCGGGGAGCATCCCATTCTTTCATTACATCCCAGTTCGTAGCTCAACATAATCTACCTATCAGTCCCATGTCTCGCCACATGTTAGTTACCTCACCTGGGGGGAATTGAAAGCTATCTATAAATGTGATAACGTCCATCTCAAGATTGTGGGCAGAGATTTCCGTGCCAATCTTATAATCTTGGATTCAAAGGGGATCGATGTGATATTGGGAATGGGATGGTTGACCGCGTGTGATGCGGTGATTCAGTGTGCTAAGAGGTCAATCCTTCTTACAAGTCCAGCTGGTGAAAGGTTTGAGTTTGCGGCGGATCCCGCACCATCAAATGCCGTTGCCGTGAATAAGCTTGACGGAGCAGCCTTGGAAGACATACGAGTAGTATGCGATTATCCCGATGTGTTTCCCGAGGAGTTGCCGGTATGCCCCCCGACCGAGATGTTGAGTTCGTTATTGATCTTTTACCCAGTGTTTGCTCCTATCTCTAAGCGCCCATATAGAATGTCTAGTGATCGAGTTACAAGAACTTAAAGCTCGGATTAAAGAACTATTGGGTAAAGGGTTCATTCGAGCTAGTTCATCACCTTGGGGAGCACCCGTTATCTTTGTGGGCAAGAAAGATGGCACACAGAGGATGTGTGTTGATTACAGGTCTCTTAATGATGTTACCATCAAGAACAAGTATCCTCTGCCACGTATTGAAGATTTGTTTGATCAGATGAGAGGAGCAACAGTGTTTTCTAAGATCGATTTGCGATCGGGATATCATCAGCTAAAGATTAGGCCTTCAGATATTCCTAAGACAGCTTTTACTACCAGGTACGGACTTTATGAGTACACAGTTATGTCTTTTGGGTTAACCAATGCACCCGCGTACTTTATGTACTTGATGAACAAGATCTTTATGGAGTATCTGGACAAGTTCGTTGTGGTATTCATTGATGACATTCTGATCTACTCCAAGAATGAGGAAGACCATGAGGAGCATTTGAGGCTTGTGTTGCGAGCCGAGAGAGCATGAGTTATATGCGAAGTTCAGCAAATGTGAATTCTGGCTCAAGGAAGTGTCTTTTCTAGGTCATATCATCACCAACGGAGGTATTGCAGTGGATCCTAGCAAGGTTAGTGATGTGTTGAAGTGGGAAGTCCCTCGTACAGTGTCGGAAATCCGGAGTTTCCTTGGACTTGCTGGTTACTATCGTCGGTTCATTGAAGGATTCTCCAAGATTGTGAAGCCTCTCACCACATTGCTAGAGAAGGACAGGGAATTCAAATGGACCAGTGCATGTCAGTCCAGTTTTGAAGAGTTAAAGAAGCGGTTAACCACGGCTCTGTTCTAGTAATGCCTGATCTACGAAAGAGCTTTGACATATATTGTGATGCATCTCGACAAGGTCTAGGATGTGTGTTGATGCAAGAAGGTCATGTTATAGCCTATGCATCTCGTCGCTTGAGGAAGCATGAGTTGAACTATCCTACGCATGATCTTGAGTTAGCAGCGGTGGTTCATGCATTGAAGATTTGGAGACACTACATTATGGGAACTAAGTGCCAGATCTATACTGATCACAAGAGTTTGAAGTACATCTTTACTCAGAAGGATCTTAATCTAAGACAGCGTCGTTGGTTAGAGTTGATCAAGGACTATGATCTAGAGATTCACTATCATCCGGGTAAAGCGAACCTGGTTGCTGACGCTTTGAGCCGGAAGGGCCACACCAATATGGCTATGACCATTCAGTTTCCTGACGAGTTGGTAAAAGAGTTTGAAAGGCTCAACTTGAAAGTGGTTGCACATGCCGAAGGAATGACTTTGGAAGTACAGTCCACTCTGGAGCAAGAGATACGTAAGTGGCAGTTAGAGGATGCTGGAATACAAAAGATTAAAGAGAGTATGCAACAAGGAGAAGCCCCGCATTTCACGAGAAGATGAGCAAGGAACCGTGTGGTTTAAGAACCGGTTGTGTGTACCGGAGACAGGAGACCTCGCAGAGAAGATCTTGAGAGAAGCTCACGACTCCGCTTACTCTATCCATCCGGCGCATACTAAGATGTACCAGGATCTCAAGCAGAGGTATTGGTGGTACGGCATGAAGAGAGATGTGGCCACTCATGTGGCTTTGTGTGACACTTGCCACCGGGTTAAGGCTGAACATCAGAGACCCGCCGGTTTGCTTCAACCTTTGAAGGTGCCTGAGTGGAAGTGGGAAGAGATCGAAATGGATTTCATAGTGGGTTTACCCCGAACCCGAGATGGTTATGATTCGATTTGGGTTATCGTGGATCGTTTGACTAAGGTAGCTCACTTCATTCCGGTAAAGACTACTTATACGGAGCTAAGTTGGCGAACTATACATGTCCAGGATTGTGTGTTTGCATGGTGTACCAAAGAAGATCGTGTCGGACGGAGGTACTCGGTTTACTTCTCTCTTCGGGGAAAGTTGCATGAATCTCTGGATACTAAGCTAAATTTCAGCTCAGCTTATCATCCACAGACAGATGGACAGACAGAGAGAACCAATCAGATCCTAGAAGATATGCTGAGAGCATGTGCGCTTAAGCATGGTTGTAGTTGGGATAAGAGCTTGCCGTATGCTGAGTTCTCTTACAACAACAGCTACCAAGCTAGTCTCAAAATGTCACCCTTTGAGGCCCTATATGGAAGGAAGTGTAGAACTCCGTTATATTGAAGTGAGACAGGCGAAAGGCAGTTATTTGGAGCAGATATCATCAGAGAAGCGAGAGAAACAAGTTCGGATCATCGGAGAGAATTTGAGGATTGCTCGGTCTAGACGAGAAAAGTTATGCGGATGGCAAACGAAGGGATGTGGTCTTTCGGAAGGCGATTATGTGTACCTAAAGGTATCACCTATCGAGGTTTGCGTCGATTCGCAGTTAAAGGAAAGTTGTCACCTCGCTTTATTGGACCTTTCAAGATCCTTGAGAGAGTGGGAGAAGTGGCTTACGATTGGAGTTGCCGGTCCGGCTAGGCGATGTGCATGATGTATTCCATATCTCTCGCTTGAAGAAGGGTTTTGGTCCTCATGACAAGGAGCCGTTACCCTTGGATGATCTAAGCGTTGGAGAGGATCTTACTATTGTTGAACACCCCGTTCGGATATTGGAAACAATGACTAGGATCACCAGGAATAGTGTGATTAAGATGTGCAAAGTACAATGGAGTAATCATGCGAGAGGATGAGGCAACATGGGAAAGAGAGGATGAGCTGAAAGCGAGTTTCCGCATCTTTTTCCCAATGCGTCCGAATCTCGAGGACGAGATTCTTCTTAAGGGGGGTAGGATTTGTAACACCCTAATTTTATTAAAAATTTGGCTTTATTAAAATTTGCTAGGAACCATTTAAGTGCTTAAGGAATATAAGGTTGCTTTATTTCTTTTAGGCATTTAAAACCTTTTCTAAAATAAAGTCAACAAAATATAGGAATTAATTGTTGCATTCATGCTTTGGAGCATTATTTTTGGTTCTTTGGAATTCAAATTCAAATTTGAATTCTATTGTGTTTGAAGCCTTTTCTTAAATCCCTAAATTCCCAAACCAAAAACCCATTCCTAACCCCTACCCTTTCCCCCATTCGACCCACCGGCCCAACGTACCGCGCCGTAGCCCAACCCGCGCGCGCCACACGGGCCGCCGCCGGCCTTTCGGCCCCCCCCCCCGCACAAGCGCCGCTTCGCGGCCCACCCGGCCCGGCCTCCGCCGGCCCACGGCCGCCGCCCGCCCCGTTTCCCCGCTCCCGCGCCCCGAGCCGCTAACGAGAGGGGCCCGCATGTCATCCCTCCCCGCCGCGCCGTGCCCGACCGGGTCTCGGCCAAGGCCGCGCCGCCACCCGAGTCCGACGGGAGCACGCCTCCCCGTGCGTGGCCCGCACGCCAAGGAGACCGCCCGGACTATTTATAGCGCCGCCACCCCGGGACCTCCCCAACCCGTGCCCTAGTCGCTCGAGCCCCGTGTGCCGCCGCCGCCGAAACCCTAGCCGCCGCCGCTCCGGCTCGGTTTCCGTCGCCGTCGCTGCCCTCTCGCCGCCGTGAAGCACAACCGAGCCGCGCAAGGAGGTGAGGCACCCGCCGGCGCCATTTGTTGTCGACTCCGTGCACCCCCGTCTCCTTGGAGCCATCGCCGGAGTCCGCCGCCGCACCGAGCCGCGCCGCCGCGTGGAGCGTCGTCGCCGTTGCGACTTAGCCGTCGGCGCCGCCCTAGTTGGGTTCCCCGTCATCCGCGCTGCGTTTTGGTGCCGCTTGAGCACAAGGCCGAGCCCCCCCGGCTCAATCCCGTGTGCAACGCCGCCGCCCGCCGCCGCGTGTCGTCGCCGGCCGCCGCCGTCGCCTCGCCACCCGCCGCCGCCGCGCCGCGTGCGATCCGAGCCGTCGGATTAAGATCCGACGCCCCTGTCCAATCCCGCCGCCCGCAAGCCACCGTAGCCTTTGGATCTAGATCCAACGGATCTAGATCGGGTCAAAACCCTAGTCAACAGGTCAAACCCGCCAGCCCTGGCACTTTTGCGAGAAAAGCCCCCGGATTTTCTCCCCCGGATTTTCTTTATTTACAAAAAATACCCTTCCACCGTATAAGTTTTCTTACGCTTTAGTCCTTTTTCTTTATTTTAGCCCGAAACCTTTTTAAATCTTTGCGGATTAGTCCCTAAACCTTCCCGAACCCATAACTTGGTCGTTTTAGCTCCGATTTTAGCGTTCTTTATATCCACGCGTTCGTCTCGAAGCGTAGATTAGTTTTATGCTACTGTTTAGATCTGTTTGATCTGTTTGGTGACTGTTTCTTATTTGTTTCTATTGTATGCTTGTATGTGATGATTGTGGATCGTAGAGAGCGATTCGTTCGAGGGATTTGAAGATCCGGTCGTGCAAGAGTTTGAGCAGCAAGGCTTTGTTGAAGGCAAGTATTCCTTGATGCATGCCCGCTTGTCCTACATAACATGAATTTAAATACACTGTTTTTACTTTCCGCTTGCATTAATTTGATGGGAACCTATTAAGGATCATGCCTAGCTTTTGACTACCTTTACCTTGATACCGGGAATTAAATTAATCTTGTGGTAGTTATTGCTTAGCATGCTCAACAGGGTTTTGGTATTAATCCACTTGGTTACCTTTTGTTATTTCATGTTCCGTTTATGATCTTTTACTTTACAAGACCCCTTTAATATGTTAATCGGAACATGGAGAACCACCCAGGAAACAAGACAACCACAAGAACTAATGGGCAATGGTCTTGGCCGAATAATTAGGAACTTTAGCTTGGGATGGTCTTACCCGATAAGGACAAGGGATCGGCGGTACCGTGGGGTATGGACTCGCTCTAGCAGGGGGTTGGGTGAGTTATTCTTTTATGGTGGGGTATTGACCTGCTAGGGGACTTTATACCTTGCTAATCGATCCGACCTTGTGGGTCATAACTTGCTAGGGAACCTTTGTAAAGGCCATGTAGCGTCCCTATGCAATCACACCTCGAAGTGTGATATGGTGTCTTGCAAACACCGCATGGTTGGGTCCAAAGTTCTTCGGAGCTTTTACGCTCGCTTGTGGGTAAAGATGTACAACCTCTCGCAGTGTTAAACTAATCGATTAGCCGTGCTCACGGTCAAGAGCGGCCTGGACACTCACATGATTAAATTATGGAACTTTAATGTTTAATTTGTGGTTTATTTCTTTATTTATGATGCTTATATCTTATTTAATTGGGTTGGTATGAACTTACACCCTTAGTAATCAGGTTGCTAATAAAACTTGACCAACTAAAATGCTAAAGTGCTTGAACCTTAGCCATCCACCATATGGCCTCGCATGTTATGTTGTTTTCCCCTTGCTGAGTACGATATGTGCTCACGCTTGTTTATTCTCTTGCATCTACAATACCCGGATTTGTCTTGCTCGGGGCGGGAGAACTTTGAAGATAATCCAGAAGATTTCCAGGAGTTCTAGGTGTGCGTAGTCTTCAGTCAGCTGCCTGTGGAGGCATTTTGTCCGCTGCGAGAACTCGTTTGTTTAAGTTCCGTTTAAGACTATGGTTTGTAATAACTCTTTATTCGTGAGGCACTGATTTTGGTATTCATAATGTCTAAGCGTGTGTGTAACTTGATCCTGGCGCACACGTGATCAATGCATTCGGTTTTGCCTTTAAAACCGGGTGTGACAGCTACCTTGCTCGAGGCCGGCCGTCGTTGAAGGTGAGTACTCTGCTGAGGTGGAAGTAGCCCCGAAGAGTAGTCGTTGTCGCCGTGTATGACCGATACACTTGTCCTCTTGTCGACAGGTGCTGAAGCCGAGGGAAGTGATATTCCGGCAGCGGTGCCCGTTGAAGACGTGACACCGGCTACTCAGGGAGCTGCCGGTAGAGCCCCCGAGCCGATGGAGGTGGCCGTCGGAGAAGCCGCCGCGACGACTGGAGGAGAAGGCGACGACGTGCTGCCAGAACCCGCTCTGGAGGTAGTCGTCCGCTCGCCGGAGATCCAGGACGCAGAGCCAATCCGCTCGGCGCCAATGACCGAGGCCGCGAGGTGTAGTCGTGGCGGGACCGAGTTGTTGGCGGGTGATCTTGTCGACCGGCGATGGTAGCTCAACACCTGGAGGCGGTGCGCCGTGCCGAGCAATGGATGAAGGTGAATAGTCGACACCCTTGAGTAGGCAATCCGTTAGTGTTGAGTACCCATTTGACATGTGTTGTCCGTTGCGGGACATTGCGGAGAGGTCCCGCCGTAAGTCCAACATGCTTCAAGGATACGGCGACGCGGTACTCGGGCGAATCCTTAGAGGAGCGAGCTCGTGAAGTCCCGGAAGCACGCCGCCGCGATGCGATCGAAGCCGGACACCGCCTTCGCCCGTATCACAATGACATCCAAGACATGCGGGCGAAGAGCGACGATCTGGTGTGGAAGAACAAGTCTCTCCGCAACAAGAATAAAGGTACGCGACCGCCTTGTCGGGTACTTGTTGATGGTAGCTTGAGGTAGTCTGACCCACTTTGCCTTTGTTGATGCGAGCTCGAGACCAAGGTCGATCGGTGAAGGCTTCGAGAGACCGATCCCGAAGAACCTCTTCTACCGAGAGCAAGAGGCCCGCCAGGCATCGGAGTACGATTATAAGGAGCTTGCTTACGAGTGCGACAAGCACATGGAGCTCCGTATTGTATCGAATCGTGACCTCGTCAACCTGCTACAAATCCTTGCGAGAAGCCGAACGAGGATCGCGAGAGGTTGCGGGCTCGGCTCAAGGAACTCAAGGAAGCCGCGCTCCCCATCGCGAGGCTACTGGTGCCTCACCCCCGGCGGTCCGAAGATAGCTCCACTAGTGGACCGGCTGAAGGAAGCCCCCCGACCCGCCTGGCGACCTACGTCAAGCACTTGGCGAAGTCGATCCCCAACCAGCTTCGGCCTTCATGAAGTCGTACTTCCCGAAGGCTCTCGTTGACGTAGTCGCCGGTGGGCTAGCCGCCAACCGCACCGACGAACAATACGCGAGCCGCCGGGAGCGCATGGCGCCCATTCTTCGAACAAGTCGTCGAGAAGCTCAATCTCCGGTAGTCCCGTAATGTTAGCTCATAGCGATAATTGTACATAAATAGTTGTAATGAACTTGTTTAAGTATGAATGAAGAAAACTTCCATGAATGAGTACTCGCTATCGCGATCCGTGAGTACGGAGTCCCATCGTGGAGTCGTCGTGAGTAGTCGTACTCGCCGGTGGTCCCGTTGAGGGAGAAGGACGGTAAAGTAGTTGATAGATAATCAAACTTTATTGCCGAAGAAGTACACCGGATGGCCGGGGCCATTGTTACGAGTAGTCGCCAGGACCCGGAGGCCGCCTACGGCTAAGTAGTGCTAGGGCGTACAGCCGCTTACAGTAGTAGATCCGTTAGTAGCCGTGTAGGTTGGATCTAGAAGTACATGGTCTCTCAGTAGACCGCTGCTAGAGTCCTCTGTCGCTCGTCGCAGCCTAAGATCCGTTAGTAGCAGCATGGACTGGATCTTGGAGTGGAGTAGTCCGGAGACTAGAGCCTGGACCCGGAGGCCGCTTACATCGAAGGGGTCTTTGAGTAGTCGTATAGACCGAAGGCCCCGGAGTAGCCATATAGACTAGGCGTAGAATCGACGGAGCCGGTCGATGTTCCACGAGTTGTTGACGCCTTCGCCTTCAAGCGTCCGGGAGGCGGTAGGAGCCCGGTCCGGTCACCTTTGCAATTATGAAGGGACCTTCCCGGGGGGAGCCGAGCTTGTGTAGTCCTTCCCCGTTCGGGATGCGACGGAGGACAAGATCACCAACGTTGAAGGAGCATTCCTTAACGTTGCGGTCATGGTAGCGTAGGATACCCTCTAGGTACCTTGCTGATTGGATGAGGGCGGTGCAGCGAGCTTCTTCGAGTCCGTCGATGTCAACTCGTCTGCTGTCTTCAGAGATGCCTTCATCATAGTGCTCCACTACTGGTGAGTCCCACATGACAACAGCAGGGAGGATTGCTTCGGAGCCGTAGACCAGGAAGTATGGGGATTGCCCCATTGGCTTGGAGGGCTGAGTACGTAACCCCGCAGAGCGTTGGGTAGTTCCTTGATCCACTTGCCTCCTTTGGTATTAGCAGCGTCGTGTAGCCGCTTTTTGAGAGCGTCGAGCACCATCCCGTTGGCGCGCTCGACTTGTCCATTGGGCCGAGGATGGGCAAGCGAGGCATATCGGACGTCGATCCTGCTATTCTCGCGGTATTCCCGGAACGGTGATTGTTGAAGTTGGAGCCCGTGTCCGTGATGATGCGATGGGGTAGTCCGTAGCGGTGTACGAGTTCATCCGGAAGTCGAGTACTCTATCGGCCTTGGAGCATGTGACCGGTTTGACCTCGATCCACTTGGTGAACTTGTCGATGGCCACCAATACTCTGTTGAATCCACCTGGCGCAGTTGGGAGTGGCCCAATCATGTCGAGCCCCCAGCGGGCAAAAGGCCAGGTTGGCGGTATGGTGACTAGCTTGTAGGCCGGGACATGTTGTTGCTTGGCGAAGTATTGGCACCCCGGCACCTTCTGACGAGTTCTTCGGCGTCGCCCCGAGCTGTGGGCCAATAGAAAGCTCGTCGGAAGGCCTTGCTGACTAGCGTGCGAGAGGATGCGTGGTTGCCGCAGACGCCTTTGTGGATCTCCTCCAAGATGTCCTTGCCTTCTTGTCCGGGGACGCACTTCATGAGTACTCGGAAGATGCGCCCCGCTCGTAGAGCTTGTCTCCGACGAGGACATAGGACTTGGCACGGCGGATGAGTTGCTCGGCCAAGTTCATGTCCGAGGGAACCATCTCGCTCGTTGAGGTAGTCGATGAAGGGGCTGCCTCCGGTCCACGTCGATTATCATGACCTCTGGCCGGCCGCGGATGCGTTGGGTCGGTGGTCGGTGGCGCCGGCTCCGGGATGGATGGCGTGTGAAGCTCGTGACGAAGACACCCGCCGGTACTTGAGCGCGAGTAGAACCAAGCTTCGACAGGACGTCCGCCGCAACGTTGTTGTCGCGGACGACGTGGTGAAACTCGAGACCATAGAACTTGTTCTCGAGCTTGCGGACTTCTAGGCGTATGGCGTCCATGTTCTCCTTGTTGCGGTCCCGGGACTTGTTGATTTGGTTGATGACCACTTTGCGGAGTCGCCGTAGACTAGTAGTCGCTTGATGCCCGGTGAAGCCGCGAGGTGGAGCCCATGTAGCGAGCTTCGTACTCGGCTTCGTTGTTTGAGACCTTCCGGAAGATGCGGGACGTACTTGAGTTGTTCGCCCGTTGGAGAGATCAAGAGTACTCCCGCACTGCGCCCTCGAGGTTGAGTGAGCCGTCGAAGTACATCACCCAATGCTCGGTCGCTCGGTTGGAGTAGGTAGTTGATTCTCCCGCCACTCCACCATGAAGTCGACTAGTGCTGCGACTTGATGGGCCGTGCGTGGCTTGAAGTCGATGTTGAGGGCGCCGAGTTCGACCGCGCACTTGGAGATTCTTCCGGTAGCATCTTGGTTCCGCGGATGTCACCGAGCGGGTAGTCGATGACGACGGAGATCGAGTACTCCCGGAAGTAGTGTCGTAGCTTCCGCGAGGTGATGAGCACCGCGTACGAGCTTCGTACCGGCCGGTAGCGTGCCTTGGATTCCGACGGGACCTCGGCCGATGAAGTAGATTGGGCGCCGGACCGGGTAGGTGTGGCCGTCTTCCCCGCCGCTCGACGATGATGGCGATCGACCACATGAGTAGTCGCAACGAGGTAGAGCGATGTTGCTCGCCTTTGCGAGGAGCCGTGAGGACCGGTGGCTTCGATAGGAAGTCCTTGAGTCGGGCAAGGGCTTGGTCCGCCTCTCGGAGTCCACACGAACTTCTCTTGGTGCTTGAGTAATTTGAAGAAGGGGAGCCCCCGTTCTCCAAGCTTCGAGATAAATGCGTTCGGGGCCGCCATGCACCCGGTCGGCTTACGGACGTCTTTGATGCACGTGGGAGCTTTCATGCTTTGGTGATGGTGGAGATCTTCTCGGGATTGGCTTCGATGCCGTGATGGGCGATGATGAAGCCGAGTAGTTTGCCCGAAGGTACGCCGAAGACGCACTTGTTCGGGTTGAGCTTCCGGCGGTACTCGCGCGAGGATGCGAAAGTCTCCTCAAGGTCGTCGATGAGCGTGCTAGAGTTTACGGTCTTGATGACCACGTCATCCACGTAGGCTTTGACGTTCTTGTTGAGTTGCCTCTTGAAGCAGGCCTGGATAGCTCGTTGGTATGTAGCGCCGGCGTTCTTCAACCCGAAGGACATGGTCGTGTAGCAGTACGTGCCAAACGGGGTGATGAACGTGGTCTTCTCCTGGTCTTCTTCCTTGATCGTGATCTGGTGGTACCGGAGTAGCGATCGAGGAAGCAGAGCGAGTCGTAGCCCGCCGTGGAGTCGATGACTTGGTCAATCCGCGGAAACCCGAAGGGGTCCTTGGGGCAGTGCTTGTTGAGGTCGGTGTAGTCGACGCACATCCTCCACTCGTTCGAGTTCTTCTTGCGGACGAGGACGGGGTTGGCGAGCCACTCAGGATGGAAGACTTCTCTGATGAAGCCAGCCGCGAGTAGTTTGGCGAGTTCCTTCTTGATGGCGTCCCGTCTGTCGTCGGCGAAGCGGCGGAGGTGTTGTCGCTTCGGGGTAGCTTTAGGATCGACGTTGAGGGAATGCTCAATCAACTCCCTGGGCACCCCTGGCATGTCCGCTGGCTTCCACGCGAAGATGTCACGGTTAGCCGGAGGAAGTTGATGAGCGCAGCCTTTAGGTGTTGAGCTTCTTTCTCCATCTCCATCTTCTCCATCCTCCTCTTAAGTAAACCGATATGCCACTCAAGGAATCCGGCTCGTATGCATTCAGCTCTCGCAATCGTCATGCGGATAGTTGAGACCTTGATCTTGAACGGCCTCCCGGCGTCTTGACTTGGAGGTGGTGATTCCCTTGGAGATTTCGACGGTCCTTCGACTTCAACTTTTGAATCTAGGGTTTCCACCCCTTTAGCTTGTGTTGCACGTCACCTTTGCCTGTAAAGTTTTCCTGGATCATCCACAAAAAAGTTTGGGTTTCTTGGAGAGGTAGCCAACCATCTCCGGTTAGGGTTAGTGATAAAACAAAAATCTAACAAAAGAAAAATTAGGTTAATCAAAACTAGATTAGATTGATATTTTTTTTTTTGGGGATGATCAAACATAAGAGATGCAAAAGTAAATCAAAAGAAAAACTGAAAGATAAGCGATACTAGATCGGATCTTGATTGCTTGTTCCACGGTAACGGCGCCGAAAAAAGGGGCTTGTTGACGGTTAATATTTGTATCAAAGTTCATTTGTGACTTGCAAGCGGACAAGTCTCCCGTCGTAGTCAAGGGACCCTTCTTCCCTCGAGTGGTGAACCCAAGGTATCGAATCCGTGGAACAATGTGCAACGCAAGGATTCAATCTAGTAAAGCAAGGTAAGCTATCTTATGAAGGTAAGTTGCATCTAATCTACTAACTCATAAAGAAAACAAATCTAATCTAATCTACTAAAGAGGTAGCAAGAGAAAGCAAGAGATAACCAATCTAGAGAATCTAGATCATGCTTATGTTGTAGCTCCAAACAAGATAGATGAAGATAGAAAAGAGAATCTCATTAAAAGCATCTTTAAATCGTGGCCTTCCCATCCGACTCCGAAAACGCCCGCCTTTCGGAACCCCCGTTCTGTCACAACGTATTCCTATTCATGCGGGTAGTCTAGGGCGAGTTCGATAGAACAAGTTGAAATCACTTGGCCGGTCCGGTATGCACCTCTAGCCACCGCGGCTACAAGAGCACCCTATGTAATCTATCTTAAGTATAGATTGTAGAAGAAGCAAAACCAAGAAGAAAACAAAATCATCGAGAAGGCACTTGATCGCTAGAAATCGAATTCACTTACAAACTTCACCATGAATGATTACATGAACAAGATCACCACCGGGCCCTCCCTCGATCTTGATCCTCGCTCGAGCTCCGACGTGGTCTTCCATGCAAGGTTCCCACGTCGGCTAGGGAAACCCTAGACACCTAGCACGACCCTCATCTCCGAGATGGTGTCCCTCAAGCTTCTCTCGCTCCTCGGCGGCGAATTACGACTTCGGTTACGCGTGGCTCTCGGTCGGGGGGCTATTTATAGCCCGAGAAGCAATTAGGTCAAAGGAGAGGCCGATTGGGCCCCGAATTGGGCCGGGCCGGCCGGCCTGGGCCCACTCGGCCCATCTCGCGGCTGCTTCGCCGGTGTTGCTTCCCACGTCTTCTAGATGTTCTCCCCTTTTGCATGTGGGCCCTTGACGTCGGCTTCTCTCTCCGAATTGGACTCAACTCCTTGTCTTGCAAGATTCGGTACTTTTCCGGTTCGGTCCTCGGAGTTTATCATCTTCTCGGGCTTGGTCCTTGGGCTCTTGGAGTCATGTTCACTTCATTGCTTGACTTGTATCGGGCTTCAAGGTCTTGTCATGAGGTGCTTAATGAACTTATCCCGGAAGTCTTGCTTTCAACGTTAAAACCCCGCGTAAACACTTAACTCCAAAACCGACATGCACAAGTGAACTTGTTATACCACGGGGGTTAGTACCAATGAATAAGATACAAAAGTTATGCCAACACCGAAGGTAAACTCATGGCTAGGTTGACGGATTTTCACCGTCAACAACGGGTAGCCTTTTGAACCCGTCTGCTGGGTAGTCCGCCGAAGAGGACGTTGACCGTCTTGTTGGGTTCTTGGAAGTCGCCATTGCCTTCGTTGTTCTTCTTCTTGCCTTTCTTGCCATGAGGGTGCTGTGGCTCCGGCGTGTCCTTGAGTGCTCGCCTAAGTTGGTAGCACTGCTCGGTGGTGTGGTTGCCATCCAGATGCCACGGGCACTTCTCCTTCAGCAAGTCTTTGAAGCCGTCGGAGGTCTTCTTTGAGTTCTCCTTAGCAGGATGCTGGATAGCCGCGACAGTGTTGTCTGGCTTGCGCTTGCGGTTGGGACCCGAGTAGTTTTTGTTGTTGCGACCGCCTTGGTTCCCGTTGTTGCTGCTGCCGCCGCCCGTGCTCTGTTTGCTCTTGCCGCGGATGGCGTTGTACTTGGCGTTGGCCTTGTCTTCTTCATCGGCCCAGGACATAATCATGTCCTTGAGGTGGGTGATGGACCTTGGGCGGCGTCGACCGAAGTCTTCGAAGGTGCGACGGTGGTAGAGACTGTCTTGGAAGAGGTCAATGACTTCTTTGTCAGAGACATTGACTACTGTGGCGCGCTTGTCGAAGAAACACCGCATGTACTTGCGGAGGGTCTCGCCCTGTTCCTGCTTCACCATAGCTAGGTCCATGCGAGTGCACCGAGTGGCCCATAGCGTCCGCGAAGTTGTTTGGTGAACTAGTCCTTCGTTTGGTCCCACTTGTCGATCGAGTACTTTTCGAGTGACTCGAGCCATGTGAGCGGGGCTTGGTCCAGACAGAAGGGGAAGTAGAGGCACTTGGTGTCGTTGTTGCCACCAGCGTTCTCGATGGAGAGGGCGTAGCATCTGAGCCACTGGATGGGGTCCTGCTTCGCGTCGTACTTGGTGATTCCCAGAGGTTTGAATTTTTTCGGGAGGAGCAAGTTGCGAAGCCGAGGAGAGAAGGCGGGGAAGCCGTCGTTGTCGCCTACGGTGGCAGACTTCTTCCGTCGTAGTTCTTCAATCTTCTGGCGGGCATCGAAGCACCTTGTGAGGCTCTGGAGACGTGGCTGTTCGCGTGGCCTCAGCCGCCGCGGTCGCCTCCGCCACCAGCCCTCCTGTTGGCCCCCTGGTTGGAGCTTCCGTCATCGCTGCCTTTGCCGCCAGGGTCGCGGAGAGGGACGATCTCACGGTCGGCGCTGGCAGCCGCAGCGCTGTTGCCACCTTGAGAGGGTCCACCGGCCGTTGCACGAGTACGGTTGGGATTGGCCGGCAGCTCAGCTCGAGTACGGTTACGACCGAGGTCCGCGCTGCGACTTGTGGCTTCGTTCCTGGAGGGGGGCGGCTGAGCGACCCTGCTGTCGACTCGCGTGAAGTAGGCGTCTTCTGCAAGCTTGGCGATGACTTCTCCAGCGCGCATCCCCTGAGCTTGGCGTGCGATCGCTGTGATCGACATGAGGCATTGCTCCGGAGTGGTGTGTACCCTGATCTCGACTTGGTCGAGAGCTTCTGCGAGGTTGCGTATGGGGAGGTTGTCTCGGAGACGCCGGCGTCGTTCGTTCCGCTTTCTGTTACGCTCACGTCGAGCGTCCCTGTTGGCGTCGGTCTCATCCGCGGGTGCCTCGGCAGACAGCTCGACTGCAGAGATGTCCTCAAGGTATCGGTCCTCTGCCGTCCCTGAAGGTCCTGGGGTGTCGCCGGCAGCCATGAAGACTTGGCGATCGGGGTTGCCAAGACTGGAGTCAGAGCTCGCCACCTCTGTTGGAGTGTACTCCTAAGCTCGAGCGAGTGGTGTTCCCTCCTGGAAGGGAAGCGAGTCGAGGTAGGCGACGTAGCATGAGTTCCCGCTTGTCAGGTCAACAGGCTTGCGGTCCGGCCAATAGACGAATCTCCCGGCGGACGTAGATGTTATAACCAACCCGGAAGCCGGCCCTGACAAGGGTTGCTCTGTAGAGTTGTCCTCGGACTCGGGATCCTCAGGGCCCGACCCAAAGTCGAACTCGTACGCGGAGTCCGATTAGAAGCCGAAGAGGGGGTTGGAGTCCGAGGCGTGGCCGGGGGCGGTGTCGGAGTCCGAGTCGTACTCGGCACGGGCTCCTTGCGGCCGGCGCGTAATGGGAGCCTTCGTGTGGACCCCGCCGACGTTGCGGGGGCCACGTGTGAAGCGCTCACGGGGGGAGTCCGCATGCGATGGCCGAGTAGACGGCTCGCATACGATAGCCCATAGGGACGTCGAGTTTGAGTTGGAGGCGGATTCGAGCTTGAAGTCGGCGTCTTTGGTCGAAAAGCGAAATTTCGCCGAACTTGCTTGGGTGAGTTCGCCCCCGTGACTACTTCGGGGAAGTGTCACGAGGCCGGTCTCCGGGTTGGGCGGCATGGCGAGGCGACGTTGGAAGGACCTAGCGCTGTCAGCAGTGCAGACCCAGGCGCCGAAGACGAAGGTGTCGCCGCGGTTGAAGGCGGCGGTTGGCTTGATGTAGATGGAAGCCGTCGAGTTCGCCATGTGATCTCGGGCGAGATCCCCTACCTGGCGCGCCAGCTGTCGATGTTTTAGACCGGCAACCTACTATGGGGAGTACCCGAAGTTGATGAATGTGGCCTCGTCGAGATCGGTAACTCGAAGGAAGAGACACGTGGCACACAATTTAAACGAGGTTCGGGCCGCGAGGTGCGTAATACCCTACGTCTGTCTTTCGCGTAGCTCTGGATTGATTGGGTGCGATTACAAGATGGTGCAATCTTAAGCCGTGAGAGAGAGAGGGGTCCCTGCCTCGCCTTATATAGTCCGGGAGGCTACAAGTCGGTTCAGGGAGAGAGTACAAGTCGAGTACGTCTAGGAGTCCTCTATACAGTGCAGGACATGTACAGCTTCCTATCCGAGTACTTCTCCTTCGTAGTCCTTGTGCTTCACGCCAGTAGGTGTCGTGCAGCGAAAGTCGGGTAGTCCCAGGGGCCCACCGAGTAGTCGGTCCTGGCACCCACCGAGGTAGTGGGCCTAGGGAGGTCCATACGACACCCATAGCCTCGAACTTAGTGACGGCGTCCTTGTTGATCATAGCTTGCTTGTCCATGAAGTCCTTGAATTGTGTACAAAGAGGAACCAAATCTTGGATGGACGAACTTGCATTAAATCGGGGTTTACCTTGGACATGGTCGTACTCCTCACACTCCTTGCATGTGGATCTTGCTTCGGCAGCCTTTAGGTGTTGAGCTTCTTTCTCTATCTCCATCTTCTCCATCCTCCTCTTAAGTAAACCGATATGCCACTCAAGGAATCCGGCTCGTATGCATTCATTGAAATGCTCCAAATCTCTCGCAATCGTCATGCGGATAGTTGAGACCTTGGTCTTGAACGGCCTTCCAGCGTCTTGAAGGTTTATGATAGGTAGATCAACGATGTCCGGGGTGCATAGCTCGATCTTGCGCTCCGGTTGTGATTGTTCTCCCATGGGTGGTGATTGAGGTTGATCTTCCATTGGACTTGGAGGTGGTGATTCCCTTGGAGATTTTGACGGTCCTTCGACTTTGGCTTTTGGATCTAGGGTTTCCAACCCTTTAGCTTGTGTTGCACGTCTCCTTTGCCTATAAATTTTTCCTGGATCATCCACAAAAGAAAGTTTGGGTTTCTTGGAGAGGTAGCCAACCATCTCCGGTTGGGGTTAGCAAAAACAAAATTCTAACAAAAGAAAAATTAGGGTTAATCAAAACTAGATTAGATTATTTTTTTCTTTTTGAGGATGATCAAACTTAAGAGATGCAAAAGAAAATCAAAAGAAAAACTGAAAAATAAGCGATACTAGATTGGATCTTGATTGCATGTTCCCCGGCAACAGCGCCAGAAAAAGGGGCTTGTTGACGGTTAATAGTTGTATCAAAGTTCATTTAGACTTGCAAGCGGACAAGTCTCCCGTCGTAGTCAAGGGACCCTTCTTCCCTCCAGTGGTGAACCCAAGGTATCGAATCCGTGGAACAATGTGCAACGCAAGGACTCAATCTAGTAAAGCAAGGAAAGCTATCTAATGAAGAACCAAATTGCATCTAATCTACTAACTCATAAAGGAAACACATCTAATCTAATCTACTAAAGAGGTAGCAAGAGAAAGCAAGAAATAACCGATCTAGAGAGTCTAGATCATGCTTATGTTGTAGCTCCAAACAAGATAGATGAAGATAGAATAGCGAATCTCATTAAAAGCATCTTCAAATCGTGGCCTCCCGTCCAACTCCGAAAATGCCCGCCTTTCGGAACCCCGTTCTATCACAACGTATCCCTACTCATGCGGTAGTCTAGGGCGAGTTCGATAAGAACAAGTTGAAATCACTTGTCCGGTCCGGTATGCACCTCTAGCCACCGCGGCTACAAGAGCACCATATGTAATCTATCTTAAGTATAGATCGTAGAAGAAGCAAAACCAAGAAGAAAACAAAATCATCGAGACGGCACTTGATCGCTAGAAATCGGATTCACTTAAAGACTTCACCATGAATGATTGCATGAACAAGATCACCACCGGGATCCTACCTCGATCTTGATCCTTGCTCCGGAGCTCCGACGTGGTCTTTCATGCAAGGTTCCCACGTCGGCTAGGGAAACCCTAGACAACTAGCATGACCCTCAACTCCGAGATGGTGTCCCTCAAGCTTCTCTGCTCCTCGGCGGCGGATGACGAATTCATTGATTCGTGGCTCTCGGTCAGGGGGCTATAAATAGCCCGAGATGCAACTAGGTCAAAGGGGAGGCCGACTGGGCCTCGAAATGGGCTGGGCTGGCTGGCCTGGGCCCATCTCGGCCCAGTCCGTGGCCTCCTTCGCCCGGTGTTGCTTCCCGCGTCTTCTAGATCCTCTCCCCTTTTGCATGCGGGCCCTTGTCGTCGATTTCTCTCCGAATTGGACGAAGCTCCTTGTCTTGCAAGATTCAGCACTTTTCTGGCTAGGTCCTCGGAGTTTGTCATCTTCTCGGGCTTGGTCCTTGGGCTCTTGGAGTCATGTTCACTTCATTGCTTGACATGTACCGGGCTTGAAGGTCTTGTCATGAGGTGCTTAATGAACTTATCCCGGAAGTCTTGCTTTCAACGTTAAAACCCTACGTAAACACTTAACTCCAAAACCGACATGCACAAATGAACTTGTTATACCACGGGGGTTAGTACCAATGGATAAGGTATAAAACTTATGCCAACACCGAAGGTAAACCCATGGCTAGGTTGACGGATTTTCACCGTCAACAGTGGTAGCCTGCCGTCGCCCGTGTCTCCGCGTTGCCCGTCTGCCGGGCATTGATGACGTTGCGAGCGTCACCGTCTTGGGCTTGTCCGTGCGTGTCATGGATCCGCTCCCTGACTAGCGTGCGCCCCGGGTTGGCGGGCCGTTCCGCCGCGCCCCCCGCGTGTATCGATGCTTCGGGGCCTTGCTCGCCCACATCGTCCCGCGCGCTCCCCCGCAGCGGATGTGGGACGTCGAGCTTTCGGCCCGCCGAACGGCCGCTTGCTCGATGAGCGCCGCGCCTCGGCCGTGCGGGGTTTCGCGCCTCGGACGTTGAGGGGGCGGGCATGGCCCGCGCGGTGTCGCGGCGGCGACGAGCTTCCGGCTCGCTCGCGAGGGGCGTGTTCGGGGTCTCGACGTCGAAGTCGACGTTGATGCGCTCGCGGGCCTCGCTTGCCCGGCTCACGCGCGCGTTCGCCACGCGTGGAGGCTTCTCCTTCGATGGAGGCTCGAAGCGACAGCACCGCGCGGTACTCCTCCGCGAGCTTGGCTTCAAGCTCGCGGGCTTGAGCCAGTTGCGCGTTGATGTCGGCCCCCTCGGCGGTGAGGAGGGAGGAGCGCTTGACCCCGCACCCTGGTGCGGTCCAGTTCCCAGGCCGGGGGAACCTCTTCGTCGCCCGCTTCCGCCGCGTTCGCGGCATTTGCTTGGTCATTGGCGAGTACGACGAAGCACTCCCGTGCGGGATTGTAGCTTCCGGCGCTGGAGTTGTCGGAGTAGCCAAACCAGTAGTCCGTGGCGTCGAGGAACCGCCGGAACATTACTGGGTCAGGCACGCTGGAGAAGTCCCACTCCGCGTACACGTGCGAGGTGGTGGGTGGCAGCTCTCTGGCGGAGCTGTGGGACGACTCGTCGGCGGCGGAAGCGCTGGGATCCCTGACGGCCAGAACATGGCGGCCAGGGCGAACCCTGCGCGTCACCGCGTCGGTGTTGGCGGAGGCGACGTACGCCGTCGTGGCGCCGCGCAGACCGATGGGGAAGCGTGGCCCCGAGACCGAGCGCTCCCCCGTTGGGGTGGCGGTCGTCTCGCCGGTGGTCGCGTCGCGTTGTGACGCGATGCGCGCGAGCGCGCGTCGGCGCTCCGTCCGCGCTTGTCGTGAGCGCCGACCGAGCGTCGGCGGCGCCGAGGCGGCCGAAGGGCCCGCGCGTCCACATGGGTGGACGTCGGGGCGTGAGTAGCGGGTGCGACGGAGGCCGGGTCCGCCCCGGTCCGCCGCCGCGCACGGAGTTCGTCGCGGTTGGTGATACGCATGAGGTAGTCGTTCCCCGTGGCCCGAAAATTCGTGCTCCCGAACCGAATTTTGAACCCGGGCGGGGGGTCCGAGCTGCCCATGGAATACCTCTGCGGCCGCGGTACTCGGTGCGAATCACCATCGAGAGGGCCGGTGACGAGCCGATCTTCGGGCGCGAGGCCCTACTCGGCGCGCCAACGTCGGTGCGGAATGTAGTCCCGACACTAACTAGTAATGAGCGCCGAGATCCGCCTCTCGATGGGTCGGTGCTAGCAACTAATGACACTGGGTTTATCCTGGTTCCGGCCGGGGCCGTACGTCCAGCAGTGGTGTGCGCGGGGCACTGTATTGCGTTGCACCGTGGTGCTCGTAGAGGGGGGCTACAAGCGTGGCGGGAGAGGAGGCCTGGCCTCCAAGTCCCAGAGGTATTGATTGAGGCAAGTGCCAATATCGTGGAGAAGGCGGAGAGCGCATAGGTGATCGCTGTCAGTCGTCCTCTGTCCCCTGCGGCTGGGGGACTGGCCCTCCTTTTATAGGCCAAGGAGGGAGCAGTTTACATACATGCCGCACTATTTTCCTACGTGTGGAGGCGTGGCGAGTGTCGGTGTTTTAGACCGGCAACCTACTACGGGGAGTACCCGAAGTAGATGAATGTGACTCGCCGAGATCGGTAACTCGAAGGAAGAGACACGTGGCACACAATTTAGACGAGGTTCGGGCCGCGAGGTGCGTAATACCCTACGTCTCGTATGCCGCGTAGCTCTGGATTGATAGGGCACGATTACAAGATGGTGCAATAGTGCGCCGTGGGTTGTATGAGAGGGGATTGGATGCTAGAGATCGGTCCCTGCCTCGCCTTATATAGTCCGGGAGGCAGGGTTACAAGTCGGAGTAGGGAGAGAGTACTAGTCGAGTACGTCTAGGAGTCCTCTATACAGTGCGGAACATGTACAGCTCCCTAACCGAGTACTACTCCTGTGTAGTCCTTGTGCTCCACGCCTTCAGGTGCCGTGTAGCGCAAGCCGGGTAGTCCCAGGGGCCCACCGAGTAGTCGGTCCTGGTACCCACCGAGGTAGTGGGCCCAGGGAGGTCCATACGACAAGCCCCCGAGTACTTTATAGTCGAGAAGGATAGCTTCAAGTATTCTTGACGGCCTTAACGAGTAGTCCCCAAGCGTCCCCCGAGTACTACAAGTCAAAAGTCCTCAAGAGTAGTCGAAGCATCCCGAGGCTGGAATGTACTCCCGGTCGATGTTTGAGCAATCTTGAAGTCTTCTCGAGTAGTCCCAAGCGTCCTCGAAAACTGCCTTCGAAGGTCTTCAAAAAAATGCTTGTCTTGTCTTGAAGCCAGAGCTGATATGGAGGTGCGATTGCAAAATCGCACTCCATATGGAGTAGCCCCCGAGCCTTAGGTTGAGCCGCAGGCTCTGGCTGAGGGTCCATCAGAAGTCTTGACAAGAAAATCCCGAAAAATCCGAAGAGAAAAAACCGAAGGACACGTGGCACGGAGCCACCGAGCCTTGAGTCGAGTACTTCCTCTCGAATTGAAGGGTCATCTTGAAGAACGTGTCCTGAGATGCTCTTGAGACTAGCCGCTTCCCCGGGTAGTCGAGTAGAAGTAGCCGAGCCCCCGAGGTGAGGCGCGTCGACTAGTAGAATACGAAGAGTCACGTACGGCCGAGTCGGCCGCGCGTGGACTTATCCGGCCGCCCGTTGCGGAGCCGGTTTGGCTTATAAATAAAAGCCAAAACCCTTAGGGTTTTTCACCCATTCGAGCCGCAGCCATTCCGTTTGCATCGAAGCAAATCCACTCCCGGCCGCTTGTTGCCGCCGTAGTAGATTCAAGTGCGCCGCCACCCAAATCTTTTAGGGTAGCCCTCGAGCGGATGCGAGTGAAGACGCCCGCACTTGGAGGATGAAGCCGTCACCGTCCAAGACGTCCAAGGCCGCCGGGAAGAAGAGGGGGCCGCGAAGAGGCCGCCGCGGCCGCCACCGGCAGCGGCGCCGCCCATGTCTCCACCGCGGGCCGATCCAAGCCGCGAGTGGAAGAAGTCCAAAGTGAAGACGGAGGATGCGCCGACCCTCCCGAACAAGGTGGGTTCATCGGGGAGAAGGAAGTCGACATGTGGAGATCCGCCGCGGAGATCCATATCCGATGAAGAAGGCCGAAGACGAGATCCCAATGTTCGCGCGGTTCGTGGAGCGCGGTCTTGCGCTCCCGGCCAGCGATTTCTTCAAGGGGCTGCTCGGGTACTACGGGATCGAGTACCTGAACCTGAACCCCAACGGCATCTTCCACACGGCGGTCTTCATGCACTTCTGCGAAGCCTTCCTCGGGATCAAGCCTCATTGGGTGCTTTTCCGGAAGTTCTTCCTCGTCAAGCCGCAACCAAGTGCCACCAACCCCAGGGTAGTCGGAGGAGCCGGCATCCAGCTGAGGGAGGACGCCGCGGAGCGATGTATCGGCATACAAGCTTGTCGACTCCAACACGGATTGGAAGACCGGTGGTTCTACATCACGAACCACCACCCCGGCTCGCCGAAGCCGAGCGGACGGCAGCCCAGGCACCGTGAATGGTGGAACACGGAGCCCACCATGCAAGAAGGGATCCGGCCTCCCCGAGGCGCTAGAACGCATCAAGGTGCTCGGGGAGGCGGGACCGAGGGCCGAGCACGTGGCCTTCGGTTTCATGAAGCGAAGGATCCGGCCGGCGATGGCTCGGGGAGACCCTAGGCTTCGAGTACACCGGTGACGACGACGCGTCGCGGATGCTGGGAGGCGAGCTGGACGACAACGACATCATCGAGAGGTTGTCGCGGATCTTCAAGGACATGCCGCCGTACACGGCGTGCCCTGTCCAGGAGTACTCCGTCGCGCGCCTGCCGAATGAGGTGAGTAGTCGTACTACCCAAGTCGAGTAGTGATTACTTGAAGTAGAGTTGCGACGTCTTGTGTCTTGCGCAAGATGACGTGAAGAAGTTCATCTCCGAGCCGCAGCCACCTCCGAGCGGAATCGAGATCCCGATGGAGGGGAAGGCGAAGGAGCGCCGAGAAGTCGGTGAAGGCCACGACACCGTCGTCGTGGAGGATACCTCCGACGACGACGACGAAGACGAGGAGATGTTGCAGGACCGCTTCCAGCTGCGGTCGAGGTTTAGCCGCCCGGGCTTGCCTCATGTTCCTCTGGTACAAGACCCCCCGGCTAGCCTGGAGGCTAGCCTGGCTGCGCCGCCACGGAAGCCGCGAAACCCCGCCGGGGAAGCGGGTGACGAAGAAGCTAAAGGTCTCAGAGACCACGCCTCAGGAGGTAAGTTGTCTTGAACGAGTAGTCGAGTACCCGCCGTACAAGTACGTTTGCCGACGAGTAGTCTTCCTTGTATGCGGGAGGTGCCGCCGGCGGAGCCCGTCGAAGAGGGCGACGAGGGCGTGTGGGACACAATGGGGAGCCGGTGGAAGCCGTAGTCCGGCCCCCCCCCTGTTGAGGACATCTTGGCGCGGTTGGAGCGCCGGCCCCTCGCTCCACAAGGGAACACGGGACCCGTGGCCGCCGCCGTTGAAGAGGTGGTGGCCTCGGGGAGCGCGAGAGACCGCCGCCGCCGCCCGCCGCCGCGTGGGGGAGGCGGTAGCCGCGAGGGCGCGAGAGGGAGACGCCCACCGAGGGTGGACCGGTCGATATTGCCGGCATCCTCGGTGCTCGGCCATGACAATTGTCCTGGCCGAACTTGTAAGTACCGTATCCTTACGAGTAGTACTTGTTGCGGTAGTCGATGTTGACCGACGACCATCCGTGTGTGCTTCTCGCGAGAAAATCCACGGATCTGACCTGGGAGGGGGATGAGCCCTCATCAGCGGTGGCGGAAGAAGTCGCGCCGCCCGCCGAGGAGGCCGCTCCCGCTACCCAAGCCGCGGCCGAGCCACCGGCCGCCGAGGCACCGTTGCCGGAGGCCAGCGTAGTCGAAGGTGAGTACCCTTCTTGAAGCTATAAGGCTCCTTGAAGAGTAGTCGTAGGCACTGATGCCCTTGTCGTCTCTTTGACAGCGCCGGGCCGAGGGCGGTGACATCCCTGCGGGGGTGCCGATGCAGAGGTTGACACCGGGGCCCCGGAGGCCGCGGAAGGAGCCCCCGAGCCCATGGAGGAGGTCGTCGAGAAGACCGCCGGGGGAGAGGCGGTCACCACGTCGCCGCAGGTTGCTCGGAGGTGGCTATCCGCTCCCCCGAGATCCGGGACACGAGAGACCATCCGCTCTCGCGCCGATGACGGAGGCCGCCGCGAGTAGTCGTGGTGGAATAGAACCGCTTGCGGACGATCTCATCGAGCCGGCGATGGTAGCCAAGCATCCGGAGGCGATCCGTCAAGCCGAGCAATGGATGAAGGTAAGTAGCCGTAGCCTTTTGAGTAGCCAATCCTTTGTCGTTGAGTACTCTTTGTGACTTGAGTTGTCTTGTGCGGGACGTTGCGGAGCGATCCCCGTGACAAGTCGAACTCCGCTTTGCGGGGCTATGGCGACACGGTGCTCCGAGCCGAGGCACTAGAAGAGCAACTTGTGAAGTCGCGGAAGCACGCGACTGCCATGCAGTCGAAGCTCGACGCCGCCTTCGCCAAGTACCACAACGACATCAAAGAGTTGCAGGCGAAGGGCGACGACTTGGTGCGGAAGAATAAGGGCCTCCGCAACAAGAACAAAGGTATACCCCTCAACTTGTCGGATACTTGTTGGAGGTCGAGAAGTATCTGACCCGCTGTTGCGTTGCCTGTGTTGCGCGAACTTGAGGGCCAGGTGGAGCAGCTGAAGGCCTCGGAGACGAGCATGAAGAACCTCTTCTACGGGAGCAAGAAGCCCGCCAGGTACTCGAGCTCGACTACAAAGAACTCGCCTTCGAGTGCGAGAAGCATATGGAGCTTCGGATTGCTTCTGACAGAGATCTCGTCAACTGCTACAAATCCTTGCATGCAGTTGAACGAAGACCGCGAGGCATTGCGGGGCCCGCTTGAAGGAGTTGGAAGAAGCCGCACTGCCGATCGCAAGGCTCCTGGTGCCGCACCCGGGCGGCCCCAAGATTGCTCCTCTGGTGGATCGCCTCAAGGAAGCTCCGAGCCGGCTGGCCGCCTACGTGAAGCATATGGCGAGGTCGATCCCAAGACAAGTCTTGGCCTTCATGAAGTCGTACTTCCCGAAGGCCCCAGTGGAGGTAGTCGCCGGCGGGGTAGCCGCCAACTGCACGGATGAGCAGGATGCGAAGCCGCCGGAGCGGATGGCTCCCATCGCGGAGCGAGTAGGCCGAGAAGTCGAACCTCCGGTAGCCCCGTAATAGGTAGGCGGTAGCCATGGTTGTACAGGAAAAACAATTGTAATGAATTGTTCAAGTATCAATGAAAGAAAAGTTTCCCGACAATGAGTACTCGTAGTCGCGATCTCGGAGTGCGGAGCCCCCATCGTGGAGTGGATGCGAGTAGTAGTACTCGGCGGTAGTGGTCCCTTTGTAGGGGAGTAGGCGATAAAGAAGTTGATGAACGATCAATCTTTATTACCGAGGAAGTACACCGGGATGGCCGGGGCCGTAGTTACGGAGTAGTCGCTTGGACCGGAGGCCGCTTACGGTGAGTGGGCTTTGGAGCGGGTAGCCGCCCCCGGCAGCTTGATCCGTAGGTAGCCGTGTAGGCTGGATCGTAGATCCGTAGGTAGCCGTGCAGGCTGGATCTTGGGGTGTGGCCTCTTAGTAGACCGCTGCTAGAGTCCTTGACGCTCGTCGCAGCCCAGGGTCCGTAGGTAGCCTCACGGGCTGGAGCCTGGAGAGGAGAAGTCCGGAGACTGGAGCCAGGACCCGGGGGGTCGCTTGCGGCCAGGGGGTGTTGATGTAGTCGTGTAGACTTGAACCCCAGAGTAGTCGTGTAGACTAGGCGTAGAATCGACGAGCCGGTTGACGTTCCACAAGTTGTTGATGTCTTCGCCTTCAAGTGTTTGGAGGCGATAGGGAGCCCGGCCCGGTCACCTTTGCCACGGTGAAGGGACCTTCCCAGGGGGAGCTGAGCTTGTGAAGTCCTTCCGTGTTCTGGATGCGGCGGAGGACGAGATCTCCAACGTTGAAGGAGCGTTCCTTGACGTTGCGATCATGGTAGCGTCGGATACCCTCCAGGTACCTTGTTCCCGATTGGACGAGGGCGGCGCGGCCGAGCTTCTTCGAGGCCGTCGATGTCAACTCGTCTGCGTCTTCGAGACGCCTTCGTCGTAGTGCTCCACCGCCGGCGAGTTCCATATGACGTCGGCGGGGAGGATGGCTTCGGAGCCGTAGACCGGAAGTAGGGGGATTGCCCCGTTGGCTTGGATGGGCGGGTCCGCGGCCCCCCGCAGTGCGTTGGGTAGTTCCTTGATCCACTTGCCCCCTTTGGAGTTAGCAGCGTCGTGTAGCCGCTTCTTGAGAGCGTCGAGCACCATCCCATTGGCGTGCTCGACTTGTCCGTTGGCCCGTGGATGGGCAACTGAGACGTATCGGACGTCGATCCCGCTGTTCTCGCAGTACTCCCAGCAATCGGTGGTTGTTGAAATTGGACCCCGTGTCTGTGATGATGCGGTGGGGTAGCCCATAGCGGTGCACGAGTTCATCCAGGAAGTCGAGTACTCTGTCAGCCTTGGGGCATGTGACTCGGCTTGACCTTGGTCCACTTGGTGAACTTGTCGATAGCCACCGATGCCTTCGTTGAAACCTCCCGGCGCGGCTTGGCGGTGGCCCAATCATGTCGAGCCCCCGGCAAGCAAAGGGCCGGGTTGGCGGTATGGTGACTAGCTTGTAGGGTCGGGACGTGTTGCTGCTTGGCGAAGTGCGGCATCCTTGGCACTTTCGACGAGTTCTTCGGTGTCACCCGCAGCCGTGGGCCGGTCGAAAGCTCGTCGGAAAGCCTTGCGACCGGCGTGCGTGAGGACGCGTGGTTGCCGCGAACGCCCTTGTGGATTTCCTCCACGATGTCCTTGCTTTCTTCGCGAGGGACGCACTTCATGAGAACTCCGAGAAGATGTGCCCCGCTTGTAAAGCTTGTCCCCGACGAGGACGTAAGACCCGGCGCGGCGGGCGAGTTGTTCGAGCGCGTTCTTGTCGGAGGGGACCTTCCCGCTCGCCGAGGTAGTCGATGAAGGGTTGCCTCCAGTCCACGTCGATCATCATGACCTCTGCCCGGCTAGTGGATGGGCCGGAACGGTGGTCGGTGGCGCCGGCCTCCGGATGGATGGCGCGTGAAGCTCGTGGACGAAGACACCCGCTGGCACTTGAGCGCGGGTGGATCCAAGCTTCGAGAGGACGTCCGCTGCAACGTTGTTGTCGCGGACGATATGATGGAACTCGAGACCATAGAATTTGTTCTCGAGCTTGCGGATTTCTAGGCGTATGGCGTCCATGTTCTCCTTGTTGCGATCCCGGGACTTGTTGACTTTGTTGATGACCACCGCGGAGTCGCCGTAGACTAGTAGCCGCTTGATGCCCAGTGAAGCCGCGAGGCGGAGCCCGTGTAGGAGGGCTTCGTACTCGGCTTCGTTGTTTGAGACCTTCCGGAAGATCTCGGGACGTACTTGAGTTGTTCGCCCGTTGGGGAGATCGGGAGTATCCCCGCACCCGCGCCCTCGAGGTTGAGAGAGCCGTCGAAGTACATCACCCAATGCTCGGTCGCACGGTGGGAGTAGGTAGTCGGTTCTCCCGCCACTCCGCCATGAAGTCGACTAGTGCTCGCGACTTGATGGCCGTGCGTGGTTTGAAGTCGATAGTGAGGGCGCCGAGCTCGACGGCCCACTTGGAGATTCTTCTAGTAGCGTCTTGGTTCCGCGGGATGTCGCCAAGCGGGTAGTCGGTGACAACGGAGGCCGAGTACTCTCGGAAGTAGTGTCGTAGCTTCCGTGAGGTGATGAGTAAAGCGTACGGGAGCTTCTCGCACAGGCCGGTAGCGAGCCTTGGACTGCGATAGGACCTCGCCGACGAAGTAGACTCGGCGGCCGGACCGGGTAGGCGTGGTCGTCTCCCCGCCGCTCGACAACGATGGCGATGCCGACCACGTGAGTAGTCGCGGCTAGGTACGGCGATGAGCTGCTCGCCCTTGTGAGGAGCCGTGAGGATCGGTGGCTTTGATAGGAAGTCCTTGAGCCGGGCAAGGGCTTGATCCGCCTCACGGAGTCCACACGAACTTCTCGTGATGCTTGAGTAGTTTGAAGAAGGGGAGGCCCCGTTCTCCTAGCCTCGAGATGAATGCGATCGGCGCCGCCATGCACCCCGTCGGCTTCGGACGTCTTTGATGCTCGTGGGAGCTTTGATGCCGGTGATGGCGGAGATCTTCTCGGGGTTGGCTTCGATGCCGCACCGGGCCGATGATGAAGCCGAGTAGTTTGCCGAAGGGACGCCGAAGACGCACTTGTTCGGGTTGAGCTTCCCGCGGTACTCGCGTAGTGATGCGAAGGTCTCCTCAAGGTCGTCGATAAGGGTACCGGAGTCCCTAGTTTTGACAACCACGTCGTCCACGTAGGCCTCGACGTTCTTGTTGAGTTGCCTCTTGAAACAGGCTCGGATAGCTTGTTGATAGGTAGCGTCGGCGTTCTTCAACCCGAAGGACATGGTCGTGTAGCGATACGCGCCAAACGGGGTGATGAACGCGGTCTTCTCACGATCTTCCTCCTTGATTGCGATCGGTGGTACCGGAGTAGCGATCGAGGAAGTAGAGCCGAGTCACGGCCCCGCCGTGGAGTCGATGACTTGATCAATCCGCGGCAACCCGAAGGGGTCCTTGGGGCAGTGCTTGTTGAGGTCGGTGTAGTCGACGCACATCCTCCACTCGTTCGAGTTCTCCTTGCGGACGAGGACGGGATTGGCGAGCCACTCAGGATGGAAAACTTCTCTGATGAAGCCAGCTGCAAGTAGCTTGGCGAGTTCCTTCTTGATGGCGTCCCGCCTGTCGTCGGCAAAGCGTCGGAGATGTTGTCGCTTGGGGGTGGCCTTAGGATCGACGTTGAGGCAGTGCTCAATCGGCTCCCCGGGCACTCCCCGGCATGTCCATCGGCTTCCACGCGAAGATGTCGCGGTTAGCCCGAAGAAAGCCGATGAGCGCGTCTTCCTATTTGGGGTCGAGGCCGGCCCCAATGGTGGTGGTCTTCTTTGGGGTCGCTCGTTCCGAGGTCGACCGTCTTGACGAGTACCTCCTCGGTGGGCGAGGCTTGTTGGTGATGTCAGACTTCTCTGGGATGTCGAGTTCACTTGTAGCAAGCTTCTTCGACGCAGCGTAGACCTCCATCATTGCGTTGGGTACTTGGTTTGTAGAGGCGATCTCCACGGCTTCTGTGTCGCAGTCATGGGAGATCTTCAAGTCCCCCTGGAGGGAGAGTACACCGGCTGGACTTGGCATTTTGAGTACCAAGTAGGTGTAGTGGGGCACCGCCATGAACTTGGCGATGGCTGGTCTGCCGAGGATGGCGTGGTAGGAGGTCTCGAAGTCTGCGACCTCGAACTTGATGTACTCGGTACGGTAGTTGTCCCGAGATGCCCCGAAGGTGATCGCGGGGACCACTGAGCCCAGTGGAATAGCCGCGTTGCCGGGGACGATGCCGTAGAAGAGAGTGTTGCTCTTGGTGAGCATATCAGTGATGTCGAGCTTCATTTTCTTCAAGGTTTTGGTGAAAAGGACATTGAGCCCGCTTCCACCGTCGATGAGCACCTTGTTGAGTTTGGAGCCCGCCACCGTTGGCTTCAGGACGAGGGGGAACCGTCCTGGTTCGGAGAAGCTGGTCCATTGGTCCGCGCGGGAGAAGGTGATGGGTACCTCCGACCACCCGAGAGGGGGTCGGGACCGCGGTTCGATGGACATCACTTCACGACGGGTAGCCTTCTCGCTCGCGTCCGCCGGGCAATCGCCGAAGAGGACGTTGACGGTCTTGTCCGGCTCACGGAAGTCGTTGTTGTCGCCGTCCTTCTTCTTGCCCTTTTGACCTTGAGGGTGCGGTGGCTCCGGCGTATCCTTGAGTGCGTGCACGAGTTGGTAGCACTGCTCGGTAGTGTGGTTGCCGTTTGGATGCCACGGGCACTTCTCCTTCAGCAGGTCTTTGAAGCCGCCGGAGTTCTTCTTCGAGTTCCCATTCGCGGGCGGCGGATAGCCGCGACCGTGTTGTACGGCTTGCGCTTGCGGTTGGGACCCGAGTAGTTGCTGTTGTTGTTGTTGTTGCGGCCGCCTTGGTTTGCATTGCCGCCGCTGCCGCCGCCCTGGTTCTGCTTGGACTTGCCACGAATGGCGTCGTACTTGGCATTGGCCTTGTCCTCTTCATCCGCCCAGGACGTGATCATGTCCTTGAGGTGGGGGATGGACCTAGGGCGGCGACGACCGAAGTCTTCGAAGGTGCGGCGGTGGTAGAGGCCGTCTTGGAAGAGGTCGATGACCTCCTTGTCGGTGACGTCGACGACGGTAGCGCGCTTGTCGAAAAAGCGACGCATGTACTTGCGGAGGGTCTCGCCTTGTTCCTGCTTGATCATGGCCAGGTCCATGCGAGTACCCGATCGGCCCATGGCGCCCGCGAAGTTGCTTGTGAATTGCTCCTTCAGCTGGTCCCACTTGTCGATCGAGTGCTTGTCCAGCGACTCGAGCCATGTGAGTGGTGCTTGGTCCGAGCAGAAGGGGAAGTAGAGGCACTTAGTGTCGGCCGTTGCCGCCGGCGTTCTCGATGGAGAGGGCGTAGCATCGAAACCACCTGGATGGGATCTGCTTCGCGTCGTACTTGGTGATCCCCAAAGGCTTGAACTTGTCGGGGAGGAGCAAGTTGCGAAGTCGAGGTGAGAAGGCGGGGAAGCTGTCACCCTCGGCGGCGGTGGTCGACTTCTTCGCCGCGGCTCCTCAATCTTCGGCGAGCGTCGTACCCGCCATGTGAGGCACGGAGGCGTGGTCGTTTGCGTGGCCTCGGCCGCCGCGGCGCCGCCGCCTCCCGGCCCTCTTGTTGGCCCCATGGTTGGAGGCCGCCGCCGCCGTCGGCACGCCGCCGTCGGGATCGTTGCCTCCCGCCACGGCGGAGCGCGGTGGGGAACAACTTCTCGGTTGCCGTGGTCTTCTTGCGCGTGAAGGTCCGCCGGCGTTGGAGCGACGACGGTTTGGCTCGGGCGGGAGGTCGGCTCCGGTACGGTTGGGGCCGTTGTTGGCGCTGCGACTAGTAGCTTCGTTGTCGCGGGGGTTTAGGCGGAGGAGGTTGGTTGACTCTGTTGTCGACCCGCATGAAGTAGGCTTCTTCGGCGAGCTTGGCGATGACCTCTCCGGCGCGTATGCCCCGAGCTCCGGCGTGCGATCGGCGTGGTCGACATGAGGCATGCTCGGGGGTAGTGTGCACTCTGCTCTCGACCGCCTCGAGAGCTTCCGCAAGGTTGCGGACGGAGAAGTTGTCGCGGAGGCGTCGACGACGTTCGTTGCGCTTCGGTTGCGTTCACGTCGAGCATCTCTGTCCGGGAGTCTCGTTTGGTGGAGCATCGGCGAGAGAGCTCGTCGGAGGAGATGTCCTCCGGTACTTGTCCCGAGCCGTGCACGAAGGCCACGGGGTGTCGCCGGCGGCCATGAAGACTTGGCGATCGGGGGTGCCAAGGCCGGACTCGAGAGGGTGCCACCTCGGTTGGTGTGTTTGAGTCGGCCGGGCTAGCGGTGTTCCCTCTGGAACGGTAGTGAGTCGATGTAGGCGACGTAGCGTGAGTCTCCCTTTATCGGGTCGGCGAGGCTTGCGGTCGGCCGATAGACGTATCTCCCGGCCGGCGTAGATTTTATAACCGGCCCGCAGGCCGGCCCCGACAAGGAAGCTCGGTGGAGTTGTCTTCGGACTCGGGCTCCTCGGGGTCCGACCCGAAGTCGAACTCGTAGTCGGGTTCGAGTAGAACTCGGAGAGAGGGCCGGAGTCCGAAACGTGATCGGGGGGCGGCGTCGGAGTCCGAGTTGTACTCGGGTACGGGCTCCTTGCGGCCGGCGCGAAGTGGGAGCCCCCGTGCGGGCCCGGGCCGAGGATGCGGGGGCCACGTGCGGAGTGCTCGCGTGGTGAGGGGACCGCTGCGATGGGCCGAGCGGCCGGCTCGCATGCGATGGCCCATGGCGACGTCGAGTTCGAGTTGGATACGGACTCGAGCTCGAAATCGGCGTGGTGGTTGAAGAGCGAAATTTCGCCGAACTTGCCGGCGAGTTCACCCGTGACAACTTCGGGGAGCGTCACGAAGCTCGTCTTCGGGTTGGGGGGGCCGGTCGGGCGGGCGGCGAAAGGAGCCCGCGCCATCGGCGGTGCGGACCCGGCGCCGAACACGAAGGTGTCGCCGCGGTTGAAGGCGACGGTTGGCTTGAAGTGGACGGGGAGCCGTCGAGTTCGCCATGTGATCTCGGGCGAGAGCCCCTACCGGCGCGCCGGTGTCGGTGTTTTAGACCGGCAACCTACTACGGGGAGTACCCGAAGTAGATGAATGTGACTCGCCGAGATCGGTAACTCGAAGGAAGAGACACGTGGCACACAATTTAGGCGGGTTCGGGCCGCGAGGTGCGTAATACCCTACGTCTCGTATGCTTTGCGTAGCTCGGATTGATAGGGCACGATTACAAGATGGTGCAATAGTGCGCCGTGGGTTGTATGAGAGGGGATTGGATGCTAGAGATCGGTCCCTGCCTCGCCTTATATAGTCCGGGAGGCAGGGTTACAAGTCGGAATAGGGAGAGAGTACTAGTCGAGTACGTCTAGGAGTCCTCCATACAGTGCGGAACATGTACGGCTCCCTAACCGAGTACTACTCCTCGTGTAGTCCTTGTGCTCCACGCCTTCGGGTGCCGTGTAGCGCAAGCCGGTAGTCCCGGGGCCCACCGAGTAGTCGGTCCCGGTACCCACCGAGGTAGTGGGCCCGGGGAGGTCCATACGACGGCGGCGGTGCGCGGAGCCGACGGCCGTCCCGGCGAATACCGCTCCAATCGAGGCGTCGTGGCGCGTCCTGTGCTCGTACAAGAGCGGCTTCGAGGGTGGCGGCGTAGTGGTTGGTCGTCCGGCTGCCGCCGCGGGCCGATTCGAGGGTGTCGTCAACGGGGGGGCCCTACGCGGCACAGTGGCAGTCGTGGCGACGTCTTGTCCCCGTGCACTCCAACAGCATCGGAGATGTCGTCACAGTGCACGGCGTGGCGCTGCAGTGGCGGGGATGGCCGCACAGAGCTGACAGCGACGGGGAAGACCGCTCCCGCCGGCCTGACGTCACGGCGTGGCCGGTGTAGTCACGGAAAAGGTATCCGAGGGTGCCGCCGGTCCCCCCTTCGAGGGCTCGACGCGTTAGCCGTACGGGGGTAGGCGGCGCAGTGTCACGGGGCTGACACCGGCCTCATCGCACAGTGCTATACGGTGGCGGTGATGGCCTTCCCCAGGGAGTTTGCGAAACAGCGCCGGGACGCGATTCCCGGGCGTGTCAGGGTCGTGGCGCGCGTCCTGCGGTGTCAGAGCATTTAAATGCCCGTACACGGGGGCAGGAGCGTGGACGACGTGCGTGCAGGTGCCCTCGAGCGAGGTGGTCCTCGCCGAGGGGGCGTTGAGCCCTCGAGCGAGGCGGAACTCGCCCGAGGGGGTGTTAAGGCCTCGAGCGAGGCGGACCTTGCCCGAGGGAGCGTCGAGGCCTCGAACGAGGCGGACTCCGCTCGTGGGAGCGTCTAACCCTCGAGCGAGGCGAACCCCGCCCGAGGGGGCATTCGTCGTGCCATCCTGGCGGGCTGCGGGGGCCGCCAGGGTCGTGAGCGTGTCGTGTCTGTGTTTTAGGTTCGTGAGTTACTCCGTGTTTTGCGTTTTTTCGTGTTTTAGCGAGTTCCCCTGGTTATTTAGGGGCCTTATGGGTCCAGACGGTCCGCGCTGTGACCACCACCGCCGTAAAACCCACTGTACTTTTCACTAATCCCTACGCAGCTGCCAACAGTATTTCCGGCAGCACACTGCCACCCGGTAACATTCGGCCATCGGGGTCCGGCACCCGGCAGCGTCCACACCACCGTTGGCCAGCCTAGCGCTCCACACATCATTGGACTTGGACGACACCGTTTGACCACGCGAAACGCTGTGTTCCTGGAGAGAAAAGTGCACCGCCCCGCCCCGCCCCGGGAGCAGAGAGGTGCAGTGCAGAACCAACCTTTCAGCCTCGTGCGGTTGCTCCCTCCCCGCGATCCCGCTCCCCGGTGACCCCGGGCCAGCCACAGCACCCCCACCCCCACTCCCGCCTGTGTCTGCGATGATGATGGCTCAAAAATTATGGAGACGACGATGATGGATGGAATTATGGTGACGGGGGCGGCGACGGTGCCGATGATGGCCGCGAGACACGGGCCGCGCCCCGTACGTACGTGGTCAACACTAGCTATAGCTACCTCATCGACCAACGACGATTATGCCGGTGGGTCTCGCACCTGGACCGTGACCGCCGCGCCGCCTAGATTTCGCCGCCGGCTTAACTCCGGTAGCTGCTGCTCCGCTACGGGTCCGGGCGTGTCGTTTAGCTGCAGCCCATGCGCCGGTGTAGTCCCAGCTAAACCGACCCAGACGACCGAGCTGTAGAATACCACGACGGTCGAGCACCGAGGTTTCACTCCTGAAATGCACAGTGCAAAAGTTACGTTCGTTTTGCAGAAGGATCTTCGACTGAACACAGTGGGGGATTGCCCAGGCTCCGTGCCCAGCGTGTGCAGATATCGTCGTCTATGCAGAAGCAAAGCACCTGGCCATCTGCTGGGCACGAAGACGAAGGAACAGAGCACCAGTCCGGCGCGACAGCGACCCGTAACTGAAACTGCCGATTCTTCCGCGGGCGTGAGCCCGCTCGCGCTCGGCGACACGCATTTTTATTTGCCCGCAACGCCACGCAGGAACCCAACCGGGCGCAGCTGTGCGGATGGGGTCTGGTCCCACTGTCCCAGCATCGCGTGGCGGAAGCTCAAGCAAGATCCGGCACGCACTCCCTCTTCCACGGCTCCACCGCTCCACGGGCCACGGCGTCGCGGTCTCGCGCATCGGCTGATGATACGGCGGCAGCACCTACCTACCCGGGAGGCTGATCACGGCGGCAGGGGGGGACAAGCCAAATAAATCACTCGGGCAGGCGCAGCTCGGACGACAAAGCAGCTAGCGAGCAGGGTGGGTGGCGAGGAAGCTTCTCCTGATCCTCAAGACGACGCACGCACGGACGCAGCAGGATCGAGTACGAGTACCGGGTGGCAGTAATTAGTTTAGGTACTTGAGATCTGCTAATCCTCTGCGTGGGCAAATAATGCGCGCCCAGCCCTGTCACAGTGCACTGGTGGAATTGAATGGCCATTGTGGTGTGGGTGGCTTTGGGGCTCGCACTAGCTTCGCAGCAGACAGCAGCATCACTGGGGAGACCAGATCTTTGCGGATTAATTCCCGGTGCTGTGCTGCCGTTGCTCCAAAGCAATCCTTCTTGTTGTCAAAAAAAAAAAGCAATCCTTGTTGTTGTGCATGTACTTCCTGCCCTCTCTCTGATCATAGCGAATTCACGCGGGAGCAGTGGAGAAGCTGGAATGATACCCGAAGGCCGAAGCCGAATGAACAGAGAGCCGCGACGTGATGCCCGTGGCCTCGAGGTTGTCCTCCGGCCGGCTGCATGCGCAGCCACGGGACTGTTCACCTGCAGCTGGCCCAGAGGGACACTACTCTCGGACACAGGCGATGTCGTCCTCGCCTGTGCTCCCGGCACCTCTAGCTATCACGCCAGCGCCCGGATTTTGGCGTGGCAGCGGCGCGCCCCCGTCCAACCGAGCCCCATGCCCCCATGCATGTTCCGAAGCGGAGCTCGACAACGACACAGCAGACGAGAGAGTCCTTCGGGTGGTCACAGTTACTGCTCCTCTCTGGTACACCTGTCTGTTTAGATCTAGCAACCAAATCGCGGGGGATCTATCCGTGAGACCGTGACGACGGAATTGATTTAGGGCCCGGGGGCGCGCCGTATCCGGTTACGCCTAGGACAGCAGGTCGTAAACCGAGGCTAATATCTTTCGCAGCAGGGAGGACACCACGATAGGTACACGTCGTCCTACACTCCTACACTGCTGATAATGCATGGCGTGGCATGCCGGGCTATATACGGACGTATACGTACGCCACATTTCTTCCCAGACATTGGTTTTATCAACCTCTGATTCTCTGAAACGTATGACCTGGCCTTGAGCGATTAGCTACTCTTCTGCTCCAATATCTTCTCGCAGCTGATGCGCACTGCGCTGTAATCATTCTGCACTCACTATACTGATACATGGTCGTGTAAAACTCATACACCCAGCAGAGCCCAGCACTACCGAACCATCGGAATCTTGCAGCAGAAGCGACCTCCCCCCATAGTGACGAGAGCTAGCTCGATCAGTGAGTGTGTAGGGTTGTGCGGTAGCCATGCATGATGCATCCTGTTAGAAATCAGGGTACTGCTAGTGCTAGCTGGAAGAGAGAGCTACATCATTCGGATCGGAGTCGTTTCCCATCACTGATCACTCCATCAGCGCCGTGCAGGAAATTTGTCGGCACCTTTATGCTCTCTCGCTCGCTTGTGCACGGGGTTTTGCGAAAAGGGTTGCGTGGTTTTCGGCTCGCTCTTTTTCCTTTGTATACCACCAGTCACCAGAAGTTACCACGTCCACACGTGCACGTACATGCATGTACACGGTGCCACTACGCAGCGCGAAGACATATGTGTGATCGATGACGATGCATATCAAAAGTTGCATCGGGTGACAGACATAGGAGTACTCCTACTACATTGCAGGGCAGCGCCGGCGCATGTAATTGCCCACATCGCAAAATTAAAGATGGGGCGTACCAAAAACCAAATGCTTCGGCATGAATTAGCTAGCCACTTGTTGGTTACTCCTACTGTATATCTCGCCGAGTGGCCGTACATGTACGCGTATAAATATGCCAACTAACGCGACGCCATACTTTCGGTGCCATCGGTCCCCTTGTACTTGTAGCGTTCTGCACTAGTTATTCCACAATGGGAAATTCGAACAGTTAGGCTTGGGAAATCCGAATAGTTCTACGCCATACTTTGAAGCAGAGAAATCCGAATAGTGAGGTTTTTTTTTCGAATCCGAATAGTGAGGTTTGGGAAATGGGAAATTAGTTCTACAAAATCTGTCACGGCCTCACGGGGCCAGTAGTCACTTAGGCCAGTCTCAATGGGAGTTTCAGGAGTGTTTCATGCATGTTAAATGCAGCGCCACATAAGCAGAACTCTACTTTTTTTATGAAACTCTTAGGAGACAGAAGGAAAAAATTTCACCATGGTGAAACCTTTAGGCACTGTTTCACATGCATTTGATGCATTGGAAACAGGGTGAAGTCCTCCTTGAGACAAAAATAGTGTGTTTCACCATGGAACTATGCAATAAATCATGTAATGAGAGAGATGTTGTGGGACCCGTGAGCATATGAAACTGTGCATTGAGAGAGACGCATATTTCATATCAAAGTTTCACATCTTGAAAATCGCGAGGTGAAACTCTTCATTAAGACTAGCCTTATAAAAAATGATTATTGGTGGTGATGTCTCCATGAAAACTTTCTTAAATCCACCGGACATTTTGCCGGACAGAAGCAAAAGCAAAACCCAAAAGTATGAACAGTAGGCAGGGCAGCGAGACCAGAGATTCCCTGCAACCGCTTTTGGACCAGAGTGGCGTACTGGCGTCGATGTCTGGACCTGTGGAGGGCTTGGTACCCGTCCGATCGATCGATCGACTGTCCAGATCGAGTGGGAGAGACCCAAGCATCCGACATCACCGAGCTTTCTGCTACCTCTGCACGTCCATATACTGCGTTATTAAAGACGGTTAATCGGAGCTTGTCTCAAGAATCAAGATCCTCGGTTCTGACTTCTGGGCTTTGCTTAATCACTCCACACCAGTTTAACCCAAGATCCGCCTGTCAGACGTGCCCACGCGCACAGAAACGGACAACCTTCCGCGCCCTGCGCCATCCTGCCGGGCTGGCCCTGACCCCTGGCCTAAACTGTCCTCGTTGTTAGGGATGGTAATGGGCTGGGTAGTTTAAGGTTAAAGCATTTAACCGCCCGTTGGCATACCGTCTATCTCTTTTGTACCCTTACCCGTCAAAGATCAAATTGGGATGTCTATGGTGCTGGCCGCGGGGTCGAGTGGCGTCATCAGGGTCGGGGAGAGGCGACTAGGTGTCGGACTGAGACACTAGCGTGGGTCACTGGGCCGCAATGGTGGAAGTGATGTGCTAGAGTTAGGATATACAGGCCTACTTGGGTCAAATATTTTTATGAGCTTCTTTAGTGAGGGTATCTTGGGTAACCCAAAGGGTAGAGTTTCTTACCCTTACCCGTAGGTAGAATTTTATACTCGTATCCTTACCCAGGTAGAAGTTTATACCATTACCCAACAGAGTATGGTACCAGTGGGTACCCTTACCCATGGGTAAAACAGTCATCCTTACTCGTTGTTGCATCTCGTGCTCTCGCTGCTCCACAACAGGCAGCCGTGAGTGACTCGCTAGCGTAGTGAGACCGGAGAGCAGTGAGCTAGTGACTGTACCATGCAGCTCAACGCCGCATTCGCCTCATCGTCCACCAACCGCCAGCGATCTTTCTCTCCACAACAAAACCAACCACCAAGTGGCCACCAAGAAGATTCTTCTCTCGGAACAAACCAGCGAAGCCAGCCATCAGCCAACACAACAGGCTGCAAGCTAGCGAGCTTTGTGGTGGCAGTGGGTTGGTAGGAGTAGCGCCAAGTGTGTGCGGCGGGCAACGGCAGTAGCAGCAGCAGCAGCGCGCGCGCGCCGGCACGTCCAGGCAGGGCTGCGACGGCGGGCAGAAGGAGCGAGCTGCCCCGCCGGGCGCCGCCGGCAATGTCGCCGCCTCCCCCACCGGTGCTACGCGACCAGCTGTCGCGCCGGACGGCGGTGCTGGGGCTGCGCCTGTGGGTGCTCGTCGGCATCGCGGTCGGGGCCGCCTTCCTGCTGCTCCTCGCGCTCATCTCCCTCCACCTGGCCGCGGCGCGGCGGAGGCGGCCGAGGAAGGGAGTGGCCCACGCGGCTGCGCCGCCGGCGGCGGCGCCGCAGTCCCCGTCCACTATCCCGCCCGTGTCCAAGGAGATCCAGGAGGTGGCCGTCCACGTGGGCTCGCTCCGCCACTACCTCGAGATGGGCACCGCGTTCCTCAAGGACGCCGGCGGCGGCGCGCCGCACCACGGCGGCGACGGCGACGGTGACTCCGTGGGGGCTCACGGGTCGCAGCGCGTGCACATCGAGGCCGGCAAGGCCCGACGCATGGTCGCGTACGCCGACGGTGGGGAGGGCGTCGGCCCCGTGGCGTCCGACGTGTCGGCGGCCGTGGGCCCCGAGGTGTCGCACCTCGGGTGGGGCCACTGGTACACGCTCCGGGAGCTGGAGGAGGCCACCGCCGCCTTCGCCCCCGAGCACGTCGTCGGCGAGGGCGGCTACGGCATCGTCTACCGCGGCGTCCTCGCCGACGGTTACCAAGTCGCCGTCAAGAACCTCCTCAACAACAGGCGCGAACCCGCCCTTGCGTTCTATGCGTTCTCTGCTGGGCGCACACAGATTTTCTGATCCCTCCGCGTCGTCGTTGCTGTGGCCGCGTGCAGGGGGCAGGCCGAGAGGGAGTTCCGGGTGGAGGTGGAGGCAATCGGCCGCGTCCGGCACAAGAATCTCGTCCGGCTGCTGGGCTACTGCGCCGAGGGAGCTCACCGGTACACATTGATGACTTCCTCTCGCCGTGGCGCCGTGCCACTTGCCATTGCTTCTTGTGGCAACTTTGCTCGTGCACGTCGTACCAACCGCTGTTGCTTGCGATCTCAATCTCAGGATACTTGTCTACGAGTACGTCGACAATGGCAACCTCGAGCAGTGGCTGCACGGCGACGTTGGCTCCGTGAGCCCACTCACCTGGGACATCCGGATGAACATCGTGCTCGGCATGGCGAAAGGGTGCCTGAAATGAAATTTCCCCAATGCCCTTTCGTTCCTATCATCATGCACACTACCTCTGCCCTGAACTGGCCATGTACGCGTCTCTGAGATTGACGGGAAGAATGAATTCAGGATCACGTACTTGCACGAGGGGCTGGAGCCGAAGGTGGTGCACAGGGACATCAAGTCGAGCAACATCCTGCTGGACAAGCGGTGGAACCCCAAGGTCTCGGATTTCGGCCTCGCCAAGCTCCTGGGCTCAGACAGCAACTACGTCACCACCAGGGTGATGGGAACATTTGGGTGAGCTGCTGGTGGTATTCAGCTCCTGATCGAATTCCACCATGGAATCAATGGATGGAGGCATGGAGCTTCCTCCTGGTGAACTCTGTACGGTGTGAATTCTGAGTTTCTGACGTTTCTCCTGCTCTGGCAGTTATGTGGCGCCAGAGTACGCGAGCACCGGCATGCTGAACGAGAGGAGCGACGTGTACAGCTTCGGGATCCTCATAATGGAGATCATCTCCGGCCGAAGCCCGGTCGACTACGCGAGACCCAACGGAGAGGTTAGGGATGCGCCGCCAGCGCGCGGTTCAACCAACAAGCAACGAAGTCGTGCTAAGTGCTGCACAATTTGTCTGAGTTTCTTTTGCTGATTTCCCCCACGGTTTTCAGGTTAACCTTGTGGAGTGGCTCAAGAACAAGGTGACCAACAGGGACTACGAAACGATCCTGGACCCGAAGCTGCCGGAGAAGCCTTCCTCCAAGGCGCTGAAGAAGGCTCTCCTGGTGGCGCTGAGGTGCGTGGATCCCGATTCCCAGAAGCGGCCGAAGATGGGGCATGTAATCCATATGCTCGAGGTTGACGACTTCCCGTATCGAGAGGTGAGCCATGTTGCTATACTAGCTGCTTGCTTCTTTTACACCTCCGTGGAGTCAATCGTGCTACTCATTCGCTCACAACAGCATACTTCAATTCCATAGCTGAAATCGATCCCAAGTTTACATATGGTGAAATCTCCGGCATCGCCGGTCGGTTGCCTTAGTAAAATAGTGTGTGGTGCCGATCCATTAACCTGTCCTACAGGCTAGTACATGAATGCTCGCCGAGTTTAAAATGGCGATGCCCGCTGGCCGCTGCGATCAGAGTATAGGAAATATGGGCAGCAGGCGCATCAGGAGTAAAATAGCACCGATGTTGGCTCTGATTACCAGCTCTATGTCTGACCCTAGACAAAACAGTGTTTAAATACTGCCCTGACAGTGACTGAGCTGCCCGTTGGGATGTTAATAAATCTGTCATCTGATGAAAAAAAAAAGCAATATCACCGTGCCGGCCCATGTTTTACAGTTACAGAGTCACGTACTCGGATGCTAGAGATGCATCATGGCAACTTGCTGGTATAACAATTGCTGAACAGTCGAACAAAAGTTTCAGAGCCCTGTTTTCTTTCCCCTGTTTTTGAGCTCTGCATTCGTGCGCATATGTGCCTGCAGGATCGTCGGACTCTACGGCCGGGCAACGGCAGCCCGCTGGAGCGGGCGAGGACGCCGGGGAAGCCGCCGGTGGCCGGGTCGTGCGACAGCAGCTGCTACGAGGGCAACACGACCACCGCCAGCACGCCGTCCAGATTAGTGCAGGACATGTAGAGCCAACGCTACCACGCACGCGCCTGCCGGGTTGTTTCTGATCGAGTTCTGCGGCCTGCGGGCCGCACGGGGATCCTGCAACTCTGTTTTGTCGGTGTCGTTTTGATCTGGTTCTCCCTCCGCCCCGTCGTCGAATGTGTGTGGTACCCGGAGGCGTGGTTGCCTCCCAGGGTGTTTTTGAACTCCATCTACCACCGTGATTGACCTAGCTTTGCCTGATGCCCAACACTGTTTGTATAGCGAACTGCTAGTCTTCTCCCATCTCAGGTCAGTTTGGCTATTCGTAGATTCATTCCCTGATGTACAAAAGAAAAACGCGGGTGGAAGTAACTCCGAGTCTTGTTTGTCCTCGAAGCAAGTTTTTTTCTTTTTGTGAAACTCCAGTAATTTCATTATCGCTAGCCCTGCTAATCTCCCATTAAACACTTAGTATTCATTAGTTCATACCTACTAATCTCTCATTACCAACTTCATAGTATTCACTAGGTGATGCCCCGCGCGTTGCTGCCAGAATTTTTTAAACAAAATTTTAAGGTGAAATGTGAATGTAGTGACACCAAAGATATTACATGGCAATATTCGTTTGTAAACTCATTATATATGAAAGCATGTTATTTTGTTGAGAGTGAATCATTCTAAAATCATCAACAGGAATTTTGTGGTGTAATATACATGCTATAAGCCACAGAAAATCGATTGAAGACATAAATATGTGATTTGGTGGATGATGACATGACGTACAGTGGATGGTAACATGGTGCATAGTGGATGATGACGTGAAATGATTGCATGTTGAGAGAAATCCAACCATAGCTTGTAGTGGGTCTCACCTATATAAGTTTTATAGATTAGTTCATGTATTAAGGTTGTAATTTCAAATTAGAGCCCAACAAGTACTTGCAACTCGCTTAGAAATTAAGTGTCTCTTTAAACTAGTTAACTAAAATGCTAATATGTGACTACAATTATAAGATCAATTAAAGGTAAACTTATGGCTGCCGCGTATTGTGGATTTTTAGCTCCGCCCCCGGGAAGACCACACCGTCGGGGAGGAGGCCGAGGCTGGATCTCGCACCGAGGGAGGAGGCCGAATCTTAGGAAGGGCGGATGAGGAGGAGGCGGCCCGAGAGGAGGAGGTCGCGCTGCCGGGGAAGTGCCCGAAGCCGGATCTCGCGCCCGGGGAGGAGGGATCTTGGATTCTTGGGCTGGTTGGTGGAGGTAGCCCGAGAGGAGGAGGCCGTCTTGCCGGGGAGGAACCTGAAGCCGGACCTGCGCCTAGGGGGAGCTCAAGGCTAGGGAAGAGGCAGCGACTCGTGAGGAGGAGGGGGGCAGGGAGGCGGTGGGCTACCAAGGTGGTGGAGGAGGCAGCAGCCGGGAGGATGAAGCGGCGCCACAGAAGAGGGGGAGTCATTGCGATGATAGCAGGGTGGAAGGATGCACAATACTGCTAGAAGATCCACTTTTTAGGGTAATTGTCTTCTCTCTCCTCTTGTAACATGATTTTGCATACCCCCACCGTCCCAAAATAGATGCAATTCTAGGATTCAAATTTTTGTCCCACAAAGAATGCAACTTTCACTTACCAACTATAAAAGACATGACACTCTAGAAACTTCCAAAAAAAACAAGCTCATGTCTAGATCTTTCTTATATAAACAAGGGGTCATTTGGTCATTTTACTCTTACATGGGTTTGCATGCTTGATCATGTAATTGAATTTATTTTGGAACAGAGTGAGTAGATTTCGAACTTGTGGGAGTGGGGGCCCGCCAGCGGCCTTCCAAGTAGGCCAACCCAGCCACATACGCGTCTGGCTCTTGCCCAAGCCCATCTGACAAGTGGGCCGCCATCATAAAGTTCTCGAGGCCTTCTGGGAGGGGGGACAAAAAGCACCTTTCTACACTTCGTCGCACTCAGCCGGCAACGACCCGTACTGGGATCCAGTCTGTACGCAGCAGCGGTAGCACTCCCCTGCTACACAGCCATGGAAAAGCCAGGCTCAAGCACCAGCACAGCACCCCAATCATCGTGGTTCATGATATGGCGGTTTTGTGGGTTTATCTCGACACTGAACTGTATGCCGGCCATTTTTGCTGCGCCCTGCGCTAGCCTGCTAAAATTCAGTAAATTATCCGCTTCTTCTGCTGCATCGCGTGCGCCGTCCCGTATCCACGTCCACGTACAGGCACTATTCAGTCATGTTGTGCAGCAACGATTTTTTTTTATTTTATTTTTTCATTTTTTAAAAATATATCCAGTTTCAAATTTTGATACCACCGCCATATCACATGGCGATTGGGTCCAAACGCCATACCATACGGGCCATACCATACGGCGATTGGAGGTGCTACATCATTTCCAACCGCCATGTGATACGACGTTTGTCAAAAATGCTACTATAGCATCTCCAACCACCGTACCGCACGGCGGTAGGGTTCAATTCGTTTTCAAAAAATCGTAATTTTTTTATGAACTCGGATGAAGATAAATTTTATATAAAAATTGTAGCTTTCGACGAAATCTATAACTTTGTAGTTCAAATTTTTTCATTTGTAGTCATCTAGGGGTTTGAAAAACGATATACTACCCAGTTCTAGATACTGAAAATTGAGATATGGATGTGTATCATTTTTTTTTTTTGCCACAAGATGACTTCAAATGAAAAAATTGAACTACAAAGTTACAGATGTCGTCGAAAGCTACAATTTTCATATAAGTTTTATCTCTATCCGAATTCATAAAAAAAGTTACGATTTTTGAAGATGAAATGAACCTACTGCCGTATCACACGTCGGGTATTGTTTGTGGTATGTCGTTTGGGCCCAAACGCCGTACCATATGACGACAATGATATAGTTTTGCAACATCTGATATGGCACATATATTTTTAAAAATCGAAGAAAAAATTATAAATTAGAAAAATTCTGCAACAACAGATCGATTTGTCCGTCAGGTTGCAGACGCGCAATCGCTTGAAGGAAAAGTTCATTTTTGCGGTTCATTATAAATTGCAGCAGTTTGAAAGTGACGTGTCGATCAAGTGTAACCCCTCAACGCTGATTATTACTCCTGGTTGCACTTCAAAGCCTTCACCTGTTACCCCAGTTGAAATTACTAGTGTACCAAATACTAAATATTGGAATTTTGAGGTGGCCTGAATACCCACTAAGCTGAGGACCTACACCTAGGACACCAACTCACTCTAGAGTCGGTCAATCCTTTTAATTTCCAGTTACTTAGTGCAATGGGTCTTGCTTCCGGGTGGCAGTGCCTAACAACAGATAAAGCTGACTTCCGGGTGGCAGAGCCTACCAACAGATGAAGTCCAAACCCTTGTGATCCCGGGTGACAGAGCCAACCTTCGATGGATCGCAACTTATGCACTGATTACTTAGAAACTATATGGCCCAACCGGGAGACTAATACTTACAAGAACAAAACTTTATTACAACACAACAATGTTACACAAGAGTGTACAACACTCTCCCTTTAGTGGCTAGCCTAACACTCACCCTATGCTCCACTTATCTACCATGCTCATGGGGTTAGATAGCATGGCAAGGGAGGGGGTTCTATTTATAGGCAAGGGGGTCATGAGGTTGAGACAAGTGTCCCCATTTCTAGAGAGTTCCTAGATAAATATCTAAATTCTACGTTATTCTAAATTCTTCATGAACAACATCCAGTGCCTTCATAAAAAATATCATGGATCTTATGTTGTGGGAAGGTCTAGAAGTTTGTATCGCTCCCTTTCAACATAAAAAACAGGCACGCCTCCTTTACACCTACAAATAGATGGGATGGCAGCCCAAATAGATTCCCGACAGGCACAAGAAGTGCACAACAACAGAGAGCTTCGAGAGGGAACTCGCAGCCGCAGCCTTGTTCGTCCTTGTGGCTACGATGGCCGTGCCATCGGCGAGCGCCGCTCGCATTCTGAGCGAACGGAATGTCGCGACCGCCAAGGAAGCAAGCACAGGCGGCGCACTGCCGCCGTCCGGCGCCGCCGAATTTCTCAACCTCGGCGAGGGCGTCGTCTTCGTTCTCGAGAAGGCCCGGGTTCCTTACTACATTCACCAGTACGAGAAGGTGCCCATATTCGGCCTGTGACTATTGCGGCAGCCTGCTCGGTGAGCGAGCAGCGAGCCAGAGGAACGGCCGGCCTTCTGTCCCGTTCTCCGGCCGGCCATTCAATAAAAGAAAGGGAAAATAGCTATTTTGATCCTTGAACTTTGCACTGAGAATCAATTTTGTCCCTAAACTTTCGAATTGGTCGGTTTAGTTCCCCATACTTTCATTTTTGGTCAATTTGATCCTTGTGTTGACGTGGTGCTCTATATTAGCATAAAACAAATGCTAAATGTCTCTTTTACTCTTAGCTCATGTTGGTCAAATATATATATATATATGTGCTCATTTGATACAAACACACACCAATATATATTTCAAACTAATACAAAGTAGTTTCTAAAAAGTATATCTACTTGTATTAAAGCCATTCATACGAATTTGATAGACAAATTGTATGTAGTCAAACAAATATTTACTCATCACATTCTTTTATAGCATATATAATACTTCATCGGGCCACACTAGTGAGCTTTTGCTTATCTTACATTGAATCTAAATGTATGTGTGGATCACCTTCTGTGAGACATGAGTACCCCTGGGTCCCCACCGCCCAGGCTCACAGCCGTCCCCTACAAGTGGGTCCGGCCTATCAGAAGACCCGTCGACCTGTCAATAGGCCCGCCCGACCTGACACGTGGGTCCGAAGACGAGAAGACAACTTGACGTGCAAGATAAGGCAATCCAGACGGATTAAGACAGCTCGGATAACCTTTCTATGTTGTAACTGACTAGAGATAGGTTTCCCTGTTGTAACCGATTTGGACTCCGGTCCACCGACCTTGTCCGTCGCGCAATATAAGGCGGGTAAGGGCGTCCTTCTGAGGACCACCTGAGATCAAAGCAATACGAACCGAAGAACTGGGCGTAGGGTTTTACTCTTCGGTGACCCGAACCAGTATAAAATCGCCTTGTTGTGTCTCGTCGTAATTTCAGTGTGCTACACTAGCATAACCATCACGTTCTTAGCTCCTGATATCCCCGCCGAACAACTAAAACACAGGGATTAACACCCCCGTGGGCTATCTAGATCTCATCATCTGACAGTTGGCGCGCCAGCTAGGGGTGATCGCGAGCTCTTCGTGCAGCGCGATGGCAGCTTGCCTCGGCGACCTCTTCGGCGACGACACAAAGGATATCCCCGCAGCGACCAGCCCGCTGCCTCCCTCCGATTTGAGGTCGACGTCTTCGTTCTATAAAAGGTGCGCCAAAATCTTTTTTCTATGGCTGCAAAGGGGTAACCTTTAGGTGCACCTCCGAACCTTCTTAGTTCAATTATTTGTACTACTTTTTTCAAAATTGAGTTGAAGTAGTGCGAATAATTGAGCCAAAAAGGTTCGGAGGTGCACCACGTCATATTCAATTTGCACCCCTACTTTTTTCCGCCCACCCATGCCCTCTGATCTATTCGAGGCTCGGTAGACTGGTCGGCGGCGACGCAATCTGATCTGCATGCAGCTGGCAGAAAATTATCAAGATCGGCGGCAGTGACAGGCCGTTTGCGCATATCGAGTACGTGTCCAACACGTGCACTCGATCGTGGCAAGTTCAGCTAGGGAAAATAGGAATAATTTCCTCATTCTATTTTTCTTTGTTTGTTACTGTCTATTTTTTACAAGGACCCGGCTAAATTACAGCCGGCTGTAACATAGCCTAGGTACCAGCCGGCTGTTTTGCTGTTTTTTTTAGGTTGCCTTGCTCTCCAGGCCCGCGATTTTTCTGGAGGCCCGTTATCGAGGCCCGTTCTCAAGGCTCGACAGGCCCGCGATTTTTCTGGAGGCCCGTTATCGAGGCCCGTTCTCAAGGCTCGAGTTTGTCCCAGGCCTACGGTTTCTACCGGGCCTGTTTTCTGGTTGCAAGACCCAATTTTTTGGCGCCAAAAAGGCCACATAGGCAGCTGCGCGCGGGTAAAAAAGGCGGCAAAACCTAGATCTGACGCGCTCTTCGTCAGGTCGCTGTTCGCGCGGCGCGTTGGGCAGGGCGCCGCCAGGAACAGCCCCCCGAGAGAAGCAGAAGCGCATCGGAGGATCCTCCAGGTAAAAAAATCTTCAGATCGATAAAAAAACAGGTACGTTTCACAGGGGGGAACAGATCCACACCGGAAAAATCCATCCAACTTTACACCACACGTTGTTCTAGATCTGGTTTCTCTGCACAAAACCCATCCACATGGTGAGGACATCGCCCCCCCAGCAAACTCGATCTGGATCTGGCAGGAAATCCCAACAAAGTTATCAATTTTGTTTTCGATTGCCGCATACATCACATAAGCCTTGTTTTTTTTTGCCTGGATGTTTTCGATTAGTTGTATCTGAACCTGTTGAAGACTAGTAGCATGTACTTGTCAAATCTGCACGTCATATCAAAAAAAAGGTCTTGTTGTCCCCCCAGAAAACACCATCCTTAGTTTGCCAGCCCTGCGAAAAAATCAAATGAATAACACAGTTATATAATTGATACAAAAAAAGCCAGGGAGATTCATAGTTGGCAAAAAAAGGATACTAATATGCATCCATGTTTTTGTTTTACTGGCTACACAAATGATTTAAGTTGCGTGACAATGTGGATTCTTGTTGGCCTACTTGCTTTTAATTTCTCTGATTGTTTTAGTTGAATGAGGTTTCATAACATCTATCAAAAAACTTGTTTGTTTCAGTGTGCGGAAATATGGACCTCAACCAGTTCTGCCGCCGGACGTGATTATGACATCATTGATGTGGAGATCGCCAATCATACCTCTGTACTCGGGTAGGGTTGGCGAGTCTACCAATCGGCTTCAGGCTCCGGATTGCGACGGTTCGCTTCTTGCTAATGTTGCAAACACTTTAATCCATAGTGACGAGAACAATGAAATCACCCCGAGGCTATGTTGCTAATGGTGTATTTGAGGCTCATGGCATGTCTCCGGGTGGTGGAGGCCCCGCTATTTTGGATGACGTTGTTGAAGAAGTATGGTGCACGCCTCCGATCCCATACACTGGCCGAGTGTTGCATCTAAGCGGGAGGCAAAATGCTACTACAATGCTTATGCAAAAAGGATTGGTTTCTCAATTCGCATTAGTGCCACACGTCGTCGGTACGACTACGGAGCGGCGCAAGGTGACATATGTGTGCAATAAGGAGGGCCGTGGTAGGAAACCTAGAGAAGATCTAGTAAATATTGAATCCGGTGATGATGGCAACTCTTCGGGGACGGAAATCGAACTCGAACGAACGATGCCGAGCAAGGGGTTAAGAAGAAAAAACTTGATGGTGGGAAGAAGAGGAAAAGAGAGAAAATGATTCATACGGGGTGCAAAGCAAGGATGGTTGTGAACACGATGGATGAGAGGTGGCATGTCACTTACTTTATGGGCGACCACAACCATGACTTAGTTGCGAAACCATCTCTAAAGAAATTCCTAAGATCTCACAAGGGCATCCCTCAACAAGAGAAGCGAGTTTATTACTCTCTTGCATGGTTGCAACCCGACAACGGGCGTATAATGCAACTTATGAATGAGTTGTATGGTTACGCACAAATTGTACCATATATAGGGAAGGACATCGGCAACTTTAGGTCAACCATTAGGAGGACAGAGAAGTTCAAAGACATGCAAGAAGCGGTAGACCGTTTCGGAGATATACGACGGGAAGATCCTAACTTCTTACGCACGGTAAAATTGGATGACGGGGATAGGGTGGAGAGCTGTTTTGGGTTGACGGTGCGGCAAGACAAGCTTACATTGATCTTTACCATGATTGTGTCTCTTTTGATGCTACCTACATGACCAACATGTATGATATGCCATTTGCTCCATTCATTGGAATAAATAAGCACGGGCGATCGATTCAATTGGGTTGTGCCTTCCTACGTGATGAAAAAACACCTAGCTATGTGTGGTTGTTCCAATCATTCCCGCAAGCGATGAAAGGAAAAGCTCCCATGAACATTATAACGGACCGGATGGTGCTATGAGGTCTGCGATTGCCCAGGTTTTCCCCAATTCAATTCACAGGAACTGTCGCTTCCACATTATGGACAAGTACTCAGGTACAATAGGTCCAGTGCTTGATGATAGTGAGGAGTTGGAGGAGGACTTCAAAGAATGCATGAATCACACGGTGACTCCGGATGAGTTTGACACACAGTGGGTTGCAATGTTGCACAAACATGGCTTGCAGGGCAATGTCCATTTTCAAAACCTCTATGCCCTTAGAGGCGGTTTTGCCCCCGCGCTCTACATGCACTCCTTCTTCCCATTCTCGCAATCAACCCGGCGTAGCGAGGGCTTCAATGCGGTGTTGAAGAAATATGTGAACCCTAACATGTCGATACTTGCATTTTGTGGAACAGTACCAGAAAATACAAGATAAGTGCCTTGTTGCTCAGGAGGGGCAAGAGTTTGATACTGAAGATAAAGAGAGGAGGAGATGGTCTAAATTCCCCCTAGAAAGACATGCTGCTGCCATCTACACCAAGGGGCTCTTCTATAGGTTTTCAAAAGAGTTTGAGAAGACAGCTGAGTATGATGTGAAGCAGGAAAGTGACATCATATACAAGATTGTGCCTAATAATGTACGTGTGTATGGCTATGGGAAAAGAGAGTACATTGTGACTGTGATTGATGAAGATGAGAGTTACTATTGTGAGTGCAGCAAGTTTGACAGGGATGGGATCCTATGTTGCCATATTATGAAAGTCATGGTCAGGTTGGGTGTGAGAACTATACCGGATAAATATATTCTTGAGCGATGGGTTCAGGAGCCGCTTTTGCCGCCAGCAGTGGTTGATGCTGCAACTAAAGCGTTTGCTCAGCCAGACTTGGTGGCCCGTGGCATGCCTTTGAGTGGGCGAAGGACTCTGTGGTTCACAAATCTGTCTACAGCTTTTGCGAGTTTGGCATCAGATGGGTGTATGTCGAATGAAGCCTATACTACCATGCAGAATCATATCAAGCAGATGAGATCTGAAATTATTGAACTAAAAAAGAGAAAGAAATCTCGACGGAAGCAAGTAGACGGTGGGGCGGTTCTTTGCATACGCACCATGTGCCTCTCGCTCCAACTCCCGACGCAAATGCAACCGCCGTTGTCCGATTGGTTCGAAATTACATCCGGTGCTTCTCCTAACAACGAGAGGTAGAATGCTTGTACTTGATGTATAATCTGTTTTTGAATTACTTGTTTTATATCTAATTTCGATTTCCCTTGTAAGGTGCTATTGAGGGTGATGGTGGCTTACCACTACGGGTTGGGAACCCGCCCGGGTCAATAGTTAAAGGGCGCAAAAAAAGAAAGAAGGCTAAAGAAAGGTATGAATGCAAAGGCTAAAAGGAAGAACAGGTGCAGCAAGTGCAAGTCTACAGAGCATAACATTCAACGTTGTCCGGGGATGGCAGAAGAAAAAATACTTGGCTTGGGGTTACTCCCCTGATCAGTAGAGTTGGTTTTGCAAAATATTTAAAATGATGGTTGTTGAATGCTAAATTGGTTTTACACTGGTGTCTGTAGAACACTAAATTGCGCTCTACGTACAAAAGATAGACATATATACTTCTGTAACTAGTTTCTATATACTACTGGTACTACTTGATGTGCACAAAAAATGATGGGGGTGCCCTTTTTTGACCAAACATACCTCCTTGTGGCGTGAATTTGTGCTTCCACGCTGTGTCGTTCTCTGGGTGCGTGAACCATTTGTAGGTGAGAAGCTTCGGATGTTTGGCATGTCTTTTTCATTGAAATTACAAGCCGTGCGTCCATCCCGGTGTTCGGCATGCATTAGCATGTGGAACCCGATCGTGGTCGTAAAACAAAAAAATCAATGGAAAGACATTTGAAAAAAATGGTTATTGCAATAAATGAGTGTGGTCGAATAAAAACAAAAAGTTGTGGTGAAAATGGACCGGAGGGGGGGTGTCGATGTTACTTACACATTGCTGCATTGGGGCGTTGATAGAAACGATCTTGTAGTTTTGAATGACAACACCGGAATACGAGTAATATTGGCTCCGGAGTTGCTTGATTGCTTACGTAAGTTGGTCGCGGCGAGGTCTTTAGATTGACATCTTCCAATGATCTTATGGAGTCGATCACTTCAAACCTCCGGTTGCGAATGTTGAGCACTAGAAGAAAATAATGGCCACAACTACCCGGGTCCTTGGTCTTAATAACTTGTAATACGGGGAACATCACCGCATTTTTTTGCGAAAAAGAAAAATAAAAAAAAAGACTGTTTTTCAATAAAAAAAAGGAGGGAGAAGGCTACGGGAAAAAAGAGAGAAGAAATACCATGAAAAGAGAGAGAAATACCATGACAAGAAAATACAAGGAAACTATGTGGGATGAAAAAAAGTGTACCATCTGTCTATGGTCGAGGTTGTTTGTTCCTTTCTTAAATTGACGCTTGACATCTACCCTATCAAAATCTCCATGCAGCAAGAATCCCTGTGTGTGAAAAATTCAATATATTCTGATCATATTTTACTGAAGTTAAAAAAGAAAAAAATTGATCATAGCCTGACTGTTAAAAAATTCAATATATTCTGATCATATTGTACCCAGCCAGACTGGAAAAAAAGTGCAAAAAAAAATGTGATCTGGTAAGTGCGACATTTAAAGGACACGACGTAAATGCTAAGTAGAGTTGATATGTATATGAGTTGAGTTGATTTTTGCAATCGGCTAAGCGCGGCCGAATGATGTTAATTTGAGTTCTCAAGACTGTTAAGCGGGGGAAAATCACCTCGCTAAACTAGATGTACCCCCCACGGACTGGAAAGAAAGAAAAAATGTGATCTGGTATGTGTAGTATTAAAAGTACACGATACTAAGTTGAATTGATGTGTATATGGGTTGAATTGGTTTTTACAACCAGCTAAACTGGCAGCCTGAATGGTGCTAATTTGAGGTCTCAAGAATGTTAAGTTGTAGTTCAATTACTAGCAACAAGGAAAAAATTACCTAACTCCAATGTGGGGGACTGGGAAGTCATAAAAAATGCACCAAATTCACATGACTAGCAACAAAGGAAAAATTACCTAACTCCAATCTGGGGACAAAAAATACTCACAGATAGGCGTACTGGCATAATCCGCTTCAAAGCGCCCCTGCCCTTGGGATTAATTGCATAAATGCCAATCTCTGCAACAGTGTTGATGAGATCTCCTCCGGGCTTCACTGAATTTGCGAGCTCGTCCAAGTATATGAATAGATGGCCGAAATTGATGATTATGATGCTACACAAAGAAAAAAAGAAAAAGTTAGTTGAACTCAAAAAAATTGGAAAAACACATATTCTTTGGGTTACATCTTGGAAAAACGATTAAAATGGTAGCTAATTGCTGCTAATTTGAGTAATGTGGAATGTTAATTTGATGTTTCGAGTGTATGATAGGGGGGGATGAGCATATACTCTTTGCTTTGGTTAAGTCCCCTGTTCCTTGGTGGATGCGGGTGAGTTTTCGAGAATCATGTCGTATACGTGGCGCACTTCTTTCTTTGCACTTGAATCCTTTCCCGGGTGCGGCATCGGTGTACGGGGACTTCGAGCTCGGTTTTCCTAACGACCCTCCTAGGAGCGGGATGGAAAGCGAGGTGCAAGGCGATGAATTGACCGATGATGGTTCAACATCGGTTGTTGTACGTGGTTCAACATCTGCCGGCGGAGTTAACTTCTCAACTTCTTTACTTCCAACTTCGGGTTTCCACGACTTGACGTTGCGGTAGCATCTTGGTTGACTTGTGATTTCTTCAATTCAAATTGCTTCGGAGCGTTTTCTTCTATTTCCCTCAACGCATCTTCATCAAAACCGTCCCGAGTCATACCACGGCTCGTCGTGTGATCGGTCTTCGAAATACGATTCGCGGAAGGTGGTTTTTCTTCCTCCTCAACCCACTTCATTATGTTTATTTCTGGTGGTGTGAAATCCATTGAATTGCTCCTTGCAATTGGCTCTGGTTCCTCTCGTCCCTGGCACGAATCATCGGCCGACTTGCTCCTCTTGTGGCTGCTTGTTCTTCTTGAACCGCTTTTCATTTGGGGGGAAGGGGGGTGGGCCGGGCTCCTTTGGTGTTTACGGCAACCTTAACCTAGCCTTTCTATCCTTGGGCGTAGGTGGGAGGATGACCTCTAGGGGAGCGAGGCTCGATTACTTCCTTCACCGCCTCAACCTTACACTCAATGGTGTATTGTCGGGCGCGTCATGATCGTCCCGGTGTGCATTGCTTTGCCGGGCTGTCCCGGTCGAATGCCCCGCATCTTCCTCACTACCCTCGATATGGAGTGCAATGCGGCCACCTCTTCGCCAACATTCGGTTCTCCCGTCTTGCGACGCTTTGGGCTTGGTTCCTTGGTCGGTCCCTCTTCCACTTTTTCTCCATCTTCCTCATCTTCATCGTCTTCATCATTTCCCCCATGTGCCTCATCTTCTTCTCCCGACCCATCTTCATCTTCTTCCTCGTCTTCAAGCTCGGTCTCTTCGTCATCGTCACCCAATTCATCCTCTGTTTCGGCGTAGTCGCCGTCTTCATCCTCTTGTGGTTCTTCATGTGCGGTGCTCCTTCTTCTCTTGGATCTCCTTAACCCGGATGATGATGGTGTTGCATCGAGCTTGTGTGGGGGTGTGGGGGTCGTGCGGGTTCGTATTGCACCAACTTCACCGCACAAAGTTGCCGACGCATCCGTGATTCCGCACATCATTTTCCCTACGAGCGTACGAAAGCAACTTCTTTTCCTACAAAAACATATAAAATGACCGACACAAACCATCGGCCGCACATAAAAAAAAGGTGGATGAAAAAAATCGGGGGGCCGGTTGGTCTTGCATGGTTTTTACCTCGGTGACATTCCTCGGCCTTAGAACATACAAAGCGAAAAATATCATCCATCTTGAATAGTGATTCTTGTACTCTTGTGTGAGCCGAATGCTTGAGCTGAACAAAGCAATCAATAATATAAGAACAAAAAAAACAATGGAGCGAGAAAAAATAGATTTACGAGAAAATAAAAAAGGTGATCTCTTTGTCCAAATACCTTTAGTTTCCCAAATGATCCATCCCGATTGGTATCTAGGCTCATAAGCTTATCCAGCAATTTCCTCGACCATCTTTGCTACCCTTGGCGTTATATCTGGGATATGCAAGCTAGGAGCTTCTAATGAATCTGCGTATAATATCTGCGTACAATAACAACAGAAATAGGGGGGTCAGTGTGCGTGTAATGTGCAACAAAAATTACTCTGATTAATTTTTGGTAGGCTTATTTGCTTTGACAGACTACTGAATTGAGGGACAATAATATACTAATTTGCGTACCAAACAACGTTAAGTTGCTGCCCTATCCAGCCCCACACAGAAAAATGTTGTGCTGGAAAAAAAAAGTATATGGAGCGTATAAGGTGCTTACAACAAGGACGAAGACGCATCCCTTGACTGATCCCTTTGTGTTGAGTTTGGAACCAGCGTCCTTAAGATGCTTCACAACAAACTTGGACCAATTCAAATCCTTGACACGATCCGGGTCCATGATATCGGGGTAACATCCGGGGCTTATGTGCGGACTTGTTGTGGGGCACGGGAATGTTGAAGCTGCGAGCATCGGCCATGACCTTAGAAAATCTTCGTTTGCAACCTTGCTATTCTTCACCCTTTGGAAAATTTCTTCGACCCTTGGAGTCGTGCCTTGGTCAATCTTTGTACTTTGTCTTGATGAACTTGATTGCTTCGACTTGGAGATCGTACGCTACTTCGCCTCCCTTGTTTGGCGGCCCCGGGATATATGATACGACTTCTTCCGTAACGGGTATCCTTGCCCCTTCCGAGTAGCACAAGCTCCATTGCTTCTGGGTCAAAACATTCAGTAAGCAGCCATTTCGCGAGATCTGCAGGGATGCTATGGCATGAGATCTGAAGTAGCCCTCCAAAGTTGATATCTTCAATCATCTTGCGCTGTTCTGGTGTCATCTTCTTTGTTCGGCTTTACAAGCACTGGCGGGTGATGCCTGTTCCTCACACCCGAAAAAAAAAAGCTAGTAAGAAACAGAAAATAATGGAATGGTAGTCAAAGTAGATCCATCCTACTACTATTCCTTCGCTATTCAAAATCACACAGAAAAAAAAGCAGCGCGTACCGCGTTTGTCACTGGTGGCGGTCTCGGGGCACTCCTCTTCCTCCTTGCCATTGTATCAGTTCCTCAGAAGAAAAACCCTTCCACAGCAAACAGTTGTTGTGGCAGTTACATGTGTATGAAAAAAAGGGATTAGAATGGATCTGAAAAAATGTGATTGCAAAAAACAGAAAAAAACCCTAGATCTCTAACATTCCCTGGCCTACTAATTGGGTCAACCCATGTAGTGCCACCACACCGGGGTTACAGCGCACAAGCGATATGGGAAAAAATCGCTCTGCCCAATCCACTCTGGTGGATTTTTGTCGGCTATGCTTACATGGTTCAACCTAATCATTTAGGCCAAGGGAAAAAGAAGGGGGAAAAGACTACTACTACACACATGCAAGCTGCGTACTGTAATTACACACATGGAGAATGTTGACACTAGGAAAAAAGAAAAAGGAAATGTGCAGCAACTTAGCACTAGCCATTACGCAGTATAATAGTGATTGCAAAACAATTTGGTTAGTCGCCAGAAGCAAAAAGATTTTGATTTGTTCAAAAAAGTAGATACATACAGCGTAACATATTCAGTATGCGTGTCAAATTTTTAGCATACGCGTATTCAGTAATCTAGAGCTACTTGAAAAAAGGTCAATAAAGCCACACGCAAAAAAAATAAAAACAAAATTACTTACATCGAAGGTTGAATTTTGAGAGAACAAACCTTACAAATGATTGTCACAGCTCCCCCCCTTGTTCACACAGGGATCTCTCGACCCTTGCGGACAGCACGTTACATGTGTAGCAAAAAAAAGAGGGGATTAGAACGGATCTGAAAAATGTGATTGCAAAAAACGAGAAAAAAAAACTAGACTCTAATTCCTTGGCCTACTAATTGGGTCAACCCATGTAGTGCCACCACACGGGGTTACAGCGCACAAGCGATATGGAAAAAATCGCTCTGCCCAATCCACTCTGGTGGATTTTTGTCGGCTATGCTTACATGGTTCAACCTAATCGTTTAGGCCAAGGAAAAAAAGGAAAAAAACTACTACTACACACATGCACAGCTGCATACTGTATTACACACATGAAGAATGTTGACACTAGGGAAAAAAGAAGAAAGAAATGTACAGCAACTTAGCACTAGCCAGTATGCGATATAGTAGTGGTTGCAAATCAATTTGGTTAGTCACCAGAAAGCAAAAAATATTCCAACCAGCAATGAACACATATTAGATGAGCGCTTACAAATGATTGTCACGGCTCCCCCCTTGTTCACACGGGGATCTTCTCGACCCTTGCGACTGACACGTTACATGTGTAGGAAAAAAAAAGAGGGGATTAGAACGGATCCGAAAAATGTGATTGCAAAAAACAGAAAAAAAACTAGACTCTAATTCCTTGGCCTACTAATTGGGTCAACCCATGTAGTGCCACCACACCGGGTTACGGCGCACAAGCGATATGGAAAAAATCGCTCGCCCAATCCACTCGGTGGATTTTTGTCGGCTATGCTTACATGGTTCAACCTAATCGTTTAGGCCAAGGAAAAAAAGGAAAAAAACTACTACTACACACATGAACAACTGCATCTTGTATTACACACATGAAGAATGTTGACACTAGGGAAAAAAGAAGAAAGAAATGTACGGCAACTTAGCACTAGCTAGTATGCGATATAGTAGTGGTTGCAAATCAATTTGGTTAGTCACCGGAAAGCAAAAAATATTCCAACCGGCAATGAACACATATTAGATGAGCGCTTACAAATGATTGTCACGGCTCCCCCCTTGTTCACACGGGGATCTTCTCGACCCTTGCGGATGACACATTACATGTGTAGGAAAAAAAAAGAGGGGATTAGAACGGATCTGAAAAATGTGATTGCAAAAAACAGAAAAAAAACTAGACTCTAATTCCTTGGCCTACTAATTGGGTCAACCCATGTAGTGCCACCACACCGGGGTTACAGCGCACAAGCGATATGGAAAAAATCGCTCTGCCCAATCCACTCTGGTGGATTTTTGTCGGCTATGCTTACATGGTTCAACCTAATCGTTTAGGCCAAGGAAAAAAAGGAAAAAAAACTACTACTACACACATGAACAACCGCATCCGTATTACACACATGAAGAATGTTGACACTAGGGAAAAAAGAAGAAAGAAATGTACAGCAACTTAGCACTAGCCAGTATGCGATATAGTAGTGGTTGCAAATCAATTTGGTTAGTCACCAGAAAGCAAAAAATATTCCAACCAGCAATGAACACATATTAGATGAGCGAAAAATACTAGCTACATGCACAGCCGAGTACTGTGTTGCACCACATAGAATCCGTCATTGCAAACATACGCGTATAGAAAACTAGTTGCCAGAAGCAAATAAAATCAACAGTAGTATCAACAACTAGTGTTACTAACAGAATTGTATAACTACCTATATATAACCATGTAATTACCAAAAATCATAACAAAAAATTTGAATGAATTATACTACATTGTTGCATAGACACATTACGCCCCCCACTAATTACCTGGAAAAAAAGCAGGGCTAATTTGCGAAATGACTATCACTATAACATGACATTCACTGGACTGGTAATGCAAAAAAAAAGTGTCCAGCATGCTATAGGTTCTACTCATCGCAAAAAAAGACCGAACTATGGATTGCACCAAAACATTCGGATAACCATTTTTGCGGATACATCATGCATCGTATATTTTTGGGGTTTTGGACACTAGTTCACTAATCGGACGTCGTATGTATCTATCCGAGTGGTCAAACGGACATCATGCATATATCGGGCACCGTCGTCAAAAAAAAAAATCCTATATACCATAAAATCTAAAAAAATATCGAATCGGTGGGCAACCCCCCCCCCCCAACCCCCGTGACCATCTCTATGAGAACAAGGTGGAAATAATGAAAAAAATCGGGCATCATGCGTGTTCTTAGGAAAAACCATGGGGAGCATGAACCCTAAAAAAACAGAATCGGTGCTCACCCCCATCCCCCCCACCACCACCTCTATTGGAAAAGGGTGAAAAGGTAGCGAATCAAAATCAGGCATCATGCGTGTTCTTAGAAACATGGGGGTCATGAACCCTAAAAAAACAGAATCAGTGTTCACCCCCCCATCCCCCCCCCGACCACCTCTATTGTAACAGGGTGAAAAGTAGCGAATCAGCCTTCATACATCTATCTAAACCATATGGAAGCATAACCCCTGAAAACACATCGAAGCAGACATCATAGCACTGAGGGATGTTCGAATTAGACATTACCCTAGAAGCGCACACAAAGATTCCTACCACAGGGCAAAAAACATTCATAAAAGGCATATCAGCAGGGGCACAGGGGTTCTCGAAAACGACCGGAAATGGAGTGGATCTGGACTGCACTAACCTCCTTCCTCGCCTCGCACGCGCACTAGTAGTCGTGCAACGAACTCGCCAACGCGGCGAGTACCAAAAAAATCCCCCGGCCCGACGAGAAGAACCGGAGGGGGACTCCCCCCGAGCACCAGATCCGCCGCGCGGCGCTCGTGCTACGGCACCAGATCCAGAACTCCAACCGCCGCGAGATTCATCTCCGCCCCACCTCCCTCCCCCCCGAACAACAATCCTCGATGCGAGTCCTGTCAAACAAGTCGGCGAAAATGTTCATCATCAGATCCGCGAACAAGCAAATGGCGGGACGTCGGCCGAATCTCGATAGAGACCTCACCTCTGTTAGGTTCGCCGCGGGGGGGGGTCGCGCGCGCGCCGCGAGGAGGAGCGCGAATCGCCTCGGAATCGCCGGTCGCCGCGCGAGAGAGAGAAACCCTAGAGACGGGATGCGAATGCGAGAGGAGAGGATAGAAATGAACGGGCTGGGAATGCGAGTGGGTAGAAATGAACGGGCGCGGTTCCCAGAATTTGAACAGTTGCTTCTGACAAGTGGGCCCCGCGGCCCGAGTGAACGCGCGCGCGGCGCGTCCCGAGCGGAGTGGGGGCGCGGGTCGGTTCGCTCGCCGCACGTGTCGGCGCGGGCCGGGGGCGCGCGCTTCGGGTCGGCCGCACGGAGTAAAGTCTTTGCCTTTTTACACTGACACAGTACAACGCAGACGCTCACAACACGCACGCACAGTTACCCTTATGAAAACACGTACGCAAACCCTACCCCTATGAGCACCTCCGAAGGACTGAGCACCGACATTTTTCTTTCTTTGTTACTGTCCATTTTTTAGAATGACACAGTACAACGCAGACGCTCACAACACGCACGCACAGTTACCCCTATGAAAACACGTATGCAAACCCTACCTCTATGAGCACATCCGAAGAACTGAGCACCGACAGATCTGGAGATTCCCGAAGTCACCAATGGCGCCTCGTCGTCCACGAGAACATTACTTACCACTTAACACATAACGTCGGTAAATCCTGGAAAATCCAGGAAAAAGTGCGAGCACTAGGATTTGAACCCTCGGATCCCTTGTTTTGGCCGCCGACATGTTAATGCTAATCTATTTTTTGTTTTCCTGTACGTGATCATATATCTTGGTCCATGCGAGCTGTGATCTTCTATGTGGCTAACATACCGACCATCCAAGGGCCAGGATCTCCTGCATGGAGCGCTTGGAGGTGGCATTGACGAGGCAGACTGGCGCCGCCGACCTCTACGGCGCCGCAACCTTGACGTCAACTTCATCAACGAGTTCGTGTACCGCCGACCTGCTGCGCCGCCAGGCTGCAGACCTCCGGAGCTTTATCAACGACCTCCTCGACGGTTCGTCACAACTTCAGCTTGAGTCAACGACAACGACCTTTCGACCTCGGCTACACGCACAAGCTAAGTGCTATTTTCAATTAAATATTTTTACGGCTTCAATTAATTTTGTAGACCTGCTCACATGCTTTTCTGCTCTTCCGATCCCTCCCCCTCGGTATGCTCGGGGCTTGGCAATGCCAACACATAGGTCGCCAGTTCGAGGGATCCAATTTTTATCTTGTGCTATGTTCCCCTCCCACTCGACATGCTCGGGGGCTTGTCCTTGCCAATCTAAGGGTCACCAGACCTGTGGGGTTCTGCCTCTCCCTTGTGTGTTCTTCCTTTAACTTCTTGACTCTTGTTATGAGCATTCAATGTTGTGTGATTGCAAAACTGGGTCCTAGGCCCCTCCCCATGCGTCGGCTACATCTAAGTCTCCCGTTGAGCATTGTAGAGGGGAGAAACACTTTGCAACTTCAGAACTTTCGAGTCTGCATAATGTGTGTCTTGCACGATAAGTGGAATGCCCTTTTCAAACAAAATATAGCACACGAATGTTCAGCTCCGGCTAGCATTACACATCAGCATGAATATATCAGAACTCAGACTAGATCTTCATCATATTTATATTCGACAGATTGATACACCGATCTGGTGTTTATTTTATTTTACAGGACCAGCCTTTGCTCTGGGGTCGTCTTCGTCAGGTCGCTAGACCTTCCTCCAACTCCGTCGTCGTCCACGTCAGGTCGCTCGACCTCCCTCTGGCTTCGTCGTCGTCTTCGTCAGGTCGCTAGACCTCGCTGCGGTTCCATCGTCGCTCTCTTCAGGTCGCTAGACCTTCCTCTGGCTCCGTCGTCGTCTCCGTCAGGTCGCTCGACCTCCCTCCGGCTTCGTCGCCGTCTTCGTCGGGTCGCTAGACCTTCCTCCGGCTCCGTCGTCTTCTCCGTTAGGTCGCTCGACCTCCCTCCGGCTTCGTCATCGTCTTCATCAGGTCGCTCGACCTCCCTCCGGCTCCGTTGTCGTCTTCGTTAGGTCACTCGACCTCCCTCCGGCTACGTCGTCGTCTTCGTCAGGTCACTCGACCTCCCTCCGGCTACGTCGTCGTCTTCGTCAGGTCGCTCGACCTCCCTGCGGCTTCATCGTCGTCTTCGTCAGGTCGCTCGACCTCCCTCCGGCTCGGTCGTCTTCTTCGTCAGGTCGCTCGACCTTTCTCCGGCTCTGTCGTCGTCATCGTTAGGTCGTTAGACCTTCCTTCGGCTCCGTCGTCGTCTGTGTCAGGTTGCTAGACCTTGCTTCGACTCTGTCGTCATCTCCATCAGGTCGCTCGACCTCCCTCCGGCTTCTTCTTCGTCTTAGTCAGGTCGCTCGACCTCCCTTCGACTTCGTCATCGTCTTCGTCAGGTTGCTCGACCTCCCTCCGGCTTTGTCGTTGTCTTCATCAGGTCCCTAAACCTTCTTCCGGCTCCGTCGTCGTCTTCATCGGGTCGGTAGACCTTCCTCCGACCCCATCGTCATCGTCTTCAGGTCACTAGACCTTCCTCCGGCTCCGTCGTCGTCCTCGTCAGGTCGCTAGACCTCTTTACAGCTCCGTCGTTGCCTTCGCCAGTTCAGAAGACCTCCCCAAGATTTTACATCGGGAATGAAGGCCTCCCTGTGGGGTGCCCGCCTAATGGCCCTGCCAAGTACTTCCGGGCGCTTGGGCGCTTTTGATTTGAGACCTTCTCGAGGTCGGCATGCCTCGGGTGGCCCTGCCAGACTCTTTGTAGCTACGCAGGATATCTGGGTCTCTCCACACTCCATACATTCAAGATCAACATCATTTCTCCAGCTTCATCGTTGACAACTTCAACCACTACAAAAGACCCATGCGACACGACTTTCAAGATCTTGCTGGGTATTCTCAGATACTAGACATTGTTGATTTGAGGCCTCTTTGAAGTTGGCACGCCTACAAGGTCTCCTAGAGGTCGGCTCTGCCAGACTCCTTGCAACCATGCTGGGAGATTTGGGTGTCTCTACACTTCATTCGATCAAGACCATGACTCAGTTTTGTTCTCTTTTGAGCATCAAATCAGCCATGTTGCCTGCTTCAATGCTCGGGGACTACTCTACGAGAGCGTCTTCGACGGCCTCTTGATTTCCTCGTCGTACCGACCTGTTGGGAAACCTGATTCTCATCACGTTGTTACTCGACCTACGTTTTCTTCTCTTTTTTGAATCACCGTATCGGCCATCTTGTCCGCCACAATGCTCGGATACTACTCTATGAGTGCATCCTTGATGCCCTCTGAATTTTTTTCATTATCGTTTTGATCTATCCTATAGGTTGTCACTTGATCTCTCCGCGTTCGGCAAGACTACAAACAGGTCGGCTGCTAAGATGACTTGTTCTTTTTTCTTTTGGACCGATGTGCACGCTATTCGACCTGTCGATAGCTCTACGACTTCGTCATGACCTTCTAAGGTCGTTGCACCTACACATCGCTCGGAGGCTTGTGAGACATGGGTACCCTGGGTCCCCACCGACCAAGCTCACGGCCGTCCCCGACAAGTGGGTCCAGCCCACCAGAAGACCCACCGACCTATCAGTAGGCCCACCCGACCTGACATGTGGGTCCGAAGACGTGAATACAGCTTGACGTGCAAGACAAGGCAGTCCAGATGGAATAAGGCAGCTCAGATAAGCTTTCTATGTTGTAACTGACTAGAGATAGGTTTCTCTGTTGTAACCGATTTGGACGCCGGTCCACCGACCTTGTTTGTCGCCCAATATAAGGCGGGCAAGGGTGTCCTTCTGAGGACCACATGAGATCAAAGCAATACAAACGGAAGAACTGGACGTAGGGTTTTACTCTCCAGAGGCCTGAACCAGTATAAAATCGCCTTGTCCTTGTGTCTCGTCGTAATTTCCGTGTGCTACACTAGTATAACCAGCGCGTTCTTAGCTCCCGATCTCCCCGCCGAACAACTAAACCATAGGGATTAACACCCCCGTGAGTTATCTAGATCTCACCATCTGACACCTGCACAGTTGCACCTACCCCCAATCCATCAATCCATGCATCAGCGGTAGACACTACGTGTCTTGCCTATACGCCATTAGCCAAATCCTTTTTGTCCGGCTAAATCGTTCGGATATGCACTGCTCAGCAGGACCTCAAACAGGCACCTAGGTTGCCGGATCTTGGATCCGCCTCTGGTATGTTATGCATGCTTCAGGTAACTATATATACTCGCCTTGGCAAACATATATATTCTCATATTTATTTTAGATTATGCGTTATATGATTTTAACAGTGAGAATTCAATAGAGAGAAAAGTCAAGGGTGGAATAGACTTTTCATATTATTTCATGTTAATATGGAGCTCCATATAAGCATAAGGACGAGTTTGAAAATTGAAAGTCAGAGGACTAAATTGGTCAATCCGAAAGTTGAGTGATGAAATTGACCCTTGGTGTAAAGTTCATGACTAAAATGGCTATTTTGCCTAAAAGAAACGAACTTGAATTTTCGCTACACGCCTACTGCCACTACAGTGCTAATTGTATCTTTGCTTTCTTGATGCGCGCGCTGTTAAATTGGTGAACTGATATGGTCGACTTCTTCCAGCGTTTTTTTAAAAAAATATTTTTAAATTTATTTTTGAAAAATATACTACATTTCAAAATTTAGCAAAACTAACCTACCGCCGTCGTGGTCCATGGCGGTTAGAGTCAGTCAATTTTTAAAAAATCGTAAACTTTTTTTATGAACTCGGATGAAGATAAACTTTATAGGAAACTTGTAGCTTTCGACGAGATCTATAACTTTGTAGTTGAAACATTTTTCATTTGAAGTCATCTTGCGGCTAAAGAAAAGATATATTTTCCAGATCTGATACCGAAAACTGAGATCCGCACAGTCTATCTCTTTTTTACTCCACGTCAACAGGTTGAAATCATGGCTATCCTTCAATCGATCAGGTTCTGGGTTGGGCTGGGGTTCGCCGTCAGCCGGGGTAGTGGTAGAGGTCGACAACGCTAATGTTTCGGGTTTTCCGGTGTTTGGGGGCTCCATCTCCATGGCTGCCGGCCTTAGAGAAGAAGGTTCGGGGGTGGAAGAAATCGACCGGCGGTGGGCGGCGGTGTGTGGGCGGCCGGCAAGGCGGCGGAGAGCCGCCAACCGGGGTAGTGGTTGCCGACGGTCTAGCCAGGTCCCGGGCGGGGGTGCAACATCAGAGAGGTTAGGGGAGGATAAGAGTTTGGGATTTGGGGGCTTATCTTTTTGCCCGACTATAGAGGGAGCTCCGCAGAGGCTCGCCGGCCGGCTGTGGAGGCGGGAGAGACAGCGGAGCGGAGGCGGCGGCGCGCGCCCGCCGGGCCGGCGATGGAGGAACCTCGGTGGGCGGCGAGAGGCGGGCGGGGCATCAATCCCGGACGGGTTAGCGTCGGGGAGGCGGAGGAGGGTGGGCTGCGGAGGCGGCGAAGGCCGCCGCAGCAGGACGGAGGCGGGGGACGGCGGGGGTGTCGCATCCTGGGTAGCGGCGGTAGGACTATTGGGAGTTCGGGACTTCGAGAGGTAGATGACGAAGCCAGGAAAAGATAAGAGAGTAGGGATGCGATTTTGGATCGTTGGATCTATATCCAACGGATGGGAGCAGTGACTGATGGAAAATGAATCCTTCAATCGACTGATGGGGAGACGGATTCTTTTCTTAAAGAGACTGACCCTAACCGCCATGGGCCACGGAGGTGGTAGATTATTTTTGCTAAATTTTGAAATAATCTTATATTTTTGTAAAATGAATAAAAAATAAATTCTCTTATAGCAGCCGCGTCACGAATCACGATTGAGTGCACAGTCCAGCCGGCAGGCCGAGCGAGGGGAACAGCGGCGAGAATGAGGTCCAGGTGGGTGGGGCTGTGGTCTGGGATGGAATTGGGCTCGCCCCGAACAGGTTGGAGAAAAATTGAGCGTGGGGCCGGCCTGCCGAGCTCACTTGAATCTCTGCAAAACGAAATCCAAACCAAAAGAAGTCACCTCATAGGGTCATGTCGCCTGTTTTCCACCAGCCGTTGGATGTCGATTGAATCGTCTAGAAGCGAGCTCCAGAAGCTTCGAGCGTTGCGTCGTGGCCCATGCCCCCACCACCACGCTCGCCAATTGCGGGCTCCCCACCGCCGCGCCCGTCCGCCAGGTGTCGGCGCAGATGCGGGTGGGGCAGAGCCGATGTCGTAGGGGAGAAACCGACGGGAGACAGCGGCCGACCGCGGCAATCTAGCCCCCGGTAGTCGAGTCGGTGGGCCGGAGCTGGCCAGATCGCGCCAGGGGTAGGGGCTCGTAGTCGTGGCCTGAGTGCGATGCGGACAAGGGCGTGGAGGACGGTGGGTGGGCAAAGCAGAGGAGGCCAGCCTACGGCGACGCGCGAGGGCGAGCCATCTGTGGGCGCGCCGCGGCCGAGCTCCGGCGTGGCTGATTTGGGCGGCGACGGGTGAGCCTACCATGGGGCAGCGCGACCGACCTTGGCCAAGCGGCGGATGTGGCAGACACTCGAACTGGCTGCAACGACACCGCCCCCCCTCCCACAGTCTGCCCTGTCCGACGCCTCCTGTTGCCTGCCGTATTTCCCTCTCAAGCGCTGCTACTTCTCCGGTTGGAGATGGTGCGGCTGAGGAGATGCGCCACCCCGTCATCAACCTCGAATCGTCCGTGCTCCCCGCCGCTGCGTACATGAGTCCACGCCGCCGTCGCCCTGCCCACCACTGACACACGCTACTGCAGGCCAAAGGCAACAAGCTGGGGATTGCGTGCTCTCGCACTGGTTCAGTTAACACATTTGCCACTGCAGTAGACTTGCAGGAGATGCACACCTTATGCTCGATGGTTTGCCTATGAACGCCGATTCTGCTGATCAAACTCAAAATTTCTCTCTATTTCTCTGATTTTCGACCAAGTTGATTAGGATCCTAATCTAAAGTTTGCACCTTCAGTGTTCCTGTCTCACTGTTTGTTGCCTCTTTGCCCTTTGGATGCCCAACGCTGGTTGCCAGTTCATAGCTTACAGATAAGTTTAAGACTGCTATTAATTAGGTGTTTACCCATGATGAAGCTAACTACATGTTTTGCATACACTGAAAAGACATACTCGCAACTTCAATTATTTTAAATTATGCATGATGACCTTATTATCAGCTTAGTAGCTAATCACCTTAGGTTCCACCTTTCACAACTAGTAGTAAAATATTTTGAATGCTTTCCGTTGATGCTAAAAAACATCTGTCTCCGCTTGAACTAGAGGAGGTGTAAATTTCTGCACTTGGCTTTGCCTATAATTTAGTTGGCATATTATCGCCCTATTCGCTTAAACTTATCAGCCACCAGCCAACAAGATCTTTTTCTCTACCAAACAACCAAATGCATAATAACCAGCCAACAGATCTTTTCTCCCAAAACAATAGCCAGTACCAGTCAATGCCAAGTCTTTCTCTCAGAACAAACCAAAGACTAAATCCGTACCACCAGCCAACCGAACAGGCTGTATTTTTACTAGAAGAGTTTTGATAATTATTGAATCTCAATTTGGCTTCTTCCCAACTGGTTTTCTAAACCAAATTAGGGTGCCTTTGGCACCAGCTTCGGCGGCCGCTTCGGCAGCCCTTTCTCACGAATCTGTGCCAAACGCTAGCGCAAAACAGCTTCGTCGACGAAGCGGCCGCAAAAACCGCTCTCTAGATCATTTTGGTGCAGGCGCATCAGAAAAATGCCGCTTCGCCCGCTTCGCCCCCCGCTCTGCCTCGTCCTTTCCAGTGCTGCCCCCGGGTGCGGTCCGTCGGGTCACGACGCACAGGGGAGATGGCCGCGGCTGGAGGTGGAACCAAACTGCGGCGGCCCGACGGAGCTGGAGGAGCCTGCAGCGGCGGAGGACGGGCAACGAAGATCCCACACCACCGGCGGTGGCATGGAGGACCAGGATGCGACCGGCGGAGGGGCTTGCGTCGCGCTGTTCCTCGCCGGCGGAGGAGGTGGTGTCGCGCCGTTCATGGCCGTGGGAGGAGGTGGTTCCGCGCAGTTCATGTGCCCGGCAGAGGGGCTCGTGCGGGTGCTGTTCCTGTGGTTGGGGGAAGCAGCGGGCGCGGGTGGCGGGGGGGGGGGGGGGGGGGGGGGCGCGCCGGCGCAGGTGGCGGGGAAGGGCGTCGGGCGGGATCGGAACGAGAGGCGGCGGGATTGTAGCAGAGGTGGCGGGAGGCATGCGAGGGAGACTACTCCTAGCCTCCTAGGTCGAATGGGATAAGGATGCTACGGAGGAAAAGGAAATAAGGGGGAGGAAATAAAGGAAGGGGAAAAGGAAAAGAGGAGAGAAAGGAAAAAAAGAAGAGAGAGAAAAGAATGTGGAAAAAATTGTAGGAAAAAAGAAAATAAAAGAAGGAAATAGAAAAGGTAAAAGAGAAGGGTATTGTGGACATTTCACCTTCGTATCCACTTTACACAGCCAGCCGAAGCTGTTTTGCCAAATGTTTCTCCAAAACGGATTCACAGCCTGTTCATTCATTCTGGTGGCTGATGGTGAAATCTTGGTTTGTTACGAGAGAAAATCTTCTTGGCTAGTTGGTGATGACTGGTTTATTCTGAGAGAAAAGTACTGTTGGCTGATAAGCCAAACGAACATGACGTCAACTTCACCAGCACAGCCATAGCTGAAGTTGCTACAGCCACAACCACAACTGTGCCAAAAGCACCCTTGCTCATTGCGCGGCAACGGCGCACGTTGTTTCTGGGAGTAGTTTGATCTGAAAACCGAGCTCCGCTCCGCCTGAATTCGACTTGTCGTGCGTCAGCGTCAGCTGCACGCTGACGTCTCGCCGGCCGGCGCTCGGCGCGGTTCTCACCACCAGCTGCCAATTAATCACGTCAAACTCCACGACCGCGCTCGCCGCCCCCTGTTGTAGTGTCCAGCTGTTGCCAAACACTAATCGGAAGCCACCATGGTTGTACCAACGAGTAACGAGAGTAACCGGTAACGACCCATGGGTCATGGCACTGCTGCCAAGAGACGTCCCGGCCACAAGTACGGCGGAGGCGGACGACTCCCCTGTGCCGTGCGGGCGCGGCCACTGCAGACGCCGAGACGCCACCAGCTACCCGTCGTGGTTGCGCGCCGCGACGCGCACCTGGCCTGCTGCCGGCAGAGCGCGGCGCGCAGCCGGTGAATGCGGGCGCCCCTGTCGCGTAAGCGTCACCGGCGGCCACACCACCGTCGTCACAAACGCACCGCGCACTAGGCGCCGAGCACCAGCCGGGCACGCGCGCGCATCTAGCTAGCTCGCGACGCCACACGAACAGCCCTGGCCAGCAGCTAGCGCAGTGCCGAGTCAGTGGCCACGATCCCGCGACACGGCTTTTGGTTTCGCCCATCGGCCCATCCCCCGTTCCCGATCGAGCAAAAGCTCCAACTGGTGGCGCGTCGCTGTATATATCCGTCCATCCTTCGGATTCGCGCCTGGGATCTAAATCGTGGCGAGCAGTGTACATCCGACTGCCGTCTGATCAATCATCATCTGCATTACCACACACGCCACACCACGGGATCGGTGGCCTGCTTGACAGGGGGGTCCTGGCGCGGTTTCGTCGTCCTTGGATGTTCTCGTGGTCCATGTCTTTGAGCAGCGGATGCATGCGAGATGCTACTGACTAACTACTGGCGCCGTTCGTGGCACGCATGGCTGCCGGCCAATCGACAAATCGGGCGGGGTATCAACGGCTAACCAACCGCGAACCAGTTTCTATTTGGGTTAGCCGTCGCTGTCCGGTTTCAGAATTTTGAGAAAGTTTTAAAGAGAATATAGCTGAACGTATCTGATGGAACCACCGACAGTCCACGAGGACGGTACTAGTACTTGCTATTTTTTTTTATAGAAGCAGGAGCACTGCCATGTCATTTAGGAAGAAGAAGCAATTGGTACAAAACGCGCCGAAGCGGACACCACCACACCAACAAACCCCCAAACACAAACAAACGCACCCGACACAGCACACCACCTCCTCCCGACCACTTGGGAGAGAAGATCAAACAAGCCGTCGACGCCTGCGCCGTCGTCACCAACGAAGTGCCACATCGAAGCCGTAGCCCGCTGCAAGACCGAGCGGCCCCCCGAACTCCTCCACCATGGGACTATCCTCCTCAAGTCGCACACACGGTCGTCGATCCCTCTGATCCGGAAAAACTTCAGCAGAGCACTCTCATCTCAGCACCAAGGAAACCACTGATCCTGGCCACTCTGCGTGGGGGCCTCGCCTCTCCCACCGCCTCACTCTTCTCTGCCAAGGACTCAGATATCTAAGACCGACATGAGAGCAACGCTTCCACCTCACCTTCACCGAGATCACCACTGCACCAAGCGCGGCAGCTAGAGCCCTCTAGCGCCCATGGGCCCTCAGCACCTCCACGACAGCACGGACCAAGACGTCACATGCAGCACCTCCAGACGACCTCCACCACCACTCCCACAAGCAAGGGCGAGACTCCAAATACGATGCCTCCAGGAAGGGCACGACGCCAAGGCGCCGCCATCGCACATCCAAAGATGGATGAGGTCTTCACCTTGAGAACTCGAGCGGAAGGGAGCATGGTGCCTCACCATGGTGCCCCCAGCGGAGAGAAAGACACCCCAAGGGTGTCGCCATCATGGCCACTGACAACACGTCAGTGAAGACTTTCGCCTAATTCCGCACCATGCCTGCCGCACGCCTGAAACCCGCTCCCCATCACCTCCGCATCACCACCACCGGAAGAGGCTCGACGCAGCCCGAAGCACCACCACGACGCCACTAGCAAGCACCAGGCGCCCCTGGCCCCGCCACCATGACGACGCCATACCAGCAACACCGACGGAAGAGAAGCGGGGAGCGACCAAGCGCCCGCCCTGAGTAGCGCGTAGCTTGTGGAGTCGGCGAGGCCCCGCCCAAGGCGAGAGGCTAGGGGCGGCCGCAACCGGCCGGCCGGGGCCGGCCGCGGCGGCCCACGGCCGCCGCCCCGCGGCCCCGACCGCGTGCCCCGCACGGGTTGCCGCCGCCGCCGTCGACCCTTGCGCGCGCCGCCGCCCGAACCGACGCGTCGCCGCCCTCGCGCCTTCACATCACCAACAGACGCCCCCGACCGCTCGGCCACCAGATCCGGACGGAGACATCCCGGATCTGCGGCCCCCGGTCCCCGCCGGCGCCGCCGAAGCCATCAACACCGGCGAGCTCCAAGGGGAGCCGCGACGGCCGCGCCCGCCGTGAGCCCTCCAGGAAGGGGAGAGGGCCACACCGCCGTCTTCATTGGGGGCCTCGCGAATCCGGAGCCCCCCTCGGACAGCGGCGCGGCGGTGGGAGGCGACGAGGTGGGGGGCGGCGGCGCTAGGGATAGGCTCGCCCCGTCCGTCGCCCACGCGGGGACGACGCGGAGCAGTTCCGTCTTGGAGTGCCCTAACGAAATTCTCCCTAGTACTTGGTACTCTCAATCAAGTCTTTTAAGTTTTGATGAGGAGATTATTTTATAAGTCTCTTTGTTGAGATTAAGAAGTCATGCTCAGTGTTCGTGTGATTCCTGCAAGACTGCTGTCCTTTTCGTTTTAGCATGTTCCTGATGAGTGCACCCAATCTTCGAGTTGCTGAAATCTGATAGTCGCGCATGGGAACACGCTTCGTGATTACGATAGAGCTAGCTTATTCCCTGTTCTATAGGCGCCGCTCGATGTAACCACACTCTAATACTACTCCGAGACTACTACTACTAGTCAAACTCTCGAGCAGAAGCTACACTTAATTAAGTAACAGACATTTGTTGCCTTGTGGACTTGCGATCATAGGAATGTGTCATCGCCATTCGCCAACGAGATATGGGCCATATGGCCAGGCCATACACGGCGGTAGCTGCGCGATACACTATCATACACACTTGTAAAGCGGCTCTCACAGTTGTGCGGCTCCGCAGTAGTAAGCAGTACACGACACATCGTCCAGCGCCATCGCGTGGTTCGGCTCGCAAATTGCCCGGAGCTATAGTCGCCAAAGCGCACGACACGGGTGCCCATTCCGCTCGCTAGCATCGCACGCGCCGGCGTGTTCCCCAACAGGGACTACGCAACCACCGAATCGGCCAGGTCCCGCCCGCTCCACATCGCCAAACTGTTGAGCATCATCCACTGCCCAATCATGCACGCGTTACACCATTGTACATGGCGTGCCAGTCGCCCTCCATCGTTAAATAGGCCCGCGCGCGTCGTCGCAACGTCTCACACTCGCACACACACTAACGCGACGGAATTGCCGTCCATCGTAGCGACGCTTCGTTGCATGGCCGCCATGGCGTGGCCGTGGCTGCTGCTGGCGTTGGCGTGCTTGCCACTGGCAATAGTGCTGCGTGTGCCGGCCGCGTCGGCGGCCGAGACGGCGGCTGCGGCGTACATCGTGCACATGGACAAGTCGGCGATGCCCAGGGCGTTCTCGACCCACCAGCGGTGGTACGAGTCCACGCTCTCCGCGGCGGCCCCGGGCGCCGACATGTACTACGTCTACGACCACGCGGCGCACGGGTTCGCCGCGCGCCTGCGCGCTGACGAGCTGGAGGCGCTCCGTCGCTCGCGCGGGTTCCTGTCGTGCTACCGCGACGACCCCACGGCGGTGACCCGCGACACGACGCACACGCCCGAGTTCCTCGGCGTCAGCGCGCCGGGCGGGCTGTGGGAGGCGGCGGGATACGGCGACGGCGTCATCGTCGGCGTGGTGGACACCGGGGTGTGGCCCGAGAGCGCGAGCTTCCGCGACGACGGCCTCCCACCGGTGCCGGCGCGGTGGAAGGGCACCTGCGAGTCCGGCACGGCGTTCGACGGGTCCAAGGCGTGCAACAGGAAGCTCATAGGCGCGCGCAAGTTCAACAAGGGCCTCATCGCCAGCGGCGAGAACGTGACCGTTAACTCCCCGCGCGACACCGAAGGCCACGGCACGCACACCTCGTCCACGGCCGCCGGCTCGCCGGTGCCGGGCGCGTCCTTCTTCGGGTACGCGCCTGGCACCGCGCGCGGCATGGCGCCTCGAGCCAGGGTGGCCGTGTACAAGGCCCTGTGGGACGAGGGCGCGTACCCGTCCGACATACTCGCCGCCATTGACCAGGCCATCGCCGATGGCGTCGACGTCATCTCCCTCTCCCTCGGCCTGAACGGCGTCCCCCTCTACAAGGACCCCATCGCCATCGGTTCATTCGCCGCGATGCAGCGGGGCGTGTTCGTGTCGACCTCGGCGGGCAACGACGGCCCCGAGCTCGGGTTCCTCCACAACGGCACGCCGTGGACGCTCACTGTCGCGTCGGGCACGGTGGACCGGGAGTTCTCCGGCGTAGTGACGCTCGGCGACGGCACGACCGTCATCGGCGAGTCCCTGTACCCGGGCGGCCCGACCTCGCTCGCGCCCGCCGGGATCGTCTTCCTTGATGCGTGCGACAACTCCACCGCGCTCGCCAAGAACCGCGACAAGGTCGTGCTCTGCGAACCCGACTCCCTGGACGACGCCGTTTCCGCGCTGCAGGAAGCCAATGTGCGCGCGGGGCTCTTGCTGACCAACGACTCGTTCCGGGAGCTCTACCAGCACTTCACCTTCCCGGGAGTCATCCTGAGCCCGCAGCAAGGCCCCCTGCTGCTCCAATACATACGAAGCAGCAAGGCGCCCAGGGCCGCGGTAAAGTTCGAGGTGACCATCCTGGGCACTAAGCCGGCGCCGGTTGTGGCGACGTACACGTCGCGCGGCCCATCGGGGAGCTGCCCAACGGTGCTCAAGCCCGACGTGATGGCGCCGGGCTCGCTCATACTGGCCTCGTGGGCGGAGAACGTCAGCGTCGCCACCGTCGGGTCGCAGCAGCTGTACAGCCGGTTCGACATCATCTCCGGCACGTCCATGGCGTGCCCGCACGCGTCGGGGGTGGCCGCGCTGATCAGGGCCGTGCACCCGGATTGGAGCCCGGCCGTGGTGCGGTCGGCGATGATGACGACGGCTAGCGCGCTGGACAACACCGGGGCGTCCATCAAGGACATGGGCAACCGCAACCACCCGGCGTCGCCGCTGGCGATGGGCTCCGGCCACATCGATCCGAACCGCGCCGCGGACCCGGGCCTGGTGTACGACGCCGCGGCGGAGGACTACGTCAAACTCATGTGCGCCATGAACTTCACCGCGGAGCAGATCAGAACCGTCGCGCAGACGTCGTCGTCCTACGCCGTGGACTGCGCCGGCGCGTCCCTCGATCTCAACTACCCGTCATTCATAGCGTTATTCAACCCGGGCGGCAGCGGCCCGGGCGAGAGGACGTTCACTAGGACCGTGACCAACGTGGGCGGCGCGCCGGCGAGCTACAGCGCCAAAGTTGTTGGCCTCAAGGGGTTGACGGTGGCAGTGACTCCGGACAGGTTGGTCTTCAACGGCAAGAACGAGAAGCAGAAGTACACTCTCGTGATCCGGGGGCAGATGAATAGCAACAACGGCGATGTGCTGCAAGGATCGTTGACGTGGGTGGACGACGCCGGCAAGTACACAGTGAGAAGTCCGATAGTTGCAACCACCGCGAGATCACAGCTGCTTTAGGATCCGTGCGTATACATCATATATTTGTTCTGTGCGTACACACCAAAAAAAAGTTCAGACAAGTATAGCTCGTCATCAGCATCTGAGCATTAGAAATGATTTTCAGTATCGAAAGTTTCAATGACAAGTTGACAAACCAAACATCAATGATTGTAGCTCATGCTCAGCTAAATGACAGATGGTAATCTCTACTCCTATAAAGAATGAAAGTAAGACTAAAATTCCGTCCGCTTTTTTTTCCTCCGCTCCCGCGGGTCAGCCCTACTCCCGATGCTATCCGCTCGCACGTCGCACGCCTCTCGCGAGTCACCCCTACTCCGGATCCCCTTTCCCCCTAATGTGTCGTCCTCCACTCCCGTCGTCCTCCACCAATTCCCTGGCATCCGTCCTCACGCCGCCACCGCGCCGCCGCCATCCTCCTCCCCTCGCGACGCGCCAGCCTCCCTCCGTCCTCACCTGCCGTCCTCCACTCCTGTCGCCCTCCACCAATCCCGTGGCATCCGTCCTCATGCCGCCGCCGCGCCGCCACCATCCTCCCTTCTCCCCTCGCGACGCGCGACGGGTCAGCCCCGACCCTGAAGTCCGCCTCCACGATCCCACGCTGTTTTCCCCGCAGTCCGCCTCCCAATCTCCCATCGCCAATTCGCAACCCCCCACACCGCCCCCAACTCTCATATTCAAGTGTTAGGTTGCAGAAGATCCGAAACATCTCCACTCCTATAAAGAATGAAAGTAAGACTAAATTTTCGTCTGCTTTTTTTCCTCCGCTCCCGCAGGTCAGCCCTCCTCCCGATGCTATCCGCTCGCACGTCGTGCGCCTCTCGCGAGTCACCCCTCCTCCGGATCCCCTTTCCCCTAATGTGTCGTCCTCCACTCCCGTCGCCCTCCACCAATTCCCTGGCATCCGTCCTCACGCCGCCACCGCGCCGCCGCCATCCTCCTTCTCCCCTCACGACGCGCCAGCCTCCCTCCGTCCTCACCTGCCGTCCTCCACTCCTGTCACCCTCCACCAATCACGTGGCATCCGTCCTCATGCCGCCGCCGCGCCGCAACCATCCTCCCTTCTCCCCTCGCGACGCGCGGCGGGTCAGCCCCGACCCTGAAGTCCGCCTCCATGATCCCACGCTGTTTTCCCCGCAGTCCGCCTCCTAATCTCCCATCGCAAATTCGCAACCCCCCACACCGCCCCCCAACTCTCAGATTCAAGTGTTAGGTTGCAGAAGATCCGAAACTTTTAGGGTATTGAAAGGAGGGCAGGAGCCCTCAAGGTGAGCCATGAAGTCCTCGATTGATTTTCCCCCAATGATTTTTAGATTTTATCTGTTCGACTTGAACTGACTTGTTGTTGCTGGCTCCGTGGCTGTAGTTCAACTGAGATTAGAAACATGGCATGGTATTGATGTGTCTGATAGCCTCCAATTTGTGGAATCTACAGGGTCATGCAGCTTGCCTGATGGACCTGATCAGGGTTGACTCAAGCCTGATGGAGCTCATTAGGGTCATCACTGGACCACAACGGCAACAACAAGCTTTGAAAAAGAAAAATAATCCAATGAACTCATGGAATTTGTCAAAAAAACCAAGTCAGATTGTTTCTTTGATGAATAGCAGAGCAATGGGGATTGGGGACGAGCGTGCCGTACGTGCCATAGGCCTCCTGACATGTGGTGACGATGGCCTGGTTGAAGGTGACAGTGAACACCACATGCCTTCCTCTTGGACCAGAGTCTAGCACGAAGACAAGAAGGCATCATCCCGTGTGCAAAGTAGGAAGCCGCCGGCCTACATCCTGAACGCCAATCACAGTGAGGTAGTTCTCTACTTTTTTTGGTTTTTATTACTTTTGTTTGCCTGGTGATACAGATACTGTAGCTGCCCCTCGCCCCCTCTCTCGCATACCTGCTTCATCGATCAATACATCTGTTATCTTTACCGCGTGTGAGTTTTGCCTGTCATAGGTTCAATCACTCATGGCACATTTTGATTAGCATTGTTGCTTGGAATCCATGTTACCATTGCCATGTGATGTAAAACAATTCTGAGTGATGGATACTACCGTTGGGCCTCCAATGTAAGCAATTTAACCTCTTGCTATAAGAAATTGTTTACATGACAATGTAGTTTAGTAATTCCTATTACAAATTGACCACCTCTTGGGATGCTGTACGCCGCAAGGGCTGATAGGATAGCAGGCTTTGATAAAAATTCAATTGAAGTGGAAAAAAATTCATAGCCACATTACTTCTGTACCGGATCTAATAAGTTTCTGCTGAATCTTATTTAAGAAGAAATCCTACTATGCTGTATAATATAATTGGACTTTTTGTTACTTTGCATGTTTGTAAATCCACTTGCAGAAATAATATTTTTGGCGATTCTTCTTCTCCATCCACACCATTGATGCAATAGTACCTGTGAAATCCGCTCTAAGATTTTGTCTATCATATTACATCTCCATACATTGATTCAGTCGTACCTATGAAATGTTTCTTTCACCATCTTTTGAAATGTTAGCTCTAATTTCCATGTCACTTAACAGTGTAACAATTATTCCGACTGGACCATAGTTCCAGTTGCGTAACTTCAAAATATGGATGGGTAAGACTGATATATCCATCTGTGCACAAAAAAAGATGCCACAGTTTGGCTGCAAATGCAATGTTTGTGTTGTGGTTCTTTTAGAGTGGTGCATTTTGGCACAATTAATAACCACCAGTCAAGCATTGTACTGTTTTTAGGCTCCCTTCAAAACAACCCCTTTTTGAACTAATTCCATTTTTTAGAGTAGCTGAATATTACACTGTGTTTGTTAATTTTTTTGCTGCCTACATGAGACACTGTGTACTTGAGTTTGATTGTTTCCATGTAAAAGACAATTTATCTACTCCCTCCGGTTTGGTAAATGAAGTCGTTTAGGACAGCGACATGGTCTCCAAAGTACAACTTTGACTTCTTATTTTTATAAAAATATTTGTTAAAAATTAACATATGTATATTTTTATGAAAGTATTTTGCAAAACAAATCTATTCATGTAGTTTGCACATTTCCAAACTCAATGACTTAAAAGTTATTCATGATTTATTCCCAATGTTTGACTCAAATCATGTCCAAAACGACTTCATTTACCAAACCGGAGGGAGTACTTGAATTCTCTTATTGGTCTCCAGTTCATGAAAGAATGGTGTTATTATTTTTGGGTCTCTATTTAGTAAGGTGATTTTTTGCTTTCCTCTTAGATATATGCACATGCCCTTTTGATATGTTGCTTTCATTTCCTATCTGTTAGCAGTTCTTAAATCTATTAGGTTTGTTGTTATCCAAACATGATATATCTATTTCATGATTGTCAGATTTCTTTTGTAGGTCATCCAAGATCCACTTGACATCAGCTTCGTACATCCCCGTGAAACACCAAGGCTACCTCTACGAGGTCGCCATTAGCTCTAGGCTGCAGCCTCCGCACAACGTGATTGAGAACATTGTTGTCTCAGTGAGTAGTAAGCAATTTTCAGCTGTTTTGCCTAAAAACTTATTAGCAAAAATATTTCACTTCATTCATAAGAACCTGAGATGATGTCAATATTCCTTCAAATGAGAGAAGCTAAAGTTTTTTTTAGGAACATAAAGCTCCATTTGTCATTCTGATCTGACATGCTCCTTTCCTCACCCTATTCTGGTTCAGGTTGCTGGGATATCGGATTCATTGGTGCCATCAGAAAGAGTATGCCATTTTCTAGCATATTCCTTAGTAGAAACATGCATATCTAAAATCAGGAGCCATTGAATTGCACATTATGAGAACCTTTTTTGGCTGACAGTGAAATATATATCCTGATATTTCAAATCCTTATGCATGCTTCTGTGAACAGTTGCTCCGTTTGATCCATATTTTTATTATTTGTGGTCCAGTTCTTGAAATTATGGTGAATTGTCATCGGCTGTTGAGACTTACAACTTTGTTGTTCTTAAGGTGAAATATTTCTTCTACGAAATCGTTTGATAGGCCAGCAGAGCCCCCCCCCTCCTACAAAATAAAAAATGATATGCGGGTATTATCATGGGAGTTTGAAGCAAGAGATGTATTTGAAGAATATTTTAAGAGACCAGTGAGTATTAAGCTATGTACTTAGCAAATTGTCTTTCATTAGACTTTTTTTATTGTTTCCATGCCTTTGAAACTATATTAGTACTGCTTTACTGGTGCTTAGATTTGACTGTATCATTGAATTCATAGTGCTTGCACCTGTTCTGGAAATGATTCATATTTCAGGTCCATATAGTTTCAAAGGCATGGAAATTAATTAAAGACCACCTGGAAAAACCTTTGGATCCATGTGTGAAACTAAGGAATCAACAGGTCAGGACATGAGTTCTCTTAAGTTCCAAGCCCTCAAGATCCTTGATGGATAATGCACACCGAGAAATGACAACATTAATTCATCTTAAAAACATGATCTATGAATTGATGAAAATGATGTCTTATCTGGTGGTGGCAGTGGTGGTGATGATGATGTTGGAATCAATTCGGAAACATAAAAAATAATCGACTCAAAGCAATACCTATGGTTGTGGGTCTGTGGTCTCTCACATGAACCCCAAGAACAGCAAATGGCTCCAAGGAAAATCTCAGTCGTGAGTTTTTGTCTTCAGCTTATCTCAATGTGCAGTTTTGTTTGCATCTTTAATGGAGAAGATCATTATTTTGTGTGGTGAGGTCTTGCAGAATGAAATTAAATGCAGATGTTTAATATGTATTGTAATATATAAAGGATTCGTTGCCCGTAGCAACGCACGGGCCCGTTCCTAGTAGTAATACAGGGGCACACCCCATAAGCCATATCACAGTACTTGTAAGTTGTAAACCTATGAACCTATTACACATGTAAGACTACTGGAAAGGCAAAACACCACATGCTATAAAGAGGCTGAAAACTTAGGCTCAAAAGTTGATTTGAAGCCAAAGAGCAAAGTACTATGAATAATATGTCCTTTGCCTTTAATCTGATCCAGTAGCCATCAAGAACTCGCCTTCACATACTAGGTTGGCCCCGACAAAAGCTTTCCCTTCCATCTTTGCAATTCCAAACCTCTTTTGCAGCTTGATCAGAGTCATTCGCATGATCAAGGTGTCTCCAGGAATTACAGGCTTCCGGAACCTCACTTTATCAATCCCCGCGAAAAAGAAGTTCTCTCGAGATCCACCCACTTCAGGCTGCAACATAACTATACCTCCAACTTGGGCCATTGCCTGCAGTTCAAGGTTAAAACTCTTCTCTCATTCAAGCTAATTAGAAAACTGCCTGCTGGATGTCAGTCAGATAATAAGTAGCTGAACTAACGTCTCATGAGCAAAAATGCAAAGCAGAACAGGACAGCATCATAGCAAACTGTATATCAAATATTGGACATTATGCCGGTGTCATTTGAAAAGGCATCAAGGAGGAGAGTTACCACAGCTACCAACATATGTCCCATAAAGGTTACAAAATATGCGAACTTCTACCAATCCCTTAAAGGCTTACAAGAAGTTCTCAGATGATTGTTTCTTTTTTTTTTTTGCGGGTTCAGATGATTGTTTCAACCAGTTTGTTAATATAAGTATTCAGACAAGTCAAAAGGAAAACAAGCACTGTTAACCTTGTGTGTGTGTTTTTAAAAAGAAGTGTTTCGGTGCACAGAAACTTCGATTTTACAGAGCCATGAAATATGCTGGAAGCTAGCCACCAAGTGTGGCAACATCACACGCCAATTATCTGGTATTAATTAATTTGCCGTGCAATTAGACACAGTGACTGAAGTAGGTATAATTCGAAGAAAAGTATGATACAAAATGAAATTGATTTACATGTCAAGAATGATGAAGCTGTCATGTACCAAGATCCAGATGACCCTGAACCCTAGCAGCCCGACCTCACCGATGGCGGCAGCCGGACCACACGGGCAGGGATAGAAGGGGCTAATCCCAATTGATTGGTATTCTCATTGCTTGCCTCAACTGGTACAAGTCCTCTCCTAGTCCTGCAAAGGGGTTGGATCGGAGCGCTCCTAAACATAACCCGCTGCTCCTATGCTGGGTACGCTGGTTCGTGGGTCGAACCGCACCGTAGGAACAGATGCCCCGCTAGACCCGCGGGTAACCAAGGGGCGACCCTCATGTTGCTACTCTACTGCCATATCTAACATACTCCGTAATTGGCTAGCGAATTAAATAAGTTTTGCGCTAATCCACAGTCCATACGCTGCATGCTAGCAGCCTAGTGCCCACCGCTCAGGTGCATAAATCCTTTATATAAATTGCTCCAGCTGGTGGGCAGCGACTGCAGCGAGAATCAGACACTGCGACGCAAGGCGGGCAAGCGGCGGAGTAGAGGGTGGAGCAACACACAGCGAGGTTCGACCCGGGGGTCGGTTGGGATCGATAGGGTCGTGACTCTTTTGCCCCTCCTCTGTTTGGGGTTGGCCCGCTTCGTTCCGTGCGTGTCTTTCAGGAGCGGACCGACTTCACAAACGGGGCGAACCAAACCCCTTGCAGGCCTATCCTCTCCTTATATAGAAAGGCTAACTTAACTCCTAAGAAAGGATCTAATCTTATCTCTAATCTTACCCTAGTGGGCTTGCCAAACCGGCCCATAAGGCTCTAACTTCCCATGACAAGCACCTGCAACTCGTGAAGCAAAAAATGTGGACATAATGATAAAGAGAACATTATGCACCTCAACCATGAGAACACCAGGCATTATGGGTCGCTCTGGAAAATGTCCTGGGAAGAAGTTATCATTTATTGTCACATTCTTGATTGCGGCAGCATATTCTCCTGGTTTGTAATCAATCACTCTGTCAACCAGAAGGAATGGGAACCTATAGCATGCACAAAAAAAAACACTTATAACACACAGAACTTACATAGAGGTTGAGTATCACCTATCAAGCATCTTCACCATGGATAGGAAATCTACAAATGAAGTAGGCTTTTATAAACCTTACTAACATAGTTAACCACAATACACTAAATAGTGGTTAGAATGGTATGCTACCTTTTAATGCTCGCCATGCAGTTAGTAACATTCAGTGTTAATAAGAACTAAAGAAGCCTCAGTATGCACAGCTGCTAGTTTAGCTTGAACACTACACCATGCACATGTCTCTCAACCATATAACTATCATTTATAAAATGGAAAAGACCATGTATTTTCTATGACCATGGTGAATCTTTTATCTTTGTTCATTTTATTTTCTTCAATCTACTTTGCATTTAGATATCTAGCACCTAATAGCAACTCAAATTGAATTAAAAAAAACCCAGTGTAGCAAGGTAGATGAGGGTCCAAACTCCAAACAACAGAGAGAATTTGTTGGCTTGATAGTTGTAAAACTAGAGAGGGATTGAAATCATATACCAGCAACAAACAAACTCCCATCATTAAGCCTACAATCTAACAGCACATTTACTTAGTATAAAAGTCAGCTAATGGATTGCTACCAACAAGATCCTGAAATTCTCAATATGAGATTCCTATCAGGTTAATGCATTTCCAGCACGTGAACTGCTGGAATAACAGTCAGAGATGCAACAACATTGGGAAACTTTCAACATCTGCTTAAAAAAAAGTCTATGCACAAAGTAACTCACAAATATAAAATCTAAGAACAAATGGGCACGAGGTACCTACAATAGCTCACCTATGTGGCAGGATATCGCGGATCTGGTTGATGTCCATGACAGTGGGGAAGGGTGGAAACCCTGGAACGGACCAGATCACCACCACGCATCAGTAAATTCAGTATTATGATGATACAAACATATCCCAATCAGGCAATCAGCAATACCGAACCCATAAATACAAATTAAAAATGACAAGGAAATAGCGGAAGGATATGCGCCGACTTTTCTCGATAGGCTTCTCCGCCTCGGCCTTGTCTCCGGCGGCGCACCTAGCGACAAGCCGCCTGGCGGCGGCGGGGTTCGACAGGGCCAGCCGGCGGCGGGGTTGGATGGCGAGGCTGCCAGGGACGAGCGGGGCGGATGGTAGGGAGGCCTGGGAGATGGTGGAGCACGGGGATCTTGCCATGGCCGCGGGTTCCATCGGCGGGGAGGGGGAGGAGAGGAGAGCGGAAGCGGGTACAGTTTTGAAGCGGGGCTGCCGGGAGCGGCGCGAGGCCGCGATGCGTACGAGGTGGCACTCGGGCAATGTGGGAAGACGGTTTGCAGCCGAGCTTTGGAAACCTCAGCGGATTTTGCCGATCATTTTATGGATACTTTTTCATATAAACTTCTAAAATACTGCTTTATTCCCAAAATTTAAGGATCACATGCATAATTTTATACTCGTCCTATAAAAATTTATACCCCCTCTGAAGTTTTACATGCCACATTAAATTTATCCTAAGTCAAATTTATCCAACTTGAACAAAAAAACTATCTACTTCCAAATATACGCACTATTAAAATATATTTCATGATGAATTTGGTAAATTCAAAGCGATAGGTTTTATTATATTTTTCTATAAATTTGGTTAAAGTTAGATATCTTTGACTTAGGATAAAACTATCATGACACTAAAAAAATGGAGGGGGTATTTTTATCAATTTGAATTTGTGCTTGGGAAGGTACGTTGCCTTGAGAAAATGTGTCGTCGGCGATCGGAGGATCTAAGATGGCGTCTTGGTTTTCAAAATGCGATAGGAGTAAGCTCTCAAGGGCTGAGCGGTGGCTTAGCTCTTTCTGGAAGAATGATATCCATGTTGGTCTCAAAGTCCTACTCTAAATTCCATGTTGATGTATGGGTTACAGAGGGGGATGGAAGAATGTGGCGTTTCACCGGTTTTTATGGAGAATCGGCCAAATCAAGGAGAGGGGAGTCATAGCGAATGTTGCGCTTCCTTTGAAACCAGACGGATTTGCCTTGGCTTTGTGTAGACGACTTCAATGAGGTCTTACATGCAAAAGAACAAATAGGTGGTAATGACCATGAGGAGTGGTGGATGGATTTCGTGAAGCTTTTGAGTATTGCAGTTTCTCTGATCTGGGGTTCCGGGGCTTACCATTCACCTGGGATAACTGGAGAGAGGCCTCGCAGAACATCAAAGTATGACTAGGCCGAGGACTTGCTGATGATGCATGGCTGGACCTTTTCGGTAATTCTTCTGTTACCCATGTTCAAACAACGAAGTCTGATCACTGTGCTCTTTTGGTGCACATGGTTCGGTCCGGCCCTGTCCAGAGGGGTCATGCTAAACCCTTTCGGTACGAAAATATGTGGCACCGTCATCATCGCTATGAGGAGACACTGGTCGATGCTTGGAGAGGGGGCTGTGAAAGTTTGGGAGATGTGCAAACCACGTTGTCTCGCTGGTATGAGGAAGAGTTTGGCTCTGTGAAGGGTGAGCTTTGACAGCTAAGAACACATCTGGAGGCCGTTCGCAGCCGAACTGCCAAAAGTGGACCAACGCCGGAAGAGCGCTGCTTGATGGCAAGATTAGCTGAGCTCCTTGCCCGAGAAGAAGCCATGGAGAAGCAGCGTTCGAGAGTGCAATGGTTGCATGAGGGAGACATAAATACAAGATTTTTTTCAGGCAAAGGCAAAGCAACGTGCACGAACGAATAAGATCACAACATTGCAACAAGCTGATGGGTCATTATGTGAGGTGCAAGAAGAATTGGAGACGATGGCAGCGGAGTTCTACCATCACCTATTCACGACACAAGAGCACATCGAGCCCGATCTTGTGACACAACACGTACCGCGGAGAGTTACTGATCTTATGAATGCATTGCTTATGGCGGAATTTTCTAGTGAGGAGGTCAAGAGGGCGGTGTTTATGATGCACCCAAACAAATCTCCAGGTATAGACAACTTCACGACTGGTTTTTACCAGCGCCATTGGGAGTTGATTGGTGGCGACATCTCTGCTTGCCTTCCTCAATGGCGGTGATATGTCGACAGTGGTGAACAGTATAGTGTTGGTGCTCATACCTAAGGTGATACAAGAATTAACACATTTTAGGCCCATTTCTTTATGTAATGTCTTGTATAAGATATGTTCCAAGGTTATAGCTAACAAACTGAGGGGGGTTCTTGATGAAATTATCTTTGAAGAGCAATCCACTTTTGTCCCAGGCCGTCTTATAACAGATAAGGTGTTGGTGGCTTATGAATGTATTCACTATCTGAAGAACCAAAAAGAGAAAGCTAGTGCTTGTGTATTGAAGCTTTATATGGCGAAAGCTTATGATAGGGTGGAGTGGGCTTATTTATGATCAGTGATGATCAAGTTGGGTTTCCATGAAAACTTTGTGGAGTTGATCATGAAATGCGTGGAGACAGTCTCTTTTCAGGTGAGGGTGAATGGCAAATTATCTGCCCCTTTCACTCCCTCTCGTGGAATTCGACAGGGCGATTCACTATCCCCCTATCTATTTCTACTTTGTGCTGAGAGATTTTCTAGCATGTTGAAGAATGTCGGTCCCAATTTCTTGGCTAAGGGAGTACGGGTGGGGATTCACTCTCTGTGGATCTCCCACCTCATGTTTGCTGATGACTGTTTACTATTTACACAAGCGTTAGAAAGAGGCAGCCGACGACTCATGGATATTTTGGATCAGTATCAGAGAGGGTCAGGACGATTGGTGAATATAGCCTAGTCGGTGATCTTCTTCAGTGACAATTGTGAAAAGTCCGATAAGAACATAGTTAAGCAAACTATGGGGATTCAGAACAAAGTATTAAGTGAGAAATATTTGGGTTTACCCACTCGGTTGGAAGAAGTAAAAAGGAAGCCTTTGAATCTATACCTTCTAAGATTAGTGGACTAATGCAGGGGTGGGGGAGAAGCAACTTAGCTGTGCTGCTCGGAGAACTCTAATAATATGGTGGCACATGCAATACCAACATACTCAATGAGTTGTTTTGTTCTTGCTCCGTCCACCTGACATAAGATCACATCAGCGACGTCAAATTATTGGTGGAGCAACAGGGTTGACAAGAGAGGGATGCATTGGAGAAATTGGCTGGATATGTGCTTACCGAAGTGTCAAGGAGGCATCAAACAATTTAGTTTGGTAATGTTAGGCAAACAAGGTTGGCACCTAATGTCTACCCCGGATTCTCTGTGTGCTCGGGTGTTGAAGGGCAAGTACTTCCCCAATTGCGACTTCATGTCAGCCTCTAAGAAGAAGAATGCATCACATACTTGGCGTGCAAGCTTGGAAGGGAGGAAGGTTCTTCAGTTGGGTTGTATTAAACGCATTGGTGATGGATCGTCTACCAACATATGGTGTGACCAGTGGCTTCCAGGGGGCTTGGAATGAAACCTATCCGCTGCAAAGATGAAGCTAATGTAGAATTGGTTAGTAATCTACTCAACACAGATGGGAGGTCTTGGGATGAGGATGTTCTCGATCTGAACCTGGTGCCCCTTGACGCTGTAGCGGCCAAAAGAATTCCCCTAGGCCGCCTATCAACAGATACTTGGGCATGGTCGGGTGAGCGGCATGTAAACTACACGGTCAAGTCCAGATATCGTTTGCTAGTGGAGAAAGAAGCTCAACACAGAGATTATCTGAAGCAAAAGGCCACACACTCAAGCAATTCAGGGGATCCTATATGGAAATCCATTTGGAGTTGTAAGGTACCTCCCAAGGTAAGGGTGTTTTGGTGGCGCCTCATTCATGATTACATACCTAGCAGGGCTAATCTCCACCATCGGCATATCAACCCTTTAAGTACTTGTGATACTTGTGGTGCTTGTGATGAAACAACCTTTCATGCCCTGTTGGAGTGTAACTATGCGAGGAGGTTTTAGGAAAGACTTCATGAGCCTACTAGTGTCAAGCTCTCGGTCTTGAACCCGCAAACATGGGCAACGACGCTACTAGATGGTACAACATGTGGAGAGAGTGACATGATGATATATGTGCGGTTGCTGGTCAGTTTGGCGCTCCAGAAATGATAGACAACATGGTAAAGCTCCAATCAAAATGGAAGCAACAATTGACTGGGTGATCGATGTTTATTTCAACCTCATATCAGTCATGGAAGGTGTCAACACTCCAACTACTCCCAGGACTGTTCAGTGATGGTGACGCCCCCAGGCAAATGTACTCAAGGTGAATGTTGATGGAGCATTCTCATCAACAAATGGAACTGTTGACGCAAAAATAGGACGCCAAAAATGGTGTCAACAGGAACATGTGTGATTGGAGTAGTGGCAAGAAATGACCAAGGAGAGTTTTTGATGGGTATGAACCGGTCGCTACCAGATGTGTCAGGGCCTTTGGCGGCAGAAGCGGAGGCCCTGCGTGTAGGTGTGCAGCTCATACACACAATCACAAATGGACCGGTGATTATGGAGATTGACTCTCTAGAATTGCTGGGATTGTGGAGGAACAGAGCATCTCAACGATCGCCTTTTACGTCTATCTTCAGTGACATCCAAGACTTAGCTTCTTCTTTTTCTTCTTTCTGTGTAATGCATGTACCTCGCATGGTAAACATGGCTGCCTATAGATGTGCTCACTATGCTAATGCTAGCGCCGCACAATTCTAGGCAAATATTGCTCCTGGTTTCCTGTTGCCAGTCCTGCGGAATGATTGTAACATTGCGAGTGAATGAATGAAGAAGTTCTAAAAAAGGGTTTACACCCCAAATCAATGATTACAATGCTAGTATTCAGTCACTAAATGTGGCAAAACACAACTCAATTAAACAAATTCAATTATTTATTGATCTCTCCACCACAGGTTTCTAATTTCATTTTTTCCAAACACCCCATCTGTCGGTCCACTGCCCATGCCACTACCCACCTCCGCCAGTCGGCACGCCGTCTTGCTGCCCTCCCCTCCCCTCGGAATGCCCCCAGGCCCAACCCATGCGGCCTCTACACTTCCTCGCGTTGTCAGGTAGGTCACCGCGACCTCACCACCACTAACACGCCATGGCTGGCTCTAGCAACATTCATGTGGCTCTATTTCTTGTGGCGGCCCTTGCGCATGCTCGCAAGCTGATGAGCGCAAGCCCCAGTGTCATTGCGAGCCATTGGGGTTGGCCCACACACCTCTGAGCGCACTCGTCAGAGAAGAAATTGAAAAAACATTGTAACTTTTTTAAAAAATATTGGATTCAAGTATTTCTAAAGATATTTGTTTTAAAAAATATTGGCTCAACTATTTTCTTGAAATATATTGGTCTAACTTTTTTGAAAATATTGTTCCAACTTTTTAAAAAATTCTTGACAACTTTTCTTAAAAAATATCGCTATATTCTTTCAATGAGTTATCATCGAGTGGAAGGATTGAGGACGAAGGTGATAAAAGATGGTAAGAGAAATTCCAAGAGATTATCCGTAATCGAAGGGATACGGGGTGGCTACGCTAGCGCAAAACAAAATTTTCCCCGCAAAACAGAACTGCCGTCGTCGAGATCACGGGATTACCACTAGACGCGCGGATGCAGCGGAACCGTCTCGATGTAGACGAACGCGTCGAGGGTAGCAGGCGGTGCGTTGCTCACGTCCTTCTTGACTTGCACGTGCGGCTCGTCCGATCCAAGTGCTCCATATGCAAGACATCCAAGGTATCCACACGTACGGAGAAGGAAGCGACGCACGCCGAACCGCTAGGTCCGCGAGTGCGACGAGGAGAGAGCGTTGCGCGCGGCCGCTACTTGAGAAAGTTGTGTCTTTTCGGAGGGGTGTGGTCCATATTTATTGGGAGGAAAACCCCCCACACCATCGTCCATTAGCAATACGGGACTAATAGATGGTGTACCCCTTCCAATACTAATGGGCTTTACAACATTTGTGGCCCATTAGGACTTTTACACCATAATGGATCAAATCCATCCGAGCCCACTAGTGGATCAAATCCAGCTTGGCTCTAGGGCATATTTCCAACGAGCCTCCCACTTGCACTAGAGTCAACTATGCAAGTATATTCATCCTCATTCGGCTTCCAACCCCTTAAGTGTGTGACCCTATAGGTTCACGTACACATAGACTTGACCCGAGTACATTACTCGATCAATACTTGATAGCGGCCTCTAGCAAGACGTGTCAACTCCTATGCATACGTAAAGATCTTATCGGACAAACCATCACAACAATTCATACATGCAATTCCCTTTGCCTCACAATATTTGGTCTAGCTCTAAGCTGACCTCTCTTTCTCGACACTGTGATTCGAATCATCAAAAGGGGGTTAACCCTTAACCCAGCACGACCATGCATTTCTTGATCCGATCACTCGAGGGGGCCAGAGATATCTCTCTCAAGTAGAGGGGCAAATTCTATCTTGATTGACCATGCCTCACAAGATGCTTCCCCGACAAACCCGAAAGCCATCTTTATGACTACCCGGTTACGGAGTAGCGGTTGATGGCCCCTAAGTAGGTCAATTCACATCTTGAGTACATGCGACAATCTCAAGTCTAAGTACATAGCGTATACGTTGTGTAAACAGAGAACAAGGTCTCAAATTGGGTCACTCCCAGCCCCATGTCATACATGTGCCCACATTATTAGTTATACATCTCCATGTTCATGACTTGTGAAACATAGTCATCAACTAATTCATGTGCTAGTCATTAACTCATACTAGGGACAACTTTTGAATAACCATACAAGTAAAAGAGTTTCACAAACAATTCACATAATTGCCAATCAAATACAAGTCGCCTTTCATGGATATTCAATAAAAGAACCAAGTGACATGGATATAATGAAATATAATAATCTCTATGATTCCTTATAGGACATATTTCTAACATCCTTCCACTTGCACTTGAGCTAATCTAGAATATATCTAATACCCATAGCTCTCATGTGCGCCTCATGCTTAGGTCGTGGAAGGGGTTTTGTCAAAGGATCCGCAACATTCAAATCCGTGTGTACTTTGCATATCTTGATATCACCCCGTCTAACGATCTCTCGTATCGATGAAATTTCCGCAAGTACATGTTTATTCTTTTGGTGGTTCCTTGGCTCCTTTGCTTGCGCAATAGCCCCATTATTGTAACAATAAAGATCCAATGGGCTAGAGACACTCGGAAACACACCAAGTTCGTAAAGGAACTTTCTTATCCAAACACCCTCCTTTGCAACTTCCGAAGCCGCGATGTACTCGCCTTCGTTGTAGAATCGCCCACTCGTCTCCTCGCTTGGAACTCTTCCACCACACGGCTCCACCATTTATCGTAAATACGTATCCCGATTGCGACTTTGAATCGTCTTGGTCGGTTTGGAAACTAGCATCGGTATAACCCGTTACAACGAGCTCCTCCTCACCTCCATAGAGTAGGAACATGCCTTTAGTCCTTCTTAAGTACTTAAAAACATTTTTAACCGCTGTCCCGTGACCCTCACCTCGGATCGATTGGTATCTGCTTGTAACACTGTGCGCATACGAAATATCTGGACGTGTACATATCATTGCATACATAATAGATCCGATGGCCGAAGCATACGGTATTCTACTCATGCGTTCCCGCTCATCAGTTGTCGAAGGACATTGAGTCTTGCTAAGATGTATGCCATGTGACATAGGCAAGAACCCTTTCTTCGCCTCTTCCATGTTGAACCTTTTCAACACTTTATCAATGTAAGTGTCTTGGCTTAATCCTATAAGCCTTTTGATCTATCTCTATAGATTTTGATGCCCAAAATGTATGCCGCCTCACCTAAGTCCTTCATTGAAAAACTATTTTTCAATGGGGTCTTAGCGGACTCAATCATATGAATGTCATTTCCAATCAGTAATATGTCATCCACATATAAGATTAGAAATACTACAGAGCTCCCACTTGCCTTCTTGTAAACACAAGGCTCTTCTTCACTCTGAATGAAGCCAAACCCTTTGACCACTTCATCAAAGCGAAGGTTCCAACTCCGAGATGCTTGCTTCAATCCATAAATGGATTTTTGAAGTTTGCACACCTTTCCAAAGATTGGTTGGATCAACATATCCCTCAGTTGTGTCATATACACATCCTCAATACATTTCCATTTAGAAAAGTTGTTTTGACATCCATCCGCCATATCTCATAATCGAAATATGCAACTATGGCTAGAATGATCCGAACGGGTGAGAATGTCTCGTCGTAATCAACTCCTTGAACTTGTCGAAAACCTTTTGCAACAAGTCGAGCTTTATGGATGTGAACATTTTCATCCATGTCCCTCTTCTTCTTATAGATCCATTTGCACTCTATGGGTTTAACACCATCGGCGGGTCAACCAAGTTCCAAACTTGATTGTCATCCATGGAATCTATTTCGGATCTCATGGAACTTTGCCATTTCTCGGAATGGTCCATCATTGCTTCCGCATATGTCATAGGTTCATCATTGTCTAACAACAATATGTCATGCTCTCCCGCGATCATGAGATTGAGCTTATCGATTGTGCGACGTGCCCTTTCGTACCTTCGTGGTTGTGTTGGTGCTTCTCTTGCCACGGGCATCTCAACTCGTTCGGCCTACATTAGCAGCACTTGTGAAAACTTGCCCAAGCGGCTCATCTTGAACTTCTTCAAGATACACCTTCGTCTACATTTTTCCCTTTTAAAAAACTCTTTCTCTAAGAAAACACCGTTCCGAGCGACAAACACTTTGCTCGTGTAGAAATAATATCCCAAGGTTTCCTTTGGATATCCCACGAATATGCACTTGTCCGATTTAGGTGTTGATTTATCTGATTGAAGTTTCTTAACATAAACCTCACAACCCCAAATTTTCAGAAAAGACAAACTGGGAGTCTTACCAGTCCACATCTCATATGGTGTCTTAACTACAGACTTAGAAGGTACCCTATTTAAAGTGAAAGCGGCGGTTTCTAGAGCATAACCCCAAAATAACAATGGTAGGTCCGACTGGCTCATCATTGATCGGACCATGTCCAACAAGGTTCGATTACATCGCTCGGATACACCGTTTCTTTGAGGTGTTCTAGGTGGCGTAAGTTGTGGAACAATTCCGCAACTCTTTAGATGACTGCTAAATTCATGGCTCAAATACTCACCTCCATGATCAGAACGCAAGGTCTTGATTTTCTACTTCACTCTGAAATTCTTTGAACTTTTTAAAAGTTTCAGACTTGTGCTTCATTAAATAGACATAACCATATCTACTTAAATCATCAGTGAACGTTATGAAGTATTGGTATCCACCTCTAGCTGTCGTACTCATTGGTCCGCACACATCCGTATGTATGAGTTCCAGTAAGTCTGAGGCTCTCTCAGGAAAACCTGAGAAAGGCATCTTGGTCATCTTGCCTAGCAAACAAGCTTCACATGTCTCGTAGGATTCAAAATCAAACTGTCGGGCATACACCCCGGGTACTCGTGCAAGGAAAGAAGAATAGTAGAAGACGGACTCCTAGTAGAATTCCCCTGTACTCCTACTAGGACTCGCTCTGTGTAATCCTACTAGGACTCCTACCTTGTAACCGACTAGGAACCCGCCCCCTGGACTATATAAAGGAGGGTCGGGTACCTAGCCGCACATCCTCAATCCCTCCGGGGAACAACACCCAAGCGCAGGGCGCCATACTTGATCCCCAAACAGGACGTAGGGCTCGCCACCTCGGCGGCCCGAACGTATATAAATCTTGTGTCCCGTGTCCTTGCGCATACCTTTGAGTTCTCGATCTCCCGATCACGATCCCCACCGCACAATCTACTACCTCGGGTACCCCCTTGGTAGGTTTGCCGGTCTAAAACACCGACAGCTGGCGCGCCAGGTAGGGGTGATCATCACCACCGGGCGAATTCGAGGACCCTCGTCAAACAAGATCAATCTACTCGTCGACTCGCCGAGATCCATTGAAGCAAGTTGCATTGCTCTTGCAAAGCGGAATCAATTTTCCTACGTCGCGCTTACGGGTGCCTCGGCACGTCGCGCGGCTCGTCACGCGGCTTGTCGCGCCGCTCGTCGACTACTCCGCCTCGCCCAGGCTCGTCGTCGACTACTTCGTCTTTGTCGCGCGTCCGGGTGCCTCGGCACGTCGCGCGGCTCATCACGCGGCTTGTCGCGCCACCCATCGTCGACTACTCCGGGCTCGTCGTCGACTACTTCACCTCCGCCGCGCGTCCGGGTGCCTCGGCACGTCGCGTGGCTCGTCACGCGGCTCGTCGTCGCCTACTCCGCCTCGCGCCGGCTTGTCGTCGACCTCCGCCGCGCGTCCCGGTGCCTCGGCACGTCGCGCGGCTCGTCACGCGGCTCGTCACGCCGCCCATCGTCGACTACTCCGGCTCGTCGTCGACTACTTCACCTCCGCCGCGCGTCCGGGTGCCTCGGCACGTCGTGCGGCTCGTCATGCGGCTCGTCGTCGCCTACTCCGCCTCGCGCCGGCTCGTCGTCGACCTCCGCCGCGCGTCCGGGTGCCTCGGCACGTCGCGCGGCTCGTCACGCGGCTCGTCGCACCGCCCATCGTCGACTACTCCGGGCTCGTCGTCGACTACTTCACCTCCGCGCGCGCGTCCAGGTGCCTCGGCACGTCGCGCGGCTCGTCCACGCGGCTCGTCGTGCCGCTCGTCGTCGACTACTCCGCCCCGCGCGAGCTCGTCGTCGACTACTTCGTCTTCGCCGCGCGTCCCGGTTGCCTCGGCACGTCGCGCGGCTCGTCATGCGGCTCGTCGCGCCGCTCATCGTCGACTACTCCGGCTCGTCGTTGACTACTTCAACTCCGCCGCGCGTCCGGTTGCCTCGGCACGTCGCGCGGCTCGTCATGCGGCTCGTCGCGCCGCTCATCGTCGACTACTCCCGGCTCGTCGTCGACTACTTCCCTGCGCCGCGCGGCCGGGTGCCTCGGCACGTCGCGCGGCACGCCGCGCGGCTCGTCGCGTGGCTCATCGCGCCACTCGTCGTCGACTACTTCGCCCACGCCGTGCGTCCGAGTGCCTCGGCATGTCGCGCGGCCCGTCACGCGGCTCATCGTCGACTACTCTGTACGCCGCGACTTCGTCTTGCGGCCACGCTGGCTCTACTTCATCCACGCCGTGCGCCGTGACTTCTTGTCTCGCGGCAACACGGGCTCTACTTCGAGTACGCCGTACGCCGCCATGACGTCGTCTTCCGGTCGCATCGCGTTGACCATTCATCTCGACTAGTTTTCCAAATTAGTCGAGAACGGCGCATCACGCCCCCCAACAACTAGTCGGAATCAACTCGACTAGTCGACTTCAACAACAACGGTCGCGGCTCCATCGCCGATCGCCACGGGTTCATCATCGGTCGCCGGTCAGCAAAGAACGCTAAGTCATTTATCTAAATGATTACCGTTTTCTTGGCTTGTTCTCCTCATCATGTAGGACTACTTACCGACTACTTATTTGTGTGTGCTTCTCGGCGGGTTTTCACGGGAGCTACACTCGCCGACTACTCTTGGGGTATATCAATCACGTCGCCACGAGTCTACTTCATCAACTCGGGGGCTATCCCTAGGAGGCAGTTTCTAAAGTTCGCTACGCGCGGCAATTTAAAGTCGACTTCTAAAGTCGCATTCTAAAGTCCGCTCCGTGCGGCAACTTAAAGTCGACTCCGGTCGCATCTTCGCCTCGCTTCGATGGCATACTACGTGTGTAATCTTCGATGGAACCTAGCCGTAAGCGGCCCTCGGTCCTGGCGACGATGGAACCTAGCTGCACGTGGTCTTCATGCTCTGTACCATGGGTCCAAGCACCCTAAGTACTCCCGCTCCGTACCTTGGGTCTGAAATCCATGGCCCAGGTATGCAAGTCGACTCCGGTCGCACCTTCAAGCCCACTCCGGTGGCACAAGCCCGCTCCGGCGGCAATCGTACCTTGGGTCTGAAATCCATGGCTCAGGTACTCAAGCCCACTCCGGTGGCACAAGTCGACGCTAACGGTCGCACTCAAGCCCGCTCTGGCGGCAACTATACCTGGGGTCTGAAATCCATGGCTCAGGTACTTAAGCCCACTCCGTGGCACAAGCCGACTCCGGCCGCAATCTTATGTCCGCTCTGGCGGCAAAACTACTCGTTTTTTTCCGATTTTTTATTCGCTTTGGCTTTCCGGAAAGTGCTTTTCGTTTTTTGCATCTTAAGTCCGCTCCGCGCGGCATCCTAAAGTCGACTTCTAAAGTCGCATATCAAAGTCCGCTCCGCGCGGCAACTAAAGTCGACTTCGGTTTTCAAGTCGCATCTCAAAGTCTGCTCCGCGCGGCACAAAGTCGACTTCGGTTTTCAAGTCGCATTCTAAAGTCCGCTCTGCCGGCATCTAAAGTCGACTTTGGTCGCACCTAAAGTCCGCTCTGACGGCACGACTACTTCTCAAGTTCCACGGCTCGACGCCAAACTCGCTACTTGGAATCTCTCCACTCGGGGGCTGCATTTCACATACTACTCGAAGATAACTTCAGCATGCTTCGCTCGCTCTCAAGCTTGGGGGCTTCTCTCCAATCACTACTCGACGTGGCTCATATGGCTCTCTTATCTCGGGGGCTACTCGCTGCAAGAGTACTCAGATGATGGCTTTCGCGAACACTGAAGACCCTTGGATTGATTACCTAATCATTTCAAGGCTCGGGGGCTACTATGCTACACCCATCCTTCAATTTTTTCGAGACAAGATTCGGAATCAAGATTGACCCTCAGCTGGAGTCTACAACTCAACCTAAGGCTCGGGGGCTACTCCATATGGAGTACGATTTTGCAACCGCACTTCCATATAATCTCGACTTCAAGACTGATGAGCTGGACCACCTTCCAGCCCTCGCGGCGCTCAAGTACTATTGAAGACTTCTCCAAGCAGTACTCGAGGACGCTCAAGAACTACTCGAAGAGGCTTCAAGACTACTCAAACTACTACTCTCGACTCCAACGTGCTCGGGGGCTTGTCGGGCATACACCCCAGGTACTCGTGCAAGGAAAGAAGAATAGTAGAAGACGGACTCCTAGTAGAATTCCCCTGTACTCCTACTAGGACTCGCTCTGTGTAATCCTACTAGGACTCCTACCTTGTAACCGACTAGGAACCCGCCCCCTGGACTATATAAAGGAGGGCCGGGTACCTAGCCGCACATCCTCAATCCCTCCGGGAACAACACCCAAGCGCGGGCGCCATACTTGATCCCCAAACAGACGTAGGGCTCGCCACCTCGGCGACCCGAACCTGTATAAATCTTGTGTCCCGTGTCCTTGCGCATACCTTCGAGTTCTCGGTCTCCCGATCACGATCCCCACCGCACAATCTACTACCTCGGTTACCCCCTTGGTAGGTTTGCCGGTCTAAAACACCGACACAAACGAAGTTAAAAGTCCATCGTTATGGAGCTTCTTCATGCGCTTTTCACTGATGTGACCCAAACGACAATGCCATATGTAGGTAGGACTTAAATCATTAGGTCGAGACCTTTTAGCACTTATGTTACAGATAGGTGAATCATCAAGGTTTAAAACAAATAAGCCATTCACAATGGATGCACAAGCCACAAACATATTATCCTTAGAGATCACACAACCATTGTTTTCACTCGCAAATGAATAACCATCCTTCATCAAACATGAAGGGGATAAAATGTTTCGACTCAAACTAGGAACAAAATAACAATTATTCAACTCCATAATAAATCCTGACGGGAGGTGGAGTTGCATCGTTCCGACGCTCAATGCCGCAACTCTTGCATTATTGCCTACGCGGAAATCAACTTCTCCTCGTTCCACACTTCTACTTCTTATCATTCCTTGCATCGAGTTGCAAATATGAGCAACCGATCCGGTATCAAATACCCAAGAATTAGTATAAGAATCAGCGAGGAAAATATCTGTAACATAAACATTAAGTGTACCTAAAGTGGAAGTACCCTTACTTCCCTTGCTTTTCATAGAAGCTAAGTACAACTTACAATTTCTTTTCCAAAGTGACCGATTTTCTTACAATGAAAACATTCAAATTGGCAACTGGACTAGCCTTGGGTGCCCGGTTTGGCATTGGGATCTTATCCTTGGCCTTACCTTTCTTCTTCCAAGAATTGCCCTTCCTTTTAAAGATCGGCTTGTTTTGGATCGCCATCACATGACTACCGCCCGTGCTTTTCTTAACGTTATCATCTATTGGTAAGGGGGTGCCTAGAACTCCTCTTTTCTCACCCTCCGAGAACAATTCTCGCATTACGAATCCAATTCGTAAAGTTTGTTCCAGATCAACTTGTCCTTCTCAAGGACCGAATGCAAGGTAAACGATGTGGTGTTGCTAGGTGCCTTTAATCTACAACATGAATAATAAATGCAAAACACTAAGACAATATATCCATGACAGAGTAAAATAAAAGAATTTACTCCCACTAAAATCAATATCCCCACATTGATACTTAGTGATTCAGAATCCACAACTAACAAGTCTACTAGTGAGCTTTTGCGTCACCGCTAGTAAACAAGGTAGATCGGTAAGCAACTTTTTGCTAATCATATCACATATGACTTCTATTGTTGGGTGACATCTCTATGTCTAGGCTCCCAACCTTTATGCCCCAAAATCCTTAACCGTTAAGATGACTTTGATAAGTAAACCAACACTTATGCGTGTAAGTATCCGATACAAACCCGTCTAGTCAAGGAAAACTAGTGGCACCCTAATTTCATAGACCCACCACTAATTGTACAAGATGTGGGACGATGGCAAGTGTTGGGAGGGCATGTTAACTTAAAATTCCAAAGGGATCGTTCTACTCGTAACATCACACGCAAGAAAACAACATTATCGCATGTAAAAGTAGAACGGTAAGAATGACATTCACACAGTTGTAACACGGTATGGCCTATTGTCACATGGTGATCTCCATCTCCATTGACCTGTACATCATGTTGATCTCCATCTCCATGATGTGTGTGTGCCATCCTCCATGTGATGAGTCCTCCAAGAACTATCTAACGCGTGCTAGTAATGAAAGTTACATAATCGCGTATTAGATCATCACGAATTGGTACGCAGACCATTACATTAATTTTGACAATACACATGGCTCCAGCCGTATTGTCGTACACGTGACACGCAGGTCACGAATAAATTACACACATGCATCACATACACATATAGGCCATACCGATCACAAAACCTGCAAAACAGATTATCGCAATTCCGACGTCCAAACTTAAAACGCCCGAAAACCCATCTTGCAAGCCGAATTTCGCAAAAATAATTTCGCCGCGACCAGCAATGCTGGTTAATCACATGTGTAAAATTTTCTGTAGATCAATTTTCATATAGAAAACTTCTTCATCCGAGTTAACCACGAAAAGTTATGGCTGTTTTACCGAACAATATGTTTTCTGGTTTTTCCCGGGCCGGTAGAGATCCAATCTGCCACCGCCACGCATCCCATGCACCTGGCACTTGACCTAACTTCGATTCGACCAATCCAATTGATCTCCTTCTCGTTGTGACTGGGTTTACGTGTATCACTTAACTCCGATGGCGGAATTCCGACCGGTAGGAGTAATTCGTTACACGACCATCACGTCAAGAACACGAAGCCGATCAAAACTTCGATCTACATCTGCATATCTCCATATGCACACATCCCGAATCTAAAACTTAGCAGCTACGGCTCTGATACCACTGAAGGGATACGGGGTGGCTACGCTAGCGCAAAACAAAATTTTCCCCGCAAAACAGAACCGCCGCCGTCGTAGATCACGGGATTACCACTAGACGCACGGATGCGGCGGAACCGTCTCGATGTAGACGAACGCGTCGAGGGTAGCAGGCGGTCAGGCTTGCTCACGTCCTTCTTGACTTGCACGTGCGGCTCGTCCGATCCAAGTGCTCCGGATGCAGCACCTCCAAGGTATCCACACGTACGGAGAAGGAAGCGACGCACGCCGGATCGCTAGGTCCGCGAGTGCGACGAGGAGAGAGCGTTGCGCGCGGGCCGCTACCCGAGAAAGTTGTGTCTTTTCGGAGGGGTGTGGTCCATATTTATTGGGAGGAAAACCCCCCACACCATCGTCCATTAGCAATACGGGACTAATAGATGGTGTACCCCTTCCAATACTAATGGGCTTTACAACATTTGTGGCCCATTAGGACTTTTACACCATAATGGATCAAATCCATCTGAGCCCACTAGTGGATCAAATCCAGTTGGCTCTAGGGCATATTTCCAATAGTCTCCCACTTGCACTAGAGTCAACTATGCAAGTATATTCATCCTCATTCGGCTTCCAACCCCTTAAGTGTGTGATCCTATAGGTTCACATACACATAGACTTGACCCGAGTACACTACTCGATCAATAGTTGATAGCGGCCTCTAGCAAGACGTGTCAACTCCTATGCATACGTAAAGATCTTATCGTACAAACCATCACAACAATTCATACATGCTATTCCCTTTGCCTCATGATATTTGGTCTAGCTCCAAGCCGACCTCTCTTTCTCGACACCGTGATTCGGATCATCAAAAGGGGGTTAACCTTTAACCCAAGACGGCCATGCATTTCTTGATCCGATCACTCGAGGGGCCCGTAGATATCTCTCTCAAGTAGAGGGGCAAATTCTATCTTGATTGACCATGCCTCACAAGATGCTTCCCGACAAACCCGAAAGCCATCTTTATGACTACCCGGTTACGGAGTAGCGGTTGATGGCCCCTAAGTAGGTCAATTCACATCTTGAGTACATGCGACAATCTCAAGTCTAAGGACATAGCGTATACGTTGTGTAAACAGAGAACAAGGTCTCAAATTGGGTCAATCCAGCCCCATGTCATACATGTGCCCACATTATTAGTTATACATCTCCATGTTCATGACTTGTGAAACATAGTCATCAACTAATTCATGTGCTAGTCATTAACTCATACTATGGACAACTTTTGAATAACCATACAAGTAAAAGAGTTTCACAAACAATTCACATAATTGCCAATCAAATACAAGTCGCCTTTCATGGATATTCAATAAAAGAACCAAGTGACATGGATATAATGAAATATAATAATCTCTATGATTCCTTATAGGACATATTTCTAACATCCTTCCACTTGCACTTGAGCTAATCTAGAATATATCTAATACCCATAGCTCTCATGTGCGCCTCATGCTTAGGCTGTGGAAGGGGTTTTGTCAAAGGATCTGAACCTGGTGCCCCTTGACGCTGTAGCGGCCAAAAGAATTCCCCTAGGCCGCCTATCAACAGATACTTGGGCATGGTCGGGTGAGCGGCATGTAAACTACACGGTCAAGTCCAGATATCGTTTGCTAGTGGAGAAAGAAGCTCAACACAGAGATTATCTGAAGCAAAAGGCCACACACTCAAGCAATTCAGGGGATCCTATATGGAAATCCATTTGGAGTTGTAAGGTACCTCCCAAGGTAAGGGTGTTTTGGTGGCGCCTCATTCATGATTACATACCTAGCAGGGCTAATCTCCACCATCGGCATATCAACCCTTTAAGTACTTGTGATACTTGTGGTGCTTGTGATGAAACGACCTTTCATGCCCTGTTGGAGTGTAACTATGCGAGGAGGTTTTAGGAAAGACTTCATGAGCCTACTAGTGTCAAGCTCTCGGTCTTGAACCCGCAAACATGGGCAACGACGCTACTAGATGGTACAACATGTGGAGAGAGTGACATGATGATATATGTGCGGTTGCTGGTCAGTTTGGCGCTCCAGAAATGATAGACAACATGGTAAAGCTCCAATCAAAATGGAAGCAACAATTGACTGGGTGATCGATGTTTATTTCAACCTCATATCAGTCATGGAAGGTGTCAACACTCCAACTACTCCCAGGACTGTTCAGTGATGGTGACGCCCCCAGGCAAATGTACTCAAGGTGAATGTTGATGGAGCATTCTCATCAACAAATGGAACTGTTGACGCGAAAATAGGACGCCAAAAATGGTGTCAACAGGAACATGTGTGATTGGAGTAGTGGCAAGAAATGACCAAGGAGAGTTTTTGATGGGTATGAACCGGTCGCTACCAGATGTGTCAGGGCCTTTGGCGGCAGAAGCGGAGGCCCTGCGTGTAGGTGTGCAGCTCATACACACAATCACAAATGGACCGGTGATTATGGAGATTGACTCTCTAGAATTGCTGGGATTGTGGAGGAACAGAGCATCTCAACGATCGCCTTTTACGTCTATCTTCAGTGACATCCAAGACTTAGCTTCTTCTTTTTCTTCTTTCTGTGTAATGCATGTACCTCGCATGGTAAACATGGCTGCCTATAGATGTGCTCACTATGCTAATGCTAGCGCCGCACAATTCTAGGCAAATATTGCTCCTGGTTTCCTGTTGCCAGTCCTGCGGAATGATTGTAACATTGCGAGTGAATGAATGAAGAAGTTCTAAAAAAGGGTTTACACCCCAAATCAATGATTACAATGCTAGTATTCAGTCACTAAATGTGGCAAAACACAACTCAATTAAACAAATTCAATTATTTATTGATCTCTCCACCACAGGTTTCTAATTTCATTTTTTCCAAACACCCCATCTGTCGGTCCACTGCCCATGCCACTACCCACCTCCGCCAGTCGGCACGCCGTCTTGCTGCCCCTCCCCTCCCCCTCGGAATGCCCCAGGCCCAACCCATGTGGCCTCTACACTTCCTCGCGTTGTCAGGTAGGTCACCGCGACCTCACCACCACTAACACGCCATGGCTGGCTCTAGCAACATTCATGTGGCTCTATTTCTTGTGGCGGCCCTTGCGCATGCTCGCAAGCTGATGAGCGCAAGCCCCAGTGTCATTGCGAGCCATTGGGGTTGGCCCACACACCTCTGAGCGCACTCGTCAGAGAAGAAATTGAAAAAACATTGTAACTTTTTTAAAAAATATTGGATTCAAGTATTTCTAAAGATATTTGTTTTAAAAAATATTGGCTCAACTATTTTCTTGAAATATATTGGTCTAACTTTTTTGAAAATATTGTTCCAACTTTTTAAAAAATTCTTGACAACTTTTCTTAAAAAATATCGCTATATTCTTTCAATGAGTTATCATCGAGTGGAAGGATTGAGGACGAAGGTGATAAAAGATGGTAAGAGAAATTCCAAGAGATTATGTGTAATCTTAGATAAATTTAGAGTTTCACCGAACCTATATAATAAATAGAAAACTTCTTAAATGACGTGGTGAGCAACTCGAAGAGCCTCTCTAAAAATCACTAGCTAAGATACTGATATAGCTAGTATGTAAAATGAAATAGCTAGTAAAAAGTTGATGAAATCTAACACTCACTAAAATCAACTCTGCATATGCTCAACCGCTAGTGGGTCCCGTCTGCCATACTCATGTACGAGGGGATAGCTAGCAGGACTAGCTAGCGAAAGATGGCTAGTGAGAGCAACTCCAAAAGACTAGCTAAAATGGCTTGGCTAGCTAAATTTTGGAAAAAATCTCAAAAACACTCTTCCAACAGACTAACTATCTACCTAACTAGCTATCCTGACTAGCTACATTCGTTGCTCTGCTAGCTATCTTTGGCTAGTGGCTAGTGACTAGCTATTCTTATTTTCATGAGTATGACAGGCAGGACCCACAGGCGATGGAGCATACAGAGAGTTCAGTTTACAGAGACTGTTGGATGTCAACAACTTTTACTAGCTATTTCATTTTACATACTAGTTAAATCAGGATTTTAGCTAATGATTTTTAAGGAGACTCTTGGAGTTGGTTTGAGAAGCCTCTGGTTTAGCTAGCGGAGGATAGCGAGGGTAAGTTTAGCCAATCTGTTGGATTAATTTTTTTTGACAAATTTTCTATTTTTAGCTAATTAAGCCAAGATAGCTAGTCTTTTGGAGTTGCTCTAATCAACCGTCTCTTTGTCTGTAAATTCAAATGAGATCCACACGGACCGTGACCCACTTGATTATTGTGTGCAATGGCCAGCCTACTTGAGGCCTGGTGGCTCACAATCGCCCATGGGGCATGGGCGCTCCACGTCGTATATACAGGTCTGGTGTGAGCTACTATGGGCTATGGCGGTCCTCTACGTGCGGGGGCAATGGAAACCCCACTGTTTTTTGTTCGACGGTGCCGGTCAACCACACCGTCGCCGCTTCTTCGAACGTGTTTGTTTCGGCGGCTGTGTTCAGCCCGGCCCAGCGACTAAGCCATGGCCACTTAGAGCCTGGTAGCCACAGGCCACCCTACCTTGTTTGGCGCACTGGCCCAACGCAGCCTGGGCATCCTCGGATCGTGTTTGTGGCACACTTAAGAGTCGGGCTCCAGTGGAAAAGATAACCGAAATCAGTCATCTTGGGCCGCGCGGAGCCGAGCCCTCTACCTACGATGTATTCTCGCGTACGAAGGGAGCCGCGGATTTGACTCCCGCAGGCCATGTCCAGGGAGAGAAACGTGATTGAACCCTGGCAGGGCCACCTAGGGCGTGTTTGATATCAGCCATTTTCGGTGGCCCGAGCCCCCCAGGGCCACTGATGCATGTTTGATTTGCTGACACTGTTTTCTAGCCTGGCTCCCAACGTGCAAAAAGTCTTCTCTCTCTTGTCTCCCGTCGCACGCTCTCGCCTTTCGTTTTTCTGGAGCCGAGCTCGTTCAGTGCTCGCGTGAGTCAAAAGCAACGATATCGCTACCTCCCTCTCACGGCCCAATGTCTCACCCACCGCCACCCGCCTCGCCACGCCTCTTCCACCGCGTCGGGACTCGCCGGCGGAGCTTCGGCCTCACCCTCTTCTTGTTTCTCGCGGTGGCGGCCGGGGTGAGCTCCACGGCGTCCGTGCTCGCGACATCGGCGGTGGTGTCCGGGGAGCTCCATCGCGCTCGCGGCGGTGGCCGGGGCGAGCTCCCCGGTGCCCGCGTTCGCGACGGCGGTGGTTGGGGACGCAGCTCGCCCACGCCCGCCGCGCGCTCGCGGCGGCGACCGGGCGGAGCTTCCATGCGCTTGCGGCAACGGTGGCCGGGGGCGGAGCTCCCCGCGCACCCGCGCTAGACTTGCGGCGGTAGCCGCGGCGAGCTCCCCCGGCGTTTGCGCTCGCGGTAGTGGCGGCGGTGGTCGGGAGCAAAGCTCCCCCCCGCGTCGTCGCGGCCCGCGGGGGACGTGCTCCTCCGCCTCACGCCCTCGCTCCGCGCGCTCGCGTTGCGCCTCGACTTGCTCCCACTCGTGCTTTCCTTGCTCAGCATCAGCCAGCGCGAGAGGCCGGTGGGTGCTCGTGGTGGTGTTGGGCGGCGCCTTCAAAGTGTTCGATGGAATGCCAAGGAGATACAGAGGAGGGTAACTCTACCCTTTCCTAGATGCAAGGTGATCCAATCCATTTGTAGCTCATATCAAACACAATCTCCGATCAGCCTGACTCAATAGAAACATGACAATCTAAAGCTGGCCAGAGCCAGGCCGGCACGCCAGGCCGGCTGGGGACAAGAAATCAAACACGCCCCTAGCAAACACCCCCTTGACGTCCGGGCCCCTGCTGGTCTAGGCCCAAGCCGCCGCACTTCCTCTACTCGAACTCCGCCATGCTCGGATTGCTCGCTGTCCTCGTCCGTCGTCGTCGCACGTGCTGTTGGTCGGAGAGTTCCATATCGCCGTGCACATATGGGAAGGCAACGAGGGTGGGACGGCAGGATGGCGAGAGCGGCGGCCGCGGGAGGGCGCGAGGGCGGACGACGACAGAAAAGCGGCGCGGGGCCACGACGACTTGAGGGTGCAGCGGGCGGGCGGAGGGAGAGGGGGCAGGGCAACGCGGCGGCGGCGAGAGCGCGGGACAGCAAGAGCGCGTGGGCGGGACGCCGGGACCGGGAAAGAGGCCGCGCGCGCGGAAGTCGCGATATGGCGAGTGCGCATGGATCGGTAAAGATGCCCAGGGGAGGCATGGAGAGGGGCGGGGTCGCGAGCGTGATAGCGAACTGAAGGATACGACGATTCTGTTGGATTGGTATTTTCTGCTCTTTTTTTTTACCGATTCCATCTCTTTTGGCTAGTCTTTTGGAAGCGTTGAGATGAATCTTGTGGGTTGGGGTTCCGGGATTTCGACGCAGTTCCGGATTTCCGCGCTTCGGTTCCATGTTGTTTGCGGATAGGAAATCTCTTCGTTGTAACTTGAAACCGACTCGGTGATCCTCCTCCGGCATATAAATCAACACACAGATTACCTCTCCGCCACCAATCGCTCCAGCCTCCAGATCGATCTTGCGAAAGAGCAGGCGACGAAGCGAACGAGGAGCAACGTAACTCGGCGCGTGGATCGAATAGCACCGTAGCTGCGTGATGGCAGCAACGGGGTCGGGCGACGAGAAGGCCACGGCGGCCAAGATCACGCTCATCAGCTCGGACAACGAGCGCTTCGAGGTGGCGGAGGCGGCGGCGACCCTGTCGCAGACCATCCGCCACATGATCGAGGACGGCTGCACCGACGGCGGCGTCCCTCTCCCCAACGTCACCGGCAAGATCCTCGCCAAGGTCCTCGAGTACTGCAACGAGCACGCCCCCGCGATCGACGCTGAGACCGCCGGAACGTCCTCGTCCCCGGACGCCGCCACCGCCGCCACCAAGGGGGAGGCCGCCGGAACCTCATCGGCCACCGCCGCCGCCGCCGTGCGAAAGGACCATCTGAAGAGCTTCGACGAGGCGTTCGTCGACGTCGACCGGGCCACGCTGTTCGACCTTATTCTGGCTGCTAACTACCTCGACATCAAGGATCTGCTGGAGATCACCTGTCAGAAGGTCGCCGACACGATCAAGGACAAGTCGCCGGAGGAGGTCAGGGAGATATTTAACATCCAGAACGACTTCACGCCGGAGGAGGAGGAGGAGGTTCGCAAGGAGAATGCCTGGGCCTTCGAGAACTAGAGGCCACTGCCGGCCGATGTGGAACTGCGAGTAGTAGATTACTGAGTCCCGTCAGATTTGCTTCTTTAAAATAGTTACAGCTGCTTCTTAATGTCCAAGGTTAATTAACAAGGGATTAGTACTAGTTACAGCCGCTTCATAATGTTATAAGGTTCAAAGTGCATGATTTGGAAGCTCTGTTTTCAATTCCTCTCCCGGCTCCTTAGCATCAGGAGTTTTGCAGTGCATTGGTTATTGTCTTATTGAATGATTGAATCCATTCCTAAACTGAATTTTTGATTTGCCTGTTTCATCATAGTTACCTTTAGTTCCGAATACTGAATGTTTGTGGTGGCTGCTGGTGCTAGCAAGCCACACTGATGATCTCGAGATACATGAATGCCAAATCGCCGATGTTTTGGTCAAAACATAAACAGTCAAAACTTTGCCGACGGATGCTCAATGAACTCAAATTGTGCTATACAGATTTCTGGTCCTGGCTCCTGCAAATGTCAGAAGCACGCTAACACACTGACACTACCATCATTATTCTAATTTCATATGTCCATCATTATTCTAACTTCAGATGTTTGCGTTCCAGAAAAGCAAGCCCACGGGAGACGCAATTGGTATGCAAACACTTGTGCTATAGCTTTTCTGGAATGCAAATATTTTACAAGCCGTCAATTGGTACTCAGCTGAAGAGTATCAGTAGAGCTGAGTACCATCATTCTACGAGCAGGAGCGGGCCGCAAGAGAAGGCGCGTTCCCGGGTGTTTAATATCCAGGAATGGTTATTAAGTTGACGAATGCAGGAATGGTTATTAAGTTGACGAGCAAAAAATTTGAAGACTAATGGGTCATTATGGGCAAATGTCAAATTTGGAGAGAATTTGACCAAAGTCAAGAATTGAAGTTCAAATTTAGAAAAATGCAACCGAAATATGGAATGTGGAGTTTGAGACATTTGGACAGAACTGGACAGTAGTGTGGGAAAGAAGGTTTGCAAATTTAAACTTAACTTCAAAAATTGATCGAGCTGCTATTTTGGTTCTGTTCATAGGCTAAAAAATTACAAGTCTGAAGCTCTGCAACAGTTCCAGTTAGCTCTCTTTGCAAATATCTTGAGAAGAAATTTCCATTTAAGTTTTATCCATACAGCTGCAAAATGGAATCCATGAATTTTGTTTAATATTTTTAATTACCTCTTGGACGAGGTAAAGAAATTTTGGATATTTAAAATCGAATGCCAAGATTGAAAGAAGTGTTGTTTTGATTCTGTTCAACAGTCAGAAATGCCTAGGTCTGAAGTGGAGTTTGGTTTCCGGAGAAATACCTGCAAGTGGGAGTTTATGGCCTACAAATAATCCTTGATGAGTAGGGTGCAGGGAGTATGTTAGAAGAATCGTTGATAAAGGAAAATAGCAGATTCACACTCATGAAAGTTTAAAGTTTGGACATTTTATCCTTGAACTGCAACTGACGAACTGAATGGTTTGAGCCATTCAGCTGTCGAGTAAAGAGGACACAGTCCGCAGGGGAGCTAAGTATTTTAGTTTATATACTGTCAACGTCAACCTTTTTGCCCTCTTCACGGTGTCGCCGTTTTCACCATTCCCTATAGCAAATATGGTCTCATAAATCATAAATCATTTGTTCGAGTTTGATTTTGATGATTAATAACAATATGATCAATGAGATTAATCATATTCTTGAGCATGTTCTTGTAGACATTTTAGGTCTCATAGATGCAAAAATATCACATGCCAAATTGAGAAGATAGTATGTATTTTGATGAAAAGACACTGTCGGATGAACCAACGGTACTCTAGAAGCTAGCGTTAGTGCATGTGTTGGAGGAGTTAGCACACCACGTGAAGACTCAAGTTAATTGACACTGTTGGATGAACCGACAGTCCAATTTCTACATGCACGGATGAACTCAAGAGTAGAAGCAACGTCAACACGCAGAAGACAGTAGCACCAGATGAACCGACTATTTGTTGACAGGTACTGTCGGTCTATCTGATGATCAGAGAAATAAAGACAGAGAGCAGTGGGTTGCACAAGCTTAAGCACCGGATGAACCAATGATGGTAGCAGCGGTTCATCTGACGGTTACGAAGATGCTAACAGTAAGGTCTTGGTGAGGAACCCTTCAGCACCGGATGAACCGACAGTCGGAGCAAGCAGCTGTCGGTGCAAGCATCAGAACAATTGTGTCAGAAGACCTTAATGGCTAAGTGACGTGAATGAGGCACCAGATGAACCGATGGTCTTGAAAAGCTAGTATTGGTTCATCTGACATTTTGATGCTATATTTTCAAGTGGCTATTATCCAACAGCTCTTTGGACGCCTTGGGCTATTTATACCCCCTCCACTTACCCATTTGAGGTTGCTGGATTGTGTGGAAGTGTAAAGGAGTGTAAGGCACATGCAAGATCATATCCAAGCCATACAAGTGCTAAAATGCTCATCCAAAGACTTGCACATGCTTTGTGTGTATGCTTAGTGCTAGATTTAGCTTAGAGTTGAGTGAGTGCAAGGTGCGCCTACCTTGTGAGGTTGTTCTTGAGTGGATCAAGCTGTACAAGGTGCGTCAGAAGCCTTGGGGACCCTATGGCTTAGTGTGAGGGTGACGAGGACACTTTGTGTGGGGTACGTGGAGACCCCCTTCCTTGGTGGAAAAGCTCCTTAGTGCAGGCAGCATCAAGGTGACCAAGGGAGCTTAGCGAGTGCCTTCGTGATGAGTCTTTGTGACAAGTCAAGTGGTGCTCTTGGGAGAGACTTGGTGACCAGGAAGCAATACTCTTGTGTGGAGTGCTTCAACAACGTAGACTAGGGGTGGCTAAGTGCCTACTGATACCACATGATAAATCACGTGTCAAATGTTTGCTTCCTCTCATCTCTCTTTACGTTTCCGCATTACTCTCTTGCAATCCTTACTTGCCTTTACTTTCCTAGAGTAGTATCATGCTAGCACTAGATCAACCTTAGATTGCACATCTAGATAGAATTGATCTAGTTTACCTTATGGAAAGTAGTGGAATTCATAGATTAAGATTTTAAGTTGCCTAATTTAATCCATCCTATCTTAGGTTACTGACATCAGATTCCTTACACCCTTCGGTGGTTGGCGAACTACACCGCCATCCGGTCGTCTCCGTCTAATCCCCTCCACCCGAGCCTCCGTCTGATCGTCCTCCACCAGTCCTCGAGGTCCTAGTCCGCCTTATCCACCATTGTGCCCATGCCTCATCGCTTTCCTCTGTGACATCCGACGTTCGCCGTTCATGTTCTGGTGAGTCCTTCGCCGTGGAGCTTGGTCTTTCCAGTGTTCATGCTGTAGTTACTAGGCTTAGGTGTGTCGTGTGCAAGCACTAGATGGCTTAATGCTTTTTGTCCAGGAGCACAACAGGGTTGGCCAGAGTTCCTGCGTTGCTGCGTGCGCGCTCTCGTCATGGCCGTCGCCGCGGAGTTATTGACTTCGACTGCAAGGAGCTCTCGTGTTGGAGAGCTCTGTGCGTTCTAGGTCTAGGCGAAGCTCCTGGTGCTATTTGTTGCTGGTTTACCGTCGTTGAGCCGCGCCGCTGCCGCAACCCTAGCTGCTCCACCGTCGTCGCTGGCATTCTGCGCCGTACGTCGGTCCTTAGTCACCCAACCAACCCCACCTACCTGTGCGTAAGGTCGAGGTGCACCTGTCCATGTCCTCGCCTTCGTCGGAAACCTCGTCGGTGCTGAAAAACCCTCCCTACCGCCGGCCAACTTGCGGGCTTGGTCTTGTGGTGTGTTCAGCTGGTGACTGTGAGTCTGTAGGATGGGGTCAAGTGTTCTAGAATTCGATTTAGATTTTTGTTTTCTTCCATAATTTCTTATGATTTGTAGAATCACCCCAATCTGTATAATCAGTTGGGTATGTCTCCTTGTCAAATGCTTGAAATCAAAGTATCTCTCAATCACTTTTTTTCTAACCGTGGATGCTGCATCCAACGGCTAGGTAGGGAAGGGTAGCTATTCTTCTGTTTACTCATTAAAACGATTGAGATTTACGTCTTTATCAATCACTTCTTCTACCTGTTAAACTTGTCTACCCATCAAGACTGATTGCTGTTTACTCGGCCCCAACCACTTTTTTGAAACAGAGATGTGATGAGCTAGACTTTTTCAAGGTGAATCATGTTGGTTCTTTCGGTTACATTTTTAAACTTTGAGGCCCGTTTTTTGTAGTCGAGGTTTTTTCTTAGAAATTACATGTGAAAATACGCACATGCAAAAACACTTTTGTACATGTACAGTTTTTCATTACATAACAAGAGGCATCAACTACACAACACAACCTCTGCAAGAAAGGAAGGAAAAAGGAAAAAAGAATGATCACATGTGAAATCAATGAACAAAGACACATCTACAAAGATTTTTTTTGAGAACCGACACAAGAGATTAAGCTTTTTATGAATTTACTCCACCAGTGAGTTGTGTTGTTCCCTGAGATAAAAAGAACATTTCTGCAAGTAAACATTATCCGTCATAGTCAATACCCGTTGCTCATAGTACCTATACAAAATCAATAGTATATGCAAAATGGTAGCCAATTGAATTCTCTGAAGTTGAGTAACTCACAAGATCAATAATGAAATATTATTGTTTGTTAACACCAGCACATTCCAGATGGGACACAATACATGTAAATTACCCATTAACCAGAAGATCATTATTTATACTTTTCCCCTTCATGCAGCTCCTACTAGTACCCATTTGCCCACTACCATGATGCATTTACTTGTTCCAAAAATTAATGATTTGTGCAACTACATCACATGCAGGTCATGAATGCACATCATTTACTAAAGTTACTGGTTTCAAGTGTGTAATTATACCACTGGAACTCATAGAAGGTCCGTCAAGGGCCTCGGTACCCAACGACGGCGGACCGCGACTACGTAGTTCGTAGCCGCGCTCCAGTCCTCGCCGTGAGGTTTTGCCCCTCGCCGGCGGCTTGAGAGACACAGGGAAGGAGAAGGGTTGAGGGATAACAAAAACTTGCTTAATCTCTAACCAATCCGATTACAAGTATATATGGCCAGAGGCCCACCTAAAACGGGTAACTAACCCCACTAATTTAGGAACTAAAATCCTCCAGAGATCTTCCCTAGCCACGATCAGCGCCCAGGCCTTCCGCGCCCGTCGCGCCGTCTCCGCGCTCCTGCCTGGCGCGTTCGCGCGCGCGCGCACATCGCGCGCACGACGGCGCCTGACGTACGTTCGCCCGTACATGACATCTCCCCCTCCGTCGAAATCCAGCTCGTCCTCGAGCTGAAACTCAGGATAGCGAGCCTTGAAGTCGTCCAAGTCTTCCCACGTAGCCGACGTAGCGGGTTCGCCAAGCCAGTGCACGAGCACTTGAGGAACGCCACGCGCCCTGCGGCCCTGCACGACGCGTTCCGGCCGTGGCCCTACTGCCCCGTCCACCGTGTTGGGAAGCGCCGGTGGAGCATCTGGCGGGGAGCCCATGAACTTTTTGAGAACGCCGACGTGGAAAACGTCATGGATGCGAGCCCCAGGCGGCAGTTGCAGGCGCACCGCGACGGGGTTGATGACGGCAGTGACGCGGTACGGCCCCACGTAGCGTGGCTTCAGCTTGCCCTTGGGTGCACGAGGCGAGACGAAGCGGCGCGCGCCGCCGAGGCGCGAGGAGAGCCCGGCCGCCCACTTCAAAGGACACCGGCCGGTGATGACGGTCGTAGTGTAGCTTCGCACCGTCTCGCGCTCGCTCGAGACGCGTAGCGGACGTCCCCCCGGAGAACGCCTCACGAGCCGCCATCTCTTGGGCGACCGCAAAGAACCCGAGTGTCGCCGGCTCATAGGAACGAATGGAGGGGGGGTCGCGGCCGTAGACCACTCTGAACGGCGTCTCGCGGAGTGAAGACTGGAACGCCGTGTTGTAGATGTACTCCGCCCATGGTAGCCACCGAAGCCAATGTCGTGGGCGATCGCCGGTGAAGCACCGGAGGTACATGATGATGACCCGGTTGGCCGCCTCCGACTGTCCATCGGTTTGCGGATGAAAAGCCGACGACATGAGGAGCTTCGTCCCCATGAGGCGCATGAGCTCGCGCCAGAACGCGGAGGTGAACACTGGGTCACGGTCGGAGACAATGGACTGCGGAATGCCGTGGAGCCGCACGATGTCGGAGAAGAAGGCCTGCGCCACGGACTCGGCGGTGTACGGGTGGCCCAACGGAATGAAGTGGGCGTACTTGCTGAAACGGTCGACGACGGAGAGGATGATCGACTTGCCTTGCACCTTGGGGAGCGCCTCCACAAAGTCCATCGCGATGTCCGCCCAGACAGTGGACGGTCGCACCGGGAGGGGTTGTAGTAGCCCGCCGGGGGAGGTGGTCTGATTTGAAGCGCTGGCAAGTAGCGCACTCCCGCACAAAGTCCTGCACCACACGACGCATGTTGGGAAAATGGAAGTCGCGGCGGAGACGATGGAGCGTGCGGTGGACGCCCTCATGTCCGTCGTTGTGGACGGCCGCCAGGATTTCCTGAAGAAGCGGTGATGCTGGCGGGATGTAGAGGCGCCCGTCGAACGCCAGCATCCCGTCCGCCACAGACCACGAGCCGGCCTGAGTGCCGTCGCGGACACCCGCGTGCACAGCCACCAGAGCCGGATCGGTGGCTTGGGCCTGCCGTAGGCGGTCGAGGAAATCAAAGCGCGGTGCAGAGATGGCCAACAGGTCGCCCTCGACGTCGTCCGCTGTGTCGCGCCTCGAGAGCGCGTCGGCGACGGTGTTGGAGGCGCCCGACCGATACTCCACCGCGAAGTCGAATCCCAGCAGCTTCCCGACCCAGTGATGTTGCGGAATCGTTGCCAGCCTCTGATCCAGTAGATATTTGAGGCTGTAGTGGTCGGTCTTGACGATGAAGCGACGCCCCCACAGATAGGGCCGCCAGTGGCGGACCGCCTGGACCAAGCCAATGAGCTCGCGTTCATACGCGGCGAGGGCCCGATGGCGCGGCGCGACGGGGCGGCTGAAGAAAGCGATCGGGTGTCCCTCCTGGACAAGCACCGCCCCGAAGCCGTGGGACGAGGCGTCGCACTCCACGGTGAAGGGTTTGGCGAAATCCGGCATGGCGAGGACCGGAGCCGAGGTGACCGCCGTCTTGAGGGCCGCAAAGGCCGCCGTGGCCGCGTCGTCCCAGGTGAACCCATCCTTCTTGAGGAGGGCCGTGAGCGGCGCGGCGATGGTGCCGTAGTTGTGGACAAATTTGCGGTAGTAGCCCGCGAGCCCGAGGAAGCCCCGCACGGCGCGAGCTGAGCGCGGTGCCGGCCAGTCGACGATGGCCTGGACCTTAGTTGGATCCATGGCGACGCCGCCCGCCGAGATGACGTGGCCGAGGTAGGCCACCGAGGGCTCGCCAAAAGAGCATTTCGATCTCTTGACGAAGAGACAGTGCCGGCGCAGCTCGGTGAAGACGGCGGCGAGGTGACGGAGATGATCGTCCCATGAGGAGCTGTAAATCAAGATGTCGTCGAAAAAGACAAGGACGAACCGGCGAAGGAAGGAGCGGAGCACCTCGTTCATGAGGGCCTGGAACGTGGCCGGCGCATTGCACAGGCCGAACGCCATGACCAGGAACTCGTAGAGGCCCTCATGAGTGCGGAAGGCGGTCTTGTGGACGTCTTCCGGCCGCATGCGTACCTGATGGTACCCCGAGCGTAGGTCGAGTTTGGTGAAGAACCTGGCGCCGTGGAGCTCGTCCAGGAGTTCGTCGACCACCGGTATGGGGAATGCGTCCTTGATAGTGAGCGCGTTCAAGGCCCTGTAGTCAACGCAGAAACGCCATGCGCCGTCGGGCTTCTTCACGAGGAGGACCGGCGAGGAGAACGGGGAGTCGCTGCGACGGACGATGCCCTGGGCGATCATGGCGGCGCATTGTCGTTCCAGCTCGTCTTTATGGGGCCGCCGGTACCGATACGGCCGCACCGCCACCGGCGCCGTGTTGGGCTTGAGGATGATGCGGTGGTCGTGCGACCGCTAGGCGGCAGCCCGGATGGCTCCGCGAAGAGGTCGGCGAACGCGGCCGGGGAGCGCGCCCAGGCGGGAGTCGGGGACGATGGTGGCTGGGAACGCGCGCGGCCGCTCCAAGGGGACGCCGGTCCAGCAGACCGTGCGGTTCTGGTGGCGGAACCACATCCGACGCGAGGCGAGGTCGATGAAGAAAGGCCCCCGCCGCGCCGAGCCAACGAGTACCGAGCACCACGTCGTAGGCCGGCGAGGGGCATCACGAAGAGGTCGGCGGGGGAACGTCGCACCGTCGATGGTGAGCGCGCGCGTCGCGTATAAGGCCCACGCACGGCACGCGCTCCCCGTTGGCGACCGTGGCGGTGAGGCGGGAGCGTTGGTCGATGAGCATGCCGGCGCGCGCGCGCCTCCCTCGGAGATGAAGCCGTGCGTGTCGCCCGTGTCGAGGAGGGCGACCGGCGCCGGCGGCCCAAGCGCGCGCCTTCACCGCATCGTGTCGGCGCCCGCAGACCCGGACACCGCGCGCACGGAGAATGCGGTGCCTCGGGGTCCTGATCCGCGTGGTCAGCGTCGGCGAGCTCGATGCCGTCGATGAAGAAGATGCGGCGGCAGACGCGGTTATGGCCCCGGGTGTAGCGCTCGTCACAGTTGTAGCACAGACCGAGGCGACGACGCTCCGCCTGCTCCGCCTGCGACAGGCGCTTCACCGGATTGCCGCCGGCCGGGAACGGCGGGCGCGACGACCGCGGTGGTGGCGGCAACGCGAGGCGTGGCGGCGGCGGTGGCGCAGAGGTCGCCGTGAAGGGCGGGGCCGGTGCTTGCATCGTCGGTGGTGTTGCGTGGCCCATCAACTCCAATTGGCGGGGCGAGACTCATCGCGTTGGCCGGCCGCCCGCGGGTTGTGGATGCGGACGGCGTTGCCGAGTGGCGGAAGGAGGCCGCCGGTGAAGAGCTGGACCCGCTGGGACTCCTCCGGCGGCCGGCGCGCGCGAGGAGCGCCCGGAAGCGGTCTTGGTACTCCGTGACCGTCCCGGTGCGCCGACAGTCCGCGAGCTCGAACAGGGGTGCGGATCGGAGTGGTGGTCCATATCGCAGATGGAGGAGGTCGGAGAAGCGTTTCCACGATGGAATCCCCTCGTCGTGCTGGACCTGGATCCACCAGAATTGAGCACCGGCCTCCAGGTTGTAGCCGGCCATCCACACCTTGTCCTCCTCCATGGTGCGCTGCTGATGGAAGAACGACTCGCAACGGTTGAGGAAGATGAGGGGGTCGGTGGTGCCGTCATACTTGGGAAAATCCAACTTCTGGAAGCGAGGTGGTGGTCGGTCGGTGTTGGATTCGGTGGTGGTCGCCTTGGAGCCTGAGGACGACGCACGCTCGGCGGTGAGGGCCTGGATGGCCTTGGCGTTGGCTTCGGTGGTGGTCTGGAGGGCTTGCAGCGCCTTGGTGATCTCCGCGAGGGAGGACTTGACGTCGTCGTCACCCATGCCGATCGGGGCGCGTGATGTCGCGGAGGTTGGCGATGACGGCGCGGCGGATGCTGGCGGTGGGGACGCGGAGCGTGTAGGCGAGGATCGCCGGGATCGTGATACCAAGTTGTCAAGGGCCTCGGTACCCAACGACGGCGGACCGCGACTACGTAGTTCGTAGCCGCGCTCCAGTCCTCGCCGTGAGGTTTTGCCCCTCGCCGGCGGCTTGAGAGACACAGGGAAGGAGAAGGGTTGAGGGATAACAAAAACTTGCTTAATCTCTAACCAATCCGATTACAAGTATATATGGCCAGAGGCCCACCTAAAACGGGTAACTAACCCCACTAATTTAGGAACTAAAATCCTCCAGAGATCTTCCCTAGCCACGATCAGCGCCCAGGCCTTCCGCGCCCGTCGCGCCGTCTCCGCGCTCTCCGCCCGGCGCGTTCGCGCGCGCGGCGCACATCGCGCGCACGACGGCGCCCGACGTACGTTCGCCCGTACATGACAAGGTCACATGAAAAATAACACTTGTGTATAGTTGTATATTGAAAAAGTGACAACTCATATAAAAAAGGCCTCAGTATGGCCCAAATAATTTCAAAATATATAATGTGAACAAAACAATATTTATTACATTACCCTAAGGTTCTGAAATGATCACAACATTGACCCTATATGTAGCAAAAAGTTTCTATATCAAACAAAAATTTAAACTAAGAAAAATGTGGATTTTTAAAGGAAGTGCACAAAATGGAGCAGGAAAAAGTTAAGATACTGATAAAAAGATTGAAAGAAATTTTCAAAATTATGTATAAATCACACATTGCAAAACTAATGAATGTAACTTTTAGCATATCAATATACTCGGGAAACGAAAAGATAGGCTCCAGAAAATGGGCTCAAAAAATTTGATGGACACATAATCATATAGATCACCCTAGCAGATTGATGTTGCGCACTCAGCTAACATGGGAAATCATTAATCCCGTAGGTGGCATGGATGCAGAAATGTATACAACTGTGCAGCCCTCACAAGAGAAACTATACTGAAATACAAAGTACCAATAAAAACCTAAAGTTGAAAACATAATTAAAAGAACGGCAAACTGCAAACCCAAGGCAGGCTCTTTGACAACTCGAAGGCAGTACAACACTCGCCAGTAGCATCTGAAGGTCACAAGAGAACCAAATAAACTATGCAATGTGAGCACTACTAGCAAGATCAATGGACACCCAAATACATTAAAATAAGCACATAACAATAAGGTACCAAACACTAAGTAGCATGCAGCAAACACAACAAACATACTAAGAAAAGCAACAAATCGACACCAAACTGTGTGGCTGTGAGCCCAATAACACACAAATTTGTCATATACTAACCAATTTAAAAGGAACACTACAGCTAGATCTAATAAGGATGGCATATAAAAACTGAAAAAAACATTGAGAAAATGAGAGGTTATTTTTTTAAAAAGCATAGTGATTTTTAAAAGTAACACTAAGGATCTAGTTTCACTTTCACCCCATTGAACGACATATACACAATGACTTTACCGAATAAAAAACTAACTATAATGCAATTGAACCAGACCTAGAATTCAACTTGTATGAAATGAATGCTCGCAAAAACTTAGCTTTGAACTGATTCAGAGAGAAAAAAATTCTGAACTTTCTTGAGAAATTATCTACCTGAACAAAAGAAGATCATATTACAACCCAACAAATGAGTTCACCTGTTGGGTCACACCCTTTACCTGCACAATCTCCTCAGTTGTAACTCTGGAGAAATTAAAATGTCAGAAAGAGGCTAGAAAAAAATGTGGTGTACAAAACATATAAAAATGAGAGATCGTGAGTGAACAAGGGGAGAGCATGGGAAAAAAGTAGAGGCCCTGAAAAGGGATGAAAATGAACATAAAAATAGAGACACTCTATCCTTACTTAAAAAGGAAGTTAAGTATATCCTTTAGTAAAAATTGCAATAGAAGAAAAGTAAAGAAAATAACATCCAACATAAGTGACATTATATCCGGCGCTTATGTTAAAGAGAATCTAGTAACATTAATGGAACAATTTTCTCTTATGCAATAAGAAAATTAACTTACACAAGACCAACGTCTAACTTACAATTGAAATTGATGGTGTAAAACTTAGCAGTATCATCATGTAGATGTAACTTTTTTAAAAAACTTGTAAATAATAGATCTTTATATTGTATTATCATGCATGACGTCAATGTGCCACAATATAAGATTCATAAAAAGTTAGGGGATTACCTTCATTTATATTGTATTATCATGCATGACGTCAATGTGCCACAATATAAGATTCATAAAAAGTTAGGGGATTACCTTCATGAGCCTGTAGTGGTGGGTCCCGGGGGGGGGGGGGGTGGCAGATGGGCAGCCAGGGACATATTCACTGTACCTACAGCCTGGATGGAAACCTTTCCTTGGTAAAAAAAAGGGTAAAGAAACATGCGATCTTCACAAAAAGGACACTATATTCATAATAAAACTGCAAAAAAATCTAAATGACACAATGAAAGTCTAAAAAACTGAGTAATGCTTAAAACTGAATGATTAAATTATTTTGAAGTGACCATAAATAGAAACTACAAAATAAGTGCTGGAACATTAGGCATAGAAAAAAAGAATATCAGCAAAAGAATCAAGCTACTGACAAGCGTAACAGAGTAGCAATGACACATTTTTTGCATGGCAGTTAGCTAAGAAAATTTGGATGAGCCAATCAAGGAAAAAAAATATATTTGCCCTTGATATCCCAAAGAGCCTTGTTATCAAATCTCCTAGACATATATGAGTTCGACAGGAGTTTGACATCTGCAACAACAACAAAGAAGAAAATTAGCTCATAATTGCTCAAGCAAAAATTTTCTAGAATTGCTGAAAATTTTACGGTTTCCAAAATTCTTATGAATGCTATCTTCAACCAAAGAAGCAGCAGGCCTTTGGCAAAAAAGATAATATTCACAAAAAATAGCACAGTAATTTGACTATAAATCATCTAAAAAAATTGAAAAGAAGTGTACAGCTTACACACATATAATGGGGCAAAAAGGGCATGCCCATGCATATATGTGCCTAATCTGACCCAAAAAAAGCCTATAGAAACCATGCCAGTTAGAGAAAACTATCGATCCATACAATCCACTTACTAGAAACCCCAGAAACAAGACACAGGAAATAATTTGTATTCCTCGAGTGTGGATAGGTGAAGCCATAAACACTATCAAGTTGGCCAGATGTAGGTGCAATAAAACATCTAAAAATTGAACAAAACAGACCCTAAAATAGCACTAGATCGCATTGGAAATGGGCAAGTTTCCATATGGCAAATATCCTATTATGGAAAATCTTCGTGAAAAAGGAAAAGCTCGCTCCACTAATAAACAGTGCAACTGTGCTTAACTCCTGAAGTGAGAAATTAAAACGAGTAAAAAATGAAGAAATCATGTAGTCAGGGGACGACAAGAAGATAAAGAAAATAAAAGGTTAGACTGCTATATCAGGGTGTAGTTCTAATACAAGTAGACTGTTTTTTTAAAAAATCAAACAAGGTAATACCCTTTTATATATGTAACACACACAACAATATATGAACACAAAAAATTGACACCATGATTCAACTCCAACACATAACTTTAGCTTGGCACCGAGGATAGTAAAACCAAAGGGTTAAGGGTCATTGACAAAGAAGGTTAATGAGAAATACCTCACCCAGCTCTATGCCATTAAAGATTTCAGTTTGAAGAAACGTTGATTCTTACACCACTTATTTTAGTTGCACAAATGCTTAAATTGTAGTTCTAAACATGATAGAAACACAGTACCGATGCTTCCTCTTAATTACTGCCTCATGCTTCATAACTTTCCAGCAACATCTCATGGACAGGGGCACAACTTCTCTAGCTTGCTTGTTATCATGCATGTGAAGCTATTGCCACTCACAGTGACAACAGCTACAGCTGCGTCCTGGTGCTTGGCATTGCAGAATTTTATTGACACAAGATGAGCACACTGCTAATCCCTACACCTTCCGGTTTTTTGTACATAGAAACATACAAGCACAACAATCAGTTCAAAAATTGATGGACACACAACACAAATGGACCATTAATCTAACAGAATTGAGAACACAAACCACTATCCTCTCTGCCTGACTCCATTTTACACCAATGCCAACACTAACTTCCCTTCTCTTGGCACTGGGATATTTTGTCGAACACCTAGGGAGCACATTGCACACCTGCTACTTCCCATGATTCTAGGACATTTGCACACAGAAACTCACATATACAACAACATGTAAAAATTTATGATCCCACGGGACAAATCAACCATTAACCTCACAAATCTAACACAACTGCATGACAAACGAAGATAATCAGACCTAGTAGATTCATGGGATTCCAGGATTGATTAGATTGGGATGGAGATGGATTGGAGTAAAGGGGAAAACCTTCAGGGTGTGGAGGTGTATGGGCTAACGGGGGGTGTGCGTGCGTCGATCACCGGAGCGTCGTTAGAGCCGCCGGCGGGCGCGAAATGAAGCGACTGGGAAATGAAATGAAAGAAAAAAATAAAGAGACAGGGAAGGTTTTGTGACCAGCTCACTTAACAGGTTCGGGTGTGGATGCAGGGTGCAGGCCCGGAAAAGTAAAAACTACACAAGTGACATCCGAAGCATCAGTTTGGGATTCAAGGGCTGATAAAAAAGTGATTGAGACAATGTTAGATTTCAAGCATTTGAGAAGGAGGAAATTTGTAATCTGTTTCATCAGGATAGTTTTATTTTCCTTTATGCATCAAAACTCTTAAACCTTAACAAAAGTAATAAAAAGTTAGGTATTTATTTAAGTACCTTTATTAAGGTGTTAGATAAATGCTTAACAGCTACAAAATGTATAACAATTCTGAACAGTGATTTACTCAACAATAAGTATTTGTTTAAGACATGGGAGTTAGGTTTTGAGATAGAGAATAATTAATGAAACCAATTTATTTAGTAAAAATTAAGATGTTTAAGGTAGGTTAATGAGTAAGAAAACGTGAGTAAAGACTTTTTGTAGTGTACCATTGGTTTGCAACTTTATCATGGAGATAAGTTGTACGACTTTCATTTATTAAAAAGTTTGCATATTGTCATATTGACCATCATCTTGTTCATTTGACTGGTTGCTGGTGCCGATTTGTTTTACTGTTGGTTGGTGGTTGGTGGCTGGTTTGTTTGGAGTGAAAAGTACTGCTGACCAGTGGCTGCTGATAAGCCATACGAACATGGCGCATGACTTGCATCTTCCTGTAGAACCTGAAGATCTAGAAGTTTAGTTTATGGAGTTATATGAAGCTACACAGGAACTGAGGAGGTTCTTGAGCTTGTTCACGTTGTGGAGGGTTGTTCTTAGGATACTAATTAGCTGGGACCCAAGGCAAGCCTCGATACATTTATACCTACCTATGTTTTCTTAATTATTATGTAAAATAATCAAAACTGTTTTTTCAAATGTGTGCATTAGTTCTAGGAGTTGATTGAAACCTATTTTTTATTTTTTATGCACGTTATTAGATTTTTTGCAGTACGTTCCAATTAGTTAGTACTCCCTCCGTTTCAAAATACTTTTCGCCGTTAACTTTTTTCTGCAACTTTGACCATTTGTCTTATTCAAAAAATTGTGTGAGTACAATTTATTATGTTTGCGATATGTTTAATGTTGTATGCATTTTAAGTTTGACTTATCATTTTACATGTTTGCGATAATTTTTTAATAAGATGAATGATAAAAGTTGCAAAAAAGTCAACAACGGCAAATATTTTGAAACGGAGGGAGTAATACTCCTATGTGCGCAATGCTTAGTTTTTTTGAGATACATAACACACTCTACACAGCTAAAGCTATAGAGGTACAAACGCCCGGGGGCAGACTAACTAGCCATGCATGCTCGCCGATTGGATCAAAGAGGGAACCACGAGCCAAGTTGTGCGCATCGTAGTTGGCCTCTCGCCACTCATGGACGAACTCCATCGTCTGGAAATCTCCCTCCCGAGCCTTGATCTTCTAGATCACATGGCTGTAGAAACCCATTGAGTCAGAATGGATGCTTTTGATTACATTAGTGCAATCGCTAGCAACACGAATCCAGCGGAGGAGAGTATTACCGGCTAGGCTCAAACCTTCCCGGCATGCCACTGCCTCCAAAGACTCAGGATCAGTGATTCCAATAGAGACTACTCCAGAAGCCCCGATAAAAATGCCATCAACATCTCAAGCTATAGCTACCACTGCCGCTCGATCGGAGATTTTGGAGACCGCAACATCAACATTGATCTTCACAAGGCCCAGGGCGGGGGAACCCAGCGCGGTGGGGATCTCCCGCATTGCTTCACCTCGCCCGATGTGGTTGTTGTCATTCCAACTTACCAAGTTCAGTAACGAATCTTGTTGACGGATAAAACTCGTATCCACCTACGATCCGCAAGCGTACGGACCTACACCTTTTTCACCACGAGGATTCCCTAGGTTCTTATCAATCCGCGGAGCAAGGGGATTACACGCGTTTGATCTACCTATACTTACTAACTTACCCAAACCCTAATCTACGGTTAAACTAGAGAATAACTACGATACACTAGAGAGAACAATTAAACCGACAAGATATGTAAAAGGCAATTGCCCAAGGGTCTACGATACTTGAACATGCAACCGCTTAAGATATGAAAACCAATCTAATCTATCGGGGGTTGTGGCCACGGTTTCTCCCTTTCCCTCCCCCTGTACTGTGACTACGCGGAGGTATTCGTGACTAGACCTATGACGAACACGGCGTATTGAATGGATCCAAGGGAACATTGAGATCTTAACTCCCTTTACGGTATGGTAGCTAACCTTAAACATCAAAGCTTCCTTAACACTAGATGATAGATAGATAACCAAACAAAGTAGCGATTACATCTTCAAGTTCGGTTACAACCCATGGACAAATGAGAAGATTACCTTATCAAGGTGCTAGACATGGCACCGTTGATCGTGGTGACGCTTCCGACGGTGTCTTCCTTCTTCTCCACTTGTGGGTGCTTCCTTCGAGTTGAGCGATCCTTCTCCCAAACGATCTCCCTCCTCTTCTCTCTAGCTTGTGGATGGCCTCTTAGTACGAATGACTCTCTGTTTTGCAAATGGCGGCACCTCCACGAACTTAGGGTTGAAGGATCTTCGGGTGCAAGAAAAAGGAGGCCGAACCGACCCCCGGAGTGGGCAAGGCCAGCCGGCTTGGGCCGACCGGCCCATGCCCATCCCCCGGTTTGGTCGCCCCTTCGCTCCCGTGGGTTATCATGTATTTATGCACTTTGCCCCCTCCACTTGCACCATTTTGACGATGTCATCCTTGCATCCAAGATGGAGGTTCTCCTTGCATGAAGTCCGGCCTTTTACGCTTCAATCCTCGGGGATGTTCCTTTGTAACACTTCGGTCCTTGCCACTATTGGAAGTGATTTCATCAAGCTCATAAACACGAACAAGACTCCTTAATTGCTCCTTTGAACTTGTTGTGAATCCGTCCTTTATGTCCATGTTTTCCTACATAAACATAACACTTCCAAATGCACACACGAAGATGAACTTGTTATATGATTAGTGTGCCTAGTGGCGGGTTAATTCCATAATCAAATCCAATCCAAAGTGTAATGAACATGTTTGGTGTACCAAAATACACCGTCAACAAACCTGATAATGAAACCATGCGTTGATAGCGGTCCTTCAAAAATATTTTCGTGGATCGCCTTCCTCCTCACATGCCAAATCGCCCACATAGTTACCACAACTCGCACCCTCTCCTCGTGGGGTAAAGAAGAGAGCACCTTCGCTAACCATGCTCTCGCATCTTCTTCCTGCAGGGCCCAATGAAATCTGTAAGGTCTTCCTTCTCTAATGCCCAAACACATTTCGACATGTTGCACTCAATTAGAGAGTGCTTCCACGAGTTCTTTGCACCACAAATAGAGCATACATCTGATGGAGCCATGTTCATGTGGTGCAGGACGTCCCCCGGCGGTAATGAACACCTTGCAAGCCTCCATAGGAAGACCGTAAGCGTTGACAGTACCTTAACCTACCACAAGTGTGTCCACTCCTTTTCGGTCACCTTGACATTAGATGTGCCAGGTCTCCCTTCGTAATAAGCACAATTGTTCTCTCTATTCCACACAAGCATCCGATAAGCCGACCGCACCGAGAAGACACCCCTCTTCTCGTAATGCCATGCCCAGAAATCTCTCTGTCTCCGGGTGCTTAGGGGTGTATTGCTAATGGCCTCCACATCCATCGGGTGGAAGAATTCCAATATGTGACGAGAACCGCCCAAAATAATTCCGTATTATCGCCTAAGCCGGTCCACGTGGCCATTAAGCAATAATAAAGAACTATTCTGTCGCTTCCGCCGGGTAAAGCCCGGTAAATCACATACAACAGGATCGCTGATATGCGCTAAGCCCACACGAAGGCGGGACCAAAGTACAACATTACATAAAAAGTTTCACAAGTTAACATTATTACAAACCAGGTTTTTGTACATAAAAGTAAACATGGTTCAGAGTTTAAACAGCGGAAAAATAAACTAACGCGTGATACACATAGGAGGCCATCCATGCATATCACTCATCATCATCGTTCTCCCATTCGACCTCCCATCCCTCTGGAATAACACCAGGCCAGAGAGGATTACCTGAAAACAACAAATTAAGCAAGGCTGAGTACTAATACTCAGCAAGACTTACCCGACAAAAATAAAGCAAGACTAGACATGCAAGGCTTTTTGGCTTGTGGGTTTGTTTTTGCCAAAAGCGACTAAGAGTTGATCCTTATTTTCAGATTTTAGCTCAAGTTCTAATATGTTAACCATTCTATGTGAGCACCGCGACTAAACAAGCATGTTGTTCAAACAAGATTAAACGGGTAACAATATTAATCCGAACTGTTCCATAAATAAACATGGGGTAGCCGGTGGTCAAGCCGACTCGGATAACGGCGAGTGACCAGACGATCGATCGATTTATATCCTTGCAAGGTAAACCCAAGATACACGGAAGAAGGTAGACCAAGTGCGGTGTCTACCCCAACCGGCGGTTCCCAACATCCCACGGTTTAGGATCGACGCTACAAACTGCGGTACACGGTTATCCGGAGGGTCTAACCCGACCGGTCCGGACTCACACACTATACCACGGGTAGCTAGCCGGAGACACATCCCAAGCGGGTAGCTAGAAAGATCCCGCCCCGGTTCGGGAAGGTACTAGGCTTACCGGTCCCATTCCCGACAAGCACTTGGTACGTTCAATAGCTTAAACCAGACACAATGCTACTCGGTCGAGACCGAACCCATTGCTCTTACCACATGAGCGAGTCAATTTAACCAACTTATGATTCCAACATAAGCATCCTATATCTCGCGAGCAATGAGTCATTACTCGACTTCTACCGTGACCTTAGAGCATGGCACTAGCGTTCGTAACATACTAGTAAAAGAGCATAGGAGTCCTAAGGATCATGCAACTAGGTTTCAAAACAACTCCTGAAACTTAAATGCACAAATAAAGCATTAAAGTCTTTGAAAAGTAAAGGACATGATTTATATTTAAAAACATGGGTTAGATGAAACCGGTGCTTGCCTTCCTCAGACTCGGTTCCTAAACTAGCCTTGGGCTCTTCTGGACTTTGGTCCAGGTCTTGCTGCACACCAATCTGGTTCAGCTCACCATCAACAGTCCCGTCTCCCTCCTGGGCGAGTGTGTACGTACGCGTCGGGGAGATCTACACGTTTACATGCAAATGCGACGGATTAAAGTTAATCTTGATGGTGATTGTGTGCACATCTAAGTAATTTAAGTTACTTAACTTTACTAAACAGCAAGGGTGTTGTGTTTAAATATTAAAAACAGAACCAAACATGATTTTACCATTTAGCACATTTAATTTCCATTTCTTTCTTTAATTATTTAAAACAAGCCTTTCAACCATAAATCAAAATTAAATCAAAAACACTTCCAATGAACCTAATCTTTTGCACACAGCAACATATGCTTAGTTTAAGCTTTCACACCAAAATTTGGCTGAAGAACATTTATAAATTAATTTATATGAAAAAGACAAATTTCAGCCTAGTAAACCAACATTAATTCATATAAAAAGATTTAATAAACTTTTTGATCCCAACTTTCTCCTACAGGTCAAGTATGCCAAATATGAGGTTCTGACCAAGGCATGGTTGTAAAATCAATTTTTTTTTTCAGATTTTGAATTTAAGCTCCTACACAAGGTTAAATCCAAAACACCTAGTAAACAATTCCCTAAATTCACATCCATCACACCAGGGGTACTAATCATCAAGTCAAAGCCCTAGGGTGCACTTGTGCTCAAAGAAAAGTTCATTAAAGGTGCTATAAAAAGGATCAAACTTATTCTAGCATAAAGCTTAAATAAATCATAACTGCAAATATATACATCAAAACCATGCAAACTTTTTTCCACTGATCTAGACATGATATAAAGAGCAACATATCCAAAATTCAAGTTCATAGCATGTGTATATTTTAAACTGCACTAAAAACACTCCAAACTGCGTTTGAATTTTTAATTCAAAAACTGTACAGAAAAACCCTATACATGTTTTCTAGAAAAGATAGATTTCGTCACCACGAACCCAAGAAAATTGGTTTTGCATTTTTCTGATTTTTCTACGATTTTTAATGATTTTTCGAAGGTACTGCTGTAACCCTAAAACTGCTTTTACAGCCGGGTCCCTGGAATCTTACATTGGGAACCCTGAAAAGACTCGAATCAATGCAATCGGGTCCCTGCCGGCGGGAGGAGCTCGCCGACGGCGGTCTGGTCGCCGGAGCTCGACGGTGAGCGGCCGTAGGGTCGATTTGTACCTTCACGGACCGATTTGAGGTGGGTCACGGGCTCGGGATGAAGCAGACGGGCGCCGGCGGCGTGCTGGCCATGGGCGGCGGCTGCGCGCCCCCGTCCGCACCGTGCGGCACCGTGCGACCCTCGGTGGCCGGGGGGGCGATGGGAGCGGAGGGGGAAGGCGGCCCGCTCGGCGAGGCTCCACGGCGGCTGCGGCTCGCCGGCCGGCGGTGGCGAGGGCGGGGCGCGGTGACGCCTGCTCGCTCCGGCGCGACCGGTGCGGTAGCACCGAGAGAGGATGAGGTGGCGAGCTCGACGACGGGAACGAGAAAACAATCGAAACCCCCTGCTCCCCTCGCCTTTAAACGCGGCCCGGCGGCGGCGTCCGCACGTTGCGGCGGCGAACGCCGCGACGGGCGCGTGGCGCGGGGACGGCGCACGGGCGCGGTAGGCGCGGTGTACGGTGGAAACCGCGAGGCGGAGGTCCCACGGTCGCATGGGTCCACGGCGGGGATTACCGGGGCTACCGTACGCCGGAGAATCGCGACCACGACACGTGGCCGACGCGCCCGGAACGCACGCGCGTGCTCCGGAGCGCCGTGACGACGTCGGTCTGCTCGCGTTTCTATTTCATTTACTTGTTTTCAAAATTGCGAAACTCCAAAAATCGTCAACTAAGTTGAAAATCTCCCAAAAGCGAGTTGTAGAGGAGCTATAGATCTACAACTTTCCCAAAGGGCGACATATGTTTTGATCAATGGTTTGCCGGGAACGCCGACCGAAGTTGCGATTTTCCACGGCTCGGTTTCTTGTTCACGCGCGCCGTAAACTCGATTTTTGGCCAATTTGCGCTCAAAATTGGAATGTCCGCCAATTACGAAAAATGTGTTCCGGAAATAACGAACAACTTTCGTATTGGCAGATTTTGAACTTCTATAGTGAAATTTGGAGAACGCGCAAGAAAACCATTTCGGCCTTTAAAGTAGATCTAGGGTTTGACCGTGGTTTGAGATGTTGACCGGGGTCTTTTGTGCAAAAGTGTGCCCAATCATGTCAAACATGTTTATGAGCCAAATTAAACATGATTAAAGCCGCTAATTAAGTTAGTTAGCTTTAACAAACACCTGGGGTGTTACAGTCTACCCCCCTTAAAAGAAATCTCGTCCCGAGATTAGAAATTTAAAAAAAATTAGCTTAGGGGAGGTTGTTCTCAAATAGAAAGGTATACCCGTGAAGTTATGTTTGCCTTGTTTCACTTGGGGTTTTGGTCGTTTGCCTTGACTTCCCTGCTTGGCTCTTGAGCCTCGACCGTCTTCGGTTTGTTTTGTTCGCTCGGTTCCGGGCACTCCCTCACAAAATGTCCCGGATCTCTACAATTGAAGCAGAGACGAGGTGTGGGTGTATTGGACCTTGGGACCCACTGGGTTTTGATGGGCTGATCCACAACACTAGCTGGGTTGCTTGGCTTTTTCTCACGGGAGGGAAGTTCGGTGCATGTAATTTCCCATCCATTCAAGTCAATCTTTGGCAAATCTCGCTTGTGACTCTTATTCCTTCCTTCTTCCTCCCTAAGTTCCATAGGAAGTTGCGACGGTGGCATTAGTGAATCTAGGAGTTGCTGATTGGAATCTTGATTCTGTCGATTTTGAGCTTCATGATTCATCAATAGATTGAATAGATAGACTTGCTCCATAATAGATTCGAAATTGCTTGGGAAAGAGCGTCGGATAGACTAGTTTGCGATAGTCCTTGATAACGATTATGGATGACATTTTGCACTAGTTGGCTTAACACCAAATTTTGGCCCTCCAAAATTTTCATGGTGTTGGCAAAGATATCCACCACCTCTTGTGTTGGTGGAAGAGATGGGGACATCTCATTGGGTCGAAGATTATTTGGATCTCCCGTGGTGGATTCCATTTCCACGAAAGTTCATGACGATCCAATTAGACTCCCTAAGAGTACAAAAATTCGAGTATGGTAGTTATTGATGAACAAGCATATCAACAGGTTAGAAAGTTAGAGAACTCGATCCGAAGGTTTTATAGGGGTTTGTTTTGAAGAAAGAAGCTATTAGCCATGTTCTACAAAGGGTGGTCGGGAATCAAAGATCGATACTCCCCTCTTGACCGATGGTTGCCATAGTGCGGTAATGATGGCACGCTTGGCGTTAGAGCGGGGACGGGAGATTAATACGGCATTGGCCGCCGTAGTGAAACACAGCGGTAATGGAGTGGCACAGATTCGATCGAGCACGAATATGTAGGTGGTCCAAAGATCGTTAGTATTCAGTTGTAGGTTTATGGGATTTGCTTTGGTGGAGATCGTCGTCCCGTTCATCCATAAGAATGCCGATTCTTTTCATATCCTTAGAACATTCCTCATCCTCCAAAGGAATTTCAGAAAGAGCAAATCGTTTCCCGAGTTTAACCAACTCAGAGAAGAAGACGGATGGAGGGTTCTATCTTTATCTAATTCATGCCATACGTAGGCCACCCATACGGGTAGTGATGCGACGGTTGTCATAGATGATAACCATTGGTATGTCGACAAGAGGGTGCACTACCATCGAGATGCCCTTGGCAACTTGGCAACGACACTACGGTGAGAAGAGATGGTAGAGAGATGATGTTGTGTAATGTCGTCATGGCTGCGAAGAGGATGAGATAAATGACTCGAGAGAATTAAGCGTGGTATTGGAGAAATCGAAAAGGTCTCGAGGTAACCTCATTTTAGAATCGAGTTGCTTTGAGAAGGTTTATCGAAGGATTTGCCAAACTTTTGTTTTCTTATATCCCGATTTCATTAATTTGAAAGAAACATTAAAAAGGATCACAAATCACCGAGTTCTCGAAGCTCCTCATATCTTGACTTTTGGAGAACCTTGATTGTTCATGAAACATCTCTGTTTATACACCTTCACCTTAACTCGGTTAAGTTGATGTCGGGCAAGCGGTGTGAGAAATCGAAAGAAGACCGAGTTGAAAAGTTTTCATAAGGATCTCTATAAGGAATGGGAATCTTAGCAATTGATCATACTAAGATTGCTAAAAGAATTTTTTTTTTGAGAATAACAAGGGTTCGATGATGGCTTAAGGGTTCTACCATCATAGCTCTGATGTTAGTTCATAAGAATAGTTAGAGAGCCGTTACCAGGAGTTCTTACAGATATTTAGTGGGAAAGATATGCAAAGATGGGCTAGTACAGGAATTTCAGAAAGGCTTGCTCACACGTCACTTATTTTTATGAGTATTAACATCCTTCATCCCATTAGTGGTGCAATGACTTTTAACTGGATATGTGGTGCACCAATGAGACATGCTTGCAATATTAATGTATATAGATGAGTTGTGCATTAGTGGAATGGTGCACATAATGATGCTTATGATGAGGTGCATATAGTATGATGTATATGAACATGAGCATATGATGTTTATGGACATGAACTTATGGTGCTTATGTAATGATGCATAATGAGTGATGCACATGATGCGTGTATGATGTAGTGCACACATGCTTTGATGCACATGTTGATGAAATGCGTTGATGCATATGCTCATGAGATATGTTGCTCATGGTGCATAGTCAGTATGCCTTATTTCACCCATGGAGTTAGTTAAGAAAAGGCGAAGCAATCAAAGAGTAAGGAACAAAATTGTGGTGAGTAATTTTCCATAACCCAAGATACCCAGCGCGCTCCTTGTGATAATCACATGGCTGCAGACCACATGATACCCTAGGTTCCGTCGTGGGACCTTTAGTTAGGGAAACATCATCAACCACAAGGAAGGTAGAGTAGAAGGATTTTTTTTTAATACTTATGCAAGTTAGTCACCCAAGATTTCCCAAATGCACTTATATAATGCGCAATGAAACTGTGTTGTTAAGGTATGCATATGCATTGTGATAAAATGCTCCAATTTGCATGCCACCTGATTCTTCACACTTATAAACATGAATTTATTTATTTGTTTGTGAGAAAGCATAGGGAAAAAAAAATCAAGTTTGAGGCAAGGAATTTTAGAGCGAGAAAAGTTGGGATACCAATGCCAGAAAGTTGTGGGACCAACGTTTCATGGCTATAAGGAGTTGAAGTGTTGTCTCCTATCTAAAGAAAGCGTGGGGAAAACGACCAAAGAAAAAGAGCACAACGGAGTTTTAGTTGACTTGACAAAAGATATGATATGTTCCTTATGTAGGTAAGAAGGTGTCGATACTCCGTATTCATTTTATTGCCCTCAGAATCGTTGAGCAAGGTCAAAAAGAAACATTTTCAAAGTTGGGAGATCAATAGTGATCGAACCCATGATGTCAACATCCGGGAATAGTTGAGTGCTTTAGAGAGAATACCCACATGATACGGGAGCGAACACGTCGGCTAAGAAATCATACTCACGAATCCGAAAACCCCTACTCTACCTTGGCGGTTGTGCAGCAAGCCAAGGTTCACAAACATGTTCACAACTCTTAGAGTAGGAACACGAGGAGGCTGAATTTTGATGAGCGTGCTGAATACAAAGTTTCAACCCATGCTTGTATTATTATTTTTTTTAATTATTCCCAAAATTTCAAGGAAATTATAAGAAGACCTTATCATGATTTCGCTGGAAGAAAAAAAAATCCTAGCTATCAAATGATTTCATTTGGTACCCAATGCTTGGGCCATGCTCTCATGGTGCTAATAACGCATTTTCTACGCGAGAGCATATTGAAGCCGAGCTAACCTCATGCATGGATCACCACACCAAATGGGAGGCAATAGCCACATGCATGGCACAAGTTAGATGGCGGTGACAGATTGTTACCGGTTTACTCTACATCAACTACTCCTCTGAAACTGAGGAGAGGATTTCCGTCCATCGAAACCATGTGATATTGCATTTGATATACATCCATAATTTTGCCAACAAAATGACAAGTAGGCATGTCTAAGGAGACTTCAAATGGAAGTTTTCAGAATTTGGACAGCAACAACTCTTAGAAATAAATTCATATCTCTCGCCTCAAGTGTCAAAAATTTCTAAATTTTGGTAAGCATATGTAGAATTTCATAATCCACAACTTTGGTATTCAACTCCAGAACAGATTTAACTTTTACTGGGGTTGAAAAATTCATTTACCAAAGCTCTGTCTAGCAGTTTGGACAGCAAACAGTAGCTGACTAAAATTCGATATTTCTCAATATACACATGCAGGAATGCTGAAATTTTGTGAGCATTGCTATCACAAAATTATGAAACATTTTGATATTCAAGGTTTGCTCTATATCCCAAAGGAAGATGACCTAAAAATTTGAATTTCAGAGATCATTAGTTCTGAATTCCGCAGGACAGAGACCTAATGTTTTGGGTATAACTTTCAAACTAAAAATCTAGTGATCTTGAGATTTCTACAGGAGGTAGATAGATACCTAAGGAGCATTTTTGGTATTCAAAGGTCGAATCAAATCAGATTGAAAAAGGGTGCAAAAGGTCCATTTTCAGAGTGTTGTTGCCCAGAAATTTCAGCAGAGCAAAACTTCACTAAAAAGATCATATCTCTAAAATTAAGAACCCTATGACCATGAGATTTTGACAGCACGATCTATGGTAGATAATAAACATTTTTGCTATAGATTCTCAGGTTAAATTCTGTTTGGAACTATAGGTAAAGATTCGAGTTTTCTGCCTAACTCAGAATTTTGACAGCAATTCAGCAAGACGTAAGCTAGCCATTTTGATCCTAACTTCAGTTTTAAACCTCCTAAAATCATGAGAAAAATTCAGGGAGCAAACTTAACTAGGTGATGAAAAATTTCCCTAAAGATCACCTAGACAGAAATTTTCTAGATAAACCTTAGAAAATTTGGACAACATCTAGTTACAATTTTGCTTAACACCGATCAAAGCAATCACACTAGCAAGATTGGTCCTTACAAAACACACATTAAATAGAGACCAAGCAACGCATGAATTAAGTTCAGTTTTGGTTTGATAGCTTTTACATGATGCAAAAAGTGTCCTAAACTTCCTCACGAGCTTTTAAGCTTAAAAACGAAGTTAGTGCCGGTGGCAGGGCATATATAAACGTCTCTCCCTATAATAACTAGTCGGAAGCTATTTGTTTCTTAATTACCGTACCTAACAACCGTGGTTAGTGTACCTGCGAAAGATCACGGATATTCAAGACCTTTTGTGCCGCACTCACAAAAGCGTCCATATTCATTACCGTTCACTTATAGAAACGGTATCCATGCGTAAAGCCGCTGCATGGACAGCGTCCTATTTAAGACTCTGACGCGACGTGAGTGCCCATTGGAATAGGCCTCACTCATCCCTCACGGACTTTCCGTGGTACCATCACGTATGGCAAAACGTGACGAGACTCAGACGCGACGTGACACCCATTGGAATAGGTCTCACTAGTCCCTCACAGGACTTCCCTGTGGTACCACCACGTATGGCAAAACGTGATGAGACGCCGACGCGACGTGGCACCCATTGGAATAGGTCCCACTAGTCCCTCACAGGACTTCCCTGTGGTACCACCACGTATGGCAAAACGTGATGAACTAGTATGGTTGTGCATGAAAGTAAGTTTTGACGAGTAATAAATGTCTTTGAAGTCGGACTAAATACACCATAGAATACTAGCCACCCGAAAGAACCCAAAAATTCCCTCTAGGGCCTCTCGGACTAGATTAAACCTTAACGTCCTATTCTTTTAGCAAGATTATTAATCTTGGCAAATTTTATTCCAAAAACAAGTTTGTTAAGGTATTTTAATTACTCGGTGCATATCGTCGCTGCGGTACCCAGTGTGACGAACCGCCCAAAATAATTCTGTATTATCGCCTAAGCCGGTCCACATGGCCATTAAGCAATAATAAAGAATTATTAAGTCGCTTCCGCCGGGTAAAGCCCGGTAAATCACATACAACAGGATCGCTGATATGCGCTAAGCCCACACGAAGGCGGGACCAGAGTACAACATTACATAAAAAGTTTCACAAGTTAACATTATTACAAACCAGGTTTTTGTACATAAAAGTAAACATGGTTCAGAGTTTAAACAGCGGAAAAATAAACTAACGCGTGATACACATAGGAGGCCATCCATGCATATCACTCATCATCATCGTTCTCCCATTCGACCTCCCATCCCTCTGGAATAACACCGGGCCGGAGAGGATTACTCGAAAACAACAAATTAAGCAAGGCCGAGTACTAATACTCGGCAAGACTTACCCGACAAAAATAAAGCAAGACTAGACATGCAAGGCTTTTTGGCTTGTGGGTTTGTTTTTGCCAAAAGCGACTAAGAGTTGATCCTTATTTTCAGATTTTAGCTCAAGTTCTAATATGTTAACCATTCTATGTGAGCACCCGCACTAAACAAGCATGTTGTTCAAACAAGATTAAACGGGTAACAATATTAATCCGAACTGTTCCATAAATAAACATGGGGTAGCCGGTGGTCAAGCCGACTCGGATAACGGCGAGTGACCGACGATCGATCGATTTATATCCTTGCAAGGTAAACCCAAGATACACGGAAGAAGGTAGACCAAGTGCGGTGTCTACCCCAACCGGGCGGTTCCCAACATCCCACGAGTTTAGGATCGGACGCTACAAACTGCGGTACACGGTTATCCGGAGGGTCTAACCCGACCGGTCCGGACTCACACACTATACCACGGGTAGCTAGCCGGAGACACATCCCAAGCGGGTAGCTAGAAAGATCCCGCCCCGGTTCGGAAGGTACTAGGCTTACCGGTCCCATTCCCGACAAGCACTTGGTACGTTCAATAGCTTAAACCAAAGACACAATGCTACTCGGTCGAGACCGAACCCATTGCTCTTACCACATGAGCGAGTCAATTTAACCAACTTATGATTCCAACATAAGCATCCTATATCTCGCGAGCAATGAGTCATTACTCGACTTCTACCGTGACCTTAGAGCATGGCACTAGCGTTCGTAACATACTAGTAAAAGAGCATAGGAGTCCTAAGGATCATGCAACTAGGTTTCAAAACAACTCCTGAAACTTAAATGCACAAATAAAGCATTAAAGTGCTTTGAAAAGTAAAGGACATGATTTATATTTAAAAACATGGGTTAGATGAAACCGGTGCTTGCCTTCCTCAGACTCGGTTCCTAAACTAGCCTTGGGCTCTTCCGGACTTTGGTCCAGGTCTTGCTGCACACCAATCTGGTTCAGCTCACCATCAACAGTCCCGTCTCCCTCCTGGGCGAGTGTGTACGTACCGTCGGGGAGATCTACACGTTTACATGCAAATGCGACGGATTAAAGTTAATCTTGATGGTGATTGTGTGCACATCTAAGTAATTTAAGTTACTTAACTTTACTAAACAGCAAGGGTGTTGTGTTTAAATATTAAAAACAGAACCAAACATGATTTTACCATTTAGCACATTTAATTTCCATTTCTTTCTCTTAATTATTTAAAACAAGCCTTTCAACCATAAATCAAAATTAAATCAAAAACACTTCCAATGAACCTAATCTTTTGCACACAGCAACATATGCTTAGTTTAAGCTTTCACACCAAAATTTGGCTGAAGAACATTTATAAATTAATTTATATGAAAAAGACAAATTTCAGCCTAGTAAACCAACATTAATTCATATAAAAAGATTTAATAAACTTTTTGATCCCAACTTTCTCCTACAGGTCAAGTATGCCAAATATGAGGTTCTGACCAAGGCATGGTTGTAAAATCAATTTTTTTTTTCAGATTTTGAATTTAAGCTCCTACACAAGGTTAAATCCAAAACACCTAGTAAACAATTCCCTAAATTCACATCCATCACACCAGGGGTACTAATCATCAAGTCAAAGCCCTAGGGTGCACTTGTGCTCAAAGAAAAGTTCATTAAAGGTGCTATAAAAAGGATCAAACTTATTCTAGCATAAAGCTTAAATAAATCATAACTGCAAATATATACATCAAAACCATGCAAACTTTTTTCCACTGATCTAGACATGATATAAAGAGCAACATATCCAAAATTCAAGTTCATAGCATGTGTATATTTTAAACTGCACTAAAAACACTCCAAACTGCGTTTGAATTTTTAATTCAAAAACTGTACAGAAAAACCCTATACATGTTTTCTAGAAAAGATAGATTTCGTCACCACGAACCCAAGAAAATTGGTTTTGCATTTTTCTGATTTTTCTACGATTTTTAATGATTTTTCGAAGGTACTGCTGTAACCCTAAAACTGCTTTTACAGCCGGGTCCCTGGAATCTTACATTGGGAACCCTGAAAAGACTCGAATCAATGCAATCGGGTCCCTGCCGGCGGGAGGAGCTCGCCGACGGCGGTCCGGTCGCCGGAGCTCGACGGTGAGCGGCCGTAGGGTCGATTTGTACCTTCACGGACCGATTTGAGGTGGGTCACGGGCTCGGGATGAAGCGGACGGGCGCGGCGGCGTGCCGGCCATGGGCGGCGGCCGCCGCGCGCCCCGTCCGCACCGTGCAGCACCGTGCGACCCTCCGGTGGCCGGGCCGGCGATGGGAGCGGAGGGGGAAGGCGGCCCGCTCGGCGGGCTCCACGGCGGCTCGGCTCGCCGGCGGCGGTGGCGAGGGCGGGGCGCGGTGACGCCTGCTCTCGCTCCGGCGCGACCGGTGCGGTAGCACCGAGAGAGGATGAGGTGGCGAGCTCGACGACGGGAACGAGAAAACAATCGAAACCCCCTGCTCCCCTCGCCTTTAAACGCGGCCGGCCGGCGTCCGCACGTTGCGGTCCGGCGAACGCCGCGACGGGCGCGTGGCGCGGACGGCGCACGGGCGCGGTAGGCGCGGTGTACAGTGAAACCGCGAGGCGGAGGTCCCACGGTCGCATGGGTCCACAGCGGGGATTACCGGGCTACCGTACGCCGGAGAATCGCGACCACGACACGTGGCCGACGCGCCTGGAACGCACGCGCGTGCTCCAGAGCGCGGTGACGACGTCGGTCTGCTGCGTTTCTATTTCATTTACTTGTTTTCAAAATTGCGAAACTCCAAAAATCGTCAACTAAGTTGAAAATCTCCCAAAAGCAGAGTTGTAGAGGAGCTATAGATCTACAACTTTCCCAAAGGGCGACATATGTTTTGATCAATGGTTTGCCCGGGAACGCCGACCGAAGTTGCAGATTTTCCACGGCTCGGTTTCTTGTTCACGCGCCGTAAACTCGATTTTTGGCCAATTTGCGCTCAAAATTGGAATGTCCGCCAATTACGAAAAATGTGTTCCCGGAAATAACGAACAACTTTCGTATTGGCAGATTTTGAACTTCTATAGTGAAATTTGGAGAACGCGCAAGAAAACCATTTCAGCCTTTAAAGTAGATCTAGGGTTTGACCGTGGTTTGAGATGTTGACCGGGGTCTTTTGTGCAAAAGTGTGCCCAATCATGTCAAACATGTTTATGAGCCAAATTAAACACGATTAAAGCCGCTAATTAAGTTAGTTAGCTTTAACAAACACCCCGGGGTGTTACACAATAACCTCTGACGGTCCCAACACCCACGCGTCTGGTCAATGAGTTCACACACAAACTCAGGATGATCCGGTCGTGTACTCGCCATGGGGCGCAGCATACCGTTCCGGGGGTATCCAATTCATACTCCAAATCCAATTCATACTCCAAATATTTGTTTCCTCGCCGGTTCCAATACGCCTGATCAAACCTTTAAGCAAAAAGTTCCTTCCCCTCTAAGATTGATCGCCAAACTTGGGATGGTGTCGAGCCCAGATCAGCGCCCAGAAAATCACCTTCGGGGTAGTAAACGACCTTAAGTATACGAGCACTCAGAGACGTCGTGTCCTGAACAATTCTCCACGCTTGCCTGGCCAGCAGTGCTAGGTTGAACAGCTCAATATCACGAAAGCCAATGCCACCCAGGTGTTTCGGTTTGATCAACTCATCCCATGCAACACAACACGTCCTTCTCTTCCCTTCCTTGCTGCCCCACCAGAAGTTGCGCAAGGCACCATCAATATACTTGCACAAGCCTCTCAGAAGCTTGAAGCATGACATAAAATAGGTAGAGATTGCTTGAGCAACTGATTCAATCAAAGAACTCTTTGCCACCTGCAGAGAGGCACTGTTCCATCCATCCTTGAACTCCTTTCCCTACCCTATCCTTTCGGAAAAAAGAGCTTAGATGATTCGGCCTAACGGAAATACTCCCTCCGTCCCAAAATAAGTGTATATCTCGCACTTGGAGGAGTCAAACACTTTAAAGTTTGGCCGAATATATATCAAAAACTATTAATAATTATGAGACTATAAATAAATATCATTAGATTAATCATGTCATATATTATCATAACAAACTTGTTTACATATACAAATGTTAATATTATTTTCCATATATCCGGTCAAAGTTACAACTTGTTGACTCCTCGAGATGTGAGATGAACACTTATTTTGGGACCGAGGTAGTAGGCTTTCGGCCGACGTCTAGAATGCATTCGCCCATTCCGGCCCACGGCCTGCAAGCTCCAACACAAAAAGCCGTGCTCTTGGATCACAAGTGCATCTCGAACTCTTGTGAATTCGTGATCCATCCCCAAATCCGAGCTCTCGAGAAAATTCCTCTCCCGAGAGACAATCCGCCGAGACCCCAAACCCCTTCAAAATCCCCAACCACCTCGAACCGAACCAGCTAATCGAAGCGAGATTGATCAAGAGTGGACGACAGGACGCAGGATCCGGCAGGATGTTCTTCTTCTTCGTGGGCGGCGTGGAGCAGGGCGCCGGGCGGGTGCTCAAGGAGGCGGCGGGGCGGTGCCTGCGGTGCGGCGGCACGGCGGACCTAGTGGAGACGGAGAAGGTGCTCAAGCTCTTCTTCGTCCCTGTCTGGCGGTGGCCCGGGAAGGACCCCGCCTACCTCTGCCGCGAGTGCGGCCTCCTCGCGCCGGGTTCCCTCGGCGCCGAGCCGGGCCCGTCGCTGCTGCCCCGGGAGGCCCGGTGCGGCGCTTGCAGCCGCGCCGTTGATCCGCAGTTCCGGTTCTGCCCCTTCTGCGGCTCCGCGCTGTGAAGCGTTTCCGCCCGCGGCGCCTGGAGAGCAGGAAGCGAAGGTGACTGATGCTTGCCACTCATGTTTGCGTACTAAGAAATTGGAAAGTGTTAGTGTTATGCGTGTAAATCAAAAGTTTGCAAACGAAATAAAGGACATCATTATTTTTATTGGAGAGTAATCCTTTGGTTTACATCACCATCTATTTGATAGATGTTCGGCTGCTCTTCGGCCTTTTCGTTTGGCTGGTGGTTGATGGCTGAGAAAAGTACTACTGGCTGGTCTTCGGCCATTTCGTCTGGCCCAGGTGGTGATGGTCGACGCTATTACGAGAGAAAAATCTTCTTGTTTGGCAGTTCTTGCCGCGGGCTTGGTTTGTTTTGAGAGAAAATCTTCTTGTTTGGTGGTGATAAGCCAAACAAACACGCCGCTTATCGGTAGAAGTCGGCATATTTTTTTCAGAAACGTACTGCGTGAGAAGAAGCCGACATATTAAGTGTGAGAGGAAAGAAGTCGGAAATACTGTAAGACAAGGGCACACGAAGGCAGCTCGGCAACTCCAACAGGAACATTTTCTCAACTCTGCCTTATTTTTTTAAAAACAACAAAAGTCGTCTCCAACCCGCCCCCTCATGTGAGCCCTGATAGATGAGGCAGCCTCATTTACCCCCTCCGACTCATTTCCCCCCTCCGACTCTCAATTGTAGGATACCCTTTTCCTCACCCTCATCCGGCGAAGGAGCCAACGGTCGGCTCTCCCACGCGGCGAAGGAGCCAACGGTTGGCTCTCCCACGCGGCGGTGGAGCTTTCCCCACGCCGCCCACGAAGAGGAAGGGGAAATTTACATGTAGATCCGGCGGCGCCCCGTCCTGTGGCCGCGTCCGAGAAGGCCGGCGACGACCCGCCCCCGGCCGCGTCCGAGGGGGTTGGTGGCACTCGTCCCGCGCCTGAGGCGGCCGGCGGCGACAGGGAGGTGCCACATCCACGCTTTGAGGAGGCCGGCGCCCTTCCTCTCCTCGATTCACGGGGAGGTGAGCCGCGGCAGGCCGTGCGAGGAGCGAGCTTTGACGCGGCGTGACGACACCCATCGAGGCTTTGTTCGGCTCTCATGTATCTAACCCACCTAGGGAAGCAACCCAAGCCGGGGTTGGGTGGATTCCTCTCCTATCACCCAAACCTCTTGGGGATAAATCCCCTGCTTCCCCTAATCCATTTCTTTGCATTCGGTTAATACAAGGGATATTGCCCCCTTTCCATTGGACATCACATCTCCTATCCAATTTCACATACCATTTGGAATTTGAAGCAAAGAAGTACAGAAAATTAAACAAATGACTACATCATCTTCATCTTTTAGCTACACCTATCCATCATGCTGACTTGCCGATAGTACAAAAGTTAAAGCAAATGGGTAAAATGTTTTTGAAGTAAACGAGCAATACATAAATTGATGTACGACGATGAACATCACTCTGACATTTCCAACTGCAGCTGGAGAACAAAATCTAACTTCTTGCAAAGCTGCCCGTCACTCATCAGCAAATACCACTTGCAAGGAGCAATTTACACTCTGCACTAGCAACCACAGTTGACTTACAAATCACTGCACCATAGTTGAGCCTGCACAAATAGGAAGTGCATACATATCATGTTGCAATATTGAACTAGAACAATCCACAGAACTACTGATATTAACTTTGACATATATTCGGTTAGAAATCACTGCCTTTGTACATTTTTACCGACAACTTTAAAAAAACTGTCATCGAACAGCGAGAAAACAGAGGCATCAAGTTCAACTCTTGTCTATCAACCCTCTGCAAGAAGAGGAGGGTTGTAGCAAGCAAACTGTTCTCGAGCCTTCCAATTACAAAAGAGAAGTCACAGGAAGTTAAAAAAATCTACTTTATAAAATTACACATGACATATTCAGTAAAAGTGATTGTATTCAGATAGTCAAAAGCAAAATTGGCATTGACAAAATCCACATGCAAATGAAAATAAAGGTCTGGCTAACCATCAACTAATCATCAGAAAATTAATGGAAAATTCAGAGTGTACTGATGGTTACCCCAATAGGAAGTTGCATATTTACTCTTGGCAACATATCTTGGCAAAAAATGAAAATGAGAAATCACAAGGCAAGCAAATAAGAAAAAATATTATTTCCTTGTGTCCCAAATATGTGGCTCTAAAATATAATTCTTGTTGATGCTTTTCTAGTATACATCCTATCAAATTAGTAATATTCAATGTCAGGTGCCTCATTGCAAGTTCTAGGATTTACAGAATTGTATCACTCAGTCTTTTTAACAAAAATGATGACTCAAAAGGACATCAGTTAGCAAATGGCTATTTGCCCAACTTAGTATAAGGGTCAGTATGCAATTATAGCTGTAAAACAGAACTACCTCCAGTAGTAAGTAGGCAAAATCCAATGCCACTCTGCCTAATTCCAGTTGAATGAGCCATTAAATAGCTATCATCAGTTAGCAAATAGAAGCAATGAACCGTCTCATATAAATGGCCAGGACAACAACAAGCAGTAAGTTATGTTGGCTAGGTGCTCTTGCCCAAGAGGAAGACATGTGTGTTACCCAAAAGCACATCAAGCACGACAAGAACCCTGTCAACTTTGTGTGGAATGTTACAGAGTTGACAAGATAAGAGCCCTGTTAATTTTAAATGCTCCACAGTTTGCTAAAAGGTAAAAGGATCATCTCACAAGCAGGACAATGTTTAAAATGCTTCATGTATTAAAATTAATCCATCCAAAGCTTAGAATCACATGGCACCCTGAATTTAATCAAATTAACTGAACTGAACTGAACAAACCATAGAAATATTATTGAATCTCATCAAGTTAATCCATCCAAAGCAGATTCACATGGTACTCTGAACTTCATCAAATTATTAGTTTTTCCTCCATGCTTCAAGTGACAATTTTGCACCTGACTGCTGCAAAAAATTATAATGTAATTGATAAGCCGATCTAGTGCCAGGGTACCACAAAGTAAAAGTGAAGTGAGCACATATGGGCCTAGAATGGGTAATAATGCAACAGTTAAAAGTAGAACTACTGCTAACACAAGCAATTAAAAATGAGCCACTAAAAAAGGTTAGCAAAACACAGGGAAAAATGACTCGAGCTGAAGCGGCGGCATGTCACAACACTCACCTTCCTCTAGGAGAGGTGGGCGTGTGCACGGGACCAAGTACAGAGCATTACAGACTAGATACTCAAACAATTTAACTATGAGATCTTGTGAACCAAGAACCCTTACGGCAAATCAAGAACCATATCTAGATCCAGTCATGAAAAACCCTAGCCCGTATTAGAGAAGAGGTGAAGGGGCGATAATGGGTGGCTCACCGCCGAGAAGGTGACCTCCGGAAGGGACGGGCTATTCAGGGGAGAAGGACGCGCCGGCCGTCCGCCGCTGTCCTGCTGTGTGACTTGACATTATCTACCGCCGCTGCCAGGAGGAGATGACAGCGGGAGGGAATGCCTTCGGGAGGGTCGCCGCCGGGAGTCGCCGTAGATGCCTCCGGTCCGTCGTCCTCCTCCTTATCCGCTCTGCCATCGCTGCCGGCCTGCCGCCCGCACAGCCTCGCTGTCGCCTCTCCTCTCGCGAAGACGACGCCGAGACGCCGCACGGGATCTGTTCCACGACTCGGGAGGAGATGTTTCGTTCCCGGGCCGGAGCACGAGCCACGAGTGGGTTTGAGCCGGTATGGGATCATCGGAGGGGGTTAAACGAAGGACGACTTTTTTGAGGGGGCGGTATTGATCTCGGACCGGGTGTCCCCCGTGGGTTGGGCTGCATTCCCGACCGGGAAGGGGCCAAACGAACAAGGCCCGAGGGAGGTGGAGGATGGGGTATTGGGGACAACGGTGCTATGCGAGACAAAGGAAGGGGAGCAGGGGTCCGGAGGGAGTGTGAGAGGGACTGAGGTTGGAATGAGAGAGGAGGGTGGGGTCAAAATATCTCAAATAGGTGGGGTCAACGTGTGATAGGGGTATATAATAGTTGGATTGAAGTCAGAAGGAAAACAAGACTCTCATGTGTAGATAAAAGGTCCTTAAATGGTTGTATCAGGGCTCAAATTGAGCTCCTTTCTGGTGCCCTATACTAGGCTATACTACTATTAAAAAAAGACTAGTATACTGACATCCAACGGTTCAAATGAATTGTATACTTCGTAAAACTAAACGGTAGTATGAGGTGATATGAATGTGTAGTATAAGGTGGTGTAGGGTATTGTGGGAATTACAAATTAAACAATTTTTACAATTAGAACCTCGTACTATCAGTTAATTACTACCATGCTAATTGTAATCAAAATGTTTGTAACAAACGATTCATTTGGAAATTTACCGTCCGTCGTCACTCGTCACTGTCTCTCACTCTCCTCTTGCAATGTCGGTCCGCCCGTGGACCCGCCGCCGCCGAGGATGGCGGCCGCCTTCTCGGGAAAGTGCAAACGGTGAGAAGGGAGAACCGGCCGAGAGAGCGGGCCCGCGAGACCTTCGGGGCGGGGGCACGCGCGGAGCGGTGGGCGTTCTTGGGCCCGCGCGGCGGCGGCCCCCGGCGGGAGGGGAAGCTCGCGCGAGCTGCAGGGTAGGTGGGCCGCGTGGAGTCGTCGGCGCCTCCTGGGCATCGGCGAAGCCGGATCTAGGCCGGTCCGTGGGAGCGGCGGTCATGGCGGCGGATTGGATGCAAGAGCGTCATCCTGTTCACGGGTAATGGCGGCTGCGGTGGCTGCAGATTCGTGCAATTGGGGCAGCGGCTTGTGGAGGGGGCGAACGTCCTCAAGTTCGTGGTGACGCAGGACGCGGATTCGTGCTATTGGGCGGCGGCTTGGGGAGGGGCGCGGCCGTCCTCGAGTTCTCGGTGGCGCGGGATGATGACAAGCGCGACAACGAGGTTTCGGTGAGTCCTTCCTTTCTTTGGATTTGTCTTGACATGTTTGCTTGTGTAGACGAATGAATGGTTTGCCGCCAAAGATTGAAGTGTTATCGTTTTTCGGTTAATGTATGTGCACACGATTTGTGATAGGAATTGCATAAGTTTTTGAATCATACGGCTTGAGTCTCACATTGTTACAAGTGATGACACGGATGAATTACTTGCCTCTGCGGTCGGCAAGGCAAAGTTTCACTTGTTTTTTTATGCTTTGGTAGGCTAGTGACTCATAAGACATTGATTGGAACACTACCACTTGAACTCGATGCTATGCTAGATTGTTGCCCGTCGGTAGTAGGTACGGGAACAAAAAGGAAGGACCAAGCCGGCCACAAGGTGTGAGGCCAATGAGGAGCTTAATCATTGGAAGTTTCGTTCGGATATGCCGGATGAGAGTTCTCGTGACAAGGGAACAATATCGATATTCCTTATTGTAAATGTGGGACTAAGGAAAAGCGACGAATTCCACCCCCATTTACAAATGACCGTAGGCCTCACTAGCATTATGTAAAAGCAATTCTACTAGGGTTAGATGGGAAATTTGTGTTTCTGTGTGTTTTGTCTAAAAGGCATTTTATGACCACCAATAGCTGCATTTTAGTTCTTTTAAAAAAATTAGCAACAAGAATACTTGCGTGAAATAATAAGTAGCTCACAGATTTATAGTGCATGATTTGGCGCAGGCACATTTTAGAAGATACAACTAGGAATCGCACAATGTATATTTATTACAATCCACACAGAGCAGTGCTTATTCTTGTTCATTGTTTGGAAGTTCAGATTGATGACAAACAATGTTGATTTTTTGAGAACGTAGATATGAATTGGTGGTAACACAGATGTGTCATTTCACATAATCTAATCTAATCTAATTTTTGCTGGCTTCCAACGTATAGTCCTCCTTGTTGCTAGGTTTGTAGCCTGGGCTTCCTTTTAATCTTGTTCCATGGACAGTTAAGCAACGGCCACCTTGAGCCTGAAATTGGTCATATCTTTCTATGCATGATCAATAGAAATTGTTGTTAAATTTATTGTAATATAGTTCTTCGGTTTGTATATGCTATTAAAAAATCAGATTACAAGTACCTGTGTGAAGATGGTAGATAATCTATTCCATGTCCAAAGCTCAATGAATTTCATTGTGAATAGTCCACAAGACCACCTGCGAAAAAAGTTTGTATCTTTAAAAGTTAGGGAAAACATAGGTTGGAGATGAAAGTGTACTCAGTAGTATTGCTGTGCATTGTACCCGTCATATTGCATTCTCATTTTGATGCATTCGGTGATTCGCCACTGTTTAATATTGAGATCCTCCCACTGGTGTTTTTTTGATCAATTTTAGTTCGCGTAGGCGATCCAGACGGTTTTGCAACCCTTGCATCTGAGTTAAGTATAACCATCAGCAGCTTAGGTTACCACGTGTCTCATTTTTTATTAAGTAGTTGCTAGAGGATTAGTCTCTCACCAGTTGTTCTACTTCAGGCCGACGAGTGGCAGTGCCCATTGAGTCAAGTACCTGTACACGACCTTTACGACCATTGACCACTACCAAGTACCAATGCGTCTCTGTAACATTAATGGGAAAGAATACCTGAAAGTAATAGTGCAACACGGTTGTTAGATTATAGTATGTAGACTGAACCTTATAATGATTGAGTAGAAACGGGCTGTACGATTTCATTGTCGAGGTAAGTTACTATTTGAGTTATGCGGAAGCTTTCTTCATCTCTCTCTTTTAATGAATCGGTGGTATCACCAAATAGCAAGTTGGCATTATAGGTTGTCTCTAGGTAGGCAGCTCCATCTTCCCTTTCCATCATAGCAGGTTGTGCTTGTAGGAAAGTGATGTATGCAGTAATTACCTATAATTGCAAGTTTATCAAACGACATAATATTTTAGTGTTGAAATAGGTACTTTTCATGAATACTTTTCATGAATAGGTGTACTTACCACGTCGTTGATGAACATTTTTGGGTTTAGGAGGCAGTCCAGTTCCTTTTGTTTTGCCCGGTGAATACCAATATGCATCATGTCTTTATCATTTTTTGAATCCATTAGGTACTGGATAGTTTCCATGTCAACTGCTTTGATCATATATTCTGAAGAAAATAGTCAGACATGTTATTACGCTGCGGATATACTCTGAATTAAAAAAAATCCCTGAAATGTAGTGAATACCTTGTGATGTGATATCCTCTGGTAGTGGTTCATCTTCATTAGGTAGTTCGATATCTAGGATTTCATCTGCTATTTTTTTGTTGGACTGCTTACACTTTTTACCCTAGTGTAAACAAAGTCGGCGTTTGTTTTCTGTATGGGTTTTCTTGGTCGTTTTGATGGAACCCTTGATGGAGCCTCTTTTATTTCATCACCTTTGGATGGTAGGTCCAGGATGTGCTCCACATCCTTAATGACTAATTTGACTATATTGCCTTGAATGATGAAGTGTTCTGTGTCAAGGTCAAAACCACCTGCGATCTCCTTGCACAGGTCACGTCGAATCTCTAATTCTTTCAGCTTTAGTAAAGAACCAAATCCAACATCAATAATAGTTGCCTTCTGGTTGTCACTAAATTTGCTAATAATCTCTACTAGCTTTTTTCTGTGAGCATCTACAAGTCCCCTGTAGGGAACAGAGGTTACTGATGCAAAAAAATGAGATGAATTCTATTGTACAATTCACAAGTTTTAATCTACTTTGTAAGTCATGATAATTTTCACGATTTGATTATAGGAATGAACATCTACAGGGCCTGTAGAGGTTGTTTGCTTCGACATGAGGCTAGGTGGTTCAAAAGTTACTTGGTTGTGTTCAAAATGTATCTTCTGCTGGAACGAATATCCGTAGTCATGTCAGGACCTTGTCGATTTTTCAATCTTACAACAATCAGGCTTGGGGTGTTGATTCACCCTCCATTAATGCACGTTGATTGACACAATTTGACCAAGTTTGTGTTACATTGTAGGCCTGGTGTTTTAATTGATCAATTGATTGGAGGGATCCAGTTATCCGACGGCGGCGGTGGAGGCGATGCCCGGCCTCTACGGATAAATCGCCGGTGGGAAGGGATGCGCACGGCGGCACGGGAGATGTACAGGGAGGCGGAGTGGAGATTGGGGATACTAACAGCGGATCAGGCAGTGGGAGAGGAGCCGAACGACGGCACGCTGTCGCGGCCTCGACCACAGCAAGTGGCTGCAGGGAAGCCCCAACGGGAGGATGAGGCAGAGGCGGCGCGACGTCGGGTGCGGCGGCGCGGCGTGGCGTCGGGTGCGTCGGGGGAAACAGATAGGCCGTGGAGGTTTGACGGGAGCAGATGGAAAATTACAGGGAAAAATGATAAAACATGAAATAAAATAGTTATTGAGACATGTACCAAAATAGCCCTTATCCATACCTCATACCACTCAATGGTGGTATAGGGCACCGAAAAAGGCCTCCTCAAATTTAAGAGTTCAGTTGTAGTTGCCTTAAGAAAATTGCAATGTCAAAGTCATTTATCTGTAAATTGACTAGCGCGAAGCGGCTTTGTCATTTGACATCGTGCTATTATATTTCAAAATCTAAGCTGAAACTTTGTTTTTGGCACTCGAACCATCATTCGTAGAAATGGAACTACCAATACTTAAAATCACAACACAACTACGTACACAGGCTCAGTCGACACTCGACAGAGGAGAAGCTAAATCAAACAGCTCATAGACAAGGAAAACAACATATCATCGGAAGGAACCACCACAAAAGGGAGCAGAGGACACAAGGGTGCAACCGTCCAAAGGTAAACCGATTCGAGACAATGAGTTGTGGCAAATGGGAGGATTAAACACCAAATGAATGGACTCACTGCCATCCAATTGGTTCACCAAGGTTGACCACAGATGGCTGCAGCAAATTCTCAAGTTGCGATCAAGTTAAACACATCTAGTACTTAGGCGTGCGGTGCACCAGATTGACACTTTCGCTTCACAGTCATCGACGAGAAAGGCAAATACGATTGCTCAAGGAGGAATGAACTGAACCAAGAGTCCAAGACCATGCTTTAGGAGTTTGTGTTCTCACTTAAGTAGTTGGGTTTAAAAAGGATGCAGGCGTAAGCTCAAGTGGGGTGGTCGATATTGGCGTGCATCAGGAAGTGTTTTAGAGCCCAAGGCACACTGCAAGGGAGGGGGCAGGTGGCAAGCACAACACCACGTCTCTGCGGATTGTTAACTCTCTTTTTTTTGCACAGCTTTCGGCAGATATTGCAGCTGCGAGATTTGCAGGTGATAGCAAGCTTGAAAATTTGCTTTTGCTCGTGATTTTTTTACTCCATTGCAATACTCGGTTGATGGATGGTCACTTCTACCATCCAGAGAAAACAAAATTGGCCATTAACATTATTTATATTAATGGTCGGTGTGTGTTTGTTTGAGCTTGTTATCAACTTAGTAATGTGCACGTGCGAGTGTGCGACACACACGTTTAAATAACCTATTAAGTATTAGTCAAGTGACATCACTAAATTTTTTATGAATTATTATAGGCTAGCATTCTTTAAATAAATAATGAATTATGAATTGATGCATTTCAACCGGCCCGACGCGCACCTACAATGTCCAATTCGGAAGCTAGCGTGTGAAGCTCGCGCAGTCGGGGTTCCGCTTAGCGTCACTTGTGGGCAGTGCCGCCATGCAGGCCTCTTTGAGCTCGCAAGCCGGACCGTTTGAGCTCGTCCCCGCAGGTGGCCATACATCCTCCGCGTGGCTGTAGGGAAGAGGCAGCCGACCATGGATCCATAGAGGTAGAGATATAAGGGGGGAAATTGAATAGGGAGACCGGAGGGATCTAGCAGCCGGCTCTGGTACGACCACGACGGCCGGCAACGGGGAGGGTAGGGGAGGGAGCGGAGAGCATGGCGGCGACTGATGGGAGTAGCCGCGTGGGTGGCGTGTTGCGGACGGGGAGTGCGCCGGAGAAAGAAAATATAAAAGAAGAGATCAAATCTTTTTTCCCACTTAGGCAAGGGGTCGTCTGTAGAATCTCGAACTATGTGTACAGACAGATATACAGACAACTCATACAACCCACAGACAGAGAGGCTGTCTGTAACCTGTTTAATGCTTTGCATATAACTTAAATCAACTACAATATATTTGTGTATACCAGTGTGTGACTATTTTAATCAATGATTAAAAAATGATAAAATGTACTTGTGATTTGTTTCTTTGTATTTGCATAAAATAAAATCTTTTTGGAAGGGCTAAATTGCAATTTTCTATTTCTCTCAAGTGGAGTTTGACTATCCAAAGGATCTATATGTGAAAACCATCCTTAGAAAGTGCTAAAATGTAAAAGTTCAGAAAAAATATCTCTTCCATGCGGTTCAGCTCATCTCCGGTTCCCGTCTTCCCGATCCCCTTCTTCAGTTTCCCTATGCTTGCTTTTCCCTTTGACTCCGGCAACGAGCTCCATCGATTCAGGTAGCTCCCCTGTAGCAGCGAACTCGTATTTGGCCACTTCCTCCTCGCCACGGTGCGAAGGCGGGTGAGCTCCCCTGCTGGGGGATATTTAACTATTTGCCACTCTTAGCTAGGGTTAATTAATCCCTCTCACATTCACTCCTCTCTCATGGGTGGCAAATCTGTTGCCACTCACCCCATATGATGACAATAGGTTAAATATTCCTGCTCGGGAATGGCGCAACAGTCTTGTGGGTGAGGTCCCTGAAGGCGCGACGACGTGCAGGCGTGCGAGCTCCCCAGCCATCGACCAGCGGCGCGACGACGGGCGAGCTCCCCCACAGGATCTGCGGCGCGAGGATCTGCGACCCTTCCTCCCCTGCGTTCCTCCCGACGTCTCTCGTCGGCTGCTGCCTCTCCCATCCCGAGCTTGTCCTCCTCTCCCACCTCCACATTCTCTCGTCGTTGTGGTTGGCTCCTCTTCACACCGCGATTTGGCGGGGAAATTTCTCTCCCGACCGCGGAGGCTCGACATCCACGCCGGAGCTCTGCACTGGACTTCTCCGCCGCCGGCTCACGCCGCGCCGGCTGTGGCCACCACCCATCCTGCCGTGCAGAGTTGCGGGCGGGCCGGCTCGCGCCGCACCGCCGTGGTCGCCGCAAGGGCGCCGGCGAGTGCTTTGCGCCGGCTGTGGCCGCCGCCAATCACGTCGCGCCGGGTTGCCGGCGGGACACGTAGGAAGGGGCATTCCGTGTCAATTTTTTTAATGTCACGCTCAAAGGGTGGGTGGTTGGCCCGGCGTGTATGGAGGGTGGGTAGACTCGGGGTGGGTGATAAAAACATTACGTTTTCAGTAGAAACGCTCCCCAAATTGCGATTTTTATGGTTGTTCCACCTTTTTGGTCATCATGCAAGCTGACGGATGGGTCCGACGTGAGGGGTAAGGCGGGCCTGAATTGGGTGAGAAAAGTTTTCAATTGTCTTCACTCCTTATATTATAGATAAGCATGCTCTACAGAATCTCTAGACGATGGCTTTCCGCTATTGAATCTGACTCCACAATGACCTAGCCCATGTTTGGTTGGGCAACGAAATTTTTTACGTCCAGGGAATCTTGCTTGCATGGAGTATGTTGACGGTGTATTTTGGTGCACCTAGCATGTTCATTACACTTTGGTTTGGATTTGATTATGGAACTAACCCGCCACTAGGCACACTAATCATATAACAAGTTCATCTTTGTGCATGCATTTGGAAGTGTTGTGTTTATGTAGGAAAACATGGACATAAAGGACGGATTCGCAACAAGTTCAAAGGAGCATTCATGGAGTCTTGTTCGTGTTCATGAGCTTGCTGAAATCACTTCCAATGGTGGCGAGGACCGAAGTGCTACGAGGAACACCCCCGGGGATTGAAGTGTAAAAGATCAAACTTCATGCAAAGAGAGCCTCCATCTTGATCGCGAGGATAACGGCGTCAAAATCATGCAAGTGGAGGGGGCAAAGTAGATAACCGCGCGAGGACCCACGGAGCAAAAAGGGCGACCGAACCGGGCCGAAATTGGGCCGGGCCGGCCGGCCCGTGCGGGCCGGCCCGGCCCACTTCGGGCACCGGTTCGGTCCCGTCTTCCTTGCCCTCGAAGGATCTTCGACCCTAAAACCCCCGACGCGCCGCCAATACGGAGGAGAGGAGTTATTCGCACCGTAAGGCCATCCACAAGCTAGAGAGAGAGGAGGAGGATCTCCGGCGGGAGATCAACCACCTCGAAGGAAGCACCCTCTCGTGGAGAAGGAGGAAGACACCGGCGGAAGGGAAACCATGATCAACGGTGCCATGATCGGCACCTTGATGGGGTAATCTTCTCATTCGTCCATGGGTTGTAATCGATCGTGAGATGTAATCGCACTTTGTCGGATTATCTATCTAACATCTTGTGTTGAATATACTTTAATGCTTAAGGCTCGCAACCGTGCCGTAGAGGGAGTAGAGCTCCAATGCTTCCTTGGATCCATTCAATACGCCGTGGCCATCAAAGGTCTAGTCATGAATACCTTCGCGTAGTGACGGTACGAGAGGAGGGAAAGGGCGAAACCGTGGTCACATCCCCGATAGATTAGATTGGTTTTCATGTCTTTAAGCGATTGCATGCTTTAGTATCATAGACCCGTGGGCGAGTGTCTTCTACCTTGATCGTTTATCATTCTCTCTAGTGTAGTTTAGTGTTTTCTAGTATAATAGTAGTTAGGGTTTTAGTAGCTAGTGTGTCGTTGTTGATCGAACGCTTGTAATCCCCCTTGCTCCGCGGATTGACAAGAACCTTGGGAATCCCGTGGTGAAAAAGGTGTGGGGTCCGTACGCTTGCGGATCGTAGAGGGATACGTCTTTTATCCGTCAACAAGCCCCTTTTTCCGGCGCCGTTGCTTGGGGAGCAAGTTAGTTTACATCGTTTGATTTGCATCTAACTTAGTTTTATATTTTAGTTTATCTTTTATTCGCTTTATCTAACATATATTTTCCGAAAAACACTTGTTTCTTTTTTTGTTTTTGTTTTTATCTTATTGTCTAGATGGAGTTCGTTAATCAACCCGTGGAAGAACCGGAGAAATCATTAAGGGATTACGCTAGCCCTCGATGTGAAGACATAAAGGTACAAGAGTCGGATTCGAAGCTCGAAGCGACCAAGTATGAAATTAAATCCAAGATCATCAAGATGGTGGCGGAAAACCCATTTGAAGGGATGGTTACGGAGAACCCATATAGACACATAAGGGATTTCACGACAATATGCAACACGATGCGTCAAGAAGGAGTTCCCGATGAATGGTTCAAATGGAATCTCTTTCCCTACTCACTTGCCGGCAAAGCAAAGACATGGTATTCGGTTGCGTCCTTTGAAGTTGAAGGCAATTGGAACAAGTTGACAAAGAAGTTTTGCGAGAAGTTCTTTCCAATTAGCAAGGTTCAACATCTAAGGAGGCAAGTGATCACTTTCATGCAAGGAGAAGAGGAAGGGATAGACCAAGCCCGGGATAGGTTTAATGAATTAATCGAACAAGGACCAAAACTCGGCTTCACCAGGTGACGTACTCTTGCATACATTTTTCTTTTCCCTAACCCCTAGTTGCATGCGACACGTCGAAATGTGTGCGGGCGGGGATCTCATGGAGAAAACACTCACGGAAGCCGCCCAACTTCTACAAAAAGTTAGTAAAGCGGCTGCCATGCGAAGAGATTGGGAAACAAGACTTGCGGAAGAGCCGAATTCAATTCAAGGAAGAAGAAGCTTGCTGATTTTTCTAAAGAGGCAACCCCGGAAGTCACAAAAGAGGAGCCAATCATGGAAAAGCTTGAACAAGAATGCATCAAGTCAAGAACTACACCAAACGTCGACTTCGCCGCACCAAATGAGACGAACAAGAGAAGCATGTCAAGCGCGAAGCCACTAAGGGAGTTCGAACCAATGGATTGGGTTCCTATTGATTACGGAGAAGTATTCGACAAGAGAAGACCGTTCCCTAATCAAAAGGGAATGGCAAGAGCATTGGAAGTGGATTTCCCACCGGAGAAGAAAGCTGAAAATTCATACGACCTCGAAACCACCGGTGAGATTTTTGAAAAGCTCTTTGGAGATGACGTGGTGGATCCGGAACATATTGCCGAGGTGAAGAGAATCATGGGGATCAAGCCCGAAGCATCACCATACGCTCGCCTTGCTGAAATTTATTCGATAGGATCCGAAGAAGAAGAGAAGATGACGCCGCACTTGAGTTGCGAGATCAACGGAGTTCAATGCAAAGCTTTATGCGACATCGGAGCCCAAGTAAGTGTTCTATCTTCTAAAATTTACGATAAAGTTCAATACCACAACCTAGACTTAGCCCCAACATCAACGAAATTAATTATGGGAGATGGTAGAACTATCAAACCTCTAGGTATTGCTTGCAACATGAAAGTAAAAATCTCTAGAAACTATATACCAACCGATTTCTTTGTTATTGATGCTTACCATGGTAATTCTGATCATATAATCTTAGGTAGGCCTTTTCTTAAGTTGGTTGATGCCGTGTTAGATGCCGGAGAAGGCAAAGTAACAATGAACCTTAATGGAACAAAGTACACATATAACTTTCTTCGTGCCTCTAAACACCTTACACCTTTTCCTCCCGAAGATGAAGAAATAGAAGAGATAGATAGTCTTTGTTTTGTTGAAACCCTTAGAGACCCGCTGCAAAGAGCGATGGAAAATCAAATTAGTAATCAACAAGATGAAGAACTAGAGGAAGCGACAAAAGGCTTAGAGCCGCATGATGGTAGCATGGAGGAAGAGAAGTTCGAAGACATAGGAGAAATCAAACCCGAGGAGCCACAAGTGCCCGAAGTAGACCTTAAACCTTTGCCCAAGGGATTAAAATATGAATTTTTGGGCCCAGACAAAACTTATCCAGTCATTATGAGCGACGAGTTGAGCCCCGAAGAAAATGAAGCGTTGCTGATTTTATTAAAAAAACATAGGAAGGTGATTGGATATTCAATTAATGATCTCAAAGGTATTAGCCCAGCCTTTTGCACTCATCGTATACCAATGGAAGACCAATGTAAGCCTGTAGTGGACCATCAAAGGAGGCTAACCCATGCCATGCGAGAGATAGTAAAGAAAGAGGTTATCATGTTACTTGATGCCGGAATCATCTACCCGGTTCCACATAGCGAATGGGTGAGCCCGGTACATTGTGTATCGAAGAAAGGAGGTTTGACCGTGGTGAAGAATGAGAAGAACGAGTTGATACCGCAAAGAACCGTGACCGGGTGGCGGATGTGTATCGATTACCGTAAGCTTAACAAAGCGACGAAGAAAGATCACTTCCCCCTACCGTTCATAGACGAGATGCTCGAGAGGTTAGCAAACCACGCTTATTTTTGCTTTCTCGACGGATACTCGGGGTTCATGCAAATTCCCATTCACCCGGAAGATCAACATAAGACAACGTTTACGTGTCCTTACGGAACGTTTGCATATAGGAGGATGCCCTTCGGCCTATGCAACGCTCCGGCCTCTTTTCAACGCTGCATGATGGCCGTGTTTTCGGAATTCATCGAAGAAATTGTTGAAGTGTTTATGGATGATTTTTCCGTTTACGGGAAGACGTTCATGGATTGCTTAGCAAACTTAGAAAAGGTCCTTACAAGGTGTGCGGAGGTAGATTTGGTTTTAAATTGGGAAAAGTGCCACTTCATGGTTAAGCAAGGCATAGTGCTCGGACACGTTATATCCGAGAGAGGGATTGAAGTGGACAAGGCTAAGGTAGAGACGGTTGAGCAACTCCCACCTCCTATGGATGTTAAGTCCTTAAGGAGCTTTCTAGGCCATGCCGGATTCTATAGAAGATTTATAAAGGACTTCTCAAAGATCACTAAGCCTTTAACGCACCTTCTTCAAAAGGATGTGGCTTTCGACTTTGATGAGAAGTGTCTAGCGGCATTTCGGACCTTGAAAAATGCGTTGGTGAGTGCTCCCATCATCCAACCTCCGGATTGGAGCCAACCTTTCGAGATCATGTGTGACGCAAGTGATTACGCCGTAGGCGCGGTCTTGGGACAAAGAAAGGAAGGCCGAGTTCACGCCGTTTACTACGCTAGCAAAACTCTTAGTGGGGCACAATTAAATTACGCCACTACGGAAAAAGAGTTGCTAGCGGTGGTATTCGCTTTCGAAAAATTCAGATCTTACATCGTGAACTCGAAAGTCATTGTTTACACCGATCACGCAGCCATCAAGTATCTCTTGGCTAAGAAGGAAGCTAAACCACGTTTGATTCGTTGGATCCTTCTTCTCCAAGAATTTGATGTTGAAATTCGTGATAAAAAGGAGGTGGAAAATGTTGTGACCGATCATTTGTCTAGGATGAATCGTGGACAAGATGATAAAGAGCCCATCGAAGATAAGATGAGAGATGACCACCTCTATAGAGTGCTTGATAAAGATACTTGGATGATCGACATCATTCGAGCAATTCGAAAGATGCCACTCGATCATCTAGACAAAAACACTCAAAGGAAGATAATCTCTGAAAGTAAGAAATATTTTTGGGATGCACCATACCTCTTCAAGCTTGGCAATGATGGAGTGATGAGAAGATGTGTGCCAAGAGAAGAGAGGCTTGAGATTCTAAGGAAGTGCCACTCGGCGGAGTACGGTGGACACTATAGCCATTTTCGAACCGAAGCAAAAGTATGGTCGAGCGGATTCTATTGGCCGGAGATGCATGAAGATACTAAAAGATATGTTGCGTCATGCCCCGAATGTCAAAGAACCGGAAACATCTCTCAAAGAAATTCTATGCCTTTGAAATACAACCCGCAAATCGACATATTCGATGTATGGGGCATAGACTTCATGGGGCCTTTTAAAAACTCATTTGGATTCGAGTATATACTTGTTATGGTTGATTATGTATCCAAGTGGGTAGAGGCTATACCATGTCGTAAAGCTTCCACGGAGGAGTCCATCACTATGATCAAGAACGTGATTTTTCCCCGTTTCGGTACACCGAGAATCTTGATAAGTGATGGAGGAACTCATTTCACCGGAAGAACTTCAAAAAGTGCTTGTCCAAGTTGGGAATTGAGCATAGGGTCTCCACGGCCTATCACCCACAAACCAACGGACAAGCGGAGACGTCAAATAGGCAATTAAAAAGCATACTCAACAAAACCATAGAGAAGGGAGGTAAGGATTGGTCAAAGAAATTAGACGGAGCTTTATGGGCTTACCGAACGGCGTTTAAAACACCGATAGGTATGACCCTTTATCAATTTGTCTATGGAAAAGCTTGCCACCTTCCGGTTGAGTTGGAACATAAAGCCTATTGGGCGATTAAAGAGATGAACCTTGATCTCGATGCCGCGGTGGTGAAACGAAGAATTCAAATAAGCGAGCTAGAGGAGTTGAGGTTGAAAGCATATGAAAACGCAAGCATATACAAGGAGAGAATCAAAAGGTGGTATGATAAAAGATTGAAGAAAAAAGAATTTAAAGAAGGAGATAAGGTCCTCCTCTACAATTCGAGGTTTAAAACCTTCGGAAAGGGGAAATTGCAAAGCAAGTGGGACGGACCTTATGTTGTGCATTCGGTGTTCTCCAACGGAGCGGTAACCATTATGGATATAAACGGCGATCAATTTGTGGTGAATGGACGGCGGCTAAAGGTTTACTACGAACCCGATGTCGTGCCCATTCATCATGTTGACGTCTTTACCATGGAGGAAGAGCCCGAACGTCCCGCCTAGGACGAAAACAAGGCATCAACTTCGTAAATAATTTTTCTTTTAGCTTTCCGGAGTTTTTCGCGAAGATTTACTTGGGCCAACTTTTTCCCATGGGCTGAGGAAGAAAAAAATAGGGCGGTGTGCAAAAACCCGGACCGGCCCGGCCCCCGAGGCGGGGTGGGCCGGCCGGCCCGTGCGGACCGGCCCGGGGGTGGCCCGACGCCCGATGACCCCGAATTTCGCACGAATTGCTCCTTTTTGACTTCCTTGTTTGGTCGGAAAATTTTAAGGGAAGTGTAAAAAAGGAAAATAAGGTTCCCGGGGCTTTTCTCTCGGGACTATATATTTGGCCGAATTGGGAGCTCGAGAATCAAACCTTTCAAGCAATGTGTTGCACCCTTGTAGCAGCCATTGAGCCTCCAAAAAGCTTAGAGTTGAAGCTAGAAGCCAAGAAGCCATCGATGGAGGAGGCGATGCGATGCGAGGTCAAGCTACCCATCAAGAGGACCGCACGTATCCGTTGCGGAGGACGTGTCCCGACCGGAGCTCTTGCATCTCGCAACCCCGTCGAAGGAGAGAAGGTCCCTACACCCGTTCGAAGGTCGGCACGCCTCCAAGGCATCAAGCGCAAGGGTTACAAGGAGGTGTCGCCGGAGCCTAAGGATTATGGGGATAGCGACTACTCCGACGATCGTAGCCCGAGCTCGTGGGCGGCTGCCGGTAGAGACGATGACGATTGGGATGAGCGGCCCAATGAATGGACTCCCGAAGGCCCCAACGGCGATGGTAACGGCGGTGGCGAAGGCAACGACAATGGAGGTGGCGACGACGGTGGTGACAATGGTGGAGATTATGGCGACGACGACCCCTTCGGATTGCATCCGGTGTGCTTGTTGAGTTTGCCGTCAATCCATCGCGGATCTCTACACGTCGGCCGACGAATGTCTCCAAGCCATGGAAGCGATGAAGCAGCGTATGGAGGACTTGGAGAGCGTAGTTGAAGATGACTACAAGTTCCTTAACCGCAACGTGCGCAAACTTTTCGGCATGGTTGGAAACATGAGAGGCAAGTGGTGCAAAACTTGCTTGAAGTACCACTAGATCTAGTTTTCCCCTTAGGATTTTTGTAAGATACGACGAGGACGTCGTATGTTTTAAGTGTGGGGGAGAGCTAGCTCGCTAGCCTTAGCTTTTGAACTTCAAGTTTAGGCTCGGTTTAATCTTCGTGTGAGAGTCTTAGTGTTTTAATGAGTCTTTAGTTTTTGAGTCTGTTTTAAAATTTTTTGCAAGTGTCTTAAATTAGTGTTGAGTCAAGAAAATCAAATAAAAAGAGTCTTTATATATATCTTTGTGTTTTATGTATTGTTTATCTTTATTTACTTGTTTGTTTAATCTTCGATTCTTGATATATGAACACAAGTATGTGGTTTGAAAAACGTTTATCGTGGTGCTTAGTGGAATCGCTACTACTTAAAGTACCCATACCGCACTTCGATCTTGAGCTTCACATGCTAGTTGTGCTATGTTCGCTGCTAAAAATTGGAGGATTTCAGTTCTGAAAATTATTTTAAAACCCTTGTAATAAAGGTTAGCAAAACCTCTTTTTCCAAGTTGAGAGTAAGAAAAAAAAAATTCCTATCCAAAGCCAAGTTTATTTTTTTCGCTCCATCATAAGTGTGATTAGCACGATGAGTTAGGCTAGGACCCTTCTCTCTTGGTGAGTTTTAATTTCGAGCAATGATCATGTCCTTGTGCTTATCTTTTGTTGCTAGCCTCGTCATATATTCAGTCCATGACTTTCACAACGAAAGTCATGAGTATCGCTGGATTCCATACCCAACCCTATACATCTCTTTTGTACATCGTATTCCTTGAACACAACCTATTTTCAAAGTTTCGTCTCGTCTCTAGCATGATTTATTTAAAAATTTCAGATTGTATGCATGCGAGGAAAGAGAGAATTGAAAGCTTTGAAAAGTTGTCAAGAGAGAGAAAAATAAAGAGAAAAAGTATGTGTATGGAAAAGAAAGAAAGAAAGAAAGAAAAATCATATGTGAATGAAAGAAAAAAAAGAAAGATGAGTTAGCAATAAAGGTATGAGAGGGATGGATCAAGTGAAAGAAAAGAAAAAAAAATAAAGTGTAAGGAAGGATGTCACGTTGATTGTGAGACGAAACTTTTACTCTATTTCCAACCATGTGCAATCCGACAACGAGGACATCATTGGTGCCTTGAAGTCACAATTTTCTTTTGCCCTTGCACATGTCCACCATTCTAAATCTTCTCATCCTTGATATCCCTACATATGGTTAATTCTCATGATCATTGGCTTTGAAAGGTAGACAACCATTAGAGGAAGTTCTTAGTTTGACAATACTTGTGTTGATTGCGCTAGCCCTACCTATAGCTCCACTTTTACATGATATATGAGAGATTAATGGGAGGTGAGAGTTTTATAAAATTTGGTTAGGATAGCCACTTCATATGAGTGACTTGAGAGAGCTTGGAGAAAGGTTTTTGTCTAATACTTGTTGCAGGAATTTTTGTTTTGAAAACCATAAAAACCCTCCGATGGAAGCAAAGGAGTAAGCATGGCTGAAATTGAAGACTTCAAGTGAAGGGTTTGAGTTGTGGGGTGAATCTTGACGTGGTAAAAATTCTAAACGCCCATGTTTATGTTTGATTATCATTACTTTGTGTTTATGTATTAAAGATGAAAGGATTGACTAACTTGTGAAGAAGGATAAGTGGTACACAATTACACTCCTTGGACGAAGTTCTTTTACGAGTACTTGCTCGAGGACGACAGCAAGAGCTAAGTGTGGGGGAGATGTTGACGGTGTATTTTGGTGCACCTAGCATGTTCATTACACTTTGGTTTGGATTTGATTATGGAACTAACCCGCCACTAGGCACACTAATCATATAACAAATTCATCTTTGTGCATGCATTTGGAAGTGTTGTGTTTATGTAGGAAAACATGGACATAAAGGACGGATTCGCAATAAGTTCAAAGGAGCATTCATGGAGTCTTGTTCGTGTTCATGAGCTTGCTGAAATCACTTCCAATGGTGGCGAGGACCGAAGTGCTACGAGGAACACCCCCGGGGATTGAAGCGTAAAAGATCAAACTTCATGCAAAGAGAGCCTCCATCTTGATCGCGAGGATAACGGCGTCAAAATCATGCAAGTGGAGGGGGCAAAGTAGATAAGTGCGCGAGGACCCACGGAGCAAAAAGGGCGACCGAACCGGGCCGAAATTGGGCTCAGGGCCGGCCGGCCCGAGCAGCCGGCCCGGCCCACTTCGGGCACCGGTTCGGTCCCGTCTTCCTTGCCCTCGAAGGATCTTCGACCCTAAAACCCCCGACGCGCCGCCAATACGAGGAGAGGAGTTATTCGCACCGAGAAGGCCATCCACAAGCTAGAGAGAGAGGAGGAGGATCTCCGGCGGGAGATCAACCACCTCGAAGGAAGCACCCTCTCGTGGAGAAGGAGGAAGACACCGGCGGAAGGGAAACCATGATCAACGGTGCCATGATCAGCACCTTGATGGGGTAATCTTCTTATTCGTCCATGGGTTGTAATCGACCGTGAGATGTAATCGCACTTTGTCGGATTATCTATCTATCATCTTGTGTTGAATATACTTTAATGCTTAAGGCTTGCAACCATGCCGTAGAGGGAGTAGAGCTCCAATGCTTCCTTGGATCCATTCAATACGCCGTGGCCATCAAAGGTCTAGTCATGAATACCTTCGCGTAGTGACAGTACGAGAGGAGGGAAAGGGCGAAACCGTGGTCACATCCCCGATAGATTAGATTGGTTTTCATGTCTTTAAGCGATTGCATGCTTTAGTATCGTAGACCCGTGGGCGAGTGTCTTCTACCTTGATCGTTTATCATTCTCTCTAGTGTAGTTTAGTGTTTTCTAGTATAATAGTAGTTAGGGTTTTAGTAGCTAGTGTGTCGTTGTTGATCGAACGCTTGTAATCCCCTTGCTCCGCCGATTGACAAGAACCTTGGGAATCCCGTGGTGAAAAAGGTGTGGGGTCCGTACGCTTGCGGATCGTAGAGGGATACGTCTTTTATCCGTCAACAGAGTACTAAATGAAGTCTATTTGCAAAACCTTTTCACGTATGAGAGTAACTCTGCGCGACGAATCTAATGAGCATAATTAATTGATGATTTGCTACAGTAATGCTACAGTAACCATCCTCTAATCATGCGGTCAAATACCTCATTCGATTTTTCTCGCGATTTTACACAGGGTTGTGGAGGTAGTTTTGAAAACTGACATTGTTTAATACCCTTAATTAGTGGTCAAAGTGAGGGGGAAATTTTTTCCCTCCCCAACCAAACAAAGCCTAAGCATAAAGCCTCTGGCACAACCCAACTGCTTGCAGAGCCCGAGCAGGTGCTCAGGCTTGTGGGGCTTTGGGTTCGCCCCTGCACGAGGTTGCGGCCTGTGGCCAGAGTTGGCATATTGACAATGTTGACTGACATGATAATGTAACCATCTAAGCCCTTTCGCACATTTGGTAAGGGTGTATTTCGGTGATAAATGACAACCATATGCTTGTGACTAACCTTGGTTTTGTAGCGGATTATATCTTGGGTTATTGTCATGAGTATTGAATGAAAAGAGACCCCTCAATTTGAATTTATGGACGATCAATGGACAAATATTACAAGGCTAAGGAATTTGTTAGTCCCAAGTGTCACAAGGTGATGAAGGACACTTGAATTGCTAGTTTGTAGTGTTTGACCGTACTATTAAGAGGGGTTCATGCACTAGTAGCTTGACCATGCACCAAAAGCCATAAAAATATGCACACTCAAGTTCCTTGGATGTTAATCAGCTCAAAGTAATCATGGAAGCAAAGTAGAAGCAAAAGAATCGATGGAAAACTCAAAGGCATTTGAATTGGATGAGTTGAAGTTCAAGTCATAGCGTCGGAAGAATCGACGCCTTAGTTTTTACATTCGTCGGATGAATTCAGCGGCCAAGGATTTCAAAAGTGACCATCAGATGAACCGACGGTATAGGTAGCGGTTCATCTGATGCCATAGGGTTTGGTAACAGTAAGGGTCAGAGCTCTGCCTCTTCAGCACCGGATGATTCGACGCTCTGACCAGCTGTCTATCCGACGCTTGCATTCAAATCATACAGAGACGCGCCAAAACATTTCTTTAGCACCAGATGAACCGACGCTTCAGATTCAACTCAGCGGTTCATCCGACGCTTGTGTTTAAACTATACGGTACTGCACCGAGTGGGTGCTCTTCAGCACCGGATGGTCCGACGGGGCATCAATGCAATGCGTCGGTGTATTGATTGGGTCACATGGTTCAACTGTTATATCAGCGTCTGTGAGTGACCGGATGATCCGACGCTATCGCAGGGGGAACAATCGGTTCTTCCGACGGTACTACTTTTCAGGGAAACTTTTCCAACGACTAACCTCCCTTGCTAGGCCTATAAATATGCCCCTGCCTCTCTTGAGCTGCCTTTGCCATTCTGAAGATCTACTGCAGCCAAGGAGAGAAGGAGAGTGTGTTCTTGTCATTTGAGATTCTCTTCCTCTTCATTGAGGAGCTCTTTCTTAGTGATCAAAGGTTTTCAAGGTGCATACATGGCTTAGCTGAGTGCTCAGGTCAAGTGAAAGTGTGCGGGTTTGTTACTTTTGGAGTTTGACGGCTCCTAGACGGTCTTGGTGCTTTGGGGGTTCTTGGTGAGCTCTTGGAGACTATGGGAGCCTCAAGAAAAGCTTGGTGTACACGGTTCGAGACCCACCGTTCCGGAGATGGAGAACGGATACTCTTAGTGAGCACTTGAGTCTTGGTGACTTGAGGGAGAGTAATATTCTAAGTGAGTGCTTCGACGTGGATTAGGGGGAAACGTCAATTTCTCGATACCACGAGAAAAAATTCGGTCGTCTCTTGTGCCTTTCTCTCTACATTCTTGCATTTAATTTCAGCACCTAATTTCCGCACTTAAGTTTCCTCGCCCTTGTTCTTGTTAATTTGCTTTGCTTCATATCTTGACTAGGGTGTTCCATATCTCTTAGTGTGATATTTGCTAAGGAAACTCTTATTACTGTGCTTAGTAGTAGAGAAAAACCCTTTTAGATGGGCAACACTAGTTGATAGGCTAAGGTTTTCTTAATGCATTAGAAATTGAAAAGAAGGCCCATATTCAACCCCCTTCTACGGGCCATTGATCCTACAGATAAGCACGTGGCGGCTTAAAGGAGGAAGAGTGGAAGACAATGGTGATGTTAAACGATTGGGGAATAAGCCCTCATCAGTTTGAGGGCCTATTTATTAGTTTGATAAATTGTCACTATTCATCCATCACATCAATGTGTAAACAAGGCGCAATGCGGCTAGTTACCAGCAAAATGATATTATTATTCACCTCCGTCAAATTGAAGGCAATCTACATACCGAACTAAGCAAGGTCTGATCAACAAGAGAAATACCTACGGGTGCTGATTGGACATTTTCCCCATGAAACTTGTACCTTTGAAAACAGATCAGCAGCCCTGTTCGTTTGGTACCGGTGGGTGATGGTGGTGCTGATTTGTCTTTGAGAGAAAATCTTCTTGGGCGATTCTTTGGTGGCTGGTTTGTTCTGAGAGAAAAATACTGCTTGCTAGTGGCTGATAAGCCGAACGAACAGACTGCAGATCGCTTTCCTTCCGGATTGGACATAACACGGTAGAACGAAGGTCATTGAAAGAATCACACACACGTACTGGCACAACACAGTCGTTGAAACTTGGAATACACACCCAGGAACCATGCACTCACATCCGCTTCAAGCCTTCAACACGAGTAGGGATGCCGTGCCTCATTCAAACCATCACCATTTCCACCGCTGGCTGTGCTTGACGCCGAGGGGGGGTATCGACCTGTTGGTACGGCGTTCAACTGGGACCTGCCACACGCTGCTGCGCTTGCCTGTGCCCCTGGGAAGAAGAGGGCCACTGATGCTCCGGGGGAACCATGACCGCTTCCCCAATTGGTGGATATTGCCGCTTGGGTTCGGAGGGCCCTGCTTCCGTCTCTGTCGACGGCCTGGCATCCGGCGCCCGGGCGCGGAGCATGATGTACGACAGGATGGCGAGCGCCGTGGCGGCGAGGCTCAGCAGGGCCGGCTGCCTGAAGTAGCCGTCCCTGACGAGCCTGCACCACGTGATGCCATACCTCGTGATAGGGAAGTTCCACACCGTGCCGTTGGCGTAGAACGCCCCCGCGAGCAGCGCCGCGATCCTGCGCACAGTACAAAAGTCCGCACCACCGGTCTCCTTTAGGCATCGCTGGATCGGATGTGCCTTAATTGTTAGATTTCATTGCAGATGTGGTCGTCGTGTTACTCACCATGAGAGGACGGCGGCGATGATGCCGACGATCCGCTTGGACTCGGAGGCGCCGTGGCGCGGCCTGCAGCAGCCGCAGCAGCCGCCGGCCAGGGAGGCGATGATCATGGCCACCGCCAGCAGCGGGATCGCGATTATAGACAGCAGGTAGGCCGGATTGGGCGGGTAGCCACACTCCTCGAGGGGACGGTAGACGTCGATGTCATCCCACTACAACAAGTCATCCATCATCGCAAGTGGGCTTGCAACACAGGCCAAGAGTAGCGGAGGATACTGCGCTTTACCGTAAGCTTTGTGCGCTCGGCGATGAACCCCAGCACGGCGCTCGCCACCCCGAACGACCCCACCACGAGGGTGAGGACGATCACGCCCACATCCATTGAGCGAGCCTACGACGTGCTTCGCTTCTTCTTTCAGAGGGACGGCGATGGAAATGAAACGACGACGGTGACTGGTTGTACACTATAGCTTGCACCGATGGGCGGCGACCATGTATATGTTCAGGTCTATATAGAGATCATGATACCTTATTAGCCGGTTAGACCGACTCCAGCAGTTCAGCAGATCTACATATGCAAAGAGCTGGTATGCACACACGAGAGAGAAGACATCGGTGCTGCAAAAGAGGAGCCGCTCCAGCAAGGTTGTGCATCCCTTCGTGCATCTCGTCGCGGCAGTTGGCTCCGCGGGCAGCCGGAGAAAACGAGTGGTGCCGCCGGGGAGCGAGGCGGAGTAGGGGACTTGTCCACCGACCTGCAGATGGTCGCCGCTGCCACAGGGACGAAGGGCAGGTGACCACCGCGGATCTGGAGGTGCTACAAGGCAGTGAGCTCGAGGAGGGGAAGATGCAGAGAGAAGACCGGCTTCGGCGGCAGGAGCTCGACCCGCCGGCTAGGGTGCCCGACCCGCCTGCGGCCAGAGACGCCGGAGAGAGCTCGCCCTCGCCGCTGAATCGCGTCGGCAAGGGAGGGGGAGGGAGAAGGCGCATGCGGAGAGGTCGAGCGGTGCCGGCGGGAAGAGCTCCGCCGGCGTCATCCGCATCACCGTCAAGGAGGGAGGCGCGTTGCGGTGGGGGATGAGCTCTACAGCCATGGCCCGTGTTCCTCATGTCGCCGCTCGACGACGGAGTAGGCGCACGGCCGCCACGCGGGATCCTCCTCTCGGATCTGCATCTGTGGCGGCCCCCATGCTCCTGTATCGAGGCTGCCCCGTCCCTGCTCATCCGGGATCGAGGCAGGGGGCAGCGGGCGCGGCCTCTTCTCGAGCTGCCTCCTCCTCCCTGGCGGCGGGGTCGAGCCCGGTGGCGGCGGATTCACGGCGGAGGCGGGGGCGTTGACTCGCGCGCGCCATATCGAGCACCACCGCCGACGTCCTCCTCTTTGCGGGCCCTCGGCGGGTGCAGATTCGGGGTGGAAGGGAGGAAGGGGTGTGCCAACCTGCCAGGCCGTCACCGCAGAGCAGGAGGAGGAAGAGAGGAGGGGACGACGTGCGCGACGAGGCAGCCAGGATGGCAGTTGGAGAAGAGGAGATGAAGAAAGGAGAGAGAAATCGGTCGTTTCCCCAAGGATGCGCACGCGGGGAGGGCTCGCTGCATTTTGCAGCGGTCTTTGCGGTGACCGCTAGAGCTGCTACAGTGGCTCTTGCATCTGCAAAATGCGGTTGCAGCGCGGGTTGAAGATACCGCTGGAGACGGTCTTAGCCCATCATTTGTCAACCCTGTACGTGGTCAGCATCTTCAGGTGATGTGAGGAGAAGATAATGAACTTGTGATAACATAGTGTACTCGAGTTCAACGAAACGACACGCACGCTACTAATTGGAGAGTTGACATTGGTGACAGCTGACAACGGGCTAAATTAGTACTAGTAATGAGATTACACTTACACATGAATGCTATGACAAGAAGAATTTCGTAGGTAGAGCGAGGAGAGATTTCACAGTTCTTGCTTATGTCGTGGAATTGCGTAATCAGGAGATTTATCTGAGCAACAAAAGACGCGGAGAGTGAGTTCAGCTGGAATGTAGCTTGCTGCATGCTGTGTCGATAGTGGTCAGCCCAACTCGGAATAGTTGAAGTCAACTACTCAACTAGCAAGAGGCAGCGGCGTGCATTTGCCAAATTTAAGGATGAGCTGTCCAATGATTAGTAGGGTATATATTATTTGAGGTATATTTGAAGCCTGATTAGCCGCCGGATAGAATTCTCCAGATAATCGTCATTGTCAGCTGGGTACGGGCTCGTTCGGTTATACTAGAGACTCTGGCAAGAGGCGCGCCAATGGTGCAGCTAAGGGCGACCACAATGTTGGAAAAAGTAGTTATTATAGATCTCTACGGCCCGGCTCACCATTGTGTCACCGGTCTTTACATGAGTACATAACTTGTGGGTACCCATATGCTTATGGACCGCCCATATGAATAAAATAGCAATATCGTCTTTGCTTTGGACCTACCGTCTACTCTCACCCGCGGCGACATTGCTGCTGTTGCTGCGGCGTTGAGGGGGAAGGAGATAAATCATTAGCAATTTAGCATTAAGCGTCTATTGTTGTTGCTGCATTCTCCTCCAACGAGGCCAAGATTCGCAACTCACCCTGAACCGCAACTGTGGCCTAGGAGCGAGTTCTCATCTAGATCGACCCTGATGTAAAAGCTCCGCTCAATGGCAAAGTTGCATGCCGTGCATCAGCATGGCATAGGCCTCCTCCATTGCCACTCTGCTAGCCGTGACAAGGGCAATGGCAAACCCTGATATAGAGTGCTGACTCTAGTAACTTAAATATTTACAATGCAAAATTTATATAGATCACACCTGTCCCATAAATTCACCTAATGTTAACTATAAGATGTCCAAAGTAATTTATCATGTTTGACAGTTGTCATTGGAATCCTTGTACCTTGGTGTAATGTTTTTTCAAAAAAAAAAACTGGAAACAATATGTCACAAAGAACATCACTTGTTTTCATATGACCCTAAGCCATGTGCACCTTAAGAGACATCAGAATAAACAGTTTTTGTAGCTCACATGGCTTGAGACTACAAGCAAGCAAATGATTTCTGGAGCTTGGATCTCATACACATATCTTGTTTATTCAAATTAGGGATTAAGATTGGGATGGAATCAAACGCATTAACCAGAGAATCACATCCTAACCTGATAGTTTAAAAGTGATAGAATCAAACATTAGTGACACTCATCAGTTTTAAAGTAGTGCTACATTGCAAGATTCTGAGACTTGTCCTTCAATGAGGAAGGGATTCTTGAAGGACATTCAAACAGCCAACAAGTACCCGATTTCTGGCTACCTACAATATTCACCGGGATCTGAAAAATCAGTCCAAATGTCATTGTGGTTCAGCATCAGTTATACAAATGTTAAGATTAACAACAAATAGATATGATTAAGCAGGACTATTCGTAGAGAGAAAAAAACTAAGCATAACTCACCTATCATATCATCTAGAGGCAAATCATCAACTTCACACCATTCCAGAAGGAATGCCCTCACAACTTGAAGAGCAAAACATTGAAAAAGAAAACGTTGAGCTTCTTCAACTCTGGATTCCAACATCTGTTGATCCGAGCCTCCACCTCTCGAACTAAACTAAAATACCAGAGGTAAAATCACACTCATGGCAGAGTTGTATTCCCTCTTATAGCTAAAGGTGTTAAATACTTAAATTAGCTAAATAAGCTTGGAAAAGATCTGTACACTAAATGTATTCTTAGAACACAACTGTTGGTAATCAATCTTGTATAAGCTTGGAAAAATCATACATGTATCTCATGGATGCACAGAAAAGTTTACCTTGCATTAATTTCAGCATAAGGCTTGCAAATCTCAAGCTGCCTTGCAAATACAAGCAAACAAACGCTGTCATTTGCTAATAAATAAGATTGGAGAAGCATCTGTTACAACATGAAAGGAAGCTTTGGATCAGGATCAGGCAACTAAAGGTTCAGCCAACCGGGAGGGGAAAGAGAGAGACCACAACTATTAACGTGGAAATCGTAAAGCACCACACTGACAATTAGGTAATTGAAGATGTATCAAATTGGCAGTCATATGCAATCAACTCGAAAGTTCATATATTAAAAACATATAAGTTTCTATCAAATAAGTGCATGCGAATTGTGGTTGTTGCTATTGTCTTTGATGCAAGTATATATATACATGGATCATCTCACGAAGCAAGGCATTCTTCAGATCTGATTCGTACCCATATATAACCATTGCATTGCAGTAGTAGTGTAGGTCTGACAAAAGAATGAACAGACACGAGATATACCCCTTTGTTTGTCAAATTGGCATAAATTTCTCTCAAATTGCTCGACGGATTTTTATTCTCCAATACCCAAGCACGGGCTTCAAGTCTGTTGTTTGCGAGGCTTTTGGTTATTAGACATTACACCACAAAATAATGTACTACAAATCTCTAGGATGACAGGTTGAACAAATTGCAGGTTAAAAGACCCCATTTGCTTGTCAAGTACCAAGCTGAGCATCCATTAATATAGAAATATCAAAATCCTCACTTTTGTCGTAGAAAAATAAATAGCACAAGACATTGGGAACGTAGCAAAGAAAAAGATTTTCACCTTTCGTGGTGGACAGTTGGCCTTATCTGCATTGCTGGTTGTTGTGGTAATGTGCTTCTGCAGTGCCTCCACTCCTGGGGATGTAGAATAAGAGGAATCATGGGCTTGACACATGGATGATTCACAAATCCGAAGGTTGAGTTGTCGTCGATTTATCAGTGAGGAGGAGGATAGGGAGAAGGAGCAACACGTACACGGTTTATGCGCACCTGGTAGTTCCTGTAGAGAATGGGGTCCATGGAGGCGGCTAAAGATATTGAGGAAATGAAATTGAAACAACAAAGGAAGCCTTACCAATTGCAAGCAATTTCAGATAAAGCAATAGAGAATTTTGGTCTTGTAAATCCGTGGCCGTGGTTATAACTTGTAAACACGAAACTGGTAGAAGCAAATAAACATTGTTAGAATTATTGAAATGGTATAAAATAAAGATATGCTGTCTGTACAGAAATTAGAGCACAGGTAACTACTCGGAAAATTGGTGCAGGAATTCAGAGGAGCCAAAGCACTAAATTTGTTGAAGCAAAGCAAATCAATGTGACCTGCCACATCCATATTATCTAAAGAGGCATACAACATGCAACTCTTATCATGCACAATTTATCTGGAACAAGCTCGCGAATGTATTAGATTGATCCTAGAAGCAATTAATTACTCTAGAAACATGGTTTTTGCTAGTAAGAGACAAAATTAGGTCCCATTAGATAATGAGTCAATGATGCTTAAGTTCTAAATGAAAAGCATGAGGGTACTGCTATATTTGAAAATGTCACATGATTCAACTGAATAAAAAACTGAGATAACAGTGAGACTTTGCTAAAAGTATGTGAGCAAAAGGTAGGCTAAGGAAAATTATTTACAAAAATGTAGCTGCAGATCGATGGCTGTCAGGACCATGCTCCACCTTGTGCTATTGCAAATTGTTGGCTGCCATAGGAAATCTTGGAGGATGGAATAGGCTTGATGGAGGGGTACTACTTTATGGGGAAGGAGCACAACCTATTGCAGTGGAGCAGGGGCAGACCATGGAGCTCAGCGACTGCTTGAAGCCTCAAAAGGATCCACGCAGGTCGATTGAAGGCGTATCGAGTTCAAAACTGGTTTGCCACCACCAAATCGAGCACCTGCGACCAAAAACGAACCGCGATTTAACAAATCAAAACTCAGGTGCAAAATTTTTTGAAGTACAGATCCACCAAATCTATAAAGAATGATTGAAATATTCAAATCAAATAAGCAGGAACCAGAGGAGGAAGCCACAGTTGCCGGCGGCCGCAGGTGGCTAGCAGGGCAGCCAGCCCAGCGTGGCACGCCGTTGTGGGCGCGGGCCGCCCCGGCTCGGAAGCTGAGGCGACAGAGGGAGAGCGAGGAGGCTCGAGAGCCTTCCAACCCCATGCGCGTGTTGAATCTTAGAGGGGACGATGTGGAGGAGGAGGCGCGGCCGCGCGGCTCGCTGCCGCCGCTGACGAACCCTATAACAAAAAAAGAAAGGGACGAGAAGGAGATGGAGACTGGGGAGGGGACGAGGTGGAAGAGGAGATGGAGGTTGGAGAGGAAAAAAGGAGGCGCGGCGCAGCAGCCCGGTGTCTGCAAGGGAAAGAGATAGGGAGCAGCTCCTCCAGCGACCGCCGGCGGCGGCGGGATGAAGGACCGATACGGCGAACCAGAGGGGGGGAGTGAATGGGAGTCGATAAAAATTCTTCTCGAAGGAGATGGAAACTCCTACAAGATGAACACGGCTTCCAACACACGTCTCCGACTCACTACCCAAGTTGGCCAAGCCCATGTAGCCACTGGAGTGCCACTGGACCTAGGAACCAACACACAACCTTCCGACCCGAGAACGCAGCGGAACACCAAACCTCGAGTCTACAGACCCACACCGGTCAGACCGGTGAGCACCACCGGTCAGACCGGTCCCTGCTGGTGAAACTGAGCAACTTTCACTAAGTGGCTCTACACCGGTCGGACCGGTGAGACACACCGGTCAGACCGGTCTAAGCCTGAAAGCCCCCAAGGCACCAAACAGGCCAACCGACCACCAAACTGACCCAAACTCGAAACAGCAGCAACACGGGACAACAGCGAACACACCCAGACGTTCACCCGAGCAAAAACCCACCGAGGGTTGCACCGGTCAGACCGGTCAAGAGCACCGGTCGGACCGGTGTAGCCTCAGGCGACTCGGGATGAACAAAGACCCGCGGTCAACTCCCCCAAATCCAAAACTCGATCTCCCGAATCGCTCCACGGACTTGAACAAGACTTTGGGGGATATTAGGAACACCTCATGAGGAGTCCATAGCCAAGTTTAATCGCACCAAAACTCGTCCAAAAAGGAGGAATCAAGAAAATCCCGCCAAGAGCACTTCCAACCCAAGAACTCAAGAAACCCCAAAATCGAGCACCTTTACTCACGGATTTGGGAGGGGAATCACAACCCAAAGAACCACGAAGGGTTCCCACAACTTTCCCCCATCAAATCCCCAAGAGAAAGGTCCCGAAAACAACCCAACGAAATCACCAAGAGAGGGCTCCGAAAATCACCACCAAGAACAACCGGGGAAAACACATCCAAACCTTGAGGAACCACGCCGAATCATCTATACATGAAACAAAGGTTCATACAAGGTCTAGCAAGCCGCCCGATCATCCATCCCTCTCAACAAGATTTCTCCATGAAGCTCTCAAGCTAGTCCTATGGAAAACCTAAGGAAAATAGGAAGGAAAATGGGAAAACAAATGAGCTAGGGTTTCAAGAGTTGGCTGCCATCCTCTCACCTCTTGGGTTATATGGAGGCAACCGAAAGTCTAAAATACCCTTCTCTAACAACTAGGGATACAAACCCCTCAAGGGCGGATTTGGAAGTCTTCATGTCTTCACCATCGGACGGATGCCCGGCGACCGCACCCTGCGTAGCCTCGACGCAAGCCATGCGATCCCGACGCGTGTCCTCCGCTTCGAAGTCTCCGGACTGCGTCGTCGCACACCGCCGGACCGGTGCTCCTCACCGGTCAGACCGGTACCCACCGGCCGCACCGGTCAAACCCACCGGTCGGACCGGTCCGGCGCTGCTGCAGCACCGTCTTCGGTTCTTCGGTCTTGGCTTTGTGGATCAACCAAGGAACCCAGTGGTTTTCTGGTGAACCACCGGAAACCCCGCGAACTCGGTGTAGCCTCCGCCAATCTCCACTCATGACTTGGCTCCCACGTAGTCCCGGCTTGACCTTGGTTTTGAGGCTCAACCAAGAAACCGTCCATGACTTCATCTTGCTGTTCATGCCACCATGCGGCCCGCACTTGACCCCGCTGGCCACCGGGTCCCTCGAACGAAGCCTACTTGTCTTCTCCACACTTGGAGGCCTCACTGGCGATGACCTTTCACGCTTGTTCTTCACCTGCACCAACACCAGTCAAGCCGCAACATGCACCTGCAATACTTAGCCAAGAATCAGTCCACACAACGTTGTCAATCACTCATCACACAAGGAAGCGACCATCCACCGGTCCTCGAACCACACATGGTCCTCAATCTCCCCCTTGATGAGTGCATTGACAACACCCACACGAAAGTAACAAGAGAGAAAAGAAAAAGAAAAGAAACGAACAAAAAGAAACTCCAACAAGCGATCGAAAGCCAAACAAGGGCAAAGAGCAAGATCACTTGAAGAAGACAAGTCTCGGACCCCTTAGGCAAGGGCAACGGCTCGACACATCCGAGACAAAACAAAGCTCAAAACAAAGAGCGCAAACCACCAAAGCAAAGCTCGAAAAACCACAAAGAGCTCCCCCTGCACACATGCAAGCTCCCCCTGAACCAATGCACCTCCCCCTGGACGAATGCATGCAAACCAGCTGAAAACAGGGCAGCTGCAGCAACTTCAGCTCACACCGGTCAGACCGGTCATCACCACCGGTCAGACCGGTGCCTAACATGTGTACAGGACCAGCACTCACACCGGTCAGACCGGTGCTCCTCACCGGTCAGACCGGTGTACAACAGAGCCCAGAAATGGCTCGAAACCACCTGAAAACCTTCTAAATGCGTCCAGTAAGCCATTTCAAGCTCAAACTTCTCCCCCTTGTTGGCAATGCATGAATCAAGCCAAAAATGCAAAACTTTCAACCTAGAGCTTCTCAAATAGACAAAATTCAACAAAGAATGCTACACATGTCCAAATGAGCAAGTTAAATACTCTACGGCTTCATATCGATCTCAACTACATGATCACCAAGTTTCACAACCATTGGACGAAGCTAAGATGGATTTTGGCAATTTTGCGAAAAACTTGCCTCTCATGAGCAAAGTCCTAAACATGATCAAAGCATATCAAAAATGGCAAAGCCACACAAACTTCATGCTAGGACAGCCATTCTAATCATAAGACCATCGCAAACACCCACAAGCACCTCATGTCATGTCAAAGCCACCGAGCCATGTGCCTCATTGGTAGGCATCATGCAACAGTTTAGCACCCAAAGCAAATTAAATTCAGCACATATGACATGGGAGCACATTTCCAAGCATTTTTCATTTCATTTTCAAATTTGTAAATGGTACATGAAATGTCTTTGCGACAAAAAGGAAGTTATGCCCCTCCACAAGATAAAGCAAGAGGGCTAAACATTCATGATGGCAAATGAGCCTTTGGCCCCATATGATCAATAAACTAGCTATCCAACGACAAATTAAGCATAACAAAGCCCCTAAAACATGTCAAGATCATATAAAGGCATTTACGCATGAGAGAGCATGTATGTGACATTTTTCAAAAGCATAGCTATCAACCATGGATTATTCATCAAGATCATCAAGAGCTAAGCCAAACTGACCATAGCATACCAAACAAGCTCAAAGAGACATAAATAGCATTCCATGGTGAACAATGTATATAGGAGAAGCTTTTCCTATCCAATGCATATGGCACAAAATGCATGCAATCTAAGATACAAGGATGCCTATACATCATGTTACATATGCCATGCCAAATGCAAGAAATGCACAAAGGAAACTATACATATGCTACAAAGAGAGCTCCCACACACCCAACTCAAGAGATCAAACACACACCAAGTTCCCCCCGCAAACGAGTGAAAGTTGCTTGATCTAGGGGTTTGGTGAAAATATCGGCTAGTTGGTCATGTGTGGGTACATGGATCAAAGCTATCTTCCCTTTCTCTACGTTGTCTCTCAGAAAATGATACCTCACTTCTATGTGCTTGGTTTTGGAATGGAGCACTGGGTTCTTTGCAACGCTTATGGCACTGGTGCTATCACATTGAAGTGGGACATGGGTATACTCCTAACCAAAGTCACTCATGGTGTATGAAATCCAAAGGAGCTGAGAGCAACAACTAGCAGCGGCAACATACTCGGCCTCGGTAGTGGATTGAGCAACACTCAATTGCTTGCGGGAAGACCAAGACACCAAAGAAGAACCCAAAAACTGGCAAGTCCCAAAAGTGGACTTCCTATCCAACCGACACCCGGCAAAATCCGCGTCTGAAAAACCATGAAGCACCAAAGAAGAGGACGCGAAGTACCAAATGCCGAAGTCGGGAGTGTGACGCAAGTACCTGAAAATTCGCTTCACCACTTGCTGATGCGAAGTCCTCGGAGATGCTTGAAAACGAGCGCACAGACACACCGAAAACTGTATGTCCGGCCTCGTCGCCGTCAAGTAGAGGAGTGACCTGATCATGCTCCGGTACTCCTTCTGGTCCACATGTTCACCTTCCTCGTCCGCATCAAGAGCTGTAGTCATACTCATCGGTGTCGTCATAGCCTTGGAGTCCACCATCTTGAACTTCCGCACAATGTCCTTGGTGTACTTAGCCTGGTGCACAAATGTTCCTTCCTTTGATTGCTTGATTTGTAGCCCGAGGAAGAACTGCAACTCGCCCATCATGCTCATCTCAAACTCCCTGCTCATATCATCTGCAAACCTTGCAACAAGAGAGTTAGACGAGCCACCAAAGACAATATCATCCACATACACCTGCACAATCAGGATATCTCTCGCCCGCCCTCAAAGCAAAAACAAGGTCCGATCGACCTTCCCCATCTCAAAACCTCTCTCAAACAAGAACCCCCTCAACCCCGCCATACCAAGCTCTAGGCGCCCGCTTCAACCCATACAACGCCTTCCTCAACTTCTACACCCGTGGGGGTACTTCTCGCTCTCAAACCCCGGAGGCTGCCTCACATACACTTCTTCCTCTAGCACACCATTCAGAAAAGCACTCTTCACATCCATTTGGTGCAACTTGAACCCTTTAGCCACGGAAAAGGCTAGAAGGACCCTAATCGCCTCCAAACGGGCTACGGGAGCAAAGGTTTCCTCGTAGTCGATCCCCTCCTTCTGACTGAACCCTTGAGCAACAAGTCTCGACTTGTTCCTCACAACCTCACCCTTCTCTCCCTCTTTGTTCTTCCACACCCACTTTGTACCAATCGGCTTACACCCTGGGGGAGGGTCAACCAACTCCCACACCTGATTCCTTTCAAAGTTCTCCAACTCCCCATGCATCAAATTAACCCAATTGTGATCAGATAGTGCGTGTCCAATGTCTTTGGGCTCAAAAGTAGCAACAAACGCAACATGAGTGAAATGGGAATTGTTTCGAAACCTCGACCGTGTAGTGCGTTCATTCATGTCGCCGATGATCCTCGAAGCTGGGTGATCCATCTGTACTCGCTGGGGAGGTTCTCGCCTCGATGCTACCTCCCCCTCAACATCAGCTTCTCCTCGTTGTTAATTTGTCGTCGTAGGTGTAGTAGAGGGTCCATCCATCACCGTAGTCGAAGTAGTGGGTACATGTTCAGCCGGGGGCACCGCACCGCCATCTTCATCATCTCCATGTTCATGCTCCTCCTCCTGAAAGATCTCCTCGCCAAGCTCATCATCACCTGCACACTCAAAGACAAGCTGACTACGTGGCTCTGTCTCGTCGAAGGTGACCTCGCAAGTCTCCACGATTTGGTTAGTTTCAAGATTAAGCACCCGATATGCTCTAGAATGAGATGCATAACCAAAGAAAATGCCATCGACAGACCTAGCCTCAAACTTGTCCAACTTCCTGCCTTTCTTCAGAATGAAACACTTGCAACCAAAGACATGGAAGTGACTCACCTTGGGTGTGCGACCATGCATCAACTCATAGCATGTCTTCTTCTTGTGCACTCGAGGTATATCCCGTTCGACACATAGCACGCGGTATTCACCGCCTCGGCCCAATACCTCCTCGGAGTCCTATGCTCATCAAGCATCGTCCGAGCCATCTCGCACAAGGTCCTCGTTCTTCCTTTCCACAACACCATTCGGGGAGGCGTATACGGACTCGAAAACTGGTGCTCAAGACCCAAGTCATGGCAAAAGGTTTCAAAACGAGAGTTCCTGAATTCCGAGCCATTATCACTGCGGATAGCTCGTATGGCATCTCCGTGCCTCTTGTTCCTCAACCTCAAGACTAGATCTCGAACAAAACCAAACGTCTCCCCCTTATCCTCGAGAAAGAACACCCACGCATACCGAGAATAGTCGTCCACAACAACAAGGACATACCACTTCCCACCCGTAGATCGCACATGAGCTGGGCCAACAAGGTCCATATGGAGCAGCTCGCATGGACGCTCAGTCATCACATCGGTGAGAGGCGGGTGAGAAGAGGCTACCATCTTGGCATGCCTACACGGCGCACAAACCAACTCTTTCTCAAGCCTCAACCGTGGCAATCCTCGGACCAAATTGAGTTTACTCAAGCGTGACAAAAGGTCAAAGCTCAAGTGACCCAACTTCCTATGCCACTTCCACAACTCACTCGAAGAACCAGCCAAGAAACAACGCTCCACACCCGAAGACTGAGAAAAATCAGCACGAAACACCTGACCCTCGGGAACGACCATACATACAAGGTCCCCTCGAGAGTCCAAAATCCGAGAACCACCTGGACGAAACAACATCTCAAAGCCCTCATCCAACAACCGGGACACGAAAGCAAATTGTACCCCAGCCTATTGAACAAGAGCAACACGCCTCGCAGTGATCTTGTCACTCACTTTGATCTCACCTTCGAAATCACATGCCCATGCCCATTGTCCCCAAAGGTGATGTACCTCTTTGTCACCACCGGACGAGACTTGAGAACCACCCCCCTCGTCGCCGGTCATATGCCTCGAGCAACCGGAGTCAATCAACCAAATGTTCTTCAAGTCTCCCACTTGAAATTCAAAAACGAGCACGTGAGCGAACAAACGACTCAAAGACCGGGGTTAGTACCAAAAGAGTAAAACCGATGCCGAGCCATTTGCTCGAAAGTGGGGTTAGCACCTACCAAAGCATCTCTTCTACCAAAGCTACCTCCACGATCACCACCACGGTAACCACCCCGAGGGAACCACCCCTCTCTGCCTGGAGGAGGACCAAAACCACGAAAGAGAACCCGTGGACTGTCCCTCCTCTCCTTCTCAAAGCTACGACTCCTCCCATCCCCGTAGTGAGCTCGAGGGGGAGAACGCCTAGCAACCTGACCACCTGCAAACTCTCCAGCCCAACCACCAGAACCACGACCTCCAGAAACAACCCTCGCACCTGTACGAGCACGAAACCCAAACCGCTGCCTATCAAGGCCTGCACCGGTCTGACCGGTTGTGACCTGGGCAGCAGCACCTCCAATAGCATTCCGCTCTCCCCAAGCCCGAACTGTCTTCACACTTGCCTTGGCCCTGGGCATCTGCACACGAGGCTCAAGTACACCATCGGAAAGGTGGTACTTGTCCTTGTTAGCCCACTCCTTTGCCATTCTCTCCTCTCGCTTCCTCTTGAAGCAAAACTCATCCTTATGGCCATCTCTCCCACAATAGCCATAATGGAACGTCACAAGCTTAGGCTTAGGCTTTGGATGTGGCTGCTCACTAGGTTTCTCTCCACTCAACTCCTCCATCGGTTTCCCCTCACTAGCCTTCTCCCTTTCTTTCTCAAAGAACACTTTCCCCGAAGTGCTCACAAACTTGATAGGCTTTTGTAGATCATTTGTGGGTGTAGGAAACACGGGTGGAGCTGGGGTTGTGTCTAGTCGGTTCCTAAGATGGTTAGGTTTTGGAGGGAAATCATTTTTGTGGTGGGTTTTTGGTGGCTCCGGATATTCTCTCCACTTCCCTCACCAACCTTCTTTGCCCCAAGTCCCTCACCATCCTCGCTCTCTTAAACGCCTCGATCATCATCCTCAACTGAGGCTCATGACCAGACAACCAACCCATCAACTTCCTCAAGTCATCATTCTCATCCCGCAAACGATCAACATAATGTGCAAGTTCCAAATTTTTCAAAGCACGCATTTCACAGGTAGAGCATGATGTAGGCATGGGTTCCTTCAATTTATCCTCAAGAGAACTAGTGTAACATGCATCTCATCAATCTTAGCATGCAAAACAGGGCAAGTGCAAGCACCTAGCAAAGCAGGTCTAGACTTAAGCTCAGCCACTTCAACCCTAAGCACATTTAGTTCCTCACACTTGGAGGCATGCTTCTCCTTAAACAAAGCAAGATCAACAAGAAATATGGAGCAATCAACACAATCATTCTCATCCGAAACAATAGGGCTAGCCTTAAGGGAATCAATCTCAAGCTTGCTATCAAGCACCTGTGTCTCTAGCTCAGCCACTCTAGTCCTAGCATCCTCGAGTGAAGCCCTAAGCTCTTTTCTCATTTTCTTGGCCTCTCTAAGCATGTCATCATGGTTATCAAGCAAAGAGCCAAGCCTCTCATTCTCCTGGCGCAAGAAGGGAAGTTCATCACGCACCTCGTCGTCGGACTCAGAGTCCGAGTCGCTCTGTGTGCTCTTCTTGCTGCCGGAGCTCAGCGCCATGGTGCAGAAGCCATGTCTCGCGAAGCAGCTCAGCCCGCTCAGGTTCTTGGACGACTTCTTGTTCTTGCGACTATCTCCCTCGTCTTCACTGCTGCTCGAGCTCGAGGTGGAGTACGCGGAACTGGAGTCGACGTCACTCGCTCCCACCATCGCTCGGGCCTTGCCTCGGCCCTCCTTCTTCCTCGATCGTCGCTCGTCCTTGTACTTGTTCTTGTGCTTGCTCTTGTGGTCGCACCTCGACCGGTACTTCCCATCTGTTCTCGAGTTGTGCTTGTAGCTGTCCTTGTTCTCGACCTTCTCCGGGCAGTCGGCGACGAAGTGTCCTGGCTTGCCGCACTGGAAGCATGTTCTCGTGTTCCTCCTCATGTTCATGCAGTTCTCGTGCGGCCTCTCGAACCGCCTCGTCGGGAGCGCCGGCCGTCCTCTCCAAGCTCGTCGAACTCCTCATCCGGCATAGACATCAAAGAGGAGAAAGAGAACATCCCGGTGGATGGGTTAGAGTTAGCCTTTCCTTTGGAACCACCAACGAGGGCAAGACTATGGGAATCGGTCGGTCCCTCGAGCTTGGCGATCATGCCCCTATCCACCTCGGCCCGACTTGAGCTTCGAGAACGGCTCGTTCACCGTCAGGGTGTCATACTTCTCCGACTCCACAATGGCCACAAACTTTCTGCCCCAAATCGTACAATCCAAAGAGTGTAAGAGCTTGACCGCTCTATCATGATCATCGTACGGGAGCACGTCCACATTGGCCCTCATGTTGTTCACAACCACCGTGAACCTCTGAAACAAGGCATCGATGGACTCACGGGGGAGATGAGTGAAGTTCTCGTACTCTCTCCGGTAGGTCGCATACATCCGTGCCTGAACCTGGGTATTCCCAACATGAGCCTCCTTCAACACCGCCCAAATCCTACAAGCCAAGTGCTCGGTGTGCACTCGATCGAACTCAGGCTGACACAAAGCACAAAACAAGTAGTCGACCGCCTTATTGTTGGCGTCGAATCTGTCTCTCGATCCTGGAGCGAGGAAGTCCATCAGCTGGACATAGCCTGTGTCTACCGTGACATCCCAAAGAGTCTGACCCTTTCCGAGGAGAAACGCACCCATCCGCTTGCTCCACATCTGTTAGTTCTTGCCATCGAAGTGTGGAGGACCCGAACCCCGTTCCTAGTATGCCATCCTTGGATCTTAGACTGGTTAGAGTCAACAAAGACCCGAACCGGCTCTGATACCACTTGAAGGACCAATACGGCGAATCAAGAGGGGGGGGGGGGGGAGTGAATGGGAGCCGATAAAAATTCTTCTCGAAGGAGATGGAAACTCCTACAAGATGAACATGGCTTCCAACACACGTCTCTGACTCACTACCCAAGTTGGCCAAGCCCACGTAGCCAGTGGAGTGCCACTGGACCTAGGAACCAACACACAACCTTCCGACCCGAGAACGCAGCGGAACACCAAACCTCGAGTCTACGGACCCACACCGGTCGGACCGAGTGAGCACCACCGGTCGACCGGTCCCCGCCGGTGAAACCGAGCAACTTTCACTAAGTGGCTCTACACCGGCCGACCGGTGAGACACACCGGTCGACCGGTCTAAGCCCCGAAAGCCCCCAAGGCACCAAACAGCCAACCGACCACCAAACCGACCCAAACTCGAAACAAAGCGGCAACACGGGACAACAACGAACACACCCGGACGTTCACCCGAGCAAAAACCCACCGAGGGTTGCACCGGTCGACCGGTCAAGAGCACCCGCCGACCGGTGTAGCACCGGGCGGCTCGGGATGAACGAAGCACCCGCGGGTCAACTCCCCCAAATCCAAAACTCGATCTCCCGAATCACTCCACGGACTTGAACAAGACTTTGGGGATATTAGGAACACCTCATGAGGAGTCCATAGCCAAGTTTAATCCCACCAAAACTCGTCCAAAAAGGAGGAATCAAGGAAATCCCGCCAAGAGCACTTCCAACCCAAGAACTCAAGAAACCCCAAAATCGAGCACCTTTACTCACGGATTTGGGAGGGGAATCACGCCCCAAAGAACCACGAAGGGTTCCCACAAATTTCCCCCATCAAATCCCCAAGAGAAAGGCCCCGAAAACAACCCAAAGAAATCACCAAGAGAGGGCTCCGAAAATCACCACCAAGAACAACCGGGGAAAACACATCCAAACCTTGAGGAACCACGCCGAATCATCTATACATGAAACAAAGGTTCATACAAGGTCTAGAAAGCCGTCCGATCATCCATCCCTCTCAACAAGATCTCTCCATGAAGCTCTCAAGCTAGTCCTATGGAAAACCTAAGGAAAGTAGGAAGGAAAATGGGAAAACAAATGAGCTAGGGTTTCAAGAGTTGGCTGCCATCCTCTCACCTGTTGGGTTATGTGGAGTGTTGATGGTGTATTTTGGTGCACCTAGCATGTTCATTACACTTTGGTTCGGATTTGATTATGGAACTAACCCGCCACTAGGCACACTAATCATATAACAAGTTCATCTTTGTGCATGCATTTGGAAGTGTTGTGTTTATGTAGGAAAACATGGACATAAAGGACGGATTCGCAACAATTTCAAAGGAGCATTCATGGAGTCTTGTTCGTGTTCATGAGCTTGCTGAAATCACTTCCAATGGTGGCGAGGACCGAAGTGCTACGAGGAACACCCCCGGGGATTGAAGCGTAAAAGATCAAACTTCATGCAAAGAGAGCCTCCATCTTGGACGCGAGGATAACAACATCAAAATCATGCAAGTGGAGGGGGCAAAGTACATAAGTGCACGAGGACCCACGGAGCAAAAGGGGCGACCGAACCGGGCCGACTGGGCCGGGCGGGCCGACCCAGGCCGGCCGGCCCAGCCCACTTCCGCACCGGCTCGGTTCCGTTTTCCTTGCCCTCGAAGGATCTTCAACCCTAAAACCCCCGAGGCGCCGCCAACACCGAGAGGAGGAGTCTTTCGCACCGAAGGCCATCCACAAGCTAGAGAGAGAGGAGGAGGATCTCCCGGCGGGAGATCAACCACCTTGAAGGAAGCACCCTCTCGTGGAGAAGAAGGAAGACACCGGCGGAAGGGAAACCATGATCAACGGTGCCATGATCAGCACCTTGATGGGGTAATCTTCTCATTCGTCCATGGGTTGTAATCGATCTTGAGATGTAATTGCACTTTGTCGGATTATCTATCTATCATCTTGTGTTGAATATACTTTAATGCTTAAGGTTTGCAACCATGCCGTAAAGGGAGTAAGGCCTCAATGCTTCCTTGGATCCATTCAATACGCCGTGTCCATCAAAGGTCTAGTCATGAATACCTTCGCGTAGTGACAGTACGAGAGGAGGGAAAGGGCGAAACCGTGGTCACAACCCCGATAGATTAGATTGGTTTTTCATGTCTTTAAGCGATTGCATGCTCTAGTATCGTAGACCCGTGGGCGAGTGTCTTCTATCTTGATCGTTTATTATTCTCTCTAGTGTAGTTTTGTGTTTTCTAGTATAATAGTAGTTAGGGTTTTAGTAGCTAGTGTGTCGTTGTTGATCGAACGCTTGTAATCCCCTTGCTCCGCGGATTGACAAGAACCTTGGGAATCCCGTGGTGAAAAAGGTGTGGGGTCCGTACGCTTGCGGATCATAGAGGGATACGTCTTTTATCCGTCAACAAGCCCCTTTTTCTGGCGCCGTTGCCGGGGATCAAGTTAGTTTACATCGTTTGATTTGCATCTAACTTAGCTTTATATTTTAGTTTATCTTTTATTTGCTATATCTAACATATATTATCAGAAAAACACTTGTTTCTTTTTTTTGTCTTATTGTCTAGATGGAGTTCGTTAATCAACCCGTGGAAGAACCGGAGAAATCATTAAGGGATTACGCTAGCCCTCGATGTGAAGACATAAAAGTACAAGAGTCGGATTCGAAGCTCGAAGCGACCAAGTATGAAATTAAATCCAAGATCATCAAGATGGTGGCGGAAAACCCATTTGAAGGGATGGTTACGGAGAACCCATATAGACACATAAGGGATTTCACGACAATATGCAACACGGTGCGTCAAGAAGGAGTTCCCGATGAATGGTTCAAATGGAATCTCTTTCCCTACTCACTTGCCGGCAAAGCAAAGACATGGTATTCGGTTGCGTCCTTTGAAGTTGAAGGCAATTGGAACAAGTTGACAAAGAAGTTTTGCGAGAAGTTCTTTCCAATTAGCAAGGTTCAACATCTAAGGAGGCAAGTGATCACTTTCATGCAAGGAGAAGAGGAAGGGATAGACCAAGCCCGGGATAGGTTTAATGAATTAATCGAACAAGGACCAAAACTCGGCTTCACCGGTGACGTACTCTTGCATACATTTTTCTTTTCCCTAATCCCTAGTTGCATGCGACACGTCGAAATGTGTGCAGGTAGGGATCTCATGGAGAAAACACTCACGGAAGCCGCCCAACTCCTACAAAAAGTTAGTAAAGCGGCTGCCATGCGAAGAGATTGGGAAACAAGACTTGCGGAAGAGCCGGAATTCAATTCAAGGAAGAAGAAGCTTGCTGATTTTTCTAAAGAGGCAACCTCGGAAGTCGCAAAAGAGGAGCCAATCATGGAAAAGCTTGAACAAGAACACATCAAGTCAAGAACTACACCAAACATCGACTTCGCCGCACCAAAGGAGACGAACAAGAGAAGCATGTCAAGCGCGAAGCCACTAAGGGAGTTCGAACCAATGGATTGGGTTCCTAATGATTACGGAGAAGTATTCGACAAGAGAAGACCGTTCCCTAATCAAAAGGGGATGGCAAGAGCATTGGAAGTGGATTTCCCACCGGAGAAGAAAGCTGAAAATTCATACGACCTCGAAACCACCGGTGAGATTTTTGAAAAGCTCTTTGGAGATGACGTGGTGGATCCGGAACATATTGCCGAGGTGAAGAGAATCATGGGGATCAAGCCCGAAGCATCACCATACGCTCGCCTCGCTGAAATTTACTCGATAGGATCCGAAGAAGAAGAGAAGATGACGCCGCACTTGAGTTGCGAGATCAACGGAGTTCAATGCAAAGCTTTATGCGACATCGGAGCCCAAGTAAGTGTTCTATCTTCTAAAATTTACGATAAAGTTCAATACCACAACCTAGACTTAGCTCCTACTTCAATGAAATTAATTATGGGAGATGGTAGAACTATCAAACCTCTAGGTATTGCTTGCAACATGAAAGTAAAAATCTCTAGAAACCGCATACCAACCGATTTCTTTGTTATTGATGCTTACCATAGTAATTCTGATCATATAATCTTAGGTAGGCCTTTTCTTAAGTTGGTTGATGCCGTGTTAGATGCGGAGAAGGCAAAGTAACAATGAACCTTAACGGAACAAAGTACACATATAACTTTCTTCGTGCTTCTAAACACCTTACTCCTTTTCCTCCCGAAGATGAAGAAGTAGAAGAGATAGATAGTCTTTGTTTTGTTGAAACCCTTAGAGACCCGCTGCAAAGAGCGATGGAAAATCAAATTAGTAATCAACAAGATGAAGAACTAGAGGAAGCAACAAAAGGCTTAGAGCCGCATGATGGTAGTGTGGAGGAAGAGAAGTTTGAAGACATAGGAAAAATCAAACCCGAGGAGCCACAAGTGCCCGAGGTAGACCTTAAACCTTTGCCCAAGGGATTAAAATATGAATTTTTGGGGCCGGACAAAACTTATCCAGTCATTGTGAGCGACGAGTTGAGTCCCGAAGAAAATGAAGCGTTGCTGATTTTATTAAAAAACATAGGAAGGTGATTGGATATTCAATTAATGATCTCAAAGGTATTAGCCCCGCCTTTTGCACTCATCGTATACCAATGGAAGACCAATGTAAGCCTGTAGTGGACCATCAAAGGAGGCTAACCCATGCCATGCGAGAGGTAGTAAAGAAAGAGGTTATCAAGTTACTTGATGCCGGAATCATCTACCCAGCCCGCATAGCGAATGGGTGAGCCCGGTACATTGTGTACCGAAGAAAGGAGGTTTGACCGTGGTGAAGAATGAGAAGAACGAGTTGATACCGCAAAGAACCGTGACCGGGTGGCGGATGTGTATCGATTACCGTAAGCTTAACAAAGCGACGAAGAAAGATCACTTCCCCCTACCGTTCATAGACGAGATGCTCGAGAGGTTAGCAAACCACGCTTATTTTTGCTTTCTCGATGGATACTCGGGGTTCATGCAAATTCCTATTCACCCGGAAGATCAACATAAGACAACGTTTACGTGCCCTTACGCAACGTTTGCATATAGGAGGATGCCCTTCGGCCTATGCAACGCTCCGGCCTCTTTTCAACGTTGCATGATGGCCGTGTTTTCGGAATTCATCGAAGAAATTGTTGAAGTGTTTATGGATGATTTTTCCGTTTACGGAAGACGTTCATGGATTGCTTAGCAAACTTAGAAAAGGTCCTTACAAGGTGTGCGGAGGTAGATTTGGTTTTAAATTGGGAAAAGTGCCACTTCATGGTTAAGCAAGGCATAGTGCTCGGACATGTTATATCCGAGAGAGGAATTGAAGTGGACAAGGCTAAGGTAGAGACGGTTGAGCAACTCCCACCTTCCTACGGATGTTAAGTCCTTAAGGAGCTTTCTAGGTCATGCCGGATTCTATAGAAGATTTATAAAGGACTTCTCGAAGATCACTAAGCCTTTAACACACCTTCTTCAAAAGGATGTGGCTTTCGACTTTGATGAGAAGTGTCTAGCGGCATTCCGGACCTTGAAAAATGCGTTGGTGAGTGCTCCCATCATCCAACCTCCGGATTGGAGCCAACCTTTCGAGATCATGTGTGACGCAAGTGACTACGCCGTAGGCGCGGTCTTGGGTCAAAGAAAGGAAGGCCGAGTTCACGCCGTTTACTACACTAGCAAAACTCTTAGTGGGGCACAATTAAATTATGCCACTACGGAAAAGGAGTTGCTAGCGGTGGTATTCGCTTTCGAAAAATTCAGATCTTACATCGTGAACTCGAAGGTCATTGTTTACACCGATCACGCAGCCATCAAGTATCTCTTGGCTAAGAAGGAAGCTAAACCACGTTTGATTCGTTGGATCCTTCTTCTCCAAGAGTTTGATGTTGAAATTCGTGATAAAAAGGGGGTGGAAAATGTTGTGGCCGATCATTTGTCTAGGATGAATCGTGGACAAGATGATAAAGAGCCCATAGAAGATAAGATGAGAGACGACCACCTCTATAGAGTGCTTGATAAAGATACTTGGATGATCGACATCATTTGAGCAATTCGGAAGATGCCCCTCGATCATTTAGATAAAAACACTCAAAGGAAGATAATCCCCAAAAGTAAGAAATATTTTTGGGATGCACCATACCTCTTCAAGCTTGGCAATGATGGAGTGATGAGAAGATGTGTGCCAAGAGAAGAGAGGGTTGAGATTCTAAGGAAGTGCCACTCGGCGGAGTACGGTGGACACTATAGCCATTTTCGAACTGAAGCAAAAGTTTGGTCGAGCGGATTCTATTGGCCGGAGATGCATGAAGGTACTAAAAGATATGTTGCGTCATGCCCCGAATGCCAAAGAACCGGAAACATCTCTCAAAGAAATTCTATGCCTTTGAAATACAACTTACAAATCGACATATTCGATGTATGGGGCATAGACTTCATGGGGCCTTTTAAAAACTCATTTGGATTCGAGTATATACTTGTTATGGTTGATTATGTATCCAAGTGGGTAGAGGCTATACCATGTCGTAAAGCTTCCACGGAGGAGTCCATCACTATGATCAAGAACGTGATTTTTCCCCGTTTCGGTACACCGAGAATCTTGATAAGTGATGGAGGAACTCATTTCACCAGGAAGAACTTCAAAAAGTGCTTGTCCAAGTTGGGAATTGAGCATAGGGTCTCCACGGCCTATCACCCACAAACCAACGGACAAGCGGAGACGTCAAATAGGCAATTAAAAAGCATACTTAACAAGACCATAGAGAAGGGAGACAAGGATTGGTCGAAGAAATTAGACGGAGCTTTATGGGCTTATCGAACGGCGTTTAAAACACCGATAGGTATGACCCCTTATCAATTCGTCTATGGAAAGGCTTGCCACCTTCCGGTTGAGTTGGAACATAAAGCCTATTGGGCGATTAAAGAGATGAACCTTGATCTCGATGCCGCGGTGGTGAAACGAAGAATTCAAATAAGCGAGCTAGAGGAGTTGAGGTTGAAAGCATATGAAAACGCAAGCATATACAAGGAGAGAATCAAAAGGTGGTATGATAAAAGATTGAAGAAAAAAGAATTTAAAGAAGGAGATAAGGTCCTCCTCTACAATTCGAGGTTTAAAACCTTCGGAAAGGGGAAATTGCAAAGCAAGTGGGACGGACCTTATGTTGTGCATTCGGTGTTCTCCAACGGAGCGGTAACCATTATGGATATAAACGGCGATCAATTTGTGGTGAATGGACAGCGGCTTAAGGTTTACTACGAACCCGATGTCGTGCCCCTTCACCATGTTGACGTCTTCACCATGGAGGAAGAGCCCGAACGTCCCGCCTAGGACGAAAAACAAGGCATCAACTTCGTAAATAATTTTTCTTTTAGTTTTCCGGAGTTTTTTGCGAAGATTTACCGGGCCAACTTTTTCCCATGGGCTAAGGAAGAAAAAAATAGGGCGGTGTGCAAAAACCGGACCGGCCCGCCCCCGAGGCAGGGGTGGGCCGGCCGGCCCAGCGGACCGGCCCGAGAGGGGCCCGACGCCCGATGACGCCGAATTTCGCCCGAATTGCTCCTTTTTGACTTCCTTGTTTGGTCGGAAAATTTTAAGGGAAGTGTAAAAAAGGAAAATAAGGTTCCCGTGGCTTTTCTCTCGGACTATTTATTTGGCCGAATTGGGAGCTCGAGAATCAAACCTTTCAAGCAATGTGTTGCACCCTTGTAGCGGCCATTGAGCCTCCAAAAAGCTTAGAGTTGAAGCTAGAAGCCAAGAAGCCATCGATGGAGGAGGCGATGCGATGCGAGCTCAAGCTACCCATCAAGAGGACCGCACATATCCGTTGCGGAGGACGTGTCCCGACCGGAGCTCTTGCATCTCGCAACCCCGTCGAAGGAGAGAAGGTTTCTACACCCGTTCGAAGGTCGGCACGCCTCCAAGGCATCAAGCGCAAGGATTACAAGGAGGTGTCGCCGGAGCCTAAGGATTATGGGGATAGCGACTACTCCGACGATCGTAGCCCGAGCTCGTGGGCGGCCGCCGGTAGAGATGATGATGATTGGGATGAGCAGCCCAATGAAAGGACTCCCGAAGGATCCAACGGCGACGGCAACGACGGTGGCGAAGGCAACAACAATGGAGGTGGCAACGACGGTGGTGACAACGGTGGAGATTATGGCGACGACGACCCCTTCGGATTGCATCCGGTGTGTTGTCGAGTTTGCCGTCAATCCATCGCAGATCTCTACACATCGCCCGACGAATGTCTCCAAGCCATGGAAGCGATGAAGCAGCGTATGGAGGACTTGGAGCGCGTAGTTGAAGATGACTACAAGTTCCTTAACCGTAACGTGCGCAAACTTTTTGGCATGGTTGGAAACATGAGAGGCAAGTGGTGCAAAACTTGCTTGAAGTACCACTAGATCTAGTTTTCCCCTTAGGATTTTTGTAAGATACGACGAGGACGTCGTATGTTTTAAGTGTGGGGGAGAGCTAGCTCGCTAGCCTTAGCTTTTGAACTTCAAGTTTCGGTTCGGTTTAATCTTCGTGTGAGAGTCTTAGTGTTTTAATGAGTCTTTAGTTTTTGAGTCTCGTTTTAAAATTTTTGCAAGTGTCTTAAATTAGTGTTGAGTCAAGAAAACCAAATAAAAAGAGTCTTTATATATATCTTTGTGTTTTATGTATTGTTTATCTTTATTTACTTGTTTGTTTAATCTTCGATTCTTGATATATGAACACAAGTATGTGGTTTGAAAAACGTTTATCGTGGTGCTTAGTGGAATCGCTACTACTTAAAGTACCCATACCGCACTTCGATCTTGAGCTTCTCATGATCATTGGCTTTAAAAGGTAGACAACCATTAGAGGAAGTTCTTAGTTTGACAATACTTGTGTTGATTGCGCTAGCCCTACCTATAGCTCCACTTTACATGATATATGAGAGATTAATGGGAGGTGAGAGTTTTATAAAATTTGGTTAGGATAGCCACTTCATATGAGTGACTTGAGAGAACTTGGAGAAAGGATTTTTGTCTAATACTTGTTGCAGGAATTTTTGTTTTAAAAACCATAAAAACCCTCCGATGGAAGCAAAGGAGTAAGCATGGCTGAAATTGAAGACTTCGAGTGAAGAGTTTGAGTTGTGGGGTAAAACTTGACGTGGTAAAAGTTCTAAACGCCCATGTTTATGTTTGATTATCATTACTTTGTGTTTATGTATTAAAGATGAAAAGATTGACTAACTTGTGAAGGAGGATTAATGATACACGATTACACACCTTGGACGAAATTCTTTTACGAGTACTTGCTCGAGGACGAGCAAGAGCTAAGTGTGGGGGAGATGTTGACGGTGTATTTTGGTGCACCTAGCATGTTCATTACACTTTGGTTTGGATTTGATTATGGAACTAACCCGCCACTAGGCACACTAATCATATAACAAGTTCATCTTTGTGCATGCATTTGGAAGTGTTGTGTTTATGTAGGAAAACATGGACATAAAGGACGGATTTGCAACAAGTTCAAAGGAGCATTCATGGAGTCTTGTTCGTGTTCATGAGCTTGCTGAAATCACTTCCAATGGTGGGGAGGACCGAAGTGCTACGAGGAACACCCCCGGGGATTGAAGCGTAAAAGATCAAACTTCATGCAAAGAGAGCCTCCATCTTGGACGTGAGGATAACAGCATCAAAATCATGCAAGTGGAGGGGGCAAAGTACATAAGTGCACGAGGACCCACGGAGCAAAAGGGGCGACCGAACCAGGCCGACTGGGCTGGGCCGGCCGGCCCATGCCGCCGGCCCAGCCCACTTCCGGCACCGGTTCGGTCCCGTTTTTCCTTGCCCTCGAAGGATCTTTAACCCTAAAACCCCCCGAGGCGCCGCCAACACCGAGAGGAGGAGTCTTTCGCACCGAAGGCCATCCACAAGCTAGAGAGAGAGAGAGAGAGAGGAGGATCTCCGGCGGGAGATCAACCACCTCGAAGGAAGCACCCTCTCGTAGAGAAGAAGGAAGACACCAGCGGAAGGGAAACCATGATCAACGGTGCCATGATCAGCACCTTGATGGGGTAATCTTCTCATTCGTCCATGGGTTGTAATCGATATTGAGATGTAATTGCACTTTGTCGGATTATCTATCTATCATCTTGTGTTGAATATACTTTAATGCTTAAGGTTTGCAACCATGCCGTAAAGGGAGTAAGGCCTCAATGCTTCCTTGGATCCATTCAATACACCGTGTCCATCAAAGGTCTAGTCATGAATACCTTCGCGTAGTGACAGTACGAGAGGAGGGAAAGGGCGAAACCGTGGTCACAACCCCGATAGATTAGATTGGTTTTTCATGTCTTTAAGCGATTGCATGCTCTAGTATCGTAGACCCGTGGGCGAGTGTCTTCTATCTTGATCGTTTATCATTCTCTCTAGTGTAGTTTAGTGTTTTCTAGTATAATAGTAGTTAGGGTTTTAGTAGCTAGTGTGTCGTTGTTGATCGAACGCTTGTAATCCCCTTGCTCCGCGGATTGACAAGAACCTTGGGAATCCCGTGGTGAAAAAGGTGTGCGGTCCGTACGCTTGCGGATCGTAGAGGGATACGTCTTTTATCCGTCAACATGGAGGCAACCGAAAGTCTAAAATACCCTTCTCTAACAACTAGGGATACAAGCCCCTCAAGGGCGGATTTGGAAGTCTTCATGTCTTCACCATCGGACGGATGCCCGGCGACCGCACCCTGCGTAGCCTCGACGCAAGCCATGCGATCCCGACGCGTGTCCTCTGCTTCGAAGTCTCCAGACTGCGTCGCCGCACACCGGTCAGACTGGTGCTCCTCACTGGTCAGACCGGTACCCACCGGTCAGACCGGTCATACCCATCGGTCAGACCGGTCTGGCGCTGCTGCAGCACCGTCTTCGGTTCTTCGGTCTTGGCTTTGTGGACCAACCAAGGAACCCAGTGGTTTTCTGGTGAACCACCGGAAACCTCGCGAACTCGGTGTAGCCTCCGCCAATCTCCACTCATGACTTGGCTCCCACGTAGTCCCGGCTCGACCTTGGTTTTGAGGCTCAACCAAGAAACCGTCCATGACTTCATCTTGCTGTTCATGCCACCATGCGGCCCACACTTGACCCCGCTGGCCACCGGGTCCCTCGAACGAAGCCTACTTGTCTTCTCCACACCTGGAGGCCTCACCGGAGACGACCTTTCGTGCTTGTTCTTCACCTGCACCAACAACAGTCAAGCTGCAACCTGCACCTGCAATACTTAGCCAAGAATCAGTCCACACAATGTTGTCAATCACTCATCACACAAGGAAGTGACCATCCACCGGTCCTCGAATCACACATGGTCCTCACGGGAGCGGAGAGACGATGTGGGCACGAGGGAGAGAGCACGGGCCGGTGTCGAGGAGAGGACGCACGTTCGCACTCAACTCGCAAGAGCCAGCGCCGGGAGCGACGCACGCTCGCGGCAGGGAGAGGAGAAGGGAGGGGATAAGAACGAGCGGAGGGGCGGCAGACGAGCAGTGGGGGTTCCTTGCGAAACGGCAGGCGGGTGGCTAAATGCAAAAACGCCACGAAATCGGAATTTTGTCTTCTTGGTAGTGGAATATTTTGGAACACGGGGGGTTTTGCGAAAGAAAAACGAAAGCAGTTACTGTAGCGGAGGGACCTCACTAGATGCAGAACAAAATAACGGAGAAATAGAAGTGCTTTTCTGCAAAATTCCACGCGACGCTGGCGGGTTTCATGCCGCCAGATCGGCACGATCGGAGGGCCGCGAAAATGGGGCGATGTAGCATGCATCGTTGGCCTCCGCAGAGCATGCGGAATATAGAGTTCTGGATGAGATTCAATCTGACCTGGAATGATCATATAAAAATATCCTGAGAGACAAAAATATTGAGATTTATTCCGAGTCTGTAACTAATTTACTCATAATAAGTACAACATGACCGTTAGAAAACTACTCACTCAGTCCTGAAATATAAGACATTTTAAGATTTTTAGGACAGATTAAAGAGGTGAGAAAATGTCACATATACCCTTAGCCAATGATAATTAAAGGTAAGTTTTCTAGTTAACAAGTGCACTATTTGGCAAGTCTTTAATTGAGTTGATTGAGTACTTTCCAAAAACTCCTAAGATGACTTATATTTGGGGATAAATTTTGAACTCTTGAACGCCTTATATTTCAGATTTTTTTACATTTTTCTTTCCTCTTTTTTGCAAAAATATATGGTCCACAAAAAATTTGCAAAATTGTACATCTAGCGCCGCGTGGGATGGTGGTTGGGACCTACCGCCGTGCCCCACGGTGGTAGGAGGCGCGCGGTACTGTAGCGCCCTCCTACCGCCGTGGGCCACGGCGGTAGGGTCCACTCTCTTCAAAAATTTGTAATTTTTTTGTTTGAACTCAGATGGAGGTAAACTTTATAAGAAAATTGTAGCTTTCGACGAGATCTACAACTTTGTAGTTCAAAGTTTTTCCATTTGAAGTCATCTTCATAGTCAAATAATCGATACACTATTTAGATCTCAGTTTTGTGTCTCGTTGTAGACAATGAGATGCTGAAGTTTTATCGAGGAAGAGAGAGACCAGCATGCAAACTTATTAAATGACTCAACATGCAACACCCACAAGAGGAGACCCTCCTCCTCTCCCACTCACGCCAATGGAATGCAAAAAGACAATAACCCGTGATTAAGAGAGAAACTCCCATGATCAAGTGATAAATTAAAAAGAGAAACTCCCATGATCAAGTGAGAAACTCCCAGCTAATGAAGGAGACATTAATCGTCTTGAATGGCAATATCAAACATCGCATGCATGTCGCATTACTTCAGCCTTTTCTCAACCATCAAGCCAGTATTATTTATTTCAAACCATGAAGATATTAGGATTATTAAATCATTTAATTTGGACCAATCACATTAAATAATCCAACAATCCCCACCAATCTCTAAGGTTTGGATAAATAATCTCAAGTATCACAACTCTTTGATATACCAGAGTTTCGACGGAGACTGTTAAGTTGAACATCCGTCTAGAACTAGAATTTACTCAATCACAACTATACAACACTACGTGAAAACCTCAAATAGTTCACACAACATTTGTAACGAGCCCTTAACACCTGTTAGATTAACCCACATCTGTAACGGTTGTTATTTGGCGCCCGTTATAGATAAGCGCGGCAGGCTGACCCCGGGGTTGGCCTCCGCAATGACCGTTACAAATGTGGACTTCTGGTAACAGTCTTCTTAAACGCCCGTTACATGAATTCTTTGTAACAGACGTTAAATAGAGCCTGTTACACAAGTTAAACCTATCAGTAACGAGCTCATAAAGTCTGTTACTGACCAATGTCCTATCGGTAACGGGCTGTTTAAATCTGTTACTGATCACTCCGTATTGGTAACATGCTATAAAGTCCGTTACCGATGAGCATTTGACGCCCGTTACTAATTTGAGAGCCCAATAATTAAAGTCTGAGAGCACTCTTCACTTCTATAAAGCGGGAGCGCGGAGGCAGTGAACAAATGAGACGGAGGTTTGTTAATCATCGTCTCCTTTGAGTCTGTCCTCATTGACAGGTCAAGTTGATCTTTCATTGCTTCGAGTTCAACATACAGGCACAACCAACACACATATCTTCTGAGACAAACCAGACATCATAAGAGAGATAACTTGTCTACAAAGATGAAGATAACTTGTCCACAGGAATAAAGATAATTATTACAAAATGTTAACTTGTCCATATATCAGTCTAGGACTTAACTTGTCCATCACATTATTTGCTATGGTCGTGCTATCTGACCATACACATCAACAAAGGCATGCCCCTTGAACATCCACAAAAGTATGGCTACTGACCCTGCACATCAATAGGCTTGAACTAGATCATGCCCCATCAAGATTCTTGAAGCCCTTCGAGCACACCTTCAATGGGCTCGAGATTTTGTTCAGTAGTATAGTTGTACCTCCTTATGTGCTTAGCCTTTCTGATGAGGATATTCACTTCTTTCGTGATTTTTTCAAACTCTGGTTTCACATAATCCCAGACATTAAGGTTTAGAAGTAACTCAAGCTCTGCTGGCGACTCAAAGAGTTTTGCCTGAAACAGGGTTAAACATGGTATAAGGGCAGTACCAATGGAACATTTATGGTGGTTTCTATGTCTATTAATCATCATGCCAACTAAGCAAAATGGTGATGTGGAAGCCTAATTAATGAGGAAAGAGAGCACAAATCATAGAAAAATGGTTTCCTCATGGAGAAACCATTTCTACTCTTGAACCAATGCACAAGAAACTTTGAATTTGCCATTGGGAAGAAACCACTAGTTTCTATAGGATTAATGCAACACTCCCCATTGGTCAAATTGGGAGATATAGAAAGGGAAAACAATTATTACTTGAAGACACTACCACTGTGAAGTATAGTTTCTATAGATGATTTCTTATGCTATGGAAACCGTGTCAGTTTCATCCACTAGGACCGCCCTAAGAATAACATAGTTAATTCAAAACTAATTTGCCTCAAAACTTGGAGCAGTATAGGAACAGTCATAGGAAAATTATATAAGAACTTGAAAATTATCCTAGGTTTCATAGTAGGGTGTGACAAGTAAAAAGAGAACTTAGTTCATAACTGATTTACCTCAGAACTTGGTATAAGATCATGACAAGCATGGAAGACATCATCATAGGCACTAATTAACTTTATGAAGCTCAAGCTCAAGCTACCTTAAGCTCCATCTATAGAACAAGTAAAAAGCAGTGAGATTCAGAGAAACTTGCCTCGCCGTCATCGTGGTTGTTGCCAGAGTCAGAGATAAGGTCCTCTACACCTTCTTCGCCGCTCCATCGACACCTCTTCGTAGTTGCTAGACACTTGTGCTCGCAAACGTGAGGTATGCCCCTCGCCCACTTTGCCGCCCCCTCGCTGGCACGCTCCTCCTTGCTGCTTGGCCCCTCGTCAGAATCCGAGACGATCCAGTCGAGGACCCTCGTCTCCGGCATTGGCTTCACTCCACCGCTGCTTGGCCCCTCTCTGGCGCTCATTGTCATCTCCCTCTTCGCTGCCATCTCACCGGCACGCGTACGGATCCAGTTGTGGCACCGCTTCGCGTTCCAGTTCTCCTCGATCCTGAGTGCGTGGGGTCGTCCGCTGCTTGGCCCCTCGCCAGCGCTCATCGTCGTCTCTGTCTCCACGCCTCCTCTCATGCCTCCTCTGCGCTTTTTTAAGGAAAGTGCCGCGCTTATCCATTCAGAAAGAAGAAGGGGGCGGTTGAATATTCTTTTTGCACCGTTTGACTTTTACAAATCACATTTGACCATTCGTCTTATTCAAAAAATTTGTGAAAATGTAGAAATAATTATGATATACTTAAAATATATATTATGATAAAACATGTCATAGTAAAATAAATAATACTTTCACAATTTTTTCAAATAAGACAAATGGTCAAATGTGAAGCACGGAAGTTAACAAGTGTAAATATTTGGGATGGAGGGAGTAGTCAATGCCGACACGGGTTAGCAAACCCACGTCGCTTTGTTGGCTGGTGCACGGGCAATGGTTACCTTATTTATACTAGGCTGCTGACGCTTTTTTTTTGAAATGACACTTAATTCTTCCCTCAAAAATTAGGGCCCATAAAGCAGCACCTAAACATTAAAAAAATACGAACAATTCATAGTTTTTTAAAGAATCGAACAACTCATAGGAGTAGTTGGGCATTTGGTATTTTGAATAAAATATGAATAGTCACACGTCTCCTTGTGACCACATGATTATTTTTGTGGCCAAGAGCTCTCCTGAGCGGACACGGGTTCCGAGGCGTGTGACCGACCGTCTGACGGTTCGCCGTCTTGTCAATATAAATCCTGGCCGGCCAGGAACTTCGTCAACCGCGGCACCAAGAAAACCCCAGCACCACCGTCTCCGGTCACCAAGAAGTGAATCCAAGAGCTTCTTCTTCCTCAAGCACGCGCATGGCGTCAGGCGAGCCATCTAGGAAGCAGGGGAGGGAGGAGGTGCCCCCGCCCCGAGCCCGAGGAGGTGCCGCTGCCGTCGCCTGAGGAGGTGCCACTGCCCACGCCCGCCAAGGTGAAGCCACCCCCGCCCGAGGAGGTGAAGCCGCCCCCGCCCAAGGAGGTGAAGCTGCCCCGGCACAAGGTGGCGCGACAGCCCGTGGCGGCCGTGCGTGCTCCTGCACTAAATGCCCAGGATGCCTCTTGGTCAGTGAAGTTGTTCCACGAGGCTTTCGTGAAGCTTCTAAAGGTGGCCGTTCATCTCAGGGTCTAACCACCCAGTCATCCGCTACAGACGACCATGATGGATTACGCTGTCTTGGTTGGGGACCTGGAGAGAGGAGTGCCCCCCGTCGACGACGACAGCGACGACGATGGCGACTTCGACGTCTCTGGCTGCGGCTCCAGCTCCGACTCGGACTCTAATTTGTTCCTCTATTAATGTGTTCTTCCAGAGTGTTTGTTGAACTTGTGATGGACTAGTAGATCCTCTATTAATATGTTCCTCCTGTGTGTATGTTGAACTTGTGACGAACTAGTAGATCTAAGAGACGCGGTAGATCAATCCATGTCTCCTATTTTGGAAGGCATTGCAATGTCTATGGTAGTAGCTTACAATGAATTGCAATGTGTATGCCAGAAGTTTGTTACTCTGTTTGTGTCATTATATGGCAGCGGTTCACAATGAATTGCAATGTGTATATATGCCAGAAGTTTGTTACTCTGTTTGTGTTAATAATCCGCATTTCCTTTGCCTCGTGCTGCAACGAAATGTCAGCACAGATGAATTGATGAATTTTGTGATGTGTGACACATTAAGATTTGTGACCCAATTGTCATTCCATCCATTCTTCATTTATACATTTAAGTTTGTCATATGTGACAAATTTTTCATTCTTCATCCACACAGATGAAGCAAAAGCACCACTTTTAACATCATAGTTACTTCTTTGCAGCATACATCCCTAGTAGACATCCAAATACTACACAAACAATAGCCACAATAATCAAGTTCATCTTCCAGATCACATTGCCCATCTTCTCCTCCAGTGCTTTCTTCCTCTGCTTGTCCTCCAGTGCTTGCCTCTGCTCGCCGCTCCCAATTTGACATTCCACTGAATCAACTACTTCATCGACCGCGTCTGCCCAGTTCGACGGTCGAAAAACAATGACGCCAGCATCCTTCAGCATCTGGAGATACTCCTTGTGGAAACAATAAAATCCACAATTCTTGGCGTACTGCAGAATCAAAAGCACATAAGAACCCTAACTCAGATTTGGGAGACACAGCAGACTACTCACCGAGTTTCTTGCACACTTGAAATAAAGAAGACCGTGGTTTTCACCTTCCTTCTGCGTCCGCCCTTCCACCACCTGAGCCATACCACCCGGGCAAGGGACCTGTGGAAAGCCGCTTAGCTCACCGACTAGATCCAAGCCGATGGAGTGATTACGGCTGCTTCGGCAACCTTGAACCCTGCTCCTCATACGTGCACCAACAGACATATCGGCGTAGTGCGACATGTGCACGATGGCGGGGAAGGACGGCAGGCGGTGGCGGTGGAGCTCAGATAGGGGAAGAAGTAGGGGGCAGCGGTCGGGGCACCGGGGCTGATGCATATTCATTCGGCAAGGGGCATTCTGACAATGGAGCACTTGCTGACGATGATGGTTAGTGTACCACCGTCGCCGGGGTGGATGCCAACCAGGGGCATTCAGACAATGGAGCACTTGTTGGCGACGATGTTTAGTCTACCCGCATCACCTTTGTCGGTCGGGCAGGCTACGATTATCTTTTTTTATATAGGCTTCTGACGCTGACGCGTGGGCCCGACACTATTTTTTCTGAATTGAAACTTGCTTCCCTCAAATATTATACCCCATAAATTGCACCAAAAAATCGTAAAAGATACGAACAATTCATAGTTGGTAATTTAGTATTTGAATAAAATATCAACAAACACACTTGTCTAACCAAATTTCTTAAAATTAGATTTTTTATCTCTTGTTTACGATATAATAATTATAATAACGTCTTAGTGTGTTCTAAAAATTTCTACAAATTGACTTGGCAACATAATTTAAGTCCCTAATCTTGTCTACGAAAATTCAAATGGTTTCGAAAACGAAAGATTATACTTGTGTATAAATGTCTACATCTCTCACATAGTTTCTTAGAATGATACTTAAACATTGAAGTTTTCTACACTTTAAAACATGTTCGAACTCATATGCATTTGAAATTTTAACATAACCTTATGTTCACCATTAGATTATGAAATGCAAAGTTTCATTAGTAATGGTTGTGTAAAACAAATATTATTTATATGTTGTACTTATAAGGACCGATATAAGGTGTATAAACAACATCCAAGAAATAGAATTACATACCAAAAAAATGCCATAAATGAATACATGTTGATTTTAGAAAAATTTAGAAACAAATATCATGAAATTTGGATTACGGTTGACGGAGAAAACATGATACAAAATTTGATTGCAGATTAAAAGGGGAAAAGCCAACTATTCTTCATTCGAACAGACCTGGCCCCGTCCCTTCATTGGCGACGGGTGTTTGTTAATCATCGTATCATTTGCGCATCCGAACCTTTTTAATAAACGCTCCGCCCTGCCTTCCGCCTTCTATCCCCTTGTCGGTGCGGAAAGTAGTCCCGACACTAACTAGTACGAGCGCTGAGATCTATCTCTCGATGGCCGGTGCTAAGCAACACAAAGACACGGGTTTTATCCTGGTTCCGGCCGTGGGCCGTACGTCCAGCAGGGGTGCGCTCAAGGCACTGTATTGCCTCGCACCGTTGTGCTTGCAGAGGGGGGCTGCAAGCGCGATGGGAGAGGAGGAGAGGCCTCCAGGTCTCTGAGCTTTGATTGAGGTGAAATGCCAATATCGTGGTGAAGGCGGAAAACATGCAAGTACGCAGCTATCCGTTGTCCCCCTGTGGTCGGGGGACCGCCCCCTCCTTTTATAGGGCAAGGGGAGGCGGTTTATAATCGTGCCGCACAGTTCTAGCTACGTATGGCGGTATGGTGTGCAGTGCCATGGAGCTGTGGATCGTCCTGGCGAATCTTGCTCCTGGCGGAGCGTCGCGGCGAGTCCTGTGCCCATCCAGGGGCGACTTCGAGGGTGGCACTGTGGAAACCTCTTGTTTGGTCATCGTCCGTACGCCAGCTCGAGGGTTAGGCTGACGGAGGGTTGGAGGTCGTACAGTAGCGATCGTGGCGATGTCTTGTCGCTCTGGGCTGACCACAACACCGGGGATGGTGCAACAGTGCTTGGGATGGTAGTGCAGTGGTAGGGATAGCCACACAGGGCCAGAGATGGCGGAGGAGACGCGCCCCACTAGTCCGACGTCACGGCGCCGTCCCGCGCAGGCTCGGGGCGGGCCTACGTCCCTCTTTTGAGGGTTCCGCCGTCTTCTTTCGAGGGGCGTGACGTGGAGGCTGTACCAGAGTGGGCGGCATAGTGTCACGGAGTTGACACTAGCCTTACTGCACAGTCCCGTACAATGGCAGGGATGGCCTCACAAGGAGGGTTGGCGAAACAGCGCCGAGATCTGATTCCCAAGCGGTGTCAAAGGTCTAGCATGGCGGGAATTCACCTTTGATCCGAGAACCCGCGTCATGTCAGAGCATTTAATGCTCTGGTCGGGGGAGTGGGCGCGGGGGCCGCGAGCTTGGGGCGGCCTCGAGCGAGGCAGAGGTTCGCCCGAGGGGGCGGCCAGCCCTCGAGCGAGGCGGAGTTTCGCCCGAGGGGGCGGCCAGCCCTCGAGCGAGGCAGAGATTCACCTGAGGGGGCATTGAGGCTGCCCGCTTGATGGGCTGCCGAGATTGCTTGGGCCGTGGGCACCTCCCTACATCGGTCTGTGATCATGTGGGGTGTGCTTCACGATTTGTAGGTTTGGTTGCGTTTTGTTATTTTGCAAAAAGGGGTTTTCCCCAGTTTATTAGGGGACCCTTATGGCCGTCCCTGACAGTAGCCCCCAAGCCTCTACGGTGGTATCCATTAGGAACCCGCTGAGGTTGACGCTTGCTGATGGGACGTTCTTCCCTCCTGGTTGCTATGCCGTTCCGTGGGGGCACGCTAGCGCACCCACGGGTGTAGCCCCCGAAGCCTTGCAGGAGCGTGGGTGCACCTGCAAGGTTTTTTCCGCAACGTTTTTTAGTGTGCGAGGTGTTAGTTTCAGCCGGCGTCAGCGATGTTTCAGCCGGCCTCGGCGATGCCGTGCACACGTATCGACACCCGTCTGCGTTCGGTGCATATCCAGGAGGTGTAGCCGTGCGTCGAGCCCCCGAGCCTGGGCCCATTCGAGGCGATCGGGGCGTGCTCTCCGACTTGTTTGTAAGCCCCTTCGCCGTCCTTCCGCAGCATAGAGGGGTGAGGCGTCCACGACTCCCATCGAGTGGGTCGCGAATCGCAGATTCCTTGTTGAGCTGTTAACGGGTGATTCAAGTGGACGTCCGTGCCCTGTTCGATAAGGGTCGGCTCGTGGTCCGGATACACGTCCATGAAAGCGCTCACGTGGGTGTGCTAGGCAGGGCTCGGTCCCGTTCAATGGGGACCGAGGGCGCGGAAGCTCTCCCTCGATGGGATCCCTCGACTAGCTGCCCTCGTTGGCTCTTGAATACGACATGCAGGGCGCCCTCAAGCTGGTGGACTCGAGGTCAGGCTCGAATGCGCGCGCCCTAGTTGTCCCTGACTCCGTTAATCTGGGGCGCCTGTTCGAACCCTTCGAGGGTCAGGCTCCGAACCCCTGATTAGTAGGGCTGTTGCAGGGTGGCAGCGAGGTACCCCGTCTTGATCGCATCTGCAGGACTCATGGGGTCGTGGTTGACTCGACCCTCGAGCCGTTGATCAGTAACCCTCTGGGTTGAGGGCATCCATGGTGCCGACCTTCGACGGGTGGGATGAGGACCATGTGTGGTTCGAGGACCGGTGGATGGTCGCTTCCTTGTGTGATGAGTGATTGACAACGTTGTGTGGACTGATTCTTGGCTAAGTATTGCAGGTGCAGGTTGCGGCTTGACTGGTGTTGGTGCAGGTGAAGAACAAGCGCGAAAGGTCGTCGCCGGTGAGGCCTCCAGGTGTGGAGAAGACAAGTAGGCTTCGTTCGAGGGACCCGGTGGCCAGCGGGGTCAAGTGCGGGCCGCATGGTGGCATGAACGGCAAGATGAAGTTGTGGACGATTTCTTGGTTGAGCCTCAAAACCAAGGTCGAGCCGGGACTACGTGGGAGCCGAGTCATGAGTGGAGATTGGCGGAGGCTACACCGAGTTCGCGGGGTTTCCGGTGGTTCAACAGAAAACCACTGGGTTCCTTGGTTGATCCACAAAGCCAAGACCGAAGAACCGAAGACGGAGGCTGCCGGCGCGCGCCGGACCGGTCGGCCGGTGGGGGCCGGTCGACGGTGAGGAGCACCGGTCGGCCGGTGTGCGATGACGCGATCCGGAATCTTCGAAGCGGAGGACACGCGTTGGGATCGCATGGCTTGCGTCGAGGCTACGCGGGGTGCGGTCGCCGGCATCCGTCCGATGGTGAAGACATCAAGAATTCCAAATCCTCCCTTGAGGGGCTTGTATCCCTAGTTAGTAGAGAAGGGCATTTTAGACATTCGGTTGCCTCCATATAACCCAAGAGGTGAGAGGATGGCACCCAACTCTTGGAACCCTAGCTCATTAGTTTTCCTATTTTCCACCTATTTTCCTTAGGTTTTCTTTAGGACTAGCAAGAGAGCTTCACGGAGATATCTTGTTGAGAGGGATGGATGATAGGGCGGCTTGCTAGACCTTGTATGAACCTTTGTTTCATGTATAGATGATTCGGCGTGGTTCCTCAAGGTTTGGATGTGTTTTCTCCGGTTGTTCATGGTGGTGATTTTCGGAGCCCTCTCTTTGTGATTTCTTTGGGTTGTTTTCGGGACCTTTCTCTTGGGGATTTGATGGGGGAAATTTACGGTAACCCTTCGTGGTTCTTTGGGCTGTGATTCCCCTCCCAAATCCGTGAGTAAAGGTGCTCGATTTTGGGGTTTCTTGAGTTCTTGGGTTGGAAGTGCTCTTGGCGGGATTTCCTTGATTCCTCCTTTTTGGACGAGTTTTAGTGGGATTAAACTTGGCTATGGACTCCTCATGAGGTGTTCCTAATATCCCCAAAGTCTTGTTCAAGTCTGTGGAGCGATTCGGGAGATCAAGATTTGGATTTGGGGGAGTTGTCCCGCGGGTGCTGTTCATCCCGAGTCGCCCGAGCTACACCGGTCGGCGGTGCGTTGACCCGTCCGACCGGTGCGAGCCCCGGTGGGTTTTTGCTCGGGTGAACATCTTGGTGTGTTCGTTGTTGTCCCGTGTTCTTGCTATTTCGAGTTTGGGTCGGTTTGGTGGTCGGTTGGCCTGTTTGGTGCCTTGGGGGCTTTCGGTGCCGCGATCGGTCGACCGGTGTGTCTCACCGGTCGAGCGGTGTAGAGCCACTTAGTGAAAGTTGCTCGGTTCACCGGCGGGGACCGGTCGGCCGGTGGTGCTCACCGGTCTGACCGGTGTGGGTCTGTAGACTCGAGGTTTGGTTTTCTGCTGCGTTCTCGGGTCGGAAGGTTGTGTGTTGGTTCCTAGGTCCAGTGGCACTTCAGTGGCTACGTGGGCTTGACCAACCTTGGTAGTGAGTCGGAGACGTGTGTTGGAAGCCGTGTTCATCTTGTTGGAGTTTCCATCTCCTTCGAGAAGAATTTTTATCGGCTCCCATTCACTCCCCCCTCTCTGGTTCGCCGTATCGGTCCTTCAAGTGGTATCAGAGCCGGTTCGGGTCTTTGTTGACTCTAACCAGTCTAAGATCCAAGGATGGCGTACCAGGAACGGGGTTCGGGTCCTCCACACTTCGATGGCAAGAACTACCAGATGTGGAGCAAGCGGATGGGTGCGTTTCTCCGCGGAAAGGGTCAGACTCTTTGGGATGTCACGGTGGACACAGGCTATGTCCAGCCGATGGATTTCCTCGCTCCAGGGTCGAGGGACAGATTCGACGCCAACAATAAGGCGGTCGACTACTTGTTTCGTGCTTTGTGTCAGCCTGAGTTCGATCGGGTGCACACCGAGCACTTGGCTTGTAGGATCGCGCGGTGTTGAAGGAGGCTCATGTTGGGAACGCCCGGGTTCGAGGCACGGATGTATGCGACCTCTTTGGAGAGAGTACGAGAACTTCACTCATCTCCCCGGTGAGTCCATCGATGCCTTGTTTCAGAGGTTCACGGTGGTTGTGAACAACATGAGGGCCAATGTGGACGTGCTCCCGTACGATGATCATGATAGAGCGGTCAAGCTCTTACACTCTTTGGATCGTACGATTTGGGGTGGAAAGTTCGAGGCCATTGTGGAGTCAGAGAAGTATGACACTGCGACGGTGAACGAGCAGTTCTCGAAGCTCAAGTCGGTGAGGTGGATAGGGGCATGATCGCCAAGCTCGAGGGACCGGCGGATTCCCATAGTCTTGCCCTCGTTGGTGGTTCCAAAGGAAAGGCTAACTCTAACCCATCCACCAGGATGTTCTCTTTCTCCTCCTTGATGTCTATGGCAGATGAGGAGTTCGACGAGCTTGGAGAGGACGAGCTGGCGCTCCTGACGAGGCGGTTCGAGAGGCTACACGAGAACCGTGTGAACATGAGGAGGAACACGAGGACGTGCTTCCAGTGCGGCAAGTCGGGACACTTCGTCGCCGACTGCCCGGAGAAGATCGAGAGCAAGGAGAGAATGGCGAAGGAGTGGGCTAAGAAGGACAAGTACCACCCTTCCGATGGTGTACTTGAGCCTCGTGTGCGGATGCCCGGGGCCAAGGCGAATGTGAGGACGATTCGGCTTGGGGAGAGCGAGGAAAGGCTGTTGGAGGTCTTCTTTGTCCGGGTCACACCGGTTAGATCGGTTTGGAGCACCGGTCGGACGGGGTGCGAGCCTGGACGAGCGGCGTTTTGGGTTTCGTGCTCGTACGGGTGCGAGGGTTGTTTACGGGAGGTCGTGGTTACGGTGGTTGGGGCGGAGAGTTTGCGGGTGGTCGGGTTGCTAGGCGTTCTCCCCCTCGAGTTCACTACGGGGATGGGAGGAGTCGTAGCTTTGAGAAGGAGAGGAGGGACGGTCCACGGGTTCTCTTTCGTGGTTTTGATCCTCCTCCGGGCGAGAGAGGGGTGGTTCCCTCAGGGTGGTTACCGTGGTGGTGTTCGTGGAGGTAGCTTTGGTAGGAGAGATGCTTTGGTTGGTGCTAACCCCACTTTCGAGCAAATGGCTCGGCACTGGTTTTACTCTTTTGGTACTAACCCCAGTGCTGAGTCGTTTGTTCGCTCACGTTCTCGTTTTTGAATTTCAGGTGGGAGACTTGAAGAATATTTGGTTGATTGACTCCGGTTGCTCGAGGCATATGACCGGAGACAGCGGGTGGTTCTCAAGTCTCGTCCCGGTGGTGACGAAGAGGTACATCACTTTTGGGGACAATGGGCGTGGGCGTGTGCTTTCGAAGGTGAGATCAAAGTGAGTGACAAGATCACTTCGAGGCGTGTTGCTCTTGTTCAATCGGCCGGGGTACAATTTGCTTTCGTGTCCCGGTTGTTGAATGAGGGCTTTGAGGTGTTGTTTCGGCCAGGTGGTTCTCGGATTTTGGACTCTTGAGGGGACCTTGTCTGTATGGTCGTTCCCGAGGGTCAGGTGTTTCGTGCTGATTTTTCTCAGTCTTCGGGTGTGGAGCGTTGTTTCTTGGCTGGTTCTTCGAGTGAGTTGTGGAAATGGCATAGGAAGTTGGGTCACTTGAGCTTTGACCTTTTGTCTCGCTTGAGTAAACTCAATTTGGTCCGAGGATTGCCACGGTTGAGGCTTGAGAAAGAGTTGGTTTGTGCTCCGTGTAGGCATGCCAAGATGGTGGCCTCTTCTCACCCGCCTCTCACCGATGTGATGACTGAGCGTCCATGCGAGCTGCTCCATATGGACCTTGTTGGCCCAGCTCGTGCGCGATCTGCGGGTGGGAAGTGGTATGTCCTTGTTGTGGTGGACGACTATTCTCGGTATGCGTGGGTGTTCTTTCTCGAGGATAAGGGGGAGACGTTTGGTTTTGTTCGAGATCTAGTCTTGAGGTTGAGGAACGAGAGGCACGGAGATGCCATACGAGCTATCCGCAGTGATAATGGCTCGGAATTCAGGAACTCTCGTTTTGAAACCTTTTGCCATGACTTGGGTCTTGAGCACCGGTTTTCGAGTCCATATACGCCTCCCCGGAATGGTGTTGTGGAAAGGAAGAACGGGACCTTGTGCGAGATGGCTCGGACGATGCTTGATGAGCATAGGACTCCGAGGAGGTATTGGGCCGAGGCGGTGAATACCACGTGCTATGTGTCGAACAAGATATACCTCGAGTGCACAAGAAGAAGACTGCTATGAGTTGATGCATGGTCGCACACCCAAGGTGAGTCACTTCCATGTCTTTGGTTGCAAGTGTTTCATTCGAAGAAAGGCGGGAAGTTGGATAAGTTTGAGGCTAGGTCTGTCGATGGCATTTTCCTTGGTTATGCATCTCATTCTAGAGCATATCGTGTGCTCAATTTTGAAACTAACCAAATCGTGGAGACTTGCGAGGTAACCTTCGACGAGACAGAGCCACGTAGTCAGCTTGTCTTTGAGTGTGCAGGTGATGATGAGCTTGGCGAGGAGATTTTTCAGGAGGAGGAGCTTGAACATGGTGATGATGAAGATGGCGGTGTGGTGCCCCCGGCTGAACATGTACCCACTACTTCGACTACGATGATGGATGGACCCTCTACTACACATACAACGACAAATCAAGAACGAGGAGAAGCTGATGTTGAGGGGGAGGTAGCATCGAGGCGAGAACCTCCCCGGTGAGTACAGATGGATCACCCAGCGTCGAGGATCATCGGCGACATGGATGAACGCACTACACGGTCGAGGGTTCGGAACAACTCTCATTTCGCTCATGCTGCTTTTGTTGCTTCTTTCGAGCCCAAAGACATTGGACACGCACTATCTGATCACAATTGGGTTAAATCGATGCATGAGGAGTTGGAGAACTTTGAGAGGAATCAGGTGTGGGAGTTGGTTGACCCTCCCCAAGGGTGTAAGCAGATTGGTATAAAGTGGGTGTGGAAGAACAAAGAGGGAGAGAAGGGTGAGGTTGTGAGGAACAAGTCGAGGCTTGTTGCTCAGGGGTTCAGTCAGAAGGAGGGGATCGACTACGAGGAGACCTTTGCTCCCGTAGCCCGTTTGGAGTCTATTAGAATCCTTCTAGCCTTTTCGGTGGCTAAAGGGTTCAAGTTGCACCAAATGGATGTGAAGAGTGCTTTTCTGAATGGTGTGTTGGAGGAAGAAGTGTATGTGAGGCAGCCTCCGGGGTTTGAGAGTGAGAGGTACCCCCACCGGGTGTACAAGTTGAGGAAGGCGGCTGTATCGGTGAAGCGGACGCCTAGAGCTTGGTATGGTAGGTTGAGGGGGTTCTTGTTTGAGAGAGGTTTTGAGATGGGGAAGGTCGATCGGACCTTGTTTTTGCTTGAGGCGGGGCGAGGAGATATCTTGATTGTGCGGGTGTACGTGGATGATATTGTCTTTGGTGGCTCGTCTAACTCTGTTGTTGCAAGGTTTGCGGATGATATGAGCGGGGAATTTGAGATGAGCATGATGGGCGAGTTGCGGTTCTTCCTCGGGCTACAAATCAAGCAATCAAAGGAAGGAACTTTTGTGCACCAGGCTAAGTACACCAAGGACATTGTGCGGAAGTTCAAGATGGAGGACTCCAAGGCTATGACGACGCCGATGAGTACGACTACGGCTCTTGATGCGGACGAGGAAGGTGAAAACGTGGACCAGAAGGAGTACCGGAGCATGATCGGGTCACTCCTCTACTTGACGGCGACGAGGCCGGACATACAATTCTCGGTGTGTCTGTGCGCTCATTTTCAAGCGTCTCCGAGGGACTTCGCATCGGCAAGCGGTGAAGCGAATTTTCCCGGTACTTGCGTCACACTCCCGACTTCGGCCTTTGGTACTCCGCGTCCTCTTCGGGCGGATTTTGCGGGTGTCGGTTGGATAGGAAGTCCACTTCGGGACTTGCCGCGTTTTGGGTTCTTCTTTGGTCTCTTGGTCTTTCCGCAAGCAGTCGAGTGTTGCTCAATCCACGACCGAGGCCGAGTATGTTGCCGCTGCTAGTTGTTGCTCTCAGCTCCTTTGGATCACCTACACCATGAGTGACTTTGGTGAGGAGTATACCCATGTCCCACTTCAATGTGATAGCACCAGTGCCATAAGCGTTGCAAAGAACCCAGTGCTCCATTCCTAAACCAAACACATAGAAGTGAGGTATCATTTCCTAAGAGACAACGTAGAGAAAGGGAAGATAGCTTTGATCCATGTACCCACACATGACCAACTAGCCGATATTTTCACCAAAGCCCTAGATCAAGCAACCTTCACTCGTTTGCGGGGGGAACTTGGTGTGTGTTTGATTTCTTGAGTTGGGTGTGTGGGAGCTCTCTTTTGCCGGTGGTGTCGAGCCCGTTTTGCCTCCCCTCGAGGAGCCGGTGGTTTTGTGAGTTTTGTGTGAGAGCTTCTTTGTAGCATATGTATCGCTTTTCTTTGTGCATTTCTTGCATTTGGCATGGCATATGTAACATGATGTATAGGCATCCTTGTATCATAGATTGCATGCATTTTGTATCATATGCATTGGTTAGGAAAAGCTTCTCTCATATACATTGTTCACCATGGAATGAAATATATGTTTTTGTGAGCTTGTTTGGTATGCTATGGTTAGTTTGGCTTAGCTCTTGATGATCTTGATGAATAATCCATGGTTGATAGCTATGTTTTTGAAAAATGTCACATGTATGCTCTCTCATGTGTAAATGCCTTTACATGCTCTTGACATGTTTTTGTGGCTTTGCTATGCTTAATTTGTGATTGGGTAGCTAGTTTATTGATCATATGGGGCCAAAGGCTCATTTGCCATCATGAATGTTTAGCCCTCTTGTTTTATCTTGTGGAGGGGCATAAGTTCCTTTTTGTCGCAAAGACATTTCATGTACCATTTACAAATCTGAAAATGAAATGAAAAATGCTTGGAAATGTGCTCCCATGTCATATGTGCTGAATTTAATTTGCTTTGGGTGCTAAACCGTTGCATGATGCCTACCAATGAGAAGTCTCATACATAGAAGTAGGCACATGGCTCGGTGGCTTTGACATGACATGAGGTGCTTGTGGGTGTTTGTGATGGTCTTATGATTAGAATGGCTGTCCTAGCATGAAGTTTGTGTGGCTTTGCCATTTTGATATGCTTTGATCATGCTTAGGACTTTGCTCATGAGAGGCAAGTTTTTCGCAAAATTGCCAAAATCCATCTTAGCTTCGTCCAATGGTTGTGAAACTTGGTGATCATGTAGTTGAGATCGATACGAAGCCGTAAAGTATCTAACTTGCTCATTTGGACATGTGTAGAATTCTTTGTTGAATTTTGTCTATTTGAGAAGCTCTAGGTTGAAAGTTTTGCATTTTTGGCTTGATTCATGCATCGCCAACAAGGGGGAGAAGTTTGAGCTTGAGATGGCTTGTTGGGCGCATTTAGAAGGTTTTCAGGTGGTTTCGAGCCATTTCTGGGCTCCGTTGCGCACGGTCTGACCGGTCAGGGTCACCGGTCTGACCGGTGTGAGTGCTGGCTATGTTCACATGTTGCACACTGGTCTGACCGGTGGTGTTGACCGGTCTGACCGGTCAGGGCTGAGTTGGTGCAACTGCCCTGTTTCAAGTGGTGTCTTGCATGCATTCGTCCAGGGGGAGGTGCATTGGTTCAGGGGGAGCTTGCATGTGTGCAGGGGGAGCTCTTTGTGGTTTTTCGAGCCTTGTTTCGGTTGTTTGCGCTCTTTTCTTGAGCTTTGCTTTGTCTCGGATGTGTCGAGCCGTTGCCCTTGCCTAAGGGGTCCGAGACTTGTCTTCTTCAAGTGATCTTGCTCTTTGCCTTTGTTCGGCTTTCGATCGCTTGTTGGAGTTTCTTTTTGGTTCGTTTCTTTTCTTTTTCTTTTCTCTCTTGTTACTTTCGTGAGGGTGTTGTCAATGCACTCATCAAGGGGGAGATTGAGGACCATGTGTGGTTCGAGGACCGGTGGATGATCGCTTCCTTGTGTGATGAGTGATTGACAACGTTGTGTGGACTGATTCTTGGCTAAGTATCGCAGGTGTAGGTTGCGGCTTGACTGGTGTTGGTGCAGGTGAAGAACAAGCGCGAAAGGTCGTCGCCGGTGAGGCCTCCAGGTGTGGAGAAGACAAGTAGGCTTCGTTCGAGGGACCCGGTGGCCAGCGGGGTCAAGTGCGGGCCGCATGGTGGCATGAACAGCAATATGAAGTCGTGGACGGTTTCTTGGTTGAGCCTCAAAACCAAGGTCGAGCCGGGACTACGTGGGAGCCGAGTCATGAGTGGAGATTGGCGGAGGCTACACCGAGTTCGCGGGGTTTCCGGTGGTTCACCAGAAAACCACTGGGTTCCTTGGTTGATCCACAAAGCCAAGACCGAAGAACCGAAGACGGAGGCTGCAGGCGGCGCCGGACCGGTCGGACCGGTGGGTCGACCGGTGTGCGACGACGCGATCCGGAATCTTCGAAGCGGAGGACACGCGTCGGGATCGCATGGCTTGCGTCGGGCTACACGGGGTGCGGTCGCCGGGCATCCGTCCGATGGTGAAGACATCAAGAATTCCAAATCCGCCCTTGAGGGGCTTGTATCCCTAGTTAGTAGAGAAGGGCATTTTAGACATTCAGTTGCCTCCATATAACCCAAGAGGTGAGAGGATGGCAGCCAACTCTTGGAACCCTAGCTCATTAGTTTTCCTATTTTCCACCTATTTTCCTTAGGTTTTCTTTAGGACTAGCAAGAGAGCTTCACGGAGAGATCTTGTTGAGAGGGATTGATGATAGGGCGGCTTGCTAGACCTTGTATGAACCTTTATTTCATGTATAGATGATTCGGCGTGGTTCCTCAAGGTTTGATGTGTTTTCTCCGGTTGTTCATGGTGGTGATTTTCGGAGCCCTCTCTTTGTGATTTCTTTGGGTTGTTTTCGGGACCTTTCTCTTGGGGATTTGATGGGGGAAATTTGTGGGAACCCTTCATGGTTCTTTGGGCTGTGATTCCCCTCCCAAATCCGTGATTAAAGGTGCTCGATTTTGGGGTTTCTTGAGTTCTTGGGTTGGAAGTGCTCTTGGCGGGATTTCCTTGATTCCTCCTTTTTGGACAAGTTTTAGTGGGATTAAACTTGGCTATGGACTCCTCATGAGGTGTTCCTAATATCCCCAAAGTCTTGTTCAAGTCTGTGGAGCGATTCGGGAGATCAAGATTTGGATTTGGGGGAGTTGTCCCGCGGGTGTTGTTCATCCCGAGCTGCCCAGGCTACACCGGTCTGACCGGTGCTCTTGACCGGTCTGACCGGTGTGAGCCCTGGTGGGTTTTTGCTCGGGTGAACGTCTTGGTGTGTTCGTTGTTGTCCCGTGTTGCTGCTGTTTCCAGTTTGGGTCATTTTGGTGGTCGGTTGGCTCTGTTTGGTGCCTTGGGGACTTTCGGTGCCGCGATCGGTCTGACCGGTGTGTCTCACCGGTCTGACCGGTGTAGAGCCACTTAGTGCAAGTTGCTCAGTTTCACCAGCAGGGACCGGTCTGACCGGTGGTGCTCACCGGTCTGACCGGTGTGGGTCTGTAGACTCGAGGTTTGGTTTTCCGTTGCGTTCTTGGGTCGGAAGATTGTGTGTTGGTTCCTAGGTCCAGTGGCACTTCAGTGGCTACGTGGGCTTGACCAACCTTGGTAGTGAGTCGGAGACATGTGTTGGAAGCCGTGTTCATCTTGTTGGAGTTTCCATCTCCTTCGAGAAGAATTTTTATCGGCTCCCATTCACTCCCCCCCTCTCTGGTTCGCCGTATCGGTCCTTCATGGGACTTAAGACCATCGATCAGTAATCGAACCCTTCGAGGGTCTGATTTTCTCGAGCCTTTGGCTCGGGCCGCGGGTGGGGTTATCCTTACTCGGTAAGGAACCGAGCCATTAAATGGCTGCGGTCGTGGCAGCGGTCGTGCGCGACAAGCGCGCCTTTTCAGGCGGCGTAGCCGCGAGCATAGTGGACAACGTGGTGGTGGGGGGGGGGGGGGGGGGGGACGTGACAGGGCGCCGCGGCCCTTCGGTTGTTGCGCCGTAATGATCGCGTATGCGCGCACATGCAGCCGTTTCAACACGGTGGGGCCCGCCTGTCAGCGGCAGACGATGTCGCCTGCAGTTAATGTGCATGGAGTGCACGGTTTTCGGGAGTGTGGCTCCCCTAGATCTATAAATCGAGAGAGAGGGAGGGGTGAATCCCTTACCTCGCTACTTAGCTTCCGCAGCCTTGCCTCTTGCCGCGCATTTCCTCGATCTTGTCCCTGTTTGCCTTGTTCACGCGCCACCGTCTTCCTTGCTTCCGACTTTCACCTGCAATGGCTCCACTGCAGCCAGTCGTAGTGTTAGAGCCCCTGCCCTGGATCCGGTCGATGGTGACACCGTTCGCTTTGAATGAGCTAGTGAACGGCAGGCTGCTGGCACCGAACGTGGAGGGGGCACCCCCAGCATGGATAGTCCCATCGGCGTCGGACTCGGAGCCCAACCCGCCGTACGGGTACGTCGTCAGCTTCATCCGACTACATGAGCGCGGCTTCACTGCACCGGCGAGCCGCTTCGTGCGGGGGTTGTGCTACCACTATGGGGTGGAGCTCCACAAATTTGCCCCCAACGCCATATCGCTGGCGGCCACCTTCGTCGGCGTCTGCGAGGGGTTTCTGGGGTCCCAGTGAATTGGGAGCTCTGGGTGCACCTATTCCACGCTGAGCTGCACATCCTCACCACGAGCGAGACGCGGGTGCGCTGGGCGGTTCGCGCTGGTGGTCTGACATTCGTGCTGCGGGACTCGCGCAAGGAATTGTACCCATTGTGCACGATGACGTCCAACAACACAGAGTGGGAGAGGGGGTGGTTCTACCTCCGCAACCACGACACTGGCCTCCCCCCTACACCAGCAAGGTGCTGATGGCGAAGACTGACGCTTGGCACCACGGTGTGTCTCCTTCCTCACACCAGCAGAGGTTGGAGTCACTCACCACCACGTGCGGAGCCTGGCAGACGCCGGGCTAGGAGCCGCCTCGGTTCTTGCCAACCTCCACCACCGACGGATTGTTCCCCTCATGGAGAGGGAGCTCCACATTTTCGAGATGAATGACAAGGCTAACCCTACTTCGTTGACGCATTCGCGGCTGCTGCACGACCGCTTTCCTCCGGAGTATGCGGCTACAAGGGCGAGGCGCGCGATCAGCCTCAGGATAGTGCCGCACAAGATCTCTAGTCGTTCGGCATGCTCCCCGACGCCCTAGCGATGAGTGTGTCGGTGTTTTTGACCGGCAACCTACCAAGGGGAGTACCCGAGGTAGATGAATGTAGCCTCGCCGAGATTGGTAACTCGAATGAAGAGACACGTGGCACACAATTTAGATAGGTTCGGGCCGCGAGGTGCGTAATACCCTACGTCCTGTATGCTGCGTAGCTCTGGATTGATTGGATGTGATTACACGATGATGCGTAATCTGAGAGAGAAGGGTCCCTGCCTCGCCTTATATAGCCCGAGAGGCAGGGTTACAGGTTGGTTTAGGGAGAGAGTACTAGTCGTGTACATCTAGGAGTCCTCTACACAATACATGGTATGTATAGCTTCCTATTCGAGTACTTCTCCACTGTAGTCCTTGCTCCTCACGCCATCAGGTACTGTGCGGCACAAGTCGGGTAGTCCCAGGGGCCCACTGAGTAGTAGGTCCTGGTACCCACCCAGGTAGTGGGCCTAGGGAGGTCCATACGACAAGCCCTCGAGTACTTTGTAGTCGAGCAGGATAGCTTTGAGTAGTCTTGACGGCCTTGACGAGTAGTCCTCAAGCGTCCCCGAGTACTACAAGCCAAAAGTCCTCAAGAATACTTGAAGCATCCCGAGGCTGGAAGGTACTCCAGCTAATATCTGAGTACTCCTGAAGTCTTCTCGAGTAGTCCCAAGCGTCCTTGAGTGCTGTTCTTGAATGTCTTCAACAATACCCGTGTTGTCTTGAAGCCAAAGTTGATATGGAAGTGCGATTGAAAAATCGCACTCCATATGGAGTAGCCCCCGAGCCTTAGGTTGAGTCGTAGACTCTGGCTGAGGGTCAATCTGAAGTTCTGGCAAGATTATCCTGCAAAATCCAGAGAAAAAACCGAAGGACACGTGGCACGGAGCCCCCGAGCCTTGAGTCGAGTACTTCCTCTCGAATTGAAGGGTCATGTTGTATGTAGAATGTGTCCTGAGTCGCTCTTGAACCTTGTCGCTTCCCAGGGAATTGATTAGATGTAGCCGAGCCCCCGAGATAAGGCGCATCGACTACTAGAAGTTGAAGGGTCAAGTGCTGCCGCTGAGTCAGCCGGCTTGAGACTTATCCGTACGGCCGTTGACGAGCCGCCCGTTGACTTATAAATAGAAGCCGAAACCCTTAGGGTTTTTCACCCCACGCACTTGCAGCCATTCTGAACAGATCTTGCCTAGAATCCGCCGCTAGTGCACACTGCCACCTCAGAGTAGATCGCGGATCCAAGCGCGCCGAAGCCGGAAGCCACCGCCTTAGCCCCCGAGCGAATGCGAGTGAAAACTCAGTGCACTTGGAGAATGAAGCCCTCACCGTCCAAGAGTTTGAAGACTGCCAGCGGGAAGAAGAGATCCTGAGAGGAAGCCGCCGGATCCGCCGCAGGGTCCTCGCCGGCGGTGTCTCCGCCGCGCCCAAATCCCAACCAAGAGTGGAAAAAGTCGAAGGCGAAGACTGAGGATCTGCTAGCACTGCTGAACAATGGATTTCTTCGGGAGAAGGAAGTTGACATGTGGCGCGCTGCCGCGGGAGATCCGTACCCCATGGAGAAGAATCCGGATGAGATCCCGATGTTCACGCGGTTCGCGAAGCGCAGGTTGGCTCTCCCAGCGAGCAACTTCTTCAAGGGGCTCTTGGAGTACTACGGCATCGAGTACCTCAACCTCAACCCCAACGGTATCTTCCACACCTCCGTCTTCGTCCACTTTTGCGAAGCTTTCCTGGGGATCAAACCCCACTGGGTACTCTTCCGGAAGTTTTTCCGAGTGAAGCCCCAACCGAGTGCCAACAACCCCTGAGTAGTTGGAGGAGCCGTGAAGGACCGATACGGCGGACCAGAGAGGGGGGAGTGAATGGGAGCCGATAAAAATTCTTCTCGAAGGAGATGGAAACTCCAACAAGATGAACACGGCTTCCAACACACGTCTCCGACTCACTACCAAGGTTGGTCAAGCCCACGTAGCCACTGGAGTGCGGCCGGACCTAGGAACTAACACACAACCTTCCGACCGGAGAAACGCGGCGGAAAAACCAAACCTCGAGTCTACGGACTCACACCGGTCGGGACGGTGAGCACCACCGCCGGAGCCCGGTCCCCGCCGGTGAAACTCGATCAACTTCCACTAAGTGGCTCTACACGGTCGGACCGGTGAGACACACCGGTCGGACCGATGGCGACCCGAAAGCCCCCAAGGCACCAAACGAGCCAACCGACCACCAAGCCGACCCAAACTCGAAACGGCGGCAACACGGGACAACAAAGAACACACCAAGACGTTCACCCGAGCAAAATCCCACAAGGGCTTGCACCGGTCGGAGGCGGTCAAGAGCACCGGTCGACCGGTGTAGCTGGGCGACTCGGGATGAACGAAGACCCGCGGGTCAACTCCCCCAAATCCAAATCTCGATCTCCCGAATCACTCCACGGACTTGAACAAGACTTTAAGGATATCAGGAACACCTCATGAGGAGTCCATAGCCAAGTTTAATCCCACCAAAACTCATCCAAAAAGGAGGAATCGAAGAAATCCCGCCGAAAGCACTTCCAACCCAAGAACTCAAGAAACCCCAAAATCGAGCACTTTTACTCACGGTTTTGGGAGGGGAATCACAGCCCAAAGAACCATGAAGGGTTCCCACAAATTTCCCCCATCAAAACCCCAAGAGAAAAGTCCTGAAAACAACTCAAAGAAATCACCGAGAGAGGGCTCCGAAAATCACCACCAAAAACAACCGGGGAAAACACATCCAAACCTTGAGGAACCACGCCGAATCATCTATACATGAAACAAAGGTTCGTACAAGGTCTAGCAAGCCGCTCGATCATCCATCCCTCTCTACAAGATCTCTCCGTGAAGCTCTCTTGCTAGTCCTAGAGAAAACCTAAGGAAAACGAGTGGAAAATAGGAAAACTAATGAGCTAGGGTTCCAAGAGTTGGCTGCCATCCTCTCACCTCTTGGGTTATATGGAGGCAACCGAATGTCTAAAGTGCCCTTCTCTACTAACTAGGGATACAAGCCCCTCAAGGGCAGATTTGGAATTCTTGATGTCTTCACCATCGGACGGATGCCGGCGACCGCACCCTGCGTAGCCTCGACGCAAGCCATGCGATCCCGACGCGTCTCCTCCGCTTCGAAGATTCCGGACTGTGTCGTCGCACACCGGTCAGACCGGTGCTCCTCACCGGTCAGACCGGTCCCCACCGGTCAGACCGGTCGACCGGCCGGACCTACCGGTCGGACCGGTCCGGTGCTGCTGCACCTCCGTCTTCGGTTCTCCGGTCTTGGCTTTGTGGATCAACCAAGGAACCCAGTGGTTTTCTGGTGAACCACGGAAACCCCGCGAACTCGGTGTAGCCTCCGCCAATCTCCACTCATGACTTGGCTCCCACGTAGTCCCGGCTCGACCTTGGTTTTGAGGCTCAACCAAGAAACCGTCCACGACTTCATCTTGCTTGTTCATGCCACCATGCGGCCCGCACTTGACCCCGCCGGCCACCGGGTCCCTCGAACGAAGCCTACTTGTCTTCTCCACACACCGGAGGCCTCACCGGCGATGACCTTTCGCGCTTGTTCTTCACCCGTACCAACACCGGTCAAGCCGCAACCTGCACCCGCAATACTTAGCCAAGAGTCGGTCCACACAACGTTGTCAATCACTCATCACACAAGGAAGCGACCATCCACCGGTCCTCGAACCACACATGGTCCTCAATCTCCCCCTTGATGAGTGCATTGACAACACCCACACGAAAGTAACAAGAGAGAAAAGAAAAAGAAAAGAAACGAACAAAAAAAACTCCAACAAGCGATCGAAAGCCAAACAAAGGCAAAGAGAAAGATCACTTGAAGACGACAAATCTCGGACCCCTTAGGCAAGGGCAACGGCTCGACACATCCGAGACAAAGAAAAGCTCAAGCAAAGAGCGCAAACCACCAAAGCAAAGCTCGAACACTACAAAGAGCTCCCCCTGCACACATGCAAGCCCCCCCTGAACCAATGCACCTCCCCCTGGACGAATGCATGAAAGACACCACTTGAAACAGAGCAGCTGCAACAGAGCAGCCCTGACCAGTCAGACCGGTCCACACCACCGGTCAGACCGGTGTGCAACATGTGAACAGAACCAACACTCACACTGGTCAGACCGGTGACCCTGACCGGTCAGACCGGTGCACAACAGAGCCCAGAAATGGCTCGAAACCACCTGGAAACCTTCTAAACACGTCCAGCAAGCCATTTCAAGCTCAAACTTCTCCCCCTTGTTGGCAATGCATGAATCAAGCCAAAAATGCAAAACTTTCAACCTAGAGCTTCTCAAATAGACAAAATTCAACAAATAATTCTACACGTATCCAAATGAGCAAGTTAGATACTCTACAGCTTCGTATCGATCTCAACTACATGATCATCAAGTTTCACAACCATTGGACGAAGCTAAAAAGGATTTTGGCAATTTTGCGAAAAACTTGCCTCTCATGAGCAAAGTCCTAAACATGATCAAAGCATATCAAAATGGCAAAGCCACACAAACTTCATGCTAGGACAACCATTCTAATCATAAGACCATCACAAACACCCACAAGCACCTCATGTCATGTCAAAGCCACCGAGCCATGTGCCTACTTCTATTTATGAGACTTCTCATTGGTAGGCATCAGATTTGTAAATGGTACATGAAATGTCTTTGCGACAAAAAGGAACTTATGCTCCTCCACAAGATAAATCAAGAGGGCTAAACATTCATGATGGCAAATGAGCCTTTGGCCCCATATGATCAATAAACTAGCTATCCAACCACAAATTAAGCATAGCAAGGCCACACAAACATGTCAAGAGCATGTAAAGGCATTTACACATGAGAGAGCATACATGTGACATTTTTCAAAAGCATAGCTATCAACCATGGATTATTCATCAAGATAATCAAGAGCTAAGCCAAACTAACCGTAGCATACCAAACAAGCTCACAAAGACATATATCTCATTCCATGGTGAACAATGTATATGAGAGAAGCTTTTCCTAACCAATGCATATGATACAAAATGCATGCAATCTAAGATACAAGGATGCCTATACATCATGTTACATATGTGTTGACGGTTAATAATTGTATCAAAGTTCGTTTATGACTTGCAAGCGGACAAGTCTCCTGTCGTAGTCAAGGGACCCTTCTTCCCTCGAGTGGTGAACCCAAGGTATCGAATCCGTGGAACAATGTGCAACGCAAGGATTCAATCTAGTAAAGCAAGGTAAAGCTATCTACTGAAGAATCAAATTGCATATAATCTACTAACTCATAAAGAAAACGAATCTAATCTAATCTACTAAAGAGGTAGCAAGAGAAAGCAAGAGATAACTAATCTAGAGAATCTAGATCATGCTTATGTTGTAGCTCCAAACAAGATAGATGAAGATAGAAAAGCGAATCTCATTAAAAGCATCTTTAAATCGTGGCCTTCCATCCGACTCCGAAAACGCCCGCCTTTCGGAACCCCCGTTCTGTCACAACGTATCCCTATTCATGCGGGTAGTCTAGGGCGAGTTCGATAGAACAAGTTGAAATCACTTGGCCGGTCCGGTATGCACCTCTAGCCACCGCGGCTACAAGAGCACCCTATGTAATCTAGCCGCAAACTAGATCGTAGAAGAAGCAAAACCAAGAAGAAAACAAAATCATCGAGAAGGCACTTAATCGCTAGAAATCGAGATTCACTTACAAAATTCACCGTGAATGATTACATGAACAAGATCACCACCGGGCCCTCCCTCGATCTTGATCCTCGCTCCGAGCTCCGACGTGGTCTTCCATGCAAGGTTCCCACGTCGGCTAGGGAAACCCTAGACAACTAGCACGACCCTCATCTCCGAGATGGTGTCCCTCAAGCTTCTCTCGCTCCTCGGCGGCGGATTACGACTTCGGTTCTGCGTGGCTCTCGGTCGGGGGGCTATTTATAGCCCGAGAAGCAATTAGGTCAAAGGGGAGGCCGATTGGGCCTTGAAAAGGGCCGGGCCGGCCGGCGCACGGGCCCAATTCGGCCCATCTCGTGGCTCGCTTCGCCGGTGTTGCTTCCCGCGTCTTCTAGATGTTCTCCCCTTTTGCATGTGGGCCCTTAACGTCGGTTTCTCTCGAATTGGACTCAACTCCTTGTCTTGCAAGATTCAGCACTTTTCTGGTTCGGTCCTCGGAGTTTATCATCTTCTCGGGCTTGGTCCTTGGGCTCTTGGAGTCATGTTCACTTCATTGCTTGACTTGTATCGGGCTTCAAGGTCTTGTCATGAGGTGCTTAATGAACTTATCCCGGAAGTCTTGCTTTCAACGTTAAAACCCTACGTAAACACTTAACTCCAAAACCGACATGCACAAGTGAACTTGTTATACCACGGGGGTTAGTACCAATGAATAAGATACAAAAGTCATGCCAACACCGAAGGTAAACTCATGGCTAGGTTGACGGATTTTCACCGTCAACAATATGCCATGCCAAATGCAAGAAATGCACAAAGAAAAGCTATACATATGCTACAAAGGAGCTCCCACACACAAAGCTCACAAACCACCGGCTCCTCGAGGGGAGGCAAAAAGGGCTCGACACCACCGGCAAAAGAGCAAAGGAGCACCAGACTCACAGCTCCCCCTAAACTCATGCACTAGGGCCAAAGAGCATACAAAGCTCACCCTACACACATGAGATAGAGAAGGAGCAAAACAAACCAAGTGGCTTGACCAGGGCCACACACTCGAAGGTCACAAATACACTTACCTTTATCATTTCTTCACAATTCACTCATCCTTGTCCACCATTCCCGAAAGTGATGCACCTACATATCACCACCGGGATATGAAGCCGAAGAACCACCCCCCGATATCAACCAAATGTTCTCCGGGCTATCCACCTGCAACTCAAAACCAAGAGCGAGAGCGAGAGCGAGCAAACGACTCAACACTGGGGTTAGTTCCAAATGTGTAAAACCAGTGCCTAGCCATTTGCTCGAAAGTGGGGTTAGCACAAACCAAACCATCTTTCCTACCAAAGCTACCTCCACGAACACCACTATGGTAACCACCATGAGGGAACCAAACCTCTCTGCCTGGAGGAGGACCAAAACCACGAAAGAAAGCCCGTGGACTATCCCTCCTCTCCTTCTCAAAACTACGGATCCTCCCATCCCCGTATTGAGCACGAGGAGGAGAATGCCTAGCAAACTGACCTCCTGCAAACTTTCCAACCCAACTACCAGAACCACCAACTCCAGAATCAAACCTCGCACCTGTACGAGCACGAAATCCAAAATGCTGCCTGTCCAGGCCTGCACCGGTCTGACCGGTGCCCCTCACCAGTCTGACCGGTGTAACCTGGGCAGCAGCACCTCCAACAGCCTTCCTCTCTCCCCAAGCCCAAACTGACTTCACACTCGTCTTGGCCCCCGGGCAACCGCACACGAGGCTCAAGTACACCATCGAAAGGGTGGTACTTGTCCTTGTTAGCCCACTCCTTCTCCATCCTCTCCTCACGCTTCCTCTTGAAGCAAAACGCTCTCTTGTGACCATCCTTTCCACAAAACTCACAATGGAAACAGATCGATCTAGACTTAGGCTTGGGATGAGGCTCTTCACAAGGCTTCTCACTTGGTTTCTCACTAGGCGTTTCACTCGCCTTCTCACTCGGTTTTTCTCTTGGTTGGTTTGGCTTGGATGCAAACTTGTCTTTGGGTGTGGGTTGTGGTGGAACTGAAACATTCCCAAATTTCCTTTCTCTCTCACCACTGCCCTCACCAACCTTATCCAATCCCAAAGCCCAACCGTCAAAGCGCTTACAGCTAGCAATCATCATACCAAGCTAAGGTTCTTGACTCGACAACCAACTCAGCGCTTCACGCAACTTATCATTCTCATCTTGCAAGCGACCAACACATTTTGCAAGATCCAAATTCTTCATAGCATGCAACTCACATGTAGAGCAAGAAGTAGGAATAGGCACTTTCAAATCAGCCTCAAGTGAAACAATGCGAGAACGGAGCTCGACAATTTTCTCATGCAAACTAGGGCAAGAAGTGCAAGCACCAAGCAAAGTGGGTCTAGATTGTAGCTCGGCCAACTCAACCCTAAGCACATCTAGTTCCTCACACTTGGAGGCATACTTCTCCCTAAGATCGATCAAGTCGGCTAGGAAAGCAGAGCAATCGGCACAATCATTTTCATCGAAACAACAGGGCTAGCCTTAAGCAAATCAATTTCAAGCTTGCTATCAAGAACCTGTGTTTCTAGCTCAGCCACTCTAGTCCTAGCATCCTCGAGCAAAGATCTAAGCTCCTTCCTAAGCTTCTTAGCCTCTCTAAGCATGTGATCGCGATTATCAAGCAAGTCAACCAACTCCTCATTCTCCTTACGCAAAGAAGAGAGCTCATGACATACCTCATCCTCGGAATCCAAGTCCGAGGCGTCCTTCTGGCTTCTCTTGCTGCTCGAACTGCGAGCCATGCCGCAGAAGTCATCCTTGAGGCTTAGGCCCGTCACACAAAGGCCGTTGAGGTACTTGCCGAGGTTCTTCTTTTTCTTCTTCTTCTTCTTGTCATCCTCTTCGTCTTCATCACTCGAGCTTGAAGACGTGTCCTCGGAATCGGACTCGATGTCGCTCGATCTCTTCATCTTCTCTCGAGACCAAGCCTTCTTCCCATGTTCATGATCCTTGTTCTTGGACTTCTTCCTCTTGTCCATGAACTTGTGCTTGTCGTGGTTGTTCACCTTCGGACACTCGGCGAAATAGTGTCCAGCCTTGCCACACTTGAAGCATGTCCTCGTGTTCCTCCTCTTGTTCACCCGGTTCTCGTGCAGCCTCTCGAACCGCCTCGTCAGGAGCGCCAGTTCGTCCTCTCCAAGCACGTCGAACTCCTCATCTGGCATAGACATCAAAGAGGACAAAGAGAACATCCTGGTGGATGGGTTAGTGTTAGCCTTTCCTTTCGAACCACCAACGAGCGCAAGACTATGAGAGTCAGTCGGGCCCTCGATCTTGGCTGTCATGCCCCTATCCACCTCAGCCGACTTGAGCTTCGAGAACAGCTCGTTCACCGTCAGAGTGTCATACTTCTCTGACTCCACAATGGCCTCGAACTTTCCGCCCCAAATCGTACGATCCAAAGAGTGTAAGAGCTTGACCGCTCTATCATGATCATCGTACGGGAGCACGTCCACATTGGCCCTCATGTTGTTCACAACCACCGTGAACCTCTGAAACAAGGCATCGATGGACTCACCAGGGAGATGAGTGAAGTTCTCGTACTCTCTCCGGTAGGTCGCATACATCCGTGCCCGAACTCGGGCGTTCCCAACATGAGCCTCCTTCAACGCCGCCCAAATCCTACAAGCCAAGTGCTCGGTGTGCACCCGATCGAACTCAGTGACACAAAGCACGAAACAAGTAGTCGACCGCCTTATTGTTGGCGTCGAAGGCCGTCCCTCGATCCTAGAGCGAGGAAATCAACAGCCGGACATAGCTTTGTGTCCACCGTGACATCCCAAAGGATCGACCCTTTCCGCGGAGAAACGCACCCATCCGCTTGCTCCACATCTGGTAGTTCTTGTCATCGAAGTGTGGAGGACCCGAACCCCGTTCCTGGTACGCCATCCTTGGATCTTAGACTTGTTAGAGTCAACAAAGACCCGAACCGGCTCTGATACCACTTGAAGGACCGATACGGCGAACCAGAGAGGGGGGGGGGTGAATGGGAGCCGATTAAAATTCTTCTCGAAGGAGATGGAAACTCCAACAAGATGAACACGGCTTCCAACACACGTCTCCGACTCACTACCAAGGTTGGTCAAGCCCACGTAGCCACTGGAGTGCCACTGGACCTAGGAACCAACACACAACCTTCCGACCCGAGAAACGCAGCGGAAAAACCAAACCTCGAGTCTACAGACTCACACCGGTCAGATCGGTGAGCACCACCGGTGTCGGGGACAGCCCTAGGGGTCCCCTTAAACCACCGGGAAATCCCCACTTAAAACTCGCAACAAAGCAAAACACGCTTAGCCTAACCATGCAGGTGCCTAACCATGCAGGGTACGGCCCACGCTGTGATGGACCTCAATGGCCCACCAAGACAACCCTCTCGAAGATCCCCTCGAGCAGGCTCCGCCTCGCTCGAGGATGCGCGCCCCCTCGGGCGGGCTCTGCCCCGTTCGAGGGGCAGCACTTCCCTCGAGCGGGCTCCGCCCCGCTCGAGGGCTCACTCCCCCTCGAGCGGGTTCCGCCTCGCTCGAGGGTACGTCCCGCCCTCGACCGGGGTCCGCCACGCTCGAGGGCGCCCCCTCACGCGTGCGCCGGCCCCCGTACATGGGCATTTAACGCCACGACACCGGCGGGACGACGCCATCATGCGCCGGGGCTCGCGCCCGGTGCCGCCGCACCAACTCCCCACGGAGGAGCCCATCCCCATCCCTGTGGGGAGGGAGCGTGCGGCGCGGCCGGTGTCGGTCCCATGACGCCGCGCGCGCCCCCTCGTACGGCTAACGCGCCGAGCCCTCGAAGGGGGGCCGGGCGCACCCTCGATTCACTTTCTTGTGACCCTACAGGGTTAGGTGGAGGTGCTAGGCCGGTGGATCACCATCCCCGCCCCCGTAACGACATGGCCGCCGGTCCCCCGCGTGTGCAGGCGCACGCCAGGCGCTGTAGCAACAACCCAAGCACTGTGAAGCGCATTGGGAAAGGACGCCGTTTTACCTACTCCTGTGCCCCGTACAAGCCAACGTCAGCACCTCCCTCGAGCCTATCAGAGGACATCGCCACCAGCTGCCACCCTTCTACCCTCGAACCGCCACTGTTCGGGTACAAGGTAGGCCATCATGGCCAGGTCGCTGCGAGGATCGTCCGGACGGCCGCCCACTCTACAGCATAGCACGTCGTGTTTCCCCACGTAGCTAGATAGCGCGGCGCGCGTGTAATCCGCCTCCCCCTTGATCTATAAAAGGGGGGGGGGGGAACCCCCGGCCGCAGGGGGGAGAGACTGAGAAGCATACGAGACAGGAACACATCGCACACCACGTACTCATTCTCCAACTCTCCCACAATATCTTCAGCCACTCCTCCAGGGACTTGGAAGCCACGCTTCCTCTCCCGCCTTGCTTGTAGCAGCCCCACTACAGGCACCCCCGGCGCTAAGTAATATAGTGCCTCGAGCACGCCTCTGCTGGACGTACGGCCCCCTCGGCCGGAACCAGGATAAAAACTCTGTGTCGCTTGTTACTTAGCATCGACCATTGAGGGATAGACCACGGCGCTTTCTCTTTGGTTAGTGTCGGGACCATATTCCGCACCGACGGTTGGCGCCCACCGTGGGGCAATCGAGCGCCTAAGGTCATTCCGTCAACTCCCTCCATGGTGATCCGCACCGAGTACCGTGGTACACGCTCCTGCATGGGTAGCTCGGACCCCCTCCCCGGCCGGGTTCGAAATTTGCTTCGGGGACACGAACTTTCGGGCCACGGGGAACGGCTATCTCATGCGCCTCACCAACCATGAGGAGCTACGCGCGCGGCGCCGGGGCCGGAGTCCGCTCCGGTCCCCGCCGCACGCGCCACCACGGCGCGGCGCGCCGCGGGCACGGATGCCGCGGGCCCGTCGACGCCACGACGCCGACGTCGCTCCGGGACGGCGTTCGCGCGAGGCGCGGTCCGAGCGGCGGCGGGCGAGCGCGCCGCCACTCGGCGCGGCGCGCCCCGCCGTCACGACCGCCACCGCCCCGGCGGGGCGGCGCGCGGTCTCCGGCCCGCGCATCCCCATTGGGCTGCGTGGCGCCACGTCGGCCCACAACGCCAACGTCAACACCACGATGCGTAGGGTTCGCGCCCCCGGCCGCCACGTCTTCGTCGTCGGGGACCCCAGCGCCTCAGCGGGCGACGAATCATCCCTGGGTTCCATCGACGCGTTGCCACCCGCCAACCGCCACGGGTACGCGGAGTGGGACTTCTCCGGCGTGCCGGACCCAGTCATGTTCAGGCGTTTCCTCGACGCTACGGACTGCGGTTCGGGCTGCTCCCGACGACTCCCGGCACGGGAGCTACAACCCCGCGGGAGTGCTACGCCGTCATCACCAACGACCCAGCCAATGCCGCTGGCGCGGTGGGCGCCGGAGACGGGGAGATCACGCCCGCCCCGGGGGGTCGCCACGCGCCCGGACGCGGGGCCAAGCGCTCCCCGCCCGGGGCCCGACGCGACGCGCGGTGGCCCAAGCCCGCGAACTCGAGGCCAAGCCGGCGGAGGAATACGGACGGTGCGGGCGCTCCCGCGCCTCAATGGCGGGGGAAGCCTCCGCACGCGGCGAACGCGCGCGGGGGCCGGGCCGACGGTCCGCAACCGCATCAACACCGTCCCCAACATCGACAACGCGGACGCGCCCCGCGGGCGAGCCAAAACTCATCGCCGCCGCGACACCGCCGCGGGCCATGCCGGCACCCTCGACCCCCGAGGCTCGAGACACCGCACCGCGAGGTGCAAACTCTCATCGAGCAAGCGGCCGTCCACCGGGCCGAGAGCTCGGCCTCGCGCATACGCCAACGGGGGGGATGCGCGGGACGACGAAGCCGCACCGGGAGGCGAACCCTCGGTGCACGCGGGGGGGGACCGGCGGGGGCAACCGGCCGACCAAGGACGCACGCCGGCCAAGGAGCGGCTCCTTGACGCATGCGGGGGCCGGATGGCGACGCCCGCAACGTCATCAACGCCGGGCGCACGAGCGGGCGGACGCACGAGCGAGCAAGGGGCTACCACCCTCGACGGGGCGGACGCTACGACGGCGGCGAGGACCGCTCCCCGACGCCGGAACCCCCGAGGCACCCGTGTGTTCGGCCGAGAGATCCGCGCGGCGGCGTTCCCCCCAACACTTTCGCCAACCCTCGACCATCGTCAAGTACAACGGGGAGACGGACCCCCGCGTGTGGCTTAATGACTACCGCTTGGCTTGTCAGCTGGGCGGGGCCACCAGCGACGAGGTCATCATCCGCAACTTGCCCCTGCATCTCGGCAACGCGGCCGGACATGGCTCGAGCATTTGCCCGCCGGCCAAATCCACAACTGGGACGATCTGGTCCGCACGTTTGTGGGCAACTTCCAGGGCACGTACGTGCGCCCTGGGAATTCCTGGGACCTGCGCTCCGCACGCGAGGAGCCGGCGAGTCGCTCGGGACTTCATACGGCGCTTCTCCAAGCGGCGCACGGAGCTCCCTAGCGTGGCGCGGTCCGAGATCGTGCATGCCTTCCTCGAGGGCACCACGTGCGGGACCTCGTGCGGGAGTTGGGACGCGGCCGCCCGCGGACTCCAATGAGCCGTTCGACATCGCCACCGGCTTCGCCTCGGAGAAGAGGCCGTGGGGGCGATCTTCGACGACAAGAAGGGCAAGCGCACGGACGACGCACCCGCGGAGGGCAGCAAATCCAAGGAGCCCCACCGCAACGACAAGCGGGGCAAGAAGGGGAAGAAGCCGCGAGGCGCGCGGCGAGGGTCGCGGCGGCGGCAACGCCGAGGCCTTTGCTTCGTTGACCCGGCTCGACGGGGCCCTCGACCGGCCCCTCGAGGCCCGGGGTGTTCGACGACATGCTGAAAAAGCCATGTCCTTACCACAAGACCCCAGTGAACCACACCCTTGAGCAGTGCGATATGCTCAAGAAATTCTATGGCTGTGCCGCCGCGAAGGAGGCGGAGGCCAAGAAAGACGGAGGCGATGGCGACGCGGGCGGCTTCCCCGCCGTGGAAAATGTGTTCCTCATCTTTGGGGGGCCAACCGTCGACATGTCGACCCGCCAGCGCAAGAAGGAGCGGCACGAGGTCCTCGCCGCGGAGAGGGCGCCTCCGTCCTTCCTCAATTGGTCGGAGGATGCCATCACCTTAAGCGGGAGGACCACCCGAACCGCGTCCCCAACCGGGCCGCACCCGCCGGTGGTTGACCCCATCATCGGGAACGCCCGGTTCTCGAAGGTCCTCATGGACGGAGGCGGCGGCCTCAACATCCTCTACGCGCATACGTTGCGCCTCATGGGGATCGGGTTGGACCGAGTGCGGCCCCGGCACGAAGCCGTTCCACGGCATCGCGCCGGCAAGCGGGGTCCGGCCCCTTGGGCGAATTGACTGCCAGTTTGGTTTGGCACCCCGAAGAACTTCCGCAAGGAGATCCTCACATTCGAGGTGGTGGGGTTCAAGGGGGCCTATCACGCTATACTTGGGCGACCCTGTTACGCCAAATTCATGGCGGTCCCCAATTATACTTACTTGAAGATGAAGATGCCGGGACCGAACGGCATCATCACCGTCGGCTCATCCATCGAGCACGCGTTCGACTGCGACGTCGAGTGCGTGGAGCACGCAGAGGCACTGGTGCCTGGATGAAGCGCTGGTGAACACGTTGGAGAAGATGGTCAACGAAGACCTCGACTCCGCCGCCAAGCACGCCGGCACCTTCGAGGCCGCGGAGCAGACCAAGGGGGTCCCCCTCGACCCTTCAGCCCCCGAGGGCAAGGCGTTGAGGGTCAGCTCCACCCTCGACCCCAAATAGGAAGTGGTGCTCGTCGACTTCCTCCACGCCAACGCCGACGTCTTCGCGTGGAGCCCCTCGAACATGCCAGGCATCCCGAGGGAAGTCGCCGAGCACTCCCTTGACATCTCGCAAACGCCCGCGCCGTGCGGCAACGGCGCGCCGCTTCGACGAGGAACGGCGACGGGCAATCGGAGCGGAGCTGCGGAAGCTTCTCGAGGCCGGATTCATCAAGGAGGTGTTCCACCCTACGTGGCTAGCGAACCCCGTGCTTGTAAAGAAAAAAGAATGGGAAGTGGCGGATGTGTATAGACTACACTAGTCTTAATAAAGTATGTCCTAAAGTTCCTTTTCCTTTGCCACGCATTGATCGGATCGTTGATTCAACGGTCGCGGTGTGAATTGCTTTGCTTCCTTGATGCTTACTCCGGATACCACCAAATAAAAATGAAGGAGTCGACCAGCTCGCGACTTCGTTCATCACGCCGTTCGGGACGTTCTGCTACGTCACGATGCCGTTTGGCCTCAGAAACGCGGGTGCAACATACCAGCGTTGCATGCAGCACGTTTTTGGGGATCACATCGGACGGACGGTCGAAGCATACGTAGACGACATCATCGTAAAGACCAGGAAGGCGGACGACACGGTTGGCGACCTTGGCGTCGCGTTCAACTGCCTACGGGCCAATGGGGTCAAGTTAAACCCCGAAAAATGTGTCTTTGGAGTGCCGCGAGGCATGCTCCCGGGATACATTGTCTCCCGACGGGGAATCGAGGCCAACCCTGAAAAGGTTGCGGCCCTCGAACGAATGGGTCCGATCCGGGACCTCAAAGGGGTGCAGAAGGTGCTGGGGTGCCTCGCCGCCTTGAGCCACTTCATCTCGCGGCTCGGTGAGAAGGGCCTGCCCCTCTACCGCCTACTTAAGAAGCACGAGCGCTTCTCCTGGACCACCGAGGCCCAGGATGCGCTCGACAAGCTGAAGGCGTCTCTAACGCACGCCCCGATCCTCACGCCGCCGCAAGATGGCGAACCCCTGCAGCTCTACGTGGCCGCAACCACCCAGGTGGTCAGCGCCGTGATCGTCGTGGAGCGCACGGAGGAAGGGCATGCCTTGCCTGTACAGCGGCCGGTCTACTACATCAGCGAGGTCCTGTCAGACACGAAGACGCGCTACCCACAGGTCCAGAAGTTGCGCTCGTACGTGGTAGTCCTTGCGCGGCGCAAGCTCCGCCACTACTTCGAGGCCCACCCCGTCACGGTGGTTTCCTCCTTTCCGCTAGGAGAGATCATCCGCAACCCTGACGCCGCGGGAAGGATCGCCAAGTGGTCCGTAGAACTGATGGGCGAGACGCTCGCCTACGCCCCGCGCAAGGCTGTCAAATCCCAAATTTTGGCTGATTTCGTCGCTGAGTGGACGGATACGCAGCTGCCGCCCCCACAGATCCAAGCAGAATGCTGGACTCTGTTCTTCAATGGCTCAATGATGAAAACAGGGGCATGCGCGGGCCTGCTCTTCGTGTCACCCCTCGGGGAACACATGCGGTACGCGGTGCGCCTTCACTTCCCCGCGTCAAACAATATGGCTGAATACGAGGCCCTCCTCGGCGGCCTCAAAATCGCCATTGAGTTAGGCGTCAAGCGCCTCGATGTGCGGGGAGACTCGCAGCTCGTAATCGATCAAGTCATGAAGAACGCGAGCTGCCATGACGACAAGATGGAGGCCTACTGCAAGACCGTGCGGGCCCTCGAGGACAAGTTCTACGGCATCGAGCTCAACCATGTGCCTCGCCGGTACAACGAGGAGGCGGATGAACGGCCAAAATTGCGTCCGGGCGGATCCTTGTTCCCCCGAACGTTTTCGCGCGCGACATCGCGCAACCCTCGGTCGTCTTCGAGCCCTACCCCTCGAGTCACGACGGACCCTCGGGGGCTCCCTCGAATCCAGCGGGTACGGAACCCATGGACGAGGACCCCTCGAACGAGGCGTACGTGCTCTCCCTCCTCGAGGGGTACGCTCCCCACGAGGCCGACGTGATGGACATCGAGCCGGCTCCCCGCCCAAGAGGACTGGCGCGAAAAATACATCGCCCGGATCGCTCGAGGGGAACTCCCCGCGGACCGGGCCGCGGCCGAGCGCATCGCCGGGATGGCCAAATCTTTTGCCCTCGTCGACGGCGAGCTGTACAAGCGCGCCGCCTCCGGCATCCTACAGCGGTGCGTGCCCATTCTCGAGGGGCGTGAGCTCCTACGGGACATTCACGCGGGGATGCGTGGCCACCACGCGCGCCCCCGCACCCCCTCGTCGGCAACGCGTTCCGCCAGGGCTTTTACTGGCCTACCGCGGTCACGGACGCCAGCGAGATCGTGCGCACCTGCGAAGGGTGCCAGTTCTACACCCGCAAGTCCAACTTGCCCGCCCATGCCCTGCAAACCATCCCCGTGACATGGCCATTCGCCGTGTGGGGGCTGGACATCGTCGGGCCCCTGCGGAAGGCGCCCGGGGGCTTCACCCACTTGCTGGTCGCGATCGACAAGTTCTCCAAGTGGGTGGAGGTGCGCCCCATCACGAATCTAAGGCGAGCGGGCGGTAACATTCTTCACCGACATCGTCTACCGCTTTGGAGTGCCAAACTCCATCATCACGAACAATGGGTCCCGGTTCACGGGCGGGGAAGTTTTTGGAGTTCTCGCGACAAATTCCACATCCGCGTGGATTGGGCGGGCCGTGGCACACCCACGGACCAACGGCCAAGTGGAGCATGCCAACGGCATGATCCTACGGGGCCTTAAGCCCGAGAATTTTCGACCAGCTCAACAAATGCGGGGCGAAAATGGCTCCAAGAACTACCGGCGGTTGTGTGGAGCCTAAGGACCACCCCGACGAGCCACCGGGTTCACCCCGTTTTTCCTAGTCCATGGCGCGGAGGCCGTCCTCCCCCCACGGACTTAGAATACGGATCGCCCAGGGTTCGAGGCTATGACGAGGATGCTAACCAGCGAGCCCGCGAGGACTCGGCCGGGACCAGCCCGGACGAGGCACGCCTCGTAGCCTTAATGCATTCCGCAAGGTATCAACGATCCCTAAGACGCTACCAAGCACGCAAGATACGTCGACGGGACTTCAGTGAAGGGGATTTGGTCCTAAGGCTGCGCCAAGACAACCGAGGGCGCCATAAGCTATCGCCCCCATGGGAGGGACCCTACGTCGTGGTGAAGGTACTCAAGCCCGGCACATACAAGCTGGCCAACGAGGACGGTGAAGAGCTCACCAACGCTTGGAACATCCAACAGCTACGTCGCTTCTACCCTTAGCTAGGATTTCCAAGTATTTTCTTTTTGTTGTAAAAACCGTACGACCAACGCCCCAGTTGGTAAACAACTATGTAAATGCTTCAAGTCTAATAAAAGGGCAACTCGGCTTTCCCCTGAAACCCAAGTTACCCTCGGGGGCCTCTTGCGGGGGGGCACCCCCCCAAAATGGTCCCATTTTCGCGCAAAAATAAAAACAACTCACACACGCTAAGTTTGTTTCCTACTTCAACCTCGAGCAACGATTTGAACAGGGCGCAGGCGGCCTAGTGGAAGGAGAGCGCGAGTCAGAGATAGCCTACGCCGCGAGGATACGGCCCTTCTCTCTCGCCTCCAACCCAGCAGGCCCCCAGCGAAAATCGTACTCCCCTAAGTAAAATCTACTCAGGAAGAAGGAGAAACAAAAAAGCGCAATAAGCAAAAGACTTCATTTCGTATCATCAAATGTTTACGATTGAGATAATGTGCTTATTTACAAAGGCCCCATGGCCAGAATACTGATGCACGAACAAAAAACGGGCCTAGCGCCCAGCTGTTTCAGGCGGGAGGAGCAGCAGCGTCAGCGGCGTCCGGGAAGAGGAACTCCTCGAAGGCCTCGGCGAGCGACCGGCGGCGTCGGCGGCGAGCGCATCCACACGCTCCATCACCACCTCGTCCTCGACGCCCTCGGGAACGATGTAGCCCTCCGCCGGCGCCTCGAAGTTGACCTCGTAGTGGGACCGCACCATTCCGAGGGCCTTCCGGATGCCCAAATGCGGCGCCGGCGCATCCGCTCGGTGACGTGACCACCAAGGGCGCGCGGGCGGCGGCCGGTGGCCGCCGGCCCGAGCCTCGCCCTCCTCCACGGCACGGCGGTCTCGAGGGCCGCATCGCGCAACTCCCGTAGCTCCCGCTCGGAGGAGTTGTAAGAAGCCCGCGCGCCTCGGCCCGCTCGGTGCGTGCCCCGGAGCGGTGCGCAAGCCTGGAACCGCCAAGACAGGAAAGAAATCAGAAAGGGGGAAGCGAGCCCTCTAACGAAAAACCAACCAAATAAGAAGTCAAGCAGCAGCTCACCCTCGACTTGCTTCCTCTCCGTCTCGAAGTCGCGGCGCACGGCCTCGACCGTCAGCTCGAGGCGCTTGACAGTCTCGCCTTGTTCCTGGAGGGCCAGCTCCTGATTGGCGTTGGCAATGCTGAGCATAAGCGCCTCGCCCTCCGAAGGACCGATACGGCGAACCGGAGAGGGGGGGGGAGTGAATGGGAGCCGATAAAAATTCTTCTCGATGGAGATGAAAACTCCAACAAGACGAACACGGCTTCCAACACACGTCTCCGACTCACTACCCAAGTTGGCCAAGCCCACGTAGCCACCGGAGTATCCCTGGACCTAGGAACCAACACACACGACCTTCCGACTCGAGAACGCGGCGGAACAACAAACCCCGAGTCTACGGACCCACACCGGTCGGACCGGTGAGCACCACCGGTCGGACCGGTCCCCTGCCGGTGAACCCGAGCAACTTCCACTAAGTGGCTCTACACCGGTCAGACCGGTGAGACGCACCGGTCGGACCGATGGCGACCGAAAGCCCCCAAGGCACCAAACAGGCCAACCGACCACCAAACGGACCCAAACTCGAAACAGCAGCACCACGGGACAACAAAGAACACACCAAGACGCTCACCCGAGCGAAAACCCACAAGGGCTTGCACCGGTCAGACCGGTCAAGAGCACCGGTCAAGCCGGTGTAGCACGGGCGACTCGGGATGAACAGCACCCGCGGGTCAACTCCCCCAAATCCAAATCTCGATCTCCCGAATCGCTCCACGGACTTGAACAAGACTTTGGGGATATTATGAACACCTCATGAGGAGTCCATAGCCAAGTTTAATCCCACCAAAACTCGTCCAAAAAGAAGGAATCGAAGAAATCCCACCGAAAGCACCTCCAACCCAAGAACTCAAGAAACCCCGAAATCGAGCACTTTTTCTCACGGATTTGGGAGGGGAATCACGGCCCAAAGAACCACGAAGGGTTCCCACAAATTTCCCCCATCAAATCCCCAAGAGAAAAGCCCCGAAAACACCCCAAAGAAATCACGAAGAGAGGGCTCCGAAAATCACCACCAAGAACAACCGGGGAAAACACATCCAAACCTTGAGGAACCACGCCGAATCATCTATACATGAAACAAAGGTTCGTACAAGGTCTAGCAAGCCGTCCGATCATCCATCCCTCTCAACAAGATCTCTCTGTGAAGCTCTCTTGCTAGTCCTAAGGAAAACCTAGGGAAAATAGGTGGAAAATAGGAAAACTAATGAGCTAGGGTTCCAAGAGTTGCTGCCATCCTCTCACCTCTTGGGTTATATAGAGGCAACTGAATGTCTAAAATGCCCTTCTCTACTAACTAGGGATACAAGCCCCTCAAGGGCGGATTTGGAATTCTTGATGTCTTCACCATCGGACGGATGCCCGGCTACCGCACCCCGCGTAGCCTCGACGCAAGCCATGCGATCCCGACACGTGTCCTCCGCTTCGAAGATTCGGACCGCGTCGTCGCACACCGGTCGAGCCGGTCCCCACCGGTCGGACCCACCGGTCGACCGGTGCGGTGCTGCCTGCACCTCCGTCTTCGATTCTCCGGTCTTGGCTTTGTGGATCAACCAAGGAACCCGGTGGTTTTACGGTGAACCACCGGAAACCCCGTGAACTCGGTGTAGCCTCCGCCAATCTCCACTCATGACTCGGCTCCCACGTAGTCCCGGCTCGACCTTGGTTTTGAGGCTCAACCAAGAAACCGCCCACGACTTCATCTTCTTGTTCATGCCACCATGCGGCCCGCACTTGACCCCGCCGGCCACCGGTCCCTCGAACAAAGCCTACTTGTCTTCTCCACACCCCGGAGGCCTCACCGGCGACGACCTTTCGCGCTTGTTCTTCACCCCACCAACACGAGTCAAGCCGCAACCTGCACCTGCAATACTTAGCCAAGAATCGGTCCACACAACGTTGTCAATCACTCATCACACAAGGAAGCGACCATCCACCGGTCCTCGAACCACACATGGTCCTCAATCTCCCCCTTGATAAGTGCATTGACAACACCCACACGAAAGTAACAAGAGAGAAAAGAAAAAGAAAAAAACGAACAAAAAGAAACTCCAACAAGCGATCAAAAGCCAAACAAAGGCAAAGAGCAAGATCACTTGAAGGAAACAAGTCTCGGACCCCTTAGGCAAGGGCAACGGCTCGACACATCCGAGACAAAGCAAAGCTCAAGCAAAGAGCGCAAACCACCAAAACAAAGCTCGAACACCACAAAGAGCTCCCCCCCGCACACATGCAAGCTCCCCCCCGAACCCATGCAACTCCCCCCGGACGAATGCATGCAAAACGGTCGAAAACGGGCCGAGTTTACGGCAATTTCGGCTCACACCGGTCGGACGGGGTCATCACCACCGGTCGGACCGGTGCCTAACATGTGTACGGGACCAGCACTCACACCGGTCGGACCGGTGCTCTTCACCGGTCGGACCGGTGTACAACAGAGACCCGAAATGGCTCGAAACCACTCGAAAACCTTCTAAATGCATCCACCAAGCCATTTCAAGCTCAAACTTCTCCCCCTTGTTGGCAATGCATGAATCAAGCCAAAAATGCAAAACTTTCAACCTAGAGCTTCTCAAATAGACAAAATTCAACAAAGAATGCTACACATGTCCAAATGAGCAAGTTAGATACTCTACGGCTTCGTATCGATCTCAACTACATGATCACCAAGTTTCACAACCATTGGACGAAGCTAAGATGGATTTTGGCAATTTTGCGAAAAAACTTGCCTCTCATGAGAAAAGTCCTAAACATGATCAAAACATATCAAAATGGCAAAGCCACACAAACTTCATGCTAGGACAGCCATTCTAATCATAAGACCATCACAAACACCCACAAGCACCTCATGTCATGTCAAAGCCACCGAGCCATGTGCCTACTTCTATGTATGAGACTTCTCATTGGTAGGCATCATGCAACGGTTTAGCACCCAAAGCAAATTAAATTCAGCACATATGACATGGGAGCATATTTTCCAAGCATTTTTTATTTCATTTTCAGATTTGTAAATGGTACATGAAATGTCTTTGCGACAAAAAGGAACTTATGCTCCTCCACAAGATAAATCTAGAGGGCTAAACATTCATGATGGCAAATGAGCGTTGGGCCCCATATGATCAATAAACTAGCTATCCAACCACAAATTAAGCATAGCAAGGCCACACAAACATGTCAAGAGCATATAAAGGCATTTACACATGAGAGAGCATACATGTGACATTTTTCAAAAGCATAGCTATCAACCATGGATTATTCATCAAGATCATCAAGAGCTAAGCCAAACTAACTATAGCATACCAAACAAGCTCACAAAGACATATATCTCATTCCATGGTGAACAATGTATATGAGAGAAGCTTTTCCTAACCAATGCATATGATACAAAATGCATGCAAACTAAGATACAAGGATGCCTATACATCATGTTACATATGCCATGCCAAATGCAAGAAATGCACCAAGGAGAGCTATACATATGCTACAAAGGAGCTCCCACACACAAAGCTCGCAAGCCACCGGCTCCTCGAGGGGAGGCAAAAAGGGCTCGACACCACCGGCAAAAGAGCAAAGGAGCACCAAACTCACAAGCTCCCCCTAAACTCATGCATTAAGGCCAAAGAGCGTACAAAGCTCACCTTACACACATGAGATAGAGAAGGAGCAAAACAAACCAAGTGGCTTGACCAAGGCCACATACTCGAAGGTCACAAATACACTTACCTTTATCATTTCTTCATAATTCACTCATCCTTGTCCACCATTCCCGAAAGTGATGCACCAACATATCACCACCGGGATATGAAGCCGAAGAACCACCCCCCGATATCAACCAAATGTTCTCCGGGCCATCCACCTGCAACTCAAAACCAAGAGCGAGAGCGAGCAACCGACTCAACACTGGGGTTAGTTCCAAATGTGTAAAACCAGTGCCTAGCCATTTGCTCGAAAGTGGGGTTAGCAAAAACCAAACCATCTTTCCTACCAAAGCTACCTCCACGAACACCACCACGGTAACCACCATGAGGGAACCAACCCTCTCTGCTTGGAGGAGGACCAAAACCACGAAAGAAAGCCCGTGGACCATCCCTCCTCTCCTTCTCAAAGCCATGACTCCTCCCATCCCCGTAGTGAGCTCGAGGGGGAAAATGCCTAGCAAGCGGCCTCCCGCAAACTTTCCGACCAACCACCGAACCACGACCTCCCGAAACAATCCTCGCACCCGTACGAGCACGAAACCCAAGCTGCCGCTCTGTCCGGGCTCGCACGGCCCGACCGGTGCTCCACACCGGTCCGACCGGTGTAGCACGGGCGACGAGCACCTCCAACGACCTTCCGCTCTCCCCAAGCCCGACCCGACCTCACACTCGCCTTGGCCACGGCAACCGCACACGAGGCTCAAGTACACCATCGAAAGGGTGGTACTTGTCCTTGTTAGCCCACTCCTTCGCCATTCTCTCCTCACGCTTCCTCTTGAAGCAAAACGCTCTCTTGTGACCATCCTTCCCACAAAACTCACAATGGAAACGGATCGATCCGGGCTTAGGCTTGGGATGAGGCTCTTCACAAGGCTTCTCACTTGGTTTCTCACTAGGCGTTTCACTTGCCTTCTCACTCGGTTTTTCTCTTGGTTGGTTTGGCTTGCATGCAAACTTGTCTTTGGGTGTGGGTTGTGGTGGAACCGAAACATCCCCAAATTTCCTTTCTCTCTCACCACCGCCCTCACCAACCTTATCCAATCCCAAAGCCCAACCGTCAAAGTGCTTACGGCTAGCAATCATCATACCAAGCCGAGGTTCTTGACTCGACAACCAACTCGGCGCTTCACGCAACTTATCATTCTCATCTTGCAAGCGACCAACACATTTTGCAAGATCCAAATTCTTCATAGCTTGAAACTCACATGTAGAGCAAGAAGTAGGAATAGGCACTTTCAAATCAGCCTCAAGTGAAACAATGCGAGAACGGAGCTCGGCAATTTTCTCATGCAAACTAGGGCAAGAAGTGCAAGCACCAAGCAAAGTGGGTCTAGATTGTAGCTCGGCCAACTCAACCCTAAGCACATCTAGTTCCTCACACTTGGAGGCATACTTCTCCCTAAGATCGATCAAGTCGGCTAGGAAAGCGAGCAATCGGCACAATCATTTTCATCGAAACAACGGGGCTAGCCTTGAGCGAATCAATTTCAAGCTTGCTATCAAGAACCCTGTGTTTCTAGCTCAGCCACTCTAGTCCTAGCATCCTCAAGCAAAGATCTAAGCTCCTTCCTAAGCTTCTTAGCCTCTCTAAGCATGCGATCGCGATTATAAAGCAAGTCAACCAACTCCTCATTCTCCTTGCGCAAAGAGGAGAGCTCATCACATACCTCATCCTCGGAATCCAAATCGAGGCGTTCCTCTCGGCTTCTCTTGTCGCTCGAACTGCGAGCCATGCCACGAAGTCGTCCTTGAGGCTTAGGCCCGTCACACAAAGGCCGTTGAGATACTTGCCAAAGTTCTTCTTCTTCCTCCTCTTCTTCTCATCCTCTTCGTCTTCATCACTCGAGCTTGAAGACGTGTCCTCGGAATCAGACTCGATGTCGCTTGATCTCTTCATCTTCTCTCGAGACCGTGTCTTCTTCCCATGTCCATGATCCTTCGTCTTGGACTTCTTCTTCTTGTCCTTGAACTTGTGCTTGTCGGGGTCGTTCACCTTCGGACACTCGGCGAAATAGTGTCCACCTTGCCGCACTTGAAGCATGTCCTCGTCTTCCTCCTCATGTTCACTCGGTTCTCGTGCGGCCTCTCGAACCGCCTCGTCGAGAGCGCCGGCTCGTCCTCTCCAAGCTCGTCGAACTCCTCATCCGGCATAGACATCAAAGAGGAGAAAGAGAACATCCCGGTGGATGGATTAGTGTTAGCCTTTCCTTTCGAACCACCAACGAGGGCAAGACTATGGGAATCGGTCGGTCCCTCGAGCTTGCGCTCATGCCCCTATCCACCTCAGCCGACTTGAGCTTCGAGAACAGCTCGTTCACCGTCAGAGTGTCATACTTCTCCGACTCCACAATGGCCTCGAACTTTCCGCCCCAAATCGTACGATCCAAAGAGTGTAAGAGCTTGACCGCTCTATCATGATCATTGTACGGGAGCACGTCCACATTGGCCCTCATGTTGTTCACAACCACCGTGAACCTCTGAAACAAGGCATCGATGGACTCACCGGGGAGATGAGTGAAGTTCTCGTACTCTCTCCGGTAGGTCGCATACATCCATGCCTGAACCTGGGCGTTCCCAACATGCGCCTCCTTCAACACCGCCCAAATCCTACAAGCCAAGTGCTCGGTGTGCACCCGATCGAACTCAGGCTGACACAAAGCACGAAACAAGTAGTCGACCGCCTTATTGTTGGCGTCGAAGCCGTCCCTCGATCTGGAGCGAGGAAATCCATCAGTGGACATAGCCTGTGTCCACCGTGACATCCCAAAGCAGTCGACCCTTTCCGCGGAGGAACGCACCCATCCGCTTGCTCCACATCCGGTAGTTCTTGCCATCGAAGTGTGGAGGACCCGAACCCCCGTTCTCGGTACGCCATCCTTGGATCTTAGACGGTTAGAGTCAACAAAGACCCGAACCGGCTCGATACCACTTGAAGGACCGATACGGCGAACCGGAGAGGGGGGGGGGGTGAATGGGAGCCGATAAAAATTCTTCTCGATGGAGATGAAAACTCCAACAAGACGAACACGGCTTCCAACACACGTCTCCGACTCACTACCCAAGTTGGCCAAACCCACGTAGCCACCGGAGTATCCCCGGACCTAGGAACCAACACACACGGCCTTCCGACTCGAGAACGCAGCGGAACAACAAACCCCGAGTCTACGGACCCACACCGGTCGGACGGGGTGAGCACCACCGGTCGGACCGGTCCCTCGCCGGTGAACCCGAGCAACTTCCACTAAGTGGCTCTACACCGGTCGGACCGGTGAGACGCACCGGTCGGACCGATGGCGGCCGAAAGCCCCCAAGGCACCAAACGAGGCCAACCGACCACCAAACGGACCCAAACTCGAAACAAGCGGCACCACGGGACAACAAAGAACACACCAAGACGCTCACCCGAGCGAAAACCCACAAGGGCTTGCACCGGTCGGACCGGTCAAGAGCACCGGTCGAGCCCGGTGTAGCACCGGCGACTCGGGATGAACGAGCACCCGCGGGGTCAACTCCCCCAAATCCAAATCTCGATCTCCCGAATCGCTCCACGGACTTGAACAAGACTTTGGGGATATTATGAACACCTCATGAGGAGTCCATAGCCAAGTTTAATCCCACCAAAACTCGTCCAAAAAGAAGGAATCGAAGAAATCCCACCGAAAGCACCTCCAGCCCAAGAACTCAAGAAACCCCGAAATCGAGCACTTTTTCTCACGGATTTGGGAGGGGAATCACAGCCCAAAGAACCACGAAGGGTTCCCACAAATTTCCCCCATCAAATCCCCAAGAGAAAAGCCCCGAAAACACCCCAAAGAAATCACGAAGAGAGGGCTCCGAAAATCACCACCAAGAACAACCGGGGAAAACACATCCAAACCTTGAGGAACCACGCCGAATCATCTATACATGAAACAAAGGTTCGTACAAGGTCTAGCAAGCCGCCCGATCATCCATCCCTCTCTACAAGATCTCTCCGTGAAGCTCTCTTGCTAGTCCGAAGGAAAACCTAGGGAAAATAGGTGGAAAATAGGAAAACTAATGAGCTAGGGTTCCAAGAGTTGGCTGCCATCCTCTCACCTCTTGGGTTATATGGAGGCAACCGAATGTCTAAAATGCCCCTCTCTACTAACTAGGGATACAAGCCCCTCAAGGGCGGATTTGGAATTTTTGATGCCTTCACCATCGGACGGATGCCCGCTACCGCACCCTGCGTAGCCTCGACGCAAGCCATGCGATCCCGACACGTGTCCTCCGCTTCGAAGATTCCGGACTGCGTCGTCGCACACGGTCGACCGGTGCTCCTCACCCGCCGGGGACGGGTCCCCCACCGGCCGACCCACCGGTCGACCGGTCAGTGCCGCCTGCACCTCCGTCTTCGATTCTCCGGTCTTGGCTTTGTGGATCAACCAAGGAACCCGGTGGTTTTCGGTGAACCACCGGAAACCCCGTGAACTCGGTGTAGCCTCCGCCAATCTCCACTCATGACTCGGCTCCCACGTAGTCCCGGCTCGACCTTGGTTTTGAGGCTCAACCAAGAAACCGTCCACGACTTCATCTTGCTCGTTCATGCCACCATGCGGCCCGCACTTGACCCCGCCGGCCACCGGGTCCCTCGAACAAAGCCTACTTGTCTTCTCCACACCCGGAGGCCTCACCGGCGACGACCTTTCGCGCTTGTTCTTCACCCGCACCAACACGAGTCAAGCCGCAACCCCGCACCCGCAATACTTAGCCAAGAATCGGTCCACACAACGTTGTCAATCACTCATCACACAAGGAAGCGACCATCCACCGGTCCTCGAACCACACATGGTCCTCGGCCCGCTCGACCGCGCGTGCCCCGCAGCGGTGCGCAAGCCCGGAACCGCCAAGACAGGGAAAGAAATCGAAAGGGGGAAGCGAGCCCTCTAATGAAAAACCAACCAAATAAGAAGTCAAGCGACGCCTCACCCTCGACTTGCTTCCTCTCCGTCTCGAAGTCGCGGAGCACGGCCTCGACCGTCGCCTCGAGGCGCTTGACGCCTCTCGCCTTGTTCTTGGAGGGCCGGCTCCGATTGGCGTTGGCAATGCCGAGCATAAGCGCCTTGCCCTCGACCTTGGAGAACGCGGTGTTCCGCTCCTCCGGCGACACGCCCCCCGCGCCGCCTCGCGAGCGACGCGCTCCTCGCTCCGGCGCCGCCGTCCGGCGTCGACGAGGGCGGCTCGCTCTCTCCGGAGCCGCCCCTCGGCCCCTTGGCGGGCGGTGCGCTCTTGCGCTAGGCGCTCCCTCGGCGGCGACGAGCGCCGCGGCCTTGGCGTCGTGGGCGGCCTTCAAGTCGTCGGCCTCCTTGGCCCGCCGGCTCCGGCCCCGCGCGCCCGCTCCTCGCCCGACGGCGCCGCGCTTGCGCCCCCTCGAGCGACGAGCGGAGCTCTCGGTTCTCGCCACGGACGTTGGCCACCTCCGCCGCCCAATTGGCGGCCGCGTCCGCGTCTTCTCCAAGTCCGAGCGCGCCGCCGCGCGCCTCATCACGATCGATGAGGGCCGTGCGGACCCGCTCGAGGCTCGAGCGGCGCGGCGGGTCCCCGCCCCGAGCTCTCGGGAGCTCGTCGCGCCACGCCATGGCCCGACGCCGCCGGCCCGGTCCGGCGTCCTGAGGGCGTCAGCAAGCGCGTCGAAAGCGCTGCACCGCTCCCGGAGCTGGTGGACCTCGGCATTAACCCGGTCGAAGGCGTCATACTTGTCATGGGCGCGGCGCTCGAGCTCCTGGCATCCACAAAATCAAAACCCATAAGCGCTGCGACACAGGGGGAGCACACAAAAACGAAAGAAAGAAGAGAACGAGCAACCACGGCCTACCTGGAAGACGCGCCATGCAGGGCCGCCATGGACCCGCAGCGCCTCGTTCAGCGCGCAGTCGAGCGTAGCGCCGTGGCTTCGGAGCTCGCCCCAGAGCTCCTGCTCCCCCCTAGCGTCGGCAAACGCAGGGGGATCATCGACGGCCCCCTCCACCGGCGGAATGGCCGGTGCGGGAGGACGAGGCCTCGGCGCCGCGTCCTCGGTCCCCCCGCCACCATGTGACCCTCGTGCCGCCTCACGAGGGCCCCCTCCCCGGGGCTCGGGGGAGCGTGTGGGGAGGCTAGCCCACCGATCCCATCCGGCGGCGGGGAGTCGTCATCCGGGACCTCCACCACCTCCACCCGGAACCGCCGGCCGGCACCGGCCCCTCGCGCCGCCTCCACCGGCGCCTCCACTTGCGCCTCCGTGGCCGCGGCGCCCGTCGTGGCGCCACGGCCACCACCTCCGGCTGTGCCGCCGCGTCCACGGGCGCCGCCGCGGGTTGCGCCCGCTCCGCTTCCTCTGCGGCCCGGCGCCACGGGCCGCGCCTCCGCAGCCGGCGCCCTCCGCGGGCCGCGCCTCCGCCACGACCCGCCGCCGCGGCCGCACCCCCACAATGGCCGGCGCCGACCGCTCCTCGGCCGACCGCCGGCCGCGTCGCGGCGGCCGATCCGCCGGCCGGGGCCTCGAAGCCTCGGCCGGGCTTTGCGAGCTCTCGCCCGCCGCCGCCGTGCTTGCCCCCCGCCCGCGACGCCCTCGACGAGCGCCGCCGGTGGGGATGGACGCGTCCGTCCTCAGCACCTTGGCCGGTGCGAGAGGAGGCACGGTTGGCACCACCCTGCGCAGGCACAAACAGAGGGTTAGAACGCCTGATCATCAACAAATCAAACCAAGCAAAGGATCGAGCTCCTTACCTCGAAGAGGAGAAGGCACGTTTCCTTTTCCTCGAGGCCTCAGCGGATGAGGCCGGCGCGGCCGGGCACGCCCGCCGCCGCGCCCCCGACGGCGCCACCGCGCGCGCGGGCACGCCCGACGCCGCGCCTCCCCGAAGGCGCCGCCGCGCGCGCGAGCACGCTCGCCCCCGCGTACGGGCACGCCCGCCGTCGCGCCTCCCCGACGGCACCGCGCGCGCGCGCGCGCGCGCCGCCCCGCGCGCGCACGCTTGACGCGCGCACGGGCACGCTCGCCGGGGCGCGCCTCCGCGGCACGCGCCGGCGCCGCGCGCGCGCGCGCGCCCTCGTTGTCGATTGCACCGGGGCGGCGCCGTTGCGCCCGCCCCGGGCGCACGCCGCCCTTGCCGCCGGCGCCGGTTCGGCGACGGGGGCGCGTGCTCCCACCTATTAGAGGGGCCCTCCCCCTCGGCCTCTTCCTCTTCGTCCTCCTCCGAGGACGAGTACTCCTCGGTCCCCGGGAGGAGAGCCCCGGCTCTTCGCGCCGCCGCACCCCGCGTTTCGCCGGTCGCGCGCGCGCTTGATGTCGCCTCGCGCGCTCCCTCCCCGCGAGCCGCCCGCTCCTGCTCCCGCTGCTGCGCCGCCCGACCAAGCGCGCGGGAGTCGGGGGTGGGCGGAACGGACTTTGAGGCGGTAAAGCTCACCAGCTGCATACAGGAACATCAAGGACGCGTCAGGAGGCAGAAGCAACACCAAGAACTAAAACAAAATCAAGAATCAAACTCACCAGCGGGCCGGTGGGGAGCATCTCGAGGTCCCATGGGGTCCGGTCCGGATGCATCGGCATTTGAGTGTCGACGGCGCTCGCACCGGGTGAGCGCATATGGCCGCTCGAGGGGCGTCGGGAGCATCCGCGACCTCGCCAGATCGACGGGGTTGGCCGCCTCTGTCATCTCGAAGATGCAGAGCGGCCTCTCCATCAGGGGCACGACCCGCCGGTGATGGAGGAAGGCGAGGACGCCCATCGCGGTCAGCCCCTGCGCCGCCAGGCTCTGCAGGGCGGCCAGGACCGAGTCCTGCCGCCTCCGATGCTGGGGCGTGGACACCCCGTAGCCCCAAGAGCTGGGCTTCTCCTTGAACACCCGACCGGTGTAGGGGGGGAGGCCGGGCTCGGCGTTGCGCAAGTAGAACCATCCCCGCTCCCAGCCGGCGTTGTTCGTCGTCATGGTGCAGGGGATGTAGACGTTCTTGAACTGCCCCCGCGGAGGCAAGCGACATCCCGCCGCGCGCGCACCGCGCGGCGGGTCCTCGGCTCCGTCGTGGGGCTGCGTGAAGAGCTCCGCGCGGAAAAGGTGTACCCAGAGCTCCCGCTGACCGGGATCCCCGAGGTACCCTTCGCAGACGCCCACGAACGTGGCCGCCTGCGAAATCGCGTTGGGCGCGAAGTTGTGCAGCTCCACTTCGTAGTAGTGGCACAGCGCCCGCATGAAGCGGCTCGCCGGCGCGTTGAAGCCCCGCTCGTGGAAGCGCACGAAGCTCACTACATAGCCCTCCGGCGGGTTGGGCGCGCGGTCCCCCGCCGGCGGCACTATCCACTCCGCCGGGCGTCCATCTTCATTGGCCGCCAGCTGGCCGGCAGCGACCAGCTCGCCAAAGGGCCAGCGGAGTCACCGATGACCTCTCCCAGGCGTACGGGTCCAGGATCGTGAGGGGCTGAGGCGGCGCCATGAGGAAGGACAAAGGAAAGCGAGAGCGGAGGACGAGAGACGGAAGAAGAGCTCTAATGGCGACACCGCACGGTGGCAAAGGCGAGGCGAAGACGAAGACGCAGGGGGCTGAAATGGTGAGGCGTTAAGGTAAAAAACCGCCGTCTCCCCCTCCCCCCCTCGGATTTATAAGCCGCGGCGAGCTCTCCGCAGCGGATGTCCCGCGCGCATTAACTGCAGGGAATCTTCCCTTCACGCCGACGGACGGGCCCCACCACGACCGCAGCGGCCACATCACCGCGGACGGGGCCATCATCACGGCGAAGACCCCCGAGGGACCGAGGCGAGCGGTCGCGTCCGCCCGCCACGCCGCCCACTACGCGCGCGCGCGCGCGCGCGCGCGCGCCGCCTAAAAAGGCGCGTCCGCGTTGCAAAACCGCGGCCTCGACCGTGAGGCTTTTAATGACCCGGTCCCTTGCCAAGCAAGGAGAACCCTCGAGCGGGGCGAACCCCTGGCTCGAGACAAAGATAGCCCTCGAAGGGAAATCGACGTGAGAAGGCCGCCCGGGGCCTGCTTGATGTAAAGCGGGGCACCGCGGACACCCATGCCACGCAAAACCCTCGAGCGGCACGAGCCCTTGGCTCAAGACGAAAGCGGCCCTCGAAGGGACATCGACGTGAGAAGGCCGCCCGGGGCCTGCTTGATGTAAAGGTGCACCGCAGGCACCCATGCCACGCAAAACACTCGAGCGGCACGAGCCCTTGGCTCAAGACGAAAGCGGCCCCTCGATGGAACATCGGCGTGAGAAGGCCGCCCGGGGCCTGCTTGATGTAAAGCAGGCACCGCGGGCACCCATGCCACGCAAAACCCTCGAGCGGCATGAGCCCTTGGCTCAAGACGAAAGCAGCCCTCGAAGGGACATCGACGTGAGAAGGCCGCCCGGGGCCTGCTTGATGTAAAGCGGGCACCGCGGGCACCCATGCCACGCAAAACCCTCGAGCGGCACGAGCCCTTGGCTCAAGATGAAAGCAGCCCTCGAAGGGACATCGACGTGAGAAGGCTGCCCGGGGCCTGCTTGATGTAAAGCGGGCACCGCGGGCACCCATGCCACGCAAAACCCTCGAGCGGCACGAGCCCCTGGCTCGAGACAATATCAACTCTCTAAAAGGGGCGCATGCGTGAAAAGGTCACCCGGGGCCTGCTTGAAGTAAAGCAGGCACCGCAAGCACCCATGCCGCGCTACGCTACCAACCAGCACCTCGAGGGCTGGCTCGCCCAGACCCCTCGACGGCCGCAAACGCAAAAGACGGGGCCGTCCGTGCGCGGCCCGCACGGCCCTACCGATCGAGGTTCGAAGCCCGACCTCGACGGGTTCGAACAGCGCCACGCATCACGAGTCAGGGACGACGAGGGCACGCGCGTTCGAGCCGTTCCACGAGCCCACTGGCTCGAGGGTGCCCCACATGTCGTGTTCGAGAGCCAGCGAGGGCAGCTAGCCGGGGGATCCCACCGAGGGAGAGCTTCCGCGCCCTCGGTCCCTATCGAACGGGACCGAGCCCCACCTAGCAAACCCATGCAAGCGCTTCCATGGACGTGTCTCAGGACCACGCAGCCTACCCTTATCGAACGGGGCATGGGCGTCCACTCGAACCACCCGCTAGCAGCTCGACGAGGAATCCGCAATTCGCGACCCGCTCGATGGGGGTTGTGGAAACCTCACCCTCCGTCCCGCGGTGGGGCGGCGAGGGCGCGTAAGAAAACAAGTTGTAAAGCTCTACCCGATCGCCTCGAACGGGCCCAGGCTCGGGGGCTTGACGCACGGCTACACCTCCTTGAAATTGCACCCGCCGGGGACAGTGCCAGCAGCGCGTGCGCCACCGAGGCCGGCTGAGATATCGCCGATGCCGGTTGAAACATAAGCCACGCCCTCTCGACCGCTCGCGGTTAACCCCTCGCAGAGCACCCACACTCGTGCGGGGCTTCGGGGCTGGGACCCGCGGGTCCGCTGACGCGGCCCCACGGAAAGCGTTCGCAAGACAAGGAGGGAAGAACGTCCTATCGCAGGGTTCCGAGCATCCGCGGGAGCCTCAATGGCAAACCCACGGATGCTCGGGGGCTACCGTCGGGGACAGCCCCCAAGGGTCCCCTTAAACCACCGAGAAATCCCCACTTAAAACCCGCAACAAAGAAAAACACGCTTAGCCTAACCATGCGGTGTGCCTAACCATGCGGGTACGGCCCACGCTGCGATGGACCTCAATGGCCCACCAAGACAACCCTCTCGAAGATCCCCTCGAGCGGCTCCGCCTCGCTCGAGGATGCGCGCCCCCCTCGGGGCGGGCTCCGCACCGTTCGAGGGGCGCACTTCCCCTCGGGCGGGCTCCGCCCCGCTCGAGGGCTCACTCCCCCTCGAGCGGGTTCCGCCTCGCTCGAGGGTACTTCCCGCCCTCGACCAGGGTCCGCCACGCTCGAGGGCGCCCCTCACGCGTGCGCCGGCCCCCGTACACCGGCATTTAACGCCCCCGACACCGGCGGGACGCGCGCCATCATGCGCCCGGGCTCGCGTCCCGTGCCGCCGCACCAACTCCCCGGGGAGGAGCCCATCCCCATCACCGTGGGGAGGGACCGTGCGCCGCGGCCGGTGTCGGTCCCGTGACGCCGCGCGCCGCCCCCCGTACGGCTAACGCGCCGAGCCCTCGGAGGGGGGGGGGCCGCACCCTCGATTCACTTTCTTGTGACCCTACAGGGTTAGGTGGAGGCGCTAGGCGGTGGGATCACCATCCCCGCCACCGTAACGCATGGCCGCCGTCCCCGCGCGTGCGGGCGCACGCCGGCGCCGTAGCAACAACCCCGGCCAAAGACCGTGAAGCACGTTGGGAAGGGACGCCGTTTTACCTACTCCCCGTGCCCCGTACAAGCCAACGTCGGCACCTCCCCTCGAGCCTATCGGAGGACATCGCCACCGGCCCGCCACCCTTCTACCCTCGAACCGCCACTGTTCGGGTACAAGGTAGGCCATCATGGCCAGGTCGCTGCGAGGATCGTCCGGACGGCCGCCCACTCTACAGCATAGCACGTCGTGTTTCCCCACGTAGCTAGATAGCGTGGCGCGCGTGTAATTCGCCTCCCCCTTGATCTATAAAAGGGGGGGGGGAACCCCCGGCCGCAGGGGGAGAGACTGAGAAGCATACGAGACAGGAACACATCGCACACCACGTACTCATTCTCCAACTCTCCCACAATATCTTCAGCCACTCCTCCAGGGACTTTGAAGCCACGCTTCCTCTCCCGCCTTGCTTGTAGCAGCCCCACTACAGGCACCCCTGGTGCTAAGTAATATAGTGCCTCGAGCACGCCTCTGCTGGACGTACGGCCCCCTCGGCCGGAACCAAGATAAAAACTCTGTGTCGCTTGTTACTTAGCATCGACCATTGAGGGATAGACCACGGCGCTTTCTACTGGTTAGTGTCGGGACCATATTCCGCACCGACAACCGTGGCGACCGGTCCCCTCGCCGGTGAAACCGAGCAACTTCCACTAAGTGGCTCTACACCGCCGCACCGGTGAGACACACCGGTCGGACCGATGGCGACTGGAAAGCCCCCAAGGCACCAAACAAAGCCAACCGACCACCAAACCGACCCAAACTCGAAACAAGAAGCAACACGGGACAACAAAGAACACACCAAGACGTTCACCCGAGCAAAATCCCACAAGGCTTGCACCGGTCGGACCGGTCAAGAGCACCGTCGGCCGACCGGTGTAGCACCGGGCACTCGGGATGAACAACACCCACGGTCAACTCCCCCAAATCCAAATCTCGATCTCCCGAATCACTCCACGGACTTGAACAAGACTTTGGGGATATCAGGAACACCTCATGAGGAGTCCATAGCCAAGTTTAATCCCACCAAAACTCGTCCAAAAAGGAGGAATCGAAGAAATCCTGCCGAAAGCACTTCCAACCCAAGAACTCAAGAAACCCCAAAATCGAGCATTTTTACTCACGGTTTTGGGAGGGGAATCACAGCCCAAAGAACCACGAAGGGTTCCCACAAATTTCCCCCATCAAAACCCCAAGAGAAAAGTCCCGAAAACAACCCAAAGAAATCACCGAGAGAGGGCTCCGAAAATCACCACCAAAAACAATCAGGGAAAACACATCCAAACCTTGAGGAACCACGCCGAATCATCTATACATGAAAAAAAGGTTCGTACAAGGTCTAGCAAGCCGCCCGATCATCCATCCCTCTCTACAAGATCTCTCCGTGAAGCTCTCTTGCTAGTCATAGAGAAAACCTAAGGAAAATAGGTGGAAAATAGGAAAACTAATGAGCTAGGGTTCCAAGAGTTGGCTGCCATCCTCTCACCTCTTAGGTTATATGGAGGCAACCGAATGTCTAAAATGCCCTTCTCTACTAACTAGGGATACAAGCCCCTCAAGGGCGGATTTGGAATTCTTGATGTCTTCACCATCGGACGGGTGCCCGGCTACCGCACCCTGCGTAGCCTCGACGCAAGCCATGCGATCCCGACGCGTGTCCTCCGCTTCGAAGATTCTAGACTGCGTCGTCGCACATCGGTCAGACCGGTGCTCCTCACCGTCAGACCGGTCCCCCACCGGCCGACCGGCCCGGTCGGACCCACCCGGGCCGACCGGCCGGTGCCGCCGCACCTCCGTCTTCGGTTCTCCGGTCTTGGCTTTGTGGATCAACCAAGGAACCCGCGTGGTTTTCTCGGTGAACCACCGAAACCCCACGAACTCGGTGTAGCCTCCGCCAATCTCCACTCATGACTTGGCTCCCACGTAGTCCCGGCTCGACCTTGGTTTTGAGGCTCAACCAAGAAACCGTCCACGACTTCATCTTGCCGTTCATGCCACCATGCAGCCCGCACTTAACCCCCGCCGGCCACCGGTCCCTCGAACGAAGCCTACTTGTCTTCTCCACACCTGGAGGCCTCACCGCGACGACCTTTCGCACTTGTTCTTCACCTGTACCAACACCAGTCAAGCCGCAACCTGCACCTGCAATACTTAGCCAAGAATCAGTCCACACAACGTTGTCAATCACTCATCACACAAGGAAGCGACCATCCGCCGGTCCTCGAACCACACATGGTCCTCAAGCCGGCATCCAGATGCGCGAGGACGCCGCGAAGCAGTACCTTGCGTACAAGTTGATCGACTCCAACCAAGATTGGAAGTTGAAGTGGTTCTACATCACCAACCACCACCCGGAGCTGCCGAAGCCCAGCGGGAAGAAGCCAAAGCACTGGCCTTGGTGGAACACCGAGCCGACAATGCAAGAGGGTATCCAGCTACCCGAACTGCTAGCGAAGATCAAGGCTTTAAGAGAAACCGGGCTGAGGGCCGAGCATGTGGCCTTCAGCTTCATGAAGAGGAGGGTGCAACCGTTGATGGCTCGCGACACCCTGGGCTACCAGTACACCGGCGACGGCGACTCGTCACGGATGCCCGGTGATGAAATCGACGACGACGATATCGTCGACAGGCTGGGGAGAATCTTCAAGGACATGCCGGCGTACACGCCCTGCCCCATGCCCGAGTACTCCGCCGTGCGTCCACCGAATGAGGTCAGTAGCTGTACTCGATGCTGAGTATTGATTATGTAGTAGTAGTCGTGCTCACCCAGTGTGCTTCTTGCAGGATGACATTGTGAAGTTTGTCTCCGAGCCGGTGTCACCTCCTCGACTTGTCGAAATCCCAGATGAGGGGAAGAGCAAGGCCAAGAAGTGCTGTGAAGTCGGCGAAGGAGACGACACTATTGTTGTCGAAGACACGTTTGACGAGGATGACGAGGAGACGCTTCAAGAGCGGTTCCAGCTGTGGTCAAGATTCAGCCGCCCTGGACTGCCCAACGTTCCTCTCATCCAGAATCCTCCAACTAGCTTGGAGGCTAGTTTGCGTGCGCCGCCAAGGAAGCCGCGCAACGTGGCCCGCAAGCGCGTGGCCAAGAAACTTAAGGTCACTGAGACCACATCCCAAGAGGTAAGCTCCTTGAGTAGGGTAGCCGAGTACTTGTTTCTCGATGTTGTATATGCTGACGAAAGAATTCCGTTGCTTGCAGGAGATCCGACCTTCCGACCCCGTAGACCAAGGGGACGACGGTGACTAGGGTACGGTGGGAGAGTCGGCTGGAGCCAGCCACAGCCTAGCCCCCACCGTGGAACAACTCGTGGCGCAACTGACGCGCCAGCCCCCAGTTGCTGAGGGGAGAACTGAGTCGGCTGTGGCTGTTGCTGAAGAGCCAACGACTACTGAGGCCGAGGAGGATGCACCTGCTGAAGCTGGACTAGTCGACATCGCTAGCATCCTTGGCGCCCCGATCATGACGGTAGTCCGGTCGAGCCTGTAAGTGAAGATCTTTCCCGAGTAGTACATGTGGTTTGGTAGTCGTACTTCGTTGACAACCAGTTGCATACTCTGCAGGAAATCCACGGACTTGACTTGGGATGACGATGAACCCAGCGCGACGGTGGCTGAAGAGGAATCCGTGCCAGCCGCCGAGGAGTCCACTCCCGCCCCTCAAGAAGAGTCCGAGGCACCGGTCGTGGAGGCTACATTGCCAGAGGCCAGTATTGTAGAAGGTGAGTACACTACACAAACACGGTTATCCTCAAGGAGTACTCGTAACCGCCAAGAGTGACTAATCTAGTTATCTTCTGTTGACAGGGGCCGAAGCCGAAGGAAGCACCATCCCTGAGGCGGTGCCCATTGAAGGTTGGCGCTGGAGACCCAAGGAGCCGCCGGAGCAGCCCTCGAGCTGGTGGAGGTAGCCAGCGGAGAAGCCCCCGCGATGGCCGGAGAAGAACGCGACGATGTACTACCAGATTCAACTCTGGAAGTAGTCGTCCGTTCGCCGGAGATCCAACATGCGGAGCCAATCCGCTCGGCGCCGATGTCTGGAGCCGCCACGAGTAGTCGTGGTGGGGTTGAACTCCTGGCTGACGACCTTGTCGACCCGGCGGCGGTAGCACATTACTTGGAAGCGATGCGCTAGGCCGAGCAGTGGATGAAGGTGAGTTGTCGATGCCCTTGAGTAGTCAATCTGCCGTAGATGCTGAGTACCCAGGTGACAGCTGTTATCTGCTGTAGGATGTCGTGGAGAGATCCCGACAGAAATCTGGCATGCTCTAGGGGTACGGCGACGCAGTGCTCCGGGCGGAGGCCTTGGAGGAACCACTCGTGAAGGCCCGGAAGCACTCCTCCATGCTCCAGTCAAAACTTGACGGCGCCTTCACCCAATATCACAACGAAGTCCAGGATATGCAGACGAAGAGCGACGAGCTGGTGCGGAAGAACAAGTCGCTCCGCAACAAGAATAAATGTATGTGTTGTCTTGTCGAGTACCCATTGGAAGTACTTTGCAGTAGTCTGACCCACCTTGCTTATTGATTGCAGAGCTTGAGACTCATGTCGAGCAGCTGAGAGCTTCAGAAGTCGACATGAAGAACCTCTTCTACCAGGAGAAGGAGGCCCGTGAGGTACTTGAATATGACTATAAGCAGTTGGCTTACGAGTGCGATAAGCACATGGAGCTTCGAATTGCCTCGGATCGTGACCTCGTCAACTGCTACAAATCTCTCGCGAAGGCCCGAACGAGGATCGCGAGAAGCTGCGGGACCAGCTGAAGGAACTCGAGGAAGCCACACTTCCCATTGCGAGGCTACTAGTGCCTCATCCGGGCAGGCCGAAGATAGCTCCCTTGGTGGACCGGCTGAGAGAAGCTCCCAGTCGTCTGGCGACGTACGTCAAGCACTTGGCGAAGTTGATCCCTAATCAGATCTTGGCGTACATGAAGTCGTAGTTCCCGAAGGCTCCAGTGGATGTAGTCGCCGGTGGACTAGCCGCCAACTGCACGGACGAGTAGTATGCGGAGCTCCTAGAGCAAATGGCGCCAATTGCTGAGCAGGTCGCCGAGAAGCTTAACCTTCAGTAGTCTTGTAGGGTTAGCTTGTAGAAGTAATTGTATAAACAGAGTTGTATTGAACTTGTTTAAGTATGAAATGAGAAAACTTCTCAGAAATGAGTACTCGTTGTCGCAAGGTGTGAATGCGGAGTTCTCATTATGGAGTTGTCACGAGTAGTCGTACTCGCTAGTAGACCCGTTGAGGGAAAAAAAGCAGTAAATCAGTTGATAGATAATCAAACTTTATTACTAAGAGAAATACACCTGGATAGCCAGACGTTTTACAAGAGTAGTCGCCAGGACCCGGAGGCCGCCTACGGCTAAGTGGTGCTAGGGCGTATAGCTGCTTACAGCAGTAGATCCGTTAGTAGCCGTGTAGGTTGGATCTAGGAGTACATGGTCTCTTAGTAGACCACTGCTGGATTCCTTTGTCGCTCGGAGCAGCCCAAGATCCGTTAGTAGCCGTTGACGCTGGATCTTGGAGTAGAGTAGTCCGGAGACTAATGCCTGGACCCGGAGGCCGCTTACAGCGAAGGGGTTTTGGAGTAGTCGTGTAGACTTGAGCCCCCAGGGTAGTCGATAGTCTAGGCATAGAATCGACAGAGCTGGTCGATATTCCACGAGTTGTTGACGTCTTCGCCTTCGAGCGTCTGGAGGCGATAGGAGCCCGGTCCGGTCACCTTTGCAACTGTGAAGGGACCTTCCCAGGGCGAGCTGAGCTTGTGTAGTCCCTCTGTGTTCTGGATGCGGCGGAGAACGAGATCTCCAACGTTGAAGGAGCGTTCCTTAACGTTGCGGTCGTGGTAGAGTCAGATACCCTCGAGGTACCTTGCTGATTGGACGAGGGCAGCACAGCGAGCTTCTTCGAGTCCATCGATGTCAACTTGTCTGCTGCCTTCGGATATGCCTTCGTCATATTGCTCGACTGCTGGTGAGTCCCACATGACATCAGCACAGAGGATTGCTTCGGAGCCGTAGACCAGGAAGTATGGAGATTGTCCCGTTGGCTTGGAGGGTTGAGTGCGTAGCCCCCAGACCGCATTGGGTAGTTCCTTGATCCACTTGCCTCCTTTGGTGTTGGCAGCATCATGTAGCCGCTTCTTGAGAGCGTCGAGTACCATCCCATTAGCACACTCAACTTGTCCGTTGGCCCGGGGATGGGCAACTGAGACATATCAGACGTCGATCCCGCTGTTCTCGCAGTACTCCCAAAACTAGTGATTGTTAAAGTTGGAGCCCAGGTCTGTGATGATGCGGTGGGGTAGTCTGTAGCGATGTACGAGTTCATCCAGGAAGTCGAGTACTCTATCGGCCTTGGGGAAAGTGACCGGCTTCACCTCGATCCACTTGGTGAACTTGTTGATGGCCACCAGTACTTTGTTGAATCCACCTGGCGCAGTTGGAAGTGGCTCAATCATGTCGAGCCCCCAGCAGGCGAAGGGCCAGGTTGGCGGTATGGTGACTAGCTTGTAGGCCGGGACGTGTTGTTGCTTGGCGAAGTATTGGCACCCTTGGCACTTTCTGATGAGTTTTTCGGCGTCGCCTAGAGCTGTGGGCCAATAGAAAGCTCGTCGGAAGGCCTTGCTGGCCAGCGTGCGAGAGGACGCGTGGTTGCCGCAGATGCCTTTGTGGATCTCCTCCAAGATGCCCTTGCCTTCTTCTCGGATAACGCACTTCATGAGTACTCTAGAAGATGTGCCCTGCCTGTAGAGTTTGTCTCCGACTAGGACGTAGGACTCGGCGCAGCGGATGAGTTGCTCAACAAAGTTCTTGTCCGAGGGAACCTTCTGCTCGCGGAGGTAGTCGATGAAAAGTTGCCTCCAGTCCACGTCGATCATCATGATCTCCTGGCCAGCCGAAGGATGTGCTGGATCAGTGGTCGGTGGCGCCGGCTCCGGGATGGATGGTGCGTGAAGCTCGTGGACGAAGACACCCGCTGGTACTTGAGCGCGAGTAGAACCAAGCTTCGACAGGATGTCCGCTGCAACATTGTTGTCGTGGATGACATGGTGGAACTCGAGACCGTAGAACTTGTTCTCGAGCTTGCGGACTTCTAGGCAGTAGGCGTCCATGCTCTCCTTGTTGTGGTCCCAGGACTTGTTGACTTGGTTGATGACCACTGCGGAGTCACCGTAGACTAGTAGCCGCTTGATGCCCAGTGAAGCCGCGAGGCGGAGGCCGTGTAGCAGAGCTTCGTACTCGGCTTCATTGTTTGAGACCTTCCAAAAAGATCTACAGGACGTACTTGAGTTGTTCACCCGTTGGAGAAATCAAGAGTACCCCTGCACCTGCGCCTTCAAGCTTGAGTGAGCCGTCGAAGTACATCGCCCAGTGCTCTAGGCGCTCAGTTGGAGTAGGTAGCTGATTCTCCCACCACTCCGCCATGAAGTCGACTAGCGCCTGTGACTTGATGGCTGTGCATGGCTTGAAGTCGATGTTGAGGGCGCCGAGTTCAACCGCCCACTTGGAGATTCTTCCGCTTGCATCTTGGTTCGCGCGAATGTCGCCGAGCGGGTAGTCGGTGACGACGGAGATCGAGTACTCCCCGGAAGTAGTGTCGTAGCTTCCGCGAGGTGATGAGCACCGCGTACAATAGCTTCTCGTACGGGTTGATAGCGTGCCTTGGATTCCGACAGGACCTCGCCGACGAAGTAGGCCGGTCGCCCCGGACCGGGTAGGCGTGGCCGTCTTCCCCGCCGCTCGACAATGATGGCGGTACTAACCACGTGAGTAGTCGCGGCGAGGTAGAGCGACGGTACGCTCACCTTTGCGAGGAGCCGTGAGGACCGGTGGCTTTGATAGGAAGTCCTTGAGCTAGGCAAGGGCTTGGTCCGCCTCCGGAGTCCACACGAACTTCTGTTGATGTTTGAGTAGTTTGAAGAAGGAGAGCCCCCGTTCTCCAAGCTTCGAGATGAATCTGTTCAGAGCCGCCATGCACCCGGTTAGCTTCTGCACGTCTTTGATGCACGTGGGAGCTTTCATGCTGGTGATGGCGGAGATCTTCTCGGGGTTGGCTTCGATGCCGTGATGGCTGATGATGAAGCCGAGTAGTTTGCCCGATGGTACGCCAAAAACGCACTTGTTCGGCTTGAGCTTCCAGCGGTACTCTCGCAGGGATGCGAAAGTCTCTTCAAGATCGGTGATGAGCGTGTCAGAGTTTCTAGTCTTGACGGTTCACTAACTGGCTCCAACTCTAGGTGGTTACAGTGATCTTTGCGGCTAAGAGCATCCGCAACGACATTTGCCTTGTCGGGGTGATAGTGCACTTCTAGATCATAATCCTTAATCAACTCAAGCCATCTTCTCTGTCTCATATTCAACTCTGACTGGGTGAAGATGTATTTGAGGCTCTTGTGATCAGTGAAGATATTGCAACCATTACCCATTAGATAATGCCTCCATATCTTGAGGGCATGGACAACAACAGCTAACTCAAGATCATGGGTAGGATAATTGAGCTCATGAGGTTGAAGTGCCCGTGAAGCATAGGCAATGACTCGGCCCTCTTGCATAAGGACACAGCGAAGACCTGTGCCTAATGCGTCACAGAAAACTTCAAACGGTTTGGAATTATCCGGTTGCACTAGCACTGGGGCTGAAGTTAGATGTTGCCTCAGGGTGTGGAAAGCTTTCTCACATGCTTCGCTCCACACGAACTTCACTCCTTTCTTGAGTAGTTCGGTCATAGGTTTTGCGATTCTAGAAAAGTCAGGAATGAATCGACGGTAGTATCCCGCCAATCCTAGGAAACTGCGGATTTGGTGTATGGACTTGGGTGGTTTCCACTCCATCACCTCTTGGACTTTGCTAGGATCTATGAAGATACCATCATGGGAAATGGTGTGCCCTAAGAATTTCACACTTTGCAGCCAGAATTCACATTTGGAGAACTTAGCATAAAGCTTACGATCTCGCAAACGCTGAAGGACAACTCGGAGATGTTTGGCGTGTTCTTTCTCACTTTTGGAATAGATGAGAATATCATCGATAAAGACCACGACGAATTTATCGAGCTCCGTCATGAACACGGAGTTCATGAGGTACATGAAGTAGGTCAGGGCATTTGTGAGACCAAAAGACATTACCAAGAACTCGTAAAGACCATAACGAGTGGAGAAAGTGGTTTTAGGAATGTCACAAGGTCGAATCTTGATTTGGTGATAACCGAACGAAGGTCAATCTTAGAGAAGACTTTGGCACCCGCCAATTGATCAAAAAGAACATCGATTCGGGGAAGAGGGTATTTGTTTTTGATCGACTCGGGCGCTCGCCTGGAGTAGGTAGCCGATTCTCCCACCACTCCGCCATGAAGTCGACTAGCGCACGTGACTTGATGGTCGTGCATGGCTTGAAGTCGATGTTGTGGGCGCCGAGTTCGACCGCCCACTTGGAGATTCTTCCGATTGCATCTTGGTTCCGCAGATGTCGCCGAGCGGGTAGTCGGTGACGACGGAGATCGAGTACTCCTGCAGGTAGTGTCGTAGCTTCCGCGAGGTGATGAGCACCGCGTACAATAGCTTCCGTACGGGTTGATAGCGTGCCTTGAATTCGACAGGACCTCGCCGACGAAGTAGGCGAGTCGGCCCCGGGACCGGGTAGGCGTGGCCGTCTTCCCCCGCCGCTCGACAATGAGACCGTAGGAGAATTGATCTCTACGACCCTATCTGATATATCTAGAATCACCTTATGTTGATTCATCTATTCCATACCCAAGATAACATCCATGCTTCCCAATTTGATGGTTATGAGATTAGATTGAATAACCTTACTTCCTAGTCTTAAAGGAACTCCAAGGGTTACTAAGTGAGAAGTGATGTTTCCACCTGGTGTGGTAATTTTATAAGCTGATTTGGTTTGCATTCCTTTTAGACCCAATTTGTCTAGAAGATTCTCACTTATGAAACTATGGGTGGCTCTTGAATCAAATAAAATCTTAACAGGAGTGTCGTTGATAGAGAATGTACCCATGAGCACTGAAGCTCCTTCTGGGATATCACTCATGGCGGTGAAGTTCAAATACCCCGGCGCACTTGAACCATGGCTTCTTAGCCGAAGTGGAAGGCTTGTTTTTTGCACCTTGAGTCTGGGCGGTTGGGCTGATCCGCCGGGGCTTGGGACACTCGTTGATGTAATGTCCCTACCGGCCACAGCTAGCAACGACGATCACCAACGTTGCGAGGAGGTGCATTAGGGCTTTGGGGCTCGCCGTCGAGGTACGATGGAACCGAAGTTCTTGGTGGGTTTGCTCGGGGTGGCTTCATCGTCCGGGGGCCGTCCAGCTTGAAGATTAAGCCGGGATGGCCCTCGTCGCGTTCTTCTTCACAAAAGTGAAACTTCTTGCCCGTTCCGCTACCCGGGTGAAACCAGCATCCTCTTCTTGTCCCCGTGGGCTTTCTTCATAGCATCCTCTCTTGAGATAGCCTTGTTCACTAGCTCATGAAAGTTTGCGGGCTCGAGCTAGGTTTAGATCTTCGTACAATTTGTTATCAAGGCCATCACGTAACCTCTCGCATCTTCTTTGCATCGTTGTCAACGTGATGCCCGCCATATTAGCACAAGCTATTGAACTTCTGAGCATAGCGGTAGACTGTGTCAGATCCTTGTCTGAGGGCCAAACTCTCTCTCTCTATCTTCCTATCCATCGATTCCCTTGGGGATGTGGTGACTCTTGAAGGCTTGCTTGAACTCATCTCAGTCGCGCCGTGCTCCGTCGCATCGACTTGAAATGGTCCCACCACATCAAAGCTTCTCCCCGCGCCTGCATTGGCCGCGGGTTAGCTTTGTTCTCCTCGAGCAAGGCAAAGACAAAGGCAAGTAAAATTTTTTTTAGAAAGAAGGTCATAAGACCCGGGCCTTTATTGAAAAAGCCATAATAGGTTTTCGTTAACCGGTTAATGCCGCTTACAAGCAACACAGAAGGAGGGCAAAACACACCAAGGACAAACAAACCCCGCAGCCAAAGTTATTTGCAACCTCCGCACTCTCTAAACCCCCTACTTAACCGAAAGATTAGACAACTTTAGCAGAGAAACAAGTTTACACCGAACAAACCACGAGCAATAAACACCAAAGCCGAAACCCAAAAGCATTACTACTAAGCCATCCCATCTCCAAGATCGAGCCTAACAAAGAGAGTCGACGTCCGAGCTTGTGTATCACCGAACCGATCCAAAGGTTGCACCCGGCTCCTTGCTCGACCTCCACCTTCCGCATGAAAGAAATAGTGCGAAGAATACATACATCAGAGAGGGAGCTACATAGTTGTTAAAGATTAAATCATTTCTCATAAGCCAAAGTGTCCAAGCCAAGCATCCAAAAATATAGGCAAAGTTAGCATTCTCCCTCTTGTTTCCTTCTACCGCCATAAACAGTCCCCTCCAGGCTATTAGGTGTGTCCGTCCATTCCAAAACATCTCTAAAGAAGCTCCAACCATATTTGGCCAAAGACACAATCCACAAGAATATGCTCGCACTCTACCTCGACCACACATTTTTACATTCAATAGGACCTCCCCAATTCCTCCTCTTAAGCCGTTCTTAAGTTGATCCAATCTTGTCATTACATACCTGCCACAAAAATATCTTGACTGGGGCAGTATCCCGTCGTCCGTATACAACATCCATTTATTTTCAAAACCTGGGAAAAAATCTTCATTATAAAGGGACTTAATAGTGTAAACCCCCTTCTTATCTAGACACCATCTAATTGAGTCAGGTGACGTTGGCTAACTCCATTCCTTCCAAGATCCCACAGTCCCGCCACTTGAGAATGTACAAAACATCGAAATTTCGTTCCGAAGGTTAAGTTTACATTTCCATTATGTAAGGTTTTGAAAATCGACCACTTTTTTGATTGCAAATATCAAATGCTAGGGAAGGAGATACTAAGAGCGCAATTACCTAACCAAACATCAAGCCAAAACCTAGCTTTTTGCCATCTCCAACTATGTAAATCAAACCTCTAGCTGCCTCATCTCTTGTGGAAAGAACACCTTTCCAGAATTGTGACCCACTCTTCTTTTTGTAGCTGTAGATGCTCTTCTCCCCTAGATACTTTTTCCTAAGCAGCTCACAGCACAAAGTGTTGTCCCCTCTCTCTAATTTAATCAGCCATTTAGCCAGCAAGCAAGTGTTTTTCACTCTAGTGTCGTAAAACCAAAATTCTCCGAAAGATTTTTTGGGGATGCCATTACCCCCCATCTTGCCATGTGGTATTTTCTCTTCTAATGCGGTCCATGCCGTAAAAAATTAGTTTGGGGCAAAGTATCCATCTTATGATGTATCTCCTCTTGCAGCTGGTACACACCCATTGTATGTTGGGATACCGCTAAGACAGTTTCACGAATATCATCTTACCTCCCCGTTGACAAACCCACACTCGCCAAGTTGGAATTCTCTTCTCAACCTTTAGATGGACATAACTCAAATCGAAGTCGTCATATGCTTATTGTTCACCATAACCCCCAAGTATTTCATTGGAGGTGCCCACTGCTAAGGGGGCTTTTAAACATTTCGCTACTTGTTTTTGTTCCTCATCGAGCCACCTAAGACAAAAACCTCACTCTTCTCATAATTTATTTTAAGACCGTACATGTCTTCAAAGCAAAGAGGAGAAGAAATTTAGCATCAGAATGGATTGAGCATCAAAGTTCAGAAAATATGGTGTCATCCGCATATTGGAGGTGGGTTAGCCTCTCCTCTATTAGATCAAGACAAGCCCTCTGACCGCCCCACCAATTTGGCATTCTCAAACATGGTAGCTAAAGTATCACTCACTAGATTAAAAAGCAGAGGTGAGAGGGGGTCACCTTGTCTTAGGCCCTTATAAGTATTAAAGAAATGTCCCTGGCTCCATTAATATTAATTCCAACCTTACCCCCCATAATTTGTTTCATCCACTCTAACCACTTAGAGGAAATTTTTCCTTTTGAGCACTTCCATCATGAAACTCCACCGCACTTTATCATATGCTTTCTCAAAATCCAACTTCAGATCACACTCCATTCCGTTTCACTCTCGCCCTCATGTAACACCTCTATTAAAATCACCACGCTCCATTATGTATCCGCCCGGAACAAAGCCGTTTGTGTCTCACTAATCGCCTCGCACGAAAGGAGTCACCTTTAGGGTCAAAGTTTTTGTGAACCATTTATAGTCAGCTGATTCAAGGCAAATGGGTCTATATTGCTTAATACAATTTGCTTCTTTTATCTTTGGTATTAGCGAGATCATGCCATAGTTCGCCTCCTCGCTAATATCTGGCCTCTCCTCTAAAAAAATCGTTGAACATCTCTAGTAAAAAAGGCTTCAATTCAGGCCAAAACTCTCTATAAACCCCCACAAAGGGAGCCTATCCGGCCCAGATTGCTGCACTTACTCATGTCCTTGAGGGCCCCTTCTGTTTCTTTCAAAGTGAAAGGCCTTATTAACTCCCTCAGAAGCCCCTCATAGGAAAGCCTCCTCTATCGTTCCGAAGTCTTCCCCCAAGGTGATGCTCCCTTCCGCTCTTTTCCAAACAAGGATTTGTAGTACATCTCCACATGCTCCCTTATTTCTTTGGGATCTTTAATAATTCTATCTCCATCTTCCAAAGCAAAGATGGTACACTTTTTTTCCTCCCATTGGCTTTACATTGGAAATATCTGCTATTAGAGTCCCCTTCCAAGACCCATTTCACACCACCTCTTCTCCTCGCCATTGAAGCTCCTCAAATTGGATAAATTCTCTCTAGATCATTCTCCCACTCATACCGCTGTTGCCATTGTGAAACACTCAGCCCATTATTATCCAATTCCAAATCTAGGTTCTTCATTTTATTCACCGTATCTTTTTATCTTTTTTTAATTTGACTGCTTAAATTAGCCTCAATTCTGCGTAACCTCCGTGTGCTTTCATCTCTTCCAAGTCCGGATTGTACTACCCCCCCTCTTCTCGGCCAACTTGCTATCACCTGCTCTCTAAAACTCCTTTGAGATAACCAAGCCATCTCAAAGCGAAAGCCATGCTGCTGTTTAAACCTATGATCATCCGTGTTGACAACGATCTGGGCAGTGGTCTGATCCCACTCCAGTCGTGCTCTACAAGAAGCTTTTTTATAAAATTGATCCCACTCGGTGCAAAAAGTTAGCACTCTATCTAGAACACTCATTATGGGAGGTGACCGTTTGCTCCGACTCATGTAAACCTAACCCTTTTCTCGTCCATCTCTTTAATTCCATTGTCCCTTATGAACTCGTTAAACGCATTCATCCAGAATAGATTGCCATTCCCCGAAGACTTCTCCCAAGGAAACCTGATTAAGTTGAAATCCCCACCCATAATAAAAGGATCCTCCATCACAGCTATTTTATGGCTTAACTCCTCAAGGAATTGATTTTTCCTCTCCACCTGTACTGGTCCATACACATTAACAATTTCCCACTTCCAATCATCCACCATTGACCTTATTTTCATGCTTGAGTAGAACTCGCCACTGTCCTTATCAATCACCGAAATTTCCTCTGTCTTAACTCCAACCAGGGTCCCCCGAGTGCCCTTGAGCCGCAAATTCACACCCACTCATAATCGAACTCTTCACTCAAAGGCAACGCCCCTCCCCACACTAAACTCACTCTTAATTGTCTCCCCGCAAGCACAACACCTCCACTCTATGTTTTTGTCCGATCTCGCTAGTTGTCTCCCTTCTCCCTCCGCCCTAAACCTCTTATATTCCGTAAAAGGATCTTCATTGATCTTTTTTCCTCAACCGCCCGCCATCTCAGAAATTTCAACCTCTCTAACTTTAGACTTCCCCTCTTTTTCTCGTGGTTTTCGCGACGTGTGATGGGACCTCCTTAGGATCAAGATGTCGTCTCCGTATTGGCAAAACTCACCAAATTTCGAATCCCCCTCAAATCTTTTTGTTTAGCCTCGTTCTTCCAACCTCTTTTTAGTTGCCGTAAGAGTTATCTTCGCTAACTCTTAGCTTGAATTGTTGAGATAGAAGCATTAATTTTTCCAGGTGCATTACCTAACTTAATATTACCGGACAAAGCAATCTTTTCAAGAAGATTAGGTCAACCGAATTTAAAATAAAGTAGACCGAGTATTACCTCGCTATGTCATTATTTTTCTTCTTGAGGGCCTCCGCCTTGTCTTGAATTTTCCCTGTGTCCTGTTTGTTCCTCTCACTCCTACGAACAACTCACTACTCCACTCCGCTTCTCTTTGGAAATTGTGGGGATGGCAAAATTACCTAGATTGGACCACACGTTCTCCCAATCTATTTCCTCATCCGTGCTTGGAGTTGAGTCGACCTTTTCCCCTTCCTCTCTTCCCTCCGTCATTGCCATCTCAATTGGGATTTTAACAAAGAAATGCGTGTCTAACAACACTTGTGCTCTACTTTCCACCCTCTTTTCCACCCTTGTACTCATCTCTATTTTCTCCAAGTAACAAGAGGGATCTTCATCGTAGTCCACGAGTTCCTCTTCGTCACGTCTTCTACCTCGCCCTCTTATCGCAGCTTCCGCACATTCGTTGAGTTTGCAAGGGTCCTCATCTTCGGGTGCTGCATTTAAGTATTTCTTCATTTGTGTTACCAACCGACTTATTTCTTTTGCTCGGCTTGAATCAGGTTCAATCCTCATTTTCTTATAAGCCTTATGTTCACCCCTCCAATGTCACTCCTTCGTTGGAGCCCGGCCCCCGCCGTCCCGTACCGTCGCCCCTTGTACTTATGAGAGCTTGCCCCCTTTTGCCCCTTGCTTGTTGACACTAGTTGCAGTCCCCTTGTTGTTATTGACTTCTCATCGATTCATCCCGGAATTCCCCCTTCTCATTTTCCCTAAAAGATCATCTTCCTCCTCCCCACCCTATCAAACTTTGAAGTATTACCACTCTTGTCTCTATCTTCCTCAATCACTTCCCACCTGATCCCTCTACTTTCCTTGTTGAAATATACCTGAGTCTCCCCCCTCACCTGTTTAGCATCCCTACAAGCAATTTTGATTTCACTGGCCAAATCCATCAAGGGATTTAATGTCAACTCCTTCTTGTGTTCCCCAACCAGGTAAGCAATCTCTCTAACCACCTCCTTCCTGCCTATGGGGGGGGAACAGAGTGCCCTCACCCAAACAAGCTTCAAGTTTATCATCACACCCACAGATAGGCTCGCAGGGAACCACTTTAGCCTTCATCGGGGCAGTTTCAAACTCAAAAACTCCTGAATTTAGCCACTTGATATCTCATATCTTCATTAGGGAAAGTAATCATATATTTGTTTTCTCCTTTAAGCTGTTTGATAGTCCATTGTTCACTTCGAATGGTGGAAGCTAAGTTCCCTTCACACACACACCCAGAGAGGCTTGCCCACCATGGAATATGCACAATCCCAAAGACCCTCACCGGATTTGGCCTCTCTCTCAAATGTGCAAATGAATACTATAAAAACCTTTGACCAGGAATCCCAAATCCACATGATCTTAAGCTCTCTTTTTCTAGGCAAAGCCGATGACCGTGCCTGCATTTCACAAGAAGTAGCGCAAAGGAGGATTCCTACAATCCTTCCTCATGTGACCAGTCAGATTGCAATTATGGCATAACCTGGGCTTGGTTTAGACTTGCTTTGCCTTTTCTTGCATCCCATGCATCTTCTCTCTCGCTCGTTCCATTGATTCTCGCTTCATTAGCCCATCTCTCATCTTGCCCCCTTTCCCGCCTTGGCTCTGCCCCTGCTCCTCCCACCAACCCGCTCTCTATCATCAAACTGGCCTCTTGTTAGGATTGAATCTCGCTTGCCCATACCGTGGCCTCCTCCCCGTATCCACCTTGAAATCCCGAGCCGTTGGCGTTGTAGTTGTAGGGCCTCTCTACCGTCTCTCCTCTCGCGAGTTCCAATCTTTGTTCCGAGCCTCCTCTCAAACTCCTCAAAAGCCTCCGTCCTCACCGCATCTACCCGGACCCCCTTCCACCGGCCGCAGCTGCACCTCCCCTCTCGCATCCGACCGCGCCCCCGCCCGGGATTCATCGCCACCACCTCCGCAAAAGACCTCTCGTCGAATGTTACTTGCTCTAACCCGCACCACTCTTCTACTTCTATGCCCAAATCTTTGGATTTCTTCACTTCCTTGCCGGGAACCTCTAACCCTAGGTCAACAACAACGCCGCCCCTTTCCTAACCCACACCCAAAAGAGTCAATGTGATCCGACCAGGAGTGCGAGAAATGTGTGATTATGTACATGTGCCGTAAGGGTATTTGGCTCGATGGCCTGCGCTTTCGGCCCGCTTAAGATGAACATTTGCGTTTTGCACCCCAACGTTTGTCACCTTCTCCAGCTGAACTCCAATCGACCCCTCTGCTTGATTCAACCTCACGTTCATGTCTCGTTGAGTGCTGACGAAATTCTCAACAAACTTCGCCGCAGCTTCACCCGACGAATTCCTCCTTCGAAACGCAAATCGCCCCAGCTTGGCTATCTCTCCCTCAAAGACATCTCCCAGGGAGAACGAACCAAACTTGATTGGCGTCTCTTCAGGCTCTCTGGGATCATCATTGACACGGATCGCTCCTGATCCTCCCGGAGTCGAGTACGGATCTCCTCCCCGTCGGGTCTTCGATGCCGGTGTCATCCTCTCCCACAAATTGGTTTTCGTCTCCCACTCTGATAGCTAAAACTCACACCCTAATCCCCCTGTATTCTGCACTCAACTCTCTGAATCATGCACAATTCCCTCCAAACAAAAACTCAGCAAATTGAACCACCTCTAAGCCAACTTGGCATCAGATCCGAGGGGAGCAGCCCCTCGGCGCAAACTCCGTAAAAGCCTGTCTCTCAGATTTTGTTACCCACACCACAAACTCACGGAATCTGAATCCGCCCTCGAAAACAGGGGAAGGAAGCTCCCCAACGAGCGCTCCCTCGAATCCTCTCCCGAGAACCGAGATCCAGCGGAGGACGCCGAGATCACGGCGTCGCCGCCAGACGCCTCTCTCCCTCTCGAGTCGCCCGACTTCGTCCCAAGTAGATCCCTCGTAATCTTGCTCCTTTATCATGCTTATTATTTAAGTGCTCTTTCGTAAGAACTTTGCGTAGTCAAACTCCCAAAGGCAGTAAAATTTTGCCTCTATGGCCTTGATCCAAGCCTTAGCTTCCAGGGGGTCTTCTCGCTTTAGCGAAGGTTGGCGGCTTCATTGCGATGAACCGGGCATACGTGGTGACCCGATTAAGCCCTCGTGGTTGGCCCCGTGTGGCGCGCGCCGGCTCATCCGCCGGGCGATCCGTCGCCGCATCCCAGCAGGATCTGGCGCAACACCTCGGTTTGGGTGGCCATGAAGGCCTCCGACGGCGTCATGGGCGGGGGTGGCGGCAAGTCACCGCTATCGCTTGCTCCGAAACCGTTGGGCGAGCTGCGCGTGGTTCCCACCATCTGAAATGCGAGCTTTATTAGTTAGATAACCAAAAACTTACTCCAAAATGAAGACAAGCATGATCATACATAACTACAACTCATTAGCATTTATATGGAGAGGACAGCAACAGTCGAACAATGTTCCACAGCCACCAGGATTCATAGAATCGTTTCTTAACATGGATAGGAATGCGATCACTGAAATGCACGGGCCCACATTCACCCTCGGACAATTCCTGTCACTTCGGGCACCAACGAAGGTGGTATACGAACGAGCACTTAATCGTTGGGCAACGAGTGATGCCCCTAGAAATGCTTTGGTTTATCAATGCTTTTAGGTGGAGATGAAAAATTGACAAGCGTGGTCATTTGCAACGATTTATCCAAGAATTTGGTAATCATACACAACGAAAGTTCCATTTCTGAATGACAAACGAAATCCACTTAAAGCACACATGCTTAAGCATTCTTTATTACAATAAGATAGAACAAGGTCCAAGGACACTACACTCTCGAATTTGAAACAACATGACATGAAACGGCGTGCGAAATACTTCCTGGCACGAAGACACGCTAACAAGTCAACTACTCTAAACATCTCAAAGAGAACTCAATAGGATCAACATCCCTATTATTCTCACTGTCGGCAACCTAGTTGCCCACTGAAGCACCACTGTACGAGGGCGGCCGGGGGGAGTCGCGCAACGGTGGTCCCGGCCCGGCTCGTCCGATCTCGCACGGACAAACCCCGCTCGCTCCTCCGGGTGTGCCTATTGGGGGCAAGGCCGTAAGGCCACTATAGCCCGCAAGGCCGCCACCCGTACCTCGACCTCCTCCACCCGCCGGCCGCATATCGCCACGTTCCGCAGCGCTGCCTCTCAATCTCATGCACACGCATTCTCCTCTAAAGGTATGATTCTCTCGCTCCCGCATCTACAATCCTCCTCGCAAGGCCGCTCTCTCTAGCTCTAACCGGAATCTCCTAGCACACAACTCGTCATTCTCCTTCGCACCCTCCGAGTAAGTGTAAAGTTCACCGATGTGCTGCTGACAACTACTGCCAATCACGCCTAGATGCCTCCAAGTGCTGCCCAATAATCGCTGCGGTGTTATAGCGTAGCCCCTGAAGTGTGAAAACCACGTTCAGACAGCGAGCTAGCGTCTGGGTAACATCCAATGGCTCTGCAAGTGTCAACAACTCCCGCAGGTGATCCATACGGTCCAACCATGCCGGGTCATGAGGACTCACAGCAGGAAACAATCCAAACGGAGAGAGAGCTACCACTTCGTGGGGTTGTGGTCACATAACCGTCAAAGACTCGAGGGCGGCTGACTCAATGGCCTCGTGAGTGATAACCTCGCAGATAAAACTCAAGTCAAACCGCCTGGCGTGGTCCGGTGCAGAACAAAGGACGATCACTCGCAACCCGAGAACGCCATAGCGCTCGAACTCGTACACCTCGTAAGTCGGTGGTGTAGGAAGCCGCCGCGCCGAGTGCTTCCCACGCAAGGCGGAAAACCCTCCCAAAGGTAACCCGTTGGTACCTGGGATCGTACCATCGTTGTCGAACCCCGTGAAACACGGGGAAAGCCATCTCGCACAAAAATGTAACTCATGTCGATTCTAAAGAGAACGGCATGTCAAATGGTGAAGTTCGGGCAAATTTCGTGAATAAAAATTCATAACCAAAAATCCAGAAGCCTCAACACTTTTCCCAAGTTTACCCCGGTTCTACAATTTCTTTAACATGTATTTGATTTTCAAGGTTGAGCTCGACAACGAAAACAAAGTGGATGGTCAGAACCTAACTGTGCCTAGGAAAGTGTAAACCAACCCAAAGAAACTAGGATTGAGACTGGCTATTACAAGATGACTAGTTAAGGAGCAATTGTTTTTAACAACTTGGTTCAATTAACCTAGCACGTGGTAGACAAACTTCCCAAAATTTCAAAGATGACGCCTAGGGTATGAGAGGTACTTTTTAGTTTATATAAAAACACACACTAGCAAAATCTTCCTTAGAGCATATAGAAATTCAGCTTTTTGGGTCCAATTTAGTTGTTTCGATTTTAATATGCATGCAAGACGTCCTATCCGACCTCATGGCAACCAAGCCAAAAGTCAAAGTTAGTGCCTATGGCAAGGCTTTTATTCGTCTCTCCTATAATATCTAGTCGAGAGCTATACCGCTAACGACTAACGGTTACCAAGTATGTACTCGTTAGAACGAACCTTTCGTGCTTTCAAAGACGTCACGAAAGTGTCCACATACATTACCGTTCGCTATAGAAATGGTATCCATGCGTTAAGCCGCTGCATGGACAATGTCCAACCTCGGACACCCTCCGTTTGAATGGAGTGTGATTGCCTCGCATGAGCGACATGCGGAATGCACATGTATGAAACATGTGGCGACACAAGAACTCATATAAACGTACGCGAAGATGGGATCCGTGGAATGGATCACTCCATCAACCCTCGCAATTCCCTTGATGCGAATGAAGACACATATAAAACACGTGGCTCAACTAGTTTGGTTGTGCAATGAAGTAAGTCCGACATAAAGTACGGCCGGAGGTTAGCAAAATAAACCATAAGTTACTAAGCCACCGAAAGAACCCAAAATTCCCCCTCTAGGCCTCTCGGTCTAGTTTATCCTTAGCGGACCAACGTATTTTGGAAAATCAGACAATCTTGGCATATTTTATTTAAAAATCAGTGATTAAGGTTTATTAATTAATCTCTGGTGCATATAAGCTCTGATACCAACTATGACAACCCGCCCAGGAAAATACTGTACTATCGCCTAAACCAATCCACTTTGGTCATGCTGTCGTTAGTTGCCGGGTTAACGCCCGGTAAATCACTTGAATAGCAACAAGGATCGAATATATGCATTAAAACTCACTCGAAGGCGAGTCCAGAGATACATCCAACATTAATATCCAAATGAGTACCCACGGGGGGTTTAATTATTACAAACCATAGTTTTTGCCATGATGAAATAGTTCGTAGTTTTTGAAAGCAGCGGAAATAAACTAAGCGAAGTGAAGACACCACGGAGGCCATCCATGATGCTTTCGACAGTCGTCCTCCACCCACTCCGCCTCAAACCGTACGGCGGTATCTCTTCGGGCCACACATCATTGAATGCATTACTTGGATCAACATATTAGCAAGCAGTATACTAATACTCGAAGAAGACTTTGGCGGTGATAACTACATCACCAATTCTAGAGCATGAAAGGCTTTTTGGCTACGAGGTTGCTTTTGCTAAAAAGTAACAAAGTAGGTCCTTACTTTCAAGATTTTAGCACAAGTTCTAGTAGGTTTAATCTTTACTACATTAGCCAACTAGTAGAAACAAAGTTGTACAATACAATTAATCAAACATAATATTCATCATCTTCCATCATTACGGATCTCACGACTAGTGGAGTAAGTAGTCTCGGATAACGGTGAGAGGCCGACAATCGATTGATTAAAACCTTGCAAGGTAGACCCAAACACACCGTATGCCGCCCCCGAAAGGACAACTTTCCTGTGGCGTTTCCAAAAATCCTCGGGCCGGGATCGAATCTTACGAGCTTTGGTGCGGGCTATCCGACGATACGTTAGCTCTGGGCACCCTCGGTGTCGAGCACTTCCACGTATTGCAGTGAAGCTTCCGCTTCTCCTTCCTCGGTTTTCGGGACAAGCGAGTAATCACCGTCCGGAAGATCTACACGGAATGCAATGCAAGTTCAGGTGATGTGATAGGTAGTTATCTTATCCAACTCTTGTTGGTCATATTCACCTTAACTAGCATCTAGCTAGTGTTTCTCTTTTAGGATGGTTATTGGTTGTACATGGGTTATTCTTTCCTTGCACATTTGAATAAAGGTTTTTATTGTACTTGTTATTTCATGTGAATGTGTAGTCCTTTTCCTTCACAAGCAAAGGTATAATTAATATTTTTATTCATGAATTAATTTCTTATCAGCAAGGATATTTAATTATCTTTTAATTAAATTGGGAAATACTTTCAAAAAGGAAAAAGAATTAAATAGGGGCTTTCCTTTATTTAATTCCTCTTTAATATAAAAAGGGGCTTTTAAGCTTTTATTAAGCAATTAAATTACCAAAAATGAAAGGAGTCTTTCTTAAGCATATTAGCACCTATAATGGTCCATTGGACCCACATGTAGTGCTTGGAAGCTAGGAAACTAAATATTAGAGAAAATAACAAAGACTAGCTAGTGATTCAATTTAAATGCATGCAAAAATAAATAAGCACCAAAATGATCCAAACTTTCTCATGCATGCTCTCTGGTCCTAAGCAAGTCTAAAGAACCAGCATATTCACCTAGGAACCCTACTGATCTTAGTTTATTAATTTTCAAAGGAAAACATGCATAAATCAAGAATAATTATTTCGTTATACCAAAAATCATGATTAATTCATACAAGGTTTATTTTCACATAACAAGACAGTGTGCACAAGTTGAGCTCAAAAACATAAATATATTTAGCAAGAAAAATCATCTAGGTAGTTTCTGCAGAAATGGGAAACAATTTATTTAACAAGCTCAACTTCATAACTTTGTGCAATTTTTGACACAAGAGCTAGTCCTAACCAGATACACAACATATCCAAAATTGAGATACAGAGGGGTTATAGATTTAAAGTTATGAGGGATCTAGATTTTTCACATTTGTATTTTTCATGTTAAAATATTTAGAATCAAGCCAAGTGAGAATAACAAAAGTTGTGGGATTTCTCTCCCTGAATCCAACAAAATTGGTTTGGCATTTTTCTGAATTTCCTACGAATTTATAAGAATTTTCTAAGACTCTGGACTGACTTGTAATAAAACCTAGATAGGTTTTTGAGCAACCAGGTCCCTACTTTTGCACAAAAAACCCTAAACAAATTGCAATCGACGCAATTCAGCCCTTGGTCGGGGAGGGCGGCGTGGGCGCGGCCAACTCCGGTGAGCCGGCGGCGGCGCCGGCCGGGCAAGCGGCCGGGTGCGACCAGATGCTCACCTAGGAGCTATAGGTGACCGGTGCTGGGGCGGAGGGGCAGCCGGCGAGCGGGTTTGACGGCGGCTTGGGAAAGGGTGGTGAGGTGGTGCAATGCTGGGCAACAAGCGAGCGCGTGAGCTTCACTAGAGCCTAGGGAAGCTACCGGAACAGATGGCCGGCGGCGAGCGCGGTTGGGAGCACGAGCTCGGGGTGGCGGCGGCAATGGCGGCGGTGCGGCTCGGGGTGGCACACTGGGGAGCGATGTGGCGCTTTTATAGGCGGTTTGGGGCGTCCATGGGTGACGGCGGATGACGGCGAAGATGCCCGCCATGCTACGGCGGCTCGGGCAACGCGCGTACGGCGGCGCGCGCGCGGACTCGACGCGCCTAGTGGCGGGGACGCGTTGGGGTGCGGGCGACCTCGGGCGGGGGGCGAGCCTTGGGCGCACGTGACCTCGGGAGGCGCGGGCGCGATGCGGGGGCCGGCGGCGCGCGGCCAGCGACGGGCGGCGTGCTGAGCGCGCGACGTCATGGCATGCGACACTCTGGCCCAAGTTGTTTTACTGGTGTTGTCTTTAAAATAGAATTGCTCTAAATTTTTGTATAGAAGTCGACCAAGTGATGAATACCAAAGTTGTAGATCTAGCTCCCCTTAACAATTTCTACAAAGGCTATATAGGGTTTTTCTGCACAGAATTTGAATTATTTGAATGCCAACATTGAATGTCAGCCTGTCTTGGCCAACAGTGAATTCTGTCTTGCAACTGATTTTTCAAGCCTTTCCTCTCAAAATTTGAAATGCCAATCTACATGAAAGTTGTGTCCCTCATCAAGATGGACAACTTTAATAAAGGTAGAATTTTAAGTGTTTAGGTGAATTTTGGAGAACGCGGCAAAAGTTTCGGCAGACACCTGTGGACACTAGGGTCACAAGGGGCTTGACCAAGCCTTTGACCATGGGTTGGCCCCACAAGTGTGTTTACAAGTCAAAAGGGGTCACTAGGGTAGGTTAGTGAGTTTTTCGAGGTGAGGACCCAGGTTGACCGTGATTTGACCACTGTTGACCACTTTGACCGGTTGTTAGGGTTAATTATAAACCTGGGGCGTCACAGTTACAAGTCGGTTCAGGGAGAGAGTACTAGTCGAGTACGTCTAGGAGTCTTCCATACAGTGCGGGACATGCGCAGCTTCCTAACCGAGTACTTCTCCTCTGTAGTCCTCGTGCTTCACGCCATCAGGTGCCGTGCAGCGCAAGTCGGGTAGTCCCAGGGGCCCACCGAGTAGTCGGTCCCGGTACCCACCGAGGTAGTGGGCCCAGGGAGGTCCATACGACAAGCCCCCGAGTACTTTGTAGTCGAGAAGGATAGCTCCAAGTAGTCTTGGCCGGCCTTAATGAGTAGTCCTCAAGCGTCCCCGAGTACTACAAGTCAAAAGTCCTCAAGAGTAGTCGAAGCATCCCGAGGCTGGAATGTACCCACCGATGATTGAGCAATCACGAAGTCTTCTCGAGTAGTCCCAAGCGTCCTCGAGTGCTTCCCTTGAAGGTCTTCAACAATGCCCGTGTTGTCTTGAAGTCGAAAGCGATATGGAAGTGCGATTGCAAAATCGCACTCCATATGGAGTAGCCCCCGAGCCTTAGGTTGAGTTGTAGACTCTGGCTGAGGGTCCATCTGAAGTTTTGGTAAGAAAATCCCGAAAAATCCGAAGAAAAAACCGAAGGACACGTGGCACGGAGCCCCCGAGCCTTGAGTCGAGTACTTCCTCTCGAATTGAAGGGTCATCTTGAAGAATGTGTCCTGAGTTGCTCTTGAGTCTTGCCGCTACCCAGGAAGTCGAGTAGAAGTAGCCGAGCCCCCGAGATGAGGGCGCGTCGACTAGTAGAAGTTGAAGAGTCCGGCGCCGCCGCGGAGTCGATCACGCGCGGTACTTATCCATCCGGCCGTTGGAGGGGCCGCCGTTGACTTATAAATAGGAGCCAAAACCCTTAGGGTTTTTCACCCAATGCATTCGCAGCCATTCCTAGCAGATCTAGCCAGGGATCACCACCAGTGCGCACTGCCGCCGTAGAGATCTTGTAGATCCAAGCGTGCGCACCGTAGAGAGCCATTGCTGTAGCCCCCGAGCGAATGCGCGTAAAGACCCCGTGCACCTGGATAATGAAGCCGTCTCCGTCGAAGACCACGAAGGCCGCCGGCGGGAAGAAGAGGGCCCGTGAAGTGGCCGCCGGATCCGCTGCGGGGACATCGCTGCCAGTGTCTCCGCCGCGGCCAGATCCAAATCGTGAGTGGAAGAAATCCAAGGCGAAGACCGAAGACCTGCTAGCCCTTCTCAACAGTGGGTTCCTGCGGGAGAAGGAGGTGGATATGTGGAGGGCCACCGCCGGGGATCCGTACCCCATGGAGAAAAACTTGGACGAGGTCCCAATGTTCGCTCGGTTCGCGGAGCGCGGTCTGTCTCTCCCGGCGAGCGACTTCTTCAAGGGGATACTAGGGTACTACGGCATCGAGTACCTCAACCTCAATCCCAACGGTATCTTCCACACCGCCGTCTTTGTTCATTTTTGCGAAGCCTTCCTGGGGATCAAGCCCCATTGGATCCTGTTCCGGAAGCTCTTCTGGGTAAAGCCTCAACCCAGTGCCAGCAATCCCCGAGTAGTCAGAGGAGCGGGGATCCAGATGAGGGAGGATGCCGCCGAGCAGTACCTCTCCTACAAATTGATAGATTCTAATCAATACTGGAAAGCCAAGTGGTTCTACGTCACGAACCACCACCCGGAACTGCCGAAGTCTAGTGGGAAGCAGCCCAAGCACAGGCCATGGTGGAACTCGGAGCCGACGATGCAAGAATGACTCCAACTGCCCGAGTTATTGGCGAAGATCAAGGCACTCAAGAAAGCCGGGCTGAGGGCCGAACACGTGGCCTTCAGCTTCATGAAGCGAAGGGTGCAACCACTAATGGCCCGCGACACCCTGGCGTACGAGTACACCGGCGACGACGACACATCGCGGATGCTCGGAGATGAAGTCGACGACGACGACATTGTTGACGGGCCGGCCGGATCTTCAAAGATATCTTTGGCGTACACGCCGTGCCCCGTACCAGAATACTCCACCGCGCGACCACCAAATAAGGTTAGTAGCCGCATCCTTAGTCGAGTACTCATTACGTAAGAGTAGTTGCACTGATGAGTTGTGCTTCTTGCAGGATGACTTGGCGAAGTTCGTCACCGAGCCGGCGTCGCCTCCTCAGCTGGTCGAGGTCCCATAGGGAGGGAAGGCCAAGACCAAGGAGCGGCGCGAAGTTGGCGAGGGAGACAACACAGTTGTCGTTGAAGACACGTCCGATGAGGAGGACGACGAGGAGACACTGCAGGACCGCTTCCAGCTGCGGTCGAGGTTCAGCCGTCCAGGCTTGCCTCACATCCCTCTCATTCAGGATCCGCCGGCTAGCCTAGAGGCTAGTCTGCCCGCGCCGCCAAGGAGACCGCACAATGTGGCCCGCAAGCGCGTGGCTAAGAAGATGAAGGCCACTGAGACGACATCTCAGGAGGTAAGCCGTCTTCACTAGTGTAGCCGAGTACTCATGTGTTGAGTTTGTGTGTTGATGATGAGGTTTCCTTGCTTGCAGGAGATGCCACCTTCCGAGCCCGTTGAGCAGGGCGACGAAGGCGATTGGGACACCGTGGGGGAGCCGGCTGGGGGTAGTCATAGCCCAGCCCCCACCGTCGAGGAGCTCTTGGCGCAGATGGAGCGCCAGCTCCCTGCTGCTCAGGGGAGCACGGAACCCGCCACTGCTGCTACTGAAGAGGCAGCGGCCACCGAAGCGCAGGAGGAGGCGCTTGCCGAGGCAGGACTGGTCGACATCGCCAGTATCCTCGGTGCCCCAACCGTGACGGTAGTTCGGTCGAGCTTGTAAGTGTTGATTCTTTCCGAGTAGTACTTGATTTGGAAGTCGTACTTGATTGACAACCGACTTGTGTACTCTGCAGGAAATCGACGGACCTATCCTGGGAGGGGGATGAACCCGCTGCAACGGTGGCGGAAGAGGAAGCCGCGCTGCCCGCTGAGGAGTCCACTCCCGCCCCTCAGGCGGAGCCCGAGGCGCCGACCGCTGAGGCTACGCTGCCCGAGGCCAGCGTCGTTGAAGGTAAGTACTCTCTCAGGTGGAATTAACCCAGAAGAGTAGTCGTAGTCGCCAGGTATGACTGATGCACTTGTTCTCTTGTCGACAGGTGCTGAGGCCGAGGGAAGCGACATCCCGTCGGCGGTGCGCGTTGAGGATGTGGTACCGGGGACTCAAGAGGCTGCCGGAGAAGCCCCCGAGCCGATGGAGGTGGCCGCCGGAGAAGCCGCTGCGACGTCTGGAGGAGAAGGGGGCGACGCGCTGCCAGAACCCGCTCTGGAGGTGGTTGTCCGCTCGCCGGAGATCCAGGACGCGGAGCCAATCCGCTCGGTGCCGATGACCGAAGCCGCTACGAGTAGTCGTGGCGGGCTCGAGGTGTTAGCAGATGATCTCGTCGACCCGGCGATGGTGGCTCGACACCTGGAGGCGGTGCGCTAGGCCGAGCGACGGATGAAGGTGAGTAGTCGTAGCCCTTGATTAGTCAATCCTTTAGTGTTGAGTACCCATTTGATGTATGTTGTCTGTGCAGGATGTCGCTGAGAGGTCTCGGGAGAAGTCCAACATGCTTCAAGGCTTCGGCGACGTCGTGCTCCGGGTGGAGGCTTTGGAAGTGGAACTCGTGAAGTTCCGGAAGCAAACAACCGCCATGCAGTCAAAGCTGGACACCGCCTTCACCAAGTATCACAATTACGTCCAAGAGATGCAGGCGAAGAGCAACGATCTAGTGCGGAAGAATAAGTATCTCCGCAACAAGAACAAAGGTACACCATTGTCTTGTTGAGTACTTATTGGAGGTCGAGAGGTAGTCTGACCCGCTGTGCCTTGGTGATTGCAGAGCTTGAGACTCGAGTAGATCAGCTGAAGGCTTCGGAGACTCATCTGAAGAACCTCTTCTACCGGGAGCAGGAGGCCCGCCAGGTACTGGAGTACGATTATAAGGAGCTTGCTTAAGAGTGCGACAAGCACATGGAGCTCCGTATTGCGAAGCTGAACGAGGATTGCGAGAAGCTGCGGGCCCAGCTCAAGAAACTTGAAGAAGCCGCGCTCCCCATCGCGAGGTTGCTGGTGCCTCACCCTAGCGGTCCGAAGATAGCACCCCTGGTGGACCGGTTGAAGGAAACCCCCAGCCGGCTGGCGACCCACGTGAAGCACTTGGCGAAGTCGATCCCGAACCAGGTGCTAGCCTTCATGAAGTCGTACTTCCCGAAGGCTCCCGTGGATGTAGTCGCCGGCGGGCTAGCCGCCAACTGTAGTGACGAGCAGTACGCAGAGCTGCTGGAGCAGTTGGCGCCTATTGCAGAACAAGTCGCCGAGAAACTTAATCTCCAGTAGTCCTGTAATAGTTAGCTCATAGCAGTAGTTGTACAAAAACAATTGTAATGAAATTTTTTAAGCATGAATGAAACAAAACTTCCGTGGATGAGTACTCATTATCGCGATATTTTGAGTGCGGAGTCCCATCGTGGAGTTGTCGCGAGTAGTCGTACTCGCCAGTAGTCCTGTTGAGGGAGGAAGACAGTAAAGTAGTTGATGAATAATCAAACTTTATTACTGAAGAAGTACACTGGATGGCCGGGCCGTAGTTACAGAGTAGTCGCCAGGACCCGGAGGCCGCCTACGGCTAAGTAGTGCTAGGGCGTGTAGCCGCTTACAGCAGTAGATCCGTAAGTAGCCATATAGGCTGGATCTAGGAGTACATAGTCTCTCAGTAGACCGCTGCTAGAGTCCTTTGTCGCTCGTCGCAGCCTAGGATCCGTAGGTAGCCGCATGGGCTAGATTCTTGAGAGGAGTAGTCCGGAGACTGGTGCCTGGACCCGGAGGCCGCTTACAGCGAAGGGGTCTTGATGTAGTCGTGTAGACTTGAGCCCCCAGGGTAGTCGTGTAGACTAGGCATAGAACCAACAGAGTTGGTCTACGTTCCACGAGTTGTTGACGTCTTCGCCTTCGAGCGTCTGGAGGCGGTAGGAGCCCGGTCCGGTCACCTTGCAACCGTGAAGGGACCTTCCCAAGGCGAGGCCGAGCTTGTGTAGTCCTTCCGTGTTCGGGATGTGACGGAGGACAAGATCACCAACGTTGAAGGAGCGTTCTTTGACGTTGCGATCGTGGTAGTGTCGGATACCCTCCGGGTACCTTGCCGATTGGACGAGGGCGGCGCGGCCGAGCTTCTTCGAGTCCATCGATGTCAACTCGTCTCGCTCGTCTTCAAAGACGCCTTCGTCGTAGTGCTCCACTTCTTCGGTGAGTTGAAGGACCGATACGGCGAACCGGGAGAGGGGGGGGGGGAGTGAATGGGAGCCGATAAAAAATTCTTCTCGAAGGAGATGAAAACTCCAACAAGACTAACACGGCTTCCAACACACGTCTCCGACTCACTACCCAAGTTGGTCAAGCCCACGTAGCCACCGGGAGTGCCACCGGACCTAGGAACCAACACACACGGCCTTCCGACTCGAGAACGCGGCGGAAAAACAAACCCCGAGTCTACGAGACCCACACCGGTCGGACCGGTGAGCACCACCCGGTCGACCGGTCCCCGCTGGTGAAAGCGAGCAACTTTCACTAAGTGGCTCTACACCGGTCGGACGGTGAGACACACCGGTCGGACCGATGGCACCCGAAAGCCCCCAAGGCACCAAACGGGACAACCGACCACCAAACGGACCCAAACTTGAAACAAGCAAGAACACGGGACAACAACGAACACACCAAGACGTTCACCCGAGCAAAAACCCACAAGAGCTCGCACCGGTCGGACCAGGTCAAGAGCACCGGTCGAGCCGTGTAGCACGGGCAGCTCGGGATGAACAGACACCGCGGGTCAACTCCCCCAAATCCAAATCTCGATCTCCCGAATCGCTCCACGGACTTGAACAAGACTTTGGGGATATCGTGAACACCTCATGAGGAGTCCATAGCCAAGTTTAATCCCACCAAATCTCGTCCAAAAAGGAGGAATCGAAGAAATCCCGCCGAAAGCACTTCCAACCCAAGAACTCAAGAAACCCCGAAATCGAGCACTTTTTCTCACGGATTTGGGAGGGGAATCACAGCCCAAAGAACCACGAAGGGTTCCCACAAATTTCCCCCATCAAATCACCAAGAGAAAAGCCCCGAAAACACCCCAAAGAAATCACGAAGAGAGGGCTCCGAAAATCACCACCAAGAACAACGGGAAAACACATCCAAACCTTGAGGAACCACGCCGAATCATCTATACATGAAACAAAGGTTCGTACAAGGTCTAGCAAGCCGCCCGATCATCCATCCCTCTCTACAAGATCTCTCCGTGAAGCTCTCTTGCTAGTCCTAAGGAAAACCTAGAGAAAATAGGTGGAAAATAGGAAAACTAATGAGCTAGGGTTCCAAGAGTTGGCTGCCATCCTCTCACCTCTTGGGTTATATGGAGGCAACCGAATGTCTAAAATGCCCTTCTCTACTAACTAGGGATACAAGCCCCTCAAGGGCGGATTTGGAATTCTTGATGTCTTCACCATCGGACGGATGCCCGACGACCGCACCCCGCGTAGCCTCGACGCAAGCCATGCGATCCCGACGCGTGTCCTCCGCTTCGAAGATTCCGGACTGCGTCGTCGCACACCGGCCGACCGGTGCTCCTCACCGGTCGAGGCCGGTCCCCACGGCCGGACCGGTCGGACCCACCGGTCGGGACCGGCGGTGCCGCCGCACCTCCGTCTTCGGTTCTCCGGTCTTGGCTTTGTGGATCAACCAAGGAACCCGGTGGTTTTACGGTGAACCACCGGAAACCCCGCAAACTCGGTGTAGCCTCCGCCAATCTCCACTCATGACTTGGCTCCCACGTAGTCCCGGCTCGACCTTGGTTTTGAGGCTCAACCAAGAAACCGTCCACGACTTCATCTTGCTCGTTCATGCCACCATGCGGCCCGCACTTGACCCCCGCCGGCCACCGGGTCCCTCGAACGAAGCCTACTTGTCTTCTCCACACACGGAGGCCTCACCGGCGACGACCTTTCGCGCTTGTTCTTCACCGCACCAACACGAGTCAAGCCGCAACCCGCACCCGCAATACTTAGCCAAGAATCAGTCCACACAACGTTGTCAATCACTCATCACACAAGGAAGCGACCATCCACCGGTCCTCGAACCACACATGGTCCTCAATCTCCCCCTTGATGAGTGCATTGACAACACCCACATGAAAGTAACAAGAGAGAAAAGGAAAAGAAAAGAAACGAATAAAAAGAAACTCCAACAAGCGATCGAAAGCCAAACAAAGGCAAAGAGCAAGATCACTTGAAGGAAACAAGTCTCGGACCCCTTAGGCAAGGGCAACGGCTCGACACATCCGAGACAGAGCAAAGCTCAAGCAAAGAGCGCAAACCACCAAAACAAAGCTCGAACACCACAAAGAACTCCCCCCGCACACATGCAAGCCACCCTCGAACCAATGCAACTCCCCCCGGACGAATGCATGCAAGACACCACTTGAAACAGGGCAGACAGCAACAAACCAGCCCCCGACCGGTCGGACCGGTCAACACCACCGGTCGACCGGTGTGCAACATGTGTACGAACCAGCACTCACACCGGTCAGACCGGTGACCCTGACCGGTCAGACCGGTGCACAACTGAGCCAGTAAATGGCTCGAATCCACCTGAAAACCTTCTAAACACGTCCAGCAAGCCATTTCAAGCTCAAACTTCTCCCCCTTGTTGGCAATGCATGAATCAAGCCAAAAATGCAAAACTTTCAACCTAGAGCTTCTCAAATAGACAAAATTCAACAAAGAATGCTACACATGTCCAAATGAGCAAGTTAGGTACTCTACGGCTTCGTATCGATCTCAACTACATGATCACCAAGTTTCACAACCATTGGACGAAGCTAAGATGGATTTTGGAAATTTTGCGAAAAACTTGCCTCTCATGAGCAAAGTCCTAAACATGATCAAAACATATCAAAATGGCAAAGCCACACAAACTTCATGCTAGGACACCATTCTAATCATAAGACCATCACAAACACCCACAAGCACCTCATGTCATGTCAAAGCCACCGAGCCATGTGCCTACTTCTATGTATGAGACTTCTCATTGGTAGGCATCATGCAACGGTTTAGCACCCAAAGCAAGTTAAATTCAGCACATATGACATGGGAGCATATTTTCAAGCATTTTTCATTTCATTTTCAGATTTGTAAATGGTACATGAAATGTCTTTGCGACAAAAAGGAACTTATGCTCCTCCACAAGATAAGTCAAGAGGGCTAAACATTCATGATGGCAAATGAGCCTTTGGCCCCATATGATCAATAAACTAGCTATCCAACCACAAATTAAGCACAAGCAAGGCCACACAAACATGTTAAGAGCATGTAAAGGCATTTACACATGAGAGAGCATACATGTGACATTTTTCAAAAGCATAGCTATCAACCATGGATTATTCATCAAGATCATCAAGAGCTAAGCCAAACTAACCGTAGCATACCAAACAAGCTCACAAAGACATATATCTCATTTCATGGTGAACAATGTATATGAGAGAAGCTTTTCCTAACCAATGCATATGATACAAAATGCATGCAATCTAAGATACAAGGATGCCTATACATCATGTTACATATGCCATGCCAAATGCAAGAAATGCACAAAGGAAGGCTATACAAATGCTACAAAGGAGCTCCCACACACAAAGCTCACAAACCACCGGCTCCTCGAGGGGAGGCAAAAAGGGCTCGACACCACCGCAAAAGAGCAAAGGAGCACCAAACTCACAAGCTCCCCCTAAACTCATGCATTAAGGCCAAAGAGCGTACAAAGCTCACCTTACACACATGAGATAAGGCAAAGAGCAAAAGAAACCAAGTGGCTTGACCAAGGCCACACACTCGAAGGTCACAAATACACTCACCTTTATCATTTCTTCACAATTCACTCATCCTTGTCCAGCATCCCCGAAAGCGATGTACCTCCATGTCACCACCGGGGTATGAAGCCGAAGAACCACCCCCAATATCAACCAAATGTTCTCCGGCCGTCCACCCGCAACTCAAAACCAAGAGCGAGAGGGAGCAAACGACTCAACAACGGGGTTAGTTCCAAATGTGTAAAACCAGTGCCTAGCCATTTGCTCGAAAGTGGGGTTAGCACAAACCAAACCATCTTTCCTACCAAAGCTACCTCCACGAACACCACTACGGTAACCACCATGAGGGAACCAGCCCTCTCTGCTCGGAGGAGGACCAAAACCACGAAAGAAAGCCCGTGGACCATCCCTCCTCTCCTTCTCAAAGCCATGACTCCTCCCATCCCCGTAGTGAGCTCGAGGGGGAGAATGCCTAGCAACCGGCCTCCGGCAAACTTTCCGGACCAACCACGAGTAACCACGACCTCCGAAACAACCCTCGCACCGTACGAGCACGAAACCCAAACGCCGCTGTCCGAGCTCGCACCGGTCCGACCGGTGCTCCACACCGGTCCGACCGGTGTAGCCGGGCAGCGACGGCACCTCCAACGACCTTCCGCTCTCCCCAAGCCCGACCTGACCTCACACTCGCCTTGGCCCTGGGCAACTGCACACGAGTCTCAAGTACACCATCGAAAGGGTGGTACTTGTCCTTGTTAGCCCACTCCTTCGCCATTCTCTCCTCACGCTTCCTCTTGAAGCAAAACGCTCTCTTGTGACCATCCTTTCCACAAAACTCACAATGGAAACGGATCGATCTGGGCTTAGGCTTGGGATGAGGCTCTTCACAAGGCTTCTCACTTGGTTTCTCACTAGGCGTTTCACTTGCCTTTTCACTCGGTTTTTCTCTTGGTTGGTTTGGCTTGGAGGTAAACTTGTATTTGGGTGTGGGTTGTGGTGGAACCGAAACATTCCCAAATTTCCTTTCTCTCTCACCACTACCCTCACCAACCTTATCCAATCCCAAAGCCCAACCGTCAAAGCGCTTACAGCTAGCAATCATCATACCAAGCTGAGGTTCTTGACTCGACAACCAACTCAGCGTCTCACGCAACTTATCATTCTCATCTTGCAAGCGACCAACACATTTTGCAAGATCCAAATTCTTCATAGCATGTAACTCACATGTAGAGCAAGAAGTAGGAATAGGCACTTTCAAATCAGCCTCAAGCGAAACAATGCGAGAACGGAGCTCAGCAATTTTCTCATGCAAATTAGGGCAAGAAGTGCAAGCACCAAGCAAAGTGGGTCTAGATTGTAGCTCAGCCAACTCAACCCTAAGCACATCTAGTTCCTCACACTTGGAGGCATACTTCTCCCTAAGATCGATCAAGTCGCCTAGGAAAGCGAGCAATCAACACAATCATTTTCATCGAAACAACGAGGCTAGCCTTGAGCGAATCAATTTCAAGCTTGCTATCAAGAACCGTGTTTCTAGCTCGCCCACTCTAGTCCTAGCATCCTCGAGCAAAGATCTAAGCTCCTTCCTAAGCTTCTTAGCCTCTCTAAGCATGTGATCGCGATTATCAAGCAAGTCAACCAACTCCTCATTCTCCTTGCGCAAAGAGGAGAGCTCATCACATACCTCATCCTCGGAATCCAAGTCCGAGGCGTCCCTCCGGCTTCTCTTGTCGCTCGAACTACGAGCCATGCCGCGAAGTCGTCCTTGAGGCTTAGGCCCGTCACACAAAGGCCGTTGAGATACTTGCCAAAGTTCTTCTTCTTCCTCCTCTTCTTCTCATCCTCTTCGTCTTCATCACTCGAGCTTGAAGACGTGTCCTCGGAATCGGACTCGATGTCGCTCGATCTCTTCATCTTCTCTCAAGACCGAGCCTTCTTCCCATGTTCATGATCCTTCTTCTTGGACTTCTTCCTCTTGTCCATGAACTTGTGCTTGTCGTGGTTGTTCACCTTCGGACACTCGGCGAAATAGTGTCCGACCTTGCCACACTTGAAGCATGTCCTCGTGTTCCTCCTCTTGTTCACCGGTTCTCGTGCGGCCTCTCGAACCGCCTCGTCGGGGAGCGCCGTTCGTCCTCTCCAAGCACGTCGAACTCCTCATCCGGCATAGACATCAAAGAGGACAAAGAGAACATCCCGGTGGATGGATTAGTGTTAGCCTTTCCATTTGAACCACCGATGAGGGCGAGACTATGAGAGTCAGTCGGGCCCTCGATCTTGGCTGTCATGCCCCTATCCACCTCGGCCCGACTTGAGCTTCGAGAACAGCTCGTTCACCGTCAGAGTGTCATACTTCTCTGACTCCACAATGGCCTCGAACTTTCCGCCCCAAATCGTACGATCCAAAGAGTGTAAGAGCTTGACCGCTCTATCATGATCATCGTACGGGAGCACGTCCACATTGGCCCTCATGTTGTTCACCACCACCGTGAACCTCTGAAACAAGGCATCGATGGACTCACCGGGGAGATGAGTGAAGTTCTCGTACTCTCTCCGGTAGGTCGCATACATCCGTGCCGAACCACGGGCGTTCCCAACATGAGCCTCCTTCAACACCGCCCAAATCCTACAAGCCAAGTGCTCGGTGTGCACCCGATCGAACTCGGGGCCGAAACAAAGCACGAAACAAGTAGTCGACCGCCTTATTGTGAGGACCGGGGAGCGTCCCGGTGGTCGGTGGACGACCGCTCCTTAGTGATGAGTGATTGACAACGGGTGTTGGACCGACTCTTGGCTTAGTGCGCGAGGGTGTAGGCCGCGGCCTAGTTCGTGTTGTTGCGGGTGAAGAACGGGCGCGAAAGGTCTTCGGCCTTGAGGGGCCTCCGGGAGATGGAGAGACAAGTAGGCTCGGTTCGAGGGACCCGGTGGACGGCGCCGGGACCGGGTGCGGGCCACATGGTGGCGACACAAGCAAGACGAAGTCATGGACAAGTGAGCCGGTGCACGGTGGCGGTCAAGTCAAGTGGTTTGGCGGGAGGCCGGACCGGGCACGCGGGGTTTGGTGGTTTGCCCACAAAACCATCGGCGGACGGTTTCTTGGTTTGGGCCTCAAAACCAAGTCCGAGGGCCCAACACGACGGAGACGGGATCCGGGCGTGTCGGGAAGCTTCGAAGCGGAGGACACGCGGCGGGATCGCATGGCTTGCGTCGGGAGGACGCGGGGTGCGGCAAAGGCGTGGCCGTCCGATGGCAAGACCCACAAACATTACCAAAATGCCCCTACGTGGGTTGTATCGCCAGTAGTGTAGTTAGGGGTAGTCGAGTCATTTACCACTCCGGCGGGACTCGATATATAAGCCTGGAGTGTGTGTTGATGGCTCCCTCTCTCCGCGACTTAGGGTTTCATTTCCTCCCTTCTCTTTCTCATTTTCGTAGCCATTTTTCTTCCTATTTTCTCTAGGCTAGCATGAGAGCTTCATGAGAGATTTGTTGAGAGGGATGGATGCTAGGGCGGCATGCTAGACCTTGTGAATCTTTCCTGGTTTGTATAGAAGATTCGGGGTTGTTTTTCGTGCCTTTTTGTGCCTATTTTCGTGCCTTTGTTCTCGGTGTGATTCCGCGGATTTGAGTGAGATTCTTCCCGGATTTCTTTGAGGGAAACATGGATAGATGTCTTGTGCATCTTTGTGCTTGATCTTGTGCCCTCAAACGCCGGGAAACTACTTCGATTCGTGAGTTTTCGCTCGGTGCTCTAGGTTTTGGTGGTGCTCAAAGGATTCGCGATTCCCGGTGATTTAGGGAGTTAGGAGGCAAGATTTTTGGGCTATAGCATCCTTGTGTGACGCTTTTCAAGTACCCAAACCCTTGTCTCCACAAAGCTTCAACCGTTTGGGAAATCCGATGATGATTTGGGGGGGTTGACTTTCGAGGTCGGGCATTTTTCTGTTCTGTCCGAGCCTCGCGGACGGTCCGCGGCCTCGGCGGACGGTCCGCGCGGGTCCAGTTCATCCCGTGTTCTTCGTGTTCTTGCTCGTCTTTTGTTTCGATCCGTTGTGATTTTGGTTTTTGGTTGGACGAAGTTTCGGACGGTCCGCGGTGTCGGGCGGACGGTCCGCGGTGTCGGGCGGACGGTCCGCGTGCTCCCCGCGGACGGTCCGTGACACGCGGGTGTCTTTGGGTCGTTCGTGTAAATTAACGGACGGTCCGCGGCTAAGGCCGGACGGTCCGCGGCCGGGTGCGGACGGTCCGCGATGCCGGCCGGACGGTCCGCGCGGCTCTTGCGGACGGTCCGCCCCCCTTGCGCGGACGGTCCGCCGCAGCTCGTGTGCTTTGCTTCTTGGTTCGATTCCTTCCTCCCTTTCTAGTGCTTCCGCGTGTGCTTTCGAGAATCATTCCTAAGGCTAGAGGTTGATCCATAACCTCGTGGTCTTGGCGATTGGTGCGTGATTCGATCCATCGCTCGTGTGTGACCGGGATTTGAGTAGGACATAGGCCGGGTTCTTTGGGAAGAATTTTTACTTGGCTCCTATTCACTCCCCCCCTCTCTAGTCGCCATCCGATCCTTCAATTGGTATCGTAGCATGGTGCCGGATTCTTTGCGACTTTGACAAGTCTCGAATCCTAAGATGGCGTACGTTGAGCGGGGCGGTCCGCCGCATTTCGATGGCAAGGGTTACCACAAGTGGGCGGCTCGTATGATGATCTTTCTTCGAGGGAAGCGTTGGATTTTATTGTGCTTGACAAGACATATGCTATTCCGGTCAACATCCATACTCTTATGGTGACCGATGCCGATGCCAAGGCCAAGTATGAGGCTAATGCAAAAGCCGTTGATCACTTGTGCCGAGCTTGTGTGATCCGAGTTTGAGCGTGTTCGCCATTTGAATCTTGCTTGGCAAATTTGGGATAAGTTGTTGGTTGCTCACGGTGGTGATAACCATGTGAAGGCTCGCCTCTTTGTCTCTTACGGATGCAATATGAGAATTTCACTCCACTTCCGGTGAGGACATTGATGCGATGTTTCAGAGGTTCACCGCCATCGTGAACAACATGAAGGCAAATGTTGAGGATTTTCCGTATTCCGAGCATGATCAGGCTTTGAAGCTTTTGCATGTTTTGGATCCAAATGTTTGGGGTGCTAAGGTTGAGGCCATCAAGGAGTCTGGGAACTATTTGACTATTGAGTTGGATGACCTCTTTTCTAAGCTCAAGTCGGCTGAGGTTGACAGGAAGTTGCTATCCAAGCATGAGGGCTCGACCGACCGTAGTCTTGCTCTTGTGGGAGGATCAAAGGGCAAATCTAACCCTTCCCGTCGACAGTTTTCTTTGTCCTCTCTTATGTCCATTCCGGATGAGGAGTTTGATGTGCCGGGCGAGGAGGAGCCGGCCTTGCTCTCAAGAAGATTTGAACGACTACACGAGAGTCGGAGGAACGCAAGGCGGAGCTCGGGGACGTGCTACAAGTGTGGCAAGCGTGGCCACTTCATCGCCGAGTGCCGGAAGCGGAGGAGAACAAGTACAAGGTGAACGAGTACAAGGCGCACCCGAGGCGTGAAGACAAGTACTCCTCCAAGGGCAAGCACTTCAACAAGTCCAAGAGCAAGGACAAGGACAAGCGGCGACCGAGCAAGAGCACCTACAAGAAGAACAAGGCAAGAGCGATGGTGGCCGGTGCGAGCGATGTCGACTCAAGCTCAAGCGAGGAGCGGTCAAGCTCAAGCGCCGAAGATGAAGACGCCGGGAGGCGCGGTGGCAAGAAGAGTGCAAGCCGGAACCTCGCCGGGGCCGAGCCGTGTGGCGCTCGAGGGCTTTTGTGGCATGGCCCATAGCTCGAGCAAGCAAGAAGAGTGTGAAGGAGGACAACGACTCCGACTCCGAGGATGAGGTAAACCGTGATCCCGACTCTTTGCTTGCCGAGATTGCTAGGTTGAATGGTTTGCTTGATAACCGTGATAGTGTGCCGAGAGATGCCAAAAAGATGAGGAAAGATCTTAGGGCTCACTTGAGAATGCTAGTGAGAAAGTAGGAGATTTAGAGTCAAAATTGCTTGAATTAAAACTTGAGAATGACTCTTTGAAACTTGCTCCTACTTCTCCCGATGATGTTGAATGTGTTGAATGTGATGCTTGGTTGAATGAGATCAAACTCGCTTAATGAGAAGAATGCTTCTATTTTGGCTCAACTAGATGCTCTTAGGACCGAACATGATGAGCTTAAGGCTAGACCTACCTTGCTTGGTGCTTGCAAATCATGTCCTACTATGCATGCTAAGCTTGTTGATGCTCGCTCTACTATTAGTTCTTTGGAAGCATCTTTGAAATCTCCTGTTGCAAATGCATGTTCTAGTCGTGATGAAGTCACTTTGCGTAATCTTGAGCTTACTTCCCGTTTGGATGTCATTTATGAGGAAAATGATTATTTGAGGAAGGTGTTGGGTTGGTTGTCCGGGCGGGAACCTCGGTTGAAAATCATGATTGAGGAGTTCAAGAGAGCCGATGGTCGTGGTTTGGGTTTTGAGAAGTTGGGTGAGAAAGTGGGAGAAAACAGGGGGGGAGAGTGTGTACGAGAAGTGTGTTGAGTCTAACCCGGGTTTGAGGTGATCGGAGAGATCCAAGTCCCAATCCCAAAAGCACCCAAGAACTCTTTCACACCAAAGCCCAACCACCTTTGCAACAAGCTTGACACAACCCAAGATCCACCCAAATTCCCACCTAAGACAAATGATTTCCGAAACCGGTGAAGTTTGTGGGTGAGAAGGGTGAGAAGCCTAGAGAGAAGCCGAGCCAAAACCAAAACCCATCCCCTTCGGGTGTGAGTATTGTGGCAAGGAGAGGCATCTTGCGAGTTTTGCTACAAGAGGAAGAGGGATGAGAGGCTTGCTAGGGAGCAAGCAAACCGGGACGGTATCGCCGGCCTCGCGGTATTCCCGAGCCTAGAGTGCCACTTCCACGGGGTGTGGGAAGTGTGAGGAGTGTTGGCGAGGTTCCCACGGAGAGGTGGTGGTGGTGAGAGGTTTGTCGGGAGAGATGATGGTGTGCGTGCCGGTGAGAGGTTTGGTCGGGCTCGTGGTGGTTTTGTTTGGACGTCCTCCTACTCGTCCTCGGTACGGGTTTAGGGGAGATGATCGCAGCTTTGGGTTCCGGAGGAACTACGGACCACGTTTTCCCCCTCGTGGTGCTCGTACTCCTCCCATGGGACATGGGAAGTTTGGTGGCAAGGGAGTGATGTTTGCTAACCCCTCTTTTGAGCGAGATGGCTCGACACCGGTTTAACTTTCTCCGTGCTAACCCCGGTGTCGAGTCGCTAGCTCATTCTCGTTCTTGTTTCGATCGGGCAGGGGAGGCTTGGAGAACATTTGGTTGATCGACTCCGGTGTTCTCGACACATGACCGGAGATAAGAAGTGGTTCTCCGGCCTCACCCCGTTGAAGGAAAAGATGTACATTACATTTGGGGACAATGGACGAGGTAGGGTGCTTTCGAGAGGGTGTTGTGCATGTGAGTGACAAGGTAACGTTGAAGAGAGTGGCTCTTGTGAAGTCTTTGGGTTTTAATTTGCTTTCGGTTTCTCGGTTGCTTGATGAGGGTTTTGAGGTGCGTTTCAAGTCCGGCGAGTCTCGTTTGCTTGATTCTCGAGGTGATCTTGTCCGTATGATCATCCCCGAGGGTCGATTTTCGTGGCCGATTTCTCTCGTTCTTTGGGTCCCGCTCGCCGTTTGATGGCCGGTCCGTCTTCGATTTGTGGAAATGGCATAGGCGGTTGGGACACTTGAGCTTTGATTTGGTTTCCCGCTTGAGTGGTCTTGACCTTGTCCGAGGATTGCCGAAGTTGAAGTTTGAAAAGGATTTGGTTTGTGCTCCTTGTAGGCATGGTAAGATGGTAGCCACTCCCCATCCACCCCTGACCGATGTCATGACCGAGCGTCCGACGTAGCCGTTGCACATGGACCTTGTTGGGCCGGCTCGAGTTCGCTCGGTGGGTGGGAAGTGGTATGTCCTTGTTGTGGTGGACGATTACTCTCGCTATGCACGGGTGTTCTTCTTGGAGGATAAGAGTGAGACTTTTGGTTTTGTTCGAGATCCGATCGTGAGGTTGAAAAACGAGAGGCATGGGAATGCTATTCGAGCTATCCGCAAAGTGATAATGGTTCGAGTTTAAGAACTCTCGTTTTGATGCCTTTTGTCGTGATCTAGGTCTTGAACATCGGTATTCGACCCCTTATGTGCCCCCTCAAAATGGAGTCGTGGAAAGGAAAAATCGGACTCTTTGTGAGATGGCTAGGACGATGCTCGATGAGCACGGGACTCCTAGGAGGTTTTGGGCCGAGGCGGTCAATACGACTTGTCATGTTTCCAATCGGATTTTATTGAGAGCTTTCAAGAAGAAGACCTGTTATGAGCTTATGCATGGTCGGGCACCCAAAGTGAGTCATTTCCGAGTTTTTGGCTGCAAGTGCTTTATTTTGAAAAAGGGAAAACTCGACAAGTTTGAGGCTAGGTCTAGTGATGGTATTTTCTTTGGATATGCTAACCACTCTAGAGCCTATAGGGTGCTTAACCTTGAGACTAACAAAATCATGGAGACTTGCGAGGTGACCTTCGACGAGACAATGCCATGTACCTCTCTTGGCTTTGAATGTGCGGGTGATGAAGAGATGGCCGAGGACCTCTTTGAAGAGGAGAAAGATGAAGCCGGAGATGATGATGGGGAGAACCATGCGCCCGAAGCCGAGCATGTACCCACTACTTCCCCCACGACTACCTTGGAGCATGGACCGTCTACTTCATGGACAACGACGGTGCAACAAGAGGATCGGGCGAGAGAAGGCGAAGTTGAGGGGGAGGTAGTCTCGAGGCGTGAGGCTCCCGGCGGATTCAAGAAGTGCATCCCCCGTCGAAGATCATTGGAGACATCAATGAACGCACTACACGGTCGAGGTCCGGGAATTCCTCTCATTTTGCTCATCTTTCGCTTTTGTTGCTACTTTTGAGCCCAAGGACATTGGACATGCTTTATCCGATGCAAACCGGGTCAATTCTATGCATGAGGAGTTGGAAAATTTTGAGAGGAACCGGGTGTGGGAGTTAGTTGAACCACCTCCAAATTGCCATCCCATAGGAACCAAGTGGGTTTGGAAGAACAAAGAGGGAGAGAATGGGATGGTTGTGAGGAACAAGTCCGGACTTGTTGCTCGGGGGTTTAGTCGAAGGAGGGGATCGACTATGAGGAGACCTTTGCTCCCGTGGCCCGTCTTGAGGCAATTCGGATCCTTCTAGCCTTTGCCGTGGCTAAAGGGTTCAAGTTGTTTCGGATGGACGTGAAGAGTGCTTTTCGAATGGGGTCATAGAGGAGGAGGTGTATGTGAAGCAGACCACACGGGTTTGAGAGCGAGTTGTACCCACACGGGGTATACGGGTTGAAAAGGGCTCGTATGGGTTGAAACGGGCGCCCCGTGCTTGGTATGGGAGATTGAGAGGTTTTCTTTTGAGCGAGAGGGTTTGTGATGGGTACCGTGGATAGAACCTTGTTTCTCCTCAAGCATGGAAATGACTTGCCGATTGTTCGGATTTACGTGGATGATATTGTCTTTGGTGGCTCGTCACATAACCTTGTTGCCAAGTTTGCGGATGAGATGAGCGGGGAGTTCGAGATGAGCATGATGGGCGAGTTGCGGTATTTTCTCGGGCCGCGATCAAGCAAGTGAAGGACGGTACATTTGTGCACCGGACCAAGTACACGAAAGACATGTCGAGGAAGTTCCGGATGCAAGATGTGAAGCCGATGTCGACTCCCATGGGGAGTACGGCCACTTTGGATGCGGATGAGGACGGAGAACCGGTGGACCGGCGGGAGTACGGGAGCATGATCGGCTCCCTCCTCTACTTGACGGCGACGAGGCCGGACATACGGTTCGGCGTGTGTCCGTGCGCTCGTTTTCGAGCTTCGCCGAGGACGTCACATCGACGAGCCGTCAAGAGGATTTTCAGGTACCTACAGTCTGCCCCTGGTCTTGGCCTTTGGTACTCTTCCTCCTCGACTCTGTCTCTTCATGGTTTTTCCGATGCTGATTTTCTTTGGTTGTCGAGTCGAGAGGAAGTCTACTTCGGCACTTGTCGGTTTCTTGGTTCTTCGTTGGTCTCATGGTCTTCCCGCAAGCGGTCTAGTGTAGCTCGGTCTACCACGGAGGCGGAGTATGTTGCTGCCGTGAGTTGTTGTTCCCAGTGCTTCGTGGATTTCATACACTTTGAGAGACTTTGGTGAGGAGTGCACCCGGATCCCACTTCTTTGTGATAGCACCGAGTGCCATAAGCGTAGCCAAAAATCCGGTGCTTCACTCCGAACCAAACACATAGAAGTGAGGTATCATTTTCTGAGGGACAATGTGGAGAAAGGAACCATTGCTTTGAGCCATGTCCCTACCCAAGATCAGCTAGCCGACATCTTTACAAAGCCTCTCGACCAAGCTACATTTGTGCGCTTGCGGGGGGAACTTGGGGTTTGTTGCCCTTTCTAGTTGATTCTTGGGGGATTTCCTTTTGTACCATTTGTATCATATCATGTTTTTACTTTGATGTATATACATGCTTTGCTTGATGTACAAACCATGGTAGGATAGCCATCTTGTCATATATCATGTTGCATTTGTGTCATATTGCATTTTAGGATGATGAGCTTCTTTCATATGCCATATTTGAGTCTCTTTGGCTATTTGTGAGACATTGGTTATATGTGTGGAGAAATGGTGATGTGAGGCTATGCTCTTGGAATATTTGAGATATATGTGTGGTGAGATAGCCCCTTTTGAGATAAATGCTTAACTTGAATAATTTTTGATGAAATTTGCTCCACTCGTGTGTAGTTGTGTATCCATGTCACAGTTTGGTCTAAATATGCTTTTCATGCTTAGATTGTGCTTGGATGCCCTGTTCTTGCATTTGGGCCAAAGGCCGGATATCATTGTGAATGTTTAGCCTATGTTGCATTCATGGGGGAGCATAAGCTTCTTTTTGCCGCAAAGGCACTTCATGTACCATGAAATGAAATAATCTTGAACAGAAGTGCATAATGCTTGAAAAATGCTCCATCCATCATGTCTATGTTTAAAATGTCTTATCTTTCACATATGGGTGCAAAACATGTTGCATGATGTTCACCAGTGGAGAAGTCTCCCCGAAGTGGACACATGGCTCATGAGCTTTGACATGACATGCTTTGCTTTATGGGTGTTTGCCATGATCTTTTGCTTTGAGAATTTGATATCCTTGTATGATCTTTGCGTAATATGCATGTTTGTGGCTCAAGTGTGACATGGATAGGCTTTTACATGTGAAGCGAGTCTTCTTTTGGTAAAAGCTGCTTAAATCTGAAAATTTTGCTTTGTCACATGCTTGTATTTTCATATATTACTTGTGGCAATGCTTTGACTATGCTATGATTCATGTGTGTGATCTTTGTCTCATTTTTAGCCTTTGACACTAGATTTGGCCTATTTGAGAAGCTCATGTAGATGTTTATATGCTTTGCTTTGCGTTTACGCATTTTCACCTTGATTCATACATTGTCAACAAGGGGGAGAAAAGGTGAGCTTAATGAAAATTCAGAAAAAGGTGCTGAAATTTGGAAGTGTGCATCCACATGTTCAGGGGGAGGCATTTGTTCAGGGGGAGCTTTCTTGCTGTTTTCGGTGTGGATTTTGTGCTTTGCTTGGCTTGTGACCTTTCTTCGCCTTTCTTCGGTTTTGGTCATGAGTTGAGCTTCCTTGTTTTTTCTTTCTTCTTTCTTTCTCTTTCACTCTGAATTTCATTTCGCGTTGTGTGTTGTCAATGCACTCATCAAGGGGGAGATTGAGGACCAGGAGCGTCCCAGTGGTCGGTGGATGACCGCTCCTTAGTGATGAGTGATTGACAACGGGTGTTGGAGCGACTCTTGGTTTAGTGCGCGGGTGTAGGGCGCGGCCTAGTTCGTGTTGTTGCGGGTGAAGAACGGGCGCGAAAGGTCTTCAGCCTTGAGGGGCCTCCGGGAGATGGAGAGACAAGTAGGCTCGGTTCGAGGGACCCGGTGGACAGCGGGACTGGGTGCGGGCCACATGGTGGCGACACAAGCAAGACGAAGTCATGGACAAGTGAGTCGGTGCACGGTGGCGGTCAAGTCAAGTGGTTTGGCGGGAGGCCGGACCGGGCACGCGGGGTTTGGTGGTTTGCCCACAAAACCATCGGCGGACGGTTTCTTGGTTTGGGCCTCAAAACCAGAGTCCGAGGGCCCAACACGACGGAGACGGGATCCGGGCGTGTCGGGGAAGCTTCGAAGCGGAGGACACGCGGCGGGATCGCATGGCTTGCGTCGGGAGGACGCGGGGTGCGGCAAAGGCGTGGCCGTCCGATGGCAAGACCCACAAACATTACCAAAATGCCCCTACGTGGGTTGTATCGCCGTAGTGTAGTTAGGGGTAGTCGAGTCATTTACCACTCCGGCGGGACCTGATATATAAGCCATGAGTGTGTGTTGATGGCTCCCTCTCTCCGCGACTTAGGGTTTCATTTCCTCCCTTCTCTTTCTCATTTTCGTAGCCATTTTTCTTCCTATTTTCTCTAGGCTAGCATGAGAGCTTCATGAGAGATTTGTTGAGAGGGATGGATGCTAGGGCGGCATGCTAGACCTTGTGAATCTTTCCTGGTTTGTATAGAAGATTCGGGGTTGTTTTTCGTGCCTTTTTGTGCCTATTTTCGTGCCTTTGTTCTCGGTGTGATTTCGCGGATTTGAGTGAGATTCTTCCGGATTTCTTTGAGGGAAACATGGATAGATGTCTTGTGCATCTTTGTGCTTGATCTTGTGCCCTCAAACGCCGGGAAACTACTTCGATTCGTGAGTTTTCGCTCGGTGCTCTAGGTTTTGGTGGTGCTCAAAGGATTCGCGATTCCCGGTGATTTAGGGAGTTAGGAGGCAAGATTTTTGGGCTATAGCATCCTTGTGTGACGCTTTTCAAGTACCCAAACCCTTGTCTCCACAGCTTCAACCGTTTGGGAAATCCGATGATGATTTGGGGGGGTTGACTTTCGAGGTCGGGCATTTTTCGTTCGTCCGAGCCTCGCGGACGGTCCGCGGCCTCTGGCGGACGGTCCGCGCGGGTCCGATTCATCCCGTGTTCTTCGTGTTCTTGCTCGTCTTTTGTTTCGATCCGTTGTGATTTTGGTTTTTGGTTGGACGAAGTTTCGGACGATCCGCGGTGTCGGGCGGACGGTCCGCGGGTGCTAGGCGGACGGTCCGCGTGCTCCCCGCGGACGGTCCGTGACACGCGGGTGTCTTTGGGTCGTTCGTGTAAATTAACGGACGGTCCGCGGCTAAGGCCGGACGGTCCGCGGCCGGGTGCGGACGGTCCCGCGATACCCGGCCGGACGGTCCGCGCGGCTCTTGCGGACGGTCCGCCCCCCCTTGCGCGGACGGTCCGCCGCAGCCTCGTGTGCTTTGCTTCTTGGTTCGATTCCTTCCTCCCTTTCTAGTGCTTCCGCGTGTGCTTTGAGGAATCGTTCCTAAGGCTAGAGGTTGATCCATAACCTCGTGGTCTTGGCGATTGGTGCGTGATTCGATCCATCGCTCGTGTGTGACCGGGATTTGAGTAGGACATAGGCCGGGTTCTTTGGGAAGAATTTTCATCGGCTCCTATTCACTCCCCCCTCTCTAGTCGCCATCGATCCTTCATATTGTTGGCGTCGAAGGCGTCCCTCGATCCTGGAGCGAGGAAATCAACAGGCTGGACATAGCCCGTGTCCACCGTGACATCCCAAAGGATCCGACCCTTTCCGCGGAGAAACGCACCCATCCGCTTGCTCCACATCCGGTAGTTCTTGCCATCGAAGGCCGGGGCCGTAGTTACGAGTAGTCGCCGGGACCGGAGGCCGCCTACGGCTAAGTAGTGCTAGGGCGTGTAGCCGCTTACGGCGAAGTAGATCCGTAAGTAGCCATATAGGGCCGGATCTAGGAGTACATGGTCTCTCAGTAGACCGCTGCTAGAGTCCTTTGTCGCTCGTCGCAGCCCAGGATCCGTAGGTAGCCGCATGGGCTAGATTCTGGAGAGGAGTAGTCTGGAGACTGGTGCCTGGACCCGGAGGCCGCTTACAGCGAAGGGGTCTTGATGTAGTCGTGTAGACTTGAGCCCCCAGGGTAGTCGTGTAGACTAGGCATAGAACCAACAGAGTTGGTCTACGTTCCACGAGTTGTTGACGTCTTCGCCTTCGAGCGTCTGGAGGCGGTAGGAGCCCGGTCCGGTCACCTTTGCAACTGTGCAGGGACCTTCCCAAGGCGAGCTGAGCTTGTGTAGTCCTTCCGTGTTCTGGATGTGACGGAGGACAAGATCACCAACGTTGAAGGAGCGTTCCTTGACGTTGCGATCGTGGTAGTGTCGGATACCCTCCAGGTACCTTGCTGATTGGACGAGGGCAGCGCAGCGAGCTTCTTCGAGTCCATCGATGTCAACTCGTCCGCTGTCTTCAGAGACGCCTTCGTCGTAGTGCTCCACCGCCGGTGAGTTGAAGGACCGATACGGCGAACCAGAGAGGGGGGGGGGAGTGAATGGGAGCCGATAAAAATTCTTCTCGAAGGAGATGAAAACTCCAACAAGACGAACACGGCTTCCAACACACGTCTCCGACTCACTACCCAAGTTGGTCAAGCCCACGTAGCCACTGGAGTGCCACTGGACCTAGGAACCAACACACACAGCCTTCCGACTCGAGAACGCAGCGGAAAAACAAACCCCGAGTCTACAGACCCACACCCGGTCGGACGCGGTGAGCACCACCGGTCAGACCGGTCCCTGCTGGTGAAACTGAGCAACTTTCACTAAGTGGCTCTACACCGGTCAGACCGGTGAGACACACCGGTCAGACCGATGGCGGACCGAAAGCCCCCAAGGCACCAAACGGGACAACCGACCACCAAACGGACCCAAACTTGAAACAAGCGGCAACACGGGACAACAACGAACACACCAAGACGTTCACCCGAGCAAAAACCCACAAGAGCTCACACCGGTCAGACCGGTCAAGAGCACCGGTCGGACCGGTGTAGCACAGGCGACTCGGGATGAACGAGCACCCGCGGGTCAACTCCCCCAAATCCAAATCTCGATCTCCCGAATCGCTCCACGGACTTGAACAAGACTTTGGGGATATCAGGAACACCTCATGAGGAGTCCATAGCCAAGTTTAATCCCACCAAATCTCGTCCAAAAAGGAGGAATCGAAGAAATCCCGCCGAAAGCACTTCCAACCCAAGAACTCAAGAAACCCCGAAATCGAGCACTTTTTCTCACGGATTTGGGAGGGGAATCACAGCCCAAAGAACCACGAAGGGTTCCCACAAATTTCCCCCATCAAATCACCAAGAGAAAAGCCCCGAAAACACCCCAAAGAAATCACGAAGAGAGGGCTCCGAAAATCACCACCAAGAACAACCGGGAAAACACATCCAAACCTTGAGGAACCACGCCGAATCATCTATACATGAAACAAAGGTTCGTACAAGGTCTGGCAAGCCGCCCGATCATCCATCCCTCTCTACAAGATCTCTCCGTGAAGCTCTCTTGCTAGTCCTAAGGAAAACCTAGAGAAAATAGGTGGAAGATAGGAAAACTAATGAGCTAGGGTTCCAAGAGTTGGCTGCCATCCTCTCACCTCTTGGGTTATATGGAGGCAACCGAATGTCTAAAATGCCCTTCTCTACTAACTAGGGATACAAGCCCCTCAAGGGCGGATTTGGAATTCTTGATGTCTTCACCATCGGACGGATGCCCGACGACCGCACCTGCGTAGCCTCGACGCAAGCCATGCGATCCCGACGCGTGTCCTCCGCTTCGAAGATTCCGGATCGCGTCGTCGCACACCGGTCGACCGGTGCTCCTCACCGGTCCGAGCCCGGTCCCCACCGGTCGACCGGTCCGGTGCCGTCTTGCACCTCCGTCTTCGGTTCTCCGGTCTTGGCTTTGTGGATCAACCAAGGAACCCGGTGGTTTTACGGTGAACCACCGGAAACCCCGCGAACTCGGTGTAGCCTCCGCCAATCTCCACTCATGACTTGGCTCCCACGTAGTCCCGGCTCGACCTTGGTTTTGAGGCTCAACCAAGAAACCGTCCACGACTTCATCTTGCTGTTCATGCCACCATGCGGCCCGCACCGACCCCGCCGGCCACCGGGTCCCTCGAACGAAGCCTACTTGTCTTCTCCACACCCGGAGGCCTCACCGGCGACGACCTTTCGCGCTTGTTCTTCACCCGCACCAACACGAGTCAAGCCGCAACCTCGCACCCGCAATACTTAGCCAAGAATCGGTCCACACAACGTTGTCAATCACTCATCACACAAGGAAGCGACCATCCACCGGTCCTTGAACCACACATGGTCCTCATGAGTCCCACATGACATCGGCAGGGAGGATTGCTTCGGAGCCGTAGACCAGGAAGTACGGGGATTGTCCCGTTGGCTTGGAGGGCTGAGTACGTAGCCCCCAGAGTGCATTGGGTAGTTCCTTGATCCACTTGCCTCCTTTATAGTTAGCAACGTCGTGTAGCCGCTTCTTGAGAGCGTCGAGCACCATCCCGTTGGCTCGCTCAACTTGTCCGTTGGCCCGAGGATGGGCAACTGAGAGATATCGGACGTTGATCCCGTTGTTCTCGCAGTACTCTCAGAACTGGTGGTTGTTGAAGTTGGAGCCCAGGTCTGTGATGATGCGATTGGGTAGTCCGTAGCGATGCACGGGTTCGACCAGGAAGTCGAGTACTCTGTCAGCCTTGGGGCATGTAACTGGCTTGACCTCGATCCACTTGGTTAACTTGTCGATGGCCACCAGTACTCTGTTGAATCCACCTGGCGCAGTTGGGAGTGGCCCAATCATGTCGAGCCCCCAGCAGGCGAAGGGCCAGGTTAACGGTATGGTGACTAGCTTGTAGGCTGGGACATGTTGCTGCTTGGCGAAGTATTGGCACCCTTGGCACCTTCTGACGAGTTCTTCGTCATCGCCTAGAGCTATGGGCCAGTAGAAGGCTCGTCGGAAGGCCTTGCTGACCAGCTTGCGGGAGGACGCGTGGTTGCCGCAGACGCCTTTGTGGATCTCCTCCAAGATGTCTTTGCCTTCTTGTGTGGGTATGCACTTCATGAGTACTCCTGAAGATGCGCCCCACCTGTAGAGCTTGTCTCCAACGAGGACGTAGGATTTGGCATGGCGGATGAGCTGCTCAGCCAAGTTCTTGTCCGAGGGAACCTTCTGCTCGCTGAGGTAGTCGATGAAGGGCTGCCTCCAATCCACATCGATCATCATGACCTCCTGGCCAGCTGGGGGATGCGCTGGGGCAGTGGTCGGTGGCGCCGGCTCCGGGATGGATGGCGCATGAAGCTCGTGGACGAAGACACCCGCTGGTACTTGAGCGCGAGTAGAACCAAGCTTCGACAGGACGTCCGCTGCAACATTGTTGTCGCAGACGACGTGGTGGAACTCGAGATCGTAGAACTTGTTCTCGAGCTTGCGAACTTCTAGGCAGTAGGCGTCCATGTTCTCCTTGTTGTGGTCCCATGACTTGTTGACTTGGTTGATGACCACTGCGGAGTCGCCGTAGACTAGTAGCCGCTTGATGCCCAGTGAAGCCGCGAGGCGGAGCCCGTGTAGCAGGGCTTCGTACTCGGCTTCGTTGTTTGAGACCTTCCAGAAGATATGCAGGACGTACTTGAGTTGTTTGCCCGTTGGAGAGATCAGGAGTACCCCTGCACCAGCGCCCTCGAGGTTGAGTGAGCCGTCGAAGTACATCACCCAATGCTCTGGTCGCTCGGTTGGAGTAGGTAGCTGATTCTCCCGCCACTCCGCCATGAAGTCGACTAGTGCCTGCGACTTGATGGCTGTGCGTGGCTTGAAGTCGATGGTGAGGGCGCTGAGTTCGACTGCCCACTTGGAGATTCTTCCAGTAGCATCTTGATTCCGCAGAATGTCACCGAGCGGGTAGTCGGTGACGACGGAGATCGAGTACTCCTGGAAGTAGTGTCGTAGCTTCCGCGAGGTGATGAGTACTGTGTACAGAAGCTTCTGTACAGGCTGGTAGCGTGCGTTGGACTCTGACAAGACCTCACTGACGAAGTAGACTAGACGGCCCGGACCGGATAGGCGTGGCCGTCTTCCCCGCCACTCCATGATGATGGCGATGCGACCACATGAGTAGTCGCGGCGAGGTAGAGCGATGGCGCTCGCCTTTGCGAGGAGCCGTGAGGACTGGCGGCTTTGATAGGAAGTCCTTGAGCTGGGCAAGGGCTTGGTCCGCCTCTGTGGTCCACACGAACTTCTCTTGGTGCTTGAGTAGTTTGAAGAAGGGGAGCCCCCGTTCTCCAAGCTTTCAGATGAATCTGTTCAGGGCCGCCATGCACCCGGTCAGCTTCTAGACGTCTTTGATGCACGTGGGAGCTTTCATGCTGGTGATGGCGGAGATCTTCTCGGGATTGGCTTCAATGCCGCGATGGCTGATGATGAAGCTGAGTAGTTTGCCCGAAGGTACGCCGAAGACGCACTTGTTCGGGTTGAGCTTCCAGCGGTACTCGCGCAAGGACGTGAAGGTCTCTTCAAGATCATCGATGAGGGTACTGGAGTTTCTGGTCTTGATGACCACGTCATCCACGTAGGCTTCGACGTTCTTCTTGAGTTGCCTCTTGAAGCATGCCTGGATAGCTCGTTGATATGTGGTGCCGGTGTTCTTCAACCCGAAGGACATGGTCGTGTAGCAGTATGCGTCAAACGGGGTGACGAACGTGGTCTTCTCCTGGTCTTCTTCCTTGATCGCGATCTGGTGGTACCCGGAGTAGCGGTCGAGGAAGCGAGAGCGAGTCGCAGCCCGCCGTGGAGTCGATGACTTGGTCAATCCGCGGCAACCCGAAGGGTTCCTTGGGGCAGTGCTTGTTGAGGTCGGTGTAGTCGACGCACATCCTCCACTCGTTCGAGTTCTTCTTGCGGACGAGGACGGGGTTGGCGAGCCACTCAGGATGGAAGACTTCTCTGATGAAGCCAGCCGCGAGTAGTTTGGCGAGTTCCTTCTTGATGGCATCCCGTCTGTCGTCGGCAAAACGACGGAGGTGTTGTCACTTGGGGGTAGCTTTAGGATCGACGTTGAGGGAATGCTCGATCAACTCCCTGGGCACCTCTGGCTTGTCCGCTGGCTTCCACGTGAAGATGTCGCGGTTAGCCCGGAGGAAGTTGATGAGCGTGTCTTCCTATTTGGGGTCGAGGCCGGCCCCGATGGTGGTGGTCTTGCTGCTGTTGCCTGTCCCGAGGTCGATTGTCTTGACCAGAACCTCCTCAGCTGGCTGAGGTTTGTTGGCTTTGTCCGACTTCTCAGGGATGTCGAGTTCACTTGGGGCAAGCTTCTTCTACGCAGCGTAGATCTCCATCATAGCATTGGGTACTTGATTTGTGGAGGCGATCTCCACAGCTTCCGTGTCGCAGTCGTGCGAAATCTTCATGTCCCCTTGCAGTGAGAGTACACCTGCTAGACTTGGCATCTTGAGTACCAAGTAGGTGTAGTGGCGTACCGCCATGAACTTGGCGATAGCCGATCTGCCGAGGATGGCGTGGTAGGAAGTCTCGAAGTCCGCGACTTCGAACTTGATGTACTCGGTACGATAGTTGTCCCGAGATTCCTCGAAGGTAACTGGCAGGACCACTAAACCCAGTGGGATAGCCGCGTTGCCGGGGACGATGCCGTAGAAGGGCGAGGTGCTCTTGGTGAGCATGTGGGTGATGTCGAGCCCCATTTTCTTCAAGGTCTTGGCGAAAAGGATGTTGAGCCCGCTTCCACCGTCGATGAGGACCTTGTTGAGCCTGGAGCCCGCGACCACCGGCTTCAGGATGAGGGGGAACCACCCTGGTTCGAAGAAGCTGGTCCATTGATCCGCGCGGGAGAAGGTAATGGGTACCTCCGACCACCTGAGAGGGGTCGGAACCGCTGGTTCAATGCTCATGACTTCTCGACGGGTAACCTTTTGTTCCCGCCTGCTGGGTAGTCCACCGAAGAGGACGTTGACCGTCTTGTCGGGTTCCTGGAAGTCGGCGTTGCCGTCGTCGAGCTTCTTCTTGCCTTTCTTATCATGAGGGTGCAGTGGCTCTGGAGTACTCTTGAGTGCTCGCCTGAGTTGGTAGCACTGCTCGGTGGTGTGGTTGCCGTCCAGATGCCACGTGCACTTCTCTTTCAGCAACTCTTTGAAGTCGCCAGAGGTCTTCTTCGAGTTCTCCTTCGCAGGGCGCTGGATAGCCGCGATAGTGTTGTCTGGCTTGCGCTTGCGGTTGGGACCCGAGTAGTTGTTGTTGTTGCGACCGCCTTGGTTCCCGTTGTTGAGTCGTTCTTGCCGCCAGTGTTCTGTTTGCTCTTGCCACGGATGGCATCGTACTTGGCGTTGGCTTTGTCTTCTTCAGCCACCCAGGAGGTGATCATATCCTTCAGATGAGTGATGGACCTAGGGCGGCGTCGACCGAAGTCTTCGAAGGTGCGGCGGTGGTAGAGACTGTCTTGGAAGAGGTCAATGACCTCCTTGTCAGTGACGTCGACTATGGTGGCGCGCTTGTCGAAGAAGCACCGCATGTACTTGCGAAGGGTCTCGCCCTGTTCCTGCTTCACCATGGCTAGGTCCATGCGAGTACCCGAGCGGCCCATGGCGCCCGCGAAGTTGCCGGTGAAGCTCGCTCCTTCGGTTGGTCCCACTTGTCGATCGAGTGCTTGTCCGGCGACTCGAGCCATGTGAGCGGAGCTTGGTCCAGGCAGAAGGGGAAGTAGAGGCACTTGGTGTCGTTGTTGCCGCCAGCGTTCTCGATGGAGAGGGCGTAGCACCTGAGCCACTGGATGGGATCCTGCTTCGCGTCGTACTTGGTGATTCCCAGAGGCTTGAATTTCTCTGGAAGGAGGAGATTACGAAGTCGCGCAGAGAAGGCGGGGAAGCCGTCGTTGTCGCCCGACATAGAAGCCTTCTTGCGCCGTAGCTCCTCAATCTTCTGGCGAGCGGCATAGCCGCCCTGTGAAGCTCCGGAGGCGTGGCTGTTCGCGTGGTCTCGACCGCCTCGCCACCGGCCCCCTCTGTTGGCCCCATGGTTGGAGCTTCCACCGTCGGCGCCGCCGCCGCCGAGTCGCGGTGAGGGATGATCTCACGATTCTTTGCGCCGGCGAGCTGCGGCCTGTTGCCACCTTGAGAGGGTCCGCCAGCGTTTGCACGAGTGCGGTTGGGATTAGCCGGCAGCTCGGCTCGAGTACGGTTGCGGCCGAGGTCTGCGCTGCGACTTGTAGCTTCGTTGTCGCGGTTCCTAGCGGGAGGCGGCTGGGTGACCCTGTTGTCAACTCGCATGAAGTAAGCGTCTTCTGCGAGCTTAGCGATGACTTCTCCAGCGCGTATCCCCTGAGCTTGGCGTGCGATCGCTGTGATCGACATGAGGCATTTCTCCGAGGTGGTGTGTACCTTGCTCTCGGCGGCTTCAAGAGCTTCTACGAGGTTGCGGATGGGGAGGTTGTCTCGGAGGTGCCGGCGCCGTTCGTTGCGCTTTCTGTTATGCTCACATCGGGCGTCCCTATTGGCATCGGTCTCATCCGCAGGTGCTTCAGCAGATAGCTCGTCTGCAGAAATGTCTTCAAGGTACCGGTCCTCTGCCGTCCCTGAAGGTCCTGGCGTGTCGCCGGCAGCCATGAAGACTTGGCGATCGGGGTTGCCAAGACTGGAGTCGGAGCTCGCCACCTCAGTTGCAGTATACAAGTCAACTCGAGCGAGTGGTGTTCCCTCTTGGAACGGGAGCGAGTCGAGGTAGGCGACGTAGCATGAGTCTCCGCTTATCAGGTCGGCGGGCTTGCGATCTGGCCAGTAGACAAATCTCCCGGCAGGTGTGGACGTTATAACCAGCCCAGAAGCTGGCCCTGATAAGGGTTGCTCAGTAGTGTTGTCCTCGGACTCGGGATCCTCAGGGTCCGACCCAAAGTCGAACTCGTACGCGGAGTCCGAGTAGAAACCAGAGAGGGGGTTGGAGTCCGAGGCGTGGCCGGGGGCGGTGTCAGAGTTCGAGTTGTACCGGGTACGGGCTCCTTGCCGGCCTGGCGCGAAGAGGGAGCCTCCGTGCGGGCCCTGCTGAGGTTGCGGGGGCCACACGTGGAGCGCTCACGGGGTGGTGAAACCACATGCGATGGCTGAGCAGCCGGCTCACATGCGATAGCCCACGGGGGCGTCGAGTTCGAGTTGGAAGTGGATCCGAGCTCGAAGTCGGCGTGTTGGTCGAAAAGCGAAATTTCGCCGAACTTGCCGACGAGTTCGCCCGTGACTACTTCAGGAAGCGTCACGAAGCCGGTCTCCAGGTTGGGCGGCATGGTGAGGCGGCGTTGGAAGGATCCCGCGCCATCAGCAGTGCAGACCCAGGCGCCGAAGACGAAGGTGTCGCCGCAGTTGAAGGCGACGGTTGGATTGATGTAGACTGGAGCCGTCGAGTTCGCCATGTGATCTTGGGTGAGAGCCTCTACCTGGCGCGCCAGCTGTCGGTGTTTTAGACCGGCAACCTACTAAGGGGAGTACCCGAAGTAGGTGAATGTGGCCTCGCCGAGATCGGTAACTCGAAGGAAGAGACACGTGGCACACAATTTAGACAGGTTCGGGCCGCGTGGTGCGTAATACCCTACGTCTGTATGCTACGTAGCTCTGGATTGATTGGGTACGATTACAAGATGATGCAATCTTACGCCGTGAGATGAGATGCTAAAGAGAGGGGTCCCTGCCTCGCCTTATATAGTCCGGGAGGCAGGGTTACAAGTCGGTTCAGGGAGAGAGTACTAGTCGAGTACGTCTAGGAGTCTTCCATACAGTGCGGGACATGTACAACTTCCTAACCGAGTACTTCTCCTCTGTAGTCCTTGTGCTTCACGCCATCAGGTGCCGTGCAGTGCAAGTCGGGTAGTCCCAGGGGCCCACCGAGTAGTCGGTCCTGGTACCCACCGAGGTAGTGGGCCCAGGGAGGTCCATACGACAAGATCATGCTTATGTTGTAGCTCCAAACAAGATAGATGAAGATAGAAAAGCGAATCTCATTAAAAGCATCTTTAAACCGTGGCCTCCGGTCCGATTCCGAAAACGCCCGCCTTTCGGAACCCCCGTTCTGTCACAACGTATTCCTATTCATGCGGGTAGTCTAGGGCGAGTTTGATAAGAACAAGTTGAAATCACTTGGTCGGTCCGGTATGCACCTCTAGCCACCGCGGCTACAAGAGCACCCTAAGCAATCTATCTTAAGTATAGATTGGAGAAGAAGCAAAACCTAGAAGAAAACAAAATCATCGAGAAGGCCCTTGATCGCTAGAAATAGGATTCACTATAAAAACTTCACTGTGAATTATTACATGAACAAGTTCACCACCGGGATCCTACCTCGATCTTGATCCTTGCTCCGGAGCTCCGACGTGGTCTTCCATGCAAGGTTCCCACGTCGGCTAGGGAGACCCTAGACAACTAGCACGACCCTCATCTCCGAGATGGTGTCCCTCAAGCTTCTCTGCTCCTCGGCGGTGGATGACGAATTGATTGATGCGTGGCTCTCGGTCAGGGGGCTATAAATAGCCCGAGACGCATCTAGGTCAAAGGGGAGGCCGACTGGGCCCCGAAATGGGTTGGGCCGGCCGGCCTGGGCCCACTTCGGCCCAGTTCGTGGCCTTTTTCGCCCGATGTTTCTTCCCAAGTCTTCTATATCCTCCCCCTTCTGCATTTGGGCCCTTGTCGTCAGTTTCTCTCCAAATTGGACGAAACTCCTTGTCTCGCAAGATTCGACACTTTTCTGGCTAGGTCCTTGGAGTTGGTCATCTTCTCGGGCTTGGTCCTTGGGCTTCTTGGAGTCATGTGCACTTCATTGCTTGACTTGTACCAGGCTTCAAGGTCTTGTCATGAGGTGCTTGATGAACTTATTCCGGAAATCTTGCTTTCAACACTAAAATCCTGCATAAGTACTAAACTCCAAAATCGACATGCACAGGTGAACTTGTTATACCACGGGGATTAGTACCAATGGATAAGATATAAAAGTCATGCCAACACCGAAGGTAAACTCATGGCTAGGTTGACGGAATTTCACCGTCAACAGCTCCCCCATGCTTAAACCTTTCTCGTCCTCGAGTAAGCCTTCGCTGGATATCATCGTTGCCCTTCATTGTTGAAACCTTGCACTTGATCATACATGAGAAAACATAATGCTCTCAAAAGTTTAGTTCGTTAAAGTTCTATAATGTACTAGCCTTCATCCCTACGGAGGGTAGATATTTAATTAAGCTCATCCCACAAGTATTAACATGCTCCCAAAATTCAAATAGATCTCAGATATTTTTAAATGAAGAACGAGATGAAAAAGAGCTAAACCAAGTTCACAAATTTAAACCGCCTTGCATCTTGCTCATGAACTCTCATCTCATCTTTTCTCTCAGGCCTATTTTTTTCTACTCCTTTCCCTCTCATAACATTTATATATTTGGCCGGCTTTATATGGAGCTCTTTGGGAAAGTTTAGTCCTACAAAGATATTATTAATGAGATGTTGTCAAAACAAGACAAGCTTCTCATGGTCTTACCGAGACTCGTCAAAAAGGTCATTGGAAAATAATGTTATATCAAGGAGGGGAAAGAGAAAAATACACACCCTTGAGATGGGTGGACATGTGCAAATGGCAAAGAGTGATCCCGAGGCACAAAAGAAGTCCTCGTTATCGGATTGCACATGGTTGGAAAATGAGTATGGATCCTTTAATCTTGAGTCCTTGAAATCTCTAATGCACTTTAGAGAACCGGGGAGTTCACTTTATTTTATTTTTATATCATACATACTCATATTTTTTCTTTTTTTCTCATACATATATTTTTTTATTTCTTTTTTTCTCATTTTTTTCTTTTTCTTTCTCATCAATTTTTTATTTGCTCCCCTTGAACTCTAAAGTTGCATTGTACCTACCTCCTCCCCCATGCTTGTACGTTGCTCGTCCTCGAGCAAAGAGGTGATAGAGATAAGGTAGGTACCGTAAATACTTTTCCTTTGGAAAGATACTTGAAATCTTCAATCTTGGCACCATCGATCTTCCTTGAATTGATGATCCATTCTCAACGATAGGTTGTGGTCAAGGAGGTAATCACAAAAGATGATATTTGGTTTTAAGGGTGGATATCCGGCGAGGTTTGTGAGATCTCCGATGTGGGGATACACAATGCACGGATAGAAAGGCTAGCAAAAAGATAGATACGCAAAAACGGAATGACCAGCTTCTTAGTCTCGGGCCAGAGAAATCAAGGCCTGAAATAACTCACCCAAAAATAAGCCTTGTATACTAAGTTTTTGCACTCAAATATTTATATGGCTCTGGATAGGTAGAGCAACACGCAAGTGGTATTTATGACAAGGTTAGCATTACTTTTAAGAACAAAAATAAATCATCTTCAACCCATCTAAAACTTGAGAGCACATAAAACACTATGGTTCTTTATATTTATCATAACCTCCGCTAAAGATTAAGCTAGCATTTAGATATTTTCATATTTGTATTTTAAGAGAGCATTATCTTAAACATGCATAAAACAATTACAAAGATAAACAAAGCGGCAATTATAATCATATATCATCATGGCACAAACTTTGTAACTTTACTAATGGTAAAAACTTAGTGGTTACTTTATTCATGATGAAAATAAACACTAACACACATGCTGAAATTTAAATAAAAACTGAAAACACTACGCATGAATAGGCGCATACAAGCTGAAAATTAAAGAAAAGGGGATAGAGGAAAGATAACTAAAGCTCCTCCTCTCTCTAATCTTCCGCTGGTGGTTGATATTGATAATCATGGTTGTTGTACCCTTACTCATAATAGGATTGCACCGCTTCTCCTATGAATTGTATGACGGTGCTAAGTGAAGGTGTCAAAGCTCATAAGCGATGTTTGCATTACCTTCACCCATTTGGTTTGCATTGTTTAGGATGGCTGCAATAATTTGCATGTTCCTCACAGCGTATCCTCCAATGATGGCCACATTTTGTTGTGGTTGAGGAAGGTGTGCATATGGCTCTGCAAAGGCTACGTTGGGCACCGCAAAATTGGTGGGGGCATGGCTGCATCACTCCCCCATGCTTGCATTGGTACATCACCGTAGTAACTCGACGGCGCCGGGGTTCCTCCAAATGGTGGGACATAATTTTGTTGCGCACCTCCTTGGGCCGTGGAAAAATCTTCTCCTATAATCCTTCCTCTTTTATTTTTTCTTCGTCGGCACAATAAGTCCTTCCTCTAACCAATCTTCTTTCCCCTCAAGAAAAAGTCTTAATCTTCCATCCGATAGGGGCAAATTTACTTTGGCCACTTTGAACCCTCCTCTCTCATCGTCACTTATATATTTGCTTTTCTTCATATATTCAATCCTAGGGAGGTCCCTGCTAGGAGATGCTTTGGGTTCCTTGTAATACCCGGTTTCAAAGAGATAGCCAACATGGAGAGGTAACACCCCGAACCAATATCTCCCGAACCCGATGTTGCTTCACAACACCACCGGTTGCTCATGAGGTGAGTGGGGTCGATTGGCTTCCTAGCAATCAAAGCTGAGTAAAGCCAATTCAACTCCGTGTTGGTTATCTTTGTCTCTCTTATTCTCCCCAAAATCCTTTTGCACATCATGAGTTAAACTCTTGGATGATGGGGTTCCGGATAAAATTTCTTTGTTGCTACGCTTCTCCCGCGATCATACTCCAAAAACCTTCCCATGTGCCTCCATGCACATCCACTTGTTCCGGAGCTCCCTTTTGAAAACCGAGCTATTCCCTAATACATAGGGAACCGCTTGTTCAATCAAGATAGGAGACACTCGCCCATGGGTCTACGATACTAGAACATGCAATCGTTTTGAACATGAAAACCAATCTAATCTATCGGGGGTTGTGACCACGGTTTCGCCCTTTCCCTCCTCTCGTACTCACTATGTGAACGTATTCATGACTAGACCTATGATGGACACGGCGTATTGAATGGATCCAAGGAAGCATTGGAGCTCTACTCCCTTTATGGCATGGTAGCTAACCTTAAGCAATAAAGTATATTCAACACAAGATGATAGATAGATAATCCAACAAAGTATGATTACATCTCAAGATCGATTACAACCCATGGATGAATAAGGAGATTACCCATCAAGGTGCTAGACATAGCACCGTTGATCACGGTTACCCTTCCGACGGTGTCTTCCTTCTTCTCCACTTGTGGGTGCTTCCTTCGAGGTGGTTGATCTCCCTCCGGAGATCTCCCTCCTCTCTCTCTAGTTTGTGGATGGCCTCCTGGTGCGAATGGCTCTCTCCAAACAGAATGAGAGACTCGGCACTCCTTCATCAAGGATATGCACCATGGTCATGAGAATTTCCTAGGCGAATTCCTTGTGGGTGTTTGCCGACACTCCGTTAGAGAATTGCACCCACCTCGGTGTCCCGTATGAAAACCCAATATGTGGAGAGCTTGGTCGTCGAAGTCAACGTTCGCTACAAGCCTCTACTCAAGGCGAGCGAGCTTCTTCTCCTCCTCTGTCATGATGACAAACGCCTCAGAATACCGCAGAGCGTATGGAGGTGGAGCGGATGATCGTGTCGAGTGGTGAGGTCAGACGGGCGGCTCCTCCATATGTCCTTGAGGTCTGCTGAACCTCATAAACGAGTTTCGTGTGGCCCTCATGCCACCGAGGTGAAGAGTGTGGTTCCTCCTCGGCGGTGCCGTGTCCTCCTCAATACTTCGACGATACTCAGAAACCGAGCGACTCCTCGAAGAGGTTGTCGATGATGGCTTAGATGATGATGATCCCTTCTTCTTTGGTGAAAAAGCTTGTAGGTTTCTTCCATGGTTGCATCACTCTCCCTCACAAATATATATCCGGGGTTTTCAACCGGTAACATGGTACACAAATATTATTTTGGAGTCTGGACTTTGAGTGGATTAAGGATGTGATTTATTGCACGAAACAAGCGGGGTGGATGGCTAAGTCTAAGGTGGTTCCGGACTACAAACTAGAGCACACGAACAAAGAGCTGGATGGGAGACTTACCTCTCTCCTCCTCTTGGCTCGGTTCTTCTCTAGCGCACTCATTTTGCTTCGTGACCGCGTGAACCTTCCAAATGTTCTCGTCCACTCCTTCGCTTGCATTATTATTCCTTCCACTTGATGTTTTCGCTTTGACTCACTTCCATACTCCCTTGCCTCACATGCCTCCATGATATTCCTACAAAACAAAGCCTTGGCTGCCCCCCATGCTTGTCCTTTGCATGTGGTTTGATAAAATATGTTGGAGGGGCATCCCATGATGCATCATGGTGCATGTATGGTTAGGTTAACTAGATTGCCTCCCTCTAAGCATGTTTTAATGCTAAGCACTCCTCTAATTTCGAAAATAAAAAATAAAATTAGAGATATTAATGAGTTAAAATATAAATTTAGAGGTGTTTTTAAAGCATTAAAAACAAATGTAACTCGAAAAATATTTCCGACTACTTTTATCACCGGTATTGTTTGCATTCATTAGTTGAGAGCAAACTTTTCCCGGCTTGATCATGGGGGCATAGGTTTAGGTTCTAATTTTGATTAAATAAGAGAGATTTTGAATGAAATAAAATTAAATGAGGCTTAGAAAAATTCTAATCTTAGAGAAACCAAGGATATGGATTTTTAAATCAACCAAAAATCAAGTTTCTAGGTTCACGCGAGTCCTACCACGTGCTGAAATTTAAATAACATCTAGGTACAAGTCGTGGCTCTACTCGTGTGTTTTTAGCATGTAAAACAAGTCAACCACAACATCATAAAAAGTATGAAAGGTTGAGTTAGGTTCTGAATTTTGTTGGTTTTGGTTTCTCGAAAAGAAGCAAACAAACACATAGGAGGGTTCATGTAAAGGGTTTATAATCAAAACAAAATATTCAACCAAGAATTATGTCTCTAATGCTATTCAACCATTCTAAGTCTAATGTCTTGTGTAGCAAAATTAAAAACTGAATTATCTAAAAAGACTCAAAAAACCTGGAATCGGGTTGTCCTCCTGGTAGCTTATTCTTGACTCGACGAAACGGGTTGCCTCCCGCCTAGCGCTTCGTTTATAGTCCATGGCTAGACTTCTTCACTTGATTACGTAGGATCAACGCTCTTTGTGGGCATTGCAATCTTGGGTACCCACTGCCGCACCATCTTGGGCACGGCTTATCCTTCGGCTTAGTCATATTTTTGGTCTTCGTAGGCTGGCTTTGTCCTTTGGTCTTGACGGATGCAACAACTTCCTTCATGTAGTGGCTCGGCATCTCAAACTCCAGTCCTTCGGTCGTGATCTTTGTGGTCTCCTTAGTGTGATCCTCCATCTCTCCCGAATGAGTTTGAGTAGCCTTCACCGTCTCGGGACCTTGAGGTTGTCTCAGATATTCTCCTTTGTTACCCATCGGGTGCCCAACAAGTTGTCCCACTTGCGTCTCTAGCATCTTCATCATGATGAACACTTCACGTATAGAGCTTCCGACCTCTGTCACCTTGCCATCTAAATTCTTCAATAGTTTCTCCATAGCCTCGAACTTAGTGACGACGTCCTTATTGATCATGGACATGGCCGTACTCCTCACACTCCTCGCATGTGGATCTTGCCTCGGCAACCTTTAGGTGTTAAGCTTCTTTCTCTATCTCCATCTTCTCCATCCTCCTCTTAAGTAAACCGATATGCCACTCAAGGAATTCGGCTCGTATGTATTCATTGAAACGCTCCAAAGCTCTCGCAATAGTCATGCGGATAGTTGAGACCTTGATCTTGAACGGCCTTTCGGCGTCTTGAAGGTTTATGATAGGTAGATCAACGATGTCCGGGATGCATAGCTCGATCTCGCGCTCCGGTTGAGGTTGTTCTTCCATGGGTGGCAGTTGAGGTTGATCTTGAAGGACCGATACGGCGAACCAGAGATGGGGGAGTGAATGGGAGCCGATAAAAATTCTTCTTGAAGGAGATGGAGACTCCAACAAGACGAACCCGTCTTCCAACACACTTCTCCAACTCACTAACCAAGTTGGCCAAGCCCACGTAGCCACTGGAGTACTAATGGACCTAGGAACCAACACACAGCCTTCCGACCCGCGAACGCAACGGAACACCAAACCTCGAGTCCACTGACCAACACCGGTCTGACCGGTGAGCATATTGAGGATGAGGACTAGTGGATGGTCACTTCCTTGTGTGATGAGTGATTGACAACGTTGTGTGGACTGATTCTTGGCTAAGTATTGCAGGTGCAGGTTGCGGCTTGACTAGTGTTGGTGCAGGTGAAGAACAAGCGCGAAAGGTCGTCGCCGGTGAGGCCTCCAAGTGCGGAGAAGACAAGTAGGCTTCGTTCAAGGGACCCGGTGGCCAGCAGGGTCAAGTGCGCGCCGCATGGTGGCATGAACAGCAAGATGAAGTCATGGACGGTTTCTTGGTTGAGCCTCAAAACCAAGGTCGAGCTGAGGCTACGTGGGAGCCGAGTCATGAGTGGAGATTGGCGGAGGCTACACTGAGTTCGCGGGGTTTCTGGTGGTTCACCAGAAAACCATTGGGTTCCTTGGTTGATCCACAAAGCCAAGACCGGAGAACCGAAGACGGTGCTGCAGCAATGCCAGACCCGTCTGACCGGTGGGTCTGACCGGTCTGACCGGTGGGTACCGGTCTGACCGGTGAGGAGCACGGGTCTGACCGGTGTGCGACGACGCAGTCCGGAATCTTCGAAGCGGAGGACACGCGTCGGGATCGCAAGGCTTGCGTCGAGGCTAACCAGGTTGCGGTCGCCGAGCATCCGTCCGATGGTGAAAGCTTGAAGACTTCCAAAACCGCCCTTGAGTGGCTTGTATCCCTAGTTGTTAGGAAAGGGTATTTTAGACTTTCGGTTGCCTCCATATAACCCATGAGGTGAGAGGATGGCAGCCAAGCTCTTGGAACCCTAGTTCATTTGCTTTCCTATTTTCTTAGGATTTCCATAGGACTAGCTTGAGAGCTTCATGGTGAGATCTTGTTGAGAGGGTTGGATGACCGGGTGACAAGCTAGACCTTGTATGAACCTTTGTGGCATGTATAGATGATTCGACGTGGTTCCTCAAGGCCTTGTTGTGTTGTTCCCGGTTGTTCTTGGTGGTGATTTTCAGAGCCCTCTCTTGGTGTTTTTCTTGGGGTGTTTTCGGGACCTTGCTCTTGGGGATTTGATGGGGGAAATTTGTGGGAACCCTTCATGGTTCTTTGGGCTGTGATCCCCTCCCAAATATGTGAATAAAGGGGCTCGATTTTGGGGTTTTCCGAGTTCTAGAGTTAGAGGTGTTCTTGGCGGGATTTCTTCGATTCCTCTTGTTTGGACAAGTTTTGGTGGGATTAAACTTGGCTATGGAATCCTCATGAGGTGTTCCTATTGTCCCCAAAGTCTTGTTCAGTCCTGTGGAGCGATTCAGGAGATCAAGGCTTGGATTTGGAGGAGTTGACCCGCGGGTGCTGTTCATCCCGAGCTGCCCAGGCTACACCGGTCTAACCGGTGCTCTTGACCGGTCTGACCGGTGCAACCTCTATTGGGTTTTTGCTCGGGTGAACGTCTGGGTGTGTTCGCTGTTGTCCTGTGTTGGGGCTGTTTCGAGTCTGGGTCTGTTTGGAGGTCGGTAGGCCTGTTTGGTGATGTGGGGCTTTCTGGCTGTGACCGGTTTGACCGGTGTGTTGCACCGGCCTGACCGGTGTGGAGCCACTTAGTGGAAGTCGCCAAGTTTCACCAGCAGGGACCGGTCTGACCGGTGGTGCTCACCGGTCTGACCGGTGTTGGTCAGTGGACTCGAGGTTTGGTGTTCCGCTGCGTTCACGGGTCGGAAGGTTGTGTGTTGGTTCCTAGGTCCAGTGGCACTTCAGTGGCTACGTGGGCTTGGCCAACTTGGGTAGTGAGTCAGAGACGTGTGTTGGAAGCCGTGTTCATCTTGTTGGAGTTTCCATCTCCTTCGAGAAGAATTTTTATCGGCTCCCATTCACTCCCCCCTCTCTGGTTCGCCCTATCGGTCCTTCAGATCTTCCTTTGAACTTGGAGGTGGTGATTCCCTTGGAGATTCCGACGGTCCTTCAACTTTGGCTTTTGGATCTAGGGTTTCCAATCCTTTAGCTTGTGTTTCATGTCTCCTTTGCCTGTAAAGTTTTCCTGGATCATCCACAAAAGAAAGTTTGGGTTTCTTGGAGAGGTAGCCAACCATCTCCGGTTAGGGTTAGCAATAAAATAAAAATCTAAAAAGGAAAATTAGGGTTAGTCAAAAACTAGATTAGATTGTTTTTTTCCTTTTGGAGGATGATCAAAATTAAGAGATGCAAAAGAAAATCAAAAGAAAAACTAAAAAATAAGCGATACTAGATTGGATCTTGATTGCTTGTTCCCCGACAACGGCGCCAGAAAAAAGAGGCTTGTTGATGGTAGATTATCGTATCAAAGTTCATATGGATTTGCAAGCGGACAAAACCCCGTCGTAGTTAAGGGACCCATCTTCCTTCGAGTGGTGAAACCAAGGTATCGAATCCATGGAACAATGTGCAACGCAAGGATTCAATCTAGTAAAGCAAGTATAGCTATCTTATGAAGAACCAAATTGCATCTAATCTAAGATATCATCAAGTAAACACATCTAATCTAATCTACTAAAGAGGTAGCAAGAGAAAGCAAGAGATAACCGATGTAGAGAGTCTAGATCATGCTTATGTTGTAGCTCCAAATAAGATAGATGAAGATAGAAAAGCGAATCTCATTAAAAGCATCTTTAAACCATGGCCTCCGGTCCGATTCCGAAAACGCCCGCCTTTCGGAACCCCCGTTCTGTCACAACATATTCCTATTCATGCGGGTAGTCTAGGGCGAGTTCGACAAGAACAAGTTGAAATCACTTGGTCGGTCCGGTATGCACCTCTAGCCACCGCGGCTACAAGAGCACCCTAAGCAATCTATCTTAAGTATAGATTTGGGAAGAAGCAAAACCAAGAAGAAAACAAAATCATCGAGAAGGCACTTGATCGCTAGAAATCGGATTCACTATAAAAACTTCACCATGAATGATTACATGAACAAGATCACCACCGGGATCCTACCTCGATCTTGATCCTTGCTCTCGAGCTCCGACATGGTCTTCCATGCAAGGTTCCCACGTCGGCTAGGGAGACCCTAGACAACCAGCACGACCCTCATCTCCGAGATGGTGTCCCTCAAGTTTCTCTGCTCCTCTGCGGCGGATGACGAATGGATTGATGCGTGGCTCTCGGTCAGGGGGCTATAAATAGCCCGAGATGCATCTAGGTCAAAGGGGAGGCCGACTGGGCCCCGAAATGGGCTGGGCCTGCCGGCCTGGGCCGACCGGCCTGGCCCCACTTCGGCCCAGTTCGTGGCCTCCTTCGCCCGATGTTGCTTCCCAAGTCTTCTATATCCTCCCCCCTTCTGCATGTGGGCCCTTGTCGTCAGCTTCTCTCCGAATTGGACGAAGCTCCTTGTCTCGCAAGATTCGGCACTTTTCTGGCTAGGTCCTCGGAGTTTGTCATCTTCTCGGGCTTGGTCCTTGGGCTTCTTGGAGTCATGTTCACTTCATTGCTTGACTTGTACCGGGCTTCAAGGTCTTGTCATGAGGTGCTTGATGAACTTATCCCAAACGTCTTGGTTTCAACACTAAAATCCTGCATAAACACTAAACTCCAAAACCAACATGCACAAGTGAACTTGTTATACCACGGGAGTTAGTACCAATGGATAAGATATAAAAGTCATGCCAACACCGAAGGTAAACTCATGGCTAGGTTGACGGAATTTCACCGTCAACAGCCACGTCCCCGTCCGTCTTCCTCGGTGCTGTCCGCCGCCCCCACCAAGAGAGTGAGGTTCTATGGTGACGAAGAGGAGTCGTCCTAGTGCGCCGCCCCCGTGCATCTTCCTCGGCGCTCAATGGAAGAGGCCGGTTCTTTGTCGGCCCAGGGGATGAAGCCGTACACGCGCGCAAGGGCCAAGTTGGCAGACTCCAGCGACGCCCGCCATGGAGAGGTAGGATTTTTTTCCTCGACGCGAAGGAAGAAGCGGTCCACGCGCATTGAGGTGAGCGCGGACTCCTCCAGCGACGACCCGGGCAGAAGAGTTGTGCCAGTAAACCTCATCACCACCGGTGACGACTCCGACAACAACTCCGGTGATGACTCCGGCAACAACTCGGGCGATGACTCCGGCAACAACTCCGGCGACGATTCTGAAGACCACGAGGCAAGTTCTGAAACCATCACACATGAGATTTTCCCTTGTACCTTCACATCTTCACTGATCAATTGTTCTAATGCATCAATTTCCATTTGTTGTAGGAAGTTGTTGCACATGACATTGACAGGATTTGGACTGAAATCAACAAGCTCAAGGAATCGACTGAAGATAAGCAGGCAAGTTTTGAAACTAGTTAGAGCTAAAACAACGTTCTTGTAAATTACAACTATTATGAAGCTTGCATCAATATAATTTTTCCTTTGTTTTAGGACCGTGCTGTTACTCGGGATGACATTGACCACATCTGGAAAGGAATCGACAAGCAGGATAAGTACCTTAAAGCCGCACAAAAGAGGCAGGAAATTGAACTTCTAAAAAAGAATGCTGAGCTGGCAGAAAGAGTTGCAAAATTGGAGACAAGGCTAGCTGAACTTGAGGCAGCAGCACAAAAGAAGCCATCTAGCTAGCTAACTAGTTCCGTTGCAGCAACAATCCAGTTTGGTGATGCGCCCAGCTGATGCAGTCTTATTTTGGTGATGTGCCCTGCTAATGCATGTCAGATGTGAATATGTTTGTTATGAGTTAGTTTGCTTGGTTATGTGAACTACATTACTCGTTTTAAGGCCCACACAAGCCCACTCAGGCTAGGTTAGTAAGGAAGGATGCCCTCACGCAGTCTCCTCCCACTCTCCCCTCGTGCTGCCGCCGCCACTTTCTCCCCCTAGCCTTTGCCCCCCTCAGCTCCCCCACGCTCCGATCCATGCTACACCCCTTCGTTGAGACGCATGCCACACCACGCTTGGCACGACACGCACCACACCTCTGACAGTGAGATCTAGAGGAGGAGGGACCCAACAGCGGTGGCGGTGGCGACGATGACGACGACTAGAGGAGGGATCCAGCGACGACGACAACGACTAGGGGGAGGAGGGATCTAGCCATGAGGTCAACGCGAGGATGAGGACATGGCGGCGAGCAGGCAGTGACGAGGAGTAGAGATCCCTCTGCTCTGGCAGTGCGAAGGTCAGTGGCGAATCTAGGATTTGAGTTTATGGTATGCCGCTCTAAAAATGTCATACAATTTAGTAAATGCATTCTACCAACTCGGCAATAATTGTAAAATTAACAACAATTCAGCAATAACGTAATTTGGTATATTTGCTCGAGTTTATGGAATTAGGCCAAGCGCACTTTTGCAGCAAACATGCATTCAAATAATCAAGTATACAACATATGCGTGCGTATGGTTTTCTTTTTATATAAATGCGTACAAATATACTTGTACTTGTGCGAATTGCAGGGTATGCCGTGGCTGTCGGGCATACGCTCCGGGTACCGCAAGGAAGGATGAAGAGGTACTCCTACTAGGATTCCCATGTATTCCTACTAGGACTCGTACCATGTAATCCTACTAGGACTCCTACCTTGTAACCAACTAGGCACTCGCCCCCTGGACTATATAATGGAGGGCCGGGTACCTAGCCGCACATCTACAATCCCTCCGGGGACAACACCAAGCGCTGGGCGCAATACTACTCTAAACAGGATGTAGGGTAGCTACTCCGGCTACCCGAACCTGTATAAATCTCGTGTCTTGTGTCCTCGCGCGTACCTTCGGGTTCCAGATCATGGCGAACCCCACCTTCTACCTTGCTGCGGGTACCTCCCATGGATGTCAAGAGGTTTAAACACCGACAGCTGGCGCCCACTGTGGGGCTATCGTCACGATCATCAGGCGAATTCGAAGGACCTCATCTACAAAATCAATCTACCGCAACGGTTGTTGGCTGATTCGATCAACTCGCCGCATCAATCAGCCTGACGGGTCAGCAACTCGTCGACTTGGTGGAGTTTCGCTCGAGTTCAAGAACGACACGGAATCAACTTCGTGTCACCTGTCCGCCGAGACGGAATCAAGTTCGGATTCGCAACTCGCTATTGCTACGGAATTAATTTCATTGTTCCTGTCCACACACCGGAAGATCTCATCGAGTTCTATTCTAGAGCTGAGCATGTAGATCAAGGCTGTCCACATCAATATTACGCTATCAAGAAGGCTACAAGATTATTGCTTAGTGCACACAAGCGACATACGGAAATACAACTACATCAACTACTCAAGCTCTACGTCAACCTCACCATGCGCCGCGAGTACTCGTCTTCCGGCCACAGCGGCTCTACATCGACTACACCGTACGCCGTCGTGACATCGTCCTCTGGGTGTATGACTACTTCGACTACTATCTCGACTAGTAAACTAGTCGAGAACGGCTTTCGTGGCATCAACAACTAGTCGGATCTGCCTCCAACTAGTCGACTTCAGCTCCAACCGTCGCGGCTCCATCACCGACCGCCACGGCTTCGTCAACACTCATCCACGAATCAAGCTAAGTCACTTATTTCAATAATTATTTTTTCTTTGGCTTGTTTTCTACATACAAGAACCAACACTGAAGACTACTTCGTGTACTCCTCTCGATGGCTACCTGCCAGCAGAGCTACACTGTGCCAATTATTCCTCGGGGATGTTGACCGATTGCCACAGGCTTGGTGCACTAAATTAGGAGGCTCTTGCCACGACTTATCGTGTACTGAGTGCTGGAGGCGCACAACGGTTGCACCCTAAGGAGGCACTGCTCAATCTTGCTCTCCGCAATGCGGAACAATGAGCAATCGCGCTCTCTCTTGTCGCCATGCCGACTACCTTTCGTCTACCTCTTAATGGTCTCGCTCCAGTAGCACACGCCTTGATCCGTGTAAAGCCTCGGCTCTCCTGTCATGCCTCCACGCCCCCAGCGGCTATGGCTAAACAGGCTCCTCAGAGACCGAGCGCTTAAACTAGCTCTCCTGTCATGCCTCCACACCCCCAGCGGCTATGGCTAAACAACGACCACAGAGACTGGGCGCTAAACCGCATCCGGCTAACTACTCGACGCCTAACGACCACAACAAGAGAATGACACATGACATTTACATCTATATTCATATTTGTATTTGTCATTTGTAGATTCATTTTCTACAAAAATGCTACATAATGTACGCATCTCTACTTGCAGGTCAAGCTTCGGCGACGACTTCCAGTACGCTCCGCGTACCTCCACCGGCGCGGCTAGTTCCCAAACTCAGGGGCTACGCACCAAATTACTACTCGAGGACAACTCGAGCAGTCTCCGCTAGCTCTCTAGCTCTGGGGCTCAGCACCAACAACTACTCAACGTGGCTCCTACGGGGGCTAAACGGTACAAGATTACTCAAATGATGACTTCCGCAAACACTGAAGACCCTAGGACTGATTCTTCAATCGTTCCAAGGCTCGGCGGCATACGCCCCGGGTACCGCAAGGAAGGATGAAGATGTACTTCTACTAGGATTCCCATGTATTCCTACTAGGACTCGTACCATGTAATCCTACTAGGACTCCTACCTTGTAACCAACTAGGCACCCGCCCCCTGGACTATATAAAGGAGGGCTGGGTACCTAGCCGCACATCTACAATCCCTCCGGGGACAACACCAAGCGCAAGGCGCAATACTACTCTAAACAGGATGTAGGGTAGCTACTCCGGCTACCCGAACCTGTATAAATCTCGTGTCTTGTGTCCTCGCGCGTACCTTCGGGTTTCAGATCATGGCGATCCCCACCTTCTACCTTGCTGCGGGTACCTCCCATTGAGGTCGAGAGGTTTAAACACCGACAGTGGCTCCTTTGTATAAGTACACGTGGACATACTTAGCTGTGGATGGTATACATACTTAGCATTTATATTTGGTTTTGCTCTTGTTCCTATGTACATCTGCACATTCTCTCCAAGTTGAATAAGTACCTCATCAGCAACCGAGGCAGCCTGCATCTTGCTCTTTAAAATGGTTTGGTCGCTTTGCCTGAACTAATTTTTTGGTTACTAAATTTTCAATTTATGTTAATGGTTTACCAAGAACCAATGATATTAGAATGGGCTAAAGTAGTTACTGTAATTCCCTTGACTATTAATTCACAGGATAAATCTGACGAGGACTATAGACCTGGGCCACAAGATGGAGAAGGGGGTTATGGCACTGCTAGTGCACAACAAGATCAGATGGGTGGGGCTCAGCGCGGAGGCAGAGCGCCAAGAACATCCACAAAGTGGCCAAGTGACACAATGATAGTCACTGAGGTTGACATAGTGGGGATGCCAGTACCATTGACTCAAAAGCGCAGGTTCAGGGCACTTGCGGGGCTCGTTGCTAGACAAAAGATACCTTCAAACTTGCCAAAAATCAAAGAACTAATCAATGATGAAAAGTGGGACTTGTTTGATAAGCATGTGCAGAAACACTTGAAGTTCCAGGAAGATGCGAAACCGCAAGCATTCAAGCTTTTCTGGAAGACGACAGACAAGGCATGGAGACAATTCAAATTTCAGCTTAGGTGAGATTTTATCAGTTAAGGACTTGAGCCATTTACAAGGCACCTATTTATTGTCCCGGAATAGTAGAACGAGTTCATGAAACAGGCAGAAACCGAGCATGCCTCATCTGCTAGTGTCAAGTTCAAAGAACTCTGATGCCGGAACACAAGCGAGCATAACATGGGTCCAGCTGGTTGTACTGTGAAACTGGTATCCCCAACCCATATGATGCCTACCCTGACGATCGTTCCAAGAATTGGCTACGAACAAGGAATAAGCTAGTGATTAAAGACCGTGTTGCCGTGATAGTGTTCAACAACAAAGAGGCAGAAAAATTGGCTACGGACATCAAGAAGAAGATTACATGTGCAGAATCTTCAGGAATGGCAGGGCAGAGGGAGTATGATGTGCTAAGTCAGTGCTTGGGCCACCCTGAACAACTAGGTCGTGTGCGTGGTGTCTCCAGCTACCAGGGCTGGAAGTATGCATGGCCTCAGCACGTCGAGATGTATAGGAAGAGGAAGAGGACGAAGACCGACGCATCAGTTGATACGGAAAAGATAAAGGAACAAATCAAGCAAGAACTGGTGGCTGAGATGACGATGCAGAACATGCAAATGCAGAGGTGGTTTTGTCACCAGATGGTGTTGTCACCAATGTCCAATCGGGTCACACCCGATTTTACAAAGAAAACCGAATGCATCTCATATGTGTGCTAGGATCAGAATTACACACACATGATAGACAATAGAGTGTAATACCATAACTATAATCAAAACTGTTGACACAAAATCGGCACCTCACGCCAAGCACACAGCAAGCCGAAAGAAGCTGGCTTAACACACGTGATGAATCCCGAAGCGTGCCAGTCAATTTTCCTGAAACTGACAAAGGAATAAAAATAGTTAGATAAAACATGGAACTTGTCGGGTGGTACCAGACAGTTCCGTATTTTCGGCTAAAAGCCAATTAAAATGATATATAGCTACAACAACCTATCTATTAGCAGTTCAAATATCATTCGAGAGCTGTTAAACAAGAAAACATGATATAGCCGAATGGATGACGTAAGCATGACGAATGATCGGTCTTTGTTTAAATAGTGTTGCTCGTACATGATCATGATCGATTCTCGATGATGGATAACAATTTAAATAAATGAGGTAAAAGCATGATTATAAATGTGAAATAAACAAGCATGCATAGGCCAAAAGCACTAGTCTACCGCATGTCTAGGTACTTTCGAACCCGTCAAGCATGAAACCAAACAAGTTAATCCACCGCATGATACAACTTGTTTGAAATCACACCACCAACCACAAAGAGATCAATCCACCGCATGATACAATCTAAATATGGAAGGCTAAAAGCACGCATTATTTAAAACAAAACTTATGAACACATTTTACTCATGGTAGCATAACCGAATACAGCCGTACAGCCGAATCGGGTTCCGTGGAGAAGGAACAAACATTGCCAAAGATGATAAATTTATCAGATTGAATCGAAATCTAATCCACCGAATGATTAGCTCTAAAACAACCCAAAAACCTGCATCTACCGCATGACACTCATTTCTTTCAAGATTCATACAAGATCAACAAGCTTGAACCCGCAACACGTGACAACTTAGATTGATTCGGGTTCGGCTATTAGAGAACACGTGATCCATGTGCCGTATTAAGCCAAAGATATGAACATGTAACATAAAGATCACCAAACAAGATATGCCGATTCAAACCAATCTAAATTGGGCAAAAGAGTGTTACATGAATTTAAACATAATGTAAAAACTCAAAGCAACACATGGTAACTTAATGAATCTATTAGATCTTGCCAAATCTAATAGAGCCGATAACTAGCTTCAAGCTAGATCCTAGCCTACCGCATGGCTCATGATCTAACAAGAAACCCTCTTGAACCAAGCTTAAACCCACCACATGATACTAAGCATGGTAACAAGACTACTTGCATCACGATCTAAATCCACCGCATGATACTAGACATGATACAAGGTTGCCGGTACTTACGGAGGTCGACGGATCGATTGCTCCCCTCGAAGAACTCAATGACTCGACTAAAGGACTCGATTTTGGCACGGGGCCGGTTTGATTGTGAAGATGTTCGATCCCTATTACAGACATCAAGGGGTTATATTTATACCCTTGTTCTAACACGACACCTGGTCGACTACGAGTACAACATTCAATGCCTAAATTAAAGCTCTAACGCCAATGTCCATCTCGTATACGCCATCATCTCGTTCCTTCCTTATATCGGGCCACGTCACCATGCATTCCCGAAAACTTCCCTTCAAAAGCGCAAACAGTCCTTTTGCCGAACGACAGCGCATTGCCGACCGTAAGCGTCTTTACCGAATCCCTTGAGAAGATTTTTCCTAGCCGAATGGTATTTCATCACCAAGCTCGGCCCACAAGTCAGCCTCTTTCGTGTACCATTTTTTGGTGTTAACATATGCCCCTTCAATTACGGGATAAAAGTATTTTTATCTCAGAATTGACCATAAATGCCCAACGTCTTCGAGCTAAATCCTTTTAACACCCATTCCTGCTCCTTGCAATCTGTTGGAGTCTCCGCTCAGATCCAAACCCTAGGTCATCAATCTCCAAGCTCAAATCTCCAATGGCGGACCAAAATCACGTTGTTAAGGTAAATATCATCCCCTTGAAGTGCATTCGGTATTACCCTTTTCGATCCCCATTTTAGATTTCTTCCTTTATCTTTTCCTGATAGGCTCGATCCACTGAACTTTTGATTCCCATCGAGGATAATTCATCATCCTATTTTCTTGGTCCCGTGGGAACCTCCGACCCCCATGAGTTTATCGAAGCCGAATCAAACAGGATACCCTTCAAATCGGCTTTGGCAAGACCCCATGCGTGGCAAGACGCCTTCAAGAACTGGCCCTTACCCCCAATCGCAAGCTGGAGGAATTGGTATAAGAGGATACTTGAAGATAAGAGTGTAAAGGCCAGCAATTGGGACACCCTCCGTATTGCCCAGTGTTTGGAGTTATGTCTAGCCGAAACCCCCAAGAATGAGAGCCTTCTAGTTGCAGCTTGTCATTTCTGGTCAAACGGCGTCAATGCTTTCCTTTTTGGTCATGGACCAATGTCCCCCACTCTGGCCGATGTATACATGATAACCGGCTTGATGTCACAGGATCCATGTACCCTTACAAGTACAAAAGCTCTGCCAGGCAAAGAGGAGTGAAAACAGGATCTAGATATAAACAATATATCCAAAACCATATGCATGATGGTCCCCTGTCTGAAGTTGAATACAGAGCTTTCCTGAACATGTGGCTATGCAGATTCATCTTTTGCGGCAAAGCCAATGAGCCAACCCTGAACCATATTGCAATGGCTGAAGACTTGGCTACTGGACATCGTATCCCCCTTGGGAAATACCTCTTAGGAAGTGTTTACCATATGCTCCATCAAACCACCCATCTGATGTACACCAGTCAAAAGATCTCCTGTGTCAACGGCCCCTGGTGGTTTGTACAGATGTGGCTGCAACTGTATATGCACCAGATTGTTGGTGTCAATCTCAACAATCGGCATTTCCCTTCATCTGACTATAAGGAAGGAGAAAATCAGATCACAAAAGGATGCCAAACTTATGGTGAAGCTGCCTCAACCATAATTATTGACCAAAACATCAGTCAAGATTTTGAGCTCTTCTTCAGAGGCTTCACGAATCCCCTCTGGCTTCCTTATTTGCACAATGATAACTTGACCCTTCCTTATGAATTCTCTTTTGAGAATGGGTGCAATGACGCAAGATCCATAGAAATTTTCAATATCTTCATTCACCCATGCATCCTGCCAGCAGAGTTTTGTGGAGGAAGGCAACATCATAGCACTTATGAGTGCTACCGACCAAATATGATGGCTCGGCAACTAGGATGCGGCCAGGTGCCCCCAAGGCTGTTTCTTCATGAATTCCTCAAGCCTAGAGAGGAAATAAAAGAAAGCCTGCAAGCAAAAGGGGTTTTTGAATATCAATGCAGCCCAACTATTCATCCTTGGTCCTTTGTACCAACAACAATAGATCATCCTCTCTTCATCTCCTGGTGGCAAGAGCTCCATGACCATATCTTCAGTGAGCCAGTGCACTCCTTTTGTCTTGAGCTGATGCCTGACTTCCAGCCAATTTTAGAGGTAATACACTTATTTTTTCCTTTTACCAAGCATGCCCTCCTTTACTGATCATGATTTTGGCCACTTCCTGCAGAATACAGTGCCTGCCCCTCGAGCCAGGACAATTGCTTACAATACAGCAGGCCCAATTTCTGCTCTGGGATTTAAATCCACAACTCTGGCTCAGCTGATGTCCAGATATGCTACAATGGACCCAACTCTTATCAGTTCAACCTCTGATAAGAGAAAAGCTCCATCTTTGGTTGCACCTCCAGCTGCTAAGAAGAAAAGAACCACTAAAAAGGTCCTCATTGAGGTAACATCCCTTTCTTCTCGAACATAGGATCATTCTTCATCTAACAAATCTTATCTTGTATAATTTCAGACCAGAACTCAGCAACCATCAACAACTTCAGAACCTACCAATGCTCCACCTGTTGGTATGACCTTTATTACTTCTTTCTCTCAAAGACCATCATTTACATTGGTATTTACCATTCATTTGGTATTTGCAGAAGAAACATTGGTGGACCAATTTGTGGAGGTTTCTTCCCCTGATCATGCTTCAAATCCAAATTCTCCAAAGGTTCAAATATCTCCCCCTGAAGCAGAAATACCAGCTTCACCAAGGACTCAATCATCCCCCTCTCGAGTAGAATCTCCAATTCCATCAGGGACGAATTCACCTTCTCTTCAACCAGAAGCTCCAAATCCATCAAGGATTTTACCAACTTCTCCTCAGTTGGAAGCTTCAGTTCTACAAGGAACCCCTCAAGCTCCTCCTCAACTGATTACTCAAGAAATTCCTCTTGAGCCTGAACAAAACTTTCCTCCAATTCAGGAATCCAGAAATGAGGTAAGTGTAAACACCTACACTTTTATTTCCATTCAATAAATTATCCTTTATTCATCAAACCTTCCTTTTCAGGACCAGGCTACATCACCACCAAGCTCTACATTTATTGTGAATGATCCAGCCGCCGAACAAGAAAATGAAGTATCTTCAAATCAAGTTCTGTCAGAGGAAAATCAGGCAAAGCTTAGAGAAGTTTTTTCCTGGTTGCAAAGAGATGCCCAGGATCAAGTCAGAGATGTCGATCGCTTGGATGAAATACTTGAATCTATCGATCAAGAACTCCCTGATGACATCAAAGCTTCCTTGGAGCCCATTTCTCATCTGGATAATCATTATGCAGCATTGAGGCGAGCTTTGAGGAGTCAATCCTCAAGACTAGTCTGTTAACACCAAAATTTGGTAAGGAGTCTGACTTGTGGGTCCAGCTCGATGAGGAGTCCGTCTAGCGGAAGGAAGGTTTTTCTCAGATATATTCGGCAAAGAGATCTGCGGTCGGCTATCTGCTTCCATTCGGCAAAGAAACAGTGGAGCTGATTTTGCGGGATTGGACGGTGATGTGGCTCAAGCAGGAAGGGCGAATGGATGGATAGGCGATCAAGCTTAGAGATAAGTTAGGCAACGAATCCATTCGAGGTTGTACTTGGCAGGGTATAAATATGAGCCCTAAATGTATGTAACAAACACAATCATTCTTCAATACAAACCGGCCTTACGCCAAACCCTAGAGTCCATTTGTCGTGTCGTCGAGTTCTTCGAGAGGGTTCATCGATCCGTCGACCTCCGTGAGTACCGGCAACCTTGTATCATGTCTAGTATCATGCGGTGGATTTAGTTCTGATGCAAGTAGTCTTGTTACCATGCTTCGTGTCATGCGATAGATTCAAGCTTGGTTCAAGAAGGTTTCTGGTTAGGTCATGAGCCATGCGGTAGGCTAAGATCTAGCTTGAAGCTAGTTATCGGCTCTATTGGATTTTGGCAAGATCCAATAGATTCATTAAGTTACCCCGTGTTGCTTTGAGTTTTTACTTTATGTTTAAATTCGTGTAACATCTTTTGCCCAATCTAGATAGGTTTGGATCGGCTTATCCCTTTTGTGATCCTTATGCGAGTAGAATTCGTGCTTTAACGCGTGGCTCTTGTGCTTTCCGATAGCCGAAACCGAATCGATCTAGGTTGTTACGTGTTGCGGGTTCAAGCTTGCCAAAGTTGGTATAAATCTTGAAAGAATTGGGTATCATGCGGTAGATGCAGGTTTTTGGGTTGCTTTGAAGCTAGTCATCCGGTGGATTAGATCTCAAACCAATCTGATAGATTTATTCGCTTGGTAATGTTCGTTCCTTCTTCATGGACCCCGAATTGGCTGTTCAGCCGTATTCGGTTATGTTTCTTCACGAGTAGGACACGTGCGTAATTCATGCTTTAAATAATATATGCTTTTAGCTTTCCATATTTAGATTGTATCATGCGGTGGATAGATCTATTTGTGGAAGGTGGTACGATTTTCGTGCAAGTTGTATCATGCGGTGGATAGATTTGTTTGACATCGTACCCGACGGGTTTCAAAGTACCTAGACATGCGGTAGACTAGTGCTTTGGATCTATGCATGCTTGTTTATTACATGTTTATGCTCGCGCTCTACTTTATTCATTTATTTAATGTTAATCATCATGGGGATCGGTCATGGCTTCGTGCGTGTGCATCTTTGCTCAAACAAAGACCGATCGCCGTCATGCTTACGTCATCCATTCGGCTATGTTACTTTTCTTGTCGCAAGCTCCCGAATGGTTTCAGTTTATTGGCAGATAGCTTTCCATAGCTATGTGTCATCCCATCTGGCTTTGTAGCCGTAAATATGGAACTGTCTGGTACCACCCGACAAGTTCCAAGCTTTGGTATCTAACTGCTTTGTCTTTTGTTAATTTTTAGGAAAAATTGACTGACACGTCTCGTGATTCTTTGCGCGTGTGAAGCCAGCTTGTTTGGCTTGCTGTGTATTTGGCGCTAGGTGCACATTTTGCGTCAACACACTTTTTGGCACGCCCAGTGGGACAAACAGCCGAAAAGATCAAGATGCCTGAAATTGCGGATATCATGGACGTCAACATTGAGGACCTCTCTCCTGAACAATGGCAGCAGCTCCAGGACGCCGTGGACCAGTTCCAGCAGAAATGTCTGCTGTCCTTCAAGAAGAACAGAAGTGGCGTCCCGTACCTGAAGAATGAGATGCCCAGGGTATTGCTGCCAGGGGAGAGCGACGCCACGACCCAGCAGGAGAGAGAGGAGTGCTTGCAAGCATTCCGAGAATCTGCAGACTACATTTTGAGCAAGCACCACAAAGCTTTCCTTGGTGCGTTCTAGCAAATGATGGTGACTGTCTTTGGCCCAGGCATGGAGCAGGCATTCAGCAAGGCACCCATCCAAACGGGCACCGTGGAGCTGGGCGAGTCAAGCTCTCAACCACCATTACGGAGCCAGCCGATCCAGCCTCCTCCTCAGAGCGCTGGGAGTCAAGCGTTCCAGCCTCCTCCACAAGGCGCTGGGAGTCAGCCAGTTCAGCCCCCGCTACAGGCCTCAGGAGGGCAGCCAATCCAGCCACCACCGCAAGGCAGCACGGGTCAACCTGTGCAACAACCGAACCCCTACCAGCCCACTTACGGGGAGATAGCATTCGGCTCGCCTGGGGCCCCGCTTGCCTCCGGCCACAGGATTGCTCCGGCAAGCAACTGGCTGCAGAGGAACCTATACGGCGGAGGCTACCACGAGGTGGGAAACTATGGAGCCATTGACTCTTTCCCGCATCCGGGTTACGCACCGGCCGCAGCGCACGAGAGGACGACGCCCGGCGCGGAAGATGGCCGAGTTGATGCAAAATCGGTTCGGCCTCAAACCAAAAATGCAGGGACCTGCCTACAAGCTGCCGTTCCCAGAGTGGTACTTCAACGTGCTCCTTCCGCCAAGGGTGAAACCTCCGACGGAGTTCACGAATTTTTCCGGGCAAGACGACACAAGCACGGTGGAGCACATTGCTCGTTACCTGATGCAGCTCGGAGAATGCTCAGCTGAGGAAGCGTTCAGGGTCCGCTACTTCCCCGTGTCACTGACGGGCCCGGCGTTCCAGTGGTTTTCGTCCTTGCCCCCGGAGTGAGTTAGCAGATGGAAAGACCTGGAACGGAAATTCCACACCCACTATTTCAGCGGCAACTCAGAGAAGAAGCTGATCGACCTTGCCACCCTGAAGCAGAGGCACAGCGAGATGCTGTTGGAATTTCTCAGGAGATTCAGGGAAGTTAAGGGCACGTGCTTTTCGCTCAACTTGCCAGATGACCAGTTGGCCGACATGGCCGTTGCCGGGATGCTGCCGGCCGTGCGTGAGAAACTGTTTGGTATGGAGTTTGAAAACCTGGGCCAGCTGTCTCAAAAGCTGTCACTGATGAGCAACCAAGCGTACGGCTTCAAGAAGGATGCCAGGTTTGGCAAACAGCATGACGTGGCGGACATCTACAACCAGTTCTTGGACAAGGCCGATCTGATCGAAGATTCTGATGATGAACTGGACGTGGCCGCAACCGAGATCATGTGGGGGAAAGAGCCGTTAACGATGAATCGGCGCTGGGTCAAACAGACCAAGGGCACCTACTATTTTGACATCACAAAGGCTGACAAGCTGTTTGAGCTCCTAGTGAAGGAAGGCCGAATCAGATTGCCTGAGGGGCATTCCATGCTTCGGCCCGATGGGGTAAAGGAGAAGCGTTACTGCGGCTTCCACGACAGGAACTCACACTCCATCAACAATTGCAGGGTCTTCAGGATGAGGATCCAGAAAGCCATCCAGGAAGGGCACCTCAAATTTGACAACAAAATGAAGCTAGATGGCCACCCCTTCCCTCAGAACATGGCGGGCTTCTCTATCAACATGGTGACGACTGAAGAGAAGGGAAAGGTCAAAGTCTTGACCTCAGCCAGGGCTAGGCAAGATGGAACCGTGGACCCGGAGCGTCAAGTAACTTTGGAGCAGGTGCATGGTGAAGCCCCCCGCATTCTCAAAAGCCACATTGAAATCGGGGAATCATCCAAAGCCAAGCCCAGGGTGACCACGCGTATCCTCCTCAACAAGTGGCAGCGCCAGATGGAAAAAGAGCGCTACCAGAAGCGAAGATATGAAGAGGAGAAGCGCAGAGCTGAAGAAGAGGCACACAGAAGAGACCTGGAGCAATACACGCGCGAGCAGGAGCACGCGCACTGGGGTTGTGCATTCTTCAGGCACTGTTGGAACGAGGGTCTGAAGCTGCCCACGCTGAAGAACTGCCCTAAGTGCAGTGACAGGTATTTCGAGTACAGGCAAGAGACTGCCAATCGCCGATCCGTCCATGAGAGAATTGGAAGGATCCATCCTAACGGGGATCGGCGCCAAAAAGTTGAAATCATTGATCATCCCAGGAAAAGGCAAGCTGATTTAAGGTGGGCTGATCAAGAAGAGGACGAGGACGAGTACATCTGGCAGAAGGGGCAATGGTGCCCGCCTGGCCTACGGAAAAGTCAGAAGAGACGGGTTCAACGCTTGGGAACCGTGAACCGAGGCGGGCCGGGATCCGGACGAAGCGGTGTGTGGCGTCCAAAGGATCAACCTGAAGGGTCAAAGCGTTCGGCTCCAACATGCATGGTATATTTTCTGCCGAACGAATTCATGGCTCCCGCTAATCAGGTTGTGCAGGAGGCGTCCCTAGATGATGAGAAGATCGAGGGGATGATGGTGCAGTTGGTGCTAGCCAAGCAAGCCATCTTCGACAAACCGGCCAAAAATCGACACATGAGGCCGTTGTACTTGAGGGGATATGTCAATGGCAAGCCATTGACCAAGATGTTCGTCGATGGTGGAGCGGCAGTCAACGTAATGCCGTACACCACCTTCAGGAAACTTGGCATGGGCCCTAGCGATCTGACGCCTACAAGCATAATACTGAACGATTTCGCTAGGAATCCTTCAGACACCAAGGGATGCGCTCACGTGGATCTGATGATCGGGTCCAAGACACTACTCACGACCTTCTTTTTATCGAAGGTAAAGGAGCCTACAGCCTACTGCTTGGACGGGACTGGATTCATGCCAATTGCTGCGTCCCATCCACCATGCATCAGCAGCTCATCCAGTGGGTGGATGATGATATCGAGGTTGTCCAAGCAGATGACTCCGTGAGTGTTGCAAACATGGAACCAGCCTTTCGGGGAGTATCAAGGCATTGGATCGTTTCTCGGGGAAAGAGCGGGGAGAAGGTCCTGTTGAACCTGTCAGCAGCGATCAACAGCCGATTCAAGCAGTCGGCTCTTATAGTAATTTTTAATGGAGAACCCTGTCGACGGCACTGATGGCAAGTTGGGGCGAGGATTTATGTCGGCTGATAAATTAGAAGAAGTTGACATTGGAAACGGTGATAAGCCAAGGCCGACGTTCATCAGCGCGAACTTGCCACCAGACTTCAGGGAGGAATTAATCAAGCTGCTTAAGGAATATAAAGATTGCTTCGCCTGGGATTATTCGGAGATGCCTGGACTGGATCGTTCCATCGTTGAGCATCGGTCGCCAATCAAATCTGGTTTCAAACCATACAAGCAACCACCCCGGAAAATCTACAAGGATGAAGTATTGGCCGATGTGAAGAAGGAAGTTGAAAGATTACTTGATGCAAACTTCGTTCGGCCATGCAGATATGCAGAGTGGATTTCTAACATTGTCCCTGTGTAAAAAAAGAATGGAAAGATGAGGGTCTGCATAGATTCAGGGATCTGAACAGAGCTACTCCGATGGATGGTTACCCCATGCCTATTGCTGATTTGTTGATTGACGCCACAGCTGGACACAAGGTGATCAGTTTCATGGATGGCAATGCGGGATACAACCAAATCTTCATGGCAATAGAGGACATATCAAAGACGGCCTTCAGATGTCCTGGTCATATAGGCCTGTTTGAATGGATAGTCATGACATTTGGGTTGAAAAATGCCGGTGCAACTTATCAGCGAGCCATGAATTACATTTTTCACGAGCTGATCGGCAAAGTTGTGGAAATCTACATTGATGATGTGGTAATCAAGTCCCTAAGTCATGACACACATTTGGAAGATGTGAAAAAGACCTTGGAGTGCACCCAGAAGCATGGTTTAAAGATGAATCCAAACAAGTGCGCTTTTGGGGTATCAGCTGGAGAGTTCTTGGGATTTTTGGTCCACGAGGGGGGAATTGAAGTTGGCAAGAAGAGCATGAAGGCCATCGATGAAGTTGTTCCTCCAACTAATCTCAAGGAGTTACAATCACTACTCGGCAAAATTAATTTCGTGAGAAGATTCATTTCAAATTTGTCACAAAAAGTTTTGCCATTCTCTCCACTGCTGAAGCTAAAGAAAGATCAGAAGTTCACATGGGGTGACGAACAAAAAAAGGCTTTCGATGAGATCAAGCAATACATGAAGGAGCAACCAGTGTTGGTCCCTCCCCAGCTGGATAAGCCTTTCAAGTTGTACGTGGAGGCCGATACCCAAACCATTGGATCGGCCCTTATTCAAGAATTCGAAGTAAAGGAGCGGGTAGTAGCATATCTTAGCCGAAAACTACTTGATCCCGAGACTGTATTCGGCTACGAGAGAAGCGCGTGCTCGTGCGTGTACTACTCGTGTACAAAGTTTCAGCACTACTTGTTGAATGCCGAATGCACTGTGTATTCCAAGTTTGATGTAACAAAACATATGTTATCTAAGCCAATTTGGAATGGCAGGATTGGCAAATGGATCTTGGCCTTATCAAAGTTTGAGTTAAAGTTCGAATCGGCAAAGGCTATCAAGGGACAGATCATTGCCGATTTTATAACTGAACATCGCGATCCATCAATTGATTTTCTTGAAATTACCCCTTGGGCTTTATTTTTTGATGGATCATCATGTGGTAAAGGTGGGGGAGTAGGGATCCTACTAATTTCGCCTAGGGGTGAGATGTTTGAATTTGCCATCCCTATACACCCCACTGTTACAAACAATCAGAGCCGAGTACGAGGCACTGCTTCGAGGGCTTCAATATTTGAGAGAAGTCGGGACCATTTCAGTTGAAGTTTATGGAGACTCAGAGTTGGTAATCAAGCAATTGAACGGCCAATACGAATGCAAAAGTGAAGCGCTGAGGAGTTACTATGAAGAATGCAGGAAAATCTTGAAGAGCTTCCCGTTGGTAACTCTACAACATATTCCTAGGGAACATAATGAAGAAGCAAACAGGCTGGCTCAAAGCGCCTCTGGTTACAAAGAGAGTCAAGAAGCATTTGCTGCAGAGGTATGTGCACTGGGGACGGATCTTGCAGAAGATGATTGGAGAAAAGAAATCGTTGATTACTTGAAGGATCCATCCCGAAAGGTCTCTAGGAAGCTCAGGTACAAAGCCATAAAATTCGTTCTTCTGGATGACAATTTGTTCTATAAATCATTAGACGGGGTATTGTTACGATGCCTGGGTCCAGAAGAAGCCAAGAACATGATGAGCGAAGTGCACCATGGGATATGTGGAGCACACCAATCGGCCTACCGCATGAAATGGGTTATCAGACAAGCTGGGTGCTTTTGGCCGACGATATTAGAGGATTGCTTTGAGTATTACAAGGGATGTCAAGATTGCCAGAGATTTGGAAATATTCAAAGAGTCCCCGCGTCAGCATTGAATCCCGTCATCAAGCCATGGCCATTCAGGGGCTGGGGTATAGACTTGATTGGCCAGATTAATCCACCATCTAGTAAGGGGCATAAGTTTGTGCTTTTGGCTACGCATTATTTCACTAAATGGGTTGAGGCGATCCCATTGAAGAAGGTGACGTCGGAAAACATGGTTGAATTTGTCAAGGAGCACATCATCTATCGGTTTGGAATCCCTCAGACAATTACAACTGATCAAGGGGCCCAATTCGTGTCCCTGGAGTTCAGAGAGTTTGCCGAAAGCATGGGGATCAAATTGTTTAACTCTTCTCCCTATTATGCCCAAGCTAATGGTCAAGCGGAGGCTTTTAATAAGATCATGATCAAGCTGATACAGAAGAAGATCGACCAGAAGCCAAGAAGGTGGCATTCGGTACTCAGTGAGGCACTGTGGGCGTACCGAATGGCCCCCCATGGAGCCACAAAGACCTCTCCTTATGAATTGGTTTATGGACACCATGCGGTTCTACCTTGGGAGATGCAATCAGATTCAAGGAGGGTTGTGTTACAGAAAGATTTGAGCTCCAAGGATTACAGTGGCCTAATGATGGATGAACTAGAGGATTTACACATGATCCGTCTTAGGGCCCTGGAAAACATCGAGAAGAACAAGCTGCGGGTTGCCAAGTACTATAACAAGAAAGTAAAAGTCAGGCAATTTGCAGAAGGAGATTTGGTTTGGAAAGCGTTATTGCTGATTGGAACTAAATATAGCGAATTCGGCAAATGGTCCCCTAACTGGGAAGGGCCCTTTCGTGTGGTCAGATGCGTCCCTGGTAACGCATACATATTGAAAACTTTACTAGGAGAGGAATTTTCCACCGCAATAAATGGAAGATATCTCGAAGAAATATTATCCTAGTATTGAAATCGATCGATGATCACCGGCGGTGGGATTACACGCATCCGACACGAAACGTACCGGCGCTCAAAAACGAGGCCACCTTTAGAACAAAAAATTCACAAACAGAAGAAATGGCCAGTGCCTAGATGCATTGCCCTTAGCACATTACAACTGCTTCTTGCAGGTTACATCCCACAACCCTGGTGATCAGGGCCTCAAGGAGGTGGGAAGCAGAATGCGTGGAGGAAGAAGAGAAAGTATGATTCAATCTTTTCTTTGCTTCTTCGGCTGCTCCCTCTTCAGTTGCTCCAAGACCACCGTGACGGCAACTTGGAATGCACGGGGGTGACCATGATTTGTGGCCTCCACCAAGCTGTCCCAAGCCGCTTTCAGGTTGTTGTACCTGTCAGAGACATCTGAAACAGAGAAGTGGGTGTTAGGGGCAAGAAATCCAGATGTGGGCACAAAGTCAAGAAGTCAGAAACATTTACCCCCCACTAGTGCCTCCAGAGCCATGCGATGCTCGCGCTCGGCGTGGCAACGGGCGGTGATGTCCCTGAGGCCGTGCTCCAGGTGCCGAACGAGGCGGCGCAGCTGATGGATGGTCCTCTGTTCAGGCGTGGCGTCCTCTGCTTCGAGGGAGGAATCAGAGGAGATGTACTCAGGCACATCTTCGGTCCCGATGATTTCTTCAGGAAGCAAATCAAGGCTGAAAGGGGAAAAGAAGAGAAGGTAAAGCGCAAGATCATGTGGGAAATAGGAGGTAAATCAAGGGAAAACTCACCTTCGAATCGTGCGTTTCTTTGGAGGGCTGCTCTCCTGGGGTTGCTTGCCCTTGTCCATGGCCTTGGGGTTTTTCCTCTGGAGACAGGGGAGGAAATGAGAAGTGATGGATGAGTGTGCGAGTGGATTTGCAGGGCATCTCAGCAGGCTATTTTATTGACCGAAGGGGTGCATTGGGAGTGATGACTGGCCAGCGTACACTGTTGGAATACCAAACGGCAGGGTTTTCTTCCCGAATGCGAAGGGTTTTTGCTTGAACAGTGCTTACGGATTGCCGATTCAGGGATCCTCTGTAGATTTTGCGCCAAGGGGCATCTGTTCTCGCGTATTCGGCTCAAGACAGTTCCCGGATACGTTTAAGGAAAACAAGATTCACGGATGCAAATATAAAGAAATCATCGCGGTGCAAGCACAGAATTCAAAAGTTCTTTATTTATTGCCGATGTTCAAACATCCCTAATATAATCTAGTCAAAAAGCCTATTCAGCACAGATTGGGGATGAGTGATTTCGGCAATGGCGTCGCCGTGGCCATCGAGGCGCTCCAAGATGAGCTCGATCTCCTCGATGTCTTCTGGCGCGCCGCCCGGAAGCCGCGCAGCCTGGTGGAGTAGTCGACGTCCGTGTGCGTCGCCATGGCAGCCAGGCCTAGGGTGGTGCCCAAGCGAACGCCATGGGTGGCCACCTCATCAACACGGTGCTCCACCGCAGCAAGGCGCTCCGCCGGCGTGTCACCACGGGCGTTCACCTTGTCGGCCAGCTGCTCCACCAGCGTCTTCAGCTGGTTGAGCTCGGCATCGCGGGTTGCAAGGTACAAGAAGAAAGGAGATTAACATCAAAGGCCGGGTTGGATCAAAAATTGATTTTAGAGCTGTACCGTCGATGGTTTCCAGCAGCTGTTTGCGCTGGTCCTCCCACTCCAACTCGGCTATGCCCGCCTTTTTGGAGACATCCTCCAGCTCGCGCTGGGCCGTCTCCAATTCCGCCTTGAAGCGGAGAGCGTCGAGTTCCCCGTAGTGCACAGGGGAGTGGCCGTCAGACTCCGAGGAGTCGTCCGGAAGGGGCTGATTGGCCGGCGCAGGAGATGGATTCCACTGAATCAGCCTGAAAGAGGGATGATCGTCAAAACAAAAAGAAGATCAAAGATGAATCAAAAAGAGGAATCGACGATCATTGCCTCCTGCGCGCATTGGCGCTGCTCCCTTCCGTGTCATCAGAGGCGCGACGGCGGTTGAGGCGGCGCACCATGCTGCTCTGGGATGTGCACTGTTTAGAAAGAAGGAGAGTTGAGATTGGCAAAGATTCGAGAGCTAAAGGCTTGGTGGAGAGCTAGGGGTACCTACGGTTTCATTTATAGGCCTGGCAAGACAGATCGTGGCCTCAAGTCGTGGCTCTGGATCGTGGCGCATATCCCAAGAAAATCGGAAGGTGGAAAGGTTTCCTTGACCAGACCGCCAATGGGTCGCTTGGAGTTCTAGGCTGAGTCGTATTCGGTTGTCTGGCTCAGCTGAAAAGTGCCATTCGGGTGTTGGCATTTCTTTGCCGAATGGGTCGTTCAGCGTTACATTTGAAGATGCGCAGAAGAAAAAGGAAATAAAATTGCAAGAACAGATATTACAAGAACGACCAATTCGGTTATACATCAATTGAGGCGTCTAAATGTTCAAGTATTTCGCAATCACACTACGGACATTTGATGTTGCTTGGCGGAAATTATCCAACCGCTCCTGACAATCTTTCTAGGCGCTAGACAAGGTGGTAAGCTCTGCATCGCATTGTTTCATCTTGGCCATAGCCGATTTTGCTTCCTCTCGGGTCTTATCTATCAATCCAGGGACCTCGGCTATTTTCCTGTTATCGGCCTCTATCTCAGCTGACAGGCTTCTCAGTTCCGCCTCTAGGGGCAGCATTCCTGGCAATCTTTAAATCACAAGAAGCTTGTAGATTGGCCAATGTATCTTTGTGGTTCTCGGTCTGAGATTGTGCCCCGTTCATGGCTTGTTCAGCACTGGCTCTCTTCTTTTTCAATAGCCGGGCGGGAGCGCACCTTCCTCAAATCTTGCCTTATGGGCACGTAGTGGATTTCCAGGCCACAGATAGATGCAAGAGAAGCACTGATGTCCTCAGGAAGTTCTTGGCTAATAGACTCGAGCATTTCTTCAAAGTGATCGAGATCTTTGAACTGATCTCGTGCATGTTTTTCCGGCCCAGAAAAGATCTCCCACGAGCTTTTCTAGCACTTCCTCTGACAGGGTTTGATGCATTTCTTCCATCGCCTCGGCAACTGGATCGTTCCCCATTGACAGACTTGATGATGATGGGGCCTGATCCTAAGAAAGCAGTATTGCCGAGTTAGGAGTGCTGAATGTAAAGGTAGCAGAGTTAAGTGCAAACGAGTACCTCATGTCTGATTTCTTAAGCTGGGACAGGACTTTGTTCAGGAGCAGCCACAGGCGAAGGGGGTGTTCCAGGCAGAGCTGAAGCTTCTATGTGAGAAGGTGCTGATGTAGTTGCTGACAGCTCAGGGCTTCTGGCTGAAGAGGAGATGGGTTCACCTCTGCTGGGGTTGACGTCTCTGCATGACCAGTAGGTGATTGGGCCCTTGGGGGACTTGATGGTTCTGGTTGGACTGGGAAACTCATCTCTGGAGAGTTTATTGCTTCTGTTTGAACAGAGGGTGATTGATTCCGTGATGGAGATGAAATTTCCACTGGGACAGGTAACTCAACCCTGGTTGAACTTGCTTGTTGAGACACTGGGACGTCCACAAGTTGTTCTTCCATTGTTTCTTCTGCAAGTGCCAAATTAAAAGATAAATGCCAGTGTTCATCCTCAAGGAAGAGGACAGTAAAGGTCATACCAGTGGATGGGGCATTGGCAGGTTCCGGAACTGAAGATTGTTGGGCTGCGTCCGACAATGCACAAGATATGATTTATCGAGAACGAGTAATCTTATGATCAAGAAAAGAAAAGATTTTTACCTCAACAAGGACTTTCTTGACAGTTCTTCTCCTCTTGGCATTTGGGGGAGCTATTAGAGACAAACTTTGCCTCCTATCGGCAGCAAGGTTGGAAAGGCTTGGGTCCGTCGTGGCAAACCCGGCCATTAGCCGAGCCGAGTTGGGGACCCGAATCGCAGGTCGAGATCGGGCATACGGCATTGTAGGCAATATTTCTGGCTCGAGGGGGGCGAACCGTGTTCGTGGGTAAGAGAAGTAAGGTCAGAATCATGATTGAAAGAGGATATGTCTGATTCAATGGTTAATCATATTACCTCTGAAGTTGGCTGAAAATCAGGCATCAACTCTGCACAGAACGAGTGTACAGGCTCACTGAAGATATGATCATGGAATTCTTGCCACCAGGAATTGAAGGTGGAGTGAGCCATTGTTGTGGGTACAAAAGGCCAGGTGTAGACAGTGGGACTACACACATAACGGAAGACTCTGCTACTGTGCATGATTTCCTCTCTGGGCTTGAGGAATTCATGCAGAAATAGTCTTGGGGGCATCTGGCCACACCCAAGCTGCCGAGCCATTATGTTGGGCTGATAATATTCATAAGTGCTATAGGTCAGCCTTCCACCATTGAATTCAGCCAGGAAGATGCATGGGCGGATTATGATATTGAGAATCTCTAGGAATTTCCCATCTTGGCGTTCGGTTTCAAAAGAGAATTCACAGGGGAAAATCAAAGTATCATTGTCCAGATAAGGGAGCCAGAGAGGGTTTTGGAAACCTTTGAAGAATAACTCGAAAAGCTGGCTGATATCCTGCTGGATAAGAACGGTTGAAGCAGCTTCTCCAAAAGTCTGGCATCCTCTGGTGGCTTGGGGTTCCCCTTATGGGTGATTGGATGAAGGGAAGAGCCGGGTGTTCAAATCAACACCAACGATCTGATGCATGTGTAGTTGCAGCCACATTTGAACAAACCACCAAGGACCGTTGACACATGTTATCCTGCGGTCGGTGTACATCCGGGTGACGGTTTGATGAAGCATATGATACACACGCCCGAGAGGAATTTCCCAAGGGGGAGGCGGTTGCCACCGACCAAGTGAGAAGCCATTGCAATGTGATTCGGGGTAGGCTCATTGGCTTTACCACGAGAAGACGAACCCGCATAGCCACATGTTCGTAAATGCCCCGTATTCAATTTCACCAAGGGGATTGTCCTTCATGTGGTTCAAGATGTAGTTCTTGTATTCACTCCCCGGTTTCACCCCTATTTGCCGTGAAGAACTTCGAAATCCCGGGGTTGAACGGATCCCGTAATGTCAAGGCCGGTGATCATATACACATCGGCCGAGTTGGAGACATCAGCCGTGGCCAAAGAGGAAGGCGTTGACGCCGTTTGACCAAAAATGGCAAGCCGCTATCGGGAGGTCTTCATTCTTGGGGGTCTCGGCCAAAGATAACTCCAGACACTGAGCAATGCGGAGGGTATCCCGAGTTTTGGGTCTTGGCACTCTTGTACGCAAGGATCCTCCGTACCAATTTTTCCGACTCGCGATTGGAGGCAAGGGCCAGTTCTTGAAAGCATCTTGCCACCGAGGAGGTGGGGACAGAGCCGCTTTGAAAGGGATCCTTTGAGATTCAGCCGCGATGAAATCTCGAGGATCAGAGTTTCCCACGGGACCAAGGTAATAGGATCTTGAATTGGCCTCGGTACGAATCAAAAGCTCAGTCGAAGGCTCCTGAAGGAAAACGGAAAAGAAATCTTAGGTAAAATTGAAAACCTAAATGCCGAATGAAGCTCACGGGAGGGGAATTTACCTGAGCAGCTTGGTTTTGAGCCGCCATTGGGGATCTGAGCTTAGAACAAGGGGATCTAGGGTTTGGATCTAGACGAGGATTCCGGCGGATTGCGAAGAGAGAAGAACATGTGTTGATAGATTCGATTTGAAAATGTTTGTGGCTGGAGTCAATTCTGGAACAAAATCACTTTTATCCCGCAATTGAAGGGGCATGTGTTAACACCAAAATTTGGTAAGGAGTCTGACTTGTGGGTCCAGCTCGATGAGGAGTCCGTCTAGCAGAAGGAAGGTTTTTCTCAGATATATTTGGCAAAGAGATCTGCGGTCGGCTACCTGCTTCCGTTCGGCAAAGGAACAGTGGAGCTGATTTTGCGGGATTGGACGGTGACGTGGCTCAAGCAGGAAGGACGAATGCATGGATAGGCGATCAAGCTTAGAGATAAGTTAGGCAACGAATCCATTCGAGGTTGTACTTGGCAGGGTATAAATATGAGCCCTGAATGTATGTAACAAACACAATCATTCTTCAATACAAACCGGCCTTACGCCAAACCCTAGAGTCCATTTGTCGTGTCGTCGAGTTCTTTGAGAGGGTTCATCGATCCGTCGACCTCCGTAAGTACCGGCAACCTTGTATCATGTCTAGTATCATGCGGTGGATTTAGATCTGATGCAAGTAGTCTTGTTACCATGCTTCGTGTCATGCGGTAGATTCAAGCTTGGTTCAAGAAGGTTTCTTGTTAGGTCATGAGCCATGCGGTAGGCTAAGATCTAGCTCGAAGCTAGTTATCGGCTCTATTGGATTTTGGCAAGATCCAATAGATTCATTAAGTTACCCCGTGTTGCTTTGAGTTTTTACTTTATGTTTAAATTCATGTAACATCTTTTGCCCAATCTAGATAGGTTTGGATCGGCTTATCCCTTTTGTGATCCTTATGCGAGTAGAATTCGTGCTTTAACGCGTCGATCTTGTGCTTTCCGATAGCCGAAACCGAATCGATCTAGGTTGTTACGTGTTGCGGGTTCAAGCTTGCCAAAGTTGGTATAAATCTTGAAAGAACTGGGTATCATGCGGTAGATGCAGGTTTTTGGGTTGCTTTGAAGCTAGTCATCCGGTGGATTAGATCTCAAACCAATCTGATAGATTATTCGCTTGGTAATGTTCGTTCCTTCTTCATGGACCCCGAATCGGCTGTTCAGCCGTATACGGTTATGTTTCTTCACGAGTAGGACACGTGCGTAATTCATGCTTTAAATAATATATGCTTTTAGCTTTCCATATTTAGATTGTATCATGCGGTGGATAGATCTATTTGTGGAAGGTGGTACGATTTTCATGCAAGTTGTATCATGCGGTGGATAGATTTGTTTGACATCGTACTCGACGGGTTTCAAAGTACCTAGACATGCGATAGACTAGTGCTTTGGATCTATGCATGCTTGTTTACTACATGTTTATGCTCGCACTCTACTTTATTCATTTATTTAATGTTAATCATCATGGGGATCGGTCATGGCTTCGTGCATGTGCATCTTTGCTCAAACAAAGACCGATCGCCGTCATGCTTACGTCATCCATTCGGCTATGTTACTTTTCCTGTCGCAAGCTCCCGAATGGTTTCAGTTTATTGGCAGATAGCTTTCCATAGCTATGTGTCATCCCATCTGGCTTTGTAGCCGTAAATATGGAACTGTCTGGCACCACCCGGCAAGTTCCAAGCTTTGGTATCTAACTGCTTTGTCTTTTGTTAATTTTCAGGAAAAATTGACTGGCACGTCTCGTGATTCTTTGCGCGTGTGAAGCCAGCTTGTTCGGCTTGTTGTGTGTTTGGCGCTAGGTGCACATTTTGCGTCAACATAGTCCTTGAGCAAAAAAGAGCCAAAATTAAGAAATTTGTGAAAGAATCACAAGCCCAAATCCAGCGCAACAAGGAACTGCTGACCAAACTACAGCCTGCCCTTGAGTTGAAGATTGCTAGAAAAGCTGCACTAGAGGCTGAGTTGAAGACTTTGACAGCTGAGATTGAAGCTGATAGGAAAAAGATAGCCGAGCTTCCAGGATTAACAGAGAAAATCCAAAAGGACACATCGGCAGCCATGATTGAATCAAACCAGCTCAAGGCAAAACTTTCCACCCTGTCCAGTGCTCAAGAAACTTATCAGAAACTGCTGGCGAACATCAACCAAATGACATCAGATGCTTCTAATGTAATTGCAAAGTATTTGAACATTTGATTGCGCCAAGCAATTTGTAGCCGAATGATTCATTGTCCTTGCAGTTTTTATCTGTCATAAACTTTACTTCCCTTCCTGTGTATCTCCTTGTTCACAATTCTTGGACGACTCATTCAGTAACTCCGGCCAAACAGTACTATACCCGAATAGCACTCCGACCACAACTCAGCCGAGCCAGTCAACCGAATATGACTCAGCTTGAATTCCAAACGACCCGACGGCGACTCGGTTAAGGAAACCTCTCCACCTTCCAAATTTCTCTAGATATGCACCACGATCCAGGGCCACGATCTCTTTGCCATCCCCATAAATAAAACCGTAGGTGCCCCCAGCCTTTCATCAAGCCTTTTGCCTTCAAACCTTTGCCAATCTAAGCTTTCTTCCTCTAGCACCAGCACACCTAAAAAACCTGATGGCGGGCAGTGGCAGCAGGCGCCGCGCCAGCGACGAGGCGGAAGGAAGCCGCGCCGGCGCGCGTCAGAGGCAATGATCATCAACTTCTTTTATGATTCTTCCCAGATTTCCTTCTGTTTCTGACGATCTTCTTTGCTTTAGGCCCATCCAATGGAATCCAGTCCCCGCACCGGCCACGAATCCGGCCCTGCCGGATGACTCCTCGGAGTCGAACAACTACTCCCCCGTGCCCTATGGGTATCGCGATGCCCTCCGCTTCAAGGAGGAGCTCGAAGAAACCCAGCGCTGAGGACCAGGAGCGTTCCGGTGGTCGGTGGATGACCGCTCCTCAGTGATGAGTGATTGACAATGGGTGTTGGACTGACTCTTGGCTTAGTGCGCAGGTGTAGGCTGCGGCCTAGTTCGTGTTGTTGCAGGTGAAGAACGGGCGCGAAAGGTCTTCGACCTTCGGGGGCCTCCGGGAGATGGAGAGACAAGTAGGCTCGGTTCGAGGGACCCGGTGGACAGCGGGACTGGGTGCGGGCCACATGGTGGCGACATGAGCAAGACGAAGTCATGGACAGACGAGCCGGTGCACGGTGGTGGTCGAGTCAAGTGGTTTGGCGGGAGGCCGGACCGGGCACGCGGGGTTTGGTGGTTTGCCCACAAAACCATCGGCGGACGGTTTCTTGGTTTGGGCCTCAAAACCAAGTCCGAGGGCCCAACACGACGGAGACGGGATCCGGGCGTGTCGGGAAGCTTCGAGGCGGAGGACACGCGGCGGGATCGCATGGCTTGCGTCGGGAGGACACGGGGTGCGGCAAAGGCGTGGCCGTCCGATGGCAAGACCCACAAACATTACCTAAATGCCCCTACGTGGGTTGTATCCCCAGTAGTTAAGTTAGGGGTAGTCAAGTCATTTACCACTCCGGTGGGACCTGATATATAAGCCATGAGTGTGTGTGGATGGTTCTCTCTCTCCGCGACTTAGGGTTTCATTTCCTCCCTCCCATTTCTCATTTTCGTAGCTATTTTTCTTCCATTTTCTCTAGGCTAGCATGAGAGCTTCATGAGAGATTTGTTGAGAGGGATGGATGCTAGGGCGGCATGCTAGACCTTGTGAATCTTTCCTGGTTTGTATAGAAGATTCGGGGTTGTGTTTTCGTGGTCTTTTTGTGCTTGTTTTCGTGCCTTTGTTCCCGGTGTGTTGCCGCGGATTTGAGTGGGTTTCTCCCCGGATTTCTTTGAGGGAAACATGGATAGATGTCTCGCGCATCTTTGTGATTGATCTTGTGCCCTCAAACGTCGGGAAACCACTTCGATTCGTGAGTTTTCGTTCGGTGCTCTAGTTTTTGGTGGTGCTCAAAGGATTCGCGTTTCCCGGTGATTTAGGGAGTTAGGAGGCAAGATTTTTGGGCTATAGCATCCTTGTGTGACGCTTTTCAAGTCCCGAAACCCTTGTCTCCATAGCTTCAACCATTTGGGAAATCCGATGATGATTTGGGGGAGTTGACTTTCGGGGTCGGGCGTTTTTTTGCTCTGTCCGCACCTGGCGGACAGTCCGCGAGGTGCTGGCGGACGGTCCGCGCGGCTAGGGTTCGTCCCGTGTTCTTCGTGTTCTTGCTCGCCTTTCGTTTCGATCCGTCGCGTTTTTGGTTTTCGGTTGGACGGAGTTTCGGACGGTCCGCAGCAGCAGGCGGACGGTCCGCGGGTGCTTGGCGGACAGTCCGCGTGCTCCCCGCGGACGGTCCGTGGTTCGCGTTGTGCCACTGGTGGTTCTGTTGGCTTTAACGAACGGTCCGCGGTTCAAGCCGGACGGTCCGCGATACCCGGCCGGACGGTCCGCGTGGCCCATCGCGGACGGTCCGCCCTGTCTGGCCGGACGGTCCGCCAGAGGCTGCGAGCTTTGCTTCTTGGTTCGATTCCTCCCTTCCTTCTTTCGTGCTTCCGCGTGTGCTTCAAGGAATCGCTCCTAAGGCTAGAGGTTGATCATTAACCTCGTGGTCTTGGCGATTGGTGTGTGATTCGATCCATCGCTCGTGTGTGACCGGGATTTGACTAGGGCATAGGCCGGGTTCTTCGAGAAGAATTTTTACCGGCTCCTATTCACTCCCCCCCTCTCTAGTCGCCATCTGATCCTTCAATTGGTATCAGAGCTTGGTGCCGGATTCTTTGCGACTTTGACAAGTCCCGAATCCTAAGATGGCGTACGTTGAGCGGGGCGGTCCGCCGCACTTCGATGGCAAGGGTTACCACAAGTGGGCGACTCGTATGATGATCTTTCTTCGTGGCAAGTTGTTGGATTTCATTGTGCTTGACAAGACCTATGCTATTCCGGTCAACATCCATACTCTTATGGTGACCGATGCCGGTGCTAAGGCCAAGTATGAGGCTAATGCAAAAGCCGTTGATCACTTGGTCCGGAGCTTGTGTGATCCAGAGTTTGAGCATGTTCGCCATTTGAATCTTGCTTGGCAAATTTGGGAGAAGTTGTTGGTTGCTCACGGTGGTGATAACCATGTGAAGGCTCGCCTCTTTGTTTCTTACCGGATGCAATATGAGAATTTCACTCCACTTCCTGGTGAGGACATTGATGCGATGTTTCGAGAGGTTCACCGCCATCGTGAACAACATGAAAGCTAATGTTGAGGATTTTCCTTACACCGAGCATGATCAGGCTTTGAAGCTCTTGCATGTCTTGGACCCAAATGTTTGGGGTTCTAAGGTTGAGGCCATCAAGGAGTCTGGGCATTATTTGACTATTGAGTTGGATGACCTCTTTTCTAAGCTAAAGTCGGCTGAGGTTGACAGGAAGTTGCAATCCAAGCATGAGGGCTCGACTAACCCTTCCAGTCGACAGTTTTCCTTGTCTTCTCTTATGTCCATTCCAGATGAGGAGTTTGATGTGCTGGGCGAGGAGGAGCTGGCCTTGCTCTCAAGGAGGTTTGATCGACTACACGAGAGTCGGAGAATGCAAGGCGGAGCTCAGGGACGTGCTACAAGTGTGGCAAGCGTGGCCACTTCATCGCCGAGTGCCCGGAAGCGGAGGAGAACAAGTACAAGGTGAACGAGTACAAGGCGCACCCGAGGCGTGAAGACAAGTACTCCTCCAAGGGCAAGCACTTCAACAAGTCCAAGAGCAAGGACAAGGACAAGCGGCGACCGAGCAAGAGCGGCTACAAGAAGAACAAGGCAAGAGCGATGGTGGCCGGTGCGAGCGATGTCGACTCAAGCTCAAGCGAGGAGCGATCCAAGCTCAAGCAGCGAAGATGAAGACGCCGGGAGGCGCAATGGCAAGAAGAGTGCAAGCCGGAACCTCAGCGGGCTGAGCTGTGTGGCGCTTGAGGGCTTTTGTGGCATGGCCCATAGCTCAAGCAGCAAGAAGAGCGAGAAGGAAGACAGCGACTCCGACTCGGAGGATGAGGTAAATCGTGACCCCGACTCTTTGCTTGCTGAGATCGCTAGGTTGAATGGCTTGATTGACAACCGTGATAGTGTGCTAAGAGATGCCAAAAAGATGAGGAAAGATCTTAGGGCACAACTTGAGAATGCTAGTGAGAAAGTAGGAGAGCTAGAGTCGAAATTGCTTGAATTGAAACATGAGAATGACTCTTTGAAACTTGCTCCTACTACTCCTGATGATGTTGAATGTCTTGAGTGTGATGCATGGTTGAATGAGATCAAATTGCTTAATGAGAAGAATGCTTCCACTTTGGCTAAGCTAGATGCTCTTAGGACTGAATATGATGAGCTTAAGGCTAGACCCACTTTGCTTGGTGCTTGTAAATCATGTCCTACTATGCATGCTAAGCTTGTTGATGCTCGTTCTACTATTAGCTCTTTGGAAGCTTCTTTGAAATCTCCTGTTGTCAATGCATGCACTAGCGGTGATGAAGTTACTTTGCGCAATCTTGAACTTACTTCCCGTTTGGATGTCATCTATGAGGAGAATGACTATTTGAGGAAGGTGTTGGGTTGGTTGTCTGGGCAGGAACCTCAATTGAAAATCATGATTGAGGAGTTCAAGAGAGCCGATGGTCGTGGTTTGGGTTTTGAGAAGTTAGGTGAGGAAGTGGGAGAGAACAAGTGGGGAGAGTGTGTATGAGAAGTGTGTTGAGTCTAACCCCGAGTTTGAGGTGATCGGAGAGATCCAAGTCCCACTTCCAAAAGCACCCAAGAACTCTTTCACACCAAAGCCCAACCACCTTTGCAACAAGCTTGACACAACCCAAGATCCACCCAAATTTCCACCTAAAACAAATGATTTCCAGAAACCAGTGAAGTTTGTGGGTGAGAAGGGTGAGAAGCATAGAGAGAAGCCAGAGCCAAAACCAAAACCCATCCCCTTCAGGTGTGAGTATTGTGGCAAGGAGAGGCATCTTGCAGAGTTTTGCTACAAGAGGAAGAGGGATGATAGGCTTGCTAGGGAGCAAGCGAACCAGGACAGGTATCGCCAGTCTTATGGTATTCCTGAGCCTAGAGTGCCACTTCCACGGGGTGTGGGAAGTGTGAGGAGTGTTGGCGGGTTCCCACGGAGAGGTGGTGGTGAGAGGTTTGTCGGGAGAGATAATGGTGTGCGTCTTGGTGAGAGGTTTGGTCGGGATCGTGGTGGTTTTTTGGATGTCCCCCTACTCGTCCTCGGTACGGGTTTAGGGGAGATGATCGCAGCTTTGTGTTCCAGAGGAACTACGGACCACGTTTTCCCCCTCGTGGTGCTCGTACTCCTCCCATGGGACATGGGAAGTTTGGTGGCAAGGGAATGATGTTTGCTAACCCCTCTTTTGAGCAGATGGCTCGACACTGGTTTAACTTTCTTTGTGCTAACCCTAGTGTCGAGTCGCTAGCTCACTCTCGTTCTTGTTTCTGACTACAGGCAGGAGGCTTGGAGAACATTTGGTTGATCGACTCCGGGTGTTCTCGACACATGACCGGAGATAAGAAGTGGTTCTCCAGCCTCACCCCAGTAAAGGAAAAACTGTACATCACATTTGGGGACAATGGACGAGGAAGGGTGCTTTCGGAGGGTGTTGTGCATGTGAGTGACAAGGTAACGTTGAAGAGAATGGCTCTTGTGAAGTCTTTGGGTTTCAATTTTCTTTCGGTTTCTCAGTTGCTTGATGAGGGTTTTGAGGTGCGTTTCAAGTCTGGCGAGTCTCATTTGCTTGATTCTCGAGGTGATCTTGTCTGTATGATCATCCCCGAGGGTCAGATTTTCAGGGCTGATTTCTCTCGTTCTTTGGGTCCTGCTCGCTGATTGATGGCCGGTCCTTCTTCGATTTGTGGAAATGGCATAGGCGGTTGGGACACTTGAGCTTTGATTTGGTTTCCCGCTTGAGTGGTCTTGACCTTGTCCGAGGATTGCCGAGGTTGAAGCTTGAGAAGGATTTGGTTTGTGCTCCTTGTAGGCATGGCAAGATGGTAGCCACTCCCCATCCACCCCTGACCGATGTCATGACCGAGCGTCCGACAGAGCTGTTGCATATGGATCTTGTTGGGCCAGTGAGGACCATGTGTTGTTCGAGGACCGGTGGATGGTCGCTTCCTTGTGTGATGAGTGATTGACAACGTTGTGTGGACTGATTCTTGGCTAAGTATTGCAGGTGCAGGTTGCGGCTTGACTCGTGTTGGTGCAGGTGAAGAACAAGCGCGAAAGGTCGTTGCTTGGTGAGGCCTCCAGGTGTGGAGAAGATAAGTAGGCTTCGTTCGAGGGACCCGGTGGCCAGCGGGGTCGAGTGCGGGCCGCATGGTGGCAAGAACGACAAGATGAAGTCGGCGGACGGTTTCTTGGTTGAGCCACAAAACCAAGGTCAAGCCGGGACTTCATGGGAGCCAAGTCATGAGTGGTGATTGGCGAGAGGCTACATCAAGTTCGCGGGGTTTGCGGTGGTTCACCGAGAAAATCACCGGGTTACTCGGGCCGAGCCACAAAGCCGAGGCCGAAGACCGGCGTGGTCGTACGGCCAAAACCGGCCTGACCGGTTTGGAGAACCGGCTCCGACCGGTTTGGGGTCGCAGGGCGCCGGAAGCTTCGAGGCGGAGGACACGCGTCGGGATCGCAAGGCTTGCGTTGAGGCTACGCAGGGTGCGGTCGCTGGGCATCCGTCCGATGGTGAATACATCAAGAATTCTGAATCCGCCCTTGAGGGGCTTGTATCCCTAGTTAGTAGAGAAGGGCATTTTAGACTTTTGGTTGCCTCCATATAACCCAAGAGGTGAGAGGATGGCAGCCAACTCTTGGAACTCTAGCTCATTAGTTTTCCTATTTTCCACCTATTTTCCTTAGGTTTTCTCTAGGACTAGCAAGAGAGATTCACGGAGAGATCTTGTAGAGAGGGATGGATGATCGGGCGGCTTGCTAGACCTTGTACAAACCTTTGGTTCATGTATAGATGATTCGGCGTGGTTCCTCAAGGTTTGGATGTGTTTTCCCCGGTTGTTCTTGGTGGTGATTTCGGAGCCCTCTCCCGGTGATTTCTTTGCGGTGTTTTCGGGATTTTTCTCTTGGGGATTTGATGGGGGAAATTTGTGGGAACCCTTCGTGGTTCTTTGGGCTGTGATTCCCCTCCCAAATCCGCGAGAAAAGGTGCTCGATTTTGGGGTTTCTTGAGTTCTTGGGTTGGAAGTGCTTTCGGCGGGATTTCTTCGATTCCTCCTTTTTGGACGAGATTTGGTGGGATTAAACTTGGCTATGGACTCTTCATGAGGTGTTCCTGATATCCCCAAAGTCTTGTTCAAGTCCGTGGAGCGATTCGGGAGATTGAGATTTGGTTTTGGGGGGAGTTGACCCGCGGGCCGTGTTCTTCCCGATCGTCCGTGCTAAAACCGGCCGACCGGTTTCCCAAACCGGTCTGACCGGTTTCGCCCTGTGGGCTGTCGAGAAAGATCTTTGAACAAGGAAGTCTTTGCTGCTCCATGGCTTCGTTTGTTCAGATGTGGAAAGGCTTTTGAAGTGTGTGGGGTCTTTGGGGAGTTTCTGGACAGAATCGGTCTGACCGGTTTGCCTAACCGGTCTGACCGGTTTCCCCGCTCGCGTGAGGCTAAGTCCAACAGAAGCGGTCTGACCGGTTTCAGAAACCGGCCTGACCGGTTTGTGCTGCCAGCAGCCTTGTCGTGTGTGTTTCCGCTGCGTGTGTGTTAAGGCTGTTGTTTGGGTCTTGTTCCTAGGTTCAGTAGCACTCCAGTGGCTACGTGAACTTGGCAAGAGAAGCTTGCGGAGGTGCACGAGTGAATTTGGGTTCATAGGCCGAATTCTTGAATAGAATTTTTATCGACTCCCATTCACTCCCCCCTCTCCGGTTCGCCATTTCGGTCCTTTAAGTGGTATCGAGCCGGTTCGGGTCTTTGTTGACTCTAACCGGTCTAAGATCCAAGGATGGCGTACCGGGAACGGGGTTCGGGTCCTCCACACTTCGATGGGAAGAACTACCGGATGTGGAGCAAGCGGATGGGTGCGTTCCTCCGCGGAAAGGGTCGGCTTCTTTGGGATGTCACGGTGGACACAGAGCTATGTCCGGCCCGATGGATTTCCTTGCTCCGGGGGTCGAGGGGACGGATTCGACGCCAACAATAAGGCGGTCGACTACTTGTTTCGTGCTTTGTGTCGGCCGAGTTCGATCGGGTGCACACCGAGCACTTGGCTTGTAGGATTTGGGTGGTGTTGAAGGAGGCACATGTTGGGAACGCCCGGGGTTCGGGCACGGATGTATGCGACCTACGGAGAGAGTACGAGAACTTCACTCATCTCCCGGTGAGTCCATCGATGCCTTGTTTCGAGAGGTTCACGGTGGTGGTGAACAACATGAGGGCCAATGTGGACGTGCTCCCGTACGATGATCATGATAGAGCGGTCAAGCTCTTACACTCTTTGGATCGTACGATATGGGGCGGAAAGTTCGAGGCCATAGTCGAGTCGGAGAGGTATGATACTCGACGGTGAACGAGCCGTTCTCGAAGCTCAAGTCGGCCGAGGTGGATAGGGGCATGATCGCCAAGCTCGAGGGACCGACCGACTCCCGTAGTCTTGCCCTCGTTGGTGGTTCCAAAGGAAAGACTAACTCTAACCCATCCACCGGGATGTTCTCGTTTTCCTCTTTGATGTCTATGCCGGATGAGGAGTTTGATGACCTTGGAGAGGACGAGCCGGCGCCGTTGACGAGGCGGTTCGAGAGGCCGCACGAGAACCGCGTGAACATGAGGAGGAACACGAGGACCCGCTTTTAGTGCGGCAAGCCGGGACACTTCGTCGCCGACCGCCCGAGAAGGCCGAGAACAAGGACAGCCTACAAACACAAGCCGAGGATGAACGATGGCAAGTACCGTTCGAGGCGCGACCACAAGAGCAAGCACAAGAACAAGTACAAGGACGAGCGACGATCGAGGAAGAAGGAGGGCCGAGGCAAGGCCCGAGCGATGGTTGGAGCGAGCGACGTCGACTCCAGTTCCGCGTACTCCACCTCGAGCTCGAGCAGCAGTGAAGACGAGGGAGATCGCCGCAAGAACAAGAAGTCGTCCAAGAACCTGAGCGGGCTGAGCTGCTTCGCGAGAGATGGCTTCTACACCATGGCGCTGAGCTCCGGCAGCAAGAAGAGCACACAGAGCGACTCGGACTCTGAGTCTGACGACGAGGTGCGTGATGAACTTCCCTTCTTGCGCCGGGGAGAATGGAGAGGCTTGGCTCTTTGCTTGATAACCGTGATGACATGCTTAGAGAGGCCAAGAAAATGAGGAAAGAGCTTAGGGCTTCACTCGAGGATGCTAGGACTAGAGTGGGTGAGCTAGAGACACGGAGTTCTTGATAGCAAGCTTGAGATTGATTCGCTTAAGGCTAGCCCCGTTGTTTTTGATGAGAATGATTGTCTTGATTGCTCCATATCCCTTGCCTGATCTTGCTTTGTTTAAGGAGAAGCATGCCTCCAAGTGCGAGGAACTAGATGGGCTTAGGGTTGAAGTGGGCGAGCTTAAGTCTAGACCGGCTTTGCTAGGTACTTGCACTTCTTGCCCTATTTTGCATGCTAAGATTGATGAGATGCATGCTTACACTAGTTCGCTCGAGGCTAAATTGAAGGAACCCATGCCTACATCTTGCTCTACCCGTGAAATGCATGCATTAAAAAATTTGGAGCTTGCACATTATGTTGATCATTTGCGGGATGAGAATGATGATTTGAGGAAGTTGATGGGTTGGTTGTCGGTCATGAGCCTCGGTTGAGGATGATGATTGAGGCCTTTAAGAGGCAAGATGGTGAGGGGCTTGGGGCAAACAAGATTGGTGAAGGAAGTGGAGAAAATATCCCGAGCCACCAAAAACCCACCACAAAAATGATTTCCCACCAAAACCTAACCATCTAAGGAACCGACTAGACACAACCCCGGCTCCACCCGTGTTTCCTACACCCACAAATGACCTACAAAAGCCTATCAAGTTTGTGAGCACTTCGGGGAAAGTGTTCTTTGGGAAGGAGAGTGAGAAGGCTAGTGGTGAGAAACCGGTGGAGGATTTGAGTGGAGAGAAACCGAGTGAGCAGCCACATCCCAAGCCTAAGCCTAAGCTTGTGAGGTTCCATTGTGGCTATTGTGGGAGAGATGGCCATAAGGAGGAGTTTTGCTTCAAGAGGAAGCGAGAGGAGAGAATGGCGAAGGAGTGGGCTAACGGGGACAAGTATCACCCCTCCAGTGGTGTGCTTGAGCCTCGTGTGCAGATGCTCAGGGCCAAGGGGAGTGTGAGGACAGTTCCGGCTTGGGGTGATCGAAAGAGTGCAGGAGGTGCTGCTGGAGGAGTGAAACCGGTCAGACCGGTTTTGGAACCGGTCAGACCGGTTTGGGGTCTGCGGAATGACAAGCTTGGTTTCCGTGCTCGTACAGGTACGAGGGTTGTTTCTGGAGGTCGTGGTTCTGGTGGCTGGGCTAGAGAGTTTGCAGGTGGTCAGGTTGCTAGGCGTTCTCCCCCTCAAGTTCACTACGGGGATGGGAGGAGTCATAGCTTTGAGAAGGAGAGGAGGAATGGTCCACGAGTTCTCTTTCGTGGTTTTGGTCCTCCTCCAGGCAGAGAGGGGTGGTTCCCTCAGGGTGGTTACCGTGGTGGTGTTCGTGGAGGTAGCTTTGGTAGGAGAGATGCTTTGGTTAGTGCTAACCCCACTTTCGAGAAAATGGCTCGGCACTGGTTTTCCTCTTTTGGTGCTAACCCCAGTGCTGAGTTGTTTGTCCGCTCACGTGCTTATTTTTGAATTTCAGGTGGGAGACTTGAAGAACATTTGGTTGATTGACTCCGGTTGCTTGAGGCATATGACCGGAGACAGGGGGTGGTTCTCAAGTCTCGTTCCGGTGGTGACAAAGAGGTACATCACCTTTGGGGACAATGGGCGTGGGCGTGTGCTTTCAGAAGGTGAGATAAAAGTGAGTGACAAGATCACTCTGAGGCGTGTTGCTCTTGTTCAATCGCTGGGGTACAATTTGCTTTATGTGTCCCAGTTGTTGGATGAGGGCTTTGAGGTGTTGTTTCGGCCAGGTGGTTCTCGGATTGTGGACTCTCGAGGGGACCTTGTTTGTATGGTCGTTCCCGAGGGTCAGGTGTTTCGTGCTGATTTTTCTCAGCCTTCGGGTGTGGAGCGTTGTTTCTTGGCTGGTTCTTCGAGTGAGTTGTGGAAGTGGCATAGGAAGTTGGGTCACTTGAGCTTTGACCTTTTGTCTCGCTTGAGTAAACTCAATTTGGTCCGAGGATTGCCACGGCCGAGGCTTGAGAAAGAGTTGGTTTGTGCTCCGTGTAGGCATGCCAAGATGGTGGCCTCTTCTCACCCGCCTCTCACCGATGTGATGACCGAGCGTCCATGCGAGCTGCTCCATATGGACCTTGTTGGCCCGGCTCGTGTGCGATCTCGCGGGTGGGAAGTGGTATGTCCTTGTTGTGGTGGACGACTATTCTCGGTATGCGTGGGTGTTCTTTCTCGAGGATAAGGGGGGAGACGTTTGGTTTTGTTCGAGATCTAGTCTTGAGGTTGAGGAACGAGAGGCACGGAGATGCCATACGAGCTATCCGCAGGGATAATGGCTCGGAATTCAGGAACTCTCGTTTTGAAACCTTTTGCCATGACTTGGGTCTTGAGCACCAGTTTTCGAGTCCGTATACGCCTCCCTAGAATGGTGTTGTGGAAAGGAAGAACGGGACCTTGTGCGAGATGGCTCGGACGATGCTTGATGAGCATAGGACTTCGAGGAGGTATTGGGCCGAGGCGGTGAATACCGCATGCTATGTGTCAAACGAGATATACCTCGAGTGCACAAGAAGAAGACATGCTATGAGTTGATGCATGGTCGCACACCCAAGGTGAGTCACTTCCATGTCTTTGGTTGCAAGTGTTTCATTCGAAGAAAGGCGGGGAAGTTGGATAAGTTTGAGGCTAGGTCTGTCGATGGCATTTTCTTTGGTTATGCATCTCATTCTAGAGCATATCGTGTGCTCAATCTTGAAACTAACCAAATCGTGGAGACTTGCGAGGTAACCTTCGACGAGACAGAGCCACGTAGTCAGCTTGTCTTTGAGTGTGCAGGTGATGATGAGCTTGGCGAGGATATCTTTCAGGAGGAGGATCATGAACATGGTGATGATGAAGATGGCGGTGTGGTGCCCCCGGCTGAACATGTACCCACTACTTCGACTATGATGATGGATGGACCCTCTGCTACACCTACGACGATAAACCAAGAACGAGAAGAAGCTGATGTTGAGGGGGAGGAAGCTTCGAGGCGAGAACCTCCCCGACGAGTACAGGTGGATCACCCAGCTTCGAGGATCATCGGCGACATGAATGAACGCACTACACGGTCGAGGGTTCGGAACAACTCTCATTTCGCTCATGCTGCATTTGTTGCTTCTTTCGAGCCCAAAGACATTGGACACGCACTATCTGATCACAATTGGGTTAATTCGATGCATGAGGAGTTGGAGAACTTTGAGAGGAATCAGGTGTGGGAGTTGGTTGACCCTCCCCCAGGGTGTAAGCCGATTGGTACAAAGTGGGTGTGGAAAAACAAAGAGGGAGAGAAGGGTGAGGTTGTGAGGAACAAGTCGAGACTTGTTGCTCGGGGGTTCAGTCAAAAGGAGGGGATCGACTACGAGGAGACCTTTGCTCCCGTAGCCCGTTTGGAGGCGATTAGGATCCTTCTAGCCTTCTCTCGTGGCTAAAGGGTTCAAGTTGCACCAAATGGATGTGAAGAGTGCGTTTCGAATGGAGTGTTGGAGGAAGAAGTGTATGTGAGGCAGCCTCCGGGGTTTGAGAGTGAGAAGTACCCCCACCGGGTGTACAAGTTGAGGAAGGCGCTGTATGGGTTGAAGCAGGCGCCTAGAGCTTGGTATGGCAGGTTGAGGGGGTTCTTGTTTGAGAGAGGCTTTGAGATGGGGAAGGTCGATCAGACCTTGTTTTTGCTGAGGAAGGGCAGAGATATCCTGATTGTGCAGGTGTACGTGGATGACATTGTCTTTGGTGGCTCGTCTAACTCTCTTGTTGCGAGGTTTGCAGATGATATGAGCAGGGAGTTCGAGATGAGCATGATGGGTGAGTTGCAGTTCTTTCTCGGGCTACAAATCAAGCAATCAAAGGAAGGAACATTTGTGCATCGGGCTAAGTACACCAAGGACATTGTGAGGAAGTTCAAGATGGAGGACTCCAAGGCTATGACGTCGCCGATGAGTACGACTACGGCTCTTGATGCGGACGAGGAAGGTGAACACGTGGACCGGAAGGAGTACCGGAGCATGATCGGGTCACTCCTCTACTTGACGGCGACGAGGCCGGACATACGGTTCTCGGTGTGTCCGTGTGCTCGGTTTCAAGCGTCTCCGAGGACTTCGCATCGGCAAGCGGTGAAGAGAATTTTCAGGTACTTGCGTCACACTCCCGACTTCGGCCTTTGGTACTCCGCGTCCTCTTCTTTGGCGCTTCATGGTTTTTCAGACGCGGATTTTGCCGGGTGTCGGTTGGATAGGAAGTCCACCTCTGGGACTTGTCAGTTTTTGGGTTCTTCTTTGGTGTCTTGGTCTTCTCGCAAACAGTCGAGTGTTGCTCAATCCACGACCGAAGCCCAGTATGTTGCCGCTGCTAGTTGTTGCTCTCAGCTCCTTTGGATCACCTACACCATGAGTGACTTTGGTGAGGAGTATATCCATGTCCCACTTCAATGTGATAGCACCAGTGCCATAAGCGTTGCAAAGAACCCAGTGCTCCATTCCAAAACCAAACACATAGAAGTGAGGTATCATTTTCTGAGAGACAATGTAGAGAAAGGGAAGATAGCCTTAATCCATGTACCAACACATGACCAACTAGCCGATATTTTCACCAAGCCCCTAGATCAAGCAACCTTTACTCGTTTGCGGGGGGAACTTGGTGTGTGTTTGATTTCTTGAGTTGGGTGTGTGGGAGCTCTCTTTTGCCGGTGGTGTCGAGCCCGTCTTGCCTCCCCTCGAGGAGCCGGTGGTAGCATATGTATAGCTTTCCTTTGTGCATTTCTTGCATTTGGCATGGCATATGTAACATGATGTACAGGCATCCTTGTATCTTAGATTGCATGCATTTTGTATCATATGCATTGGATAGGAAAAGCTTCTCTTATATACATTGTTCACCATGGAATGAGATATATGTCTTTGTGAGCTTGTTTGGTATGCTATGGTTAGTTTGGCTTAGCTCTTGATGATCTTGATGAGTAATCCATGGTTGATGGCTATGTTTTTGAAAAATGTCACATGTATGCTCTCTCATGTGTAAATGCCTTTATATGATCATGACATGTTTTAGTGGCTTGGTTGTGCTTAATTTGTGGTTGGATAGCTAGTTTATTGATCATATGGGGCCAAAGGCTCATTTGCCATCATGAATGTTTAGCCCTCTTGGTTTATCTTGTGGAGGGGCATAAGTTCCTTTTTGTCGCAAAGACATTTCATGTACCATTTACAAATCTGAAAATGAAATGAAAAAATGCTTGGAAAATATGCTCCCATGTCATATGTGCTTGAATTAAATTTGCTTTGGGTGCTAAACCATTGCATGATGCCTACCAATGAGATGTCTCATACATAGAAGTAGGCACATGGCTCGGTGGCTTTGACATGACATGAGGTGCTTGTGGGTGTTTGTGATGGTCTTATGATTAGAATGGCTGTCCTAGCATGAAGTTTGTGTGGCTTTGCCATTTTGGCATGTTTTGCTCATGTCTAGGTTTTTGCGTGTGAGAGAGTAACTTTTCGCAAAATTACTCAAATCCTTGTTAGCCTTGTCCAATGGTTGTGAAGCTTGGTGATCATGTAGTTGAGGCCCATACAAACCTGTAGAGTATCTAACTTGCTCATTTGGACATGTGTAGGATCTTGTGATGAATTTTGTATCCTTGAGAAGCTCTAGATTGCATTTGTGCCTTGATTCATGCATTGGCAACAAGGGGGAGAAAGGAAGGTGGAGAAAAGTTGCTTTGTATCCCTGGAACCTTTCCCAAGTGTCAAGGGGGAGCTTGTGCATTTCATTTGCATTTTTGGATTTTGGGGTATGGTCTGCTGTGTGAAATCGTCCTGACCGGTTGTGGAAACCGGTCTGACCGGTTTTGGTGGAACCGGCCTGACCGGTTATGGGAACCGGTCTGACCGGTTTGTGCCCTGAGTTGGCACTTGATCAGGGGGAGCTTGCATTTGTGCAGGGGGAGTTCTTGTGTGCTTTGGTGGTTTGTGCTCTTTGCTTGAGCATGGTTTTTGTCTCGGATGTGTCGAGCCGTTGCCCTTGCCTAAGGGGTCCGAGACGTGTCTTCTTCAAGTGATCTCGTCTTTTGCCTTTCTCGGCTTTCGATCGCTTGTTGGAGTTTTTCTTTTTGTTTCTTTTCTGTTTTCCTTTTCTCTTTACTTATCATGTGTGTGTTGTCAATGCACTCATCAAGGGGGACATTGAGGACCATGTGTGGTTCGAGGACCGGTGGATGGTCGCTTCCTTGTGTGATGAGTGATTGACAACGTTGTGTGGATCGATTCTTGGCTAAGTATTGCGGGTGCGGGTAGCGGCTTGACTCGTGTTGGTGCAGGTGAAGAACAAGCGCGAAAGGTCATTGCTGGTGAGGCCTCCAGGTGTGGAGAAGACAAGTAGGCTTCGTTCGAGGGACCCGGTGGCCGGCGTGGTCGAGTGCGGGCCGCATGGTGGCAAGAACAGCAAGATGAAGTCGGTGGACGGTTTCTTGGTTGAGCCACAAAACCAAGATCAAGCCGAGACTTCATGCAAGCCAAGTCATGAGTGGTGATTGGCGGAGGCTACATCAAGTTCGCGGGGTTTGCGGTGTTTCACCGAGAAAATCACGGGTTACTCGGCCGAGCCACAAAGCCGAGGCCGAAGACCGGGCGTGGTCGTGCGGCCAAAACCGGCCCGACCGGTTTGGAGAACTGGTCGACCGGTTTGGGGTCGCGAGGCGCCGGAAGGTTCGAGGCGGAGGACACGCGTCGGGATCGCAAGGCTTGCGTTGAGGCTACGAAGGGTGCGGTCGGCGGGCATCCGTCCGATGGTGAATACATCAAGAATTCGAATCCGCCCTTGAGGGGCTTGTATCCCTAGTTAGTAGAGAAGGGCATTTTAGACTTTTGGTTGCCTCCATATAACCCAAGAGGTGAGAGGATGGCAGCCAACTCTTGGAACTCTAGCTCATTAGTTTTCCTATTTTCCACCTATTTTCCTTAGGTTTTCTATAGGACTAGCAAGAGAGCTTCATGGAGAGATCTTGTAGAGAGGGATGGATGATCGGGCGGCTTGCTAGACCTTGTACGAACCTTTGTTTCATGTATAGATGATTCGGCGTAGTTCCTCAAGGTTTGGATGTGTTTTCCCCGGTTGTTCTTGGTGGTGATTTTCGGAGCCCTCTCCCGGTGATTTCTTTGCGGTGTTTTCGAGACTTTTCTCTTGGGGATTTGATGGGGGAAATTTGTGGGAACCCTTCGTGGTTCTTTGGGCTGTGATTCCCCTCCCAAATCCGTGAGAAAAGGTGCTCGATTTTGGGGTTTCTTGAGTTCTTGGGTTGGAACTGCTTTCGGCGGGATTTCTTCGATTCCTCCTTTTTGGACGAGATTTGGTGGGATTAAACTTGGCTATGGACTCCTCATGAGGTGTTCCGATATCCCCAAAGTCTTGTTCAAGTCCGTGGAGCGATTCGGGAGATTGAGATTTGATTTTGGGGGGAGTTGACCCGCGGGATTTGTGTTCTTCCCGATGTCCGAGGCTAAAACCGGCTTTGGACCGGTTTCCCAAACCGGCCCGACCGGTTTCCCAAACCGGTCGACCGGTTTCGCCCGTGGGTTGTCGAGAAAGATCTTTGAACAAGGAAGTCTTTGCTGCTCCATGGCTTCGTTTGTTCAGATGTGGAAAGGCTTTTGAAGTGTGTGGGGTCTTTGGGGAGTTTCTGGACAGAATCGGTCTGACCGGTTTGCCTAACCGGTCTGACCGGTTTCCCCTGCCTGCGTGAGGCTAAGTCCAACAGAAGCGGTCTGACCGGTTTCAGAAACCGGCCTGACCGGTTTGTGCTGCCAGCAGCCTTGTCGTGTGTGTTTCCGCTGCGTGTGTGTTGAGGCTGTTGTTTGGGTCTTGTTCCTAGGTTCAGTAGCACTCCAGTGGCTACGTGAACTTGGCAAGAGAAGCTTGCGGAGGTGCACGAGTGAATTTGGGTTCATAGGCCGAATTCTTGAATAGAATTTTTATCGGCTCCCATTCACTCCCCCCCTCTCTAGTTCGCCATTTCGGTCCTTCAGCCAGCTCGAGTTCGCTCGGTGGGTGGGAAGTGGTATGTCCTTGTTGTGGTGGACGATTACTCTTGCTTTGCCTGGGTGTTCTTCTTGGAGGATAAGAGTGAGACATTTGGTTTTGTTCGAGATCTGATCGTGAGGTTGAAAACGAGAGGCATGGGAATGCTATTCGAGCTATCCGCAGTGATAATGGCTCAGAGTTCAAGAACTCTCGTTTTGATGCCTTTTGTCGTGATCTAGGTCTTGAACATCAGTATTCGACCCCTTATGTGCCCCCTCAAAATGGAGTCGTGGAAAGGAAAAATCGGACTCTTTGTGAGATGGCTAGGATGATGCTCGATGAGCACAGGACTCCTAGGAGGTATTGGGCTGAGGCGGTCAATACGGCTTGTCATGTTTCCAACAGGATTTTATTGCGAGCTTTCAAGAAGAAGACCTGTTATGAGCTTATGCATGGTCGGGCACCCAAGGTTAGTCACTTCCGAGTTTTTGGCTGCAAGTGCTTTATCCTTAAGAAGGGAAAACTCGACAAGTTTGAGGCTAGGTCTAGTGAAGGTATTTTCTTTGGATATGCTAACCACTCTAGAGCCTATAGGGTGCTTAACCTTGAAACTAACAAAATCATGGAGACTTGCGAGGTGACCTTCGATGAGACAATGCCATGTACCTCTCTTGGTTTTGAATGTGCAGGTGATGAGGAGATGGCCGAGGACCTCTTTGAAGAGGAGAAGGATGAAGCTGGAGATGATGATGGGGAGAACCATGCGCCTGAAGCTAAGTGTGTACCCACTACTTCCCCTACGACCACTATGGAACATGAACCGTCTACTTCATGGACAACGACGGTGCAACAAGAGGACCAGGCGAGAGAAGCTGAAGTTGAGGGGGAGGTAGTCTCGAGGCGCGAGGCTCCCCGGCGGATTCAAGAAGTACATCCCCTGTCGAAGATCATTGGGAACATCGATGAACGCACTACACGGTCAAGGTCCAGGAATTCCTCTCATTTTGCTCATGCTGCTTTTGTTGCCACTTTTGAGCCCAAGGACATTGGACATGCTTTATCTGATGCAAACTGGGTCAATTCTATGCATGAGGAGTTGGAAAACTTTAAGAGGAACCAGGTGTGGGAGTTAGTTGAACCACCTCCAAACTGCCATCCCATAGGAACCAAGTGGGTTTGGAAGAACAAAGAGGGAGAGAATGGGATGGTTGTGAGGAACAAGTCCAGACTTGTTGCTCAGGGGTTTAGTCAGAAGGAGGGGATCGACTATGAGGAGACCTTTGCTCCTGTGGCCCGTCTTGAGGCAATTCGGATCCTTCTAGCCTTTGCCGTGGCTAAAGGGTTCAAGTTGTTTTAGATGGACGTGAAGAGTGCTTTTCTGAATGGGGTCATAGAGGAGGAGGTGTATGTGAAGCAGCCACCTGGGTTTGAGAGCGAGTTGTACCCACACAGGGTATACAGGTTGAAAAGGGCTCTGTATGATTTGAAACAGGTGCCCCATGCTTGGTATGGGAGATTGAGAGGTTTTCTGTTGAGTAGAGGGTTTGTGATGGGTACCGTGGATAGGACCTTGTTTCTCCTCAAGCATGGAAATGACTTGTTGATTGTTCAGATATACGTGGATGATATTGTCTTTGGTGGCTCGTCACATAACCTTGTTGCCAAGTTTGCGGATGAGATGAGTAGGGAGTTCGAGATGAGCATGATTGAAGGATCAGATGGTGACTAGAGAGGGGGGGAGTGAATAGGAGCCGGTAAAAATTCTTCCCAAAGAACCCGGCCTATGTCCTACTCAAATCCCGGTCACACACAAGCGATGGATCGAATCACGCACCAATCGCCAAGACCACGAGGTTATGGATCAACCTCTAGCCTTAGGAACGATTCCTCAAAGCACACGCGGAAGCACTAGAAAGGGAGGAGGGAATCGAACCAAGAAGCAAAGCACACGGGCTGCGGCGGACCGTCCGCGCGGAGAGGGGCGGACCGTCCGCAAGAGCCGCGCGGACCGTCCGGCCGGGTATCGCGGACCGTCCGCACCCGAGCCGCGGACCGTCCGGCCTTAGCCGCGGACCGTCCGTTAAATTACACGAACGACCCAAAGCCACCCCCGTGTCACGGACCGTCCGCGGGGAGCACGCGGACCGTCCGCCAAGCACCCGCGGACCGTCCGCCCGACACCGCGGACCGTCCGAAACTCCGTCCAACCAAAAACCAAAATCGCGACGGATCGAAACAAAGGACGAACAAGAACACGAAGAACACCGGATGAACCGGAGCCACGCGGACCGTCCGCGACCTCCTCGCGGACCGTCCGCCGAGGTGCGGACGGAGCGAGAAACGGCCGACCCCGAAAGTCAACTCCTCCAAATCATCATCGGATTTCCCAAACGGTTGAAGTTGTGGAGACAAGGCTTTGGGTACTTGAAAAGCGTCACACAAGGATGCTATAGCCCAAAAATCTTGCCTCCTAACTCCCTAAATCACCGGGAATCGCGAATCCTTTGAGCACCACCAAAAACTAGAGCACCGAACAAAAACTCACGAATCGGGGTAGTTTCCGGCGTTTGAGGGCACAAGAGTAAGCACAAAGATGCACAAGACATCTATCCATGTTTCCCTCAAAGAAATCCGGGAAGAAACTCACTCAAATCCGCGGAATCACACCGGGAACAAAGGCACGAAAATAAGCACAAAAAGCCACGAAAAACAACCCCGAATCTTCTATACAAACCGGGAAAGATTCACAAGGTCTAGCATGCCGCCCTAGCATCCATCCCTCTCAACAAATCTCTCATGAAGCTCTCATGCTAGCCTAGAGAAAAAGGAAGGAAAATAGCTACGAAAATGAGAAAGAGGAGGGAGCAAATGAAACCCTAAGTCGCGAGAGAGAGAGCCATCAACACACACTCATGGCTTATATATCAGGTCCCGCCGGAGTGGTAAATGACTCGACTACCCCTAACTAAACTACTGGCGATACAACCCACGTAGGGGCATTTAGGTAATGTTTGTGGGTCTTGCCATCGGACGGCCACGCCTTTGCCGCACCCCGCGTCCTCCCGACGCAAGCCATGCGATCCCGCCGCGTGTCCTCCGCCTCGAAGCTTCCCGACACGCCGGATCCTGTCTCCGTCGTGTTGGGCCCTTGGACTTGGTTTTGAGGCCCAAACCAAGAAACCGTCCGCCGGTGGTTTTGTGGGCAAACCACCAAACCCCGCGTGCCCGGTCCGGCCTCCCGCCAAACCACTTGACTTGACCGCCACCGTGCACCGGCTCATCCGTCCATGACTTCGTCTTGCTCGTATCGCCACCATGTGGCCCGCACCCGGCCCCGCGTCCACCGGGTCCCTCGAATCGAGCCTACTTGTCTCTCCATCTCCCGGAGGCCCCTCAAGGCCGAAGACCTTTCGCGCCCGTTCTTCACCCGCAACAACACGAACTAGGCCGCGGCCTACACCGCGCACTAAGCCAAGAGTCGGTCCAACACCCGTTGTCAATCACTCATCACTAAGGAGCGGTCATCCACCGACCACCGGGACGCTCCCGGTCCTCAATCTCCCCCTTGATGAGTGCATTGACAACACACAACGCGAAATGAAATTCGAGAGAGAAAGAGAAAAGAAGAAGAAAGAAAAACAAAGAAGCTCAACTCATGACCAAAACCGAAGAAAGGCAAAGAGAGGTCACAAGCCAAGCAAAGCACAAAATCCACACCGAAAACAGCAAGAAAGCTCCCCGAACAAATGCCTCCCCCTGAACATGTGGATACACACTTCCAAATTTCAGCTTACCTTTTTCTGAATTTTCATGAAGCTCACCTTTTCTCCCCCTTGTTGACAATGTATGAATCAAGGTGAAAATGCAGAAATGCAAAGCAAAGCATATAAACATCTACATGAGCTTCTCAAATAGGCCAAATCTAGTGTCAAAGGCTAAAAATGAGACAAAGATCACACACATGAATCATAGCATAGTCAAAGCATTGCCACAAGTAATAGATGAAAATACAAGCATGTGACAGAGTAAAATTTTCAGATTTAAGTAGTTTTATCAAGAGAAGGCTAGCTTCACATGTAAAAGCCTATCCATGTCACACTTGAGCCACAAACATGCATGCCATTCAAAGATCATACAAGGATATCAAGTTCTCGGCAAAAGATCATGGTAAACACCCATAAAGCACAAGCATGTCATGTCAAAGCTCATGAGCCATGTGTCCACTTCGGGGAGACTTCTCCACTGGTGAACATCATGCAACATGTTTTGCACCCATATGTGAAAGATAAGACATTTTAAGCATAGACATGATGGATGGAGCATTTTTCAGACATTTTACACTTCTTTTCAAGATTAAGTCATTTCATGGTACATGAAGTGCCTTTGCGGCAAAAAGAAGCTTATGCTCCCCCATGAATGCAACATAGGCTAAACATTCACAATGATATTCGGCCTTTGGCCCAAATGCAAGAACAGGCATCCAAGCACAATCTAAGCATGAAAAGCACATTTAGACCAAACTGTGACATGGATACACAACTACACACGAGTGGAGCAAATTACATCAAAATGTAGTCAAGTTTAGCATTTATTTCAAAAAGGGGCTATCTCACCACACATATATCTCAAATATTCCAAGAGCATAGCCTCACATCACCATTTCTCCACACATATAACCAATATCTCACAAATAGCCAAAGAGACTCAAATATGGCATATGAAAGAAGCTCATCATCCTAAAATGCAATATGACACAAATGCAACATGATATATGACAAGATGGCTATCCTACCATGGTTTGTACATCAAGCAAAGCATGTATATACATCAAAGTAAACATGGTATGATACATATGGTACAAAAAGGAAATCCCCCAAGAATCAACTAGAAAGGGCAACAAACCCCAAGTTCCCCCCGCAAGCGCACAAAGGTAGCTTGGTCGAGAGGCTTTGTAAAGATGTCGGCTAGGCGATCTTGGGTAGGGACATGGCTCAAAACGATGGTTCCTTTCTCCACATTGTCCCTCGGGAAATGATACCTCACCTCTATGTGTTTGGTTACGGAGTGAAGCAACGGGTTTTTGGCTACGCTTATGGCACTCGGTGCTATCACAAAGAAGTGGGATCCGGGTGCACTCCTCACCAAAGTCTCTCAAAGTGTAGGAAATCCACAACGGTGGGAACAAAGCAACTCGCGGCAGCAACATACTCCGCCTCGGTGGTAGACCGAGCTACACTAGAGCGCTTGCGGGAAGACCATGAGACCAACGAAGAACCAAGAAACCGACAAGTGCCGAAGTAGACTTCCTCTCGACTCGACAACCGACAAAATCCGCATCGGAAAAACCATGTAGAGAAAGAGTCGAGGAGGAAGAATACCAAAGGCCGGGACCGGGGGCGGACCGTAGGTACACGAAAATCCTCTTGACGGCTGTCGATGTGATGTCCTCGGCGAAGCCTGAAAACGAGCGCACAGACACACGCTGAACTGTATGTCTGGCCTCGTCGCCGTCAAGTAGAGGAGGGAGCCAATCATGCTCCTGTACTCCCGCTGGTCCACTGGTTCTCCGTCCTCATCCGCATCCAAAGTTGCCGTACTCCCCATGGGAGTCGACATCGGCTTCACATCTTGCATCCGGAACTTCCTCGCATGTCTTTCGTGTACTTGGTTTGGTGCACAAATGTACCATCCTTCACTTGCTTGATCCGCGCGCCGAGAAAATACCGCAACTCGCCCATCATGCTCATCTCGAACTCCCTGCTCATCTCATCCGCAAACTTGGCAACAAGGTTATGTGACGAGCCACCAAAGACAATATCATCCACGTATATCCGAACAATCAACAAGTCATTTCCATGCTTGAGGAGAAACGGGGTTCTATCCACGGTACCCATCACAAACCCTCTCGCTCAAAAGAAAACCTCTCAATCTCCCATACCAAGCACGGGGCGTCCGTTTCAACCCATACGAGCCCTTTTCAACCCGTATACCCCGTGTGGGTACAACTCGCTCTCAAACCCAGGTGGTTGCTTCACATACACCTCCTCCTCTATGACCCCATTCAGAAAAGCACTTTTCACGTCCATCTGAAACAACTTGAACCCTTTAGCCACGGCAAAGGCTAGAAGGATCCGAATTGCCTCAAGACGGGCCACGGGGAGCAAAGGTCTCCTCATAGTCGATCCCCTCCTTCGACTAAACCCCCGAGCAACAAGTCCGGACTTGTTCCTCACAACCATCCCATTCTCTCCCTCTTTGTTCTTCCAAACCCACTTGGTTCCTATGGGATGGCAATTAGGAGGTGGTTCAACTAACTCCCACACACGGTTCCTCTCAAAGTTTTCCAACTCCTCATGCATAGAATTGACCCGGTTTGCATCGGATAAAGCATGTCCAATGTCCTTGGGCTCAAAAGTAGCAACAAAAGCAGCATGAGCAAAATGAGAGGAATTCCCGGACCTCGACCGTGTAGTGCGTTCATCAATGTTCCCAATGATCTTCGACGGGGGATGCACTTCTTGAATTCGTCGGGGAGCCTCACGCCTCGAGACTACCTCCCCCTCAACTTCGGCTTCTCTCGCTCTGGTCCTCTTGTTGCACCGTCGTTGTCCATGAAGTAGACGGTCCATGCTCCAAAGTGGTCGTAGGGGAAGTAGTGGGTACATGCTCGGCTTCGGGCGCATGGTTCTCCCCATCATCATCTCCATCTTCATCTTTCTCCTCCTCAAAGAGGTCCTCGGCCATCTCTTCATCACCGCACATTCAAAGCCAAGAGAGGTACATGGCATTGTCTCGTCGAAGGTCACCTCGCAAGTCTCCATGATTTTGTTAGTCTCAAGGTTAAGCACCCTATAGGCTCTAGAATGGTTAGCATATCCGAAGAAAATACCATCACTAGACCTAGCCTCAAACTTTTCGAGTTTTCCCTTCTTCAAAATAAAGCACATGCAGCAAAAAACTCGGAAGTGACTCACCTTGGGTGCCCGACCATGCATAAGCTCATAACAAGTCTTCTTCTTGAAAGCTCTCAATAAAATCCGGTTGGAAACATGGCAAGCTGTATTGACCGCCTCAGCCCAAAACCTCCTAGGAGTCCTGTGCTCATCGAGCATCGTCCTAGCCATCTCACAAAGAGTCCGATTTTTCCTTTCCACGACTCCATTTTGAGGGGGCACATAAGGGGTCGAATACGATGTTCAAGACCTAGATCACGACAAAAGGCATCAAAACGAGAGTTCTTGAACTCAGAGCCATTATCACTGCGGATAGCTCGAATAGCATTTCCATGCCTCTCGTTTTTCAACCTCACGATCAGATCTCGAACAAAACCAAAAGTCTCACTCTTATCCTCCAAGAAGAACACCCAGTCATAGCGAGAGTAATCGTCCACCACAACAAGGACATACCACTTCCCACCCACCGAGCGAACTCGAGCTGGCCCAACAAGGTCCATATGCAACAGCTCTGTCGGACGCTCGGTCATGACATCGGTCAGGGGTGGATGGGGAGTGGCTACCATCTTACCATGCCTACACGGAGCACAAACCAAATCCTTCTCAAGCTTCAACTTCGGCAATCCTCGGACAAGGTCAAGACCACTCAAGCGGGAAACCAAATCAAAGCTCAAGTGTCCCAACCGCCTATGCCATTTCCACAAATCGAGAAGGAGGACCGGCCATCAAACGGCAAGCAGGACCCAAAGAACGAGAGAAATCGGCCCGAAAATCCGACCCTCGGGGATGATCATACGGACAAGATCACCTCGAGAATCAAGCAAACGAGACTCGCCGGACTTGAAACGCACCTCAAAACCCTCATCAAGCAACTGAGAAACCGAAAGCAAATTAAAACCCAAAGACTTCACAAGAGCCACTCTCTTCAACGTTACCTTGTCACTCACATGCACAACACCCTCTGAAAGCACCCTACCTCGTCCATTGTCCCCAAATGTGATGTACATCTTTTCCTTCACTGGGGTGAGGCTGGAGAACCACTTCTTATCTCCGGTCATGTGTCGAGAACACCCGGAGTCGATCAACCAAATGTTCTCCAAGCCTCCTGCCTGCAGTCAGAAACAAGAACGAGAATGAGCTAGCGACTCGACACTGGGGTTAGCACAGAGAAAGTTAAACCAGTGTCGAGCCATCTGCTCAAAAGAGGGGTTAGCAAACATCACTCCCTTGCCACCAAACTTCCCATGTCCCATGGGAGGAGTACGAGCACCACGAGGGGGAAACGTGGTCCGTAGTTCCTCTGGAACCCAAAGCTGCGATCATCTCCCCTAAACCCGTACTGAGGACGAGTAGGAGGACGTCCAGCAAAACCACCACGAGCCCGACCAAACCTCTCACCAGCACGCACACCATCATCTCTCCTGACAAACCTCTCACCACCACCTCTCTGTGGGAACCTGCCAACACTCCTCACACTTCCCACACCCCGTGGAAGTGGCACTCTAGGCTCAGGAATACCATGAGGCCGGCGATACTGTCCCGGTTTGCTTGCTCCCTAGCAAGCCTCTCATCCCTCTTCCTCTTGTAGCAAAACTCGCAAGATGCCTCTCCTTGCCACAATACTCACACCGAAGGGGATGGGTTTTGGTTTTGGCTCCGGCTTCTCTCTAGGCTTCTCACCCTTCTCACCCACAAACTTCACCTTGGTTTCGGAAATCATTTGTCTTAGGTGGGAATTTGGGTGGATCTTGGGTTGTGTCAAGCTTGTTGCAAAGGTGGTTGGGCTTTGGTATGAAAGAGTTCTTGGGTGCTTTTGGGAGTGGGACTTGGATCTCTCCGATCACCTCAAACTCGGGGTTAGACTCAACACACTTCTCGTACACACTCTCCCCACTCGTTCTCTCCCACTTTCTCACCCAACTTCTCAAACCCCAAACCACGACCATCAGCTCTCTTGAACTCCTCAATCATGATTTTCAATTGAGGTTCCCGCGCCGACAACCAACCCAACACCTTCCTCAAATAGTCATTCTCCTCATAGATGACATCCAAACGGGAAGTAAGTTCAAGATTACGCAAAGTGACTTCATCACGGCTAGAACATGCATTTGCAACGGGAGATTTCAAAGATGCTTCCAAAGAACTAATGGTAGAACGAGCATCGACAAGCTTAGCATGCATAGTAGGACATGATTTGCAAGCACCAAGCAAAGTGGGTCTAGCCTTAAGCTCATCATGTTCGGCCCTAAGAGCATCTAGTTGAGCCAAAATAGAAACATTCTTTTCATTAAGCGAGTTTGATTTCATTCAACCAAGCATCACATTCAACACATTCAACATCATCGGGAGGAGTAGGAGCAAGTTTCAAAGAGTCATTCTCAAGTTTCAATTCAAGCAATTTTGACTCTAACTCTCCCACTTTCTCACTAGCATTCTCAAGCCGAGCCCTAAGATCTTTCCTCATCTTTTTGGCATCTCTCAAGACACTATCACGGTTATCAAGCAAACCATTCAACCTAGCAATCTCAGCAAGCAAGGAGTCGGGATCACGGTTTACCTCATCCTCCGAGTCGGAGTCGCCGTCCTCCTTCACACTCTTCTTGCGCTTGAGCTATGGGCCATGCCACAAAAGCCCTCGAGCGCCACACGGCTCGGCCCGCCGAGGTTCGGCTTGCACTCTTCTTGCCACCGCACCTCCCGGCGTCTTCATCTTCGCCGCTTGAGCTTGATCGCTCCTCGCTTGAGCTTGAGTCAACGTCGCTCGCACCGGCCACCATCGCTCTTGCCTTGTTCTTCTTGTAGGTGCTCTTGCTCGGTCGCCGCTTGTCCTTGTCCTTGCTCTTGGACTTGTTGAAGTGCTTGCCCTTGGAGGAGTACTTGTCTTCACGCCTCGGGTGCGCCTTGTACTCGTTCACCTTGTACTTGTTCTCCTCCGCTTCCGGCACTCGGCGATGAAGTGGCCATGCTTGCCACACTTGTAGCACGTCCCTGAGCTCCGCCTTGCGTTCCTCCGACTCTCGTGTAGTCATTCAAACCTTCTTGAGAGCAAGGCCGGCTCCTCCTCGCCCAAAGACATCAAACTCCTCATCCGGAATGGACATAAGAGAGGACAAAGAAAACGCGTCGACAGGAAGGGTTAGATTTGCCCTTTGATCCTCCCACAAGAGCAAGACTATGGTCGGTCGAGCCCTCATGCTTGGATAGCAACTTCCTGTCAACCTCACCGACTTGAGCTTAGAAAAGAGGTCATCCAACTCAATAGTCAAATAATTCCCGGACTCCTTGATGGCCTCAACCTTAGCACCCCAAACATTTGGATCCAAGACATGCAAGAGCTTCAAAGCCCGATCATGCTCGGAATACGGAAAATCCTCAACATTTGCCTTCATGTTGTTCACGATGGCTGTGAACCTCCGAAACATCGCATCAATGTCCTCACCGGGAAGTGGAGTGAAATTCTCATATTGCATCCGGTAAGAGACAAAGAGGCGAGCCTTCACATGGTTATCACCACCGTGAGCAACCAACAACTTATCCCAAATTTGCCAAGCAAGATTCAAATGGCGAACACGCTCAAACTCGGATCACACAAGCTCCGGCACAAGTGATCAACGGCTTTTGCATTAGCCTCATACTTGGCCTTGGCATCGGCATCGGTCACCATAAGAGTATGGATGTTGACCGGAATAGCATAGGTCTTGTCAAGCACAATAAAATCCAACAGCCTTCCCTCGAAGAAAGATCATCATACGAGCCGCCCACTTGTGGTAACCCTTGCCATCGAAGTGCGGCGGACCGCCCCGCTCAACGTACGCCATCTTAGGATTCGAGACTTGTCAAAGTCGCAAAGAATCCGGCACCAAGCTCTGATACCAATTGAAGGATCAGATGGCGACTAGAGAGGGGGGGAGTGAATAGGAGCCGGTAAAAATTCTTCCCAAAGAACCCGGCCTATGTCCTACTCAAATCCCGGTCACACACAAGCGATGGATCGAATCACGCACCAATCGCCAAGACCACGAGGTTATGGATCAACCTCTAGCCTTAGGAACGATTCCTCAAAGCACACGCGGAAGCACTAGAAAGGGAGGAGGGAATCGAACCAAGAAGCAAAGCACACGAGCTCGGCGGACCGTCCGCGCAGGGGAGGGGCGGACCGTTCGCAAGAGCCGCGCGACCGTCCGGCCGGGTATCGCGGACCGTCCGCACCCGAGCCGCGGACCGTCCGGCCTTAGCCGCGGACCGTCCGTTAAATTACACGAACGACCCAAAGCCACCCCCGTGTCACGGACCGTCCGCGGGGAGCACGCGGACCGTCCGCCAAGCACCCGCGGACCGTCCGCCCGACACCGCGGACCGTCCGAAACTCCGTCCAACCAAAAACCAAAATCGCGATGGATCGAAACAAAGGACGAACAAGAACACGAAGAACACCGAATGAATCGGAGCCACGCGGACCGTCCGCGACCTCCTCGCGGATCGTCCGCCGGGTGCGGACAGAGCGAAAAAACGCCCCGACCCCGAAAGTCAACTCCCCCAAATCATCATCGGATTTCCCAAACGGTTGAAGCCGTGGAGACAAGGCTTTGGGTACTTGAAAAGCGTCACACAAGGATGCTATAGCCCAAAAATCTTGCCTCCTAACTCCCTAAATCACCGGGAATCGCGAATCCTTTGAGCACCACCAAAAACTAGAGCACCGAACAAAAACTCACGAATCGGGGTAGTTTCCGGCGTTTGAGGGCACAAGATTAAGCACAAAGATGCACAAGACATCTATCCATGTTTCCCTCAAAGAAATCCGGGAAGAAACTCACTCAAATCCGCGGAATCACACCGGGAACAAAGGCACGAAAATAAGCACAAAAAGCCACGAAAAACAACCCCGAATCTTCTATACAAACCAGGAAAGATTCACAAGGTCTAGCATGCCGCCCTAGCATCCATCCCTCTCAACAAATCTCTCATGAAGCTCTCATGCTAGCCTAGAGAAAAAGGAAGGAAAATAGCTACGAAAATGAGAAAGAGGAGGGAGCAAATGAAACCCTAAGTCGCGGAGAGAGAGAGCCATCAACACACACTCATGGCTTATATATCGAGTCCCGCCGGAGTGGTAAATGACTCGACTACCCCTAACTAAACTACGGCGATACAACCCACGTAGGGGCATTTAGGTAATGTTTGTGGGTCTTGCCATCGGACGGCCACGCCTTTGTCGCACCCCCGCGTCCTCCCGACGCAAGCCATGCGATCCCGCCACGTGTCCTCCGCCTCGAAGCTTCCCCGACACGCCCGGATCCTGTCTCCGTCGTGTTGGGCCCTCGGACTTGGTTTTGAGGCCCAAACCAAGAAACGCGTCCGCCGGTGGTTTTGTGGGCAAACCACCAAACCCCGCGTGCCCGGTCCGGTGTCCCGCCAAACCACTTGACTTGACCGCCACCGTGCACCGGCTCATCCGTCCATGACTTCGTCTTGCTCGTATCGCCACCATGTGGCCCGCACCAAGTCCCGCCGTCCACCGGGTCCCTCGAACCGAGCCTACTTGTCTCTCCATCTCCGGAGGCCCCTCAAGGTCGAAGACCTTTCGCGCCCGTTCTTCACCCGCAACAACACGAACTAGGCCGCGGCCTACACCCGCGCACTAAGCCAAGAGTCGGTCCAACACCCGTTGTCAATCACTCATCACTAAGGAGCGGTCATCCACCGACCACCGGGACGCTCCCGGTCCTCAATGATGGGCGAGTTGCGCTTTTTCTCGGGGGGCTGCAGATCAAGCAAGTGAAGGACGGTACATTTGTGCACCGGACCAAGTACACGAAAGACATGCCGAGGAAGTTCCGGATGCAATATGTGAAGCCGATGTCGACTCCCATGGGGCGTACGGCCACTTTGGATGCGGATGAGGACGGAGAACCGGTGGACCGGCGGGAGTACGGGAGCATGATCGGCTCCCTCCTCTACTTGACGGCGACGAGGCCGGACATACGGTTCGGGCCGTGTGTCCGTGCGCTCGTTTTCGTGCTTCGCCGAGGACATCACATCGACAGCCGTCAAGAGGATTTTCGTGTACCTACGGTTGCCCCTGGTCTTGGCTTTTGGTATTCTTCCTCCTCGACTCTTTCTCTTCATGGTTTTTCCGATGCGGATTTTGCTTCGGATGTCGAGTCGAGAGGAAGTCTACTTCGGTACTTGCCGTTTCTTGGGTCTTCGTTGGTCTCATGGTCTTCCCGCAAGCGGTCTAGTGTAGCTCGTCTACCACCGAGGCGGAGTATGTTGCCGCCGCGAGTTGTTGTTCTCGACCGTTGTGGATTTCATACACTTTGAGAGACTTTGGTGAGGAGTGCACCCGGATCCCACTTCTTTGTGATAGCACCGATTGCCATAAGCGTAGCCAAAAACCCGGTGCTTCACTCCAGTAACCAAACACATAGAGGTGAGGTATCATTTCTTGAGGGACAATGTGGAGAAAGAAATCATTGTGTTGAGCCATGTCCCTACCCAAGATCAGCTAGCCAACATCTTTACAAAGCCTCTCGACCAAGCTACATTTGTGCGCTTGCGAGGGGAACTTGGGGTTTGTTGCCCTTTCTAGTTGATTCTTGGGGGATTTCCTTTTGTATCATATGTATCATACCATGTTTACTTTGATGTATATACATGCTTTGCTTGATGTATAAACCATGGTAGGATAGCCATCTTGTCATATATCATGTTGCATTTGTATCATATTGCATTTTAGGATGATGAGCTTCTTTCATATGCCATATTTGAGTCTCTTTGGCTATTTGTGAGATATTGGTCATATGTGTGGAGAAATGGTGATGTGAGGCTATGCTCTTGGAATATTTGAGATATATGTGTGGTGAGATAGCCCTTTTTGAAATAAATGCTAATCTTGACTAATTTTTGATGAAATGTGCTCTACTCGTGTGTAGTTGTGTATCCATGTCACAGTTTGGTCTAAATGTGCTTTTCATGCTTAGATTGTGCTTGGATGCCTTGTTCTTGCATTTGGGCCAAAGGCCGATATCATTGCGAATGTTTAGCCTATGTTGCATTCATGGAGGAGCATAAGCTTCTTTTTGCCGCAAAGGCACTTCATGTACATGAAATGAATTAATCTTGAAAAGAAGTGTGTATGCTTGAAAAATGCTCCCTCCATCATGTTTATGCTTAAAATGTCTTATCTTTCACACATGGGTGCAAAACATTTTGCATGATGTTCACCAAAGTGGAGAAGTCTCCCGAAGTGGACACATGGCTCTTGAGCTTTAACATGACATGCTTTGCTTTATGGGTGTTTGCAATGATCTTTTGTTGAGAATTGGATATCCTTGTATGATCTTTGAATGGTATGCATGTTTTTGGCTCAAGTGTGACATGGATAGGCTTTTACATGTGAAGCGAGCTTTCTTTTGGTAAAACTCGCTTAAATCTGAAAATTTTGCTTTGTCACATGCTTGTATTTTCATATATTACTTGTGGCAATGCTTTGACTATGCTATGATTCATATGTGTGATCTGTGTCTCATTTTTAGCCTTTGACACTAGATTTGGCCTATTTGAGAAGCTCATGTAGATGTTTATATGCTTTGTTTTGCATTTCTGCATTTTCACCTTGATTCATACATTGCCAACAAGGGGGAGAAGAGGTGAGCTTAATGCAAATTCAGAAGAGGTGAGCTGAAATTTGGAAGTTTGCATCCACATGTTCAGGGGGAGCTTGCATTTGTTCAGGGGGAGCTTTCTTGCTGTTTTCGATGTGGAGTTTGTGCTTTGCTTGGCTTGTGACCTTTCTTCGCCTTTCTTTGGTTTTGGTCATGAGTTTAGCTTCCTTGTTTTTCTTTCTTCTTCCTTTCTTTCTTTCTCTGAATTTCATTTCGCGTTGTGTGTTGTCAATGCACTCATCAAGGGGGAGATTGAGGAACGGGGAGCGTCCGGTGGTCGGTGGATGACCGCTCCTCGGTGATGAGTGATTGACAAAGGGTGTTGGACCGACTCTTGGCTTAGTGCGCGGTGTAGGCCGCGGCCTAGTTCGTGTTGTTGCGGGTGAAGAACGGGCGCGAAAGGTCTTCGGCCTTGAGGGGCCTCCGGGAGATGGAGAGACAAGTAGGCTCGGGCCCGTTCGAGGGACCCGGTGGACGACGGGGACTGGGTGCGGGCCACATGGTGGCGACACGAGCAAGACGAAGTCATGGACAGACGAGCCGGTGCACGGTGGCGGTCGAGTCAAGTGGTTTGGCGGGAGGCCGGACCGAGCATGCGGGGTTTGGTGGTTTGCCCACAAAACCATCGGCGGACGGTTTCTTGGTTTGGGCCTCAAAACCAAGTCCGAGGGCCCAACACGACGGAGACGGGATCCGGGCGTGTCGGGAAGCTTCGAGGCGGAGGACACGCGGCGGGATCGCATGGCTTGCGTCGGGAGGACGCGGGGGTGCGGCAAAGGCGTGGCCGTCCGATGGCAAGACCCACAAACATTACCTAAATGCCCCTACGTGGGTTGTATCGCCAGTAGTTAAGTTAGGGGTAGTCGAGTCATTTACCACTCCGGCGGGACCTGATATATAAGCCATGAGTGTGTGTGGATGGTTCTCTCTCTCCGTGACTTAGGGTTTCATTTCCTCCCTCCCATTTCTCATTTTCGTAGCTATTTTTCTTCCATTTTCTCTAGGCTAGCATGAGAGCTTCATGAGAGATTTGTTGAGAGGGATGGATGCTAGGGCGGCATGCTAGACCTTGTGAATCTTTCCTGGTTTGTATAGAAGATTCGGGGTTGTGTTTTCGTGGCCTTTTTGTGCTTGTTTTCGTGCCTTTGTTCCCGGTGTGTTTCCGCGGATTTGAGTGGGTTTCTCCCCGGATTTCTTTGAGGGAAACATGGATAGATGTCTCGCGCATCTTTGTGATTGATCTTGTGCCCTCAAACGCCGGGAAACACTTCGATTCGTGAGTTTTCGTTCGGTGCTCTAGTTTTTGGTGGTGCTCAAAGGATTCGCGTTTCCCGGTGATTTAGGGAGTTAGGAGGCAAGATATTTGGGCTATAGCATCCTTGTGTGACGCTTTTCAAGTCCCCAAACCCTTGTCTCCATAGCTTCAACCGTTTGGGAAATCCGATGATGATTTGGGGGAGTTGACTTTCGGGGTCGGGCGTTTTTTTGCTCTCGTCCGCACCGCGGACACTCCGCGAGGTGCCGGGAGGACCGGTCCGCGCGGCTAGGGTTGGTCCCGTGTTCTTTGTGTTCTTGCTCACCTTTCGTTTCGATCCGTCGCGTTTTTGGTTTTCGGTTGGACGGAGTTTCGGACGGTCCACGGCGAGCGGGCGGACGGTCCGCGGGTGCTTGGCGGACGGTCCGCGTGCTCCCCGCGGACGGTCCGTGGTTCGCGGTGTGCCACCGGTGGTTCCCGTTGGCTTTAACGGACGGTCCGCGGTTCGGGCGGACAATCCGCGGCTCGGGTGCGGACGGTCCGCGATACCCGGCCGGACGGTCCGCGCGGCCCATCGCGGACGGTCCGCCCCCGTCCGGCCGGGACGGTCCGCCGTAGGTTGCGCGCTTTGCTTCTTAGTTCGATTCCTCCCTTCCTTCTTTCGTGCTTCCGCGTGTGCTTCAAGGAATCGTTCCTAAGGCTAGAGGTTGATCCATAACCTCGTGGTCTTGGCGATTGGTGTGTGATTCGATCCATCGCTCGTGTGTGACCGGGATTTGACTAGGGCATAGGCCGGGTTCTTCGAGAAGAATTTTTACCGGCTCCTATTCACTCCCCCCCTCTCTAGTCGCCATCCGATCCTTCAAGCGCGAGCTGGAGGATGTTTCCAAGAAGGCTGGAATCGCCGAGCTCGAATGGGAGCATCAGCGCAAGCAGCTGTAGGAGACCATTGACGGTAAACCCCTTGATTGACTTTGATCCAGCTCAACTTTTAACTAACCACCATTGCCTTGTAATGTTGCAGCCCGCGACGCCGAACTGGACCAGCTGAAAATGCTGGTGAAGCAATTGGCGGACAAAGTGAACGCCCCCGGGGACACGCCGGCGGACCGCCTCGCCGTGGCGGAAAACCGCGTGGACGCTGTGGCCGTTCACGGCATCCGCCTGGGAACCACCCTAGGCCTGGCCGCCATGGCGACGCACACCGGCGTCGACTACTCCATACAGCCGCGTGGCTTCCAGGGCGGCGCACCAGAGGGCATCGATGAGATCAAAGTCATCCTGGGGCGTCTTGACGGCCACGGCGACACCATTGCCGAAATCATCCATCCCAGTCTGTGTTAAACATACTTTTTGATTAGTTTGTAACAGGGATGTTTGAATCTTCGGCAATAAATAATGAAATTTTACCTTCTGTATTCGCATTGCGATGATCCCCTTTTGCTCGTGAACGAGAACTTTACTGTTTTTTGAACGAATTCAGGGACTTTCCTTTAGCCGAACACTCAAAAACTCCTGCCCCTTGGCATAAAATCCACAGAAAATCTTCAATTCGGGAACCATAAACACTGTTCAATGAAAACCCTTCGCATTCGGGAAGAAAACCCTGCCGCTTGGTATTCCAATATCGTATGCCAACCAGTCATCACTCCCAATGCGCTCTCACAGTCAATAAAATAACCCCCCGGGTGCCCTGCAACTCCACTCGCATACACTTCCATCACTTCACATCTTCTCCATTGTTCCACAGGAGAAAACCCCAAAGCCATGGCAGACAAGGGAAAGCAACCCATCAAGGAGGACAGGACGCCATCAAAGAAACGCACCATTCGAAAGTGAGTTCCCTGTTAACCCATCTCTTGCTCTTGTTTGCAATCTCATGGTTTACCCCTCTCTGTTTTTTTAGTCTTGACCTGCTTCCTGAAGAAATCTTTGGAACTGAAGAGGTCCCCGAGTACATCCTCTCTGATTCCTCCACTAAAGGAGAGGACGCTACGCCGGAACAGAAGATCAACCACCAGCTGCGCCGCCGCATTCAGCATCTGGAGCAAAACTTGCGGGATATCACCGCCCGTTGCAACACCGAACGCGAATGCCGCATGAGTTTGGAGGCGTTGGTAGGGGGTATGACTACCATCTTTATTTGACTCCCATGCTCAAGCTCAGATCTTCATATCCTAACAACTATTCCCTTCCCCTAGATGTCTCTGACAGGTACAGTAACCTGAAGGCTTCTTGGGACAATCTAATGGAAGCTGCAAGTCATGGCAATCCCCGAAGCTTCCAGGTCGCTGTTACGGTGGTCCTGGAACAGTTGAAGAGGGAGGAGCTGAAGAGAAAAAACAAGGAATCAGTGGAAGGAAGCATACTTTCGCTTCTTTCTCCAGGCCTTCTGCTTCCCACCCCCTTGTAATCTTAAGTAGCTGGGTTGTCAAATAAAAGCTTGCAAAAAACATCTGCAGTGTGGAATATTTTGTGCTAAGGGCAATACATTCCAGTATTGGCCATCTCCTCTGTTAGGATTTTTTTGTTCTAAAGATGGCTTCTTTCCCGAATGCCGGCTGTTTCTGTGTATCAGATGCCTGTAATCCTGGTGCTTATAATCAACGATCAACTTCAATACTAGGATAATATTTCTTCAAATATCTTCCATTTATAGCAGCGGTAAATTCCTCTCCTAGCAAAGTTTTCAATATGTAAGCATTACCAGGCACACACCTGACTACCCGAAAAGGATCTTCCCAATTCGGGGACCATTTGCCGAATGCACTGTACTTAGTCCCGATCGGCAGTAATGCTTTCCAGACCAAATCTCCTTCTGCAAATTGCTTGACCTTTACTTTCTTGTTGTAAAATTAAGCAACTCGCATTTTATTCTTTTCAATGTTTTCCAGGGCTTTAAGACGAATCATATGCAGATCCTCTAACTCGTCCATCATTAAGCCACTGTAATCTTTGGAACTTAAATCCTTTTGCAAAACCACTCTCCTCGAATCTGATTGTATTTCCCAGGGCAAAACAGCATGATGCCCATAAACCAACTCATAAGGAGATGTTTTTGTAGCTCCATGAGGAGCCATTCGGTAAGCCCATAAAGCCTCATTCAGTACCGAATGCCACCTCTTTGGCTTCTGATCAATTTTCTTTTGTATAAGCTTGATCATGATCTTGTTAGAAGCCTCTACTTGACCATTAGCTTGGGCATAATAAGGAGACGAATTAAATAATTTGATTCCCATGCTTTCGGCAAACTCTCTGAACTCCAAAGATACAAACTGAGCTCCTTGATCAGTTGTAATTGTTTGGGGAATCCCAAACCTATAAATGATGTGTTCTTTAATAAACTCAATCATGTTTTCTGATGTTACTTTCTTCAATCGAATTGCCTCAACCCATTTGGTGAAGTAATCTGTTGCCAAAAGCACAAACTTATGCCCCTTGCTAGATGGAGGATTTATTTGATCTATACCCCATCCTCTGAATGGTCATGGCTTGATAATTGGATTCAGTGCTGACACTGGGACCCTTTGAATATTTCCAAACCTCCAACAATCTTGACACCCCTTGTAATACTCAAAGAAATCCTCCAGCATCGTCGGCCAAAAACATCCAGTGTGCCTAATAACCCATTTCATACGATAAGCCGATTGATGCGCTCCACATAGCCCATCATGCACCTCACTCATCATTTTCTTTGCTTCTTCTGGACCCAAGCATTGCAGCAACACTCCATCTAATGATTTGTAAAATAAACGTTCATCCAGAAGAACAAATTTTATAGCTTTATACTTGAGCTTCCTAGAAACCTTTCGGGATGGATTTTGCAGATAATCAACAATCTCTTTTCTCCAATCATCCTCTGCTAGATCACTCCCGAAAGCACACACCTCCATGGCAAACACTTCTTGGTTCTCTGTATATCCTGAAGCACTTTGAGCCAACGTGTTTGCCTCTTCATTGTGTTCTTTAGGAATATGCTGTAGAATTACTAACTGAAATCTCTTTAAGATTTCCCTGCACTCTTCGTAGTAATTCCTCAGGATATCACTTCTACATTCATATTGGCCAGTCAATTGCTTTATAACTAGCTCTGAATCTCCATAAATTTCAAATATTGAAGCCCTCTAAGTAGTGCCTCGTACTCAGCTTGATTATTTGTGACAGTAGGCTGAATAGGGATAGCAAACTCAAACATCTCACCTCTGGGTGAAATCAATAAAATCCCTACTCCCCCACCTTTGCCACATGAGGATCCATCAAAGAACAAAGCCCAAGGAGTAATTTCAAGCAAATCAATTGATGGATCACGATGCTCAGTAATGAAATCAGCAATAATCTGACCTTTAATAGTCTTTGCCGATTCAAACTTCAGCTCAAACTCAGATAAAGCCAAAATCCACTTGCCAATCCTTCCATTCAAAATTGGAATAGATAACATGTGTTGAATTACATCAAATTTTGAAATACAACGCATTCGGCATTCAACAAGTAGTGCCGAAACTTTGTACACGAGTAATAAACACACAAGCACAGCTTCTCCGCAGCCGAATACCTGGTCTCAGGATCAAGTAATTTTCGGCTAAGGTACGCTACTATCCACTCCTTTCCTTCAAAATCTTGTATAAGGGCCGATCCAATGGTTTGGGTATCGGCCGCCACGTACAACTTAAAAGGCTTGTTCAACTGTGGAGGCACCAACACTGGTGGTTCCTTCATGTACCGCTTGATCTCATCAAAAGCCTTTTGTTGTTCGTCTCCCCATACAAATTTTTGATCTTTCTTGATCCTCAACAGCAGAGAAAAAGGCAAGACCTTTTGTGACAAATTTGAAATGAATCTTCTCACAAAATTGATCTTGCCAAGCAGTGATTGCAACTCCTTGAGATTGGTTGGAGGAACAACTTCGTCGATAGCTTTCATGCTTTTCTTGCCAACTTCAATCCCTCCTTCATGTACTAGAAATCCAAAGAATTCTCCAGCTGAAACTCCAAAGGCACACTTGTTTGGATTCATCTTCAACCCATGCTTTCGGGTGCACTCCAGAGTTCTCTTCACATCCTTCAAGTGTGAGTCATGATTCAAAGATTTGATCACGACATCATCGATATAAATTTCAACAATTTTGCCAATCAACTCATGAAAGATATAATTCATGGCTCGCTAATAAGTTGCACCGGCATTTTTCAACCCAAATGTCATGACGATCCACTCAAACAAGCCCATATGTCCAGGACATCTAAAGGATGTCTTCGATATGTCTTCTATTGCCATAAATATTTGATTGCACCCTACATTACCATCCATAAAACTGATAACTTTATGTCCAGCAGCAGCATCAACCAATAGATCAGCAACAGGCATTGGGTATCCATCCATAGGAGTGGCTTTGTTCAAATCTCTGAAGTCTATACAAACCCTCATCTTCCCATTTTTCTTGTAAACAGGGACGATGTTTGAGATCCACTCTGCATATCTACATGGCCGAATGAAGTTTGCATCAAGTAATCTTTCAATTTCCTTTCATGTCGGCCAATACTTCATCCTTGTAGATTTTTCGGGGAGGTTGCTTATAAGGTTTAAAACAAGGCTTAATTGGCAACTGATGCTCAACAATGGAACGATCCAAACTAGGAATCTCCGAATAATCCCAAGCGAAGCAATTTTTATATTCCTTTAAAATCTTGATTAATCCTTCCCTGAAACTTGACTCTAAGTTAGCACTGATAAATGTCGGCCTTGGCTTATCACCATCTCCAATGTCAATCTCTTCTAATTTGTCAGCCGACATGAATCCACGCCCTAACTTCCCATCAGTTCCATGAACTGGATTATCCATTAGAAATTGCTATAAGAGCCGACTGCTTGAATCGCCGTTGATCACCGCCGATCGGTTCAACAGACCTTCACCCCGGCGCCTTTCCCTGAGAAGGAATCAATGCCTTGATACTCCCAGAAAGCTGGTTCGACATTAGCTACGCTCACCGAATCATCTGCTTGGACTACTTCAATGTCATCATCTACCCATTGAACGAGCTGTTGGTGCATGGTAGATGGGATGCAGCAGTTTGCATGGATCCAGTCCCGTCCAAGCAGCAAGCTGTAAGCTCCCTTGCCCTCAATGACAAAGAAGGTCGTGAGCAAAGTCTTGGACCCAATCATCAGATCCACGTGCACGCAGCCCTTGGTATCTGAAGGATTTCCAGCAAAATCATTCAGAATTATGCTTGTTGGCGTTAAGTCTCTGGGGCCCATGCCAAGCTTCCTGAATGTAGTGTATGGCATCACGTTGACTGCAGCTCCACCATCAACAAACATTTTGGTCAATGTCTTGCCATTGACATATCCTTTCAAGTACAACGGCCTCATGTGTCGATTCTTGGCCGGTTTGTCGAAAGTTGCTTGCTTGGCCAGAACCAGCTGCGCCATTACCCCCCCCCCAAGTTGCTCATCTTCATTGATATCTGGAGATGTTTCCTCCTGCACAACTTGGTTAGCTGGAGCCATGAACTCATTCGACAAAAAGTACACCATGCATGCTGGAGCCGAACGACCCGATCCTTCAGGCCTGTCCTTTGGACGCCATACTTGCTTTCTCTTGATTCCCGCCTGCTTCAATTCTTGGTTCCTCAAGCGTTGAACCCTTCTCTTTTGGCTTCTCCTCAAGCCAAGCGGGCACCATTGTCCTTCTTGCCAAATGTATTCGCGTTCCTATTCTTCTTGATCAACCCACTTTTGATCAGCTTGTCTTTTCCTTGGGTGATCATTAACTTCAATTGTTTTTAGGCGCCGACCGTTGTTGGGATATATCCTTCCAATTCTCTCATGGACGGATCGGCGATTGACAGCTTCCTGCCTATATTCAGTGTACTTATCACTGCATTCAGGGCAATTCTTCAATGTGGGGAGTTTCAAACCCTCGTTCCAGCAATGCCTGAAGAATGCGCATCCCCAATGTGCACGCTCCTGTTCCCGTGCATGCTCTTCTAGCTCTCTTCTGTGTGCTTCTTCTTCAAACCTCCACTTCTCCTCTTCATATTTTTGCTTCTGGTAGCGTTCCTTTTCCTGCTGACGCTGCCACTTGTTAAGGAGAATGCGTGTGGTTACCCCGGGCTTGGTCCTCGAAGATTCGCCAATTTCAATCTGGCTTTTCAGGATGCGAGGAGCCTCTTTGTGAACTTGTTCCACTGTCACCTGACGTGTAGGATCAATTGATCCATCCTGTTTTGCTCTAGCTGAAGTCAATACCTTCACTTCCCCCTTTTCCTCAGCAGTTACCATATTAACAGAAAAGCCAACCATGTTATGAGGGAAAGGGTGGCCATCCAGCTTCATCTTGTGGTCAAATTTCAAGTGACCCTCCTGGATAGCCTTTTGGATCCTCATCCTGAAAACCCTGCAATCATTACTGGAGTGAGAGTTCCTGTCATGAAAACCACAGTAACATTTATCTTTAACTCCATCGGGCCGAAGCATAGAATGCCCCTCAGGCAACTTGATTCGGCCTTCCTTTATCAGGAACTCAAAAAGCTTGTTAGCCTTAGTCACGTCAAAGTCATACGTGCCCTTGACTTGCTTTATCCATCGCTGGTTCGCAGTTAACGGCTCTTTTCCCCACATGATCTCTGCTGCGGCCACTTCCTCGTCATCATCAAACTCATCCACCTAATCAGCTTTTTCGAGGAACTGGTTGTAGATATCAGCTATGTCATTGTGCTTGGTGAACCTGGAGTCTTTCTTGAATCCGTAAGCTTGATTGCTCATTAATGACAACCTTTGGGATAGCTAACCAAGATTGTCAAATTCCATGCCAAACAGCTTCTCCCGAATAGCTGGTAACATTCCCGCAACAGCCATGTCAGCCAATTGATTGTCTGGCAGGTTCAAAGAGAAGCACATGCCTTTGACCTCGCTGAACCTTCTGAGGAATTCTAAGGGTGTTTCATTGTGCCTCTGTCTCAAAGTAGCCAGATCAATTAGCTTCTTCTCAGTGCTACCACTGAAGTAATGAGCATGGAACTTTTGTTCCAAGTCTTTCCAGGTGTTGACCGATTGAGGAGGCAAAGAATAAAACCATGTAAAGGCCGGGCCTGTCAACGACAAAGGGAAGTATCTGACCCTGAACGCCTCATCAGCTGAAGCTTCCCCAAGCTGCATCAAGTATCGGGCAATGTGCTCCACAGTACTTGTGTCATCTTGCCCAGAGAACTTCGTGAAATCTGTAGGAGGTTTCACCCTTGGTGGTAAAATCACTCTGTGATACCACTCTAGGAAAGGAGGAGTGTAAGCTTGTCCTTGCATTTTAGGTTTAAGGCCGAATTGATTTTGTAAAATATCGGCCATTTTCTGCATCATGAGATCATCATTAGCATCTGCATCCCTGCAGTTGTACCATATCCAAGGTTTGGGAAAGCATCAATGGCGCCATAGTCCATGACCTCTGAATATCCCCCACCATACATGTTCTTCTGCAGCCTGTTGTTAGCTGGGGCTATCCTGTAAGTAGAGCTAGGTTGGACTCCAGATGAACCGAACGCCAGATCCCCATATGTAGGTCCATTAGCTTGATATGGGTTCGGTTGTTGGACTGGGCGACCTCCATTGTTTTGTAGAGGCGGCTGGACCAGTTGACTCCCAACGCTTTGTGGAGGTGGCTAGATTGGTTTGCCTTGCAGCGGCGGTTGAGCACCTACGTCTTGAGCTGGTTGAGCATTACTGGTTTCTTCAACCTCTGCAGTAGATGCTTGAGGGGATACTTGACTAAGCATCCTCTCCATGCCTGGGCCAAAGACTCCAACCATCATCTGCTTGAACATATTCAGGAAAGAATTATGATGTTTGACCATAACGTTGTCAATAGTTTCCCGAAAAGCATTCAAAACCTCCTGTTTCTCTTGAGCAGCTGTGGAATTAGATTCCCCTAGTAACAGGACCCTTGGCATATCAGATTTAAGGTACGGTACACCACTTCTGTTCTTGCCAAATGACATCAAGCACTTCTGTTGAAACTGGTCAATGGCATCTTTCAACTGCACTTGTTGCTCTGGAGACAGGTCATTAATGGTGACATCCATGATGTCGTGAATGTAAGGCATCTTGAATCAGCTAGATGAGTCCCACTGGGCGTGCCAAAAAGTGTGTTGACGCAAAATCGGCACCGCACGCCAAGCACACAGCAAGCCGAAAGAAGCTGGCTTAACACACGTGATGAATCCCGAAGCGTGCCAGTCAATTTTCCTGAAACTGACAAAGGAATAAAAATAGTTAGATAAAACATGGAACTTGCCGGGTGGTACCAAACAGTTCCGTATTTACGGCTAAAAGCCAATTAAAATGATATATAGCTACAACAAGCTATCTATCAGTAGTTCAAATATCATTCGAGAGCTGTTAAACATGAAAACATGATATAGCCGAATGGATGACGTAAGCATGACGAATGATCGGTCTTTGTTTAAATAGTGTTGCTCGTACATGATCATGACCGATTCTCGATGATGATAACAATTTAAATAAATGTGGTAAAAGCATGATTATAAATGTGAAATAAACAAGCATGCATAGGCCAAAAGCACTAGTCTACCGCATGTCTAGGTACTTTCGAACCCGTCAAGCATGAAACCAAACAAGTTAATCCACCGCATGATACAACTTGTTTGAAATCACACCACCAACCACAAAGAGGTCAATCCACCGCATGATACAATCTAAATATGGAAGGCTAAAAGCACACATTATTTAAAACAAAACTTATGAACACGTTTTACTCATGGTAGCATAACCGAATACAGCTGTACATCCTAATCGGGTTCCGTGGAGAAGGAACAAACATTGCCAAAGATGATAAACCTATTAGATTGAATCGAAATCTAATCCACCGGATGATTAGCTCTAAAACAACCCAAAAACCTGCATCTACCGCATGACACTCAGTTCTTTCAAGATTCATACAAGATCAACAAGCTTGAACCCGCAACACGTGACAACTTAGATTGATTCGGGTTCGGCTATTAGAGAACACGTGATCCATGTGCCGTATTAAGCCAAATATAAGAACATGTAACATAAAGATTACCGAACAAGATAAAGCCGATTCAAACCAATCTAAATTGGGCAAAAGAGTGTTACATGAATTTAAACATAAAGTAAAAACTCAAAGCAACACATGGCAACTTAATGAATCTATTAGATCTTGCCAAATCTAATAGAGCCGATAACTAGCTTCAAGCTAGATCTTAGCCTACCGCATGGCTCATGATCTAACAAGAAACCCTCTTGAACCAAGCTTAAATCCACCGCATGATACTAAGCATGGTAACAAGACTACTTGCATCAAGATCTAAATCCACCGCATGATACTAGACATGATACAAGGTTGCCAGTACTTAAGGAGGTCGACGGATCAATTGCTCCCCTCGAAGAACTCGACGACTCGACTAATGGACTCGATTTTGGCACGGGGCCGGTTTGATTGTGAAGATGTTCGATCCCTATTACAGACATCAAGGGGTTATATTTATACCCTTGTTCTAACACGACTCCTGGTCGACTACGAGTACAACATTCAATGCCTAAATTAAAGCTCCAACGCCAATGTCCCTCTCGGATACGCCATCAGCTCGTTCCTTCCTTATATCGGGCCACGTCACCACGCATTCCCGAAAACTTCCCTTCAAAAGCGCAAACAGTCCTTTTGCCGAACGACAGCGCATTGTCGATCGCAAGCGTCTTTACCGAATCCCTTGAGAAGATTTTTCCTAGCCGAATGGTATTTCATCACCAAGCTCGGCCCACAAGTCAACCTCTTTCCTGTACCATTTTTTGGTGTTAACAAAAACGTACAAGAGTTTAGCTGATACAATATTCATTTATTACACTCATACGGGTGGACTCGAAGGCCCAAATGCAAAACGATAACTAAAACAAGTAGCTCCTTCTTCAACTTCCACAGGCATAATGACTGGGGGATCCACATGCCTTAGAACTCCTCGAAGTCGCTCCAGTACTCCTCACCGATGTTCTCCTCTGAACAACGGTAAGCAAGGGTGAGCACTCTTATGGTTGGAGCTCAGCAAGTGGGGGAAACATGCAGTACTACCAAGGATAGGCTAAGGTTCACAGCGGTTAGCACTTTATAAATTGGTCAACTTTTTAGTTAACGACACCTAGTTACTAGATGTAAGTTTATACCAACCCACTTATGCTTTAAAAGACATTACAAACTCAAACCCACAAGATCCATGATTTACATTCATCTTTAAGGTTGATTATCATGTGAGGGTCCAAGCCGCTCTTGACTGTGAGCACGGCTGATCGATCAGTTTTACAGTCTGTAGAGGTTGTACACTTTACCCACAGCTCATGTTCCCCATGTTGCCCAGGTTAGCTAGACCCTTAAACACTTCCAAGGTGAGTGGCTAGGGGTCCACTACGAAGCCTTTACAAAGGAAAGCAGAGAAACCAACAGCCCGCGACAGTTACAGCAGCGAAGCAAACCATAACCCTCCCTAATGGTCAGCACCTTAGCCAAGGCTGCTACCCCAAAAAAACCGGGCTATACCCCTTCAACTTTGGCCCCCTGTGCCCCTCTCGGAAAAGGCTATCATATAAATCCACTCTCCTAATTAATTGGCTAAGCCAGAGCCATGTGGACTGTGGTTGTACTGTTATCTTGGGTGGTTCTCCATGTTCCATTTAAAGTATATGATCTTGTCTTATTCATTTACAATATTTCGTAAACAGAACAGAATGCATTACATAATCAACATAACCAGCTCAAATTTAGCAAACTAAGCAATATCTACCCAAAACATTTGTTAAACAGGGTTGATCAAGGTAACAAGGTGAAACATCTAGTCAAGTCCTTAAAAAAGTGTTTGCCCTTCAATTTCATGCATAACAACAAAATAAAGTAAACATTGTTTAAGCATGCAGTTATATAGGTTCAAAAAAGAATATGCAGAGGGGGAAAACCACTTGGCTTCCTCTACAAACTAGTTATCTTCCTCTTCGTAGATAGGCTCTTCCTGATCACCTCCAATGGGGAGCTCAGACGAAACAGGCACGATATCTACGCACAAGCATATACAAACAAACAATAAATAAAAAGTACACCAAATAGTAACAAAAGCTGAAAACACGCAGTCTAAATGATTCTACTCGTTGAGACGATCATTTTGGTATATAAAACGCAAAAAACGGAGTTAAAACACGAAAGTTATGATTGAAACAAGTTACAGGGGCCTTTCTGCAAGAAAACTAAATCTACAGGACTTTTATATATAAAACCAGGGACTAAAACATAATTTTATATAAAAAAGAGGGGCTAACATGTTAAAACAAACAAAAAGGCAGGGGCTAGAACATAAAGTTTAGGACCTGTTTGTAAGGGTTTATGTAGGTGGGAGGACTGACATGCAAAAACTTAGAAACTCAGGGGTTCTTTAAAGAAAACGGCTTGATCGAACCGTGGATCTTTGATCCGACGGCCGTGGCAGCGGTGGACCGGGCCGTGAGCCCAGTGGACGGGTCCACGGTGGACCGAAACCAAGGGGTACTCCATGTTTTGATCTAAACCGCCCACGCGAGATCAAACAGTTGAGGACACGTGCACGAGATGCGTGGCGACGGGGTAGCGGCAGACGGCGGCGCTCGGAGGGGTCGGCGGCGGAGTTCGCCGGAGCTCACTCGATCTCGAGCTCTGGTGCATGGTATTGAACGCGGTTTCCACCTACGCGAAGTTGGGAATGAGGCGAACCTATACAGAGGCTCAGGGAGGCGGCTCGGGTGGCCACGATGGCCGGCACCGAAAGGGGACGGAGCGGCCACTCTGGCGAGCCTGCGAAAAAGGGCAGGGCGGTTTTCCTCACCACGCAGAGACGGTTTGAAAGTGTTCACGGCGAGGAGGGAGTGACGGCGACGGTGATCAGCGATGGCGGCGGGCTCGGGTGGCGCACTGACGGCGGAAGGCAGGGTGTGGCTCGGTCCGGTGACAAGGGCGGATTCCTGGTACAGGGGGAGGCACGGATAAGGGTCGAGCGCAAAAGAGAAGAGGGAAGGAATGCGAGGGGAAGATTCACCGGCGAAGAGCTTCGATCGGCCGATAATGTCCCGGCGGCAAAGCTCCAAAGGGCGACGGCGTGTGCACGAAGGTGAGGGGGGTGCAGAGCGTGAGCAGGTGCAAAAGGGACGGGTTGGAGACGCCCCCCGGCTTTTATACATACAGAGAGGGAAGAAGAGGAAACGGGGAAGGGGGCGGTGGCCGACACACTTGCCATTGATGGCCGGTGGCGCTGCGGTATAAAGAAGGAAGGGAAAAGGGGAAATAGAAGGATTTGGAGGAGAAATGGGTGCGGGGATTATGGCTCTTGATTGGAGCCAACGGATGGAAGGGGGAAGCGGAGGAGGCGCGACAATAGGGACTCTATCGGCGCCGGCTCAACAGAGAAAGGAAGGGAAAGGGGGCGCGGGAGGAAGAAGAAGGGGGCCTGATGGGTGGGGCCAGCGTGTCAGTGACTGCGGTAAAAAGAAAAGGCGGGGGACGCAGGCCGCTGCGGGAAGAAGGTAGGTGGGCCGATGGGCCGGCTGGGCTGGAAAGGTAGGAGGTAAGGTTTTCTTTTTTTCTTCTTTTTCTTTTTCAAACTCTTTTTAAATCAAACCTTTTCAACTCAAAATCAAACCAAAACTTTTCAAACTTTTTCAGAACATTTTATAAGCCTTTTAGACCTCACACAAGCAACCAAAAATGATGCATAGCAAAATAATGATGCACAAACACTTGTTGTCTGTAGATTAATTAAATTAAATTAAATAATTTTGAGCTCAAATTTAAATAGCATTTCATTTTAAACCTTAAGACTATGTTAACATGTTGCTAGGTGAATTTTAGTGATGGAATTTTTAGGGTGTCACAAATCCTGCCCCCTTAAAGAGAATCTCGTCTTGAGATTCAGAAGATTTAGAGAACAACTGAGGAAAATCTTCTTTGAGTTCATCCTCTCTTTCCCAGGTTGCTTCTTCCTCAGTATGATGACTCCATGTACTTTACACATCCTAATGACCTTGCTCCTAGTAACCCTTTCCGAGGTATCCAAGATCTTTATAGGATATTCCTTGTAAGTCAAATCCTTACCCATTTCTATGTCTTCCAGCAGTACTAGCTCTATTCTGACCTCACTCGTACACTTCTTTAATTGTGATACATGAAAAACATCATGAACACCCGACAACTGTGCTGGCAACTCCAATTGCTAAGATACGTCTCCTCTTCTTTCCACTATCTTGAAAGGACCTATGAATTGGGGTGATAACTTTCCTTTGACATTGAACCTTCGCAGACCACGAATAGGTGACACTCTGAGGTATGCATAGTCACCAACTTCCAAAACCACTTCTCTTCGAGGATCAGCCTAACTCTTCTGACGCAACTGTGCCTCTTTGAGATTCTCTCTAATGATCTCGACTTGCCTCTCTGCTTCTCTTATGTTGTCTGATCCAAAAAGCTGACTCTCTCCAGTCTAGTTCCAGAAAAGCGGTGTTCTGCTCTTTCTTCCATACAAAGCTTCAAATGGTGCCATCTTGATGCTGGACTGATAACTATTGTTATAGGCAAACTCTGCATAAGGAAAACTCTTATCCCAACTGCCACTATTCTTCAACGCACAAGCTCTCAACATGTCATCAAGAATCTGATTTGTTCTTTCTGTCTGCCCATCTGTCTGAGGACGATATGCTGAACTGAAATTTAACTTTGTATCCATTGATTCATGCAACTTTTTCCAAAACCGTGAAGTTAACTGAGTGCCTCGATCCGACACTATCTTCTTTGGTACCCCGTGCAAACACACTATCCTTGAGTTATATAACTCTGCCAATTTAACTCATGTGTAAGTTGTCTTTACTAGAATAAAGGGTGCCACCTTGGTTAACCTATCCACAATAACCCATATAGAATCATACCCATCACGAGTATGAGGTAATCCTAATATGAAATCCATACCAATCTCTTCCCACTTCCACTCAGGTACCTTCAAAGGTTGAAGCAATCCTGCTGGCCTTTGATACTCAGCTTTCACTCTTTGACACGTGTCACACAAAGCTACTTGAGGTGCTACATCCTTTTTCATTCCATACCACCAATACCTTTGCTTCAAATCCTGATACATTTTAGTACTTCCAGGATGGATAGAGTAAGCTGAATCATGTGCTTCCTTCAAAATAGTTTCTCGCAGCTCCTTAATCTCAGGTACACAGATTCTGTTCTTGAACCACACAGTTCCTTGCTCATCTTCCCTGAACTCTGGAACTTTTCCTAACTTTATCATCTTCCTATACTCTGCAATCTTCTCATCAGTCAACTGCCCTTTCCTAATCTCTTGCTCAAGTGTTGACTCAGTTTCCAATGTCAAAGTCTCACTTGAAGCAACTATTCCCAAGTTGAGTTGTGCCATCTCCCAACATAACTCCTGAGGTAACAAGTGCCCTATCAGCATGTTGGTCTGACTCTTCCGACTCAAAGCATCTGCTGTCACATTTGCTTTACCAGGATGATACTGAATATCCAGATCGTAATCCTTGATTAACTACAACCACCTTTGTTACCTTAGATTAAGATCCTTCTGAGTAAATATGTACTTCAGACTCTTATGATCGGTGAAAATCTGACACTTATTCCCAACCATATAGTGCCTCCAGATCTTCAAAGCATGAACAACTGCTGCCAGCTCAAGATCGTGAGTAGGATAGTTTTGCTCATGTTTCCTTAACTGCCTTGAAGCATATGCTACTACCTTTCCTTCCTGCATCAACACACAACCCAATCCTTGCCGAGAAGCATCACAATACACATCAAATCCTTTGTGTATATCCGGCATGATCAACACAGGAGTTGTAGTCAATCTTTTCTTTTAATTCCTCAAAACTAGCCTGACACTCCTCATTCCACTTAAACTCTTTACCCTTCTCAAGTAGAGTTGTAAGGGGTTTCATAATCTTAGAAAATCCCTCGATGAACCTACTATAGTATCCTGCAAGTTCAAGGAAACTTCTGATCTCCGGTACATTCTTAGGCGGATTTCAGTTCAATACATCCCAAACCTTGCTTGGATCCACTGCAATTTCTCCATCAGTGAAAATGTGTCCGAGGAAAGAAACCTCCTTCAACCAAAAGTCACACTTGCTGAACTTGGCATACAGCTGATGTTCACAAAGCTTCTGCAACACAAGCCTTAAGTGTCCTTCATGTTCTTCTTCACTTCGAGAGAATACTAGAATATCATCAATGAATACCACAGCAAACTTATCGAGATACTCCATGAATACCTTGTTCATCAAGTACATGAAGTACTCTGGAGCGTTGATCAAACCAAAAGACATCACAGTGAACTCATACAACCCATATCTAGATGTGAATGCTGTCTTAGGTATATCCTTGAGGACCGGAGCGTCTGAGGACCGGTGGATGGTCGCTTCTGGCTGTGATGAGTGATTGACAACGTGGTGTGGACTGACTTTTGGCCGAGTATTGCAGGTGCAGGTTGTGACTTGATTTGCATTGGTGCAGATGAGGAGTGGGCTCGAAAGGTTTGTGCCTTGCGGGGCCTCCGAGGAGTGAAGAGACAAGTAGGCCTGACTCGAGGGACCCGGTGGCCAGCGGGGTCAAGTGCGGGTCGCATGGTGGCAAGAAAAGCAAGACGAAGTCGTCGATTGGAGCCAGTCCAGTGTAGCGGCTCACAACCGGAGTCTGCACACGGGGTTTGTGGCGGTTTACCAGAAAACCATCGGGTTACTTGGTTGAGCCACAAAACCAAGACCGGAGGCTCGGCTGGCGGAGACGGGATCCGGGTGCGCCGAGAAGCTTTGATGCCGGCGGACGCGTGGCAGGATCGCAGGGCTTGCGTCGGGAGGATACGGTCTGCGTCAACAGCGTGGCCGTGTGATGAAGAGGAGTGTTACATGACCTATTTGCCCCTGAGGGGTTGTACCACAACTTAAGTGCTAGGGGTAGTGTGGTCTTTTGCCTGGCCCGGAGAGGACCATATATGTTAGCTCTAGGGTTTCCAGGCAAACTATCCATCCGGACTGCTTCTCACTTCCTTGCTCTCTAGGGTTAGATTTTTCCTTCGTATGTAAAGAATCTGAGCTCTAAGTGAATGGAAGCTTTCATGGTTGCGTCGATTCCCGGTTTGTAGCTCGTTGGATTTTCATCGATTTTTTCATGCGCGGCTTGTTCCTTTGATTCTGAGGTGTTTGGGCTCGGATTTATTGGTGGGAATCATGGATAGTTGCTTCGTGCATCTTTGTGCTTGATCTTGATCCTCCAAACTCCGAGTTCGGCCTCCGATTGAAGGATTTCAGTTGGAAACCTAGCTTTGTTCTTGAGCTCAGTAGAGTCTCGATTCCTCTCGATTCATTGGGTTTGAGGCTAAAAATTCGTAGGCATAGCATCTCCTAGAGGCGCTTCACCTTCACCTATGATTTGGTAGCAATCCCTTGGTTGATTCGGGAGATCGGGTAGTGGGAAGGAGGAGTTGACCTTTAAGAGGTCGGGTTCAGGCTGCTGTCTACGCTCCACGTGGACGGTCCGCGCGCCCCTGGCAGACGGTCTGCGAGGTGGCTTTCAGCCAGTAGTTCATCGTGTTCTTCGCGTGTTCTTGCGTGCTTTTCGTTCGATCCTTTTTGCCAGTGGATTTTTGTTGCACGGTGTTCGCGGACGGTCCGTGATGGGGCGGATGGTCCGCGGGCCCATCACGGACGGTTCGTTATTGAGGGTGCAGTACTGGAGGTTCGGGGGTTGTTTTCGGACGGTCCGTCGCAGCCATGCGGACATTCCGCCTAGGCCTCGCAGACAGTCCGCCCGTTGTCTGTGGACAGTCCGCCCAGGCCTCGCAGACGGTCCGCTCGGTGCTTGCGGATAGTCCGCCTGGTCCAGTGCTGAGTTGCTTAGTCCTTTGCTCTTTGAGTTTCGCTTTCGCTTTGGGATCGTTTGAGGTTTGCTCCTAGGGTTGGTAGGTCCGTAGTGACTACGCTACCTTGGCAAACTCGTGTGGAAATCCGTGGTTGTGAATTTGGGGCATAGGTGAGTTCTCTCTTTGGAGAAGAATTTTTATCGGCTCCCATTCACTCCCCCCTCTCTGGTCGCCTAATCGGTCCTACAATCCTCCATTCGGATCTTCAACTGATGGTAACTTGATCTAAGATCTATGTTGGAGAATACTTTAGCTCCTCTCATCTGATCAAATAAATCCTCAATCCGAGGTAAAGGGTATTTGTTCTTGATAGTAACCTCATTAAGAGATCGATAGTCTATACACAATCTCCTAGATCCATCCTTCTTATCAACGAAGAGTGTGGGGGCTCCCCATGGTGATGAACTAGGACGGATAAACCCTTTACTAAGTAGTTCTTCTATTTGTTTCTTTAATTCAGCTAAATCTTTAACATCCATTCTATAAGGTCTTTTTGATATAGGAGCAGTACCAGGTATAAGTTCAATACTAAATTCAATGTCACGATCAGGTGGCATACCTGGCAGATCCTTTGGAAACACATCAGGGAATTCACTCACTAACCTTATATCCTCCAAGGCCTTGCCTTCTACTGAATTCACAGTTCCATTGTTGGATGAGGGTATACCCACATACTCTATTCTCTCTCCTTGTGGACTGGTCAACAATACTGACTTCTTTTGACACTGAATAACTCCATCACAACTTCTTAACCAATCCATCCCAAGAATGACATCTATCTTCCATGATTTTAAGACTACCAGATTAGCAAGAAAGTCTACTCCCATGATATTAATCTTTACTTGTGGGCATATGTAACCAGTTTTCATTTCTCCACCCGGGGAGCTAACTATCAGCGGATTCTTCATTGAGCTCATAGATAAGTTATGTTTTGTCACAAATTGATCAGTTATGAAAGAATGTGATACTCCCGAATCAAACAATATTGTAGCGGGTATAGAGTTGACCGGAAACATACCCAATACCATGCTGGAGTCATTTGGGTTTGCTCCATTGATACATGATTAACCCGGCCACGCACATAGTTATACTAGCCTCTCTTGCTAGGAGTCTGTGCAGTACGAGCCTGTGAAGATGGCTGCCCAGATATGTGACCACTGTCTCTCTGAGGAGTCTGCATCACTCTCTTAGGACAGTTGTTGGCATAGTATCCTTGCTCTCCACACTTGAAGCACCAATTGGGTTGAACAGGGGTAGTGTTTCTGACAGGTGCTCCAGAGCCATTGTTGGAACGACTCTGCTGAGGAGTAGGAGCTCTGGGTGTCTAAGGGTTGACGCGCTGTGGTTGAAACGAGCGCTGCAACTGCAAGTTCTGTGGATACCTTCCACCTTGTCCACCAGGACGGTACTGAAACGGACTCTACTGAGAACTGAAACGAGGACGAGTGTTGCTACTTGACTGCCCATGTGACTGGAACTTGCGCTTCTGCTCGCCCAATTCCTTCCTCTTGCTCTCCAGTCCAATTGCCTTATTCATCAGTGTCTGGAAGTCTAGAAAGGTGTGACTCTGCAGTTGATAGTTGAGAGGCCCAATCGACCCATCCAGAAACCTTTCTTGTCTCTTAGGATCAGTGTTCACCTCATCCGGTGCATAACGAGACAGATGAGTGAACTTGTCCAAGTACTCGGTCATAGACATGCTTCCCTACCTTAGTGATAAGAACTCCTTATGCTTGAACTTGATTACCCCTGAAGGGATGTGATAAGTGTGGAAGTTGTCCCGAAACTCTTGCCAAGTGATGTTGTGCCTGTTGGGATGTGCAGTGGTGTATGCATCCCAACAATCTCCAGCTTCTTGGTAACTGTCTTCAACCAATCATCTGCATCCAGCGGATCAGTTGAATGAGAGAAGGTAGGAGGATTGTGGCTCATGAACTCCTTGTGCCTGTCCCTGGGCGGCTGTGGAGCTAGCTGTGGTGGCTGGTTTTGCTGAGCCTGCATCTGCTGCACAGTGTTGGTGAAATTTTGGATCAACTGCATCTGTGCTTCAAAGAACTGCTGCATAGCCAGATCCATTGCTTGATTGACCAGTTGGGGTGGTGCAGGATTCTGCTGATTAGCAATAGGAGCACGGATCACAGGCGGTACGTCTTGACCTCCTCAAGACCTGGTGTTTACCATCTGATCGTTAGAAAAATATATTTCAGAGTGGTGTATTGAATTGATGCATAATAAGATAAACTCAAAACGATACAACACTGACTTCCAGCTAGGACAAATTCTGTTGACCTCAATGAATCAGGTGTAACTCTTTGTATTATTATCAAAAATCATGAATTTTTACCAGGTTGTGAGGTGCAAAATTATGAAACTGTTCCAACTGGAATCACCTCAATTGAAACTCTACAACTCGAGATAAAATTCAAACAGTGCAGTTGTGTCAGCAGAAATTACAGACTCTAATGTGCTCAATACTTTACGCATAACTCCCAGAAAACAGTGTATAATATTTAATTTTTGAAAGAAAATCATCCTCAAAATTTGTGAACTAACCCAATTGGTTTCATGTCATTTGGAGCTTTGTAGCTCGAGATAAAATTAAATCATTACTGCTATGTCAAATAACTGCGAGAACATATTTGCATCATTCCAAACTTGCATGAGAGATAAAATAGAAGACAATCAGATTTGAACCCAAACTAACTTTATTTAACTTAATGGTTCCTTGGTGTATCGTGGCCATCACTCCACTATACAACTCACACACAAAGAAAATCCAAATCAAACATGTTTTCAAGCAACATCCAATTATTACAAGCATACGTCCTCACAGGAACGATCTATCGAAACTTAAAAAGGTAAAGGCAGGCATCCTAAGATCCTAGCCGAGACGGGTCGTCGCTTCAGCTATGCCGTAGCGGAGCTTCTTGCGTGGAGGAGAGGCTGTAGTTTGGTACGGCATTGCTTCCTGAGGGGGTCGCTGACCAGCAAGCTGTGCTTCCAGATAGATAATCCTAGCCTGAGCAGTCTGCAGCTCTTCATGGTACCTATCCATCTCAGTTGTTGCACCTTCAAGGTCAGTGTTCAGTGCAACTATCACTCGAGCCAGGATGTCAACATGGTCATCACCTCTAGCAAGCACTATAGTCTCCTCTGAGCCACTCACACGGCGAGGAACATGACGAAACTCAGACCCATGTAGACGTTCACATTGAGCATTGCAGATTGACCAAAGAGCCCTTCTAGCTGCATCATGGACTGCAACATCATTAGTGGAGAAGTGAGCTGTACTGTGGTGTGATGAGCGGTTCCTCCACCCATTGGTGTCATTCAAAGGTACCCGGATGTAGACTTGGCTGGTGTAGTAATCCCTCATACCAGGCTCACTGAAATGCTTGGTGACATAGAGTGTCTTCATGGTGTACCCCAAGTGCTGCAGTACCTCCTACAGTAGAATGCAAAACTGGCCATTCTCATCTTCAGTGGAGTGCTTGTGGTATTCATCTCCACGATAGCGAGGATCCTCATCATCTTCCTCCTCAGGATTTTCATCACCATTGTTGTTGTCTTCATCATCCTCTCCGTTGTCATCCCCTGAATCATCAGGATCTCCACCCATAGCATTGTGTGCAGGGGCAACTGGCGCAGGGGGTGCATCTTTCGCTGCTTCAGGTGCTGGTGGGATCACAATGTCACCATCAGCATCAACCTCCAGAACAGTGCCATCATACAGCTGTGGCTGCTCATCTGGATCCTCTTCCTGCTGCACTTCTTCAGGATCTTCTTCTTCCTCAGTTTCCGGTTGCACTCCTTCCGGATCCTCCTCAATTTCAGCCTTAGGCTGCACCTCTTCGGGTTCCTCCTCAACAACATCCTTAAGCCGATGACGAGGAGACAACTGTCCACGAGGGAAACGTCCACCAGTGCTCTTGCGGGGGGTCAGATAAGTCCTGGCCATCTGACAAAACTAAGTTGAACTCAGTACAAAAATAAATCAAAATGATAGAGTTTAAATAATAAACAAGAACAAATTAGATTTTTAAGCGTAAATAAGATGATTTGAAGCATGACATGGCTTTCTAGAACATGAATCCTTAATTTTGACCATTTCTAACTAAGGCTGCGACCTACGGTCAACCTGGCTCTGATACCACTTTGTCACACCCGATTTTACAAGGAAAACCGAATGCATCTCATATGTGCGCCAGGATCAGAATTACACACACATGATAGACAATAGAGTGTAATACCATAACTGTAATCAAAACGTACAAGAGTTTAACTGATACAATATTCATTTATTACACTCAGACGGGTGGACTCGAAGGTCCAAACACAAAACGATAACTAAAACGAGTAGCTCCTTCTTCAACTTCCACAAGCATAATGACTGGGGGATCCACATGCCTTAGAACTCGTCGAAGTCGCTCTAGTACTCCTCACCGATGTTCTCCTCTGAACAGTGATAAGCAAGGGTGAGCACTCTTATGGTTGGAGCTCAGCAAGTGGGGGAAACATGCAAGGCTACCAAGGATAGGCTAAGGTTCACAACGATTAGCATTTTATAAGTTGGTCAAGTTTTAGTTAACAACACCTAGTTACTAGATGTAAGTTTATACCAACCCACTTAAGCTTTAAAAGACATTACAAACTCAAACCCACAAGATCCATGATTTACATTCATCTTTAAGTTTGATTATCATGTGAGGGTCCAAGCCGCTCTTGACCGTGAGCACGGCTGATCGATCAGTTTTACACTCTGCAGAGGTTGTACACTTTACCCACAGCTCGTGTTCCCCATATTGCCTGGGTTAGCTAGACCCTGAAACACTTCCAAGGTGAGTGGCTAGGGGTCCACTATGAAGCCTTTACAAAGGAAATCAGAGAAACCAACAGCCCGCGACAGTTACAGCAGTGGAGCGGACCATAACCCTCCCTAATGGTCAGCACCTTAGCCAAGGCTACTACCCCAGAAGAACCGGGCTATACCCCTTCAACTCCGGCCCCCTGTGCCCCTCTCGGAAAAGGCTATCAGATAAATCCACTCTCCTAATTAATTGTCTAAGCCAGAGCCATGTGGACTGTGGTTGTACTGTTATCTTGGGTGGTTCTCCATGCTCCATTTAAAGTATATGATCTTGTCTTATTCATTAACAATATTTCATAAACAGAACAGATTGCATTATATAATCAACATAACCAGCCCAAAGTTAGCAAACTAAGCAATATCTACCCAAAACATTTGTTAAACAGGGTTGATCAAGGTAACAAGGTGAAACATCTAGTCCAGTCCGTAAAAAGGTGTCTGCCCATCAATTTCATGCATAGCAACAAAATAAAGTAAACATTGTTTAAGCATGCAGTTATATAGGTTCAAAAAAAGAATATGCAGAGGGGGAAACCACTTACCTTCATCTACAAACTAGTTATCTTCCTCTTCGTAGATAGGCTCTTCCTGATCACCTCCAACGGGGAGCTCAGACGAAACATGCACGATATCTACGCACAAGCATATACAAACAAACAACAAATAAACAGTACACCAACAGTAACAAAAGCTGAAAACACACAGTCTAAATGATTCTACTCGTTGAGACGATCATTTTGGTATATAAAACGCTAAAAACGGAGTTAAAACAAGAAAGTTATGATTGAAACAAGTTACAGGGGCCTTTCTGCAAGAAAACTAAATCTACAGGACTGTTATAAATAAAACCATGGACTAAAACATAATTTTGTATAAAAACAGAGGGGCTAACATGTTAAAACAAACAAAAAGGACCTCTGGTGCTATTAAATAGAAAAGGCAGGGGCTAGAACATAAAGTTTAGGACCTGTTTGTAAGGGTTTATGTAGGTGGGAGGACCGACATGCAAAAACTTAGAAACTCAGGGGTTCTTTAAAGAAAATGTCTTGATCGAACTGTGGATCTTTGATCCAACGGCCGTGGAAGCGGTGGACCGCGCCGTGAGCCCGGTGCACGGGTCCACGGTGGACCGAAACCATGGGGCACTCCAAGTTTTGATCTAGACCGCCCACGTGAGATCAAACGGCTGAGAACACATGCACGCGATGCGTGGCGGCGGGGCAGCGGCAGACGGCAGCGTCCGGAGGGGCCGGCGGCGGAGTTCGCCGGAGCTCACTCGATCTCAAGCTCCGGTGCACGGTTTTGAACGCGGTTTCGACCTACGCGAAGTTGGGAATGAGGCGAACCTATACAGAGGCTCAGGGAGGCTCGGGTGGCCATGATGGCCGGCACCGAAAGGGGGCGGAGTGGCCACTCCGGCGAGCCCGCGAAGATGTTGCGGTGCAGAAGAAAGAGGGAAAAAGGGCGGGGAGGGTTTGCCCACCACGCAGAGATGGTTTGAAAGTGTTCACGACGAGGAGGGAGTGACGGTGACGGTGATCAACGATGGCGGCGGGCTCGGGCGGCGCACTGACGTTGGAAGGCAGGGTGCGGCTCGGTCTGGTGACAAGGGCGGATTCCTGGCACAGAGGGAGGCACGGATAAGCATCGAGTGCAAAAGAGAAGAAAGAAGAAAGGCGAGGGGAAGCTTCACCGGCGAAGAGCTTCGATCGGCTGGCAATGTCCCCGCGGCAGAGCTCCAAAGGGCGACGGCGCATGCGCGAAGGTGAGGGGGGTGCAGAGCGTGAGTAGGTGCGAAAGGGACGGGTTGGAGACGACGCCCGGCTTTTATACAAACAGAGAGGGAAGAAGAGGAAACAGGGAAGGGGGCGGCGACCGACACACTTGCCATTGATGGCCGGCGGCGCTGTGGCATAAAGAAGGAAGGGAAAAGGGGAAACAGAAGGATTTGGATGAGAAACGGGCGCGGGGATTACGGATCTTGATTGGAGCCAACGGATGGAAGGGGGAAGCGGAGAAGGCGTGGCAACAGGGACTCGATCGGCGCCGGCTCAACAGAGAAAGGAAGGGAAAGGGGGGCGCGGGAGGAAGAAGAAGGGGGCCTGACGGGTGGGGCCAGCATGTCAGCGACCGCGGGAAAAAGAAAAGAAGGCGGGGGACGCGGGCCGCTGCAGAAAGAAGGTAGGTGGGCCGGTGGGCCGGCTAGGCTGAAGAGGTAGGAGGTAAGTTTTTTTTTCTTCTTTTTATTTTTCAAACTATTTTCAAATCAAACCTTTTCAACTCAAAATCAAACCAAAACTTTTCAAACTTTTTCACAACATTTTATAAACCTTTTAGACCTCACACAAGCAACCAAAAACCATGCATAGCCAAATAATATGCACAAACACTTGTTGTCTCTAGATTAATCAAATTAAATTAAATAATTTAGAGCTCCAATTTAAATAGAATTTCATCTTAAACCTTAAGACTATCTAACATGTTGCTAGGTGAATTTTAGTGATGGAATTTTTAGGGTGTCACAAATCGCGCAAGCCCTTCACCCGCCACACTGAAGAGCAGCTGTGCGTCCACAGATAATGTAGGTTTGATCGATGGCACTACAAAGTTGGCAACAGAGGTGCGCTGTGACGATCGTACACACGAAGACCTTATAGGAATGTTGACTGAACCCACACATTGTAGCCTATGGATATCATAGAGGAGGCTTCAATGTGAGGCTGCACTTGGTCTTGTACATCCAGAGGAGACTACACTACAAATAGTCCCAATTCATGAAGACTGTGTTGTGGTTGAAGTGCTCACTGTATATACTATCTTTGCGGATGAATTGTTGGAATACCCTCCTAATGACGAGGTGATGAAACTTGGACAAGCTCAAGGACAGAGGTTACAGTGGAGAAGGTGTCGGATTGACATCAAAGGAGCACCAAGATGTAAATCTCGTTCACAGACTACGGTACAAATTCCTTGTAGTTCACACAGTACGATACATGTTCCTTCCTCAGATGGTTCTCCTCCTCCTCAATCCCCACATCCGCAAGACATTCCATTTGGACCTATTCCTCATCCTGAAAAACTTGCATCCCCACCTCTGAAGGACCGATACGGCGAACCAGAGAGGGGGGAGTGAATGGGAGCCGATAGAAATTCTTCTCGAAGGAGATGGAGACTCCAACGAGACGAACACGGCTTCCAACACACGTCTCTTACTCACTACCCAAGTTGGCTAAGCCCACGCAGCCACTAGAGTGCTACTGGACCTAGGAACCAACAAACAACCTTCCGAGCCAAAACTCACCAACACGCACAGCGAAAACTTGCACGGCTTGCTGCCTGTGCTGCACCGGTCAGAACGATGGCCTGCGCCGGTCAGACCGGTGGACAGAGCCGGTCAGGCCGGTGGCTATAGCAGCCGCACAACAAGTGTTCCAGAGAGCCTCAGCGACTTCTCTAGGCCCTGGAACAAAAACACCCCCAAAACAGAACCTGCACGGAAGGAAAACCCTACACAAAACCTAGCAAAACAACTCCAAACAGACCAAGAACAGACTAGCAACACCATAGCCCAAAGACACACGAGTCCAGCAGTTCACCTGTGGAAAATCCCACAAGTGATTCTCACTGGCCAGACCGGTCAAGAGCACCAGTCATACCGATGTAACCTGGGCAGCTCAAGATGAACAACACCACGGGTCAACTCCCCCAAATACAACTCCCGATCTCCCGAATCGCTCCACGGATTTGCACAAGACTTTGGGGATAGTAGGAACACCTCATGGGGAGTCCATAGCCAAGTTTATGCCCACCAAAACTTGTCAAATAAAGAGTAATCAAAGATATCCCGCCAAGAACTCCTCTAACCCTAGAACACTGAGAACCCCAAAATCGAGCCCCTTAACTCACGGACTTGGGAGGGGAATCAAAGGCAAAAGAACCACAAAGGGTTCACACATATTTCCCCCATCAAATCCCCAAGAGCAAGGTCCCGAAAACACACCAAGAACACCACCAAAAAGGGCTCCGAAAATCACCACCAAGAACAACCGGGAACAACACAACAATGCCTTGAGAAACCACGCCGAATCATCTATACATACCAAGGAGGTTCATACAAGGTCTAGATTGCCGCCCGATCATCCAACCCTCTCACAAAATCTCACCATGAAGCTATCAAGCTAGTTCTATGGAAATCCTAAGAAACTAGGAAGGGAAAATAACAAAGCAAATGAACTAGGGTTCCAAGATATAGTTGCCATCCTCTCACCACTTGGGTTATATGGAGGCAAGTCGAAAGTCTAAAATACCCTTACTTAACAACTAGGGATACAAGCCTTTCAAGGGCGGTTTTGAAAGTCTTCAGATTTTCTTCATCGGATGGATGCCTAGTGACCGCACCCTGCTTAGCCTCGACGCAAGCCATGCGATCCCGACGCGTGTCCTCCGCTTCGAAGTCTCCGGACTGCGTCGTCGCACACCGGTTAGACCGGTGCTCCTCACGGTCAGACCGGTACCCACCGGTCAGACCGGTCCGGAGCCGCCGCAAAGACCGTCTTCGGTTCTTCGGTCTTGGCTTTGTGGATCAACCAAGGAACCCAGTGGTTTTCTGGTGAACCACTGGAAACCCCGCGAACTCGGTGTAGCCTCCGCCAATCGCCACTCTTGACTCGGCTCCCACGTAGTCCCGGCTCGACCTTGGTTTTCAGGCTCAACCAAGAAAGCGTCCATGACTTCATCTTGCTGTTCATGCCACCATGTGGCCCGCTCTTGATCCCACTGGCAACCGGGTCCCTCGAACGAAGCCTACTTGTCTTCTCCACACCTGGAGGCCTCCCTGGCGATGACCTTTCGCGCTTGTTCTTCACCTGCACCAACACCAGTCAAGCCGCAACCTGCACCTACATTACTTAGCCAAGAATCAGTCCACACAACGTTGTCAATCACTCATCACACCAGGAAGCGACCATCCACCGGTCCTCGAACCACACATGGTCCTCAATCTCCCCCTTGATGAGTGCATTGACAACACCCACATAAAGTAACAAGAGAGAAAAGAAAAAGAAAAGAAAGAATAAAAAGGAACTCCAACAAGTGATCGAAAACCAAAGAAAGGCAAAGAGCAAGATCACTTGAAGAAGACAAGTCTCGGACCCCTTAGGCAAGGGCAACGACTCGACACATTCAAGACAAAACTATGCTCAAGCAAAGAGCGCAAACCACCAAACCAAAGCTCGAAAAACCACAAAGAGCTCCCTCCAGCACACATGCAAGCTCCCCCTAAACCAATGCAACTCCCCCCGGGACGAATGCATGCAAAACACCACTTGAAACAGGCAGTACCGCAACAGCCAAATACGACCGGCCGGTACCGGTCAACACCACCAGTCAGTTCGGTGTGCAACATGTGAATAGGACCAACACTGTGACCGGTCAGACCGGTGACTTCAACCGGTCAGACCGGTGCACACCACAGCCCAGAAATGGCTCGAAACCACCTGAAAACCTTCTAAATGCATCCAACAAGCCATTTCAAGCTCAAACTTCTCCCCCTTGTTGGAAATGCATGAATCAAGCCAAAAATGCGAACTATTCAACCTCGAGCTTCTCGAATAGAAAAAATTCAACATAGGATGCTACACATGTCCAAATGAGCAAGTTGGATACTCTATAGCTTCGTATCGACCTCAACTACATGATCACCAAGTTTCACAACCATTGGACGAAGCTAAGAAAGATTTGGACAATTTTGCGAAAAAATTACCTTTCATGAGCAAAGTCCTAAACATGATCAAAACATGTCAAAATGGCAAAGCCACACAAACTTCATGCTAGGACAACCATTCTAATCATAAAACCATCACAAACACCCACAAGCACCTCATGTTATGTCAAAGCCACCGAGCCATGTGCCTACTATATATGAGACTTCTCATTGGTAGGCATCATGCAACGGTTTAGCACCCAAAGCAAATTAAATTTAGCACATATGACATGGGAGCACATTTTCCAAGCAATTTCCATTTCATTTTCAGATTCATAATTGGTACATGAAAAGTCTTTGCGACAAAAAGGAACTTATGCCCCTCCACAAGATAAAGCATGAGGGCTAAACATTCATGATGGCAAATGAGCCTTTGGCCCCATATGATCAAAATAAACTATCCAACCACTAATTAAGCATAGCCAAGCCACTAAAACATATCAAGATCATATAAAGGGATTTACTCACAAGAGGGCATCATGAGACAATTTTCAACAACATAGCCATCAACCATGGATATAAATCAAGATTTTCACGAGCTAAGCCAAACTAACCATATCATACCAAACAAGCTCACAAAGACATAAATGCATTCCATGGTGAGCAATGTATATAGGAGAAGTTTTTCCTAACTAATGCATATGATACAAAATGCATGCAATCTAAGATACAAGGATGCATATACATCATGTTACATATGCCATGCCAAATGCAAGAATTGCACAAAAGGAAAACTATACATATGCTACAAAGGAGCTCCCACACACCCAACTCAAGAAATCAAACAAACACCAAGCTCCCCCCGCAAACGAGTGAAAGTTGCTTGATCTAGGGGTTTGGTGAAAATATAAGCTAGTTGGTCATGTGTGGGTACATGGATCAAGGTTATCCTCCCTTTCTCTACATTGTCTCTCAGAAAATGATACCTCACTTCTTTGTGCTTGGTTTTGGAATGGAGCACTGGGTTCTTTGCAGCACCTATGGCACTGGTGCTATCATATTGAAATGGGACATGGGCATACTCCTCACCAAAATCACTCATGGTGTAGGTGATCCAAAGGAGTTGAGAGAAACAACTAGCTGCGGCAATGTACTCTGCCTCGGTAGTGGATTGAGCAACACTTGACTGTTTGCAGGAAGACCAAGACACCAAAGAAGAACCCAAAAACTGGCAAGTCCCAGAAGTGGACTTCCTATCCAACCGACACCCGGCAAAATCTGCATCCGAAAAACCATGAAGCGCCAAAGAAGAGGACGCGGAGTACCAAAGTTTGAAGTCGGGGGTGTGACGCAAGTACCTGAAAATTCGCTTCACTGCTTGCCGATGTGAAGTCTTTGGAGACGCTTGAAAACGAGCGCACAGACACACCGAGAATTGGATGTCCGGCATCGTCGCCGTCAAGTAGAGGAGTGACCCGATCATGCTCTGGTACTCCTTCTGGTCCACATGTTCACCTTCCTCGTCTGCATCAAGAGCTGTAGTCATACTCATTGGCGTCGTCATAGGCTTGGAGTCCTCCATCTTGAACTTCCGCACAATGTCCTTGGTGTACTTAGCTTGGTGCACAAATGTTCCTTCCTTTGATTGCTTGATTTGTAGCCCGAGGAAGAACTGCAACTCGCCCATCATGCTCACCTCAAATTCCATGCTCATATCCTCTGCAAACCTTGTAACAAGAGAGTTAGACGAGCCACCGAAGACAATTTCATCCACGTACACCTGCACAATCAGGATATCTCTGTCGTGCCTGAGTAGAAACAAGGTCTGATCAACCTTCTCCATCTCAAAACCTCTCTCGAACAAGAACCCCCTCAACCTACCATACCAATCTCTAGGCTCCTGCTTCAACCCATACAGCGCCTTCCTCAACTTGTACACCTGGTAGGGGTACTTCTCACTCTCAAACCCCGATGGTTGCCTCACATACACTTCTTCCTCCAACACACCATTCAAGAAGGCACTTTTCACATCCATTTCGTGCAACTTGAACCCTTTAGCCACGGAAAAAGCTAGAATGATCCTAATCGCCTCCAAATAGGCTACAGGAGCAAAGGTCTCCTCGTAGTCAATCCCCTCCTTCTGACTGAACCCTTGAGCAACAAGCCTTGACTTGTTTCTCACCACTTCACCTTTCTCTCCCTCTTTGTTCTTCCACACCCATTTTGTCACAATCAGCTTACACATTGGGGGAGGATCAACCAATTCCCAAACCTGATTCCTCTCAAAGTTCTCCAACTCCTCATGCATCAAATTAACCCAATTGTGATCAGATAGTGCGTGTCCAATGTCTTTGGGCTCAAAGGTGGCAACAAATGCAGCATGAGCGAAATGGGAGTTGTTCCGAACCCTCGACCGTGTAGTGCGTTCATTCATGTTGCCGATGATCCTTGAATCTGGGTGATCCACTTGTACTCGCCGGGGAGGTTCTCGCCTTGATGCTACCTCCCCCTCAACAGCAACTTCTCCTTGATCTTGGTTTGTCGTCGTAGGTGTGGGAGAAGGGCCGTCCACCACTGTAGTCGAAGTAGTAGGTACATGTTTAGCCGGGGTTACCACACCGCCATATTCACCATCTCCAAGTTCATGCTCCTCCTCCTGAAAGATCTCCTTGCCAAGCTCATCATCACCTGCACACTCAAAGACAAGCTGACTACATGGCTGTGTCTCGTCAAAGGTTACCTCGCAAGTCTCCACGATTTGGTTAGTTTCAAGAGCACACGATACACTCTAGAATGTGATGCATAACCAAAGAAATTACCATCAACCGACCTAGCCTCAAACTTATCCAACTTCTTGCCTTTCTTAAGAATAAAACACTTGCAACCAAAGACATGGAAGTGACTCACCTTGGATGTACGACCGTGCATCAACTCATAGCAGGTTTTCTTCTTATGCATTCTGAGGAAGACCCTGTTCGACACATAGCATGCGGTATTCACCGCCTCAACCAAGAACCTTCTCGTAGTCCTATGCTCATCAAGCATCGTCCGAGCCATCTCACACAAGGTTCTGTTCTTCCTTTCCACAACACCATTCTAGGGAGGTGTATACAGACTTGAAAACTGGTGTTCAAGACCCAAGTCATGGCAAAAGGTTTCAAAACGAGAGTTTCTGAATTCTGAACCATTGTCACTGCGGATTGCTCGTATGGCATCTCCGTGCCTCTCATTCCTCAACCTCAAGACAAGATCTCGAACAAAACCAAACATCACCCCCTTATCCTTGTGAAAGAACACCCACGCATACCGAGAGTAGTCGTCCACCACAACAAGGACATACCACTTCCCACCCATAGATCGCACACGAGCTGGGCCAACAAGGTCCATATGGAGCAGCTCGCATGGACGCTCAGTCATCACATCGGTGAGAGGCGGGTGAGAAGAGGCTAGCATCTTGGCATGCCTACATAGCGCACAAACCAACTCTTTCTCAAGCCTCAACCGTGGCAATTTTCAGACCAAATTGAGTTTACTCAAGCAAAACAAAAGGTCAAAGCTCAAGTGACCCAACTTCTTATGCCACTTCGACAACTCACTCGAAGAACCAGCCAAGAAACAACGCTCAACACCAGAAAACTGAGAAAAATCAGCTCGAAACACCTGACCCTCGGGAACGACCATACAAACAAGGTCCCCTCGAGAGTCCAAAATCCGAGAACCACCAGGCCGAAACAACACCTCAAAACCCTCATCCAACAGCTGGGACACAGAAAGCAAATTTTATCCAAGCGATTGAACAAGAGCAACACGCCTCATAGTGATCTTGTCACTCACCTTAATCTTACCTTCTGAAAGCACACACCCTCACCCATTGTCCCCGAAAGTGATGTACCTCTTTGTCACCACCGGGACGAGACTTGAGAACCGCCCCTTGTCTCCGGTCATATGCCTCGAACAACCGGAGTCAATCAACCACATGTTCTTCAAGTCTCCCACATGAAATTCAAAAATGAGCACGTGAGCAAACAAACGACTCGACACTGGGGTTAGTACCAAAAGAATAAAACCAGTGCCGAGCCATTTGCTCAAAAAAGTGGGGTTAGCACAGTCCAAACCATCTTTCCTACCAAAGCTACCTCCACGAACACCACCACAGTAACCACTATGATGGAACCATCCCTTTCTAACTAGAGGAGGACCAAAACCACGGAAGGACAACCGTGGACCGTCCCTCCTCTCCAACTCAAAGCTATGACTCCTCCCATCCCTGTATTGAGCATGAGGGGGAGAACGCCTAGCAAACTGACCTCCTGCAAACTCTCCAGCCCAATCACCAGAACTACGACCTCCAGAACCAAACCTCGCACCTGTACGAGCACGAAACCCGAACTGTTGCCTGTCCAGGCCTGCACCGGTCTGACCGGTGCCTTTCACCGGTTGGACCGGTGTAGCCCTGCCAGCAGTGCCTCCAACAGCCTTTCGCTCTCTCCAAGCCGGAACTGTCCTCACACTAGCCTTGGCCCTGGGCATCTGCACACGAGGCTCAAGTACACCATTTGAAGGGTGGTACTTGTCCTTGTTAGCCCACTCCTTCGCCATTCTCTCCTCTCGCTTCCTCTTGAAGCAAAACTCATCCTTATGGCCATCTCTTCCACAATAGCCATAATGGAACCTCACAAGCTTAGGCTTAGGCTTGGGTTGGGGCTGCTCACTTGGTTTCTCTCCACTCGGCCTCTCCACCGGTTTCTCCTCACTAGCCTTCTCACTCTCTTTCCCAAAGAACACATTCCCCGAAGTGCTCACAAACTTGATAGGCTTTTGGAAATCATTTGTTTGTGGAGGGAACACAGGTGGAGCTGGGGTTGTGTCTAGTCGGTTCCTAAGATGGTTAGGTTTAGGAGGGAAATCATTTTTGTGGTGGGTTTGTGGTGGCTCGGGGATATTCTCTCCACTTCCCTCACCAACCTTGTTTGCCTAAGTCCCTCACCATCCCGCCTCTTGTATGTCTAGATCATTATCCTCAACTAAGGCTCATGACCTGACAACCAACCCATCAACTTCCTCAACTCATCATTCTTATCCTGCAACCGATCAACATAATGTGCAAGTTCCAGATTCTTCAAAGCATGCAATTCACAGGTAGAGCAAGATGTAGGAATTGGTTCTTTCAACTTAGCCTCAAGATAAACAGTGTAAGCATGCACCTCATCAATTTTTCTATGCAAGATAGGGAAAGAAGTTCAAGCACCTAGCAAAGTAGGTCTAGACTTAAGCTCAGCCACTTCAACCCTAAGCACATGTAGTTCCTCACACTTGGAGGCATGCTTTTCCTTAAACAAGGCAAGATCAGCAAGGAAAATAGGACAATCAGTACATTCAACTTCATCAGAAACAACAGGTGAAGCTTTCAGAGAGTCAATGTCAAGCTTAGCATCCAAATTCTGTGTTTCTAACTCAGTCACTCTAGTCCTAGCATCCTCATGTGAAGCCCTAAGCTCTTTCCTCATTTTCTTGGCCTCTCTAAGCATGTCATCATGAATATCAAGCAACAAGCCAAGCTGTTCATTCTCCTGACACAAGAAGGGAAGTTCATCACGCACCTTGTCGTTGAAAGTCGGAGTCTGAGTCACTTTGTGTGCTCTTCTTGCTACCGGAGCTCAGCGCCATGGTGCAGAAGTCGTCTCTCGCGAAGCAGCTCAGTCCACTCAGGTTCTTGGACGACTTCGCCCTTGCGATGATCACCCTCATCTTCATTGCTGCTCGAGCTCGAGGTGGAGTACGCGGAACTGGAGTAGACGTCGCTCGCTCCAACCATCGCTCGGGCCTTGCCTCGGCTCTCCTTTTTCCTCGATCGTCGCTCGTCCTTGTGCTTGTTCTTGTGCTTGCTCTTGTGGTCACGCCTCGACCGGTACTTGCCATCTGTCCTTCACTTATGCTTGTAGCCATCCTTGTTCTCGACCTTCTCCGGGCAGTCAACGACGAAGTGTCCCGGCTTGCCGCACTGGAAGCATGTCCATGTGTTCCTCCTCATGTTCACCCGGTTCTCGTGCAGCCTCTCGAACCTCCTCGTCAGCAACGCCAGCTTGTCCTCTCCAAGCACGTTGAACTCCTCATCTGCATAGACATCAAAGAGGACAAAGAGCCTCGATGCAAGCCAAGTGATCCCGACGCGTGTCCTCTGCTTCGAAGTCTCCGGACTACGTCGTCGCACACCGGTTAGACCGATCAGACCCACTGGTCAGACCGGTCTGGAGCTGCTGCAGACCGTCTTCGGTTCTTCAGTCTTGGCTTTGTGGATCAACCAAGGAACCCAGTGGTTGTCTGGTGAACCACTGGAAACCCCGCGAACTCGGTGTAGCCTCCGCCAATCGCCACTCTTGACTTGGCTCCCACGTAGTCCCAGCTCGACCTTGGTTTTCAGGCTCAACCAAGAAACCGTCCATGACTTCATCTTGCTGTTCATGCCACCATGCGGCCCGCACTTGACCCCGCTGGCCACCGGGTCCCTCGAACGAAGCCTACTTGTCTTCTCCACACCTGGAGGCCTCCCCGGCGACAACCTTTCGCGCTTGTTCTTCACTTGCACCAACACCAGTCAAGCCGCAACCTGCGCCCGCATTACTTAGCCAAGAATCAGTCCACACAACGTTGTCAATCACTTATCACACCAGGAAGCGACCATCCACCGGTCCTCGAACCACACATGGTCCTCAACCTCCTCATCATCCTGAAAACACAGAAAAACTTGCATCCCCACATCCGGAAGGTACACAAAATATTCCATCCCCAACTACTCCTAGTCCTAAAAAATAGAAAAACTTGCATCCCCACATCCGTGTTGACGGTTAATAGTTGTATCGAATTTTGTTTAGGCTTGCAAGCGGATAAGTCTCCCGTCGTAGTCAAGGGACCCTTCTTCTCTCGAGTGGTGAACCCAAGGTTGAAGGATCGGATGGCGACTAGAGAGGGGGGGAGTGAATAGGAGCAGGCAAAAATTCTTCTCAAAGAACCCGGCCTATACCCTAGTCAAATCCTGGTAACACACAAGCGATGGATCGAATCACACACCAATCGCCAAGACAACAAGATTATGGAACAACCTCAAGTCCTAGGAACGATTCCTTGAAGCACACGCGGAAGCACGAAAGAAGAAGGGAGGAATCGAACCAAGAAACAAAGCCGGCCCTACGGCGGACCGCCCGGCTAGGCGGGGGCGGACGGTCCGCAAGGGCCGCGAGGACTGTTCGGCAGGGTATCGCGGACTGTCCGCACCCTTGCCGCGGACCGTCCGGCCTGAGCCCCGAACTATCCGAAAAAGACACCAGAACCACCAGAGATGCACCGCGAATAACAGACCGTCCGCGGGGAGCACGCAGACTGTCCGCCAGGCACCCGTGGACTGTCCGCCCAGCACACGCGGACCGTCCGAAACTTCGTCCAACCAAAACTCAAAACCACGATGGATCGAAATGAAAGGCGAGCAAGAACACGAAGAACACCCGACGAACACGCGCGGCGCGAACCGTCTGCCAGGACGACGCGGACCGTCCGCGAGGCACGGACAGAGCAGAAAAACAGCTCGACCTCGAAGGTCAACTCCCCCAAATCATCATCAGATTTCCCAAACGGTTGAAGTTGTGGAGACAAGGGTTTGGGGACTTGAAAAGCGTCACACAAGGATGCTATAGCCCAAAAATCTTGCCTCCTAACTCCCTAAATCACCGGGAATCGTGAATCCTTTGAGCACCACCAAAAGCTAGAGCACCAAACGAAAATCCTTGAATCGAAGTGGTTTGCCGGCGTTTGAGGGCACAAGATCAATCACAAAGATGTACGAGACATCTATCCATGTTTCCCTTAAAGAAATCCGGGGAGAAACCCACTCAAATCCGCGGAATCACACCAAGAACAAAGGCACGAAAACAAGCACAAAAAGACCACGAAAAACACAACTCCGAATCTTCTATACAAACCAGGAAAGATTCACAAGGTCTAGCATGCCGCCCTAGCATCCATCCCTCTCAACAAATCTCCCATGAAGCTCTCATGCTAGCCTAGAGAAAATGGAGAAGAAAATAGCTACGAAAATGAGAAATGGGAGAGGGGAAATGAAACCCTAAGTCGCGGAGAGAGGGAGCCATCCACACACACTCATGGATTATATATCAGGTCCCGCCGGAGTGGTAAATGACTCGACTACCCCTAACTTCACTACTGGCGATACAACCCATGTACGGGCATTTAGGTAATGTTTGTGGGTCTTGCCATCGGACCGCCATGCCTTTGCCGCACCCTGCGTCCTCCCGACGCAAGCCATGCGATCCCGCCGCGTGTCCTCCGCCTCGAAGCTTTCCGACATGCCCGGATCCCGTCTCCGTCGTGTTGGGCCCTCGAACTTGGTTTTGAGGCCCAAACCAAGAAACCGTCCTCCGATGGTTTTGTGGGCAAACCACCAAACCCCGCGTGCTCGGTCCGGCCTCCCGCCAAACCACTTGACTCGACCGCCACTGTGCACCGGCTCGATTGTCCATGACTTCGTCTTGCTCGTATCGCCACCATGTGGCCCGCACCTAGTCCCGCCGTCCACCGGGTCCCTCAAACCGAGCCTACTTGTCTCTCCATCTCCGGAGGCCCCTCAAGGCTGAAGACCTTTCGCGCCCATTCTTCACCTGCAACAACACGAACTAGGCCGCAGCCTACACCTGCGCACTGAGCCAAGAGTCAGTCCAACACCCGTTGTCAATCACTCGTCACTGAGGAGCGGTCATCCATCGACCACCGGGACGCTCCTGGTCCTCAAAGGTATCGAATCCGTGGAACAAATGTGTGACGCAAAAGTTGATCTAGTAAAGCCAAGTAACTTCAATCTTCGATAAAACCCTAATGCATCTAGGTAAAAGACACGAAACTAATCTAATCTACTAAAGACCGGAGTTAACAAAGTAAGATTGGGTAGATAAACCGATCTAGAGAGATCGGGGTAAGCCTTTTGTTGAAGTTCCAAGCAAGAGAAGAAGTAGCAAATCGAATCTTATAAGAAGCCTCTTTAAACCGTGGTTTCCCATCCAAATCTGAAAACATCCACCTTTCGGAACACCCGTTCTGTCACAACATATCCCTACTCATGCGAGGAGCTTAGGGCGAGTCAAAAGACAAGTCGAGATTCTTTCGAAAGATCTGGCGTGTACCTCTAGCCACCGTGGCTACAAGAACACCCTATGTAATCTATCTCGAGAATAGAATTGGAATAAGCAAAGCCGATCGAAAAACGAAATCTTCGAGGAAACACTTGATCGTTAGGAAAAGATTCAACTTGATAATTCAACTATAACAATGATACATACACAAGATCACCACCGGGATCCTTCCTTGATCTTGCTTCTAGCTCCGGGAACTCCGACGTGGTCTTCCGTGCAAGGTTCCCACGTCGGCTAGGGAAACCCTAGTCAACTAGCTCGACCCTCTCCTCTCCGAGATGGTGTCCCTTTCTTCTATGCTCCTCGGCGGCCGATGACGAATTGTATGATGTGTGGCTCTTGGTCAGAGGGCTATAAATAGCCTGATTGGCGGCTAGGGCAAAGGAGGGGGCAAACGGGCCCTGGACTGGGCTGGGCCGACCGGCCTGGGCCGGCCAGCTCGGGCCCATCCGGAGCCCGGCCCCGAGGCATCCTTTGCTCTACGTCGGTTCCCTTGCTTCCCGGATGTTTTCCCCTTCGCATGTAGGTCCATGTCGTCGTTTCTCTCCGAATTGGGCATAACTCCTTGTCCCGCAAGATTCAAGACTTTTTCTGGTCAGGTCCTCAGAGTTTGTCATCTTCTCAGATCAAGTCCCTGGCTTCTTGGAGTTAAGTTTGGTTCATTGCATGACTTGTACGGGCTTCAAGGTCTTGTCATAAGGTGCTTGATGAACTTATCCCTAAAGTCTTGCTTTCAACGCTAAAACCCTGCATAAACACTAAACTCCGAAACCGACATGCACACGTGAACTTGTTATACCACGGGGGTTAGTACCAATGGATAAGGTATAAAACTTATGCCAACACCGAAGGTAAACTCATGGCTAGGTTGACGGATTTTCACCGTCAACATCTCCCCCATGCTTAAACCTTGCTCGTCCTCGATTAAGCCTTCGATGGATATCATTGTTGCCAAACAATGTTTAAACCTTGAACTTGATCATACATGAAGAAACATAATGCTCTCAAAATTTTAATTCATTAAAGTTCAATAATGTACTATCCTTCATCTCTACGGAGGGTAGATTCTTAATTAAGCTTATCCCACAAGTATTCGTAGGCTCACAAAGTTTAAATAGATCTCAGAATTTTTGAAATAAAGAACGAGATAAAGAAAAGCTAAACCAAGTTCACAAATTTAAATCATCTTGTATATTGCTCATGAACTCTCAACTCGCTTGTCTCTCAAGCCTATATATTCTACTCCTTTCCCTCTCATAACATATATGTGTGGCAGGCTTTATATGGAGCTTTGACAAAGTTTAGTCCTAACAAGATTTTATAAATGAGGTGTTGTCAAAACAAGACAAGCTTCTCATGGTCTTACCGAGACTCGTCAAAAAGGTCATTGGAAAATAACGTCATATCAAGGAGGGGGAAGAGAAAAATACACACACTTGAGATGAGTGGACATGTGAAAATGGCAAAGAGTGATCCCGAGGCACAAAGAAAGTCCTCGTTATCGGATTGCACATGGTTGGAAAATGAGAATGGATCTTTTAAACTTGAAGCCTTGATGCACTTTAGAGAACTGGGGAGTTCACTTTACGCATACTCATATTTTTTCTTTTTCTCATATTTCTCCTTCTTTTCTTTCTTTCTTTCTTTCATTCATTCATTTTTTTTTCTTGTGAGACTTTCACCTTGGAAGTCCCGTACATCGCCTTTGAACTTTCTTTCATTCATTTTTTTAAAAAAATACTCCCCTTTGAACTCTAAAATTGCATCGTACCTACCTCCTCCCCCATGCTTAGACGTTGCTCGTCCTCGAGCAAAGAGGCGATAAAAGGTAGGTACCGGAAATATTTTTCCTTGGAGAGATACTTGAATTCTTCAATGTTGGCACCGTCTTGCGATCTTCCTTGAATTGATGATCCATTCTCAACAATAGGTTGTGGTCAAGGAGGTAATCACAAAAGATGATATTTGGTTTAAGGGTGGATATCCGGCGAGGTTTGTGAGATCTCCGATGCGGGGATACACAATGCACAAATAAAAGGCTAGCAAAAAGATAGATACACAAAAACGGAATGACCAGCTTCTTAGTCTCGGGCCAGAGAAATCATGGCCTGCAATAACTCACTCAAAAATAAATCTTGTACACTAAGGTTTATTCACTCAAATATATATTAGGCTTTGGATAGGTTGAACAACACACAAGTGATATTTATGACAAGCTTAGCAATATATTTGAGCATAAAAAAACATCTTTAATCTATTCATAACTTGAGAGCACATAAAACACTATGGGTCTTTATTTTAATCATAACCTCTTCTAAAGATTAAGCTAGCATTTAAATAAATTCAGATTCATATTTTAAGAGAGCACTAGCTTTAACATGCATAAATCAATTACAAAGATAAACAAAGCGGCAATTATAATCATATATCATCATGACACAAATTTTTGTAACTTCTCCAATGATATAATCAAGGTGGTGTCTTTATTAATGATGAAATCAAGTTGAATACAAACTGAAAATAAACAAACACACTTGCTGAAATTTAAATAAAAATAGAAAATATTACGGAAACACACATAAACAAAAGCTGAAAATTACAGAGAAAGAGAAAAGAAAAGAAAACTAAAGTTCCTTAATCTTCCTAGTCCTCCGCCAGTGGTTGGTGTTGATGATCTTGATAGTAATACCCTTGCTCGTAGTACGGTTGGACATTCCCTCTGACGAATTGATTTGGCTCCACTAGGTGAAGGCGTCCAAGCTCATAGGCAATATTTGCATTGCCCTCACCAAGTTGAGCCAAGTTGGCTTGGATGGCTGCGACGTTTTGGGCGTTTCTTGCAACATACCCTCCAATTATGGCCACGCTTTGTTGTGGTTGGGGGTATTGTGCGTAGGGCTCTGCGAAGTTAGCATTGGGCACCACATAATTTGGTGGGGGTACCGGTGCAACACGCCCCCATGCTTGCTCTTGTGGCCCTCCGTAATAACTTGGCGGAGGAGGGATCCCGCCGAATGGTGGCACATTGGGTTGTGCACCACTCGCTTGTGCGGAGGATGTTCCCACCTCTACGATTCTTCCTCTTTTGTTTTTTCCTTGTCGGGACAAGGAGTCCCTCTTCCAACCAATCTTCCCTCCCTTCGATGAAAAGCCTAAGCCTCGCATCCGGAAGGGGTAGGTTCACTATGGCCAAACGAAAACCTCCTCTCTCATCTCCACTAATGTATTTGCCTTGTCGCAAATATTCAATGTCGAGAGAGGTACCACGCAAAAGATGGTCGGGGTTTCTTGCGATCCCCGGCCGTAAGGAGAAGGCCAACATGGAGAGGTAGCACCCCGAACCAATATGTCCCGCCCCCGATGTTGCCTCGCAACACCAACGGTTGATCATAAGGTAAGAGGGGTCTATTGGCTGCCTGGCAATTAAAGCCGAGTAGAGCCAATTCAACTCTGTGTCAGTCACCTTCGTCTCCTTCATCCTCCCCAATACCCTTTTGCACATCCAAGAGTGAAATATCTGGATAATGGGATTGTAGATGCAATTGCGTTGTTGATGGGCTTCTCCGGAGATTAAATTCCAAAATCCTGCTAACATGTCGGGTAGCACATCAACTTTCTCCGGAGCTCCCTTATGGAATCCAAGTATCTCCCTAACATGCTCGTAGGGAACCACTTGTTGGACTCCCTCCAAACAGAATGATAAGCTTTGCACCCCATCATCAAGGATAGGTGCAATGGTCATCAAAATTTCCAAGGCGAACCCCTTGTGGGTGTCCGCCGATACTCCGTTGGAGAATTGCACCCATCCAAGGTGCCCCAACATGTAGTATATGTCAGTGCCAAAACCCAAGGTGTAGAGTGCATGGTCGTCGAACTCGACGTTGGGCACAAGCCTCTTCTCAAGACGAGAGAGCCTCTCCTCCTCCTCCGACGACAATATGATGAAGCCATACGAAGAATATATCGGAGTTTAAGGAGGTGGCGCGGTCGAACGGGTCGATCGTCGTGGTGGCGCGGGCTGCTCCTCTGTGTGCCCTTGAGGTTCGGTAAACCTCATGGACGTGCTCCTTGCAGCCCTCATACCACCAAGGAGGAGAGCATCGTTCCTCCTTGGTGGCGCCGTATCCGTCTCCATGCTCCGGGGAGACTCGGAAACCGAGTGCCTCCTCGAAAATGTCGTTGACGATGGCTTGGATGACGACGAACCCTTCTTTTTGGAGAAGAGACTTGTGGTTTTCTTCCACATGGTTGCTGCACTCTTCTCTCCACTAAAACTCCGGGTTGCAACCGGTAACTAGGCACTTAAACTCTTACTTCGGGATGTGGACTTTGAGTGGATTAAGGTGGTGGATTTTTTTTTGAGCTATCAAGCTTGGGAAGGTTGGCTATGTCTACGGAGGTTTTGGGCACACAAACTTGAACACACAAACAAAGGAAGGAGAGGGAAGCTTGCCTGCAGAAAACGGGAGCCGGGGGGCTCCTTAAGTAGGGGAGGCCGGCCGGCCTGGGCCGACCGGCCTGGGTGGCTCGGTGCTCCTCCCCGCCTCGGCTTTCTTCCAGCACGATCATTTCGCCTCTGCAACTTTCCTGCCCGCGTGCTCCACGAGTTGCACCGCCCAAACGCTCTCGTCCACTCCTTTTCTTGCATTATTGGTCCTTCCACTTGATGCTTCATGCTTTGGGTCATGTCCATGCTCCCTAGCTCCACTTGCTTCACATGCCACCATGAAATTCCTGCAAAGTTGATGCTTGCTGCCCACCATGCTTGTCCTTTGCATGTGGACTTGGTGAAAGTTGATGAAAGGGTATCCAATGGTGCATGCATGATTAATTCAAACTAGATTGCCTCCATTTAGGCGTGTTTAAGGTTAAGCACTCCTCTAATTCGAAATTAAAAATATTTTTCAGAGCCATGCAAGAGCTCAAGCATAAATTTAGAGAAGTTTTTAAACCATTAAAAACAAATGTAAGTCGAAAATATTTTTCGACTACGTTGATATCGGTCTCACCGGTATAGTTTGCCTTCATCGGTTGAGAGCAAGCTTTTCCCGGCTTGATCATGGGGGCATAGGTTTAGGCTCTAATTTTGGCTAAATAAGAGAGATTTTGAATAAAACAAAATTAGATGATGCTTAAAAAAATTATAATCCTAGAGAAACCAAGGATATAGATTTTTAAACCAACCAAAAGTTTTGATTTCTAGGTTCACGCGAGTCCTACCACGTGCTGAATTTTTATTAACACATAGATATAAGTTGTGTCTCTACTCGTGTGGTTTTATCATGAAAAAATGAGTCAACCTCAGAACCATAATGAGGGTGAAAGGTTGATTTAGGTTCTGAAATTATTTGGTTGAGGTTTCTCGAAAAGAAAAGAACAAACAAGCACATAGGAGGGTTCATGCGAAGGGTTTATGATAAAGTAAAACATTCAATCAAGAATTATGTCTCTAATATTGTTCAACCACTTCTAAGTCTAATGTCTTTGCGTAATAAAACTCAAAACTAAATTATTAAAAAGACTCGAAAAACCTGGAATCGGGTTGTCCTCCCGGTAGCTTATTCTTGACTCGACGAAACGGGTTGCCTCCCGCCTTACGCTTCGTTTATAGTCTATAGCTAGACTTCTTCACTTGATTACTTCGGATCAACGCTCTTTGCGGGCATTGCAATCTTGGGTACCCACTTCCGCACCATCTTGGGCACGGGCTTGTCTTCCGGCTTAGTCATTTTTTTGTCTTCACAGGTGGCTTCTCTTCATTTGTCTTGACGGATGCAACACCTTCTTTGATTTTCTTTACGTTCATTTTTTCGGCTCCTTCTTCTTTTTCAGCCCCTCCATTTGCTTTGGTTCTCCCTTCACTCCAATCATGTTGCATGCCTCGATTCTTGGACGGAACTTGAAGGAACTCCTTTCTCCGTTGATATCGAACATGATCTCCCCCTTGCCAACATCAATAGTAGCTCCCACGGTTTTGAGGAAAGGCCTCCCAAGGATGAGCGGCGGCTTCTCCCTCTCTCCCAAATCGAGCACAACGAAGTCGACGGGGATGAAGTGGTGTCGGACCTTCACGGGTACATCTTCAGCAATGCCCAAGGGATAGCGAATGGAGTTATCTCCCAACTCCAAACATATACCCGTAGGCTCCATTGGTAGGCGTAGCTTCTCGAACACATCCCTCGGCATGACGCTTACACTAGCTCCAAGGTCGCATAACGCCTTCTCGAAGTTGAAAGAACCAACCAAACATTGAATAGTGGGGCATCCGGGGTCCTTTTGCTTCTCTAGCCCATTAGCAATAGCAGCACTACACTCCTCAGACATCTTAACATGATCTACCCCGAGTGTTGCTATCTCATATTTATTTGCAAGTATGTCTTTAAAGTAACGAGAATATGTAGTTACTTGTAGGGCATCTAGTAATGGCATGTTGATGCTAAGTCTACGCATAACTTCCACAAACTTCTCAAAGTGGTTGTCAAGTTTACCTCGGAAGTAGCGTGGCTTGAGTTGCGGTATCCTCGTGTCTTCCTCCGGCATCTCAAATTCGGGCTCTTCGGTGACGATCCCCGTAACCTTCTCTTTAGCAACTCCTTCCACCTCGGTGGATGGTTTAAGCTTCCTTGCTCTCGCGGAACGTTCGGATCTTCGGTCTCCTTCCCCGAACGTGTTTGAATGGCCTTCGCCGATTCGGGACTTTTGGGTTGTCCCGGAAGCTTCCCTTCATCATTAGTGAGGCGCCCTGCAAGTTGTCCAACTTGCGTCTCGAGCATCTTCATCATGTTGAGCACTTGATGATTGGAACTTCCGACCTCCGTCACTTTGCTATCGATGTTCTCCAACACCTTGTCTATGGTCTTGAACTTGGTGACGGTGTCCTTGTATAGATGAGCTTGCATTAAATTGACGTCTACCTTGCCCGTAGCGGAAGTTCGACAATTCTCCCTTCCTCATGTAGTCGAGCGTTTTGGCTTCCTCCGGACAATCTTTGCAGACATGGCCATACTCTCCACATTCTTCGCATGTGGACCTTGCTTCGGCGGCCTTCAAGTCTTGAGCCTCTTTCTTTTCCATCTCCATCTTCTCCAACCTCCTCATGAGCGAGTCGATCTTGCCTTCAAGTATGTTCTCCTTCTCTACTTGCAAGACTCCTTTGACGTTCCCTGCGGGTTTAACCGGATGTAGGCGCCCAGATGACGCCCATGTGTCGTTATCTGCGACCTTCTTGAATAGCGTGAAAGCTTCCGTCGGTGTAAGCTCGATGATAGACCCTCCCGCCGATGCATTGATGATCGTCCTTGACGCCATGGTGAGTCCTTGATAGAACTTTTGCACGAGGTCTTCCTTCGGGAACTTGTGATGTGGAACCGCCCAGGTGTACTCGTTGAAGCGCTCGAATGCCTCCGAGTTAGTTTCCGTAGGATATTGAACAAAGGTGGCAATCTTATTACGCAAGCTTTGAGTTTTACCTGGTGAGTAGTATCCCTTCATGAAAGCCTTCATCAACGTGTTCCAATTTTGCACCGTCTCCGCCGGTTGAGAGTGAAACCATTGCAAAGCCTTCCCGAGTAGTGAGAACGGAAAAAGCCTTGCCCTCATTTGATCTTGAGTCACCCCATCCATGTTGAAAGTCTGACATAGTTGAATGAATGCTTGGAGGTGAAGGTTCGGATCCTCTTTATCGGTGAAGGGTGAATGTTGCACCATGCGGATTGTTGAGGTCTTGATCTCGAACGGTCTTCCGATCTCCTCAAGGTTCAAGATTGGTAGGTCGATGATGTCCGAGGTGCATAGCTCCCCAATCTTGCGCTCTTGTGGTGGTTGGTCACCCATCGGTGGAAGTCGATTCTCCCGTGGACTTTGAGGTGGTGAATTCTTCGGAGATTCTTGCGATCCTTTGTCTTCCGACTCCGAATCTACAAAATCCAGCTTTTTAGCTTGATGTGCTTCGCGTCTCCTTAGCCCTCGTAAAGTTTTTTTCCGGATCATCCACAAAATTATCGGGTTTGTTGGAGAGGTAGCCGTCCATCTCCTGTTAGGGTTAGCGATAAACAAAGTATGCAAAAACTAGAAAGTAAAAACAAATCTATAAAAACTAGGGTTAGACAAACTAGATTAGATGTATTTTGAGGATCAAAGTTTAGTAGATGCAAAAAGAAAAACAAAATAAAACTGAAAATTACAAAAAGGCAATAAAAAATCAAATCTTGATCACTTGTTCCCCGGCAACGGCGCCAGAAAAAGGGGCTTGTTGACGGTTAATAGTTGTATCGAATTTTGTTTAGACTTGCAAGCGGACAAGTCTCCCGTCATAGTCAAGGGACCCTTCTTCCCTCGAGTGGTGAACCCAAGGTATCGAATCCGTGGAACAAATGTGTGACGCAAAAGTTGATCTAGTAAAGCCAAGTAACTTCAATCTTCGATAAAACCCTAATGCATCTAGGTAAAAGACACGAAACTAATCTAATCTACTAAAGACCGGAGTTAACAAAGTAAGATTGGGTAGATAAACCGATCTGGAGAGATCGGGGTAAGCCCTTTTGTTGAAGTTCCAAGCAAGAGAAGAAGTAGCAAATCGAATCTTATAAGAAGCCTCTTTAAACCGTGGTTTCCCATCCAAATCCGAAAACAGCCGCCTTTCGGAACCCCCGTTCTGTCACAACGTATCCCTACTCATGCGGGGAGCTTAGGGCGAGTCAAAAGACAAGTCGAGATTCTTTCGGAAGATCCGGCGTGTACCTCTAGCCACCGCGGCTACAAGAACACCCTATGTAATCTATCTCGAGAATAGAATTGGAATAAGCAAAGCGGATCGTAAAACGAAATCTTCTAGGAAACACTTGATCGCTAGGAAAAGATTCAACTTGATAATTCAACTATAACAATGATACATACACAAGATCACCACCGGGATCCTTCCTTGATCTTGCTTCTAGCTCCGGGAACTCCGACGTGGTCTTCCGTGCAAGGTTCCCACGTCGGCTAGGGAAACCCTAGTCAACTAGCTCGACCCTCTCCTCTCCGAGATGGTGTCCCTTTCTTCTCTGCTCCTCGGCGGCCGATGACGAATTGTATGATGCGTGACTCTCGGTCAGGGGGCTATGAATATCCTGATTGGCGGCTAGGGCAAAGGAGGGGGCAAACGGGCCCTGGACCGGGCCGGGGCCGACCGGCACGGGCCGGCCGGCCCGGGCCCATCCGGGCCCGGCCCGAGGCCTCCTTTGCTCTACGTCGGTTCCCTTGCTTCCCGGATGTTTCCCCCTTCGCATGTAGGTCCATGTCGTCAGTTTCTCTCCGAATTGGGCATAACTCCTTGTCTTGCAAGATTCAGCACTTTTCTGGTCAGGTCCTCGGAGTTTGTCATCTTCTCGGATCAAGTCCCTGGCTTCTTGGAGTTAAGTTTGGTTCATTGCATGACTTGTACGGGCTTCAAGGTCTTGTCATAAGGTGCTTTATGAACTTATCCCTAAAGTCTTGCTTTCAACGCTAAAACCCTGCATAAACACTAAACTCCAAAACCGACATGCACACGTGAACTTGTTATACCACGGGGGTTAGTACCAATGGATAAGGTATAAAACTTATGCCAACACCGAAGGTAAACTCATGGCTAGGTTGACGGATTTTCACCGTCAACAATCCGCAAGAGACACCAAATATTCCATCCCCACCACCATGCCCACCACCTCCTCCTCTTTCTCCTCCTCATGAAACAACAAAACCTACACCCCAAACGAAAGTACTCAAAACAATCATGCCAAAGCAGGTACATCTGGGCCTAATACCTCTGTAATAGGTCCTAGTGGGACACCACTTTTACCAGTCAACCAGAGTGATGTGTTGGCTGGTGCTGATAAGTCTGTCGAGGACACTTCGAAGAAAGTTGTAGGTACATCTGGGCCCAATACCTTTGTAATAGCTCCTGGTGAGACACCACTAGGCAAGAAAGCCCTTGAGAAATCTTCAGCCATTTTAAATCAGCAAGGAAAGAAAGTTGCCAAAAATAAAATCTCTACACCACGTATAGTAGGCAAGAAATCCCTTGAGAAACCTTCAGCCATTTCAAAGCTGCAAGAAGAGAAACTTGCCAAAAATAAAAGCTCCACACCACCTATAGCAAGCAAGCAAGCCCTTAAGAAACCTTCTTCAGCCATCTCAAAGCAGCAGGAAAAGGAAATTGCGGTAAATAAAACCTCTATGAGGCCTACTAGAAAGCGATCTAAAAGAAACACCAAGGAGACACCGAGAAACAATCCTTGGGCCATGGATAACCCAATTACAAATTCGAAAAGAGCCTTCTCACTGATGGTGATCTCAAAAAGGCTGCTCCTTTTACCAGAAAGCTCCACAAATTCTACATGCAACGCGGTAAGTCAGATGATAATTCTCACATTATGGTCGCACTTCGGCCCCAGAGTAGTGCATGGCCTACGAGATGGTCAAACGGACTCCAGCTGCTACCTGTGCAACTCAGTGATTTGTACGATCTCTTCAGCTTGGATGCTTTGGATCTGACACTTCTCCGCTGTTTCATCCTGTAAGTTGCTTGAAAATTTAATCTGCTTCTCACTAATCACATCCTCTATCAAAATGTGCTTTTTGCCTCACATCATATTTATTACCATGTGTTTTACCTCCTTACACTTTGTTTTTTCTTACTAATAGGAATATGACTGTAGAAGTTGAGAACATGGGCCCTGCAGTTGGCTTCCTTGATCCTGAATGCCTTTGCTCGACAATGTTGAACAGCACGGATAACACTCTTCTTTCTCTATGTCCTATATGCTCAATGCCTTCAAACTATATGCTAAAAAGAATTTAATGGTTAACGCTTATCTCAGTACAAATCACTGGATTGCACTGGCGATCGTTCCGAAGCAGCGAAAGGTCTACTATCTTGATTCATTGAAGACAATTAATACTAATACTGACCCTTTCGAGCGAGTCATTAATGAGTAAGTTATTTCTTTCTTGACCCACAGACATTCCTCAACAAACTGTACAAAGTATATTAATTAATAATGTCCTAACCATTGTTGCTTGTTTTGTTGTAGGGCTTGGGAACGTTACTGCGGCAAAAAGAAGTTCTTGCGCCTTGGCCCCTTGGAACACGTCAAAGATGTTAAGATACATACCACTTATTTCCTTCCTGTGGAAGCTAGTACTAAATCTTGAGTTTATTTCTTCTCGATCACCACTATTTTTCTTTTTACATTTATTGCAGTGCCACCAACAACGTACTGGATCCAGACTCTGCAGCTTCTACTGTGCCTATCACATGCTTCAATTAAAAGATAGCGGCCCACATTTGGAGGTACTTTCTTGGGATCTTCATTTATAAAACCTGCAACTGACCACAGTTCTTGCTTATTAGCACTGCACATGTTTGGTAACCACCTATATATGTGTGCTGACTATTAACATTGTTATATCCAGAGATTAGGGCTAGATGAGCATCCTCTCAAAAAATCATTGCCGGCAGATGTTCTTGAAAGAATTGCCACATTCCTCATGGAACAGGTGATCGCAGCCAGAGCAAAATTTCATGCTGATGACACTGTGTGGGCTTAGATTAAGTATGGTGACTAGGAAATTTTTGCATTCCTCCTTGTCCATGAATTTTTGTGATATTGTTGCATTCCTCCTTGAGAGATGCATTTCCTCCTTGTGAGATGATGATGATAAATTTTGTCATATGATGCATGTGAATTGTGGATTTCTGTGAATTTGGATGTTGGATCTAATTTCTGTGAATTTAGTCATATCCTGGCTGGTTCCAGGATGCAGCCCTTGATGGCTGCCAAATCCTAGCTGGATCCAGGATGCAACCGACAAGCAGGCAGCAGGTTACTGTAGGGGTGGCCTACGTATCTGTAACGGGTGTTAATTAAAGCTCATTACAAACACTGATCACTTAGTAACGGGCTTCAATTGTAACACCCGTTACAAACATGCCAACAAAGTAGCGGGCACCGTAAAAGCCCGTTACCAATACTGACCAGTGGGCCCCACAATGTGGCCCGTTCGTCGAGACATCGGAGATGCAGGTTCACCACACACGTCTTCGATATTGATTTCACAGTAACGGGCTTTGTTTTGGTGCCCGTTACCAAAGTTCCCTATGAGCCCAGAGAAACAGTCATTTTCACGTGACTGGTGACTAGTTGTGGTAACTGTTGTTGTTTGATGCCCGTTACGAATACTAGTTGTGCTGAGATGTGCGTAAAATAGATGCATCTCATTTCGTCGAGACACCAGAGATGCAATTTCATAAAATGCATCGCTAATGTTGAGTTCCTGTAACGGGTTTTGTTTTGGTGCCCATTACCAAAGTTCTCTATGGGGCCAAAGAAACAATCATTTCACGTGACCTAGTTGTGGTAACGGTTGTTGTTTTGTGCCTGTTATGAATATGTGTTATCAGTAACGGGCATCTGCCCGTTACCTTTCTTGGCTTATTTGTAACACTTGATCGATAATGGGCGCATTGCCCATTACCAATGGCAATCTATGCCCATTACCAAAGTGAGTTTTTCATGTATTGCAATGGACTAAGCCTTGAATTGACAGTTTTCTGTGAAATGAGATCCATTGAAGTCCTTTACTAGTACTAGGCTGCAAAGAGGCATCCCCTTTATTTGAAGCATATAAGTCACACTTCTATACCATTTCATGGGAATTTAGAGATTACCCAAGTCTCATAGACTGTGACCAATAGTTTGTCTCATATAGCTGTATTTCTCAGTATATGTTATGTAGGACAACATCTCAAATGAAATACATTAAGGTAAAAACCATCCTGCCTTACAGAAAGGAAAGATGTGCACTAGAGATGAGTTAAAAGAAGGGATCCTTCCTCACAATCTAATACTAGCTTGTTTCACCATCCTAATTCACTGGATCTTCGATCACATAGGACAGGTTACCACTAAAGTAGATTTCAAGTGGGTCTCATACCGATCTCTCTCGATGCACTCTCTATCACAGTACGTGATAAGCCCTTGGTAAATTGATCTGCCAGATTTTTCGATGTGCGGACATAGTCCAACGATATAACTCCGGAGTTTCTCAACTTTCTGACAGATTTCAGCCGTCTCTTAACGTGCCTAGATGACTTCATGTTATCCTTGGAACTGTTAACCATTGTAATCACCGTTTGATTATCACAGTTCATGGAGATAACCGGAATTGGTTTTTCAATCACTGGTAAATCCAAAAGGAGTTCACAAAGCCACTCGGCCTCAGCCCCAGCAGTGTCCAATGTAGCGAGCTCTACTTCCATTGTAGACTTCGTGAAGATAGTCTGCTTGCAAGACTTCCAGAAAACACCACCACCTCCAAATAGAAACAGCACCACCGCTTGTGGCATAAAGCTCATCAGCATCAGAGATCCAGTTGGCATCACTGTATCCCTCTAACACTTTTGGGTGTCCTGAATAATGAATACCATAACTTATGGTACCTTTCAGGTAGCACATTACTCTCTCAAGAGCACCCAATGCCTATCTCCATGGTTTTTCACAAACCGACTTGGCTTGCTCACAACATAGGTATGAGGACGTGTTGCATTTGCAAGATACATAAGAGATCCAATGAATCCTGCGGTTCTTACTCAAAGAAACATTGGGATCATACGGTGTAGGTGAAGGTGTACAACCACAATAACCAAAACGAGTTAACACCTTTTCCACATAGTGAGATTGTAACAAAGTTACCCCACCATCATTATCTCTAGAAAGCTTGATATTAAGAATAACATCAGCTTCTCCCAAGTCTTTTATCTCAAAATTGTTTGATAGGAAATGCTTCACTTCCTCAATCACTCTGAGATAAGATCCAAAGATCAAAATGTCTTCAACATATAAGCACAATATGACACTTTCACCCCCACCATGTCGATAGCTTACACATTTGTCAGCTTCATTCACAATAAAGCCTGCAGACGTTAATGTGTTATTGAATTTCTCATGCCATTGCTTAGGAGCTTGTTTGAGGCCATACAATGACTTCAACAGCTTACACACTTTGTTCTCTTGACCATTTGCAATAAATCCATTAGGCTGATCCATATAGATATCCTCCAACTCTCCATTTAGGAAAGCAGTCTTAACATCCATTTGATGGATTATAAGACCATATGAGTCTGCCACGAAAAGCAAAGTTCGAATGGTCGTTAACCGAGCAACTGGTGAATAAGTATCAAAGAAGTCTTCACCCTCCTTTTGTGTGTAACCCTTGGCCACAAGCCTATCCTTGTACCTCTCAATTGTACCATCAGGCCTAAGCTTTTCTTGAACACCCATTTACATCCAATACCTTTGCACCCATATGGACAATCAACAACCTCCCAAGTACCATTAGATATTATTGATTCCATCTTAGTCCTGACTGCTTCCTTCCACAAGTCAGCATCAGGAAGGAAAAAGCCTCTTCAATGGTTGGAGTATTATCCACAAGATACACAATGTAGTCATCACCAAAGGATTTTGCAACCCTTTGTCTTTTACTCTTTCGAGTAACTATAGTGCCATTCTCCTCTGGAGGATTTTGTACACTAGTCTCATCAATTTGTTCATCTAGAATGAGATTATCATGCTCATGGGAAATTATAGATTCATGATTAGAACTGCTAGATGTAGCTTTCATAGGCAATTCAATTTCAAAAAATGTAGCGTCTCTAGATTCCATAATTGTACCAACATGCATCTTAGGTACCTCAAATTTTATAATCAAGAACCTATATCCCACATTGTGAAAAGCATAACCAAGGAACACATAGTCTACGGTTTGAGGTCCAAGTTTGCGCTTCTTATTGATTGGCACGTTCACTTTGGCCAAGCAACCCCAAGTACGTAAATAAGAAAGGTTTAATCTTTTCTTTTCCCATTCCTCGAATGGTGTGATTTCTGTCTTTCATAGAAACTTTGTTTAGGACATGACAAACTGTCAAGATCACCTCACCCCACCATTCCTTGGTTAATCCCGCAGTGTCTAACATGGCATTCACCAACTCTGTTAGACTGCAGTTTTTCCTCTCGGAAATCCCATTGGATGAGTATTGCGGTGTCCTCTCATGAACAATCCATGTTCAACACAGTTTTCATCAAAAGCATTGGAGAGATATTCCCCACCTCTATTAGACCTCAATCATTTAATTTTCCTTTCAAGTTGGTTTTCTACTTCAGCTTTATAGGTTTTGAAATAATTTAACACTTCATCTTTTGTTTTCAAAAGATACACATAGCAGAATCTAGTGCAATCATCTATACCATAAAGTATCTTTTTCCGCATTTTGTCAAAACGCCATTCATCTCGCAAAGATCGGAATGAACCAGCTCTAATGGTGCCAAATTCCTTGGCTGGGCAGCCTTGTGAGGCTTACGAGTTTGTTTTGATTGCACACATGCATGACACTTAGAGCCCTTGACATGATTAAATTTCAGGATTAAACTCATGTTTTCTAGACGCGTTAAACATCCAAAATTAACAAGACATAAATGTGAATGCCATAAATCTGTCTCATCGCAAACACTAACGGCATTTACGACATTATTACACACATCCATCAAAGACAAGCGGAACAAACCTCCACAATCAAAACCCTTGTTCTTATTCTTGAAATTACGAGATGCATGAAAATTCCTTTTCTGTACCATGTTGGCAGCAAATGACTTATGATCTTTCCCATTGTTGTCTTTTCCCCTTGCCCTCTCTTCCACATCAAGCGTACCAATGAGGTCAGCCACGTTGAACTCTTGTCTCTTGTGTTTGAGGGAGGTGGCAAAATCCTTCCAAGAAGGTGGTAAATTGGCAATGATACCGCCAGCCACAAACTTGTTAGTAAGAACATATGGAAAATGTTTCAGTTCCTTAGCCAAAGCCTGAATCTCATGAGTCTACTCTACAACAAAACGATTCTCAACCATGTTGTACTCATAGAGTTGCTCCATGAGATAGAGCTCACTTCCGGCATCGGAAACTCCAAACTTCTCATTCGGTGCATCCCATAGCAATTTGCCACATGTGTAAAATATGTAGTTTCTCTCATACTTGCTATGCAGTGCACAAATCACAACGCCTCTGAAGAGTTTATCGGCAGCCCAAAATTTAGTCTCCTCATTAGGAGTCAAGTTCTTGGGTTTCCCCTCTGCGACATGATAGCAATGCATCGCAGTCAACCACAACACCATCTTTTCTTTCCAAGTCATAAAACTTTTCCCATCAAAAGCAGTTGTTTTCAACACAACAACAAACCCAGTAATGGAAAATGGCCTATAATTTGGTTTTTGAATTGTTAGAAAACTACGCAATTTACACATTATTTTAATCCAGAAAAATGACGGCTTAAACATGATGACATATATATAATTTATATGATGAATAGAACATATTCTAACCATGCATATAAAAAAGGAACTTTGAAGAACTGACACAAAGAACAATCTATAAATAAATAGAAGAGATAGAAACAGATACCCGGTAGCATTGGATGAACCCGTCGGATCAACCATGTCGTCGTTGTAGCAGCGTAGTCATTGCAGAGAGTCAGGAGTCGTCGTCGTAGGAAGTCGCACAATCGCTCCCCAAAAACCAAATCGCCGTACACCCTGAGCAGAGTTCACAAGCGGCATCAGTTTCGGAGGCACTTGCCCTCCAGCGATCCCGTGCACGTAGGAGCACCGGACGGAGATACCCGAGAAGCAGCAAAGTTTGTGATTTGTTATCTTAACCAGCTATTGTTCTTGAGTTTTGTGTCTCTTTATAGACAAATGACATGCTGAAGTTTTATTGAGGGAGAGAGACCGGCATGCAAACTCATTAAATGACTCAGCATGCAACGCCCACAAGAGGAGACCCTCCTCCTCTTCCACTCACGCTGATGGAATGCAAAAAGACACAACAACTCCCGTGATTAAGAGAGAAACTCTCAAGATCAAGTGAGAAATTAAAAAGAGAAACTCCCATGATCAAGTGAAAAACTCCTAGCTAATGAAGGAGACATTAATCGTCTTGAATGGCAATATCAAACATCGCATGCATGTCGCATTACTTCGGTCTTTTCTCAATCATCAAGCCAGTATTATTTATTTCAAACCATGGAGATATTAGGATTATTAAATCATTTAATTTGGACCAATCTGATTCAATTTATTAGTCGAGAGGTCTGAAAATTATCTCGGTTTCTTTACCTTTTATGAGTATATTAGTTTCTAATCCTGAATAAATCTAGTTATATCTATCAAAAATCTCTTTTTACATCTTTTAGAGCACCTCCAGCAGATGGAGTAAATTTCATCCCCTATATCAAATTATTGGGGATGGAGTAAAAATATTTTCATTCCTAAAAAACAATTTGCTCCAGCAGTTCCCCTATTCTTCTTCCCAACTCGTGGGTTCCACCATGCCAAACCATCTTCTCCTCCCCTCCCCAAATATGGCATCTTTCAACCCACTCCGCCGAGAATGAGAATGACGGGCTAGATGCAGAAACATCCTCCGCCGCCGCCGTAGTACTTGCCGTCCTTTCCCTTTATCTGCTGGCCGACCTTCCTCACACTTGCCGCCGTCGCCGGGGCGCAAGGCGTCCACTCCGCCGCCATCCGCACGCTCGACCACCACCACCCGCTGCCGCCTTTCCCCTTGGGCTGCGCCGTCGCCGCGGCCGCTGCCACCGCGGCCTCCTCCGCGAGGCGCCTGTTGTCGGCGCGCAGCCACCGGCCTAGCTCGAGCCATCCACTGTGATTCATCCATTGCTAGGATCCGAGCCATAGGAGCAATTTTTCCAGCTAAGAAGGATTGCAAGCACACGACCATGGATGTCGAAGGTGCAGCACTGCAGCGCCCACCCCGCTGCACGTCCTCCATGTCTGCTTCCCGTGCCAGGGCCACATCAACCCCACGCTCCGCCTCGCCAAACGTCTCGTGGCCAAGGGCCTCCTCGTCACCTGCTGCACCTCCTCCGGCGTCCAGCTCGCTGCCGCCTCCCCGTCGTCGGACGTGTCGTCCGGCCGCGACAATGGTGGCGTGCGCGTCGGTCGTGGCGGCATCCGGTTCGAGTTCCTGGATGACCAAGGCAACGAGAAGGAGGACCTCATGCGGCACCTCACGACGTCCGGGCCGGCGGCGCTCGCCGAGCTGCCATTGTTGACTCTTACCGTCCGCCGGCGAGGTGCGCGGCAGCCGGGGTCACCGGACAGGGCGGCAGCGGCGGCTCGATCGGGGTGGGGGGGGGGGGGGGGGCAGACGGGTTCGGGAACAGCTCGGAGTAGTACCTCATCCCTCTGCGCCGCGGCACGGCACCACCGCCTCCGCACCAGGAACGCCAGCGCTGGCACCACCGCCTCCGTGCCGGGATCCCGTGCGGCCTCGCGGGGGGCGCCGCCATGACGGTGGTCTCCATGGACGGCGCTATTCTAGACCTGCTCCGCCGCATCAAGAGCCCAAGCCTACTGCAGGCTGCCTGCTCGAGCTCCCACGCGTCCTCGGTGACCGGCCGAGGCGTGCGCACTCGCGGTCTGAGAGGACCTTCCCGATGCAGGCACCTTGGGGGGACCCGGGCTCCGAGACGGCAGCCTTAGGCGCGCGTCCGCCGCCGCCGGTCTTGGCCTTCCTGGGGAAGATGGCCGACGGGTGGTTGCGCTGCCGCCGCGCGCCCTCCGCCGAGCTTCCCGGGCAGGCCGATGATGGGCGCGGTCGTGGGCTTGAGGTTGCCGGAGAAGCACTGCGAGTCTGCGAGGAGAGATGCGATCTACAGTATTTTCGAGTGGGCCCCACTGAATAGGGTGGAGGAAAGGTTCCCTATATAGAGGGGGTGGAGAAGGGTTTTTAGTCCATGCAGAAAAAAGGGAGGGGAAAGGAAAGCTGCTGGAGATGGTTTCATCCCCTACATGACTACTTTTTGGTATTGGGGAGGGGATAGAGAAGCTGCTGAAGTTGCTCTGGTTCCCGACCCGAAACGAAACTTATCAAACCGAATGAGCTCTCCGAGAGGTTACTAGCAGCACCTCCTCCTTCGTGCTAACGACCATGTGTTGTTGCTCCCTTGCTGGCATTATCTCTAGCGAGAGTTTCGTCTGACTTCATTCGTTAGCAGCACGGAAAGCCCGATGTTGAGTCTGTGTGTGACCGTAGCCTCGCTCCCGAGCGGTCAATCTTTTTCCCCATGCACTGCTCTGCTGCACTGCACACAACCTGCCTCCGATGTTGAGTCTACGTGTGACGGTAGCCTAGCTCCCGAGCGGTCAATCTTAGAGAAATTGCTTGTCGAGTTTGACTGGATTGTCGCTGACTTCTGCTTGCAGGGCCGCCGTGGCACGCCCATCGGCCCATGTCATTGGGCCACTGGCCACACTTCAGCACTACGGGATTGTGTGCATGCTTGATTATAACTTAGGGTTAGTTTACTCGTCAAAAAGTTTTGGCAAAAAACTGTTGACATCTTTTCCAATACTAATTAGCAGAACTAAACATAGACTAATTACAACGGATGAACGGAAAGGAAATCGCAAGATGAATCTATTAAATCTAATTAATAAATCATTAGATTAGATTGTTTATTGTATCACAATATTATCTAATCATGACATAGTTAGGTTATTAGATTCTCGCGATTTAGGACGAGGATTATGAAATGAATTTTGTCATTAAATCACATTTAATACTCCTAATTAGTGTCACTAGTTTCGATGTGACGGATTGAGAACTACACAGGCCCAAACTAAGGATATACCCACAATAATTAATAGTTGAAGGAGGTGGGCGCCTGGATGCCTTGGTGGACTGGATGTGCAGATGCGTAGATATGTCGATGGCAGTTGTGATGTCCGCCAGTCCCTGGCACCACCCGCCCACGCCCGCAATGTTGAGTTTATGCTCGATCTGACCGAAATGTCCCCGCGGTCACTTCTGCTGCACACCATGTGCGTGGGCCCTACCTTATCATCATCCTCCCTCCTCCCTCCCCCGTTCACTCTTTCTTCCCTACTTCACACGGGAGGGGTGGGTCATACGGGAGGCCTCGCAGTGGCAACACCCGTCGCAGCCTCCATTGCCCTGATGAGGGCCCTGATGAGTTTGTTCTTGTAAAATAATTGCTATTGTAGGATGTTTTCTGTATTTTTGAATGAACTGTGTGGGCGTTAGTCTCCGAACAATTGGCTGAAGAACCGACGCGTTTTTACCACACATTCTCAAATTGATATTATTTTTCTTTTATAAAATTATTTTCTGGTCGCCATGTGAGACTATTGTTTCCAATCCACAAAAGCATGTAGCGTGTTTGTTCATAGTTGCATGTAATTTTCTATGATTTCTTATCACAAGCTTCTATCAATTAATCAAGCTAGACACAATTGCATATGTGGACACTAGACAGTGATGTGAAACTTCTGAAAAAATGGTGCTATTCAAGAGGTCTATTTTGATTTGTGGTTAAGTTTTCAGATGTTCAACAAAATCTTCACCTGGTTTGCATCTCTCAGCTTGCTGCTCGGCAACAGCTGCGAGCTATTGGCTTTCAGGTGCTGACATTTTGTACCGTGTTGATTGCGCCAACAGCTTGGCGCGTGCGCTCTCTCTCTCTCCTCCTCTGATTTTCAACCACAGGAGCACGCCAACCACGGTAGGCATATTCAGTTATGCTTTGCACAGGGTAAGCAAAATAGGAGTAATGATGTTTCAAGTCTTAGGTATGCATGTCTCTGCTTGCTGATTATTTTATCTAAATAGTTTCTTGAATTGTTTTTTGATGAATGATTATTGATTAGTTTAATAATTTCTCAATAGAGAACATGTGATCCATGCTGGATTTTTACAACTAAGAGAACAAATGAACAACCCTTGAGTTCTTTCAAGGAAATATGTAAAGTTATATGACATCATATTAGATGATTAATCAATAGTTACCGTATAAACATCATATGTGCTAAAATGTTCAAAATTTTCTCAAATTTTTACCATAGCCTCCATGAATGATATCATCACATCATGACGAATCTCAAAATTTTCAGACTTAGTTTGCATTTTATAGATTTTTTTTAAAAAAATTGGCTGCAAGCACATGATCGTATTAACTGAAGAAGACATCCACAATTAGTTTTGATTTAAGAAGCAAGGTCTCAAAATGGACCAAGTACCATGAATATCATTTTTGCTAATTTTATAACATTACTGTAATCACTTCCTATTCAAATTTGACTTATTCCTAGAAATTTCTTTAAATGAAATTAATATCTTAAATATATCAAACAAACCAAGAAATGTATCAACATTGAGTATGGTGTACCAAGTATTGTATGAGAATCATAGAAAAAGTTTGAGGGCAAGAGGGAGAAAACATTCAAAATTTGTCGAGCGTTATAGATGGCCAAACGGACCGCCCGGCCCTAGCCCAGTCCTAGCCCGATTTGGCCCGGCCCGACGCGGCCCGGCACTACGCAGGCACGGTGGACTTCTGTGTCGGGCCGTGTCGGACCACCGGGCCAAGGTGGCGGCCCAGGCACGGCACGAAGGCCCTTCGGCCGTGCCGGGGCCGGCCCGACAGCCCCGACTAGCCCATCGTGCTTAGTGCCGGGCCGGCATGGCGGAGGTCGGTCGACCGGCGCGGCCACTAGCTCCCACGGCGGAGGATGGCCGGCCCCCGCCCCACGCCGCCGCGGACGCCGTCCGGCACCACGTCGCCGCGCCGCCGCGGACGCCGTCCGCAGCACCATCGCGCCGCGGATCCGCACCACACCACACCGCCGCGGATGCCGCCCGCACCACCCCGCGTGCGGCCCACGTGCCCGCACAACACCGCGCGGACCTCGGGGCCGAGGCACACCACGCCGTCACGGATGTCGGCCCGCTACCGCCGCGGCCACATGACCGCCCAACGCCGTCGTGGCCGCCGCCTTGACCCCACGCCGCCGCGGCCGCCGCCTTGCCCCCATGGCAGCAGCGCCCGGCAGTGGCCCGACCGACGCCGCCCAATTGAAGGAGGAGGGAGGGAGTCAGGGAGAGGAGAGGCCATCGCCCATCGGTGGTGGAGGCAGCTACGAGTTGGGATGGGGAGAGCGGCTAGGGTTAGGGTGGGGGGTGAGCCGGTGAGGAATGTTATATACTCTACCTCCAAATGTCGATCCAACGGTCTGAGATGATCTAATCCAATGACTGAGGAGAAAGTGCGAGGGGATATTCGGGCCGCTATCGGGCCGGAGGGGTTTTCGTGTCGGGCCCATGTTGGGCCACCGTGATGAGGTGGCGGCCCAGGCACGGCCCAACAGTCGTGTCGGGCCAGCACGAGGCACGGACCCCTCCGTGTCGGGCCGTTCTCGGGTCGTGTTTTTTCGAGTCGTTCTCGGGCCAGCCCATCAGGCCTGGCCCATCTGGCCATCTATATCGGCGTCAAGGCCAAACACTCGGCAAACAAGTGAACGCCGAGTGTTAGGACAAATAAGACACTCAACGAATACCTGTTAGGTGTCGAGTGCCACAGCCTGACACTCGTCAATAGGCTTTTTGCCGAGTGTCAGGGCTTCGCCGAGTGTTTTCATGGCCGCACTCGGTGAATAGACTATTCGCCGAGTGCCGATTGAAAACACTCGACGAATATTTTAACACTTGGCAACTTTGAGGTTCCCGTTGTGAAGTACATATGATGTATATAAGGCTCTTTGTGATTATGCATACTTTGCTAGGGATGGTGGAACTGGGCAAATTTTTTTTTGGGTGATGGTCATTTTTTGTTGTGCATTGACTGCATGACATATGCAGAAGGACAAATGGAAAGTTTGCCAAAGAAGACTGGGGATGGTGAAACGCTTATGAGGCAATATCTTATCATGACATCTGAATGGGTTCGATGTTTTATGAAAATAAAAGATGTGTTCAAACATAAATTCTGAAACACGTACATGCCGTATATGTACACTGCAAAGTTCCTGAAATGTTCGGAAATCTTTACATGATACTTTCCTTAACAAAGAGCACGGAAACCACGCCACACACTATAACCATCTAGGCCCTTTCGTACCTTTGGTAAGGGTGTGTTTTGGTGATAAATGACAACCACATGCTTGTGACTAACCTTTGTTTTGTAGCAGAATATATCTTGTGTTATTGTCATAAGTATTGAACAAAAAGAAACCCCTCAATTTGAATTCATGGACGAAAAGTGGAAAAATACTACAAGGCTAAGGACTTTGTTAGTTCCAAGTGTCACAAGGAGATGAAGGACACTTGGATTGCTAGTTTGTAGTGTTTGACCATACTATTAAGAGGGGTTCATGCACTAGTAGCTTGACCATGCACCAAAAGCCATGAAAATATGCACACTCAAGGTTTGTGGATGTTAATCAGCTCAAAGTAATCATGGAAGCAAAGTAGAAGCAAAAGAATCGACGAAAAACTCAAAGGCGTTTGAATTGGACGAGTTGAAATTCAAAGCATAGCGTCAGATGAATCGACACATGCTCTTCTAGATGTGTCGGATGAATTCAGCGGCCAAGGAATTTGAAGGATCAGATGGCGACTAGAGAGGGGGGGAGTGAATAGGAGCCGGTAAAAATTCTTCTCAAAGAACCCGGCCTATACCCTAGTCAAATCCCAACACACAAGCGATGAATCGAATCACACACCAATTGCCAAGACAACGAGGTTATGGACCAACCTCTAGCCTTAGGAACGATTCCTTGAAGCACACGCGGAAGCACGAGAAAGGAAGGGAGGAATCAAACCAAGAAGCAAAGCACACAGGCTCTGGCGGACCGTCCGGCCAGGAGAGGCGGACTGTCCGCACAGGCCACGCGGACCGTCCGCCAATGTATCACGGACTGTCCGCACTGGTACGGCGGACCGTCCGGCCTGGGCCGCGGACTGTCCGTTAAAACCAACAGAACCACCAGAAGCAAACCCCGAAAAACGGACCGTCCGCGGGGAGCACACGGACGGTCCGCCAGGCACCCGCGGACCGTCCGCCCGCTGTTGCGGACCGTCCGAAACTTTGTCCAACCAAAACTCAAAATCATGACGGGTCGAAACGAAAGGCGAGCAAGAACACGAAAACACCGACGAACACGTGCGGCGCGGACCGTCTGCCGGGACGCCGCGGACCGTCCGCGAGGCACGGATAGAGCAGAAAAACAGCCCGACCTCGAAGGTCAACTCCCCCAAATCATCATCGGATTTCCCAAACGGTTGAAGCTGTGGAGACAAGGGTTTGGGGACTTGAAAAGCGTCACACAAGGATGCTATAACCCAAAAATCTTGCCTCCTAACTCCCTAGATCACCGGGAATCGCGAATCCTTTGAGCACCACCAAAAGCTAGAGCACCAAACGAAAATCCTTGAATCGAAGTGGTTTCCCAGCGTTTGAGGGCACAAGGTCAATCACAAAGATGCACGAGACATCTATCCATGTTTCCCTCAAAGAAATCCAGGGAGAAACCCACTCAAATCCGCGGAATCACACCGAGAACAAAGGCACGAAAACAAGCACAAAAAGACCACGAAAAACACAACTCCGAATCTTCTATACAAACCAGGAAAGATTCACAAGGTCTAGCACGCCGCCCTAGCATCCATCCCTCTCAACAAATCTCTCATGCTAGCCTAGAGAAAATGGAGAAGAAAATAGCTACCAAAAATGAGAAATGGGAGGGAGGAAATGAAACCCTAAGTCGCGGAGAGAGCTAACCATCCACACACACTCATGGCTTATATATCAGGTCCCGCCGGAGTGGTAAATGACTCGACTACCCCTAACTTAACTACTGGCGATACAACCCACGTAGGAGCATTTAGGTAATGTTTGTGGGTCTTGCCATCGGACGGCCATGCCTTTGCCGCACCCCCGCGTCCTCCCCGACGCAAGCCATGCGATCCCGCCGCGTGTCCTCCGCTTCGAAGCTTCCCGACACGCCCGGATCCCGTCTCCGTCGTGTTGGCCCTCGGACTTGGTTTTGAGGCCCAAACCAAGAAACCGTCCTCCGATGGTTTTGTGGGCAAACCACCAAACCCCGCATGCTCGGTCCGGCCTCCCGCCAAACCACTTGACTCGACCGCCACCGTGCACCGGCTCGATTGTCCATGACTTCATCTTGCTCGTGTCGCCACCATGTGGCCCGCACCCGGCCCCACCGTCCATCGGGTCCCTCGAACCGAGCCTACTTGTCTCTCCATATCCCGGAGGCCCCTCAAGGCTGAAGACCTTTCGCGCCCATTCTTCACCTGCAACAACACGAACTAGGTCGCAGCCTACACTCGCGCACTAAGCCAAGAGTCGGTCCAACACCCGTTGTCAATCACTCATCACTGAGGAGCGGTCATCCATCGACCACTAGGACGCTCCTGGTCCTCAATCTCCCCCTAGATAAGTGCATTGACAACACACAACACGAAATGAAATTCAGAGAAAGAAAGAAAGGAAGAAGAAAGAAAAACAAAGAAGCTCAACTCATGACCAAAACCAAGGAAAGGCAAAGAAAGGTCACAAACCAAGCAAAGGACAAACTCCACACTGAAATCAGCAAGAAAGCTCCCCTGAACAAATGCAAGCTCCCCCTGAACATGTGGATGCAAACTTCCAAATTTTAGCTCACCTCTTCTGAATTTTCATTAAGCTCACCTCTTCCCCCCCTTGTTGACAATGTATGAATTAAGGTGAAAAATGCAGAAATGCAAAACAAAGCATATAAACATCTACATGAGCTTCTCAAATAGGCCAAATCTAGTGTCAAAGGCTAAAAATGAGACAAAGATCACACATATGAATCATAGCATAGTCAAATGTGACACCCTAAAAATTCCATCACTAAAATCACTTAGCAACTTAAATTAGTCTTAAGGATTTAAAGAATTTAAATTGCCATTTAAATTGAGCTCTAAAATATTAAACATAATTTAATAATCTTAGAGACAACAAGTGTTTGTGCATCATCAGTTGGCATGCATGGTTTTTGGTTGCTTGTGTGGTTTCTAAAAAGTTTATAAAATTCTTGAGAAAAACTTTGAAAAAGTTTGATTTGAATTTGAAAAGAAAAATGGTTTTGAAAAAGAAGTTTGAAAAAGGAAAAGAAAAAAAAGAAGAAGAAACCTTACCTCCTTACCTTTCGGCCCAAACGGCCTGCCGGCCCATCTAATCCTCCCCACGCCGGCCCGCCTCTCCCTCTCTCTTTTCTTTTTATTTTGCTCTCGCTGACACCTGGGCCCCACCTGTCAGCCTCCCTTCCCCCCTTCCTTTCTTCTTCCCCCTGCTCGCCGGCCCGCCGCCGCGCGCCGCGCGAATCCGCCGCGCCCCCGCCTTCTCCCCTTCCTTTCTCTCCCCTGCGAGCACGCAAATTAAGGCAATTAATCCCCCACTCAAATCCTCGGCCGTTTCCCCTTTTCCCCTTGCCTTCTTTACGCCCGGACGGTCCGCCGGCCATCAATGGCAAGCCGCCGGCCGCCCCGTCCCCTTCCCGCTTCGCCTACCTCCCTGCGCCCCTATTTAAGCTCGTACTCAATCGCCTGCGCCTCCCTTTGCCCTCCCAACACGCCTACTCGCTTGCTCGAGCTCAATTCCCCAGCGCCGCCGCCTCGGGTCCTCGCCGCCGCCGTAGGCAAGCGCAGCCGTCGGTGAAGGATCACCTCCGCCGCCTCCCTTCTCTTCTCTTTGGGTTCACCAGGGGCTCATCAAGCTCAATTGGCTGCAGGTTCGCGTCCTCGGAGCCCGTGGGCGCCGCGACTCGTCCACGCCGGAGCGCCGCCCGTCCTGCCGCCGTTGCCAAGCCCCGCCGCTGTTGAATCCTCTTCGTCTTCGAGCTCGCCCGCTTCACCGTTTCACTGTGAGCAATAACCCCTGCCCAATTTCCCTTCCTTTCACGCACAGCAGCGCCTCCACGAGCTTGTCGGAGCAGCCGCACCGCCCCCTTTCGGTGCCGGCTGCCGGTGAGGCACGATCGCCCCCCTTGACCCCTTGGTCACGTGCGCATGTGCCCCTCTACATTTTGCTCTAGCCCGTGGTCGGAGAGGTGGCTGGGAGCGTCGTCCAGGGCCAACGCCGGCGAGCTCCCGCCACGCGCCGCCTCTCTCCGCGACGCCGCCGCCGCCCTCGCTTGCACGCGTCCTGGGCCATTCGATCTCGCGTGGATGGCCAGGATCGCGTACCCCTTCGTTTTAAACGGGGCGGTCCACGGTGGACCCGTGCACCAGGCGCACGGCGCGGTCCACCGCGTCCGCGCTCGTCCGTGGCCGTTGGATCTGAGATCCACGGTGCCGGGCTGGCCATTTTAATTAAGAGCCCCTGAGCTTTTATAGTTTTGCAAGCCGGTCCTTCCACCTTTGAGAATTCTTACAGATAAGTCCTAATTTTTATGTTTTAGCCCCTGGCCAGCCTAGATTTCTTTAATAAAGGTCCTTTTCATTCCCTTTAGCATTTAGACCCCTCTGTTTTATTTTATAATTATGTTTTAGCCCTGTTTTTTATTTATAAAAAGCCCTGTAAACTTAGTTTTCTTGCAGATAGGTCCCTGTAACTTGTTTTAATCATATCTTTCTCATTTTAACTCCGTTTTTAGCGTTCTATATACCGAAATGATCGTCTCGACGAGTAGAATCTTTTAAACAGCAAATTTACCAGTTTTATTACTGTTTGGTGTATTGTTTATTTATTGTTTGTTGTTCATGTTTGACTCGTAGATATCGTGCCTATTTCGTCTGAGCTCCCTGTCGGAGGTGATCAGGAAGAGCCTGTTTTCGAGGAAGATTTCACTCAGCTTGTAGAGGAAGGCAAGTGGCTTTCCCCCTCTGCATTATCTTTTTGAACCTATGTCACTGCATGCTAAACAATGTTTACTATTCCTGTTGCTATGCATAAACCTAATGGGCAAACACCTAGTTAAGGACTTGACTAGATACTTTACCACTTTACCTTGATCAACCTTGTTTAAACAAATGCTTGGCGTAGATAAATGCTTAGTTTGCTTTACATGAGTTTGGTTATGTTTTGTTTATGTTATACACCTCAGTTTTGTTTATGTAATGTGATTGTGCTTAAAACAAGATAATTTGAATTATAATCGGAACATGGAGAACCACCCAAGACAACAGTACAACCACAGTCCACATGGCTCTGGCTTAGCCAAGTAATTAGGAGAGTGGGTTAGCTGATAGCCTTTTTTCCGAGAGGGGCACGGGGGGCTCGGGGTTGCGGGGGGTATAGCCCGGTTCTTTTGGGGTAGCGACCTTGGCTAAGGTGCCGACCACTAGGGAGGGTTATGGTCCGCCCCGAGTCAGAATCGTCGCGGGCTGTTGGTTTCTCTTCTTTCCTTTGTAAAGGCTTCGTAGTGGACCCCTAGCCACTCACCTTGGAAGTGTTTAAGGGTCTAGCTAACCCGGGCAGAATGGGGAACACGAACTGTGGGTAAAGTGTACAACCTCTGCAGAGTGAAAACTGATCGATCAGCCGTGCTCACGGTCAAGAGCGGCTTGGACCCTCACATGATTAATAAACTTGAAGATTAATGCAAATCATGGGTTTGTGGTTTGGTTTGAGGTTTCTTTTAAGGTTAAGTGGGTTGGTATACACTTACACCTAGTAATTAGGTGCTTGCTAATAAAACTTGACCAACTTATAAAATGCTTACCGTCGTGAACCATAGCCTATCCTTGATAGCCTTGCATTGTTTCCCCCACTTGCCGTAGCCTTGCATTGTTTCCCCCACTTGCCGAGCACCAACCATAAGTGTGCTCACCCTTGCTTACCGCCTGTTCGAGAGGAGAACGTCGGAGGCGAGGACGAGTACCGGAGTGACTACGAGGAGTTCTAGGGCATGCGGATCCCCCGGTCATCATGCCCGTGGAAGTCGGAGATGGAGCCGCTCGTCGCCTAGTTATCGTTGTGTTCGGACCTTCGAGTCCACCTCTCGGATGTAATAATGGATATCGTATCGGTTTAACTCTTGAACGATTTATTACTGCAATGGTATTACTCTCGTTTTGTCTATCATGTGTGTGTAAAATGACCCTGGCGCACATGTGAGATGCATTCGGTTTTCCTTGTAAAATCGGGTGTGACAAAGTGGTACCCGAGCCGTGATGACTGTCGGTCACAGCCTTAGTTAGAAATGGACGAAATTAAGGATTCATGTTCTAGAGAACCTTATCATGCTTCAAATCATCTTATTTACGCATTAAAAATCTAATTTAATTTTGTTTATCATTTTAAATTGTAATTTTGATTTATTCTGTACTCTGAGATCAGTTTTGCTTTGATAGATGGCCAGAACCTACATGACCCCTCGCAAGAGCACTGGTGGGCGCTTTCCCTCTGGACAGCTGGCTCCTCGCCATTGCCTTGAGGATGTTGAGGAGGAACCGGAGGAGTTCCAGCCAGAGGTTGAGGTGGAGGAAGACCCAGAGGAGGTTCAGTCGGAACCAGAAGAGGAGGATTCTGAAGAGATTGAGATGGAGGAGGAGCTAGATGAGCCATTGGAACATCCACAGCTGTACGATGGCACCGTGCTGGAGGCAGACGCTGATGGGGACATTGTGATTCCACCGGCGCCTGTGGCAAATGAGGAAGCACCCCCTGCACATGTTGATCCAGTGCCTAATGGTGAAGGAGGTGACCCGGATGACTCTAGTGATGACAGTGTAGGTGAGGAAGGTGGTAACAATGCTGATGGCAACCCGGAGGAAGATGAAGATGAAAACCCCCGCTATCACGGAGAAGAATATCACAAACATTCCACTGAAGCTGAGAACGGACAGTTTTGCATTCTTCTGTGGGAGGTTCTGCAGTACCTGGGATATACCATAAGGCCTCTCTACGTGACTAAGCACTTCAGCGAGCCAGGAATGAGAGACTACTACACCTGCAGAGTCTACATCAGGAAGCCCCTGAATGATACAGAAGGCTGGAGGTATCGCTCATCTCACCACAGCATTACTCATTTCTCCACAGATGATGCTGCGGTGAATGATGCAGCAAGGAGGATACTCTGGTCAATCTGCAATGCAAATCGGGTGCAGCTGTTCCACTCGGAGTATCGCCATGTGCCTCGTCATGCAAGTGGCACAGAGGTGACTGTGGTGCCCGCAGGAGGCAGTGATCGCATTGACGTCTTGGCACGTGTGACTGCTGCCCTGAACACAGATCTAGAGGGGGCAACTACTGAAATGAACAAGTATCATGAGGAGTTGCAGGCTGCTCAGGTGAAGATAGCACGTCTGGAAGCACAGCTGGCAGGACAACGACTTCCTCAAGAAGTTATGCCATATCAGACCACGGCTTCCCCTCCGCGCAAGAGGCTCCGTTACGGCTCCGATGAAGCTACTACTCGTCTTGGCTAGGATCCTAGGATACTCGCCCTTATCATTTACCTTTTCGCTAGATCGTTCCTGCGTGAACGTATTGCTTGTAATAATGAATGCTGTTTGCAAACATGTTTGAGTTGGATCTTTGCTTGATTGTGAATTGTATGGTGGAGTGATGGCCACTATGCAATCAGAATTGTTAAGTTAATAAAAGGATGGTTTGGGTTTTAACGGTTGTCATTGCTTAATCTCTTATGCAAGTTTGATTGGATCAAATCTGTTTTCGCAGTCATATGACATACCAGTAATGTTTTGTTTATAACTCAAGCTACAGAACTCCAAATGACATGAAACCAGTTGGGTTAGTTCACAAATTTAGAGGATCAATTTCTGTCACAAATTCAATGGTATACAATACATATTCTGGGAGTTATGCACAAAGTAATGAACATGTCAGAATCTGTAAATTTCTGCTGATACAGTTGCACTGTTTGAATTTTATCTCGAGTTATAGATGTCCAAATGAGGTGCTTCCAGTAGGGATAGTTCCATAATTTTATACATCATAAACTGGTAAAAAGTCGTGGTCATTGGATAATTACACAGAAAGTTATACATAATTCTTTGAGGTCAACAGAATCTGTCATAACTGAAGAACATGCTGTTATTACATTTTGAGTTATCCTCTTATGCATTGATTCAAGTACAACTATCTGAGATATGATTTTTCTAACGGTCAGATGGTAAACACCAGGTCCGGAGGAGGTCAAGACGTGCCGCCTGTGATCCGTGCACATATCGCAAATCAACAGAACCCAGCACCACCCCCACCGATCAACCAAGCAATGGATCCAAACATGCAGCAGTTTCTGGCGGCGCAGATGCAACTGATTCAGAATCTCACCAACACTGTGCAGCAAATGCAAGCTCAACAGAACCAGCCACCACAGCCGATCCCTCCGCCACCCCCGCCACCAAGGGACAGGCACAAGGAGTTCATGAGCCACCATCCTCCTACGTTTTCCCACTCGTCTGATCCACTGGATGCTGATGACTGGCTGAAAACCATCACCAAGAAGCTGGAGATCGTGCAATGCACTGATCGGGAGATGGTCCTGTATGCTGCTGGAAGGCTTGTGGGGCAGGCCGCAGACTGGTGGGATGCGTACTCAACTACTCATCCCAACAGGCAGAACGTTACTTGGCAGGAGTTCCGTGACAACTTCCGTACTTACCACATCCCTTCAGGGGTTCTCAAGCTTAAGCAGAGGGAGTTCTTGTCACTGAGGCAGGGCAATATGTCAGTAACTGAGTATCTGGACAAGTTCACTCACTTTTCACGCTATGCACCTGATGAAGTCAACACTGACCCAAAGAGGCAGGAAAGGTTTCTGGATGGCTTGATTGGTCCTTTGAACTATCAACTGCAGAGTCACATCTTCCCGTACTTTCGTACGTTGGTGAACAAAGCTATTGGGCCGGAAAGCAAGAGAAAGGAGATGGGTGAACGAAACGCAAGTTTCGGCCACACGGACGATCTAGCGCAAAGCAACACCCGTCCTCGTTACGGTTCTCGGCAGAGCCCGACTCCATATCGTCCCGGTGGTCAAGGTGGGAGGTACCCACGAACATGCGGTGCAGCGCTTGTTTCGGCCACAACGCTTCAATCCTCGGACACCCGCAGCTCCTACCCCTCACCGAGTTGTCCTAACAATAACTGCGGGGGCACCTCGTCGAAACACCAACCCCGTTCGGCCCGGTGGATGCTTCAAGTGTGGAGAGTCGGGGCATTATGCTAACAATTGTCCCAAGAGGGTGATGCAAACTCCGCAGAGAGACAGTGGAAACTGGATCGGGCAGCCATCTTCGCAGGCTCGTACTCCACGGACACCCGAAGAAGAGAGGCCGGCAGAGTCATGTGCGTGGCCAAGTTAATCATGTATCGGGGGAGCAAGCTCGAATGACGCCGCGTGGTATTGGGTACGTTTTTCGTCATCTCTGTACCTGCTACCGTATTATTTGATTCAGGAGCATCACATTCATTCATAACTGATCAATTTGTGGCAAAATATAACTTATCTATGAGCTCAATGAAGAACCCATTGATAGTTAGCACTCCTGGTGGGGAAATGAAAACTGGTCATATATGCCCACAAGTAAAGATTAATATCATGGGGTTAGACTTTCTTGCTAATCTGGTGGTTCTAAAATCATGGGGAATAGATGTCATTCTTGGGATGGATTGGTTACAAAAGCATGATGGAGTTATTCAAAGTGTCGAAGAGGTCGGTGCGGTTAACCGGTCCTCAAGGGGAGAGAGTAGAATATGTGAGTACACCCTCATCCAAAGAAAGGAGTTGTGAACTCGTTGAAGGCAAGGCCTTGGAGGATATAAGGGTAGTGAATGAATTCCCCGATGTGTTTCGCGGAAGGATTTGCCGGTGTATGCCACCTGATCGTGACATTGAATTTAGTATTGAACTTATACCTGGTACTGCTCCCATATCTAAAAGACCATATAGAATGGATGTTAAAGATTTAGCTGAATTAAAGAAACAAATTGAAGAACTACTTAGTAAAGGGTTTATCCGTCCTAGTTCATCACCATGGGGAGCCCCCACACTCTTCGTTGATAAAAAGGATGGGTCTAGGAGGTTGTGTATAGACTATCGATCACTTAATGAGGTTACCATCAAGAACAAATACCCTTTACCTCGGATTGAGGATTTATTTGATCAGATGAGAGGAGCTAAGGCATTCTCTAAGATAGACCTTAGATCAGGTTATCACCAGTTAAAAATCCAAGTGGAGGATATAGCAAAGACAGCATTCACATCTAGATACGGGTTGTATGAGTTCACTGTGATGTCCTTTGGCCTGACCAATGCACCAGCATACTTTATGTATTTGATGAACAAGGTATTCATGGAGTATCTGGATAAGTTTGTTGTGGTATTCATTGATGACATATTGGTATTCTCTCGGAGTGAGGAAGAACATGAAGAACATCCGAGGCTTGTGTTGCGAGCTTCGGGAACATCAGTTGTATGCCAAGTTCAGCAAGTGTGCTTTCTGGTTGAAGGAGGTCTCTTTTCTCGGACACATCATCACAGATGGGGGAATTGCAGTCGATCCAAGCAAGGTTCGGGATGTATTGAACTGGAGTCCGCCTAAGAATGTACCGAAGATCAGAAGCTTCCTTGGACTTGCAGGATACCATCGGAGGTTCATTGAAGAATTTTCTAAGATAGTGAAGCCACTTACCACTCTGCTCGAGAAAGAAAAAGAATTCAAGTGGGATGAGAAGTGTTAGGCTAGTTTTGAGGAATTGAAGAAGAGGCTGACCACAGCACCTGTGTTGATCATGCCAGACTTACACAAAGGGTTCGATGTATACTGTGATGCCTCTCGGCAAGGATTGGGATGTGTGTTGATGCAAGAAGGAAAGGTAGTAGCTTATGCTTCAAGACAGTTAAGGAAACATGAGCAGAACTACCCTACTCATGATCTTGAGTTAGCCGCGGTTGTTCACGCATTGAAGATTTGGAGACATTACATGATTGGAAACAAGTGTAAGATCTTCACTGACCATAAGAGTCTGAAGTATATCTTTACTCAGAAGGATTTGAATTTGAGGCAAAGAAGGTGGTTGGAGTTAATCAAAGATTATGATTTGGATATTCAGTACGATCCAGGAAAGGCAAATGTTGTGGCAGATGCTTTGAGTTGGAAGGGACAGACTAACATGCTGATAGGACACTTGCTACCTCAGGAGCTATGTTGGGAGATGGCACAGCTCAACTTGGGAATAGTTGCTTTGAATGAGACTTTGACATTAGAAATTGAGTCGACGCTTGAGCAGGATATCAGGAAAGGACAGTTGACTGATGACAAGACTGCATAATACAGGAAGTTGATTAAGCTAGGCAATGTTCCGGAATTCAGAGAAGATGAGCAAGGAACAGTGTGGTTTAAGAACAGAATCTATGTACCTGAGATCAAGGAGTTGAGAGAAGCTATCTTGAAGGAAGCACACGATTCAGCTTACTCTATACACCCTGGGAGTACTAAGATGTATCAGGACTTGAAACAGAGGTACTTGTGGCATGGGATGAAGAAAGATTTAGCAGCTCATGTAGCTCTGTGTGATGTGTGTCAAAGAGTGAAGGCTGAGTATCAAAGGCCAGTAGGATTGCTTCAGCCTCTGAAGGTACCTGAGTGGAAATGGGAAGAAATCGGTATGGATTTCATAGTGGGATTACCTCGTACTCATGATGGGTATGACTCTATTTGGGTTATTGTGGATAGATTAACCAAGGTAGCGCACTTTATCCTAGTGAAGACGACCTATACTGGAGTGAAGCTAGCTGAGTTGTATAATTCAATAATAGTGTGTTTGCACGGGGTACCGAAGAAGATAGTGTCAGATCGAGGCACACAGTTTACTTCACGGTTTTGGCAGAAGCTGCATGAATCGATGGATACAAAGTTAAACTTCAGTTCAGCATACCATCCTCAGACAGATGGGCAGACGGAGAGAACAAATCAGATTCTTGAGGATATGTTGAGAGCTTGTGCGTTGAAGAACAAAAGGCGGTTGGGATAAGAGTTTGCCTTATGCAGAGTTTGCTTATAACAACAGCTATCAGTCCAGCATTAAAATGGCACCTTTTGAGGCTCTGTATGGAAGGAAGTGTAGAACACCGTTGTTTTGGAACCAGACTGGTGAAAGACAACTCTTTGGAACAGACAACATACGAGAAGCGGAAAAGCAAGTTGAAATCATAAGAGAGAATCTTAAAGCGGCACAGTCACGTCAGAAGAGTTATGCTGATCCTCGGAGAAGAGAGGTGATTTTGGAAGTCGGTGATTATGCATACCTCAGAGTGTCACCTATTCGGGGATTACGAAGGTTTAATGTCGAGGGAAGTTATCACCTCGATTTATCGGACCTTTCAAGATTTTGGAACGGAAAGGAGAAGTAGCATACCAGTTGGAGTTGCCAAAGACACAGTTGTCGGGAGTCCATGATGTGTTCCATGTATCACAGCTGAAGAAATGTACAAGTGAGGTTAAGATAGAACCAGTACAGTTAGAGGATATTCAAATGGAGAATGACCTGACATACAAAGAATACCCTATTAAGATCTTGGATATATCAGAAAGAGTTACCAGGAGTAAGATCATCAGAATGTGTAAGGTACAGTGGAGTCATCATACTGAGGCAGAGGCTACTTGGGAAAGAGAGGATGAACTTAAGGAAGACTTTCCTCAGCTGTTCTCTAAGTCTCTTGAATCTCGGGACGAGATTCTCTTTAAGGGGTAGGATTTGTGACACCCTAAAAATTCCATCACTAAAATCACTTAGCAACTTAAATTAGTCTTAAGGATTTAAAGAATTTAAATTGCCATTTAAATTGAGCTCTAAAATATTAAACATAATTTAATAAACTTAGAGACAACAAGTGTTTGTGCATCATCAGTTGGCATGCATGGTTTTTGGTTGCTTGTGTGGTTTCTAAAAAGTTTATAAAATTCTTGAGAAAAAGTTTGATTTGAATTTGAAAAGAAAAATGGTTTGAAAAAGAAGTTTGAAAATGGAAAAGAAAAAAAAAGAAGAAGAAACCTTACCTCCTTACCTTTCGGCCCAAACGGCCTGCCGGCCCATCTAATCCTCCCCGTGCCGGCCCGCCTCTCCCTCTCTCTTTTCTTTTTATTTTGCTCTCGCTGACACCTGGGCCCCACCTGTCAGCTTCCCTTCCCCTTCCTTTCTTCTTCCCCCCGCTCGTCGGCCCGCCGCCGCATCCGCGCGGAATCCGCCGCGCCCCCGCCTTCTCCCCTTCCTTTCTCTCCCCTGCGAGCACGCCAATTAAGGCAATTAATCCCCCACTAAAATCCCCGGCCGTTTCCCCTTTTCCCCTTGCCTTCTTTACGCCCGGACGGTCCGCCGGCCATCAATGGCAAGCCGCCGGCCGCCCCGTCCCCTTCCCTCTTCGCCTACCTCCCTGCACCCCTATTTAAGCTCGCACTCAATCGCCTGCACCTCCCTTTGCCCTCCCAACACGCCTACTCGCTTGCTCGAGCTCAATTCCCCAGCGCCGCCGCCTCGGGTCCTCGCCGCCGCCGTAGGCAAGCGCCGCCGTCGGTGAAGGATCACCTCCGCCGCCTCCCTTCTCTTCTCTTTGGGTTCACTAGGGGCTCATCAAGCTAAATTGGCTGCAGGTTCGCGTCCTCGGAGCCCGTGGGCGCCGCGCCTCGTCCACGCCGAGCGCCGCCGTCCCGCCGCCGTTGCCAAGCCCCGCCGCTGTTGAATCCTCTTCGTCTTCGAGCTCGCCCGCTTCACCGTTTCACTGTGAGCAATAACCCCTGCCCAATTTCCCTTCCTTTCACGCACAGCAGCGCCTCCACAAGATCGCCGGAGCAGCCGCGCCGCCCCCTTTCGGTGCCGGCCGCCGGTGAGGCACGATCGCCCCCCTTGACCCCTTGGTCACGTGCACATGCGCCCCCTCTACATTTTGCTCTAGCCCGTGGTCGGAGAGGTGGCCGGGAGCGCCGGCCCAGGGCCAACGCCGGCGAGCTCCCGCCGCGCGCCGCCTCTCTCCGGCGGACGCCGCCGCCGCCCTCGCTTGCACGCGTCCGGGCCGTTCGATCTCGCACGAATGGCCGGGATCGCGTACCCCTTCGTTTTAAACGGGGCGGTCCACCGTGGACCTGTGCACCGGCGCACGGCGCGGTCCACCGCGCCCGCGCGCGTCCGTGGCTGTTGGATCTGAGATCCACGGTGCCGGGCTGGCCATTTTAATTAAGAGGCCCTGAGCTTTTATAGTTTTGCAAGCCGGTCCTTCCACCTTTGAGAATTCTTACAGATAGGTCCTGATTTTTATGTTTTAGCCCCTGGCCAGCCTAGATTTCTTTAATAAAGGTCCTTTTCATTCCTTTTAGCATTTAGACCCCTCTGTTTTATTTTATAATTATGTTTTAGCCCTGTTTTTTATTTATAAAAAGCCCTGTAAACTTAGTTTTCTTGCAGATAGGTCCCTGTAACTTGTTTTAATCATATCTTTCTCATTTTAACTCCGTTTTTAGCGTTCTATATACCGAAATGATCGTCTCGACGAGTAGAATGTTTTAAACAGCAAATTTACCAGTTTTATTACTGTTTGGTGTATTGTTTATTTATTGTTTGTTGTTCATGTCCGACTCGTAGATATCGTGCCTATTTCGTCCGAGCTCCCCGTCGGAGGTGATCAGGAAGAGCCTGTTTTCGAGGAAGATTTCACTCAGCTTGTAGAGGAAGGCAAGTGGCTTTCCCCCTCTACATTATCTCTTTGAACCTATGTCACTGCATGCTAAACAATATTTACTATTCCTGTTGCTATGCATAAACCTAATGGGCAAACACCTAGTTAAGGACTTGACTAGATACTTTACCACTTTACCTTGATCAACCCTGTTTAAACAAATGCTTGGGGTAGATAAATGCTTAGTTTTCTTTACATGAGTTTGGTTATGTTTTGTTTATGTTATACACCTCAGTTTTGTTTATGTAATGTGATTGTGCTTAAAACAAGATAACTTGAATTATAATCGGAACATGGAGAACCACCCAAGACAACAAGACAACCACAGTCCACATGGCTCGGTTTAGCCAAATAATTAGGAGAGTGGGTTAGCCGATAGCCTTTTTCCAAGAGGGGCACAGGGGGCTCGGGGTTGCGGTGGGTTAGACCGGGTTCTTTTGGGGTAGTAGCCTTGGCTAAGGTGCCGACCACTAGGGAGGGTTATGGTCCGCCCCGAGTCAGAATCGTCGCGGGCCGTTGGTTTCTCTTCTTTCCTTTGTAAAGGCTTCGTAGTGGACCCCTAGCCACTCACCTTGGAAGTGTTTAAGGGTCTAGCTAACCTCGGCGTAATGGGGAACACGAACCGTGGGTAAAGTGTACAACCTCTCGCAGAGTGAAAATCGATCGATCGACCGTGCTCACGGTCAAGAGCGGCTTGGACCCTCACATGATTAATAAACTTGAAGATTAATGCAAATCATGGGTTTGTGGTTTGGTTTGAGGTTTCTTTTAAGGTTAAGTGGGTTGGTATACACTTACACCTAGTAATTAGGTGCTTGCTAATAAAACTTGACCAACTTATAAAATGCTTACCATCGTGAACCATAGCCTATCCTTGATAGCCTTGCATTGTTTCCCCCACTTGCCGAGCACCAACCATAAGTGTGCTCACCCTTGCTTACCGCCGTTCTCGGAGGAGAACGTCAGAGGCGAGGACGAGTACTGGAGTGACTACGAGGAGTTCTAGGGCATGCGGATCCCCCAGTCATCATGCCTGTGGAAGTCAGAGATGGAGCTTCTCGTCGCCTAGTTATCGTTGTGTTCGGACCTTCGAGTCCACCTCTTTGGATGTAATAATGGATATCGTACTGGTTTAACTCTTGAACGATTTATTACTGCAATGGTATTACTCTCGTTTTGTCTATCATGTGTGTGTAAAATGACCCTGGCGCACACGTGAGATGCATTCGGTTTTCCTTGTAAAATCGGGTGTGACATCAAAGCATTGCCACAAGTAATATATGAAAATACAAGCATGTGACAAAGCAAAATTTCCAGATTTAAGCAGTTTTACCAAAAGAAGGCTCGCTTCACATGTAAAAGCCTATCCATGTCACACTTGAGCAACAAACATGCATACCATTCAAAGATCATACAATGATATCAAATTCTCAGCAAAAGTGTCGGGGACAGCCCTGAGGGTCCCCTTAAACAAATGAGGGAATCCCGCTTAAAACCTGCAAAAAACCAAAGCCAAATGCATCTTGCTTAAGCGCGCACACAGGGCACGACCCACGCCGCGGTGGCCCCCGCGGCCCACCAAGGCGGCCCACTCAAAGGTCCCCTCGAGCGGTGCTCCGCCTCACTCGAGGGTACACACCTCCCTCGAGCGGGCTCCGCCCCGCTCGAGGGTACACGCCTCCCTCGAGCAGTGCTCCGCCCTCGCTCGAGGACGCTCCGCACGCGCACGCCCGTTCCCGCACGCAGGTACGAGCATTTAATGCTCGACAACGGCGGGGGTGGCGCCATCATGCGCCCGGGACTCACGCCCGGGCCCCGTTGCACCAACTCCCTAGGGGGAACCCATCCCCGCCACCGTGGGGGACCGTGCGACATGGCCGGGTCGTCGCCCCGTGACGCCGCGCCGCCTACCCCGTACGCCTAACGTGCCGAGCCCTCGAAGGGGGGCCGGCCACACCCCTCGAAATGCTTTCCCGTGACCTTGCGGGGCCAGTCATGACGCTAGGCCGGCGGGGCGCCATCCCCGCCACCGTAAATTGCGGGCGGCCGCCCCCGCGCATACAACACCACGCCGAGCACCGTGGTAACAGCCTCCGGCCGCCGTGAGGCATGCGGGAACGGGACGCCGCCACGCCTGCCACTGTATCCCGTACGGATCGTCGTCAGCAACCCCCTCGAGCCCGCCTGGGGACATCACGGCCAACCACTGCGCCCCTACCCTCGAAGACACCACTGTTCGGGTACAAGATACGCCATGATGGCCAGATCGCGGCAAGAACCGTCAAGGCGGCCGCCCACTCCACGGCGCGGCGCACCATACTTCCCCATGTAGCTGAATAGTGCGGCATGCTTGTAATTCGCCCTCTCCTTGGCCTATAAAAGGAAGGTGAACTCCCCCACCGCAGGGGACAAGGAAGAGAACACAAGACGCAACGAATAACAGACAACATACGACGCACCACACGCACGTTCCCCAATTCTCCCACAACATCTTCAGCCGCTTCACCAGGGACTTGGAGGCCACGCCTCCTCTCCCGCCTTGCTTGTAGCTGCCCCACTACGAGCACTCGGTGCCGAGCAATATAGTGCCCCCGAGCACACCACCGTCGGGACGTACGGCCCCCGGCCGGAACAATGATCGCATCGACGTCTTGGCACGGGTGACCGCTGCTCCGAACGCAGATCCGGAGGGAGCAACTTTGGAGATAAACAAGTATCATGAAGAGTTGCAGTCGCACGGGCGAAGATAGCACGTCCGGGAAGCACGGTTGGTGACGCCGACTCCCTCAGAAGTCATGCCATATCGACTACAGCCTTCCCCTCCGCGCAAGAGGCTCCGTTACGGCACCGATGAAGCTACTACTCGTCTTGGCTAGGATCCTAGGATGCTCGCCCTTATCATTTACCTTTCGTTAGACCGTTCCTGCGTGAACGTATTTGCTTGTAATAATGAATGCTGTTTGCAACCATGCTTGAGTTGGATCTTTGCTTGATTGTGAATTGTATGGTGGAGTGATGGCCACTATGCAATCTGAATTTTAAGTTAATTAAAGAATGGTTTGGGTTTTATCGGTTGTCATTGCTTAATCTCTTATGCAAATTTGAATGGATCAAATCTGTTTTCGCAGTCATATGACATACCAGTAATGTTTTGCTTATAACTCAAGCTACAGAACTCCAAATGACATGAAACCAGTTGGGTTAGTTCACAAATTTAGAGGATGAATTTCTGTCAAAAATTCAATGGTATAAAATACATATTCTGGGAGTTATGCACAAAGTAATGAACAAGTCAGAATCTGTAAATTTCTGCTGATATAGCTCTACTGTTTGAATTATATCTCGAGTTATAGATGTCCAAATGAGGTGATTCCAGTTGGGATGGTTCCATAATTTTGTACATAATAATCTGGTAAAAATTCGTGGTCATTGGATAAATACACAGAAAGTTATACATAATTCTTTGAGGTCAACAGAATCTGTCCTAGCTGAAGAACATGTTGTTATTTTATTTTGAGTTATCCTCTTATGCATTGATTCAAGTACAACTATCTGAGATATGATTTTTCTAACGGTCAGATGGTAAACACCAGGTCTGGAGGAGGTCAAGACGTGCCGCCTGTGATCCGGGCACATATCGCAAATCAGCAAAACCCAGCACCACCCCCACCGATCAACCAAGCAATGGACCCAAACATGCAGCAGTTCCTGGCAGCGCAGATGCAACTGATCCAGAACCTTACCCACACAGTGCAGCAGATGCAAGCTCAACAGAACCAGCCGCCACAGCCGAACCCTCCGCCACCCCCGCCACCAAGGGACATGCACAAGGAGTTCATGAGCAACCATCTCCCTACGTTTTCCCACTCGTCTGATCCACTGGATGCTGACGACTGGCTGAAAACTACCACCAAGAAGCTGGAGATCGTGCAATGCACTGACAGGGAGATGGTCCTGTATGCTGCTGGAAGACTTGTGGGGCAGGCCGCAGATTGGTGGGATGCGTACTCAACTGCTCATCCCAACAGGAAGAACATCACTTGGCAGGAGTTCCGTGACAACTTCCGTACTTACCACATTCCTTCAAAGGGGTTCTCAAGCTTAACCGTAGGGAGTTCTTGTCACCGAGGCAGGCAATATGTCGTTGATCGAGTTTACGGACAAGTTCACTCACTTGTCACGTTATGCACCCGATGAAGTCAACACCGATCCAAAGAGGCGGGAAAGGTTCCCCGGATGGCTTGATTGGTCCGTTAAACTATCAACCGCAGAGTCACATCTTCCCGTACTTTCAAACGCCGGTGAACAAAGCTATTGGGCCGGGAAAGCAAGAGAAAGGAGATGGGTGAACAAACGCAAGTTTCGGGCCTCATGGGCAATCTAGCAGCAACACCCATCCCCGTTACAGCTTCTCAGAGCCTCGACTCCATATCGTCCCGGTGGTCAAGCCGGGAGGTATCCACGGAACATGCAGTTTAGCCGCTCGTTTCAGCCACGGCGCTTCAATCCCCGCACACCCGCAGCTCCTACCCCTCACCGAGTCGTCCTAGCAATAACTGCGGGGCACCCGTCGAAACACCAACCCCGTTCACCTCGGTGGATGCTTCAAGTGTGGAGAGCCGGGGCATTATGCTAACAATTGTCCCAAGAGGGTGATGTAAACTCCGCAGAGACAATGGAAATCAGGATCGGGCAGCCATCTTCGCAGCTCGTACTCTACGTACACCCGAAGAAGAGAGGCCAAGCAGAGTCATGTGCGTGGCCGAGTTAATCATGTATCGGAGGAGCAAGCTCGGAATGATGCCGGCGTGGTATTGGGTACGTTTTTCATCAACTCGTACTGCGCTACCGTATTATTTGATTCAGAGCATCACATTCATTCATAACCGATCAATTTGTGGCAAAATATAACTTATCTATGAGCACAATGAAGAACCCATCGATAGTTAGCACTCCCGGGGGAGAAATGAAAACTCGGTCATATATGCCCACAAGTAAAGATTAATATCATGGGGGTAGACTTTCTTGCTAATCCGGGTAGTTCTAAAATAATGGGGAATAGATGTCATTCTTGGTATGGATTGGTTAAGGAGTTGTGATGGAGTTATTCGGTCGGAAGAGGTCGCATTGTTAACCACTCCTCAAGGGGAGAGAGTAGAATATGTGAGTGCACCCTCATCTAGCAAAGGAGTTGTGAACTCGTTGAAGGCAAGGCCTTGGAGGATATAAGGATAGTGAATGAATTCCCCGATGTGTTTCCGAGAGGATTTGCTGTGTATGCCACCCGATCGTGACATTGAATTTAGTATTGAACTTATACCCGGTAATCGCTCCCATATCTAAAAGACCATATAGAATGGATGTTAAAGATCTAGCTGAATTAAAGAAACAAATCAAAGAACTACTTAGTAAAGGGTTTATCCGTCCTAGTTCATCACCATGGGGAGCCCCCACACTCTTCGTTGATAAAAAGGATGGATCTAGGAGGTTGTGTATAGACTATCGATCACTTAATGAGGTTACTATCAAGAATAAATATCCTTTACCTCGGATTGAGGATTTGTTTGATCGGATGAGAGGAGCTAAGGCCTTCTCTAAGATAGATCTTAGATCAAAGTTATCACCAGTTAAAAATTCGAGTGGAGGACATACCAAAGACAAAGATTCACATCTAGATACGGGTTATATGAGTTCACCGTGATGTCCTTTGGCCCGACCAATGCACCAAAGATACTTTATGTATTTGATGAACAAGGTATTCATGGAGTATTTGGATAAGTTCATTGTGGTATTCATTGATGACATACTGGTATTCTCTCGGAGTGAGGAAGAACATGAGGAACATCTGAGGCTTGTGTTACAGAAGCTACGGGAACATCAGCTGTATGCCAAGTTCAGCAAGTGTGCTTTCTTGTTGAAGGAGGTCTCTTTTCTCGGACACATCATCATAGATGGAGGCATAGCAGTCGATCCAAGAAAGGTTCGGGATGTATTGAACTAGAGTCCGCCTAAGAATGTGCCAGAGATCAGAAGCTTCCTTGGACTTGTAGGATACTATCGGAGGTTAATTGAAGGATTTTCTAAGATAGTGAAGCCACTTACCACTCTGCTCGAGAAAGGAAGAGAATTCAAGTGGGATGAGAAGTGTCAGGCTAGCTTTGAGGAATTGAAGAAGAGGCTGACCACAACACCTGTGTTGATCATGCCAGACATACATAAAGGGTTCGATGTATACTGTGATGCCTCTCGGCAAGGTTTGGGATGTGTGTTAATGCAAGAAGGAAAGGTAGTAGCTTATGCTTCAAGACAGTTGAGAAAACATGAGTAGAACTACCCTACTCATGATCTTGAGTTAGCTGCGGTTGTTCATGCATTGAAGATTTGGAGACATTACATGATTGGGAACAAGTGCAAGATCTTTACCGACCATAAGAGTCTGAAGTATATCTTTACTCAGAAGGATTTGAATTTGAGGCAAAGAAGGTAGTTGGAGTTAATCAAAGATTATGACTTGGATATCCAAGCACCATCCAGGGAAGGCAAATGTTGTGGCAGATGCTTTGAGTCGGAAGGGACGGACTAGCATGCCGATAGGACACCGTTACCTCAGGAGCTATGTTGGGAGATGGCACAGCTTAACTTGGGAATTGTTGCTTCGAGTGAGACTTTGACATTAGAGATTGAGTCGACACTTGAGCAAGATATCAGAAAGGGACAGTTGACTGATGACAAGATTGCAGAATACAGGAAGTTGATTAAGTTAGGCAAAGTTCCGGAATTCAGAGAAGATGAGCAAGGAACAGTGTGGTTTAAGAACAGAATCTGTGTCCCTGAGATTAAGGAGTTGAGAGAAGCTATCTTGAAGGAAGCACATGATTCAGCCTTACTCTATACACCCCGGAAGTACCAAGATGTATCGAGACTTGAAGCAGTAGATACCGGTGGTATGGGATGAAGAAAGATGTTGCGGTCTCATGTAGCTTTGTGTGATGTATGTCAAAGAGTGAAGGCCGAGTATCAAAGGCCACAGATTGCTTCAAGCCCTCCGAAAGTACCGAGTGGAAATGGGAAGAAATCGGTATGGATTTCATAGTGGGATTACCTCGTACTCGTGATGGGTATGACTCTATTTGGGTTATTGTGGATAGATTAACCAAGGTAGCGCACTTTATTCCAAGAAAGACGACCTATACAGGAGTGAAGCTAGCCGAGTTGTATAATTCAAGGATAGTGTGTTTACACAGTGGTACCGAAGAAGATAGTGTCGATCGAGGCACATAGTTCACTTCATGGTTTTGGCGGAAGCCGCATGAATCGATGGATACCAAGTTAAACTTCAGCCAAGATACCATCCTCGACCGATGGGCGTACGGAGAGAACAAATCGTATACTCGAGGATATGTTGAGAGCTTGTGCGTTGAAGAACAAGCATGGCGGCTTGGGATAAGAGTTTGCCTTATGCGTAGTTTGCCTATAACAACAGCTATCATCCAAAGATCAAAATGGCACCTTTTGAAGCTTTGTATGGAAGGAAGTGTAGAACACCGTTGTTTTGGAACCAGATCGGTTAAAGACAACTCTTTGGGCCGTAGACAAAGATACCGTGGTTAAAAGCAAGTTGAAATCATAAGGGAGAATCTTAAAGCAAAGACAACACGTCGAAGAGTTATGCTGATCCTCGGAGAAGAGAGGTGATTTTGGAAGTTGGTGACTATGCATACCTCAGAGTGTCACCTATTCGGGGATTACGAAGGTTTAATATCAGAGGAAAGTTATCACCTCGATTTATCGGACCTTTCAAAATCTTGGAACGGAAAGGAGAAGTAGCATGCCAGTTAGAGTTGCCAGCACAGTTATCGGGAGTTCATGATGTGTTTCATGTATCACAACTGAAGAAATGCATAAGTGAGGTTAGGATAGAACCGGTACAGTTAGAGGATATTCAAATGGAGAATGACCTGACATACAAAGAATACCCCGTTAAGATCTTGGATGTGTCAGAAAGAGTTACCAGGAGTAAGATCATTAGAATGTGTAAAGTGCAAAGGGAGTCATCATACTGAGGAAGAGGCAACTTGGGAAAGAGAGGATGAACTCAAGGAAGACTTTCCTCAGCTGTTCTCTAAGTCTTCTGAATCTCGGGACGAGATTCTCTTTAAGGGGGTAGGATTTGTGACACCCTAAAATTCCATCACTAAAATCACGTAGCAACTTAAAATAGTCTTAAGGATTTAAAGAAATTAAAGTGCTGTTTAAATTGAGCTCTAAAAATATCAAATACAATTTAAATAACTTAGAGACAACAAGTGTTTGTGCATCATCAGTTGGTTTGCATGGTTTTTGGTTGCTTGTGAGGTTTCTAAAAAGTTTGTAAAAATTCTTGGGAAAAAGTTTGAAAGGTTTGATTTGAATTTGAAATGAATTTGGTTTGAAAATGGAGTCTGAAAAAGAAAAAGAGAAAAAAAAAGAAAACCCAGCGCCGGCTCCCTTTCAGCCTAAGCGGCCCAACCAGCCTCCCGCGCCGGCCCACCTTACCCTTTCCCTTTTTCTTTTTACCCCGCGCGCCGACAACCGGGCCCGCCCGTCGCCCTCCCCCTCTCCCCCCTTCCTTTCTTCTCCCCCTCCCCCCCCCCCCCCCGAGCCCGCGCCGCCGCGCGATCCCCGCCGCGCCCGGCCGCCTCCCCACCTTCCTTTCTTCTCCTTGCGGTCAATTAAGGCAATTAACCTTCCCCGTGATAAATTAGGACCATTTCATTCCATCCTTTAACCCAAGCCGTGATGGCCGCGGCCATCAATGGCAAGCCGCCGGCCGTCCCGTCCCCTACCCGCCTCGCCTTCCTCCCTTTCTCCTATTTAAGCTCGCGCACGAACCCCTGCGCCTCCCTTTGCCTCTGTGACTCGCTAGCACACGCGCTCGAGCACTAATTTCCCCGCGCCGCCGCCTCGGGTTCCCGCCGCCGCCGTCGATCCGTCGCCGCCGGTGGAGGATTGGACCCCTTGCCCGTTTTCTTTGGTTTCTAGGATCGCCGTGAGCTTGACAAGCTCATGCCGCCGCATGTCTTTGTCCCCGACGCCCGTGGGGCCAGCCTAGTTTTCTTTATACAAAGGTCCTTTTTCATTTCCTTTTTGCACCGAGGACCCCTCCGTTTTATTTTGTAATTATGTTTTAGCCCCTGATTTTATTTATAAACGTAGCCCCCCGTGAACTTAGTTTTCTTGCGTATAGGCCCCCGCAAACTCGCTTTAATCATATCTTTCTCATTTTAACTCCGTTTTTAGCGTTCTATATACCGAAATGATCGTCTCGACGAGTAGAATCTTTTAAACAGCAAATTTACCAGTTTTGTTACTGTTTGGTGTTCTGTTTTATTTATTGTTTGTTGTTCATGTTTGACTCGTAGGATATCAGTGCTCGTCTCGTCCGAGCTCCCGTCGTCGAGCAGGTGATCAGTAGGAGCCTCGCCTTCGAGGAGGATTTCACCTGTACCTTGCAGAGGAAGGCAGGGCTTTCTCTCTCGCATAATCTTTATGAACCTATGTCACCGCATGCTAAGCGAGCTGCTTACGATTCCCGTTGTGGTGCATAAAACCCGATGGGCAAACACCTGGGCCGCTAAGGACTTGACTAGATGCTTTACCACTTTACCTTGACCTAACCCCGGCGAAACAAATGCTTGGGGTAGATAAATGCTTGGTTTGCTTCTACATGAGTTTGGTTATGCTTTGTTTATGTTATACATCTGGGCTTTGCTTACATTATGTGTTTGCGCTTAAAACAAGATAACTGGATCCATAATCTAACATGGAGAACGTCCACCCAAGATAGTCAGCACAACCACAAGTCCACATGGCTCGGCTTAGCCAACCACTTAGGAGAGTGGGTTAGCCGACAGCTCTTTCCGAGAGGGGCACAGGGGGCTTCCGAGTTGAAGGGGTATAGCCTCGGGTTCTTTTGGGGTAGCAGCTCTTTGGGCTATGTGTGCCTGTACCATTAGGGAGGGTTATGGTCCGCTCACGCCAGAACCGTTGCGGCGTCGTTGGTTTCTCTTCTTTCCTTTGTAAAGGCTTTCAGTAGTGGACCCCTAGCCACTCACCTTGGAAGTGTTTGTAGGGTCCAGTCTAACCCCAGGCAAGATGGGGAACACGAGCTGTGGGTAAAGTGTACAACCTCTCCGCAGAGTGCAAACCGATCGAATCGCACCGTGCTCACTGCGTCATGAGCGGCTTGGACCCTCACATGATTAATAAACTTGAAGATTGATGCAAATCATGGGTTTGTGGTTTGGTTTGAGGTTTCTTTTAAGGTTATGTGGTTGGTATTCACTTACACCTGGGAAGTAATTAGGCGCTTGCTAATAAAACTTGACCAACTTATAAAAATGCTTACCGCCGTGAACCATAGCCTATCCTTGATAGCATTGCATCGTTTCCACTTGCCGAGCTCCAACCATAAGTGTGCTCACCCTTGCTTACCGCCGTTCAGAGGAGAATGTCGAGGCGAGGACAGTACCGGAGTGTCTACGAGGAGTTCTGTGGCATGCGGATCCTGGGCTCATCATGCCCGTGGAAGTCAATGATGGAGTTGCTCGTCGTCGTTTAGTTATCGCCGTGCTCGACCTTTGAGTCCACCCTTTGGTTGTAATAATGGTTATCATACCGGTTTAAACTCTTGTCGCCGTTGACTTCGATTTTCCGGCCGATTCCGTTGATTTCCGCCGGCGGTGAGCACAGCCTTCGAGTTCCTCTTGCTCCCTGCTCGGAGCCCTGTGTCTCCTCCGCTCCCTCGGCCGCCCGTGCCGCCGGCGCCGCCGTTGCGGTGAGCCCCCGTCCATGGCCGGATTCCCCCGTGTCCCGAGGAAGGAGATGGCAGTTTTGCTTTTGACCCCCCGCGAAACTCGAAAATAACTAGATCCAAATCGCCTTTTGTGTCTTAACTTAATCCTCGCAAGAAACCCCTAGATCTATTAAATCTTCACAAATCCGCATCCATCCCGAAACTTTTTTGCAGATCTAACCCCGCATTGGATCTATTCAGCAGCACTGTTTGATGTGTCTCGGGAATCTCCTCTCGCTAACCCCTAGAAGCTATAGATAATTACGAATAGGTCCTCTCGATATTGTTTCCTCCATATCTCTCGCGTTTTAACTCCGTTTTTGGCGTTCTTTATATCCACGCGATCGTCTCGACTTGTGCAGAACAACTTTTGCCCCTGTTTAGTTCTGTTAGTACTGTTTGGTGATTGGTTCTATTTGTTTTCATTGTATGCTTGTATGTGAATGATGTGGTGCGTAGAAGACGGTTCGTTCGTGGAGAACGCTGGAGTTGAAGATTTCCAAGGTCTTGAGCAGCAGCACACGTTGGTAGAAGGCAAGTCCTTGCTGCATTCCCGTTGATCCTATTACAACATGCATTTTAATTACACCGTTATTTATTATTGCTATGCATTAAATTGATGGGTCCTATTGCTAAGGTTTGACTAGTTTTGTTTATCCTGTGCCTTGATCAACCTGGGTTTATGTTTATGTTGTGACCGTGCTTAGTTGCTCAACTTGGGATTATGGTGGTTTTGATGTGAACAACAATGTTAATCTTGCTTTACTTATGTTGTACCTTTCATTAAACAAGATCACCCGTGTTAATCGAACATGGAGCGACCACCCAGAAAACAAGATTTACCACAAGACATATGGCTCTGTCGCTTATTAATTAGTGAAACTCGGTGTTAGGTATGTTTTACCCGATAAGGGTTGGGGGCCGGGCGTGTGGCGTATGGACCGCTCGGCGTAGGTGTGGGCTTAGCTAAGACACGACTCGGGCCCCGGAGCGTATACGTTGCACCGACTCGGTAACCTAGCTGGGCACCTTCATCCGGGGACTTTGTAACGGCCTCGTAGCGTCCCTATGCAATCACACCTCGGTAGTGTGGTATGGTAGCCCGATCGCATCGCATGGTTGGGTTTAAAGCTCTTCGGACTTTTACGCGACTTGTGGGTAAAGATGTACGACCTTCCGCAGTGCAAACTAACTAGTTGAATACGTGCCCACTAACACGGCGGCCCGGACCCTCACATGATTAACCATGGAAGATGGATTAAACTTGCTTTCTGCATTTACTTTCGTTCATGATGATGATGCTTATGTTAATTTTTGGGTTGGTATAAACTTACATTTGCTAGTAATATAGCTTGCTTAATAAAATTTGACCAACTAAAATGCCGATCCGCTATGCAACCCCAAGCTTCCACCATAAAGCCTTTGCATGTTGTTATAGATCTTTTTCCTTGTTGAGTACGACATGTGCTCATGCTTGTTGTTCTTTTATATGCATCTACACAACCCGGGGTTAAGCCATTTTACCACGCTGAAGACCTTTCCCGGGAGAGTTCTGGGTGGTTTCTGTGCGAGCGTGCCACCGCCGCCCGCCCGTGGAGACGTCCTTTACCGCGTTAGTACTCGCTTATGTTACGATTTCCGAGACATTCGGTCATGTAATAAAGTTTTAATACTTTCTTTACGCTTTTGCACCGTGTTTTTGTATCGACCGAGTCAACACATGTGTGAAAACTTGATCCCGGCGCACATGTGTTTTATGCATTCGGATTTGCCCTTAAATCCGGGTGTGACATAACTCGACCTTTCATTTTAAACATATAGGAAGTAATTGAACTTTGGTTGACATTATATGTTTGAATGGTTTGAAATTAAATCAAATCAAGGCACTTCTTATAGAAGTAACAAATCAGTGACTGCGTATACATGGTAAGTAACTTCCATTGTTCATTCTTTTTCCCTTCCTGCAAGAAATAACAAGTAATCTATCCTAGACTGAAACCTGCTTATTTTCACAACATGTGCCCAGTTTTTGCTCATCATGTGCCACTTGCATCTGTCCTCATTACTACCTTTTGTTGGCAAATGTGACTAGCTTCTACAAGCTTAAGTACATTTATTATTGGGATGACAAACCCATACCATAGATTGACTAATCTGACATGGCTAATGTCAGGATCAAATACTCACTTACTTATTAACATACTAGTGGATCATGAAATCTTTTGCCTTTTTGTTTCTTACCCAACTTGGTGTTGCACTTGTCTGTTGTGTGTGTTCGGTTGAACCACAAACATCACATTTCACCTTTTTCCTGTGAGTCCCTTCTAGCTAGACTGAAACCTGCTTTTAAAATGAAATGAACTCTCCCTTTGGTTTAGTTGTAAATTGTTTATGATTTGAAGACACAGATTAATTAACTTTACCAGTGCTTTTATGCATACACCTGTGTCAGGTTAGTTCCCTTTGGTAGCCTTTTTTTCTTGTGTCAGTTTAATATGAACAGGAACCATCTTCAGGATTAGTTGGTCCAGAATAAGTAGATGGAGGTATATATATTTTTTGCTCTTATTATTCTCTCTCTCTGATTACTTCCTTCCACTTTACATGAGTTTTTTTTTTTGAATTTGACACATAAGTAAATAATAGTTCATTCACATGATGTAGTAAATAACTTGCTCCGATTTTAGAACACATAGGAAGTAACTAATTAATATATTTTTATATGCCAAGAAGTGACATCTAATTTATTTCATATACATATAGGAAGTAACTAATCATCACTTCGCATGATGAAGCAAGTAACTTTCCTTTTTTAATTTTAATCCAATAGGATGTAACTAATCTTCCATTCACATTATGTCCTAATTAATTTCCCCCTGTTTTACAATACATAAGAAGTAACTAACAGATAATTTTTCAATTTTTTACAACATATTCATGTTCTTTTCCTTATTGTTAGGTCTTTAGTTATTTACAATTCTTGTGATGATAATGGGATTCAATCATAATCTGATTCTTCTGCTTTTAGGAAAAAATACAGATCCAAAGATCAGAGTTCACACGTTCTTTTGCTTTCAGGGTTTGTCTTGTAGATTTGGTTACATAATGCAACAGGATGCAAGTGGTTCTTGTTGAAGGAAGCAAGACTAGATGTTAATGTCAATGGGAGGAGAAATATGTATAGAGAAATATCATGCTACAAGAAATCTATATTTATGACATGAATTATCTTGAGATGTAACTATTTCTTGCAGCTCAGACTAGGAGACTCAGCCACTAGAGGAATCTCTCAATATAAATTGGTATGTTCTAGGATGAAAAGTTTATATACCTGGACAAGCTTGATGTGAATTGGAAATTTTTTTCATTTGCCTGTTGTTTCCCTCTGTTTTCCATCTGATTTTGTCCTTTCTTTTGTCTGGATCTTGGCTGTGTTTCACTCAAGCAGCAGTGGTTGACAGGCAATTATATTGCTGCCAGCGCCCTGCGCAAAAATGATCACGCGTTTTTTCTCGGCTAAGCAAACTCATTTTTTTTGTTACTTATTAACGTGGCCATCACTTTTTTAGTACCCTATATGGCAGAATAGAAATTTTTCCCACGTCTCTTTTTTTTCCGCGTGCTCGCCACCTCGCGTAGATATGCCCTTTCCATAAATGGAAAGGAGGCCAACAGTGAGGGTTCTCCACCTAAGACTAACTAGAGAGGCCTCTCTCTAGTCAGGTTCTTAGAAAAAAATAGCCCAATTAGCATGTATTTGGGGGATAATTTTTTTGGGTGAGCTAGTTGTAAATAGCCCTAAAATAGCCCACCTATTCTATTGCCATTCGAGCCTATTCTGTGCTAAAAGATAAGGCGCTAAAAAATAGCTCATGGATTCAAACACCCCGTCATCGAAGTTAAAAATGATGAGCCATTCTGGACTTTGCAAAATGCTTTTATTTGTGTTCTTAAGAAAGAATTACACCATGACAGTGTCCTTTGTGATGAGTCGAGCTGGACCATCATGGCACAACGTTGGTGGCTGGTGAGGAGAGCAATAAAGACCAAATATTGCATGCCAGTGACAAGGGTTTGGTGGTCTTTTTCTCACTTTTTCCTAATCATGGATCGGACTGAGGATTTGAGTTGATGAGGTTGTATTTGGGTCAGTTTTGTATTTCTTAGTTGGGTGTGTCTCCTTGTCAAACTTTTTGAAAATATGGTTTGCCCCAATCACTTTTTTTCACCGTGGATCTTGCATCTAGTGGTGGTTTTTCTCAACTAAAGGGAAAAGTGATTGATTTTACTCTTTCCTCAATCAATTTTGTTCCCTTGTGTTTTTTCAGAAAAAGTGATTGGAAATCTTTTCAACCTCAAACACTATTTATTAACAGCACAAAACCCACCCTGTTTAGGTCTTTGTCCGATCTGTTAAAGGTTAATCACGCTAAGGTTGTCTTTTTACAGCCTGTATGGTTTTGGTGCCCCAAAAAACGAAGAGTACATGGACTTTAAAGCGGGAAAAAAAGCCCAAAGGTATTTGTTTCTAGCGCTTTAGGGTTTCCCCTGACCTACCTAATTGGTTTTGGACTTTTTGTTTTGGGCCGGATTTTGTTAAAAAGAGACAACCCTAGCGGGATTTTTATGAAGAAAAGCCCAACATATAACAGAATAAATAACGGTAAAGGGAAAACTGTTTCAGCAAAAACTGAAAAGATGGCACCAAACTAAAATAAATTACACATGATGTCCCCCTATTATATCCCGTCATCGTGGCGAAACTCGCCGATCGGTTTGGGAAACCTACGTCGGCGTGCCTCGACAATCGTGAAGAACACAAACACGGAAAATCTCAACCCTTCCACCAATCGATCTCCCAATTGCTCCACGGATCAAAGTGAGACTTTGGGGATAGATGGGGTACCTTGTGGGCTACCCGTTGTGAAGCTCTGGCCTCAAAACCCACTCAATCAAGAGGAATCGAAAGTCATCCCTCAAGAACACCTCTAACCCTAGAACTCCGAAACACCAAAATCAAGCCCCTTAACTTGCGGATCTGGGAGGGGAATCAAAGGAAAAAGAACCACGAAGGGTTCACACGAATTTCCCCCATCAAATCCCCAAGAACAAGGTCCCGAAAACACACCGAGAAAACCACCAAGAGGGCTCGAAAATCACCACCAAGAACAACCTAGGAACAACACAACAAAGCCTTTGAGGAACCACGCCGAATCATCTATACATACCAAGATGTTCATACAAGGTCTAGCTTGCCGCCCGATCATCCAACCCTCTAACAAGATCTTGCCATGAAGCTCTCAAGCTAGTCCTATGAAAATCCATGAAAATAGGAGGGGAAAATAGGAAAACAAATGAGGTAGGGTTCGAAGAGATGGCTGCCATCCTCTCACCTCATGGTTTATATGGAGGCAACCAAAAGTCTAAAATACCCTTACTTAATAACTAAGGATACAAGCCCCTCAAGGGCGGTTTTGGAAGTCTTTCGTATTTTCTCCACGGGACGTATGCCTGCCGACCGCACTTCGCGTAGTCTCGACGCAAGCCTTGCGATCCCGACGCGTGTCCTCCGCTTCGAAGCTTCCGGCGCCCGCGACCCCAACCGCCGTAACGGCTTCTCCAAACCGAACCGGTCGTGCCGGTTTTGGCCGCGACAACGACGCCCGGTCTTCGTCTCGGCTTTGTGGCTCGCCCGAGTAACCCTGATTTTCTCGGTGAACCGCCGCAAACCCCGCGAACTTAATGTAGCCTCCGCCAATCACCACTCGTGACTTGGCTCCCACGAAGTTCCCGCTCGACCTTGGTTTTGTGGCTCAACCAACAAACCGTTCACCGACTTCATCTTGCCGTTCTTGCCACCATGCGGCCCGCACTTGACCCCACCGGCCACCGCATCCCTCGAATGAAGCTTACTTCTGTCTTCTCCACACCGCCGAGGCCCTCACCAAAGAACGACCTTTCGCGCTTGTTCTTCACCTACACCAACACGAGTCAAGCCGCAACCCGCACCTCGCAATACTCTCTAGCCAAGAATCAGTCCACTACCAACGTTGTCAATCACTCATCACACCAGGAAGCGACCATCCACCGTCCCCGAACCACACATGGTCCTCAATCTCCCTTGATGAGTGCATGGACAACACACACATTTGGTTAATAGAGAAAAAGAAAAGAAAAGAAACGAATAAAAAGAAACTCCAACAAGTGATCGAAAGCGGAGAAAGGCAAAGAGCAAGATCACTTGAAGAAGACAAGTCTCGAATTCTTAGGCAAGGGCAACGACCACACATCCGAGACAAAACCATGCTCAAGCAAAGAGCACAAACCACCAAAGCATACAAGAGCTCCCCCTTCACATATGCTTACTCCCCGAACAAGTGCCAACTCGGGGCACAAACCGGTCGACGGTACCCCAATTAAACCGTCGTACCGGTTCCCAAACCGTTCGTGCCGATTTCGTATAGCAAGACCACACCCCAAAAGCCAAACATGCAAAAGAAATGCACAAGCTCCCGTTGACTCTTGGGATAGGTTCAAGGGATGCAATGCAATTCTTCTCCACCTTTCTTTCTCCCCTGCCAAGCTGCCAATGCATGAATCAAAGCTCAAATTTGAAAATATGCAACCTAGAGCTTCTCAAGTATACAAAATTCATCACAAGATGCTACACATGTCCAAATGCGTTAGATACTCTAGCCAGCCTTGTAATGACATCAACTTCATGATTACCAAGTTTCACAACTAACCCGACGAAGCTAAGATAGAATTTAGCAATTTTGCGAAATTTACCCTCTCATGAGCAAAGTCCTAAACATGAGCAAACATGTCAAAATGGCAAAGCCACACAAACTTCATGCTAGGAGAAATGATCACCGGTAATAGAAACAACACTATTGAGGAGAAATGATCATTGGATTCTGTTGAATATCCTTCGAATGAATTAAACAAATGATCAAGATGCAAAAAAGTAGAATAGAGAAGGCAACAAAGTTTCAATGCTAAAATGATACAGATAGGCAAAAAATAATGAAATAATTACTTAACTGCATATTGGTAATATTTAAGTTTCACACAAAGTGTGTTGTTGTAAGTTTGGTTAATCTGAACTTAAAAAGAAAAAGGAATATTATATTTAAGGATAACAAATGCATGTAATCTATTAAAAAATAAAGCATTGATATTTAGTTGACACAAGAAAGAATAAATAGCTTCAAGGGCATTCTGAGAGGAACAAGTATATGGTATGAAGAAACATGAACACATATAAAAAAGTTAACTAAAAATATTTATAGTAACAAAAAAGGTTACTGAATCTTTCCATAAGTTTGATACTATCAATTGTGCACATAATTCCGTAAGCTAGGTGTGTGTGCACCGACAATTGAAGGAACAAAAATGCATTAAAAATGTGCATAAAATTTTCAGATATCATATATTTTTTTGCAGAATTGTTAATAAACAACTTAACTTAACATTGGCTTTTTGTGATGGTGTATGGGGGCTAGAAAAAATATCTGTTGACCTTACCATCAAGATTTAGTTATTCCAACAATGTTCTTGAACAGTGAACTGGACAAAAATGTTATTAACCAGTGAATTATACACCATGTACATTTTTTTCTAATGTAATCACTATGTACAATGAAAACCACCTACTTCCTCAAATCCGAGAACATGGAACATCAGACAAGAAAAATGAGGACATTCCATGTTTCGGACTATTTGAAACACAAAGGACCTAATGGCCATCTAATAATGCTTAGCAACTCAATACCTCAACAAGCAGTTTCACTAGACCCAACCATTTTATGTGTGCGTAATTATTATAATGAGTACTTATTGTAAACACTGATTGAAAGCTATATCCGCAAAATTATTTCATAGTAACATATTTCAACGGGAAGTATATTAACAAATGGCCCAAAGTTATCAGTCAACTTGAACACCTATAGCACATAAAGAACAAAGCTGATAAGCCACGATGCATATTAAGAACTAAAAATGTATGTTATGACATACGAGACACATTTTCTCAGTATCTATCTAACATTTCAGCAACACATTTTCTGTGTATCTATAATACATATAAAGAAATTTGACACTATACAATTTAAATGAAATACATAATACTGTTAAATTTTGAGAGTTGTTACTCACGAAGTGGAGGCAAAGGAAAACATACCTTTTCTCGTATATAAGGGTAAGATGTACTGTCTCCCTAGCATGCCACCGCCAAATTTGTGGCCTGCTTGATTCACGCCCCTAACACACAAAATTTTAGCTCTAGGAATTAAAACAAACATAGGCAGGAACTGTAGAATAAATAATGTGGTGTTCTAAAAAAGAACAAAAATATTTAGGAGTTCCACACCATAATATCTACATGAGCAAAAAAATCAAGGTATCAATGGGTCCTTCCTTCCTAAAATTGGCTAAGACCCTAAAAGAACATGAGAAGGCATTTGCACCCATGGACAATACTATCCCCTGTGATTGCTAGTAACAACAGCAAAAAGTTTCTCAAAGGAAAAAATCACCGATGCATAGGTGAAAAATGAATCAGATTAACCTGAGATATAATGCCCAAATTTGTCACAACCTGACCTAGAATCAGATATAACCTACCATTAAATCCCCAAATCGAGCACCTACAAAACTACAAATCGAACCTAATAGGCCACAAATCAGACACAAACAAAAGATTTTCTCAAATCAGACACTAACCAACCACAAATCGAACTAGCATTAGCTTCCAAAGAAAGATATTCTTGACAGAGGGATAGATTCTGCATAATAAGACACAAATAATTGAATTAGCTTACAGAAGATAGGATTAAGCCGCCCAGGAAAATTGACAGATTAAGTCTCACACTAAATGAAGTTGTCAGCACAGCTACATTAAAAAGAAGAGGACCTTCTTCCAACAGGGAAAGGTATAGATTTGACTCTTTCACACATCATATCATACTAAAATTAATTGCTAGCAAAGTAAAAAGAGTTCATGAGCGTATGTTGGCGATACTTCAAACCGACAAACCGTGACTACTTTCCACCTGACAACCCCCAGGTCCTACCATGTCTATCATCCATTTGTTGACCACCTGAAAATTCACAATCAGCAAAGAAAGCATAAGCAAAGGGGATGTGGGAAAATATTAAATTATATCAAACACTTTTCAGGCCACTTACAAAAGATAATGTGTATATTGATCAAATATAGTCACAGCCCATCTCAAAAATATTAAGCCACAAGTAAATGGTAGCTGCTTATGCTAAAATAGTAACAAGGTTATTAAATATGTTTAGCTTCCTTTGAAAAAAAAGTAAATATGTTAAGATATTGGTGTAGCTAAGAAAAACAACACACATCACCCTGAGTTTATATTACACAAATGCCTACACATACAACATGGGAACTTGCAGGCTGCAATCCAGAGCTTTGCCTCATCAAGATATGTAAATGAAAAAAATAGAAAAATAAATGAATCGATATAAAACTTGAGAATGATAACTATAATTCAATGCAATGGCTAAACTAAATGAATGTAAAAGACACTATGCCACAACACCGAATTGCCATCACAAGATCCGACGCTAAAATTTTTCTTTATCGATGGATAACTGATACGAAATGTTACTCACAGATGATCCTACGCTAAATCCATGTTTAGCGATGTACGTCGGGACGCAAAAGTTCCCGCATTTCATGACCGTATGACGCTAAAAAACAAATTATAGCATCGTGTAGTCCGACGCTAAACATATATGGGCCCTCTCGTCTCCCAAAGACACGCCACGCCTAATTAAATATGACTTTTTAAATTTTTTATATTATTAGATGCACATGTAGTTTAATTTTGAATTATTTCAAGAAACCACGCAAAAATTCCTTCAATTTACATAAAATAGTAAATCCAGCTCAAAAATTATTTGAAACTTCTACCATACGAAAAATATGTAGTATATTACATATAAAAAATATATTAGTGTATAGGATAGTTTTTCTTAAGTATATTAGTGTATATAGGATAGTTTTCTTTGAGATTGTGTATATAGGATAGTTATTCTTATTTGTTACTCGCAATAGTGCAATAAATGAAAATAAAAAAAATTACCTTCTCTCGGTGGAGTTGAGCCGTTTTGAAAAACGTTTGGCAAAACAGCTTCACGAGTTGGATTGAGATGCAAAAAGTCAAAATTACTCTTGCTTGCATTTCTCCCTTTTCTCCCCTCATATTATTTTTTCTCTTCTCCCTTTCTCCTCCCTTTTCTTTTTTCCTCCTCTCTTTCCTCCTTCTTTTTTTTTCCTTTCTCTCTCTTCCTTTTTCTCCTCCCCTTTTCCTTTTCCTCCCTCTCCTCTTATCCATTCTCACCCCGTGCGCTCCTCGCGTTCCACCACAAAGGCTCTACCTCTCCAACAAACTTCGTCCTCCTCACATGGCGCCGCCACCCCCGCTCCCACGGCCGCCGCCCCTCCTCCTCCCATGGCGTCGGGCGATGGCGGCGCTCTCGTCCTCCCCTCCCTCCCTCTCTCCCTCCCTCACCGGCGCGGGTGGCCTCAAGGAGCGGCGCCTCGCTCGGCCCCTCTCTCTCTAGGGTTTGTCTCTCTCCCTCCTCGCTCCTAGTGATTTCTCCACCGCATCGCCGGATGCATCAATCACCGTGGCATGGAACTACGTATCGAAGACATTGAAGCACGAGCGCGCGCGAATTGGTTGGTTGTTCCTCGAATCCCCATCTATTCTTCATCATTTACCTCCCAATTTTATCTGACATTTTCCTTCGAATTGTGTTTTGCGCATGGGGATTTCGTGGTGGGGGTGTAGGGCTGTGAGCCGCCGTGAGTAAGCGAGACACGGGATCCACGATTTGGACTTGAGAGCGCAAGCCTATCACACAGAGGTCAGGTTTCCCCGTCCCTTCAATACCCATCAGGTTATAAATCTCACCGATTTTTTTCCATTCTTCACATGCTGCATTCATAGAGTTTTCTCGCTCGATTGGAGACTGCAAGCCTATCCCGCACGAAGGTAAGGCTTCGTTCCTTCAAAAATCCCTAAGCACATCCCCCATTTTGCCGATGTATTTTTTTAATTTTTCCCTACCCAATTTTGAGCGCCTACTCCACCATTATGCGGTGGAGGAATAAATCGAGAGGAGTGGGTGCTTTTTTTAGGGGGCCCGCGTAAAGGTATGCATCAACTCCATCGCTTGTGTCCGATTTTTTTAATGAAGCATATCACTTTGTCTACATTGAACACATGTTATTTTTCTCCGATATATGATTTAGCATAGGACCCCTGAACACATTTACTTATCGGCAATCATAGATCGTGAATGTTATCAGATATGATGAAGCAATTTAAGATCACATAATGAAGCATTTGTAGGCCATTTAATATATAAAATTAGCATTCTAGTAGTATGATTTAGCAACTTTATAAAATCCTTCTTATTTTTTTGTATAATTTATGGCATCCCTCTTGGTTAAGCTAATATAGTCATCATAGCATATAGTGTACTATAATTCATTTTCGTGGCAAAAGAGCAACAACATGTTTTCCTGTAATCAGCCCAGCACCGTTCAGTTGCATTACTCGGTCTACAAGAGACCACACTCCAAGATCCAGCCCGCACGGCTACTTACGGATCTACGATCCGGCCTACACGGCTACCTACGGATCACCCCGCACCAAGCGGTTACGCGCTCCGGCGCTACTTAGGCGTAAGCGGCCTTCGGTGTCGCATGGACCTCCACTGGGCCCACTACCTCGGTGGGTACCAGGACCGACTACTCGGTGGGCCTCGGGACTACCCGGACTTGCGCTACACGGCACTCGAAGGCGTGGAGCACAAGGACCGCAAAGGAGTAGTACTCGGATAGGGATTACGTACATGTTCCGCCTTTGTGTAGAAGTCTCCTAGACGTACTCGGCTAGTACTCCTTCCCTACTCCGACTTGTAACCCTGCCTCCCGGACTATATAAGGCGGGGCAGGGACCGATCCCAGGATCACCTGACCTAACCTCACCTCATTCAACTCACGGCGCACCATTGCACCATCGTGTAATCGTGCCCCATCAATCCAGAGCTACGCAGCATACAGGACGTAGGGTATTACGCACCTCGCGGCCCGAACCTGTCTAAATTGTGTGTCGCGTGCCTCTTCCTTCGAGTTACCGATCTCGGCGAGTCACATTCATCTACTTCGGGTACTCCCCGTAGTAGGTTGCCGGTCCAAAACACCGACAACCGGCGCGCCGGGTAGGGGCTCTCGCTCGAGATCACATGGCGAACTCGACGGCTTGTTCACATCAAGCCAACGTCGCCTTCAACCGTGGCGACACCTTCGTCTTCGGGGGCTTGGTGCACGCTGGCGATGGCGCGGGCTCTTTCCGGCGCCGCTTGATCATGCAACCCGACTCGAGGACAGGCCTTGTGGACGCTTCCCGAAGTTGTCACGGAGCAAGCTCGCCGGAGCAAGTTCGGCGAGATTTCCCGCTCTCCAACCTCCACGCCGACTTCGAGCTCGAGTCCGTCTCCAACTCGAACCCGACGTCGCCATGGGCCATCGCATGCGAGCCGGCTCCTCGGCCATCGCGAGGCGGTCCCCTCTCCACGTCGGCGCTCCGTGCGTGGCCCTCGCGTTCCCGGCAGGGCCCGCACGGAGGCTTCTACGCCACGACGGGCCGGCAAGGAGCCCGCAGCCGGGTACAACTCGGACTCGACGCCGTCTCCAACCGCGTCTTGGACTCCGGCCCTCTCTCCGAGTTCTTCTCGAACCGGACTACGAGTTCGACTTCGGGTCGGACACGAGGAGCTCGAGTCCGAAGACAACTCCTCGAGCTTCCCTTGTCGGGGCCGGCCTGCGGGGCGGTTATAAGATCAACGCCGGCGGGAGATACGTCTGCGGCCGGACCGCAAACCTGCGGAGCGACAAAGGACTCACGCTACGTCGCCTACATCGACTCGCTACCGTTCCGGGAGGGAACACCACTAGCCCAAGCCGACTCCAAGCACACCAGCCGAGGTGGCACCTTCGAGCCAAGCTTGGGTACCCCCCCGACAGATCAAGTCTTCATGGCTACCGGCGACACCCAGGGGAACCTCGGGCACGGCCGCGGACAAGTACTTGGAGGACATCTCCACGAACGAGCCGTCGCGTGCCCTATCGGACGAGACCGAGCGCCGGCCGGGGACGCCGCGCGCGGCCGCGGAACGAGCGCAACGAACGACGCCGGCGGCTCGGGGAGACAACCTCCCCATCCGCAACCTTGCGGAAGCTCTCGAAAGCGGTCGAGAGCGAGGGTTCACACCACTCTCGAGCGGTGCCTCATGTCGATCACGGCGATCGCACGGCGAGGCTCGGGGCATACGGCTGGAGAAGTCATCGCCAAGCTCGGCCGAGAGCTTACTTCATGCGGGTCGACAAGAGAGTCGGCCAACCTCTCCAAGCCAAGCCTCGCGACAACGAGGCTACTAGTCGCAATGTTGACCTCGGTCCTAACCGTACTCGAGGCGACATCCCGGTCGAACAAGCCGTCGACGCTCCACCGGCGGCGGCCCCTCACGACAAGACAACGTCAACCGAGAAGTCGTCCCCCACCGTGCTCCGGCCGGTGGTGGCGGCGACGACCCGACGGGCGGCGGCGGCGGCGGCGGCGAGCTCCAACCACGGGCCAACAAGAAAGGCTGGAGGCGGCGGCAGCCGCGGCGGCGCGGCCACGCGCATAGCCACGCCTCGGCGCCTCTCACGGCGGGTACGATGCTCGCCGAGAGAATCGAAGAGTTGCGGCGAGAAGAAGTCGACGACCGTGCTGAAGGCGGCCGGCTTCCCTGCCCTTCTCACCCGGCCATCGCCCCGTTTTGCTCCTCCCCGACAAGTTCAAGCCTTTGGGGATCACCAAATACGACGCGAAGCGGATCCCATCCGGTGGCTCCGATGCTACGCTCTCTCCATCGAGAACGCTGGCGGCAACGGCGACACCAAGTGCCTCTACTTCCCCTTCGCCTGGACCAAGCCCCACTCACGTGGCTTGAGTCGCTGGACAAGCACTCAATCGACAAGTGGGACCAGCTGAAGGAGCAATTCACAAGCAACTTCGCGGGCGCCATGGGCCGTTCGGGTACTCGCATGGACCTGGCCATGATCAAGCAGGAACAAGGCGAGACCCTCCGCAAATACATGCGCCGCTTCTTCGACAAGCGCGCTACCGTCGTGGACGTCACCGACAAGGAGGTCATCGACCTCTTCCAGGACGGGCTCTACCATCGCCGCACCTTCGAGGACTTCGGCCGGCGCCGTCCCAGGTCCATTCCCCACCTCAAGGACATGATCACGTCCTGGGCGGATGAAGAGGACAAGGCCAACGCCAAGTACGACGCCATCCGCGCCAAGTCCAAGCGAGAACCAAGGCGGCGGCGGCGGCGGCAACCCAAACCAAGGCGGCCGCAACAACAACAATAACAACAACAACTTCTCGGGTTCCAACCGCAAGCGCAAGCCAGACAACACCGTCGCGGCTATCCAGCGCCCTCCGAAAGGGAACTCGAAGAAGAACTCCGGCGGGTTTAAAGACCTGCTGAAGGAGAAGTGCCCGTGGCATCCAAACGGCAACCACACCACCGAGCAGTGCTACCAGCTCAGGCATGCGCTCAAGGATACGCCGGAGCCACCGCACCCTCACGATCAGAAGAACAAGAAGAAGGACGGCGACGACTTCCAAGAACCCGAGAAGACCGTCAACGTCCTCTTCGGCGGACTACCCCGGCGGGGGAGCGAGGGCTACTCGCCGCGAAGTGATGTCCATTGAACCAGCGGTTATGACCCCTCTCAGGTGGTCAGAGACGCCCATCACCTTCTCCCGCGCGGACCAATGGACCAGCTTCTCCGAACCAGGACGCTTCCCTCTCGTCCTGCAACCAACAGTGGCGGGCTCTAAGCTCAACAAGGTGCTCATCGACGGCGGAAGCGGGCTCAACGTCCTCTTCACCAAGACTCTCAGGAAGATGAACCTTGACGTCACCCCCATGCTCAACAAGAGCAGCATGCCTTTCTACGGCATTGTCCCGGGCAACGCGGCTATCCCACTGGGCTCAGTGGTACTGCCAGTTACCTTCGGGGCGTCTCGCGACAACTACCGCACCGAGTACATCAAGTTCGAGGTCGCGGATATCGAGACTTCCTACCATGCCATCCTCGGCAGACCGGCCATCGCCAAGTTCATGGCGGTGCCCCACTACACATACTTGGTACTCAAAATGCCAAGCCCAGACGGCGTACTCTCCCTCCAAGGGGACTTGAAGATCTCTCACGGCCTGCGATACGAGAGGCCGTGGTGATTGCTTCGACAAATCAGGTACCCACCCCAATGATGGAGGTCTACGCCGCGTCGAAGAAGCTTGCTACAAGCGAACTCGACATCCCGCGAGAAGTCCGACAGCGCCAACAAGCCTCGGCCACCGAGGAGGTGCTCACCAAGTCGGTCGACCTCGGAACAGGCGACCCCACCAAGACTACCACCATCGGGGCCGGCCTCGACCCCAAATAGGAAGACGCGCTCATCGGCTTCCTTCGGGCTAACCGCGACATATTCGCGTGGAAGCCGCGGACATGCCGGGGGTGCCCGGGGGCCGATCGAGCACTCGCCTCAACGTCGACCCAAAGGCCACCCCCAAACGACAACACCTCCGACGCTTCGCCGACGACAGACGGGACGCCATCAAGAAGGAGCTCGCCAAGCTACTCGCTGCTGGCTTCATCGAGAAAGTCTTCCATCCTGAGTGGCTCGCCAACCCCGTCCTCGTCCGCAAGAAGAACTCGAACGAGTGGAGGATGTGCGTCGACTACACCGACCTCAACAAGCACCTGCCCCCAAGGACCCCTTCGGGTTGCCACGGATTGATCAAGTCATCGACTCCACGGCGGGCTGCGACTGCTTTCCGCTTCCTCGATCGCTACTCCGGTACCACCAGATCGCAATCAAGGAGGAAGACCAGGAGAAGACCGCGTTCATCACCCCGTTTGGCGCGTACTGCTACACGACCATGTCTTTCGGGTTGAAGAACGCCGGCGCTACTTACCAACGGGCCATCCGGGCTTTGCTTCAAGCGGCAACTCAACAAGAACGTCGAGGCCTACGTGGATGACGTGGTTGTCAAAACCGGGGACTCCAATACCCTCATCAACGACCTTGAAGAGACCTTCGCATCGCTGCGCGAGTACCGCTGGAAGCTCAACCCGAACAAGTGCGTCTTCGGCGTACCTTCGGGTAAACTACTCGGCTTCATCATCAGCCAGCGCGGCATCGAAGCCAACCCCGAGAAGATCTCCGCCATCACCAGCATGAAAGCTCCCACGAGCATCAAGGACGTCCAGAAGCTGACGGGGTGCATGGCGGCATTGAACAGATTCATCTCGAAGCTAGGAGAACGGGGTCTCCCCTTCTTCAAACTACTCAAGCACCACGAGAAGTTCGTGTGGACTGCAGAGGCGGACCAAGCCCTTGCCCAGCTCAAGGACTTCTTGTCGAAGCCCCCAGTCCTCACGGCTCCCTACAAGGGCGAGGCCGTCGTTTTTGCTCTACCTCGGCTGCGACTACTCACGTGGTCAGTACTGCCATCGTTGTCGAGCGGCGGGGAAGACGGCCACGCCTACCCGGTCCCGGGCGCCCGGTCTACTTCGTCGGCGAGGTTCTATCGCAGTCCAAGGCTCGCTACCGGCCCGTGCGTAAGCTCCCGTACGCTCTACTCATCACCTCGCGGAAGCTACGACACTACTTCCGGGAGTACTCGGTCTCCGTCGTCATCGACTACCCGCTCGGCGACATCCTCGAGGAACCCGGACGCCCATCGGAAGAATCTCCAAATGGGCAGTCGAGCTCGGCGCCCTCACCATCGACTTCAAGCCACGCACAGCCATCAAGTCGCAAGCTCTAGTCGACTTCATGGCGGAGTGGCGGGAGAATCAGCTACCTACTCCAACCGTGCGACCAGAGCATTGGGTGATGTACTTCGACGGCTCACTCAACCTCGAGGGCGCGGGCGCGAGGGGTACTCACGATCTCCCCAACGGGCGAACAACTCAAGTACGTCCTGCGATCTTCTCGGAAGGTCTCAAACAACGAAGCCGAGTACGAAGCCCTCCTACACGGGCTCCGCCTCGCGGCTTCACTTGGCATCAAGCGGCTACTAGTCTACGGCGACTCCGCGGTGGTCATCAACCAAGTCAACAAGTCACGGGACCGCAACAAGGAGAACATGGACGCCTACGCCTAGAAGTCCGCAAGCTCGAGAACAAATTCTATGGTCTCGAGTTCCACCACATCGTTCGCGACAACAACGTTGCCGCGGACGTCCTCTCGAAGCTCGGATCCACCCGCGCCCAAGTACCCGCGGCGTCTTCGTCCATGAGCTTCACGCGCCATCCATCCCGGAGCCGGCGCCACCGACCACCTGTCCCGGCTAACCAACCAGCTCGGGCGGGAGGTCATGATGATCGACGTGGATCGGAGGCAACCCTTCATCGACTACCTCGGGCGAGCGAAGGTCCCCTCCGACAAGAACGCAGCCGAACAACTCGTCCGCCGCGCCAAGTCTTACGTCCTCGTCGGCGACAAGCTTTACAAGCGAGGCGCATCTTCGGAGTACTCATGAAATGCGTCCCTCGCGAAGAAGGCAAGGACATCTTGGAGGAGATCCACAAGGGTGTCTGCGGCAACCACGCGTCCTCCCGCACGCTGGTCAGCAAGGCCTTCGGCGAGCCTTCCACGGCCCCGGCCACCGGGCGATGCCGAAGAACTCGTCGAAGGTGCCAAGGATGTCGGTTCTTCGCCAAGCGCAACATGTCCCCGCCTACAAGCTAGTCACCATACCACCAACTCCGGCCCTTTGCCTGCCGGGGGCTCGACATGATTGGGCCACCGCCAAGCGCGCCGGGAGGATTCAACCGGCTCGGTGGCTATCGACAAGTTCACCAAGTGGATCGAGGTCAAGCCGGTCACATGCCCCAAGGGCGACGAGTACTCGACTTCTCCGGATGAACTCGTACACCGCTACGGGCTACCCCACCGCATCATCACGGACACCGGGGTCCAACTTCAACAACCACCGCTTACGGGGGAGTACCGCGAGAACGAGCGGAATCGACGTCGGATACGTCTCCGTCGCCCATCCACGGGCTAACGGACAAGTCGAGCGCGCCAACGGGATGGTGCTCGACGCCCTCAAGAAGCGGCTACACGACGCCGCTAACTCAAAAGGGGGCAAGTGGATCAAGGAACTACCCAACGCACTCGGGGGCTGCCCGGACTCAACCATCCAAGCCAACGGGGCAATCCCCCCTACTTCTGGTCTACGGCTCCGAAGCCATCCTCCCTGCCGATGTCATATGGAACTCGCCAGCAGTGGAGCACTACGACGAAGGCGTCTCAGAGAAGACGACGGACGAGTTGATATCGACGGCCTCGAAGAAGCTCGCTGTGCCGCCCTCGTCCAATCAGCAAGGTACCTGGAGGGTATCCGACGCTACCACGATCGCAACGTCAAGGAACGCTCCTTCAACGTTGGAGATCTTGTCCTCCGCCGTATCCAGAACACGGAAGGACTTCACAAGCTCAGCTCCCCCTGGGAAGGCCCCTTCACCGTGGCTAAGGTGACCGGGCCAGGCTCCTACCGCCTCCAAACACTCGAAGGCGAAGAAGTCAACAACTCGTGGAACGTCGACCAGCTCTGTCGATTCTACGCCTAGTCTACTCGACTACTCCGGGGTTCAAGTCTACGCGACTGCATCAACACCCCTAGCCGCATGCGACCCTCCGCGGTCCCGGCTTCAAGTCTCGGACTACTCTCCTCCGGAGTCCGGCCCCGTGCGGCTACCTACGGACCACCGGGCGCAACGAGCGTCAAGGACTCTAGCAGCGGTCTACCAAGAAGACCACACTCTAAGATCCAGCCTGCGCGGCTACTTACGGATCTGCGATCCAGCCTACACGGCTACCTACGGATCACTCACTGTAAGCGGCTACCCGCTCCAGTACTACTCAGCCGTAAGCGGCCTCCGGGTCCAGGCGACTACTTGTAACTACGGCCCTGGCCACCCAGGTGTACTTCAGTAATAAAGTTTGATTGTTCATCAACTTCTTTACTGTCTACTCCCTGCGACGGGACTACTAAGCCGAGTACTACTACTCGCACCTACTCCACGATGGGCGCTCCGCACTCTGAGATCGCGGTTACGAGTACTCATTGATGGAACTTCACATTTCATTGATATATGAGATAGTTCATTACAAGCTGTTTTCCTATACAACCTTGGCTACTAGCTATCTATGCGAGCTACCGGAGATTCAACTTATCGGCTACCTGCTCCGCGATGGGGAGCCATCTCGCTTTCCGCGATATGAGCTGGACTCCGGCTTCCGACCCGGTTCCCCAACTGTGGGCCACGTGCCCTCATCGCCCTCCTCCACGGGCTCCGCTGGCGGCCTCTCCTGCACATGGGGATAACTACTCGTCAGCACCGTACTCGATCATTGGGTACTCGACGTCTTCTGCTCAAGATGACTTACCTCAAGAGGCGTGGTCTCTGAGACCTTCATCTTCTTGGCTACCCGCTTCTTGGCGGGGTTGCGCGGCTTCTTCGGCGGCGCGGCAAGGCTAGCCTCCAGGCTAGCCGGAGGGTCTTGGACGAGAGGCACATGAGGCAAGCCTGGACGGCTAAACCTCGACCGCAGCTGGAAGCGGTCCTGCAGCGTCTCCTCGTCCTCTTCGTCATCGGAGGTATCCTCCACGATGACGGGATCGTCGTCGTCTCCGACTACTCGGCGCTCCTTCACCTTCTCCACCGCTGGAATCTCAATTCCGCTCGGTGGTGGCTGCGGCTCGGAGACAAACCGCTTCACATCGTCCTGCATCAAAAAGACACAAAGGCGTCAGCAACTCTGCTACAAGTGCCTACTACTCGACGAGGCGGGTACGGCTACTTACCTCGTTGGGTGGGCGCGCGGCGGAGAACTCCTCGACAGGGCACGCCGTGTACTCCGGCATGTCCTTGAAGATCTTCGACAACCTCTCGACGATGTCGTTGTCTTCAATCTCACCCCCCGGCATCCGCGACGTGTCGTCGTCGCCGGTGTACTCGAAGCCCATCGTATCCCGCGCTGACAGCGGCTGGATCCGACGCTTCATGAAACTGAAGGCCACATGCTCGGCCCTCAGTCCTGCATCTCGCAGGGCCTTGATTCTTCCCAGCAACTCCGGGAGCTGGATCCCCTCTTGCATGGTGGGCTCCGTGTTCCACCACTCCTGGTGCTTGGGCTGCCGTCCGCTCGGCTTCGGCAGCTCCGGATGGTGGTTCGTGGTATAGAACCACCTCGTCTTCCAATCCGTGTTGGAGTCCACGAGCTTGTACGCCAAGTACTGCTCGGCGGCGTCTTCCCTCAACTGGATCCCGGCCCCGCCGACTACTCTAGGGTTGGAGGCGCCGGGCTGCGGCTTCACGCGGAAGAACTTGCGGAAGAGAATCCAATGCGGCTTGATCCCCAAGAATGCTTCGCAGAAATGGACGAAGACAGAAGCGTGGAAGATTCCGTTGGGGTTCAAGTTGAGGTACTCGATGCCGTAGTACCTGAGAAGTCCTTTGAAGAAATCGCTCGCTGGGAGCGCAAGCCCGCGCTCCACGAAGCGCGAGAACATCGGGATCTCGTCTTGCGCCTTCTCCATTGGATAGGGGTCTCCTGCGGCAGACCTCCACATGTCGATCTCCTTCTCCCTGATGAACCCGGAGTTCAACAGGGTCAGCAGGTCTTCGGTCTTCACCTTCGACCTTTTCCACTCGCGGCTTGGGTCAGCGCGCGGTGGAGACGTGGGCGGTGCCGCTCCGGTACCGGCCGCGGCAGCTTCTGCATGGCTCCTCTTCTTCCCGCCGGCCTTCAACGTCTTCGACGGGGACGGCTTCATTCTCCAAGAACAGGAAGTCTTCACTCGCATCCGCTCGGGGGCTACCCTACAGCTTTCGGGTGGCGATGCGCTTGGATCTCTTTGCGGCGGCGGTGCTCGTTGGAGTGGATCTACTTCAAGATTCAAGTGGCTGCGGCTCACTTGGGTGAAAACCCTAAGGGTTTCGGCTTGAATTTATAAGCCAAACCGCCTCCGTAACGGGCGGCCGGATAAGTCCGCGCGCGCCGACTCGGCGGCCGCGTGTGACTCTTCGTATTCTACTAGTCGACGTGCCTCACCTCGGTGGCTCGGCTACTTCTACTCGACTACCGGGGACGCGGCTAGTTTCAAGAGCATCTCAGGACACATTCTCCAAAGAAGACCCTTCAATTCGAGAGGAAGTACTCGACTCAAGGCTCGGGGGCTCCGTGCCACGTGTCCTTCGGTTTTTTTCTCTCCGGATTTTTCGGGATTTTCTCGCCAAGACTTCGGATAGATCCTCAGCCAGAGCCCGCGGCTCGAGGCTCGGGGGCTACTCCACGTGGATTGCGGTTCAGCAAATCGCATCTTTCTTGACGGCTCCGGCTTCAAGACAAGGCAGGCATTTTTGAAGACCTTCGAAGGCAGATTTCAAGGACGCTTGGGACTACTCGAGAAGACTTCAAGATTGCTCAAACATCAGCTGGAGTACATTCCAGCCTCGGGATGCTTCGACTACTCTTGAGGACTTTTGACTTGTAGCACTCAGGGACGCTTGAGGACTACTCGTTAAGGCCGTCAAGACTACCGGAAGCTATCCTTCTCGACTACAAAGTACTCGGGGGCTTGTCGTATGGACCTCCCCGGGCCCACTACCTCGGTGGGTACCGGGACCGACTACTCGGTGGGCCCCCGGGACTACCCGACTTGCGCTACACGGCACTCGAAGGCGTGGAGCACAAGGACCGCAAAGGAGTAGTACTCGGATAGGATTCCGTACATGTTCCGCACCGTGTAGAAGTCTCCTAGACGTACTCGACTAGTACTCCTTCCCTACTCCGACTTGTAACCACGCACTCCCGGACTATATAAGGCGGGGCGGGGACCGATCCCAGGATCACCTCGACCTAACCTCACCTCATCCAACTCACGGCGCACCATTGCACCATCGTGTAATCGTGCCCTATCAATCCCGAGCTACGCGGCATACGGGACGTAGGGTATTACGCACCTCGCGGCCCGAACTGTCTAAATTGTGTGTCGCGTGCCTCTTCCTTCGAGTTACCGATCTCGGCGAGTCACATTCATCTACTTCGGGTACTCCCCGTAGTAGGTTGCTGGTCCAAAACACCGACATTCGGGTCCGGGCGACTACTTTGTAACTACGGCCACGGCCACCCCGAGTGTACTTCTTCGAGAATAAAGATTGATCGTTCATCAACTTATTTCGCCTACTCCCCACAACGGGACTACTAAAGTCGAGTACTACTACTCGCACCTACTCCACGATGGGCGCTCCGCACTGCGAGATCGCGACTACGAGTACTCATTGCTTCGGAAAATTTCATTTCATTGATACTTGAACAATTCATTACAATTGTTTTCTGTACAACTATGGCTACTAGCTACTTATTATAGGGCTCGGAGGTTCAGCCTTCTCGGCTACCGCTCCGCGATGGGAGCCATGTCGCTCCAGCAGCCGGCTCGCATACTTGCTCATCCGAGCCGGTTAGCCGCTACCCCGCCGGCGACTACCTCCCTTGCGGCCTTCGGGAAGTACGACTTCATGAAGGCCAAGACTTGTCTTGGGATCGACTTGGCCATATGCTTGACGTAGGCGGCCGGCCGGCTTGGAGCTTCACGAAGTCGATCCACCAGAGGAGCGATCTTGGGGCCGCCCGGTGCGGCACCGGGAGCCGTGCGATCGGCGGGCGGCTTCCTCCAACTCCTTCAACTGGGCCCGCAATGCCTCGCAGTCCTCGTTCAATTTCTGCAAAGATTTGTAGCAGTTGACGAGATCCTGTCGAAGCAATCCGCGGCTCCATATGCTTCTCGCACTTGAAGGCGAGTTCCTTGTAGTCGAGCTCGAGTACACAGCGGGCTTCTTGCTCCCGTAGAAGAGGTTTTTCATGCTCACCTCCGAGGCCTTCAGCTGCTCCACCTGGCCCTCAAGCTCTGCAACACGGCAATACAACGGCGGGTCAGATGCTTCTCGACTTCCAACAAGTACTCGACAAGTCAAAGGACATACCTTTATTCTTGTTGCAGAGGCCCTTGTTCTTCCGCACCAACTCGTCGCCCTTCGCCTGCAACTCCTGGACGTCGTTGTGGTACTTGGCGAAAGCAGCGTCGAGCCTTGATTGCATGGCAGCCGCGTGTTTCCGTGACTTCACGAGCTGCTCCTCCAGCGCCTCTGCTCGGAGCACGGTGTCGCCATAACCCTGCAGCAGGTTCGACTTGTCGCGGGATCGCTCCGCGACGTCCTGCACAAGACAGTTCAAGTCATGACGAGTACTCAACGGCAAAAGGATTGACTACTCGGAAGGCTACGGCTACTTACCTTCATCCATTGCTCGGCTCGACGGATCGCCTCCAGGTGCTTGGCTACCGTCGTCGGCTCGATGAGATCGTCCGCAAGAAGTTCTATCCCGCCGCGGCTACTTGAGGTAGCCTCCGTCATCGGCGCAGAGCGGATGGGCTCTGCGTCTTGGATCTCAGGGGAGCGGATAGCCACCTCCAGAGCAATCTCTGGCGACGTGGTGACCGCCTCTCCCCCGGCGGTCTTCTCGACGACCTCCGCCATAGGCTCGGGGCTCCTTCGCGGCCTCGGGGCCTGCGGTGTCAACTCTGCATTGGCACCCCTGTGCGGGGATGTCACCACCTTCGGCCCTGTCAACAAAATGACAAGTGCATTAGCGCCTACGACTACTCCTCCCGGAACTCCGCAACTTCCACGAAGGGTACTCACCTTCGACTACGCTCGCCTCCGGCAGCGGCGCTTCGGTAGCCGGGGGCTCAGTCGCGGCTTGGGCATCGGGAGCGGTCTCCTCGACGGGCGGCGCGACTTCTTCCGCCACCGCCGATGAGGGCTCGTCCCCATCCCAGCTCAGATCAGTGGATTTTCTGCAGAAATATTCACGGAGGGTCGTCAGACAAGATCGACTACTACAGTAAGTACTACTCGTGAGGATATGGTACTTACAAATTCGACTGGACAATGGTCACGGCCGGAGCACCGAGGATGCTGGCAATATCAACCAGTCCACCCTCGGCGGGCGCCTCTTCCTCCGCCCCTGCGGCCTCTTGTCTCCTCCACGGCGGCGGCGGCCGGCGCAGACGTCTCCTGCGCTCCTGAGGCCACCACCTCTCCAACGGTGGCAGCCACGGGTCCCGTGCTCTCTTCTGGAGCAGGGGGCTGGCGCTCCAATTGCGCCAGAAGTTCTTCAACAGTGGGGGCTGGACTACGACTTCCAGCTGGTTCCCCCACCGTATCCCACACGCCCTCGTCGCCCTCTTCGACGGGCTCCGCTGGCGGCACCTCCTGCATCCAAAGAAAGACTACTCGTCAGCAACGTACTCGAACAACGGGTACTCGACTACTCTGCTCAAGACGACTTACCTCCTGAGGCGTGGTCTCCGAGACCTTTAGCTTCTTCGTCACCCGCTTCCTGGCGGGGTTGCGCGGCTTTCGTGGCGGCGCAGCAAGGCTAGCCTCCAGGCTAGTCGGAGGGTCTTGAACCAGTGGAACATGAGGCAAGCCTGGGCGGCTAAACCTCGACCGCAGCTGGAAGCGGTCCTGCAGCGTCTCTTCGTCCTCGTCGTCATCATCGGAGGTATCTTCCACGATGACGGTGTCGTCGCCTTCACCAACTTCGCGGCGCTCCTTCACCTTCCCCTCCACCGGGATCTCGATCCCGCTCGGTGGCGGTTGCGGCTCAGAGATGAACCTCTTCACATCATCTTGCGCAAGACACAAGACGTCAGCAACTCTACTACAAGTAATCACTACTCGACGAGGGGGGTACGACTACTCACCTCCTTGGGCGGGCGCGCGGTGGAGTACTCCTCGACCGGGCACGCCGTGTATGGCGGCATGTCCTTGAAGATCCGCGACAACCTCTCGACGATGTCGTCGTCGTCTAGCTCGCCTTCTGGCATCCGCGACGTGTCGTCGTCGCCGGTGTACTCAAAGCCCAAGGTCTCCCGCGCCATCAGCGGCTGGATCCTGCGCTTCATGAAACTGAAGGCCACGTGCTCGGCCCTCAGTCCCGCCTCCCTTAGCACTTTGATGCGTCCTAGCAGCTTGGGAAGCTGGATTCCTTCTTGCATGGTGGGCTCCGTGTTCCACCACTCACGGTGCCTGGGCTGCCGCCCGCTCGGCTTCGGCAGGCCAGGGTGGTGGTTCGTGATGTAGAACCACCTGGCTTTCCAATCCGCGTTGGAGTCTACAAGCTTGTACGCCAAGCACTGCTCCGCGGCGTCCTCCCTCAACTGGATGCCGGCTCCTCCGACCACCCTGGGATTGGTAGCACTTGGTTGCGGCTTGACGCGGAAGAACTTCCGGAAAAGCACCCAGTGCGGCTTGATTCCGAGGAAGGCTTCGCAGAAGTGGACAAAGACCGACGTGTGGAAGATGCGGGTTGGGGTTCGAGGTTCGGTACTCGACGCCGTAGTACCCGAGCAGCCCCTTGAAGAAGTCGGCCGGGCCGGGAGCGCAAGACCGCGCTCCACGAACCTTGAGAACATCGGGATCTCATCTTCGGCCTTCTCCATCGGATATGGATCTCCAGCGGCGGATCTCCACATGTCGACTTCCTTCTCCCTGATGAACCTTCGTTCGCGCGGGGTCGGTGTCCTCCGTCTTCACTTTCGATTTTTTCCACTCGCGGCTCGGATCAGCTCGCGGTGGAGACATGGGCGGCGCCGCTCCGGTGGCAGCCGCGGCGGCCTCTTCGCGGCCCCTCTTCTTCCCGGCGGCCTTGGACGTCTTGGACGGCGACGGCTTCATCCTCCAAGTGCAAGGCGTCTTCACTCGCATCCGCTCGGGGGCTACCCTAAAGGCTTCGGGTGGCGGCGCGCTTGGATCTACTACGGCGGCAGCAGGCGCTGGGAGTGGATTCGCTTCAAGATTCAAATGGAATGATCGCGGCTCGAATGGGTGAAAAACCCTAAGGGTTTTGGCTTCTATTTATAAGCCAAATCGGCTCCGCAACGGGCGGCTTGATAAGTCCACGCGCGGCTGACTCAGCGGCTGCGCGTGACTCTTCGTATTCTACTAGTCGACGCGCCTCACCTCGGGGGCTCGGCTACTTCTACTCGACTACCTGGGAAGCGGCTAGTCTCAAGAGCATCTCAGGACACATTTTCCAAGAAGACCCTTCAATTCGAGAGGAAGTACTCGACTCAAGGCTCGAGGGCTCCGTGCCACGTGTCCTTCGGTTTTTCTCTCCGGATTTTTCGGGATTTTCTTGCCAAGATTTCAGATGGATCCTCAGCTAGAGCCCGCGGCTCAAGGCTCAGGGGCTACTCCATGTGGAGTGCGGTTTTGCAAGTCGCATCTCCATACCAGCTTCGGCTTCAAGACAAGACAGGCAGTTTGAAGACCTTCGAAGGCAGTTTTCGAGGACGCTTGGGACTACTCGAGAAGACTTCAAGATTGCTCAAACATCAGCTGGAGTACATTCCAGCCTCGGGATGCTTCGACTACTCTTGAGGACTTTTGACTTGTAGCACTCAGGGACGCTTGAGGACTACTCGTTAAGGCCGTCAAGACTACTTGAAGCTATCCTTCTCGACTAAAAAGTACTCGGGGGCTTGTCGTATGGACCTCCCTGGGCCCACTACCTCGGTGGGTACCAGGACCGACTACTCGGTGGGCCCCTGGGACTTCCCGGCTTGCGCTACACGGCACCTGAAGGCGTGGAGCACAAGGACTACACAGGAGTAGTACTCGGTTAGGGAGCTGTACATGTTCCGCACTGTATAGAGGACTCCTAGACGTACTCGACTAGTACTCTTTCCCTACTCCGACTTGTAACCCTGCCTCCCGGACTATATAAGGCGAGGCAGGGACCGATCTCAGGATCACCTCATCCAATCCCCTACAACTCACGGCGCACTATTGCACCATCTTGTAATCGTGCCCTATCAATCCAGAGCTACGCAGCATACAGGACGTAGGGTATTACGCACCTCGCGGCCCGAACCTGTCTAAATTGTGTGCCACGTGTCTCTTCCTTCGAGTTACCGATCTCGACGAGTCACAATCATCTACTTCGGGTACTCCTCGTAGTAGGTTGCCGGTCTAAAACACTGACAATGGTGGCTGGACTGGTCGCCCTCCTGCGGCCTGCAGTGGAGGCTGAACTGGCTAACCCCTGCACCTTGTGGAGGAGGCTGGAAAGCTTGGCTCCCAGCGCTCTGCGGAGGAGGCTGGGCTGGCTGGCTCTGTAATGGCGGTCGAGAACTGGACTCGCCCATCTCTACTGTGCCTCCTTGAATGGGTGTCTTGTTGAACGCCTGCTCCATGCCTGGACCGAAGACAGCCACCATCATTTGTTTGAATGCACCCAAGAAAGCTCTATGGTGCCCGCTCAAGACGTGGTCCGCGGCATCTCGGAACGCTTGTATGCATTCCTCCCTCTCCTGCTGAGTCGTAGCGTCACTTTCCCCTGGCAACAACACTCTGGGCATCTCATTCTTCAAGTATGGGACGCCACTCCTGTTCTTCTTGAATGATAGCAAGCACTTTTGTTGGAATTGGTCCAGGGCATCCTGCAGCTGTTGCCGTTGTTCAGGAGAGAGGTCTTCGATGTTGACATCCATGATATCCCCGATGTCAGGCATCTTGATTTTCGGCTGTGGTCCCACTGGGTGTGCCAAAAAGTGTGTTGACGCAAAATGTGCACCTAGCGCCAAGCACCCGGCAAGCCGAACAAGTCAGCTTCACACGTGCAGAGAATCACAAGACGTGCCAGTCAATTTTCCCTGAAAATTAACAAAAGACAAAGTAGTTAGATACCAAAGCTTGGAACTTGCCGGGTGGTACCAGACAGTTCCATATTTACGGCTACAAAGCCAAATGGGATGACATATAGCTATAGGAAGCTATCTGCCAGCAAACTGAAACCATTCGGGAGCTTTTAAAAGGGAAAAGTAACATAGCCGAATGGGTGACGTAAGCATGACGGCGATCGGTCTTTGTTTGGACAAAAATGCACGTGCACAAGATCACGACCGATCCCCGTGGTGATCAACGTTAAATAAATAAATGAAGTAAAACGTAGGCATAAATATGTAATAAACAAGCATGCATAGATCCAAAGTACTAGTCTACCGCATGTCTAGGTACTTTGGAACCCGTCGGGTACGACACCAAACAAATCTATCCACCGCATGATACAACTTGCATGGGGATCATACCACTTTCCACAAATAGATCTATCCACCGCATGATACAATCTAAATATGGAAAGCTAAAAGCATACATTATTTAAAGCATAAATTACGCACGTGTTCTACTCATGGGAAACATAACCGAATGCGGCTGAACAGCCGATTCGGGGTCCATGAAGAAGGAACGAACATTACCAAGCGAGATAAATCTATCAGACTGATTTGAAATCTAATCCACCGGATGACTAGCTCCAAAACAACCCAAAAACCTGCATCTACCGTGTGATACCCAGTTCTTTCAAGATTTATACAAACGTTGGCAAGCTTGAACCCGCAACACGTAACAACCTAGATCGATTCGGTTTCGGCTATCGAAAAGCACGTGATCCACGTGTTAAATTAGCCAAAGGCACGAACTTGACTCGCATAAGGATCACCAAAAAGGATAAAGCTGATCCAAACCCATCTAGATTGGGCAAAAAGGTGTTACATGAATTTAAACGTAAAGTAAAACTCAAAGCAACACGGGGTAACTTAATGAATCTATTGAATCTTGCCAAAATCCAATAGAGCCGATAACTAGCTTCAAGCTAGATCTTAGCCTACCGCATGGCTCATGACCTAACAAGAAACCTTCTTGAACCAAGCTTGAATCTACCGCATGACACGAAACATGGTAACAAGACTACTTGCATCAGATCTAAATCCACCGCATGATACTAGATATGATACAAGGTTGCTGGTACTCACGGAGGTCGACGGATCGATGAACCCTCTCGAAGAACTCGACGACACGACAAATAGACTCTAGGGTTTGGCGTAAAGCCGGTTTGTATTGAGAATGATTACGTATATCTGTTACATACATTTAGGGCTCATATTTATACCCTGTCAAGCACAACCTCGAATGGAGTTGATACCTAATTTATCTCTAAGCTTGATTGCTTATCCATCCATTCGTCCTCCCTGCTTGAGCCACGTCACCATACAATCCCGCAAAATCAGCTCAACAGTTCCTTTGCCGAACGGAAGCCGATAGCCGACCGCGGATTTTTCTGCCGAACACATCTGAAGAAACCTTCCTTCCACCGGACGGATTTCTCACCGAGCTGGACCCACAAGTCAGACTCCTTACCAAATTTTGGTGTTAACAAAGACAACCGAGGACGCCACAAGCTATCACCTCCGTGGGAGGGACCCTACGTCGTGGTGAAGGTGCTCAAGCCTGGCACATACAAGCTAGCCAACGAGGACGGCGAGGAACTCACCAATGCTTGGAACATCCAACAGGTACGTCGCTTCTACCCCTAGCTAGGATTTCCAAGTCTTTTGTTGTAAATCACGTGCCCAACACCCCAGTTGGCGACGACCATGTAAACATCACCAGTTCAATAAAAAGGGCAACTCGGCTTTCCCCTGAAACCCAAGTTACCCTCGGGGGCTACTACGGGGGGCACCCCCCAAAGAATGGTCCCATTTTTTCGCAAAAATAATCCACGCGCGCTAAGTATGGCTCAGCCTTAGCTTTGAGCAAAATTCGAACAGGGCGCAAACAACCTAGCGGAAAGGACGCGCAAGCCAGAGATAGCCTACGCCTCCGCGAGGACACGACCCTTCTCTCTTGCCTCCAGCCCAGCAGGCTGCTCGCGAAAATCGAACCTCCCTAACTCGAATTTACTCAGGAAGAAGGAGAAACAAAACAGCGCAATAAAGTAAAGAACACCATTTCGCTTTCGCAAGTGTTTGAAGCAAAGTGATCTGTTTATTTACATGGCCACGCGGCCCATACACTAACATACAAACAAGAAAGGGCCTGGTGCCCAGCAGTCGTCTAGCCTGAGAAGCATTGGCATCAACGGCGTCCGGGAACAGGAACTCCTCGAAGGCTTCGACGAGCGCCTTGGCGGCGTCAGCGGCTAACGCGTCCACGCGCTCCATCGCCACCTCGTCCTCGACGCCCACGGGGACGATGTAGCCCTCCGCCACGGCTTCGAAGTTGATCTCATATTGATATCGCACCACTCCGAGGGCCTTCTGGACGCCGAGGTGCAGCGCCCGACGCATGCGCCCGGAGACACGCCGCCCGCGGGCGCGCGGCGGCGGCCGGTGAGCTCCCGACCGCGCCTCGCCCTCCTCCACGGCCTGGCAGGTCTCGAGGGCCGTAGAGCGCAGCTCCAGCAGCTCCTGCTAGGAGGAGTTGTAGGAGGCCTGCAGCGCCTCGGCACGGTCGGTCGCGTGCCCCAGCGCGGTGCGTAGGCCTTAACGTTGCCAGCAAGAGAGGAATCAGAAAAGGGGGCGAACCCTCTAAGGGAAAATCAGCAAAACAAAAGACAAACAGTGACCTACCTTCGACCTGTTTCCTCTCCACCTCGAGGGCGCGGCGCTCGGCCTCGACCGCTCGCCGAAGGCCATTGACGGTGTCGCTCTCGCTCCTCCTGAGGGCCCATGCCCCGGCTCGCGCTCGTGATGCGAGGGACCACCGGTTCGCCCTCGAGCTTCGAGAACTCCGCGTTCCGCTCCTCCGGCAACTTCGTGCCGCCTCGCGAGCGATGCGCTCCCCGCTCGAGCGCCGACCGGGCGTCGGCAAGAGCAGCCCGCTCCTGCTGGAGCTGCCCCTCAGCCCCCTGGCGGGCGGTATGCTCTTGCGGGGAGCCGGTCCTCCGCGATGGCGAGCACGGCAACCTTGGCGTCGAGGGTGGCCTTCGGCTCGTCGGCCTCCTTGGCACTGCGCTCGGCCGCGCGCGCCCGGCTCCTCGGCCGGCTCTGCCGGGCTGTGCCACCGAGAAGCCACGCACGGACCCCCTGGTTCTCGGCCCGGACGGTGGTCACCTCCGCCTCCCAGTTGGTGGCCAGCGGTCGCATCCTCTCCAGATCCACCCGCGCCTGCCGCAGCGCCTCATCCCGGTTGATGAGGGCCATGCAAATCTGCTCGAGGGTGGAGGGGCGCGCCGCGGCCTGCCTCTCGCTCTCTTGGAGCTGGTCGCGTAGGGCCTCAGCCCGGTACGACACCCAGCTGTCCGGGGTCCTCAAGGCGTCAGCAAGCGCATCGAAGGCGTCGCACCGCTCCCAGAGCTGGCGGAGCTCGGCGCTCATCTGATCGAAGGCGTCGTATTTTTCGCGGGCGCGGTGCTCGAGCTCCTGCCGCCAACAGATCGAAACTAGTGAGCATCGCGCCGCAAGGATCGAGTGTGAAGACAAAGAAATCAAAGAAAGCATATGACGACGCCTCACCTGGAGAACGCGCCACGCAGGGCAGCCATGGATCCGCAGCGCCTCGTTCAACGCTCGGTTGAGCGCAGCGCCGTGGTCGCGGAGCTCCCCCCACAACTCCTGCTCCTCCTGGGCGTCGGCGAAGGCGGGCGGACCGTCAACGCGCCCCTCTCCCGGAGCGGAGCGGCCGGCGCGGGAAGAAGAGGCCTCGGCGCCGTGCCCTCGGCCTCCCGCCACCATGTGGCCATCCCGCCGCCTCACAAGAGCCCCCTCCCCGGGACTCGGAGGACGGCGTGGGGAAGCTCACCCACCGGGTCCCACCCGGCGTCGGGGAGTCGTCGTCCGGAATCTCCACCACCACCGCCGGGAGCCCCGGTGGGTGCGAGCCCCTCGCTGTGCCTCCACCGACGCCTCCGCCCGCGCCTCCGTGGCCGCGAGCTCCCCCCGCGGCGCCGCGGCCACCGCCTCCGGCCGCGTCTCTGCAACCACGGGCACCAGGCCGGCCCTCCACGGCGACGACACGGCCCGGCGGTCCACTTGCGGCCGGCGCGCCGCCGGGCCGCGCTCCACCACGACCGGCGCCCGCCGCTCCTCAACGGCCGCCGGCCGCGCGCGCGGCGGGCGGAACCACCGGCCGCGGCCTCGAGGCCTCAGCTGCACCCTGCGAGCTCTCGCCCGCTGCGGCCACCATGCTCGTCCCCGCCCGCGGTGCCTTCGACGAATGTCGCCGGGTGGGGATGGATGCGTCCGCCCTCAAAACCTTGGCTGGTGCGAGGGGAGGCACGGTTGGCACCACCCTGCGCAAGCACGAACAAACCGTCAGGTCCCCGCCTATCAGACACGCATCCTCTCGAAAGGATAAGTTTCTCACCTCGAAGAGGAGAAGGAACGCTTCCTCTTCCTCGAGGTCCCGGCCGACGACACCGCACGGCCGGCGCGCGGTCGCCGCCGCGACTCCGGCCATCTCCACCACGCGCGCGGCGCCCCGCCCCGTGCACGGGCGCATCCGCCGCGCGCACCTCCGGGCGCGCACCGGCGCCCTCCGCGGCCCGCGCCGCCCCCGTTGATGATTGCCGGCGGCGGGCACCTCCGCACCTGCCCCGTGGTGATGCCGCTCCCCGCCGCCGGGCCCGGCTCCGGCGGCGACGGGGGCGCGTGCTCCCACCTATCGGGGAGACCCCGTCCCAAACCTCTTCCTCCTCTTCCTCCTCGTCCGAGGACAAGTACTCCCTCGGTCCCCCGGTGAGGAGAGCCCCTGTCGCTCGCGCGGCCGGCACTCCTCGTTCCTCTCGCTCGCGACGTTTCCGATGTCTCGTCGCGCGCTCCTTCTTGCGCGCCGCCCGCTCCCGCTCTCGGCTGGCGCGCGCCGCTCGACCGAGCGCGCGAGAGGTGGGGAGTGGGCGGATCGGACCGCGGCGCTCACGCTCATCAGCTGCGAGCGAAACATCGAAGTGCGTCAACAACCCGAGGTATCGGCAAAATCGCAAACGGAACCAAGAACTCCACTCACCAGTTTGCCGGTGGGGAGCATCTCAAGATCCCACAGGGATCGGTCGTTGCGCACGGACTTGGGGTCGACGGCGCTCCCGGGTAGTCGCGTACTCCCGCAGGAGGGGGCCCTGCAGCATCCGCGACCTCGCCAGCGCGATGGGGTCCGCCGTCTCGGTCATCTCGAAGATGCGGAGCGTCCTCTCCATCAGGGGGACGACCCGACGGTGGTGGAGGAAGGCGAGGACGGCCCCCGCGGCTCGGCCGCGGCCCGCCGGATTCCTCGGCCGCGGCCGTAGAAGTGAGTCCGGCCCAATCCCGATGTGGGGCGGGGACACCCCGTGGTGCCAGGAGTCGGGCTTCTCCCAGAGCACCAGACCGGTGTAGGGGGAGACCAGGCTCGTCGTTGCGAAGGTAGAACCACCCCCGCTCCCAGCCTGCGTTGTTTGTCGTCATGGTGCAGGGGATGTAGTCGTCCTTGCGCTGACCCCGCAAGGCGAGCGACATGCCGCCGGCACACACCGCGCGGCGGGTCCTCTGCTCCGACTTCTGCTGTGTGAACAGCTCCACGCGAAAGAGGTGAATCCAGAGATCCCAATTCACCGGGATCCCTAGGTAGCCCTCGCAAACGCCAACGAACGTGGCCGCGTGCGAGATCGCGTTCGGCGCGAAGTTGTGAAGCTCCACGCCGTAGTGGTGGCAGAGCGCCCGCATGAAGCGGCTCACCGGCGCCGTGAAGCCTCGCTCGTGGAAGTGGACGAAGCTAACCACGAAGCCACTCGGAGGGTTGGGCATGTGGTCCCTTGCCGGTGGCATGATCCACTTGGCTGGCAGTCCATCCTCGTTCGCCGCCAGCTGGCCGGAGGTCACTAGCTGGTTCAAGGCCAGCTGCGTCACCGTCGAGCACTCCCACGCGAACGGGTCGATGATGACGAGAGGCGGTTGGGGCGCCATGCGGGTGGAAGAAGGGGCGAGGGACGAAGAACAGGAAGGAGGAGAAGAGCTCTGAAGGCGGAAAGCTGCTTGGGCAAGAACGACTCGGGGGCTGGGGCACAAGGAGCAAGAATGGCGAATGCTAAGGTAAAAAAACCGTCGTTTTCCCCACTCGTCGGATTTATAGGCCGCGGGCGTGTTCTCCGGAGCGTGCGCCCCGCGCGCATTAACTGCAGGAGGAATATTCTCTCGCTGACGGGCGGGCCCCACCACGACCGCGGCGGCCACGCAACCGCTCGCAAGCCATCATCACGGCGTAGAAATGGGAGGGCCGTGACAGGTGGTCACATCCGCCTGCCCACGCCGCCCACTACGTGCGCGGCTGCAGCGCCTAAAAAGGCGCGCCGTGGTGCGAAACTACAGCCGCGAATGCGAGCATTAAATGGCCCGGTCCCTTACTAAGTAAGGAAGACCCTCGGCGGCGCGAGCCCCCGGCTCGAAAAATTCGACCCTCAAAAGGGTGCAAACATCGGCCGGTAACCTCGGGGCTCGTTTGAAGTAAAACAGGCACCACAGGTACCCTCGATGCACTACTCTACTGATCAGCGTTTCGAGGGCTGACACGGTCAGGGACCCTCGAAACCCGCAGATGCAAAGACGGGAGCGCCTAGCTGCCACCCCGCGCTACTCTACTGATCAGCGTTTCGAGGGCTGACACGGTTAGGGACCCCCGAAACCCGCAGATGCAAAGACGGGGGCACCTAGCTGCCACCCCGCACGGCCCTACTGATCAGAGGTTCGAAGCCTGACCCTCGACGGGTTCGAACAGGCGCCCCAGATCACCAGAGTCAGGGACGACGAGGGCACGCGCATTCGGGCCGTTCCTCGAGCCCGCCGGCTCGAGGGTGCCACACATGTCGTGTTCGAGAGCCAGCGAGGGAAGCTGGCCGGGGGGATCCCACCGAGGGAGAGCTTCCGCGCCCTCAGTCCCTAGCGAATGGGACCGAGCCCCACCTAGCAAATCCACGCAACCGCTTTAATGGACGTGTCTCCGGACCGCGCAGCCTACCCTTATCGAACGGGGCATGGGCGTCCACTCGAACCACCCACTAACAGCTCAACGAGGAATCCGCAATCCGCGACCCGATCGATGGGGGTTGCGGAAACCTCACCCTCCATCCCGCGGAGGGACGGCGAGGGCGCGCTAAAAACAAGTCGTAGAGCTCTACCTGATCGCCTCGAACGGGCCCATGCTCGGGGGCTCCACGCACGGCTACACCTCCTGAATTGCACTGGCCCCGGATAGTGGCAGCTGTGCGTGCGTCACCGAAGCCGGCTGAAACATCGCCGACGCCGGTTGGAATATGTACCGCCCTTCCGACAAAATCCCGCGCGGTAAAACCCCCCCGCAGAGCACTCACGCTCCTACAGAGCTTCGGGAGCTAGACCCGCCGGGTCCGCTGACGCGGCCCCACGGAAAGCATTTGCAAACCAGGGGGGAAGGACGTCCTATCGCATGGCTCCAGCATCTGCGGGAGCCTGGCCGGCGAACCCGCAGATGCTCGGGGGCTACTGTCGGGGACAGCCCTGAGGGTCCCCTTAAACAAATGAGGGAATCCCGCTTAAAACCTGCAAAAAACCAAAGCCAAACGCATCTTGCTTAAGCGCGCACACGGGGCACGGCCCACGCCGCGGTGGCCCCCGCGGCCCACCAAGGTGGCCCACTCAAAGGTCCCCTCGAGCAGGCTCCGCCTCGCTCGAGGGTACACACCTCCCTCGAGCGGGCTCCGCCCCACTCGAGGGTACACGCCTCCCTCGAGCAGGCTCCACCTCGCTCGAGGAAGCTTCGCACGCGCACGCCTGTTCCCGCACGCGGGTACGGGCATTTATCGCTTTGACAATGGCGGGGCGGCGCCATCATGCGCCTGGGACTCACGCCCCGGTCCTGTTGCATCAACTCCCTAGGGGGAACCCATCCCCGCCACTGTGGGGGACTGTGCGGCATGGTCGGTGTCAGCCCCGTGACGCCGCGCCGCCTACTCCCGTACGGCTAACGTGCCGAGCCCTCGAAGGGGGGCCGGCCACACCCTCGAAATGCTTTCCCGTGACCTTGCAGGGCCAGGTCGTGACGCTAGGCCGGCGGGGCGCCATCCCTGCCACTGTTAATTGCAGGCGGCCGCCCCCGTGCGTACAACACCACGCCGGGCACTGTGGTAACAGCTCCGGCGCTGTGAGGCATGCGGGAACGGGACGCCGCCACGCCTGCCACTGTATCCCGTACGGATCGTCGTCAGCAACCCCCTCGAGCCCGCCTGGGGACATCACGGCCAACCACTGCGCCCCTACCCTCGAAGCCACCACTGTTCGGGTACAAGATACGCCATGATGGCCAGATCGCGGCAAGGACCGTCAAGGCGGCCGCCCACTCCACGGTGTGGCGCACCATACTTCCCCATGTAGCTGAATAGTGCGGCACGCTTGTAATTCGCCCTCTCCTTGGCCTATAAACGGAAGGTAAACTCCCCCGCCGCAGGGGACAAGGAAGAGAACACAAGACGCAACGAATAAAATACAACATACGACGCACCACACGCACGTTCCCCAATTCTCCCACAACATCTTCAGCCGCTTCACCAGGGACTTGGAGGCCACGGCTCCTCTCCCGCCTTGCTTGTAGCTGCCCCACTACAGGCACCCCGGTGCTGAGCAATATAGTGCCCCCGAGCACACCACTGCTGGACGTACGGCCCCCGGTCGGAACCAGGATAAACCTTGTGTCTTTAGTTGCTTAGCATCGACCATTGAGGGATAGACCTTGGCGCTTATTACTGGTTAGTGTCGGGACCACATTCCGCACCGACAAAAAGATCATGGCAAACACCCATAAAGCAAAGCATGTCATGTCAAAGCTCATGAGCCATGTGTCCACTTCGGGGAGACTTCTCCACTGGTGAACATCATGAAACATGTTTTGCACCCATATGTGAAAGATAAGACATTTTAAGCATAGACATGATGGATGGAGCATTTTTCAAGCATTATACACTTCTTTTCAAGATTAAATCATTTGATGGTACATGAAGTGCCTTTGCGGCAAAAAGAAGCTTATGCTCCCCCATGAATGCAACATAGGCTAAACATTCACAATGATATTCGGCCTTTGGCCCAAATGCAAGAAAAAGACATCCAAGCACAGTCTAAGCATGAAAAGCACATTTAGACCAAACCGTGACATGGATACACTACTACATACGAGTGGAGCACATTTCACCAAAAATTAGTCAAGATTAACATTTATTTCAAAAAAAGGGCTATCTCACCACACATATATCTCAAATATTCCAAGAGCATAGCCTCACATCACCATTTCTCCACACATATGACTAATATCTCACAAATAGCCAAAGAGACTCAAATAAGGCATATGAAAGAAGCTCATCATCCTAAAATGCAATATGATACAAATGCAACATGATATATGACAAGATGGCTATCCTACCATGGTTTATACATCAAGCAAAGCATGTATATACATCAAATTAAACATGGTATGATACATATGACACAAAAGGAAATCCCCCAAGAATCAACTAGAAAGGGAAACAAACCCCAAGTTCCCCCCGCAAACGCACAAATGTAGCTTGGTCGAGAGGCTTTGTAAAGATGTCGGCTAGCTGATCTTGGGTAGGGACATGACTCAACACAATGGTTCCTTTTTCCACATTGTCCCTCAAGAAATGATACCTCACTTCTATGTGTTTAGTTCTGGAATGAAGCACTGGGTTTTTGGCTACGCTTATGGCACTGGTGCTATCACAAAGAAGTGGGATCTGGGTGCACTCCTCACCAAAGTCTCTCAAAGTGTATGAAATCCATAACAGCTGGGAACAACAACTCGCGGCTGCAACATACTCCGCCTCGGTGGTAGACTGAGCTACACTAGACTGCTTGCGGGAAGACCATGAAACCAACGAAGACCCAAGAAACTGGCAAGTACCAGAAGTAGACTTCCTCTCGACTCGACAACCAGCAAAATCCGCATCGGAGAAACCATGAGGAGAAAGAGTCGAGGAGGAAGAATACCAAAGGCCAAGACCAGGGGCAGACTGTAGGTACCTGAAAATCCTCTTGACGGCCTGTCGATATGATGTCCTCGGCGAAGCCTGAAAACGAGCGCACAGACACACACGAACTCGTATGTCCGGGCCTCGTCGCCGTCGAGTAGAGGAGGGAGCCGATCATGCTCCCCGTACTCCCCGCCCCGGTCCACTGGTTCTCCGTCCTCGTCCGCATCCAAAGTGGCCATACTCCCCATGGGAGTCGACATCGGCTTCACATCTTGCATCTGGAACTTCCTCAGCATGTCTTTCGTGTACTTGGTCTGGTGCACAAAAGTTCCGTCCTTCACTTGCTTGATCTGCAGCCCGAGAAAGTACTGCAACTCGCCCATCATGCTCATCTCGAACTCCCTGCTCATCTCATCTGCAAACTTGGCAACAAGGTTATGTGACGAGCCACCAAAGACAATATCATCCACGTATATCTGAACAATCAACAAGTCATTTCCATGCTTAAGGAGAAACAAGGTCCTATCCACGGTACCCATCACAAACCCTCTGCTCAACAGAAAACCTCTCAATCTCCCATACCAAGCAAGGGGCGCCTGTTTCAACCCATACAGAGCCCTTTTCAACCTGTACACCCTGTGTGGGTACAACTCGCTCTCAAACCCAGGTGGCTGCTTCACATACACCTCCTCCTCTATGACCCCATTCAGAAAGGCACTCTTCACATCCATCTGAAACAACTTGAACCCTTTAGCCACGACAAAGCCTAGAAGGATCCGAATTGCCTCAAGACGGGCCACAGGAGCAAAGGTCTCCTCATAGTCGATCCCCTCCTTCTAACTAAACCCCTGAGCAACAAGTCTGGACTTGTTCCTCACAACCATCCCATTCTCACCCTCTTTGTTCTTCCACACCCACTTGGTTCCTATAGGATGGCAATTTGGAGGTGGTTCAACTAGCTCCCAACACCTGGTTCCTCTCAAAGTTTTCCAACTCCTCATGCATAGAATTGACCCAGTTTGCATCAGATAAAGTGTGTCCAATGTCCTTGGGCTCAAAGGTGGCAACAAAAGCAGCATGAGCAAAATGAGAGGAATTCTTGGACCTTGACCGGGTAGTATGTTCGTTGATGTCCCCAATGATCTTCGACAGGGGATGCACTTCTTGAATCCGCCAGGGAGCCTCACGCCTCGAGACTACCTCCCCATCAACCTCAGCTTCTCTCGCATGGTCCTCTTGTCGCACCGTCGTTGTCCATGAAGTAGACGGTCCACGCTCCGTAGTGGTCGTAGGGGAAGTAGTGGGTACACACTCAGCTTCAGGCGCATGGTTCTCCCCATCATCATCTCCAGCTTCATCCTTCTCCTCCTCAAAGAGGTCCTCGGCCATCTCCTCATCACCTGCACATTCAAAGCCAAGAGAGGTACATGGCATTGTCTCGTCGAAGGTTACCTCGCAAGTCTCCATGATTTTGTTAGTCTCAAGGTTAAGCACCCTATAGGCTCTAGAATGGTTAGCATATCCAAAGAAAATACCATCACTAGACCTAGCCTCGAACTTGTCGAGTTTTCCCTTCTTAAGAATGAAGCACTTACAGCCAAAGACTCGGAAATGACTCACCTTGGGTGCCCGACCATGCACAAGCTCATAACAGGTCTTCTTCTTGAAAGTTCGCAATAAAATCCTATTGGAAACATGACAAGCCGTATTGACCTCCTCAGCCCAATACCTCCTAGGAGTCCTGTGCTCATCGAGCATCATCCTAGCCATCTCACAAAGAGTCTGATTTTTCCTCTCCACAACTCCATTTTGAGGGGGCACATAAGGGGTCGAATACTGATGTTCAAGACCTAGATCACGACGAGAGGCATCAAAACAAGATTTCTTGAACTCGAGCCATTATCACCGTGGATAGCTCGAATAGCATGCCCATGCCTCTCGTTTTTCAACCTCACGATCAGATCTCGAACAAAACCAAATGCCTCACTCTTGTCTTCCAAGAAAAACACCCGTGGCATAGCGAGAGTAATCGTCCACCACAACAAGGACATACCACTTCCCACCCACCGAGCGAACTCGAGCTGGCCCAACAAGGTCCATATGCAACAGCTCTGTCGGACGCTCGGTCATGACATCGGTCAGGGGTGGATGGGGAGTGGCTACCATCTTGCCATGCCTACACGGAGCACAAACCAAATCCTTCTCAAGCTTCAACCTCGGCAATCCTCGGGCAAGGTCAAGACCACTCAGGCGGGAAACCAAATCAAAGCTCAAGTGTCCAACGGCCTATGCCATTTCCACAAATCAGAAGAAGGACCAGCCATCAAACAGCGAGCAGGACCCAAAGAACAAGAGAAATCAGCCCTGAAAATCTGACCCTCAGGGATGATCATACAGACAAGATCACCTCGAGAATCCAGCAATAGAGACTCGCCAGACATGAAACGCACCTCAAAACCCTCAATCAAGAAACTGAGAAACCGAAAGCAAATTGAAACCCAAAGACTTCACAAGAGCAACTCTCTTCAACGTTACCTTGTCACTCACATGCACAACACCCTCAGAAATCACACTTCCTCGTCCATTGTCCCCTAATGTGATGTACATCTTTTCCTTCACTGGGGTGAGGCTGGAGAACCACTTCTTATCTCCGGTTATGTGTCGGGAACATCCGGAGTCGATCAGCCAAATGTTCTCCAAGCCTCCTGCCTGTAGTCAGAAACAAGAACGAGAGTGAGCTAACGACTCGACACTGGGGTTAGCACAAAGGAAGTTAAACCAGTGTCGAGCCATCTGCTCAAAAGAGGGGTTAACAAACATCATTCCCTTGCCACCAAACTTCCCATGTCCCATGGGAGGAGTACGAGCACCACGAGGGGGAAAACGTGGTCCGTAGTTCCTCTGGAACCCAAAGCTGCGATCATCTCCCCTAAACCCGTATTGAGGACGAGTAGGAGGACGTCCAGCAAAACCACCACGAGCCCGACCAAACCTCTCACCAGCATGCACACCATCATCTCTCCTAACAGACCTACCACCACCGAGCTCTACCAACACTCTTCACACTTCCCACACCCCGTGGAAGTGGCACTCTAGGCTCAGGAATACCATGAGACTGGCGAGTCCTGGTTTGCTTGCTCCCTAGCAAGCCTCTGATCCCTCTTCCTCTTGTAGCAAAACTCTGCAAGATGCCTCTCCTTTCCACAATACTCACACCTGAAGGGGATGGGTTTTAGTTTTGGCTCTGGCTTCTCTCTAGGCTTCTCACCCTTCTCACTCACAAACTTCACGGGTTTCTGGAAGTCATTTGTTTTGGGTGGAAATTTTGGTGGATCTTGGGTTGTGTCAAGCTTGTTGCAAAGGTGGTTGAGCTTTGGTGTGAAAGAGTTCTTGGGTGCTTTTGGAAGTGGGACTTGGATGTCTCTGATCACCTCAAACTCGGGGTTAGACTCAACACACTTCTCATACACACTATCCCCACTGTTCTCTTCCACTTTCTCACCCAACTTCTCAAACCCCAAACCACGACCATCAGCCCTCTTGAACTCCTCAATCATGATTTTCAATTGAGGTTCCTGCCCAGACAACCAACCCAACACCTTCCTCAAATAGTCATTCTCCTCATAGCTGACATCCAAACGGGAAGTAAGTTCAAGATTGCGCAAAGTAACTTCATCACAGCTAGAACATGCATTTGCAACAGGAGATTTCAAAGATGCTTCAAAGAACTAATGGTAGAACGAGCATCAACAAGCTTAGCATGCATAGTAGGACATGATTTACAAGCGCCAAGCAAAGTAGGTCTAGCCTTAAGCTCATCATACTCAGTCCTAAGAGCATCTAGTTTAGCCAAAATAGAAGCATTCTTCTCGTTAAGCAGCTTGATCTCATTCAACCATGCATCACACTCAAGACACTCAACATCATCAGGAGTAGTAGGAGCAAGTTTCAAAGAGTCATTCTCAAGTTTCAGTTCAAGCAATTTGGACTCTAACTCTCCTACTTTCTCACTAGCATTCTCAAGTTGAGCCCTAAGATCTTTCCTCATCTTCTTAGCATCTCTCAACACACTATCACGGTTATCAATCAAGCCATTCAACCTAGTGATCTCAGCAAGCAAAGAGTTAGGGTCACGATTTACCTCATCCTCTGAGTCGGAGTCGCTGTCTTTCTTCTCGCTCTTCTTGTTTCTCGAGCTATGGGCCATCCCACAAAAGCCTACAAGCACCACACAGCTCAACCCACTGAGGTTCCGGCTTGCACTCTTCTTGCCCTTGTGCCTCCCGGCGTCTTCATCTTCACTGCTTGAGCTTGACTGCGCGTCGCTTGAGCTTGAGTCGACGTCGCTCGCACCGGCCACCATGGCTCTTGCCTTGTCCTTCTTGTAGCCTCCCTTCCTCGGTCGTTGCTTGTCCTTGTCCTTGCTCTTGGACTTGCTGAAGTGCTTGCCCTTGGATGAGTACTTGTCTTCACGCCTCGGGTGCGCCTTGTACTCGTTCACCTTGTACTTGTTCTCCTCCGCTTCCGAGCACTCGGCGATGAAGTGGCCACGCTTGCCACACTTGTAGCACGTCCCTGAGCTCCGCCTTGCATTCCTTCGACTCTCATGTAGTCGATCAAACCTTCTTGAGAGCAAGGCCAGCTCCTCCTCGCCCAACACATCAAACTCCTCATCTGGAATAGACATAAGAGAAGACAAGGAAAACTGTCGACAGGAAGGGTTAGATTTGCCCTTTGATCCACCCACAAGAGAAAGACTATGGTCAGTCGAGCCCTCATGGTTGGATTGCAACTTCCTGTCAACCTCAGCCGACTTGAGCTTAGAAAAGAGGTCATCCAACTCAATAGTAAAATACTGCCTAGACTCCTTGATGGCCTCTACCTTACCACCCCAAACATTTGGATCCAAGACATGCAAGAGCTTCAAAGCTTGATCATGCTTGGTGTAAGGAAAATCCTCAACATTAGCCTTCATGTTGTTCACGATGGCGGTGAACCTCTGAAACATCGCATCAATGTCCTCACCGGGAAGTTGAGTGAAATTCTCATATTGCATCCGGTAAGAGACAAAGAGGCGAGCCTTCACATGGTTATCACCACCGTAAGCAACCAACAACTCCCAAATTTGCCAAGCAAGATTCAAATGGCGAACACGCTCAAACTCAGGATCACACAAGCTCCGGACCAAGTGATCAACGCCTTTTGCATTTGCCTCATACTTGGCCTTAGCACCGGCATCGGTCACCATAAGAGTATGGATGTTGACCGGAATAGCATAGGTCTTGTCAAGCACAATGAAATCCAACAACTTGCCACGAAGAAAGATCATCATACGAGCCGCCCACTTGTGGTAACCCTTGCCATCGAAGTGCGGCGGACCGCCCCGCTCAACGTACGCCATCTTAGGATTCGAGACTTGTCAAAGTCACAAAGAATCCGGGACCGAGCTCTGATACCAATTGAAGGATCAGATGGCGACTAGAGAGGGGGGGAGTGAATAGGAGCCGGTAAAAATTCTTCTCAAAGAACCCGGCCTATACCCTAGTCAAATCCCAGTAACACACAAGTGATGAATCGAATCACACACCAATCACCAAGACAACGAGGTTATAGATCAACCTCTAGCCTTAGGAACGATTCCTTGAAGCACACGCGGAAGCACGAGAAAGGAAGGGAGGAATCGAAACAAGAAGCAAAGCACACAGGCTCTGGCGGACCGTGCGGCCAGGAGAGGCGGACTGTCCGCACGGGCCACGCGGACCGTCCGCCAATGTATCGCGGACTGTCCGCACTGGTATGGCAGACCATCCGGCCTGGGCCGCGGACTGTCCGTTAAAACCAACAGAACCACCAGAAGCAAACCCCGAAAAACGGACCGTCCGCGGGGAGCACGTGGACTGTCCGCCAGGCACCCGCGGACCGCCCGCCCGCTGCTGCGGACCGTCCAAAACTTCGTCCAACCAAAACTCAAAATCACGACGGATCGAAACGAAAGGCGAGCAAGAACACGAAGAACACCTGACGAACACGTGCGGCGCGGACCGTCCGCGAGGCACGGACAGAGCAGAAAAACAGCCCGACCTTGAAGGTCAACTCCCCCAAATCATCATCGGATTTCCCAAACGATTGAAGCTGTGGAGACAAGGGTTTGGGGACTTGAAAAGCTTCACACAAGGATGCTATTACCCAAAAATCTTGCCTCCTAACTCCCTAGATCACCGGGAATCGCGAATCCTTTGAGCACCACCAAAAGCTAGAGCACCGAACGAAAATTCTTGAATCGAAGTGGTTTCCCGGCGTTTGAGGGCACAAGATCAATCACAAAGATGCATGAGACATCTGTCCATGTTTCCCTCAAAGAAATCCGGGGAGAAACCCACTCAAATCCGCGGAATCACACCGAGAACAAAGGCACGAAAACAAGCACAAAAAGACCACGAAAAACACAACTCCGAATCTTCTATACAAACCAGGAAAGATTCACAAGGTCTAGCATGCCGCCCTAGCATCCATCCCTCTCAATAAATCTCTCATGAAGCTCTCATGCTAGCCTAGAAAAAATGGAGAAGAAAATAGCTACCAAAAATGAGAAATGGGAGGGAGGAAATGAAACCCGAAGTCGCGGAGAGAACCAACCATCCACACACACTCATGGCTTATATATCAGGTCCCGCCGGAGTGGTAAATGACTCGACTACCCCTAACTTAACTACTGGCGATACAACCCACGGAGGGGCATTTAGGTAATGTTTGTGGGTCTTGCCATCGGACGGCCACGCCTTTGCCGCACCCCGCGTCCTCCCGACGCAAGCCATGCGATCCCGCCGCGTGTCCTCCGCCTCGAAGCTTCCCGACACGCCGGATCCCGTCTCCGTCATGTTGGGCCCTCGGACTTGGTTTTGAGGCCCAAACCAAGAAACCGATCCTCCGATGGTTTTGTGGGCAAACCACCAAACCCCGCGTGCTCGGTACGGCCTCCCGCCAAACCACTTGACTCGACCGCCACCGCGCACCGGCTCGATTGTCCATGACTTCGTCTTGCTTGTGTCGCCACCATGTGGCCCGCACCCGATCCCGCCGCTCCATCAGGTCCCTCGAACTGAGCCTACTTGTCTCTCCATCTCCCGGAGGCCCCTCAAGGCTGAAGACCTTTCGCTCCCATTCTTCACCTGCAACAACACGAACTAGGCCGCAGCCTACACCTGCGCACTAAGGCAAGAGTCAGTCCAACACCCGTTGTCAATCACTCATCACTGAGGAGCGGTCATCCATCGACCACTGGGACGCTCCTGGTCCTCAGAATTCAAAAGTGACCGTCGGATGAACCGACGGTGCAGCGGTTCATACGATGCCTTAGAGTTTGGTAACAATACTGATTGAGTTTCAACGGCTTCAACACCGAATTATCCAACACTGGACTCAATTGTTCATCCGACGCTTACATTCAAATCATACATAGGTGCCAAAAGAATTGCTTCTGCACAGGATGAACCGAGACTTCAGAATCAACTCAGCGGTTCATCCGACGCTTGTGTTTGAACTACACAGTACCGCACCGAGTGGGTGCTTTTCAGCACCGGATGGTCCGACGGGGCGTCGGTGCAATGCGTCGATGCATTGACTGGGTCACTTGGTTCAACGACTATTTTAATGTTTGTGAGTGACCGGATGATCCAACGCTTTCGCAGGGGGAACCATCGGTTCATCCGACGGTACTACTTTCCGGGGAAACTTTTCCAACGGCTAGCCTCTATTGCTAGGCCTATAAATATTACCCCCTACGTCTCTTGAGCTGCCTTTCGCCATTCTGAAGATCTAGGAGAGTGTGTTCTTGACATTTGGGATTCTCTTCCTCTTCATTGAGGAGCTCTTTATTAGGGATCAAAGGTTTTCAAGGTGCATACATGGCTTAGATAAGTGCTCAGGTCCAGTGAAAGTGTGCGGGCTTGTTACTCTTGGAGTTTGACGGCTCCTAGATGGTCTTGGTGCTTTGGGGGTTCTTGGTGAGCTCTTAGAGACTGTGGGAGCCTCAAGAAAAGCTTGGTGTACACGGTTCGATACCCACCGTTCCGGATATGGAGAACGGGTACTGTGAGACATGGGTACCCCTGGGTCCCCACCAACCAGGCTCATAGCCGTCCCTGACAAGTGGGTCCGGCTTACCAGAAGACCCGCCGACCTGTTAGTGGGCCCAACTGACCTAGTTGGTGGCCCACATGACCTCCGGAAAACCTTCCAGAAGATTCCCCAGACGACCTTGTCCAGACGAGAAGACAGCTAGGCGTGCAAGACAAGGAAGTCCAGATGGGTTAAGGCAGCTCGGATAAGCTTTCCATGTTGTAACTGACTAGAGATATGTTTCCCTGTAGTAACCGACTTGGACTCCGGTCCATCGACATTGTCCGTCGCCTAATATAAGGCGAGCAAGGGCACCCTCCTAGAGGCATGTACACGACAGACCACCTCCACCTTCGCCATGATCAAATCTATACAATCAAGAACTGGATGTAGGTTTTACTCTGCGGAGGCCCGAACCAGTATAAAATCGCCTTGTCCTTGTGTCTCGTCATAATTTTCATGTGCTACACTAACATAACCATCGCGTTGTTAGCTCCCGATCTCCCTACCGAACAACTAAACCACAGGGATTAACACCCCAGTGGGCTGTCCAGATCTCGCCATCTGACAGTTGGCGCGCGAGGTACGGATGATCACGAGCTCTTTGTGCAGCATGATGGCAGTTCACCACGTGCACGGCATCAAGGCCGTTTTCGATTTGCACTCAACGGAAGCATAGGTCGGCGGACTCTGAGTCCAGCACGTTCATGTTAAGGTCCAAGGCCATGTGAATCCATCGATCTCCAGGAGCTACGTACACAGGGAAGCTTCTTTTTCTTTTTTTCCCATAATAGCCAATCTCGTTTCTTTTTACTTGGCCCACACGGATTATTCTAATATATTCTCTTACGAGATGGATGCATGGACTTCCATGCGGCCGAATACTAAACACCGGTGAAGCATCCAGAAGGTCGTAGCCTGGGCACGACCTGTACATTCGGACACAACACAGATGACATACCTGCTCTACATTTTTGTGTCTGCTCTTTGGATCCCTCCTCCTCAACACGCTCAGGAGCTTGGCCTTGCCAAACTAAGGGTCGCTAGACCTGTGGGGTCCTACCTTCTCCTCTCTCGTGCCATCAACTCTCCCCCTCGACATGCTCAGGGGCTTGGCTAAAGCCAATATATAGGTCGTAAATGGGTCGTAAGACCTGAGGGTTAAAGTTCTTCTGCTCCTCCCCCTCGACATGGTCGGGGTCTTGGCTCAAAGCTAACCTAGGAGTCGTTCGACCTGAGGACATTGTCCCTCATGAGTACTTGCCTTTTGTCGATGCGAGCCTGCTTGGTCGATAAGGTTGCTAAACCTAAGTCCTAGATTCCCTCCTCTCGCGCGTCGATCTCACGTAAGCCTCCCTGCTGAGCTGTGGAGGTCGGTAAGCCAGCCTCTCCATGAGTAGTGGTCAGCAAGGCAGCACACAAGATGACATTACTTCAAAGACTACCAAGTTCTCGTAGGCACAAAAGCAAGTACCTCATTCCGGCATCAAAAGAAAGTTCATCAAGTATTTTTTTACATGGCTGAGATAGGGGAGGTACAGCTCTAAATCTCTATGCATCTCTGGCGTCATCTTCAGTGGATTTCTCGGTATCTTCGGCGTCGTCTTCGTCAGGTCGCTAGACCTCCCTCCAGCATCGGCGTCGTCTTCGTCAGGTCGCTAGACCTTCCTCCGTCTCCGTCGTCATCTTCATCAAGTCACTTGACCTCCCTCCGGCTCCGTCGTCATCTTCGTCAGGTCGTTAGACCTTCTTATGGCTCCGTTGTCGCCTTCACCAGCTCGGAAGACCTCCTCGGCGACTTCATTCTTCTAGCTCCAAGCTTCTACAAACACAGCATCCTACAATCTGGTGGACGGTCGCATGCCCATGGCATGGCCAAAATTCTAATCTGTGTCTTCATTGCTCAGCAATGTTCAGTGCTTGCCTCCTTTAGTCTTATGGTGCTATTCATAGTGAGAGCCAAGACCCAGTTATGGCCGGATGAGCTCTGACACTGTCACCACATGGTCAAGAGAGCATGCACACATGTGCATGATTAAAGGCGATGACTTTACCCTGTCTCGCAACATCTTTGTCGCTAGTGCATCAATGATGCCTGAGCCCGCCGCAGAATCACATGGCTACAATACCGCCTTGATTCGTGGGCAGCTTGTCATTTTCTAGGTGGCAAGAGAATCTCCAACCACTATTGACCCGTGACCCTGCAGTCTACGAAACAACACAAAACCTAGCCCTGTGTTAGAGGGCCCAGCGCCTAGCTACATCTACATACGATGATGACTCGACAACCTTCCTCTATGACCTGATGTCCTTTATTTGCACCCGCTAGGCTCTACGTCCTGGTGCACCCGCTATGGCTCTGCATGTAAATGGACCTATTCCAATTAGCCTATATCTGTTTCCTAAGCAGAATGGTCGTAGGTTTGATTGAAGACCTTCTGGGGTAGGCGTGCCTCGTTGCCCTACCAGATCCGTTTGGGCGCCTGGAGATCAAAAGCACCATGGAGATCGGAAAACTTCAGTTCTGTGATTTCGTCGGGCCCCTGTGGTCGGTGTGCCTATTGCTGAGGTCACCAATACCTTAGTATAATGGCTCCGCTGGATGGCTAGCAGCTATGTTGGTCGTCTAGATACCAAAACGACCTCCTTGAGGTCGGCATGCCTCACATACCTAGGTCTTGCAATACTGAGGTATGACTATGGCTCTGCCAACCTAGTTTGGTGCCCCGGATGCGTAACCTTCCGAGGTCAGTGTGCTTTTATAGCCCTGCAGCCTGTTCTGGACACCCAAGATTTTATGTTGGGATTGAAGGCCTCCCTGTGGGGTGCGCGCCTAATGGCCCTGCCAAGTATCTTCGAGTGCTTGGGCACTTCTGATTTGAGACCTTCTTGAGATCGGCATGCCTCGAGTGGCTCTGCCAGACTCTTTGCAGCTATGCAGGATATCTGGGTGTCTCTACATTCCATACCTTCAAGATCAACAGATGTTTGGATTCATCATCGACAGAACCCTGGACATCGCAACTCCAGCTATGACATCGTCGACGACTTCTTCAATCAACGTGCTTTTCAAGATCTTATTGGGTACCCTCGGATAGTGGACATCATCGACTTGAGGCCTCTCTGAGGTCAGCACGCCTACAAGGCCTCCTCAAGGTCGGCCCTGCCAGACTCCTTGCAGCCATGCTTGGAGATCTGGGTGTCTCTACACTTCGTTCGATCAAGACCATGACTCAGTTTTCTTCTCTTTTTTTGAGCATCAAACCAACCATGCTGCCTGCTTCAATGCTCGGGGACTACTCTACGAGTGCGTCTTCGATGCCCTCTTGTTTTCTTCGTCATACTAACCTGTTGGGAAACTCGTTTCTCATCACATCACTACTCGACCTACTTTTTCTTTTCTTTTTCTTCTTTTTTGGATCATCATACCGGCCATCCTACATGCCACGATGCTCGGATACTACTCTATGAGTGCATCTTCGATGCCCTCTGAATTTTTTCATCATTGTTTCAATCTATTGGAAGCCTGCTTCCTGTAGGTCATCACTCGACCTCTCTTCATTTGGTGAGACTTCAAACAGGTCGGTTGCCAAGTCGATTTGTTCTTTTTTTCTTTTGGACCGACATGCGTGCTATTCGACCTATGGATAGCTCTACGACTTCGTCACGACCTTTCTAAGGTCGCTGCTCCTACACCTCGCTCGGGGGCTTGTGAGACATGGGTACCCCTGGGTCCCCACCAACCAGGCTGGCCGTCCCCGACAAGTGGGTCCGGCCTACCAGAAGACCCGCCGACCTATTAGTTGGCCCAACCGACCTAGTTGGTGGCCCACAGGGCCTCCTTAAGACCTTTCAGAAGATTCCCCAGACGACCTTGTCCAGACGAGAAGACAGCTTGGCGTGCAAGACAAGGAAGTCCAAACAGATTAAGGCAGCTCGGATAAGCTTTCCATGTTGTAACTGACTAGAGATAGGTTTCCCTGTTGTAACCGACTTGGACTTCGGTCCATCGACCTTGTCCATCACCCAATATAAGGCGAGCAAGGGCACCCTCCCAGAGGCATGTACACGACAGACCACCTCCACCTTCGCCACGATCAAATAAATACAATCAAGAACTGGACGTAGGGTTTTACTCTGCGGAGTCTCGAACCAGTATAAAATCACCTTGTCCTTGTGTCTCGTCATAATTTCCATGTGCTACACTAGCATAACCATCGCGTTCTTAGCTCCCTATCTCCCCACCGAACAACTAAACCACAGGGATTAACACCCCCGTGGGATGTCTAGATCTCACCATCTGACAGGTACTTTTAGTGAGCACTTGAGTCTTGGTGACTTGAGGGGGAGCAATACTCTAAGTGAGTGCTCCAACGTGGATTAGGGGGGAGCGTCAACTTCTCGATACCACGGGGAAAAATTTGGTTGTCTCTTGTGCCTTTCTCTCTACTTTCTTGCATTTAATTTCAGCACCTAATTTCTGCACTTAAGTTTCTTTGCCCTTGTTCTCTTTAAGTTGCTTATTTGCTTCATATCTTGACTAGGGTGTTCCATATCTCTTAGTGTGATATTTTCTAAGGAAACTCTTGTTAGTGTGCTTAGTAGTAGAGAAAAACCTTTTTAGATGGGCAACACTAGTTGATAGGCTAAGGTTTTCTTTATGCATTAGAAATTCAAAAGAAGGCCCATATTCAACCCCCCATTCCATGGACCATTGATCCTACAAGTGGTATCAGAGCTAGGCTCCCTTTTGCTTGGCACAACCGCCTAGGGAGATGGGGAAAGGTAGTGGCAATGGCCCTCTCAAGTTGGCGGGGAAACTGTTCACCTTTTGGGCACATAGAATGGCTAGTTACCTTCAAGCACAACACCATGATGCCTGGCGCACCACCATGTATCTGTTGCCTAGTGTTCCCACCGAGAGTGAGGCTAAATGGAATGCGTGCGCTAGAAACCATATCTTTGAGGTGCTAGATGAGGAATTGTTTGATCGGGTCTTTGCTTTGGAAACTGCCCATCAAGTGTGGATGCAACTAAAAGAATCCATGTGGGTAACAAGAAGATCCATGAGGAAAAAAATGAGTTGCCTAAGGTGGAACTCAATGAGTTCGAAATGAATGATGATGAGGGTGTAGAACAAATGTATTCTAGGATGGGTGTGCTTATTCAAAATATCAATGCCCTTGATGTTGCTAACCTTACTGAGCAGGAAATCATCCAGAAAATCCTTCAAACGCTCCCCAAGCCTAAGTACAACATCGTCAAGGCTCTTCTCTTTGAGAAGGATTTCTCTACTCTCACCATCACCGAGTTTGTGAACAAAATCCACTCCCATGAGATGTTAATGATGGAAGAAGTGGAATCACCTACCTCTAACTCAAGCGCGAAGAAAGATCTTGCACTCAAGGCTAGTGAGAAGATCAAGCCTAAAAAGACCAATGCAAAGCCTCCTTCTTCCTCAAGTGAGTGCGAAGGCAAAAGTGATTGTGAGACATGGGTACCCACGGGTCCCCACCGACCAGGATCTCAGCCGTCCCCGACAGGCGGGCCCGACCTACCAGAAGACCCGCCGACCTGTCCGCGGACCCTGCCCGACCTGACTTGTGGGACCAAAGACATGAAGACAGCTTGGTGTACAAGACAAGAGAGTCCACCTCGGATAAGCTTTCCATGTTGTACCGACTAGAATAGATGGAAACCGACTTGTAGCCCAAGGTTGTCGGTCAATATAAGGCGGCCTTGAGCGCTGTTGTGGGGTAGCGAAGCTACCTTTAACAAACAATGAACAGGAATTTAAAAGCTCACGAACCAAAACCAAAACTCAGACACAAACAGAAGAAAACCAAAAGCTCTTTCTCAACTGTAGATTTCTCAAAAGTCGATCCCTTTACAAGTGCCAGTCCGTCTCCTTTTATAGGGAGACGAGCAGACTTTTTACATACCGAGATTACCCTCGTGTGAAACAGATCGAAACGGAATGTGCTAGGCTAATTTTGGGAGGTCTCGAATTAGGTCTTCATGTAATCGGCGCTTCGTGACGTCACGCCGCAAATCACGGCGCTTTTCCCGGCATCAGCACGTGCGCCTGTCGGGGGAAGACCCTCGACTTTTTGGAGACCCTCCTTTCGCCCAGCGCATTCCTTCACCTGTAACACATGCCAAAGCCAAACCTAAATGCATTAGATGTTAAGGGCGACGAAACCCCCCGGACGAAACCCAAACTTTAGTTTATTGATTGGCGAGATTCGCCCCCGGGGTTCGTCACTGAGAAAACCAAACGACCCGACCGAAATGCTGATGACGAAGGTACTGATCAAAAGATTGGTTCTGAGAAATGAAACAAACTTAAAGGCTCTCAGGGTTTTGTAGCTGAACCTTTCGAATTGAGGTTGATTAACAGAAATGAACTCGCGATTTGGCGTACGAAAGGCATGATTCCGAATCCCCCCAACAGAAGCCCCTCAATGGCGAGGCGCTTGCTTCGGTGCAAACTTGAGACAGCGAAATCTGGGGATTGAGAATCGAGGCGAAAGAAAACGTCTTCCCCTGCGTCGGTTCCCGAGACATCCGCTTGAATTACTAATATGCCCTCAACTTTTTACTATTGAGTTCAAAACTTCCGACCGTTGGGTTTTACCGTCTATAAATAGAGGGGGCCGACACCGCGGACAGTCTGCTGCCTCTTTCGCTCCTTGTTCTCTCGTTTAGAATTGGCGATTGGTTCACTTTATTTCGTTCCCTGCTATTTCGTTCTCATCTGCAGCAATGATGAAAGATTTCACCGGCACGGAATCGTCACCACCAGCTGAAAGGATAGCGGCTTCGTAACTCATTAGAAATTGCCTAGGGTCGGATTGACCCGAGATTCTGGGGAGTGGAACTGGCCTGTAAGTTTGTGGCCAATGGGTGATCTGAATTTCTTAAGACAAGGGAGACTTGGGATCCCAAGATCTCGTGCATATGGTGTGGATGTCGTGGTGCGAAGGACTAGATTCAAAAGGGTTTACGAAGGGATTACGGCTGAAGGTGGTGTGCGAAGGGGGCTGGGTGAAAAACTCATTGCGCTCAGTGAAATTGGACTGATTGGGCACAGTGTATTCGGGGAGAGGGTTGATTGAAACTCAGAGATTGTTTTGCTTTTGTGGCACGCAGCTCCTCTTGCAATTTGGCGATCTCTGCTTTTTGTTTCTGGATTTCGTTAGCCGCCTCAGCCTCGTGCTGTATCGCCAACAATCTCTTTTTGGCCTTGGCTAAGTCTTCAGCCTCTTTGCGCAGTTTGGCCAGCTCAGCCTCGTACGCAGCCTTAGCCGTCGCAGCACCGGGCTCCGGGAGCTCCTCTCCCTGAGTGAGCAATGTGGATGAATTCAACTCCCCATTGAGGGATGACGAAGCCCCCCTAGTGGAATTAACGGTAGTTCTCTTCTTTCTTGTGGACATTCTGGGTTTGTTACTTGAGCCAAGTACAAACGGTGGGCGCCAATTATTGTGGGGTAGCGAAGCTACCTTTCATAAATAATGAAAAGGAATCTAAAAGCTCACGAACCAGAACCAGAACCAAAACCAAAACTCAGACACAAACAGAAGAAAACCAAAAGCTCTTTCTCAACAGTAGATTTCTCAAAAATCGATCCCCTTTACAAGTGTCGGTCCGTCTCCTTTTATAGGGAGGCGAGCGGACTTTTCACATACCGAGATTGCACTCGTGTGAAACAGATCGAAACGGAATGTGCTAGGCTAATTTTGGGAGGTCTCCAATTAGGGCTTCACGTAATCAGCGCTTCGTGACGTCACGCCGCAAATCACGGCGCTTTTTCCGGCATCAGCACGTGCGTCTGTCGGGCGAAGACCCTCGACTTTTTGGAGACCCTCCTTTCGCCCAGGGCATTCCTTCACCTGTAACACATGCCAAAGCCAAACCTAAATGCATAAGGTGTTAAGGGCGACAAAACCCCCCGACGAAACCCAGACTGTAGTTTATTGAGTGGGTGAGATTTGCCCCCGGGGTTTCGTCACTGAGAAAACCAGACGACCCGACCGAAATCCTAACACTTTGAATCACGTCGCTTTTTCCGGCATCAGCACGTGCGTCTGTCGGGCGAAGACCCTCGACTTTTTGGAGACCCTCCTTTCGCACAGGGCATTCCTTCACCTGTAACACATGCCAAAGCAAACCTAAATGCATTAGATGTTAAGGGCGACAAAACCCCCCGACGAAACCCAGACTGTAGTTTATTGAGTGGGTGAGATTTCCCCCGGGGTTTCGTCACTGAGAAAACCAGACGACCCGACCGAAATCCTAACACTTTGAATCGCTGGACTCATTTGGTTACTCAGCTGATGACGAAGGGTACTGATCAAAAGATAGGTTCTGAGAAATGAAAACGAACTTAAAGGCTCCCGAGGTTTCGCAACTGAACCTTTCGAATTGAGGTTGATTAACAGAAATGAACTCGCGATTTGGCATACGAAAGGCCTGATTCAGAATCCCCCAACAGGCGCCCTCCTTGGGGCAGATGACCCTCCACATAATTCCAATGCCAAACTGTCGTAGGGTTTTACTCTCTGGAGGCCCGAACCAGTATAAATCGCCGTGTTCCTCGTGTCTCGCCGGGATTTCCGTGCTCGTCCTACGTACAACCATCTACGCTCTTAGTTCCTCGATCCCACCATTAACCTACAACCGCTTGGGTAGCCCCCTTCGGATCTGTCCAAGTCTTACCCCTTGTGCAGCTGATGGCATCTCACTCTGACGAGTGTATCTCACGAGACGGTGGCGCGCCAAAATTTTTCTCCTCCCAACCACCCGACGAGACTCCGGTTTCCTTCGTGTGGAGGCGGCCTTGTGCAGCCATCTTCGACGCGAGCTTAGATGGAAAACATGCATGGCCTCGGCCAAGTTACTGGGAAGATTCGTTTTTCTATTTCCATTATTTCCAGATTTAATCTGTCCCTTCTACATTATTATTTTTTTTCATGTCATGTACTATTCTAATCTGTTAACGTGCTCCATGCATGATTCTCCGTATTGTCGACTTACGGAGCAATGGAGGACGGAGAAGTTGACTTACGGAGCAATGGAGGACGGAGAGAACCGGTGGGCCAAAGTTCGTGCATGCACGAAAATCCCAAGGAGCGTGTGCGACGGCTTTAGCCAGACTTGCAGCATCGACAAGACGGTCACAACCACTGCGCCATGCACCAGTCCTGTACATGGATCCGTTTTCAATCGAGCGGCGGTCTCCGACGTCCGTGCGGTGCTGCATGCGGCAAAATCAAAGGAAGCTATACGCGTGAAACAGGGGGACACATCCTCCCTTTTTTCCTTCCATATTAATCAAATTGGCTTGCAATATTTCCATATTATCTCTATTAACTGACGTGAACTCTTGTTTTGATGTTTTGGACGGACACGAGTCCTGTCCATTGGCAAGTTCAGGATGGTGGCACGCTAAGACGTTCGCATGTGCCGCCAAGCTGCAGACCCCCGACGAGCAACAACCGACTTCCTACGGCCGCTCGCCAACCATGTTCAGCAACCCGACTACCTGACAGGTCGGCATGTACATGTCGTCGACCTCTTCGACACCTCAAGCACGACTCCAGCTCTACTGACCTCCTCGGCACAGTTTCGACTCTTCCGACCTTCAACGACTCATCAACGACCTCTTCGGCGTCTCGAGCTCGCTACGTCGATCTTCTCGGCTTCATGCACAAGCTAAGTGCTAGTTTCTTTCTTAATTATTTTTACGGCTTTAATTTATTTCGTAGATCTGCTCTACATGTTTTTTCTGCTCTTCTGATCCCTCCCCCTCGACATGCTCGGGGGCTTGGCAATGCCAACACGTAGGTCGCCAGACCTGAGAGTTCAAAATTTTTATCTTGTGATGTGTTCTCTCCTCCCCTCGACAAGCTCGGGGGCTTGGCCTTGCCAACCTATGGGTCGCTAGACCCGATGATTATTTCCTATTTTTAGTTGCTTGCCTTTTGTTTATATGAGCAAGTTTAAACTAATCTACTATTTTTTCCTCACGTGATGTGATGTCTACATGGTCTTCCATACGGATCACTTAACAAGCATCAACGACAGGATGCATAGCTCGGGGTTCGCCATTCACATGAGACTCGACGGCGGCCTCGACGAAATGACTACTACACCATGTGTTGCTACTGCTCCTGCAACCTACATCTTCAATACGTCACCGACACCTCGACGACCCCAACTCGCCGTGGCGACCTGCTGCATCTCCGACCTCTTCGGCGTCTCGAGCTCGCGTCAACGACAACTTGGCATGGTGACTGCAACCCTGTCCGCATCGACGATCACGTGCTGACTTCAATTCGACTACAACTCCACAAGCTAAATGCTAGTTTCAATTAAATATTCTTATGGTATTCATCCCGATAGTCTCTGTGACTTTCACTGACGCGCTTTACATGTTTTTTTCATGCTTTATTTTCCCTCCCCCTTCGACACGCTCGGGGGCTTGGTATAGCCGACCTCGATACGCTCGGGGGCTTGGCTTTGCCAATCTAAGGGTCGTCAGACCTGAGGGATTTTTAATTACTTCTGTGTGTCTCTCCTGACAAGGTCTTTTAATTTGATATGCGCATTCTTAGTCATGTGGTTGCAAGACCTTGAATCTCTGACTCCCCCCCGCGCGTCGGCTACACCTAAGCCTCCATGCTAAGCAGTGTAGTCGATGGCTCTGCGTCTTGTCATATCTAGGACAACGACGATGATCAAACATGTCACACCCGATTTTCCGAAGAAAACCGAATGCATCTCATATGTGTATTAGTATAAAAATTTCACACATATGATAGACTCATGAGTGTAATATCACAAAACAATGCTCATAACTTACAGAAAAGGTTTATTAACTTTTATTACACTCACGAGGGTAGACACGAAGGTCTTTACACGAACAACGATAACTATGAAGACGCGACTCCATCTTCATCTTCCACGGGCATCTGACTGGTTGATCGCATTCTCAGAACTCCTCATAGTTGATGAAGTACTCCATTCTAGGGTTCTCCTCTAAACAGCGTAAGCAAGGATGAGTACAATTATGGTTGGTACTCAGCAAGGCCACAGAAATAACCAGAGATCAATATTCAATCCATCTTTAAGTTGATTAATCATGTGAGGGTCCAGGCCGCTCTTGACTGTGAGCATGGTTGATCGATCAGTTTTACACTCTGCAGAGGTTGCACACTTTAACCACAGTTCGCGTAAAAGTTCCGAAGAACTTTGAACCCAACCACGCATGTGCTGATCAGGCACAATACCACACTTCCGAGGTGTGATTGCATAGGGACGCTACGAAGCCTTTACAAAGATATGCAAAAGCACCAACAACCCACGACAGTTATAGCTCAGGGCGGACCATAACCCTCCCTAGTGGTCAGCACCGTAGCAAAGGCTGCTACCCCAAAAGAACTGGGCTATACCCCTGCAACCCCAAGCCCCTGTGTTCCTTTCGGATAAGTTCACCAGTACAATCGTACACCTAATTAATTGGCTAAGCCAGAGCCATGTGGACTATGGTTGCACTATTTTCCTCGGTGGTTCTCCTTATTCTAATTAATTTCTAGTATTCTTGATTAAAGCATAGGTAGCAGGGTGGTTAGGGTCACTTGCCTTTCTCCAACGATAAGATACTCTCCTTTACTTCGAAGCTCTGCACTTGTTCTTCCTCAAATAGCGCATTGTCTACAGTCATGCAAGAAAACATGCAATAAATAAAACAATACATCAAACATTACCAAAAGACTAAAACAAGCTTCTAAAACTAACGTGCTCATTGAGACGATCGCGTGGATACCTAGAACGCTTAAAATGGAGCTAGGACGGAAAAGATAGGGTTTAAAGAAGGTTTAGGGGATAGATTGTGAGAAAACTTGGGCTTCAGGGGCTTATCTGCAAGAAAACAGGGACCTAAACATAATTATCCATATAAACCCGAGGTTTATAGCATAAAAGTGCCTAACAAGGATGACTGATGCAAAAACTATGAAGGTTAGGGGCCTATCCGAAGAAAACAGGACTTACTTGAAAGGATTTTATATGGTGGGAGGGTACTTTTGTGATATTGAAAACTATGGGGGCTTTTTTTGCAAAATGACCATGACCGTCCTGGGTTCACCGTTATGTTGAGGGTTTGACTCCAGGGCTAACGGATCTGGGCCGTTGATGTGCAAGTGGGCGGCTAGGAGCGGCGGCACGCGGGCAGGTGGCGGTGGGCAGCGGCGCACGACCGGCGGCGGCGCAGAGCTCGCCGGAGGAGAGCCAAATGGGGCTCCCGGCCTTGGATTTGAACACGGAGAGTCTCAATTCAAAGAGGGGAAGAAGGGGAACTCACTGAGAGGCTTGTAGAGGAGGTTGAGGCGTCGACAGAGGAGATCGACGGCGAGGGGCGGAGCTCCGGTAGCTCCTTCGGTGCAGCGGCGCGGTGAAGGCTAGGAGGGGAGGAGGACTGCTGTAGGTTGGAGAGGGGATGGTTCCGCCCTTTTATAGCTTAGAGAGGAGCAGGGGAAGGGGCGTGGAGGTGGTGGGCGAGGTCGGTGACCGGCGGCCATTAATGTCTAGTGGGAGCTCGGTGCGCAGGGGTTTTGGGAGGGGAAGGGGACGGGGCCGAGGCGGCGCGTGGTGCGTGCGAAGCATCAATGTGCACCTAGGGGAGGGGAGGAGGCGCAGAGGGGAAGGGAGGCGTCGGGGAGGGCCGGTGGTGGCCGACGGCCATGGGAGGAAGGGGCGGCTGGAGGTTGGGGGAGAAGCTGACAGCGGGCCCTGACTGTCGGCGAGAAGGAGAGAGGGAGAGGGTGAGGTGGGCCGACGGGATAAGCTGGGCCGGAGAGATGATGGGCTGGCGGGGTTGCGATATGGGCCATAGGGAGAAAAAAAGAAAAGAAAAAGGAGGGAGAGGAGAGGGAAGGTGGGCCGAGGGTGGCTGCCGAGCAGCGTTGGGCTAAAAAACAGAGAAGGGAAAGATAGATAGGGAGGGGGAGCTTGAGGGGGTTTTGGGGACTTTGAACTTTTGAACTTTTGATGATTTTTGAAACACACAACATCAAACAAGAACAATGCAAACCAAAATGATGCACAATCACTTGGTGAATTCTAAATTTGATATTGTTTAATTTAATTAAAGGCAAATTATTTAGTCAAATTATTTAACCCTTAGAAAATAAAAACCAAACCATGTTGCTATCATTATTTTATTGTGATGGAATTTTCGGGTGTTACAAAACGCATCCTTTATTGATCTGCGTCTTCATTGCACCCGCTAGGGTCTGCGTCCTAGTGCACCCGCTATGGCTCTGCAGGTAAACGGACCTATTCCAATCAGCCTATATTTCTGCTTCCTGAGCAGAATGGTCATAGGTTTGATTGAAGACCCTCTATGGTAGGCATGCCTCGCTGCTCTACCATATCCGTCTGGGCGCCCAGAGTCCAGTCTATGATTTCGTCGGGCCCCCGAGGTCGGTGTGCCCGTTACTTAGGTCGTCGATACCTTAGTACCATGGCTCCACTGATGATTGGCAGCTATGCTGGTCATCTGTGCACCAAAATGGCCTTCTTGAGGTCGACGTGCTATTATAGCCCTGCCAGCCTACTCTGAACATCCTCCTTGCTTTAGCATGAAGGCCCCCTGTGAGGTGCGCGCCTATTGGCCCTGCAAAGCATCTCCGGGTGCTTGGGCGCTACTAACTTGAGACCTTCCTGAGGTCGGCATGCCTCGGGTGGCTCTGCCAGACTCTTTGCATCCGTGCAGGATATCTGGGTGCCTCTACACTCCGTTTGTTCAAGACCAACCCTTCCCACAACCCCGTCGTCGTCTACTCAAGGTCCCCACGACACCGTCATCACCTACTCAAGGTCCTGAGACCTCCCCGCGACCCCGTTGTCACCGACTCAAGGTCATGAGGTCTTCCCGTGACCCCGTCGTCGCTGACTCAAGGTCCTGAGACCTTCTCGTGACTCCGTCATCGCTAACTCAAGGTCATGAGACCTTCCCGCAACCCCATCGTCGTTGACTCAAGGTCATGAGACCTTCTCGCAACTCCGTCGTCGCCAACCCAAGATCCTGAGACCTTCCCGCGACTCCGTTGTTGCCAACTCAAGGTCCTGAGACCTTCCTGTGACTCTGTCGTCACCTACACTAGGTCCTGAGACCTTCCCGCAACTCCGTCGTCGCTTACACAAGGTCATGAGACCTTCCCAGTGGCTCTCTCGTTACCCGCTGTAGGTCTACAGACCTCCTGGCGTCTCTTTCGTCGCCCGGTGTAGGTCTACAGACCTCCCGGCGGCTGCCTCGTCGCTCGGTGTAGGTCTACAGACCTCCCGGCGGCTGCCTCGTCGCCCGGTGTAGGTCTACGGACCTCTCAGCGTCTCCGTCGTCGCCCGGTGTAGTTCTACAGACCTCCCGGCGGCTGCCTCGTCGCCCGGTGTAGGTCTATGGACCTCCTGGCGTCTCCTTCGTCGTTTGGTGTAGGTCTATGGACCTCTCGGAGGTTGCCTTGTCACCCGCGGTAGGTCTACAGACCTCCCGGTGTCTCCCTCGTTGCCCACTGTAGGTCTACAGACCTCCCGGCGGCTATGTCATCACCCTCTCGAGGTCATGGTAGCTTTCGATGTTTGGCGTATTCCTCAAAGATTCTAAGCATTTAGACATATTGGCTCAGTTCGTCAGAGCATCATAATAACAATAGAAGGTCGTAGGTTCTCTTTCTCTTCTGGAGCATCAACCCGACCCTCCAGGTTGCCTTACTGCTCGGGGGCTACTCTAGGAGTGCGTCTGTGCGACGCCCTCTTTTTCTTTACGTCGCCTCGACCTACTGGACGCACGCTTCCGTCACGTCTCCGCTCGACCTCCCTTTGGTCAGCGTTTCGACCTTCCTTGAAGGTGTGTTGGCTTCAACTGATTCCGGTCAGGTCGGCGGTTCTTCAGGTAATGACAGCGCCTTCTCTTCACCTCAAGCCCCTGGACCTATTCTCCAAAGACTTGATGTTCGTCTTCGTATGCGCTCAGGAGGATTGTTTTTGATCCCCGTGCACCCTATGCGACTTCATCGACGCCACATCTTCACTTCGCATCGACGTGATTTCATCTCCGTCGCTTCGCCTACACGTCGATCGGGGGCTTGTGAGACATGGGTGCCCACGGGTCCCCACCGACCAGGGTCTCAGCCGTCCCCGACAGGCGGGCCCGACCTACCAGAAGACCAACCGACCTGTCCGCGGACCCGGCCTGACCTGACTTGTGGGTCCAAAGACATGAAGACAGCTTGGTGTACAAGACATCATAGTCCAGCTCGGATAAGCTTTCCATGTTGTAACCGACTAGAATAGATAGAAACCGACTTGTAGCCCAAGGTTGTCGGTTAATATAAGGCGGCCTGGGGCGCCCTCTTTGGGGGCAGATGACTCTCCACATAATTCCAATACCAAACTGGACGTAGGGTTTTACTCTTCGGAGGCCCGAACCAGTATAAATCGTCGTGTTCCTCATGTCTCGTCAGGATTTCTGTGCTCATCCTACGTGCAACCATCTACGCTCTTAGTTCCTCGATCCCTCCATTAACCTACAACCACTTGGGTAGCCCCCTTGCGGATCTGTCCAGGTCTCACCCCCTGACAGTGATTTAAGTGAAGTGGAGAGCGATGATGCAAAGCTTGCTCTTCTCATGAAGAGAACTACAAGGATGCTCCCCAAGATTGGCAAGAAGGGTTACAACTATGATCCCAAGAAGCAAAAGTTTCGGGCACCAAGAAGAAATGGTGAAGGAAGCAATATGAAGTGCTATAATTGTGGAAGCTATGATCATCTATCATATGATTGCCCAGGACCGACAAGCGAGTATCAAGCTCAAGCAAGAAGAACGATGAGGATGAGAAAGATGCCAAGTACTACAAGAAGTTCTCATCCAAGAAGAAGTCATCAAACAAGCCCTACCACAAGAAGAAGGGCGAACATCGTTCTCTCTTGGTCAATGAATGGGTAACCGGTGGTGAGACTTCAAGTGAGTCAAGTAAAAGTGAAGAAGAAAAGAACAAGAAGATCGCCAGTATCTTTTGACTGTTCAAAACCGTGCTCAAGTTCACTGCAAGCCTACGGGTGACTTGGTGCCTTTCTCACCAAGGAGGGTCCTCCCTAGATTTGTCAATCCAAGGATTGGAAGAAAAGTCCTAGGATTCTCCATCTAACCTATCGATCTAACCTAACACGAAGCATTGATTGTATAAGAAGATAAACCTTAAAGATATACGAGTTATAGCATAAGGTTGATCGCATCCATGAACGTCGACAAGGTAAGGAGCAAGCAAGGGAAACTAAGGCCCATCATCTTCTAATCATAGTTCTAGCCAAAAGAGCAAGCGCGAAATGCATCTCATCCAAAGCCATCTTTAAAATACTATCCTCCGATCCGATTCTGAAAATGCCCGCCTTTTGGAGCCACCATCCTGTCACAACGCACTCCTATTAGTGCGGGTTAGCCTAGGGTGAGTTCAAAGAACAAGTTGAAACCACTTGGTCGATCCGGTATGCACCTCTAGCCACCATGACTATAAGAGAACCCCAAGCAATCTATCTAAAGAATAGATTGAAGATGAAGCATAGCCAAGCGAGAGCAAAATCATAAAAGGAGGAATCGAGTCGCTAAAAGATCGGATGACATGAAGTACTTTACTCACATAATAAATATGTTTAGATCATCTCCACCGAGTACATACCATTGATGACCTCAACTATCTCCGGAACTCTGCCATGGCTCAACCGTGCAAGGCGGCCATGGTGGTTAGGGTAGGCCTAGGCCATCTCCTAGACAACTTCGAGGACTCTCGGCGGTCGTCGTCTACCTTCATCACTCTCTCCTAGGTTTTGCCGAGTTCCTGTGGATGGATGCCGCCAAATGTTTGCACCGAGACTATTAATAACTCGAAGCAACCCTAGTCCAAAGTGGAGCTCGAACCGCCACAAAAATGGGCTGGGCCAGTCCGCATGGGCCGTCCGGCCTAGGGTCCTTTTGGTTCGTTTCGGGCCCATCTTTTGCGGGCGAGCTTCTCTTGCAATTTTGAGTCTCTGTCTTCTCAATTGTGTGGCCTTTTGACGTCTTTATCCGCGTGAATAGTTAGGAGGTCTTGTCGTCCAAGCCTCTGTATCTTCCGTCTAAGTCCCCGGAGTTTTGTGCCTTCACATTGTGGTCCTTGGGTCATTTGGAGTCATGTTCACCTCGAGTGTTGACTTGTGCCGGGCTTCGTGATCTTCTCACAAAGTGCTCATTGAACTTCTCCCGGAAGTGCCCCTTTTAGTGCCTAAATCCTGCGTTAACAACATACTCCAAATTCCACATCCATAAGTGAACTTGTTACATCATTAGTATGCCTAGTGGAGGGTTAGTTGCAAATCATAATCGAAACCAATGTATAACAAGTACTCTAGGTTGACGGAAATTAGCCGTCAACATCTCCACCATGCTTAAACCTTGCTCGTCCTTGAGTAAGTTTTCAATGGATATCAGCATTGCCTTTAATTGTTCATACCCTGTACTTGATCATACATGAGAAAGCATAATGTTCTCCAAGTTTATATTTGTTAAATTCCATAATGTAACTAGCTTTCATCTCTATGGAGGGTAGATATAATTTAAGCTCTTTCCACAAGTAATTAATCATGCTCCACAAAACTCGAATAGGTCTTTGAAACTTTTGAAAGAACGAGGTGAATAAAAGAGCTAAACCAAGTACAAAAATTGAAACCTTCTTGCATCTTGCTCATGAACTCTCTCATCTCACAAATCTCTCAAGCCTACTTGATCTATATCCTTTCCCTCTCATGTTTGTTGGTGGAAGGGTTTTATTTGGAGCTTATAGGAAAGTTTTTATCCAACCAAGATGTTAAAGTTGAGACTATTATCAAAACAAGGCAAGCTTCTCATGGACTTATCATGACTCGTCAAAAAGGTCATTGGAAAAATAATGTTCACAAGAAGGAGGGGGAGAGAAAGAACTCACACTTCTAGATAGGTGGACATATGCAAATGGCAAGGAATGATCCCGAGGCCCCAACGAAGTCCTCGTCATCGGATTGCACATGGTTGGAAAAATGAGTATGGGTCTAGATCTTGAAGTCCTTGAAAAATCCTTAAGCAACTAGAAAACTGGGGGAGAATATTATTACTCTCTCTTCTCCTTTTCTTTTTCTTTTTCTCCCTTCTTTTTTTCTTTTTCATCTCTTTTGTTTTTCTCTGACCGGTGCGAGGAGCTTTGATTTTTTTCTCATCTTATTCATTTTTGTATCTCCCCTAGAAGTCTAATTTGCATAGTACCTACCTCCTCCCCTATGCTTAGACATTTGCTCGTCCCCGAGCAAAGAGGAAGTGGTGTTAAGGTAGGTACCGGATGTCTCGATGAGAGGGAACTTGAATCTTCCCTTTGAAGCGCCTTCTTGTGATGTGTCATCTCCATACTCAAGTGATAGGTAGGTCAAGGAGGTTAACACAAAAGATGATGTTGGTTTAAAGGGTGGATATCCGGCGAGGCTTGCAAAGCTTCCGATGTGGGAGCTCACAATGCATAAATAGAATAGGCTAGGAAAAGATAAGTTACGCAAAAAAATGAATGACCAGCTTTTTAGTCACGAGCCAGAGAACAGAGCCTTGAATCAATTCACCCAACAATAACTCTTGTAATCTATGGTTGCACTCAATATATAAGGCTTTGATAGGTAGAGAAAATGCAAGAGGTATTAATGACAAGTTTAGCATGACTTTTAAAAGCAAAAAGTAATATGTCCTTCGACCCATCCAAAGTAGAGAGCATAAAAGAAACCATGGGTCTTTATTTTTATCATGACCTCCACAAGCTAGCATTTGATTAATTTCAGATTTGTATTAGAGAGACAATAGCTTTATCATGCATAAACAAGCACAAAGTTTAAACAAAGCGGCAACGGTCATCATATATCAACGAGCAAGATCACGCCAAAATTATTTCATCATGGTGGGCACAAGGTGATGACAATAAACAAAAACAAAAACCAGGTTGTACTCCTAGATGCCATGTTATTAAACAAGAGAGACATACAAAAGTTGGATCTAAGGTTGTTGAAGGCATATACATATATACAAGCATTTAGAAAGACAAGGACAAAGAGAGGGTTGAGGAATTGTTACCGTCCTTTGATGCTTGTGATGTAGCGTGCCCTCCCCCATGCTTAAGCATTGTGCCTAGCATGTAAGAAGGAAGATCGGCATCCGCAGCAACTGTGATCCTTGAACTCCATGCGGTCTTCTTTTGTCCACAAAGTCTCCCCCATGCTTAGCATGTTGCTAGGCACGGAAGATGATGAACTATCTTAAAACTCTTGAAGTCCTACCACGATGCGAGGAGATCATCATCACATTGTTGCCTTTGTTTGTCCTTCAATGTCCGCCCTTTGCCACGAGCCTTGATCCCAATTGTTTCTCATCCCATTTTCTCCTCCTTCCATGTTGTCCCTTATCGCTGATTCATCTTCCACGAGTTTTTCTTCTACTTCAAGAACTGAGTATGTACTGAATGATCACCCCATTGCAAATTTCTTGAAATAATCTTTCAAACGAGTGGTCATTCATCCCGATCAGACTCCGAACAAGAGAGTTAAGCCCTTTTTACTTCGTTAGTGCAAGCTGTCCCGGGCTGATTTCAGAATGTGTGACGCCCAAAGATTTGGTTGTAACTTATTGCACGTGTCTCCTAAAACGTTGATTCTTGATGTATTAGAAAGTAGACTTAATGGAGCACTTGAATATCCAATTTTTCCCTTTTGTACATCTCTGGACATGTGCTTAATCTTGATGAAAACAGCAGTGCTCCTTTCAAGATTTTGGAGGTGCTGATGATCTTGATTTCAGCTTTTATTATGAACTCATGGGAGCGATTCACCATGCCTGAAAAATAACTATAATGCACAAAGTACACCCGAGGTGATGGTCGGGAATACTCACCCTATGCCAACAAACCATGACATCTCTAAGATCTTCACTTGTGGCATAGTTAATCTAGCAAAAATCCTATTGGGTGTACGTGAGTGCAAGCGTGTATGCAAATGATAGGATGGTATAAAAACAAAACAATGTTTACACCAAATTCTAACCTCGATGCTTACAAAGTGGTTGCCAAACTTTCTATTCCCATAGGGATTTATTAACCAAGGTCAAAACACCATGTTCATCCCAAGATCAATAATTCTTTATGGTGCAAGAAAAGTAGGGCGCATTGCTAAGTTTATAAACCAGCCAATGCAACATGATAGCTCGAGATATAATACTAAATGATGGTGGTCTCCGATCATGTCTAAACACCATGTTTACACAAAATTGCAAACAGTAGTAACGCATGTCGACAAGCATTAACATAAATATAAAAGCATTCATCATAAAGTTTCTCAAAAAAGGTTCCAAGCTAACATAAAGTTGATGATGACAAAGAGATGGATGCAAAAATGCAAATGCAAAAAGTTAGCTCAAACAAGCATTTGCAAGGTTTGAAAAACACTTTCAATGTGGTCTACAATAAGCGAAGGACAAAGCTTGATCTCACACTTCATACGAAGTAAGCATTGTCAACAAGGAAGTCACCCATCAAAAAGAATCAATCAACCAAACTAACAAGGTTTAAGGGTAGGTCATGGGTATCCTATATTTTTGGCTCAAACAAGGATTTCGAAGAGAGGAAGTCAAGTATATAAATTCTAACTAAGGTGGTGCTAGAGTCTTTCTACAAACCTAAGGTTTTAGGATGCCGATAAGTAGGGGAAGTTTTTCTAAGGGTTTTATAGGGAGGCTAGTCAAAGATTTTTTTAGTTAGAAAAGAAGAAAGGGATAGACTTTTTCAACTCGGAGGGTGACAGCCCCTCAGTCAACTCAAGCAATCCTACTGCTATTGGCTATGGTTCTTGGTGGGGGTTATAGGGAGTCTTAGGTTGGTTGGACAAAAAGTTAAATCAAATCAAACATGCAGTGTGATGCAAGGTGGATGAACAATATGATATGACATGATATGGGTGCTCTAAAACAAAAACAAATGTTAGCCTAAATTAACTAGCCACAAGTTTAGAATCAAAGGATAGTGCCAACTTCATATATCTCTCTAATAAGAAACAAAAGAAAAAGACTCTAAACTCTAATATGCTCACAAAAAGATCTACAAGTTTTCCAAGATCAAATAACAAAGCACTCCCTCAATAGCAATTAGAACATACAACATGGTGTTGTGGTTTTGTTTAGAGCAATGGTACAATGTTTCTTGATGGTTCGATTAAAGAGCACAATGTAGACGGTCATGTATATATATAAATAAAAACCGGGTTGCCTCCCGCAAAGCGCTTCATTTCAAGTCGTAGAGCTCGACTATCTCACATACCTTCTTGTTGTTGCGGAGCCATGATCCTTCATGCAAGATTTGAAGGTGTTCATGCAGCCTTGACTCACTCTTTATGCTTGACACGATCACTTATGCTCGATGAGAGGTTTGCCCAAGCATCTCCTTGCATCATCATCATCACCTTCTCCATCGCACTTTATCGCTGCCTCTTCTTTCAGAAATTTTCCTCTCTGTCCAGATCATACCATGTAGAAAACAATAGCTTCCATGCGTGGCGTATGAAATTGTATTTCCATCAAGTATTTATTCACCCCTAACGGACTCCGATCGAGTGAGTTATGCCCATTCTACTCCGGCACTGCAATCTGTCCAATGCTGATTTCAGACTGCACGGGTCAATGTTTTTGCCATATCTCCTTGTACGAGTCTTCAAATTCTTGTTCCTTGAACATTGTTGACGGTGTATTTTGGTACACCAAACATGTTCATTACACTTTGGTTTGGATTTGATTATGGAACTAACCCGCCACTAGGCACACTAATCATATAACAAATTCATCTTTATGCATGCATTTGGAAGTGTTGTGTTTATGGTAGGAAAACATGGACATAAAGGACGGATTCACAACAAGTTCAAAGGAGCATTTACGGAGTCTTGTTCGTGTTCATGAGCTTGATGAAATCACTTCTAATGGTGGCAAGGACCAAAGTGCTACGAAGGAACACCCCCGGGGATTGAAGCGTAAAAGATCGAACTTCATGCACGGAGAACCTCCATCTTGGATGTAACATCCTTGAATTTGAGTGATTATAAAATATGGGATTTCAAAAACTTGATTTGAATTTGATTTCTATTGAATTAAATAAGAGTGTCTTCCTTATTTCTCCTTCCCTAAAGTCCTAGGTTTGTAATTGTTTCGATTCACAAGTGCTAGAATTCATAAATGCTAGTGTGAGAAGTTGGAATTTATTTGGATTTATTTGGGTGGATACAAATTTTGAATTTGGAATTCAAATTTGAATTGTATAGGTTAAAGGAGTAAACTTATTTAGGAAACCTAAACTCCCCTTGAGTGGGCCGCAGCCAACCAACCGGCCTACCTCCCCCTTCCGGCCCATGTGCGGCCCAGCAACCCACCACGCCAGTGCCTGCCTTCCCGTTCCGCGTGGTGTCGCTGACCGTTGGAGCCCACGTGACGTCACGCTGGCGTCACCCGTGACGTCGCCGTTGTCACCCCGGCTTTTCCCCTTTCGCTGGCGACGCCGCACTAAAGCGCTGGGGAGCCCTCCATGGCGCCGTCGCGGCGTGCCCCCGCGCGCCGCCGCTGCATCGTGGCCGACCACGTGTCCTAGTGTGCCCGCCGCTATAAGTAGCCGTGACGCAGCCCCCCGGGTTCTCCCAACCCTAGCCGCCTCGGGGGAGATTCCTCCCCTATCCACACTGCCGCGAGAGAAGGAGAGGAGGGGGAGAAGGAGAAGAAGGGGAGCAGGAGTTGGAGGCCGACCGTGGGCAACATTGTTCACCGCAAAGACCGGAGCCACCCATGGGAGGAGCCGGACCCACCGTCACCGAGCGCGCCTGTTTCTTCTGCTTCCACGTCGCCGCGCCGCCGTCTCCTTCCTTCCCGTCGACGAGCTGTGCCGCCCATCTTCACCGACGCCTGCACTTCGGCCCGTGGCCACTCAGGTGAGGGACGGTCTCTTCTCCCCTCTGTGAAGCCCGGCCATCGAGCCAGGGGCTGGAATGACGTGCCAAAACGCCACCGCGCCGCCGCATCGTCGCGTTGTGTGAAGAACGGCCTTCGTGCCGAGCTGGGATGCTTTTCTGCAGGTGCTGCAGCCGACAGCACCACGCACGCAGCTTGCTAGCCGTCCATCCCTTTTCTCCATTCATGAACCGGTCGCCGCATCGCGGCCGCCGTTCTGACTTTCGGCGATGGTCTTGGCGCCAGCGTGTGCATGCGCGCACCACACATCCCGTTCGCGTACTCGTGTACCCAAGCACATGCACGCCCGCGCACGCAAGGCGTAAAGCCGCCTTCTTTTTCCCCGTTCGGTGCCGTACCAGCCCGCGCTCGCCGCGCGCTCCGCCCGCCGTGAGCCGAGGCGACGCCACGCCGGCGAGCTTTCCGCCCGGGTGTGCAAGCGCCGGTCACCGTCGTGTTCGCATGCCTGTTCACGCGGCTGCCCGCGTGGAGCTCCGCCGGTCATGGCCACCCCAACCGCACCGACGGGCTCCCATCTTCCCGCCGTGGCGTGCTGCGCACCCGCACGCACGTCCGCTGCCCTTCCTCTCATGCATGTGCTCCTGAGCACGCACACGCACCCGCGTACACCGCGAGTATGCGAGCCACCCGCCTTCGCTAGATCCTCACCGGGTCGGAGACTAGAGCCGCCGCGTCGACCCGCCGTCGCGCCGGCCATGGCCTCGGCCTCACCTCGAATGTCACCCTCTTCCGGGTCCTTCCTTTCGACACCTAGCGGACCAGTAGGACCTGGCGGAAGTTGCCTTGGAGCACGTGGGCCAAGCGCTGTGAAACCTCACCACCGGCGAGATCATCCCGAACCGCTGCTCCTTTGGAGCATTGAACCGAGCACCTATGGGTAGACTCTAAAACCCAGAGGGTTTTTCTGCACACGCTGGCCCACATGCCGTGGTGGCCGCAAAGGATCCAAGGGATCCCATGCATCCACCCATTCCCGTTCCGGCCACACCGCAGCCCGCCTTAGCCTGCGCCGCACCCAATCCCGGCAGGATCAAATGCGGGCGGCTGCCACCCCAGCAATCCATGGGGGCTGCCATGTGGGATGCGGCCGGCTTATAGCCACTGGCGTGGCCGCCTCGTCAGTCTTAGTAGTTGGCCTACAACCATCTAGTAGCTAGCTTTAAGTCCTCTAGAGCCAGCCATTAGTCGACCTGTAGTCGGTGCTATTGTGTATGCGTATTTTATTTTCAGAAAACTATTGATCTTTGAAAAAATCCTAGTAAATCCATTTTTGCTCCGAAAAATATAAAACCTTTTCCGGAAAATCTCTAAAATCTCAAACTACGTTCTAGGCTAGTGTTTGCTCTCTTTTGGCTCTTAATTGTCGTTCTTTTGGAGTTAATTGCTTTAGGACCGCTGTTTATTTTCTGTTACGCGTTAATAGGAGCAGTTGGAGCCAGGGAGCTGATCCCAGAGTACGACTACGCCGACGACTTCACCGCGGAGGACTACCCGACCCCAGGTTCACCCCCGACTGATTCTGAAATACCTATTAGGCTTTGCTGAATAGAATGCTAGCGCTTTACTTTAAATGCATGATGATGATGAACCTTACACTGCCTACTTTTACTATCCTGTCCTTGATTGTCCTACTACTATGTATGTTTATAAGCGTGTATATACGCTGAACTTCACGATGCATGTGTTGGGATGGGAATATGAGGACCAGGAGCGTCCCGGTGGTCGATGGATGATCGCTCCTCAGTGATGAGTGATTGACAACGGGTGTTGGACTGACTCTTGGCTCAGTGCGCAGGTGTAGGCTGCGGCCTAGTTCCTGTTGTTGCAGGTGAAGAACGGGAGCGAAAGGTCTTCAGCCTTGAGGGGCCTCCTGGAGATGGAGAGACAAATAGGCTCGGTTCGAGGGACCCGGTGGACAGCGGGAGTAGGTGCGAGCCACATGGTGGCGAGACGAGGAAGACGAACTCGTGGACGATCGAGCCGGTGTACGGTGGCGGTCGAGTCAAGTGGCTTGGCGGGAGGCCGGGCCGAGCACGCGGGGTTTGGTGGTTTGCCCACAAAACCATCGGAGGACGGTTTCTTAGTTTGGGCCTCAAAACCAAGTTCGAAGGCCCAACACGACGGAGACGGGATCCGGGCGTGTCGGGAAGCTTCGAAGCGGAGGACACGCGGCGGGATCGCATGGCTTGCGTCGGGAGGACGCGGGGTGCGGCGAAGGCGTGGCCGTCCGATGGCAAGACCCACAAACATTACATAAATGCCCCTGCATGGGTTGTATCGCCAGTAGTTGAGTTAGGGGTAGTCTAGTCATTTCCCACACCGGCGGGACCCGATATATAAGCCATGAGTGTGTGTGGATGGCTCTCTCTCTGGTGACTTAGGGTTTCATTTCCCCCTCCCATTTTCTCTTTTTCCTGCGACATTTTCTTCTCCATTTCTTGTCTAGGCTAGCTTGAGAGCTTCATGAGAGATTTGTTGACAGGGATGGATGCTAGGGCGGCAAGCTAGACCTTGTGAATCTTTCCTGGTTTGTATAGAAGATTCGTCGTTGTGTTTCCCGTGGTCTTTTTCGTGCTTGTTTTTGGTGCCTTTGTTCTTGGTGTGATTCCGCGGATTTGAGTGGGTTTCTCCCCAGATTTCTTTGAGGGAAACATGGATGGATGTCTTGTGCATCTTTGGGATTGATCTTGTTCCCTCAAACGCCGGGAAACCACTTCGATTCAAGGATTTTCGGTCGGAGATCTAATTTTTGGTGGTGTTCAAAGGATCTGCGATTCTCAGTGATTTAGGGAGTTAGGAGTCGAAATTTTTGGGGTATAGCATCCTTGTTTGACGCTTATCATGTCCCCAAACTCTTGTCTCAACAGCTTCTACCATTTGGGAGATCCGGTGATGAGTAGATGGAGTTAGAGTCTAAATTGCTTGAATTGAAACTTGAGAATGACTCTTTGAAACTTACTCCTACCATTTCTAATGATGTTGAATGTCGTGAATGTGATGCATGGTTGAATGAGATCAAATTGCTTAATGAGAAGAATGCTTCCACTTTGGCTAAACTAGATGCTCTTAGGACTGAGTATGATGAGCTCAAGGCTAGACCCACTTTGCTTGGTGCTTGTAAATCATGTCCTACTATGCATGCTAAGCTTGTTGATGCTCGTTCTACCATTAGCACTTTGGAAGCTTCTTTGAAATCTCCTATTGTCAATGCATGCACTAGTTGTGATGAAGTTACTTTGCGCAATCTTGAACTTACTTCTCGTTTGGATGTCATCTATGAGGAGAATGATTATTTGAGGAAGGTGTTGGGTTGGTTGTCTGGGCAGGAACCTCAATTGAAAATCATGATTAAGGAGTTCAAGAGAGCAGATGGTCGTGGTTTGGGTTTTGAGAAGTTGGGTGAGAAAGTGGGAGAAAATAGTGGGGAGAGCGTATATGAGAAGTGTGTTGAGTCTAACCCCGAGTTTGAGGTGATCGGAGATATCAAAGTTCCACTTCCAAAAGCACCCAAGAACTCTTTCACTCCAAAGCCCAACCACCTTTGCAACAAGCTTGACACAACCCAAGATCCACCCAAATTCCCACCTAAAACAAATGACTTCCAGAAACCGGTGAAGTTTGTGAGTGAGAAGGGTGTGAAACCTAGAGAGAAGCCAGAGTCAAAACCAAAACCCATCCCCTTCAGGTGTGAGTATTGTGGCAAGGAGAGGCACCTAGCAGAGTTTTGCTACAAGAGGAAGACAGATGAGAGGCTTGCTAGGGAGCAAGCAAACCATGACAAGTATCGCCAGTCTCATGGTATTCCTGAGCCTAGAGTGCCACTTCCACGGGGTGTGGCAAGTGTGAGGAGTGTTGGTAGAGTTGGAGCTCAGGGTGGTAGGTTCCCACAGAGAGGTGGTCGTGAGAGGTTTGATAGGAGAGATGATGGTGCGCGTGCTGGTGAGAGGTTTGGTCGGGCTCGTGGTGGTTTTGCTGGACGTCCCCCTACTCGTCCTCAATACGGGTCTAGGGGATATGATCACAGTTTTGGGTTCCAGAGGAACTACGGACCACGTTTCCCCCCTCGTGGTGCTCGTACTCTTTCTATGGGACATGGGAAATTTGGTGGCAAGGGAATGATGTTTTCTAACCCCTCTTTTGAGCAGATGGCTCGACACTGGTTCTACTTTCTATGTGCTAACCCGAGTGTCAAGTCGTTGGCTCATTCTAGTTCTTGTTTCTGACTACAAGCAGGAGGCTTGGAGAATATTTGGTTGATCGACTCCGGATGTTCCCGACACATGACCGGAGACAAGAAGTGGTTCTCCAGCCTCACCCCAGTGAAGGAAAAGATGTACATCACTTTTGGGGACAACGGACGAGGAAGGGTGATTTCTGAGGGTGTGGTGCATGTGTGACAAGGTAACGTTGAAGAGGGTTGCTCTTGTGAAGTCTTTGGGCTTCAATTTGCTTTCAGTTTCTCAATTGCTTGATGAGGGCTTTGAGGTGCATTTCAAGTCTGGTGAGTCTCGTTTGTTGGATTCTCGAGGTGATCTTGTCTGTATGATCATCCCCGAGGGTCAGATTTTCAGGGTTGATTTTTCTCGTTCTTTGGGTCCTGCTCGCTGTTTGATGGCTGGTCCTTCTTCTGATTTGTGCAAATGGCATAGGCGGTTGGGTCACTTGAGCTTTGATATGGTTTCCCGCTTGAGTGGTCTTGACCTCGTCCGAGGATTGCCAGAGTTGAAGTTTGAGAAGGATTTGGTCTGTGCTCAATGTAGGCATGGAAAGATGGTAGCCACTCCCCATCCACCCCTGACCGATGTCATGACCGAGCGTCCGACAGAGCTGTTGCATATGGACCTTGTTGGGCCAGCTCGAGTTCGCTCGGTGGGTGGGAAGTGGTATGTCCTTGTTGTGGTGGACGATTACTCTCGCTATGCCTGGGTGTTTTTCTTGGAGGACAAAAGTGAGACATTTGGTTTTGTTCGAGATCTGATCGTGAGGTTGAAGAACAAGAGGCATGGGAATGCCATTCGAGCTATCCGCAATGATAATGACTTAGAGTTCAAGAACTCTCATTTTGATGCCTTCTGTCATGATCTAGGTCTTGAACATCAGTATTCGACCCCTTTTGTGCCCCCTCAAAATGGAGTCGTGGAAAGGAAAAATCGGACTCTTTGTGAGATGTCTAGGACGATGCTCGATGAGCACAGGGCTCCTAGGAGGTATTGGGCTGAGGCGGTCAATACGGCCTGTCATGTCTCTAATAGGATTTTATTGCGAGCTTTCAAGAGGAAGACCTGTTATGAGCTTATGCATGGTCGGGCACCCAAGGTGAGTCATTTCCGAGTCTTTGGCTGCAAGTTCTTTATTTTTAAGAAGGGAAAACTCGACAAGTTTGAGGCTAGGTCTAGTGATGGGATTTTCTTTGGATATGCTAACCATTCTAGAGCCTATAGAGTGCTTAATCTTGAGACTAACAAAATCATGGAGACTTGCGAGGTAACCTTCGACGAGACAATGCCATGTACCTCTCTTGGCTTTGAATGTGCAGGCGATGAGGAGATGGTTGAGGACCTCTTTGAAGAGGAGAAGGATGAAGCTGGAGATGATGATGGAGAGAACCATGCGCCTGAAGCGGAGTGTGTACCCACTACTTCCCCTACGACCACTACGGAGGGTGGACCGTCTACTTCATGGACAACGACGGTGCGACAAGAGGATCAGGCGAGAGAAGCTGAAGTTGAGGGGGAGGTAGTCTCGAGGCGTGAGGCTCCCCGGCGGATTCAAGAAGTGCATCCCCTATCGAAGATCATTGGGGACATCGACGAACGTACCACGCGGTCAAGGTCCAGAAATTCCTCTCATTTCGCTCATGCTGCATTTGTTGCCTCTTTTGAGCCCAAGGACATTGGACACGCTTTATCTGATGCAAACTGGGTCAATTCTATGCATGAGGAGTTGGAAAATTTTGAGAGGAACCAGGTGTGGGAGTTAGTTGAACCACGTCCAAATTGCCATCCTATAGGAACCAAATGTGTCTGGAAGAACAAAGAGGGTGAGAATGGGATGGTTGTGAGGAACAAGTCCAGACTTATTGCTCAGGGATATAGTCAGAAGGAGGGGATCGACTATGAGGAGACCTTTACTCCTGTGGCCCGTCGTGAGGCAATTCGAATCCTTCTAGCCTTTGCCGTGGCTACAGGGTTCAAGTTGTCTCAAATGGACGTGAAGAGTGCGTTTCTGAATGGGGTCATAGAGGAGGAGGTGTATGTGAAGCAGCCACCGGGGTTCGAGAGTGAGAAGTATCCACACAGGGTGTACAGATTGAAAAGGGCTCTATATGGGTTGAAACAGGTGCCCCGGGCTTGGTATGGGAGATTGAGAGGTTTTCTGTTGAGCAGAGGGTTCGTGATGGGTACCGTGGATAGGACCTTGTTTCTCCTCAAGCATGGGAATGATTTGTTGATTGTGCAGATATACGTGGATGATATTGTCTTTGGTGGCTCGTCACATAACCTTGTTGCCAAGTTTGCAGATGAGATGAGCAGGGAATTCGAGATGAGCATCATGGGCGATTTGCAGTACTTTCTCAGGTTGTAGATCTAGCAAGTGAAGGACGGAACATTTGTACATCAGACCAAGTACACAAAAGACATGCTGAGGAAGTTCCAGATCCAAGATGTGAACCAGTGGACCAGCGAGAGTACCGGAGCATGATCGGCTCCCTCCTCTACCTGACGGTGACGAGGCCAGACATACAGTTCAGTGTGTGTTTGTGCGCTCGTTTTCAGGCCTCGCCGAGGACACCACATCGACAGGCTGTCAAGAGGATCTTCAGGTACCTACAGTCTACCCCTGGTCTTGTCCTTTTGTATTCTTCCTCCTCGACTCTTTCACTTCATGGTTTTTCTGATGCGGATTTCGCTGGTTGCCGAGTGGAGAGGAGGTCTACTTCTGGGTCTTGCCAGTTTCTTGGGTCCTCGTTGGTTTCGTGGTCTTCCCGCAAGCAGTCTAGTGTAGCTCAGTCCACCTCCGAGGCAGAGTATGTTGCAGCCGCGAGTTGTTGTTCCCAGTTGTTGTGGATCTCATACACTTTGAGAGACTTTGGTGAGGAGTGCACCCAGATCCCACTTCTTTGCGATAGCACCAGTGCCATAAGCGTAGCAAAAAAACCCAGTGCTTCATTCTAGAACCAAACACATAGAGGTGAGGTATCATTTCTTGAGAGACAATGTGGAGAAAGGGACCATTGTGTTGAGTCATGTCTCTACCCAAGATCAGCTTGCAGACATCTTTACAAAGCCTCTCGACCAAGCTACATTTGTGCGCTTGCGGGGGGAACTTGTGGTTTGTTGCCCTTTCTAGTTGGTTTTTGGGGGATTTACTTTTGTACCATATGTATCATACCATGTTTTCTTTGATGTATATACATGCTTTGCTTGATGTATAAACCATGGTAGGATAGCCATCTTATTATATATCTTGTTGCATTTGTATCGTATTGCATTTTAGGATGATGAGCTTCTTTCATATGCCTTATTTGAGTTTCTTTGGCTACTTGTGAGATATTGGTCATATGTGTGGAGAAATGGCTATGCGAGGCTATGCTCTTGAAATATTTGAGATATATGTGTTGTGAGATAGCCTTTTTGAATCAAATGCCAATCTTGACTAAATTTGATGAAATGTGCATCACTCATGTGTAGTAGTGTATCCATGTCACCTTTTTGGTCTAAATGTGCCTTTCATGCTTAGATTGTGCTTGGATGTCTCTTTCTTGCTTTGTTGACGGTGAAAATCCGTCAACCTAGCCATGAGTTTACCTTCGGTGTTGGCATTAGTTTTATACCTTATCCATTGGTACTAACCCCCGTGGTATAACAAGTTCACGTGTGCATGTCGGTTTTGGAGTTTAATGTTTATGCAGGGATTTAGTGTTGAATGCAAGACTTTCGGGATAAGTTCATCAAGCACCTCATGACAAGACCTTGAAGTCCTGAACAAGTCATGCAATGAAGCAAAATTAACTCCAAGAAGCCGGGGACTTGATCCGAGAAGACGACGGACTCCGGGGACCCGACCGGAAAAGTCTTGAATCTTGCAAGACAAGGAGTTGAGTCCAATTCGGAGAGAAACCGACGACATGGACCTACATGCGAAGGGGGAAGCATCCAGGAAGCAAGGGAACCGACCTCGGGCAAAGGAGCCGCGGGGGCCGGGCCTAAATGGGCCCGGGCCGGCCGGCCCCCGGTCCGGTCGGCCCAGGCCCATTTAGGGCCCAAACGCGTCGTCCTTTGCCCTAGCTGCCAATCGGGCTATTTATAGTCCCCTGACCGAGAGCCACGCAGAGAAGTCGTATTCCGCCGCCGAGGAGCAGAGAAGCTTGAGGGACACCAACTTGAAGATGAGGGTCGTGCTAGTTGTCTAGGGTTTCCCTGGCCGACGTGGGAACCTTGCATGGAAGACCACGTCGGAGCTCCGGAGCGAGGATCAAGATCGAGGGAGGGCCCCGGTGGTGATCTTGTTCATGTAATCATTCATGGTGAAGTTTGTAAGTGAATCCGATTTCTAGCGATTAAGTGCCTTCTCGATGATTTTGATTTCTTCTTGGTTTTGCTTCTTCTACGATCTATACTTAAGATAGATTACATAGGGTGCTCTTGTAGCCGCGGTGGCTAGAGGTGCATACGGACCGGCCAAGTGATTTCAACTTGTTCTATCGAACTCGCCCTAAGCTCCCCGCATGAATAGGGATACGTTGTGACGAACGGGGGTCTCGAAAGGCGGATGTTTTCGGAGTCGGATGGGAAGGCCACGATTTAAAGATGCTTTTAATGAGATTCGTTTTGCTATCTTCATCTATCTTGTTTGGAGCTACAACATAAGCATGATCTAGATTCTCTAGATTGGTTATCTCTTGCTTTCTCTTGCTACCTCTTTAGTAGATTAGATTAGATTCGTTTTCTTTATGAGTTAGTATATTAGATGCAACTTATCTTCATTAGATAGCTTTACCTTGCTTTACTAGATTGAATCCTTGCGTTGCACATTGTTCCACGGATTCGATACCTTGGGTTCACCACTCGAGGGAAGAAGGGTCCCTTGACTACGACGGGAGACTTGTCCGCTTGCAAGTCACAAACGAACTTTGATACAACTATTAACCGTCAACAAGCCCCTTTTTCGGCGCCGTTGCCGGGGAACAAGCAATCAAGATCCGATCTAGTATCGCTTATCTTTCAGCTTTTTCTTTTGATTTTCTTTTGCATCTCTTATGTTTGATCATCCCCGAAAAGAAAAAAAAGGAGTCAATCTAATCTAGTTTTGATGAACCCTAATTTTTCTTTTGTTAATTTTTTGTTTTATCACTAACCCTAACCGGAGATGGTTGGCTACCTCTCCAAGAAACCCAAACTTTTTTGTGGATGATCCAGGAAAACTTTACAGGCAAAGGTGACGTGCAACACAAGCTAAAGGGGTGGAAACCCTAGATTCAAAAGTTGAAGTCGAAGGACCGTCAAAATCTCCAAGGGAATCACCACCTCCAAGTCAAGACGCCGGAAGGCCGTTCAAGATCAAGAGGAGGATGGAGAAGATGGAGATAGAGAAAGAAGCTCAACACCTAAAGGCTGCCAAGGCAAGATCCACACGTGGGGTGTTCATTGTGATGAAGATGTTAGAGACGCAAGTGGGACAACTTGTCGGACAACCGATTGGTGACAAAGAAGAATATCAGAGACAGCTCCAAGGTCCCAAGACGGCGAAGGCTACTCAAGCTCACTCAGGAGAGATGAAGGATCACACTAGAGACCATGAAGATCACGACCGAAGGACCGGAGTTCGAGATGTCGAGCCACAAGGAAGATGTTGCATCCGTCAAGACCAAAGGACAAAGCCACTGTGAAGACCAAAAAAAAAATTGACTAAGCCAAAGTGGGTACCCAAGATTGCAACGCCCACAAAGAGCGTTGATCCGAAGTAATCAAGTGAAGAAGTCTAGCCATGGACTATAAACGAAGCGCTAGGCGGGGAGGCAACCCGTTTCGTCGAGTCAAGAATAAGCTACCGGAGGACAACCCGATTCCAGGTTTTTCGAGTCTTTTTAATTCAGTTCTGAATTTTACTACGCAAAACCTTAGACTTAGAATGGTTGAACAATATTAGAGACATAATTCTTGGTTGAACATGTTGCTTGATCATAAACCCTTTACATGAACCATCCTATGTGATTGTTTGCTTCTTTTCGAGAAACCACAACCAAAACCAAAAAATTTTCAGAACCTTAATCAACCTTTCACCCTCATTATGGTGCTGAGGTTGACTTATTTTTCATGCTAAAAACACACGAGTAGAGCCACGACTTGTATCTAGATGTTATTTAAATTTCAGCACGTGGTAGGACTCGCGTGAACCTAGAAGCTTGATTTTTGGTTGGTTTAAAAATCCTTATCCTTGGTTTCTCTAAGATTAGAATTTTTCTAAGCCTCACTTAATCTTATTTCATTCAAAATCTCTCTCATCTAATCAAAATTAGGACCTAAACCTATGCCCTCATGATCAAGCCGGGAAAAGTTTGCTCTCAACTAATGAAGGCAAACTATACCGGTGAGACCGAAATCGACGTAGTCGAAAAATATTTTCGACTTGCATTGGTTTTTAATGGTTTAAAAACTTCTCTAAAATTATGTTCGAGCTCTTGCATGGCTCTGAAAAATATTTTTAAATTTCGAAATTAGAGGAGTGCTTAGCCTTAAACACACTTAAAGGGAGGCAATCTAGTTAACCTAACCATGCATGCACCATGGTACATCACGGGATGCCCCTCCAACATATTTAAACCACATGCAAAGTACAAGCATGGGGGGGGGGGCAGCCAAGGCCTTGTTTTGTAGGAATATCATGGATGCATGTGAGGCAAGGGAGTATGGCAGTGAATCAAGCGAAAACATCAAGTTGAAGGAGCAATAATGCAAGCGAAGGAGTGGCCGGGAACGTTTGGAAGGTGTACGCAGTCACGAAGCAACATGCACTAGAGAAGAACCGAGCCAAGAGGAGGAGAGAGGTAAGTCTTTCATCCAACTCTTTGTTCGTGTGCTCTAGTTTGTAGGCCGGAATCACCTTAGACTTAGCCATCCACCGCGTTTGTTTCGTGCAAACAAATCACATCCTTAATCCACTCAAAGTCCAGACTCCAAAATAATATTTGTGTACCTTGTTACCGGTGAAAACCCCGGATATATATTTGTGAGGGAGAGTGCTGCAATCAAGGAAGAAAGCTACAAGTCTTTTCACCGAAGAAGAAGGGATCATCGTCGTCTAAGTCATCATCGACAACCTCTTCGAGGAGGCGCTCGGTTTCCGAGTTTCCTTGGAGTATGGAGGAGGACACGGCACCGCCGAGGAGGAACCACACTCTTCTCCTTGGTGGCATGAGGGCCACACGAAACTCGTTTATGAGGTTTACCAAACTTCAATAACATATGGAGGAGCCGCTCGTCCAACCTCGCCACTTGACACGATCATCCGCTCCACCTCCATATACTCCGCGGTATTCCGAGGGGTATGTCATCATGACGGAGGAGGAGAAGAAGCTCGCTCGCCTTAAGTAGAGGCTTGTAGCGAACGTCGACATCGACGACCAAGCTCTCCACATATTGGGTTTCACACGGGACACCGGTGCAATTCTCTAGCGGAGTGTCGGCAAACACCCACAAGGAATTCGCCTAGGAAATTTTCATGACCATGGCGCATACCCTTGATGAAGGAGTGCCGAGTCTCTCATTCCGTTGGAGGGAGCCCACAAGAGGAGAAGAAGGAAGACACCGTCGGAAGGGTAACCTTGATCAATGATGCTATTTCTAGTACCTTGATAGGGTAATCTCCTTTCATCCATGGGTTGCAATCGATCTTGAGATGTAATCACACTTTGTTGGATTATCTATCTATCATCTTGTGTTGGAAATACTTTAATGCTTAAGGCTAGCAACCATTCCGGAAAGGGAGTATAGGCCTCAATGCTTCCTTGGATCCATTCAACACAATCCCCGATAGATTAGATTGGTTTTCATGTTCGAAATGATTGCATGTTCTAGTATCGTAGACGCATGGGCGAGTGTCTCCTATTTTCAAAAGGGAGCTCCAGAACAAGTGGATGTGCATGAAGGCACATGGGAAGGTTTTTGGAGTATGATCACGGGAAGAGACCATCAACGAAAAAATACTATCCGAACCCCATTATCCAAGTGTGTCACTTTTGTGCAAGTGGATTTATGGGAGAACAAGAGAGACAAAGATAACCAACACGGAGTTGAATTGGCTTTACTTGGCTTTGATTGCCAAGTGGCCAATAGACCCCACTCACCTATAATCAACCGGTGGTGTTGTTAAGCAACATCGAGTTCGGAAGATATTGGTTCGGGGTGTTGCCTCTCCATGTTGACTATCTCTTTAAAACCGGGTACTACAAGGAACCCGAATCATCTCCTACCCGGGACTTCCCTAGGAATATATGAAGAAAGGAAAATATAAGAGTGAAGATGAGAGAGGAGGCTTCCAAGTGGCCTAGGTGAATTTGCCCCTTCCGGATTGAAGATTAAGACTTTTCTTGAGGGGAAGAAGATCAGTTAGAGGAAGGACTTCTTGTGCTGGTGAAAAAAAGAAAATATAATAGAGAAGGATTAGGAGAAGGTTTTTCCACGACTCAAGAAGGAGGTGCACAACAAAATTATGTCCCACCATTGGGAGGAACCCCGGCGCCGCCGAATTACTACGGTGGTGTACCAATGCAAGCATGGGGGAGTGGTGCAGCCATACCCCCACCTTTTTTGCGGTGCCCAACGTAGCCCTTGCGGAGCCATATGCACACCTTCCTCAACCACAACAAAATGTGGCCACCATTGGAGGATACGCTGCAAGAAACATGCAAAATATTGCAGCCATCCAAACCAATGCAAACCAAATGGGTGAAGGTAATGCAACATTCGCTTATGAGCTTTGACACCTTCACCTAGCACCGTCAGACAATTCATAGGAGTAGTGGTGCATTCCTATTACAAGTAAGGGTACAACAACCAAGACTATCAATATCAACCACCGGCGGAAGATTAGAGAGAGGAGGAGCTTTAGTTATCTTTCCTTTACCCCCTTTTCTTTAATTTTCAGCTTGTATGCACCTATGTTTGCGTAGTATTTTTAGCTTTGCTTTAATTTTCAGTTTTTAGTTTAATTTTCAGTATGTATCTTAGTTTTTATTTTCATCATGAATAACGTCACCACCAAGTTTTTACCCTTGGTAAAGTTACGAGTTTGTGCCATGATGATATATGATTATAATTGCCGCTTTGTTTATCTTTGTAATTGATTTATGCATGTTTGAACTAGTGCTCTCTTAAAAATACAAATCTGAAATTATCTAAATGCTAGCTTAATCTTCAGCGGAGGTTATGATTAAAATAAAGACCCATAGTGTTTTATGTGCTCTCAAGTTATGAATAGATTAAAGATGTCTTTTATGCTCAAAAATATTGCTAACCTTGTCACAAATATCACTTGTGTGTTGCTCAACCTATCCAAAGCCTTATATATATTTGAGTGCATAAACCTTAGTGTACAAGATTTATTTTTGAGTGAGTTATTGCAGGCCATGATTTCTCTGGCCCGAGACTAAGAAGCTGGTCATTCCATTTTTGCGTATCTATCTTTTTGCTAGCCTTTTATCCGTGCATTGTGTATCCCCGCATCGGTGATCTCACAAACTTCGCCGGATATCCACCCTTAAACCAAATATCATCTTTTTGTGATTACCTCCTTGACCACAACCTATCGTTGAGAATGGATCATCAATTCAAGGAAGATCGCAAGACGGTGCCAACGTTGAAGATTTCAAGTATCTCTCCAAGGAAAAATATTCCGGTACCTACCTTATTTTTCGCCTCTTTGCTCGAGGACGAGCAACGTCTAAGCATGGGGGAGGAGGTAGGTACGGTGCAGTTTTAGAGTTCAAAAGGGAGTATTTTAAAAAAAATATATATATATATATCAAATGATGAAACAAAAAAAAAAATTCGGCGATGTACGTGACTTCCAAGGTGAAGAAAGAAAGAAAAAGAATGAGAAATATATATAAGAAAGAAAGAAAGAAAGAAAGAAAAGAATGAGAAAGAGAAAAAGAAAAAAATATATTTGTGCGTAAAGTGAACTCCCCGGTTCTCTAAGAGTGCATTCAAGGCTTCAAGATAAAAGATCCATTCTCATTTTCCAACCATGTGCAATCCGATAACGAGGACTTTCTTTGTGCCTCGGGATCACTCTTTGCCATGTGCACATGTCCACTCATCTAAAAGTGTGTGTATTTTTCTCTTTCCCCTCCTTGATTTAACATTATTTTCCAATGACCTTTTTGACGAGTCTCGGTAAGACCATGAGAAGCTTGTCTTGTTTTGACAACACCTCATTTATAAAATCTTGTTAGGACTAAACTTTCCCAAAGCTCCATATAAAGCCTACCACATATATATGAGAGGGAAAGGAGTAGAATATATAGGCTTGAGAGACAAGTGAGATGAGAGTTCATGAGCAATGCATGAGATGATTTAAATTTGTGAATTTGGTTTAGCTTTTCTTTATCTCGCTCCTTATTTCAAAAATTCGAGATCTATTTAAAACTTTGTGAGCATGTTAATACTTGTGGGATAAGCTTAATGAGAATCTACCCTCCGTAGAGGTGAAGGCTAGTACATTATGGAACTTTAACGAATTAAACTTTTGAGAGCATTATGTTTTTTTTTTCATGTATGATCAAGTGCAAGGTTTAAACATTGTTTAGCAATGATGATATCCATCGAAGGCTTACTCGAGGACGAGCAAGGTTTAAGCATGGGGGAGATGTTGACGGTGAAAATCCGTCAACCTAGTCATGAGTTTACCTTCGGTGTTGGCATTAGTTTTATACCTTATCCATTGGTACTAACCCCCGTGGTATAAAAGGTTCACGTGTGCATGTCGGTTTTGGAGTTTAATGTTTACGCAGGGATTTAGTGTTGAATGCAAGACTTTCGGGATAAGTTCATCAAGCACCTCATGACAAGACCTTGAAGTCCTGAACAAGTCATGCAATGAAGCAAAATTAACTCCAAGAAGCCGGGGACTTGATCCGAGAAGACGACGGACTCCGGGGACCCGACCGGAAAAGTGCCGAATCTTGCAAGACAAGGAGTTGAGTCCAATTCGGAGAGAAACCGACGACATGGACCTACATGCGAAGGGGGAAGCATCCGGAAGCAAGGGAACCGACCTCGGGCAAAGGAGCCCGCGGGGCCGGGCCTAAATGGGCCCGGGCCGGCCGGCCCCGGTCCGGTCGGCCCGGGCCCATTTAGGGCCCAAACGCGTCGTCCTTTGCCCTAGCCGCCAATCGGGCTATTTATAGTCCCCCGACCGAGAGCCACGCAGAGAAGTCGTATTCCGCCGCCGAGGAGCGAGAGAAGCTTGAGGGACACCAACTTGAAGATGAGGGTCGTGCTAGTTGTCTAGGGTTTCCCCCGGCCGACGTGGGAACCTTGCATGGAAGACCACGTCGGAGCTCGGAGAGCGAGGATCAAGATCGAGGGAGGGCCCCGGTGGTGATCTTGTTCATGTAATCATTCATGGTGAAGTTTGTAAGTGAATCCGATTTCTAGCGATTAAGTGCCTTCTCGATGATTTTGATTTCTTCTTGGTTTTGCTTCTTCTACGATCTATACTTAAGATAGATTACATAGGGTGCTCTTGTAGCCGCGGTGGCTAGAGGTGCATACGGACCGCCAAGTGATTTCAACTTGTTCTATCGAACTCGCCCTAAGCTCCCCGCATGAATAGGGATACGTTGTGACGAACGGGGGTCTCGAAAGGCGGATGTTTTCGGAGTCGGATGGGAAGGCCACGATTTAAAGATGCTTTTAATGAGATTCGTTTTGCTATCTTCATCTATCTTGTTTGGAGCTACAACATAAGCATGATCTAGATTCTCTAGATTGGTTATCTCTTGCTTTCTCTTGCTACCTCTTTAGTAGATTAGATTAGATTCGTTTTCTTTATGAGTTAGTAGATTAGATGCAACTTATCTTCATTAGATAGCTTTACCTTGCTTTACTAGATTGAATCCTTGCGTTGCACATTGTTCCACGGATTCGATACCTTGGGTTCACCACTCGAGGGAAGAAGGGTCCCTTGACTACGACGGGAGACTTGTCCACTTGCAAGTCACAAACGAACTTTGATACAACTATTAACCGTCAACACTTGCATTTGGGCCAAAGGCCGATATCATTGTGAATGTTTAGCCTATGTTGCATTCATGGAGGAGCATAAGCTTCTTTTTGCCGCAAAGGCACTTCATGTACCATGAAATGAATTAATCTTGAAAAGAAGTGTGTATGCTTGAAAAATGCTCCATCCATCATGTTTATGCTTAAAATGTCTTATCTTTCACACATGGGTGCAAAACATGTTGCATGATGTTCACCAGTGGAGAAGTCTCCCCGAAGTGGACACATGGCTCATGAGCTTTAACATGAAATGCTTTGCTTTATGGGTGTTTGCAATGATCTTTTGTTAAGAATTTGATATCCTTGTATGATCTCTGGATGATGTGCGTGTTTTTGGCTAAAATATGACATGGATAGGCCTTTACATTTGAAGTGAGCCATCTTTTGATAAAACTGCTCAAATCTGAAAATTTGCTTTGTCACATGCCTATATTTCCATATATTACTTGTGGCAACGCTTTGACTATGCTATGATCCATATTTGTGCTCTTTGTCTCATTTCTAGCCTTTGACACTAGATTTGGCCTATTTGAGAAGCTCACGTAGATGTTTATATGCTTTCTCTTACATTCTTGCATTTTCACCTTGATTCATACATTGTCAACAAGGGGGAGAAGAGGTGAGCTTAATGAAAAATTCAGAAAAATGCATCTAAATTTGGAAGTTTGCATCCACATGTTCAGGGGGAGCTTTCTTGCTGTTTTCAGTGTGGAGTTTGTGCTTTGCTTGGCTTGTGACCTTTCTTTGCCTTTCTTTGGGTGTGGTCATGAGTTGAGCTTCTTTGTTTTTCTTTCTTCTTACTTTCTTTCTATGAATTTCATTTCGTGTTGTGTGTTGTCAATGCACTCATCAAGGGGGAGATTGAGGACCAGGAGCGTCCCGGTGGTCGATGGATGACCGCTCCTCAGTGATGAGACATTGACAATGGGTGTTGGACTGACTCTTGGCTCAGTGCGCAAGTGTAGGCTGCGGCCTAGTTTGTGTTGTTGCAGGTGAAGAACGGGCGCGAAAGGTCTTCAGCCTTGAGGGGCCTCCGGGAGATGGAGAGACAAGTAGGCTCGGTTCGAGGGACCCGGTGGACAGCGGGACTAGGTGCGGGCCACATGGTGGCGAGACGAGCAAGACGAAGTCGTGGACGATCGAGCCGGTGCACGGTGGCAGTCGAGTCTAGTGGCTTGGCGGGAGGCCGGGCCGAGCACGCGGGGTTTGGTAGTTTGCCCACAAAACCATCGGAGGACGGTTTCTTGGTTTGGGCCTCAAAACCAAGTCCGAAGGCCCAACACCACGGAGACGGGATCCGGGCGTGTCGGGAAGCTTCAAAGCGGAGGACACGCGGCGGGATCGCATGGCTTGCGTCGGGAGGACGCGGGGTGCGGCGAAGGCGTGGCCGTCTGATGGCAAGACCCACAAACATTACATAAATGCCCCTGTGTGGGTTGTATCGCCAGTAGTTGAGTTAGGGGTGGTTGAGTCATTTCCCACACCGGCGGGACTCGATATATAAGCCATGAGTGTGTGTGGATGGCTCTCTCTCTGGTGACTTAGGGTTTCATTTCCCCCTCCCATTTTCTCTTTTTCCTGCGACATTTTCTTCTCCATTTCTTGTCTAGGCTAGCTTGAGAGCTTCATGAGAGATTTGTTGACAGGGATGGATGCTAGGGCGGCAAGCTAGACCTTATGAATCTTTCCTGTTTTGTATAGAAGATTCGGCGTTGTGTTTCCCGTGGTCTTTTTCGTGCTTGTTTTTGGTGCCCTTGTTCTTGGTCTGATTCCGCAGATTTGAGTGGGTTTCTCCCCGGATTTCTTTGATGGAAACATGGATGGATGTCTTGTGCATCTTTGGGATTGATCTTGTGCCCTCAAACGCCGGGAAACCACTTTGATTCAAGGATTTTCGGTCGGAGTTCTAGTTTTTGGTGGTGTTCAAAGGATCCGCGATTCCCGGTGATTTAGGGAGTTAGGAGGCGAAAGTTTTGGGGTATAGCATCCTTGTTTGACGCTTATCATGTCCCCAAACTCTTGTCTCATCAGCTTCTACCATTTGGGAGATCCGGTGATGAGTAGATGGAGTTGACTTCGCGAGCTCGGGCTCTTCCAGTTCTGTTTGAACTGGCGGACTGTCCGCCCACTCCCTGCAGACTGTTCGCGAGGAGGTAGTTCAGCCCAGTTCGTCGTGGTGTTCTTCGTGTTCGTGATTTATTTCGGTTTGATCCAGTTTTGTTTTAGGTTTTTTGTTGCAGCCGGTTTGCGGACGGTCCGAGCTTCAATAGCGGATGGTCCGGATCCCGCGCGGACGGTCCGCCTAGTCTTCGCGGACGGTCTGTTTTTCTCGGTTCGTTTCTGGTGGTTCTGTTTGCTTTAACGGACTGTCCGCGACACCTGGCCGGACGGTCCGCGTGGCCCCTGCGGACTGTCCGCGGCACTCCGGCCGGATCGTTCGCGTGGCTCGTGCGGACATTCCGCCCCTCCCGGCCCGACACCCGCCGAGCCCGGCGGCTTTGTTCCTTGGTTCGATTCCTCCCTCCTTTCTTTCGTGCTTCCACGTGTGCTTCAAGGAATCGTTCCTAAGACTTGAGGTTGATCCATAACCTCGTTGTCTTGGCGATTGGTGCGTGATTCGATCCATCGCTCGTGTGTGATCGGGATTTGTTTAGGGTATAGGCCGGTTCTTTGAAAAGAATTTTTACCGGCTCCTATTCACTCCCCCCCTCTAGTCGCCATCCGATCCTTCAGAATAGTGGTTCTTGGTGTGAGTGGGATAAAATCGGCAGGAGAAGGCATTTTGGGTACTTTGGCGGGGGTGAGCTTGAGACAACCGATCTGGGAACGGGGATAGGAATGCACTCCTCAGTGTATCGCTACTTTGATGGTTTTCAGAGCCTATGTGTTGGGGTTTTACTTGCGCATGGAGGATATGAGCTCACCCCAGTCCGAAACCGAGTGGGCCAACCGCTTCACGGGACTTTACGTACACACCACCCCACCGAGCGTGGGGTTAGGGTCGAGTTGAGCTTGGCAAGTGCGGAACCATACCTGCCAGGAGGATAGCGGGGTATCAGCGGGGGAGAGGTGGAGGTGAGACCACTCTCTCAGAGCGACTCCTGTGTGGCCACACGGGGGCATTTCACAGTTTCGATGTCGTCCCTTCCGAGGGAGGGACAATTTTTGGGGCCGGATGCAGGATGGGACCGTAACTACCGAGAGTTCGCACGGTAGGATGGATTCGGTCGGCCGTACACCGGTCGGGTGCCATTCCGGGATGGGTATAGGTGTACACACTCTGCAGATTCGTTCGATCTATAGCTATAGCCACGTCCCCGGTCATGGACGAGCCCAGTGGATTGTTGGTTCTCATGTTTTGGGATTTCTACCTTCCCCCTTATAGGTGAGTGTGTGGTGAGCCATGGTTGCAATCGGTTAGAGGAGAGAGGCTCCATCTACCTCGTTGATCCGGATGCAATCATTGAGGTGCGAGGAGAGAAAGTTCTCGCATCGACCCTAGACGGGAGTAGGTTGTGGAAACGGGACCCTGGGTGACCAGGTGGTTCTGAGCTGTGTTGAGAGCTTTGGGTTTGGGAACTTGATGGAGATATCTTGTTTATACTCTGCTGCAGCTGCATAGGAAACCAGAGCCGCTTCCTTGTCTCTTTTCCTCCCTTTAGATGCTAGGCCACTTAAAGTTGCATACAATTGGTGACGTGGACCTATCTCACTCATTGGGGATAGACTTTGGGTGTGCAGGGTACGAGACCGAGTACGACAACAACGTCGATGGATGGCATGACTGAGGGATGCGTCGCTTCGCTCAAGGATGCCTGTGGCGAGAAGAATAAAAGATGGAGACCCTTCTGAGATGCTAGCTACCGTTGCGTAGAATTTCACTCTGATTCAGCCAAGAGGCTTGTACTGATGTACTCCAGAATGGACATGTAATAAATTATGTACTTTTACTCTTATGTGATGCGATGTATGACTTTGTGTATTTATCTGTGAGGCGTTCAGTACGCGATAGCCACTAATCCAGGGACTATCGCGATGGTACATGTATTCGGGTTTTCTATGAAAATCCGGGGTTTTACATTGGACGCGAGGATGACATCGTCAAAATAGTGCAAGTGGAGGGGGCAAACTGCATAAATGCATGAGTACCCACGGGAGCGAAGGGGCGACCGAACCGGGCAGAGGTGGGCCTGGGCCGGCCGGCCTGGCCCACTCCCGACACCAGTTCGGCCCCCCTTCCTTGCATCCGAAGGATTTTCAACCCTAAAGCCCTGGAGGCACCGCCATTCGCAGGGGAGAGAGCCATTCGCACCAGGAGGCCATCCACAATCTAGAGAGAGGAGGGATATCTCTGGAGGGGGATCGACCACCTCGAAGGAAGCACCCACAAGTGGAGAAGAAGGAAGACACCGTCAAAAGGGTGACCATGATCAACGGTGCTATGTCTAGCACCTTGATGGGGTAATCTCCTTATTCGTTCATGGGTTGTAATCGATCTTGAGATGTAATCATACTTTGTTGGAACATCTATCTATCATCATGTGTTGAATATACTTTAATGCTTAAGGTTAGCTACCATGCCGTAAATGGAAGTAGAGATCCAATGCTCCCTTGGACCCATTCAATACGCCGTGTCCGTCATAGGTCTAGTCACGAATACCTCCACGTAGTGACAATACGGGGGGGAGGGAAAGGGTGAAACCGTGGTCACAACCCCTGATAGATTAGATTGGTTTTCATGTTTAAAGCGATTGCATGTTCTAGGATCATAGACCCATGGGCGAGTGTCTTTTATCTTGATAGCTTAATCGTTCTCTCTAGTGTATTTTAGTCATTTTCTAGTTTAATCATAGTTAGGGTTTGAGTAGCTAGTGAGTAGAGGTAGATCAAACGCTTGTAATCCCCTTGCTCCGCGGATTGACAAGAACCTTGGGAATCCCGTGGTGAAAAAGGTGTAGGTCCGTACGCTTGCGGATCATAGGTGGATACGTCTTTTAACCGTCAACAAGCCCCTTTTTCTGGCACCGTTGCCGGGGAGCAAGCTAGTTTACATCGTTTGGTTTGCATCTAACTTAGTTTTATATTTAGTTTATCTTTTGTTTGCTAACATCTAACACATATTATCTAGAAACCCACTTTGTTTATTTTTGTTTTTGTTTTTATCTTGTTGTCTAGATGGCGTTCATCAATCAACCCGTGGAAGAACCGGAGAAATCACGAAGGGATTACGCTAGCCCTCGATGTGAAGACATAAAAGTACAAGAGTCGGATTCGAAACTCGAAGCGACCAAGTATGAGATTAAATCCAAGATCATCGAGATGGTGGCGGCAAACCCGTTTGTAGGGATGGTTACGGAGAACCCATATAGACACATAAGGCATTTCACGATGCTATGAAACACAGTGCGTCCAGAAGGAGTCCCCGATGAATGGTTCAAATGGAATCTCTTTCCCTACTCACTTGCCGGTGAAGCAAAGACGTGGTACTCGTTTGCATCCTTTGAAGTTGAAGGCAATTGGAATAAGTTGACAAAGAAGTTTTGCGAGAAGTTCTTTCCAATTAGCAAGGTTCAACATCTAAGGAGGCAAGTGATCACTTTCACGCAAGGAGAAGAGGAAGGGATAGACCAAGCTTGGAATAGGTTTAATGAGTTGATCGAACAAGGACCAAGACCCGGCTTCTCCGGTAACGTACTCTTGCATACATTTTTCTTTTCCCCAAGCCCTAGTTGCATGCAACATATCCAAATGTGTGCAGGTGGGGATCTCATGGAGAAAACACTCACGGAAGCCGCTCAACTTCTACAAAAAATTAGTAAAGCAGCTGCCATGCGAAGAGATTGGGAAACAATACTTGCAGGAGAGCCGGAATATAACTCAAGGATGAAGAAGTGTGCTGAAATTTCTAAGGAGGCAACCCCGGAAGTCACAAAAGAGGAGCCAATCCCGAAAAAGCTTGAAGAAGAGCACATCAAGTCAAGAACTACCTTGAGCGTTGACTTCGCCGTATCAAATGAAACAAACAAGAGAAGCATGTAAAGCGCGAAGTCGCTAAGGGAGTTCGAACCAATGGATTGGGTTCCTATCGATTACGGAGAAGTATTCGATAAGAGAAGACCAGTCCCTAATCAAAAGGGGATGGCAAGAGCATTGGAAGTGGATTTCCCACCGGAGAAGAAAGTGGAAGATTCATACGACCTTGAAACCACCGGTGAGATCTTTCAAAAGCTCTTTGGAGATGATGAAGTGGATCCGGAACACATGGCCGAGGTGAAGAGAATCATGGGGATCAGGCCCGAAGCATCATCATACTCTCGCCTCGCCGAAGTTTACGCGATAGGATCCGAACAAGAAGAGAAGACGGCACCACACTTGAGTTGCGAGATCAATAGAGTTCAATGCAAAGCTTTATGCGACATCGGAGCCCAATTAAGTGTCCTATCTTCTAAAATTTATGATAAAGTTCAAGACCACAACCTAGACTTAGCTCCAACATCAACGAAGTTAATTATGGGAGATGGTAGAACTATTAGACCTCTAGGTATTGATTGCAACATGAATGTGAAATTCTCTGGAAAATGTATACCAACCGATTTCTTTGTTATTGATGCTTACCATAGTAATCATGATCACATAATCCTAGGTAGGCCCTTTCTTAAGTTGGTTGATGCCGTGTTGGATGCCGGAAAAGGCAAAGTGACAATGAACCTTAATGGAAAGAAGTACACATATAACTTTCTTCGCGTTTCTAAACACCCTACACCCTTTCCTCCCGAAGACGAAGTAGAGGAGGTAGATAGTCTTTGTTTTGTTGAAACCCTTAGAGACCCGCTGCAAAGAGCGATAGAAAATAAAATTAATGATCAATAAGACGAAGAGCTAGAAGAAGCAACAAAAGGCTTAGAACCACAAGATGGAAGAGTGGAGGAGGAAAGATTCGAGGACATAGGAGAGATTAAACCCGAGGAGCCACAAGTGCCCGAGGTAGACCTTAAACCTTTGCCCAAAGGATTGAAGTATGAATTTTTGGGCCCAGACAAGACTTATCCAGTCATTGTGAGTGACGAGTTGAGTCCCGAAGAAAATGAGAAGTTGCTGATTTTATTGAAAAAACATAGGAAGGTGATTGGATATTCGATCAATGATCTCAAAGCTCTTAGCCCAGCCTTTTGCACTCATCGTATACCAATGGAAGACCAATGTAAGCCCGTAGTGGACCACCAAAGGAGGCTAACTCATGCCATGTGAGAGGTAGTAAAGAAAGAGGTCATCAAGTTACTTGATGCCGGAATCATCTACCAGGTTCCGCATAGCGAATGGGTGAGCCCGGTACATTGTGTACCAAACAAACGAGGTTTAAACGTGGTGAAGAATGAGAACAACGAGTTGATACCGCAAAGAACCGTGACCGGGTGGCGGATGTGTATCGATTATCGAAAGCTAAACAAAGCAACAAAGAAAGATCACTTCCCCCTACCGTTCATTGACGAGATGCTCGAGAGATTAGCGAACCACGCTTATTTTTGCTTTCTCGATGGGTACTCGGGGTTCATGCAAATTCCCATTCACCTGGACGATCAACACAAAACAACGTTTACATGCCCTTATGGAACGTTTGCATATAGAAAGATGCCCTTCGGTCTATGCAACGCTCCGGCCTCTTTTCAACGTTGCATGATGGCCGTATTCTCGGAATTCATCGAAGAAATTGTCGAGGTATTCATGGATGATTTTTTCGTTTATGGGAAGACGTTCATGGATTGCTTGGCAAACTTGGATAAGGTCCTCACGAGGTGTGCGGAGGTAGACTTGGTGTTAAATTGGGAAAAGTGTCACTTCATGGTTAAGCAAGGCATAGTGCTCGGACATTTTATATCCGAGAGAGGCATTGACGTGGACAAGGCTAAGGTAGAGACGGTTGAGCAACTCCCACCTCCAACGGATGTTAAATCCTTGAGGAGATTTCTAGGTCATGCCGGATTTTATAGAAGATTTATTAAGGACTTCTCAAAGATCACTAAGCCTTTAACGCATCTCCTTTAAAAGGATGTGGCTTTTGACTTTGATGAGATGCTCCCATTATTCAACCTCCGGATTGGAGCCAACCTTTCGAGATCATGTGTGATGCAAGTGACTACGCCGTAGACGCGGTTTGGCGTCAAAGAAAGTAAGGCCGAGTTCACGCCGTTTACTATGCTAGCAAAACTCTTAATGAGGCACAATTAAATTATGCCACTACGGAGAAGGAGTTGCTAGCGGTGGTATTCGCATTCGAAAAATTTAGATCTTACATCGTGAACTCAAAGGTCATTGTTTATACCGATCACGCGGCGATCAAGTATCTCTTGTCTAAGAAGGATGCTAAACTACGATTGATCTGTTGGATCCTTTTTCTCCAAGAGTTCGATGTTGAAATTCGTGATAAGAAGGGGGTGGAGAATGTTGTGGCTAATCATTTGTCTAGGATGAATCGTGGACAAGATGATAAAGAGCCCATAGAAGACAATATGAGAAATGACCACCTCTATCGAGTGCTCGATAAAGACACTTGGATGATTGATATCATTTGAGCAATTCGAAAGATGCCTCTTGACCATCTAGATAGAAACTCTCAAAGGAGGATATTCTCCGAAAGTAAGAAATATTTTTGGGATGCACCATACCTCTTCAAACTTGGCAATGATGGAGTCATGAGAAGATGTGTGCCAAGAGAAGAGAGGCTAGAAATTTTGAGAAAGTGCCACTTGGCGGAGTACGGTGGACACTACAGCCATTTTAGAACCCACGCAAAAGTGTGGTCTAGCGGATTCTTTTGGCTGGAGATGCATGAAGATAATAAAAGGTATGTTGCATCATGCCCCAAATGCCAAAGAACCAGAAACATCTCTCAAAGAAATTTTATGCCCTTGAGATATAATCTACAAATCGATTTATTCGACGTGTGGGGAATAGACTTCATGCGGCCTTTCAAAAACTCACATGGATATGAGCATATCCTAGTCATGGTTGATTATGTATCCAAGTGGGAAGAGGCTATGCCATGTCGTAAAGCTTCCACGGAGGAGTCCATTGCCATGATCAAGAGCATGATTTTTCCTCATTTTTGTACATCGAGAATCATGATAAGCGATGAAGGAACTCACTTCACCGAGAAGAATTTCAAAAAGTGCTTGTCCAAGTTGGGAATCGAACATAGGGTCTCTACGGCCTATCACCCACAAACCAACGGACAAGCGGAAACGTCGAATAGGCAACTAAAAAGCATTCTCAACAAAACCATAGAGAAGGGAGGCAAAGATTGGTCAAAGAAATTAGACGGAGCTTTGTGGGCATATCGAACGACGTTCAAGACACCGATAGGTGTGACCCCTTATCAATTCGTCTATGGAAAAGATTGCCACCTTCCGGTTGAGTTGGAACATATAGCCTACTGGGCGATCAAAGAGATGAACCTTGATCTCGATGCTGCGGTGGTAAAACGAAGAATTCAAATAAGCGAGCTAGAGGAGATGAGGTTGGAAGCATACGAAAATGCAAGCATATACAAAGAGAGAATTAAAAGGTGGTATGACAAAAGGTTGAAGAAGAAAGAGTTTAAAGGAGATAAGGTCCTCCTCTATAATTCGAGGTGTAAAACCTTCGGAAAAGGGAAATTGCAAAGCAAGTGGGACGGACCTTATGTTGTTCACTCGGTGCTCTCCAACGGAGCGGTAACCATTATGGATGTGAAAGGTGATCAATTTATGGTGAATGGTCAACAGCTTAAGGTTTACTACGAACCCGATGTAGTGCCCCTTCACCATGTTGATGTCTTCATCATGGAAGAAGAGCCCGAACATCCGGCCTAGGACGAAAAACAAGGCACGATTTTTTGTAAATAGTTTTTCTTTTATTTTTTTGGAGTTTCTCACGAAGATTTACTGGGCCAACTTTATCCCATGGGCCAAGAAAGCGAAAAAAGGGCGGTACACAGGAGACAGGACCAGACCGGCCCCCGGGACAGGGTGAGTCGGCCGGCCCGGTCCGACCGGCCCAATGGGGCCCCGACGGCGGTTCGCCCCGGTTTTTCCCCGAAATGCTCCTTTTCGACTTCCTTCTTCGGTCAGAAAAATTTAAGGGAAGTTTGAATAAGGAAGGTGAGGTTCCTAGGGTTTCCTTTTCGGACTATTTATTTGGCCGAATTGGAAGCTCAGGAATCCATCCCATCTAGCAATCTTTTGCACCCACGCAGCAGCCATGGTGTCCCCAAGGAGTGTAGAGTTGAAGTAAGGCGCCAAGGAGCCATCGATGGAGGAGGCGAAGCGATGCAAGCTCAAGCTACCCGTCGAGATCAAGAGGACCGCCCGCATCCGTTGCGAAGGGTGTGTCCTGACCGGAGCTATCGCATCTCGCAACCCTGTCAAAGAGGACAAGGTCCCTACTCCCGTTCGAAGGTCGGTGCGCATCTGTGGCATGAAGCGGAAGGACTACACAGAGGTGTCGCCCGAGCCTAAAGACTATGGGGATAGCGACTACTCCGACGATCGTAGCTCGAGCTCGTGGGCGGCCGCCGAAAGAGATGATAACGATTTGTACATTTGGGAAGAGGTGCCCAAAGAGAAGACTCCTGAAGGCCCCAATGACGGTGGCAACGACAACGGCGGTGACAACAATGATGGCGACGACAGCGGCGACAATGGTGGAGACCCTGGCGATGACGACCCTTTCGGGATGCATCTGATGTGTTGTGCGGCTTGCCGTCACTCCATTTCAGAGCTCTACGCATCGGTCGACGAATGTTTCCAAGCCATGGAGGCGATGAGGCAGCGTATGGGAGGATTTGGAACACGTGGTTGAAGACGACTACAAGTTCCTAAATCGCAACGTGTGAAAACTTTTTGGTATGGTTGGGAACATGAAGGGCAAGTGGTGCAATAGTTGCGGGAAATACCACTAGGTTTAGTTTCCCCCCATAGGATTTTTGTAAGATACGACGAGGACGTTGTATGATTTTAGCGTGGGGGAGAGCTAGCTAGCTAGCCTTTAGTTTTTGAGCTTCAAGTTTAGATTGGTTCGGTTTAGTTTTCGAAAGAGTTTTAGAGTTTAAGAGTCTTTAGTTTTTGAGTGTGCTTTTAAATTTTTGCAAGTGTCTTAATTTAGTGTTGCGCCAAAGAAAATCAAATAAAAAGAGTCCTTTAAATTTTTTGTCTTGTGTGATGTTTATCTTGATTCACTCGTTTGTTCATCTTTAGTTTTTGATATATGAACATAAGTGTGTGGTTTGAAAAACGTTTACCGTAGTGCTTAGTGGAATTGCTACCTCTAAAAGTACCCATACCGTGCTTTGATCTTGAGCTTCACATGTTGGTTGCGCTATGTTCAATGCTAAAAGTTGGAGGAATTCAATTCTGAAAATTATCTAAAACCCTTGTAATAAAGGTTAGCATAACCTCTTTTTCCAAGTGGAGAGTAAGAAAAAAATCCTATACAAATTCAAATTTATTTTTTGCTCCACCATAAGTGTGATTAGCACGATGAGTTGGGCTAGGATCCTTCTCTCTTGGGAGTTTTAATTTCGAGCAATGATCATGTCATTGTGCTTATCTTTTGTTGCTAGCCTCGTCATGCATTCGGTAACGTGACTTTCACATTAGAAGTCCCGTACATCACTGAATTCCATACACAACCCTATACATCTCTTTTGTACATCGCATTCCTGGAACAGAACCTACTCTCAAAGTTTCATCTCGTCTCTAGCATGGTTTATTTAAAATTTCAGATTGTGTGCATTCAAAAAAGAGAGGAGTTGAGAGCTTTGAAAAGATGTCAAGAGAGGAAAAAATAAAGAGAAAAGTATGAGTATGGGAGGTGAGAGTTTTATAAAACTTGTTTAGGATAGCCACCTCATATGAGTGACTTGAGAGAGCTTGGAGAAAGGTTTTTGTCTAACACTTGTTGCAGGAATTTTATTCTTGAAAATCATAAAAACCCTCCAATGGAAGCAAAGAAGTAAGCGTGGATGAGATTGAAGGCTTCGAGTGAAGAGTTCGAGTTGTGGGGTAAATCTTGACGTGGTAAAGATTCTAAACGCCCATGTTTATGTTTGATGATCATTACTTTATGTTTATGTATTAAAGATAAAAGATTGACTAACTTGTGAAGAAGGATTTAGTGGAAAATGATTACAATGCTTCGGACAAAGTTCTTTTACGAGTACTTGCTCGAGGACGAGCAACAGCTAAGCATGGGAGAGATGTTGACGGTGTAATTTGGTACACCAAACATGTTCATTACACTTTGGTTTGGATTTGATTATGGAACTAACCCACCACTAGGCACACTAATCATATAACAAGTTGATCTTTGTGCATGCATTTAGAAATTGGAAGTGTTGTGTTTATGTAGGAAAATGTGGACATAAAGGACGGATTCACAACAAGTTCAAAGGAGCATTTACGGAGTCTTGTTCGTGTTCATGAGCTTGATGAAATCACTACCAATGGTGGCAAGGACCGAAGTGCTACGAAGGAACACCCTCTGGGATTGAAGCGTAAAAGATTGAACTTCATGCATGGAGAACCTCCATCTTCGACGCGAGGATGACATCGTCAAAATAGTGAAAGTGGAGGGGGCAAAGTGCATAAAGGCATGAGGACCCACGGGAGTGAAGGGGCGACCGAACCCGGCCGAGGTGGGCCTGGGCCGGTCGGCCCAGGCCGGCCGGCCTGGCCCACTCCCGACGTCGGTTCGCCGCCCCCCTTCCTTGCACCCGAAGGATTTTCAACCCTAAAGCCCTGGAGGTGCCGCCATTCGCATTAGGACGCCATCCACAAGCTAGAGAGAGAGAGGAGGGAGATCTCCGGAGGGGGATTGACCACCTCGAAGGAAGCACCCACAAGTGGAGAAGAAGGAAGACACCGTTAGAAGGGTGACCATGATCAACGGTGCTATGTCTAGCACCTTGATGGGGTAATCTCCTTATTCGTCCATGGGTTGTAATCGATCTTGAGATGTAATCGTACTTTGTTGGAACATCTATCTATCATCATGTTGAATATACTTTAATGCTTAATGTTAGCTACCATGCCGTAAAGGGAAGTAGACCTCCAATGCTCCCTTGGACCCATTCAATACGCCGTGTCCATCATAGGTCTAGTCATGAATACCTTCGCGTAGTGACAGTACGGGGGGAGGGAAAGGGCGAAATCGTGGTCACAACCCCCGATAGATTAGATTGGTTTTCATGTTTAAAGTGATTGCATGTTCTAGGATTGTAGACCCATGGGCGAGTGTCTTTTATCTTGATAGCTTAATCGTTCTCTCTAGTGTAGTTTAGTCGTTTTCTAGATTAATCATAGTTAGGGTTTGAGTAGCTAGTGAGTAGAGGTAGATCAAACGCTTGTAATCCCCTTGCTCCGCAGATTGAAGAACCTTGGGAATCCCGTGGTGAAAAAGGTGTAGGTCCGTACGCTTGCGGATCGTAGGTGGATACGTCTTTTATCCGTCAACAAACATATCTGACCAGGTCCTCAAAATTGATGAAAACAGTGACATTTGTTTTTGAGGTTCGGTGACGGTGATGCACGGGTTTGCAATTCCTTTGGGTATGACTTCTCTCCTATTAATTTATGTTTAATGCCCTGCATGGTTAGTGAAACTTGGGATTCCTCCCACAATTTGCTCTTTTAAGGTCACTAGCTTGACCGAGCACAAAGCAAGTCAAAGATTTACAAATCTTATCGCAAACAAACGCATCCATAACCAAAATTTATGACAAAGTAAGTTGTGATTAATTGTAGCATAAGTTTTCTTGCTCAGCACTAAGCTCTCATTAGGAAAAAATTCATTAGGCATGTAACAAAGTTTAAGCACAACAAAGCCTCTTTATCACTCTCAAGAAATTCTAGCCTATCATGACCATCATAAAAACAAGGCATAGAATTGAATCAACCTCACTATTGGATATGAATCATAGATATACCAAAGAAATATTATCAGCTCCAAAAGTATCTCGAGAGGTTAATTTGTACCTTGGCCTTCAAGCTTTTCATCGTGAGTGGTCACTCGGAGTTGAAAGCAAACAATCTTCAATGATCGGTGGCTCGCCTCGTCTTTTCGTAATTCCTTCGTTCGTGCCACACATCATCAAGGTTACCTTATGTGGACTCACTCTTCTTATTCATTTGTGGTACTTCACACATGTCTCAAATATCTCAATGTAACTCCATGATCCTTCGTGTGAGAGCCCAGAGTATCTGCGCCATTGGATGCCATCATTTGTGTGTAATCCATCGTGATTTGATTCTAACATCTCCTAGCGTCGGATGTTGTCAACTTGTGCCTTCTTTTTCCAATGCTCTTGGGGTCTTTGTTTTGTTCCCAACTTCTGAATTTCATCTCGTGTGGTCTAATAGAAGCATTGCCCAAGCTCCTCTCCATTGTCGTCGTCCTTATCTCCACTATCTTGTTCTCATAGTGTTGCTGCTGCCTCTTTTTCGTGGATTTTCCCCTATGTAAATAACAGAACATATACCAAAATATTGTTCCATTGAAAACTTTATAAAATTACCTTTCCACCGGGTACTCATTCATCTTAATCGGAGCATATCTTAATCGGAGCACAAATGAGGGAGCATTTCAGAATGCGCAACCTTCGGTAATTCGACCATATCCGCTTATAGGAACCTCCGATTGACTTGATTCTTGGTTTGTTGGAAGCGTAACTTCATAGGGCTTCTAAATATCCAAAGATATTCTGTTGTTCTCCCTTGAGGTTGTGCAGAGATTGATGTGAACATAGACTTCTTGCGAATCGATCCGAAGATGTTGATGACCTTGATGTTGTGGTCTTCGGGGCGTTACACCGCGTCTCCTTCAGCTTTAAGTCATCGCCATTGTTGGACCAGCGAGTAGCATGATGGCAATGGTCTGTTGATTTTGCTTTAGCCAAAGTGACAGGTACTTCTTTTGCAACGTGATTGCTGACAACACCTATTGCTTGGATAAACAAACCTCCACAAAACATTAGTCACAAAACATTAATTGACACATTGACATACTTTGTTTAACATCACTCGTGTAGGGTGTGGACTCAATAGCGGATGATGGGACACTAACAAAAGTTAGCACCTACCACTAAAGAGTGGATCTTGATGTAGTCATCATCTTGTCGGAGTGGATTGTGAACTTCACGAACGTCTTGTGTCTGGCTTTTCACCTACTTTAAAGGACACAAACAAGAAAGCAAGCATATGTACAATAATAGAATTTAGGGTTAGTCAAAGAGATAGATGGATTGCCCTAGGGTTTGAGTTGCTGATCCCCGGCAACGACACCAGAAAAGGGGCTTGTTGATGGTTCAAAACCGTGTTCAAGTTCATCACAAGCCTATAGGTGACTTGGTGCCTTTTCACCAAGGAGGGTCCTCCCTAGATTTGTCAATCCAAGGATCAGAAGCAAACTCCTAGGATTCTCCATCTAACCTATTGTTCTAAGCTAAGACAAAGCATTGATTGTATAAGAAGATAAACCTTAAAGATATACGAGTTATAGCATAAGGTTGATCGCATCCATGAACATCGACAATGTAAGGAGCAAGCAAGGGAAACTAAGGCCTATCGTCTTCTAGTCATAGTTATAGCCAAAAGAGCAAGCGCAAAATGCATCTCATCCAAAGCCATCTTTAAACTGCTATCCTCCGGTCCGATTCCGAAGACGCCCGCCTTTGTGAGCCACCGTCCTGTCACAATGCACTCCTATTCGTGCGGGTTAGCCTAGGGTGAGTTCGAAGAACAAGTTGAAACCACTTGGTCGATCCGGTATGCACCTCTAGCCACCATGACTATAAGAGCACCCCAAGCAATCTATCTAAAGAATAGATTGAAGATGAAGCATAGCCAAGCGAGAGCAAAATCATAAAAGGAGGAATCGAATCGCTAAAAGATCAGATACATGAAGTACTTTACTCACGTAATAAATATGTTTAGATCATCTCCACCGAGTACATACCATTGATGACCTCAACTATCTCCGGAACTCCGCCATGGCTCAACCGTGCAAGGCAGCCATGGCGTCTAGGGTAGGCCTAGGCCATCTCCTAGACAACTTCGAGGACTGATGGCGGCCGTAGTCTGCCTTCGTCACTCTCTCCTAGGTTTCGCCGAGTTCCTGTGGATGGATGACGCCAAATTTTTGCACCGAGACTATTAATAACCCGAAGCAACCCTAGTCCAAAGCAGAGCTCGAACCGCCACAAAAACGGGCCAGGCCAGTCTGCATGGGCTGTTCGGCCCAGGGTCCTTTTGGCCCATTTCGAGCCCATCTTTCGCGGGCGAGCTTCTCTTGCAATGGTGAGTCTCTGTCTTCTCAACTGTGTGGCCTTTTGACATCTTTATCTGCATGAATAGTTAGGAGGTCTTGTCGTCCAAGCCTCTGTATCTTTCGTCCAAGTCCCTGGAGTTTTGTGCCTTCACATTGTGGTCCTTGGGTCATTTGGAGTCATGTTCACCTCGAGTGTTGACTTGTGCCGGTGTCACACCCTAAAAATTCCATCACTAAAATCACTTAGCAACTTAAAATTAGACTTAAGGATTTAAAGAATTTAAATTGCTATTTAAATTGAGCTCTAAAATATTAAATATAATTTAATAAACTTAGAGACAACAAGTGTTTGTGTATCATCAGTTGGCTTGCATGGTTTTTGGTTGCTTGTGTGGTTTCTAAAAAGTTTATAAAATTCTTGAGAAAAAGTTTGAAAAGTTTGATTTGAATTTGAAATGAAAAATGATTTGAAAATGAAGTTTGAAAAAGAAAAAGAGAAAAAAACAGCGTCGGTTTCCCTTTCAGCCCAGATGGCCCAAGCGGCCCATCAAGCCTCCCCGCGCCGGCCCACTTCTCCTCTTCTCCTTTTCTTTTTCCCCCGCGGCGCTGACATCCGGGGCCCGCCTGTCAGCCTCCCCTCCCCCCTTTCCTTTCTTCTTCCTCTCGCCATCCAACCGAGCCGGCGTCGCCGAGCGATCCCCGCCGCGCCCGGCCGCCTCCCCACCTTCCTTTCCTCTCCCCGCAGCCAATTAAGGCAATCAAACCCCCCGTGATCAATTGGGACCGTTACTTCCCATCCTTAAACCCTAGCCGTGATGGATGCGGCCATCAATGGCAAGCCGCCGGCCACCCCGTCCTCTCCCCGCTTCGCCTGCCGCCCTGCGCCCTATTTAAGCTGGAACACAAGCCCCTCCGCCTCCCTTTGCCTCTGCAACACACTAACACACATGCTCGAGCACCAATTTCCCCGCACCGCCGCCTCGGGTTCCCGCCGCTGCCGTCAATCCATCGCCGCCGATGAAGGATTGGTTCCCCCGCCCGTTCTCTTTGATTTTTGGGATCGCCAAGAGCTTAACGAGCACGTGCTGTCGCGCAGTTCTCGCCCCCGACGCCCGTGGCGCCGCGCCCGAGCTCACCGAGCGCCGCCCGAGCCGCCGTCATCGTCGAGCCCCTTCGCCGCCGCCTCCTCTCCGCCCGTGAGCCCGCCTTCTTCCTCTCGCACGCGATGAGCAAAAACCCCCGCCCAATTCCCCTTTATTTCGCGCACGGCATCGTCTCCCCGAACTCGCCGGAGTAGCCGCGCGCGCCCCCTTACGGTGCCGGCCGCCGGTGAGGGCCGATCGCCCCCCTTGACCCTTTGGTCACGTGCGCAAGCGCCCGCGCCGCAAGTTGCCCCAACCCAAGGTCAAAAAGATAGCCGGGAGCGCCGTCCGTGGGCTAGCGCCGGCGAGCCCCCGCCGTGCGCCGCCGCACTCCGGCGCGCTCGCCGTCGCGCCCGCTCGCGCATGTCCAGGGCCGTCGGATCTTGCGCGGACGGCCCAGATCAGATACCCCTTCATTTAAGTGGGACGGTCCACCGTGGACCCGTGCGCCGGGCGCACGGCGCGGTCCATGGTGCACGCGTGCACCCGTGACCGTTGGATCTGAGATCCACGGCACTGAGCTGGCAGTTTTGTTTAAGAGCCCCTGATCTTTTAAATGTTTACAAACCGGTCCTTCCACCTTTGAGAATCTTTACAGTTAGGTCCTGAGTTTTATGTTTTAGCCCCTGGCCAGCCTAGTTTTCTTTAATAAAGGTCCTTTTTTTCATCCTTTTAGCAATTAGACCCCTCTGTTTTATTTTATAATTATGTTTTAGCCCTGATTTTATTTATAAATAGCCCTGTAAACTTAGTTTTCTTGCAGATAGGTCCCTGTAAACTGTTTTAATCATATCTTTTTCATTTTAACTCCGTTTTTAGCGTTCTATATACCAAAATGATCGTCTCAACTAATAGAATCTTTTAAACAGTAAATTTACCAGTTTTGTTACTGTTTGGTGTACTGTTTTATTCATTGTTTGTTGTTCATGTTTGATTCGTAGATATCGTGCCTATTTCGTCTGAGCTCCCTGTCGGAGGTGATCAGGAAGAGCCTGTCTTCGAGGAAGATTTCACCCAGCTTGTAGAGGAAGGCAAGTGGCTTTCCCCCTCTGCATTATCTTCTTGAACCTATGACACTGCATGCTAAACAATGTTTACTATTCCTGTTGCTATGCATAAACCTGATGGGCAAACACCTAGTTAAGGACTTGACTAGATACTTTACCACTTTACCTTGATCAGCCCTGTTTAAACAAATGCTTGGGATAGATAAATGCTTAGTTTGCTTTACATGAGTTGGTTATGCTTTGTTTATATTATACATCTCAGTTTTGCTTATATATGTGCTTGTGCTTAAAACAAGATAACTTGATTTACAATCGGAACATGGAGAACCACCCAAGATAACAGTACAACCACAGTCCACATGGCTCGGCTTAGCCAATTAATTAGGAGAGTGGGTTAGCCGATAGCTCTTCTCCGAGAGGGGCACGGGGGGCCGCAGTTGAAAGGGGTATAGCCCGGTTCTTTTGGGGTAGCGACCTTGGCTAAGGTGCCGACCATTAGGGAGGGTTATGGTCCGCTCCGCCGCCGTAATCGTTGCGGGCCGTTGGTTTCTATTCTTTCCTTTGTAAAGGCTTCGTAGTGGACCCCTAGCCACTAACCTTGGAAGTGTTTAAGGGTCTAGCTAACCCGGGCAAGATGGGGAACACGAGTTGTGGGTAAAGTGTACAACCTCTGCAGAGTGTAAAACTGATCGATCAGCCGTGCTCACGGTCATGAGCGGCTTGGACCCTCACATGATTAATAAACTTGAAGATTAATGCAAATCATGGGTTTGTGGTTGGTTTGAGGTTTCTTTTAAGGTTAAGTGGGTTGGTATACACTTACACCTAGTAATTAGGTGCTTGCTAATAAAACTTGACCAACTTATAAAATGCTTACCGCTGTGAACCATAGCCTATCCTTGATAACCTTGCATTGTTTCTCCCACTTGCTGAGCACCAACCATAAGTGTGCTCACCTTTGCTTACCGCTGTTCAGAGGAGAACGTCGGAGGCGAGGACGAGTACTGGAGTGACTACGAGGAGTTCTAGGGCATGCGGATCCCTCAGTCATCATGTCTGTGGAAGTCAAAGATGGAGCTGCTCGTCGTTTATTTATCGTTGTGTTCGGACCTTCGAGTCCACCTCTCTGGATGTAATAATGGATATCATACTGGTTTAACTCTTGAACGTTTTATTACTGCAATGGTATTACTCTCGTTTTGTCTATCATGTGTGTGTAAATTGATCCTGGCGCACATGTGTGATGCAATCGGTTTTCCCAGTAAAATCGGGTGTGACAAAGTGGTACCAGAGCCGTGATGACTGTAGGTCGCAGCCTTAGTTAGGAATGGACGAAATTAAGGATTCATGTTCTAGAAAACCTTATCATGCTAAAAAACATCTTATTTGCGCATTAAAAATCTAATTTAATTTTGTTTATCATTTTAAACTGTCATTTTGATTTATTCTGTACTCTGAGATCAGTTTTGCTTTGACAGATGGCCAGGACCTACATAACCCCTCGCAAGAGCACTGGTGGGCGCTTTCCTTCTGGACAGCTGGCCCCTCGCCATCATCTTGAGGATGTTGAGGAGGAACTGGAGGAGTTCCAGCCAGAGGTTGAAGTGGAGGAAGACCCAGAGGAGGTCCAGCCGGAACCAGAAGAGGAGGATCCTGAAGAGGTTGAGATGGAGGAGGAGGAGCCAGATGAGCCATTGGAATAGCCACAGCTGTACGATGGCACAGTGCTGGAGGCAGATGCTGATGGGGACATTGTGATTCCACCGGCGCCTGTGGCCAATGAGGAAGCACCCCCTGCATATGTTGATCCAGTGCCTGATGGTGAAGGAGGTGACCCAGATGACTCTAGTGATGACAGTGTGGATGAGGATGATGGTTACAATGCTGTTGGCAACCCAGAGGAAGATGAGGATGAAAACCCCCGCTATCACGGAGCAGAATACCACAAACATTCTACTGAAGCTGAGAATGGACAGTTCTGCATTCTTCTGTGGGACGTTCTGAGGTACCTGGGATATACCATAAGGCCTCTCTATGTGACTAAGCACTTCAGCGAGCCAGGAATGAGAGACTACTACACCTGCAGAGTCTACATAAGGAAGCCTCTGAATGATACAGAAGGATGGAGGTATCGCTCATCTCACCATAGCACGGCTCAGTTCTCCACAGATGATGCTGCAGTGAATGATGCAGCAAGGAGGGCACCCTGGTCAATATGCAATGCTAATCGGGTGCAGCTGTTCCACTCGGAGTATCGCCATGTGCCTCGTCGTGCAAGTGGTACAGAAGTGACTGTGGTGCCAGCAGGAGGCAATGATCGCATCGACGTCTTGGCACGTGTGACTGCGGCCCTGAACACAGATCTGGAGGGGGCAACTATGGAAATAAACAAGTATCATGAGGAGTTGCAGGCTGCTCAGGTGAAGATAGCACGTCTGGAAGCACAACTGGCAGGACAGCGACTTCCTCAAGAAGTTATGCCATATCAGACCACAGCTTCCCCTCCGCGCAAGAGGCTCCGTTACGGCTCCGATGAAGCTACTACTCGTCTTGGCTAGGATCCTAGGATACTCGCCCTTATCATTTACCTTTTCGCTAGATCGTTCCTGCGTGAACGTATTGCTTGTAATAATGCATGTTGTTTGCAAACATGCTTGAGTTGGATCTTTGCTTGATTGTGAATTGTATGGTGGAGTGATGGCCACTATGAAATCTGAATTTTTAAGTTAATTAAAGAATGGTTTGGGTTTTATCGGTTGTCATTGCTTAATCTCTTATGCAAGTTTGATTGGATCAAATCTGTTTTCGCAGTCATATGACATACCAGTAATGTTTTGTTTATAACTCAAGCTACAGAACTCCAAATGACATGAAACCAGTTGGGTTAGTTCACAAATTTAGAGGATGAATTTCTGTCAAAAATTCAATGGTATACAATACATATTCTGGGAGTTATGCACGAAGTAATGAACAAGTCAGAATCTGTAAATTTCTGCTGATATAGCTGTACTGTTTGAATTTTATCTCGAGATATAGATGTCCAAATGAGGTGATTCAGTTGGGATGGTTCCATAATTTTATACATCATAATCTGGTAAAAATTCGTGGTCATTGGATAATTACACAGAAAGTTATACATAATTCTTTGAGGTCAACAGAATCTGTCCTAACTGAAGAACATGCTGTTATTTTATTTTGAGTTATCCTCTTATGCATTGATTCAAGTACAACTATCTGAGATATGATTTTTCTAACGGTCAGATGGTAAACACCAGGTCCGGAGGAGGTCAAGACGTGCCGCCTGTGATCCGGGCACATATCGCAAATCAGCAAAACCCAGCACCACCTCCACCGATCAACCAAGCAATGGACCCAAACATGCGGCGGTTTACGGCAGCGCGGATGCAACCGATTCGAGAATCTTACCAACACGGTGCAGCGGATGCAAGCTCAACGAGAACCAGCCACCACAGCCGAACCCTCCGCCACCCCCGCCACTAAGGGACGGGCACAAGGAGTTCATGAGCCACCATCCTCCTACGTTTTCCCACTCGTCCGATCCACCGGATGCCGACGACCGGCTGAAAACTATCACCAAGAAGCCGGAGATCGTGCAATGCACTAACGAGAGAGATGGTCCCGTATGCTGCTGGAAGACTTGTGGGGCGGGCCACGGACCGGTGGGATGCGTACGCAATCGCTCATCCCAACGGGCGGAGAACATTACTTGGCGGGAGTTCCGTGACAACTTCCGTACTTATCACATCCCTTCGGGGGTTCTCAAGCTTAAGCGAGAGGGAGTTCTTGTCACCGAGGCAAGGCAATATGTCGGTGATCGAGTATCCGGACAAGTTCACTCACTTGTCACGCTATGCATCCGATGAAGTCAACACCGATCCAAAGAGGCGGGAAAGGTTCTCGGATGGCTTGATTGGTCCTTTAAACTATCAACCGCAGAGTCACATCTTCCCGGACATTCGTACGCCGGTGAACAAAGCTATTGGGCTAGAAAGCAAGAGAAAGGAGATGGGTGAACGAAAAGCAAGTTTCGATCACATGGACGATCTAGCGACAACACCCTTCCTCGTTACGGTTCTCGGCGAGCTCGACTCCATATCGTCCCGGTGGTCAAGGTGGGAGGTACCCACAGGAACATGCGAGTTTGCGGCGCTCATTTCAGCCACGGCGCTTCAATCCTCGGACACCCGCAGCTCCTACCCCTCGGGCCGAGTCGTCCTAGCAATAACTCGGAGCACTCGTCGAAACACCAACCCCGTTCAGGCTCGGTGGATGCTTCAAGCGTGGAGAGCTAGGGCATTATGCTAACAATTGTCCCAAGAGGGTGATGCAAACTCCGCGAGAGACAATGGAAACGGGGCCCGGGCAGCCATCTTCGTAGGCTCGTACTCCACGGACACCCGGCAAGAGAGGCCGGCGAGTCATGTGCGTGGCCGAGTTAATCATGTATCGGTGGAGCAAGCTCGGAATGACGCCGGTGTGGTATTAGGTACGTTTTTTGTCAACTCTATACCTCGCTACCGTATTATTTGATTCGGAGCATCACGTTCATTCATAACCGATCAATTTGTGGCAAAATATAACTTATCTATGAGCTCAATGAAGAACCCACTGATAGTTAGCACTCCTGGGGGAGAAATGAAAACTGGTCATATATGCCCACAAGTAAAGATTAATATTATGGGGGTAGACTTTCTTGCTAATCTGGTAGTTCTAAAATCATGGGGAATAGATGTCATTCTTGGTATGGATTGGTTAAGAAGTTGTGATGGAGTTATTCAGTGTCAGAAGAGGTCAGTGCTGTTAACCAGTCCTCAAGGGGAGAGAGTAGAATATGTGAGTGCACCCTCATCCAGCAAAGGAGTTGTGAACTCTGTTGAAGGCAAGGCCTTGGAGGATATAAGGATAGTGAATGAATTCCCGGATGTGTTTCCAGAGGATTTGCCAGGTATGCCACCTGATCGTGACATTGAATTTAGTATTGAACTTGTACACGGTACTCGCTCCCATATCTAAAAGACCATATAGAATGGATGTTAAAGATCTAGCTGAATTAAAGAAACAAATCGAAGAACTCGCTTAGTAAAGGGTTTATCCGTCCTAGTTCATCACCATGGGGAGCCCCCACACTCTTCGTTGATAAAAAGGATGGATCTAGGAGGTTGTGTATAGACTATTGATCACTTAATGAGGTTACTATCAAGAATAAATACCCTTTACCTCGGATTGAGGATTTATTTGATCGATGAGAGGAGCTAAGGCCTTCTCTAAGATAGATCTTAGATCGAAGTTATCACCGATTAAAAATTCGAGTGGAGGACATACCAAAGACAGCATTCACATCTAGATACGGGTTGTATGAGTTCACCGTGATGTCCTTTGGCTCGACCAATGCACCAAAGATACTTTATGTATTTGATGAACAAGGTATTCATGGAGTATCTGGATAAGTTCGTTGTGGTATTCATTGATGACATATTGGTATTCTCTCGGAATGAAGAAGAACATGAAGAACATCTGAGGCTTGTGTTACAGAAGCTACGGGAACATCAGCAGTATGCCAAGTTCAGCAAGTGTGCTTTTTGGTTGAAGGAGGTCTCTTTTCTCAGACACATCATCACAGATGGAGGAATTGCAGTTGATCCAAGCAAGGTTCGGGATGTATTGAACTGGAGTCCGCCTAAGAATGTGCCGGAGATCAGAAGCTTCCTTGGACTTGCAGGATACTATCGGAGGTTCATTGAAGGATTTTCTAAGATAGTGAAGCCACTTACCACTCTACTCGAGAAAGGAAGAGAATTCAAGTGGGATGAGAAGTGTCAGGCTAGCTTTGAGGAATTGAAGAAGAGGCTGACCACAACACCTGTGTTGATCATGCCAGACATACACAAAGGGTTTGATGTATACTGTGATGGCTCTCGGCAAGGTTTGGGATGTGTGTTAATGCAAGAAGGAAAGGTAGTAGCTTATGCTTCAAGATAGTTGAGGAAACATGAGCAGAACTACCCTACTCATGATCTTGAGTTTGCTGCGGTTGTTCACGCATTGAAGATTTAGAGACATTACATGATTGGAAACAAGTGCAAGATCTTTACTGACCATAAGAGTCTGAAGTATATCTTTACTCAGAAGGATTTGAATTTGAGGCAAAGAAGGTGGTTGGAGTTAATCAAAGATTATGATTTGGATATCCAGTACCATCCAGGGAAGGCAAATGTTGTGGCAGATGCTTTGAGTCGGAAGGGACAGACTAGCATGCTGATAGGACACCTGTTACCTCAGGAGCTATGTTGGGAGATGGCACAACTTAACCTGGGGATGGTTGCTTCGAGTGAGACTTTGACATTAGAAATTGAGTCGACACTTGAGCAGGATATCAGGAAAGGACAGACGACTGATGACAAGATTACAGAATACAGGAAGTTGATTAAGTTAGGCAAAGTTCCGGAATTCAGAGAAGATGAGCAAGGAACAGTATGGTTTAAGAACAGAATCTGTGTACCTGAGATCAAGGAGTTGAAAGAAGCTATCTTGAAGGAAGCACACGATTCAGCTTACTCTATACACCCTGGAAGTACCAAGATCTATCAGGATTTGAAGCAGAGATACTGGTGGTATGGGATGAAGAAAGATGTAGCAGCTCATGTAGCTTTGTGTGATGTGTGTCAAAGAGTGAAGGCTGAGTATCAAAGGCCGGCGGGATTGCTTCGACCTACGAAGGTACCTGAGTGGAAATGGGAGGAAATCGGTATGGATTTCATAGTGGGATTACCTCGTACTCGTGATGGGTATGACTCTATTTGGGTTATTGTGGATAGATTAACTAAGGTAGCGCACTTTATCCCAGTGAAGACGACCTATACAGGAGTGAAGCTAGCTGAGTTGTATAATTCAAGGATAGTGTGTTTGCACGGGGTACCGAAGAAGATAGTGTCAGATCGAGGCACACAGTTCACTTCACGGTTTTGGCAGAAGTTGCATGAATCGATGGATACAAAGTTAAACTTCAGTTCAGCATACCATCCTCAGACAGATGGGCAGACGGAGAGAACAAATCAGATACTCGAGGATATGTTGAGAGCTTGTGCGTTGAAGAACAGTGGCAGTTGGGATAAGAGTTTGCCTTATGCAGAGTTTGCTTATAACAACAGCTATCAGTCCAGCATCAAAATGGCACCTTTTGAGGCTTTGTATGGAAGGAAGTGTAGAACACCGTTGTTTTGGAACCAGACTGGTGAAAGACAACTCTTTGGACCAGACAGCATACGAGAAGCAGAAAAGCAAGTTGAAATCATAAGGGAGAATCTTAAAGCAGCACAGTCACGACAGAAAGAGTTATGCTTGATCCTCGGTGAAGAGAGGTGATTTTGGAAGTTGGTGATTATGCATACCTCGAGTGTCACCCATTCGGGGATTACGAAGGTTTAATGTCGAGGGAAGTTATCACCTTGATTTATCGGACCTTTCAAAATTTTGGAACGGAATGGAGAAGTAGCATACCAGTTAGAGTTGCCAGCACAGTTATCGGGAGTTCATGATGTGTTCCATGTATCACAACTGAAGAAATGTACAAGTGAGGTTAGGATAGAACCGGTACAGTTAGAAGATATTCAAATGGAAAATGACCTGACATACAAAGAATACCCTGTTAAGATCTTGGATGTATCAGAAAGAGTTACCAGGAGTAAGATCATCAGAATGTGTAAAGTACAGTGGAGTCATCATACTGAGGAGGAGGCAACTTGGGAAAGAGAGGATGAACTTAAGGAAGACTTTCCTCGACCGTTCTCTAAGTCTTCGAATCTCGGGACGAGATTCTCTTTAAGGGGGTAGGATTTGTGACACCCTAAAAATTCCATCACTAAAATCACTTAGCAACTTAAAATTAGACTTAAGGATTTAAAGAATTTAAATTTCTATTTAAATTGAGCTCTAAAATATTAAATATAATTTAATAAACTTAGAGACAACTAGTGTTTGTGCATCATCAGTTGGCTTGCATGGTTTTTGGTTGCTTGTGTGGTTTCTAAAAAGTTTATAAAATTCTTGAGAAAAAGTTTGAAAAGTTTGATTTGAATTTGAAATGAAAAATGATTTGAAAATGAAGTTTGAAAAAGAAAAAGAGAAAAAAAAACAGCGCCGGTTTCCCTTTCAGCCTCGATGGCCCAAGCGGCCCATCAAGCCTCCCCACGCCGGCCCACTTCTCCTCTTCTCCTTTTCTTTTTCCCTCGCGGCGCTGACATCCGGGGCCCGCCTGTCAGCCTCCCCTCCCCCCCTTTCCTTTCTTCTTCCTCTCGCCATCCAACCGAGCCGGCGCCGCCACGCGATCCCCGCCGCGCCCGGCCGCCTCCCCACCTTCCTTTCCTCTCCCCGCAGCCAATTAAGGCAATCAAACCCCCCGTGATCAATTGGGACCGTTACTTCCCATCCTTAAACCCTAGCCGTGATGGCCGCGGCCATCAATGGCAAGCCGCCGGCCACCCCCCTCCTCTCCCCGCTTCGCCCGCCGCCCCCGCTCCCTATTTAAGCCGGCACACAAGCCCTCGCGCCTCCCTTTGCCTCTCGCAACACACTAACACACGTGCTCGAGCACCAATTTCCCCCGCGCCGCCGCCTCGGGTTCCCGCCGCCGCCGTCGATCCGTCGCCGCCGGTGAAGGATTGGTTCCCCCCGCCCGTTCTCTTTGATTTTTGGGATCGCCAAGAGCTTAACGAGCACGTGCTGTCGCAGGTTCTTGTCCCCGACGCCCGTGGCAGCCGCGCCCCGAGCTCACCGGAGCGCCGCCCGAGCCGCCGCCGTCGTCGAGCCCCCTTCGCCGCCGCCTCCTCTCCGCCCGTGAGCCGCCCTTCTTCCTCTCGCACGCGGTGAGCAAAAACCCCCCGCCCAATTCCCCTTTATTTCGCGCACAGCATCGTCTCCCCGAGCTCGCCGGAGTAGCCGCGCCGCCCCCTTACGGTGCCGGCCGCCGGTGAGGCCCGATCGCCCCCCCGACCCTTTGGTCACGTGCGCAAGCGCCCGCGCCGCAAGTTGCCCCAACCCGTGGTCAAAAAGATGGCCGGGAGAGCCGTCCGGGGCTAGCGCCGGCGAGCCCCCCGCCGCGCGCCGCCGCACTCCGGCGCGCTCGCCGTCGCGCCCCGCTCGCGCACGTCCGGGGCCGTCGGATCTTGCGCGGACGGCCTAGATTAGATACCCCTTCATTTAAGTGGGACGGTCCACCGTGGACCCGTGCGCCGGCGCACGGCGCGGTCCACGGTGCATGCGTGCACCCGTGACCGTTGGATTTGAGATCCACGGCACCGAGTGGCGCTTTGTTTAAGAGCCCCTGATCTTTTAAATGTTTACAAACCGGTCCTTCCACCTTTGAGAATCTTTACAGTTAGGTCCTGAGTTTTATGTTTTAGCCCCTGGCCGACCTAGTTTTCTTTAATAAAGGTCCTTTTTTCATCCTTTTAGCAATTAGACCCCTCTTGTTTTATTTTATAATTATGTTTTAGCCCTGATTTTATTTATAAATAGCCCCGTAAACTTAGTTTTCTTGCGATAGGTCCCCGTAAACTTGTTTTAATCATATCTTTTTCATTTTAACTCCGTTTTTAGCGTTCTATATACCGAAATGATCATCTCGACGAATAGAATCTTTTAAACAGTAAATTTACCAGTTTTGTTACTGTTTGGTGTACTGTTTTATTTATTGTTTCTTGTTCATGTTTGATTCGTAGATATCGTGCCTATTTCGTCCGAGCTCCCCGTGTCGGAGGTGATCAGGAAGAGCCTGTCTTCGAGGAAGATTTCACCCAGCTTGTAGAGGAAGGCAAGTGGCTTTCCCCCTCTGCATTATCTTCTTGAACCTATGACACTGCATGCTAAACAATGTTTACTATTCCTGTTGCTATGCATAAACCTGATGGGCAAACACCTAGTTAAGGACTTGACTAGATACTTTACCACTTTACCTTGATCAGCCCTGTTTAAACAAATGCTTGGGATAGATAAATGCTTAGTTTGCTTTACATGAGTTGGTTATGCTTTGTTTATGTTATACATCTCAGTTTTGCTTATATATGTGCTTGTGCTTAAAACAAGATAACTTGATTTATAATCGGAACATGGAGAACCACCCAAGATAACAGTACAACCACAGTCCACATGGCTCTGGCTTAGCCAATTAATTAGGAGAGTGGGTTAGCTGATAGCTCTTTTCCGAGAGGGGCACAGGGGGCCGGAGTTGAAAGGGGTATAGCCCGGTTCTTTTGGGGTAGCAGCCTTGGCGAAGGTGCTGACCATTAGGGAGGGTTATGGTCCGCTCCGTTCTTTAAATCGTTGCGGGTCGTTGGTTTCTCTTCTTTACTTTGTAAAGGCTTCGTAGTGGACCCCTAGCCACTCACCTTGGAAGTGTTTAAGGGTCTAGCTAACCCGGCAAGATGGGGAACACGAGCCGTGGGTAAAGTGTACAACCTCTCGAGTGTAAAACCGATCGATCAGCCGTGCTCACGGTCATGAGCGGCTTGGACCCTCACATGATTAATAAACTTGAAGATTAATGCAAATCATGGGTTTGTGGTTGGTTTGAGGTTTCTTTAAAGGTTATGTGGGTTGGTATACACTTACACCTAGTAATTAGGTGCTTGCTAATAAAACTTGACCAACTTATAAAATGCTTACCGCTGTGAACCATAGCCTATCCTTGATAACCTTGCATTGTTTCCCCCACTTGCTGAGCACCAACCATAAGTGTGCTCACCCTTGCTTACCGCTGTTCAGAGGAGAACGTCGGAGGCGAGGACGAGTACTGGAGTGACTACGAGGAGTTCTAGGGCATGCGGATCCCCCAGTCATCATGCCTGTGGAAGTCAAAGATGGAGCTGCTCGTCGTTTAGTTATCGTTGTGTTCGGACCTTCGAGTCCACCTCTCTGGATGTAATAATGGATATCATACTGGTTTAACTCTTGAACGTTTTATTACTGCAATGGTATTACTCTCGTTTTGTCTATCATGTGTGTGTAAATTGATCCTAGCGCACATGTGAGATGCATTCGGTTTTCCTAGTAAAATCGGGTGTGACAGCCGGGCTTCATGATGTTCTCACAAAGTGCTCATTGAAGCTCTCCCGGAAGTGCTCCTTTTAGTGCCTAAATCCTGCGTAAACAACATACTCCAAATACCACATTCACAAGTGAACTTAAGGGTTACATCATTAGTATGCCTAGTGGCGGGTTAGTTGCAAATCATAATCAAAACCAATGTATAACAAGTACTCTAGGTTTACGGAAATTCACCATCAACAGTATCGCTATCAAGGATGATGAAGAGCATCCACTTCCTCCACCACCTATGTGCTTCATGGCAAAGCAATCCAAGGTGAGCGATAATGATAGTTGTGACTCTTCTAGTAGAGATGATGATCTCTCACCGCTTGCTCTTAAGGGTCTTCTTGATGAATACACTTCCATGATTAATAAACAAAAGAGTAAGCTCAAGACACTTGAAGAGACCCATGAGATACTTAAGCTATCAAATGATGAGTTGCTTGTGAAGCACAATGACCTTAGCAAAGAACATGATGCTTTGGTAGTGTCCAACAAGTCACTTAGAGATGACCACAACAAGTTGCTTGATAAGCACAATGAGCTAATCGTCAAGCATGATGACATAACTGTGCTTGACAAGTCTCTTGAGTCAAATCATAAGATGTTTAAGAAAAAACATGTGATCTTAGAGATGAAATATCAAGAGCTTGAGCTTGCATATGAGGCCATTGGCTCTAGTGGGCATGAAAATGCTAGAGAAGTCACTAAAACCAATGTCTCTACCTCATGTGATGATCTAATTGAAGAACCTAAGGTCCTGCTTAATGATGAAAAATATTGCATCGTCTTCCAAGACTAACCATGCTAGGGTGAAAGCTCTTGTAGAAGAAGTGAGAAGCCTAAGGTCTTGTGTGAAGAGTTTAGCCAAGGGTGAGGAGTTACACGAGGAAATCCTCTACTACAATGCAAGAGACTATGGGACAAAGGGACTTGGTTCTTTCCCAAATCCTATCAAGGAAACTCCTAAGTCTAAGGAGCTATATGGGTGTTTTATCAATGAGTTTGGATCTTATTGTCAACATTGCAAGGTCACCAGTCATTACACAAGGGAGTGCCCAACACCTAATCGCCCTCTGCCCACCTTGCCTAATAATTTCAAGTCCATGTACAATGATAACTATTTCTTGTTGATGAAGAAAAACAATGGCAAGGTTGTGGTCAAGTTCATTGGTGCCAAACCAAAAGTGAAGCCACATAGAAGCTTATGGATTCCGAAAGCTCTTGTCACTCACATCAAGGGGCCCAAACTAGCTTGGGTTCCTAAATCTCAATCCTAATTTCTTGTGTGTAGGTGAACTACAAGGCCGGAGGGAGTCATTGGAGACTTGATAGTGGTTTCAATCAACACATGACCGACCAAGTAAAAATGTTCACCTCTCTAGTGGATGATGCGGGAGATCATGAACAAGTTTCATTTGGTGATAATTCTAAAGGAAGGATCTCCGGATTGGGTGAAATTTCTCTAACAAATGATCTCTCCCTCTCCAATGTTCTCTTTGTGGATTCTTGTTGTTATAACCTGCTTTCTATTGCACAATTTTGTGACCTTGCCTTTCATGCACCTTTGATGATGAAGGGGTCACAATTACTAACAAGAAAACTAATGAAGTTGTTTTCAAGGGATTCCTCTATGGCAATCTTTATCATGTAGACTTTGCATCCTATGAAGCAAACTTGACTACTTGCCTCATCTCCAAGACATCCAAGGGTTGGCTATGGCATCGATGCATTGCACATATAGGCATGAGCCAACTCAAGAAGGCTTTCAAGAAGGGTATGGTACTTGGTGTGAAGGATGTCACATTTGAGAAGGACAAGTTATGTAGTGCATGTCAAGCTGGCAAGCAAGTTGCAAGTCATCATCCTATGAAGGCTTATGTATCTACCACAAGGCCATTGGAGCTCATGCACATGGACCTCTTCAGACCAACTACATACAAGAGTCTTCGTGGTAATCTCTATTGTCTTGTCATTGTTGATGATTACTCACGCTATACTTGGACATTCTTTTTGGAGGACAAGGGCAAGACATTTGACATCTTCAAGAAGTTTGCTACTAGGGCCCAAAATGAGTTTGGGTCATCCATGGTGAAGATTAGAAGTGACAATGGATCAGAATTCCACAACACAAGAGTGGAAGAGTATTGTGATGGTGTGGTAGAGAGAAAGAACAATACACTCATCACTCTTGCAAGAGTCATGTTGGATGACTATGGGGTTTCTCAAAGGTTTTGGGCGGAAGCTATCAACATGACATGTCATGCTTCAAATAGAGTGTATTTCCACCAACTACTCATGGAGACACCATATGAGCTACTCATTGGGAGAAAGCCCAACATCGCCTACTTCCAGGTGTTTGGTTGTAAGTGTTTCATATTCAAGAAGAGGAGGCATCTATGGAAGTTTGAGAGTAGAGTAGATGAGGGCATGCTTGTTGGTTATGCATCTAACTCCAAGGCATATAAAGTATTCAATAACTCTACACGAGTGATTGAAGAAACATTTGACGTGAAGTTTGATGAATCTAATGGATCCTAAGGAGATGGTTTTTGTTGTGATGATGTAGGAAAAGAAACCTCTTCGAGAAGCAATGAAGAAGATGGCTATTGGTGACATCAAGCCAAAGGAGGATGATGATTCTCACTCCATTCATGAAGATTCCTCCTCCTCTGATGATGACAATGATGATCAACCAAGGCATGCGACATCATCCCCCACAAGACAAGATAGTCCATCTTCCTCACAAGAACCACCTCCTATATCACAAGACACTCAAGATCAAGTAGAGGAACCAGAGGAAGTTCAATCTCAAGATGATCCCACCTCTACAACATTTGGAAGGCGTACAAGGACTTCAACAAATCATCCAATTGATCTTGTCTTGGGTGATCCCAAGGGGGGTACAAGGACTCGCCGCAAGCAATAGGCCTCATTTTGTAAACATCATGCTTTTGTCTCTTTTGTAGAACCCACAACTATAGATGAAGCTCTAGGGAACCAGATTGGAATTTGTTTATGCAAGAGGAGCTCAACAACTTCACAAGAATCAAGTATGGGAGTTAGTAGAGCACCCCAAGAACAAGAATGTGATTGGCACTAAGTGGGTCTACCGGAACAAGCAAGTTGAACATGGTATTGTGGTGAAGAACAAGGGAAGACTTGTCGCCAAAGGGTACTCTCAAGTAGAAGGCTTGGACTATGGAGAGACCTTCGCTCCGGTGGAAAATCTTGAAGCTATCCGTATCCTCCTTGCATATGCATCTAGTCATAAAATGAAATTATTTCAAATGGATGTTAAGAGTGCTTTCTTGAATGGCTTCATCAATGAAGAAGTCTATGTGGAGCAACCTCCTGGTTTTGAGGATGCTACATACCCTAACCGTGTCTATAGGTTGCACAAGGCTTTGTATGGACTCAAGCAAGCTCCTAGGGCATGGTATGGGAGACTCCGAGATTTTTCTCATTGAAGCAGGATTCAAGATTGGTAGAGTGGACAACACGCTATTCTCAAAGATAACAAAGAGCTTTTCATTTGTCAAATTTATGTTGATGATATTATCTTTGGCTCTACTAACCTCAAAGTGTGCAAGTAATTTAGTGATCTCATGACTAGGGAATTCGAGATGTCAATGATTGGAGAGCTCAACTTCTTCCTTGGGTTTCAAATCAAGCAATTGAAGGAAGGGACTTTCATTCATCAGGAGAAGTACACTAATGATATTCTCAAGAAGTTCAAGATGGATGATTGTAAGCCGATCAAGACTCCAATGCCTACCAATGGACATCTCGACCTAGATGAGGGAGGTAAATTGGTTGACCAAAAGCTTTACCGCTCTATGATCGGTTCTCTTCTTTATGTTACCGCATCTAGGCCCGATATCATGTTTAGTGTTTGTATGTGCGCTCGGTTTCAAGCCAACCCTAAAGAATCTCACCTAAGTGCTTTAAAAAGGATCCTTAGATACTTAAAATACACACCTAGCATTGGCTTCTGGTACCCCCATGGTGCTTGTTTTGAGCTCTTGGATTATTCGGATTCGGACTTTGCCGAATGTCGAGTAGACCATAAGAGCACTTCGGGTGGGTGCCATTTGCTAGGTCGCTCTTTGGTTGCTTGGTCTTCTAAGAAGCAAAACTCTATGGCTTTATCCACCACGGAGGTGGAATACATTTCCACGAGGGCTTGTTGTGCTAAAATCCTCTATATGAGCAAATCCTCTTGGATTATGGTGTGGTTCTAGATAGGGTTCCCCTCCTTTATGACAATGAAAGTGCCGTAAAAATTGCTAACAACCCGGTTCAACATTCACGCACCAAGCACATTGATATCCGTCATCACTTCTTGCGAGACCATGTTGCTAAAGGGGACATTGTCCTTTGTGGTGTTCGCTCCGAGGAGCAATTGGCGGATATATTCACCAAGCCTCTTGATGAAAACACCTTTTGTAGGCTTCGGAGTGAATTAAATGTGCTTGATGTGTCCAACATCATGTAATGCTTGTCATATAGTTTGCATTTGCATATGTACATGATTAGGGGTTGTCTAAGCTTGATGAGATATTGGTGAGTATGGGTCTTGCTTGAGCTGGTGGTTCTCTTGTTTCGCTCGAGGCAGGTTGGAAGGCTCACCATGAATAAGATTATCAAGGGTTCAAACTTGGCAAGATAGTTTATCTTTCCGCTTTGCACTTATGCTTGTCATGTAGGTTGCACTCATGTTTAAATTTCATGCATTTGCTCTTGCATAGCATTGCGTGAGAGAAGTCACAAAGGAAACTCACACTATGAGAAAGTTGCTTAGCGTTCAATGCAAATCAACAACTCTTAATGTGTGATGAGACAAATAATTGTGCTTAATTCCTATTGAGTTAAGTCCTAATGAGCTTAAGGTGTCTATCTCTAAGTTCAAAGGCAATTAACTCATACATTCTTTTTTTTGAAGTTCCCTCCTCTCCTTTGGTTCTTAATTTGCCTATTTTGTCTATGGTTTATCCCTCTTTAGGGAGCTAATTTTGTATCTATAAGTATTTTACAAAGGAGTGCTTGAGGGTAAGGTTGTCACTCAGAATTGATCGAAGAATGTGTTTGTGTTGGCTTGTGTGTGACATTTATTGGATCAAAAATGAGATATAGTTCAGCACATCAAAAATGTCACCATCGGATGAATCGCTGCCTAGTAGGTTCCGGCATCGGTTCATCCGGTGAAGGGGTCTGTGCACTCAGTTCATCTCTGGTAGAAATTTTCCTACCGTCGGATGAACCGACGCTCTCACGTTTCAAACCAGCAGTTCATCCGGTGCTGAAGGAAAATCAGCTCTTTCACAGACCCTTGCCCAACTGCTCCGACACATCTAAAAAGGAGGCCATCGGTTCATCCGATGGGTCACCGCGGAGCAGAATTAATCCGACGGTTCGACCGATGCTACACTGACGCGTGGGTCCTGTCTGTCATAATGGTTGGCGGTCATTGTAACACCCCATGTGTTTAAATACCATTCATTAGTGCTAATGACTCTCTTAATTAATTCAAAACACTTTTGTGGTCAAAGCTTGGTCAAATACCAGCTGAAACCCTAGTCAAACTTCTTGTCATTCCTTGTCCTTCTCGAACTTTTGCCGTGTTCTCCGAATTTCACATAAACACTTCAAATTCTACCAATATAAAAGTTGTCCAGTTTTTCGAGGGACACAACTTTCATGTTGGATGGCATTTCAAATTTTGAGCTGAAAAGGGTGAAAAACTTGGTCAATTGCAGTTTTCACTATTCATCAGCACTCTGCAAAACCCAAACTTTGCTTGGCGTTCCTGCTCAAACCGTTGAGAAAAACATAGGACGGCCTCTGCAAATGTTGTAGAGGGATGTCACATCTACAACTTTTGTATCTTTTGCTTTTGTCACATAGTTCAATTTTTTGGAGAAACGTGCGGTCAAAGTCGCGTTGACCGGCTGAAATGCAGCTTGGTCGCGCTCTAGAGCGCCGCCGGCGCGCTGGGCACTCTGCAGGTTTGGCCGCGACGCGCGCCACGCGGCGGGTGCTTGCGCCCCTCGCCCTGGCGTCCGTGCGGGCTCGTTCCCCACCGCCTCGAGGCTAGGGCCGCCAGTTCCCCTCAGCGCTGGCCTTATAGGGACACGTGCTGCTATCCAATACCGCGCTGTACTCGCCCGCCCCGAGTGCCCCGCGGTCCCTCGCCGGTCCCCTGCGCACGCAAGTCAAGGATGGCCGTCGTACTGTGGGGTAAATGCAGGGTCTTTACTTCGAGGTGAAGAGATGGAGCCGCCCTGCTATAAAGGCCACTCGCCGTGCCGCCCCATGCACGCCGCAGCACATGCCGGTGACCCTGCCTATGCGCTCCGCCGAGGAGCCATCTCCTCCGGCCCGTTTCACCGCAGGCCAACACCTTCCGTAGCCGCCCTAGACACCACTAGAACCGACAGTGCTGCCCGTTGCCTGGCCCCGGCCGGGAGCTCGCCGGAGCGAGAGGTGCAGTGGCTGGTGCCGGATGCCGCCACCGCCGGCCATCTCCGGGGCTGCCCCAACCCAACCCCCTCCCACAAACCAGTTGCTGGTAAGCCCCTCGTCCTCCCCCACCTCTTCCCCGGCAAAGGGCACCGCCAGAGCCGCCCAATTCCGGAGAGCCGCACCGCCCTCCATGCCAAGAACCACATTGCGTCTCCCTCGTTCTTTCTAGGGTGTTTTGTGTGAATGGAGGGCATGGTTGTGAATCTGCAAAAAAGTCCAGGGACCCCAGTGTAAAGTGGAAACTTCAATAGTAAAACAGTTTTGCTGAAACTTTGAAAATCCATAGAAAATCATAGAAAAATCAGAAAAATGCAAACTCAATTTTCTTGGATTCGTTGTGAGAAATCCTACAACTTTTACAAAGCACCACCATACTTTTTCTTGATAGATTTTGCATGGAAAATAGAAATGTGAAAAACCTAGATCTGTTGTATCTCTATATCTACAAGTCCTCTGTAGCTGAATTTTGGATATGTTGATGTATATTTATTTTTGTATGCATTAATCTTGCTTCATTAGCTAGCTTTTGTTATTTTCAATATAATTAATTTCATAGCTCTCCTAAGAGTGCATGTGTGTGTTGTGGCTTGTGTAGGTTTGGAAATGCTTCATAACACATCTCACTGAATTTTATTAAGTTGTTTGGGAATAAAATCTATGGCAGCCTTTTAAGGCTTAATATTAAATTAAATGAGAAAAACATCAACTTCACATATAAAGGTCATACGTGTGTGATGTAAATCATTTTAAAATGATAAAGATCAACCTCTTGCTGTTTGTGAAAGCTAAACTATTTTATTTACATAAAATATGTACACAGTTATTAACAAAAAGAATAAATAATAAAGCACCATAAGAAATTATTTAAATAGAAAGGTTAAACAAAGTGTGTGTTTGTTAAGGTGAATATGGCCAACCATGCTCTTCATGATTGTAATAGTTTTTTTGTAATTAAGTAAATCACAAATCCTCAATTAAACCTTGCATTTGCATCCCCGTGTAGATCTCCCGAACGGTAGTTGTACGCACGTGCCAGAAGGAGAAAACGGAGAAGCTGACAGAGACATGCACCACGTCGTTGTAGAGCAAGACCTGTACCAAAGTCCAGAAGGGCCCAAGGCCAACTTTGCCTGCGAAGGCAAGCCCCGGATCATTAACCCTGTTTTTAAAATTTATGCAATTATCGTTGCTATGATTGTGCATTTACTTTTCAGGAGTTGAATGAAACCCTAGATGCATAATCCATAGGTACCTATGTTCTTTTACTAGAATGCTAGGTCGATAGTTGCTATGCTATAGGACCCGGTAGAAGTCGAGTGATGTTCGTCACTCGCGATAATAGGTTCCTATGTTGGAATCATAAGATCTTTATAAATGGATTGCTCATGTGGTAAGAGCATGGGATTTGGGCTTCGGTCCAGTGGCTTTCGTGGGCTAAGCTTTTGAACGTACTAAACACTTGCAGGGAATGGGACCGGTAAGCCTAGTACCCGATTGACGCGGCAAGGGAACCTTTCCCTACTACACCTGGGGCACAGAGATGTGTCCCCCTGCTTGCAACAGTGTGGTACCTGCGTGAGTCTGGACGTTCGTGTGTGGGCAAGCTAGTAAGCCTTGTACCAAGGAATGTAGGTTCCGATCCCGAGCCGAAGATCGACGGGAACCCCCTGGTTGGTGTATACCCTGTTTCGTTTTTGTTGGACCTTCTTGAGGTATGTATTTTTCCGTGTGTTTAGGTCCCCCTTGCAAGGTTATCAACCAATCGATTGTCAGCCTCTCACCGTTACCCGAGACTGCTTAATCAACTGGCCATGATATCTCGTAATGATGGAACTTGGTGAATATTACTTGAATTAATTGCTTGTACAATTCTTAATAAAATTAGTTGGCACACTTAGAAATGGTAATCAACTAGAATTTGTGCTAAAATATTGAAAGTAAGGACCTACTTTTTGATGCTTTCAGCAAAGTAAATCCTCCAGCCGTAAAGCCTCTCATGTCTAGAGTTTGGTGATGTAGTTATCGCCCGACGGTTCAGTCTTGCTGAGTATTAGTATACTCAGCCTTGCTTTATAAATGTTCTTGCAGGTGTTGTTTGGTCGTGTGAGATTCCACCTGGCTGGGAGGGTGGAAGAGGACGAGTGATGGCATCACGGATGGCCTCCTGTGATGTGTATCGTTGCGCTAGTTTATTTATTTTCGTTATTTTCGAACTCTGAATCTTTTCGTTCTGTCATGAACAATGGTTTGTAATAATTTGGAACTAATCCGTGTTGTACTCTGGACTCACCTTCGTGTGAGTTTTAATGCATATGTCGATCCTCTATATGAATCCCAAGTGATTTACCAGGCGTTAACCCGGCAACTAACGACAGGATGATACTCTACTATTGCTTAATGACCACAGTGGATTGGTTTTAGGCGATAGTACAGTATTTTACTGGGCGGGTTGTCACAGCTGGTATCAGAGCGATTATATACACCAGAGTTTAAATAACAACCATAATCACTGGTTTTTGAATAAAACTTGCCAATATTGGTTGTTTTTGCAAAATGCGTTGGATCGTTATGGATGGAAATAGACCGAGAGGCCCTAGAAGGAATTTTGGGTTCTTTCAGGTGGCTATTAACCTATGGTTTATCTTGCTAACTTCCAGCACTTTACTTTATGTCGGACTTACATTCTTGCACAACCAAACTAGATGAGCCACGTGTTTTATACGTGTGCTGTACCGCATCATGGGAATTGCGAGGGTTGATGGAGTGATCAATTCCCCGGATCCCATCTTCGTGTCTGGTCATGAGTTATGTTGTCGCCACGTGTTTTATATGTGTGCATTCCGCATATTGAGTATGCGAGGTAAGGATACACTCCATTCAAACGGAGGGTGTCCAAGGTTGGACGCTGTCCATGCAGCGGCTTAACGTATGGGTGTCATTTCTATAGTGAACAGTAATGTATGTGGACGCTTTCATGAGTGCAGGCATGAAAGGTTCGTTGTGTTCTGTGATCTTCTGCAGGTACCCTAACCACGTTCGTAAGTCTCTAGGTGAGTACCGATAGTCTCGACTAGTTATTATAGGGAGAGACGTAATTGTTGCCTTGCCACCGGCACTAACTTCAATTTCTGGCTTAGTTGCTTGGTGAGGATGGATAGGTCGTTCTTGCATCATGATAAAAACCTGTTGAATAATAAAAGGGTCGCATGTGGTGTTTCCTTAAGTAATATTCTAATAACAACAATAACAACCTTTAAACCGAATCTAAAGTGTTGTTGGACCGTCTAGTCGACCCTGTTGTCGTGACCTCTTCTCAAACCTTTCTGCAAAGTTGCCGTATAGGTGATCTACACCCAAGTGCTCCCTATCTATCCAAATCCTTGTCGAGAAATCTTTTCATGATCATAGGTTTCAAATCTCAAGGTATGCTCAGATAGTAAACTTAGGTCTTGCCGTCTTCCTGGAACACGTCACTCCAAATCTTGCACCCTTGCACTTTGTTCCTGACTCATCCAGTTTAACCCTCGACTACCAAGTTTGTTCTCATGAACCTACCGAGTTGCCGGAAAATTGTGAACATTTCGGGAACTTTGGTTTTGGAATATTAGAAATTGTCATTTTGATGCAGTGCAACTGTCTCGAGTCTGACTATTTGGTAAATTTGAGTTTTCGTCGTACATGTTCTAGTTGTTGAACAAGCTTACGAATGTTTAACTTATGAAAACTCAAATTTTTCAGATGGTGGGCTTGACACACAGCACTCCGAATGGTTTCGGTGATTCTAGTGGCCACAACCAGCCGCCATCACCACCGGACCCGACATCAGTGGCTACTCAAAACGAGATGCTGCTCCAGATCCTTCTACACATGCAACAACAGTAGTAGCCCCATAGGAATCAGATTGATGCTCAAGGTCAATTAACCGAGTACAAGCACTTTCTGGATATGAATCCCCCGCAGTTCACTAGGACAGAAGAACCCCTGGATGCTGATGCCTGGATTCGGGCCATTGAAGCAATGTTCGCGGTGTTTACCTTGCCATGTTCAGAAGGATGCAAGGCTAAATTCGCGGCATTGCAGCTTCGTGGTTCTGCTTTAATGTGGTGGGAACACTACAAATCCATGCAACAGCCTGAGTATGAAATCACTTGGGAAGAATTCAATAAGGCTTTTAGAGACCATCACCTTCCTAAGGCACTTACCGATAGGAAAATGAGAGAGTTATTGGCTCTCAAGCAAGGGTCAGACACGGTGTACCAATACGCGCAGAAGCTTAATAACCTCTGCCAGTATGGAGGATATCATGTGGATGCAGACGTGAAGAAGATGGAGCTTTTTCACGAAGGCTTGAATAGTAAACTGGTTGAACGGCTGAACCTAGTAAAATTTGACAGCTACCCCATGCTAGTGAATAAATCTATCTCCCAGGAAGATGCCACGAAGAGGGCCCAAGCCGAGAGGAAAAGAAAGGCTAACTCCATGCCCAAATGCACAGCTTTGTAAGATGTGCACTATGCGGAAGACTTTCCCAGACTTCCAGCAGGCTTCACCGTCATGAAGGTTAGTGGCTAAGTTGTCCCAGGATCGGACTCAAGAAAATCTTCACCTTCCCCACACTCAGTAGCCGACTCCCATGCCTATTGTACCTAGTCCTAATGGTAACAGTGGGCGTCGTTGTTTCAAGTGTGGTGAACCAGGACACTTCGCTAAGGCATGCCTGCAACCATGCCAGACCAACAGGCAGCACCAGCTAACTTAGCCTAATTAGAGACAAGTTTCCAAACCCATCAACAAGGGCAAGAAGAACATTGCTCAAGACAGGAAGGGCAGACTCAGCTTCACTTCTGTGGTCGATATTCTAAAAGGAGCACCAGTAATGATGGGCACATTCTCTATTCGAGGCAAACCTATCCGTGTGTTGTTTGATTCTGGTGCTACACATAGTTTCATGAATGGAAAGACGCTGAGCAAAGTAGGACTGAACTCCTATAACACCAATGACGCATTTACGATTACAACAGTGGGAGGTAACATCTCTTCCGAGTTGGTGACCAGGGGAGTACCCTTGGAATTAGGTAGCAGAACTGTTGACATGGACCTTATCATTTTGAGATTAGAAGGCATTGATGTCATTCTAGGAATGGACTGGATGAACCGACATAAGGTAGTACTGGATATTTTAGAGAGAATGGTAGAGATAAAATCACCAATTGTTGGAGCCACGACTCTATACCTACCTTTCAAAGATGGTGTGAATCCTCGTTCTTATGTGGCAGTCACTTCTCAGCTGGAAGAAATTCCAGTGGTTCGAGAGTTTGTGGATGTTTTTCCTGATGAATTGCCGGGTATGCGACCCGACAGAGATGTCGAGTTTGTCATCGAACTTCTTCCTGGCACAGCCCCTATCTCCAAAAGACCTGATTGCGCCACCCAAGGAATTGGCAGAATTGAAGACCCAACTTCAAGAGTTTCTAGATAAGGGTTATATTCGCCCCAGTTCTTCACTTTGGGGTTGCCCAACTTTATTTGTGAAGAAGAAAGATGGTAGCTTGAGGTTATGTGTGGATTACCAACCTCTCAATGCGGTAACAATTAAGAATAAATACCCATTACGCCGCATCGATGTTCTTTTCGATCAGTTGGCGGTAGCCAAAGGTTTCTCCAAGATTGATCTTCGGTCAGGGTACCATCAAATAAAGATCAGGTCATGTGATATTCCCAAGACAGCTTTCTCCACCTGATACAGTCTTTATGAGTATTTGGTAATGTCCTTTGGTCTTACCGATGCACCTGCTTATTTCATGTATCTAATGAACTCTGTATTCATGACGGAGCTGGACAAGTTTGTAGTGGTATTCATTGATGATATCCTAATCTATTCCAAGAATGAAGAAGAACATGCAGAACATCTCCGAATTGTTTTGCAACATTTGCGAGATCACAAGCTTTATGCCAAGTTCTCCAAATGTGAATTTTGGTTGGATAGTGTGAAATTTTTGGGGCACACTATTTCCAAGGATGGCATATTTGTGGATCCTAGCAAAGTACAAGAGGTTATGGATTGGATACCACCCAAGACCGTACATCAAATCCGAAGTTTTTTGGGTTTAGCAGGCTATTATCACCGTTTCATTCCGGATTTTTCTAGGATCGCTAAACCTATGACTGAACTATTAAAGAAGGGAGTCAAGTTTGTGTGGAGCGAAGATTGTGAAAAAGCCTTCCACACATTGAGGCAACATCTAACTACAGCCCTAGTGCTAGTGCAGCCGGATAATTCTAAACCGTTTGAAGTCTTTTGTGATGCTTCGGGTACTGGTCTCGGTTGTGTTCTTATAAAAGAAAATCGAGTCATTGCCTATGCCTCATGATCGCTTCGACCCCATGAAGTGAATTACCCGACTCACGATCTTGAGTTAGCAGCGGTTGTTCATGCTCTCAAGATTTGGAGGCACTATCTTATGGGAAACCATTGTAATATCTTCACCGATCACAAGAGTCTTAAGTATATCTTCACCCAACCAAAATTGAATATGAGGTAGAGAAGATGGTTGGAATTGATAAAAGACTATGATCTAGAGGTACACTATCATCCTGGAAAAGCCAATGTTGTTGCAGATGCGCTTAGTTGTAAGGTTCACTGCAACTGCTTAACCGTGGAGTCGTATAGTGAGACTTTGTGTGAAGACTTGAGGAAGCTCCGATTGGAAATTGTGGAGCAAGGGAATCTGAATGCTATCTCTGCCGACTACAATCTATATGACATAATTGTTTTGGATCAACTCAACGATGAAGGCGTCCAGCTAATAAAACAAAAATTAGCAGAAGAAGACCCCAAATATAGTTGTTTCCATAAGGATTCAAAGGATGTGGTGTGGTTTGAGCAACGTCTTGTAGTTCCTGTTGATCCGGAACTCTGAAAGGAAATTTTTGATGAAGCTCATCTTTTCAAATTCTCTATTCATCCCGGGAGCACAAAAATGTATCAAGATTTGAGGAAAAAACTTTTGGTTGTCAAACATGAAGGTAGACATAGCCAAATATGTGGCAGAGTGTGATACTTGTCATCGAGTCAAAGCCAGCCATTTGAAATCAGCCGGTGTACTTCAACCGTTGACTATACCTTTGTGGAATTGGGATGACATAGGTATGGATTTTATTGTGGGTTTACCCCCGACCGCCAGAAGAAAGGACTCTATCTGGGTTATAGTAGACTGATTGACCAAGACTGCTCATTTCATCACAGTGACACCACCTACTGAAGGACCGAAACGGCGAACCAGAGAGGGGGGAGTGAATGGGTGCCGATAAAAATTCTATTCAAGAATTAGGCCTATGAACCCGATTTCACTCGTGCACCTCCGCAAGCTTCTCTTGCCAAGTCCACGTAGCCACTGAAGTGCTACTGAACCTAGGAGCAAGACTCAACCAACAACCACAGCACACACGCAGCGGAAACACACACAACACGGCTGCTGGCAGCCCAAACCGGTCAGGCCGGTTTCTGAAACCGGTTAGACCGCTTCTGTTGGACTTAGCCTCACGCAGGCAGGGGAACCGGTCAGACCAATTTGGCAAACCGGTCAGACCGACTTTGTCCAGAAACTCCCCAAAGACCCAAAACACCTTAAGAGCCTTTCCACATTTGAACAAAAGATGCCATAGCACAATAGAGACTTCCTTGCTCAAAAACCCTTCTCGACAGCCCACAGGGCGAAACCGGTTAGACCGGTTTGGAAAACTGGTCAGGCCGGTTTTGGCCTGGACAGTCGGGAAGAACACAACCCGCGGGAAAAACTCAACCCTTCCACCAATCAATCTCCCGATTCGTTCCACAGATCAAAGTGAGACTTTGGGAATAGTTGGGGTACCTCGTGGGCTACCCTTGGCTAGAAGATCGGTCCCAAAAACCCACTCAATCAAGAGGAATCAAAAGTCAACCCTCAAGAACACATCTAACCCTAGAACTCCGAAAACACCAAAATCGAGCCCCTTAACTCACAGATTTGGGAGGGGAGTCAAAGGAAAAAGAGCCACAGAGGGTTCACACGAATTTCCCCCATCAAATCCCCAAGAGCAAGGTCCAAAAAACAAACCGAGAAAACCACCAAGAGAGGGCTCCGAAAATCACCACCAAGAACAACCGGGAACAACACAACAAAGCCTTGAGGAACCACGCCAAATCATCTATACATACCAAGGAGGTTTATACAAGGTCTAGCTTGCCGCCCGATCATCCAACCCTCTCATAAAATCTCACCATGAAGCTCTCAAGCTAGTCCTATGGAAATCCTAAGAAAATAGGAAGGGAAAAATAGGAAAACAAATGAGCTAGGGTTCCAAGAGATGCTGCCATCCTCTCGCCTCTTGGGTTACATAGGAGGCAACCGAAAGTCTAAAATACCATTGCTTAATAACTAGGGATACAAGCCCCTCAAGGGTGGTTTTGGAAGTCTTCAGATTTTCTCCATCGGACGGATGCCCAGCAACTGCACCTCGCGTAGCCTCGACGCAAGCCTTGCGATCCCGACGTCTGTCCTCCGCTTCGAAGCTTTCGGCGCCCTGCGACCCCAAACCGGTCAGACCGGTTCTCCAAACCGGTCAGGTCGGTTTCGGCCAGACAGCCACGCCGGTCTTCGGTCTCGGCTTTGTGGCTCATCCAAGTAACCCAGTGATTTTCTGGTGAACCACCGCAAACCCCGCAAACTTGATGTAGCCTCCGCCAATCACCACTCATGAATTGGCTCCCACAAAGTCCCGGCTCGACCTTGGTTTTGTGGCTCAACCAAGAAACCGTCCACCGACTTCATCTTGCTGTTCTTGCCACCATGCGGCCCGCACTTGACCCCACTGGCCACCGGGTCCCTCGAACGAAGCCTACTTTTCTTCTCCACACCTGGAGGCCTCACTGACAACGACCTTTCGCGCTTGTTCTTCACCTGCACCAACACGAGTCAAGCCGCAACCTGCACCTGCAATACTTAGCCAAGGATTAGTCCACACAACGTTGTCAATCACTCATTACACCAGGAAGGGACCATCCACCGGACCTCGAACCACACATGGTCCTCACCTACTTCGTCTAAGATTATGCAGAACTCTATATCAATCAAATTATGCGCCTGCACGGGATTCCCAAGACCATTGTTTCTGATCGAGGTACTCAATTTGTGGCTCGTTTCTGGGAACAATTGCATGAATCTTTGGGAACCAAATTGATTCGTAGTTCGAGTTATCATCCTCAGATTGATGGTCAGACCGAGCGAGTCAATCAAATTGTGGAAGACATGCTGAGAGCAAGCATCATGCATTTTGATAAGAGTTGGGACAAGTGTCTGTCCTTGGCAGAATTCTCTTATAACAATAGTTATCAAGCCAGTTTGAAGATGGCGCCATTTGAAGCTCTTTATGGACGAAGATGCCGAACTCCTTTGAATTGTCAGAAGCCGAGGAGCGAACGCTCTTTGGTCCAGATTTAGTTAAAGACGCAGAAGAGAAAGTGGAAGTGATCAGAGAAAACTTGATGTTAGCTCAAATGAGACAAAAGAGTTACCATGACAAAGAGACAGCACCCCGACACTATGAAGTGGGTGATTACATATACCTCAAGGTTTCACCAACCAAAGGTGTACAGAGATTTGGCGTCAAAGGGAAATTAGCCCCACGGTATATTGGTCCATACGAGATCATCGAGGTATGTGGACCAGTCGCTTATCGTATCCGACTTCCGGATCGATTCTCGGCTATGCACAATGTGTTTCATGTGACACAATTGAAGAAAGGTGTGAAGGTACCTGAGACAGAGGTCATCACGGAAGCGAACGCTTGGATCGAGCCAAATCTTTCAATGGTCGAGCATCCGTTGAGAGTGCTAGATCAAAAAGAAAGACAAACAAGGAGACATGCCGTGAAGATGTACAAGATATAGTGGAGTCACCATACTGAAGAAGAAGCTACTTGGGAGACCGAGAAGTTCCTCAACGCCAAGTATCCGGGCTTTCTTCAATCATGAAACAGTAAGAACCTTACCCCTACCTTTGTCTTTAATTTCCGAATCTCGGGACAAGATTCCTTTAAGGGGGTAGGCTGTAACACCCCAGGTGTTTAAATACCATTAGTTAGTGCTAATGACTCTTTTAATTAAGTGTTAACACCAAAAATTGGTACAGGGAAGAGACTGACATGTGAGCCGAATTTGGCAGGAGAGCACCATTCGGCAAAAGGTTTTCTTCAAAGCATTCGGTAGAGGCGTCTGCGATCGGGAGTACATCGTCATTCGGCAAAAGAACTGTTCCACGGGTGAAGGCGGAAAACATTCGGGAATGTGTGATGACGTGGATTGGACATAAAGAAGGGGATGAATTGATGATGGATACGAGACGGACATGACGCCATGGTGTTAGTTCTAGGTAACAAATGTTGTAATTGTGGTCGACTAGGAGTCGTGTTGGGACCAGGGTATAAATATAAACCCTTAGTGTTTGTAATAGGGATCGAACAATTTCACAACAAACCGGCCCTGTGCCAACTTTCGAGTCCTTCTAGTCGAGTCGTCGAGTTCTTCGAGAGGAGCCATCGATCCGTCGACCTCCGTAAATACCGGCAACCTTGTATCATGTCTAGCATCATGCGGTGGATTTAGATCGTGATGCAAGTAGTCTTGTTACCATGCTTAGTATCATGCGGTGGATTTAAGCTTGGTTCAGGAAGGTTTCCTTGTTGGATCATGAGTCATGCGGTAGGCTAAGATCTAGCTTGGAGCTAGTTATCGGCTCTATTAGATTTGGCAAGATCTAATAGATTCATTAAGTTACCTTGTGTTGCTTTGAATTTCACTTTTTGTGTTTAATTCATGTAACACTCTTATTGCCCAATTTAGATTGATTGGATTTGGCTCTATCTTGTTTGTGATCTACGTGTTACATGTTCAAATCTTTGGCTTGATACGGCAAGCGAGTCATACGTTCTCTAATAGCCGAATTCGAATTAATCTAGATTGTCATGTGTTGCGGGTTCAAGCTTGTTAATCTTGCATAGTTTGTTCCTTCTCCACGGAACACGATTCGGCTGTACAACTTTATTCGGCAATTCCCTCATGAGCAAAAACATGTTCATGAGTTTTACTTTAAACAATGTATGCTTTTAGCCTTCCATGTTTAGATTGTATCATGCGGTGGATTGATCTATGCTTGGTTGGTGGTGTGATTTTAGACAAGTTGTATCATGTGGTGGATTAACTTGTTTGACGTCATGCTTGATGGGTTTGAAAGTACATAGACATGCGGTAGACTAGTGCTTTTGGTCTATGCACGCTTGTTTATTGCAAATTCATGATCATGCTTCGCTTTTATTTAACTTGTCATGCTTTATCCTTGATAATCGGTCATGGTTACGTGTTGTAACATTGTTTAAATAAAGACCGATTTTTCATCATGCTTACGTCATACATTCGGCAGTACTCTGTTTACACGCTTTTCTCAATTGCCGAATGAGGTTTAGATTGCTCACAGATAGCTTGTTTATAGCTATATGTCGTTCTAATTGGCTTCATAGCCGTAAATACGGAACTGTCTGGTACCACCCAGCAAGTTCCAGGTTTTATCTAATTATTTTCACCCTTTGTCAGTTTCAGGGAAAATTGACTGCCACGCTTCCGGATTCTGACTCCCGGGTCACGTGTGTGAAGCCAGCTAATCCGTCTTGCTGTGTGCTTGGCGTGAGGTGCTGATTTTATATCAACACACTTTTTGGCACGCCCAGTGGGACCCTCAAGTTGATCAAGATGCCTGAAATCCAAGCTGTCTTGGATGTCACCTTCAATGAACTGTCTTTAGAACATCAACTACTACTGAAAGAAGCTGTGGAGCAATTCCAGCAGAAGTGTCTGATGTCTTTTTCCAAGAATAGGAGTGGCATGCCATTCCTCAGGACAGATATGCCAAGAGTTCTGATGCCAGGAGAGACTGATGCCACAACTGCTGCAGAGAAGTAAGAAGCTTTCGCTATGATACAACAAGCTATGGAAGAAATAATGGCAAGACACAACACTGCATTTTTAAATAGCTTCCGACAGATGATGGTTGGTGTCTTTGGTCCAAATCTAGACAAACATTTTGAGCAAGGTGAATCAAGTGCTACTGCTGCTGGCCAACCACCTCGTCAAGATGCAAGTGCTCAACCGCCTCAGCAAAGTATGAGTGTTCAGCCAACTCAACATGTGGGTAGTCAACCGATCCAACAGAACCCTCATCAAGCGATACCTAACCCACGCACATATGGTGAAATGGCTTTCGGTACTGCTGGAGTTCAACCTGTCTCTGCTTACAGGATAGCCCCAACAAGTAACAGGCTGCAAAGGAATATGTACGGGAATGGATATTCAGAGTTCATGGATTATAGTGCTATCGATGCTCTCCCGAATCCTGGGTATGGTGCTGCTACAGGGATGCCTGCTAGGGGGCTAGGGAATCAGGACGCCAATGTTGATCTCTTGGTGCAAAGAATGATCGATGTGCTACAAAGTCAATTCGGTCTAAAGCCTAAGAATCAAGGACACGTGTATACACCTCCCTTCCCAGAATGGTACCACAGGGTAGCATTACCAAACAGGGTTAAAGTTCCCACAGAATTCACTAAGTTTTCAGGGCAAGATGATACCAATACTGTGGAACACATAGCCCCGTACCTAATGCAGCTTGGAGAAGCTTCTGCTGATGAGGCCTTCAGAATTAGATACTTCCCTCTGTCATTGACAGGCCCAGCGTTTACATGGTTCACTTCTCTATCTACTCATTCAATCTACTCTTGTAAAGATTTGGAGCAAAAGTTCCATGCCCATTATTACACTGGAGTAATGAGAAAAAGCTAATTGATCTGACTACCTTAAGGCAGAGGAACAATGAAACGCCAATGGAGTTCCTCAGGAGATTCAGAGAGACAAAAAGCATGTGTTTTTCTCTGAATATACCAGATGATCAATTGGCTGGTATGGCTGTAGCAGGAATGTTGTCGGCCATTCGGGAGAAGCTATTCGGGATGGAATTCGATGACCTTGGCCAGCTGTCACATCGACTATCATTGATGAGCAACCAAGCATATGGCTTCAAGAAAGATTCCAGATTTGTCAAGCACAATGATATAGCTGACATATACAATCAATTCCTCGAAAGGGTAGATCAAGGAGATGAATATGATGATGAAGATGAAATAGCTGCAGCAGAGATTGTTTGGGGCAAAGAGCCATTGACAGTAAATCAGAGGTGGATCAAGGAAGCTAAAGGCACCTATGATTTTGATGTAACCAAGGTAGATAAGCTCTTCGATCTCCTTGTAAAGGAAGGCCGGATCAAGTTGCCAGAGGGATATTCTATGCTTCGGTCTAATGGAGTGAAAGATAAGAAGTACTGTGGATTTCATGATAGGAATTCTCATTCCATCAATGAATGCAAGGTCTTTAGAGTGAGAATTCAGAAAGCTATCCAAGAAGGTCATCTGAAGTTTGATAATAAGATGAAATTGGATGGTAACCCATTCCCTCAGAACATGATCGGATTCTCAATCAACATGGTGAACGCTGTTGAAGGGAAGGAAAAGGTGAAAGTTTTGACTTTGGCAAAAGGAAAACAGGATGGCTCGGTTGATCCCACTCGACAAGTCACATTTGAACAGATTCACAAGGAAGAGCCTCGTTTCCCGAAAAGTCAAATTGAAGTGGGTGAATCCTCTAAACCCAGAGTGACTTTGCGTATTCTCCTTAATAAATGGCAGCGTCAGCAAGAGAAGGAGCGCTACCATAAGCATAAGTACGAAGAGGAGAAGCGGAGGTATGAAGAAGAGATGTATAAGAAAGAACATGAGGAATACATGCGAGAACAAGAACGTGCATATTGGGGATGTGCCTTCTTCAGACACTGTTGGAACGAGGGTTTAAAGCTTCCCACACAGAATAACTGTCCCGAATGCAGCGACAAGTATACCGAATACAGGCAAGACATTTTCAACCGCCGATCTGTCCATGAAAGAATTGGAAGGGTGCATCCTAGTGATGGTCGGTGCCTAAAAATAAATAAGATTGATGATCAACCAAGGAAAAGGTATGCTGATCACAGGTGGGTTGATCATGAAGAAGAAGAGGATCATGGGTATGTCTGGCAGAAGGGACTGTGGTGCCCACCTGGTTTATGGAGAAGCCAGAAGAGAAGGGTACAGCGCTTGAGGGATCAGGAACTGAAGCAAGCAGGAATTAAAAAGAGACAAGTGTGGCACCCAAAAGACAAACCTGAAGAGTCTGGTCGTTCGGCTCATACATGCATGGTATGTTTCTTGCCGAATGAATTCATGGATCCAGCTAATCAAATTGTGCAGGAGGAAGTGTTGCTAGATATGGATGAGGCCGAGCAATTTGGGCTAATAGCACAGTTGATGTTAGCCAAGCAAGCTACTTTTGATAAGCCAGCCAAGAATCGGCACATGAGACCACTGTACTTAAGGGGGTACGTCAACGGGAAGCCACTGACCAAGATGTTTGTTGATGGTGGAGCTGCTGTCAATGTGATGCCATATACTACATTTAGAAAGCTTGGAATGGGCCCTGGAGATTTGACGCCAACGAGCATAGTTCTGAATGATTTTGCTGGAAATCCTTCAGACACCAAAGGCTGTGTACATGTAGATTTGATGATCGGATCTAAGATTCTGCTTACAACCTTCTTTGTCATTGAAGGCAAAGAGGCATATAGCTTGCTGCTTGGAAGGGACTAGATCCATGCGAACTGCTGCATTCCATCTACCATGCATCAACAGCTTGTTCAGTGAGTAGATGACGACGTGGAAGTTGTCCAAGCAGACGATTCGGTGAGCGTGGTAACGTGGAACCAGCTTTCTGGGAGTATCAAGGCGTAGATTGCTTCTCAGGCAAGGACTGGGGTGAAGGTTCTGTTGAACCAGTCAGCAGTGATCAACAGCCGATTCAAGCAGCCGGCTCTTATAGTAATTTTTAATGGAGAATCCAATTGATGGAATTGATGGGAAGTTAGGACATGGATTTATGTCGGCTGATAAAATGGAAGAAATAGACATTGGAGATGGTGACAAGCCAAGGCCGACATTCATCAGTACTAACTTGGATTCGGGTTTTAGAGGAGAGTTGATCAAGCTATTAAAAGAATATAAAGATTGCTTCGCTTGGGATTATTCGGAGATGCCTAGTTTCGATCATTCCATTGTTGAGCATCGGTTGCCAATCAAGCCTGGTTTTAGACCTTACAAGCAACCTCCCCGAAAAATTTACAAGGATGAAGTATTGGTCGACGTGAAAAAAGAGGTTGAAAGATTAATAGAAGCAAATTTCATTCGGCCATGCAGATATGCAGAGTGGATCTCTAATATTGTTCCTGTTTATAAGAAAAACGGAAAGATGAGGGCTTGCATAGACTTTAGAGATCTAAACAAGGCTACGCCCATGGATGGGTATCCAATGCCTGTTGCTGATTTGTTGGTTGATGTTGCTGCTGGGCATAAAGTTATTAGCTTCATGGATGGCAATGCAGGGTACAATCAGATTTTTATGGCAGTGGAGGATGTAGCAAAAACAGCCTTCAGATGTCCTGGACATATAGGGTTATTTGTGTGGATTTTCATGACATTTGGGTTGAAAAATGCTGGTGCAACTTATCAAAGAGCCATGAATTATATTTTTCATGAGTAGATCGGCAAGATTGTGGAGATATATATTGATGATGTCGTGATCAAGTCATTGGATCATGAGTCACATTTGACTGATGTGAAGAAAACTCTAGAATGCACTAGGAAACATGGGCTTAAGATGAACCCAAACAAATGTGCTTTTGGAGTTTCAGCTGGAGAGTTCATGGGATTTTTGGTGCATGAGGGGGAATAGAAGTCGGAAAGAAAAGCATGAAAGCTATTAATGAAGTGGTTCCTCCAACCAATCTTAAGGAATTGCAGTCATTGCTTGGCAAGATCAATTTTGTGAGGAGATTCATATCAAATTTGTCACAAAATGTGTTGCCTTTTTCTCCACTGTTAAGAATCAAAAAGGATCAGAAGTTTGTATGGGGTGACGAACAACAGAAGGCTTTCAATGAAATCAAGGAATACATGAAGGAACCACCAGTATAGGTACCTCCACAATTGAACAAGCCTTTTAAGTTGTACGTGGCGGCCGATACCCAAACCATTGGATCGGCCCACATCATATTTATTACCATGTATTTTGCCTCCTTACACTTTGTTTTTTCTTAATAATAGGAATATGATTGTAGAAGTTGAGAACAAGGGCCCTGCAGTTGGCTACCTTGATCGTGAATGCCTTTGCTCGACAACGTTGAAAAGCACGGATAACACTCTTGCTTTCTCTGGGTCCTATATGCTCAATGCCTTCAAACTATATGCTACAGAGGATTTAATGCTTACCACTTATCTCAGTACGAACCACGGGATTGCAGTAGCGATCATTCCGAAGCAGCGGAAGGTCTACTATCTTGATTCATTGAAGAAGATTAATACTAATACTGGCCCTTTCGAGCTAATCATTAATGAGTAAGTTATTTCTTTCTTAACCTGAGGATGTTCCTCAACAAACTGTACAAAGTATATTAATTAATAGTGTCCTAACCATTGTTGATTGTTTCATTGTAGGGCTTAGGAACGTTACTGTAGCAAAAAGTTCTCGCGCTGTTTCGCCTTGAAACACGTCAAAGATATTAAGGTACATACCACTTATTTCCTTCCTGTGGAAGTTAGTACTAGAGCTTGAGTTTATTTCTTCTCGATCACCACTATTTTCTTTGTACATTTATTGCAGTGCCACCAACAACCTACTAGATCCAGACTCTGCGGTTTCTATTGTGCCTATCACATGCTTCGATTAAAAGAAAGCAGCCCACATATGGAGGTACTTTATTGGGATCTTCATTTGTAAAACCTGCAACTGAGCACAGTTCTTGCTTATTAGCATTGCACATGTTTGGTAACCACCTATATATGTGTGCTGACTGGTGACATTGTTATATCCATAGCTTAGGCTAGAGGAGCATCCTCTCAACAAATCATTACTGGCAGATGTTCGTGAAAGAATTGCCAAATTCCTCATGGAACAGGTGATCACAGCAGGAGGAAAATTTTATGATGATGACGCTGCGTGGGCTGAGATTATGTATGGTGACTAGGAACTTTTTGCATTCCTCCTTGTCCATGAATTTTTGTGATATTGTTGCATTCCTCCTTGTGAGATGCATTTCCTCCTTGTGAGATGATGATGCTGAATTTTGTCATATGATGCATGTGAGTTGTGGATTTCTGTGAATTTGGATGATGGATCTAATTTCTGTGAATTTAGTCATATCTCGATCGGTTCCGGGATGCGGCCCCGATGGCTGCCAAGTCCTGGTCGGATCCGAGATGCGGCGGCAAGCGAGCGAGCGGGTTCGTAGGGGTGGCCTACGTATCTGTAATGGGTGTTAATTAAAGCTCGTTACAAACACTGACCACTGAGTAACGAGCTTCAATTGGAACACCTGTTACAAACTTGCCAACAAAGTAACGGGCACTGTAAAAGCTCATTACCAATACTGACCGGTGGGCCCTACAACGTGGCCCGTTCGTTGAGACATCGAAGACGCAAGTTTACCACACGCGTCTCTGATATTGATTTCACAGTAACGGGTTTTGTTTTGGTGCTCGTTACCAAAGTTCCCTATGGGCCCAGAGAAACAGTCATTTTCACGTGACCGGTGTCTAGTTGTGGTAACGGTTGTTGTTTTATGCCCATTACGAATATGTGTAATCAGTAACGGGCATCTACCCGTTACTTTTCTTAGCTTATTTCTAACACTTGATCTACCAAAGGCGATCTACACCCGTTACCAAAGCCATTTTTTCACTTAGTGACGGGCAATTGCAGTTGCGGCTCTGCGCGCATCCAGCACTAACCTCTACATACATGCGCAGCCACCGCTCTTGTCGGTGTCGCGCGACCTCCGCGGCTTGCAGCTCCGCCACACTTGCCATCGTTGTGCTTGCCAATTGCACGCACCTGCCGCCATTGCTGTCGTGCTTGCCGCTCAGGCGTAGCTCCCGCGCGTTATTGTGTCGTTGTGCTTGCCGCTCGCCCATGGGCCATGGCTGTGCTGCTGCTGCCATTGGGCTAGCTGCAATTCCTATCGTGATTTCTGCTTGCACGTGGCCCGCGCACTTGCCACTGCACTCGACCATGGCCGCCGGCCGCCGCCGCCGTCGTGCTTGCCGCTAGCACGCGGTGGGGCGAGCGGTGCATGCACACATGGCTAGCTGCTAGTCGCCCATATCCGAACTGCCTCTCACAACATCAGCACCGCAGCTCCGCGAGGTCTCGACATCATCGAGGACGAAGCACGGCTGCATCCACCATCTAGTAGTCTGACGGCGGCCGCACAGAAAGACCCATGGGTCTAAATGGATTTTACCCAGCTCCACCCAATCCACGTATCTAAAGTTTTAATGGGTTGGATCGGATTTATGATGGGTGGGTTGGGTGGATTAGATGACCCATGCACAGTCCTACATTACACTACTCAGAGGCTTCTTACCGGAAAATCATTAAGATTGAAAGAAAGTAAGACAACTCAGTGCAATATATAATCACTATTGCGTGTATTGGGTATAGTTCAAATTGTATTACTAACCTATGTCTTTATATTCTTAAAGTGCGTATAGGCTATACATAGTCAATGGTTGGCAGCACAAGAAAAAATTGGTGATACGACATGCCAAATGGATAAGAACACATTTTTTAATAAGTACCAATCATTTCTATCAGAGTTGTACACTTCTGTTAATAAGTACCGATCATTTTTTGATTGTTTGCAGTGCTACAAACAACCTACTGGCAGTGTGCTATGTTGATATTATGTGTGCAAGGTTTTAAGAAATAATGGAAGGTAACGGACGAATCATAAGCCTCTTGTTTGTGAGGAATTTCGAAATTTAACCCTGTCTTCGCGAGCCTCACTTCATTTGACCCTAAGTTCGCAAGACTTTCAAAATTTAACCCTCGGCATGTGAAGTTCTTTGATTTGGGGGATTTTTGATTTTTTTTCCAAGATTTCCTTATTTTGATTCTCTTTTTGCATCTCAAATCCAAGTGAAGGGACAGTTGTACCCCTGCCTTATCTCTCTGGTCGGTTTGATAGGAGAAACGGATCAAGCCTAGTTGAGTCCTTCGTTCTTTGCCTCAGTTCGTTCGTGAGGACGCGGAGGCCTCGAGGTCGCGGTTCGTCCACCGCCGTCTCCTCTTGCGGCGCCCTCCCCTCTGCTGGCCGACGCCTCACCATCTGCTGGTCGGCGTCCTCCCCTCGGCAGGCGCCCTCCGCTCCGTCGCCTGCCCCCATGTCGCGGGGTCCTGAACGCCTGGCTGCTGCGGTTCTGCCATGGCTAGAGTTCGGCGAGGCTCATCGAAGGGGTTCATAGAGTCCGTTCAGGTAGTTCCGGGCGCCCGAATGGACTTCAGCAGTCGGCGGTGCCTCAAACCCTAGTTGTGGCGGTGGTTGTGTTCTTCACCGAGGGAAAAGAGAAACGAGAGAGGAGAATGCGTCTCGTGAAATCTAGCCGGACAAAGAGATAAAGCTAAGGGTATAACCGTCCCTTAACTTGGGATTGAGATGGAAAATGAGAAAGAAAATAAGGAAATCATGGAAAGGAGTCGAAACCCCCTGAATCAAAGAAGTTCACATGCCCAGGGTTAAATTTTGAAAGGCTCGCGAACTTAGGGTCAAATGAAGTGAGGCTCGCGAAGACTGCGTTAAATTTCGAAATTCCTCCTTGTTTGTACACAACTATGTATGTGCTAATTGTGGTCATGATGGTAATGCATAACAATCTTCATTTATTGTGTTTACGTGCAGATGCCTACCATTGAGGGATCGTGGGGGCAACTTGGTGACAATCAATCACCAACATTTGTGCAGACATGGCTAGATTCATCCTACGTGAGATTTGCCACGAGGATGGAGAATTCTTCGACAAAGGAGTCTTGACATTAGACGACGCGGAAAGGTTACGTAGATGGGTGTCTTAGGGTTATCTATTATGCACGATGTTTTTTTAATGTGACTTATCTATACATTTTTATATTTTAGTTTGGATTATGTGTTTGCGAGACATATTTGGATTTGATGGTTAAATACAAATTACAATAAACTAAAGTGTATTTGGCATACAGATGAAAATATGAAAAAATTACTGGCGAATATAGCGGCCAAATACAAATAATAAACGATAATGACAAATTATATACAAATAATAAACAGTTATTAGGAATTATATAGCAAATAAGAAAAATGCTTTATGTGGCGGGCGGCCTAAGCAACCGCCAGCACAGATGACCTCTGTGCCGGCGGGCTGCTTAAGGAACCGCCAACACTGACGGCCTTTGTGTTGGCGGTCGTTTAAGCCACCCGCCTGCACAAATGGCTGTGTGCTGTCAGGTGGAGCACCCGCCAGCACAAAGGGCCATTTCTACTAGCTCAAAGTTGCTGGCGGGTGCCCCGCCCGCCAGCAAAGACCGATTTTAGCCGACAGGACAAATCGTTTCTGACCAAAGCAAGCATTTCAAAAAAAACTTGAAAGGAAAAAAAAAAGAAGAGACCAAGCAAGCACTCCGATCCCTTGTGCAAGAGATTCATCCAACTGCGTGTTCGGCGCTTCACCAAAATTATCCTTGCGGAGGGTATGGCGCATGCCCGTCCCCCTGAGCCGGCCACTGCGGCAGGCCGACAGCGATCCCGGCTTCCGGTGGATGTTTGCCGGCGTCGTGCTTGTCCTCTTCGGCACCTTGTAGTGCCCCAGGCGTAGCAGCTGGAGCACGGAGAAGGAAGCAGGAAATGATCGCGAGCGAGTTGGAGATGAGGCTCAGCACCGCCGCCTTGGTGAAGACACCGCCCTTGAGGTAGGAGCACTCCTTGTAGCTGCTGGCGTCCGCGGCGCGGCGCGTCCTCGGCGCGTTCCACATCACTCCTGGCCAATAGTACCACACGGCGACCATGGCCAGTATCCTGCACACATACACCCGTCTCATCATCGATTTTTCAGAAGATGTACATGGGACTTGAGAACGACGACGAAGCTGGCCGGTGCATGTGCATGCGCGCGCGCTTGCGGACTAGTATACTCACCACGAGAGGATAGAGACGACGACGGCCACGACTCGCCTGGTGGACTTGGACGCGCCGCCACATGGCCTGCAGCAGCCGCAGCAGCCGCCGGCCGCCGACGCGGTGATCTGGGCCACCGCCAGCAGGAGGATGGCCCATACCCCCAGCGTGTGAGCGGGGTTGGCCGGGTACACGCACTTGTTGCCAGACACGCGGATGTCACTCGGCTGCAAGAAGAACATTAATCAATCCATCAACGCGTTGCAGATCATACCATTCATCTGCAAATTAGCAATTTGGTCATATCATTACGGTGAGCTTTTTGGCCTCGGCTATGAACCCCAGCACGGCGCTCGTCAGCCCAAACAGCCCCACCATGACGGCTAGGAGGACCGTCACGGCAGCCTCCATTGATCCTGCCATCCTTGTGGCCTGTGTGCGCGCTTCTGTCGTCTCTGGATCGGCCGTTGTGGACTACTGATATAGGACAAGATGAAACGGTTTAATCTGTACTGAGTGTGATCAATAACTAATTATGCTTGTGTTTATATTCGAATGTATTGAAAATATTCTTGAAAGTGTCGCCTGCAGGTTATGTGGCGACAAATGTTAAAGAGTGTTTGTTGCCCGTGTGTTCAGAAGCCGGAATAAAGGATATGTATCATTCTCATTCTTAAAGGTAAAATTAACTAGACAGAGGACTAGGAGGCCGAATGCGCATGGTACAGTACGGTGCACCATCCCGGATTGCTCATCAGTCACAATCAGACGCACATGATGAGCGGAGCACTGCAGCTAGACTTTGGTTTTGTTGTCAACTCGCATAGGCCTGGCATCTGCATTTGCCAAGTAAGGATGGCGGCGATTAATTTCGTACGTGGCGGCGGACGCCTTGAGCCAATCGCCATGAAGTTGCTTATCAACCTCGAAATTGCTTGCAGGCAGCACGCAGCTGGACCTCCTTTGTATCCTCCGTGTGAAACTTTTCCTCCAGATCGCACAGTCCACAAGCAGGGCTATTCGGTGTTACGTGAAGTCTGAGAAACCGTTTCGTGATTGATTTCATTGGAGGATTCAAATAAAAAAGAGAATCATTTGAGAGGTAGTCAGGTAGATCTCAATCATTTCAGGTATAGACAGATCAAGTAGAAATGGAAATTTGCGTACAGTTACAATACTTGTTTCTTTATGTGAAATCTATGAAACCGTTGGGATTTGCGATACAACTACAATTGGCTTGTTTGAAGAGGGAATGGGGAGTTTAGTTGACAAAGTCTCTTGTTTGATTTATGGGATAGAGAATTAAATTAAGATGAGGAAAGGGAGTTGATTGAAGAAATTCACACCAATCTCTTTGTAGCGAACATGGCCCCATTTGCTATTTATTCGAGTTGATTTTGGTGATTCATGCTAACACAAGTAATGGGACTAACCACATTGTCTAGCATGTTTTTGTAGGCATTCGTAGGTCCCATGTATGTTATCACAAGATAACGACATACCATGCCGAAGTTAACATGTCATACCACAAGTTAACATACCATGCACATGTTAACTATGTTAAGTATCTCATAGCAAAATGAGGACTTAATATATATTTTGGGACTATAAGTGATGGCATGCTAAGTATGTTAAGTTGAAGCAAAGATCCAAGTTGAAGACGCGAAGAAAAGGAAGGAAAAAGACACCGTTGGATGAACCGACGACACCATCGGTGCATAGCGTCAGAGTACTTAGTACACCGCGCAACGACTAGAGTTAACTTGATACTGCCCGATGAACCGACGGTCCCTTTCCTAATTGCGTCAGATGAATTGGGGAAGAGAGCTGCGAAGATAGTAGAGTCGAATGAACCGACGGACCATTGGAGGGAACCGTCGGTCCATCTGGTGGTCGAGTTTAAACAAGACAGAGACGCGCCAAGATCAACGCAGTAGCACCGAATGAACGGACGGGTCATCAGCAGTTCATCCGATGGTCGCGTGGAAGCTAACAGTAAGGTTTTGACTGCAGGGTCTTCAGCACCGGATGATCCGATGGTGCGTCGGAGCGTAGTGTTGAAATGACCCGGAATTTCCGCGAGCGGAATCCCGAATCTTAGCACCTCGGTGGTAGTCCCAGGAGGCTACCACGTGCAATCCCTGTCTCAGTGATTCCAAAATCCATACAGAAAAGTAAAAACAATGAAATAGAGTACAACATTTATTTTATTACATTAATCAGAGTACATCTCTTCGGCACATGCCGGGTACAAGTCCATCAAGAAGATCGAATCAAACAAAACAAATCGTCTAGCGGCCGCTCCATGCAAGCGCGGGAAACTCCATATCCGCGAGCGGCTCAAGTGTAGGAAGAGCTCAGTCCACCCAGCCGTCGTTGTCGAAGTCGTAGTCTGGCTCGCGTCGAGTCACCGGGGTCTACCCGATAAGCGGGTAGGTCATGTCAGCTTCCCAACAAAGAGGCAAAAGCGGTGTATATTCTACTATGCATGGGGTAATCCTAGTCCGTCGTAGAAGGCTTAAGCAAAGCGACAGAGCAACATTCAAGGTAAGCGAGTATAGCAATGAGGTCCACACCTCGGGGAAGCCTTCGCTTCCGAGGTCCACACCTCAGGGGTCCACACCCCGCTCAAGGAACACCACACCAAAGCACCGGATCTCAACCACGATCCAGATCCCAACTCTCATCTGCGATGTGGGGCCCACCGGCTCCTATCCCCACATCTCAACGGCCAAAGCCGGGCTCACACACTCGGGGGAGAGAAGAAGCACAAGAGAAGTGTAACTAGTCAGGTGAGAGATCGAAAGACTGTCCATAACCAGTGGACACGGACTATAGCTATAGGTTTAACACTCGCGAGAGGTTGTACAAGCGTACCCGCCCGAATAGGTCCGAGACCGCCGTCACCGGTATCCGAACCTACCATACCGGCCGAAGCCCAAGTAAGTGGATAGTACCCTTCGCATCTCCGAGCACGGCCCGGCCTCCGCGGCGAGCTCATACTACCCGCGAGAGGTCCCTCGAAACCGTGGAACCCTTCCCCGGCCTCGCCGGGCAAAGTCTACTAAGGAGGGACGAGGCCACTCCCGACACGATCACACCGATCCTCCTACAGGAGGGTGCTATCCACTACAAGTCTCACCCCGCACCCCCGCCCAATACAAGGCGGGCGGTCTGTACGAAAGTAGTCATTCGATACAAGGTCAACTGACGATCGGTCCTTAAGGGGCCGAGAGCGAGCACCCAACATCTCCATCCCACACGACACGACCCTCGGGTAAGAGGCCAGATCGCATCTTCCCTCGGCAGCCGTTCACAAGTAACCAGCGGCTCGCTCCCGCCAAAACACGGCAAGGGGGACACAACCCAGAACACACGCTAGAATCACACCGAGATACCCACATCTCAGCTCAAACCCAGATCACCATCCATAATCAAGCAACAAAAGTATGGATAGTTGAAGTAAGGGACTAGCTAGGGGTCTGTAGCTAGTCCCGCAGGTAGAAGAACAAGGAACAGGATATAATAAACATCAAGGCATGGCTAGTAAACAGGTTATGCAATTCATCAGAACAATGCATTAAAGTAAAGCACTAGCAGCTAGAGAACAACATGGGATCTATATGGTTGGGAGTGACATGACACCTTCTGTGCCGTTGAAGCAGTCGCTGTCCGGTGCAGTGTACTCGGGGTCCTCCGCGTCCTCCTGGTCGAAGCTCGGGTCTGCGGCACGAGAATCGACGCGAAAATATAAATACGGTGCACATCTATGCAATAACTCCAAATAAGATCCAACTTAGAAAATCCAAAAGAGCCCGAACTACCTACAATCAGCAAGGTTTTGCAAATACGGATTTTTAGGAATTAGTTTTGTATTTTTCGGAGCTCCCTAGTATTTATTACTAATTTTTAAAGGTCAAAACCATTTTCCGGAATTTTTAAACGAAGAGAAATAGGGTGGTCTCGTTTCTGGGCCGAAGGTGAGGCGAAAAAGGTTTCGGGCCAAACACGGCCCTGCGGGCTCGGTCCACCGGCCCGGGCGGAAGAGGTCTAGAAAGCCACCCCGAACTCGTTTGCCGCACTCATTGATCGCGCCGGGCTTCACCGCGGCCCATCGATTTGGTTTCGGCCCACTTGGCTCGCGCGAGCCCTTGCCTACTAGAAAGAGGCGGTCGAAGTCCGATTGAGCCCCTCCGGCCTATTAACTCAAGCGGGCCGGCGGCCCTGCGGCGAAAGGGCGGGCCTAAGGCCCAATCCCCGGCCGACGGCCCGCTCTCCCCCTTCTAACCCAGCGCGGCTCGCACGCCCTTCAGATGCTCGACGAAAAGCCGGGCGGCGCCGCGACCACGCGGCGCGCCGCCGGCGTTCGGCTCGGGCGCTCCACGCCCCGGTTCCACACTCGGCAACAACACACGGCTCGGCTTTAGCACCGGGGTGTGCTTGCCGCCCGTGTCCCCGCACCCGTGCGTCCACGCGCGGCGGGCGGCGCGTCGGCTCGGTAGCCGAACACGACGCCGCCGCCGCCGGCGTGTCACGGCGTGACGGCACCTCCACCCGCACACGCCACCTCGCTCAAGTCACGGGTCGAAGCCCGGATCACAAACACGACCGCGCGCCCGGCCCAAGCGCTCGGCCAAAAACGAGCGGCGCCACGGCCACAACTAGAACCCACGGACGCGACGCGCGCTCGGCCCCCGGCTCGATGGCGCGGCGCGGCGCGGTGCGACGCGGGAACGCGCTCCCAACTTTCCACCCGCACAAGAGGCATGGCACGAAGGCCGCCTTACCATCCACCCAACACGGGGGTTCACGGCTCGACGGCCAACCCCACGTTCGTCCACGCACGGCGACGGCGTGCACCGGGGAGGGCTCGCCCGCCGGCTCGGGGTAGCCGCGGTGCGACGCACCCCTGTTCACCTCCACCACCCGAGCCCGCATCGCTCTTCGTGCGGCGGCGGCGGAGCTCAGAGGCACAGCCGGCCTAGAAGCCCCCATCCGCCGCGGCACGGCAGTCAAGCGGCACGAAGGCCAGCTCACAGGCAAAACATCTCACAGCGATGCGTCTCCACGCTTGAGGGTAACAACACAGAAAAGAAACAAGGGAGGGGGAAAGAGATAGGGATGGCCGCGGTGCTCACGGTGGGGCGTAGGTGTAGACGTGGCCGGCTCGTCGATGGTGCGGCGTTGCTGCTCCGGCGTGGTAGTCGTCCTCTCGGTGATGCAGGTGTTCACGCCGATGCGTTCCTTCCCCGCGCTCGTCGTCGCGGTCCGTGCTTGCGCGCTCCCGGTTCCCGGCTCGCCCTCCTCCCGGTGCGGTGCGACGACACGCGCTCCTCTCCCGGCGCGACGCCTCCCCTCCAACGGCGCGGCGCGGCGGCGCCGCGCGCCCGCCTTCTTCTTCCTCCCCGGGCACGCGGTCGAGCAGTGGTGGACGAAAACCCCAATGGGGGGGTGGTTGGTCTTGCCTCCTCCCTGAACTGCTCCTCTCCCCTTTTGAATCCACGCCGCGGGGCTTCGGACAGGATTGGACCACCGTGCCCTCGGCCCGCCGCCGCCTCGGGCCAGGTGGCGGCCGCGGCTAAAGCGTGCCCCGCCTCGGATCCTTGGGGCAATGGGGCAACGGGGTCTTTTCCCTTTTCCCCGCGGTCGCCCCCCGGACCCGCGCGCTTACGCCGGCCTTGGCGTGCGCGCCGGCCCGGCCGGCTCGGCCGCGCGCCCACCCCGCGCGGGCCGGCGCGGCCGGGACCGGCGGCGCGGCCGCCCGGCTCGGCCCGTCCGGGCCCCCGGGTCCGGTCAATGCGCCGAAGGAAAGGGAAAGAAAGGGGGAGAAGAGAGAGCGACGCGCGGGGCCCTCGTGGCGGTGATGGAGAGGGGATCGGTTGGGCCGCGCGCGGCCGTAAGTGGGCCGACAGCAGCCGCGGGTTGGGCTGACCGCACAGCCACCGAAGGGAAAATCGGCCCACCACTCCTAACTCTCCTTTCGTTTTTTAAAAGCTAAGGGTTTCACTAAGGATTTGATTAGGAGTTTGAATTTGAATCCCAATCAAATTCAAACTTCACACAAAAGAACTCCAAATAAACCAAGGAAAATCCAACTCACTGATTATACCATATATTTTAAATATAATTTTTATAATTAGGGTATATTAGTGGAGAATTGGGTGAGAGGCTAGCAATTTGGCTCAAAAATTTGATAGCACCCGAAAGCAAGCAAAAAGTTTTAAATTTTTCGCAAAAATTCACACACCTAGATTCCCGGGTTGTTACATTCTCCCCCACCACCGAGAATCTCGTCCTCGAGATTTAGTCCTCGACCTCCTCCGCGAACAAGTGAGGGTACTCCTTCCCGAGATCGGCTTCCTTCTCCCATGTTGCCTCTCGCTCGGTATGGTTGCTCCACAACACTTTACGAAGGGAATGGTAGTTCTCCTTGTTTCCTTGACGTGCTCCGTCCAAGATTTTCTCGGATATTCTGTATACTCTAGGTTGTCTTGCAGGTCTAGCAACTCCATGGGCACTTGCTTTGCCTCCACTGCCTTCTCACTCTTCTTCGACGCGTGACACGTGAAACACTGGGTGAACTCCTGCCATTGTCTCGGGTAGTGCAAGCTGGTAGGCCAAACTCCCAATCCTTCGGGTGATAGGGTACGGTCCCACGTATCTCGGTGCAAGCTTTCCTTTCACCAAGAACCTCTTAGTTCCACGGAGCGGTGAGACTTTCAAGTACACTCGTCGCCAACCGCAAAGGTCAACTCCCTCCTTCTCTTGTCGGCATAGCTCTTCTGACGACTTTGAGCGATTTTCAGGTTCTCTCGAACTTTCTCAACCTTCTCCTCTCGCTTCCTCAATGATTGCTGGTCCGAACGAGCTCGCTCTCCAACCTCTGACCAAGCTAGCGGGGTCCTGCACTTTCGACCGTAAAGTGCCTCGAAGGGTGCCATCCGGAGACTTGCTTGAAAGCTGTTGTTGTACGAGAACTCTGCGAACGGCAAACTGCTCTCCCAATCAGTACCATAGGTGAGTGCACAAGCTCGTAACATGTCCTCCAGGACCTGGTTGACTCTCTCTGTCTGCCCGTCGGTCTGTGGGTGAAAAGCTGTGCTGTAGCTGAGAGTGGTGCCCATAAGCTTGTGGAAACTCTGCCAAAACTTGGAGACAAACCGTGGCCCTCGATCGGACACGATACTTCGGGTGCCCCGTGTAGCTCGAGTATGTGTTCTACGAACAGCTCTGCCAACTTCTCGGTTGCATACCTGGTCCTCACCGGCACAAAGTGAGCCACTTTAGTCAGCCTGTCCACTATGACCCAAACTGAGTCGTTTCCTTTTGGCGTTCTAGGGAGTCCTACCACAAAGTCCATGGAAATGTCCTCCCACTTCCACACTGGGATATCCAACGGCTTCAACAAACCAGCAGGTTTCTGATGTTCAATCTTTACTCTGCTACAGGTGTCACAACAGGCCACGTAGTGCGCTATGTCCCGCTTCATATCCTTCCACCAGTACCTGACCTTCAGATCTCTGTACATCTTGGTGCTGCCTGGGTGAATCGAGTACCTCGAGTCGTGAGCTTCTCTCATGATCTGCTCTCGGAGTGTCTTGTCTTGTGGTACACAGATCCGTTCTTTCAACCACACAGTGCCCTGTTCATCAACCCGGTAATCCTCTGCTTTGCCCTGCTTCATTAGTTCTCGCAGCACTTTGATTTCTGCACACTCTTTCTGGGCTGTACGGATTCGCTCCTCCAGGTCATAGGTCACTTGCATCACGTTGACTTGACCTTGATCTACAATCTCGATTCTCAGCTTCTCTAGCTCTTCATGCAAGGCAGGTTGCTCTTCCTTTATCATGAGGTTGTTACAGTATGTTTTCCGGCTCAGTGCATCTGCCACGACGTTAGCTTTGCCTGGGTGGTAGTTGATCTCGACGTCGTAGTCCTTGATCAGCTCTAACCACCGTCTCTGCCTCATGTTCAGCTCGGTCTGTGTAAAGAAGTACTTCAGGCTCTTGTGGTCGGAAAACAACTCACACTTGTTCCCTATCAGGTAGTGTCTCCGTATTTTGAGCGCATGCACAACGTACCGCCAACTCCAAGTCGTGTGTCGGGTAGTTCTCCTCGTGTTTCTTCAGCTGTCTGGAAGCATAAGCCACAACTTTCCCTTCCTGCATCAGCACACAACCAAGTCCTTGCTTCGAAGCGTCACAGTAGACCACAAAGTCTTTCTTGATGTCCGGCAAGGTAAGCACTGGGGCTGTGGTGAGTCTCTTTTTCAGCTCTTGGAAGCTCTTCTCACATGCTTCTGACCACTCGAACTTTGTGTTGTTCTTGAGCAATTCTGTCATTGGTTTTGCAATCTTAGAAAAGTTCTCAATGAACCTCCGGTAGTAACCCGCCAACCCAAGGAAACTCCCGACATCCGTCACGTTTAACGGTTGCTCCCACTTGGTCACCGACTCAACCTTGGACGGATCCACGGCTATCCCCTCTCGCCGACAACACGTGTCCCAAGAACGCGACCTTCTCCATCCAGAACTCGCACTTGCTGAACTTGGCGTACAGTTTCTGCTGCCTCAGCCTCTCTAGCACAACTCTCAGGTGCTCCTCGTGCTCCTCAGTGGTTTCAGAGTAGATCAAGATATCATCGATAAACACCACTACAAACCGGTCCAACTCTTCCATGAAGACCTTGTTCATCAAGTTCATGAAGTAGGCAGGGGCGTTGGTCAGCCCAAAGGAAACCACCACGAACTCGTACAAACCGTAGCGTGTGGTGAAGGCTGTCTTGGGTATGTCCCGCTCTCGGATTTTCATCCGGTGGTAGCCTGACCTCAAGTCGATTTTGGAGAAGAACCTTGCCTTTTTGAGTCTATCCAACAAATCCTCGATTCTGGGCAGTGGGTACTTGTTCTTGATTGTCATCGAGTTGAGCGTGCGGTAGTCAATGCACATCCTCTTCGTACCGTCTTTCTTCTCCACGAAGAGCACTGGTGAACCCCACGGTGAGGCACTCGGCCGAACAAACCCTTGCTCGAGCAACTTCTTGAGCTGTTTCTTCAACTCGTCCAGCTCATCGGACGACATCCTGTACGGACTCTTTGCAACGGGCCCCGCCCCTGGCATCAGCTCAATCACGAACTCCACGTCTCGGTCTGGGGGTAACTCCGTAAGCTCCTTCCGGGAACACGTCCGAAACTCACCGGACCACCGGAATCTCTTCAATTTCTTTTCCACTCATGTTGCACATCATTGTAGCAACCTTCGGACTCGCGGCTCGATCCGTACCGTAGTCCCGCCGGGGTGTTCAAGCCGTATCACTCGGGGTTGCAAGAAACTATCCCGTTGTGCTTTGCCAACCAATCCATCCCTAAGATCACATCTATCCCGAAGACTCCAAAACCGCTCAAGTCCGCCGTGAACGGTAGCCCCTCAAACACCATCCTCACTCCCCCGCACTCTAACGTACTCCTCTTCTCTCCTAGCGGAGAACTAGTCAAGATAGGCCTTGGTCGAGGCTTAGTTGGTAAAGACCTTTCTTTAGCAAACTTGGTAGAAATATACGAAAACCGGGCTCCGGTATCAAACAAAACAAGAGCCAAAACCGAGTCAACAAGGAACTCACCGAGTGTGACGTCGGGTGCGACCGCCGCATCCTCGCCGGTGAGGTGGTTCGGACGGCCTCGAGTAGGCGGCGGCCGAGCCGACCTCTCGCCGAGTACGAGGTGGCTGTCCTCCCCGGTGGCCGGTGGCTTTGCCGGGGTCCGGAACCGAGTACCGCGGCTCGACTCCCCGGTGGTACCCGCCGGGGGACACTCAAACGACTTATGCCCCACCCGACGGCGCTGAAGCACGTCACCTTGGACTCGTCCGCCGCCCGCGGTGGTGGCCTCGGCTTCCGACTGCTCGACCTCCACTCCCTCCCCGAGTGGGTCTCGCTCCGTGGCCGAGACCGAGAGGCGTGGTGCCTCCGCCGAGTCCGGTGGCCCCGTGCGTAGCCCCGTCCTCTTGCCTCTCGGGGTGGACCCGAGCGTCCCGCCCGGTCGGTGCGCTTGGTCTTGCTCCCCCGTACCTCCATGTACTCCAACCCGGACCACTCCACTATCGAGCCTTGTCGATTATGGAGCGAAGTGTCGGCGCGGTCGTGCGCGGACAAGTGGTGTGCCATACCCTTGTGCGGCCCCTTCCCCGAACCAAGACACCTTCTTCTTTTCCGTGTCGGTGTCGTCGGGCGCGTACCTCATCGGCCTCCCCGGTAACGGTTGGCGTACTCCCCGAACCGACATGTTTCCCATCTTGAGGTGCCTGAACTCGTCGGCCTTTCTGTCCATCACTGCGTCTGGGATGTGGTGGCTCCGAAGGCCTCCACGAACTCGTCCCACCCGATGTGTAACGGGTCCCGGTGCGAGTCACAGTAGCTGTCCCACCACGCACCGGCCGTGCCAACCAGGGGCCCGGTGCGCGGCCACGCTCACACACTCCTCCTCCGTAAGCTCGGTCGGCCTCCGGCTTCTTCTCGATCTCACGCAACCGGTCTATCCGCATCCATCGGGTCCGCCGAGTGGTCAAAGGTAGGCGGGCGCGACTTGTTGAAGTTTTCAACCTTCTTCCCGGAATCCCTCCGGTGCGTTGCGGTTCGGCCCCTAGGGTTGTTGTGGTTGTTGTTCGGGCTAGCATCCGGGTGATCGTCCGCATCGGTCGAGTCCGCACCGCCATCACTTCGGCCAAGTTCGGGGGAGGTGGCGGTGGTGGCACCTCGTGTCCCCGAGCCTCGGCCTCGCTCCTCCCTCCGGCCGGGGTACCCGCTCGGGCTCGAGCTCCTCGCTCCCGAGCCGCCTCGTCGTCGCGCGCGGCTCCTCGACCGCCGACTCGGCCTCCTCGGCCTCCGCGGAGCCCGCCTCGTGGCGCGAGACCTCCACGACGTCCACGGCCTCTCGCTCCCGCTGGGTTAGGGGCCTCCTCCCCTCTGTCGTCCCCAGCGACCTCCTCGAAACGGGCTAGGAGTCGCCCGGACCTCCTTGACCCCGACATCTGTTCCAGTTGCAAGAGTTAGTAGCGGTAGGGAGAATGTTTTTAATCAGGTTATTAACTATAATGGAGTAATCCTACTAACAATCACAAAATTTCAGACAGACAATAAGAGGCATGAACTCCGAAAGAAACCATGAAGATCCATGTCACTCATTCAATGCCACCATACAAAAGGGGTGTATCTCGAGGTTTACTCCTACGACCTTCGAGGGTACACGGCAACACATCCTGCTAACGCATGGTACATCATGGGGTAGCTGCTACAGGCATGCCACATGAACGGTAGCATTACATCTAACTCATTACATCTACTCTGAAGCTGCTACATGATCTCTACTCCCATCACTGAATACTCGGAGGTGTCTCGGAGCCGGTGTCCTGTGGAACTGAGTAGAACGGCGGGGAGTGGACTCCTGGGTAACCCGGCACCCTGATCGCCGGTCCCCGTAGTAGTCACAAGTGTCCCGCGAGCACGATCCATCTCCGCCGTGTCCTCGCGAACCACTCGGGTACGGCCGCACTCGTGGAAGGAGTGTCGGGGGAAGCTCGAAGGTCTCCATCCTCGGCCCGGGTCTCTTCTTAGGTGGTAGCCGTGCGGAGAGCGCCTCCCGCCCCGGCCGGCCTCTCGCCGGTCGGAACGCTCCCCGGCCGCGCGGGTCCCGTCTCGCTCGGTCCCTCTCCCTCGTAGACCCGCCCTCCCGTGGTAACACATGTGGTGGTAGTTGTGTCGGCTCGCCTCCCCGTAAGTCCCACACCTTGACCTCGGTAGTCGACCGCCGCGGCTCCGATCGACTCTACCCGGTCTCGAGCCTCTCGCCCGGCCTCACTCGATCCTCTCGCGCGGCCTCCACCGAAGCCCGGGTGAGCCTCCCGCTCCGCCCTCAACCGTGCCTCCAAAGTGGCAATCCTCCGAGAGTCTCTCTCGCGTCGGCCGCGGCCGCCGCTAGCCCAAGCTGCACTAGCTCTCCGTTCCTCACGTGCGCCGCCTCCAGCCTCGTCCAGTAAGTCCTCTCTGTCCTCCTCCAAGTCCCGAACCCGCCGCGAGGGCAACGTCACACCTCCACCGAAGGTACAGTGTCTCTCCGTCCGCCCGCACGCGTGCCCGGTCCCGGGCCGGGATGCACCGCCCGGCCGCGAGCATCGCTCGGTCCTCCCCCGTCCACCGGAGCCACCTCCTCGGTACCGGGCTCGGTCACTCGAGTCCCGGCGTCCGTGGTCGAAGATCTCTCGCCGAAGTACCCTGAACGGTGTGTCCTTCAGCCTCTCTCTGAGCAGGTCACAAGCCTTCTTGAGAGCCCTGCGTGCTCCGGTCTGGTGCGCCTCCGTGACCGAGCTCTCGGCGCACACCACTACCTCCTCAAACTCTGGCACCCGCGGGTCTGCTGGTACCGTGACGGTCAGGTACGTGGGAGTCTGCTCCAAGTGCCCCATGGCCCTCCCCCCGTAGCCGACACCGTCGGTCTCCACTCCCCGCTGCCTCCGGGCACTCCCTCGGCGAGGCGTGGCCTCCGTAGCTCTTGCCGTCCGACTCCAAGGTAACCCACGTCGGTTCCGCCATCCGCACAACGTTGTTAGAGCGTAGTTAGTAAGGCGCTTAGTAAAAGTTAATCAAGGTAATGCATATATATAAGTATAGTTATATACATACGGAAGCCAAGGAGTTTATATAAAGTTTCAAGGTTCGAAACGGCTTCCTATGCTATCGACCATTCCCCGGGGCTCGTCCTACGGTCAAGCATGGCTCGGTACCAACTGAAACGACCCGGAATTTCCGCGAGCGGAATCCCGAATCTTAGCACCTCGGTGGTAGTCCCGAGGAGGCTACCACGTGCAATCCCTGTCTCAGTGATTCCAAAATCCATACAGAAAAGTAAAAACAATGAAATAGAGTACAACATTTATTTTATTACATTAATCAGAGTACATCTCTTCGGCACATGCCGGGTACAAGTCCATCAGGACTGAATCAAACAGAAACAAATCGTCTAGCAGCGGCTCCATGCAAGCGCGGGAAACTCCATATCCGCGAGCGGCTCAAGTGTAGGAAGAGCTCGGTCCACCCACCGTCGTTGTCGAAGTCGTAGTCCGGCTCGCGTCGAGTCACCGTGGTCTACCCGATAAGCGGGTAGGTCATGTCGCCTTCCCAACAAAGAGGCAAAAGCGGTGTATATTCTACTATGCATGGGGTAACCCTAGTCCGTCGTAGAAGGCTTAAGCAAAGCAACGGTGCAACATTCAAGGTAAGCGAGTATAGCAATGAGGTCCACACCTCGGGGAAGCCTTTGCTTCCGAGGTCCACACCTCGTGGGGTCCACACCCCGCTCAAGGAACACCACACCAAAGCACCGGATCTCAACCACGATCCGGATCCCAACTCTCATCCGCGATGTGGGGCCCACCGCTCCTATCCCCACATCTCAACGGCCAAAGCCGGCTCACACACTCGGGGGAGAGAAGAAGCACAAGAGAAGTGTAACTAGTCGGGTGAGAGATCGAAAGACGTCCATAACCAAGGGACACGGACTATAGCTATAGGTTTAACACTGCGAGAGGTTGTACAACCGTACCCGCCCGAATAGGTCCCCGACCGCCGTCACCGTATCCGAACCTACCATACGGCCGAAGCCCAAGTAAGTGGATAGTACCCTTCGCATCTCCGAGCCCGGCCCAGGCCTCCGCGGCGAGCTCATACTACCCGCGAGAGGTCCCTCGAAACCGTGGAACCCTTCCCCGGCCTCGCCGGCAAAGTCTACTAAGGAGGGACGAAGCCACTCCCGACACGATCACACCGATCCTCCTACGGAGGGTGCTATCCACTACAAGTCTCACCCCGCACCCCCGCCCAATACAAGGCGGGCGGTCTGTACGAAAGTAGTCATTCGATACAAGGTCAACTGACGATCGGTCCTTAAGGGGCCGAGAGCGAGCACCCAACATCTCCATCCCACACGACACGACCCTCGGGTAAGAGGCCAGATCGCATCTTCCCTCGGCAGCCGTTCACAAGTAACCAGCGGCTCGCTCCCGCCAAAACACAAGCAAGGGGGGACACAACCCGTAACACACGCTAGAATCACACCGAGATACCCACATCTCGGCTCAAACCCGCATCACCATCCATAATCCAAAGAACAAAAGTATGGATAGTTGAAGTAAGGGACTAGCTAGGGGTCTGTAGCTAGTCCCGCAGGTAGAAGAACAAGGAACAGGATATAATAAACATCAAGGCATGGCTAGTAAACAGGTTATGCAATTCATCAGAACAATGCATTAAAGTAAAGCACTAGCAGCTAGAGAACAACATGGGATCTATATGGTTGGGAGTGACATGACACCTTCTGTGCCGTTGAAGCAGCCGTCGTCCGGTGCGGTGTACTCGGGTCCCTCCGCGTCCTCTGACGGTCGAAGCTCGGGTCTGCGGCACGAGATTCGACGCGAAAATATAAATACGGTGCACATATAAGCAATAACTCCAAATAAAAATCCAACTTAGAAAATCCAAAAGAGCCCGAACTACCTACAATCAGCAAGGTTTTGCAAATATGGATTTTTAGAAATTAGTTTTGTATTTTTCGGAGCTCCCTAGAATTTATTACTAATTTTTAAAGGTCAAAACCATTTTCTGGAATTTTTAAACAGAAGAGAAATAGGGTGGTCTCGTTTCCTGGGCCGAAGATGGGCTGAAAAAGGTTTCGGGCCAAACACGGCCCTCCGGGCTCGGTCCACCGGGCCCAGGCAGAAGAGGTCTAGAAAGCCACCCTGAACTCGTTTGCTGCACTCATTGGTCGCGCTGGGCTTCACTGCGGCCCATCGATTTGGTTTCGGCCCACTTGGCTGCGCAAAGACCGCCTACTAGAAAGAGGCGGTCGAAGTCTGGTTGAGCCCCTCCAGCTATTAACTCAAGCCGGGCCGGCGGCCTGCCAGCAGAGAGCTGGGCCTAAGGCCCAATCCCCGGCCGACGGCCCGCTTTCCCCCTTCTAACCCAGCGCGGCTCGCACGCCCTTCAGTTGCTCGACGAAAAGCCGGGCGGCGCCGCGACCACGCGGCGCGCCGCCGGCGTTCGGCTCGGGCGCTCCACGCCCCGGTTCCACACTCGGCAACAACACACGGCTCGGCTTTAGCACCGGGGGTGTGCTTGCCGCCCGGGTCCCCGCACCCGTGCGTCCACGCGCGGCGGGCGGCGCGTCGGCTCGGTGGCCGAACACGACGCCGCCGCCGCCGGCGTGTCACGGCGTGACGGCACCTCCACCCGCACACGCCACCCGCTCAAGTCACGGGTCGAAGCCCGGATCACAAACACGACCGCGCGCGCCCGGCCCAAGCGCTCGGCCAAAAACGAGCGGCGCCACGGCCACAACTAGAACCCACGGACGCGACGCGCGCTCGGCCCCCGGCTCGATGGCGCGGCGCGACGCGGCGCGACGCGGGAACGCGCTCCCAACTTTCCACCTGCACAAGAGGCATGGCACGAAGGCCAGCTTACCATCCACCCAACACAGGGGTTCACGGCTCGACGGCCAACCCCACGTTCTGTCCACGCACGGCGACGGCGTGCACCAGGAGAGCTCGCCCGCCGGCCTGGGGTAGCCGCGGTGCGACGCACCCCTGTTCACCTTCACCACCCGAGCCCGCATCGCTCTTCGTGCGGCGGCGGCGGAGCTCAGAGGCACAGCCGGCCTAGAAGCCCCCATCCGCCGCGGCACGGCAGTCAAGCGGCACGAAGGCCAGCTCACAGGCAAAACATCTCACAGCGATGCGTCTCCACGCTTGAGGGTAACAACACAGAAAAGAAACAAGGGAGGGGGAAAGAGATAGGGATGGCCGCGGTGCTCACGGTGGGGCGTAGGTGTAGACGTGGCCGGCTCGTCGATGGTGCGGCGTTGCTGCTCCGGCGTGGTAGTCGTCCTCTCGGTGATGCAGGTGTTCACGCCGATGCGTTCCTTCCCCGGCTCGTCGTCGCGGTCCGTGCTTGCGCGCTCCTGGTTCCCGGCTCGCCCTCCTCCCGGTGCGGTGCGACGGCACGCGCTCCTCTCCCGGCGCGACGCCTCCCCTCCAACGGCGCGGCGCGGCGGCGGCGCGCCCGCCTTCTTCTTCCTCCCCGGGCACGCGGTCGAGCAGGTGGTGGACGAAAACCCCAATGGGGGGGGTGGTTGGTCTTGCCTCCTCCCCGAACTCGCTCCTCTCCCCTTTTGAATCCACGCGCGGGGCTTCGGACAGATTGGACCACCGTGCCCTCGGCCGCCGCCGCCTCGGGCCGGTGGCGGCCGCGGCTAAAGCGTGCCCCGCCTCGGATCCTTGGGGCAATGGGGCAACGGGGTCTTTTCCCTTTTCCCCGCGGTCGCCCCCCCGGACCCGCGCGCTTACGCCGGCCTTGGCGTGCGCGCCGGCCGGCCGGCTCGGCCGCGCGCCCACCCCGCGCGGCGGCGCGGCCGGGCGCGGCCGCGCGCGGCCGCCTGGCTCAGCCGTCCGGCTGGTCTGGTCAATGCGCTGAAGGAAAGGGAAAGAAAGGGGGAGAAGAGAGACTGACGCGCGGGGCCCTCGTGGCAGTGATGGAGAGGGGATCAGTTTGGGCCGCGCAGCGTAAGTGGGCCGACACGCCACTCGCGGGTTGGGCCGACCGCACGACCACCGAAGGGAAAATCGGCCCACCACTCCTAACTCTCCTTTCGTTTTTTAAAAGCTAAGGGTTTCACTAAGGATTTGATTAGGAGTTTGAATTTGAATCCCAATCAAATTCAAACTTCACACAAAAGAACTCCAAATAAACCAAGGAAAATCCAACTCACTGATTATACCATATATTTTAAATATAATTTTTATAATTAGGGTATATTAGTGGAGAATTGGGTGAGAGGCTAGCAATTTGGCTCAAAAATTTGATAGCACCCGAAAGCAAGCAAAAAGTTTTAAATTTTTCGCAAAAATTCACACACCTAGATTCTCGGGTTGTTACAAGTGTCAACAGTCATGTGCAGTGGAGGGCAACGACTAGTAGCACCAGATGAACCGACACCCGGAAAAGCATTGCGTCAGATCATCCGATGGTACTACTTTCAGCAGCTTTTAGCCAACGACTAGTTTGATGCCTTGGGCTATTTATACCCCCTTCACTCACCCATTTTAGGTTTCTGGATTGTGTGGAAGTGCGGAGGAGTGCAAGACACCTAGAAGATCATATCCAATCCATCCAATTGCTTAATTGCTCATCCATAGACTTGCATATGCTTAGTGTATGTGCTTAGTGCTAGGCCTAGCTTGTGAGGTGATTCTTGAGTGAATCAAGGTGTACAAGGTGTGTCGGAAGTCTTGGGGCCTAGGTGGCTCACCTGCAATCGTCTTCGACCTCCGGCTAGGTGTGGAGCGGTGAGGATACTTTGTGCGGGAGACGTGGAGACCCCCTTCCTAAGTGGAGAAGCTCCTTACTAGAGGCGGCATCAAGGTGACCAAGGGAGCTTGGCGAGTGCCTAAGCGGCGAGCCTTAGTGGCGAGTCAAGTGGTGCTCTTGGGAGAGACTTGGTGACCAAGAAGCAATACTCTTGTGTGAGTTCTTCAACAACGTGGACTAGGGGTGCCTTAGTGCCTATAGATACCATGGGATAAATCGCGTGTCAAGAGTTTGCTTCCTCTCATCCCTCTTTACGTTTTCTCATTACTCTCTTGCAATCTTTGCTTGCCTTTACTTTCCTAGAGTGGTATCATGATAGGATTGGCTATAGGTTGCCAACTTTGTTTTGGGATGGGAGTTTCACACTAGAACAACCCTAGTTGCACATCTAGATAGTATGTTCTGGTTTACCTTTGTGTAAAATTAGTGAAGCCATAGGTTAAGGTTTTAAGATTGCCTAATTCGTCCCTCCCCCTCTTAGGCTACGAGCATCTGATTCCTTATACTCTTCCCCACGGACCTGGTAATTCGTGGATGCAGTAGGGAGTTTGTTGCACAATAATGGGAATACTCCTGACTTAGAGCAACTTCAAGAGCTCTTGTATCTTACCTCCATTCGGTAAAAAAATGAAAACAGAGTAAAAAACATGATCCAACAGAATGGGCATCAATCCCAGCTTCTATCCTAGCTCGCTATTCCCCTGGCCGCCCTCATCAAATTTACCTAGCGCCACACACTCGCCAACTCCATCCTCACGTGACTTGCACCTTCACGCGTTGGGCCCGAGACCAATCGAGAGCAGTAGCAACGCAGAGAGAGAGGGAGCTCTCTACAGGAGTCAAACAGCCTCTGCCTCCCCTCGTCAGATCGCGCCGCCAGCCGAGCACAGAGGAAGAGGGGTGCCGCCGTCCGAGACCAAGGAAGTAGCTAGGGGAACGTGCGAGGAGGAGCTCTCTAGTGCACCGGGGAAAGCTCACCGACACACGAGGAGAAGCTTGCCTCGGCCTAATTCAACATCGTCCGGACCCCTCCTCCACTCACCTTGCCTCCCCAGCCGCCTGTTGTTGACGGATAAAACTCGTATCCACCTACGATCCGCAAGCGTACGAACCTACACCTTTTTCACCACGGGATTCTCTAGGTTCTTGTCAATCCGCGGAGCAAGCGTTTGATCTACCTCTACTTACTAACTTACCAAAACCCTAATCTACGGTTAAACTAGATTACAACTACACTACACTAGAGAGAGTGATTAAACCAACAAGATATGCAAAAGACACTTACCCAAGGGTCTACGATGCTTGAACATGCAACCGCTTAAGATATGAAAACCAATCTAATCTACTGGGGGTTGTGACCACGGTTTCGCCCTTTCCCTCCCCCCGTACTGTCACTACGCGGAGGTATTCGTGACTAGACCTATGATGGACACGACGTATTGAATGGATCCAAGGGAGCAATGAGGCCTTACTCCCTCTACGGCAAGGTAGCTAACCTTAAACACCAAAGCTTCTTCAACACTAGATGATAGATAGATATCCTAACAAAGTAGCGATTACATCTAAAGATCATTACCACCCATTGACAAATGAGAAGATTACCCCACCAAGGTGCTAGACATGGCACCGTTGATCATGGTGACGCTTCCGACGGTATCTTCTTTCTTCTCCACTTGCGGGTGGTTCCTTCGAGTTGGGCGATCCTTCTCCCCAAGATCTCCCTCCTCTCTCTCTAGCTTGTAGATGGCCTCTCAGTGCGAATGGCTCTCTGTCTTGCGAATGGCGGCGCCTCTAGGAACGTAGGGTTGAAGGTCCTTCGGGTGCAAGAAACGGGGGGCCGAACTGACCCTCGGAGTGGGCCAGGCCAGCCAGCTTGGGCCGACCGGCCCAGACCCATCCCAGCCCGGTTCGGTCGCCCCTTTGCTCCAGTGGGTCCTCATGTATTTATGCACTTTGCCCCCTCCACTTGCACTATTTTGACGATGTCATCCTCGCGTCCAAGATGGAGGTTCTCCTTCAATGAAGTCTGGTCTTTTACGCTTCAATCCTCGAGGATGTTCCTTTGTAACACATGGTCCTTACCACCATTGGAAGTGATTTCATCAAGCTCATAAACACGAACAAGACTCCTTAATTACTCCTTTGAACTTGTTGTGAATCCGTCCTTTATGTTCATGTTTTCCTACATAGACATAACACTTCCAAATGCACACACGAAGATGAACCTGTTATATGATTAGTGTGTTTAGTGGCGGGTTAGTTCCATAATCAATTCCAAACCGAAGTGTAATGAACATGTTTGGTGTACCAAAATACACTGTCAACATCTCCCCCACGCTTAGATCTTGCTCGTCCTCGAGCAAGTACTCGTAAAAGAACTTTGTCCAAGGTGTTGAAATCATGCTCCACTAAATCTTTCTTTACAAGTTAGTCAATCCTTTATCTTTAATATAATAAACATAATGCAAAGATCATCAAACATAAACATGGGCGTTTAGAACTTTTACCAAATCAAGATTTACCCCACAACTCAAACTCTTCACTCAAGGTCTTCAATTTCAGCCATGCTTACTTCTTTGCTTCCATTGGAGGGTTTTCATGATTTTCAAAAATAAAATTCCTGCACCAAGTATTAGACAAATACCTTTCTCCAAGTTCTCACATGTCGCTCATATGGAGTGGCTATCCTAAACAATTTTTATAAAACTCTCACCTCCCATAAGTCTCTCATATAACATGTAGAGTGGAGCTATAGGTATGGCTAGCACAATCAACACAAGTATTGTCAAGCTAAGAACTTCCTCTAATGGTTGTCTACCTTTCAAAGCCAATGATCATGAGAATTAAACCATATGTGGGGATATCAAGGATAAGAAGATATAGAATGGTGGACATGTGCAAAGGCAAAAGAAAATAAGACTACGAGGCACCGATGGCGTCCTCGTTGTCGGAGTGCACATGATTGGAAAAGAGGGGAAATTTCGTCTCTCAACAACGTGACATCCTTCCTTGCCCTTTATTTATCTTTCACTTTATTCATCCACTTCATATCTTTCTTGCCATTCCTCTTTCTTTCTTTTTCTTCGTTTTCTCTTTCATTCTCTCTTTTTTTTTCTTTTCCATACACACATATATTTTTTTCTTTACTTTTCTTTCTCTTGACATCTTTATCTCCCTTTTCAAAGCTCTCAACTCATCTCTTTCATGCATAAACACAATCTGAATTTAAAATAAAACTATGCTAGAGATGAGACGAAACTTCGAGAACAGGTTGTGTTCAAGGAATACGATGTACAAAAGAGATATAAAGGTTTGGGTATGGAATTTGGCGATGTACGGGACTTCCGATGTGAAAGTCACATTACTGAATGCATGACAAGGCTAGCAATAAAAGATAAGCACAAGGACATGACCGTTGCTCGAAATTAAAACTTCCAAGAGAGAAGGATCCTAGCCCAACTCATTATGCTAAATGCACTTATGGTGGAGCGAAAATAAAATTAGGCTTTGTATAGGATTTTTCTTAAACTCTCAACTTGGAAAAAGAGAATTTGCTAACGTTTATTACAAGGGTTTTTTCAATAATTTTCAGAATTAAATTCCTCCATATTTTAGCATCAAACATAGCACAACCAAAATATGAAGCTCAAGATCGAAGCATGCTGCAGGTACTTTTAAAGGTAGAAACTCCACTAAGCACCACGGTAAATGTTTCAAACCAAATACTTATGTTTATTTATCAAAAATTAAAAACGAACAAATGAGTAAAGTAAGAAAAGCATCACAAGAGAAAAAAATTTAAATGACTCTTTTTATTTGATTTTCTTGACACGAACACTAACTTTAAGACACTTCAAACTTTCTAAAATTTAAAAGCACACTCCAAAAACTTAAGACTCTAAGACACTCACACTCACGCGAAAACTAAACCGAACCAAAACTAATCTTAAAGCAAAAGGCTAGCTAGCTAGCTCTCCCCCACGCAAAAATCATACGACGTCCTCGTCATATCTTACAAAAAACCTAGGGGGGAAAACTCTATCTAATGGTATGTTGACGGTATATATTCGTATTAAACTTCAAGTGGACTTGCAAGCGGACAAACCCTCCATCGTAGTCAGGGGAACCTTCTTCCCTCAAGTGTGAACCCAAGGTATCGAATTCGTGGAACAAATGTGCGATGCAAGAATCAATCTAATAAAGCTGAGAATTTTGATCTTCAAGAGGTGAAACCTATGCATCTAATCTTAAAGAACATCACAAAAATGAATCTAATGTATGAAAACCGGAGGTAGCAAGAGATAGATGGGGATAGATAAACCAATCTAGAGAGATTGGATCAAGCCTTCGTTGAAGTTCCGAACAAAGAAGAAGTAAAAAAGTTCAATCTCATTAAAAGCTTCTTTAAATCATGGTTTCCCGTCCGACTCTGAAAATGCCCACCTTTTGGAGCCACCGTTCTGTCACAACACACCCCTATTCGTACAGGTTAGTCCAGGGCGAGTCCAAAGATAAGGTGAAATCTCTCGGAAGGTCAGGCATGCACCTCTAGCCACCACGGCTACAAGAACATCCTCGGTGATTTATCTCGAGAATAGATCTTAAGATACGAAAAGCCGATCGAAATCAAAGATGTAGGAGAAACACTTGATCACTAGAAATCAGATTGCAACTTGATAATTCAACATTACATGATACATGAATCAAGATCACCACCGGGATCCTACCTTGATTTTGCTTCTAGCTCCGGGAACTCCGACATGGTCTTCCTTGCAAGGTTCCCACGCCAGCTAGGGAGATCCTAGTCAACTAGCTCGAGCCTCTCCTCTTCGAGATGGTGTCCCTCTCTTCTCTGCTCCTCGGCGGCTGATGACGAATGAGTTTATGTGTGGCACCTGGCCTCGGGGCTATAAATAGTCTGAATGGTGGCTAGGTTAAAGGGGGGTCGACTGGCCCTGAATTGGGCTGGGCCAAGCGGCCTTGGCCTGGACCCACTTCGGCCCAGCCGACGGCCTGCTTTGCCTGGTGTTGCTTCCCGAGTATTCTAGAGCCTTCCCCCTTCTACATGTGAGCCCTTGTCGTCAGTTTCTCTTCGGATTGGATGAAGCTCCTTGTCCCGCAAGATTCGACACTTTTCTGACTGGTCCTCGGTGTTTTTCATCTTCTCGGGTTTGGTCCCTGGGCTTCTTGGAGTCATGTTTACTTTATTGCTCGACTTGTATTGGGCTTCAAGGTCTTGTCATGAGGTTCTTGATGAACTTATCCTAGAAGTCTTGCTTTCAACACTGAAATCCTGTCCTGCATAAACACTAAACTCCAAAACCAACACGCACAAACGAACTTGTTATACCAAGGGGCTTAGTACCAATGTATAAGATATAAAAGTCATGCCAACACCAAAGGTAAACTCATGGCTAGGTTGACGGAATTTCACCTTCAACATCTCCCCCATGCTTAAATCTTGCTCGTCCTCGAGTAATCCTTCGATGGATATCAACGTTGCCCTTCATTGTTTATACCTTGTACTTGATCATGCACAAGAAAACATAATGCTCTCAAAAATTTAATTCATTAAAGTTTCATAATGTACTAGCCTTCTTCCCTACGGAGGGTAGATTATCAATTAATCTTATCACACGAGTAATAACATGCTCCCAAAGTTTAAATAGATCTCAGAAATTTTTGAAATAAAGAACAAGATGAAAAAGAGCTAAATCAAGTTCACAAATTCAAATCATCTTGCATCTTGCTCCTGAACTCTCATCTCATCTTGTTTCTCAAGCCTATTTATTCTACTCCTTTCCCTCTCGTAACATATATATAAGTGGTAGGCTTTGTATGGAGATTTTTTGGGGAAAGTTTAGTCCTACCAAGATTTTATAAATGAGATGTTGTCAAAACAAGACAAGCTTCTTATGGTCTTATCGAGACTCGTCAAAAAGATCATTGTAAAATAATGTTAAATCAAGGAGGGGGAGAGAAAAATACACACACTTGAGATAGGTGGACATGTGCACATGGCAAAGAGTGATCCCAAGGCACAAAGGAAGTCCTCGTTATCAGATTGCACATGGTTGGAAAAATGAGTTTGGATCTTTTAATCTTGAGACCTTGAAATTCCTAATGCACTTTAGAGAACCGGGGAGTTCACTTTATTTCATTTTTACACATACTCACATATTTTTCTTTTTCTCATACATATATATTTTTTCTTTATACTCATTTTTCCTTTTTCTTTCATCCTCATTTTTTTATTTGCTCCCTGTTGATGGTGAAATTCCGTCAACCTAGCCATGAGTTTACCTTCGGTGTTGGCTTGACTTTTGTATCTTATCCATTGGTACTAACCCCCGTGGTATAACAAGTTCACTTGTGCATGTCGGTTTTGGAGTTTAGTGTTTATGCAGGGTTTTAGCGTTGAAAGCAAGACTTCCAGGATAAGTTCATTAAGCACCTCATGACAAGACCTTGAAGCCCGGTACAAATCAAGCAATGAAGTGAACACGACTCCAAGAAGCCCAAGGACCAAGCCCGAGAAGATGACAAACTCCGAGGACCTAGACAGAAAAGGGCCGAATCTTGCGAGGCAATGAGCTTCGTCCAATTCGGAGAGAAACTGACGACAAGGGCCCACATGCAGAAGGGGGGAGGATATAGAAGACTCGGGAAGCAACACCGGGTGAAGGAGGCCACGAACTAGGTCAAAGTGGGCCCAGGCCGGCCGGCCCAGCCCATATCGAGGCCCAGTCGGCCCCCCTTTGACCTAGATGCATCTCAGGCTATTTATAGCCCCCTGACCGAGAGTCACGCATCAATGAATTCGTCATCCGCCGCCGAGGAGCAGAGAAGCTTGAGGGGCACCATCTCGGAGATGAGGGTCGTGCTAGTTGTCTAGGGTCTCCCTAGCTGACATGGGAACCTTGCATGGAAGACCACGTCAGAGCTCCAGAGCAAGGATCAAGATCGAGGTAGGATGCCGGTGGTGATCTTGTTCATGTAATCATTCATGGTGAAGTTTTTATAGTGAATCCGATTTCTAGCGATCAAGTGCCTTCTCGATGATTTTGTTTTCTTCTTGGTTTTGCTTCTTCCCCAATCTATACTTAAGATAGATTGCTTAGGGTGCTCTTGTAGCTGCGGTGGCTAGAGGTGCATACCGGACCGACCAAGTAATTTCAACTTGTTCTTATCGAACTTGCCCTAGACTACCCGCATGAATAGGAATACGTTGTGACAGAACGGGGGTTCCGAAAGGCGGGCGTTTTCAGAATCGGACCGGAGGCCACGGTTTAATGATGCTTTTAATGAGATTCGCTTTTGTATCTTCATCTATCTTGTTTGGAGCTACAACATAAGCATGATCTAGACTCTCTATATCGGTTATCTCTTGCTTTCTCTTGCTACCTCTTTAGTACATTAGATTAGATGTGTTTACTTGATGATATCTTAGATTAGATGCAATTTGGTTCTTCAATGGATAGCTTTCCTTGCTTTACTAGATTGAATCCTTGTGTTGCACATTATTCCACGGATTCGATACCTTGGGTTCACCACTCGAGGGAAGAAGGGTCCCTTGGCTACGACGGGGGATTTGTCCGCTTGCAAATCCATATGAACTTTGATACGATAATCTACCGTCAACAAGACCCTTTTTCTAGCGCCGTTGCCGGGGAACAAGGAATCATGCTCCAATCTAGTATCGCTTATTTTCAGTTTTTCTTTTGATTTTCTTTTGCATCTCTTATGTTTGATCATCCTCAAAAAGAAAAAAAATCAATCTAATCTAGTTTTGATTAACCCTATTTTTTCTTTTTTAGGTTTTTGTTTTTGCTAACCCTAACCGGAGATGGTTGGCTACCTCTCCAAGAAACCCAAACTTTCTTTGGTGGATGATCTAGGAAAACTTTATAGGCAAAGGAGACGTGCAACACAAGCTAAAGGGTTGGAAACCCTAGATCGAAAAGTCGAAGTTGAAGGACCGTCGGAATCTCCAAGGGAATCACCACCTCCAAGTGAAGGAAGATCAACCTCAATCCCCACCCATGGGAGAACAACCACAACCGGAGCGCAACATCGAGCTATACACTCCGGACATCGTTGATCTACCTATCATAAACCTTCAAGGCACCGGAAGGCCGTTCAAGATCAAGGTCTCAACTATCCACATGACGATTGTGAGAGATTTGGAGCGTTTCAATAAATACATACGAGCCGGATTCCTTGAGTGGCATATCGGTTTACTTAAGAGGAGGATGAGAAGATGGAGATAGAGAAAGAAGCTCGACACCTAAAGGCTGCCGAAGCAAGATCCACATGCCAGGAGTGTGAGGAGTACGGCCATGTCCAAGGTAAACCCCGATTTAATGCAAGTTCGTCCATTCAAGATTTGGTTCCTCTTTGTGCACAATTCAAGAACTTCACGGACGAGCAATCTAAGATCAACAAGGACGTCGTCACTAAGTTTGAGGCTATGGAGAAAATATTGAAGAATTTAGATGGAAAGGTGACAGAGGTCAGAAGCTCTATACGTAAAGTGTTCATCATGATGAAGATGCTAGAGACGCAAGTGGAACAACTTGCCGGGCGCCCGATGGGTAGCAAAGGAAGATTGTCGGTACAATCCCAAGGTCCTGAGAAGGAAAAGGCAACTCAAACTCATTTAGGAGAGATGGAGGATCACACTAAGGAGACCACGAAGATCACGGCCGAAGGACCGGAGTTTGAGATGCCGAGCCACTACATGAATGAAGTTGTTGCATCCGTCAAGACCAAAGGACAAAGCCAGCCTGTGAAGACCAAAAATATGACTAAGCCGAAGAATAAGCCCGTGCCCAAGATGGTGCGGAAGTGGGTACCGAATATTGCAACGCCCACAAAGAGCGTTGATCTGAAGTAATCAAGTGAAGAAGTCTAGCCATGGACTTTAAACGAAGCGCTAGGCGGGAGGCAACCCGTTTCATCGAGTCAAGAATAAGCTACCGGGAGGACAACCCGATTCCAGGTTTCTCGAGTCTTTTCAAGTAATTTAGTTTTGAATTTTACTACGCAAAGACATTAGACTTAGAATGGTTGAATAACATTAGAGACATAATTCTTGGTTGAATATTTTGCTTGGATCATAAACCCTTTACATGAACCATCCTATGTGATTGTTTGCTTCTTTTCGAGAAACCAAAACCAAAAAAATTCAGAACCTATCTCAACCTTTCATCCTCTTTATGATGTTATGGTTTACTTCTTTTACATGCTAAAAACACGCGAGTAGAGCCACGGCTTGTATCTAGATGTTATTTAAATTTCAGCACGTGGTAGGACTCGCGTGAACCTAGAAAACATAACTTTTAGTTGATTTAAAAATCCATATCCTTGGTTTCTCTAGAGTTAGAATTTTTCTAAGCCTCATTTAATTTTATTTTATTAAAAATCTCTCTCATCTAATCAAAATTAGAACCTAAACCTATGCCCCATGATCAAGCCAGGAAAAGTTTGCTCTCAACTAATGAAGGCAAACGATACCGTTGAGACCAACATAAAAGTAGTCGGGAAATATTTTCGACTTACATTTATTTTTAATGCTTTAAAAACTTCTCTAAATTTATATTTAATAGCTTTGATTTTATTTTTTATTTTCAAAATTAGAGGAGTACTTAGCATTAAAACATGCTTAGAGGGAGGCAATCTAGTTAACCTAACCATACATGCACCATGATCTATCACGGGATGCCCCTCCAACATCTTTTATCAAACCACATGCAAAGGATAAGCATGGGGGGCAGCCAAGGCTTTGTTTTGTAGGAATATCATGGAGGCATGTGAGGCAAGGGAGTATGGAAGTGAGTCAAAGCAAAAACATCAAGTGATAGGAATAATAATGCAAGAGAAGGAGTGGACGAGAACGTTTGGAAGGTGCATGCGGTCACGAAGCAAAATGAGTGCGCTAGAGAAGAATTGAGCCAAGAGGAGGAGAGAGGTAAGTCTCCCATCCAGCTCTTTGTTCGTGTGCTCTAGTTTGTAGTCCGGAACCACCTTAGACTTAGCCATCCACCTCATTTGTTTCGTGCAACAAAACACATCCTAATTCCACTCAAAGTCCAGACTCCAAAATAATATTTGTGTACCTTGTTACCGGTTGAAATCCCCGGATATATATTTGTGAGGGAGAGTGCTGCAATCATGGAAGAAACCTACAAGCTTTTTCACCAACGAAGAAGGTATCATTGTCGTCTAAGCCATCATCGACAACCTCTTCGAGGAGGCGCTCGGTTTCTGAGTCTCCTCGGAGTATTGAGGAGGACACGGCACCACCAAGGAGGAACCACACTCTTCTCCTCGGTGGCATGAGGGCCACATGAAACTCGTTTATGAGGTTCACCAGACCTCAAGGACATATGGAGGAGCCGCTCGTCCGACCTCGCCACTCGACACGATCATCCGCTCCACCTCCATACACTTCGCAGTATTCCGAGGGGTTTGTCATCATGACGGAGGAGGAGGAGGAGGAGAAGCTCGCTCGCCTTGAGTAGAGGCTTGTAGCGAACGTCGACTTCGACGACCAAGCTCTCCACATATTGGGTTTTCATACGGGACACCGGGGTTGGGTGCAATTCTCTAACGGAGTGTCGGCAAGCACCCACAAGGAATTCTCCTAGGAAATTCTAATGACCATGGCGCATATCCTTGATGAAGGAGTGCTGGGTCTCTCATTCCGTTTGGAGAGAGCCATTCGCACCAGGAGGTCATCCACAAACTAGAGAGAGAGGAGGGAGATCTCCGGAGGGAGATCAACCACCTCGAGGGAAGCACCCACAAGTGGAGAAGAAGGAAGACACCGTCGGAAGGGTAACCGTGATCAACGGTGCTATGTCTAGCACCTTGATGGGTTAATCTCCTTATTCATCCATGGGTTATAATCAATCTTGAGATGTAATCATACTTTGTTGGATTATCTATCTATCACCTTGTGTTGAATATACTTTATTGCTTAAGGTTAGGTACCATCCCATAAAGGGAGTAGAGCTCCAATGCATCCTTGGATCCATTCAATACGCCGTGTCCATCATAGGTCTAGTCATGAATACCTTCGCGTAGTGAGTACGAGAGGAGGGAAAGGGCGAAACCGTGGTCACAACCCCCGATAGATTAGATTGGTTTTCATGATCAAAACGATTGCATGTTCTAGTATCGTAGACCCATGGGCGAGTGTCTCCTATCTTTATTGAACAAGAGGTTCCCTATGTATTAGGGAATAGCTTGGTTTTCAAAAGGGAGCTCCGGAACAAGGGAAGGTTTTTGGAGTATGATCGCGGGAGAAGAGTAGCAACAAAGAAATTTTATCCGGAACACCATCATCCAAGAGTTTCACTCATGGATGTGCAAAAGGATTTTGGGGAGAATAAGAGAGACAAAGATAACCAACACGGAGTTGAATTGGCTTTACTCGGCTTTGATTGCCAGGTAGGCAATCGACCCCATTCAACTCATGATCAACCGGTGGTGTTGTGAAGCAACATCGGGTTCGAGAGATGGTTCGGGGTGTTACCTCTCCATGTTGGCTATCTCTTTGAAACCAAGTATTACAAGGAACCCGAAGCATCTCCTAGCCGGGACCTCCCTAGGGTTGAATATATGAAGAAAAGCAAATATATAAGTGAAAATGAGAGAGGAGGCTTCGAAGTGGCCAAAGTAAATTTTCCCCTATCGGATGGAAAATTAGGACTTTTTCTTGAGGGGAAAGAAGATTGGTTAGAGGAAGGACTTCTTGTGCCAGTGAAAAAAATAAAAGAGAAGGATTATAGGAGAAGGATCTTCTATGGCCCAAGAAGGAGGTGCACAACAAAATTATGTGCCACCATTTGGAGGAATTCTGGCGCCGCCAAGTTACTACGGTGGTGTACCAATGCAAGCACGGGGGAGTGGTGCAGCCATACCCCCACCAAATTTTGCGGTGCCCAACATAGACTTTGCGGAGCCATATGCACACCTTCCTTAACCACAACAAAATGTGGCCATCATTGGAGGATACGCTGCAAGAAACATGCAAATTATTGCAGCCATCCAAACCAATGCAAACCAAATGGGTGAAGGAAATGCGAACATCGCTTATGAGCTTTGACACCTTCACTTAGCACCGTCGGACAATTCATAGGAGGAGCGGTGCAATCCTATTATGAGTAAGGGTACAACAACCATGATTATCAATATCAACCACAGGCGGAAGATTAGAGAGGAGGAGCTTTAGTTATCTTTCCTTTACCCCCTTTTCTTTAATTTTTAGCTTGTATGTGCCAATGTATGTGTAGTGTTTTCAGTTTTTATTTAAATTTTCAGCATGTGTGTTAGCTTTTATTTTCATCATGAATAAAGTCACCACCTAGTTTTTATCTTTGGTAAAGTTATGAAATTTATGCCATGATGATATATGATTATAATTGTCGCTTTGTTTATCTTTGTAATTATTTTATGCATGTTTAAGCTAGTGCTCTCTTAAAATACAAATCTGAAATTATCTAAATGCTAGCTTAATCTTTAGCGGAGGTTATGATAAAAATAAAGACCCATAGTGTTTTATGTTCTCTCAAGTTTTAGATGGATTAAAGATAATTTATTTTTGTTCTTAAAAGTAATGCTAACCTTGTCATAAATACCTTTTACGTGTTGCTCTACCTATCCAGGGCCTTATAAATATTTGAGTGCAAAAACTTAGTATACAAGGTTTATTTTTGGGTGAGTTATTTCAGGCCTTGATTTCTCTGGCCCGAGACTAAGAAGCTCGTCATTCCGTTTTTGCGTATCTATCTTATTGCTAGCCTCTTATCCGTGCATGATGTATCCCCACATCGGAGATCTCACAAACCTCACCAGATATCACAAAAGATGATATTTGGTTTTAATGGTGGATATCCGGCGAGGTTTGTGACATCTCCGATGTGGGGATACACAATGCACAGATAAGAGGCTAGCAATAAGATACGCAAAAACAGAATGACTAGCTTCTTAGTCTCAGGCCAGAGAAATCATGGCCTGCAATAACTCACCAAAAAATAAATCTTGTACACTATGGTTTATGCACTCAAATATATATAAGCCTCCGGATAGGTAGAGCAACATGCAAGTGATATTTATAACAAGGTTAGCATTACTTTTGGAATAAAAATCATCTTTAATCCATCTAAAACTTGAGAGCATATAAAACACTATGGGTCTTTATTTTTATCATAACCTCCGCTAAAGATTAAGCTAGCATTTAGATAATTTCAGATTCGTATTTTAAGACAGCATTAGCTTAATCATGCATAAAACAAATACAAAGATAAACAAAGCGGCAATTATAATCATATATCATCATGGCATAAATTTTAAAACGTTTCCAAAGGTAAAAACAAGGTGGTGACTTTATTCATGATGAAAACAAACTAACACACATGCTAGAATTTTAAACAAAAACTGAAAATACTACGCATACATAGGCGCATACAAGCTGAAAAATAAAGAAAAGGGGGTAAAGGAAAGATAACTAAAGCTCCTCCTTCTTCTAATCTTCCGCCGGTGGTTGGTATTGGTAATCTTGGTGGTTGTACCCTTGCTCATAATAGGATTGGACATCCCCTCCAACTAATTGATCCGGCGGTACTAGGTGAAGGCGCCCAAGCTCATAGGCAATATTTGCATTGCCTTCACCTAATTGAGTCACGTTGGATTGGATGGTTGTGATGTTTTCCATGTTTCTTGCAGCATATCCTCCAATTATGGCCACACTTTTTGTGGTTGGGGAAATTGTGCATAGGGCTCCGCAAAAGTTACGTTGGGCACCACATAATTTGGTGGGGGCATGGCTGCACCACTCCCCCATGCTTGCATTGGTGGCCCTCTATAATAACTTGGTGGTGTAGGAATCCCTCCATACGGTGGCGCATAGTTTTATTGTGCACCTCCCTCTTGTGCCGAGGAGGATCCTTCTTCTATAATTCTTCCTCTTTTATTCTTCCTTGCCGGCACAATGTGTCCTTCCTCCAACCAATCTTCCTTCCCTTGAATAAAGAGTCTTAGTCTTGCATCCGGAAGGGGTAAGTTCACTTTGGCCACATTAAAGCTTCCTCTCTCATCTCCACTTATATGTTTTCCTTGCTTCAAGTATTCAATTTCGAGAGAGGTCCCGAGTAGAAGATGCTCGGGATTTCTTGGAATATCCGGTCTTAAGGCGATGGTCAACATCGAGAGGTAGCACCCCGAACCAATATCTCCCAATCCCGATGTTGCTTCACAACACCGTCAGTTGATCATGAGGTAGGAGGGGTCTATTGGCTGCCTGGCAATTAAAGCCAAGTAAAGCCAATTCAACTCTGTGTCGGTCACCTTTGTCTCCCTCATCCTCCCCAAAATCCTTTTACTCATCCATGAGTGAAGCACTTGGATGATGGGGTTCCGGATGGAATTCCTTTGTTGGTGGGCTTCCCTCGAGATCAAGTTCCAAAATCCATCCAACATGCCTTCCAGCACGTCAACTTTCTCCAGAGCTCCCTTTTGGAAACCAAGTAGCTCCCTAATATTTTCATAGGGAACCACTTTCTGAATTCCCTCCAACCGGAATGATAAACTCGGCACCCCCTCATCAAGGATAGGTGCCATGGTCATTAGAATTTCCAAGGCAAATTCCTTGTGGGTATTTGCCGACACTCCGTTGGAGAATTACACCCATCCAAGGTGCCCCAACATATAATAGATGTTCGTGTCAAAACCCAATGAGTTGAGAGATTGATCGTCGAAATTGACATTTGCCATAAGCCTCTTCTCAAGGCGAGAGAGTTTCTCCTCCTCCTCCTCCTCTGACATGATGATGAAGCCATATGTGGAATATCGCAGAGTGTACGGAGGTGGAGCGGACGATCGGGTTGATCGACGAGGTGGGACGGGCGACTCCTCCGTATGCCCTTGAGGTTCGGTAAACCTCATGGATGAGCTCCTTGTTGCCCTCATGCCACCGAGAAGGACAGTGTCATTCCTTCTCAGCGGTGTCGTGTCCTCCTCCATGCTCCAAGGAGACTCGGAAACCGAGTGCCTCCTCAAAGATGTCATCGAAGATGGCTTGGACGACGACGACCCCTTGTTCTTGGTGAAGAGACTTGTGGTTTTCTTCCACATGATTGCAGCACTCTTCTCTCTAATATAATCTCGGGGTTTTAACTGGTAACAAAGAACTCAAGAATTATTTCGGAGTATGGACTTTGAGTGGATTAAGGGTGTGATTTGTTGAGCAAAACAAACTTGGGAAGGATTGTCGGTGTTTAAACCTGTCGACCTCCATAGGAGGTACCCGCAACAACGTAGAAGATGGGGATCGCCATGATCTGGAACCCGAAGGTACGCGTGAGGACACAAGACACAAGATTTATATAGGTTCGGGTAGCCAAAGTAGCTATCCTATGTCTTGTTTAGAGTAGTATTGCGCCCTGTGCTTGGGTGTTGTTCCCCGGAGGGATTGAGGATGTTTGGCTAGGTACCCGACCCTCCTTTATATAGTCCAGGGGGCGGGTTTCTAGTCGGTTACAAGGCAGGAGTCCTAGTAGGATTACACGGAATGAGTCCTAGTAGAATTACAGTGGAATTCTAGTAGGAGTCTGTCTTCTCTCTTCCTTGCTTGAGTACCGGGGTGTATGCCCGACAAGCCCCCGAGCACGTTGGAGTCGAGAGTAGTTGTTCGAGTAGTCTTGAAGCCTCTTCGAGTAGTTCTTGAGCGTCCTCGAGTACTGCTTGGTGAAGTCTTCAATAGTACTTGAACTGTCGCGAGGCTGGAAGGTGGTCCAGCTCATCAGTCTTGAAGTCGACATTATATGTGCGATTGCGAAATCGCACTCCATATGGAGTAGCCCCCGAGCCTTGGGTTGATTTGTAGACTCTGGCTAAGGGTCAATCTTGATTCTGCTTCCGTCTTGAAAAAATCAATTGATGGGTGTAGCCTAGTAGCCCCCGAGCCTTGAACCGATTGATGAATCAATCAAAGGGTCTTCAGTGTTTGCGGAAGTCATCATCTGAGTACTCTTGTAGCATTCAGCCCCCGAGCTTGTCGCAAGGAGAGCCGTAGGAGCCACGTCGAGTAGTTGTTTGTGCTGAGCGCCCGAGCTAGATAGCTAGCAAAGACTACTCGAGTTGTCGTCGAGTAGTAATTTGGTGTGTAGCCCCCGAGTTTGGGAACTAGCCGCGCCGATGGAGGTACATAGAGCGTACTGGAGAGTCGTCGCCGGAGCTTGACCTGAAAGTAGAGATGCGTACATTATGTAGCATTTTTGTAGAATTTGAATCTACTAATGACAAATACAAATATGAATATAGATGTAAATGTCATGTGTCATTCTCTTATTTCGGTCGTAAGGCGTCGAGCAGTTAGCCTGATGCGGTTTAGCGCCCAGTCTCTTTGGTCGCTGTTTAGCCATAGCCGCTGGGGGCATGGAGGCATGACAGGAGAGCTGGTTTAAGTGCCCGGTCTCTGAGGAGCCTGTTTAGCCATAGTCACTGGGGACGTGGAGGCATGACAAGAGAGCCAAGGCTTTGCGCGGATCAAGGCGTGTGCTACTGGAGAGAGACCATTAAGAGGTAGACGAAAGTAGTCGGCAAAGCGATAAGAGAGAGCGCGTTTGCTCGTTGTTCCGCATGGCGGAGAACAAGATGGCGCAGTGCCTCCTCAGGGTGTAGCCGTTGTGCGCCTCCAGCACTTAGTACACAAAACATCGTGGCAAGAGCCTCCTAATTTGGTGCACCAAGCCTGTGAAAGTTGGTCAATAACCCCTAAGCAATAATTGGCACGGTGTAGCTCTGCTGGCAGGTAGCCGTCGAGAGGCGTACACGAGTAGTCTTCATGTAGCGAACATGGCCTCATATGCCATTTGTTCGGAGTTTGATTTTGGTGATTCATGACAACATGATTATTGGGACTAACCTTATTGTTTGAGCATGTCTTTGTAGACATTTCTAGGTCCCAAGGATGCAAGACAACCCCATGCAAAAATGCCAAAACAAAGGGTCAAAACCAAGCAAGAAAAGGAAACGAGAAGACACCGTCGGATGAACCGACGGTCCCTCAAATACAAGCGTCGGTGCAATCGTCGAACGACTTGGTACACGGGGTGAAACCCTAGGTACCGTCGGATGAACCGACGGTCCGGTTTTTACATGCGTCGGACGAGTTGCGGAGGAAGAGCAAGGAAGACAAGTAGCACGGATGATCCGACGGTCCGAGTGGGGACCCCGTCGGTCTATCCGACGCTCGGTTGAAAACATACGAGAGACGCGCCAAGACGAAGCCTTCGGACCGGATGATCCGACGCCTTGGTCAAGGCATAGCGTCGGTCTATCCGACGGTCCGTTGGAAGCTAACGCACCGACCCGGACGCGAGGCCTTCAAGACCGGATGATCCGACGTGGCGTCGAAGCATAGCGTCGGAGCGGTTGTGTCGCGAGAACCTCAACGGCTACGTGACGTGGGAGGGGCACCGGATGAACCGACGCCCGGAAAAGCATAGCGTCGGATCATCCGACGGTACCTTTTTCAGTGGACGTTAGCCAACGGCTAGTTTGATGCCTTGGGCTATTTATACCCCCTCCACTCACTCATTTGAGGTGGCTGGATTGTGTGGAAGTGCAGAGGAGTTCAAGACACATTGAAGATCATATCCAACCCATCCAAGTGCTTAATTGCTCATCCTTAGACTAGTGCATGCTTTGTGTGTGTGCTTAGTGCTAGGCTTAGCTTAGAGCTGAGTAAGTGCAAGGTTGTGCCAACCTTGTGAGGTGATTCTTGAGTGAATCCTGTTGTACAAGGTTCGCCGGAAGCCTTGGGGCCTAAGTGGCTCACCAAGCAATCGTCATCGACCCTCCGGCTTGGTGTGGAGCGGCGAGGACACTTTGTGCGGGGGACGTGGAGACCCTCTTCCTTGGTGGAGAAGCTCCTTAGTGGAGGCGGCATCAAGGTGACCAAGGGAGCTTGACAAGTGCCTAAGTGGCTAGCCTTTGTGGCAAGTCAAGTTGGTGCTCTTGGGAGAGACTTGGTGACCGGGAAGCAATACTCTTGTGTGAGTGCTTCAACAACGTGGACTAGGGGTGGCTTAGTGCCTACCGATACCACGGGATAAATCGCGTGTCAAGAGTTGGCTTCCTCTCATCCCCTTTACGTTTCCGCATTTACTCTCTTGCAATCTTTGCTTGCCTCTACATTCCTAGAGTAGTATCATGCTAGGATTGGCTATAGGTTGCAAACCTTCTTTTGGGATGGGAGTTTCATACTAGAACAACCGTAGTTGCACATATAGATAGTATGTTCTAGTTTACCTTTGCGCAAAATTAGTGAAGCCATAGGTTAAGGTTTTAGTTGCCTAATTCACCCCCTCCCCCTCTTAGTCTAACGGGCATCCGATTCCTTACAAGTGGTATCAGAGCCGGGACTCACTTCCTTCACAAGGAAACGCCAATTCGATTGGTAAATTGTGAACACCGACTCATTGGAACGGTTAGGCTTCACCGCCTAGTGAGTTGCTCTATAGAGGTATGAAAGGGGTGGATACCTTAGGTTTGGCTCCACATTTCGATGGCACGGGCTATCCTCGGTGGAAGGTTCTCATGGAGGCCTATCTCCAAGCAAGGGACCTTGATGTTTGGAGAGTCACCGATGAGGGTATGAAAAATGGTACTAGGAAGGAAAAGCAATTTGATGTAATTGCTAAGAGTATCATTTTGTCCTCACTAGATGTAGGCGTTTTCAATAGAGTTTTTACTTGTGAAAATGCTCATGAGCTATGGAAAACCATCAAGGAGCAAAATGAGGGTTCAAAAGAAGTTGCTAATGAACTCTACGGTTGTCTCCTTGAGGAATTCAATAGCTTTAAGCAACTTGCTAATGAAAATGCCGAATCTATGTACTCACGCCTAAATGTGCTTGTCAATGAGATTAATGCCTTAGGTGTGAAGGACATCACGGACTTGAACATCAACCGCAAGATCCTTCAAAGTCTCCGGAAGCCCGACTATGACTTGGTGAAAGCAATCATCTACGAGAAGAAGCTCGAAGATTTGAAGCCATCGCATATCCTGAGCAAGATCATGGCACATGAGCTTCAACTAATGCCCAAGTCAAAGAAGGCGCCCCAAGAAAAGCCCCAAGAACCATCTTCTCCAACCACAAGCCATGCTCTCTCAAGCCGACAAGAGAAGGTGTTGAGTAGAATGGCTACTCATGGAAGCTCAAGTGAGGATGATGGTGACAATGAAGATTCCTCAAGTGATGAAGAGGTTGAATCTATGGTGGCCGAGTACGTGAAGAAGATCTTCAAGTATGTGAAGAAAGTCAACATGTACGGCTACAACATCCACTTGAGAGAAGGGCGTCATCATCGACACATCAAGTTCACCAAGATCAAGCACAAGCCCAAGAAGAAGGTGGTCAAGGAGCGAAGACCAAGGCAAGAGGCAACTTTCGCCGTCCGCGAGTGGACAAGTGGTGGATCAAGTTCTTCTAGCTCAAGCGATGAATCAAGAAAGAACTTCACCACCCGCTTCATGCAAGGTCCTTCATCATCACACATGTGCCTTATGGCCAAAGGTATGGAAAGCAATGTAAGTGATGACGAATCCGACACCACCTCTCTCAATGATCTTGTTGAGCTAATCCATGAGCAAAAAGGAATGCTTGAACAACAAGCTAATGAAATCAAAGAACTCAATGCTCTCAATGATCTTAGTGACACCCTTGCTACAAATTATGAACATTTGTTGTGCAAATTCAAATTGCTTAGCAAGGAGTGTGATGAGCTAAAATCTAAGCTTGAGAGCAATGAGACTAAAACAAGTAATTCCTTTGAGCTTGATGAAACATCTATCCCTTGTGCAATTCCTATCTCCAAGGTAGATGCTTCAACTTCTTGCATTGATTTAATTGATGAATCTTGCTCACCATCTTGCCATGAGAATGTTGTTGTAGAATCATGTGATTGTCTCATAGGCAAGGAAAATGATGAGCTCAAGAAAGAAGTGAAATGGCTCCGAGAGAGGTTGGCAAACTTGATGGGCAAGGGCAAGAATGATGAAGAACAAGTGGACATCTCTCAAGACATGAAGAGCCAAGTCCAACCTTCTCAAGATAACCGTGATCCCATGGTGAAGAAGCTTGAGAAGGGTGCAACCGTGACTTGCTACAAGTGTCATGGAGAAGGGCACAAGTTCTACAAATGCCCTCAATTTGTCAAGAAGATGGACAAGGGCGCAAAGAAGAAGTTGAAGCCCACCATCAAGAGCTCCCTCATCTACACCAAGCCCAACCGCAAGAACAAGACCAAGAGCAACACCTATGTCATCAAGAAGAAGGCTAATGGCAAGGTGGTTGCACACAAGGTTGGGAAGATGAAGGAAGAGCGGGGTAGGAACCAACCCATTTGGGTGCCCAAGGAAGTCATCACCAACATGAAGGGGCCTCAAATGGTTCGGGTTCCAAAGGCCACTTGAAGGCCTTAAGAGTGGGGACTTGGGAGGCTTGGCACAAAGAAGTTGCAGAAATTCAAGCCTATAAGCCAAGCTTGCAAATTGGACATGTGTTGCCCAAGTTCCCCGGTTGAGGTAATGGAAACTAGTGCCTATCTCTTGCTTCATTGTAGCTCCATTGCCTTATTTAGGTTGCATTTGTTGCAATGTTTACATATGGTAGGTTGCTTGTGTCATGTGCTAACCCATGAGCAATCTACATGGTTTGATTAGTGTGTAGGAAAGCTACACTTGTTCTTTCATGGTGCATGTTTTCATATATATCTCTTTGCATCATGAGCAAGCTATAGGGTTAGCTTCCCTTTTGTTATCATAAACATGTGCATACAATTGGTTGGTGATTCAAACACTAAATGCACACATTTAGGGGGAGCTCATCCTATGGTTTGGTTATGGGACTAACGTTGTTTCAAGCTTTTCTTATGTAGTCCCTTAGCGACGCGTTCCGGTGCGGTGTTTCATTCTAAGAGAATGCTATTTCACTCTCAATGTGATCTAACATCTCTAAAAGAGTGAATATAGCAATATGAGCTTCATGCTATTGAGTCATGTCCTTGCGAGCTTATGTCTCTATATAAGTTCAAAGGCAATGTACTCATACATTCCTAATCCTTGTGGTACCCCAAGTGTCTTCTATGCAAGCTTCTTCCAAGTGGTGTCACCTAGTGATCCCATTTCCAAGTGGCTCATCTCAATGTGGTGCCAACAAGGTAGAGAGGATCAACCCCCGGAGGTATGCAATGATCAAAAGACTACAAGTGATATCTACAAGTGGTAATGTAACAAGAACCCATTTGTTTTATCTCTTGTCCTTTAAGCTACCTCTTTGCATGATATGCTCTAAGCTTCCTTGTTTTACAAGTTTGTAGTTGTGCACTTGTTTCTCACTACCCTTGTCTTGCAAGTGGTATTCTTTTTATGCACACACTTAGGGGGAGCTTAGTTTGTATCATGCTAGTCTCATGAGCATGTGATCCACCTTAGTTATTCTCACTTGTGGTATCTTCATCGATATCATACATATGGATCATGGTTCATGCGGCTTTCTCCCTTGCATTTAACATCTCTCCTTTGAGCTATGGTTGCTAGATCTTGCTAGTTTCCTTGGACCCGTTTGCTTTGGACTTTTTGGAGATTTTATTCCAAAGGGGGAGAATGTGAGACCAAAGCAAGCGTGTGGCGTAAGCTTACAAGTGGGCTCAAGGATGCTTACAAGTGATTTTAAGGATATGAGACCAAAGGGGGAGAATGTGAACATAAGATCAAAAAGGGGGAAGTTTGATCTAGGGGGAGTTTGGATGATGGTAAGCATCCAAGCAAGTGTAAGTGGTTCTAATTCTGTCAATTCTAGCAGATTTATGCTTGCTTTGGTTGTGTTGTCATAAATCACCAAAAAGGGGGAGATTGTAGCGAACATGGCCTCATATGCCATTTGTTCGGAGTTTGATTTTGGTGATTCATGACAACATGATTATTGGGACTAACCTTATTGTTTGAGCATGTCTTTGTAGACATTTCTAGGTCCCAAGGATGCAAGACAACCCCATGCAAAAATGCCAAAACAAAGGGTCAAAACCGAGCAAGAAAAGGAAACGAGAAGACACCGTCGGATGAACCGACGGTCCCTCAAATACAAGCGTCGGTGCAATCGTCGGACGAGTTGGTACACAGGGTGAAACCCTAGGTACCGTCGGATGAACCGACGGTCCGGTTTTTACATGCGTCGGACGAGTTGCAGAGGAAGAGCAAGGAAGACAAGAGCACCGGATGATCCGACGGTCTGAGTGGGGACCCCGTCGGTCTATCCGACGCTCAGTTTGAAAACATACAGAGACGCGCCAAGACGAAGCCTTCAAAGACCGGATGATCCGACGCCTTGGTCAAGGAATAGCGTCGGTCTATCCGACGGTCCGTTGGAAGCTAACGATGCACCGACCGGACGCGAGGCCTTCGGAAGACGGATGATCCGACGTGGCGTCGGAGCGGTTGTGTCGAGAGAACCTCAACGGCTACGTGACGTGGGAGGGGCACCGGATGAACCGACGCCCGGAAAAGCATAGCGTCGGATCATCCGACTCGGTACCTTTTTCAGTGGACGTTAGCCAACGGCTAGTTTGATGCCTTGGGCTATTTATACCCCCTCCACTCACTCATTTGAGGTGGCTGGATTGTGTGGAAGTGCAGAGGAGTTCAAGACACATTGAAGATCATATCCAATCCATCCAAGTGCTTAATTCCTCATCCTTAGACTAGTGCATGCTTTGTGTGTGTGCTTAGTGCTAGGCTTAGCTTAGAGCTGAGTAAGTGCAAGGTTGTGCCAACCTTGTGAGGTGATTCTTGAGTGAATCCTGTTGTACAAGGTTCGCCGGAAGCCTTGGGGCCTAAGTGGCTCACCGGCAATCGTCATCGACCCTCCGGCTTGGTGTGGAGCGGCGAGGACACTTTGTGCGGGGGACGTGGAGACCCTCTTCCTTGGTGGAGAAGCTCCTTAGTGGAGGCGGCATCAAGGTGACCAAGGGAGCTTGACAAGTGCCTAAGTGGCTAGCCTTTGTGGCAAGTCAAGTTGGTGCTCTTGGGAGAGACTTGGTGACCGGGAAGCAATACTCTTGTGTGAGTGCTTCAACAACATGGACTAGGGGTGGTTTAGTGCCTACCGATACCACGGGATAAATCGCGTGTCAAGAGTTTGCTTCCTCTCATCCCCTTTACGTTTCCGCATTTACTCTCTTGCAATCTTTGCTTGCCTCTACATTCCTAGAGTAGTATCATGCTAGGATTGGCTATAGGTTGCAAACCTTCTTTTGGGATGGGAGTTTCACACTAGAACAACCGTAGTTGCACATATAGATAGTATGTTCTAGTTTACCTTTGCGCAAAATTAGTGAAGCCATAGGTTAAGGTTTTAGTTGCCTAATTCACCCCCTCCCCCTCTTAGGCTAACGGGCATCCGATTCCTTACACTTCAGTGTTGGTTCCTGTATGTGGAAAACAAGCCAAAGAAAAAATAATTATTGAAATAAGTGACTTAGCTTGATTCACGGACGACCATCGACGAAGTCGTGGCGGTCAGCGATGGAGTCGCGATGGTTGCTGGTGAAGTCGACTAGTCGGAGGTGGATCGGACTAGTTGTCGATGGTGTGGAAGCCGTTCTCGACTAGTTTACTAGTCGAAACTAGCCGAGATAAGTAGATGAAGTAGTTGACAACGAGACGATGTCGCGGGGCGGCGCACGGCGTTGTTGAGGACGAGTTGACGTTGCCAAACGTCGATGTAGTTGTACTCGAGGAGTTGAAGTAGTCGGCGGCTGATGTAGTCGTACTCGCGTACATCCATAGGTAGCTTCCCGTGTGTGAGTAGCAATTCTCCATCAAATCGATTTTCAGCTAGCAAGAAACGTCCGTTGATTTGGTATGTAATGATTGCAAAAGATTTTGACCAGCCGCTCGGATTTGATTCCGCCGGAACAGTCTGGGAGTTGCTCCACTTTGACTGGGACTTGATGGCCACGCATCAAAGTTTGCTTGGACGGTTGATTTGAAACTGATTTCATGTCGGTCTTGAACTCGAGCGAAACTCCACCAAGTTGACGAGTTGTTGATTCGTTAGGCTGATTGATGCGGCGACTTGATCGAATCTGCCAACAACTGTTGCGGTAGATTGATTTTGCAGATGAGGTCCTTCGAATTCTCTTGATGATCGTGACGACAGCCCCACGGTGGGCGCCAGCTGTCGGTGTTTAAGCATATCGACCTCCATAGGAGGTACCCGCAGCAAAGTAGAAGGTGGGGATCGCCATGATTTGGAACCCGAAGGTACGCGCGAGGACACAAGACACAAGATTTATACAGGTTCGGGTAGCCAGAGTAGCTACCCTACGTCCTGTTTGGAGTAGTATTGTGCCCTGCGCTTAGGTGTTGTTCCCCGGATGGATTGAGGATGTTTGGCTAGGTACCCGACCCTCCTTTATATAGTCCAGGGGGCGGGTTCCTAGTCGGTTACAAGGCAAGAGTCCTAGTAGGCTTACGCGAAATGAGTCCTAGTAGAATTACAGGGGAATTATAGTAGGAGTCTGTCTTCTCCCTTTCTTGCTTGAGTACCCGGGGTGTATGCCCAACAAGGATGGCTAAGTCTAAGGTGGTTCTGGACTAAAATTTCGAGCACACAAACAAAAAGATGGAAGAGTTGCTTGCCTGCCAAAGAAGAGCACCGAGGGGTGTATTTATAGGGGAGGCCGGCCGGCCTGGGCCGACTGGCCTAGGTGTCCTTATGTCATGCCCCTCCCTGGCTCGGTTTTCTCCAGTGTGATGATCTTCCCTTTGTGACTTTCGTGCCCGCGTGCTTCACAAGTTGCACCGCCCAAACTCTCTCATCCACTCCTTTGCTTGCATTATTGGTCCTTCCACTTGATGTCTTTGCTTTGAGTCATGTCCATGCTCCTTTGCTTCACATGCCACCATGAATTTCCTGCAAAACAATGCTTGCTGCCCCCCATGCTTGTCATTTGCATGTGACCTTGATGAAAGTTGTTGGAAGGGCATCCCGTGATGCATCATGGTGCATGCATGATTTGCTTAACTAGATTGCCTCCCTCTAAGCATGTCTTAAGGCTAAGCACTCCTCTAATTTTGAAAATTAAAAATAATTTCAGAGCTATGGAAGAGCTCAAGCATAAATTTAGATAAGTTTTTAAAGCATTAAAAACAAGATGTGAGTCGAAAATATTTTCCGACTACATTTATATCGGTCTCATCGGTATTGTTCGTCTTCATTAGTTGAGAGCAAACTTTTCCCGACATGATCATGGGGCATAGATTTAGGTTCTAATTTTGGCTAAATGAGAGAGATTTTGAATGAAATAAAATCAAATAAGGCTTAGAAAAATTCTAACCTTAGAGAAACCAAGGATATAGATTTTTAAACAAATCAAAGTTAAGTTTCTAGGTTCACGCGAGTCCTACCACGTGCTGAAATTTAAATAACATCTAGATACAAGTCGTGGCTCTACTCGTGTGTTTTTAGCATGTAAAACAAATCAACAACAACATCATAAAGAGGATGAATGGTTGAGATAGGTTCTAAATTTATTTGGTTTTGTTTTCTCGAAATGAAGCAAACAACACATGGGATGGTTCATGTAAAGGGTTTATGATCCAAACAAAATATTCAACCAAGAATTATGTCTCTAATATTGTTCAACCACTCTAAGTCTAATGTCTTGCGTAGTAAATTTCAATAGTAACTTACTTGAAAAGACTCAAAAAACCTTGAATCAGGGTTTCCTCCCGGTAGCTTATTCTTGACTCGACGAAACGGGTTGCCTCCCGCCTAACGTTTCATTTATAGTCCGTGGCTAGACTTCTTCACTTGATTTTTCGGATCAACGCTCTTTGCGAGCGTTGCAATATTGGGTACCCACTTCCGCACCATCTTGGGCATGGGCTTATTCTCCAGCTTAGTCATCTTTTTGGTCTTCACAGACGGCTTTTGTTCCTTTGTCTTGACGGATGCAACAACTTTCTTGATCTTCTTCACTTCCTTCTTCTTTGGCTCTTCCTTCTTCCTTGGTTCTTCCTTAACAACGCAAAGATGAGGTGGAACATATTTAACTTCAATCATATTGCATACCTCGAGGCGTGGTCGAAACTTGAAGGAACTCCTCTCCCCATTAATGTCGAACTTGATCCCCCCCTTGCCAACATCAATGGTAGCTCCCACGGTCTTGAGGAAAGGCCTCCCAAGGATGAGTGGTGGCCTCTCCCTCTCTCCCATCTCGAGTACTACAAAGTCGACGGGGATGAAGTGGGTCCGACCTTCACAGGCACATCTTCGGCGATGCCCAAGGGATAGCGAATGGAGTTATCACCCAACTCCAAGCACATACCCGTAGGCTCCAATGGTAGGCGTAGCTTCTCGAACACATCTCTTGGCATGACGCTCTAACTTGCTCCAAGGTCGCATAATGCCTTCTCAAACTTGAATGAACCAACAAAACATGGAATTGTTGGGCATCCGGGGTCCTTTTGCTTCTCTAGTCCATTTGCAATAGCGGCACTACATTGCTCAAACATCTTGACATGATCTAACCTGAGTGTTGCTATCTCATATTTATTTGCACGGATATCTTTGAAGTAACGAGAATATGTAGGAACATGAAGGGCATCCAATAACGTCATGTTGATGCTAAGTCTACGCACAACCTCCACAAACTTCTCAAAGTGATTATCAAATTTACCTCGGAAGTAGCGTGGCTTAAGTTGTGGTATCTTCGTGTCTTCTCCCGGCATCTCAAATTTGGTCTCTTCGGTGACGATCTCTATAACTTCCTCCTTAGCAAATTCCTCTGTCTCGGCGGATGGTTTAGGCTTCCTTGCTCCCGCGGAACGTTCCGAATCTTCGGTCTCCTTTACCGAACGAGTTTGAATAGCCTTCTCCATTTCGGGACCTTTGGGTTGTCCCGGAAGCTTCCCTTCATTAGTGGATAGGCGCCCGACAATTTGTTCCACTTGTGTCTCGAGCATGTTCGTCATGTTGAGCACTTGATGGTTGGAGCTTCCGACCTCCGACACTTTGCTATCGATGTTCTCCAACACCTTGTCTATGACTTTGAACTTGGTGACGGTGTCCTTGTTGATCTTAGCTTGCTCGTTCACGAAGTCCTTCAATTGTATACGAAGCGGAACCGAATTCAGAATGGATGATCTTGCATTAAATTGAGGTCTACCTTGCTCGTAACAGAAGTTCGGCAAATCTCCCTTCCTCATGTAGTCGAGCACCTTGGCTTCCTCCGGACAATCCTTGTGGACATGGCTATATTCTCCGCACTCTTCACATGTGGATCTTGCTTCAGCAGCTTTTAAGTCTTGAGCCTCTTTCTTTTCTGTCTCCATCTTCTCCAACCTCCGCATAAGCGAATCGATCTTGCCTTCGAGTATGTCTTCCTCCTCCACTTGCAAGACTCCTTTGACATTCCCCGCGGGTTGAACCGGATGTAAGCGTCCGGATGACGCCCACGTGTCATTGTCTGCAACCTTCTTGAATAGAGTGAAAGCTTGAGTCGGCGTAAGCTCGATGATAGATCCTCCCGCCGATGCATCGATGACTGTCCTTGATGCCATGGTGAGTCCTTGGTAGAACTTTTGAACGAGGTCCTCCTTCGGGAACTTGTGATGTGGAACCGCCCGAGTGTACTCATTGAAGCACTCGAATGCCTCCGAGATAGTTTCCGTAGGATATTGAGCAAAAGTCGCAATCTTATTACACAAGCTTTGAGTTTTACCTGGTGAGTAGTATTCCTTCATGAAGGCCCTGATCAATGCATTTCAATCTTGCACCGTCTCCGCCGGTTGAAAGTAGAACCATTGCAAAGCCTTCCTGAGTAGCGAGAACGGGAAGAGCCTCGCCCTCATTTGATCTTGAGTCACCCCGTCCATGTTGAATGTTTGACATAGTTGAACGAATGCTTGCGGGTGAAGGTTCAGATCTTCTTTACCGGTGAAGGGTGAATGTTGCACCATGCGGATTGTTGAGGTCTTGATCTCGAACAGCCTTCCGATATTCACGAGGTTCAAGATTGGTAGGTCGATGATGTCCGGGGTGCATAGCTCCCCAATCTTGCGTTCTTGCGGTTCTTCTCCCATCGGTGGAAGTCGATTCTCCCGAGGACTTTGAGGTGGTGATTTCATCAGAGATTCCAATGATCCTTCGTCTTTCGACTTCAAATCTACAAAATCAATCTTCTTAGCTTGTTGTGCTTCGCGTCTCCTTAGCCCGTAATGTTTTTCTGGATCATCTACAAAATTATCGGGTTTATTGGAGAGGTAGCTGTCCATCTCCTATTAGGGTTAGCGATAAGCAAAATATGCAAAACTAAAAATAAAAACAAATCTAAGAAAACTAGGGTTAGACAAACTAGATTACATTGATTTTGAGGATGATCAAAATTTAGTAGATGCAAAAAGAAAAACCAAAAGAAAACTGAAATTTACACAAAAAGCGATTAAAGATCGAATCTTGATCACATGTTCCCCGGCAACGGCACCAGAAAAAGGGGCTTGTTGATGGTACATATTCATATTAAACTTAAAGTGGACTTGCAAGCGGACAAATCCTCCGTCATAGTCAAGGGACCCTTCTTCCCTCAACTGTGAACCCAAGGTATCGAATCCATGGAACAAATGTGCGATGCAAGAATCTATCTAATAAAGCCGGGAACTTTGATCTTCAAGAGGTGAAACCTATGTATCTAATCTTAAAGAACATCACAAAAATGAATCTAATCTATGAAAGCTGGAGGTAGCAAGAGATAGATAGGGATAGATAAACCAATCTAGAGAGATTGGATCAAGCCTTCGTTGAAGTTCCGAACAAAGAAGAAGTAAAAAAGTTCAATCTCATAAAAGCTTCTTTAAATCATGGTTTTCCGTCCGACTCTGAAAACGCCCACCTTTGGAGCCACTGTTCTGTCACAATGCACCCCTATTCATGCGGGTTAGTCTAGGGTGAGTCCAAAGACAAGTTGAAATCTCTTAAAAGGTCAGGCATGCACCTCTAGCCACCACGGCTACAGGAACATCCTCGGTGATCTATCTCGAGAATAGATCTTAAGATACAAAAAGCCAATCGAAATCAAAGACGTAGGAGAAACACTTGATCGCTAGAAATCGGATTGCATCTTGATAATTCAACATTACATGATACATGAATCAAGATCACCACCAGGATCCTACCTTGATCTTGCTTCTAGCTCCGGGAACTCCTACGTGGTCTTTCTTGCAAGGTTCCCACGCCGGCTAGGGAGATCCTAGTCAACAAGCTCGACCCTCTCCTCTCCGAGATGGTGTCCCTCTCTTCTCTGCTCCTCAGCAGCTGATGATGAATGAGTTTATGCGTGGCTCCTGACCTCGGGACTATAAATAGTCCGAATGGCGGCTATGTCAAAGGGGGTCGACTGGGCCCTGAAATGGGCTGGGCCGCCCGGCCTTGGCCTGGGCCCACTTCGGCCCAGCCAACTGCCTGCTTTGCATGGTGTTGCTTCCCGAGTCTTCTAGAGTCTTCCCCCTTCTACATGTGGGCCCTTGTCGTCAGTTTCTCTTCGGACTGGATGAAGCTCCTTGTCCTGCTAGATTCGACACTTTTCTGTCTGGGTCCTCAGAGTTTTTCATCTTCTCAGGTTTGGTCCCTGGGCTTCTTGGAGTCATGTTTACTTCATTGCTCAACTTGTACCGGGATTCAAGGTCTTGTCACGAGGTACTTGATGAACTTATCCCGGAAGTCTTGCTTTCAACACTGAAATCCTGCATAAACACTAAACTCCAAAACCGACATGCACAAACGAACTTGTTATACAAAGGGGGTTAGTACCAATGGATAAGATATAAAAGTCATGCCAACACCGAAGGTAAACTCATGGCTAGGTTGACGGAATTTCACCGTCAACATTGTATTTCCCCCAGCTATTGCACCACTTACCCTTCATGTTCCCCACCATGCCGAATAACTTCCGCACGTTGCAATTCAGAAATTTATAGTCGTCTTCAACCACACGTTCCAAATCTTTCATGCGCTGCCTCATTGCCTCCATGGCCTGGAAACACTCGTTGACTGATGCGTAGAGATCCGAGATGGAGTGACGGCAAGCCGCACAACACATCGGATGCATCCCGAAAGGGTCGTCATCGCCAGGGTCTCCGTCGTCGTCGTCGTCGCCACCTTCGCCATCATCGCCGCGGTCGTCATTGCCGCCGCCGTTGGGGCCTTCGGGAGTCTTCTCCTTGGGCACCTCTTTCCAATAGTACAAGTCATTGTCTTCCCTTCTGGCGGCCGCCCACGAGCTCGGGCTACGATCATCGGAATAATCACTCCCCCCATAGTCTTTAGGCTCAGGAGACACCTCTTTGTAATCCTTCCTCTTCATTCCTTGGATGCGCTTCGACCTTCGAACGGGAGTAGAAACCTTCTCCTTCTTGACGAAGTAGAGAGATGAGATTGCTCTAGTCGGGACACGTCCTCCGCAATGGATGCGGGCGGTCCTTTTGATCTCCATGGGTTGCTTGAGCTCACATCGCTTTGCCTCCTCCGTCGATGGCTCCTTGGCGCCTAGATTCAACTCTACGCTCTTCGGGCACGTCATGGCTGCTGCGTGGATGCAAAAAGATGCGAGTTGGGATGGATTCCCGAGCTCCCATCTCAGCCAATTAAATTGTCTAAAAAGGAACACCCTAGAAATGTCCTTTTCCTTTTTAAAACTTCCCTTAAATTTTTCTATCCAAAGAAGGAAGTCAAAACGTGTGCCCCAAAGGAAACTGGGGGCGAACCACTGCCTGGGCACCCTGGGCCGGTCGGACCGGCCGGCTGGCCTGCCTCGGTTCGCGGGTCGGTGCCGTCCGGTTTTTTGCGTATCCCTTTTATTTTGCTTTTTCAGTCCGTGAGAAAAATATGGCCTGGTAAAACTTCGCGAGAAACTCCGGAAAAATAAAAGAAAAGCTATTGAAAAAATCCTCACCTTGTTTTACGTCCTAGGCTTGACATTCTGGCTCTTCTTCCATGGTGTAAACATCAATATGATGAAAAGGGACAACATCGGGTTCGTAATAAACTTTAAGCCGTTGGACATTCACCATGAATTGACCACATTTCACATCCATGATGGTTACCGCTCCATTGGAGAGCACCAAATGAACAATGTAAGGTCCATCCCACTTGCTTTGCAATTTCCCCTTTCCGAAGGTTTTAAACCTCGAATTGTAGAGGAGGACCTTATGTCCTTCCTTGAATTCCTTTTTCTTCAACCTTTTGTCATACCACCTTTTAATCCTCTCTTTGTATATGCTCGCATTTTCATATGCTTTCAACCTCATCTCCTCTAGCTCGCTTATTTGGATCCTTCGCTTTACCACTGCGGCGTCTAGATCGAGGTCCATCTCTTTAATTGCCTAATAAGCTTTATGTTCTAACTCAACCGGAAGGTGACAAGCTTTGCCATAGGCAAATTGATAAGGGGTCACACCTATTGGTATCTTAAACGCCATTCGGTATGCCCATAAAGCTCCACCTAATTTATTTGACCAATCCTTGCCTCCCTTCTCTATGGTTTTCTTGAGGATGCTCTTTAATTTCCTATTCGATGTTTCCGCTTGTCCGTTGGTTTGTGGGTGATAGGCTGTAGAGATCCTATGTTCGATTCCTAACTTGGACAAGCACTTTTTGAAATTCTTCCTGGTGAAGTGAGTTCCCCCATCGCTTATCAAGATTCTCGAAGTACCGAAGCAAGGAAAAATCATGCTCTTAATCATTGCAATGGACTCCTCCGTGGAAGTTTTACGACATGGCATGGCCTCTACCCACGTGGATACATAATCAACCATGACTAGGATATGTTCAAATCCATGTGAGTTTTTTAAAGGCCCCATGAAGTCTATTCCCCACACATCGAATAAGTCAATTTGTAGATTATATTTCAAGGGCATAGAATTTTTTTGAGAAATATTCTCGGTTCTTTGGCATTCGAGGCATGACGCAACATATCTTTTAGTATCTTCATGCATCTCTGGCCAATAGAATTCGCTGGACCATAGTTTTGCTTGGGTCTGAAAATAGCTATAGTGTCCACCGTGCTCCGCCGAGTGGCACTTTCTCAAAATTTTTAACCTCCCTTCTCTTGGCACACATCTTCTCATGACTCCATCATTTCCAAGTTTGAAGAGGTAAGGTGAATCCCAAGGTTCTTGTCAATCCACGGAGCAAGGGGATTGCTAGCGCTTAACCAAGTACTAATCTAGTTGAATGGAAAACCTTTGAAAGAGTATTAATCTAAAGGTAAAGACAATCTAACCTAAGTTAATATAAGTTGATCAAACAAATCTAGGGTTAAACTAGATGGTAAAGGGTGGACACAAGAAAGTGATTAAGAAAGATAAGCATTCCCTCACTAGGATCTAGGATATCATGGATATGCATCTACTACATGAGAGTGGTAAACCAATCTACCGGGCGTTGTAACCACGGTTTCGCCCTTTCCCTCCCCGCGTACTGTCACTACGCGAAGGTAATCGTGACTAGACCTATGATGGACACGGTATGTTGATGGAATCTATAGGAGTAGCGGATATCATACGCCCGAAAAACACGGTAGCTAACCTTAATTATCAAAGCATCATCAACATGAAAGCAATAGATTGAAACCACGAATCAAGTAGCGATCACATAGCATGCATCCATCTAACTCTAGGGATGAACGGAGACATTACCCCATCATCTTACATGGATTGAAGCACATAGGGGTGAAGGAGACTCCGGAGAACGTCGTCGATGAAGATGGCAGCGATGAAGCTTGGGAACACCCCTAGGCTAGCGGCTTGGAGTCCTCCTATTGCTTACTCTCTCTGCCGGCGTTGATCCTTGCGATGAGCTCATCTAACTCTCTCCCTCATCTTGCAGCGGCAGTTCTCTGGTGAATGGCGTCGGTAGAATGATTGGATGTCAATGGGTAACCATCTTGGGAGCCTAGGGGATTGTATTTATGTCCTTGGGGTGCCTTTGGGCGTGCACCACCTTGCCTTGCACGAGATCCGTGATGCTATTACTCGGCGGCATCATTCACCCATTCCAGCTCCCAGCTGGGTGGAATCTCACCAGCCCAAACAACTTCACCTGAAAACAACAATTATAGCAAGGCTGAGTATACTAATACTCAGCAAGTCTTACCCGACAAAAGTTACCTCTAGACATGTAGGCTTTTGGCTGGTGTGTTTTGTTTTGCCAAAAAAGCAACTAGAATCATGGATCCTTACCTTCAATATTTTAGCTCAGATTCTAGTGAGATTGCCATTACTAAGATGAGCAACTAATACAATCAAGAATTGTACAATACAATTAATTCACGCAGGAGATTTCACATAGTTCCATCATTAAGGGATATCATGGCCAGCTGATTAAGTAGTCTCGGATAACGGACAATCGATTGATTTATAAACCCTTGCAAGGTAAACCTAAACACACGAAGCAGTGCCCCACAGAGCTGACACCGACCAAACGGTTCCCAAAAATCCTCGGGTTGGGATGATAGCCTACAGTCCCGGGTACAAGGCTATCTGGCGTGCCCCACCTAGTACACCCAGCCTCACACATGTACCCTCCTCCCGATTGCAAGCCGGGCAGGAGACGAATCGAGAGTAGTAGTAGTAAAATCCCGTACCGTCTCATTAAGGTACTAGGCTTACCGGTCCCATTCCAGACAAGTGCTTAGTACTTTCAAACGCTTAGCCCACGAAGCCACTGGACCGGAGCCCAAATCCCATGTTCTTACCACATGAGCAATCCATTTATAAAATAGGTGATTCCAAGAAGGAAAACCTATTCTCGCGAGTGACGAACATCACTCAACTTTTACCGGGTCCTTAGAGCATAGCATCTAACGACCTAACATACTAGTAAAAGAACTTAGGCACCTAGAAATCATGCAAGTAGGGTTTCATTCAATTCCTGAACGTAAATGCACATATAATAACAAGGATAGTTGCATAAATTTAAATAAAACGTGGGTTAATGATAAACCGGGGCTTGTCTTCGTTGGCACAAGAAGTTAGACAAACTTCCGGACTTTGGCCAGGATCTTGCTCTACGGTGACGTAGTGCACGTCTCCTCCAGCTCCCTCGTTCACGTCCACTGGCACGAGCGTGTAACTACCGTCGGGAACTTCTACACGGAGGATGCAAATGCAAGACTTAATTGACCAATTGATTTAATTAATCACAACAACACATGACAACCATGGGGTGCATGGTTGACCACATTCACCTAGAAAATAATACATTCAGCATACTCTTCCTTATAAAGGAACAATATGTGTTGCTTTATTATCTAGACATTTTAATAGTGACTGTGTGTACATATATAGATACATAATTTAATCTAATCCTCACAAACAGCAAGGAGTTGATTATAAACTTGTTAGCAAGTTTTACCACACCAACACAATCCTTAGGTGAGATTTGTGATTTTCCAATCAATTTCAATATTAAACCTACAAAGTTTCTTTCACATTAATGCACCAAAAATAAATCATAAACAACAAGAGTGGTGCTCCCTGGTCTCATTGAATCTAACATAAGCCACTAGTCACACATGCACACTTGCTTAAGCTATAAAAATAAATATATCAATTACGGCATTTCTATTCAACACTTTAGTGCTGGTGATTGTGTACACATCTATAAGGAATATCTTATTTAAATACAAACAGCAAGGAAACCTTACTTTTATGCTACAAATTTACTACCCTAACTCATTTATTTAACTTATGTATAAAAGGATGTATTTTTCCTATATTCCCTTTACTAGATTAATCCAGTTTGCACTCCTTTAATCAACCAATCATGCCCCAAACTTGTCCAACAGTGCCTACTGGTCCTAATGACCAGGAAACACTCCTCTAGATAGCAAGCAACTAGTTTGCACCCTTGAATTTAAATGCATATAAACAAAAGCATTGCTAGCTTAGCAAATAGAGGATTAAAGCATATAAAAATAAATATAATAGTAGTGAATCCAAACTCTCTCCCACACATGCTTTGGTCCAAAACAAGCCTAAAGAACCAAAAAACACACCTATAGCCTTTGTAGATCTTGATCTACACATTTATGATTAAAATCAAGCATAAATCAGGAATAAATATTTCTAACAATGATAAAATCATGATAAATTCACCAGAGGTGCATTTCAACCTTACAAGATGATAGCCAGAAGTTGGGCTAAAAAATAATTATACTTTAAGCCACAAAAATCATCTAGGTAGATTTGACAATAGCACAAGATAATTTATATAAAAAGATTCCTTCAGTAACTTTGTGCAATTTTTGGCACAGGACCTACACATGCTAGTGCTCGTAACATATCCAAAATCCAGCTCAAGATCATGTGTGGATTTTGCAGAATCAGAGATCTAGGTATTCTACATTTCAATATTTCAAGCAAAATCTATAGCTCAAAAGTATATACATATTTGGAGAAAGTTGTAGTTTTGGTTGCACAGAGCACAGAAAAATTGAGTTTGCTATTTTTTGATTTTTCTATGATTTTATAGGCATTTTAAAAGTTCCGGAGTTTGTAAGACACCCTAGAAGTTTTGAACCTTCACGAAACTGCCCTCGCCTTTAACACTTAGACCCTCGAGTCCACAAATCCCCACAGGGGTATCCTCGGCGGCGGAGGGAGGCTCGCCGGTGGCGAGGTGGGCCGGGGCTGGAAAACAAATAACCCCGATGCTCGATTCCACTCACCTAGGGTCTGCTGGCCACAGATTGGAGGGTAGGGGTTGCTCCGGCGAGCGGGCACGACAGAGATCGACGACGACGGCCGCGACTGCTCGGACTCCAGCGAAGATAGGGACGGGGCTGCACAATGTGTGGCTCAGTAAGCTCCCCTGCGACCTAATGGAGGTCCTGGAAGGGTTGGGTTTCCCAGGGAGCAAGCAGAGCTTGGGGCTCGCCGACGGCTGCTCGGCGGCGGCTGCGGGAATTCAGGTTCCGGCGAGCTGGCGGCTTGGCTAGGACCACACGCGAGCGTGCAAGATCACTGGGTGCGGGAGGAAGTGTTAGGCGTGCTCAACTGGCCACGGGCACAAGCAGAGTGTTCGTCGGTGGTCGACAATGGCGACCGCGGTGGGGCTCGGTGCTCGCGCGAGGAAGGACGGCGACGCCCTTATATAGGCGAGCTCAAGGCGGTGGAGGGACTGACTTGCACACCAAGGCGAAGGGAAGCAGTTCGGGTCGCGGCATGGGCAGTGGGGAGGGCCGCGACGTGTGTGTGCGCCGGCCAGGGTACGGCGGCGCGCGCGAGGTCGAGCGGCGCGGCGGGGACACGTGGCGAGCGCGGGCATGTGGAGCGAGGGCGGTGCGGCGCAAGTGGGAGGGGCCACGGCGTGCGGACCGGCGGACCGAGTCCGGTCTCGGCGTGCGGTACGGTGGTGGGTCGGTGCGCGACGCGCGGCACGGCGCGCGGCGTCGCGCGCGCGTGGGCGCGAACGCGTGGTGCCGGCGTCCTGCAGCAATCGACTTGGCCCTGTTCAACTGCGTTTTGCTCCAAATTTTTCAACAAAAGTGGGCCGAGTGATCAACAGAAAAGTTGTAGATCTCCTATTCCTCTACAACTTTTGTGAAAGGCATAGGGTCTTTTTCTCAACCATTTGTGCACAAATTGGATGCCAAGTTGGCTGATTTCTGGGCGCCGATGAATAGTGACCAGAAGCGTTGACTTGAGTTTTTCACCTTTTTAAACTTCAAATCTCAAACGCCACTCAACATGAAAGTTGTGTCCCTGGACAAAACACACAACTTTTACATTGGGAGGTTTTAAAGTGTTTAGGAGAAATTTGGAGAACGCGGCAAAAGTACCGGCTCACACTGGTGGGCCAAAAGGAGTCAAGGGGTTTTTGAGTGGGGTTTTGACCAAGGATGACTATGGTTGACCAAAAGGGGTCATTAGGATTTGTCAGTGATGTTTTCGAAGTGATGGCCCAGGTTGACCGTCGTTTGACCAAAGTCAACACTGTTGACAAGATCATTAGGGTTAATTAACCCGGCCGGAAACCTGGGGCGTCACATTAAGTCTCCGAATTTGTACCGAAAGATCATGCTGTCCTAAGCTGCGAGAATATCTCTCGGGCTGAGTTGATCCCGTTGGTAAACATCCAAGTCCCCGGAGTTTTGCATGTTGATGCTTCGGTCCTTGGGTTGTTTGGAGTCTTGTTCACTTCGTGTCTTGACTTGTGATTGGCTTCGTTGTCGGTGCGGAATATGGTCCCGACACTAACCGATAGATAACGCCCGGGTCTATCCCTCAATGGTCGATGCTAAGCAACAAATGACACAAGGTTTTATCCCGGTTCCGCCGAGGGGGCCGTACGTCCGGCCGGTGGTGTGCTCGTGGCACTATATTGCTCGGCACCGGGGTGCTTGTAGTGGGGCAAGTACAAGCAAGGCGGGAGAGGAAGCGTGGCTTCCAAGTCCCCGGTGAGTGGTCGAAGATGTTGTGGGAGAATAAGAGAGTGAGTGCACGGTGCGTTGTGCTCGGCCGTGCTTGTTCCTCCGAACTCGTCCCCCCCCCGCGGCCGGGGGCTCGCCTCCCCTTTTATAGGCCAAGGGGGCGGCGAGTTACATGCACGCCGCGCTACCTAGGCGCGTGTGGGAGCACGTCGTGCTACGGTGTAGAGCGGGCGGCCGTCCGGACGATCTTCGCTACGATCCGGCCATGATGGCCTACCTCGTACCCGAACAGTGGCGGTTCGAGGGTAGGAGGCGGCAGATGGCGATGGCGTCCCCTGATAGGCTTCGAGGGAGGTGCTGATGATGGCTGGTACGGGGTACAGGAGCGGGCAGAACGGCGTTCCTTCCCAATGAGCTCTGCGGTGGTGGAGTGGTTGCTGCAGTGCCCGGGGTGCGCCCTCGCGGAGTCGGGCGTGCGCCTCGCGCGCGTGGGTACGGCGGCCGCGCGCGTTACGGTGGCGGGATGGCCGCCCACCGCCTAGCGCCCCTCACCCAACCTGCGGGGTCACGGGGAAAGTGGAGTCGAGGGTGCGCCGGCCCCCTTTCGAGGGTCGGGCGCGTTAGCCGTACGCGGTAGCGTGCGCACGGTGTCACGGGACCGACACCGGCCGTACCGCACGGTCCACCCCACGGTGGCGGGGATGGGCTCCTCCCCGGGGAGTTGGTGCGGCGGCACGGGGCGTGAGCCCCGGCGCATGATGGCGCCGTCTCGCGGCGTCGGGGCGTTAAATGCCCAAGTACGGGGCCGGCGCACGCGCGCGGGGCGCCCGTGAGCGTGGCGGGCCCTAGCCGAGGGTGGAGCGGACCCTCGAGCGAGGCGAGGCCCGCTCGAGGGGGGAGCGAGCCCTCGAGCGGGGCGGGACCGCTCGAGGGAAGGGTCGCCCCTCGAACGGGGCGGAGTCCGTTCGAGGAGGGGGTTGCCCCTCGAACGGGCGGAGCCCGCTCGAGGAGGAGCGTACCCTCGGGCGAGGCGGAGCTCGCTCGAGGGGTCTTTCGCACGAGCCGTCTTGGTGGGCCTCCGAAGTCTGCCGCATGGGCCATGTCTCGCATGGTTAGTTTCTGCATGGTTAGGCTTAGCTTATTTAGATGCAGGGATTTAAGTGAGGGTTCCCCCATTGTTTAAGGGGACCCTTAGGGCGGTCCCCGACGGAGCCCCCCGAGCATCTGCGGGTTTGCCATTGAGGCTCCCGCAGATGCTGGAACCTACTGATAGGACGTTCTTCCCTCCTTGTTTGCGAACGCTTTCCGTGGGGCCGCGTCGGCGGACCCGCGGGTCTAGCCCCCGAAGCCCTGCAGGAGTGTGGGCTCTCTGCAGGGGTTAACCGCGAGCAATTCGGTCGAAAGGCGTGGCACATATGCCAACCGGCATCGGCGGTATTTCAGCCCGGCATCGGGGGTGCACGCTCCCCCTCGTCACCGTGTCTCCGGCGGGTGCAATTTCAAGGAGGTGTAGCCGTGCGTCAAGCCCCCGAGCCTTGGCTCGTTTGAGGCGATCGGGTCGAGCTCGACGACTTGTTTTTTAACGCGCCCTCGCCGTCCCTCCGCGGGACGGAGGGTGAGGTTTCCACGACTCCCATCGAGCGGGTCGCGAATCGCGGATTCCTCATCGAGCGCTAGCGGGTGGTTCAAGTGGACGTCCATGCCCCGTTCGATAAGGGTAGGGCGCGCGGTCCGGAGACACGTCCATGGAAGCGCTTGCGTGGGTTTGCTAGGTGGGGCTCGGTCCCGTTCGCTAGGGACCGAGGGCGCGGAAGCTCTCCCTCGGTGGGATCCCCCGGCTAGCTGCCCTCGCTGGCTCTCGAACACGACATGTGGGGCACCCTCGAGCCGACGGGCTCGAGGAACGGCTCGAATGCGCGTGCCCTCGTCGTCCCTAACTCTGTGATCTGAGGCGCCTGTTCGAACCCGCCGAGGGTCAGGCTTCGAACCTCTGATCAGTAAGGCCGTGCGGGGCCGTGCCTTGGCTAGCCCCGTCTTTTCACGTTTGCGACCGTCGAGGGGTCTGGGCGTGCCGACCCTCGAGGTGCTGGTTGGTGGCATGGCGCGGCATGAGTGCTTTCGGTGTCGCTCTATTTCAAGCGTGACCTGGGCGATCCTCTTACGCGCGTGCCTTCTTTTAGAGGGTTGACATTGTCTCGAGTTGGGGGTCATGCCGCTCGAGGGTTCTACGTGGCATGGGTGCCCGCGGCGGTCTACTCTACATCGAGCAGGTCCCGGGCGACCTTCTCACGCTGATATCCCATCGAGGGTCGCCTTTGTTTCGAGCTGAGGGTCATGCCGCTCGAGGGTTCTTCGTGGCATGGGTGCCCGCGGTGGTCTTGCTCTATATCGAGCAGGTCCCGGGCGACCTTCTCACGCTGATGCCCCATCGAGGGTCGCCTTTGTTTCGAGCCGAGGGTTCGCCTCGCTCGAGGGCTCTCCTTGCTTGGCAAGGGGCCCGGGCATTTAATTGCCTTGCGGTCGTGGCCGCGGTTTTGCAGCGCGGGCGCGCCTTTTTAGGCGGCTCGCGGCGCGCGCGCGCGCGTAGTGGGCGGCGTGGCCGGCGGACGTGACGGTTTTGCCTCGGTCGCTGCCGGTCTCGCCGTAATGATGACCCGCCTGCAGTGTTAGAGCCGCTGCGGTCGTGGTGGGGCCCGCCAGTCGACGCGATGGAAAGATTCCTGCAGTTAATGCTGGCGGGGCGTCCGCTCCGGAGAACTCGCCCGTTGCCTATAAAACAGCGGGGAGGGATGGACGGCGGTTTTTTACCTTGGCGCCTCACCGCTTTCAGTCCTCCGTCTCTTCGCCTTCGCCTCGCTCTTGCCATCGCGCAGGCTCGCTGTTAGAGCTTTTTTCCTCCGCTCCTCGTTCTCCGGCTTCGCATTCCTTCGTCCCCCTCATGGCGCCTCCTCAGCTTCCCATCAGGATCCTGGAGCCGTACGCACCGGGAGAAGTCGACGGTGGACCGGCCAACGAAGAAGGGCGCCGGCGGAGTGGATCGTGCCGCCGGCGACGCACCTCGAGCCCAACCCGCCGGAGGGTTACGTGGTGAGCTTCCTCCGCTACCACGAGCGCGGCTTCAACGCGCCGGCGAGCACCTTCATGCGGGCATTGTGCTACCACTATGGGGTGGAGCTGCACAACTTTGCCCCCAACGCGATCTCGCAGGCGGCCACATTCGTGGGCGTCTGCGAAGGGTACCTGGGGATCCCAGTCAATTGGGAGCTCTGGGTACACCTCTTCCGCGGGGAGCTCATCACGCAGCCCACGTCGGAGCCGAGGACCCGCCGCGCGGTGCGCGCCGGCGGGATGTCGCTTGCCCTGCGGGGGCAGCTCAAGGATTTCTACATCCCCTGCACCATGACGACGAACAACGCCGGCTGGGAGCGGGGATGGTTTTACCTGCGCAACGCCGAGCCCGGCCTCCCTCCCTACACCGGCCGGGTGTTCAAGAAGAGGCCGGACTCCTGGGGCTACGGGTTGTCTACGGCCCAGCATCGGGCGCGCCAGGAGTCCGTCCTTCGCGCCCTGCAGCGGCTGGCGAAGGAGGGGCTCAACGCGATGGGCGTCCTCGCCTTCCTCCACCACCGGCGGGTCGTGCCGTTGATGGAGAGGCCCCTCTGCATCTTCGAGATGACGGAGGCGGCCAACCCCGTCGACCTGGCGAGGTCGCGGATGCTCCCGACGCCGCCCGGAGCGGCCGTACGCGCTCACCCCGGGCGCGGAGCGCCGTCGACACCCGACGCCGGCGCTCGCGGGTCGGACCCCGTGGGATATCGAGATGCTCCCCACCGGCCCGTTGGTGAGTGTGGTTTTTGATTCTCGTTTTAGTCCTTGTTCTTGCTTCCGTTTCCCCGATGCGCCATTGTCGCTCTTGCGCGCGGCCGGTGCGGTTCAACGCCGCCAAGTCCGTTCCACCCACCCCCCGACTCCCGTGCGCTCGGCGGGCGGCGCGGCGGGAGCAGCGAGGAGCGGGCGGCGCGCAAGAGGGAGCACGCAAGGCGGCGCCAAGCGCGCCGCGACGCACGGTCCGCGGAGTGCGGCGGCGGGAGGAGCCGGGGCTCTCCTCCCCGGACATCGAGGAGCCCTCGTCCTCGGAGCGGGACGAGGAGGAAGAGGTCCGAGGGGGAGGGCCCCTCGGACGGTGGCGACCCCTGCGCCCCCGTCGCCGGATCCCGCGCCGGCGTCGGGGGGTGGCTTCGTCCGGGGCGGGCGCGTCGGCGCCCGCCGCCGGCGGTCATCGTCGGGGGCGGCACGCGCGCGCGGAGGTGCCGGCGCGTGCCGCGGAGGCACGCGCGGCGGACGTGCTCGCGCGCGCGTCAAGCGTGCCGCGCGCGCGGCGGGAGCGCGTCCGCGCGCGCGGCGTCGTCGTCGAGGGGCGCGTCGGGAGGCGTGCCGCGCGCGGCGAGCGTGCCCCCGCGCACTTGCGGCGTCGTCGGGGGGTGCGGCATCGGGCGCGCCCGCGCGCGGGGCGGGCGTGCCCGTGCGTGCGGCGGCGCCATCGGGGAGGCGCCTGCGTCGGCGCGGCCGGCTGCGCCGGCCTCGTCCGAGGCCTCGAGGAAAAGGAAGCGGGCCTTTTCCTCCGCGAGGTAAGGAGCTTTGTCTTCCTTCGTTTGGTTTTAGTGTCTTTGGTGATTAGATGCTCTAACCCTCCGTTCGTGTTTGCGCGGGCGGTGCCAACCGTTCCTCCTCTTGCACCGGCCAAGGTGCGAGGACGGATGCGTCGATCCCCACCCCGGCGGCGTTCGTCGAGGGGGCCGCGCCGGGGACGAGCGCGGCGGCGGGCACGAGCTCGCAAGGCCCGGCCGGGGCCTCGAGGCCCCGGCCGGCGGATCGGCCGCCGCGGCGCGGCCCGCGAGGTCGCCGGGGGGCGGCCGGCGCCGGTCGCCACGGAGGCGCGGGCGCGGCGGTGGCTACGGTGGAGGTGCGCCCGCGGTGGCGGCCCCGCTGCGGAGGAGGCGGAGCGGGCGCGACTGCGGGGGCGCCCGCGGATGCGGCGGCACGGGCGGAGGTGGCGGCGACGGCGCCACGACGGGCGCCCGTGGCCGCGGAGGCGCGGGTGGAGGCGCCGGCGGAGGCGGAGCGGGCGGCTCCGCCCTCCCGGCGGTCTCCGGGCGGAGGTGGTGGAGCTCTCGGATGACTCCCCGCCGCCTGGGTGGAACCAGTGGGCCAGCTGGCCCACGAACTCCCCCGAGCCCCGGAGGGGGGGCCCTCGTGAGGCGGCACGAGGGTCACATGATAGTGGGGGGCCGAGGGCACGATGCCGAGGCCTCGTCCTCCCACGCCGGCCGCCCCGCTCAGGTGGGGGGGGGGCCGTGGAGGATCCCCCGGCGTTTGCCGACGCCCGCAGGGAGCGGGAGCTCGGGGTGAGCTTCGGAGCCACGGCGCCACGCTCAACCGTGCGTTGAACGAGGCGCTGCAAGTTCACGGCGGCCCGGCCTGGCTTGTCTTCCAGGTGAGCCACGGTTGCTCGTCCCTCTTCCTTTTTCGTTTCCGTGTGCTGCATTCAAGCCTTGACACTTACGAAATTCGATGTGCGGATGCCAGGAGCTCGAGCGCCGTGCTCGTGAAAAGTACAGCGCGTTCGACCAGGTGAACGCCGAGGCCCGCCAGCTCCGGGAGCGATGCAGCGCTTTCGACGCGCTTGCGGATGCTCTCAGGACGCCCGGACGGTGGCCGGGTGTGTGCGGGCGATGGCGTGGTGCGACGTGCTCCCCGAGAGCTCGGGCGGGGGCACGGCGCGTCACGCGAGCCTCGAGCGGATCCGCGCAGCCCTCGTCGATCGCGACGAGGCGCTGTGGAACGCGCGTGAGGACCTGGACAAGACGCGGACGCTGGCCGCCAACTGGGAGGCGGAGGTGGCTACCGCTCGCGCCGAAACTCGGGAGCTCCGCTCGTCGCTCGAGGGGGCGCAGGCGCAGCGGCGCCGGGCCGAGGAGCGGGCGCGCGGGTTGGAGCAACGCGCCAAGGAGGCCGACGACCGAGGGCCGCCCTCGACGCCAAGGCCGCGGCTCTCGTCGCCGGCGAGGAGCAGCTCCGGCGGAGCGCATCGCCCGCCGGGGGCCGAGGGGCGGCTCCGGCGGGGAGCGGTCGCCCCTTGGCGACGCCCGGACGGCGCCCGGGAGCGGGAGCGCGTCGCGCGCGAGGCGGCGGAGAGGTCGGCTGGAGGAGCGGAACGCCGCATTCTCCAAGGTTGAGGACGAGGCGCTGGCGCTCAGCATCAGCAATGCCAATCAGGAGATGGCCCTCCGCGAGCAAGGCGAGACCGTCCAGCGTCTCGAGTTGGCGCTCGAGTCCGCGCGCCGCGACCTCGATCTGGAGAGGAGACAAGTCGAGGGTAAGTTACTGCTTGACCCTGCTTGTTAGTTCTTGCTTTAGAGGGTTAGTTTCCCCCTTTCTGATTTCTTGTCGTCTTGTTGGTTCCAGGCTTGCGCACTGCCTTGGGGCACGCTGCTGGGCGGGCCGAGGCCCTGCAGGCTTCCTACAACTCCTCCGAGCGAGAGCCGCGGGAGCTCGTGTGACGCGGCCCTCGAGACCCGCCGCGTCGTCGAGGAAGGCGAGGCCCGAGCCGGCGGCTCGGCCGGCCGCCCGCCCGCGCGCTCAAGGCGGCCACGTCACGGAGCGGATGCGCCGGCGTTGCACCCGGGCGTGCGAAGGCCCTCGGAGTGGTGCGATCCCACTACGAGGTCAACCTCGAGGCGGTGGCGGAGGGCTACATCGTGCCCGAGGGCGTCGAGGACGAGGTGGCCATGGAGCGCGCGGACGCGCTTGTTGCTGACGCCGCCGGGTCGCTTGCCGAGGCCTTCGAAGAATTTCTCTTCCCAGACGCCGCCGATGCTGCCGCTCCATCCGCCTGAAAGCACCTGGGCGCTAGGCCCGTTTTTTGTTTATGTGTATCAGAATTCTGGCCTCGTGGCCTCTTGTAAATAAACAAATCGTTTCATGAATCATGGACAGTTGTTGTAAATGAAATCGTTTGCTTATTACGCTTTTTGTTTCTCCTTCTTCCTGAGTAGATTCTAGTTAGGGGAGTTCGTTTTTCGCAGGGGGCCCGCTGGGTTGGAGGCGAGAGAGACGGGCCATAGCCACGCGGCGTAGGGCGTCTCCCCGGCTCGCACGCTCCTTCCGCCGTGCCGCCCGCGCCCCGTTCGAATCATGGCTCGAGGTTGAAGTGGGAAACAAACTTAGCGCGTGTTGTTACGTTTTTTTGCGCGAAAAAATGGGATCATTTGGGGGGGGGCCCGCAAGGCCCCCGAGGGTAACTTGGGTTTCAGGGGAAAGCCGAGTTGCCCTTTTATTAGACTTGGGGTATTTACATAGGTGACACCAACTGGGGCGTTGGCCGTGCGTTTTTACAACAGAAAATACTTGGAAATCCTAGCTAAGGGTAGAAGCGACGTAGGGCGTTGGATGTTCCAAGCGTTGGTGAGTTCTTCGCCGTCCTCGTTGGCCAGCTTGTACGTGCCCGGTTTGAGCACCTTCACCACGACGTAGGGTCCCTCCCATGGGGGCGATAGCTTGTGGCGCCCTCGGTTGTCTTGGCGTAGCCTTAGGACCAAATCCCCCTCGCTGAAATCCCTCCGACGTATCTTGCGTGCTTGGTAGCGCCGTAGGGACTGTTGATACCTTGCGGAGTGCATCAACGCCACGAGGCGTACTTCGTCCGGGCCGATCCGGCGAGTCCTCGCGGGCTCGCCGGTTAGCATCCTCGTTGTAGCCTCGAACCTTGGGCGACCCGTATTCCCGGATCCGTGGGGAGGACGGCCTCCGCGCCATGGACTAGGAAGAACGGGGTGAACCCGGTGGCTCTGCTTGGGGTGGTCCTTAGGCTCCATACGACTGCTGGCAGTTCTTGGAGCCATTTCCGGCCAGATTTGTTGAGCTGGTCGAAAATTCTGGGTTTGAGGCCCTGTAGAATCATGCCGTTGGCACGTTCCACTTGGCCGTTGGTCTGTGGGTGTGCCACAGCTGCCCAATCCACGCGGATGTGGAACTTGTCGCAGAACTCCAAGAACTTCCGGCCCGTGAACCGGGACCCGTTGTACGTGATGATGGAGTTTGGCACTCCAAAGCGGTAGACGATGTCGGTGAAGAACGTGACCGCCTGCTCAGCCCTCAAATTCGTGATGGGGCGCACTTCCACCCACTTGGAGAACTTGTCGATCGCGACAAGCAGGTGGGTGAAGCCCCCGGGCGCCTTCCGCAGGGGCCCGACGATGTCCAACCCCCACACGGCGAATGGCCATGTTACGGGGATCGTTTGCAGGGCGTGAGCGGGCAAGTTGGTCTTGCGGGCGTAGAACTGGCACCCTTCGCAAGTGCGCACGATTTCGTTGGCGTCCGCGACCGCGGTAGGCCAATAGAAGCCCTGGCGGAACGCGTTGCCAACGAGGGTGCGTGGCGCGGCGTGGTGGCCACAGATTCCCGCGTGGATGTCCCGTAGGAGCTCGCGCCCCTCGGGAATCGGTATGCACCGCTGGAGGATGCCTGACGCGGCGCGCTTGTACAGCTCGCCGTCGACGAGGGTGAAGGATTTGGCCATCCTGGCGATGCGCCTGGCTGCGGCCCGATCTTCGGGGGAGTTCCCCTCGAGCGATCCGGGCGTGTACTTTTCCCGCCAATCCGCTTGGACAGGAGCCGGTTCTATATCCATCGCATCGACCTCGTGGGAGCCGTACCCCTCGAGAAGGGAGAGCACGTACGCCTCGTTCGAGGGGTCCTCTTCCATGGGTTCCGCACCCGCCCGGATTCGAGGGAGCCCCCGAGGGTCCGCCGTCGCTCGAGGGGTAGGGCTCGAAGGTGACCGAGGGCTGCGCGACGTCGCGCGCAAAAACGTTTGGGGGGAACGGTGATCCGCCGGACGCTATTTTTGCCGGCTCGTACGCTTCCTCGTTGTACCGGCGGGGTACATGATTAAGTTCGATGCCGTAGAATTTGTCTTCGAGGGCCCGCACGGCTTTACAGTAGGCCTCCATCTTGTCGTCGTGGCAGCTCGCGTTCTTCATGACTTGATCGATCACGAGCTGCGAATCCCCTCGCACGTCGAGGCGCTTGATGCCCAACTCAATGGCGATTTTGAGGCCGCAGAGAAGGGCCTCGTATTCCGCCATATTGTTGGACGCGGGGAAGTGGAGACGCATTGCGTAGCGCATGTGCTCCCCGAGGGGTGACACGAAGAGCGAGGCCCGCGCCCGCTCCCCGTCTTCATCACCGAGCCGTCGAAGAACGCAGTCCGGCACTGCGCGAATGCGAGGGGCGGCGCTGCGTGTCCGTCCACTCCGCGACGAAATCGGCTAGGATTTGCGATTTGATGGCCTTGCGCGGAGCGTAGGCGAGCGTCTCGCCCATCAACTCCACGGACCACTTGGCTATTCTACCTGCCGCGTCGGGGTTGCGTATGATCTCTCCTAGCGGGAAGGAAGAGACCACCGTAACTGGGTGGGCCTCGAAGTAGTGGCGGAGCTTGCGCCGCGCGAGGACCACCGCGTACAGCAGCTTCTGGACCTGGGGGTAGCGCGTCTTCGTGTCCGACAGGACTTCGCTGATGTAGTAGACCGGCCTCTGCACGGGCAAGGCATGCCCTTCCTCCGTGCGCTCCACGACGATCACGGCGCTGACCACCTGGGTGGTTGCGGCCACGTAGAGTTGGAGGGGTTCGCCGTCTCGCGGCGGCGTAAGGATTGGGGCGTGCGTCAGAGACGCCTTCAGCTTGTCGAGCGCTTCCTGGGCCTCGGCGGTCCAAGAGAAGCGCTCGTGCTTCTTGAGCGGCCGGTAGAGGGCGGAGGCCCTTCTCACCGAGCCTCGAGACGAAGCGGCTCAAGGCGGCAAGGCACCCCAACACCTTCGCACCCCTTTGAGGTCCCGAATTGGACCCATTCGCTCGAGGGCCGCGACCTTTTCGGGGGTTGGCCTCGATTCCCCGTCGGGAGACGATGTATCCTAGGAGCATGCCCCGCGGCACTCCAAAGACACATTTTTCGGGGTTGAGCTTGACCCCGCGTTGGCCCGCCGAGCGGTGAACGCGATGCCAAGATCGCTAACCGGGTCGTCCGCCTTCCTCGGTCTTGACGACGATGTCGTCCACGTAAGCCTCGACCGTCCGCCCGATATGGTCCCCAAAAACGTGCTTGCATGCGGCGGCGATATGTTGCGCCCGCGTTTCGAGGCCAAAAGGCATCGTGACGTAACGAACGTCCCGAACGGTGTGATGAACGAAGTCGCGAGCTGGTCGGACTCCTTCATTTTTATTTGGTGATATCCCGAATAGGCATCAAGGAAACGAGTAGTTCACACCCGCTTTGTGGAATCAACGATCGATCTATGTGTGGCAAAGGAAAAGGAACTTTTGGACATGCTTTATTGAGGCCGGTGTAGTCGATACACATCCTCCACTTCCCATTTTTCTTTTTTACAAGCACGGGATTAGCTAGCCACGTAGGGTGGAACACTTCCTTGATGAATCCGGCCTCGAGGAGCTTCCGCAGCTCCGCTCCGATCGCCCGTCGCCGCTCCTCGTCGAAGCGGCGCAGCCGCTGCTGAACAGCGCGAGCGTTAGGCAGGATATCAAGGGAGTGCTCGGCGACCTCCCTCGGGATGCCTGGCATGTCCGAGGGGCTCCACGCGAAGACGTCGGCGTTGGCGCGGAGGAAGTCGACGAGCACTGCTTCCTATTTAGGATCGAGGGTCGAGCTGACCCTCAACGCCTTGCCCTCGGGGGCCGATGGGTCGAGGGGGACCCCTTTGGTTTGCTCGGCGGCCTCGAACGTGCCGACGTGCTTGGCGGCGGAGCTGAGGTCGTCGTTGACCATCTTCTCCAGTGTGTTCACCAGCGCTTCATCCAGCGCTAGCGCCTCTGCATGTTCCACGCACTCGACATCGCAGTCGAATGCATGCTCGATCGACGACCCGACGGTGATGACGCCGTTTGGACCGGCATCTTCATCTTCGGGTACGTGTAGTTGGGGACCGCCATGAACTTGGCATAGCATGGTCGCCCAAGGATGGCATGGTAGGCCCCTTTGAATCCCACCACCTCGAAGGTGAGGGTTTCCTTGCGGAAATTCTTGGGGGTCCCAAACCAGACGGGCAGATCGATGCGCCCGAGGGGTTGAACCCGCTTGCCGGGCGCGATGCCGTGAAACGGCTTCGTCTTCGGGCCGCGGTGGTCCAGCCCAATCCCCATCAGACGCAATGTGTGCGCGAAGAGGATGTTGAGGCTACTGCCTCCGTCCATAAGGACCTTCGAAAACCGGCGTTCCCAATGATGGGATCGACCACCGGTGGGTACTAGCCGGGTTCGGGATGCGATTTGGGTGATCATCCCGGCTAAAGGTGATGGCATCCTTCGACCAGTTGAGAAAGGCCGGAGGTGCCCTCTCTGCGGCGAGGACTTCGTGCCGCTCCTTCTTGCGCTGCCGGGTTGACATGTCGACAGTAGGTCCCCCAAAGATGAGGAACACGTTTTCGACAGCGGGGAAACCACCCGCGTCGCCATCGCCCCCATCCTTCTTGGCCTCTGCCTCCTTCGCGGCGGCACGGCCATAGAACTTCTTGAGCATGTCGCACTGCTCAAGAGTGTGATTCACGGGGGTCTTGTGGTAGGGGCATGGCTTCTTCATCATGTCGTCGAACACCCCCGGGCCTCGAGGAGCCGGTCGAGGGCCCCGTCGGGCCGGGTCAACAGCGAGGGCTTCGGCGTTGCCGCCGTTGCGCCCCTGCTCGCGCGCCTCGTGGCGCGGCTTCTTCCCCTTCTTGCCCCGCTTGTCGTTGCGGCGCGGCTCCTTGGACCCGCCGCCTTCCGCGGGCGTGTCCTCGGAGCGCTTGCCCTTCTTGCCGTCGAAGATTGCCCCCACGGCCTCCTCTCCGGAGGCGAAGGCGGTGGCAATGTCGAACGGCTCGTTCGAGTCCGTGGGCGGGGCTGCGTCCCCGGCTCGCGCACAAGGTCCCGGCACGTAGTGCCCCTCGAGGAACGCGTGCACGATCTCGGACTGTGCCACGCCGGGGAGCTTTGTGCGGCGCTTGGAGAAGCGTTGTATGAAGTCCCGCGGCGACTCGCCGGCTTCGCGTGCGGGGAGCGCGGATCCCGAGAGTTCCAGGGCGCACGTATGTGCCCTGGAAGTTGCCCACGAAGGTGTGGACTAGGTCGTCCCAATTATGGATCTGACTGGCGGGCAAGTGCTCGAGCCACGTCCGGGCCGCGTCGCCCAGATGCAGGGGCAAGTTGCGGATGATTACTTCGTCGTTGGTGGCCCCGCCCGCCCGACGAGCCGGGCGGTAATCGTTGAGCCAGACACGAGGGTCCGTCTCCCCGTTGTACTTGACGATTGTCGAGGGCGCGACGGAAGCGGCGGGGGAACGCCGCCGTGCGGATCTCCCGGCCCGAACACACGGGTGCCGGGGGCTCCGGCGTTGGGGAGCGATCCTCCCCGGCCCGTCGTAGCGTCCACCCCTTCGAGGGTGGTAGCCCCCGGCCGCTCGCGCGTCCGCCTTGCCGGTGCGCCCGGCGTTGATGACGTTGCGGGCGTCTTCATCCGGCGCCCTGCGTGTGTCAAGGAGCCGCTCCTTGGCCGGCGTGCGTCCCCGGTCGGCAAGTTGACCCACGTGCACCGAGGGTTCGCCCCCCCGGTGCCGGGATCATCACCCCGCGCGTCCCCCTTGTTGGCGGATGCGTGAGGCCGAGCTCTCGGCCTGGCCGGACGGCCGCTTGCTCAAGGAGGGTCCGCACCTCGCGGTGCATGTCTCGAGCCTCGGGGGTCGAGGGTGCGGCATGGCGCGCGGCGGTGTTGCGGCGGCGATGAGCTTTTGGCTCGCCCGCGGCGGAGTATCCGCGTTGTCGACGTTGGGGACGGGGTTGAGGCGGTCACGGACTTGTCGGCCCGGCTCCCGCGCGCGTTCGCCGCGCGCGGAGGCCTCCCCCGCCATCGAGGCGCGGAGTAGCCGCACGGTCCGTACTCCTCCGCCGGCTTGGCCTCGAGCTCGCGAGCTTGGGCCGGCCGCACGTCGACGTCGGCCCCGGCGGGTGCGCTTGGCCCCGCGGCCGGGCGCGTGGCGACCCCCGGGGCCGGCGTGACTTCCCCATCTCCCGGCGCCCCGCCGCGCGGCGGCGTTGGCCGGGTCGTTGGTGATGACGGCGCAACATTCCCGCGTGGGGTCGTAGCTCCCGATCGGAGTCGTCGGAGCGACCAAACCCGGTAGTCCGTGGCGTCGAGGAAGCGCCCGAACGCGACCGGGTCCGTACACACCGAGAAGTCCCACTCCGCGTACCCATGGCGGTTGGCGGGTGGCATCGTGTCGACGGAGCCCGGGGACGACTCGTCCGTCGCCGAAGTGCGGGATCCCCGGCGACGAAGACGTGGCGACCGGAGGAACCCCGCGCATTGTCGTGTTGACGTTGGCGTTGTAGGCCGTAGTGGCGCCACGCAGCCCGATGGGAATGCGTGGTCGGAGACCGCGCGCGGCCCCGCCGGGGCGGTGGCGGTCGTCGTGACGGTGGGCGCACCGCGTTGGGCGGCGGCGCGCTCGGCCGCCCGCCGCTCGGACCGCGCCCGACGCGAGCGTAGCCCGGAGCGACGACGGCGTCGCGGCGTCGACGGGCCCGCGGCATCCGTGCCCGCAGCGCCCGCGCCGATGTCGTGCGTGCGGCGGAGACCGGAGCGGACCGGCCTCGCGCTGCGCGCGAAGTTCCTCACGATTTGTGAGGCGCATGAGATAGCCGTTCCCCGTGGCCTGGAAGTTCAAGTCTCCGAAGCGGATCTCGAACCCGGCCGGGAGAGGGTCCGAGCTACCCATGTTGTAGCGGGTGCTACGGTACTCAGTGCGGATCACCATGGAGGGAGTTAGCGAAATGACCTTAGGCGCTCGTAGCCCCACGGTGGGCGCCAACTGTCGGTGCGGAATATGGTCCCGACACTAACCAGTAGATAACGCCCAGGTCTATCCCTCAATGGTCGATGCTAAGCAACAAATGACACAAGGTTTTATCCTGGTTCCGGCCGAGGGGGCCGTACGTCCGACGCTGGTGTGCTCGTGGCACTATATTGCTCGGCACCGGGGTGCTTGTAGTGGGGCAAGTACAAGCAAGGCGGGAGAGGAAGCGTGGCTTCCAAGTCCCTGGTGAGTGGCTGAAGATGTTGTGGGAGAATAAGAGAGTGAGTGCACGGTGCGTTGTGCTCGACTGTGCTTGTTCCTCTGAACTCGTCCCCCCGCGGGCCGGGGGCTCGCCTCCCCCTTTTATAGGCCAAGGGGGCGGCGAGTTACATGCACGCCGCGCTACCTAGCTACGTGTGGGAGCACGTCGTGCTACGGTGTAGAGCGGGCGGCCGTCCGGACGATCTTCGCTACTATCCGGCCATGATGGCCTACCTCGTACCCGAACAAGGTGGCGGTTCGAGGGTAGGAGGCGGCGGATGGCGATGGCGTCCCCCGATAGGCTTCGAGGGAGGTGCCGATGATGGGCGGTACGGGGTACGGGAGCGGGCGAACGGCGTTCCTTCCCAATGAGCTCGCGGTGGTGGAGTGGTTGCTTGCGGTGCCGGGCGTGCGCCCGCGGAGTCGGGCGTGCGCCCGCGCGTGGGTACGGCGGCCGCGCCGTTACGGTGGCGGGATGGCCGCCCACCGGCCTAGCGCTCCTCACCTAACTGCGGGGTCACGGGAAAGTGGAGTCGAGGGTGCGCCGGCCCCCTTTCGAGGGTCGGGCGCGTTAGCCGTACGGTAGCGTGCGCACGGTGTCACGGGACCGACACCGGCCGTACCGCACGGTCCACCCCACGGTGGCGGGGATGGGCTCCTCCCCGGGGAGTTGGTGCGGCGGCACCGGGCGTGAGCCCCGGCGCATGATGGCGCCGTCCCCGCGGCGTCGGGGCGTTAAATGCCCAAGTACGGGGCCGGCGCACGCGCGCGGGCGCCCGTGAGCGTGGCGGGCCCCGGCCGAGGGTGGAGCGGACCCTCGAGCGAGGCGAGGCCCGCTCGAGGGGAGCGAGCCCTCGAGCGGGGCGGGACCGCTCGAGGGAAGGGTCGCCCCTCGAACGGGGCGGAGTCCGTTCGAGGAGGGGGTTGCCCCTCGAACGGGGCGGAGCCCGCTCGAGGAGGAGCGTACCCTCGGGCGAGGCGGAGCCTGCTCGAGGGGTCTTTCAGACGAGCCGTCTTGGTGGGCCTCCGAAGTCCTGCCGCATGGGCCATGTCCTGCATGGTTAGTTTCCTGCATGGTTAGGCTTAGCTTATTTAGATGCAGGGATTTAAGTGAGGGTTCCCCCATTGTTTAAGGGGACCCTTAGGGCGGTCCCCGACGGTGATCTTCTCTTGAAGTGCTTGACGAACTTATCCCGAAAGTCTCCTCTTTAGCGTAGATTTCCTGCGTAAACAATGAACTCCAAAATCGACATGCCAGTGTGAACTTGTTACATCATTAGTATGCCTAGTGGTGGGTTAGTTGCAAATCATAATCGAAACCAATGTATAACAAGTACTCTAGGTTGACGGAAATTCACCGTCAACATCTCCCCCATGCTTAAACCTTGCTCATCCTCGAGTAAGTAATCCTTGCTTAAAAGGTAAATCAATGTTGCCTTCCAATGTTGTCCCTGCACTTAGTCATTCATGACGAGGCGAATTGCTCTCTCTTAAGAATTTATTTTTAAAGTTCAAGTTGTGACCGACTTCTTTTTCATTATGGAAGATAGACTAATAATAAAGAACAAGCCACATTTAATAAACACGATGCTCTCAAACTTAAGTGAACTTCAAACCATTACCTTGTCACATGGAAGATTTTCAAAAAGATGCATATCCAACATAAGTGAAAATCTCTTGCAAGAGCTCATAAAAACACTCTCATCAAGTCACTCTAGCCTATACTAGATTATTTTCAACCTACTCTACTCATATGTGATAGTGGAAGGCTTATGTGGAGCTTGGAAGGTTAAAAACAATCCTAGCAAAACATACATCCGAAATATTGTCAAATTAAGAGAGAGATCTATTGGAATTACCGAGACTCGTCGAAAAGGTCATGGAAAATAAATGTTGGAAAGAGAGAGGGATGAAACACACAATTAGATAGGTGGACATGTGGAAGTGGCAAATGGAAGATCCCGAGGCACGAGTGAAGTCCTCGTTATCGGATTGCACATGGTTGGAAGATTTGAGTATGGATTTATCATCAAGACACTTGAGAACTTATGAAGCAAAAAGATCCAAGGAGCATCTTTATTATTATTATACTTTAATTTTGTTTCCTTCTCATTTTTCTCTCTTTCTTTTTTTCACTTTATTCTTCCTATTTTTTTGTTACTTTTCTTTTCTTCTCATCATATATTTTTTTCTTTTTTTCATTTTTTCTTTTGCTCCTCAAAACTTTTTGCAACATAATACTTACATAGCATTTGTGTCAGAGAATGTCTCCTCCCCCATGCTTGAACGATGCTCGTCCTTGAGCATAAAAGAGAGGGGAAATGACTGCTAAAGTAAGTATAAATTCCATAATCTTGCGGAATATTTGAATCTCCATAGAGAATTTTACTCCATACTCAAATTGGGTTATGGACAAGGAGGTGATCACAAAAAGATGTTTTTGGTTTAGGGTGGATGCCTAGCGAAATTTTTGAAATTTTCGATGTGAAAACCCACAATGCATGGACAAAAAGGCTAGCATGAAAAAGTTACACAAAGGAATGACTAGCTTCTTAGTCTCGAACCATAGAAATCAATCCTAATCCAACTCATCAAAACATATGTTTGCAATCTACGGGTTTTGTTATCATAAAACATATATGTATATGTCTTTGGTAGGTAGAACTTTGCAAGAGCATCACAAATATGTAGATAGCATAAAAGTTAAGTTTTCATAAAAACAATAAGTTATCCGGCTATCCATAAACTTAAATCAAATAGCAAAGATATGTATGTGGGTCTTGAGCATAGTCATTTCACCTCCACAAATAAAAGAGCCAGTATTTAAATTAATTTCAGATCATATTATAGAGAGCAATTAGCCAAGACATGTATAACTTCATGTAGGTAAAACAAAGCGACAACTTTCACCATCTTTCCGTAAGCATAGGCAATATAAAACATCGAGGTGAACACATGGTCATGTCTAACTATTGAAAGTAAAAAGAAACCTAGGTTGTCCTCCTAGTAGCCATGTTATCGTTGGAAGAGAAAAACAAAAGGTTGCACCTAGTTGAGGTTGAAGGCATACTTACAAGCATTTGTGTTTGGAAAAGAGAAGGTCTATGGAGGTGTTACCATCCTTTGTAGTTCTTCGTTGCCTTCTTCTGACATCTCCATGTATCGATGTGGCTTTTGCTTTTGTCTTGATTTATCAATGCTCCTAAACTTCTGAATTTGATCTTGTATGCTTAATGGAGTCATTGGTCGCCCTTCTCTTCAATGTTTTCATCACCATCTCCTCTTTCTTGTTCTCATCATCTCCTTGCTGTCTCTTTTTCATCGATTTCCCCCTCTGTCCAGAACAGAACATATATCGAAATATAGCTCTATTGAAAAGTTTATTAAATTACCTTTCCAATGTGTGGTCATTCATCGAAAACGGAGTTCAAACAAGGGAGCTGTGTCCTTTTTACTTCAACGCTGCGTGCTGTCCAAAACTGATTTCAGGACGTATTGCACTCGGTGATTCGGGCATAACCGCTTGTAGGAACCTCCAATTGTCATGATTCTTGATTTGTTGGAATAATAACTTCATGGGGCTTCTAAATATCCAAAAATATTCAGTGTTTTCCCTTCGAGACCATGCAGAATTTTGATGAGATCAGTAGCTTCTTGCGCATTGTTCCGGAGATGTTAACGATCTTGATCATTCTATCTTCTGGAGTGTCATGTTGCACTTCCGTGTTGAAGATTCAGGGTCTCCCCCATGCTTAGCATTTTGCTAGTCATGGAAGGAGAAGATAAAGCATTTTTATCTTAGTCATCCTTCAATTTCCTTGTAGTGAGAGTCTTTATCTTGCCTGCAAGACGTTTTAAGCGCACATTCTACCCCCAAGGTGACGGTTGGGAGTAGGTAGAATTGCCAATAATCCAACAATGTTTCCTAGGACTCTCAACTTGTGGCATAATTAGTCTAATGAGGAATAAAAACCTAATGAGTGTATGTGGTGCAAGGTGTGTATGCACATGATAGGAAAGCATATAAACAAAGACAATGCTTTCACCTAGTTCTAAACACCATGTTTACAACTAGGTTCCCGAATTTCTCCATAGCCACAAAAGTTAATAAATCTATGGTTAAAAAACCATGTCTATTCCTAAATCAATAACTCTTATAGCACAAGAAAAATTAAGCGCATTGCAAAGCTTATAAACTAACCAATGCAACATGAAAACATATGAAAAGCTAGCTAGGTTTATCGAACTTAACGATGATAGTCCGCAATCATGTTTAAACACCAAGTTTACAAGATCACAAAAGGAAAATACTCATAAGGCCTTATGAAGCATTAAATGGAAAATGAAGCATACATCATTAAGTATATAAAACAATGTTAACACCAAAAATTGGTACAAAAAAGGGACTGACTTGTGGGCCGAGTTTGGTAAGGAAACACCGTTCGGCAGGAAATTTTCCTCAACGTATTCGGTAAAGATGCTTGCGGTCGGGAGCACGCCATCATTCGGCAGAAGGGCTGTTTTGTGCTTGGAGGAGAAAGCATTCGGGAGTACATGATAACGTGGCCCGAATATAAGGAAGGAACGAATTGATGACGGGTGCAAGACGGATATTGACGCCGGGGCATTAATTTAGGCAATAAATGTTGTACTCGTGGTCGACTAGGAGTCGTGTTAGGACAAGGGTATAAATATAAACCCTTCCTGTTTGTAATAGGGATCGAATGATTTCACAGCAAACCGGCCCCGTGCCAACCTTTCGAGTCCTTTAGTTGAGTCGTCGAGTTCTTCGAGAGGAATCATCGATCCGTCGACCTCCGTAAGTACCGGCAACCTTGTATCATGTCTAGTATCATGCGGTGGATTTAGACCGTGATGCAAGTAGTCTTGTTACCATGCTTAGTATCATGCGGTGGATTTAGACCGTGATGCAAGAGGGTTTCTTGTTAGATCATGAGCCATGCGGTAGGCTATCTTGTTCATGATCCATATGATGAGTGTTCAAATCTCCAACTCCATGTGGTGCATGGATCACGTGCTCTTTAATAGCCGAACTCGAATCAATCTAGATTGCCACGTGTTGCGGGTTCAAGCGTGTTGATCTAGCATAGTTTGTTCCTTCTCCATGGAACCCGAATCGGCTGTACAGCTGGATTCGGCAGTCCTGCCACGAGTGAAATGTGCTCATAAGTTTGTTTTAAATAATGTATGCTTTTAGCCTTCCATGTTTAGATTGTATCATGCGGTGGATTGATCTACGCTTGGTTGGTGGCATGATTTCAAACAAGTCGTATCATGCGGTGGATTAACTTGCTCGGTGTCACTCGCTCGACGGGTTTGAAAGTACCTAGACATGCGGTAGACTAGTGCTTTTGGCCTATGTATGCATGTGCATCACAAATTTATAATCATGCTTTCACTTTATTTATTTTATTGTGATTTATCCTTGAAAACCGGTCATGATCACGTGCTGCAACGTTGTTTAGACAAAGACCGATCTTTCGTCATGCTTATGTCATGCATTCGGCTATATCCTGTTTACATGTTTTAGAGCTCCCGAATGGTATTCAAATTGCTGACAGATAGCTTGTTGTAGCTATATGTCATGTTATTTGGCTTTGAGGTCGTAAATACGGAACTGTCTGGTACCACCCAGCAAGTTCCAGGTTTTATCTAATTGTTTTCATCCTTTGTCGGTTTCAGGGAAAATTGACTGGCACGCTTCGGATTCGACACGTGTGTTAAGCCAACTTTGTTCGACTTGCTGTGTGCTTGGCGTGAGGGTCTGATTTTACGTCAACACACTTTTTGGCACGCTCGGTGGGACAATCAAGCTGATCAAGATGCCTGATATTCATGATGTCATGGATGTCACCATAGAGGAGCTGTCTGCAGAACAACAATTGCAACTAAAGGAAGTTGTTGATCAATTTCAGCAAAAGTGTCTGATGTCATTTTCTAAAAATAGAAGTGGCGTACCATATCTTAAGTCTGACATGCCAAGAGTTCTACTGCCAAGAGAACCTGATACCACATCTGCTGAAGAGAAACAAGAGGTTTTTCGCATGGTACAGAGAACTTTGGAAGACATAATGGCTAGGCACAATACTGCATTTCTGAATAGCTTTCAACAGATGATGGTTGGCGTCTTTGGCCTCGGAGTGAACAAGCATTTTGAAGGAGAATCAAGTGCTGCTGTCACTGGCCAACCAGTTTGTCAAGATACAAGTGTTCAACCGCCTCCACAGAGCATGAGTGGTCTGCCAACTCAACACGTGGATAGCCAGCCAGTCCGGCCAAATCCTCGTCAAGCAATACCTAATCCACGTACATATGGAGAGATGGCATTTGGCACTCCTGGAGTTCAACCTGATTCTACTTATAGGATAGCCCCAACAAACAATAGGTTGCACAAGAACATGTACAGCACCGGGTATTCGGAGTTCATGGATTACAGTGCCGTTGATGCTCTCTCGAATCCTGGATATGGTGGCACTACAGGGATGCCTGTTGGAGGATCTGGGAATCAAGATATCAATATTGATCTCCTGATGCAGAGGATGACTGATGTGCTTCAGAATCAATTCGGTCTAAAGCCTAAAAACCAAGGGCATGTGTATACACCTCCTTTCCCAGAATGGTATAACAGGGTGGCCTTGCCACACAGGGTGAAAGCTCCTGCAAATTTCACGAAGTTTTCTAGGCAAGATGATACTAGCACTGTGGAGCACATAGCCTGATACTTGATGCAGATTGGGGCAGCTTCAGCTGATGAAGCATTCAGGATCAGATATTTTCCTCTATCACTGACAGGCCCGGCCTTTACATGGTTCACTTCTTTGCCTGCTCACTCAATCTGCTCTTGGAAGGATTTGGAGCAAAAGTTTCATGCTCATTATTTCATTGGCAGCAATGAGAAGAAGCTAACTGATTTAACTACCCTGAGACAAAGGAATAATGAAACACCAACGGAGTTCCTCAAGAGGTTCTGAGAGACCAAAAGCATGTGCTTCTCTTTGAACCTACCAGATGATCAATTGGCTGGTATGGCTGTAGCAGGTATGTTGCCAGCTATTCGGGAAAAGCTATTCGGCATGGAGTTCGATAATCTTGGCCAATTGTCGCACAGGTTGTTGTTGATGAGCAACCAGGCTTATGGTTTCAAGAAGGACTCCAGGTTCGCCAAACACAGCTATATAGCTGACATCTACAACCAATTCCTCAAAAGAGCAGATCAAGGAGAGGAATTTGATGATGAAGAGGAAGTAGCTGCAGCTGAAATAGTGTGGGGCAAAGAGCCATTGACAGTGAACTAGAGATGGATAAAGCAAGCCAAGGGCACCTATGATTTTGATGTGACCAAGGCTGATAAGCTCTTTGAGTTCCTCATGAAGGAAGGCCGAATCAAGTTGCCAGAAGGGCATTCTATGCTTCGGCCTGATGGAGTGAAAGAAAAGAGATACTGTGGGTTTCATGACAGGTATTCTCACTCCATAAATGAATGTAGGGTTTTGAGGATGAGGATTCAAAAGGCTATCCAAGAAGGTCATCTAAAATTCGACAATAAGGTGAAGTTAGATGGCAATCCTTTTCCTCAAAACATGATTGGGTTTTCAGTCAACATGGTGACTGCTTAGGAAAAAGGAAAAGTGAAGGTTTTGACTTCAGCGAGGGCAAAGCAGGATGGGTCAGTTGACCCTGCTCAACAAGTAATAGTTGAACAAGTCCACAAGGAAGTGCCTCGCATCCTGAAAAGTCAAGTTGAAGTTGGGGAATCTTCTAAACCCAGAGTGACCTCGCGCATTCTCCTTAATAAGTGGCAGTGTCAGCAAGAAAAGGAGCGCTACCAGAAACAAAGGTACGAGGAGGAGAAGCGAAGATATGAAGAGGAGGTGCACAGGAAAGAACGAGAAGAGCATGCGCGAGAACAAGAGCGTGCACATTGGGGATGTGCGTTCTTCAGGCACTGCTGGAATGATAGTTTAAAACTCCCCACGTTGAACAGTTGTCCTGAATGCAGTGACAAATATACTGAGTATAGGCAGGATACTATCAATCGCCGATCCGTTCATGAAAGAATTGGAAGGATACACCCTAGTGACGGTCGGCGCATAAAAATAAATGAAGTTAATGATCATCCAAGGAAAAGATATGCTGATCACAGGTGGGTTGATCATGAAGAAGAAGAAGAGTGTGAATATGTCTGGTAGAAAGGACAGTGGTGCCCACTTGGCTTGAGGAGAAGCCAAAAGAGAAGAGTTCAACGCTTGAGGAATCAGGAGTTGAAGCAGGCAGGAATCAAGAGGAAACAGGTGTGGCGTCCAAAAGATAAGCCTGATGGATCTGGTCATTCGGCTCCTATGTGCATGGTATGCTTCTTGACGAATGAATTCATGGCTCCAGCTAATCAGGTTGTGCAGGAGGAGACATCGCCAGACATTGATGAGGTTGAACAATTTGGGCTGATGGCACAGCTGGTGTTGGCCAAGCAAGCCATTTTTGATAAGCCAGCCAAGAATTGGCACATGAGACCGCTGTACTTGAGAGGATATGTCAATGGGAAGCCATTGACCAAGATGTTCGTTGACGGTGGAGCTGCGATCAATGTGATGCCGTACACTACATTCAGGAAGCTTGGCATGGGTCCTGGGGATTTGACGCCAACAAGCATAGTTTTGAATGATTTTGTTGGGAACTCTTCAGACACCAAGGGTTGTGTACATGTGGATCTGATGATCAGGTCTAAGACCTTGCTCACGACCTTCTTTGTCATTGAAGGCAAAGGGGCATATAGCTTGCTGCTTGGACGGCACTGGATCCATGCAAATTGTTGCATCCCATGTACCATGCATCAACAGCTTGTTCAATGGGTGGATGATGATATAGAAGTGGTCCAAGCAGATGATTCAGTAAGTGTGGCTAACGTGGAACCAACCTTCTAGGAGTATCAAGGTATAGATTGCTTCTCGAGCAAGGAGCTGGGGTGCGAGTCCCGTTGAACCGATCGGCGGTGATCAACAGCCGATTCAAGCAGTCGGCTCTTATAGCAATTTTTAATGGAGAATCCAATTGATGGAACTGAAGGAAAGTTAGGACGTGGATTCATGTCGGCTGACAAATTGGAAGAAATTGATATTGGAGATGGTGACAAGCCAAGGTCGACATTTATTAGTGCTAACTTGGATTCAAGTTTCAGAAAAGAGTTGATCAAGCTACTGAAAGAATACAAAGATTGCTTCGCTTGGGATTATTCGGAGATGCCTGGTTTGGATCATTCCATTGTTGAGCATCGGTTGCCAATCAAGCATGGTTTTAGGCCTTACAAGCAACCTTCCTGAAAGATCTACAAGGATGAAGTATTGGCCGACGTGAAAAAAGAAGTTGAGAGATTAATAGAAGCAAATTTCATTCGTCCATGTAGATATGCAGAGTGGATCTCTAATATTGTCCTTGTTTACAAGAAAAACGGGAAAAACAGGGTTTGCATAGACTTTAGAGATCTAAACAGAGCTACACCCATGGATGGATATCTAATGCCTATTGCTGATTTGTTGGTTGATGCCGCTGCTGGACATAAAGTTATTAGCTTCATGGATGGCAATGCAGGGTACAATCAAATTTTTATGGCAATAGAAGATATATCAAAGACGGCCTTCAGATGTCCTGGACATATAGGTTTGTTTGAGTGGATTGTCATGACATTTGGGTTGAAGAATGCCGGTGCAACTTATCCAAGAGCAATGAATTATATTTTTCACAAATTGATCGGCCAAATTGTGGAGATATACATTGATGACGTCGTGATCAAGTCTTTGGATCATTAATCACACTTGGATGATGTGAGGAAAACTTTAGAGTGCACCCGAAAGCATGGGCTTAAGATGAACCCGAACAAGTGTGCCTTTGGGGTTTCAGCTGGAGAGTTCCTGGGATTTTTGGTACATGAAGGGGGAATAGAAGCTGGCAAGAAAAGCATGAAAGCTATTGATGAAGTTGTTCCTCCAACCAATCTCAAGGAATTACAATCACTACTCGGCAAGATCAACTTTGTGAGAAGATTTATTTCAAATTTGTCACAAAAGGTGTTGCCTTTCTCTCCACTGTTGAGGATCAAGAAGGATCAGAAGTTTGTATGGGGTGACGAACAACAAAAGGCTTTCGATGAGATCAAAGAGTACATGAAGGAACCGCCAGTGTTGGTGCCTCCACAATTGAACAAGCCTTTTAAGTTGTACGTGGCGGCCGATACCCAAACCATTGGATCAGCCCTCATACAAGAATTTGAGGGAAAGGAAAGAGTAGTTGCATATCTTAGCCGAAAATTGCTTGATCCCGAAACAAGATATTCGGCTGCGGAGAAGCTTTGCTTGTGTGTTTATTACTCATGTACAAAGTTTCGGCACTATATGTTGAATGCTGAATGCGTTGTATATTCAAATTTTGATGTAATTAAACACATGTTGTCTATGCCAATTTTGAATGGAAGGATTAGCAAGTGAATTTTAGCTTTGTCTGAGTTTGAGTTGAAGTTCGAATCGGCAAAAGCTGTTAAAGGACAGATTATTGTTGATTTCATTACTGAACATCGTGATCCATCAATTAATTTGCTTGAGATTACTCCATGGGCTTTGTTCTTTGATGGATCCTCATGTGGCAAAGGTGGTGGAGTAGGAATTTTGTTAATTTCACCTAGAGGGGAGATGTTTGAGTTTGCTATTCCTATTCAACCTACTGTCACGAATAATCAAGCGGAATATGAAGCATTGCTTAGAGGGCTTCAATATTTGAAAGAAGCAAAGGCTATTTCAGTTGAAATTTATGGAGATTTAGAGCTAGTTATAAAACAATTGAATGGCCAATATGAATGTAGAAATGATATCCTGAGGAATTACTACAAAGAGTGCAAGGAAATCTTGAAAAGTTTTCAGTTAGTGATTCTACAACATATTCCTAGGGAACACAATGAAGAGGCAAACAGGCTGGCCCAAAGTGCTTCAGGTTATAGAGAAAACCAAGAAGTGTTTGCCAACGATGTGTGTGCTTTCGGGAGTGATCTAGCAGAAGATGATTGGAGAAAAGAAATTGTTGATTATTTGGAAAATCCATCCAGAAAGGTCTCTAGGAAGCTCAGGTATAAAGCTATAAAGTTTGTTCTTCTTGATGGACGTTTGTATTACAAATCATTAGATGGCGTGTTGCTACAATGCCTGGGTCAAGAAGAAGCAAAGAAAATGATGAGTGAAGTGCACGATGGGCTGTGTGGAGCACATCAATCGGCTTACCGAATGAAATGGGTTATCAGGCACACTGGATGTTATTGGCCGACGATGCTGGAAGATTGCTTTGATTATTACAAAGGATGTCAAGATTGTCAAAAGTTTGGGAATATCCAGAGAGTTCTAGCATCAGCTTTGATTCCTATCATCAAGCCATGGCCATTCAGAGGATGGGGTATAGATTTGATTGGCCAAATAAATCCTCCATCTAGCAAGGGGCATAAGTTTGTGCTTTTGGCAATAGATTATTTCACTAAGTGGGTTGAAGCAATTCCATTGAAGAAAGTAACATCAGAGAACATGGTTGAGTTTGTCAAGGAGCACATCATCTACAGATTTGGAATTCCTCAAACAATTACAACTGATTATGGAACTCAGTTTACATCTTCAGAGTTCAGAGAATTTGCTGAAAGCATGGGGATCAAATTGTTAATTCTTCTCCTTATTATGCCCAAGCTAATGGTTAGGAAGGGGCTTCTAACAAGATCATGATCAAGATTATACAAAAGAAGATTGATCAGAAGCCAAAAAAGTGGCGTTCGGTACTCAATGAAGCCTTGTGGGCTTACCGAATGGCCCCTCATGGAGCTACAAAAACATCTCCTTATGAGCTGGTTTACCGGCATCATGCTGTTTTGCCATGGGAAATGCAATCAGATTCAAGGAGAGTAATTTTGCAAAAGGATTTAAGTTCCAAAGATTACAGTGGCTTAATGATGGACGAGTTAGAGGATTTGCATATTATCCGTCTTAGGGCCTTGGAAAATATTGAGAAGAACAAGATGCGAGTTGCAAAGTATTACGACAAGAAAGTAAAAGTTAAGCAATTTGCAAAAGGAGATTTGGTTTGGAAAGCATTACTGCCGATTGGGACTAAGTACAGTACGTTCGGCAAATGGTCCCCGAATTGGGAAGGTCCTTTCCGGGTAGTTAGATGTACGCCTGGAAATGCATATATCTTGAAAACTTTACTAGGAGAAGAGTTTACTGCTGCTATAAACAGGAGATACTTGAAGAAATATTATCCTAGTATTGAAGTTGATCGTTGATTACAAGCATCAGGATTACAAGCATCAGAAGCATAGAAACAGCCGGCGTTCGGGAAAGAAGCTGCGTTCAGAACAAAAAATCTTGACAAAGGAGATGGCCAATACTAAAGTGTATCGCCCTTAGCAAAAAATGTTCTACATTACAATCGTTTCTCGCAGGTTCTTTATTTGGCAACCCAGCCACCTAAGATTACAAGAGAAAGCCTGTGGGAAGCAGAAGGCCTGGAGGAAGAAGCGAAAGTATGCTTCATTTCTTTGATTCCGCGTTTTCCCTCTTCAGCTCTTCCCTCTTCAGCTGCTCCAGGACCACTGTGACGGTGATGTAGAAGCTTCGGGGATTGTCGTGATTTGCAACTTCCATCAGGCTATCCCAGGAAGCCTTCAAGTTGTTGTACCTGTCGGAAACATCTGAAGAAAGGGAGTAGATTCTCATTGAATGTAGGATCTAAAACTTAAGCACGAGAGTAAGATAAGGATGAGGATCTTACCCCCTACCAACGCCTCCAAGCTCATGCGGCGTTCGCGTTCGGCACTGCAGCGGGCAGTGATGTCCCGCAGGTTGTGTCCTAGACGCCGGATGCGACGGCGCAGTTGGTGGTTGGTCCTCTGTTCCGGCGTGGCGTCTTCTTCTTCAGGAGAGGAATCAGAGAGGATGTACTCAGGAACCTCTTCAGTTCCAAAGATTTCCTCTGGGAGCAAGTAGAGGTTGAGAACAAAGGAAGGTGGATCATGAAATTGCAATCGAGAGCAAGAGGAAGGATTGAGAAAAAAAGATTACTCTCGAATGGTTTGCTTCTCTGGTGGGATGCTGCTATCCTCGACTAGCTGTTTCCCCTTGTCCGCCATGGCCTTGGGGGTTTTTCTCTGGAGAAGGAGGACGAGAGGATGTGAAATTATGGAAGTGTATGCGAGTGGATTTGCAGAGAACCAACGGGGCTATTTTATTAGCCGTGAGAGCGCATTGGGAGTGATGACTGGCTGGCATACATTAATGGGAATACCAAACGGCAGGGTTTCTCCCCGAACGCGAACGGTTTCTCATTGCACAGTGTTCATGGCTCCCGAATAAGGATTTTCGGCAGATTCTACGCCAAGGGAAGAGTTTGTGCGTATTCGGCTAGGGTAAAAGTTCCCGAATGCGTTCAAAACAGTAAAGGTTCACATGCACAAATCAAAGGGGATCATCACAAGAAAAATGCAGAGGATAAAATTTCATATTTATTGCCGAAATTCCAACATCCCTAGTACAAACTAATCAAAAAGCCTGTTCAGCACAGACTGGGGATGAATAGAATCGGCAATGGCATCGCCGTGGCCGTCGAGGCGCTCCAGGATAACCTCGATGTCGTCGACGTCCTCCGGCGCGCTGCTGTGGAAGCCGCGCGGCCGCGTGGAGTAGTCGACGCTGGTGTGCGTCGCCATGGCAGCAAGGCCCAGGGTGGTGCCCAGGCGGACGCCATGAAGAGCCACCTCGTCGACGCGGTCTTCCACTAGGCGAGCTTCCAGTGTGTCTCCGGGAGCGTTCACCTTATCTGCCAGCTTCTTCACCAACGTCTTCATCCAATTGAGCTCGGCGTCGCGATCAGCAATAATCAAGGGGTAATGGCGCTTAGTTCAAAGTTGAGTTGGGATTAAACAAACCACAAGATTCACCGTCGATGGCCTCCAGCAGCTGCTTACGCTAGTGCTCCCACTCGAGCTCGGCGATTCCGACCTTTTTGGAGACGACCTCCAACTCACGCCGGGTTTCATCGTGCTCCGCCTTGAACCTGCGGGCGTCGCGATCACTGTAGCGCATGCTGGGGGAGTGGGAAGGATCGGACGATCCCGAGGAGTCGCCCACCATGGCTGGGGTCGTGGCCGGTGTAGGAGCAAGGTTCCACTGGATGAGCCTGGAAACATAAAGAGGATCGTCAGAAACAGAAAGAGATCTAGAAAGAGCTGTAAAGAAACCGACGATCACCACCTCCGGTGAGCGCTAGTGCGGCTCCCTTCGGCCTCGTTGCTGGCCCGGCGCCTGTTGCTGCTGCTTGGCATGGAGCTTTTGGGAGTACTAGTACCAGAGAGGAGAAGCTTAGATTGGCAGAGGCTTGAAAGCAGAGGATTTGGTGAAAGGCTAGGGGCACCCGAGGTTCTTATTTATGGGACTGGCAAAGAGATCGTTGCCGGAGATCGTGGTTCATATCCCGAGAAATTTGGGAGGTGGAGAGACTCCCTTAATCGATCCGTCGTCGGGTCGTTTGGGATTCAAGCTGGGTCGTATTCGGTTTGACTGGCTGAAATTCGGCTGAGTTGCGGTCGGGTTGCTATTTGGGTCTAATACTTATTGGCTAGAGTTGGCGAATGGGTCGTCCAGAAATTGCTCATTAAAATAAGGTAAAACAAATGTTGGAAAGTGAAAACTGATGGTGAGCAAAATGCAAAGCTGATGAAGTATTCGGCTACAGATTGTTTGATACAATCATACACCCAAGTATTTTGAAATTACATTAGAGGCATCTAATATCATCATTTTGATATCCTCCAATAATTTCTGATCAGCTTCCTGGGTGTTCGACAGAGCAGAGAGCTTTGTCTTGAGCTGTTTTGATTCAATCAGAGCTGTTGTAGCTTCCTTTTGGATTTTCTCTGTTGATTCAGGAAATTCGGCTATCTTCTTCCTGTCAGCCTCAATTTCAGCTATCAAGTTCTTCAGTACGGCTTCTAGTGCAGCTTTTCTGATGATTGTCAACTCAAGTGCAGGCTGCAATTCAGCTAGCAATTCCTTATTGTTTTGGATCTGAGCCTGCGAGTCTTTCACGAATTGCTTGGCTTTGGCTCTCTTTTGTTCCAGGGCTGGTCGGGAGGATTGATTCTTCAAAGCTCACCTCAGTGCTGCAAAGTGATTATCCAATTGTGAGATAGGCTCTAAGGAGGCTTTGATATCGTCAGGAAGCTCTTGGTTGATGAATTCAAGCACTTCTTCTAGAAGATCAAATTGGATATCCCTTTGCAGCAAAGAGAGGATTTCTTTTAGCTTTGCTTGATTTTCCTCTGATAAAGCTTGGCCGGAGGATGCTTCATCTCCTTTTTCGGCAGTTAAGTCATCCACGGTAAAAGAAAGGCTGGGTGGTGATACAGCTTGATCCTGAAAAGAAAAGCTTACCAAGTTAAGGATCATTTATTAGATGGAAATAAAAGAGATAAATATTCATGCTTACCTCATTTCTGGCCTCCTAAGTTGGAGAAGGGAGTTTTTCAGGCTCAAGAAGGGGCTCTTAGATGTTAAGTTGGGAAGAAGCTTCAGGAGTCCCTGGTAAAGCTGAAGCTTCTAACTGAGGAGAAGCTGGTGGAGTCCTTGGTAAGATTGAAGCTTCTGGCTGAGGAGAAGATGGATCCATCCTTGGTGAAGCTGGGACTTCTGCTTGAGAAGAGGATGGCTGGATCCTTGGTGAGGATGGAGCTTCTGCTTGAGGGGAGGATGACTGGATCCTTGGTGAAGCTGGATTTGAAACATATTGAGGAGAAGAACTCCCCACAGTTTGGCTCACCAATGTTTCCTCTGCAAATAATAAGTAGAGGGTAAATGCTAATGAAGAAAATGGTCAAAAAAATATAATAAGATGGTGAAAATCTTACCAATAGATGGAGCATTGACAGATTCTGTAATGGTTATTGGTTGCTGTGTTCTGGTCTGAAATTACACAAGATAAAAATGATCAGGATGAAGAGTGGTTTTATGCTCAGGAAGGAAAAGATGTTAACCTCAATGAGAACTCTTTTGGATGTTCTTTTCTTCTTGGCAGCTGGAGGAGCAACCAGGGATGGAGCTTTCCTTTTATCAGAGGCTGAACTGATTACAGTTGGGTCTGATGTGGTATATCTGGACATCAGTCGTGGGAGATTGATATCCCAAAGCAGAGATTAGGCCTGCAATGTTGTAAGAGATTGTCCTGGCAAGAGGGGTGTTGACGGTTAATAGTTGTATCAAAGTTCGTTTAGACTTGCAAACGGACAAGTCTCCCGTCGTAGTCCAGGGACCCTTCTTCCCTCGAGTGGTGAACCCAAGGTATCGAATCCGTGGAACAATGTGCAACGCAAGGATTCAATCTAGTAAAGCAAGGTAAAGCTATCTATTGAAGAATCAAATTGCATCTAATCTAAGATATCATAAGGAAAACGAATCTAATCTAATCTACTAAAGAGGTAGCAAGAGAAAGCAAGAGATAACCAATCTAGAGAATCTAGATCATGCTTATGTTGTAGCTCCAAACAAGATAGATGAAGATGGAAAAGCGAATCTCATTAAAAGCATCTTTAAATCGTGGCCTTCCATCCGACTCCGAAAACGCCCGCCTTTCGGAACCCCCGTTCTGTCACAACGTATCCCTACTCATGTGGGTAGCCTAGGGCGAGTTTGATAGAACAAGTTGAAATCACTTGGCCGGTCCGGCATGCACCTCTAGCCACCGCGGCTACAAGAGCACCCTAAGTAATCTAGTTGCAAACTAGATCGTAGAAGAAGCAAAACCAAGAAGAAAACAAAATCATCGAGAAGGAACTTGATCGCTAGAAATCGAATTCACTTACAAACTTCACCATGAATGATTACATGAACAAGATCACCACTGGGGCCCTCCCTCGATCTTGATCCTCGCTCCGGAACTCCGATGTGGTCTTCCATGCAAGGTTCCCATGTTGGCTAGGGAAACCCTAGACAACTAGCACGACCCTCATCTCCGAGATGGTGTCCCTCAAGCTTCTCTGCTCCTCAGTGGCGGATAATGAATTGATTGATGCGTGGCTCTCGGTCAGGGGGGCTATAAATAGCCAGAGATGCAACTAGGTCAAAGGGGAGGCCGACTGGGCCCCGAAACAGGTTGGGCCGACAGGCCTGGGCCCGTTTCGGCCCAGTTCGTGTCCTCCTTCGCCCGGTGTTGCTTCCCGCGTCTTCTAGATCCTCTCCCCTTTTGCATGTGGGCCCTTGTCGTTGGTTTCTCTCCGAATTGGACGAAGCTCCTTGTCCAGCAAGATTCAGCACTTTTCTAGCTAGGTCCTCGGAGTTTGTCATCTTCTCGGGCTTGGTCCTTGGGATCTTGGAGTCATGTTCACTTCATTGCTTGACTTGTACCGGGCTTAAAGTTCTTGTCATGAGGTGCTTAATGAACTTATCCCAGAAGTCTTGCTTTCAACGTTAAAACCCTACGTAAACACTTAACTCCAAAACCGACATGCACAAGTGAACTTGTTATACCACGGGGGTTAGTACCAATGGATAAGATACAAAAGTCATGCCAACACCGAAGGTAAACTCATGGCTAGGTTGACGGATTTTTACCGTCAACATCTCCCCCATGCTTAAACCTTGCTCGTCCTCGAGTAAGCCTTCGATGGATATCATCGTTGCCCTTCATTGTTCAAACCTTGCACTTGATCATACATGAAAAAAAACATAATGCTCTCAAAAGTTTAATTCGTTAAGGTTCTATAATGTACTAGCCTTCATCCCTACGGAGGGTAGATATTTAATTAAGCTTATCCCACAAGTATTAACATGCTCCCAAAATTCAAATGGATCTCAGAAATTTTGAAATAAAGAACAAGATGAAAAAGAGCTAAACCAAGTTCACAAATTTAAACCACCTTGCATCTTGCCCTCATCTCATCATGTCTCTCAAGCCTATTTATTCTACTCCTTTCCCTCTCATAACACATATATATGTGGTAGGCTTTATATGGATCTTTTTGGGAAAGTTTAGTCCTACAAAGATAATATAAATGAGATGTTGTCAAAACAAGACAAGCTTCTCATGGTCTTACCGAGACTCATCAAAAAGGTCATTGGAAAATGATGTTAAATCAAGGAGGGGAAAGAGAAAAATACACACGCTTGAGATGAATGGACATGTGCAAAGGGCAAAGGGTGATCCCGAGGCACAAAGGAAGTCCTCGTTATCGGATTGCACATGGTTGCAAATGAGAATGGATCTTTTAATCTTGAAGCCTTGAATTTCCTAATGCACTTTAGAGAACCGGGGAGTTCACTTTACGCATACTCATATTTTTTTCTTTCTTCTTCTCATATATCTCCTTTTCTTTCTTTCTTTTTCTCATTCATTCATTTTTTTCTTGTGAGACTTTCACCTTGGAAGTCCCATGCATCGCCTTTGAACTTTCTTTTTTTTAATTACTCCCCTTTGAACTCTAAAATTGCATCGTACCTACCTCCTCCCCCATGCTTAGACGTTGCTCGTCCTCGAGCAAAGAGGCGATATATAAGGTAGGTACCGGAAATATTTTTCCTTGGAGAGATACTTGAATTCTTCAATGTTGGCACCGTCTTGTGATCTTCCTTGAATTGATGATCCATTCTCAATGATAGGTTGTGGTCAAGGAGGTAAACACAAAAGATGATATTTGGTTTTAAGGGTGGATATCCGGCGAGGTTTGTGAGATCTCCGATGCGGGGATACACAATGCACGGATAAAAGGCTAGCAAAAAGATAGATACGCAAAAACGAAATGACCAGCTTCTTAGTCTCGGGCCAGAGAAATCAAGGCCTGAAATAACTCACCCAAAAATAAACCTTGTATACTAAGTTTTTGCACTCAAATATTTATAAGGCTCTGGATATGTAGAGCAACAAGCAAGAGGTATTTATGACAAGGTTAGCTTTACATTTAAGAATAAAAATAAATCATCTTTAATCCATCTAAAACTTGAGAGCACGTAAAACACTATGGGTCTTTATTTTTATCATAACCTCCGCTAAAGATTAAGCTAGCATTTAGATAATTTCAGATTTGTATTTTTAAGAGAGCACTAGGTTAAACATGCATAAATCAATTACAAAGATAAACAAAGTGGCAATTATAATCATATATCATCATGGCACAAACTTTGTAACTTTACTAATGGTAAAAACTTGGTGGTGACATTATTCATGATGAAAATAAACACTAACACACATGCTGAAAATAAACTAACACACATGCTGAAAATTAAAATAAAACTGAAAACACTACGCATACATAGGCGCAAACAAGCTGAAAATTAAAGAAAAGGGGGTAAAGGAAAGATAGCTAAAGCTCCTCCTCTCTCTAATCTTCCGCCGGTGGTTGATATTGATAGTCTTGGTTGTTGTACCCTTACTCATAATAGGATTGCGCCTCTCCTCCTATGAATTGTCCGTCGGTGCTAGGTGAAGGTGTCCAAGCACATAAGCAATGTTTGCATTTCCTTCACCCATTTGGTTTGCATTGGTTTGGATAGCTGCAATAATTTGCATGTTTCTTGCAGCGTATCCTCCAATGGTGGCCACATTTTGTTGTGGTTGAGGAAGGTGTGCATATGGCTCCGCAAAGGCTACGTTGGGCACCGCAAAATTGGTGGGGGTATGGCTGCACCACTCCCCCATGCTTGCATTGGTACATCACCGTAGTAACTTGGCGACACCGAAATTCCTACAAATGGTAGCACATAATTTTGTTGTGCACCTCCTTCTTGAGCCATAGAAGATCCTTCTCCTATAATCCTTCTCTTTTATTTTTCTTCGCCGGCACAAGAAGTCCTTCCTCTAACCTATCTTCTTCCCCTCAAGAAAAAGTCTTAACCTTCCTTCCGAAAGGGGTAAATTCACCTAGGCCACTTTGAAGCCTCCTCTCTCATCTTCACTTATATATTTTCCTTTCTTCATATATTCCTAGGGAAGTCCCGGGTAGGAGATGATTCGGGTTCCTTGTAATACCCGGTTTTAAAGAGATAACCAACATGGAGAGGTAACAGCCCGAACCAATATCTCCCGAACTCGATGTTGCTACACAACACCACCGGTTGATCATGAGGTAAGAGAGGTCGATTGGCCACTTGGCAATCAAAGCCGAGTAAAGCCAATTCAACTCCGTGTTGGTTATCTTTGTCTCTCTCATTCTCCCCAAAATCATTTTGCACATCCATGAGTGAAACACTTGGATGATGGGGTTCCGGGTAGTATTTCTTCGTTGATGGTCTTCTCCCGCGATCATACTCCAAAAACCCTCTCATGTGCCTTCATGCACATCCACTTGTTCCGGAGCTCCCTTTTGAAAATAGGAGATACTCGCCCATGGGTCTACAATACTAGAACATGCAATCGTTTCGAACATGAAAACCAATCTAATCTATCGGGGGTTGTGACCACGATTTCGCCCTTTCCCTCCTCTCGTACTCACACGAAGGTACTCATGACTAGACCTATGATGGACACGATGTGTTGAATGGATCCAAGGAAGCATTAGAGCCCTTACTTCCTTTACAGCATGGTAACTAACCTTAAGCATTAAAGTATTTTCAACACAAGATGATAGATAGATAATCCAACAAAGTGTGATTACATCTCAAGATCGATTGCAACCCATGGATGAAAGGAGATTACCCCATCAAGGTGCTAGAAATAGCACAGTTGATCAAGGTTACCCTTCCAACGGTGTCTTCCTTCTTCTCCACTTGTGGGCTCCCTCCAAATGGAATGAGAGACTCAGCACTCCTTCATCAAGGGTATGCGCCATGGTCATGAAAATTTCCTAGGCGAATTCCTTGTGGGTGTTTGCTGACACTCCGATAGAGAGTTGCACCAGTGTCCCGTATGAAACCCAATATGTGGAGAGCTTGGTCGTCGATGTCGATGTTCGCTACAAGCCTCTACTTAAGGCGAGCGAGCTTCTTCTCCTCCTCCTCCGTCATGATGACATACCCCTCGGAATACCGCGGAGCGTATGGAGGTGGAGCGGATGATCGTGTCAAGTGGCGAGGTTGGACGGGCGGCTCCTCCATATGTTATTGAAGTTTGGTAAACCTCATAAACGAGTTTCGTGTGGCCCTCATGCCACCAAGGAGAAGAGTGGTTCCTCCTCGGCGGTGTTGTGTCCTCCTCCATACTCCGCGGAGACTCGAAAATCGAGTGCCTCCTCGAAGAGGTTGTCGATGATGACTTAGACGACGAAGATCCCTTCCTTTTTTTGTGACAAGGCTTGTAGTTTTCTTCCATGATTGCAGCGCTCTCCCTCACAAATATATATCCGGGGTTTTCACCTGGTAACAAGGTACACAAATATTATTTTGGAGTCTGGACTTTGAGTGGATTAAGGATGTGATTTGTTGCACGAAACAAACGCGGTGGATGGCTAAGTCTAAGGTGGTTCCGGCCTACAAACTAGAGCACACGAACAAAGAGTTGGATGAAAGACTTACCTCTCTCCTCCTCTTGGCTCGGTTCTTCTCTAGTGCATGTTGCTTCGTGACCGCGTACACTCCTTCGCTTGCATTATTGCTCCTTCCACTTGATGTTTTCGCTTGATTCACTTCCATACTCCCTTGCCTCACATGCATCCATGATATTCCTACAAAACAAGGCCTTGGCTGCCCCCCCATGCTTGTACTTTGCATGTGGTTTGATAAAAGATGTTAGAGGGGCATCCCGTGATGTATCATGGTGCATGTATGGTTAGGTTAACTAGATTGCCTCCCTCTAAGTGTGTTTTAAGGTTGAGCACTCCTCTAATTTCGAAATTTAAAAATATTTTTCAGAGCCATGCAAGAGCTCAAGCACAAATTAAGAGAAGTTTTTAAACCATTAAAAACAAATGTAAGTCGAAAATATTTTCCGACTACGTTGATATCGGTCTCACCGGCATAGTTTGCCTTCATTAGTTGAGAGCAAGCTTTTCCCGGCTTGATCATGGGGGCATAGGTTTAGGTCCTAATTTTGATTATATGAGAGAGATTTTGAATGAAATAAAATCAAGTGAGGCTTAGAAAAACTCTAATCTTAGAGAAACCAAGGATAAGGATTTTAAATCAACCAAAAATCAAGATTCATCACGTGCTGAAATTTAAATAATATCTGGATACAAGTCGTGGCTCTACTCGTGTGTTTTTAGCATGAAAAACAAGTCAACCACAACATCATAAAGAGGATGAAAGGTTGAGTTAGGTTCTGATTTTTTTTTGGTTTTGGTTTCTCGAAAAAGAAGCAAACAACATAGGATGGTTCATGTAAAGGGTTTATGATCAAGCAAAATATTCAACCAAGAATTATGTCTCTAATATTGTTCAACCATTCTAAGTCTAATGCTTTGCGTAGTAAAATTCAAAATTGAATTATATTTAAAAAGACTTGAAAAACCTGGAATCGGGTTGTCCTCCCGGTAGCTTATTCTTGATTCGACGAACGGGTTGCCTCCCGCCTAGCGCTTCGTTTATAGTCCATGGCCAGACTTCTTCACTTGATTACTCCGGATCAACACTCTTTGTGGGCGTTACAATATTGGGTACCCACTTCCGCACCATCTTGGGCACGAGCTTCTTCTTCGGTCAATTTTTTTTGGTCTTCACAGGCTGGCTTTGTCCTTCGGTCTTGATGGATGCAACAACTTCCTTCATGTAGTGGCTCGGTATCTCAAACTCCGGTCCTTCGGTCGTGATCTTCATGGTCTCCTAGTGTGATCCTCCATCTCTCCCGAACGAGTTTGAGTAGCCTTCGCCTTCTTGGGACCTTGGAGTTGTCTCGGATATTCTTCTTTGTTACCCATCGGGCGCCCGGCAAGTTGTCCCACTTGCGTCTAGCATCTTCATCACGATGAACACTTCACGTATAGAGCTTCCGACCTCCGTCACCTTGCCATCTAAATTCTTCAATATTTTCTCCATAGCCTCGAACTTAGTGACGGCGTCCTTGGACATGGTCGTGCTCCACACACTCCTTGCATGTGGATCTTGCTTCGGCGGCCTTTAGGTGTTGAGCTTCTTTCTCCATCTCCATCTTCTCCATCCTCCTCTTAAGTAAACCGATATGCCACATAAGGAATCTGGCTCGTATGCATTCAGCTCTCGCAATCGTCATGCGGATTGTTGAGACCTTGATCTTGAATGGCCTCCCGGTGTCTTGAAGGTTTATGATAGGTAGATCAACAATGTTTGGGGTGCATAGCTCGATCTCGCGCTCCGGTGGTTGAGGTTGATCTTCCTTTGGACTTGGTGGTGGTGATTCCCTTGGAGATTTCGACGGTCCTTCGACTTCGGCTTTTGAATCTAGGGTTTCCAACCCTTTAGCTTGGGTTGCACGTCTCCTTTGCCTGTAATGTTTTCCTGGATCATCCACAAAAAAGTTTTGGGTTTCTTGGAGAGGTAGCCAACCATCTCCGATTAGGGTTAGCAATAAAACCAAAATCTAAAAAGAAAATTTAGACAAGAACTATATTAGATTGATTTTTTTTCTTTTTGGGGATGATCAAAGTTAAGAGATGCAAACGAAAATCAAAAGAAAACTGAAAAATAAGCGATACTAGATCGGATCTTGATTGCTTGTTCCCCGGCAACGACGCCAGAAAAAGGGGCTTGTTAACGGTTAATAGTTGTATCAAAGTTCGTTTAGACTTGCAAGCGGACAAGTCTCCCGTCGTAGTCAAGGGACCCTTCTTCCCTCAAGTGGTGAACCCAAGGTATCGAATCCGTGAAACAATGTGAAACACAGGATTCAATCTAGTAAAGCAAGGTAAAGCTATCTATTAAAGAATGAAATTGCATCTAATCTAAGATATCATAAGGAAAACGAATCTAATCTAATCTACTAAAGTGGTAGCAAGAGGAAGCAAGATATAACCAATCTAGAGAATCTAGATCATGCTTATGTTGTAGCTCCAAACAAGATAGATGAAGATAGAAAAGCGAATCTCATTAAAAGCATCTTTAAATTGTGGCCTTCCATCCGACTCCGAAAACGCCCACCTTTCGGAACCCCCGTTCTGTCACAACGTATCCCTACTCATGCGGGTAGTCTAGGGCGTGTTCGATAGAACAAGTTGAAATCACTTGGCCGGTCCGGTATGCACCTCTAGCCACCGCGGCTACAAGAGCACCCTAAGTAATCTAGCTCCAAACTAGATCGTAGAAGAAGAAAAACCAAGAAGAAAACAAAATCATCGAGAAGGCACTTGATCGCTAGAAATCGAATTCACTTACAAACTTCACCATGAATGATTACATGAACAAGATCACCACCGGGGCCCTCCCTCGATCTTAATCCTCGCTCCGGAGCTCCGACGTGGCCTTCCATGCAAGGTTCCCACGTCGGCTAGGGAAACCCTAGACAACTAGCACGACCCTCATCTCCGAGATGGTGTCCCTCAAGCTTCTCTGCTCCTCGGCGGCGGATGACGAATTGATTGATGCGTGGCTCTCGGTCAGGGGGCTATAAATAGCCAGAGATGCAACTAGGTCAAAGGCGAGGCCGACTGGGCCCCGAAACAGGCTGGGCCGACCGGCCTGGGCCCGTTTCGGCCCAGTTCGTGTAGTCCTTCGCCTGGTGTTGCTTCCCGCGTCTTCTAGATCCTCTCCCCTTTTGCATGTGGGCCCTTGTCGTCGGTTTCTCTCCGAATTGGACGAAGTTCCTTGTCTTGCAAGATTCAACACTTTTCTGGCTAGGTCCTCGGAGTTTGTCATCTTCTCGGGCTTGGTCCTTGGGTTCTTGGAGTCATGTTCACTTCATTGCTTGACTTGTACCGGGCTTCAAGGTCTTGTCATGAGGTGCTTAATGAACTTATCCTGGAAGTCTTGCTTTCAACGTGAAAACCCTACGTAAACACTTAACTCCAAAACCGACATGCACAAGTGAACTTGTTATACCACGGGGGTTAGTACCAACGGATAAGATAATAAAGTCATGCCAACACCGAAGGTAAACTCATGGCTAGGTTGACGGATTTTCACCATCAACAAGGGGCAGGTACTGTATCCTGCAGAAAATGGCAAAAGTCTTGATCAGTAAACAGGGGCATCATTGAAAAAAGAGAAAAGATAAATTTGTTACCTCTGAAATTGGATGGAAATCAGGCATTAGCTCAAGACAAAGTGGATGTACTGGCACATTGAAGATGTGATCATGAAATTCTTGCCACCAAGAAGTAAAGGAGGGATGCGCTATTGTTATTGGCACAAAAGGCCTGGGTGCATAAACAGTTGAGCTGCACTGATACTCAAAGACCCTTTTTGCTTGCAAGGTGTGACAACTCGCCCAAGAAAATACCGTACTATCGCCTAAGACCGATCCACTTTGGTCATTAAGCAATAATAAAGTACCATCCTGTCGTAAGTTGCCGGGTTAACGCCCGGTAAATCACTTGAAAAGCAACAAGGATCGAATATATGCATTAAAACTCACTTGAAGGCGAGTCCAGAGATACAACAACATTAATATCCAAATTCGTACCCCGAGGGGTTTATTTATTACAAACCATAGTTTTTGTCACGATGAAACAGTTCAGAGTTTTTGAAAGCAGCGGAAATTAATTAACGGAAGCGAAGACACCACGGGAGGCCATCCATGATGCTTTCAGTAGTCGTCCTCCACCCACTCCGGCTCCCGGCCGGCGGGATCTCTCCGGGCCACACATCACTGAAGGCATTACCTGGATCAACACATTATAGCAAGGCTGAGTATACTAATACTCAGCAAGTCTTACCCGTCGGTGATAACTACTTCACCAATTCTAGACCATGAAAGACTTTTTGGCTACTGGGTTGCTTTTGCTAAAAAGTAACAAAGAGTAGGTCCTTACTTTCAAGATTTTAGCACAAGTTCTAGTAGTTTTAATCTTTACTACATTAGCCAACTAGTACAAACAAAGTTGTACAATACAATTAATCAAGCATCATCTTCATCAACTTCCATCATTAGGGATCTCATGACTAGTGGAGTAAGTAGTCTCGGATAACGGTGAGAGGCCGACAATCGATTGATTTAAACCTTGCAAAGTAGACCCAAACACACGGTAGGTTGTCCCCGCGAGCACAACTTTCCCA